>OX297853.1:119524425-122264763 GCA_946477585.1 Cheilosia urbana
GTAGAAGTCGTCCAAGGGCCATCTGTCTTTTTCAGACAACTTGACATAGTTGGGTTTGTCGAGAGTATCTTTCTCAGCCTTGACGCTTCGGAGGACTCTTCTATCTTACCACAGAAGATTCTCCACGATACTCGTTTGACTTTTCTTAAATCTTTCTTATACAATTTTAGGGCTTCCTTGTAGCCCAGTCAGTCGATTTTCTTGTGTCGTTGGCACGTTTGAAAAGTTTTCTGCAATTTGATTTTCTAAGTCCCAAGTCCGAGGTCCACCAAAGTGGTTTCTTCTTCCCCCTTGGAAGAATAAGGGGACAAGAGGAGGACATTGTCTTGTTTAAGGCCAGCGAAAGATTCTTGACTTTAAGATCAAGCTCATTGGCATTACAGGGAGTACTTAAGAGCTCTGGGGTAATTGATTGTTTCAGAGTCTCCCTATAGCCTGAGCCTAGCAAAAAAGTGGAGAGCAATTTTCGAAATATTCCGAATTATGTATTCTCTTTCTCTGTTTCGTCGCCATCACTGAAGAAGACTGTTGCTGATGAACTTGCGACTTAATCCCTATCAGGCAACAGCCCAAAAGGGCTTCGCCTCCCTTACCTACGTTGAGAAAAATACAACTTTTCATTTAAAATCAACAAAATACATTCATAGTTCCATCGTCCATAGTAGGTAGAATTCACAGGAACCTCATCCCATTTTTGGAAAACCATAGACACTTGAAAAACTTTATTTAGGACATCACCTAGTGCAATAATCAATGCCACTACCAGATGCTTGAAAAATAAATTGCTCAACAATTTCCTAAAATTTATGGGATAAGCATTGGTTGGTATACTCCATTTATAGAAATCTAACAAACCTACTGACCGAGCTGGTTGACAATATAGGTACCTACCTATGATAATTTGACAGCTCTTTCCTTGCATATCCAGACAAAGACTATGAGCTGCCGGAATTGAGAAAACAGAAGATCCCCTCAACTGGAACGAAAATTCAAAGAAAAAGCCAAATGACTGTTCCCACTTAACAGCTCTTTTTTCAAAAAACCGCCTAAAGCGTAAAAGAATCTTTTGAAGTGAGACTTCTGGCAGTCCAATTGAAAGTTCGTGGAAAATAATAAAAAAAAAAATACTGGCTTTGAACGAACAGTCTGTTTGTGGAGTATTCACAACTTCCCGGTAAGATTTATAATTTCTACGATCGTAGATAGGAAGCTTCTATGAGTCTTTCAGTCTCATCTTTCCTGATGGATGGCTATAGCGATAGCCTTCTTGTGGTAATATGCGTATCCATGCGGCGATCCATCTGCCGTTCGCTTTTCGTATGACCTGTTTTCCCACTCCGAACTCGAGAGTACAAGGCGGAATATTTACAGAGGGATAAGCTTTTTCTAAAATGTTTGACGATCCATGTTTTGCTAGTTGGCCCGCTTTCTCATCAATGGGAATGCCCTCATTTCTCCTGGGACTCAACGAACCTGAACCTAATTTGATGACTTACGTTTGAATCGATCAAATATTCCTTCGATTTTCACAAGTTTTTTGGACATCCGCCAATTCAGACTTGTCAAACGTGATTGAATATTATATTTTTTGATAAAAATTTGGTAATTGAATTATATTTTGCGCATTTTTTTCGTATTCGTCCGGTATCAGGTTGTACCGGCAGGACGGGTACCTACCTATTTAATTTACTGCTGTTGTTTCGTGTTCGGGTTTCACGGCAATGGGGCTGCATAATCCAAATAGGGTCATGCCCAACTGCATGTTTTTACAGCAGGCAAGGACAATCTGCACTGTTTACAAAATATTTCCATTGCAACAGGCCCATAGCAGCCTAGGTCTACTTTGAGTTTTATCTGTTGGTCGAGTAGGCGCAGTGGCTAAGTGGTTAGTGTGTTGACCTACTAAGCGAGGGTTCCGAGGCTCGAATCCCGCAAAAACCCAAATTCCAACTCAGGGTTTTTTCCGCTGCGCCACCTCTCGCGAACATCTAACAAACATCCGAGAGTATAGGTGTCTTAAAATAGCTTCTCAATTGGCCGTTTGGAGTCGGCATAAAATTGTAGATCCGACAATGGTGGTCTGATTCGAATATTTCTCGAATCTATATACTCTACTTTACTGTTGGTCGAATGCAAGCGAGCAACAATTTTTAAACGCATCCTAGCAGCGGAATCGGGAAGCAACATGTGGGGCAATGAAAAAAAAAACCTAAAGTGTTATTTGCTAATATTCTGGGGGTTCAACCGCGACCAACGGCCAAGCACACTTTCCCGCCGTCAATAGTTTTTAGCTGTTCACAACATTTCTACACATTCAAAGAACTGAACGACATGTCCCAATCTCATGCAACGCCCCCTATGTACTCGAAGCAACGTTGCATACATTCGTATTCTGTTCCCCCCGAAACAGGAAACTGAAAGAAAACAATTATCTCAAGTGGCGTCGAAATGCAAAACGAAGAACCAAAAACCTACTTAAAATGTAGACCAACACAAATGCCCATGATCGTGACGTGACGCATGGGTACGATCGGCCTGCTTGCTGATCTTGCCCAAACATATGACTTCGTGGCGATCTTGGTCAATGACCGACCTCAAGGTTTCACAAAATATTGCCAGGCGCGACCAAATTCTTGAGAGATCATGCGCCCCTACACAAAACACAACGACAGCGCTATGACGAAGAAGTAAAAAAGCCCTCGACCCATGATGCATGATCAGATTAACGTTGTCGGTCATTTCGGGGAGCGTGGACACGGGCGGGCATGGCAGCAAATTCACCAGCACACCAAACGGCATAGGACGTCCATTTGTATAGAGATACTGCGAGATTAATAACAATTTACCCGAAATTGAGACGGCGGCGCGGCGGTTGGTTGGGTTGGTAGTCGAACTCTCACTCTCGTCTCGATCCCCCAAACGACGATACCTACGTTTATCTCCGATTCAAGTCTGCTCTTTTTTGGCGGCCGGCCGGTCGGATTGGTTTTGGTTTCGCTTGTAGACAGAAAAAAAGAAAACTCCCGCCGATACACAACGGCACACGAAAAACACCAACTATGACCGGACCGGCTGCAATCAACTCTGGTTTCGTTTCGTCGCACGGATGTAGGATTCTATAGGCTCCTTTTGTCAAGGCAGAAAGATGAGTGCAGAAGAGTTGTGTGTGTGCCGGTTTTCTTGCAGCTGCTCATGCGGAGCAAAAAATTATTGAAATTTCGCAAAAAAAAAAAAACACATTAAACGATCCCAAATATAAGTACAGTGAGAAGGACGGACGGACGATGTCGACACAGGGCCTGAAGTTGTGCATTTGAAAGTGCAGCGAGAAAACGGGGGCAGAATGCGGAGGAAATTAGTGCCTGATGGAGTAGTGGTAGGTTTGGGTCAAGAAACAGGGAGTGGTTGTACGGATCAAACGAACAGAAGCTGAGGCAGTTCTTAATCTACACAAGGACACCCTTTGTTGGGAGGAGATCAATGAACTCCTTTCTGATCATGAGATATTTAGGGATTGAAATGCATCTGGGTATGGATTGGAATGAAAATTTCCCAGCCACAACTTTCAAGTAAAATTTTCTCATTTGAATGTGGTTCGTGTCTATGCTTAGCCGAAAATTTTTGATGTGGAATACAAACATCTCCTGGCGCGCTTTAGGAGTAAAATCGACTCTAATGCCGTGACTGAAATTGGTCTGTCGAAATCACACATCACTACGCGCCGATCTCGACTCCTATACCAATCAAGCGATATCAATGAAATTTTGTGTGAATTTTAGGGTTGCCAGATTGGCCCCTTTGTCGCATTTTATTCTTGGTTTCTTAAAAAAACGATATCAATGCAAAAATGAGCGCCAAACACAATTTTGGTCTACATATTACATTTTTTTTTTTTTTACATATTTTGTGCTAATTTTTTTCGTGTTATTCCTTCACAAAACTTAAAAAAAAATGAATGGAAAAGCGAGGAGTAACAACGATTCTTCGCTAGTTTTTGGGGTTAGCCCTGACAAAAAAAAAGAAGAAATATTTTCGAACAAACAGCACTTTTAAAACTTGACAGCACTCTTGCAGTGAAATGACTTCGAACAGTCGTTCAACTTGCACGTACACCAATTTATTTTGCAAGCCTTTTGATTTGACACAAGCCGAAAAAAACAACTGCAGAAAATAAAAGTCAAATAAAATCCTCGGCACGCATACAGAACTGAGATGGGTAAGTTCGAAAAATACCAACATTTTCCACGATTTTTCTGCGCAACGATTTGGGGCTACATTGTTTTAAGGCTTGTCCGCCTAAAGCAAACGAAATTCTGGCAACCCTGGTGTGTATGGGGGCTTGCAACTTGAAAGATATTACAGTATTGGACCCGAAAGGTGGCGCTTTTGTCGATCTTCTTAATCACTCAACCGACTTTAATGAAATTTTGTGGATGTATATGGTTGGTCGCAGCTTGAGAGACAGGACAGTTTTGAACCCGAAATGTGGCACTGTTGTCAATCTCCTAAGCCACTCAACCAATTTCAATGAAATTTTGTGGGTGTGTATGGCTGCTTGCAACTTGAAAGATAGGACAGTATTGGACCCGAAAGGTGGCGCTGTTGTCGATCTCCCAAGCTACTCAACCGATTTCAATGAAATTTTGTGGGTGTGTTTGCTTGCAACTTGAAAGATACTACAGTTTCGGGACCGATAGATGAAGCTGCGGAGCGAGACATTAACATTTTTTCAATTCTTTCAACTTAATTCTTAAAGTGAATACTTATATGGGCATGCTGGACATGGGGCGTGAACTGATAAAGCTACTTCTTACACAGCCACTAGACTATTGAATTAGTTGATTTAATTAAATCTTAGTTGTCACGATATGATTTTTAGATTTAGATTTATTTGAAATAGTTTAGTGACATTTTGTATTCTGTATACTACGTATTAAAATAGTGTCAAATGCCACTTCAATGAATTATTACAATAGTTTAATTATTGGTGGGGTGATCCTTAAATAGTTATAAACACATTATTGCATAAAAAAAAAAAAAAGATAATATGAATACATTTAAAATAGAAAGAAGAGAAAAAAACAAAAAAAAAAACAAGGACTTATGTAAGTTACACCAAATTGTCAGAAAGAATAGTCTATATTCATGTAATTAAATTGAAGAAGCCAATGTTTAACACATTTCTCAAACTTTCCAGGAACGGTTAATGACCTGATTGGTTGGGGTAGTTTATTAAAAAGGCGCCTCGATGAGACCAAATAAAAGTTACGAAAAGCGGTGGTACGGGAAAAAGGTACAGATACAACGTTCAACAAACTCTGACGTAAATTATGATCAGAAATTAATCTAAATTTATATTTCCCGATCTGATAAAAAAAATGTTCAATACTTTAAAACAATACAAATGACGGACTGGAAGAATTTTCATAGCACGGAACAATGGCAAACTAGGATGTCGACGGTGTTTTCGGCAAATCTTTTTCAATACATTTTTTTGCAAAACTAAAAGAGGGTGAATTTTATTTCGATATGTCCCGCCCCAGCAGGCAATACCATATTGGAGCTTCGAGTGAAATATTCCATAATAAACAATTTTTAATAGTTTCTCAGAGCAAATACTTTTTAGGTAGAAAAAATGTCGGAGAGTGCAACGAAAATATTTTTTCAATGCCTGCGTATGATTTGCAAAGGTCATTTTGGAGTCAATAATGAGTCCCAAGTATTTGAACTCTTCAACCCTTTCAACCAAAAAACATTCATCACTGCAATGAAGCGTGCTACTAAACGTGGGACAAGTTGACGTTGGGGCACATGAGCAGCCAACTAATTTGTATTTTTTACAATCCGTAGAATGAAAGTAAAATTCCGCATATGGGTCAGTTGTGGCACATAGGTTAAAAAACATTATCTTAATTTTTGAACTAATTCTCAATCTATGTTCGGCGAACCAGGTCCTGTATAAGTGTAGATCCCAGTTTATATCAGAAGACAAGTTTAAAGTACTATCTGAACGGTAGGAACAGCCCACATCATCAGCGAAAGCAGTAAGTGTACCTTTAAAATCAAGTTCAAAAAGAGAATTAATGTATATAAGGAACAAAATAGGTCCCAACACAGAGCCTTGAGGTACTCCCAAATTTAAGAACTTAAGACAACTCCTGATTTTCCCAATCTTAACTCTTTGAGATCTATTTGAAAGATAGGACCTGAACCAATCGAACATAAAACCACGAATTCCATCTTTATCTAGTTTTTTCAACAAGATAGTGTGACTAACCATATCGAAGGCTTTCGTAATATCTACAAATAAACCTGCAGTGAACTTTTTTGCATCAAGGCTGGAGAAAACAATGGAACAAAAACTTAGTAAGGCATCTTCAGTTGACTTTCCCTTCTGAAAACCATACTGCACGGGGCTAAAAATCTTGTTCTTGTTTAAGAAGGATAATAGTCTTATTTTAATGATTTTTTCAAAAACTTTACTAAAGGTTGGAAGTAGTGAAATTGGCCTGTAGTTACTTATGTCAGCAGAGCCTTTTTTAAATAGAGGCACAACGTCCGCACATTTGAGAGCAGTAGGAAAAATTCCAGAAATTATGCTTCGGTTAAAAATAACTGCTGGTACATCTACCACGAAAAATCCGATGCGTTTTAAAACTATATTGGAGATACCATCATAACCGCTAGCATTAGAACCGTTAAGGGACCCAATGACTTTTAAAATTTCAAATTACAAAATTATAAAGATTTGGTTTTTAAATTCTATTTCTTACCTAATACAATTCAACTACAACACATTCCTAACTATTCAATTTAACATCCCCATTTAGCGAGAGAATTTTCACATCTGGTGTGCGGTCACAAGCACGCTCTCTGTTTTCGTCTTGCTATAGGTCGGAAACGACATAGGTACCAACAAGCAAACAGACGGTCGGCCGAATTGGCAGAAACAAAAAATGTCGTCGGGGCAATAGGGCCAACAAAAAAAAAAAAAGATAATAACTGCAAGTCCCGCCAGTTTTTGTTTGCACTCAACGGGCTGCAGATTCAGCTACTACAACCACACGCACACATACCTAACTAATATGTGCTTCTTTTTTGTTTGTGTGCATCGCCTTTCATGTGGCATAGTTTGTTCTCACGTGGTTTTCGTCAAAGCGGCGCGGCGGGTAGTCCGGCGGCACTATCACTATGTAGCAGCCAAAGCCATGTCGCGCTCATTTCGATTGTTGTTGTCGCAGGTTATGGCCTCTCTGGTTATTGACTTCAAAATATAGTACCTAATGAAAGCCAAAACAAAACAAAAAACATACCCATGTGTGAGTGTCTGATTGTTTGCTGTGCTGTCAAGTGCGTTGATGGGTTTCTTCTTTTGGTTTCGGCTTTCAAAAAAAAAAAAAAAAAACTCAACACAAAGCATACAACAGAAGCAAGACCAAATGATTGGACGTGAACAAAACACACAAAAAAAAAAAAGAGTAATGAATGGAAATTAAATACGAATAGGAATGAAGGAAATTTCGTTGGACTACCTATAAAATAAACAAAACTAAAGAAATCATATTATAAACAAGAATAAAAATAAGTCCCAAGAGGAAACAGAGGTCGATTAAGTTATAAGTGGATTAGGGAAGGAATTTGATTTCGTATTTGGAATTCAGACAGCTGCTGTATAATTTACCTATGTGGTGAAGATTCTGAAGAAGGCTGCACATTCAGAGGTGCTGTTAAGTCTGTTAAGTCGAGTACCTATAATTGGCTGTAGGAAATAAGGCCCCAAAAGAAAAATTAAATAAGGCCCCAAAAAATTATACAGGAAACAACAACAACGATTTTTAATAGAATTTGGGGTGTTATTTCCTTTTTTGGGGCCTTATTTCTTCCCCCAAAATTATTTTTTTATTATTAATTGTTACCCTTCCGATATGGAACGCGTATGGGGGGCATGCTGCCCCCCTGCAACCCCCCTGCTTGGGTTTACTGTTAGATTGCGTGGTGGGTGCGAGGTTGAGTATATAAAAAGTTCCTTTAATCTAAACTAGTTTATCCAATATCAACAATATTAAGTAAAAAGTAGTTTTCATTATTTTTAATTTCATTATGAAATAAACCACAAATTTGGGGCCTTATTTCATCGCAGTGGGGCCTTATTTCATATTTGAAATTGGGGTGTTATTTCATTATGAAATAATACCCCAAATTTGGGGCCTTATTTCATTTTCTCTTTTGGGGCCTTATTTCCTACAGCCGTTTTTCGTCAACTCCTAGGTGCCTTATATGAGCGATGAGAGGAGGTCGCCTCGTATTGTTTCCAGGCTGGCCTTCGAAACATTCTAAATCAATGAAAAATGACTTCAGTCGGACCCGTTTATTTGAAACTCGTTTAATTGAAAATCCCGCTTATATGAAAAATTTAATTTGTCCCCGTGTACTTTTTTTTCAGTTATCCGAAGTCCGTTTAAATTAAAAACCCGGTTAATTGAAATTAAAGTAACGATTTTTTCTCATTTCATTTAAACGGGTTCGACTGTATACCTATACCTAAAATCAATAAATTTTTTGACTGTTTTACTATGAAAATGAGTAAATAATGAGTAGAGTAAGTGCGGCAAACATGGCCCATGTAGCATGTAGGTTATATGGCCCACCACTGTATTTCCCAAACCATAACCCACAGCTAAATAACAAATGTTTCACTGTGAACACGTTCAACTTAGTTTAGCCTTAGTCTTTTGTGGTGACCTGGTGAGTGCGGCGCGACGGGTGCGGAAGATATACGGGGCATTTTGTTTTCTATACTTTCGTTGTAATTTATTGGTAAATTTTCTCAAGTGTTTTAGTTTTTACATAAAATTCTGTGTTAAATTGATAAGTTTTTTCAAAAATTAAATAGTGTTAAATATTTTGTTTATTTGTGTGATGTTAAAATTTAAAAGAAAGTTTATGAAGTGTGATGAAAATTAAAATGAGTAAAAAAATCAAAGTGTGTTTAATATGACCAAGTAGGCCATATTTGACACGTTTTCTTGATTGAAATTTGATTTATTTATTTATTTAATTTAACTTTAGTTTTTTTTTTTTTTTTTTTTGAAGGCTAAAATGTCCAAACAAAGTCCACAACCACGGAAGACTTGGCGGAAGGAGGACGTGATGAAAGCCATATATCGGCTATCAACAACAAAATAATGGGATCTTTGAAGGCCCACCCTGGGCCATATTAGCCGCACTTTTTTCAAAACTAAATTATAGAGCTCCTTTAAGTTTTTTGTTTTTAACTTTTAGTTATGTTTGTTTTTTTAATTAATAAATAAATAAAAATAAAAATAATTTGTAAGACTATTTCAAAAAATTATAAATGAATTGGACTTAAATTTATGGTTTTATTTAAAAAAATGTTAAGGGTGGGCCATATTTGCAGCACTTACTCTAAATAATGTGATATTTCCATAGAAAAATCTTTGGATATTGAGGGAGCGGATATTGGAATTGAGAAATCGATTGGCGAATTGGTCAACCAGTTGCTCACCAACAGGTTTATCAACTCAAAGCCGGGTGAGGCATCGGTCCGGAGGTTCGTCAGTAGGGGCACGCCTCAAGGTGGCGTAATCTCACCTCTTCGTTGGAACCTAGTAGTGAACGAACTACTTCTAATACTGGAAGGGGAAGGGTGCAAGGTAATTGCATATGCAGATGACGTCGCCATCGCTGTCTCAGGAAAACACCTGAACACGCTTAGAGATATCTTGCAGAATGCCCTCTCTAAGCTCTCTAAATGGACCAAAAAATGTGGTCTGGCGGTCAATGCCCAGAAAAAGGGCCGATGTTGAATGTGAACCACACCTAAACGTCAAGTTTTTTTCTGCATTTCATTTGACATTCCTCAATTTTAGACTAACTCAATTTGAACCGTGGAAAGATACACAATCGAGCAACGCGTTAAAGTTATTCAGACTTATTATGAAAATGGGCGTTCAAATCAAAGTGCATATCGTGCACTTCGTGATTCGTGATTTTTTCGGTCAATTTAATCGTCCAAATGTGCGTACAATCGGAAAAATCGTGCAAAAATTTGAGCACACCGGGTCTGTAGGAGATGTGAAAACACCAGTGCATGCTCGTACCTAGCTCGTACTGCAGAAAATATTGCTGCTGTTCGCGATAGTTTGGCTGAATATCCGTCCACATCAACTCGTCGTCGTGCCCAACAATTGCACCTCTCACGCTCGTCGTTTATGAACATTATGCATAAAGACTTGCATTTACGCGCTTACAAGGTGCAATTGACTCAAGAACTAAAGCCTCTTGACCATTTCAAGCGTCGTCAATGGTCAGAATGGTGGCAAGAAATGGCAACGACGAGGCACATTTTCACCTCAGTGGATTCGTCAATGCAGAATTGCCGCATTTGGGCGAATGATAATCCAAGAGTGATTGTCGAAAAACCAATGCACCCGCAAAGAGTGACTATTCGGGGTGGTTTACGGGCTGGCGGCTTCATCGGGCTGTATTTTTTTTCAAAATGAGGCCGGTCAGGCAGTTACTGTTAATGGTATTCGCTATCGTGAGATGATAACGAACTTTTTATGGTCCGAATTGGAAGATATGGATGTGGGCGATATGTGGTTTCAACAGGCGGACGGTGCCACTTGCCACACAGCTAACGAAACAATGGCTCTTTTGACAGCTAACACAGCTAACAAAACAATGGCCGTGTTATCTCACGTGGTGGCGATGTCAATTGGCCGCCAAGATCATGTGATTTGACACCGTTGGATTTCTTTTTAGGGGTTATTTGAAAGAAAAGGTGTACGTCGATAAGCCAGCAACAATTCAAGAGCTAAAGGACGAGATAATTCGGCACATTAACGGCATAGGAGGCTGCGGCGGCCATTTGGCCGATATTTTGTTCCATACATAATTGAACCATACCAATTTGGTATGGTATATCCATGAGATATGCCATGCAGCTCTACAAGGTCAACCACCGCTCAGGAAAATGGTACAACCGAATCTTTTATTGGTGCCTGGGAACATCCGTTACAAACGCATGGCTGCTGTGTAGGAAACATTTACGTTTGCTAAATCCGAAGGAAAAGCATATTCCTCTTATAAAATTTCAAATACAAGTTTGACGTTGGTTTAGGTAAAATCGCTTGCCATGCAAAGGTCTTCAAAATCTATGGTTCCTTGTTTAACTTTAACCTGTTGCAGTCCATTTGGCTACCTTGAAGAAATTCTTACAGATTTTTTTTTTTTAAATCCGATGCTGTTCAGTTTGCAACTTGGAGGGTGTAGGCATTGTTCGGGGTTACAAACGTAACATCCAAAATATTCGTTCTGCTTGTTGGATGTGGGATCACATTACTGAGGCAGTTGGATTTACGAAGGTATTCAAAAAAACATAAAGCTGGACCTCACCGGTTAGCACGGCTTTGACAAAGTCGTTGGATGCTTCCTCTCTATAATCGATGCTTATACGATGCCTATGGACGATCTTATCTTGCGCTAAGGAGGCAGTTCCACAAAATCCTTCAGTCGAATGTGAGGGAGATATTCGCTGTACCAGAAGGTTCCTCGTCACTTCGTTGTGCACGGTGCAAAGACCAGTTCTCCACCCCAGATGTCTCGTTGGGACTACCCGTATTTTCTTTTGAGTCCGCTTAAGCTTCTTTTTTTAATGTTGCAAACCCCTTCAATAGCCCTCAAGGTCCTTTTCCTCCAGCTCTTCGTTTTGGTTTCCGCTTAGCGCAGCTCTTCCTCTGTCAAAATCATGTCCTTTTGCTGTGGGACTTTTGCGGACTTGAGTGACCGTCATAGCGACATCCTATAGCTCGGCCGCTTTGATCCGGACAAGTCACATATGAGGCAGTACTATTCGCATTCGTCAATTTTTTAGAGTACAAGCATCATAAGAGCGGAATTTTTAATTCTTTCCTGGGCCGATTTCAAGGATGTTCGTTCCTTATATGTGCCGAAGGTTTGTTGTTTGATGACAAGAATGCTATGGATATATGTATTTCTCCCCAGGCGTTATCTTCCCTCCAGCCTTCTTTTGGTAAATTCCTTGTCAGACGGTTCAGCCTCTGTCTCTACCAAGATCTTCTCATCAATTGAACCGGATTTTAGAGGCGCTTAAATTTTATTAAAGGCGTTTGGTTCCACAAGAATAGTGCTGGTTGCCCCCTCACTCTCGGGACCTCTTACCTAGCCTGGCTGTAGCTTTATATGAGCCGGATTTTTAACACATTTCTTGGGAAAGGTAAAGTTATAAAGAGGCTTAAAAAACACTGTGAAAAGCTTGTAGATGGGCGTTGCTTCTGCACTAAAATTGTTGTATCTAACTGTAAGTTTGTCTTTCTGAAGTTACTTACTTACTTACTTAGGTGGCGCTACAGTCCGGGGTGGACCTGGGTCTCTGGGAAGTTAGTTTTAGAAAATTGATGTCCTCACGGTTGTCAAGTCAACCGACATAATGCCTCCTTGCGAGGAATAAGTTCTTCGGGACATCTACTCTGGCATAACATACAAACGTCAAAGACTTATTTTGTGCAACCGTAGGAGTTCCTATACTATTCGGGCTGCACATCTCTGTAGGGTGGCAAGTAAATGGGGAGAATATTTTGGCGCCGAGCTCCATATTTGATGAGTGCTGTTCTGTTTCGTGCTTCGTCATATTTGACACTGGGGTCTGAGGTGTTAATTTATTTTCACGCGCATGGCACGGTTTCATCAGGCGGCGGGCTTACAACGGTGTAAGGTATTTGTAGATTTGAAAGGACTCTAATAAAGTGTCCAGTCAGACCAAATCAGCGACCTTATTCGTCAAAACTCGTCACGCCTCTTGACAATACACTTTTATTCAGCTGTAGCCAAAAATTTTTTAGAGAGGTACCCAGTCTCTTCTTCAGTTGGAATATGTGGCTCAGTGGTTAGTGCGATGGACTATTAAGCAAGAGGCCTCAGGCTTACCAACCGAAAAGGTACCTAAAATTCAGCTGTTCGGCGAATGCGAATCATTAGAGTCATTCGGATTGAATGTTTAGAAAAACCTAAGAATTTCCTCTAAAAGGATAACGCGGTAGGTATAGTTGGTATGAACACCAAGGTAGCGCGCCGAGTTGAAAAGTTACCTCAAATGAAATCCACGACTGTAGGCAGATAGCCGTAATTCAAGCTGCCTAATAGGCCTCTTTGTTGAGAACCAACTCCGACACGGATGATGTAGGTGATTCACCCATCACTAAAACTAAAGCGGCCCATCCGTACTGACCAGAAGCACTCTGGCTAGGTACATGATTTTGTACTTGCATTTGGACTTAAGGCACAAGCCAACAATTTCCTAATTCTTTACGGTAACTAAAAAAATAAAGCAGGTTCATAGGACCCTAGTCTAACTCCTCGCAAAAGCCCTCGTGTGACAGAATTTTTTTTTATGACTAATTTTAAGTAACAATTTCCCAAAACTCAGCTCGGTTTCTGTCAGTATCCTCAAACAACGGGTACATTCATTAAACCTACACATGCTGCATCTTCTGCCGCACTCAAAAGGTTATCATTATCAGCATCTAGTCCCACAGTTGATGAAAGGCCGTTTTACACACAAAAGAAATTAAAATGCGTTCGGATTTGCATTCCCATTGTTAGAAAAGCCTCATTTTACTGAGGCTCCACACCATCAAACATACTCCGCGGCTTGGGGGGCAATTCTAATTCACACACCACTTTGCCGTCGAAACATGCAACTCACCACACATCATTCTCCAAATGGCGGAACAAAAAAGCCTAATGAGTAAATGACGAAAAATCTCATAAAACATGAAACGTCAACGCATATCGCACACACAAAAAAGAAAGGATATTCATCCCAGATTGCCATTTGCCACAGTCGAGTATGTCCGCACCGCCCCATCCCCCACAAGCCGACGACACATAATCAACGGCGACAACAGTCCCGACGAATTCTTCCATTTTTCTGATTAAGCAAACTCTGTTTGCATACACAAAACTGAAATGCGTAGCTCGCACATTCGTTTACTCAATTTGATAACAAAAAAAAAAAAAAGTAAACCCATCCACACAGAGAAAGAAAAACTCCCACCATGCGTGAACTGTTTCCTCCTGTTATTTGAAAAGCACTCAACAATCCAGGATTCATCGTGAATTGTTTCCCTATTCCACCGCAATTATATTGGCAGTAGTAGTGGCTGACGGGCAGAGTCAACGGCGGCGGCTGCGGCGACGACGATGAAAAATGGAACATTCTAATCTAACTGACAGTCATATCCCGACATAGATGAGAGCAGTCCGTCCACCCCCTCATCCATTGTTATACCATAACGCATCCTTTCGTCGCCCCTCTAACTCAGGTCGCTGTTTTCATATTTTTTATTCCTTTTAATTAAAACAAATTCAAACAAGGGAAAAAATAAAGCCCAAGCCGAAAAGCAAATTCATTGGACTATATTCGCAATGAAACGCAGTGCACGCAGTGCGAATTGAAAGAGGATACAAAAAAAAAGAAGAAAAAAAAGCTGTTCATGAAATCACAATCATATGGAGAGAGGGAGGCCGCCCTAACTCCGGCACCAAGGATGGTTTCTGATTCAGGCGAATCAATGATGTCGGATGATGGAGATGGTAGATGGTAGATGGTACTGCACGCAATTGCCGTCGACGCAGCATCCTACTGAGCGGATGGTGGGTTTTTTTGATTTTTTCCTGGACTACTCCTTCTGGCAGCAATTTCAGTTTTTTTTTTCTCTTTTGTATGCTCTTTCATTCTGTTTAACCATTTCAGCGTAATTTTGTTATTATCATAACTCGGGATCCGGTGTGTGTGCGACCTGAGAATTTCCAAATGTGTGTGTGTGTACTATTGTTAGAAGGATATGGTTGGAGTTTTGCTAAATAATAAAAATGTGCTTTGAACATTTGGAGCTGAACGAGAGAGCTGACGTTTATACCCTACTCAAACTGAATGAAAAAAAATCGAAGATGCATTCACACCGAACACCAACTAGTTTTCGTTTGACGTTTCAATCAGCTGTGAGACACTAGTAATGAAACTTCTATATTTGGTTACAAACTTCGATCGCATTAATTAACAAATAAAATGAATTCAGAGCTTTTAAACATAATATTAGCCCAACAATTAAGCGTGGAAAATGATTTTATTTTAAATTCAGAGTTGTGACATTTGTCCGGTCAGATGTTCTGCTGAATCCGCTGAATATTGCAAAAGGTGTGTTTGTTTCAACAAACCAATGATTGGAAATTGTTTTCGAGGTCTTTTTACTGGAAAATGTCCTTAAACGACTCGTTTTGAAAACTGAAATATGTAGGGAAAAAGTGCTAACAGTGAGACAGTGCAAACAGACAGACAAATCATTTTTCTCTTTTGTTAAAGCATGCACAGACATGCCTGTATTGGCATAAACGTTTATTTCCCCCTCCACGTGTTTTGATTCTGTTGCGCAATGCACACTAGCTTAAGTTGCGCGTTAACATCCACCGGGAAAACATAAAAAAAAATCGCTCAAGGTATTTTTCGAAGTGTATTTAAATTTATTATATTATTCGGCCTCGAATAATTCAACGCATCCTTAAAGAACTAGATTGCAATAAGGCAACGGAACCCGATGGAATCCCGGCTATAGCACTCAAGAACTGTGCACCAGAACTTGCACCTGTACTCTGTAAGCTGTTTAGCATGTCGTACTCCCAGAAGACGTTTCCTTCTTGCTGGAAGACCGCTCGCATTCAACCTATTCCAAAGAAAGGGAAGAAATGTCTGCCACAAAACTATCGTCCAATAGCGTTACTTTCAATGCTCTCTAAAGTAATGGAAAAGGCAATAAATGTCGAAATAATCAAATATCTAGAAGGCCATCGATTAATAAGCGACAGGCAATACGGATTTCGGAGCCGTCGTTCCCCTGGTGACCTTTTAAGCTACGTAACGCACTTATGGACACAATCAATTGAACAACACGGCGAATCCAGAGCCGTAGCCTTGGACATATCAAAGGCATTTGACCGAGTCTGGCATAGAGCCCTATTAGGCAAGTTAGCGTCTTACGGATTACCACAACAACTCTGCGGATGGATGCAAAATTTTCTTCTGGGAAGATCGATCCAAGTTGTTGTAGATGGTGTATCATCCAATTCGTTTGCTATAAATGCAGGAGTGCCCCAAGGATCTATTCTTTCTCCAACTCTATTTCTCCTCCACATCAACGATTTGCTTGGATCGACAAATAATAATATCTACAGCTTTGCAGATGACAGCACTCTTATATCCTCCATTTCGAACAGTGGGCCTGTGAATACGGCTACATCACACAATCAGAGATGTGAACAAATTATTTCTCTAAATGATGATCTGGACAAAATCTTGAAGTGGGGAAAGGACAACTTGGTTGTATTTAATGCAAACAAGACACAGCTCACAACATTTTCCAGAAAAAATGCATCAACAGTTCCTCAGATCCAAATGGATGACCTTCCAATCCATCACAAGGACTCAATGCACCTTCTAGGAGTCACAGTCAATTCAGGAATCACATGGCAGAACCACTTATCTTATATCGCAAAATCGGCGTCCGCAAAGTTGAGCTACCTATTTAGAGCAAAGAGGTACCTTCTGCAATGCAACTTTTGGGCGCCCAACAAGACAGGCTGCTAATGCTCACGACCATACAGTACACTTGAAAAACTCCTTCTGTTACAGGACAAGCAAGCTTTGGAACTCGCTTCCTGGGGATATATTTCCAGAAGACTACAATTTGCAGCAATTTAAGTGCAGAGCAAACATACATCTGCAGACATCTCGGGCGCTGTTGAAGCCTTATAGGTTCGCCTTTCCCGGGAGAAGTATATATAAAAAAAAAAAAAAAACGGGAAACAATCAGATAAATACACAGACTTTTCTAACACAATATAACATTTATATGTGTTCTGCTATAATAAAACAAAAAAATCTTAGAATTCTTTGTCATTTTTTGAATTTTTTTCTCCTTCTTTTTTCTATGAAATGACAAAAAGCAAACAGTGAGACATTTCCAAAAAGACATGTCTCACAGCACAGCAGCATATCTCGGGCAACTTCGTTTAGGAGGCACAACGTGAACAAGTTCTATGAAAAGTTGTTCGACGTCCTATCACGATCTTCCGACGGATTTTCTTCAGGAACTCGCATATATAACCTTGACAAAACCTTAATTTATTTAATGAAATACTAATTACGTAGTTATTTAACGTTTTATTTTATTTTGTTCTGTTTTTTTTTTTTTTTTTTTCGTTCGTCTCAATGTTCGCCTTACACTGTCTCATTGATCGCACTACTCGCAAACAGTGAGGCAGTTTGACTTTTCCTCAGATTCAGTTTGTTGTGATGCTCTCGTGGGCTCTTCTCCTAAAATTTGACATTAAGGTAAAATATGGCTTAAAATATACTCCAAGGTTGGTTAAGATTGCTTAAAAATATTCAGATATATACCAATTTAAAAGAAAAGTGTCTCACTGTTCGCACCTTTCCCCTATGGGAAAACATCTGTTTTCGATGAAGGGCATAAGTAAGGCTTAGGGATCGGAGGAATCGCCTCATATGGATGTAGGCTAGGTACGGAAGCAGATTTACAAGCGGAGGGACTTCAAAAACCGGATTTAGATTATATGAATTGTGTTGGTAATAGTAAAAAGATGTAAGGTATAAGAACAGACAGTCGCTGTCGTCTCGGTTGGATGTAACTGTCTTTGTTGACAATTAAGCAAAGTATGTTTGACAATGACTTAAAAGCAAATTGCCTTTATGGTCCTAAGGCACAACCAGGCGAGTGTAATTGCTCGTGGCATTTCTGATGATGTCGTTCTCAGATGTAACAACAGAGCCAAGTTGGACCAAGTCAAGGTCAAAGTCACGAACTGTCCGATTTGTCTTTTAAACTACACAAAGTTGATTAAAGAAGACTTGATTATTGATTATTCTCCCCTTAAACCTAGTAACCTAGGTTAGGTTAGGTTAGAGTGGCAGGCCGCCTCAAGTGCAGCCTCACTTAGGCCAAATTAGGCCCATTGTGTTACCACAGGATCGATATCGACTCCTTATCTACCCGTTGAACCAGCCGGAGCTAAGAATGAAGCGATGGAGGCAGTTGATACCTATGTTTGCGAGTTCGCTGAGATTGTCGAAGAAATATTCTCCGAGGTATAGTTTTCTACGGAGTGACAGTGCTGGACACGTGCAGAGAAGGTGAAGAACAGTCTCCTCCTCCTCCTCGTCCATACAGCTTCTGCAGAAATCATTTGAAGGGAGGCCTAATCTGAGAGCATGTCTCCCTATGATGCAGTGTCCCGTGATGACACCTACTAGAGTGCTTATTATGGGTCTTTTCAGTGTAATGAGACTTTTTGAGCGCTTGGAATCCAGCTGAGGCCAGATCTGTTTCGAGGTGTGGCACGTTAAGCAGCTAGACCACCTGCGATTAGTAGCGCTTAATGCGTTTTGTTTAATTAGGAGCTTGCAAGTAGCAAGAGGCATATAGAGACTCCTTTTTTCTGGTAGAGTCGACATAGTAGTGCCTTGTCTGGCGAGCTCATCGGCGATGCAATTACCTGGAATGTCTCTATGGCCCGGCACCCATATAAGGTGAATTTTGAATTGTTTCGCCATCTCGTTCAGAGATAGTCGGCAATTGAGGGCAGTTGTTGAATTGAAGACGACAGAATCCAGGGTTTTAATCGCGGCTTGACTGTCGGTAAAGATGGTGATATCCTTTACAGATATTACATTATACCGAAGCCACGACAGGGCCTCTTTGATCGCCATGACCTCCGCCTGAAATACACTACAGTGATTAGGAAGGCTGAATGAGATTTTACAATTTAGATCATAAGAGAAAACACCCCCCCCTACTCCTGTTTCAGTTTTGGACCCATCTGTATAGAAACAGACAGACTCCTTGCGGGGTACTATTTCGTTCTCCCAGTCACTCCTGGAGGGTATGTAAGTTTCGAATTTCTTTTCGAATTGAAACTGAGGGAGGGTGTAATCAGTATCTTTTGGAATGCATTCCAATGTATTTAGAATCGATGAGTGACCAGTTTGGCGACTGGTCCACAACTGAATTGCTTTCATCCGAGTGGCTGCATTTGCTGCCACTTGTTTGCAATAGATGTCCAGCGGTAGCAAGTGGAACATTACGTCCATGGCCGCTGTTGGAGTGGTTCTTAGGGCTCCACTTATGCATATGCATGCCGTTCTTTGGACGCGGCTAAGCTGATTATGATGGATGGCCTTTTCGAGGGCAGTCCACCATACAATAACACCATAAGTGAGTATAGGTCTGATAACGGATACATATAGCCAATATGTAATTCGAGGCTGGAGTCCCCATCTGCTTCCAATGGCTTTTTTACAGCAGTACAGAGCCGTGGTGGCTTTCTGAACTCTCCGCAGGATATTGGGTTTCCAGCTCAATTTGCTGTCTAAAACTAGGCCTAAATAGCTAGCCGTATTGGTGAGCACCAGGAGTGTGCCGTTTAGTTTTGGGGGTACAAAATTGGGAATTTTGTATTTTCTTGTGAAGAGGACCAGTTCAGTTTTTTGGGCATTGACCGCCAGACCGCATTTTTTGGTCCATTTAGAGAGCTTAGAGAGGGCATTCTGCATGAGATCTCTAAGCGTGTTTAGGTGTTTTCCTGAGACAGCGATGGCAACGTCATCCGCATAGGCAATTACTTTGCAACCTTCCCCCTCCAGTATTAGTAGTAGTTCATTCACTACTAGGTTCCAAAGAAGGGGTGAGATAACGCCACCTTGAGGCGTACCCCTACTAACGAACCTCCGGACCGATGCATCGCCCAGCTGTGAGTTGATAAACCTGTTGGTGAGCAACTGGTTGACCAATTCGCCAATCGATTTCTCAATTCCAAGGCCCGTCAGTGCGCCGAGAATTGCCTCTGCTTCGACGTTGTTAAACGCTCCCTCAATATCTAGGAAAGCAACCAATGTGAATTCTTTGCAATCGAGAGATTTTTCGATGGTAGATACAAGTGAGTGAAGGGCCGTTTCAACCGATCTCCCTTTACAATACGCGTGTTGAGCCTTTGACAAAAGATTTGAGTTGACACTGCAACGTATGTGGATGTCTATCAGTTTCTCTAAGGTTTTTAGAAGAAATGATGACAAAGTAATTGGTCTGAGATCTTTGGGGTTAACGTGTGAGCTTTTACCAGCTTTAGGTATAAACACCACGTTAACTTCTGTCCACAACTTGGGAATATGAGCAAAATCCAGGCAACTTTTAAAAATTACAGTTACCCAAGGGAGGATTAGGTCAGCGTTCCTCCTAATTCTCTCTTATCCCATCCTATTTCCGCCTGGGCTGGATAAAGGTGTCATACGACCCGTGCCGAGTATCAACCTGGCTGGGGGCCCAGTTTCAAAAATAGCCCGAGTCGCAAACGGAGTATCCGGATACCTGGCGACCTCCGGATTAGCCAGCCTTATCTGTGTAATGCGGATCTATGCACAGATGGACCTTCCCTTCTCCGCTACTCGTGGGTCCATGAACAAAACAAATAAAACAATTAAACAAAAACAAAAAATTTCAGAGTCCGGTGCTCTTAAACTACCGGCTGGAAGTACTGCCTCTGAGCCCGCTTCCAGTACTAGCGTTCCTGCAACGACGGCAACTAAGAACTTGGTCACCAAACCTGATCTTAGTCTTGCCGAAAGATGCAAAGAACGCTCAACTCGAAAACCCGGTGCTGCACGTCGTACTGCCTCGAGCTCGCGACACGAAAGCACCTCCACTAGGCAATATAGAGAGCGACGTACCGCCTCCAGAATTCTGGAGCGCTACAAGGACGTCCCGGTAGATCAGCTCTCTATTAGAAACAAAGAATCGATCTCCTGGGCAACGAAAGTTGTCAAGGAGATTCCTCCTGACTCCTCAAGGAAGGACTCCACGTCCAAAAGACAAAGGTCGATTGAGGAGTCCACTGTCGACCCAAAACGAGTGAAGGTAAACTGCAGCAGTTCCTCACTCTCCTTAAAGCACAACAAGCCATTCAGTGATGTCCTCAAGGCACACCTTGTCCTCGCTGTAATAGACAGGAGTGACATAGATGGCAGCATTTCCCCTGAGAGATGGAGAAAAGTAGAAATGAAGCTGGCTACTAAATTTCTACAGGTCATGGATGATCATCCAGGGCCTCCTCCCTCCTGTCGCGATGGCGGATGGCATCAGGGCCATGTGAAGCTGATCGCTTGTGCTGATCAAAGGTCTGCGGACCTATATAAAATAGCAATTTCGTCTCTGGGTGAGGTGTGGAAAGAGGCGCAGCTCGAGGTCGTAAGCAGGGAACCTACACGCTCTAAAATTTATCTCCCAGCATATAAAAATGTCTACAAATATAAAATTTAGACAGATTTATGCTACATTTACACGATCACACACTCCTAACAAGGAATAAAAAACGTGACACTTATTTTGGTCGGCCATCTTGTTTAAGTGGTAGGAATTATATAACTAAACACCGTCAAACCACCTGCACGCGCGGCGGAAATGCTGACCAAGCGTCTACGCTCTACGGCAATAAAACGAATTCACCTGACAAACAGAAATGCAAGCTATGGGAAAATAATATTATAAGTAATTTGGAATCAAAATGCAAGCTTTGGTAATGAAAGAAAAATTGTTATAAGTTAGTCTTAATCGATTCATTGAACAATAAAGGTCAGAGCAATCTACTCTGGATATATTTTTTTGTAATTTTCGAGTAGTTTCCTTTTAACTTATACAAACTCCGCCTTCTATTTTTTGCCTTTGCGTTATCTTTTATTTCTCATGCAAACAAAAATTCACACAACACACAATCCTTCCTAGTTTTTTTATTTACAAATTTATCTTCGATTTAATGTTTCGGACATTTATTTCGCGAGCTAAATGCTTAGAGACTTTTCATCGACCCTTAGAAGTTAGGAAAGTACGCGTGCGAAATGTTATGGCTCCTCGTGCATCACACGCGGATTTTCAGTGTCCCAGAAACGAACATTTTGCTTATTGATGTAACTCTTTAGGCCAAAGTACTTGATGGCTGAACTCAGTTCATGCTTAGTCTTGGTCTTATAAAAGGTTCCTCATGAGTTATGAAGTTAGTTTATCAAAAAAAAAAAAAAAATAGAAATATCTTTAAAGCTACCAATGTACGGAATTATGTACTGAAGTTTAGCTTCTACAAAACCATCCAGGCTTCTGTTCGAAACTAGGCAAAACTTTAAAAACTGGTGCCAACCTCACATACCAATCCAAGTGTAAGTGTAAGTAACATCGTGTCCGGGTTCATTTAAGCGACGTGTGTAATATCCCGAATTAGTGATTTTTGATCATCAATTTTTGACGAGTTAATCGGCGAGTGTCATTGCTTAGCAGGCTTTGTCCGCGACCGCGATCAGTTTTTCAACTACCCTTGGGTTCTTCTGCGCGATGCCTACAGAATTTGAGAAGGTGCTGCTGCACATCTTTGCCGCGGGTGTCGGACCAGAACCAGGCTTAGCCTTATGTTCTTCAGCCTTCTTCCGTGCCTTCAAAGCCCTTTATTAGGTAAAAAAGGTACCATCTAATGCCTGCACCGCTCAGCCCCTTCCGAAGACGGTCGTCCTTACCGCCAGGCTGGCTCGGCGGTGGCTTCGATGGGCATAGGCGCCCTTTCCTTTAAACCTAAGCTGCTGCAGGTTGTATAGTTACAGGTATACGAGCTTGGCTCGTTGCCGTCCCCGTACTTCCCACTACAGCCTTGGGCATAGGTTAAGAGACTAGAGCTTGGCTTCCGCTTCCCAGTGTTGGCTAAATGCTTCAGGGCGTTTAGCCAACATAGGTGTTGACACCGGAATTTTAGATTTAGCGGTGTTTTGGCTGTTGCTTGGTTGCACTTGACAGCTTGAAGTTATCGTAGAGCCTTTGCTGCACTTCACTAACCAATCCAGATGCAGTGTCTCCCTGCAATCTGCTTAGTTGTTTTTTTTTTTTTACCGTTCTCATTTTTGTTTGATTTCATAACCCACGATTAGCACGGGAAAGGTTCGTCCACCATGCCAGAGCCCTGTATAACGTGGTAAGGCCAAAGCTACTCTCTGAGATGGCCCGGTATCAGAGAGGCTCCGTAATAATAGAGTCGGTTACTCTTGACTTCAAACCGAATCCGATAAGCACGGGTCGCATGATTCTCTCGGATTAGGGGTGGCTGACTTAGTTCACCAACCCTCATCGCCTCTTGACTGAAGCAACTCCACTAGTGACTGGCTCAGAGGCTCCCAAACTTCTAACCCAAATACTCAGAGAGCTGTGAAAAACTTTGATTGATTCCATTGGCAAACACTATATCACAAATTAGGTCTCCCCTCAAAGAAGGGGTCACTCATAATAATTATCATAATTATCCCCATACTAACGACATCAGGAGGCTAACCAAGACAAAGTTGTGCGAATAAACGGAACTGGATGGCCTTTTCGTATAGTCTAAACCACCCACTAACCCACTCTTTTCGACCAAACCCTACATGCGAATTTGTCAAGTGCAAATCTTCTCTAAAATCAGTTCATTTGCTTTCATTAAAAAAAAAAAAAGTATTTGCACCAAAAGAACGGAAGTCAACTCACACGCACGCAACTCTCCACACAGATAGATAATGATGTTCAAGATTTTTTTTTTTTTTTTTCCACTAAGAGTAGGTAATTGGCTGATGCGTCTCTTGTTCGTAAAACAACGTCAAGGTAAAAAAAAAAAACTGGAATGGAGGCACAAAACCCTGCTTCCGCAATAACCCAGTAGGTATATTAGCTATTTGATCTGGTCACAAACCATATCCTACTAAATGCAAAAAAAAAAAAAAATGGGAAAAATAAAAAAAGTGTACGCAACACAAAAAATGTATCCTTGCATACACAACGTTCTAGTAAACGCATCTACCGCCGCAGTGCGTGTACTTGTGCTGCTGACGACCATCTCTCTAATGCCTCTTTTCCAATTACGGGACGAGTGCATTTCGAACGATATATGCGATGACGAGGTCGGCCTAACGACGACGATATGTGTATATCATTCAGGACGAGGATGCTATACCGCGCTCGAGATATCTACTATCAGTACGCAACGGTACAGTTTGCTTTTTAGTCACAGGGATTATTTTGCATCCTCCATTGGTGCAGTTTGCAAAAATCACCTCACATTTGTTTCGAATTGAAGAACAACGACAGGAAAATTGAAATTGCAAAAAAGTAAAACCAATGGCGGGGGTGGAACAAACACAAAAAAATAAAAAAATAAAAATAGAAAATTGTGCGTTGATGGGGTGGCTTAAATGAGAAAAAAATAAAAAGCCGGCTGCACCGACTAACAAACGCAAAAGTTTTCATTTTGAATGAAAATGCTAATAGAGCTGGAATTTGTTTTCCCAGAAATTTTTTCCACAAACATGAATTTTCAAATTGCGTTGAATGCTGTAACGGATATGGAATATCCAACAACAATCACGACGAGTGGAGAACAAAAACCAACATTCACAGCAACAATGCCAGGATACTGATTAATCATTTGTCGTTTGTATTACTGCGATCCGCACTTGATGGCGTCCTCGACGGTCGTCGGTCGTCGGTCGTCGTAGCGTGCGGGAGGGGAAGGATGTGCTGGTATACGCAGCAAATAATGGTTAATATTACGAATTTCTGGCCATTGTTCCCAGGGGTATATCATTCCGAGGGGATTTACTGGGAATGGATGTAGCATGTAGGTATACATGTTATATGCGGATGCATTAAGTGCGTGCGGAATTGTTGTAGCGTTAAATTGTAATTGTTTTCGGAGTTTATTAGCGCTTTGCGGCTTGTACGGCTTTATTTTCGATTGTCCCAACATAAGGGCCTCTGGCCAGCGAAGCGATAGTTAGCTGGCCAGTTCACGAGAGCAGCTCTCGTTTCCACACCGAAGCCCGAGAGTCGCCAAAGTGCAGCCGCGCGCCGTCGAGTGGTCCGTCTGGATTGCATTTGTTAGAAGCAGGTTTCCACTTTGGGGCGAGTATTTATTGCCCAGTTGTTGTCTTGATTTTGGCTCATTTGGGAGAGTCTCTATTTTCGACACGAAATAGGAAGCTGTAAAAGATCTCTTCGACCATCAAGTAATAAAACAAGCATACTCAACAGGAGGTTGGTTATAGATACTGTTAGCGAACTTTTTTTTGAGGAACGGTGACACTTCCGTTGATAAAGCCTTGAGGTACTGAGACGTGAAACACAGTTGGCGACCGCCGACCTCAGTCAGTATGTGTTCGACCACCCAAAGGTCTGGTGTCTTTGTCGAATGTAAAATGAGGGATTTTTTTTTTTATTATTCAAGAGCCCAAATGTCGTTGGACATCAGCCTCGACTCTAATTCATTGTCTCAAGTTAGCATTCCTGGACGACAGCAAGAGAGAGTAGGTAGGAATTGCTTCCAACATCTAGGAGGTATTGCCTCGTTCTTATTTGCCACCAAACGTGCTGTGGGATGCATAGACAGCGGAGTCGTTAAAGCAAAAACGGTGTTTGGAATTTCGTAAAAGACTCGGCGCAGCTTAAGCTAAGTCTATTCCGCTTCAACGTCGAATCGATGTTGCGTTGTATGGGTCCAGCTAAAATATTTAAAAAGCATTAGCTACAACAACAAAAATATGTACTACTGCTTGTTGAAGAGGCCTTACCTGCAAGAAAGTTTTAAAAGGGCGGGTCTTTTTCTATTGGCGGTATGGTGATGCTCCCAACGCACATTTTTGTGATCTTCTAAGCCCTGTTGACAATAGTCCTCCGATACATTAGGCCCATCTTATCTTCAAGCTTACAGCGATTTCGAAGTAGCCATTAAAGAGAGCAACGCAAGATGTTTTATCAACTCTGCGTAGGTCACTCTGGGGGATGGCTTTTAGGATCGTGTTGCAAAAGATGAAGGGCAGTAAGTCCCAACATGGTCACCGTAAGTGAGATTAACCAAGAACGCATACCTGCAATCACGCCGACGGAACTAATCGAAACATGCAGGAAGAAAGGTGACAACAAAGCACAAGGATCCGATAGCATCGAATATAGAATTCAAACAGGCTGTTCGAAAACGACCGGACATTTTCAATGCAACGGTTCAAAAGTGCCTTGAGGAGGCAGTCTTTCCTAAACCATGGAAGCTGCAATATCTGGTTTTGCTACCAAAAGGAAAGAAGCCACCAGGATTACCATCTTCGTATCGGACAATATTATGTTTGATGGGTACAATGGAAAAATCGCAACATATATGGCGGCCTGTTCGAGGTTGCAGGGGTATATAAAGGAGCTTTGTCAGACCATCAGTGCTGGATTTACTAAATCGCGTTCCACCGTCGCGTCGATGCCATAAAGGCGGCAGTAGATACAGCACCGGAAACACTTAACTCGGGGAAATGGTCATTCATTAGGAGATCCCTGGTAAAAATGGAAGCACCGTACTAACTGCTGAACATTGTTACAAGTTACAACCTACTTTACCGATGGGAAGTTCAACGCCTTGTTTCTACGCTAGCACAGAGTCCGGAAAGAAGAATCAGAATCAACTCCACCAGTTAGCAGCACGCACCTTCAAGCCTGCCGAAAAGCATCAGAAACGGCGTAATCCACCTCCAAACATCAAATCAAGAGATCTCTGGAATCGTGTTCGAAAAGAGTCACAGCTCCAACAAAAAAAAAAAAAAATAGTGTTCCAAAAAACGTGTTTTTAACTTTCTCGATGAGAAAGAGAAAAATATTTTATTCGTACAAAATTTCGAACTCGAGATGTTAATTAATTATTGACATTACGATGATAGAGGAAGTCAAAAAAATGGGTAACAAAATTCTGTCCGTCTGTCTGTCTGTTCGTATGTCCCGAGGCCTACACCCTAAGCCGGCTGCTCGGGTTTCATTGAAACTTTGGATTTGGGGTTTGGGGTCGTACAGTTCAGGACCTTTATTTTTGGCATCAAGAGGTGACCTCAATATTAATGATACACTTCCCATATACAATTTTCGTACCAGTTTGATTTGTTTGAAAACGGCTATAACCATTTCAAACAAGATTAATATTTGAGCTTAAATGGGTGAGGTTAAAATGACTCCCTACTCAGTTTTTCGCTAAAAATCTAAATACATTTTTTGAAATTCTGACATATCTCGAAAGTGGTCCATACGATTGTAACACAAGTTTATTTCTAAGGTAATATAGTCATTTCTAACTTCGTAGAAAACTCAGTTTTACTCTATTTATTTATTGTAAAACGGAGTTTTGAAAACATTTTTTTTTTTTTTTTTTTTTCATTTTTTTGTCTTTAGTTTATCTGTAAACGGCACTAACGTTTTTGAACAATATGTACAATTGTATACTTAGAGTAAAATGATTGTGTCCTTATCTTTCAATTCGAATCACCGAAAACGACAATTTAAAAAACTGCTCATATCTCGAAAACCCCATTTTCGACTTCGATAAAACTTTAAAAACCTAGTAATGCTTACATCTCGAACAATAACTTATAATCGGTTTAAATTTAATAGGTACCTAAGCAATAGTATTTTTTAAACTAAACATTGCAATATTTGGTGATGTTTTGTCTGCCAAATTTTTCATAAGCCGCTCCAACGATTTTGATCAAAATACATATTAAAGATAATATCAGTATTCTAAATAAGATTTCGTACTTAGTTTTTCTCAAAAAATTCAAATAAATCAGCTTTTTATTATTTTCTCAAAAATGACTCCACAAAACGATCTGTGTTCATATATTTCTTAAAAATCCAATAACGCACTTAACAGCCATTAAAAATGAATTAACAGCGACGCAAATATTATTTTGAATAACCCAGCATTTTATTTACCACTGTTAATTTTCCTATATTTTATGTAAACGAAACGTAGCCAAGACTGCCTCAAATCCACCATGGAGGACCTGTATGAGCACAAGCTTAATTTATGCTGCGCAAACTCGTAGTAAGTAGGTAAGTTTAAAAAAAACTCCTTAGATTTTTCCTGAAACGACTGTTTCGTCTTCCATCCAAGCTTATCTCTGTTGTTTATGTCCAAGCTTCACGTCGATTATGTGATTAAAAATAATGCCCCAGCAGTCAGGCATTCGAATTACGAGCCTTATAGGAAAGCATGCAATCGGCAAAAACTCAGTTTTTTTTAAAAAGTGGACTCGTTTTGAAAGAATGTACAATTTGCAGAGTTGAATGTAATACTGGATATAGTTGAAAAATGATTTTTCTACGGCTTCGTACAAAACTTGGCCGTCAAGTTTAGAGTAGAATTCACCGAGCAACCCAGATCATCCTTTTACAGAGAAGTCTACAATTAGCTGGGCTATGACTTGAACATAAAAATTATTCTAACCAGAGGTCAACAGATGAATCTTTATTTTTAGCCGCACAAAAGAGGATCTCCCGATATTTTGGAGTATTTGCAACCATTCAGTACGCGATTTAAGTATCTGATGTTAAAACGCAACCTTACTAGAGTTGATACACCAGAAGTTCTAATTGAAGAGCCGTGGTTGCTCACTTCTCTGAATGGAACGTTTCTGTATCCCCTGTGGGTTAGTAGGGGTTGAGGATAGCTTGAAGGACGATACACGGTTGTGTGTTTCTTAGTTAGTAACTTTTTGTTAAACCTACTTTTTTACAAAGGTTTTGTTAGGAATGGAAAGCTCTAAAGCAGGCTTTCTTTGTCGTATGCCTCCTTATTGAGCTCAATTTTAAGGTCTTGAACAGTCCTAAATGTTGTCAGATTTCGACGATGTTGTGTAGTAAGACTCTACGAGTCACAAGGGCAAATAATTTTATATCATCTTCAACGTTGAATAGGTGCCTTGATATAAGAGGCCATATTTCGAAATATGGCCTTTTGAGGCTTTCACAAAGCGACAAAGGCCATATTTCGAAATATGGCTTTATGTCGCATGGCCTTAGGTTTGTCACGGCACCTATCCAACTGGTATACTGTCTAGGAAGGCGTTTTAAAATGAAATTTCTCGCTTAATTTTCTTGATATTTTTTTTTTTTTTTTTCTACATTGGCCGTATCTGCCAGCTTTTCCCTCGAAATTAGTTCTTATTCGTCTGCATGTATTAAACTGCACTTGTCAATTTCTTTAACATTACATTTTTGACAGATAAAATACATATAGGCCCGCCTTCCTTTTTCTGTCATGTTTCAAATTGCATTTTCTAATATGAAATTGATGGCCTCAAAGGATCAATTAGTACTAATGCCGCATCAAAGCCAATGGTATGAAATGCTACCTCCTTCATTCTTGGCACCAAGATGTTCGTAGATTTCATCATGCATCCCTTTATCCTATAGCTATACCCATGGAACAAGTGCTCTGCCTCTCAACAATTTCCCATTTGGTCTCTGCGAAGAAACATCTGTCCGAGGGAGGGGGAAAAAAAAATCTTAAAAGTGCGTGTCGAACAAACACACGCGGAATACAAAGCTGAACTACAAAAAAAAAAAAAATGCCAGCTTCTTGTATGTTCTTCGATATATTTTATGCAGGTGTACAATGTACATATAGGTGTACGTGTATAACTACTTTTGGCCAGATGCATGGATAGATACTTTTCTATTTTCCGGTTGAGTTTTTTTTTTTTTTTTTCTTACCCACTCTACATCTGTCCTAAGGCCGAAACACACACAAAGAGTTACCAAAGGGAGTCAAAGAAAAAACGAGTGTCTATTCACATTGGCGGTAAGCTCTGTACAAGGTTCTGCCAATTATTCTAGTTACCCCATGTTCTACTGCAATTTCGCTACATCCGGCCAAGATGCAATTTTAAAGGTTTTTGATTCCGTTGATTTCTTGTTGTGATGTTATTTTTTTAGCCTTTCTCTCCTTCGGTTTTTGCTATTCAGTTTTAGAGCGGGAATAGTTCCAGTTGAGTATCAAGGTTTTGCGGATACACCTGTAGTGATGGATTAATGGATGCAGTTCGATTATGCAGAGCATATCTTTGGAGATTTTAATGGCTCAGTTTGGGATAACGACTTTGTAAAAGAAATTGGAGGTTATGTCGAACCATAAAATTTCAGAGTACACACGAAATCGTTAAAGAGAACGTCAGAGTTGGAGTCGCTTTAGTCGAAACGAATAACAATTGAAAGTTATTAAGTTATTTTTAAAAGCGGAACAATTTTAGCTGCAATTTGGTCTACCAGGTGTTTTGTGAGAATTTTTTTATTTGAGACGATTTGCTATCAGAGCAGTTATATTCTCAACTGGGTTCTAATTTCCTGTATCGTTTGTCGATACTCATGGCGAAACCTTAAACTTAATTCTACTCATACTGAAATGGAAGAGAATATTATACTGCATTTACACCATCACGCATTCCTAACACGGACGATTAAAGGCCAATACTAAATAGCCATCTAAAATAAGAATTTACAAATTTTTCCGTACGAAAAACTTTTTCCGATCACGAAAAAATTAATAAACTCTTTTTGTAGAAAATTTAAAGATAATTTTTGTTATATTTTTGATAAACTAACTTTATAATTCATAAGCAACATTTTAAGATCAAGATTGAGTCCAACAGCCAAGTTTAAGTGGTCAAAAAAGCAAAAAAACGTTTTTACGGTTTCGTTTTATGTATGGCTATAATTGGGCCTAACACGCAAAAATACGTGAAACGTATTTTGGTCGGCCATTTTGTTTACATGGTGGGAATTATAGGTAAGTATAGCATGTTGAATTTTTATAGCGATTGTAGCGAAATTCTGCGTTCCTATAAAACAAAATGGCTTCCAGAAGTGATGAATGGACAATTATTTATTTATTTCGTATAAATGATTGATGAATTGTTGGTTTAATTTACTGAAACTAATTACAACTCTCTCATTTCACATGTTTTAAATCGGAAATAGAAATATTTTCAAGTGATTGCAGAAATTTTGGTAGCCGGAACTTGTGTTTATTTCCGTTTTACGTATCTATAATTAGGGGTAGAACATTCATGACACCTTAGACGTCTGATTTGTGATCTCATTCTTACGCCTTTTCCTTTGTTATCATTGACTGTGAACAAACGGATATCTCTATCCCGTCTCGTGCAAAAATGCTTTTAACCCCTGGAAAAGTGTTGCCAATTTGAGAAATAGATATCCAACAAAAACAACAAACAAGAAATTTGAAATCTGTTGCGTTTCAATTTTACAAAATGATTCTTTCGAGTGATTCTCACATTGTTGTATGTGGCTGAAAGAAAAAACAAATAAAGCAGAACTTGGCACATCAGTTTGTTCCAATAGTCACTTGTCACATTTTAAAGAAATAAATAAAGAGAGCGAGATAACTGGGTGCTGTATACGATAAACAATCGTTATATGACACCTGTTATCAGTTTGAGAGATATTTCTTAAAAATTCAGATTTTGTCTCAGACTGCAAACAAAAAGGTAGTAGAGCTAGTAGATGCCAGACGCTCAAAAAAGGTCGGAAAAAGTAAGAAAAAAATCACTTACGGTAACAAAAAATCGTTTTTCCTTAATATTTATTGAATGACATCAGCGTGCTACATATTTGCTGGATTTTTTAACGCCGTACTACATACTACATCGTCACCCAAAAGTACTACATTTTTTCTTGAGAGCCGGTTGGTATTTTAAATTTATTTAAGGGTGGCCCTGTAAGAAGCAAATTTGAAAATTTTAAATCAGCAGTGGCGCTTGTTGATTGGGGCTTTCGATCTTATTTTGAAATGTGGACCTCAAAATAGCGACATTGTGGCAATATGGGTGGAATTTAACAAACAAAAAAAATAGTTTAGGAAACTTAATATTTGAAAAACTATCTAAAAAAATATTATCTTAATATATAAAAACGTTCGTGCGTATGTATGACCGACGATAGCGGCTGAACCACTAAAGCTATCCCCCTTATATTTACACCATATGTTTGTGTGGTGTTCCGGATGGTTTATGTTTATTTTAGACCCTATAGAGGGCGCTGGGGTCGCTTTTTGAAAATTCTTATTTATGGACCGATTTGGCTTAAATTAACAACATATAACACTTAAAACAAAAGAAAGCTTTTGCCAAAATTTGGACCCGATAGGTCGTGCTGGAAGATATTTACGACAAGTTAGATTTCCTTGCATATCAATTTTGTATCAACAATAATTAAATTTAATTGTAATAATATAGTCGGCCTTGGTTGTCTATACTTTTTTGAATTTGACATTTCAGTAATTCATATTTCATTTAGCTGTACAATTTTTTGACGGAAACTCCAAATTAGTTTTTAATCAATTTTAAATAGGTAAATAAAATTTCCATTCGTTTTCCGGCACAAATAACAAAGCCAAGGAAAATGTTCTTACTTTTTTTTTTTTTTTTTTTTTTTATAATTCACTAGTGCTCAAGGGGTTTTTGTTCCCTTATAATGCTAATGCACAGCACGAGTGGAAGGGTTGATAGGGAGGATAGAGAAGAGGTACTGGTGCACATTGGTCTTAAACAATTGTGGGTTGTAATGAGAGGGGAAAACCGTGTGAGGCAATGCATTCCACATGCGTGTTGTTCGACTCACAAAAGAATCTCTATATTTTACAGTACGTCCGAAGGTAGGCTTAAGGGTGAACTGATGTGCATTCGATGTGTGACGGGTGTTGCGAGAGAATTGTTGAAGGGGCGGAATGCAGTTAGCTATTTCATCAGAGCATCGATGGTGAAAATATCGATAAAATAAAGAAAGGCAAGAAACATTTCTGCGATGTTCGAGCGGGTCAATAGACTCCGCTATATTTCTATCACCTATAAGTTTTATCGCGCGCTTTTGAATTCTGTCTAGTAGGTGCAATGAAGTTTTTGGTGCACCTGACCAGATATGAGCGTTGTACTCAAGCTTAGGCCGAATAAAGGCCTTGTATATTGTAGCTAAGTCGAAGGGTGTAAAGTACTTCTTACATCGATTTAAGAAACCTAGACATTTCGCAGCGTTTTTGGCGACTTCGTATATGTGGTCATTCCAACGAAGTTTGTCGTTGACACATATACCAAGTATGGAAAGTCGTTCGGTTTCGTCGATGCAAGTCCCATTCATGGATAATGGGTTAGGGTTCAGATTTCGCTTTAATGATAGAAGGCAGCATTGTGTTTTGGAAGCATTAAATTCCACTCTATTAATTGTACCCCATTTTATAATGCTGTCAAGATCGGAATTTAATGTGTTTAGCATACGTCGCCGTTCCAGATCCACGGCCGAAGAGCAGGGACGTGAGTCAGGGAACGAATATGAAAAACTGAGGGTGCTATCATCAGCGAAAGAATGTATTGGATTAGAAGTAACAGACAAGAGATCATTGATGAATATGAGAAAGAGTGTCGGAGACAAAACAGAGCCTTGGGGAACACCAGCATTTATATGGTGAATTGCAGACTTGAAACCGTCCAACACAACTTGAATTGAACGGCCAGAAAGGTAGTTTCTAATCCATTGAAGAAGAGACGCGTCGATCCCATAGGCACGCATTTTCGACAAAAGAGCTTGGTGCCAAACTCTGTCAAATGCTTTCGAAATATCAAGCGCAACAATCTTCGTTTCACCAGAGTGGTGGAGAGATTGGTTCCACTTTTCGGTGAGATAAGTCATCAAATCACCAGTGGACCTGCTGCTACGAAAACCGTATTGCCGGTCATTGAGAAGTTTTCGTGATTCAAGATATTTCATAAGCTGACGGTTTATCAGCGTTTCCATGACCTTGGAAAGAATGGACGTAAGTGCAATGGGTCGGTAGTTGGTGGGTGAAGAAGAATCGCCTTTTTTTGGAACGGGCTGGACAAATGCAGTTTTCCATCTACTCGGAAAGAGTCCAGAAGAGTAGGACAAGTGGAAAAGCTTACGCAGTGGTTTTGCCAGCGTGGAAGAACACCTCTTCAGAATTATGGGGGATATACCATCTGGACCAGCGGATTTGTGAATGTTAAGATCTTTTAATACTCTTGCTACTGTGCGAGTGCGGAAATGTATTTGTCCCATGAAATATTCGACGCTCTCGAGCACAGGTGGAGACATGATGCAATCTGGAATGTTGGAGCTTGCGGCGAATTGCGCAGCCAGCAGATTTGCTTTGTCCAAAGAGCTGACAGCTGGAATGTCATTGTAAACGAGTGTGGGGATTGACGACGTGGTGGAGTTCTTAATATTTTTCACGAAGGACCAAAACTGTTTACTACCACTGGGACAGTGAAGTATTTTTTGTCGTAAGTTTTGGTCGTGAGAAAATTTTGCACGTCGTATCACGGAGTTGCAGTCATTACGGACTCGTCGAAACTTTTTTCGGTTTTCCTCGGTTGGGTTTGCTTTATAAGCCCGAAAGCTCAACTCTCTCAACCTGATAGCCTCTTTGCAGCTCGAGTCGCACCAAGCATTCTCCTTAGGTATAATACTCTTTTTTCTGTTGGGAATAAAGGATCTCATACCCAGGAGAATGGTGTTTGTAATCATTTCAGCGGCGGCATCCACGTCACTATCGAGGAAGCATAGTGACCAGTTAAAGCTCCGAAAAAAGAAGTTAAGGCCGTCCCAATTGGCTTTCTCATAATGCCATACCGTTTTTTTGGGAGCTTGTTCTTTAACTGTGTGGTTTGTGTATGAGAATTTAGCTGAAATGACACAATGGTCCGACGAACCTAGAGGCGACGTTACGTCAATAGAATATTTATCTGGATGAGAGGTGAGGAACAAGTCCAATGTGTTAGCGGCATGATCTGCAGCATCCGGAATCCGCGTAGGCTCGTTTACAAGCTGAGTTAAGCTGTTAATCTCAGCGAAAATCCTAACATACCTTCCTTCGGGTGTTGTCTGTCCAGAATGGCGAAGCCAATCGGAATTGTGTATATTGAAATCGCCCGCAATGACAATTTCAGTATGAGGATACTGGGAAACAATTCCTAAGATGGAGTTAGACAGCTCATCAAACTCGTTAAAAGTAGATGAACAGTCAATGTTTGGACTTCTATAAATAAAACAAAAATGTATTATTTGCTTACGGACATTGAATTTTAACCATATGTAATTAAATTCCGCATTGGAGCAATGGTTATATTGTGGTGGAAATTCGTAAGCAATATCATCACGGACGTAAACGGCGAGCCCGCGATGTAAAAAGAATAATGGCACTAAGTGATATCCTGGTAAATCAAAATTCGAGGGAATCGAATTTCTATCCACCTGTGTCTCACAAAGTGCCAAAACAGCTGGTTTGAATTGAAAGACATGGACATACGCAGCAAAGAGATTCCTTTTCAAGCCTCGAATGTTGCAAAAATCAACACGGAACTCACCCCTCATAATACACACAAAAATTTAAAACACAACTCCAACGCAACTAAGCAGAGTTGCAACGTGTATATCCGTCACCAGACTTCCAAAACACTCTGTCACAGGTGTTATGCCCATGCAACAGAGCGAGTCGGTTATCCGGCAAGACACACACTTACAACCCGCTATTCATCAGATGTTGGTTTGTGATCGCTGCTTAGCCAAAATTATGACACAGCAGCGATCAAAGAAGCGCAACAGGCGAAAGGAGAAACAAAGGAGAGAGAAAAACCAAAAAACGGGAAGAACAAAGGTCACTCGCGTGTGCGATTTTTTTTTGTCTATTGGCACTGCACTGGACACTTTATTTGATTGTTTGATTTATGTTATTTTCTGTTCAATTATTATTATGAGGTGTTTTGTAGGAAAATGTATTTTGAGTTGTTATTGTTTTTGTGTTTTATGGTTTTTATTTTTATTTGGTATTATATGTATGTAATATTTGTAATGTATGTAATTTTGTTTCGCGGTGTTTAAGTTTCGCGTGCGCGCGCGTTGGGAGGCTACATCAAATTTACTGGGCCAAATTTTATGATTCTTCTTTTGTTTCGTTCGTATTGGTGTATTTTAGGTACAGTCTTAAAAGATACATTTTTGGACCCGTTAGGTGGCGTTGTTGTCGATCTCCGAAGCTGCTCAACCGATTTCAATGAAATTTCGTGGATGTATATTCTTCGTTTCCACTGAAGGCTAGGATACTTTTGGACATGATAGGTGGCGCTGTTGGCTTAGGTAGGCGCAGTGGCTTAGTGGTTAGTGTGTTGGACTAATATGCTAGGGGTCGGGGTTCGAATCCCGCAAAAACCTGAATTCCAACTTAGGGTTTTTTTCACTGTGCCACCTCTCGCGAACGTCTGCCAAACATCCGAGAGTATGACTGTCTTGAAAGAGCTTCTCAATTAGCCGTTTGGAGTCGGCATAAAATTGTAGATCCCTTCCATTCGTTCCAAAAAATGAAAACTCACACAAAACGAATGGTTGTGAGAAGCTAGGCCTAGCGTCTCTCCGGACCTGTTGCGCCAACTATTTTTTTTTTTAGGTGGCGCTGTTGCCGATCTCCGAAACAGCTCTACCGAAATATACTATAGTTTCGGACCCTATAGATAGTACTTTGCAAAACATAAGCGGGATAGGAGAACGGGTTGTGGAAGCATTAAAATTATTAATGGACATTGTCCAAATAAAGGACTTTGCTAAATGTGAGCAGTACTTAATAAGAAAGGTATGAGCAAATCCGGGTGGGTACAGCTACATATAAAAAAGACTGACGTCCGTATGTGCGCACTCATAACTCTGGAACCGATCCTTCAATTTTTATGATTTTTGGTTTAAATTCGCATGGGCCCAAGGAAGGAAATATGATACTTTTTGTCATGAAAACAAAACTTTATGGGGATTAGTTGAATTTTTGAATTCTTTGGATGTTCCGGGCTTACATCTATACAATTGAAAGTCGGCTCAGTTATAATTTTGTTGCGCAACCTCAATACACCGAGACTTTGTAACAGAACGCGTTTGATTTGGTGGTAAGGGATCCCAAATCAAATGCCATGCAAGTGACGATTTTGAGTGGAAAATCCAAAGGCAAACACTCTCATTCCGCAGATTCCGCTTATTCAGAACGATTTGCCCTTCGTATTTAAGCGACTTAGATTTCCTGTGCGTCTCGCTTTCACTATGACAAATAATTTGTTGTATAGGTAAGTATAATCGATGGATGTTTGTGCATTTGTAGTATCAATCTTGAATTACCATGTTTCTCACATGGTCAATTTAGTGAAAAGCGGAAGGTTGGCCGAAACGTCAAAATCAACATTGCTTTTCGTCATTTATTTCTATTGCATTTAATATAACTTTTGAATGAAGCATTTTAATTGGCCGAATTACATAAATTAGCAAGCGCATTGTGCAGGCTCGGAATTATTATTTTCATTACATTAACAAATTTGGGCGGAACGAAGTTTGCCGGGTCAGCTAGTATTATATATAACTATTTAATTTCAATACAAAAAAAAAAAAGGCCAGAGTGTTCTAGGCCGGACATACTTGTGGGCGTATTGCTATCTGTGTGCCTGTGACTTTTGTCTTCTTTGTCTAAAAAAAACAATTCCTACGTCTCGTGTAGAGAGTTGGGGCAGTTTAACCTCGGATAGGGAGGGGTGACCGAAACAGTCGTCCCCTCGCCTGTGATCCTCAGACAACTCCTTGAAGGGAGAGATTGGGGGTAACTAACTGGACGATATGTCTTCGGATTACAAGCGCCGGTTAAACCGAAACAGTGTACCCTTCGCCTGTAATCCTATAACGTCTCGTCATGGTGGCGCAGCCGTGTGCGCCATTGGTGATTAATAAATCGGCCCTTTCATTGTGTCCCTTACTTGGGAAATTTGTTAAGGCTGGTCAAGGAGTAGGTGACCGGTCGACAGTATGCCCTTGGGTAGGCGAGTGGTGACCGTATCAGTACAACCCTCGCTTGTGTCCTCTGGCAACTTATCGAATAGGGCGGATGCAGCAAAAAGCGCGGTATTGCAGCTTGGTCAAAAGGTGAGTTTGACCGAGTGACGGCTTGTTTCGGATGTGCGAAAAGGGGTGACCGAAACCGTCTACCCCTCGGTAGCAATCCACAGACAACCCGTCTAAGAGGGAATGGATGATATGTGAGATCATTAAAGCCATTTGGTCTTTGTAATGTATTTGCTGATACAGCGTATGTCTGTGCTAGACAAGTCACTGAGGTCATCGAAGAAGTAGTCTCCTAAGTTTGCCCTGCGCAAATTTGCAAGGGCTGGACAGTTGCAGAGAAGATGAAGATCGGTTTCTTCCTCCTCCTCATCCATGCAACTCCTACAAAGGTCATTGTAGGGTGTACCCAATCTACGGGCGTGCCTACTTATTAAGCAGTGTCCTGTTAATGCCCCCACAACGGAGCTGATTCTGTTTCTGCCTACAGAGAGAAGTCTTTGAGTTCTTTTAGCGTCTAGTTTTGGCCAGATTTGCTTGAATATGACGCAGGTATCAATGCTGTTCCACCTATTATTTGCAGCCTTTATTGCCTCTTTGAGTAGGAGGAATTTGATAGATTGCATAGGAGCTTGCGGTTCACTATTGTTGTTTGAGTGAAGGTTGCTTCCTTGTCTGGCTAGTTCATCCGCTTTGCAGTTGCCCGGAATGTCACTGTGACCTGGAACCCAGCACAGGTTTACTGAACATATGTCCGCAATCTCATTGAGAGATTCCCGGCATTGTTTTACCAACTTTGATCTGGTTGTTGGTGTATTCAGGGCTTTTATAGCTGCCTGACTGTCTATGTAGAGGGCGATAGCTTTACCGTTTATCGCCAACAAGGCAAGTCTGCAGGCTGCCTCGCGTATAGCCATTATTTCAGCTTGAAAGACGCAACAGTGGTTCGGGAGACGCAAGGCAATGTTCAGCTCGGGTGATCGAGAGAAGACTCCCGCTCCCGTGCCTTCCGCCATTTTTGATCCATCTGTATAGATTTCAAGTGCATAGTTCTTATCGATTGTGCCATTTTCCCATTCGGAACGTTCTGGGATTATTGCTTTTTATTTAATATTAAAGTCCTCGAAAGGAATGGTGTAATCCGTTTTGTTTGGGATTATGCTAGGAAGAATATTCGTATGGCCCGTCAAGGAGTTGGACCATTTCTGACATTCTCTAAGTCTTAAAGCTGCCATGGACGCAATCATTTTCCCGTATATATCGTTTATATCATTAACCTTTCCATATTTTATTTTTGTCAGCCTTCCTGTTTTCTTGAAAATATTTTTCGCAAGGTTTTACTGAAATTTCATTTATACGTCAAGGAATTGAAGGTGATCGTCAAGAAGATATTTGCAGTTATAGGCTTCAATACATTTCCAAAGGTCTAAGCCATGGTTTGATCCTGGTTCGGGAGCTCTTTGAACGATTCAAAGTAGTTCTTATAAGAAAAAACTTGATCTACAGAACGAACGATAATATCAAACTCCAAGGCTGCAGCTGGTATATAAAAATCACTATTATTTTACACAAATTAGGGCCAATTGCTCAACATCCGTGTTTTTTTGCAGAATGAGGTGACATTCTCCCAAATGACTGCCATTTCAGTTTTCCCTCTCACAGCTATATAATGTACTTGACTTCCTCGTTTTAAATACCATGGATATTAAAAATACCCTAAAGACCGAGCTCATTTGCGCCGATCGCATTAGAACTAATAGCAATTCGCCCGCGAAACATGTAATCATCGAATCCCTTTCAAATATTCATAGGCCACGCAGAGTGCGTTTGTTCGCAATGCATATACAATTCAGAGAAATCTAATAAAACATTAATACGGCATTCAGGGAAAAGCTCAGGACCGCCCAATACTTAGAACACCGAACAAAAAGAAAAATTACGAGCATTAATGCTAAAGGGTTATTGTGCACAGCTATTAGCTATTATAGGCTCAAAGTGCGTTTACCCTTTGCGATTCATATTATGTCAATAATGCAATAGGTTTCTACTCTCCACACCAAACTAAGGAGCAAAAAGAAAGGGAGAATCCCATGCAAAAGTGCGTATTTTGCCCCATCTATCAGTGAGGAATACCTATAGTCGGTAGGTATAAATACCGACCAAGAAAGCTGTGGGGAAGAAAAATTGAACACACAAATGTGCCACGGAATGGGAAGCAGAACAAAAAAAAAAACTGAAAAAACCGACATTAATGCGTTAAGATGACGGACATTGACGTCGGACAGCGCGCGCACTGTAAAGGATCAATGTGCAAGGCAGTGATTAAGTGGCAAATAGCCGTTGCCTCTTAAAAATCTGTTGGATTATTACCCCTTTGCTGCGGGCCGCAAACTAGGGGGTCATTTTGTATACTTACAAACATAATGGCGGCTATACTGCACTTCGATTAATGACGAGCTTAAAGAGAGTTCAGTGCGTTTGAATTGAATGCGTGCCTGTATAACTTTCGGAGGCATTCGCATAAAAAATTTATTGCATTACACCAATTTAAATTTAGTTTGACGGGGCCTTTTAGAGCAACTTTTGAACATTCGCCATAGGCCTTTGTGATTTGCAATAATTGGACAATGGACAGGCTGCGTTATTTAAATGCGCCGCCATTTTGATATTAACTGTCTATTATTTTCTATTTTTTGTTTGCTAATGAATTGGTTGGTACGCATGGCTTTTTTTAATATTTGACTACAGGGTGTCTGGTAAAAGATTTTGTTACTTATTTAACCAAACAAAAGGAATACACAGCAGAGAACCCGAAGTTATTTTTTGAAAATTATTGTTGCCCAAAAGCAGTGTAGTTTTATAACATTTATTTGTTATAGTTCGTAGACATAAATAAGGCCACCTACACTCAAATTGAGAAGGTTCAATTATCTAGTTTAGTAAGACTGACAGCTGTCTGACTAGATGCATCTCTGTTTTGATTGGCTTAGATCGGTCATATGAGCAGCGGTTTCAGTTGACGTTTATGAAGGGGTAGCCGACGAATATAGTCAAGAAATTCGTGACTGAGTACTAAGTTGACAGTTCGTGTATTTGGCTGACGTAGAAAAAGTGACGTTCTCGACCAATCTAGTTTTTGCGTTCAGGTTTCATCGCATCCAGACCAATCTAGTCGACTTAAGATAATTAGATTCTTGAATGTGCCCATTGCTACTTTATAGATGTCACCATTATTAAAAGAAGTTGCCAATGTATTGTGCTCTCCGATTAAAACAGAATACATTGGCATCTTATTGGTATTTTATTATATTTACAAGGTGGGCCAAAAGAGATCACCCTATTGGAAGATGCTTTTATTTTTGCAAATGGCCGCCAATGTCAAATCTGTTTTGACATTTGTGGACTAGACAGATGTAGAATACAAGTGAACAAGCCATGGAGCGATACACTTCCCAAGAACGCGGAATAATTTCGAATTTTCGATTTTTCGAACAAAATCATAATGAGCAATGAGGCTCAATTCCACCTCAGCGGGTACGTGAACAAGCAAAACTATCGCTTCTGGGGCAACGAAAATCCACGAGTAATGTACGAGGAGCCATTACACCCGCTCAAAGTTACTGCATGGTGCGCTGTTCACGCTGGAGGAGTCATCGGGACATTTTTTTTTTTTTTTTTCGGGAAAACCGCTGGTCAAACGAAAACAGTGGACGGTGCGCGCTATAGGGCCATTTTAACCGATTTTTTTTCTACCGCAATTGGACGAATTAGGACTGAAGGACATGTGGTTCCAACAGGATGGAGCTACGGCACACACTGCGCGAGCCACAACCGATATTCTAAAGACGGCGTTCCCGGGTCGCCTCATCTCTCGTTTTGGCGATTTGCACCGGCCCGCAAGATCGCCCGATTTAAGCGTTCCAGACTTTTTTTTTGTGGTTTTTTGAAGTCCCGTGTTTACGTGAACAAGCCCGAGACCCTAGAAGCCCTCAAGGACAACATTCGACACGAGTGCGAGAATCTGTCGCCCGAAGTTCTCGTCGAAGCGATACAAAATGCCATAAATCGAGCCCGTATAGTAATCAATTTATACGGCCGATATCATCTTCTCGACTTGACCAATAAAATTCTAAAGGTTCAAATAAACATAATCAAAAAACAGAATCGAAGTTTTCCATTTAGAAAAAAAATGAGAGCCAAACAACATCGGATGACTTCTTTTGGCCCATACCTGTATAATACTCCCAATAGCACCATAGAGTGTCGAGTTATTATAGCTGCCTTCAATTATTGATATGCTGAACATTATAAATTAAACGTTTATGGGGATAGCCCAAATTATTTCTAGTAAATACTACATTTACAACATCACGCACGCGCATTTGTACACGAGACGGCGGACAGAATGAGATCACATCCATTTTAATCTTCCGTGTTAGGAATCTGTCACACATTGTCAATGCCAGTACTACCATACAAGTAAGTATGTTTAAATTTGACAACTGGTGGGGTTTGTTTACATTTTCGTGAAGTTTTTCTACAACAAAAAAAAAGGCATTCCATCGGGTGAATCTATTTACCAATCGGGTCACAAATTTCGAATGTTTTAATATAAAATTTAGTCAGTGAATGAAGAATGCTTTGAAAAGTGTCGAATGCTACACGTTCCCATATTTGAATCGCACGAATATTAACACAAAAAATATCAAGTGACGTTTACGTATTCGATTAGGCTAGGCACACGAAATCTGAGATCTGAGAGCGAATCTGAAGACGCACGGTTGCCAACACGGTACATTTGGGACAAAGTCTTTGTCTTTCCTGATGTTTCTTTGCCCTTTGTCCTTCGCGACGATTTTTCAGTCCCAAACTTAATTTATGAAAAAGAAAATTAATTCAACAATAATAACTAAAAATAAAGTGCACGACTGGTTCGAACAAAACTTTTCCGTTCGTCAAAAGTTTTATTGGTTGTTTTCTTATTTTATTAGATAGGTAGGTAAAGATCTGAGAAGCAATGCTAGGTAAAAAACGGTTTATGAAATATAGAAAAAGGAATAGATAGGGTTAAATAAAATTCACTTTTAGTTTTTAAACGTTAAAGCTCTAGAAGCAGACAAATGTCGCAAGTTCTTCTTAGAGAGTTATAAGCACCTACTGTTCTATTTTATAGCTTTTACACATTACAAGTTTTTGAGTACGAGAACAAGTGAAGTAGGAGTTTCTGATTTTTTGTCTATTTGGGAATAATTTTCTTTTACTGGAATAAATAAATGCCGCTGGATTAAGTTGTCAATAATTGAATACTTCCAAATAGATCGATATCTTTACATATAAATATGTATGCAATAATATTCAGAGATTTGTTTAAATTTGTATATATCACGATGAACGTGTGTGAAGTGGGATATTCTGATTGTTGGAATTATTTTATAATTATTTTTATTCAAAAGGGTTTAAAAAAAATTTTTAACTGCGATATTGAGTTTTAAAAATGTGTATAGAATGAACAGAAATCGGCTTCTAGGTAGTTATTTTTGAGAAATAATTAAAACACAGATTTCTTCGAATTCGTTTAGGCTGTAGGCTGAGGAAGAAGAAGGAATTTTGCGACTCACTTTTTTGAGTTCGTGTATCATCGTAGTGTCAGAATTGATTAGCGTGATTGACTGACGAAAACAATATCTTTCTCTTCCTACGTAATGAAGAAAGTTAAAAAGGGTAATGTACAGAACGTACACAATTTACATTGGTTATGCGAGAAAATATTTCTTAGGTTATTTTTAGGTAGTACGTTTTGAGGTGTACTAAAATACGAGTTGGGTGTGCAATTTATAAAATTTTTAAAATTGTTTATTTCAGTTGTAAAATTAAATCTTTGTCCCAATGTTAATTTCTCCGTCCCATTCTTTCGGTATATTTGTCCGAAGTTATGTTTCAAGTTGGCAACCGTGTGAAGACGCCTAATCGAATACCACGCAAAAATACGTGACACGTATTTTGGTCGGCCATTTTGTTGACGTATTACAAAGTATGGTAAAGTTCAGCATTTTTATATTTTTATAATAATATCTTACGAAATTCCGCGTAAAACAAAATGGCTTCCGGAAGTGATGAATGGACAATTATTTATTTATTTTCGTATAAATGAATGATGAAATTGTTGGTTTAATTTACTGAAACTAATTACCAAACTCATTTCACATGTTTTAAAACAGAAATAGAAATGTTTTCAAGTGATTGCAGAAACGTTGGTCGTCGGAACTTGTGCTGATTTCCGTATTACGTAATATATAAAATTATGGGCAGAACATCCACGACACTTTAGGCGTCTGATTTGTGATCTCATTCTTATGCCTTTATTAGCATTGACTGCGGACAAACGGATCTCTCTGGTGATGGTTTAGATTTAGTATAATCCTACCTCTACTATTGAATTTTCGAAATTTGCATTCATCGAATATCGAATACAATCAGGCCCGTTTGACAAAACAGTAAAACTAACTTTTGTGCTCTTGTGGCAATAGGACAGTTTTTGTGCAGTGGACAAAATTCCGCCCCAAGCACTATGGTTTTATTTATTTATTGCACATTCGAGCAAATTTGTCGAAATTAATTGCATGGTCCTGCAAATTTGACGAAAGTTTCTATAAACTGAAAGGTACTTTATAGCAATAAAATTATAAAACAAATGATACAAAGTACGTTTCTCCTTAACAGTTTGAACTTTGAACAGAATATCTAGAATGCCACTGTAGCTGTAGAGTAAACGCCAGATTTTCAGGCTTATTTCTCGTGCTATTGAGACCAAATCTCGGAACACAGCCTCTACAATTGATAATGGGAACGTTCGACTATCTATAGTCTAGTAATGTGGTATTTAATTGGGCGTCTTCAGATTCGCTCTCAGATTTCGTGTATCTAATCGAACACAAAAACGTCACTTGCTCTTTTTTGTGTTGATATTCGTGCGATTCAAAATCGCCCTCTATACTTTTCTATGCGTTTTTAATTCAATGGATTGATACATTTTATATTAGAAAAAAGAAGTGCTCTGAGAGCAAAAACAGTGCTCTGATAGCGATCAATCGAATACCGCATAAGTTTGACAGCTAGCTGACTTCAAGTCACATGAACAGCCTTTTAAGTTGACGTTCATGGAGGGGTAGCCGAGCAATCTAGTCCAGAAATTCGTGGTCGATTACTAAGTTGACAGTTCGCACATGTGCCTGACGTAGGAAAAGTGACTTTACCAATCTATACCTACAGTTAGTTCAGCGTTCATGTTACACCTACCCCCGTATTAATAAACACTGTGTAAAAGTTATAAACTTGTTATTCAGCAGCTATGTCCAATTTTAGTATGCTATCTGACGTCTGCTAACTAACTTTTTTTTATTAATAAGGGGGCTAGTCAGACTACGCCAATCTAGTCGACTTAAGATAAGTAGATGTTTGAATGTGCTTGTTTTTTAGTTGACATTGACAGATTGCTGCACGACCAATTTATAATTAATAAGATGCTGCCTGAACACTCGACTGATATTTTGAATTCGAAAGACACGTTCCAAGGTCTCATTGTTAATATTAGATTAACAAAAATTGTTAGGATTTCACGATTTGATATGGCTGGGGAACATTTCGGTTTCAAATCCTAACAATGCAAGGAAGTTGCGTTACTTTTTGTTGTTAACACATCCAAACGTAATCGCATCTGCTTGTTTATGACTGCCCTAATAAATGAACACCTCAGCGCACCCTGAAATAGTAATACTTGCATATAAAGGGTCCTACCCAATATAGGAACAAATTCTCCGCAACGCATACTCTTTCGGAAGCTCAAATTAAATTCAAGGTGTCCGCCAATTTCGATGGCCCACCGCACCGCACTCCAAATAGTAAACAAATTCCGCAACCAATTTCTGTCGGAGGATATCGTAACCTAGCTGTCAAAAAGTTATCCAAAAAATTCATTTCATCGCACTTCAACGTAATTCGCCGATATGCGTTACAATGTGTCGGAACAATTCCCCGAACATTTATCCCGAAGAATACCTCGCAGCAAAGATCCTTCGAATCGCATAAAATCAGAGGATACCTCGCTAGGGCCGAATGTACTTCAAACTGAATCCGAACGTCCCTTCGATCGATCTTAACGCAAGCGATATAAGGTTTGAGTACACCACTTTCTTTTTCGAGTTATATATTTTGCATCTTTAATGATTGAGTATTAAAACTAACAATGCTGTTACTCCTTCAAGCAATTTCACCGTGGTTGCATAAACAGACGGCAGAGTCCGCCAGTATCGCGCCTCAGGCTCTACACAGATTGGATAAAACAGCAAAACAATTTACATTGATTGATGAAAAAATTCTTAAAGCTATCAACAAAATATTTTAAAATAAATTAGCAACATAATACTTTTCAATAGTAAGTCTCCCGTTCGATCCACCCGCCCGGGCTTCGACGCATCAGAAATTTACGCGTCTCGTCATAGGCCAAGGTGAGCAAGCTGAACGGTACCGCCGGCAGCCACCATCTAAACTTGATCGGATACATCTTTAGCGCCTTATCCATGCCCGGAGAATAGCAGAGAAACGCCGCCAGTACGGTCTCGAACAGCAGAGCAAAGTTCAAGACCCAATTGGTCATGCCCTGGTGAATGATGGATCGCCGACGGGTCTTGCAGATAATCAAGTCGGCCCACTGTACGACCACAATGGTGACAAAGAACGCAGTATGACAGCAGCTCTCCAACTGCTTACGGTCGCTGTAAGTCCACTCTTGGCCAAAGGAGTCCGTCAGATCATTGACAGCTTTTGAATCCCACTGCGCACGCAGGCCAAAAAGTCTCATTGGCATGAAGCCATTCTCCGCCATGACCACAAAGTACGCAAAGAACCCAGCGAATGCCTGGATGAACCCAATCTGTCCGTAAGCCATGGATATCATTCGTTCGTTTACTAGCTTTTCGGCAACAGGGTCTCGTGGGCGTCGCTCCATAATATCGCTCTCGGCCTCTTCATATGCCAGCGATATCGCCGGTATCATTTCGGTTCCCAAATCGATGCACAGAATTGTGATAGAGCCCAGCGGCAGCGGTATGTTCCACAAGATGAACCCAATGAACGGTGTAATCTCGGGGATGTTCGACGTAAGCGTGTACGCAATGGATTTTTTCAGATTGTCGAAAATCAGGCGCCCCTCTTCGACACCGGTCACGATCGAGGCGAAGTTGTCGTCCAGCAAGACCATATCGGCGGCGTCTTTCGAAACATCGGACCCACTGATGCCCATGGCGATTCCGATGTCTGCCTTCTTCAAGGCGGGCGAGTCATTCACCCCATCGCCAGTGACGGCGACTATGGCTCCCATTCGCTGGCAGCCTTCGACTATGATGAGCTTCTGCTGAGGCGAGGTACGTGCAAATACGATCTCTGCATGATCCCGCAGAATGGCATCCAGTTGCCGCTCGGACATTTCCCTCAAATCGAAGCCGTGCACCACTATGGCGTTGGCGTCACGTGGATCTACGTCAGACACTGACACTTTCATGCGCCTGGCAATATCTTCAACAGTCTCGCTAGACTTAGAGATGATTCCGACACTCTTTGCAATCGATTTGGCCGTGATGGGATGATCGCCAGTGATCATGATCACCTTGATGCCTGCGGAGCGACACTTGGCAACAGCGCTGGGAACAGAAGCGCGCGGAGGATCAACCATTGAAATGAGGCCCACAAATCTGAAGCCTTCAATCGGGAAATTGAAAACGTTGGAATCGAACTCATAGCCAGGCGGGTACTTGTCCGATGGCAACCTAAAATCACAGAAACCTAAGACGCGCTCACCCATGCCACCAAGTTGCACGACAACATCTTCAATGCCCTCTTTGGTTGCATCGTCCAGTGGTTGCTCCATGGCGTCAACGAAAATGGTCGAGCAACGTGCCAAAATCCGCTCCGGAGCACCCTTCATCACCAACAGGAACCGGCGATCGTTGTCCTCTTCTGGCAAATGAATCGACAGTTGATACTTGTTCGTCGAGTTGAAGGGGATTTCGGCAATCTTCGGGTGTTTTAGGCGAATCTCCATCACCTTGCCCAGCTCATACTCCATGCACTTGAGCAGAGCTGTTTCGGAGGCATCACCTTTGACGCGCTTTCTCAAAATCGAAACCCTCTCCTGGCCGGGCATAAACTCAGCTCGGCTACAGAGAGCTGCCACCAGCGATAGCGCTTTATATGCAGGACTGCCAGTCTCATGGCGTACCCCACTACGGTCCTCGGTGGTGTCGATCTCAAATATCCGATTGTCGTACCACATGTGCGAAACCGTCATCCGATTCTGGGTCAAAGTGCCCGTCTTGTCCGAGCAGATAGTCGAGGTAGAGCCCAGCGTTTCGACAGCTTCGAGGTTCTTAATGAGACAGTTCTTCGAGGCCATGCGTTTGGCGGTCAACGCCAAGCACACAGTGACAGTGGCCAGCAGACCCTCGGGCACGTTCGCCACAATGATGGCGATCAGAAAGATTATCGAGTTCAGCCAGTTATAGCCCAAGAGCAGGGTGATTACAAAGAATGAAATGCCAGGGATTGCCGAGATAATCGTGATGATGGTGACGAAATGATCGATTTCCTTGGCTATTGGCGTTTCCTCGGGTACCAGCACTGACGTCAGGCAGGCGACACGTCCCATGACACTGTGATCTCCACAGCCCACAACTATACCCCTCGCATAGCCCTCCACCGCATTGGTTGTGTAGAACGCCAGGTTCCAAGTCTCTAGCGGATTTTCATGGGTGAATTCCGGTCCCCGTGACTGCGGTTCTGATTCCCCCGTCAATGACGAGTTATCCACTTTGAAACCCTGAGCTACAACTATACGGACGTCAGCCGGAACACGGTCTCCAGACTTGAGTTCGACCAGGTCGCCCAGAACCAGACTCTCCGCATCTACGATCAGCTTTTCACCTTCGCGGATCACCGAAGCGTACTGCGGCAGCATCTTTTTGAACGATTCCATAATCTCCGAGCTCTGCTCTTCCTGATAGTAGGAGAAAATTCCAGTGATGACAACCACAGCGGCCAGCAAGAAGCCCATAAAGAGGTTATCGTCGGGCGCGGTCTGGCCCTGAAACACATTCAGGCCATAGGCCAGGAAACATAGCAAAGAACCAACCCACAGGAGTATTGAGAACCCACCGCAGATGTGCCGGCAGAACTTCAAAAACAGCGAAAGCGGCTTTGGCGGGGTTAGAGTGTTGGGTCCGTCGCGGGCAAGCTTCTCTTCAGCAAGGGCGTAAGTTAGACCATTTTCGGAATGAGTCTTAAACCGATCGCAGAGTTTGTCAAGCGAAATTTTGTGAACGTCAATGTGCAGCTCTTTCTTCAGTTCGTCGACGTGGATCTGCTTCGAGAGGCGTTTAGCTTCCTTAGTGGACATCTTCGGTTTCTCCATATTTGGTGAGAGTCTCGTAAGCTTTGGTGTAGGTATCGCATAAATTCACAAAACTTGTTGTCTAAAAATTCCGACGTTTGTTTGAGGCGATCTGGGATCAGTTATGCTTCAGTATAATCGGTTGAAAGTATTTTCTGATGGAGGTGATAAAATCGAAAATCTCTATTAACAATGGAAGCGGTTTGAGGGTTTGACATGAGAAATGAGGAAAAATGTTTTGTCATCATTTGCAGGGTCCTGTATAAGGAGAGAATATGATGCTCAATTGTAACTATCTAAGACTCTGGATCTTTCTCCACCAGGACACAGCTACTTAGCTCGCTTTTGAATCAAAGTCGAACTCCAACATGACCAAGAAACCATTTTCCGCTCTGAAAAATAGATACTCGACTAGTTAACACATTCTTTTGTTGCTTTTATGATCTCCGCGAGTCATACTCCACTCGGCTTGGATTTAAAAAAGGAAACCCATGCATGTCAAATATTTAAATATAGAATATTTTAATTGGAGTTAAAGAATCTGCGAAACTAAAGATAAGAGCTAATGACTTATCCATATAACAGCGGATGGTTAAACGACGAAAAGTTGCACTAGGTTTTCAAGAGAAAGGATACAAATAGACACGTAGCTCCCTCCAGACGCACAATGCGTTAACCGAATGGAGGCCCGCATCCAGTGTTGTTATATCGTGGGATTTATCCCTTTTCGTGGGAATTTCGATGTCCGAAAAGCCTTTCGTGGGATAAAGGGATAAAGTACCAAATCGTGGGATTTTGAGGAATCTAAAAAAAACATTAAAACTATAAATTTTTGCTGAAATTTCATGAAAACTCCTACATTTCACGATGATTATTAACACACTCAATGTGCATAAATAACTGCTTATATAAATTGTCTCTTATCAACATTTTCTAGTACCAAAAAATAATCGTAATAATGTTACAAACTGTGATTGTTATACTAAAAGTTAATTAACCGTGATTTTCTTTCCTTGTATAACAAATTTTCCTTCTAAAAACTGGATTTTGAGGCGAAAAAGTGTCGTGGGATTCAAAAGGAATTTTGAGTACAGTGAAAAGGGAAAAAAGTAAGACAAGTGCGAGTCGGACTCGCTCATGAAGGGTTCCGAAATAGCAAGTAACATAACATAAAAGTTCTTGTAGTTTGTTGTAACTTTGATCGATATTTTAAAAACTACTCGCAAGATCTCGTTCAAAAAATTTTCGTTTGAAGTTTACATGGTAATGTACCCGCATCCAATATCCTTATCAATTTTGCTCTCAGATTTCAGATTTTTCGTGCCCAGCGGAACATAAGACGAGATTTTTTCTGTCTTTGCATTAGTGGTGGTGCGTTTTAAAAGTCAGCTGTTCTTAAATTGTAATTTGTGTTTATAAAAATCCATTCAATTTATGTTGATATCCATTGCAGCGGCCAAATGAATTTTTTTCTCTATTTCAGACTTCTTGTCAAAAATGTAAGTAATACTAATAACACACTTTAAAGTTTGACAAATGATAAATGTTTTGGTGTTAATGCAAATAGTTGTTAATCTCGCTCAAAAATCGAGATCCGCAAAATTGCTCTGACTCCTAAAAAGCGTTTTTTTTTTTTTTGCGCGAATGGAACATGAAATCTGACAGCCAGCTGATTTCGGAAACAGAAAAACTGCTCTAAATCTGAAAAAAATTGATTTTTCTTGAAAACGACATTAGATTCATAGCTCGCCGCACCAGCTTAAGAGATTCAAACAACCCAGAAAAAAACATTCAACATTGGACGCATTAGCACGCTTGCAGTGAGAACACTTTATTTAGAACACCAGTTACATCCAGTATCATAGGTAAGGTAGCTCCTGGTTATGATTTGATCACGGGAGAAGTTCTCAAAGTTCTACCAAGAAAAGCATTAATTAAGCTTCTTCATATTATAAATGCCGCGCTCAGACTAAAACACGTGCCGAGCCAATGGAAAGTTGCGGAGGTCACAATGATTTTAAAACCAGGAAAACCGCCAAATGAAGTAAAGTCGTATAGACCAATTTCCCTTCTTCCAGTTATATCCAAAGTTTTCGAGAGAATTTTACTAACGCGCCTGCAACCGGTTATAGAATATAATAATCTTATCCCTGACCACCAGTTTGGGTTCAGAACCAAGCATTCCACGATTGACCAAGTGCATAGAATTACTGACGTAATTGAGAAAGCATTTGAAGAAAAAAAGATATGCTCAAGCGTATTCCTTGACGTCTCACAAGCCTTTGATAAGGTGTGGCATGACGGCTTAAAATTACGACAAGTTCTTCCCGTACGCCTATATGATATTTTAGAATCATATCTCGGGAATAGACTCTTCCGTGTCAGACATGGAAACGAATACTCTGAGCTTAAGGAAATTTCGGCCGGCGTGCCGCAAGGAAGTGTCCTTAGGCCCCTTCTCTATCTGCTATATACTCGCGATATACCAAGAGAAGATGGCACTACTTTCGCTACGTTCGCCGATGACACCGCTATCCTAGCAGTAGGTAATACTATTGAAGAAACGACGGCAAAACTGCAAATCGCACTGAATAAGGTAAATGAATGGACGAGGGACTGGCGGATCGCCCTCAACGAAACTAAATCTGTTCACGTGAATTTCGCGTATAAGAAAACTAATGAGTTGCCAATTTTCCTAAACTTGGCGCGAATACCCTTTGCAAACGAGGCCAAATATCTGGGAATGACACTCGACGCAAAGCTGAAATGGAATTCGCACGTGAAAATGAAACGTAAAGAACTCGATATTAAATATAGAGAAATGTATTGGCTCCTGGGAAAATATTCCCAGCTCAGTACCGAAAACAAACTGCTTCCATACAATCAAGTGCTAAAGCCGATGTGGACCTACGGTATACAACTTTGGGGTTGTACCAAGAAAACAAATGTCAATATTCTACAAACTTTTCAAAATAAAGTGCTTAGAGAAATTGTACAAGCACCATGGTATATTAGAAACGACGATATCCACAGAGATCTCGGAATTCCAACAATTGAAGCTGAAACTAAAAGCTTCGCGAGAAAGCATAGAAACCGACTAATCGTACATGTCAACAATACAGTCCGACAAATTTTGGACGAGAACAATTTATTGCGCCGGCTACAAAGAACGAAACCGTTCGACTTGGCAAGATAAGATTAACCGCGTCTAAATTGCGGAACATGCAGGATCTTTCATTGGAAAGTAGCCTGTCAAAAGTTGTTATTTCGTTATAGAAAAATTGCTTGATAAGTTACATATATCTTAGTTGCAGTAGGTATCTAACAATTCTTCGAAGGGTGGTATTTTTAGTCAGTAAAAATCTGACACTACTATGAGCACGCGCTTGCTATTCTCATAGTGTCTTTGGGAGATTTTCACCTACCCTCGGTTAGAAAAAAAAAAAATAGGTAAGGTAACTCCCTTCCAGAGACAATACTGAGACCCCCAACTCAATCCTCTTGCTGCGGCCCTCTCCATATTTTTTTTTTTTTTTTTTTTTTTTTTTCAAATTCGCCATTTTGTTTTCCTATCGGTGTTATGTCGATTAAGAATCCGTCTGACATGCAAAAACATACAAAAAATATATAATAAATGTTGCCAACCGCTGCCAACCGTGGGGGAATGTTATAGAGTTCGGGAATACCACATTTTAACATAATTCAATGATATTGGTCAGTTATTATGTATTTTTAAAAGGCGAATAACATAATTTGTTTGGTAAATAAAATAATATAGCTTGTAAGCAATTAACAGAAAATCAACCGAAGTTGGCGCTCTCAGTATTGTCTCTTGTCCCTTCTTAGGCTGCTGAATTGGTTTCGGTATTCACACAAACCTAGCGCGCTTATTTACGCTACATAATTCAACAGTTTTTGCACACTTGTTTTCGCTAAATGTTATTATTTTCGTATTCAGCTGTTTCTTTTTTTATTGTGTGTTCTTTGTTATAGTAACTTTAATAAAAAAAAAAACAATTTTGTGAATGAAGATTTTTCCATAGACATCGGCATTGCAATTTTTTTTTGTCATAACTGCAGATTTATAAAAATATAGGTATTATGGCAACAACACTGACTGCAAGAGAAACGAATAGGCGACAGATTCCGAGTCGGAAATCAAAAGAAAAATGAATGAGTGAGTTTTTTAAGACACCTGTAATCAAAGCCGAGCTCATTTTAACTATTTATCGAGCTTCATGAAATTTCACTTAAGAACTACCTTACCAAACCAATTTTTTTTTTTTTTTTTTTTTTTTGTATTTTACTGACGCATTTTCTCTATTGGCATATACAAAGGTGTGGCAAAGGGTTTGACAATTTTCATTTTCCAAAGAACTGACAACTGAAATCATGGGAATTTCCTCCACACTCTAATTGACAATTGAATTCGCCTCTTATATTGAAATGTCTTCACTAACATTTTTAGTAGTGGAATTACTTAACCTTTCACAGAATTAAAGTGTTCCTTTCTTCTCAATCAGTAAATCATTAAGATAAAAACCTGAAACCTGAAAATGAATTGTTGCTTGACGTCAACGTCAGTGAAAAGTCCATCCCTCCTCACTTATCTAATTGGAAAATTGCATTTTATAAGGAGAATCAGTTGCCTTTACCTTGTGCAGAGACGTCAGACGCTGCAATTGTTTACATTGCAGATATAAATAAATTAATATTTAATTATGCTAAGCCATTGTTTCTACACACTGTGTTTGGCCTTCGATTATACCCTCCGACGATGCGATGGCGGTAGACTTAAACGGCCGGCGTAGGGTGTAACACCTATAAGTAGAAAATAGGCAGTACACCTACATACTAGAGGTACCTAATTCTAGAGGCTTTCGGGCAAAAATGATTTTTATTCAAAGCGCATAGGTACTCATTTGGGGGAAGGGGCTTGTTACAATGTAGCTGCAGTAGCTGGTTAATTTATGGACTTACACGTGTACTAAAGAAATAAATAAGACATCTCGCTTAACATGCGAAAATAATTCGTTGGCAAAAAATCGCCATTCCAATTAAGTTGAGCATTGGCATGATTGCAGCGTGTGTGTGTTGTAGGTTCTTGTGCGTGATAGAGGAAGATAAGAATTAGTTGAATAGGATTTTGTGTACAAGTGGTTGGAGTGGGTTGGAAAATGCATTCTCTTGGAATTGTTGTATGCGCTAAATGAGAAACCCACTTTCAAAACTGATTTTGGTTCACTGTGCCCGTTATAGGTGTGTTTTTGAGATAACCGCATTTCAAGTCAACGTATCAAGAAAAACCTTGACAAAGTTAAAAAAGTGGAAAGAAATATAACACCCTAGAGATAGCTTCTAACAACTATTCGTTGTTTTTATTTTCTGGACGAATGGGGGGACCTACAACTTCATGCCGAAGAATAACATTTCCCGCGTTGCACTGCCCGCTAGATGAATAGCGGCATGTCAAACTCCATATAAAAAAAACTGACATTTCACAAAAAGTCTGATTTGATTTTATTGATTTGGAAAATATCTTTTACATTGGACTTGGAGTCCATTTGTAGCAAAAGTTACTATTTTAATTAATTAATTAATTAAGCTAAACGAATGAAATTAATTACATTAAACAATTAGATTTAGGCAAATAAGTGAACATAGTCAATACAAAACTATGAGAAAAACTAAATTATTTAATTTTAAAATTAACAATTAATGAAACGTAGGAAAACAAAAATAAAATAAATTAACAAATAATTGATATTATGCATTATTGACTAGATGTCTGAATAAAACGTATTCGAAATATTTGGTACCGCGATGTCTTCGTATGTTTAGGGGTAGGGCATTCCACTGTCTGATAACACGAACAAAAAATTGACGTTCTGAATTTGTGCAGGTGAACTTAGGCTGTACAAGTATTAACGATCGTGACGAGATGGCAAAACTTATTTTTTCATAAAGATACGATGGTTCCTTGTTCATTTATTTGTTATTTAACGTCTTAAGTCCGCAATACTTGAGATATGTATACGGACTACATCCAAATATCTCCTACCAACGAGCGTCGAACTTGCCGAGTTGTAGGGGCTGAGTAAGGTCAATGATTCTCGAGATATTCTCCAGATGAGTCCCGAAACCAAAGGACGCTATACTCCGCCTGGTTACTTAAGTGTAACTTGCCGGTCCCAAGCCCGGGCAAAGGAGCAGGGAGAGGAGTAAACCTCTCTAATAAATCCCTAATCCAAGACTGAACAGCATACGTCGAGGGATGCATGGCTAAGGGGGTGCTTAGTCGCAAGTTTGCGAACTTCGGATACCAGGCGACCTCCGATTTCAAGAGAGCCTTCCTGTGGTTAAACGGGTAGACTACGGGCGACCGATTATATCCCGCTTACTCGTGGGTCAAAATAGATTCTTTAAAAAATAAAAATACCATAGAGAATGATGCCTCTATAAATGCATCATCAAATAGGGATGTTAACATCGAACACCCTGTCAGCAATGACGTGATATCTGCCACTCGGGCAGAGTCACCTACCAACGAATTGGAAATGAGAAGCCTAGACGAGAAATCGTCTCATCTAAGCGACTCAATATCCGAGACAAGCACATTGTGCAACGTCAGTATGTTATCTGATGAACTTCCAGATGACATAGGCGAGCCCAAGACAGATGACAAAACAGGTCAAAACGAGTTGGGATACGTCAGATTTACACCCTCTGAACTACGCCGTTTCAAACAGGCTAGAAAAAAGGGATGTACGAAGGAGCAAGCGAGAGTATTCGCTAAATCAACGGAAGGCTACAAGGGTCCTGAAGGGAAGCGTATGCGATCCGAAGATAATACCCCTCCTCAGTCCGAAGCTAAACGAGCTCGGGCTGGTAGTACAACCGCCAACAAAGTTTCTTATAGCAATATAACGAGCTGTGTTAGACTGGGAGTAGTGCCGGCTGATCTCGACCATAATCCCCTTAGTAATGAACAAATGGTTCAAATACAAGAGAGGATTATGGACATCACGATAGAGCTACGTGACGAGGACACAAAACCATCCTTCCGCGGCACGACATTTAAAGCCGGATGGCTAATGCTCATGTGCGCAGATTCTTCCACCGCTGAGTGGATGAAGGTGAATTTCGCCAAGCTAAAGGGGAAATGTGGATTTGAGGTGATGCTAGTGGGTGAGGAAAATTTTCCGAAGCCACATATCATCAGAGGGTTCTTTCCACAGAGTACCGGCGTAGCTAACGAAAGAATCCTTGCAATACTGGATGGCCAAAACAGGGAACTCAACACTAGGACGTGGAGAGTTCTTCAAATATCGGACGAGAGAGATATCGCCCATATGGTCTTTGCTATCAACGATAGCATAATGAAGAGGTTGGCTGCGCAGAAGGGAATGGTCTCCTATCGTTTTGGGCAGATCAAACTCATCCTAAAAAATGCGGATCGTTCAACACCACACAATGTTGAAAAAACAGTCAACCCCACGACAGAACTACTGTCCAAAGCGAGCGGAACGGTGCAGAGTGACTCGACACCTGTACCCAGTACCAGCGCCAAAGCAATCGAGCTTGCACAAAAGTCTGCCAACAAGGTAGAAACAGCCCCTGCCAACAGGAGCAGGAAGCCTTTCAGGCCAAAATTGGCTCATGAAGATCGGAAAGGCAGCAGACAAAAGATGCGGGGCAGAAGTCCGAGAGACAGGCAACACGGCCTATCCACTCAACAGGGTATCGTAAAACGCAGAGGCGATAATAAACCGAACAGGATACGAAACCCTGAGTACACTCGCAAAAGATGACATCTCTCCTGAGTGTGCTGCAGGCTAACCTGCACCGCGCTATGGGTGCCTCGGACACCTATATCCAACGATGTGCCGAAAGGAACATCGCTCTCGGTTTAATCCAGGAGCCATGGGCAACAGACGGTAAGATTTTTGGTTTAAAGTGTAAAGCCAGAGAGCTTATCTTCGCCCGAGGAAATTTTAGACCAAGGGCAGCTATACTTGTTGCGAAAGATATAAAATTTTCTCTCATTCCAGATTTCAATTCAAGGGATCTGGTGGCGATATTAATAGAACGCCACAACGGCCGGGAGCTACAAAAAATCGTATGCGCATCGGCGTATTTTGCTGGAGATGAAGATGAAGTGCCACCTACTCCAGTACAGGAACTCGTCCAGTACTGTCAAAACCAGCAATTACAATTTATCATCGGCTGCGACGCAAATGCTCACCATAACATTTGGGGCAGTCGAGATACGAACAAAAGAGGTGAGTCTTTATTGGAATATCTATATTGCAACAATTTGGTTATTTTAAATAGAGGCAATAAGCCTACCTTTAGGAACGCAATAAGAGCGGAAGTTTTAGACCTTACCCTCTCATCTCCGTTTGTCCAAAACATTGTAGAAGACTGGTGTGTGTCTGATGAGGCATCTTTATCAGACCATATGCACATTAGTTTCAAATTGAGATGCAACACTGAACAGGCGCCAGTCCGTTATGTTAACAAACTCACGAACTGGAGAACCTATCGCGAGAATCTAGCGATAACATCTGACCTGCTCCCAAAACCTCCACTCAGTGTAAGCGAAATGGAGGCAGCTCAAAGTCAGGTGAATGATATCATCCTCACGGCTTTTGCAGCCAGCTGCAAAGTTAAACGCACCATAGTAAAGAGGTGCGTACCATGGTGGAACAAAACCTTAGAAGACTTTCGCAGAAAAGTGAGGAAACTTTTCAATAAATCTAAACGCACCGGTCAGTGGGATCAATATCGATCTCTACTAACCCAATATAACAAAGAGTTGAGAAAATCGAAAAGAGCCTCTTGGCGAAACCACTGCGAGAGTCTAGAAGAACTCCCCGCAGTGGCACGCCTGCAAAAGGCACTCTCTAAAGATCACTCAAACTGCATGGGACTGCTAATTAAACCTGACGGTACAGTCACACGCGACCGAGAAGAAACCCTGCACACTCTTCTTCAAGTGCATTTCCCTGGGTCCATCATCATAGACGAATTCTATGAACACGATACCGAGGACTCACGTCCATATAACATAGGTAGAATAAATAGTTTATCCGGCAGACTGTTTACCCCGGATAAGGTTAAATGGGCAATTGACTCATTCAAGCCATACAAGGCACCGGGTGCAGATGGTATTTTTCCGGCCCTTATACAGAAAGGTCTGGAGTTCATTCTACCCACCATAATTGCCTTATTTAGGTTTAGCTTCAACTGGGGCTACATACCACAGACTTGGAGGGAGGTAAATGTGGTATTTATCCCCAAACCAGGCAACAAGCCAAGTGAACTACCTAAATCATACCGTCCCATAAGCTTGACATCGTTTCTTTTGAAAACAATGGAAAGAATAATCGACGTTCATATCAGAGATTGCTTAACTCGCAGCATACCTCTACACCCCTACCAGTATGCCTATCAGAAAGGCAAATCAACCGAAGGCGCACTTTTAAGTTTAACTAAACAAATAAAGAGTGCTTACAGTTGCAAAGAGATCGCGCTATGCGCGTTTCTTGACATAGAGGGTGCTTTTGACAATACAGGATATGACTCCATATCAAATGCTTTGCTTGATAGAAATATAGATGAACCGACCATCAAATGGGTCAAAGCGATGCTTGTAAGCCGGAAAATAACGGCTTCGACTGGATCAATCACAGCATCTGTAACAGCCGTAAGGGGCTGCCCACAGGGAGGCGTACTTTCACCTCTACTGTGGTCCTTGGTTATAGATAACCTATTACGTAAGCTGAGCTCCGCAGGCTTCAATATTATAGGCTATGCCGATGACCTAGTCATCATTGTTAGGAGTAAAGAAGCAAATGAAGTTACATCAATAATGCAAAATGCTCTTAAGATAGTCCTGGATTGGTGTCGCACAGAAAATCTTTCTATCAATCCAAATAAGGCTATCATAGTTCCCTTCACCAAGAGAAGAAATTTAAATCTAACCCAAATTTCAATCAATGACATACTCATTGAGTATTCCAACGAAGTCAAATACCTTGGAGTTGTCCTAGACAAACGACTGAATTGGAACTCCCATATAAAGTATAAAATTACCAAAGCTACTAATGCTTTATGGGCCTGTCGCCGTATGTACGGTAGAACCTGGGGGATCACACCGAAGATCACTCACTGGATCTACACAGTCATGATTAGACCCATTATAACATATGCTTCTATAGTATGGTGGAACAAAGTTATCCAAAAGAACACCATTTCAAAGCTGAACAAGTTGCAACGCCTTGCATGCCTGGGTCTTTCCGGCGCAATGCGAACTTGTCCTACAGCTGCTATAGAAGCTTTAATAGGATTAACACCCCTCCACATACATATCAAAAAAGTGGCTATACGCAGCTCAGCAAGCCTGGCACAAGGGGAAGAGATAAATTTTAGTGACCATCCGGAGCTATTGACCCTTATCTCGGAACTTCCGGAACTTGACATGACCTGCGCGGTAACTGACCGACTACCAAAAACTTTATGCTTCAACAGGAAATTCTCCACGGAGATCACTAAAAGAGAAGCATGGGTTAGCAATAACCCACCAAACTGCCAAAACGGCCTAAAGTGGTATACGGATGGTTCCAAAATGGAATCGGGTGTGGGAGCTGGCACACATGGGCCAAACCGCAATTTATCAATACCTATGGGGAAAAGCCCCAGTGTATTTCAGGCGGAGCTCCATGCCATTAAGGAATGCGCAAACCTCATCATTTCCTCAGGTATAAAAGGTGCAAACATCCATATATTCACAGACAGTCAAGCAGCTATAAATGCCCTTAGCTCACCAATCATTGTCTCAAAATCAGTCATGCACTGCCTAAATGCTCTTCAATCTCTCGGCTCCAGAAACAAAACCAAATTATGGTGGGTTCCCGGACACGAGGGTATTGAAGGAAACGAAAAAGCTGACGAGCTTGCCAGGAAAGGGTCGGAGACCCCTTTCATAGGACCAGAACCTTTCTGTGCCGTCACCAAATCAGCAATTAACTCTATCTTAAAAAGCTGGGAACACAAAATGTGTATCAAACAGTGGGAAGAAATCCCAGGCCTCAGACAAGCCAAAAGGGCAATCTTACCATTTAAAAGAAATGCCAAACAAATTCTAAACCTTAGAAGGCACGATATCAAAAACCTTGTAGGCTACCTAACTGGTCACCACGGTCTGCGATATCATCTAAACAAAATGCATATAGTCAACTCCCCGGAGTGCCGGCTATGTCTCGAAGAAGACGAAACAGCTGAACACATCTTGTGCGAATGTCCAGCTCTATACAGTACTAGAAGGAAATTCTTCTTCCGTGAAATACTTAGTCCTGAAGAACTGAAGAAGTCCTCTGCTGAAAACATTATCAGCTACATTAGGGAAGTGGAAACTCTGCTAGCCTAAATTTTATTTTCTGGCAACCGTCGGCACAATAGATCTTTTAGGTCAAAGTGCCTCTTTATCGCCATGGCGATAAGTCAGAAGTTTTAAAAAAAAAAAAAAACATCCAAATATGCTTTCCGAGTAACTTGATATGTGATCGAAGCGTTTAAGATTATATATGTATCGGATGACGTTGTTAAATGCCACAGTTAAATTTCTTTTTGTTTCGCAGTTATGGCCACAAAAAATTTCACACCCATATGTTATGATCGGCATAATAATTGATTTGGCTAATTGCATTTTGATACGTTGAGGGGTAAAATGCTTGGATAAAGATAGGTTTCGTAGACAACCATAGATCTTACCAATCGACAACCGTATATGATAGTCCCAACTAAGGGTAGAATCGAACCAAATACCCAAGTTTTTAGCCTTTTCTGTATATTCAAGTACTGAACTTCCTAAATATATTCTTGGAAAATAGCTAAGGTCAAGTTTCTTCTTGTAAATAATCAAACATTTAGACTTTTTTGGATTAAGTTGGAGACAATTTTCTTCTGACCAGGACATAATATTTTTCAGATCCTTATTTAATTTGTCAGCACAATCTTCGATCATTCCAAGCTTGCAACTTAAATAGATTTGTACATCATCAGCATACATCGTCACTACAATGCAGAACTAGACTAAGTCCTTAAACAAAAATTCAGTAGAGCGTTTTTTAAATTTGAAAATTTATTTACTTCTAAACAATTTTATGAAACACCTTGGCGTGAAAAACATTAGGTACATTATTTATTTGAGCTCTATCTTAACGGCAACAGATTTTTGAAGAAGCATTTTTATATTAGTTTATTTCTTATGTAAAACTCGTAAATTTCGAAATTTTGGACTTAGACTAGTTCTGCATTCTAGCGACGACATGTGCAGGTGAGAATTTTTAACTACTAGCGGGAGGTCATTAATGAACATTGTAAACAACAAAGGGCCAAGTATTGATCCCTGAGGCACACCAGAGGAAAGTTTTAGGAAGTTAGACATGTTGCTATTTAGGACAACTGCCTGTTTTCGATTTGTGAGGTATGAGTGCATCAGTTTGGCGGCAGAGTTGGAAAACTAAAAAGTGCTAAACGTCTAGCGCAAATGGTGAATTTTCAGCTTTTTTAAACGGAGTTTGACATGGCCGCTACTCATTTAGCGGGCAGTGGAACGCAGGTATTTCCACATTCGTCCACAGTGGAAAAGTGTAGTCGATTTCAAATCATTGGCACTACTGCGCAATTTTGCAATTCAAGTGAAGAAAACAACGATAAATTTTCTACCTACTGTTCTGTGGTATTCGATAAGGTAGTTCCCGACAACGTCAGTGTCAAATATGAAGATGAAAAACCCAAGTGACAGCAAAAACAATTGTAAGAAAACAAAACAGATTTTACATGACTTTAGCGTAGTTATGTAAACAAAATTATTGAAAAATTTATAATAAAGTGCAAGGAACAGGACAAAAACAAAAACACAGCGTTGTAAAATCTGCCCTATTAGCACATAATTAATTATTTGTTAATAAAGCTTGACTACGAAAAAAATTTTTTTTTTATTCCCTATCTCCGTCAGTTCCATTGTGATAACCGTGTTATACAGAGAAGAAATGCGCCAAAAAAAAAAACGCCTATCGATTTGAGGTGAACTTTAACAGCTGTCGAACAAATTTGTTGACACAATTGAATTGCTTAAGGGCCCAGCCCAACCCATAGAATCCGTCGCGTCCATCGCGGCAATGTTTTCGACTAACATGTGGATAGAATACACAGAAGCTTATGAAAGCAACGCACGTGCCGGATGGGACGGATAAAGTAGGTTTACTTTCTACTTTTCTGTCCTTCGCACCCGTTGACAGTTGGCATAGCGTGAGAGGACGCCTTTACATTGGTGGAAATATTGAGAGAAACTGTCATCGGCTGTCACCAGTTCTCTTATATCGTGGAATTTCTTCTTTTTTTTTCGGGAATTTCGATGTCTTAAAAACCTTCCGTGGGAAAAAAGAAAAAGCTGCAAAGATTCAAACAATTTTTTTTTGTTTTTGAAGTGAAACTTCTTATGCAATTTCCAACTCAAGGTCGCGTTAAACGTTTAACGCTAATAAAAGCATTGGCTACTCAAAGGTGTGAGCGAGGGTGAGGGTGGCGCACATTGCACAACAGCACAAGCACGTTCATATGCAAAAAAAATGAGTGGTGTTCAGCGCTGCCACTTTGCTACGATCGTAGCAAAACTGCTACGCGATTTCGAATTTGCTACGCTGCTAGCACTCTCCCTAAAAACATCTATTTTGCTACTTTTTTTTTAAAGCACGAAATGTCAACATAAATCTTGCAATTTCTCTTGAAAAGAAAAAATCAACGAAAGTATATTCAATCTTTACTTACTTTCCCATACCAGCTTATATTCTGTTCTACCATATCCAACAAGTATATCTTTCTTTGTGTTAGTGTTTGAATTTGACTGGAATAAAAAATGATATTTTGGAATTTTAACTTTTGCTACGCAAATTAAGTTTTGCTACTCAAATTTGCTACGCTAATTGTTTTCCTTGTGGCAGCACTGGTGGTGTTTTCTCCAAAATAAGTGAACCGAAAGAGAAGTATGCGAGGTGAATGTGAATGTAATCAACAGCGACAATGTGTTTCTAAGGAAATGCGCAGATAGCTGTTGACGTGCGCTGATGGCTATATAATAGAAATTGAGTTCAAGGTTTTTGTTTTAATGGTTGTTATAGTACCTACGTCGATACCTACACCTACAGTAAAGAATTCAAGAAGTAAAGACGATATAGGTGAATTATGTTGGTTGATTTATTGAAGTGAAACTTCTTATACGACTTCCAACAAGGTTGTGTTTAACGCTTAACGCTACTATAAGCATTGCATACTCAAAGGTGTGAGGGTACCGCTCACGCTTCAGAGTGTGCAATGGTGAGTGAGTTTATTGGCACCAAATTCTGTGGTGAAGATTAATTTCCAAAAATAATGACTAAATCGGCAATTAATGTCTTGTTGAAGTTCTTCTAATGCGACTTCCAACATTTCGTATCTTACTTTAGTTGTCATAATCCCATTGTAAATGTTATAGATTTGGATATTTCTCCACTCGAAAATGATAATTAAAAGATGCGATCAATTGTGAATTTTAAGCAATGTTAATAAAGTTTGTCTTAAAGAAACAATATGATTTCACTAAAAATCAATTTCTACCCCTTCCTATTTTCATTTCAACATTACGAAGTTTCACTTCTTCCGCGTGGAGAGACTCCACGCACTATTTTTTTTTTTGTTTTTAATTTCATCAAAATATGTGTCTACAATTTAACAATTGTACATAAAAAAAACTTACTTAAATCGCCTTTTAGCAAGATTTTTTAGTACAAACATTTTCTAGTACAAAAAAGGTAATCATAATAATAATGGCCGCGTTCCACTGCGCGCTAGATGACTAGCGGCATGTCAAACTCCATATAAAAAATTGACATTTTGACTTTTTGTTAAATATCCCTTTCAGGGAAATTTCTCAATCTAGCGCAAAACTACCCGCTGCTTTGAAAAAAAAAAAAAAAAAAAAAACGACCTGTCAAAGGAAATCGTTAAAACGTTTACAAAATGAAAATAAATACGAAGCCGAGCAAGTAATTGTAGTGGGGACTTTACCGCTGCCGCAAGTGTTCTAGCGCGAGTTCCTTCATCTGAGATATTTTGTGCTAGATGTCTAGCGGGCAGCGGAACCCGGCCATTAACAAATTGCTATTTTTATACAAAAGGATATTTAATGTGATAATCTTTCCGTAAGATATGAATTTTACTTTTAAAAGTAAGATTTTTTCACCAAAAAGTCCAGGAGATTATTTAAAAGGGAATTTGAGTACAGTGGAAAGGGAAAAATCACTACGTTTCGTGGGACAAATAATGATAGAGCACTTAAAACGCTGCCTGTCACCGTGTGCGACGGATGCAACGAATCCTATGGGTTTTTTTTATGAAATGTCAGTTTTGGGCCATCATTTCGCAGCAACTGCGTATACTGTAAAACGAAAAGGAGAGCGGAATTGTTCGTTCATGATTTCGTTGTCACTTTTGTATGGGATTTTTCGTTCTGGAACAGGTCCGTACTAGGCTTAGGCCCGAGTTATAGCCATACGTAAAATGCAACCGAAAAAGTTGGAACAGTATGAAAATGATTTTTTTTTTTTTTTTTTTTTCGTTTCGGCGGTCATAGCGAAAAATCTGCCAGAAAAATGTTTCCCTAGGAAAACAATTACAACAAACCAACCCCCACTGACTGAATTACATCAGAAAAAAAATTCCTGGTGGAATAGTAAAGAAATGAAATACTTCAGTGGAATGATTCGGATCAGAAAAAGTTCTTCGTACGGAATAATTAATAAATTATTTTTCTAGAAAACTAAAAGATTATTTTCATATTTTGTTTTGATAATTTAACTTTATTATTCATAACAAGCAACATTTTAAGATCACGATTGAGTTCAACTATCAAGTTTAAGTGGCCAAAAAAATCAAATGAAAATTTTTACGGTTTGGTTTTACGTATTGCTATAACTGGGGCCTTAAGTTGTAAGGTCGATGTTGAAATGTAATAAAAAAGAAGCGAAGAAATAACGAAATCCTTTTTTTTTTTTTTTTACCTTAAAGTGAACTTTATTTTTGCCCTTTTAATTTTGTATAGAATTCATTTAAATGTCCTCCGCGACCGCGACTAATCTTGGTTGCACGGATCCGATTGGTCGAATTTTTAATGACTCTTCCGCATGGATCCAGCTGAATTTGAGGGACAATATTGGTTATGTTGGCTTAAGGACCATCGTACAATTTCGGTTAAAAGAAATTGGCTGGGATCGATGATTCTGTAGCGTTCGCCGTTGCTAAGCTCACCAACGTCACTTTTAAAAAAGAACGTCCCAATGACGGCACGCCGCCGGCCCCAAATCCACATCAAACCGTAATTTTTTTGTGGCTGCATTGTCACCTAGGTGTACTTAATGTTCGTTGGCTTGTTAACGTAGCCATTCATCCAAAAATTGCGCCTGGCCGCTAAGGATAATTTTTCGCCCAAAATTGGGGTCCTCTCCCAAACGCTCCGAAGCCCAGTCCACTTGGTAGCTAAAAATTTCAAATGAAAGTCAGTAGACCCGACTTCAAACTCAAAATCCCACCTGTTTGGTGTGTTTAATAAAAAATCAAAATTCAAACAAATCAAAACATAAATACAACCAACAAGCCTAATAGTAGGTCTCACGTTCCACCCATCCTCCGGGGTATCGCCGGATCAGATATCGTCGTCCTTCATCATAGCCGAAGAGCAGCAAACTAAAGGGCAGTGCTGGTAGCCACCAACGCAACTTGATTGGGTACATCTTGAGAGCTTTATGCATGCCAGGACCATAGCATAGAGCCAGTGCTATGACAGTCTCTAGAACAAGAGCGAAATTGAGAACACAGTTCCGCATGCCCTGATGGACGATGGAAAGTCGCCGCGTCTTGCAAATGATCAAATCGAACCACTGCACAACCACAATCGCCACAAAGAACGCGGTATTGCAGTTGTTTTCGAGCAGTTTTCGGTCGATATAGGTCCACTCCTGACCATACGAGTCTGTCAGATCATTGATAGCCTTCGAGTTCCATTTCGTACGGATGCCGAAGAGTTTTTGCGGCAGGAAACCATTCTCCGCCATGATTATGAAGTACGAAGCAAATCCAGCCGCTGCCTGAATACACCCCACCTGTCCGTAGGCAATGAGGATCAACCTCTCATTGACCAACTTGTCGGTGGCCGCATTTCGAGGTCGCCGGCTCATGATATCGGTCTCGGCCTTCTCGTAGGCCAAGGAAATGGCTGGCAGGAGGTCTGTTCCCAAGTCGATGCAGAGAATTGAAATAGTCGTCAGCGGGAGCGGTATACCGAAAGCGATATATGTCAGGAACGGTGACATTTCGGGAATGTTCGACGTGAGCGTGTACGCAATGGATTTCTTCAAGTTGTCGAATATCAGGCGACCCTCTTCGACACCAGCGACTATCGAGGCGAAGTTATCATCGAGTAGGATCATGTCAGCAGCATCCTTGGAGACGTCGGAACCAGTTATGCCCATGGCAATGCCGATGTCGGCCTTCTTTAAGGCTGGCGAGTCGTTAACACCATCACCAGTGACGGCCACTATAGCGCCCAGTCGCTGACAGCCCTCCACAATGATGAGCTTCTGTTGCGGCGAGGTGCGTGCGAAAACTATTTCCGGGTGGTTTCTCAAAATGTCATCCAGCTGGTCGAAGGAGAGCAGCTTCAATTCGGAACCGTGTACAACGGCGGCAGTGGCGTCGCGCGGATTCACTTCGGCCACAGGTATGCTCAAGCGCCTAGCGATATCCCCAACAGTGTCACTCTGCTCGGAGATGATCCCGACGTGTCTGGCAATAGCCTTCGCGGTGATGGGATGGTCTCCGGTTACCATGATGACTTTGATACCGGCAGAGCGGCACTTCTCCACAGCATAGGGCACAGATGCCCGTGGCGGATCAATCATCGAAATCAAACCAACAAATCTGAGGTTGTGTACAGGGAAATTCACATCGTCGGTGTTGAAGTGAAAGCCAGAAGGGTAGCTGTTAAGTGGCAGGAGGAGATCGCAGAATCCCAAAACCCGCTCGCCCATACTTCCCAGTTCGATGTAAGCCTTGTTGAATGCGTCCCTCATCTCGGCGTCGAGTGGTTTCGCTTTACCATCGATGAAAATTGTCGAGCAGCGTTTGAGAACTCGCTCGGGAGCACCCTTCATCACCAAAAGGTGCCGCATGTCGCTAGGATCTTCAGTTTCGTGAATGGACACCTGATACTTGTTCGTCGAGTTGAATGGTATTTCTGCGATTTTCCTGTTTCTGCTGCGGATACCCATCACATCGCCAACTTCCAACTCCATGCACTTGAGCAGAGCCGCTTCGGAGGCATCACCGTTCACCCTCCGCCGGATAACTGGGACGTCGTCCTGTCCTGCCGCGAACTCAGCGCGATTGCAGAGCACGGCCACCCGGGACAGCGCTTTGAATGCATCAGAAGTCTTGTCATACTGATCGCCGGTTTGGTCCTCAGTGGTGTCTGCATTGATGATCTCGTTGTTGTACCACATGTGTGACACTGTCATTCGGTTCTGAGTCAGTGTGCCGGTCTTGTCCGAGCATATGGTCGATGTAGATCCCAGCGTTTCCACAGCTTCTAGATTTTTGACCAAGCAGTTCCGCGCGGCCAACCTTTTCGCAGTCAGTGTCAGGCACACAGTCACTGTGGCCAGCAGTCCCTCGGGCACGTTTGCGATGATTATTGTCATCATAAAGACCACAGCTTCGAAGAATTGGTATCCAAATGCCAGAGTTATGCCGAAGAATATGCAGCCCGACGATATGGCGACAATTGTGATCAAGGAAATGAAGTGGGCAATCTCCTTCTCAATCGGAGTATCACCCCCACCCAGCCGGGAGGCCAATCCAGCTATGCGACCAACCACAGTGTGATCGCCTCGGTTAACCACCACACCCCTGGCAGTGCCCTCGACAGCGTTGGTGGAGAAGAACGCCAGATTCTTCGTTTCCAGGGGATTGTCATCCGTGAACTCGGGTCCACGAGAAACTGCCTCAGATTCTCCGGTCAGCGACGAGTTGTCTACCTTAAAGCCGCTCGCCTTGATTACTCGAATATCCGCGGGAATCCTATCACCAAATTTCACTTCCACCACATCGCCGAGCACCAGATCGGCAACGTGCACCACTCTTCGCTCACCGTCGCGCACAACTACAGCGGAGGCCGGAATCAGCTTCGAGAACGAGTCCATTATCTTGGAACTTTTGGCCTCCTGAACGTACGAGAAAATACCAGTTACGAGCACAACAACCAGCAGAGCCGAGGCCAAAATCAGATTGTCCGCTTCGGGATCAATCGTCTCGTAGACTAGAATCACATACGCGAGCACACAGAGGGCGGCGCCGATCCACAGAACTACAGAGAAACCTCCGCACATGTGCTTGACGACTTTCCTCCACTCGGGTATTGGCTGTGGCGGGGTCAAGACATTCGGTCCGTCTCGCTCGAGTAACTCTTCCGCTCTGTCTTGACTGAGTCCTCGCACTGGATCTGTTTGGAAACGCTCGTACAGCTCAACGAGTGTTATTTTATGATAATCAATTTGCAGCTCCCTTTTCAGCTCGTCCAGGGTCTCGAGTTCGAGGGTTTCTTCCTTGGAGCCTTCGTCCATTTGCGATGGGTGCTGATGACTTTTCTGTTAAAGTGCCTTTCGTCTTCTGGACGCAAAACTGAATTTTACATTCAAATTGAAAATGTCTACAGCCGACACACGCCTCTGACGTTCTTTGATTACTTTTGCTGGCACTGTGTTGAGTGAGTTTAAATAAAGGAGAGGGATTTAGGAATTCGCCTTTTCTCCTGAAGATCAAGCGTCCAAGAGCTAGTGACGAAATGCACGGAGGCTGAGTTTTGCAATTTTGATGTATATTATGATGATGATGATACCACAAAGTTATTTTAAACACTAACGACAGAAACTTAATAAATTCGAACCAATTATTGGTTAGGAACATTTTTGATATATTTTTTTAAATAGGTTGGGTCCGTCTCGTACAGCTGGTGTTAAAAGCATCTGCCACAAACACTCCGTCGTATCCGTCGGAACGGAAAATTCTCCGCAACTCTTACACCTTCGGAGGCTCAAATTGCATTCGAGGTGTCCGACTTCGGAAGAGAAATGAACAATTGCGATGGCGCCCCGCACCGCACTCCAAATCGTAAAAAAAAACCGGAACCAATTTCTTTCCGAGGATATGGGAACCTAGCTGTCAAAAATTTAACTAAAAAGTGCACTTCATCGCATTTCAACGTAATTCGCCGATATAAAAATAAAATAAATAGTTGGCGCAACAGGTCTGGAGAGACCCTAGGCTTAGCTTCTCACAACCATTCGATTGTGTGAGTTTTTCATTTTTGGAACGAATGGAAGGGATCTACAGTTTTATGCCGACTCCAAACGGCTAATTGAGAAGCTCTTACAAGACATTTATACTCTCGGATGTTTGTCAGACGTTCGCGAGAGGTAGCGCAGCGGAAAAAAACCCTAAGTCGGAATTGGGTTTTTGCGGGATTCGAACCTGGGACTCCCGCATAGCAGTCCAACACACTAACCACTAAGCTACTGCGACTACTTTCGCCGATATGCGTTACAAAATATCGGAAAAATTCTCCGAACAGTTGTTCAGAAGAATACCCTCGCAGCAAAAATCCTCCGAATCGAATAAAATCGCAGAATTTTCCATTCCGACGGATACCTCACTAGGGCCGACTATTTCGGTCTTTTGATTTTCGGGAAAGATCAATTTTCGGTGTTTTGTATTCCACGCTCTTGGGAACAGGTTTTTTTTTTTTTTGGATTCCAGTCAATCGTACCCCCAACAGGTATATCGACCTAGAAACTTCAGTGTAGGTACCTTAAAAGATCGCAAAGTTTCTTAGTGCGGAAAGAACTGTGTCCTTTAATCAAATCGCTCTATTATCTCTTACGAGAGCATGAAGGTTATGAGTGCATTGACCGGATAATCTCAGCTCGGTTTTACAAAATACCGGACATTTAATCACGAAATTCCGAGGCAGACCGCAAAAAAATAAAGGAAAAATACAGACTTATTGAGAATATCTTCATATTGATATAAGTCTACCAAATATTGCTATTTTGTAGTAGAAACTGTGAAAATTAAATACCTACTGGCCTTACCAATAATCAGCTTTAGTCTGGCAGCTTACGCAGAGGATCCATACTTTCCAAAATCCGAATATAGCTGCCAGAATCAGAGACAATACTTCGACCGATTCCCGTTTAGCTATATTTGTACGGAGTGTCCTCGATTTGGTGCGCCAGTATTGATACATAGAAATTCATATTGACAAATGCCACGAAACTTCAAAAATTCCGGCTCACAAACACACTCTCAAAAAATATGAACAATTTCTGCTTTGGGCAAATTTGCTGCCAGCGGTCATAGAATTTTATTAGTTTAATTTGAAATTATTCGTTACATGTGGATAGTATTATTTTTAAGAATAGGTGTACTTTTGCTTAAGATATTTATGAAAAAAAAAACAATAGGGGTATTCACGATTCGGTGTAAAAGACCTACCTAGTAAAATTGCGAAATTTTATTTTTTTTTATCAGAACGTGAACAGACTTTTTCTCATCTATAACAAAACTGAAACAAATGACAGATCCAATTTGACAATTGACATTTGTTCTGAAAAAAAACTTTTAAAAAGCGAAAAAGTAAAACGATTCAATGTTTATTGGAAGATAATGGAGACAAAATTAGGAATTAATATTACATAATGAAAAATATGATTTTCCCTTCGGCGGCACTAATTTTTGTTTTCCATTCTCTTTATTTTTTTTTCCGATAGCTGCACACAGTAATTAACAATTTAGCGAACTGTCAACTTGATAAGGCTAGTCTGTTGTATTTTTCAGTTACAATGGAGTCAGGGTATAGATAAAGTGCAAAAGTGTAGCAAAATTTTTGTCAGTATATTTTGTTGCACATTGCACGTTCGCAATGATACAAACCAGTTGCACCGGATCGTGAATACCCCTTATGTAGATTGGCTTTCCGTGAATGGCGGTCAAACCCTTCAGAACTAAAAAGATCTGAATTTACAATTCTTCGAAATAGATGCAACCTAATTATTGAATCGGCGAAGACAACTTACAGCGAAAGAGTCACTAACAAATTGATTGGATGTCCCAGCGGCTCACGCGCATTCTGGTCCATGGCAAAGGCAATCAGTAATAACTTTAGTTGCTCTTCTTTTCCAACTCTGCAATAAGGCAACGGGACCCGATGAAATCCCGGCTAGTACTCAAGAACTGTGCACCAGAACTTGCACCTGTACTCTGTAAGCTGTTTAGTATGCCGTTCTCCCAGAAGACGTTTCCTTCTTGCTGGAAGACCGCTCGCATTCAACCTATTCCAAAGAAAGGGAGGAAATGTCTGCCACAAAACTATCGTCCAATAGCGTTACTTTTAATGCTCTCTAAAGAAATAGAAAAGGCAATAAATGTCGAAATAATCAAATATCTAGAAGGCCATCGATTAATAAGCGACAGGCAATACGGATTTCGGAGCCGTCGTTCCACTGGTGACCTGTTAAGCTACGTAACGCACTTATGGACGCAATCAATTGAACAACACGGCGAATCCAGAGCCGTAGCCTTGGACATATCAAAGGCATTTGACCGAGTCTGGCATAGAGCCCTATTAGGCAAGTTAGCGTCTTACGGATTACCACAACAACTCTGCGGATGGATGCAAAATTTTCTTCTGGGAAGATCGATCCAAGTTGTTGTAGATGGTGTATCATCCAATTCGTTTGCTATAAATGCAGGAGTGCCCCAAGGATCTATTCTTTCTCCAACTCTATTTCTTCTCCACATCAACGATTTGCTTGGATCGACAAATAATAATATCTACCGCTTTGCAGATGACAGCACTCTTATATCCTCCATCTCGAACAATGGGCCTGTGAATACGGCTACATCACACAGTCAGAGATGTGAACAAACTAGTTCTCTAAATGATGATGTGGACAAAATCTTAAAGTGGGGAAAGGACAACTTGGTTGTATTTAATGCAAACAAGACACAGCTCTCAACATTTTCAAGAAAAAATGCATCAACAGTTGCTCTGATCCAAATGGATGACCATCCAATCCATCACAATGCACCTTTTAGGAGTCACAGTCAATTCAGGAATCACATGGCAGGACCACATATCCTATATCGCAAAATCGGCGTCCGCAAAGTTGAGCTACCTATTTAGAGCAAAGAGGTACTTTAACCCCAAGCAACTTCACCTTTTCTACAAAACACAGATTAGACCAGGCTTGGAATATTGTTCCCATATATGGAGCTCGGCCCCAAAACATTCACTTAACCTGCTTGATAGCATACAGAGACGAGCAGTTCGACTCATTGGAGACCCTACACTCACATCGAATCTACAACCGTTGGTGCACAGAAGACAAGTCGCTGACCTATGCTTGTTCTATAGGTACTTCCATTGTAGATGTTCTGAGGAACTCAAAGACATTATCCCTCGAAATGCAACTTTTTCGGTACACTTGACAACCGCGAGGACATCAACTTTCCAAAACTCCTTCTGTTACAGCTTACAGGACAAGCAAACTTTGGAACTCGCTTCCTGGGGATATATTTCCAGAAGACTACAATTTGCAGCAATTTAAGTGCAGAGCAAACATACATCTGCAGGCATCTCGGGGCGCTGTTGAAGCGTTAAAGGTTCGCCTTTCTCGGGAGAAGTAGATAAATAAAAAAAACAAAAAACAAAAAAACAAATTTTGAGGAATTTTATTCAGTTATTAAAGAACAATTTACTCATGTAATCGAAGTTAATGATACCTATCCAAAGGCGAAAAATACACAACCATGTTTGTCCTATAATTTTTCTAAAACATCTCATTTAGATAGTTCTATTAACCGAAAAAATTATATAAGTCGCGCTTTAAAAATACAAATAACTAACCAATAGCATTCAGGAATGTTAAAATGTGGTATTCCCGAACTCATATTCCCCCACGGTCGGCAGCTGTTGGCAGCATTGATTTTATATTTTTTGTATGTTTTCGCATGTCACACGGATTCTAAATTGACGGAACAACGAGAGGAAAACAAAATTGACGGGGCCAGCGAGTTGGGGGTCTCAGTATTGTCTCTGGGCAGAATATCGCTGCCAAAATATACAGTAGGGTCAAATATTAATGTTGAAACCTAGTCCGCAGCTGTTCCGGAACGAAAAATCCCATACAAAAGTGACACATTGAAATCATCAATGAAAAATTTCGCTTTCCTTTTCGTTTTGCTGTACGCAGCTGGTGCGAAATGATGGCGGAAAAGTGTATAATTGTAGTAGATTGCTTGGTGCAATTCTCCACTTTCTTTTCGCACACGTTTATTGTCCGGGACATTAATTGCTTGCGTAATATTGACATTTGTACTGCAGTGTTGCCAGCTTTTATAAGAGGTGTGGTGTCAAATTGAGAGATTTTGGAGTCAAAAATGTCCAAACTCAAATATGAACACCAAAAATACGCTTCTTTTTTTTTTTGTAATTCAAAGGCACACTTATTCTGATTTAATTGTTTTTAAAGACGACAATAGCCATTAAATTGAAGAACAAAAAAAACAACGCAAGCTCGTAAATAAGAGACTTTCCCAGTTTCCATTTAACCAGTTTACCAGTTTAGTTCCATGTTACCAAAAAATAGAAACATTTTGCTTTCATATTCATGCATACATTTTGCGATGATTTTACTGCTGAGATGTGACAGTATGTAAATGGAATTGGCTTATTTGCAATTAACTGTACGGAAATCTTCAGTTCTACGAAAAGAGTACGTTCGCAAGTGAAGTATTTATTTGTTTATAGCTTCCTAAGCAGCCTAAGAAATCCCCAAACTTTAAAGTGAATAGCCTTAATTAGGATAATTCCCAAATGCAAATTTTAAGGAGCCAGTAAAAAGTTCGAGTATCCACATCGGAGATAAATAGCCATTGCTGGTAACATTGCTGCTTGTGATACTGTCAACAATTTATTTTCCGCTGCCTTTTCGCAGACGTTTCGCTGTCCATTTGGAGACCATCGGAAAATGTCTTTCCGGAACAACTGCGTTCTCGCTTTAATGTAATTTTGAAGAGGACGGTTTTCCAACCATCCACATTGACGGTATTGAATTTCGTGATAGAAGCTAATTTTAATACCCTCTTGCTCAACCTGAGCATCTATAGTTACAAATTAATGTTTCCTGATTTTAAGACTGAGAATTTCTATTGGTTGGTGTGAAATCGTTCACGTTGTGTAAAATGTAGATGAAAAAATTGTCAGCTTTCAGCAAAATGCACCCCGAAATATTGCCCGCGTTCACTTTTTGTCAATTTTTTTTATGTGTAAACATCTAAGCGCGCGTTGTTGGAATCGGGTGGAGTAATTCCACACATTTAACTTTCGGGGACGGAAATGCGTCACTGTGTTTTATCATTGCATACATTATATCATTGCATACGTTTTTATCGTTGCATACATTTATGAGCTGGGGCATATTAATTTCAGCTTTTTGTTGATGTGAAATAAAACATGTTTTTGTTATTTCATAATATATCAAGAACACGGTTATTACAATTCCCTCTTTTCTCAATGACGTGTATCAAGCCACACACATACCGCACGCACGGTGTTTACACATACACATACTTCGGGACTGTTGGATACAGTCGCTCCAATTTTTTTATATGGAGTTTGGCATGTCGCTATTCATCTAGCGGGCAGTTTGGATTGATATTTTTCACTTTTTATTGACCCAGATTAGTCAAGTGAATAGTCTTTTTTTCAGTCGACGTTTATGGAAGGATAGGCGACAAATGTATTGTCATGGAAATACTGCCTGCATACTCCGTTGACATTTCGAAGTCTCCAATTTAAAAAAAAAAAGAAGCGAGAATGCAAAAGAAAACTTAAGTTAATGAGTCAACGCGTTCAAACGTCTATGTAGTCCAGACAAATATAGCTAACGTTGTAGGTACGTGAACAGGGTAACGACCCCAATAAATGCAAAATTTTCAGCAATGCATTATTTCTACATTTTCCAATTGCGTCCCATGGTTCGGCAAATATTGGTTCGAAGAAAAATGTCTCTTAAATGCAAATGAAAAGTTTCCAAACTTCCTAATACTTATAACGTGCACAATTGACGGATACCGTAACGAACACAATACAGAAACTTTTAAAAATCACCTGTCCTTCGAACTACGCACTATTTAATTGCATTCACGCTTGACTCTTCCACCCCAGACACACGAAAATCAGGCTCAATTGATGTCGATACAGATCTTCTTTCGCACGCAGTAAGCCTGACGAATATAGCCTACAATTATGCTAATACCCACCCTACAAACGTCTGAATCCGCCTACAAAATTTACTTGTGCGTTTTCGCACGAAATTGCAATTTGCACCCAACACTACAAAAGTCTAATCTACCAGCAGCGTAGAGGAGGTTGACCCGGTGCCTGATGGTATCCTTCAATAGCCACAGCGTATGGGCAAAACCAAATCCCAATACGCTCTGTGCAGCTTTTAATCAAGCTTTACCAATGGTTTTCGTAATTTACACATCAACCCCGCCCCAGAAATGTGCACAAATAAATATGTTTTCCGCCCTCCTCCATGGGACGTTTTCTTTTTTTGTGTTTTTCTTTTTTGTTTCCCTTCCGTTATTGGCACGCATTAAAACTTGGCAGCACACACCGAAGGGGGATACGCACATGCACACAGCTGCATAGCACACATCAGGATATCGCATTGTTTCATAGGACACTCAATAGAACATCAAACAATGCAAAAAAAAAAAAAAAACACTACGCACAATTCGGTTTAGAGAGTTTAGCAAAATAATGCAAAAAAAAAAAGTCTGAAAAATTTCTACCAACGAAAGGACGAATGCGAGCACTGCATGAAAAGGGGGACGAACAAAGGAGCGATCCCTATCAATATATCCGCTCGGAATCTCTAACTCTAACCAACCGACTGACGTATCCTAGTGCAAGGCAAATAGAGGCAAACATTCCGGTTGCATAATGATTATTTTTAGGACTATGCGTGCCCCATACCAGTCGTGCGTGTGTCGGTGGCAAACCCACAAGAGAAAGGGACTCCTTGTGTTGTTCGTTGTTGAGATACGAGTACATGGACAAATTCGACGCAGCAGTCCCTTATTTGGAATGCCACGGGCGGAGTGAGGTGAAAATGCGAAACTACGCTGCCCACCTTTTTTTTTGCAATGAAAACCGAGTGGGAAAATAAAGTTTTAACTGACCATTATCGGGCAGCAAATTGAGAACTTTTCCAAAGTTATCTTCAACAACAGGCAAGAACAAAAACGGCTTCAAAAACCAAATTCCGAAGACGCCGTTCTCTGTGGTTGAACTGGTTACAGAACTTCAAAGCAACTGTCAAACTGGGTAGATACCGTAAGATTACGAAGAGCCTGAAGAAGTTTTATAAGACTACTAACTGAAGCCCGCCGGCTTCGTCAGGCGCTGATAGAATTTAAGTGTTTTTTTCTTTAAATTTTGTTAGCCTATCAATTGATCACCGTAATAACCGACACTTAAAAAAAATCAACTAAATTAATTGAGAATTACGGGCGACATGACAGGGGGAAACATACACTTTTTGCCTATTTGTTTTATACAAGGTGGACCAAAGAGATCGCCCTATTGGAAGATGCTCTTATTTTTTCAAATGGTCGCCATGTCAAATCTGTTTCAACATTTGTACTCTAGACAGATGTAGAATACAAGTGAACAAGCCATGGAGCGATACACTCCCCAAGAACGCGGAATAATCGTGTCTATTTTTTTGCGTAACAATTCGTCTGTAGTGTTGGCGCAGCGTGAATTCCGTCGCCGATTTCACGGCCGTCCGACACCGACTGCGCAAACACTGCGCCGTTTGGCAACCAACCTTGAAGAGTATGGGACCACACGAGACGTTGCCAAGAGTGGCCGGTCTCGGAGCGCCCGTTGTGCCGAGAATATCGCCGCTGTTGACGAGGATGTCGAGCTGTCGCCGGAAACATCAGCCAGACGTGTGCCGTGCCTCGCAATAAGCCATCAGCCGGTCATCTTACTTACTCACTTAAGGTGGCGCTACACTCCGGGGTGGACCTGGGCCTCAACCAATACGCTTCTCCAGTTAGCGCGATCTTTGGCTAACTGCCTCCAGTTGCGCACTCCAAGTTGGTTGAGGTCCCCTTCCACTTGCGCGCCACCTAAGGCGAGGTCTTCCTCTACTGCGTTGTCCCTCCGGGTTGGAATCGAAGACTCTCCGGGCCGGAGCGTTGGTGTCCTTTCGCTCTACATGTCCTAACCATCTTAGACGACTAATGCGTACTTTTCTGACCAGGTCGATGTCGCTGTTAGCAGTCTGCAGAAATGGTTTTTCCATGTCCTCAGCACCGACTGTGACTCTACTACAAGGTTTCCTTGTTCGTCTCTACAGGTCTCCGTTCGGGTCTTGTTGGCATGACACGTTCTTTTTACCTTTTGGTAAAACTTCCGAACATTGTTCCTGGAGTAACACCTCTCTATCTCCTCGATCGCGCGCTTCTCATGTTCTCTCTTTTTTCTCCGTAGAAACCGATGTTCTTCCCTCCTTTTTTGCTCTTAGAGCTGACGAGCTGCTCTCGTCCTTCTTCAGCCGGTCATCCCTAAGACGAATTTTGGTCAAAGACTTGCGCATGTTCCCGTACAAAGTCCAGTCCGTGCATGAGCTGCTGCCTGTCGACCGCCAAATGCGTGTAACCTACGCCTAAGCTATCCTCAATCTCGAGGACGAAGTGGAAGATTTTTCGACCAAAATCATAATGAGCGATGAGGCTCATTTCCACCTCAGCGGGTACGTGAACAAGCAAAACTATCGCTTCTAGGGCACCGAAAATCCACGAGTAATGCATGAGGAACCATTACACCTGCTCAAAGTTACTGCATGGTGCGCTGTTCACGCTGGAGGAGTCATCGGGCCATTTTTTTTTTTTCAAGAACGTCGATGGTCAAACGACAACAGTGGATGGTGCGCGCTATAGGGCCATTTTAACAGATTTTTTCCTTCCGCAATTAGACGAATTAGGACTGAAGGACATGTGGTTCTAACAGGACGGAGCTACGATAAACACTGCGCGAGCCACAACCGATATTCTGAAGGCGGCGTTCCCGGGTCGCCTCATCTCTCGTTTTGGCGATTTGCACTCGCCCGCAAGATCGCCCGATTTAACCGTTTCAGACTTTTTTTGTGGGGATTTTTGAAGACCCGTGTTTACGTGAACAAGCCCGAGACCCTAGAAGCCCTCAAGGGCAACGTTCGACACGAGTGCGAGAATCTGTCGCCCGAAGTTCTCGCCGAAATGATGAAAAATGCCATAAAACGAGCCCGTGTGTCAATCAATTGTGACGGCGCCCATTTGGCCGATATCATCTTCTCGACTTGACCAATAAAATTCTAAAAGTTCAAATAAACATAACCAAAAAACAGAATCGAAGTTTTTCATTTAAAAAAAAAAGAGCCAAACAACATCGGATGACTTCTTTTGGCCCACCTTGTACATATAGAGGTTTATAGTCGAAGTTGCCACACTGACAATTTCGGCACTCTTTTGGCGGTAACGACTGTGGGCCTTACCATTAATCATTTTCTAAACTTCACTATAAATGTGTTACGATTTATGATTTTTATTAGTATTGCGCAATAAGAAATGGATCTGCGAAGGTTACGTAAGTCAAACGGCTGTATTAACTCACCCGTCGAGTTCGTGAAATCAGTCTTTAGTTCCACCATCTTTCTCTCCAATGGTGGAGTGAGCACATATCTTTCTAATGTAAGTGAATTTAGCCTTAATGTGGATTGTCGTCGGGTACAAATCCGCATCACAATATACGCCGCCCTTATCGACAACAGTCAGAGTTTGTCATGCTTTGCTCGGGCTAGCGATACCAGCGATATTTGTTCAGTTCAGGGTTCGAACATTCCACTAGCCGATCTAAAGATTGTTATCTTTTAACCCTCTTGGCATCAACAGTCAATATGTCATCATTGGAGTTCTACAAAGTTGGATAGTTAGGGACATCAATAATCCTCAAACTGAAGGACCAGTCCATTGCTTGGATGCTAGCAAAAAAAGTCAGTAATTCGGTTTAAGCCGCTCACTTCGGTAACGTCCATTGGATCATAAATGTTCACCTCCATTATCTCTTCACAGCTACATTTTTATAATGATAAAAAATTGACCGCTGCTGCAAATATGACGGATTACATTACGTAACGTACCGTGTTCACTTCGACGACGCCATCTCTAAGACCCACAGCGATGTTCGGCGGTCAAATTTGATGCGCGCCCCCCGTTTTTAGAGTTACCTCAATTGCGCCCCTGCTCTATTGGCATATTCATGCGTGCCTTGCAGTTCATTGGTAAAAATCGCCTTAAAAATCCGTTTCCTTTTACTAAAATAAAATGTCAGGGATACCATGGACAAGGATGATATGCAATGCACGCATATTTGTGTGAGTGTAGTGCTATTCTTTTCATTTTTCAGACTTCAAACTTATGCCAATATAAATAGAAAGGATATGTGCAGTATCAGAAGAAGCACAGCACATATCCTCGTATAATCATCATCTCTATACCCGGATAACATATGTGCGTACGTGTATATGGACTGCATCGCCATCGTTCCAAAAGCATTTCGTTGCACTCTGCATAGGCGGTGGATGGGTGTCGAGGTCGCTGTTTGCCGTAAAAAGGGTTTCGGTGCGTACTCACCTATATCCATGGGTATATTCCAATGCATCCATGTAAAACACAGCAAAGTGCACAATGAAAGAGGGTTTTAAAGGAACTCCCGTTCGAAGCCAATAAAACAGCCTTCGAGTGCCAGTGCATGCTATACAAAACACGGGTGGTTGGGAATTTTATTCTAAAAGTAAACCAAATGCATCAGACAACGATTCCCGTTCGGCAGAGTTTAAAGGTTGTGCCTTAGCTGGTCACGTTATTGCAGGGCGATTGATGTGGCTGGCACTGACCAGGTGTGCACCTAGTTTTGCAGGGCTTATTCGATTTATTGCGGAATAATTGTGTAATGCCGGAGATGTGTGAGCTATATAGGTTTGCATACATAGCCTGAGTTTGCATAGTTGGCGTTCTCACCGTTGCGTTGCACGCAAAAGGGACAGTCGTCGGCTAAAAGTGACTATCGGACTGGATGCGTTATTAATGAAATGTAATGCGTATGGGAAATGATTTCGTAATTACTTAATTGTGTGCAAGTGGTTTTCTTTGCGCACGTAATCTGTTCTAATGGATTGGAAAATTACCAGCGGGAAATTTAAGTGGAATGAACTGTAGTTCGATTGGGAGGTATGTGAATTTCCAACAAATAATTTACATTAGAGATTTTGCATTCTAAAAATACCATGAAAGGCATTTGGTCTATCTGGCAAATGTATGTATATGTCTTAAGTTATAAAATCTGCAGGTTACAATCTGGGTTTTTTTTTTTTTTTTTTGATGCGGCAAAGGATGTCGTAATCTTCTAAAGATGCGGTAGCCCGTGCTACCAACATGCACGATTCGCAAACCCGAATAATCGATGTCAGGAGTGCGCCTACGTACTAATCGACACCACTATGTCCTTCAACCACTCTCCCCGCGGAACTGCCGTCAGGTATTACTTCGCGGGGCTGGTTAGCAAATCAAGCTATTTATCCTGTTTCACCTGCTGCTGAGGCTTGTGCTGCTTCTGTTGCTTTCCTTAGCCTTTCTATTCTCCGCAGCTCATTTTGTAGAGTTGTTATGAAGTCACTTATTACCGTCCAATAGTCTTCCGACTGCAACATGTGGTCGATGAGTAGCTACGGGCTGGGCAGAGTGATTCTCCATGCAGTGAAGCGTGTGCAATAAAACACTGCATGCTCCGTGTCTTCATCTTCATTTTGGCATTCGGGGCAAGATGGTGAGCTGTTGTGTCCAAATCGGTGGAGATATTTGCGGTAACCACCGTGGCCAGACAGGAACTGCGTAAGATTGTAGTTGCAGTCTCCATGCTTACGACTTATCCAGTTTTGGATTATCAGTATTAGCTTGTATGTCCATCTGCCTTTCGTTGTATTTTCCCAACGAGTATGCCACATAGCTGCTGACGCTGCCTTTTCTTCATTTTTGATCTTCTCTACACCACTGGCGTCGGGTTGGCCTAAGGCTTTTCTATTATATACCCTCAACATGTCAATGGGGACCATTCCAGCTATAACAAAGGCGGCCTCGTCTGAGATGGTTCGAAAGCCGCTGATTGTCCGTAGTAATCTATATGTTGACGATAGTCTCCTTTTGGTCTCCTTGGTCCTCAATGCCTGCGCCCAGACTGGGGCCGCATACAATAAAACTGATGTGATGACTCGGGACAGTAGTAGCCTTTTTGCGTATCCAGGTCCTCCGATGTTAGGCAATATGCGCAAGAGAGCTCCCTGCATTTGCGACGCTTTCTTGGTTAAGTAGTTCACGTGTATTTTTAACTGGAGTTTGTTGTCCAGCATTACTACAAGATCTCTAACCGCATCTTTGGACCTGATTGTTTGGTTGCCGACCCGAAAATTGGCAAACTCTACAGTTTTCCGACTGGTTATAAGGACAGCTTCTGTTTTATGATCGGCTAATTCCAGTCCGGCGGTTGCTAGCCAATCTTTTATCCGGACAATTGCTTCGTTTGTAGCTGATTCAACTGTCACGACATCAATGTCGTCGGCGAAACCAACTACCGTTACTCCCCCGGGTAGCGCTAATCGTAGGACTCCATCGTACATGATGTTCCACAGCAACGGTCCCAATACCGATCCCTTTGGAACTCCTGGAGTGACGTTGTAGTATTTTACCCCTTCATCTGTATGATATCTCAACTTCCTGTTGGTAAAATAGTTCGTCAATATACACAGCAAGTAGTATGGTGTATCCATTCTAGCGAGTGATCTTCTAATGAACGACCAGTTCGCAGAGTTAAACGCCAAAGTAGTTTTAACGTCCAAAGTAACTACTGCACAGTTCTCCTTTGTGCCGTATAGCCATCTTTCTCCATCGATAGCACCTTTTGCTATATCAACTACTGCTCTTATGGCATCAACAGTAGATCGCATTAGATTACCTTTTCAAGGATCTTTCCCATAGTGTCCAGAAGGCAAGTTGGGTGATAGGACGAGGGTTCTCCTGGGGGCTTCTTTCCTTTTGGTAGCAGGACCAAATGTTGCATTTTCCAATTTTTAGGAAAGGTTCCCTCTTCAAGGCACCTCTGCATTGTCGTAATGAAGAGGTCTGGTCTATTTTGTATGGCCGCCTTTACTGCCTTATTTGGGATGCCGTCCGGTCCGGGTACCTTGGCGTGACCTATCTTGCTGCATACCTTTAGAAGCTCTTCCAAAGTAATTGGTGGGATGTCCGCTGGACTGACTTCTCTTACGATGTTACACATAGTAGCTGGTATTTGGGGAAAAAGATGCCCTACTATGGACCTCAGGATTATTGGACATGTTATTGGAGGAGTCCTATAGCCCTTCAATATTGTCATTACCATTCTGTATGCCGAGCCCCATGGGGGCTGGAGCTGAGTTACCGCATCCGTGAGCGAGCCATACGTCACTGAATTTTGTGGATTTTACAAACAAATTCAGTCAGTCAATCACGGGTGCGGTAATTCAACCCCTGATCTTTAGCTGAAAAAATTAAGTAACAAAATTCGGGCGCTGCGATATAAAGACCCAGGTAATGAGACCGCAAAAAAAATGAAATTAGGCCCCAAAAATGCGCATACAAAACAACAACAACAAAAATTGTCTGAATTTGGGGTGCATTTTCACTTTTTGAGGCATTATTTTCATTTTTCAATTAATTTAGACCCGAACATGATTTTTGGGGGCCAATTTCATTTTTATTTAAAAAATAAAACATGGCTGAAAAAAATGCGTAACTTAAGAATAATGCTTTGGTTGACAAAATGTAAGAGTTGTATGTGCTGTATAATAAGTAACGTAACTCAAAACAAACAGATCACTCTGAAAGGATTTAAAAATGATAATGTTTTCACTAATAACCTTTGTCTTATCCACTTGCTTATGAGTCCGAAAAAGGATCTGGAATAGTTTTATTATTATATATGAATACTTGCAGTATTTCTTTATTTTTATGATTCTTGTAAAAGAACCTAGACTAGTTTATCCTTTTAATTACCTACTTCCGTTCATGACGCTTGTAAAACGATCAACAAATGTTTATGATCCTTTTTGTCTTTTTTTTTATTGCTTTCTAGCATACCTGACATTAAGCATTTCGAATAGATACTTTAGGCAAATGCGAAAAGTATAAAATAAGGATCTGTCGTGAACGCCGGAAAGTTCACCCGCTAATGAAGTTTCACTGTGATGTGACAATGGCTCTCAATAACCATCAGGTTACAGTCGCATGCTTCCTAGACGTGGAGAAGCCATTCGACTCAGTATGGATTCAAGGACTTGTCCACAAATTAAAACAGCTAAGTTTTCCTAATGCACTCATTAATATTATTTTTAGTTTTTTCCATTCCAGGTCCTTTTTTGTGCAGATGGAATACCGCCAATCACAAGTGAAAAGCATCAGAGCTATGGTTTCGCCCAAGGATCGAAGCTGGGTCCACTGCTTTTCAACATTTTCACCTCCGACCAACCACAACTAGACAACGCAACAAACAGCTGCCTATTCGCCGATGACTCCGTCACATACAGCAACTCGATGTCCCCACCCATAGCAGCACGAAGAGCAGAAGCCCATGTTAGGAAGATATTCCAAATTTGGCCAATGAAAAATGGCCCCAATAATGAATTTATAAAATTTTTCTTTATTGGGTGATATTTCATATTTTGGGACCATTTTTCATTTTTAATTTTGGGGTGATTTTTTGGGGTCATTTTTCATTTTCGAATTCATATTTCAATTGATACCGTCTAATCGTATATCCAAACAAACCGAATTTTGTAGTCCCCGCAGTTTTAAATGTCAAATTAAGATTTGGTTTATTATTCTATTGCATCTCCAATAAGCTTTAAATGACAATCTTTGCATAATTTTAAATGTCTTCAAGGCAAGAAGACTATGGTAGGTCGTTAATATTGGCATACAACACAGAAGGAGCCTATTTTGTCATAAGCATCTAAAAGGCAGAGTTAACGATTTTTTTGTGACCGACATGGACTAAAAAAACAGCCTTAAAGATAAATTTTCTTTGCTCATTTACACAACTTAAAAGTGCTGGAATTTATATTTATTTGTTTTTTATAATAATTTCAAATTTATAATAGTTTACCTACAAAGCAAAAAGCTTATCTGCAGGCGGTTATAAACATTATTTAATTTTAAGTGATTGAAGTAATTCAGTTACCCCCTTATTAATAAAAAATTGGTGCGACTGTATCCAACAGTCCCGTAATATGTGTATGTGTAAACACCGTGAGAAAAGAGGGAACTGTAATAACCGTATTCTTGATATATTATGAAATAACAATAATTTATTCGTTCTGTGCTAGTTTCGGTAGAATAGATACAATCGGATTGTGGTAGCTAAAGTAAGATATCGTCGTGTGCATGAGAATACCGCACAACTGACATTTTTTGAGAAAAACACTTTTTGGCACCAATGTAATCTCCGGCTCAAATGCCACAGTTTGAGAAGTAATTTGTAGTGCTGACATCTATTTTTCATTGTTTAAATTGAGTTTGAAATACCACACATCTTTAACTGAATAATTTGTTTTTGGAAATATGACACATCTGCACCTTTCGCGAGCAATAAGACTGTCAAACAGCGGACGTAGTCTGTGTGTACATATTTTGTGGTGTTAAAAACATATCAACAAACAACTTTTTATTTTATTGGTGAGTTTATTTATTTAATACACTTATTCTTTAATTAGTTTGTGAATTAAAAGTTACGAAGTACCTCTTATATTACTCTAATGGTCGATTTGCAGATGTGCACTTTTACATTTCAAATTTGAAGTAGTTGTGCGATTATACCGTTACCGGCTTAATATGGAAGTAGATGGTTTTTCATCAGATAGTGATCTTGATGTCCAAGATATTCTTAACCAGTTAGCTGCTAATGGAATAAAAACAATACATGATGTAGAATATCACAATTGCTCAGTTATTCCAAACGATCAGAACAAACCTGACACCTGTCAATGCATTGACATCGAAATGCCTGACTTTGACAAAGATCTTCAAGAAATACCCCAGGATGTGGAGTCTGATTCAAATTTAGAATATTTGCCATGATCATCTGAGAATGAAGCCTCATTTTCAGATGTCGAAAATATACCAGAGGAGTCAGACTTCTAAGCAATATCTGCAACCACCAATTTCTTCTATTAGTGAAGTTTTTAACATGTATGAACAAAAATGCAATGAAGATGATGTATCCAAACAAGATATTTCTATCAAGCATTTCGGGAAGAAAATATCGGTATTTTTAGTCCTAAGAAGGATCAATGCGATATTTGTGTCGCACACAAGGTAGGCAATATCCTTGATGAAGAGTATCAAGTTCATTTAAAAGCAAAGGAGAAAGCCAGAGCTTCAAAAGACGCTGATAAAAAACCTGCTCTTGAAAGGAAAATTAACCTTTTCCGTATGGACCTCCAGGCAGTCAAATTATGCCCAGCTCTCAAAGCTAGTTCACTCTACTTTAAGACAAAGCTGACTGTGCATAATTTTACAATTTATGATATGTGTTCAAAAAGAGTTAAGTGCTACTGGTTTGACGAAACCAATACGGATTTGACGGCGTCGACCTTTGTAATTATTAAATTTTTAGAGGAAGTCTTGGAGTCCAATTTGTTGCCGATCATATTGTACTCGGATGGATGTACATACCAGAACAGAAATGTTGTTCTATCCAATGCCTTCCTCCACCTATCTGTCAAGTACAAGGTCCAAATAACACAAAAATATTTAGCAAAGGGACTCATGACTATGGGAATAATACAAAATAACACTTGCAGACTATGCAACGAGGACGAAGAATCAGCAGAACACATACTGTGTCACTGTGAATGTCTAGTCAGATTACGTCAACGCCACCTAGGTAAACCTTACCTTGGGGCAGAGGACATATCTGACAGCGCGCTCAAAGATCTACTAGGATTCATAACTAAGTCCAGTATCATGAGCGGGCTCTAAGTGGAGGAAATCACAATAGGCCCATTCGTGGCCGCAGTGATATGGCAACTTGATTCCACCTCCCTCAAACAATCTAAATCTAGCAAAGGGACACATGCAGATGGAATGTGATAGTATCCACAGTGTCATTGAAAACAAGCTCAAAGACAAGGAGATATTTCTGCCATCGCAGTATATTCAAATTACCAAAGAAGCAAGGACAAAACCATTCCCCTATGATGCTGAAAGCGTCGATTTCTCACAAATCCTGGATTATGCTCAAACCTCGAACTATGTTTATAAATCAATTAGGCCTGGAAACTTGGTTGGGGATGAGACAGTTACCAGCTTAGAAGTTATTTTATACGACCCATCTGGAACAATATTTTACAAAACAGACTACGACAACGAATTTAAAGAGCTCCCCTAAAGATAAATCACAAAATCATCTTGCGACATTAAATATCCGCGGTTGCACTCCGAAAGAATAAAAATTTCAGAAACAAAGTTTAAACATTTGCAAGAATTAAAGTTCGTCATACCGAAAGACTGTCATGCCTTTTACGACAGTTTACCGTATAACGATTCCCGAAAAAAATAAGACTTTATTTTGTAAGATATTATTTAATTTCTAAAACTAAAACTGAATTTGATCTGTGTTATATTTTTTTTGTTGGTTTTATCAGCGTTATTATTAATTTGTTTTGTTATTAAATGGATTAAATGTTTTTTTAAGTATTGTATTTTGAATTTATACTGCCATGTTAGGTCCTTACAGCATAAAATGAAATACCGCACAAGTGCAACGATGTGCACAACAAAATAATTGCAATGCAGCACAACTGCAATAACTAGTTTTAATTGACATCATTTTGAAAATGAACTTAAATAAACTGTTACTTAATAAAAAAAATTAATGACGTGTTTTTTCTTTTAGTTCAAACTCTAAGCAACCCTTCGTAAAACAGTTTTTTGTTTCTCCTGAACAATTTGGGAAATGTCAGTTATGCGGTATTCTCATGCACACGACGATATGTACATTCGAGACTGTAATCTATCTAGATTACGCTGGAAGACAGCATCGATGGTTGTTCCATATCGTGTTGTTGAAATTGTTGAGCTTCTGGAGTTGCAAAATTGATATTGAAGTCTCCGCTTATGATCATTGGTAAAAGATGATAATCTCCCTGCAGAATTCTTGAAATTTCTTCTGAGTACGGTGCAAGTACGAAACGGAGAAATTCATTTCACATCAACAAAAACCTGGAAATAATATGTCCCAGCTCATAAATGTATGCAATGATAAAATGTAAAAAAAAAAAATAAATAAATAGTTGGCGCAACAGGTCCGGAGGTACCCTAGGCCTAGCTTCTCACAACCATTCGTTTTGTGTGAGTTTTTCATTTTTGGAACGAATGGAAGGGATCTACAGTTTCTATGCCAACTTCAAACGGCTAATTGAGAAACTCTTACAAGACATATATATGTACTCTCGGATGTTTGTCAGACGTTCGCGAAAGGTAGCGCAGTGGAAAAAACCATAAGTTGGAGTTTTGGGTTTTTGCGGGATTCGAACCTGAGACTCCTCGCTTAGTAGTCCAACACACTAACACTAAGCCACTGCGACTACGTATGCAATGATAAAATGTATGCAATGATAAAACACAGTGACGCATTTCCGTCCCAGCAAGTTAAATGTTTGGAATTACTCCACCAGATTCCAACAACGCGCGCTAAGATGTTTACACATCAAAAAAATGTACACAAGTAAGTTAGCTAGCAAACGTCAGATAGCATACAAAAATTGGACATTACTGCTGAGTAACAAGTCTATAACTTTTACACAGTGTTTTTATTATTATTATTAGTATTTCGTTTATACATAATGAAATGCAAATCATTTTTTCAGTGTTGTTGCGGTCTAAGTAAAACAAAATAATATTTTCCACATAATATAATATAAATGTTGTATATGTATATTAGCAACATTGTTCATATTTTACAGGGATTATCTATGTATTTTCAAAATTATTCCAGTCTACAAATCTTTCCATACAATTTCTACATTTTTTTTTTTTTTAATTAATCGTTTAAAAAATATTTTTCGTCAGTTTTCACTTAACGAACATCCCCCCGCGGTTGCTTTGGTTCTTGTGATTGGATTGGTTGTGGTGTACGTACAAGTACAATATGTCAAGAAGTCAAAAAATGGGAAAGGCTGCCGACATTCCATTAATATAACCTGCTTTCTGAACAGCCGCTGGGAACCGTTTATTTGCCCATTTTTTTTACTTTGCTTTGCTGAGATCGAAGCTCAAAAAAGCACACCTTATATTCTATTTTTGGCCGGACTTCTGGTCAAAAATTCGCATTTTAACTTTTGACCGAATCTAAAAACATAAAAATCGGTCATTCGGCCAGATTTGACCGGATTCACTTTTTTTTAGTGAACAATATTATTTTTGGATTTCGGGTGCCCTATATTCTAATAACTCGTTGTTTTCTCGGAAGGATTCCAGAAAACGCCAAGCATACTTGTGAATCGTTTGGTTTTAAGATTTAATCAATAAATTAAATTCAAGATACGTGTCAGGTTTTTTTGGGTGTTAGGTAGGGACACCCGTCACACGACTATTTTGTATTTAGCATCCCTTTAATCTTTCGTATTAGGAACGTGTGATGGTGTAAGTGCGGCATTATTAAAAATTGCTAAGAAACTGTGCGAATGCGACCACGAACTGAGAAATTTGAAAAAAAAAATGAGAGAGAAATCCATTTCCCCTCTAGGTCATTCTTGTAATTTTCTACTCGCCGAATTTCGACTGAACTTGAAAAAAAAAAGAAATTAAAACTGACGTCTAAATGGCAGCTGAAATTTGACAAGTACAACAATAGGTCTGTTCGTTTACTTTTGTAGTAAGAATGGAAAAGGTTGTCAAAATAGCAGTGGTGGGGATAAATTCTCTCACAGAGAGAGGCGCTTACGAAAAAGTTAAGGAACGCTTTTGTAGTAATCTATTAATAATGACAGATGCATAATTTAAATATTCAAAAAAGTGATACGAAAATCGTTAAAATGTCTGATAAACTCGAGGAAATGATTGATTTACTAAGAAAATCAGTTATATCATCTACCCAGCGATAAAAGTGATCTGGAATTAAACGAACTTCTTTTTGATGAATCCGAGTATATGGAAGAGTTTGTACTGATTGAACTACAAGCATTCGCGAAGAGGGAAAAACGACACTGCATGAAGAATTGCATGGAAGTGATTGTTCCTTATTCCAGCGAGGAAGAATTTCGTCGCCACTTTCGAAAGAATCTCGAGGAGAACATTCAATTTTATTTTGCCGCCTGTTGATACCATTTGAATACGCAAGAAATCAAAAATTAATCCACGCATATGCCAAACGGGACAACAAATTTCAAATCAGCTGCTAATGGTAAGGTGACTGACAGCTTTTCCACTTCTTACACCAAGAAATTTGTTGAGTACAAACTCGTAAGATTCTCAGTGGAGGGGTAATATATTGCTCTCTCGAGGACGCTCTCTTTTACGAATTTTTTTCGAGTTAAGGAACGGCACTGAGTAAAAATTCGTAAGAATTCGTAAGAATTAGTAAAAATTCGTAAGATTTAAAAGTAAAGGAACAGACCTAATATTTCGAAATCCAATTTTGCGTTCCCACTGAAACTTCAACATTTCAAGTACTATCTGAATTTATTACTGGTCTTTTGTTTTTTTTTTTTTGCTTAGAAATCAGAAGTGGCTGGACCTTAAGAATTAAATTTTTTAGCTATATTAATGTAAACATGAATTTAAGTCCTAATTAAAATATATTAAATATATTTCTGACTCATAATTGATTGATTTCTTGACTGATTGATTGATTTTTTTTGTCAGTGCAGTGAAAGGTAATTAAACGACGTGCGGTATTTGTAAAGAGGTTTGTTCGATTTGACAAACTTACAAATGCAGAGACGAAATTCAACATTTCGCTTCTAAATTCAACATTTGGCCTGATTTTTGTCGAAACGATGAATTTAGGTGCGGTGTAAATGTAATATTTTTTGGTAGACTCTGCATTTAAAGAGAACGTTTGTTTATTTTACGATAAAATCAAAATGACATGTCTTAAACTTTTTGTAAGAAAACCGGTCAGGTATTTCTATCGAAGCTAAGAGATTTCTCTCTCGATTTTTGAGATTTTTTATTTTTAATTTGTCTTTGCTGAAAGTACCTACATGATCGAACCTAGTGTTAGTTCGATCGTATACTTTTAGCGTAGAAAAAATGTCAAATCTCAAAAATCTAGTCTAGTTCTTCTTCTTCTATTAAGAAACTCAAATATTCCTGTGTATTTCCCAAAACCTAATACCCCTCAAATTGCTCCAACAATCCTTTGCAATTAAATTAAATTCCTCAATCCCACTGATAAATTAACATTGGAAGTCCCCAATTAACCCCTAAAATCCTTCTAATTGCTCAACTTGAATAGAACTGTCAACAGATTAAAATGTCCACATTAAAACAGGAGCAGTACGTGTGCCATAGATCCGACCGCATGTATCCATATGCAGACACAACGGGCTCCCCCCAAAAATTCCATTAATTAAACCGATGTTCCTATGGAGTGAGGCATCATATCGTCCTGCCACAATAACTCTAACATCTCGTTGCCTCGTTGCAACCGGTATCTCCCGATACATACAAGCCATTCATCAGATACATGATGATATAATTCCAACTAGAAATTGTGGCAGCTTGCCTCCACACCACCCGGTGCACCGCATCGCCTGCATGTGGTTGGGTCTACAGTCTACACCTATGTCGATCAGAGACCAACCACGTAGCAGTGTCAGACGAGAGCTCCCCGAAATGCATGCTAAACACCGATTTTCGGGAGGGAATACCCACACAAGTACCTGTTGCATTCGCCAGATAAATTCTAATTCGGTCTGGGTGCTGCTGTTCCGGCCTATCCTTTGCCTGTACGTTCACTTTACATATGCGGCGCACTGCATTTTGGGTGAAATTTCACTTTCACTATGGCACACGTCCTTGTCAGAGACAGAGCCCCGGGTGTAGGGAAATCTAGTGCAATAAACGCTCAACGCTTATCATTCGTATGGGTTTGTGGGTTTGTACTCCAGTTCTAGCCACAAAAGTGGGCCTTTGTATGCCTTCACATGGGATCAATGTCATGCAGACCCAAGTGGGAGAATATTCAAAACGGATTTTGTGAAAGCGAGAGTAAGCTTATAATTGTGTTCTGTGTTATTGGAAACCCGGCTTAGGTACCCCTTTCTGTGAGCATGAGGCATGCCGCATGTCGAGTCCGTAGGTACATGACGCCGTTTTTGGTGTGTATCAGTAAAATAATAAAATAAAATAAAATTCCCGTTGAATTTATAGTTCTGCACCGACGGACAGGGGCTTGGTCTTGGTTGAATGATTAGACTTAAGTGAGCTCCGTCACATATGTATGACAGTTTATTTTTCTATCAGCGAGTTTGCTTACTTCTCGCTCCCCAACCTTGATGTAGACATCAAGGATCTGTTCACTTTTTCCTATTCTTCCGTTCCGGCAGAATTATAGTTCAAGTCGATCAGCTGAGTGGAAAAGCATAAGCTGTTCTTCGCCCCATGCTGATCGTGATGTCGTTGATAGAATATCGATCTAACCGACTGATTGGGAGAAATCCTTCGCAATCATCCTCAATACAGATAGATTGTCATATCGAAAACATGCATGCACCTCTCAGCCTAACTTGGTTACTCTGATTCTGGGAAATAGTGCGCATACGCCCCGCATGCCAGAGATTTTTGACGAACTAGTTTAGCTCTGACTTTCAATTCAAAGCACAAACTAAATTGATATGTCAAACTGTTGTGTCACTATAAATGGAAGACCCTTTGTTAGTTTATGAACCTCTCAAGTGATTTCGAATGAATTCACTCAAGCACTGAGTAATGATGCACGAGTTCTCCAAATAGGCAAATCTCCAACATCTTTCCCAACAGCAAACACTAACTATTCGATTATGAAACGTCTTCACGTAAGCTTCCTTTTCTGGAGACCAAATTATTGAATTCCCAATTGATGAGGCAAAAAAGTTAAGATAAATGACCTGAAACTTGTTTGCTGTTGCAGATGAAATCTATGTGTTTCCTGGATTGATATATAATATAAATTATAAATTATAAACATTATAAACAAAATGCTGAACAACGCGAAACCATGTCAACAGCTATTAAGCAGTTTTACGGCTGTTTCCCGTCACGTTTTAACTCCTTTACAAACTCCAAAGGCTACTGTGTAGTTCATTCATGGCCACGCCTACATTTTGAAGGCGTTTTATGCCAAAAATACATTTATGTTCTAACTTCACCGCCATTATTAAAATAGTCCTTAAACAATACAAAACAAACTAGAATACTTAAGGGAGCCAGCGCACTTTCAAACAGTTTTGTGCTTCATTCAGAAGCTGAGCTGCAGATAAAAATTAAGCGTATTCCTTACCTTCGGGACGCTTTAGAGTCATTTGACTCCTTTTTGAGCGCCTGGACTCCGGACTCATCTTTTTAAAAACAAGTGAATTCGGACTCCTTTTAAAAATGTAGGACGTTTTTGCTATAATTCTTCTGTTTGGTCTATTTAAATGAATTCGAAAGAATTTGTTTTTACCTGAATTGGATTACAATTATACCGCTAAAAGATAACAGAAAAAAAGGAAAAAAATATATATGAAGATTGGAATGGGACACCTTTTTTTTATCCGAGTGAATCGAATAAATCGTTTCCCCGTTCACTTTCACACATTGCTTTCATTTTTTTCGATTCACTCGGTACTAAAAAGCGATTCTCGCTTAATACGTGAATTTATCGTGGTGAATTCAATATCTTACACTGTTTTGTATGAAATTACGTTCCCAATTTTCAAAGTCTCACTAAAAATTATTCACATGCAACTGAGAACATGAAAAAAAATATTCATGCATGGAAAATTTTAGTATTTTTCCCACTTACTCATCTCACTTATGCGCCCCACGAATTTTATTTGACTTCTATTTTCTGCAATTGATTTTTGTGGCTTGTGTCAGATCAAAGGCCTGAAAAATAAATTGGTGTGCGTGCAAGCCGAACGACTGTCACTGTCACTTCACTTCAAGAGTGCTGCCAAGTTTTAAAAGTGCGTGTTTTTTCGAAAATATTTTTTTTTTGTCAGGGCTAACCCCAAAAACTAGCGAAGAATCGTTGTAACTTGTAAGGTACTGCTGCTTTTCCATTCATTTCTTTTTTGAGTATTGTGAAGGAATAAAACCTACAATCGGCCCTAGCGAGGTATCCGTCCGAACGGAACACTCTCCGATTTTACAGGAGGATTTTTGCTGCGAGGTATTCTCCTGAACAACTGTTCGGAGAATTGTTCCGACATTTTTTTTTTTTTTTTCTATTAAACTTTTTGACAGCTAGGTTTGGATATCCTCCGACAGAAATTGGTTGCAGAATTTGTTTACGATTTGGAGTGCGGTGCGGGGCGCCATCGCAATTGTTTATTTCTCTTCCGAAGTCGGATACCTCGAATGCAATTTGAGCCTCGCATTGCGGAGAAGTTCCCGTTCCGTCGTATACCTCGCTGGGGCCGAAAATTAACACAAAATTTCTAAAACGATATGCTGCCCAAAATTGTGTTGGGCGCTCATTTTTTCATTTCTATCGTTTTTTAAGAAAAAAGATGTCATAATACGACAAAGCCCAATCTGGCAACCCTGGAGTTTGACATACCGCTATAGTCATCTAGCGGGCAATGAAACGCGGCCAATGTCCGATGAACTCAAAGAATAAGCTAATTTATTAACAATATTTTTAGTTGCTTCATTTAGCGATGAAAATAATTTGGAGTTTTCGAATTTTATTTTGATAAATCCGAGTATGTGGAAAAATTTGTACTAATTGAACTACAAGCATTCGAAAAGAAGAAAAAGCAACACTGCTATAAAAGTTACGTCGAGGATATTGTCCATTGTTGCAGTGAGATAGAATTCCACTCTGACCAATTTCGAAAAGAATCTTTATTCAATTTTATTTTGCCGCTTGTTGCTACCATTAAAAAGGCAGGAAATAAACAAAATGTACACTCATATGTCAAATAGGCCAACAAATTTCAAATCCTGTCTAAACTGTCAGGTGACTGACAGCTTTTCAAATTCTTTCTTAAACCAAGAAATGTGGAGGGGTAATATATTGCTCTCTCGAGACGCTCTCTTTTACGAATTTTTCCGAGTTAAGGAACGGCATTGAGTAAAAATTCGTAAGAATTCGTAAGATTTAGTGCAAATTCGTAAAATTTAAAAGTAAAGGAACAGATCTATTTTGTTAAAATGTTCACGTTAAATTTATTTTAGTAAATCGCAAAATATCAGCAAAGCTTGGTCACATCGAAACTACTGAGTTTCGTTTTATCTGTTCGAACGGAACGGATGAAAAAAGTGCAAACTGCAAATTGAGTAAATGCGTAGACGGCCGTGTGCTGGTTCTAGTCTTAGGTCGTTTTCCATTTGGACAGAAAAAGCACATTTTTTCAGAATCAGAGCAGTTTTTCTGCTCTCGAAATCAGCTGGCTGTCAGATTTCATATTCCATTGGCCGCAAAAAAACACTTTTTTTGAGAGTCAGAGCAATTTTGCGAATCTCGATATCTGAGCGAGACTTGAACTTATTTGCACTAAGACCAAAACATTTGTCATTTGTCAAACTTTAAAATGGTTTACTTACATTTTTAACCAAGAAGTCTGTGAAAAATATAGAAAAAATTACATTTGGTCGCTGCAATGGATATAAGCATAAATTGAATGGATTCTTATAAACACAAATTTCGCCATTGGAAGCAGATGGGGACTCCAGCCTCGAATTACATATTGGCTACATGTATCCGTCATCAGACCTATACTCACTTATGGCGTTATTGTATGGTGGACTGCCCTCGAAAAGGCCATCCATCATAATCACCTTAGCCGCGTCCAAAGAACGGCATGCATATGCATAAGTGGAGCCCTTAGAACCACTCCAACAGCGGCCATGGACGTAATGTTCCACTTGCTACCGCTGGACATCTATTGCAAACAAGTGGCAGCAAATGCAGCCACTCGGATGAAAGCAATTCAGTTGTGGACCAGTCGCCAAACTGGTCACTCATCTATTATAAATACATTGGAATGCATTCCAAAAGATACTGATTACACCCTCCCTCAGTTTCAATTCGAAAAGAACTTCGAAACTTATATACCCTCCAGGAGTGACTGGGAGAACGAAATAGTACCCCGCAAGGAGTCTGTCTGTTTCCATACAGATGGGTCCAAAACTGAAATGGGAGTAGGGGGGGGGGGGGGGGGTGTTTTCTCTTATGATCTAAATTGTAAAATCTCATTCAGCCTTCCTAATCACTGTAGTGTATTTCAGGCGGAGGTCATGGCGATCAAAGAGGCCCTGTCGTGGCTTCGGTATAATGTAATATCTGTAAAGAATATCACCATCTTTACCGACAGTCAAGCCGCGATTAAATCCCTGGATTCTGTCGTCTTCAATTCAACAACTGCCCTCAATTGCCGACTATCTCTGAACGAGATGGCGAAACAATTCAAAATTCACCTTATATGGGTGCCGGGCCATAGAGACATTCCAGGTAATTGCATCGCCGATGAGCTCGCCAGACAAGGCACTACTATGTCGACTCTACCAGAAAAAAGGAGTCTCTATATGCCTCTTGCTACTTGCAAGCTCCTAATTAAACAAAACGCATTAAGCGCTACTAATCGCAGGTGGTCTAGCTGCTTAACGTGCCACACCTCGAAACAGATCTGGCCTCAGCTGGATTCCAAGCGCTCAAAAAGTCTCATTACACTGAAAAGACCCATAATAAGCACTCTATTAGGTGTCATCACGGGACACTGCATCATAGGGAGACATGCTCTCAGATTAGGCCTCCCTTCAAATGATTTCTGCAGAAGCTGTATGGACGAGGAGGAGGAGACTATTCTTCACCTTCTCTGTACGTGTCCAGCACTGTCGCACTCCGTAGAAAACTATACCTCGGAGAATATTTTTTCGACAATCTCAGCGAACTCGCAAACATAGGTATCAACTGCCTCCATCGCTTCATTCTTAGCTCCGGCTGGTTCAACGGGTAGATAAGCAGTCGATATCGATCCTGTGGTAACACAATGGGCCTAATTTGGCCTAAGTGAGGCTGCACTTGAGCCGGCCTGCCACTCTAACCTCACCTAACCTATAAACACAAATTACAATTTAAGAACAGCTGACTTTTAAAACACGCACCACCACAGATGCAAAGGAAGAAAAATCTCGCTTTATGTTGCATTGGGCACAAAAAATCTTAAATCTGAGAGCAAAGTCTGAAAATCCCAATAGAAAACGACATTATTCATGCGACATCACCTTGCTATCTGTGAATAGGGCTGAGGAAAAAGAAGAAGCGAAACCAATTACACGAGAACTATTTATTGAAAGCACTAGACTTAGTGGACAAATGTTGTCACTTTTTTCTACATTTTATTGAACGTCTTACGTTTTCTCTGAAGACCTCTGAGGACCTCCTCATCGTACCTACTGATTTATGTAAGCAATGAACAACGCGAACATGGATCTACATCAATTCTTTAGGTCCCTTCAATGAATTAGAGATATCGTCTTTTGTGGAGCAATTGATTTTCTATTTTAAAAATGGCCATCGAACAAAAGATATACGAGTTGGCAACCGAAAATGAAACGTGTTACCCCTTCTTCCTACTTCCATCAACTTAGGAACGCATAGTCCGTCATGCCGATCCTTTCGGTTGGGACAACTCAATCAGCCGTGAAGATGGCTTTGCCTTAAGGGCAGCAGCCGATATCGTAAATGGGTTGTCACGAGTGTGGCTCTCCTGGTACTCCTTTGGCTGCGCCAGTTCCGTAATACGTTCATTGGGTTTCGCCTTCAGAGCATTTGGTGATATACCGAACGGATTCTCCTTCAGATCGCTTTCACCCAATCGTACTTCTGGTGGCGTTGCCAATTGTTTTATGCGCTCCGTAGGCTTATAGCTCATAGCTTCTGGGCTGACCTTGATTGGTAAGCTTTGGAAATGTGTGTTTTCATCCCTTTCCTTGGGACGGCTTAAAAGTATTATACGCTCGGTTGGCTTATAACTCTTAAGAGCTGGGGTGAGCTCCCACTGAGGCATGACCGCCTCAACGCGCTTCTTGGGCTTGCAGAGTTTCCGATATCGTTTCATTAGTTTTATATCCTTCCAGACATGGACCTACATAGAAAAGAGAGTTAGGTTTGCCCGTTGAACTCGAATATTCGGCTCTTACTCCTTTGGAGGGTTTGAAAACCTTCTTTGGTCTGGCCAGTTTCCTTAGGTATTTTCTGTGCTTCGCCCAATCTTTCTTTGTCCATCCACTGATGGCTTCCCTGAAAGACAATAAACCACGTGAATTCAACTCGCGTATGGAATCGAACGATTGAACTAACTTTTCTCGGGGCGCCTGAACATTTGCCAGGCGACTGTAAAGGGAGAGCATACTTTTTCGGATTGTTCGATTAAGCACAAGAAGCCGCGCAGGATCAAGAGTTTCGCCAAACTCTTGTCGAAGGGGTAGAAGTTTTCTACATAAACTCGAAAATACTTTAAAATGAACAAATTATTTTTTATAGTGCTGATACCTTACATAAGGATACGCCAATTGTTCGGTCCTCGTTAAGCACGGTGTCTCGCGGATAATTTCTGTTTTTCGTAAAGATTTGCATGGATCAGCATCAGAGGGCTGACTAAATTTTGGTGTTAAATGCTTTGGCAGGGCCAAGAATCGGATTCGAGGTCTATTGGGCTGAAACTGTTGAAGTCGATTTTTCACTTTGGCGTACTGTTGACAAATATCCCTGACAAAGTGGTTGGCTTGAGGGTTTTCCTCCACCTCAGGGCTTACATGTAGTGGCATTCTTGTCATGGATGGAATTTTCTATTCTTATACTTAAAATTTGTTTACAGAAAATTTTAATGTTTATCACAGTTTTTCGTTTGTTTGCTTTGACAAAGTTTTAAAAAGCCTCTACAATCTTTGAAACTCATTCAATCGATAGGTATTTGCGAGTGCTGCAGGTAATTAATTGGTGAATGTAGCGTAATACGAAAGCGAATGGACGTTGGCTGGTAGTTAGGCTATAGCCACATTTTCACAATGGGGACAAATACTAAACAAAAGAAAAATTGCATTTGTTTCGGAAGCCAATTCGTGGTTTAGGAAAAAATACTGCGTAGAACACATCTAGCTATAAAATTTATCAATGTGACGATTTTTCCAATAAATCGTATCACATAAAACATACGCGGCACAACTTTTCTTTTGGGCCCGTATTTTTTTTTGTTTTTGCACGGTTTTGACACGTTCCTCTTTTAAACGTTTTTTATGGGTTTATGAGTTTTTTAACGCGTTGTATCTCAAATTCATATGAACATAAAAGTGATGATATGAATAAAATTAACATTAAGTTTACAGGAAAAAAAAAGTCTGTCAGATGTGGGGTTCGAACCCACGCTCCCTCTCGGGAACCAGAGCTTAAATCTGGCGCCTTAGACCGCTCGGCCAATCTGACTTGTGGTGAGTATGGTTCTAAGTTATATTATCAATTTTCTAGAAGATATATTTTTATAATCCTTTTTTAAAGCAATCTACTGCAACTACGTATGTAGGTACTTGTTAATTTCAGCACTAGTTGCGTTATGTAAGATTGTAGCCCTCATCTTTATTCCACCAATTTTAAAACAAAATAAATAATGAAAAACTAACTGAAAATATTTGTTTTATTAAGAAAATAGTATCATGCAATAATAAACGTAAAATTTAGTAATAAAGTTCATCAATTTCTCCAATTCCATGATGTTCTCTTTGCGTTGATAACCATGAACTACGTTGCCGACAATGAGGTAATGGTAAACTTACATCAGTTCAAAAATACTGCTACAGCAGGGGACTCTGAAAATTGCAAATTTTGGAAATGTAATAATGGTACTCGTTATCGAACGAAATCGATTGTATTTCTCGGGAACGAATTTTTAAGTTACCTCATTTGCAGTAAACCGCAATCATATGAATATACTCAAAAGAATTGATTTTCTAAGTCTCCGGTAAAACGTGTGAACTAAATGCTTCCTGCTACCTACAAGCTGTTCAAATCTAATTTTTTTTTTCGCCATTCGTACCTATTTATGATTAAACCTACTACAAAATTATTAAGACAGAAAATATCAAACATTGGTGTCTGTCAATGGCCAGAAGGAACCAGTGGCAAGAGTATTGCAAGCTTGCAAGTAATTGAACCATCACTAAAGCTAAGGCCCCAGTTATAGCAATCCGTAAAACCAAACCGTAAAAATTTTCTTTTGCTTTTTTTGACCACTTAAACTTGGTGGTTTAACTCAATCTTGGTTTTAAAATGTTGCTTATGAATTATAAAATTAGATTGTCAAAAAAAAGTATGTAAATTATCTTTCCATCGAATGCATTTGTTCAGCAAAATATTAACCAGAGAATCAGTAGTTTGGTTAGTTAACCAGTTAAATCGATAACCAGCCGATTTTGAGGGGTTAATGAGATTTAACCACTGATTATCTGTAATTTCGTTTGTTCAATATTTTTTAAGGACTACGTAGGTATTTTGACGTAACTGATATACAAAAACTTTTGAACAAAAGGAAAAATGTAAATAATAGAACAAAGGAATATATAACGCAAGATGGAGTGAACCAATAAAATCTTTCACATCGATTTCGTTGAGGTTTTCAACTGACACATTATATTGAACACGTCAAAATAATGGATGCAAGAGATGAAGTAAGATTATTTTCAACATTTTTTGGCCGATGACAGTTCTCATATATTGAGATAAAGCACATGCGTTAGGAAAAATATTGAGAGAATATATAATATATATAATATAATATTGCCTGTTAATTTGTAATAAATTTGATTGGTTTTGGCTTTATTTCGGTTTTGTTGTCAAAAAATCATTGACTAACAAACACAAAGTTTCATTCTTTAGTTCTTAAAAAATTCCTTTATAATTTGGTTATGACATTCATTTTTGAGTTTATTCATTTACCAAAAATAAATAAATTAATAAAACATCTACCTAAATAAATTACTTATCAAAAACAAACGGACCCGAAAAACAAAAAATATAACCAGCTGTGAACAGACCGGCCCTTAGTAGGGAAACATTTTTCTGGCAGATTTTTCGCTTTGACCGCCCAAACGAAAAAAAACTCATTTTCATACTGTTCCAACTTTTTCGGTTGCATTTTACGTATGGCTATAACTGGGGCCTAATATAATTTGTATACTAGTTAGTAAGTAGAAAGACCACAATAAAAAGTACTTCATTGCCGACACCTATTCCGATTCTCAACTGTCAACAATATTTATTTGTATTGTACCTACAACCTACCTAGGCCCAGCGATACCAACCGTATGATAATTATGCTACATGTATGATAATTTCAGGTCTTGTATGATGTATGATAGCAACCCATTATCATACGCAAAATGTATGATAATTTGCACATTCTTTAAAAATTGTAGCATAATTGCTTTTATTCTCACAAAAATCTATTTTTACTCATTAAAGATATAAAAATTACACTTTTCAATAAAAGTGAAACTTGTCATCACTTACCAACCTAGTACTTAGCACACTGCGGCACTGGACTGACTTGTTGCTTGAATTCTGAATACCTCTCCTCGGTGCAGGAGCAACACAAGCCCACCCACATACCTTTTTTCTACCTGTTTCTCTTTCTTACATATAGTAAAGTTCATTTTTATATGGTACCTACCTAACCGTATCATAAGTCACTATCACGTACCACTTCTACTCTTACTCGTCTTACAGTGTTGCCCCCTCAACTGGTTGAAAATGTAACGTGGCGGATTTAAAGTGTAATCTATCTTATGTGGTATTCGTTTGGGCTTCTTCAGATTCGCTCTCAGATTTCAGATTTCGTGTGGCTAATCGAACATTAAAACGTCACTTGCTCTTTTTTGTGATAATATTCGTGCGATTCGAATATGTGTAGCCTTCAACACTTTTCAAAACGTTTTCCATTCACTGCTTAGGTTTTAAATTTAAACATTCGAAATTTGCGTCTCGATTGATTTTTAAATATTTATACATAACCAATTTACTAAAATAAATTCACCCGATGCAATGCCTTCCTTTGCTGCAGAACAAATTCACGAAAACCTAAACAGCCTCCACCAGTTGTCAAATTCAAACGCACTTGTGTTGGTAAATCTGAGAAAATATCTAGATTCGTAAAAGTGATCTGAAATCTGAAAAAGATTGTTTTTTTTTGTACCAAACTAACATAAAAAGTGATCTGAGAGCGCCCAAACGAATACCACATTAGCATTACCTGGAAATAGAATTTGACATTGGAATTGTGGAAATAGAATTTTTTTTTTCAGTAGGTGAGGGTCCCCCCCCCCCCCCCCCCCCTCAAGTTGCATAACATTCATCAGTGCCTATACTCAAGATGCGTTTTGTACAATTCTTACGTAACAATAAGCCAAACATTAAACTTTTAGGAGTGCTTTCTGAAAATGGAAGAACCCTTGTACCTCTTTCAACTGAAAACGATATGATCACATTCATCACACAAAATCCAGATGAGGATGCAATCAAAAAACTACTCGAAGGTCAATCATCTGAAGTAGTCAATGAGGATCTTACTTTACTGCCACCTGTTACCAATCCGGAAAAGATTGTTTGCATTGGCCTAAATTATTTAGATCATTGTCTGGAACAGAATAAACCAAAACCAAAGGAACCGATGTTCTTCAGCAAATTTGCCAGCACACTTGTTGGTCCAACTGGAAATGTTATCGCCCACAAACTGTCCAATGTAAGTTCAGACATTCAGCTAATTTCGATTATGATCAGTTCCATCTTTATTCCAGAAAATAGACTGGGAAGTCGAGTTGGCCGTCATTATTGGCAAAGAAGCGAAACACGTGGCCAAAGAAAACGCACTTGATTACGTTTTTGGATACTCTGTTGCTCAGGATATATCTGCAAGAGATTGGCAAAAGGAACGCAATGGCGGACAGTTTCTTATTGGCAAGTCAATGGATACATTCTGTCCACTGGGACCGTCAATTGTGCACAAGAGTCTAATTAAGGATCCGCACAATCTGCAGGTTATCACCAGAATCAATGGGGTAGACAAGCAGAACGGCAACACAAAGAACATGATTTACAGGATTGACGATATTATCCATGATCTGACAAAGTAGGCTCATATTTACAACATTAGTGCTTTAATTAATTATTTATTCGCTGTCTTTCAGGTCCATTACTCTTAAGCCTGGTGATGTCATATTGACCGGTACACCGGCGGGAGTTGGAATGCACAGAAACCCACCAGAGTTCCTCAAAGCTGGCGATGTTATTGAAAGTGAAATTCAATCGATCGGCAAATTACTTAACAAAGTTGTCGATGGTTGATTTTCTTTAGCGTTGCAGTGGCATTAAAATACTGTTTCTTATGTTTGTAGACTGGAACAATTAAAGTTGCATTTATTGTTATTTTCATACATTTGATGAGAAAAAACTGCATTCTTTTATTTTACCTTGCAAAGTATACGGGATGCGCCCAAATATGGGTGGCAATCGCATTACATTCAATTTAACATTATTTTTGTTCGTTTTTTCTGTCCGAACAGTTGAAGATCTTTTAAAAGTGTTGGTTTTTAGCAGAGATTTTGAAAAGACAAATGAAGTATTAACCTGAATTCAATTTTATATATTTCGATATTTCAACGGCCTTTGTGGAGATAGATGTTCACCGAAATAAATTCAGTCGATGTTTATAACCTCAAAATAAGAAACACAGTGTGGGATTTATCGGATATAAAATCCATGTAAAGAAAACAATGATCGGCTGTGTGATTTAAATATTTGTGATCCAGGGTAAGCTTCCTCATTTTAAATATTTATCGAACTTCACGAAGTTTTGCCTTCATCGCCTGGCTTTCTATGCTGAACGTTTTTTTACTCTGTGAGTGGATGGAGCCTAGCGTATTGAGAATGCACGCCCTAAAGTAGCGAATATTAATATAATAAACAATGCAATGGTAGTACGCTCCATATCCGGAAAAAACGTACCAAGTTCCGGTTTGACTGTACTTTCTGAACATTTCAAAAAAGAAAAAGGGACAGTGTTTGAAATTTGAAAACAAAAGATAGCGGCTAAAAATAGTAAAAATATGTTTTTTTAACTCACGTCAAATGATGATTGATTACCTTTTACATTTGAGCTTCATCAGCTTTACCTTATCTTCTCTTGTAGGACCAAATAAACACACACAGTTTTACTCTTGTCCTCACTCCTCAGTCCTCACCTCAGCTCTTCCCGATACGTTATTTCTAAAACACTCGTCGGCGCTTCGTACAGTTTCGTACAGTTCTAACGCAACAACCAGCAACAACAAGCCGAATATCATACACTTGGGATTGCTCTCCGAAAATGGAAGAACCCTTGTGCGCCTTTCAACTGAGAACGATATGTGAACGATAGATTTCCGTTTGCATCACTTCCTTATAATACTGCAGTATATCGACTGGGAATGGGAAGTTGAGTTGGCCGTTATTATTGCCAAGGAAGCCAAGAATGTGGCCAAAGGAATGTTTTTGGATACTCTACGACTAAGGCCATATCTGCTAGAACTTGGCAAAAGGGACGCAATGGCGGACAGTTTCATATTGGCAATGGATACATTCTGTCCACTGGGACCTTCAATTGTGCACAAAAGTCTTATTAAGGATCTGTACAATCTACAGATCTTTACTAGAGTTAATGGAGTGGAGAAGCAGAAATGGAAATACAAAGGATATGATCTACAAGATGGATGATATCAGCCACGCACACGAACTAGTCTATCATGGTTCATATTGGTGATTGACAACTCGGGCTTGTACTCGTCGCTCAGTTGGCGCAAATAGTAGTCACTTGGTCAATTGCAGAAAAATCGAAATGCAAGTTCATTTCCTGACAGGGGAAAAACAGAAATGTCTTTCCAAATGGAATTATTACGGAGAATTGACTGTCAGAATTCAAAAACTATTCAAACAATCACTTCAAAGGAGTCTGATGATAAATTAGTGGTGTAGTTCGAAATAGCTATCATTCCTACCAAAAGTGACTGTGTCTGCGAGTTGTTGTTAAGAGTTGTTTCTCTCAAACAATAATTCACAAACTGAAATTCGACATAATTTCGCAACAGAAATTGTCAGGGTAACCCCCAAACAAGCGAGAATCGTTGTTACTCCTCGCTTCGCCACTATGTGTTCCAGGTATGTGATTCGTTTTCTTACAGATCTATCACTCTTAAGCCTCTTATTTTTTTTTTTGGTTGCGTCCAAAGGATGTGTAATCTTCATAGATACCAGAAGTCCTCACTAGCTGGTATGCACGATTCGCGGGATATGTTTCTCCAGTGCCACGCGCCTGTGGTAGTAATGTGGTAGTTGCAGACCCCGCGTGTTCTCTTAATCCAGACCTCAATGGTGAGGATTAGTTTGTGGGTCCATCTGCCTTTTTCCGTGTTATCCTACCGGGCTTGCCACAGTGCTATAGATGTTGCTCTTTCTTCTTCCTTTATCCTACTGGTAACGGCCTCTTGCCGGTTGATAGTTCGCCTAAGGTAGATCCTTTGCATTTCGTTAGCGAGAATGTCGATGGGAATCATTCCCGCAATAACACAGGCTGCTTCTTCCGAAATTGTTCTTATTGCGCAGAGCCTGTATACTGACGAGAGCTACCTTGTTGTTTCCTTCGTTGTGAGAGCCCCTGCCCATACCGGTGCAGCGTACAGAACTATTGAGCTAACCACTCTAGACAACAGAATCCCTCTGGCATATCCAGGGCCACCGATGTTTGGCATAATCCGGGAAAGGGCTGCTTGCATCTGTGACGACCTCTTGCTGGCGTAATGGACGTGAGCTTTAAAGCTTAACCTGTTGTCGAGCATTACTCCGAGGTACATTAATGACTCCTTTGACCTAGTAGTTTGGTTCCCAACACGGAAATTCGCATATTCCACAGTCTTTCGGCTTGTTATCAAGACAGCCTCGGTCTTGTGGTCAGCTAGTTCTAGCCCTGCAGTCGCTAGCCAATTCTTGATTCTCGCGACTGCTTCATACGTGGCGGACTCTATCTCGTGGATATGTTTGGCCACAGTAACCACAGCGATGTCGTCGGCAAGGCCTATAACCTTAACTCCTTGTGGCAGCGCTAGTCTGAGAACTCCGTCGCACATTATGTTCCACAAGAGGGGTCCAAGAACCGAGCCATGTGGTACACCCGCGGTAACGTTATAGTACTTAACTCCATCGTCAGTAAAGTACCTACCTCAACTTCCTGTCGGTAAGGTAGTTATCAACTATATTCAGCACTCAAACAATCTTGTTAGATTTGTCGTTGTATGGATCGTCGGTTGTTATTTGCCTCCGTTGTTGTCTAAAAATTTACGGTTTTAAAAGTATACACTTATGTGGTTTTCCATTGGGACAAAAAATCAATCTTTTTTTTGATCTAAATCACTTTTTGCGTTCCATTGGGACGAAAAATCAATCTTTTTTTCGATTCGGATCACTTTTCGCAGATCTCGATATTTTTTCAGATTTACGCATACCAATATACTTTGTACAGCTGTTTAACGTCAGTTTAAGAAGTTTCATTTCGAGGCAAATGCGCAAAGTTTCGTGAAAACCAAAATAACAAAATACATAAATAGCTATGGATACGATTTCGGAGGAATTATTCTTCATTATCTCCCTCGTCATCTGAAGACTACAAACCGCCAATAATACTTCATTTATATCTACAAGAAGGAAAACATTTTTGAGGGCGATATCCATTTGTGATTTAGCCAAAAACGAATGCCATTTGAACAGCTGATATTGTTGTCAATTAACGCACTAATCCATTTACAAAAGCAGATCAATCTCGTTGCGCGTTCCATGAGCACAGTAAAATCTGATGTGGTTTTCCATTGGGACAAAAAATCAATCTTTTTTTTGATCTAAATCACTTTTTGCGTTCCATTGGGACGAAAAATCAATCTTTTTTTCGATTCGGATCACTTTTCGCAGATCTCGATATTTTTTCAGATTTACGCATACCAATATACTTTGCACAGCTGTTTAACGTCAGTTTAAGAAGTTTCATTTCGAGGCAAATGCGCAAAGTTTCGTGAAAACCAAAATAACAAAATACATAAATGGCTATGAATACGATTTCGGAGGAATTATTATCTTCATTATCTCCCTCGTCATCTGAAGACTACAAACCACCAATAATACTTCATTTGTATCTACAAGAAGGAAAACATTTTTGAGGTCGATATCCATTTGCGATTTTGCCAGAAACGAATGCAATTTGAACAGCTGATATTGTTGTCAATTAACGCACTAATCCATTTACAAAAGCAGATCAATCTCGTTGCGCGTTCCATGAGCACAGTAAAATCTGAGATCTGAAAAAGATTTCTGGTGGTCCCAATGGAAAACCACATGAGATCTGAAAAAGATTTCTGGTGGTCCCAATGGAAAACCACATTAGAAACATCATTTCTGTTGTTTATGTCCGAACTTCTTGCCGAACAGTAATAAAACAACAATCCAATTTAACATCTTCGGTGTAATTTTGTATTTACTTTTGCTTAAACGAGTTTGACAGCTAATACATCACCGCAATAATTTTGCTTTCCTCATTGTTCATACAGGTCAAATAAATAAAGGTTTTTGAGAATCAAATAAAAATACACATAAATATAAAAGAATGTAGGTAGAACAGGTAAAATATTCTTCAATAAAAAAAGGAAAAGAAAAAGAAAATAATAATCAAACGGTAATACCCCATGTCCCTTCGAAAAAAGCCCGATAATATGCATCTAGCAAACAAATTTCATTATGATCTGAACAGCTGGCTGCAGGGCAGTCAATAAAATAAAAAAAGTAATGCCGACAGAAGAGCCGCGAATCGTTATTTTCATATCAATTTGAAATCGACGAGAACAAGGTACTAAAAAATAATAATAATAACAAAATACTAACACAGAGAAACAGGATATTTCCCCCTTTGTGACTGCATTAACTGGGACTAAGGACTAGGTCTTTTTGGAACAGGTTAATGGATATTAGCGATGACAGCACGAGTGAAATCTTGTGTGGTTGACTGTCCTCCTACGTCCTTGGTCTTAACTTTGCCATCGAGCAGTACCTTGCTAATGGCGTTTGTGATCTTGTCACTGTAATCCTGCAAGTTAATGTGACGCAACAACTTGGCACCGCACAGCAGCATGGCAGTTGGATTGGCGACATTTTTACCAACAGCTTCAGCAAAAGTATGACGTGCACCCTTGGGAAGATAACACAATTATAGTACACATCATAGAATAATTGTGTCACAACTTACAGGCTCAAAGACGACTGCTTCGGATGAGTAGGAAGCTCCGGCGACGACACCAGCACCTCCAACGAGACCAGATGCGATGTTATCAATAATGTTGCCATATAGATTCGGCGCGACCATGACATCGAACTGAAAAGAGATTTTGCGCTTTAAATAGAGCTATACGGCATACACAATATTTGTGCCCACCTGATTTGGATCGGACACCAACTGCATGGTGGTGTTGTCCACAATCATTTTTTCGAATTGTATTCTGGGATACAGCTCGGCCATTTGCTCGCATGAGCGCAAGAACAAACCATCGCCCAGCTTCATGATGTTGGCCTTGTGGACAGCAGTGACCTTCTTGCGGTTGTTCTTGGTGGCATAGTCGAAGGCAAATTTGGCAATTCGCTTGGATTTCTCGGCAGTGATAATTTTCAAGCACTCCACAACACCGGGCACTGATTCGTGCTCCAAAGCCGAATACTCACCTTCGGTTTGTTCACGAATGATGACCGTGTCGATGTCCTTGTGACGGCTCGCTACGCCGGGTAAACTGCGTACGTGCACAACGTTGGCGTATAGGTCGAGTTCGTTACGCAACTTCATGTTGAGCGTTTGCAGCTCACCGGCGACACTGTAATCTGGAGTGGCTAGGATACCCTAAAACCGAAAAGAAAATTATTGCAGTTCTTTTTCTGTTCTCTGCAGTTCTTAAACAAGAAAGATGATTACTAATGGTACAAACACGTTTCTACTGAACCAGAATAACTGTCCTTTCCTATTAGCAGGAGTACCCAGATAAGGAGGTAAGAATTGTGCAAAAGGTTCCCAAAACGTAGGGTACGAAGGAGGTAACGCATCTCAAGAGTTGTCCCTGAACTTGGGGTATCAACGATATGAAGGTAAAAAAAGCCGGTAACAGGCACAAGCATTGATGAAAATAAAACTTATTGATGTCCAAGAACAGGACCTAGACTTTTGCAATCGAAAAGTTATACAAGTTAAACTAAGCATAGATAACATGAACAAAATGCTTCGTTCGAATGTTGGTAGTGGAATTAAAGATACAGGATATATGTGACGAGTAAAAATGTTCGTTGATAATTCACTTAGATTACGGTCGGTATAGCTTCAACAAATCTAACAAAGTGCAAAACAAAAAATAAACATCCTTCCTAACAATGTTACATCTTCCGCTTAACATCTAAAACGATGCACCACCTACATAGGAGGCAAGAACAACATTTGTCCCAGTAACTTTAAAGATACAAGTCACCCCCGGCCTTCCACTGCTGAAACAATTTTCTTAATATCTCACCTTAATGCAAACTTTGTTCTTGGTAATTGAAGCTGTAACATCCTCCAATTTAGCACTCAACACAGGATTGACTTCAGAGAGGAAATACGATTCGAAATCAACTGGAACATCGGCAGCCTGATAATAGAAAAGAAAAACAAGACTTTGTATTGCCGAAAACAAAGATTTCCACTATTTATAGTTAAACCTTAAAAACCTCCTGTAGGGCGTAAACCAATTCGGGTCCGACGCCGTCACCTGGAATGAGTGTACAGGTAGCGCGATGGCGGTTGGGTGTACTTGCATCCTACAAGGATAGGAAAAATGCGTGTCTAAATCAATATTCGAAAAATGTAACTTTTCACGCAGTTTACCTGTCCAAGAGCTGAAGTAGTATGTACTGAGCGTGCAGATGTTGCCTGGAAATATACCAAAATATGTACTTTAATAATGAATTAATGGAAATATTTAATTTTTCTAAAAGGATAACCTAAAAGCCAACTCGAGGGGCGCTCTTATGTAAACACCCTGATGAGGATTTTTCGGCACTCACCTGTACGAGGGTACGTCCCAAGCTCCTTGCCAACATTGCCATGTTTTAAGTAAATAACGTGAACTAATGCAAGTCTAGAGAACAAATTCAGAATAGAATATTGGTTATTTAATTGAATAATTTTGTTAAATTTTGAAATGAAAAAATATATTTTTGCTCCACCGACCTGCTGACTGTTTGTCAGAATGCTGTCAAATTGGAAACGGCACGGAATATCAAAGATGGGGTATGTTCATGAATCATGATGTAGAGTTGTGGTTTTGTTTTCAAAAGAAGAATCTGCTGTTTCTACTCCTGCATTATAATTTCTGTCACCTATGAGCTATGACGTGAAACGTGATATATGATGAAAAAAGTGGTATCGTATTGTTGTTAAAAATGAAAATCAACGATGGTTTTCCATCTTGTAAAAGGAAGCGTCCGGCCGAAATCAATAAAATTAATTCTGAAACCTTTTATTTGTGCATGGGAAAACTACATGACATTTTATAACCAACTAGGTGTTTCTCACGTTGATTTTTTTCCTTGCGATCTTTTAAAAAAAATGAAATACCTAGCCGAAACACACTAATGTGGTATTCGTTTGGGCTTCTTCAGATTCGCTCTCAGATTTGAGATTTTGTGTGGCTAATCGAAAATTAAAACGCCACTTGCTCTTTTTGGGATTCCAATATGTGTAGCCTTCAACACTTTTCAAAGCGTTTTCCATTCACTGGCTAAATTTTAAATTAAAACATTCGAAATTTGCGTCCGATTGATTTTTAAATATTTATACATAAATAATTTACAAAAATAGATTCACCCGATGCAATGCCTTACTTTGCTTTAGAACAAACTCACGAAAACCTAAACACCCTCCACCAGTTGTCAAACTCAAGCGCACTTTTTTGGTAAATCTGAGAAAATGTTTAGATTCGCAAAAGTGCTCTGAAATCTGTGCCTTGATTTTGTGCGGTTTTTGTCGCAATTGCGGTTGCGGAAAGGGTTCACGTATAGGCGGATTCTATAAATGTGTGCGTGATGTCGAGAACTGACAGTTTCCAATATTTCCTGTTCTATTGTAGCCTTGTTCCTGAAAATTCCAGGCGCGCTTTCCCATACGCAACCTATTTAGGTTGCGAGACATAGATGCAAATCGACTTTTCTCAATTGTACTAAAAACTGAAAACAAATAGTGCTGAAACGTACAAAATAGTACATATATTTTTTATATGCCATACATTTATGTTATTGCTCATTAAAAAAAAAAAATCATATTTTATTGGATTTAACGGCCATATTATTCATTCCGAGTGTAAATTAGGTTTAAGTTAATTTTACACCCTCTGCTTTTCCAGCTCTTCAATAAACCCATCTTCTAACTACGAAGCCATCAAAATCAATTTTTAAAGCTTCTTGCTACATTTCACGTTCTATTTCACTTTTACTTATTCCCTGAACGAAGAAATGTCATGAAATTGAGTTTAACCCGAGTTAAAATAATTAAACTGGTCTCCGCAGTGCAGTTTCACTTGAATCGGACTTGGGTTTGTTTTTGGAATGAAATAACCTCATATTATGTTCGGTACATTTTAAAAACTAAAAATAGTACAAATAGTACTCAAAATTGAGAAGTGGTACTTGCGTACTCGGTAAAGTCAAATAGTACAGAAATCAATACAATAGTAAGCCTTTTTTCATCTGTGTTGCGAGAAGGATGTCGGATGAGAACAACTGACAACAGCGTGACCGTTGTGCCACAATTTGGTACTTTTTTCGAGGACCCTGATACAATTTGTTACTAATTTGTCCCTTCTTGTTAGTTGGCAAAAACACTTCGGAGAGTTTTCAAAAACTGTGATTTCAAAAAAAATATGTTTAGAATATAACGCTGTTCCCTATCAAAACACTATTTTCGGTTAAAACGAGTCAATACTTGTTAAATATTGCGAGAAAATTCTAAATTTACAGAAGAGCTTCAGAAAAGGCATTTTTTCTTGCATTTTTTTTCCGTGCAACTTTTTAAAACTAAATTGAACGAGATCTTAAAATGTGGATATAAATATGAGTTGATATATTTACAGCCAATGTTTTATTATTTATTAAGGTTTTCATTTTAAAATTTGTCATTCGAAAACGAATTGCATCTATTTGTTGAACTATCTTAAAAAAATCTATAATTTGTTTTTTTTTTTAAGTTTTTATATATATAAAATATGAAAATTATCAATTTTTTTTCTAAACTATAATTTATAACCTTTCTCTAACACCCAGGGCGATGAAACAATAAAAGACAATATTACTAAGGTCCAAATGCCATACGTAAAACGAAACTGTATCAATTTTCTTTTGCTTTTTTTGACCACCTAAACTGGATGGTCGACCTCAATCTTGATCTTAAAATGTTGCTTATGAATTATAAAGTTAGTTTATCAAAAAAATAAGTAAATTATCTTTCAATTTTTTAGAAAAAGAATTTATTAATTTTTCTGTGATCGGAAAACGTTTTTCTTACTGAAAAATTTATAAATTCTTATTTTAGAAAAACGAATTTGATAAACTAATTTTATAATTTATAAGCAACATTTTAAGACCAAGATTGAGATCAACTTTCAATTTTAAGTGGTCAAAAAAAGCAAAAGAACATTTTTACGGCTCTGTTTTACGTATGACTATAACTGGGGCCTAAAGATATTCTGCAAATTTAGAATTTTCGCACGATATTTAACAAGTATAGGCTCACTTGACGTTATAATAGTATTGTGATACGCAACCGCGTTACATTTTAAACATATTTATTTGGAAATCGCAGTTGTTTAAAGAATTTGCGAAGTTCCCTTTTCAACTAAAAAAAGGGAATAAGTACCAAAAAATTGTATTAGATTGCTCGAAAAAAGTGTCAAATTTTCGCACAACGGTCACGCTGGTCCAGCGCGCGGTGCACTCACACATTCAAAACCGATTCGGAACGTTCCCTAGCGCAATTGCGAGAAAAACCGCACAAAATCAAGCCACTGAAAAAGATTGCTTTTTTTGTACCAAACGAACATAAAAACTGCTCTGAGAGCACCCAATCGAATACCACATAAAATAATACGCGCTAACTCAAGAACATAAAAACAAAAATAGGCGCCTGACTCAAGAACGTAATGTGCATAGTTCTAGGCGAAGTGATAGATGCAAAACAATGAAACGAAAATTATACCATAAGGCTTTTTATACAGAGGCATAATAATTAACCGAAAAGTAATTTCCGTGTTAACTCACACAAATTCTGCACAGTATACAATTCTACCCTTAGGAAATGCCCAGCATACCTAGCTTTCAATACAGGGGCTAGATTCTGTAGGGCGAAACTTTTAAACGTTTTCGTGCGCACGAAGAAACTTGCTTGTGTATCATAGGACAAACCATTCTTTCGCACGAAAACTTTTGATCGTTCCGCCTTACAGAATCTGACCCCAGAATTTAAGTCAGAGACATGCATAATGCATACCTATATGAGCAGGAGCAGTCACTAAAAGTTGAATTCAGTTACCTATCCCTGAAATGAAATCGGACTCCGGAAATATACATTAATAGATGTGTAAGGCTTTTCCGTTTGGCATAGGCTAGACTAGGATAAGTTAAATATGTATTGAATTTGCTTGCACAGGCAAGCTTTTTACCGTACAAGAAGATACGCCGTTATATTTATTCGTAAGCTTTATTTAGGAGCAAGACTAACAAAATGTAATCTTTGATCAATGTTAATTGGGGTAATCAACCGGCTTCTTTCTAGTTGACCAGTATTCCTCTCGTTTGTGATATGGTGCATACGGATCATCAATGTAATGCTTTGGCCTCTTCCAAAAGCTTGTGACCATTTTGTCAAGCAAGTGACTTTGCGTGGCATTTACCAAGACATGTTGCTTCAAGCGGCGCCTCAGTTCCATAGACTTCTTAAACAATTTCTTATGACGTCCTGAATGAGTACGTATCCAGCAACCCCAATCTAATCGCTTGAAGCGTTTGACAACAGCTTTAACAGACTTCCTTTTGCCTTTATTCAAAGTAAATTTTGTCACTGAGCGCTCCTGAGCTGTCGCACACAGTGGAGGTTGAAGAAACGTTTGACTGGTTGAAGGAACCAGCCGATTCTTTGGTAGAAAAGAAAATCCATTTGACAAAATTGTTGACAGGAATCGTGTAGGTTGAACTGTATAAGATGTTAACTGACTGGGATTTGTTGTTACCACTGTTGTCCGGAGAGCTAGTTGAAAGTTAATAAAAATTTATTTAAAATGATTGCTATACTGTTTTATTACCTGCTGTTACAATTGATCGCAACATTTCTTTAATAAAGTTAAAACAATGTTTTCTTTTTCTTCACTCGACCAGCAGCACCTGCTATGGTTCCATAACCAACAAAAATATGGGTTATGTCAAGTTCTTCAATTCCACAAATTCCAATTTCCACTTACACTCGTTCTACCTTGCCGACACTGCAAAAATGTCAAACCAGAGACAACATATTTTTTTTTTCTAACAAACTGATTATAAAACAATTGAATACAAAATACATCATCCGCATTTAGCTAAAGACAAATTCCGTAAAATAATTTTAATAGTTTATTTCATAAAATGTATCACAGGCAAGGGTTTTGAGAAAGTTGAATTCCCTGCATTCCCCCCATTATTCCGTAAACGTCATTAGCAACGAAGACAGCCAGCCACTTATCGCGGCCTTGCCTTTCGTACAAAAATTGGATTTAAGCAGAGCGAAATTTTTTCACTGTGTCGCGTGAAAAATACGAAAAGCCGGTTTAAAACGATTGTCGGTCCAACGCGGACGTTTACTTCCATCAAAAATGCATCGCTTAATGCTAAGAGATCCCTGCAGATGTGCCCTAAAAGTAAGTTAATTGTGAAGGTACCTCATCGATGATAAAAGCAGACCATAGGTTTCATTACACGCATTGGGTGTTATGTCATCTGTCATAGCCAAGCAAAAAAAAAAAAAAAAAATCAAAAATAGAAATGAATAAACATTTTTCATAAAACTGGATGAGAAATAATTTATAAAAAGGGCTTCTTCAATTTATCATAGTGAAATGCCCTTTTTAACCCCCTCTTTATATAATGGTTATCCGCAAATCCATATTTAGACCAGTTAACAAATTGCATTTCTGCTAATCACAGTCATGGGTGCAAATAAATTGCATAAGAGTCCGTACACAGTTTTATCCAATAACTCATTTTCTTTTTGGTCCACACACAGGGTGCTCTACAAAGGCAATGTCAAAGACACAACAGCAGCAATATGCCCAGGCAGGCTGGCTTCGGCAAAGTGGTGGTTCTATTAGCTCCTATTGCTGTTGTCGGAGGAGTAGTCACATATGCTAAGTTTGTTTTAAACTAAGTACAACATAAGGCCGTTTCTTACGGGTTCTCTTTAAAAGGTACGACAATGAGTTCCGAAAAACTGTGGAAAAGAATGTCCCTGGATCAGCAGCTTTATTGAAAGTTGCTCTGCAAGAGGAGAAACCTTTCCAGGGCATTACGAAGCAGTTCGAAGGTGTATCCAAGCAAATTAGCAGCGTGACGTCGTCAGTCAGTGGTCTCTTTGGAAGCTCGGATGAGAAAAGTGAGTATCACAAACATTTTTATTTGGCACTAACTAATCCTGTTACCTTCTAGAGCCCGAAAAAGTTGAACCAAAATCTGCACCGACCTCAAAACCAGTAAGTGAATACAATCTTAAATATACTAAGCTTTAGACATCGTCTTGCTTTTCAGCAACCGTCAGCACGACCAGTGGCCAGCGAACCAAAACCAACTCCGAAGGCGACTCCAGCAGGTCCATCAGCACCAGTAGCAATTAGCAAACCAGTTGAAACACTTCCCTCAGATGTAGTTGGACTTGAGAAAGAAGTTGAACTCGCAGCATCATTAGCTGTTCAGGAATTCAACAAAGCGATCAAAATATTGAATACGTAAGTAGAAAAGAGTTATGTTATCTTTTTTTGTCGACGACCTCCATTTTTATCCACAAGTACCCAAGTTTGTACATTTTTTTGGTTTCAGATTTAACGAAGATGTTCGAAAAGTGGTCGATAAAGCAATCGAAGAAGTCGATCCCACATCGTGGACAACGCTTAAAAACAAAACAAGTGCACGCGACTCAACTGTGGAGACTGCCGAGAAATTGGCTCGAGAAGCCCTTCAAAAGATTGGTAAACGAAATTCATTTTAATCTCGCCTGTGGTTTTCATCAAAAGTTTTAATTAGAAAAATGCGAAATTGCTCTGAGCAAAGCTGCAAACACCTCCAATCACGATCGTGTACAAGAAGTTCGAAATAAAATCAAAACCCTCACGCAACACATTAACGTTGTTAAGGATGAGCTGTACAGATCGAAGGATATCTCCACTCTGTCCGAAAAGTACTGGAAGAAGGTTTGTTCACTATATGCCCTAAGTTTTCAAACTCAAGGTTCTTTATCTACCTAGGTCGAGGCATCACGTAACTATTTCGTGGACCAAATCGAATCCATATTCCCAGGGCTGAATTTGGCTGAGAAGAAGTTGAAACTTTCCCAGGAAGATCTCGACCTTTTCATTATGCACGCCTACTCGCATGTGCTGGCGTACCAAAAAGAACTTCAGCGGCTGCAGACAGATGGTGAGCTCCGCCTGAAGCGTGCAATTGAAGCCTACCGTGGTGAAGATCAGGCAGAAACCGTGAAAGCTCAGCTTGATTTCTACTTGGAGAAGGAGAAACGCAAGTTAGCCATCGAAAATCAGAACAAAATCTTCCAAATTCGAGCCGATGCCGAGAAGCAACTGCGCAAACAATTGAAACAGCAAGCCGAAGCGCATGTCGATCATTTAAGTGATGCACTTTCATTGAAGGAGTCCGAATTGAGGAGAACCTTCACTCGGGAGCTCGACGACAAGTTGTCGGCTGAGAAAGCCGCCTACAAGCTGCAGTTAGCTGCTATGTTGGGCAAATTGCGCGGCATGGATGCTGCCTTGAAAGGTAAGAGAAATGAAAGATTAACCGTTTGTGTGTCTCTAACTGATTTGTAACCATACGCATGCTGCACAGATATCGATGACGAGTTGAGAGGTACCTTCAGAGTTTCTTTTTGTTCTAAGTCGGTTGATTTTAATGTACATTTCTGATAATTTTATATGATTTCACAGCTCGCGCCGAATCAGAGCGATCTGCACATCAGGCGCAAGCTCTGTGGGCTGCCTGTCAGGCCCTCTGGGCCACTGTTCGAACTGGTGAACCAGGCGTATACTGGAGGAACAAGCTTCGCCCATTAAAGAGTGAGATCAATGCTGTGGCCAAGGTTTCTGGTGAGTTGTCGTTGTCTACATTTGTCCATTTGTCAACTTCCATCTACTGCCTTAGAGGGCGACGAGTTGGTTTCTGTGGTGCTTCAAAATCTCCCTAAAACTGCCGAAGTCCGTGGTGTATTCCCTGAGGACGCACTACGAGAGCGTTTCCTCAATGTGGAAAAAGTCGCTCGCAAAGTTGCATTAGTCCCAGAGGAAGGTGCTCGCCTTCCAATCTACCTCCTCTCCTACTTGCAATCTTTGTTCATTCTACGCCCCGACGATCCGATTTCCAAGGAGGAGCTCGACAATAAGAAATTCGACTTCAGCAAACTAGACACCTATGACATCCTCAACAGAGCTAGGTAAGTGGGCATGCCAACCGCTGTTTCTATATGCGATAAACTGTTTTTGTCGATTTAGGTACTTTGTGGATCGTGGTGATCTAATGCAGGCACTCAAGTACATGAACCTTCTGCAAGGTGCCCCAAGGAAAATTGCTGGTGATTGGTTAAAGGAGGCACGATTGCTGTTAGAGACACAACAAGCTGCCAACACACTCATGGCGCATGCTGCTGCTAGTGGCCTTTTGTACTTGTAAATTAAACTGTTTGTGTAATCTAATTCCTATAGCTACAACAACAACCGCACTACCAGAGAAGCAACAACAAAGACAACACCGAGAAAGTGACTGTGGCGATTAAGTTAAATGTACTGTGGAGAGCAAAATTTGAAATTGTTGCATACTTGTTACAGATTTCTATTGGCAATAAAATGTGAAACATGAAGGAACGACTTTGAGAATTCTTTATAGTCTTTATATAAGTTCGGCCTTGATTTTTGCCATTACCGGTTCATTTTTCTTTCCCATCACTGCAGTGGTGATGGTCAGAGGTTGTCTGTGCCGAGAGTGAGGTTAAACAGGCGACCACACGTCATTTCTGTTAAAGACATCTGAAAATCGATTAAGGCCGTAGTGTTTGTGTCGCATGGTATCAACTGGGTCAACGTAAGGAACACCTATACAAAAATTGCATCAGAAAGATTACCTAAAAGCGAGTGCTTTTGAAAAAAAAACGGAATCCATCAATACCCTCAAGTTAAACAACTTAATTGGAGTAACTTCGTCAAATAATTTAATTTTATCGTAGATATTGGAGTCCTATTGCTTAATTCTTAAACAAGTGTGACCAGCCACAGGTAAGTAAGTACTGATAGGTTCAGCTTCCCAACAAGCTGCAACTCACTACAGCTAAAACACACGGACACAACTTCTACTGGTCCACGTTGCCACCAAGCAGTTTCTCAGATGCTTCGTATTTCCACCGCATATACGCCACCCTCATTCGGTCCCACATATTGTCCACAGAGTCCATAGCTGGACGTACATCTAGCAGGGCAAACTTGTAGTCACTGTCCACTATACCGCCATCGTAGTAATCAATAATGTAACGCACATCTTTGCCGCAGCGGTCCACAATCCAGTCGTGACGATCGAATGGAAGTTCATAACTGAAACAAATCACAATCACCGAGTTAGATAACATTACACTGCATATTATGACTAAAACTTACCCCAACAATGAGCGAAAACGAGCACGTGGACTAAATTGTGTTGCTTTGCCGCCGAAACTCTTCAATTTCGGATTGCCACACTCTTTTGCATGAAGCGCTTCCCATTTCAGCACCTCCTTCCAGGCTTGTTCGTTATTTGCATTGTGAATTCGAATGATGTCACCCATGTCCTTTTGGCTAACATCTTCGTTTTTCCAGCGCCAACCTTTGCGCAGCATTGCGTTCCAGAACATCTGTTGGCTTGGATATTGCCAGAATTCGACGCTTCCATCTGGGGTTACCTTTGGTATGGTAGAGGTTTGACGATCAGTTGGCAAGGGAAATGGTTGATCGGGGGCTGGTTTCTGATTTGCAGCTGGCATCATATTAAGGGGATTGACATCACTATTATCATGTGGAACTGGACATTCGGATATTGGTTTTGTTTCAGTAGGTGCAGTTTTTTGATGCATTGGGCATTCTGGTGGTGGGCTGCCTGCGTCATGTGATATGGTCGGGTGAGACTTTGCTAAATTTTGTGAAACCATTTCGGCTGCCGAAACTGTGTTACCCATAGCTGCAGTCGCTGAAATTGGAGCAAAATTGTCACATTGGTCACAAGTAAAATTACGTAATTTACCTTTACAACGCAATGGGCAAGTAAGAATTTACAAACTAGCAGTAAGCGATTATGATAAAGATTGTATGGTCAAGTGAATTGCGTGTTTAATTTTTAGTGCAAAATGCAAAATTGAAGAAAATTAACCATCGAACAAGTAGTTACGCGAATTTTGTCTCAAGGGGATGATGAGAAACTTCAAAGAATTATCGCAATTTGTTTTTGCAGGTTAATATATTTGACAGCTGGTAGATTTTGTTTGACTTGCTAACAGAGACATCTACGTGTGAGAAAGATTGTTTTTAACAATATCCGGTTGAAGTGAGGTGAAATTAAGTCGGATGCGGATGGAATAGGTACTTTAATTTTTGTAAGCAACGAAAGAATCAAGCTTTGAAGTCGTTTCGATTTTGTTTTTCAGATTCAGGGGCAAAATTCCGCAAGAGTGAGGTTTTTTGTGTACACGAAAAAAAGTATACACTGGCTTGTTCCGATTCCGCAAGAGTGTAGTAGGCTTTTTTGACAGTTTTCGTGCACACAATTAAAAAAATGTATTCACTCTGTTTTTGACTGTGAGTTGAAGAATTGAAGAAAAATGGGCGAGCCGAAGCAAATGAAAAAAGCGAGTGATGAACAAAAAGAGTACCTATTTATTGTTCTTTATGGAGGAAAACATATATTTTATCTTAATGTTACATTCAGGCTGGGATTCGAAAAGATAAAACACTATTCTGTTCAACTTTTCTAATAAAATCACTTTATTCCCAATTTCTAATTATTCACTTATTAAGTACCAAAACTATATCACTTAAATCAATTCTTAAACGTTTCAATCCAATCGCTTTATTCGCTGTATTCCTTTGCACTTATTTATCTCACAAATGATTACTCTTTCGAACTTTAACAATCACTGGTTAAAAATCAACTGTACATCTCTGTTATCAACGCGCCCCTTTTATATCCGCTCTGCCACCTATCACCGAATATTCCAGAATTTTATTCCAACTCTTCTCTAGAATTAGCTAACTTGACAGATTCCAGTCTCCAATTGGAAGTGGAACTTGGAGGGTGAATAAGTGCCAGATTCACCCCAATTCCTAAGTACCTGATTCACCACATTAATATGAGTTCCATCTATAAGCGTGGTATGCACCTCTTCACAAACAAAATTTTCCGGTGGTCTCCAAATGGACAGCGAAACGTCTGCGAAAAGGCAGCGGAAAATAATTTGTGTAGATTTCCATCAGCTGATACACAAGTAGTAGTGTTACCAGCACTGGCTATTTATTTCCAATTTGGCTCCTTAAAATTGTCATTTCGGATTTATCGTAATTTACGCTATTCACTTTATTTAAAGTTTGGCAATTTTTTGGATACTTAGGAATTTATAATTCTATTGCGAACGTACTCTTTTCGATTAACTAAAACTTTCTAAACAGTTATATGTCTTTTTCGATTATTGGGTATTTCAGAATTTGATCTGATATTTCAGATTTCTACTACCAAATGGAACATTAAATCCGAATTTGGTTTCTTTTGTGAGTTGGCCGCAAAAAAAAAAAAACATATTTTTCACTTGCACCGGAAATTCATTGCAATTGATTTTCACAGATTTATACCAAACCATTTCGAAGTAGTTTAATATAAAAACTCGTTTACATTTGCGCTGTTTTTTTTTTATTATTGTTAACATTGCAAAATGGAAACTAAAAAAAAAGTCTCTCAATTACGAGTTTGTATTGTTTTTTTTTTAATTAATATTACAAAAAAATATGCAGGGTTAATTTTCATATTTGAGTTTGAATATTTTCGGCTTCAAAATTTCTCAATGAGGGCGTTCAAGTATCTAGTTTAGTAAGTCTGACAGCTGTCTGACTAGATCTATCTCGGTTGTGATTGGTTTAAATCGGTCACGTGAGCACCTGTGACATTTGACGTTTATGGACGGGTAGCCGACGAATCTAGTCAAGAAATTCGTGACTGAGTACTAAGTTGACAGTTCGGGTATGTGGCTGACGTCGAAAAAGTGACGTTCCCGACCAATCTAGTTTTTGCGTTCAGGTTACATCTTATCCAGACCAATCTAGTCGACTTAAGATAACTAGATTCTTGAATGCGGCCAATTTGACTCCACCCTCTTCTGAAAGCTGGCAGCACTGCAGCACAAATGCCAAATTTCCGCAAGCAAAGAATGTCCCGGACAATAAACGTGTGCGAAAAGAGAGTGGAGAATTGTACCAAGCAATCTACTACAACTACTCACTTTTCCGCCATCATTTCGCAGCAGCTGCGTACTGCAAAACGAAAAGGAGAGCGGAATTTTTCGTTCATGATTTCGTTGTGTCACTTTTGTATGGGATATTTCGTTTGTGAAGAGGTGCATACCAGGCTATAAGTCCTACAATTCCGGGGAAAGATGCTGTATTGTAGAACTCGGCTTTAATAGTTGCTTGCTCTTGCTCGTCTGGAAATGTTACATATCCATGCGCTATTTCATTAAGGATCCCTGCTACTTCGCGAATACAGCGATGAACCGATGTCTGAGACATACAAGCCAAAAAAAACTTGCCCAATTGCTCGCTGATAATTTTCTGTTGGAAAATATCGCAAAGCACAAATGAGACGAGTAGTAACACTTATTGCAGATTGTCGTTCACTTTTATAAAAAAGATGTTGAATTTTTCCCAGAAATTCCAAACACAAATTCTTTGGGAACAGATATAAATCTATAAACTGTTGTTCTGTTGTTTCCTCAAAGGGATCTTGAGAGTTTCTAATGCTTCTTCTTATAATTACTAATTTCTTCCTGCAAAAATATAAACGATACGACACAAAATAAGTTTATTAGAAACAATTTAATATGAATAACGATTTTTTGTTATGTTTCTCCTTAATATCTCGTTCATCTTCCTAATTCACTCAGCACAATCAAACACACAGCACGTTGCGGAATCGCGTGAACTGCGATTGGTGTACATGGGCAGTGAGTGTGAGTTCTGTAAGGCGTGTGCACGAGCGAAAAACTCACTCTTTCGGAATTGGGCCCCAGATGTGAGATCTTAGAATATTGCTGCTAAATCGAACATGAAATCCAAGTTTTATTGGTTCTTGTATGGACTGGGTTGGGCGGCCGCAAACAAATAATATGTAGATATTTCCTTTCGCTTGCACTGAAAACCCCCAATCGAATACCACATAAGTATACGAACACGTTGACTTGACTAGGCCACTTGAATTGTTTTTGTATTTCCGCGGTCAGCGTTACCGTTGTGCGAATACAGTCGAAAGCCCCTTGTTTATTTTGAAGAGTCAAATTTAAAATAAACAGAGTGGCCGCTGCACAATTCTGAAGAGTGTGAGTTGGATGACAGTTCAGGTTAAGGAGTCGAAACTGAATGAATTATAAGCAGTGTATTAAACAGTGAAACAACGCGCACTTAGATGTTTACATATCAACAAACACTCCTAACACTATGCAGTGGAAAATACCCATTTGCTGTTACACAGGAAATGAAAGTGTCATTGGAATTTCCTTCGGCTTGCATTGCATATTGTAGGGGTGCTGGCCTACGAAATTTTCGTTATGCGAAAAACAGATTAACACATCAACAGCAACAGTAACTTTCACAACTTTTTAGAACCAATGTATTTTAATTACTTTGAACACATTAGCACAGCAACATCAACAGCGAAGTGAACGTTAAAGCTGTCAAAAATTCGCTGTTGCTGTTGCTGTCGCTATTTTAATCTGTTTCTCGCATTAGTTGTTGTCCAGCTGTGATTTCTGCGTGCCTGGTAATTCACGAAACATTTGGCACCGAATTTCCTCGAGATATCCGTCACAGGGAAGAAATGTGAGACAATCATATATGAAAAACATGCTTTATTTCACATCAACAAAAAGCTGAAATTCATATGCCCCAGCTAAATGTATGCAATGATAAAAATGTATGCAATGATAAAACACAGTGACACATTTCTGTCCCCACAAGTTAAATGTGTGGAATTACTCCACCAGATTCCAAAAAAATGTATACAATGATAAAACACAGTGACGCATTTCCGTGACGCATTTCCGTCCCCGCAAGTTAAATGTGTGGAATTACTCCACCAGATTCCAATAACGCGCGCTTAGATGTTTACAGTTTACACACCAACAATTCTAGCTCACGACAAATCTAGTTTACGTTTTACATAAACGTCCCCATAGTCGGTTGCTAACTGCTGTCAGCTGACTTGTATAGAAGACATAAATTACACTTGTGTTAGTGCTTCTTGAGTGGATTCTGATCTCAAATCGAGAAGCGAAATTCTCTTCTCAGAATCACCATAAGAGTATTTTTGAGAGCAATGGATCGGTTTCAGACGTGATTTTTTCCATTCCGGACATTGCGCAATGGAAAACTACAGGATGTTCGTGACTAGATTCGTCGGCTACCCCTCCATAAACGTCACCTGAAAAAAAGACTGCCTTTTCATGAGATCGAACTAGCTCAATAAAAATTCAGCCAACCTTCAGACTTACTAAATTTGACACATAAATATCCCCATAGATTCATACGATTAGTCAGTAGTCAGAGTCACTTGTTCTTAAGCTAAGATTGGGTACATGTTTCATTTTTCGTGGCAAATTTTTACATGCCGACGTCACAAAAACTTTTACTGTCACACGTGTTTCTCTCATGAGGGTACGCTGCGACAGCCAGCGTGACCAGACGCAGGACAGGCGATCACACGTAGTGATGCATTTAGGACAAGTGTTTACGACGTAAACGTTACGTCATAATAACATCAGCATGGTAAATTTTCCACGAAAAATGACAAGCGTAATCTTAACTTTAGAAATTCTATACGTGCACACAAATATACACTCTATAGTTCAACTTCCAGAAATTGTGACATACCTACCTACTTCATCACACTATCCGTATCCATTATCTATGATTATACACGGCAACAATTGTTTTTTTTTCGATTATCTACCTGGCAACTAAAGTGCCCACATTATTTCCAAAAATATTACCATTTTTAATCTATACGAATCGAAAGGTAGTGTTTCATACATAAAGCCTTTTAAATGTCACTTCCTCTCAAATCACGTGAACAATGGCACACATGCTACCATTGCTACGTGCTGTTGCCTCGGTTTCAGCAGAGTTTATTCTCATGTAACTTTTCCAACCGTCTGTCTGTCGTGTTGATACCGCGAAAGAGAGCAAACATTTATAATCGCTTTATGGCATTACGCGACAATTGTCTACGTTTAAATAGATTTAAACGATTTCAATATAATTTTTGTTTATTCTCTCTCAGCCGTCTAGTCAAGGCAATTTATATCAGCTATTGTTTATTGTGAGTTTTTTCTATGAATTGCTTCATTCATTGCCGTAATTAGATTGGTATATTTAAAATGCAACCGATGTTTCCAGTCCTTGGATTTCTTCGGAGTAGTCCATCATACATACTGGATACTGCATTCTGTGATTACACGTGAGGCGTGAATTCGTCCGAGTAGGCACTAGGCACTAGGTACATATTATATTTCCGTGACTTTGACACATATTGCTCGCTCAGCGATTTGGTAATTCCAACTTTTGAATGAGCTGTGAAAATCATATACACATTGTAATATGGTTAAAAATAAGGATAATCAGGAGTTTGGAGTTGAAAAATGACCAGGAACCGGATGTGGACAGGAAGAAGGATGGGGAACGGAAAGAGACAGGGACAGGAGTGTCGAGAGCGAAGAGCTTGGCATGCTTGCTCAGCACGGCTCAGCTCGCCGGAATGGTGTGGTTCTTGCTCCCCACCGCTCGACCTAACCAACTACAACACATAAAACATGCCATACAAACAGGTACTTACTTTACCTTCACCGTAGAAGCGGACGGATCTTCACCGCACTGAGGGGCGCTGTTGTTGTCGTTCAGCGCTGGCCATTCCCACCCCTCCTGGAAATTCGTTGGCCGATGTTTGAATCTCCCCTTTGTTAAAGATGCTGTCGTCCGATCACACCGTCTGCGCCGAAAGGGATTTAACTTACCCCATTACACCCCTGAAAAATCCACCTCACCAAAACATCCTCACTTTTCAGTGAGCTGAGTAATGAAGCTTAAAAAAAAAATAAACGAAAACACCACCAATTGGCGTGGCTCGAAGAGCATACTTAATTTAATTTTATTAAACAGTGTTGTTTACTTTCAAATTTTCTAACTTCTGTGGCTTTCATGAAAAATAATCATTAACAAGACACATCCTCCACAAACAAATTAAGTTAGGTCTGCCCCTGCACAACACGAACAAAAACAATTGGGGTAAATTCATCCCTTACTCGACACCGCGACTCTATTTCCTACCTAAACAGAGCTCTATTTGAGGTATCCTTCTTTTCTTTTGTCCCCCAAAAGGGATGATAACCAAAACGAAGATTCTGGGGTCAAACGGCACCTATTACAATGCTTACAGCAAAATGTTTAAACTTACTACAAAGAAAAACTCACGCCAAAAAAAAATTTGATTATACACAAAAAAAAACTTAAACTACCTTAACATCTAATCAATCTTACGCATAGAGTATTCGCTACAGCTCTTATATAACTAAATTATAAACGGTGTAACTCACTACACGAAATCTTAAAATATGGCCGTCTTGCGGCAGTTTTTCTATATACCACTACCAAGTGACTAGTCTATATGTCTATATATATATATATATGTATGGAGGATCAGCGACCGACCTACGGGCACCTCTTCTTGGAATGACTGCCGTCTTTTGGATCCTGCGCCTGTCTTTTCGAGTGCATACCAAAAAAAAAACACTCCGCAACTGTAGCTATTTCTTGAAGGCTCTCGCACGGGGATTTGAAATATTATCTCCCGCTTCAGACGCCTTTTTATCGCTTTCGCGGCGCAGCTGACGGTCACGTCGGTCAACGGACGAGGTACTCCAGTCCTGCGATCCGAACCAAAAAAAATCGGGCGGTCACGACCTTCAACTTTGTCTATGACCGCCGCAAGTGGATAACACCTAACATAAAACACTACATAACTTTCTTTCCTAGCTATAACCATAAGTTTCCACTCACCACTCTCCTTCGAATAATTTCGAATAGCTGCTACTGCTATATCCCACTGGACACACTTGTGGTTTATAATTGCGGGAGCAAGCTGGGGCCACTTGTTGCACTTCACACCAATTTTAGCACTAAAGTACGTATTTTTTCGTTTTATTTCTTATTGTATTAAAATAAGTATTTTGTTCTTACTTTATATTTCAAATGTTCCTTTTTTTTTTTTCTTTTTTTTCAATATCGCGCACGGCCTCACTTAGGGGACTTACACAAAAAAACTCAGCACGATCTAAATGGACTTCTGCGTCCTTAATGACCTCTGTAGATGTTAACTAGTGGCACAAGAATGGTACGAGCGAAAATCGAGCCATCCATCGGAAGCAGTTAATTCATCCTCCCCCATCTCCCTTCTATACAGTACCATTGAGTTTATACACATAGAGGAATCATGTTGGTTTTCCAACTCTCGTAATAGATGTCGCTACCAGTACCATATTCGACAAAATTAAATTTGTGTAGAGAGAGTGAGTGCTAACAGAAACCACTCCACTCAATCAAATTGAACTCGATCGGGATTTGAGGCGCAGGAAATGAATATAGGTATATATATATGTTTTGTACCTTTTTGTATCGATTTCTGTGTGGTTGTCTTATTCCCGAAAAATTGAGAAGGGGATTGACTTTCTTACAAAAGGGATGATTTTTTAACAAAATCGAATAGCTAGATTGCTGTGTTATGTCATTACAAACATAAATACGTGTGTTCTTTTCAAGGACATTGTTCTGAAATCAACATTTTTTTTTCGGTTCATCATATTGATGAATTTTTCATAATATTGATGAACAAAGTTGATAAATGATGAACAACATCATATTGACGAAATCGGTTTCATCATATCATAGCAATGAAAAAGTTCACTGGACTAAAATTGTTGATTTTTTCATCACATTGATGAACTTTTTCATTACTATGGTGTACCTTTTTTTTTTCAGTGCAGCATCACTCTTATTAGCAAATATGGTATTAATTCTGTTAGTGACTAAATTCTCAATAGTAGTCGGCTTGCGTTTTTTAGGAGATTTTAAAATAAATTGAGGGACACGAGACTTTTTTGTGGCTATGTTCGATTTATTTAAATTGTGAGAGTCGGGAAATTGTTCTTCATTAATTTCAGCAACATCGGTAAAACTTGAGAAGGAAGTATTCCGAAGTGGATTCGAATATACACTTAAAGTGGGGCCCGGTGGTGAACGATTTCCTTCTAGTGAAAGATGGTCATTTGGTCATCGTCTAGAAACGGAGAAATATTGGGGGTTGAGCTTTGAACATCGATTTTTTGTGTAGCAATTTTACGTTTCTTAGAGCTGGGGTATGACTTTTTGGGGATAGTAAGCATAGCATTTAAGAGTTGTTTGCAAGTGTTATCTATATTAGTCTCATCGCAATTGCACGCACCATCAATTGGAATGGGATATGAATTAAAATAAATAGTTGGCGCAACAGGCCCGGAGAGACCCTAGGCCTAGCTTCTCACAACCATTCGTTTTGTGTGAGTTTTTCATTTTTGGAACGAATGGAAGGGATCTACAGTTTTATGCCGACTCCAAACGGCTAATTGAGAAGCTCTTACAAGACATTTATACTCTCGGATGTTTGTCAGACGTTCGCGAGAGGTAGCGCAGCGGAAAAAAAACCTACAAAGGCGGAATTTGGGTTTTTGCGGGATTCGAACCTTGAACCCCCGCATAGCAGTCCAACACACTAACCACTAAGCTACTGCGACTACGATATGAATTAGGTTTCAGTATTTTTGATGTACCCCTTACTCTCATATTGGAAGTGTAAAAATGTTTTTCGCAGAATTTAATCTGCGTTCTTATATTTACTAATTTTTCCAATAAGATATTGCCTGAATGTTTTATCCACACCAACCTTCTACCATCACTTGGTAAATTGAAAAAAGATAAAGAACATCCAAAAGCATAACTGTTGAAACCATTTTTATAAGAGCATATGCACCATAAACTAAATAGGAAATAGACTGACAGCTTCAGCCAAAAAAGAGAAAATGCCTACAAGCTGAATTTGACCTTGAGTGTAGCCCAGTTTGAATTCATGTATTTGTGCCATGTTAATCAAATGGGGCACACGCATACTTGAAAAAAACCAGCCTACACTTCCGGTTTAAACCAGATGACAGGTAGCATGAGGTGGATTCTCATTTCAATATCGAGTGTTGGGCTGTGTTCGTGTTGTATAAAATAGTTTTTCTTATGTCGTATTTGATTGGGCGCTCTGCGAGCACTTTTTATATTCGTTTGGTACAAAAAAAGAAATCTTTTTCAGATTTCAGAGCACTTTTCCGAATCTGGATTTTTTTTTCTCAGATTTACCAATAATAAGTGCGTTTGAGTTTGACTGATGGAGGGCCTTTAGGTTTTCGTGAATTTTTTCTACAGCTAGGAAAGGCATTCCATTTGGTGAATCTCTTTTTTTAAATTATTTATGTACATATAAATATTTAGAAATCATTCGGGACGCAAATTTCGAAATTTTTTAATATAAAATTTAACCAGTGAATGGAAAACGTTTTGAAAAGTGTTGAAGGCTACACATATTCGAATCGCACGAATATCAACACAAGAAAGAATGACGTTTTCTTGTTCGATTATCTGAAATCTGAGAACGAATCTGAAAAAGCCCAATCGACCACAGTTTGAAACTATTCGCCACGTTTTTATAGAAATAGTTGTTCGATTTTCTTAATTCTTGGTATCAAGTGAAACCATTATATAGCTGAACACAATAATTAGTAAACATGCAATAAAAAGCAATTCATTCATAAAAACAAAGTGTTTCATAGAAACAAACATACGAAATAATTGAAGTGCAATGAATGTTCAAATTGTACGACATAAAGAAAAGAAATATTTTTTTAAGTCATTCCATTATGAATTTTGTATATGAAGATATAATTTCAAAGATTTTGATTTCAAATACTAGTCCCATATTCGCCTAATGTCGTTTTCCATTGGGACAGAAAAAGCACTTTTTTTCAGAGTCAGAGCAGTTTTTCTGCTCTCGAAATCAGCTGGCTGTCAGATTTCATGTTCCATTGGGCGCAAAAAAAGCACTTTTTTTGAGATTCAGAGCAATTTTGCGAATCTCGATATCCGAGCGAGATTCACACCTATTTGCACTAACACCAAAACATTTTTCGTTTGTCAAACTTTAAAGTGTGTTTACTTACGTTTTTAGACGAGAAGTCTGTGCAAAATAGAGAAAAAATTACATTTGGCCGCTGCAATAGTTATTAAAATAAATTGAATGGATTTTTATAAACACAAATTACAATTTAATATAGGGTGGCTTTTAAGACACGCACCACCACAGATGCAAAGGAAGAAAAATCTCGTTTTATGTTCCATTGGGCACGAGAAATCTGAAATCTGAGAGCAAAAAAAAACGACATAAGATTTTCCTTTAATGTCGTTTTCGATTTGCAAAAAAAAACATTTTTTTTCACGTTTGATTTGCAAAAAAAAATCAATTTTTTTTTTTTGATTTGATTTGAGGCATTTTGAGAAATCTCGATATTTTTTCAGATTTACGCATAGGCATACGAACTTTAACTAATACCAAAGTTTATGACTGACACACAGATGGCGAGTACGAATTGTTTATCGTTGGAAGGATTATTTATTATTAATTTTTTATGTAACGCGTGTGGGAGCAATATTTTATATTCAATTATTTCGATTTGCGTTATTGTAAATGTGTGAAAATTAATTGAAATAGATTGTGGGAAACTAGTACACACAAGAACCAATAAAATTCGGATTTCATGTTCGATTGGGCAGCAGAAACCTGAAATCTCACATCAAAATCTGAAAAGCCAAATCGAAAACGACATAATTTTCGCAACCTATTTTTCTTTTCACATTGCCATTTTGTTCTCGATATTTGCCAGCGGTTTCTCTTTCGATTTTTTGAACGTTTTGTAAAAATTATCGATTTGTTAAACGATAACAAAACTGTACTGTCGCTTAAATAAGTGTAGACAATTACAAAAACAAAACAAGTCTCAGTTTTCTAAAACAAATTGTTGGAAGAAACAGCTAGGTATAAATGTGCAGACATCGTTTTGCAACCAAATTTGGAGTCTTATTATCAACACTCACGGTGATACCTACCTATCTTTACTTTAACATTTCACATAAAATCCTCTGTAAAGAAACATGAAACGGCATTATCTTCATTCATAAAATGTCTACTAAAAACATTTCACTAGTGCAATTGATTATACTCTCTACAAATAATTTTTGCGAATATCAACAATCGCCGTTAATTTAATGAAAATATCGCAGAAGCGACCTGCTAGAAGCAATCATAATGAATGTAATACGCATCCTAGAACCTAGCAAACAAAAAACATATTCTTTATTTCCTTGAGTAAGTATTACTATATTTTCCTTTGAGTATTTCATGTTCCGAGGAAAATGGAAATAACAATAATGACCTCTCATCTGTAGTCATTAATGAATGAATGCAATTATGTACCGATTTATATACCCAATCAAAAACATTATTTTCACAAATCTATTTGAAAACAATTAGAAAATGTTTTTGTTATGTCCACTTGAATACCATATGAGCCTGTGGCCAAAATTTGATTATGAACTTGTTTTTGAACAACCCCCTTAGTCTACCACATCAGGAAACACCTGTGGTGAAACCTACATCTACATCAGCTTTCACCTATCACACTTACCAAATTTAAATACAAACGTTTTGCATTGCAGAACAAAAAAGAAAATAAGGTTTTATCAAATTCATACCAATTACATATTTTTATTTACGTACAAATATTTTACTAAACGTATTTTCAGACTTAACTTATAATTGATGTGTGAAGCAATTACCTAAACAACTAAAGACAGCAGCTGTATCATCTAAGAAAATCTCCAACGGTCGTCACAATATTGAGAATCGTACCTAGGTCGGAGACATGATTATGTAGTTAGCTAACGTACCTATCTACCTAATACGTACGATGAAAAATAAAAAGAATGTAATAAATAGAGTGAATAAGTGATGTTAACACAATATAAAAAAAACATAATTTCTGTATTAAAATTGTTGTCGAGCTTGAAATCGCGAAAAGATTGAACTATGGGTTATACATTCAAACTTGTCTCTGGAGAACCATTCAAGCTATCTCTAATTATTTGGTATCCTTGAATTCGTCTTGATGTGCTCTACAAAATAGTATACATTTTTTCTCATTTGTCTTTTTATTTTGAAATTTGCTAGTACCAAACCCGTTTCCACTTCTGTATTTTTGTACGAAGTTAATGCAACCGAGCTAAGAACGGGTTTGGTACAACCAAATTTTAAAATAAAGACAAATGGGAAGAAATACATACCATTTTGTAGAGCACATAAAGACGAATTCAAGGATACCAAATAATTAGAGATAGCTTGAATGGTTCTCCAGATAGCATGTACGGTTCGCTAGAGACAGGTTCGAAAGCGTAGCTTTTTTCATTAAATGTGCTAGGTATGTTATTAAAAGAAGCTCCACTTTCGAGCATGTCTATTGAAAACCTGATAAGCTGCTGCTAAGAATTTGGTATCCTTAAATTCGTTTTATTGTTCTCTATAAAATGGTGTAGTCTGTTTTGCATTTATATTTTTATTTTAAAATTTGGTTGTACCAAACCCGTTTTTAGCTCGGTTGCATTCACTTCGCACAAAAATACAGAAGTGGAAACGGGTTTGGTACTAGCAAATTTCAAAATAAAAAGACAAATTGGAAGAAATACATACCATTTTGTAGAGCACATAAAGACGAATTCAAGGATACCAAATAATTAGAGAGGGCATGTACGGTTCGCTAGAGACAGGTTCGAAAGCGTAGCTTTTTTCATTAAATGTGCTATGTTATTAAAAGAAGCTCCACTTTGGAGCAAGTCTTTTGAAAACTTGATAAGCTGCTGTTATGAGTTTGGTATCCTTAAATTAAACGAATTTGCTCTATAAAATAGTGTATTCTGTTTTGCATTTATGTTTTTATTTTAAAATTTAGTTGTACACAACAATAAAGAGAACAAATTGGGTCTTTATTTTCTATTGCATGCTCGAAATCTAAGAGCAAACTAGAAAAGTAATTAGTTGAATCAATTAAGTAAATATATCTTATATTATTTTTTTTTTATATATATATTATTTTATATTTTGGAAACAAACTGATTTTTTTTGAATTTCCCATTCAAATACATTCACCATACCGCCGCCATTACAGGTTTATAACGACGCGCGCCAATTTTGTTTGCATTTTTACACGTATTCACAGACAGGCTCGCTCTCAGAGAGAGGGTGGGAGAATCATTAAAAAAATCTGCGGGTGAAATCGGGGAGACGTACGAAAGCTGTCAGTCTATTTCCTATTTAGTTTATGATATGCACGAACTCATATTTTTTTTTTTTTTTTTTTTCAGTATTTTTCTATACAGGCTTCAACACGTCCACTCTGTACGAGCAAATAATTGCATATGAACATTACCCACTCGAAAAAACCCTAATTTACCTGTTTATTATCAGGATTCAGGAAACATAAACACTCATTCATCAACCATCCATCATGCTCAAGCCGAGCGTGACGCGAGATCGTGACCAACAAGCAACAACACGACCCAATACACCGAGTCCTTATTCCTCATTTCTCTCTGTATTCCAGATTCCACTCGAAGTGTTAAGAAGTGCAAATACAAAGTACAATAACAAAAACAGCAAAAAAATATTGGTGGTTTTCATCCCTTTCTTTCTTCTATGCAATGCACTCATTATTACCATTGAGTGTAAAAACTCAAAGTCTCATCACCGAGAGAACACCGATTGAAGCGACATTGTCGGGACTCGGGACAATTAGGTAACTTCGATTTCGCAATGATGGTTCCTCTATGTGTATAAACTCAATGACAGTACCCGTTTTTTTTTTTGGGAAACTCGAATTATATTCGCACTGTCCCACTCTTTTTACAGAAAAAATTTGAAAATCCCTGATATTCTTTCGTGGTAGTAAGTCTCACCACCCTTAAACTTTTGAATTTTCCCACCCAAGATATCCACCCCAGGTACACCTCCGCTCCATCTACCTGTGGAATCAATCACCTTCATGCTTTCGGAGTTAATTGACAAACGTCAAAAAATACAAAAAAAAACATATCTGTCTTCGCAGCAGTATGCCGCACGCGCTTTTGGTAAGTTTTTATTTGTTTTTCTTTTATTTCCTACTTAATCTTCTTATTTTTATTCTTTTAGGTTTGCGGATGTTCGACCCTTCAAATTTAGATGTATAAAAAAAACATCCCTTGGGCGGATAATATTGTACAAGCGTAAGTAATCATATATCCCTGTGTTCCCATGCCATAACTTTATTTTGATGCATTCTTCTTTGCAGGTAGCCGCAACAACATACCTATAAAATAGTTTCTTATGCCACACTATAGGCGTGAAAACTGTCTTTACTTTTGAAAGCGTGACCAACTACACTTTTGATCTCGATCGATCGGTAACAATTTCAGTTTCAGTAAGCGAATGTAAAGCGAAGAACAAGCTTTTACAGCAAAAAAACTTGCAACTTTAAGTTGGCTACTCAAAAAAATGTATCCGAAATGCATCGTATTTTAGTCCGTTTGCAAAACGACTTTTGCAAGCTTTCATTTTATATACAACTCATCCTTCTTTTTTATGCCTAGCACATCACACGGCCGGCTTGAAAAAAACCTTTAAAGGTTTCCATTCAGTTCTACTGTTTTTGTATCCGCTTTTTGGTGGGTACCTAACTAGTTAGTGACTTAACCGGAAGAAAAATAGCGATTGAAATAGAGTAGTTGGGGCGACGTTCGAGTATCTAGTTTAGTAATGTCGTTTTCCATTTGGCAAAAAGAAGCGTCTGGGAGAGTCCGGAATTGAAAAATTCGGATCTGAAACCGTTCCATATTGGCCGTTCCAAATACTCTTCTGGTGATTCTGATTCAAACAAGTGTAATTTATGTATTTCATACAAGTCAGATGACAGCTGCCGTAAATTATTTGTTGGTATTTCACCAATACTTTTGTATTCAATCATAAGCAGTTTTCTCGTTCCACTGGATTACAGAACTAGTGGATCCCCGAGTGAAACCAATGGAAAACGACATAAGTGTGCCAGCTGGCTGACCTGATGTATCTCCGTTTTTCGATCGGTCATATGAACAGGTGGTTCATTTGACGTTTATGGAGCGGTAGTCGAAGAATCTAGTCCAGAAATTCTAGACTGAGTACTAACTTGACGGGACGGGACGTTTCCGAAAGATAGAACAGCTGTTTTCGACCCGATAGGTGGCGATGTTGCCGAGATAAAAAACATTTTTTTCAATACCTTTCAACTTAATTCTTACAGTGAATACTTATATGGGTACGCCTGGATGTGAACTGATAAAGCTAGGTCTTACACAGTCACTATAGACTAGACTACTGAATCATTTGATTTATTTAAATATTGGTTGTAAAGATATGAAAACAAAACGCAAACAAAAGCTCTAAAAATAGAAAACGTTAGATTGAATTGCGTTATGAAAACTTTTTAAGTGAATGAATACACTTATCTACTGAGCTGTACCTACTAAGATTAAAATATTATAAAGATTTAGTTTTTAAATTAAGTTTCTTAGTACAATTCAACTACAACACATATTCAACTTAACCACATTTAGCGAGAGAAGTTTCACATCTGCCGTGTGGTCATAAGCACACTCTCTGTTTTTTTTTTTTTTTTTTTTTTTTTTTTCAGATTCAGGCCTCAGGAGCAGGACAGTTTTTCTGCTCTCAAAATCAGCTCGCTGTCAAATTTCATGTTTCATTGGGTCGTATTCGTATGAATAAAGCGAATCAATTGCTTTTACTCAAGAGAAATATCAAAGTCGAAGCATTTGCTACCTTTCGTATGAATAAAAAACAATTTGAGTTAGTTCCAACTTTTGACATGTTCGAAAAGCGGCGGCACTGACCTTTTACTCAGATCGGTATGAATAAACAAAGCAAATGCTATGCAAATTCTGAGTCTGCTATTTAGTTGACTCAGACCTTTTGCTAAATATTTTGTACGCACATTTTTTACGCAAAAAAAGTAAGCAATGTGAATTTTCGATGGTTCGTCTATAAATAGTTAAATGAAGTTTTGTTCGTGCAGGAAAATCATCAAAATACCTTTGAAAAATTCTTGTCATGGGCACCTGAAGAAGAAATAAAACATCAACAACCTTTTTTGCAAACAAAAATCATATTTCCAGGTGCAATTGGAATAATAGCCTATACCCTTTAGATTGCATGCATATTTCTGAACTTAATTTTTTTAATCTCAATTTCCACAAAAGTCGTTAGATTCTCAAGGAAAATTCAAATTTACTGGTCAGGTTTGACAGAAATTGCAAGGCAAGTACACGTGCAGCGAAGTAAAAGCTATGTTCGAATTTTCGAACCTTAAATTAGGTTTTTATTCATGTCGATTCAAAGCAATTGCTAAGAGCTTTTACTTTGCTACAACCTTTTGCTCAAAGCAAATGCTAGTTTTTATTCATACGACCCATTGGCCATTTCATTTACACCTACTTACACTTAAGGTAAGATTAGACGGTATGCCAAGTGGTCATAAAATGCCAATTTCTGACAGTTCTCCTGTCAAAATATGGTCATACAATGTAATGGGCATATCTCATATGACCTAATGACCTAAATGCCACATATGACCACGCTGATTTTGACAGATAAAAATGACCAAATAGCATATAGTGTAATCGGACAGTAAGCACGAGTGCCATCATAAACCCTCATATGCCCATATGCACTTTATTGAAATTTCGTTGTGGCATTGCTGGCATTTTTGATGGAACAAAAATTATTTTGTTGTCATCGGTGTTTGAGTTCGTGGGATTGTGATTTATTTTCATTTTCGTTCTCTTTTTTTTTTGGAGAAATAACAAATATGAAATGAAAAAATAACAAATGCCTTAAATGACCACCAAGGCAAATATGACCATATTGGTAATTTTGGTCATATAGTCTAATACAAAGTGTTGATAATCCTGGCATTTTGGTCATTTGACAGCTAATCTGGTAATTTTCCTGTTGGCATTCATATGCATAATTGGCATACAGTCTAATCTTAGCTTTACACCAAAAAATTTGTCATTTGTCAAACTTTAAAGTGTGTTCTTACTTACATTTTCAGACAATATGTCTGTGGAAAATAGAGAAAAATTTACATTTGGCCGCTGCAATTGAAACACAAATTACAATTCAAGAACAGCTGACTTTTAAAACACCCCTCACCACAAATGCAAAGAAAGAAAATTGGGGAGGAAAAATTTGAAATTTGAGAACCATATCTGAAAATCCCAATGGAAAACGACATAAATTATGTCTGTACCTACATTTTGAAGATTTTTCTGAGGCCACGAAGTTGGATGACGTTTCTTGTGGACATAATTTGTATGGTTTATATTTATGTGGTATTCGATTGGGCGCCCTCAGAACACTTGTTTTGCAAAGCATTTTTATGTTCATTTGGTATAAAAAAGCAATCTTTTTCAGATTTCAGAGCACGTTTGCGAATCTTGATTTTTTTTCAAGTATGATTTACCAATACAAGTGCGTTTATATTTAGAAATCAATCTGGACACAAATTTGGGAAAAATGAAGAACTCTTGGAAAAGTATCGAAGACTACATAGTATATATACCAATCGCACTATATAAGAGGTATCAACACAAAAACGAGAAAAGTGACGTTTTTGTGTTCGGAATCTGAAGAAGCCCAATCGAATACCGCATTACCAATTTATCAATCTTTGCCGCTCTGTGCCAATACTCACAATTTTAACAGCGTACCCTTTGAGCATGATACAACAAGACAAGATAGCGCAATGAAGTTTTCATTTTTGATTTGTTCTGGGCATGTACGTCAGAAGAGCCCGATGAACATTTTGACATTTGGCATTTACATGTGTTTTATATGGAATGGTTTGTGTCGTTCCTTTAAATGTTTAAATAAATTGTAAAATATGAAGAATATAGTTTCGGAATTGTTTTAAATATGTTTGGATAAACATTTACGTCCGTATCTGTGTTTTTGTTTGCTGTTCCTATGAATTATAGTCGTAGATTTATTCTATTTTGCTATTTATAAGAAAAATTGTATTGTATACAAAAATGCTAAATGTGAAGTGAAAGAAAATAAAATGTTTTAGTTAATAATTTTTTTATATTTTCGTTTTCTGGTGTTTTTTTCATCAACTATTTGTTTATTAAGAAGGCGAATGCGAAAGTACATTCGCGAGCGGAAGAAAAGTTTTTTTACACGGATGTTACAGTCAATGCCCTTGAGCTTGCGGAATAGAGCGTTATGGACTTGGCTATATTCTGTTCCGACCAATATAACAGACGGGTCCTTAAAACACAATTTTCCCTGTCAAGTTGGGTCCTAAAATAATTATAAGTTCCATCTATCAGACGTCTACTTATGCATACATGTATAATAACTTACATTTTTTACTTGAAGCATATCAGTAGTTTCTTTTTAGATGTGTGGTTGGAGTGATTCATTCTCCACATTTTCAACGGGGGCTGCATCCAATTCTTCTTCAGGATTAAAATGTTCCATAATGCTCTCAACCACTTTTCTGTTTTGTCGGATAGTTTTTCTATTTGAACGGCCGCATTGAAGAGCATTTGGAACATAAACATCACCTTCAAATAAGTGTAATTTGGGAACAGCTCCAGGTTTCAATGAACGTCGACCTGTATTTAATTCCTACGAGGGAAAGCACATAAATGAGCATTAAGATTCCTATATTAATACACCAATTTTTAATTTTTACAGTATTGTTCAGAAAGTCGCCTTTGCCAAAATGCAGACTACAAAGTCTTGCAGTCTTTATATTTACTGGATCTTTCCGTCTACAAAAACGTAACCATTGCCTTAATATATTTTTCTCTTTAGGGAAGCTATGGAAACTGGTGTCAACTGTTTTCTTTTTCCGGGTATTATTGTTGCACTCGAGCACTGAGCAAACACCCATTTTAAATATTCACTTGCTATTTATTTAATTAAAATACACAAAATCATAATGCCACTAAACTAAAACCAATTTAAAATTTCGCGCTAAAAGTCTTGTGATACACATGGGCACAACCTACGTCATAATTTGTTGACAGATGAATTCCGATGAACAGCAAGAATGAACGACATGCGCAATGCGAAATCGTGTCTTGTTGTATCATGCCCTTTGAGCGAGTAAAGTTGCAATTTGGCACTTTTTCGAGAGCGTATCCCCTACCGTAGCCCACTTAGGTTCATGTGGACCCATTGTGACGATATACCTGGGTAAGTTAATCCATTCGACAACTGTACCGTGACCAGTTTTGGGCTTAGAAATAACAAAATTTCCAAGATATCGTTTGAGGTATTTCTTCCACATACATTGAGCCAGATTTGACATAACAACTTGTTTCGTAATCGAATGCATACGTTAAGCTCAACCATAGATATCAACTACGGAGAGAGAGCCATTGCTAACGTGCCATTTGGCACGTGTGACTTCTGTTCGTATTGATTACTGCAGCTAAAAACAAACACTTTATTTTCCCAGTTATAAAATCGTAAACAAGTCAGTATATCTTGCAATATGCATTTAAAATATGTATTAATTTATTAGATGACTATTTTTGATACCATATAGGTAATACTATCTATTCGGAGTCACGTTTTTTCACCACTTTTATTTGTATTGTGACTCTCGTTTCCTCTTGCTAGTTATTAAACAACTCGTGAGAAGTATTGTCCATATATAAAAATGAAATACCTCATTCGATTAGAACAAATGAGACCAACCAATCCGTTTAAAGCTCACCACTGAAATTACGTTAATTGCAGCGCATGCATATACTCGTATGCTTGCAAAGCAAACAAATTAATCAGCAGCGATCAGAATCTGAATATTAATAAATAAAAAAGTTATTGCCTTTATGTGCAAATTCCCTTCACCTTCGTTGGTTTGCGGGCATCCCCGGTTGTCGATTAAGCAATAAATAATATTTGTAATCAAGGAGGAAATTTAAACAAGTTTTTGTTTCGTAATACGGCTCGTTGGCATGCAATTGCTTTGCTACAATGCGACTGAATATATTCGCTCGTGCACAAGACGTGCTGTCAATAACGTGCGCTTTTAAGTGGATCTAAATAACAAGAGTTCCGGTTCAAAGGTTTACCATTTCGAGTGCGCATAATTTTGTATACGCGATATTGGATTTAGCGGTCAGATTCAGCCCTCAATGGCTGAAAGTAGATAGAGTAGAGTAGAATATTTGAAATCATCCTAATTTCAGCAGTAGTATAGCAAGTTTTTTTTTCATTTTTTTTTTTTAATCAAAACCTGTAAAAACCCCAATGAAATAAGTCCCAAAAATTTCCATATTCACTTGAGTTACAGACTAAAGAACTCCAAAGTGTTGGGACTTTTTTCCTCAAGTTTTGCATCTATAACACCTTTTAGTGTTAGGCTTCGGCCACGCAATGAGCGACGAGCGACCGAGCGACTGAGCGACGAGTCGCTGAGCGTCGAATCTGAGCGATGGGTGGCCATTTACTGAACGACGTCGCTGAGCGATTATTGGGGAAAATGCCATCGTCAAGTGCGGTTCGTCGTAGCTTATGAGTTGAAAATCGCGTTCATATTTACAGATCGAGAATACGTAGCAAATTATGATGAATTTCATCATTTATATCAAAATCTTCGCAGATTTACAGATCGATTTCGGCAATATTGTCGTATATCAGTTCTTTCTTTCTTTCCACTCTTTATCGGTGACATTTTTATTTTTATATGCCCCTATTATGGATGACAACTCAACTTAGTTGTGTTGTCTTCATGACAACTCAACTTTGAGACAACCAAACAAATTTTTCGTATTATGCAAGACAACTCTTTTCAGTTGTCTTTAGAAAATAAATTGCCGTCTTTTAGGAGCATATTGAAATTCGAAATCAGCTGTTAAATGTCAAGTTTGTGAATTTATTTGTGGAAATTGAAATCGAACGAAGTAAAGTACCTATTTGCAATTAAAACGAACAAGTAAAAAAAAAACAATGGAAAGTAGTTTTGATTTATTTTTTGGTTTACAGTTCTAATGCTTTTTGTATCTCTACAGTTTTTGTTGTTTAGAACATAGTTTCTGTAGTTCACTTTTTCGATTTTCCTAATTATTTTTAGCATACCTATTCGTTTGGTTCTCAGTCAGTTTCAGTTTTGAGGTAGGCAATTCGCTCGTCTTCAATAGTTTTCACCAGTATCCTCCCCTCCTGTTAGGCGCTTTTAAAGATTGTGCGGATGTAAATGCTATCGCAGGATCTTTACGATCACCTTCCGGTTGCACTTTCTCTTCGTCGCTTGCATTCTCGTCTTCGAAGAGCTGGCTTATCGCTGACTGGTTAAAGCCGAAGGTCGAACCAATTGCGTTTACCGCACTTTGCAGCTCCACCAACCCTATGACCACCCACGCTTGTTTCAATACTTTGCTTGTTCTTGGATATTTTTCTTTTCAAGTTGGCCTTCTAATGTACCCAAACTTGCAAAAATATTTTGTATGTAGAAAAAGTCTTATAGAAAAGTCACATTCGCTCTACTACTCAACTGCAACTCATTGTCATTATTCATTTACTCCAATTTCAATTAAAAAACGTGAGCAAAAAAAAACAACACAAAGCCCAAAAGGTGCATAAAAAAAGAGAAAAAAAGCGCACCGAAAGTATACAGAGAGAGAAACAGATTTTGCCGCACACACACACAAAATTTCCTCCACTGAACGCCGGGAAAATCCAACGATCTAACTTCAATCGAACATTTTACTTTTTTGAATTGTATAAAATTTATTGTTTATTGCTTATTGGTCGACTTCAGGATACCGTACAAAGATGATTTATATCTTAAAATCTTTGTAAATAATTGGACTCTGTTTTAAAAAAATCCCATTTCATTTGGATGACTCATTTCGAAGCTAGGAGCTAAAAGGCATTCGAGAATTACAACTTTTCTGAAATATCAGCTTAGATTTCCGCTTCCGGACAGCGAATAATGATAAAACATATCCTATAACCTAATCTGAACAATTTCCTATGCAACTGTGAAAACCGGAATCAAATTCGTGCAATACTTTTTGAATCTATTCATAGCAAATAGTTTACAGCCGGAAAAAAAGTTACATTTTTATTATATTAAGGATTAACATCGTGCATTATAGTTGGACCACCCTATTTGCAGCAAAGAAGGCCAGGCGATTAAACTTAGTTTTATAAAATAGTTATTTACTTTGTTATGTTGAATATTTTTTGTAAACTATTCCTACTTTTGTTATAATTACTAGTTAGGTAATAAAAAAAAAAAATTGAGATTTAAGATTATTTTATTTTCCTCAATCCCTTCCAACCTTTAAAATAAAAAGGTATTTTTATTTTTGATAGTACTTACACTTTTGTGTATCCTCCCTGCTTAGGCCTAGTACGTAGTTGTTTCGGAACGAAAAATCCCATAAAAGAGTGACACAACGAAATCATGAATATCCTTTTTTTGCAGTACGCAGCTGCTGCGAAATGATGGCGGAAAATTGGGTAATTGTAATACATTGCTTGGTATAATTCTCCAGTCCACTCTATTTTCGCACATGTTTATTATTGTGAATTGCTTGTGAAAATATGATATTTGTACTGCAGTGATGCCAGCTTTTGTAAGAGGTATGGAGCCAATTTTAAGAAGCCAAATATACCCTAACTTTATGAAGATCAAAAACGCAATTTTTTTTATAATTCATAGGCACACTTATTCTGATTAAATTTTTTTTAAAGACGAAAATATTAAATTAAAAAAAGAACAACATAACCTTAACTCGTAATTTTCCAATATTAAAAAAAAAAAAAAAAAAATTCCTGGAAGGGGGCTTACCGCATACCTGCGTATTGTGAAATAATTTTAGTGCTGAGATGTGAGAGAGAAAACTGCGCCTAAAAATCGCCAAACTTCAAAGCAGATAGTTAGGATAGGATAATCCCCAAATCACAATTTTGATTTGAGTATCCAAATCGGTTACTGGTTACACCGCTACTTGTGTAGCAGCTGTTGGAATTGGAACTGTCTACAAATTATTTTCCGCTGCCTTTTCGCCAACGTTTCGCTGTCCATTTGGATACCACCGGAAAATTTCATTCCGGAACAGCTGCTTGTTAGGCTTAGAACGACTCGTCCGCAAAATTTACAAATGAAATAATAATGCCTAACTACAATATTATGACAAATATGGGAACAAAAGTGAACAGCCCTCGTCTAAAATAGTTCACATTATCGAGTACATTTTATTTTCTTATCTTGGTGTGTGTATTCGATGAATTTTAACAGACCTCAGTAGATTTTTGTTGTTGAAAACTTCCATTTTTCGTTAGGTATCCCCGGCTATGAGTTAAAAAGCCCCCAATACAATACTTTACAAATTTTCTGTACGATCCTCGTATGGTTCAAATCTCTTCTGTCAAATTTCGAGTGATATGGTGAGTAAATTGTCATGGAAACATAAAGCTAGCCTTAACTGTGTGAGTAGGTGGATGAAATGCTACTTTACTTTCTCTTCTGAGAAATATGCGATATTAGCACTTTAGCAGTCACCCGTAGCTATGCTTCAATTAGTTATGCACTTATGAAGTTGTAGTCCTTGAGAATACTACATACTTTTAACATGCAAACACTGAAAACATGCGATTGTTGAATAATTTGTTCAATGTTCAAACATTCCAATCAACACGACTATTTTCTAAGTAATGACAATGGGGGCGTTCAAGTATCTAGTTTAGTAAGTCTGACAGCTGTCTGACTAGATCTATCTCGGTTGTGATTGGTTTAAATCGGTCACGTGGGCACCTGTGACAATTGACGTTTATGGAGGGGTAGCCGAGGAATCTAGTCAAGAAATTCGTGACTGAGTACTAAGTTGACAGTTCGGGTATGTGGCTGACGTAGAAAAAGTGGTTACATCTTATACAGACCAATCTAGTCGACTTAAGATAACTAGATTCTTGAATGCGGCCAATGTCCCTAAAATAAAAATTCTAGATTTAGATTTCTAGGTGAGATGCTTGTTTCATCAATATTATTGCGAAAGTACAAAGTTTTAATTTTGTGTGATGAACAAATTATTTCTTCCAAAGGTTCATAGAGTTTGCCCTTGCCCACTAAAATGCGATGTTGGGCGAAATTTTATTTTCTATTTACATAAACACGGTACCTATAGTTAACGGAGAAGAACTTATACTGCCTTTAAAAAAGTTAATTATGTGCATAATTGTCAATCAAAATGGGGGTCATTTGAATAATTAAAGCAAACTTTTGAAGCTTACACCCTATTTACACCGCATCGAAAAGCGTGTTTTTGTCGAAAACTCGAAAATGCATTCACACCGAACATCAACTAGTTTTCTTTTGACGTTTAAATCACGATCGTCGACAAACGAACACAATTTCAAGGCTCAATTTTTATTTATATAGTTTAAGAAATCAAACGGGATGCAAAGTTCGAATGCCTTAACATAAAATTTAACCCGTTAATGGAAAACGATTTGAAAAGTGTTATTATATATATTATATTCGAATCGCACGAATATCAACACAGAAAAGAGCAAGTGACGTTTTTATATTTCTATTATAAACACACGAAATCTTAAACCTGAGAGCGATTCTGAAGAAGCTCAATCGAATACCGCAATAGTTGTGAGTTGTTACATTTTGTTCGGTCAGCTATTCTGCTGACTTTCGAATATTGCAAAAGGTGTGTATATTTTAAGAACACAGCGATTGGAAGTCGTTTTCGTAGTGTTTTCGTGAAAAACGACTTTAAGCGACTCCATTTGAAAACTGAAATATTTATAGGAAAACTTCTGTTTTCGATCAAGTTTTCGAGTGTTTTTTTCGAAAAACCGGTTTTCGGCTCGGTGTGAATAGGGTATTAGGCTTAACTCCTTATAGACAATTGTGCAGAGACACAAACCAAAATGTTATCGCATATGCAACCACTTTACAACCATCTGTCCTTAATCTGTCTAATAATTTCAATATTGGTATGCTGATGGAGGATTCGGATTCGTTATTCTTGCACGCTGACCACAATCCTGTTAATGAGTGACTGTTCAATTTTGGCCGGTATTATGCCGACAGGTATTGCAAACTCCCAATATCTGTCGGAGTAATATCAAAATGCAACAGTCATACATCAACACATTTGTAATAGGTAGGTATAGTTCAAATCATCTTCGCCATGTGTTTTTTTGTTCCGAGAAATGTGCAAATACGGTCAGGTCATGGCAAAAATACTGCAGTTATTTTATCTGTTGAACATCTCCGCCACAAACCTCAAGCCAATACACAAACCACGCGTCCGCTGTACCCATAAAACAAAAATGTTAGAGCCTAATGTCGTTTTCCATCGTGCTTTTCAGATTTTGCTCTCAGATTTCAGGTTTTTCATCCCCAATGGAACATAAAACGAGATTTTTCTTTCTTTGTATTTCTTGTGGTGAAGCATGTTTTAAAAGTCAGCTGTTCTTAAATTGTAATTTCTGTTTATAAAAATTCATTCAATTTATGTTGATATCCATTGCAGCGGCCACATGTAATTTTTTCTTTATTTTTTACAGACTTCTCGTCTAAAAACGTAGGTAAACAAACTTTCAAGTTTGACAAATGACAAATGTTTTGGTGTAAGTGCAAATAGGTGTAAATCTCGCTCAGAAATCGAGATTCGCAAATTCCTCTGACTCTAAAATAAAGTTCTGCTTTTTTGGCGGCCAATGAAACATGAAATCTGACAGCCAGCTGATTTCGGGAGCAGAAAAAATACTCTAAATGTCCCAATGGAAAACGACATAAAATTGTATATCCCACTTCGTGAACAGAAATCACTTTGTTTAAATACCCACATCATTGTCACAATTTGTTTGTCACATTAACAATTTAACCCGAATATTTGAAGTATTTGTTATCAGTTTAACCTCGACTTTGACACTTACCAGCACCGAGTTGCTTTCCGCAGATAAAACCCTAACACTAAAATAGAACGAGAGTCAAATTAAATGCTAATGAACCGCAAGTCATGCAAATACCAACTGATATCAGCAAACAAATGCTTTTATAACAATGCGTGACAAATGCCACAATCTGTGCTCCACTTGCTGGAATGTGACGCTTCAGCTTCAAACAGTTGGTGGTGCAATTTGTCTAGCACAAATCATGACAAGATTACATGACAACAAGCGCTAGAATTTATAATCGGACTTGTACGCAGGTGGTGAAGTAAATATAGTTATACTCGTGGATAGTGATTTAAGTGGATAGATACTAGTCCAGTCCAGTAACTAATTCAATTGTTTATAGTAATCGCATTCGGAGGTTTTTTTTTTTTTTCGTTGAGTGGAACATTGGAATTATTTCATAGAAAACGTTGCGACAAAATCGGTTTCGGTTATCGTTTGCCGTTAGAATCATGTGGCTCGCTCACATGCTTCTGTTTGCTTTCCATTTATATTCATGTCTTTGACGTTTGCTCTTTTCTTCGGGGAATTAGCTTATCAATAGATGGCGCATTTTGCCAAGAACGTATAATTACCTCTTGAACTAGATAGAACGGTTTATGTTATTTCTTTCGGGATAAATGCGGATAGAGCCACATCAAAGCGCTGCCAACCGGAAAGTATACACAAACAAGATCAGAATTTTATTGGTTGGTAAATAGAGACGTCTTTCGTTATCGTCGCTTCCATAGCGTCTGTAAACCTTGGGCAAATCTGATGTCTTAGGCATGTTGTCTTATTTCATAAGTGATTGGTATTATTTGCCAAATAGTTATAAAAAGCGACAATCAATACCTACCAGTCGAGATATTCTATACCGCAATTGATCATGCGGTGAATTTAATCTGTCGATGATAATGTCGAGCCAATTTAATCAATTTTGTACTATTATCAGGTTGATCATAGATAAGAGTGCTCACCACTTCTTCTAACAAAAATTCGAATATTTCCATTGCACAATGGTTTCAGTTGCCAAGGCCAAGTTATTTGGAATATTCATGATTATTTGGTCTCCGAAACGGGTCTTGTAATCATTTTCAAAGAAACTTTTCAAGTTTGTCCAGAAGCGGAAAAGTGTTTTCCGCCATTTTTGAAAACTTTCATTCTTACCTCTTTTTGGGTCCTAATATTTTACAGGCACTTTTTATTTTATTTCGGGTATCCCCTTATAATTGTGTATCAAAACGATGCGATAACGTGTTTCAGGAGATTTTGATTTTTCCCTTATAGCCCTACCAGGAAATATTACACATTTTTATTTAAAAAAAAAATATATTTTAATGCAGGCAGAGATTATGCACAACGTTTATTCTAAAATGTTGTCCTATGAATGTGGCACGCAATTGCCCGATAAATGGAATAACAGCCCAACATTGAAAGCGACTCATCTTCTTTATCTATATATTAATACGGAGTTGTCTAAAACGTGTTTCCCCCCTTTTTTCCTATTATAAGTCACATAAATATGCCAACACTATATATATTTGGGTAGGGGACAATACATAGAAGTGCACAATACAAAAATTATCCACAAATTATGAATTAAAGCAGGTAAATTTAAGCGAATTGCATGAAATTACAACAACAACAACATGGCACCCGCGTAAAGTTAATTCGCAGTTTTTCTAGAATGAAAAACGTGAAATGCAGTTCGATAGACAATCGTTTGTAGCTGTTTGTAGTGAAATTCTTTTCGTTTGTAGTTCAACCGTTTGAAAGTTAGAACCATTTGAAAAAACAAAATCCCAATCCCTTAAAACCGTGTTATTTCTGAAACCGCAGCTAGCAAAGTGATAAAATTTCTAAATGCTATTTTCGAAAGTGTTCGACATTACTAATCCAATAAAATTCAAATTGTACCAATCGGCCAAACGGTTTATGATTTATATGAAATTTAAGCAAAATGTTGGCTTCTAACTCAAAGTCCTCATCTATATATTAATACGGAGTTGCCTAAAACGTGTTTCCCCCCTTTTTTCCTATTATAAGTCACATAAATATGCCAACACTATATATATTTGGGTAGGGGACAATACATAGAAGTGCACAATACAAAAATTATCCACAAATTATGAATTAAAGCAGGTAAATTTAAGCGAATTGCATGAAATTACAACAACAACAACATGGCACCCGCGTAAAGTTAATTCGCAGTTTTTCTAGAATGAAAAACGTGAAATGCAGTTCGATAGACAATCGTTTGTAGCTGTTTGTAGTGAAATTCTTTTCGTTTGTAGTTCAACCGTTTGAAAGTTAGAACCATTTGAAAAAACAAAATCCCAATCCCTTAAAACCGTGTTATTTCTGAAACCGCAGCTAGCAAAGTGATAAAATTTCTAAATGCTATTTTCGAAAGTGTTCGACATTACTAATCCAATAAAATTCAAATTGTACCAATCGGCCAAACGGTTTATGATTTATATGAAATTTAAGCAAAATGTTGGCTTCTAACTCAAAGTCCTCATCTATATATTAATACGGAGTTGCCTAAAACGTGTTTCCCCCCTTTTTTCCTATTATAAGTCACATAAATATGCCAACACTATATATATTTGGGTAGGGGACAATACATAGAAGTGCACAATACAAAAATTATCCACAAATTATGAATTAAAGCAGGTAAATTTAAGCGAATTGCATGAAATTACAACAACAACAACATGGCACCCGCGTAAAGTTAATTCGCAGTTTTTCTAGAATGAAAAACGTGAAATGCAGTTCGATAGACAATCGTTTGTAGCTGTTTGTAGTGAAATTCTTTTCGTTTGTAGTTCAACCGTTTGAAAGTTAGAACCATTTGAAAAAACAAAATCCCAATCCCTTAAAACCGTGTTATTTCTGAAACCGCAGCTAGCAAAGTGATAAAATTTCTAAATGCTATTTTCGAAAGTGTTCGACATTACTAATCCAATAAAATTCAAATTGTACCAATCGGCCAAACGGTTTATGATTTATATGAAATTTAAGCAAAATGTTGGCTTCTAACTCAAAGTCCTCATCTATATATTAATACGGAGTTGCCTAAAACGTGTTTCCCCCCTTTTTTCCTATTATAAGTCACATAAATATGCCAACACTATATATATTTGGGTAGGGGACAATACATAGAAGTGCACAATACAAAAATTATCCACAAATTATGAATTAAAGCAGGTAAATTTAAGCGAATTGCATGAAATTACAACAACAACAACATGGCACCCGCGTAAAGTTAATTCGCAGTTTTTCTAGAATGAAAAACGTGAAATGCAGTTCGATAGACAATCGTTTGTAGCTGTTTGTAGTGAAATTCTTTTCGTTTGTAGTTCAACCGTTTGAAAGTTAGAACCATTTGAAAAAACAAAATCCCAATCCCTTAAAACCGTGTTATTTCTGAAACCGCAGCTAGCAAAGTGATAAAATTTCTAAATGCTATTTTCGAAAGTGTTCGACATTACTAATCCAATAAAATTCAAATTGTACCAATCGGCCAAACGGTTTATGATTTATATGAAATTTAAGCAAAATGTTGGCTTCTAACTCAAAGTCCTCATCTATATATTAATACGGAGTTGCCTAAAACGTGTTTCCCCCCTTTTTTCCTATTATAAGTCACATAAATATGCCAACACTATATATATTTGGGTAGGGGACAATACATAGAAGTGCACAATACAAAAATTATCCACAAATTATGAATTAAAGCAGGTAAATTTAAGCGAATTGCATGAAATTACAACAACAACAACATGGCACCCGCGTAAAGTTAATTCGCAGTTTTTCTAGAATGAAAAACGTGAAATGCAGTTCGATAGACAATCGTTTGTAGCTGTTTGTAGTGAAATTCTTTTCGTTTGTAGTTCAACCGTTTGAAAGTTAGAACCATTTGAAAAAACAAAATCCCAATCCCTTAAAACCGTGTTATTTCTGAAACCGCAGCTAGCAAAGTGATAAAATTTCTAAATGCTATTTTCGAAAGTGTTCGACATTACTAATCCAATAAAATTCAAATTGTACCAATCGGCCAAACGGTTTATGATTTATATGAAATTTAAGCAAAATGTTGGCTTCTAACTCAAAGTCCTCATCTATATATTAATACGGAGTTGCCTAAAACGTGTTTCCCCCCTTTTTTCCTATTATAAGTCACATAAATATGCCAACACTATATATATTTGGGTAGGGGACAATACATAGAAGTGCACAATACAAAAATTATCCACAAATTATGAATTAAAGCAGGTAAATTTAAGCGAATTGCATGAAATTACAACAACAACAACATGGCACCCGCGTAAAGTTAATTCGCAGTTTTTCTAGAATGAAAAACGTGAAATGCAGTTCGATAGACAATCGTTTGTAGCTGTTTGTAGTGAAATTCTTTTCGTTTGTAGTTCAACCGTTTGAAAGTTAGAACCATTTGAAAAAACAAAATCCCAATCCCTTAAAACCGTGTTATTTCTGAAACCGCAGCTAGCAAAGTGATAAAATTTCTAAATGCTATTTTCGAAAGTGTTCGACATTACTAATCCAATAAAATTCAAATTGTACCAATCGGCCAAACGGTTTATGATTTATATGAAATTTAAGCAAAATGTTGGCTTAAGGTCCCCATAACTCTAAAAATGTTGAACAACAAACGATGAAACTTTGCATATCTATTCTATGCACCCTTTTCTACCTGTAACATAAAATAGAAGACAGCCCGCATTACTGGACACTTTTTATTCGCAACTTAAGGAAAACCTAAAATGGTTTCGATTGCCTATTTATAAGCCCTCCGACATTTCCCCTTCACTTCCCCTTCAAAAATTAACTTATAGAATAAATTGGTCGAATTTCGACCACGGGGCGACCCCTAGTCTTTATTATTTTATTATTATATTTTTTTTTATTTTTTTTTTAGTATTTATTATTTTATCTTCTATCACAATGCACTCGCTATTTTATGTAATTCGGTCAATTCAAATTCTTTATTCGAAAGTTATATTAAATACCATAGAAATAACTGAAGTATAGCAATGTCGATTTGTTTCAATCAAACCGCAATGATTTTGACGTGTCGGCTAACCTTCCGCTTTTTCACTAAATTGACCATGTGAGAAACATTGGAATTCAAGATTTTTTTAAGTCCTGCTCACATTTTGCAAAGTGCTTTATTTGGCCAACGTCCATTATTAATTTTAATTATACAACTTTAGGAATAGCGTTTGATTTTATGTTTGAAAGGCAGGTGGTATGCCACAACCCATTTTCCTATCCCGCTTATGTTTTACAAAGTACCACCTGTAGAATCCAAAATTATCTTACATTTCAAACTGGAAATAACCATACCCATCCACAAAATTTCGATCAACTCGGTAGAGCTGTTTCGGCGATCGACAACATTTCGAAAAGTGTCCTATCTTTCAACCGGGACGAATATACATTCACAAAATTTTGCGGTTTCTCAGATCGGCAACAGCACCACTTATCGGGTCCAAGGAATCCTATCTTCCAAGTTTCAACCAACACGGCACACCCACAAAATTCAGAATTCATTGAAATCGGTTGAGTGGTTTCGAGAAACATACAGCTCATAGGCGCCTACGTGTTTTTTTTTTATAGACAAAATCAGATGTTCACATAACTAACGAACGCGTTGACCAATTTTGTTCAAACTTTAGACAAACCAACTACACGACCATGCATACAAACTCTAAAAAATTGATCGAATTCGGTTTGACCGTTCGTGAGTTATAAAGTCACAACGCTTTTGCAACTCTCTTTTATATATATAGATAATTTTTGGGCAAAATACGCGAAATATTAACACAGAAATATTTTAGAACTCAAGAAAATTAATTATTAGCTTTCGTTTGGCATCCATGTTTCCATCAGTCATTGGTTTTTTGTAATTGACTGACAGATTTTTAGCAATGACTGTCTAAAGGTAAAAAAAACTCATGTTCATACATTTCAACTTTTTCGGTTGCATTTTACGTAGGGTTTTAACTGAGGCCTAAGTGGTAGCTAGATACAAATGACGGCTATATTGCAGTCATGTAAAAATAAAACTTTTTTTATTATTCCAGTTGATTAACATTTCAATTAGATTTCTGTGGTGCCCGGCGTTATTTCACGGCACTTATTCTGCCAGAATAATGTTATTTCTACCATGATCCACGACTAAAAGTGTATATTTCTGACGTGGTAAGGCCTTAAAATATTTTTAAACAACTTTAAGGGTCAGTGTAAGGTTTAAGTGCAGTTTAAGACTAAACCAAATTAACTTTTTTAATCTCCTTGGAGGTCAGTTAGTGTTGAAGGTAGACCCCGCCTTCTATAACCGCTCTTAATAATTAAATGCTGCGGTTACCCTTCGTATATACAAAACAAAACGTCACCTAGTCACATCCACCTTTTAACCAACTTAGTACACCCCATAAATGCTTTAAGTATGGTTAATAACTACTAACCCGCATTTAATCTCCGTGCTTTTGACGGGCTGTCAAAGGATATAGGCAAATTTGACTGCTTCGGTCTCCACTCGCCTGCCCAAAGACAAATCGGCACCAAACATACACGCCAGCAACAACGCTGCGTCTAGAAATTACCCTCGCCATCTTTTCTTTCCGTCACTCATGACTCATGAGGTATCACTCACAAAGGACGTATCAATCTGTGCCTGGATTTTGTGCGGTTTTTGTCGCAATTGCGCTAGGAAACGTTCCGAATCGGATTTGAATGTGTGAGTGCACCGCTGGACCAGCGTGACCGTTGTGCAAAAATTTGACACTTTTTTCGAGGATTCTAATACAGTTTGTTTGTACTTTCTCCCTTTTTTTAGTTGAAAAAGGAACTTTGCAAATTCTTTAAACAACTGTGATTTCTAAATAAATATGTTTAAAATGTAACGCGGTTGAGTATCGCAATACTATTATAACGTTTAACGAGCTAATAGTTGTGAAAATATTGTGCGAAAATTGTAAAATTTGCAGAGAAGCTTTAGGCCCCAGTTATAGCCATACGTAAAACGGAACCGTACAAATTTAAGTTGACCTTAATCTTGGTCTTAAAATGTTGCTTATGAATTTTAAAGTTAGTTTATCAAAAAAGTCAGCAAATTATCTTTCAATTTTATAGAAAAAGAATTTATTAATTTTTCTGTGATCGGAAAACGTTTTTCGTACGGAAAAATTTATAAAAACTTTATAGTTCATAAGCAACATTCTAAGATCAAGATTGAGGTCAGACATCAAGTTTAAGTAGTCAAAAAAAGATCTCGTTCAATTTAGTTTTAAAAAGTTGCACAGAAAAAAAAAATGCAAGGAAAAATGCCTTTTCTATAGCTCTTTTGCAAGTTTAGAATTTTCTCATAATATTTAACAAGTATTGCCTCGTTTTAACCGAAAACAGTGTTGTGATAGGGAACAGCGTTATATTTTAAACATATTTATTTTGAAATCACAGTTTTTGAAAACTCCCCGAAGTGTCTTTTCCAATTATCAAAAAGGAACGAATTAGCAACAAATTGTATCAGGGTCATCGGAAAAAGTACCAAATTGTCGCACAACGGTCACGCTGTTGTCAGTTGTTCTCATCCGACATCCTTCACGCAACCTAAATAGGTTGCGTATGGGAAAGCGCTCCTGGAATTTTCAGGAACAAGGCTATAATAGAGTAGGAAATATTGGAAGCTGTCAGTTCTCGACATCACGCACACATTTGTAGAATCCGCCTATAAGTGAACCCTTTCCGCAACCGCAATTGCGACAAAAACCGCACAAAATCAAGGCACTGGTCTAAGTGTGTGTTTCTAGACAGCCACGTAAGAGCTTCCAACCACGAGAGACAAAAATCGATTATAAATTATATCATTTGAATATCTCAAAAATTAAGAGTATATATTTTTAAAACCTATTAAAAAGTTGACAGACATCTTCGAACTCATAGTTTTATAGGTATAACTATTCACTCTTTTTTTATTTTAATATCTTTTGAGAACTATAACATCTAGGCCACCAAAAATAAAAATAACTCAACCGATTAGCTTATTCCAAAACTACACTTTAAAATCTGTCGTTAATCAGGCTACTTTTACTAATAAAGATTAGAAATTAGACACAAATAAATTCGCCCCACCAAGAGATTAAATTTATCTTTTGCACACGCTGCCACGTTATAGAAACACGTGAACACGTGAACACACCACTTGACTTTGGTACCACAGAATGATCAATAATTAATAAACAAAAACAGGAAAAAAGAAATTATAAACTAAATACACATTCAAAGGTCCAAAGTTATACTACACAAGTGATTAACTTGTCCCAATATTGAGTTTCTAACCAGACACACTCACATTCTCATCACGTTAGATTACTAATTTAATTTATTGTTCTTATTTATTGTTTTTGTTCTTAATTGCATTTCCAGAAGGTGGAAGAAATTTATTTATACCAACTCAACAAGTCATCGAGAATTTTGCTGTTTTTTTTTTTTTTTTTTTTTTAAATACTGGCAACAACTGGCTACTCTGGGATTTACGTAAAGATCATAGCATTGTGTGGATGTGTATTATTCGCACGTTTGGACTGTGTTTGTGTAGAGGCTGGAGTTATTATTGCTATTGACGATCTTATAGGTAAAATTTACATACATGTATTATAATATCGTTTAAGAATCGACTGAATTACAAACACGAGATTCTAATTCGGTTTTTCTGTCAGAATAATTAATGGTTCCGACAGCTAAATTGACGACGAATGAAACGACGCACGCGGCGCTAGTAAGCGATATCGCATGACTCAGATTTGGTTATGCATAGGTACTTGGATGAGAAATAAAACGCGACTACTTTGCATATTATGGGTAAGTAACTTTTCAATGTTCACGTGATTGGAAAAATCTTGATAAGTGGTGTACGCAAGGTATACGTACGTGGATGACATAATAGGTACTTAGAGGAAGATTCTAACTATGGGAATTATTGGAGTCAATTGGCGACTAACAAATTATGGCAGAAAATCACATCCGATGTCACAAAATCATCGCTCTTAAAGAATGGTTACTTATTTAGAGCAAATTTTTACGTCATCAACGACTCCCTCTATGTGAGGATTATGTTAGATCAGCACTCGAAATTTGGCAGAGCGTGACAATATATGAGTTTACCCAGTGACGTACTGGATGTTGTGTCTCAACTACTACTGAGCCACGACTCTCACTTTTAAAGGACTCAGCCCAGTGATGCCATTCTGGCATTTTTAATGCTAGATCTAGCATTCTCGAAGATTTGAAAGCATTTTTTTTAAAAAGAAAAATGCTAGATGCTGTTTTAGCATTTTCTTTTAAATTTTTGTATTTTTCGATATTTGCTCTGCAATTTGTACAAAGCTGATATACAGTGCATAGGATAATGTGTGGGCTGTAGGAAATAAGGCCCCAAAAGAGAAAATGAAATAATGCCCCAAATTTGGGGTCTTATTTCATAATGAAATAACACCCCAATTTCAACTATGAAATAAGGCCCCACTGCGATGAAATAAGGCCCCAAAACAAAATGAAATAAGGCCCCAAATTTGGGGTTTATTTAATAATGAAATAAAAAATAATGAAAACTACTTTTTATTTAATATTGTTGATATTGGATAAACTAATTTAGATTAAGGAACTTTTTATATACTCAACGTCGCACTCACCCCGTAATCTAACAGTAAATCCAAGCAGGGGGGTTGTAGGGGGGCAGCATGTTAACACATATGTTAAAAAAAGAACCAGAGAGTTCTTCTTTCAGTCAGTCAGTTACGGTTTTTTCTGATTTTTGAAACCTTATATTTCAGGAACCACTTATGATAAAAAGTTTACTGAGGCGCTTGTGCTTGATCAACTTAGCAAATATTCCGAATTTGAAGATTCTGACTTCATTGATACTTAAGATAGAAGAGGGTCAAAAATCGCCTGAGTTTGTTCCTTTAAAAAGGGTGTAGTGCTAGAACTTCGCTGGGTACTACCATGCCCTTTGATACATGGGCTTATTAATTGAGACATGTGGTGAAGAATTTATTTATCTATGGTGGACCTCAAACACCAAAAAAAATTCACCCACTGTAGTTACTGTTGATATTTTTTTTTTTCTTAAGACTAATACTTTAATCTTCTATATTATTATATTTATATTTATTACATATATAATTCTTTCGGGGTGTAACTCGATGATCATGTAACTCGATAACCCCTGGGACGATTTTCATAATTCTTTTTTTGTTTTGTTCGTATTGCTGTATATCAGGTTTATATTTACTTTTTGTCGTGAAAACAAAACTTTGGGGGATGAAAGAGGTTATAAAAGTCTGTATGGGGGAAAACACTTTGAAAAAAAAAAGAAAAAGAAACTGGATAGAAATCGAGTAGTGACACTTCAAATGCAAAAAAAAAAAATATATTTCAAAAACTTATGCGTGCGTGAAACAAAAAAACATGAATTTGAGTAAATTTTAGTTTTTTTTCCGGTGGCGCTGTTGTCGATATCCTAACTAACAATTTCAATTAAATTTTGTGGCTGTGTATGGTTGGTTACAGTTTGATAGATAGGACACTATTTTGGTATGGTGGGTATGGCTATATGTAAAAGAGACTGACGTCCGTATGTGCACTCATAACTCGGGAATGGATCGTGCTTCGTGGATTCGTATTGCCCCCAGGAAGAACATATGCTACTTTTTGTCGTGAAAATAAAAGTTTACGCGGATGGGATTGGGGATGGAAATTTGCATGGAGAACAATCCCGAAATATGTGTAAACACCGCGCGTGCGGTATGTGTGTGGCTTGATTCACGTCATTGAGAAAAGAGGAAATTGTAATAACCGTATTCTTGATATACTATGAAATAACTATCAAAAACATGCTTTATTTCACATCAGCAAAAAGCTGAAATTAATATGCCCCAGCTCATAAATGTATGCAATCCATCCCCGCAAGTTAAATGACATCAACTGTTATACAGTAAATGAAAGTGTCATTGGAATTTCATTCGGCTTGCATTGCATATTGTAGTCGTGCTGGTCTACGACATTTTTGTTAGTTGTTGTCCAGCTGTGATTTCTGCGTGCCTGGTAGTTCACGAAAGATTTGGCACCACTTACAATTTAACGCTGTCAGAAGTCAAGGCCGTAGGGAGGGTATCACAGGGGTTCGATACCCCCCGAAATGATTAACAAGTGCACTTTTTTAAAAGGATAACAGAACAAATCCAAACAAAAATGAGCCAATTCGGTCAATTACCAAAAAGATTCAAATCAAATCAAGCATAGTGTTACATTCTGGCTGGGATTCGAAAAGATAAAACACTATTCTGTTTAACTTTTCCAATAAAATCACTTTACTTACACTTTCTACTTATTCACTTATTAAGTACCAAAACAATACCACTTAAATCAATTCTTAAACGTTTCAATCCAGTCGCTTTATTCACTGTATTTCTTTTCACTTATTTATCTCACAACCGATTACTCTTTCGAACTTCACCAATCACTGGTTAAAAATCAACTGTACATCTCTGTTCTCAACGCGCCCCTTTTATATCCGCTCTGCCACCTATCAGCGAATATTCCAGAAGTATATTCCAACTCTTCTCTAGATGGTTCTAGAATAAGCTAACTTGAAAGATTCCAGTCTCCAATTGGAAGTGGAACTTGGAGGGTGAATAAGTGCCCGATTCACCACAATTCCTGAGTGCCTGATTCACCACAATTCCTAAGTGCCTGATTCACCACAATAATTGACTTTTTTCAATTAAAAATACCTAAGCACCTTTACATACTACTTCACAAAAATACGAAGACGAAACTTATGTCGTTTTCCATTAGGATTTTCAGATTTTGCTCTCAGGTTTCAGATTTTACGTGCCCAATGGAACATAAAACAAGATTTGTCTTCCTTTGCATTTGTGGTGGTGCTTGTTTTAAAAGTCAGCTGTTTTCAAATTGTTATTTGTGTTTATAAAAATTTATTCAATTTATGTTGAACTTGATCTTGATCTATCTATCTATTTATTTATCACAGAACTTTCGTCTAAAAACGTAATTAATAACACACTTTTAAGTTTGACAATTAACAAATGTTTTGGTGTTAGTGCAAATAGGTGTATATCTCGCTCAGATATCGAGGTTCGCAAAATTGCTCTGACTCTTAAAAAAGTTATTTTTTTGCAGCCAATGGAACATGACATCTGAAAAACTGCTCTGAATCAGGAAAAAAAGGGTTTTTTCTGTCCCAATGGAAAACGACATTTATGTCAATTCGTCGGGAGATAGAAATAAATACTGACGAAGTAATTGATGTATTTGCAGCAAATAAGGCCAAGCGACTAAATTCAGTTTTATAAAATAATTCTTTACTTTGTTATGGTGAATATGGGTTGGGGTCAAAATTATGGATGGGTCAACATTATTTTTACAAAATTCTGCAAACATTAAAAAAAGGTTGGGAAAATGTTAAAAAGCACGCGCTTTTTTTCAGAATTTTGTAAAGATAATCATCTCACTTATTTATGCATAAAGCGTAGAGAATTTTTTTTTTAAGATTGCTGTGTTATTTTTGACAATCACTCTTTTAGGTAGTGTTTTTTGCTATCCCTTCGTGAACGTGTGCTGATAGTGTTATTATCATAATGAATGTTTAAATCGTTAAATCCAATAAAGGGAAAGAAAAGTTTTGCGTGGATGGAATGGATGGGGATGAGGAGAGATTCAAACAGAAAAGAAAAAGAGAACAGATCTTAGCTCTCTAACTTTTTTTAGTTTCTTTATTTTTTTGGTAATTTCAAATGTGAAATAATTTGTTTCTTCTGGATTGTTTTTTTCTTGTAGGTAATTTATGTATATATTATTAAAACTTGAAATGCATGATATATTATAATTGAAAAATATTTTTTGTTCATGTTCATATTGTTTTTTTTTTTTTTTTTAAAGCAGGATAAGCAGAATTTTATTGCTTAAAATTTAAAAATCAGAATTAAAAAAAGCTTAATTTCGTAAAGCAGAATTTTTGTGTGAGGCGACAGAATATTACAAAGCAGAATTTCGACCGGATCCCGCTAAATATAGCTACTTTTTTTTAAACTATTCCTACTTTTACTGAGTGGGTGGAGCAAGGAGTAACAACGATTCTCGCTGAATCTTGGGTTTTTGCCCTTAAAATTTCTGTTGGCTTTTCGGATTTTGATCTGAGATTTCAGATTTCTGCTGCCAAATCGAACATGAATCTTATTGGTAAGTAACTCGCGATGACCAAGTTATTGGAGATGACCAGCACAACTCCGAGGCAGAACCTGGCGATGAAATCATTCAAGATTATCCTGAAGGATCAGATAGCGATAGCTTTTCTGACTTAGACTCGGAAGATGAGGATCGGGATGTGCTTCAGAAACCGAATTAGATGGTTTGAAAATACCAAGGAAATACTTCAGTTCAATTTCGATGCAGGACTAGTGGAGTGCAGATAAACTTGGACGAAAAATGTTCTCCCCTTGACGTTTTCCACCAAATATTTGGATCGAAAATAGTTGACAAAATTGTGAATTCGACAAATGCTTATGGAGAAAAACTTTGCTCAAGCTATGGTCGTAAAACCAGGCATGCACGTTTTGCTGTTTTCAAGCCAACGCATTCCGAAGAGACGTTCCTTGGGCTTTGCTTGCTTCAAGCACAAGTCAAACCGCCAAAGAATCGTGATCTCTTTTCTAATGACCCCTTATATTACCATCCAATATTTCGGTATACTTTGAACTTTGACAAGTCAAAGATAAGGAAGGAAACCTCATATAGGTGCAAAAACTGTCCTGACAATGTTGCGCTTTGTCCTAGTAAATGCTTCGAAGACTACCACACTTCTAGAATACATTATAAGGTTTCTCAAGTTACAAAACAAAGTGAAGTAAATATGTTCGTTTTTGTATTCATTTTCATACCTGAACGTATTTTTATTTGTTTATTGAATTCGGTAAATTGAATTGTTTCTAACGTTTTGTTTTTGTTCTGTTTTTCTTAAAATAATAATTAATTTATGTCTAAATCAAGCGTTTTTTTATGTATTTCACAACTTCCATATAGCTGGATATGCCGTCTTGTCAATTTGCATACGTTTTTTCTTCAATAGGTCATGACGGCTATAGCCGACATGTCGGGCTTTCCCGCGCTGTCCCATTGACAAACTTTAACGCTATAGGTAGCTGGGTTGCGGCGGCAATAGCCGTCAGATTGAAGAGTGAGTAAAAACTATCACAATCACATTCTATATCGATTTTCACCATATTGGTCCAATCCCGGATAGAATATCTCTAAAAATGTCGGAGATATGTGTGTGTCATTCTAGCGTTCCACACCGAAAATTATGTGTCCGCGATCGTGTTAAAATAAAATAAAATAAAATAGGTAGAGTCGCCTAATTGCGGCCGCCTCCAGTTTTCGGCCACCTCTCAGAAAAGTCGTTGTAACTAGTGAATTCGTACATATTTCTCTTTGCGAGTTTTTGTCTTATATTGTTCTCTTTAACTTCTCTCTGAATCTGTCACAAGTCTTGTTGCATTTTTTCTGTCGCTGTCAAGAAATTAACTCTTTTACCTCGTTTTGCATTGGTGAAGGTTTTGCGTGAATTTACTGTTACAAGCGATAGTGAAATTGCTGTCGGGAATTAGTGTTTTGTGTGGAAACTGTATGGGTAAGTGTTTTCAAATGTTGTTTTTCTAATAAAATATATTATTTTTAATTAAAATTAGCTTTTAAATGCGAAAAACTTTTGTATTAATTGCTGTTTTTAAAGGGGCCGGGGATAGGACACCAAAATAAACGCGATTGCCTGTTGTCGGCCAGCCCGGCCGGATATAGGCAACTCGAAAGGACACACGTATCCTAACTCCGGCCCCATCTTTTATCTTAGATCTAAAACAAATTTTTATTAGCTTCCCATTAACTTTTTGATCCTAAAATATTCAAATTCTTGTCTTAAGCGACTTAAATATGACCCGGGCAAATGAGAAACATGCTAAGAATCAGAAAAACCGCGTTATTCTGTACCTTAAAAGGAACCGATTTAGAACAAGCTTTATTTGAAATCCGTGAAAATAAACTTGCAATCAGGACAGCGGCAAGAAGGTTTACGATTCCAAGGATGACTCTTCAGGACCGAATTCACAAAATAACCTTAAATAACCTTGGGAAATTTAAACCCTGTCCTGTGCTCTCTGCATAAGAAAATAAGCTTAAAAACTGAATTATAAATCTATCGAAATTCGGCTTTCCTTAAACGTCTTGAAAACGGTGCAGGATATTCTTCAAGAAGAAGGCCCCAAAAATCCTTTCAATGACAGCAAATCCGTTAAGAAATGGTACTACGGTCTTTTGTGACGCCATTCCGATCTAGGCCCTGAATCTGTATTTAAAGCCGCGCTCAAATAACAGAGGATGGAATAAGAAAATGATTTACAAAGTTCAAAGAATAGTTTTCCCAAGAAGATGCTTTAGACATGCTTGGGGATTCTTATAGAATATTTAATGCCGATGAAACGGGATGGCTCCAAAAACTAGAAATGTCACTGCCCCAAAAGGAATTAAAAATCTTTACGGAGTCAAGGCAGCAAATGAAAAAAATAACTTTACTGTTCTGATGACTTTTTCAGCGATCTCCCTACTGGTTGAAATCAGTCCAAAGTAAGTAGCCTGAATGGGTTTTTGGCAAGACGGACAGCGGAATGATGCGAGGAGAAACTTTTCTTCAATATCTGAAAGAAGGTCAATTTCATCTCAGGCTTGGAAAATGTTCCAAAAAGACGAAAAAAATAAAAAAATGAAAACCGCCGAAGTTGAAAAAAGGAAGTTGTCCCAAAATGTCCTTACGGACGTGGAACAAGACGAATTTAAGAATATAGGCTGTGATAACTACGAAAATTGGTTTCATCTCCAATGTACAAATCTTTCATCCATGTCTTTTGCAGATGCCGAGCTGGAAGACTTTATTTGTCTAAACTGTGATAATTTTTTTTTTTTTTTTTCAATAATAAACATTTGTTTATTAATAGATACAGTGTTACAGTGTATTAAAAAATTGATTATAATAATTCCCATTAGCTTTAACAAAAAAAAAAAAAAAATATCTTACCTGAATTAAATTTAAGGATTTTCGTTTTTTTTTTTTTGTAGCTTAACCCTCAAAAGAGGAATTAACTAATTTATTTTTTTTTTATTATTTTTTTTTTTGTTGATACAAATTAGGTACTTTTTTTAAACTTTTTTATAGTAAAACATTTAAATCAAAAATAATAATAATTAAAGCCCTTTATTTACTGGGTGGCCGAATATGGGACACCAGCTGGTCGGAAATGGGAACCAAGGGGCCGGCTACTGGAAAAAATGACTTTTTTTACAAAAATCTAAATAAATGTTTTGTTGCAAAAACCAATTAATGTTCAGTTTATTTTACCGATGAAGAATTCAATAAAGAATTATTTATTTCAAGAATTATTTGAAAATGTTAATATTTGTGGTTACTGTGCTATATTTTATGTCGAAAAGTCCTTAAGGGGCCGGCAACTGGCGACTCTATACCTATTATTTTTTAAGGATCATATCATATTTGTCTGGCTACGGCCTTGTCAGGAGTTATTTTTTTCAATTTCAGACGCTCCCGGACTCTTTTTACCCAATGGAGAACGACAGTAGTAGGTAGGTACTAAGCTAACAGTTCGTATATAGGTATGTGGTTGACGTAGGAAAAGTGACGTTTCCGACCAATCTATTTTTCAGGTTACATCTATTCCAGATCAATGTAGTTGACTGAAGATAACTAGATTTTCGAATGTGCGCAATATAAACATACCTACATCAAACTGGGCAAAAGGCATTGGAAATGTCCTAGTGAAAATAAGGTGACTACAAAACATTCAGCAATTTCCTTATCAAATAACATATTATCAGCAGATTCATCATCACTTACCCCATACCAACTAAAGGTACCTACCCTAACTAGACATAGGTACCTACCTACACTCTATGACTCACATGCAACAGGGCGCGGTGCTCCAAATTCCGATTTATTTTTCTTAACAAAAGAAGAATACCATGTACAACGTACTCACATGCCACCATGGTACGAAAAAAAAAACTGGCTCGCTACACAAACGTGCAACAAATGTATGTAAATATACCTAGACCTACTAAAAATTGAGAGAGAAAAAAAAAACACATAAATTCCACTGAAAGAATTCCGCCCCTCTTTAGTTTACACACGAGTCAAACGTGTTCGCTGACTGAAATCAAAACAACATACACAGCCTCAGACTCATGTATGTTGCTAACTGCTTGCCGCCCAACAATTCCCCCCCTGAATGCCCCAAGAACAACAGGAATACCTACACACATCTGTGTTTAATAGCCGATCCTCTAGCATTTCGAAAATAACAATTTCTAAATTTAAAAGAACGCGTGACGCAAACCGAATAATTTATTAAACACAACCCCTTGTATGCAAAAGTTTTGTGTGATTAATAAAATTTATTTTTTTTTTTTAGTCTCGAAATAGCCATTATAGTTTCACACGACAACTTCGACTCACTCGAAACGTTCGGCATCAGTTTTGTTTCACCGGTGAACAAACCTTCCCCCCACCGCCAGCCGTTCGCTTAAATCCCAATCCAATCTAGAAAAACCAATAATATCTATAGAGAACGCGATGAATACTTTGATTGGCCTAGAAAACGAAATTCATCCTCATCACATATCTGTGAAGGTAATTATTAAAATATTTGCTCAACAAAAATTTTCATTTTAATCCATCCAAAGACACTGTCGGCTATGTATCTGAGTATGAGTGTGCGGTAGATAGGTGGAGGTACATAAGATCCCCACGCGAGTGGCATATTGGATACATGACATTCCCGCATGTGTACCAAGCGCCCCAACATTCACAACACAACACGTGACCCCCTCAACTGGCAATGCTTTAGCACGCTGGAATCGCGTGAGATATTACGTCACTGGATATGAATGCTCGCACATTCGTTCGTACCTATATCTGTATGGTGGTCCGGTACATGCATGCCATTGCCATTGTGGAATCCGATAATGGCCGAACGAAAAATACATAAACGGGTGCTACAAAGTAAGAAATATAAGAAACGGAAAGCCATTACAGGCCAAAGTGACACTAGCAAAACTCAAACGAGAAATAAAAGAATGGAAAGAAAATCCAACGCACTTAGCCCCCCCAAACAAAACGAAACCAAACACGAAATCCAAAACGAAAAGGAAGTTTGTCACGTTCACGTGTCTCCTACCCCACCCAGAAAACGAGGGCTTTCATGTGCACACATGCCTTGCCTATGGCACTGCTAAACTACAGCCACGAGATACAAAAGTAAAGCATTTCGACATCCGGCCCGGCCGCTATAAATCGGCGAATAAAAAAAATAGTTAGTGTGTGTGTAGTTTGTATTTGTATCGCTATACGAATTTGCCGACTTGTCGAATGCCGATGACGTTCAGGTAAGAGCTTTTTTAGTTGAAAAGTTCTCATCGAAGCTGACAAACATTTTGCACTGGCGTAGCGAATTTTCAAACGACCATTGGGAACATGAGCACCCTTTCTGTCGGACTTAAGTGACAATTGTTTACTAAGTCCGACGGGTGCCTGAGATTTTGTTGGCCAACGTCATATACCACCTCGGAGTCTTTGATGTCTATTTTGTAAGAAACACCAACACAAAATTTATTTCTTGGAGATTCTAGGCATGGTGAAGTGTGAAGTTGGTATTTATAATGACACAGCACTCAAGGCAGTAATACACATATCTTTGGGTATGTGTGCGTAATTATAGGCAAGCGGAAATACCATAGCGAGCTTAATAAAACACCATAGGTTACGTGTTCAAATCCGAGCCAGTACCACGAAACATTTTTCACAAATAAAAACGAATAAGTTTAAGTGAATTATAAGCGAACACAAATATCAACAATTTCTCCCCTAGCTTACTAGGACGCCACTCGTGGAGAATATCCACTGCGCCACAAACTCTTTCCTATCCCTCTTTCTCTTCCTAAAAAAAAAAAAAAACTTGAATGCCGCGCTGTGCCCCGCATTATAAGAGTATTCATAACCCCTTGAGCGCGAGTAAAATTATATAAAAAAAAAAAAAAAAAAAAAAAATAGCAAGCGGAGACCATCCAGCTCAACGGTACGGACAGGGAGGACCACCCTGTCCACACCCACCCCGATCGCCTCTCGGGAGAGCGGACTGTGTTAGGATGTCAACACAGCACACGAAGCTGGAATACACACATCTTCGTATGTGGGCGCTATTGTCGGTCAAGCGAAAAGACCACAGTGAGCCGACGAAACACCCACAAAGGAGGAATACACAACCCTATTTCCACTCAGGTAGGCGGTCCATCTACACCACTAGTGCGAAATGAAAAATATTGAAAACGCACGTACTAATTTCACACCACCACTAACTCTCTTATGCACGACCGCGATCGACGGTACAGCAATCTACCCAAAACGTGAACCGCTCTCTGAAGGAAATCGCTCACGCTCACATTTTAACTTACTTACTTACTTACTTAGATGGCGCTACAGTCCGGGGTGAACCTGGGCCTCAACCAATGGGCCTCCGCAGTTAGCGCGATCTTTAGCTAGGTTAGGTTAGGTTAGGTAGACGGGTAGGTAGAGCAGGGTGAGGCCTGCAATACCTCACTCAGGTCCTCGTGGACCCATTGTGATGCCCTTTTTTGGGGGTTAACCGTTGGTGTTATCGGTGGTCTCCATTCCTTCTCCTCTTGCGGTTACCTGACGCTGTCTAGCCATCCCGATTTTCTCAAAAACCTGTAAAGATCAGACAGTGAGACATCAGAAAGTTCATGTACGTCATGGAAGTAAAAGCTTCCAAGTGTTCTGTTCCTAAAGTGACAGAGACTCGGGAACTGACAAAGGAAGTGAGGTGAGTCCCCGTGAACCTCCTCGTCTCCGCAGCCTCTATATATGTAGTCATCTTTGAGATTTAGTTTCATTGAGTAGTTTCTAAGGAAGTTATGACCAGTTAGAGCCCCTTCTAACTTAGATAGCGATGACCTGTCAAACTGTAATAGTTTGTTGGTCCGGCTTCTGTTATATTCTGGCCAAAGCTTCCGTGATATTTCACAGGTAGTGAGTTCTTTCCACCTGTTGTTGGTTTTTATTCGAGTTTTGTTCTCTAACTCGCTCTCTGAGATTGCAGAGTGGTAGCTTGATTGATTGAAGCGCGTTTATCAGTTGCCATTGTTCGCTTAACCCAGCGGTTTCGCGATAGAGATGGTTGTCAAAGGCAGTAATACTTTTTAATACACGTGAACTTGATGAGCATTGACAGTGAAAAGAGTATTTCAACTTGACTAACTTGACAACAAATACGAGTAGATATTCCACTTAAAAAAATAAAAGGAAGTCGGAAAATATAAATTCAGCACAAACACCACCAACCTGCAATTGACATATTATCCAAGTAGCTAGGGGAAACTTCAAATAATTCAAACACAGCCCAAGTACCAGACTCTGGTTAAATTCGCTCGCCTTACTCATACCCACATTTATAACTTTCTCCATTACGAAGTATAAGAGAAAGATATTGTTTTCGTTCAAAATTTGGAATTCGAGATGTTAATCAATTCTGACATTACGATGATAGAGGAACTCGAAAAAGGGGGTTGTAAAATGCTGTCCGCGGCCTACAACCTAAACGGCTGCCCTAATTTAGTTCAAACTTCGGGTTTGGAGTTGGGTCTACAGTTTGGGGATGTTTTTTTTTTTTGCACGGTAATGTCAATATTAATGGTACTTCCCATACAAAATTTTCATACCAGTTTGATTTGTTCGAAAACGGCTTTAACGATTTCAACCAAAATTATAATTTAAGCTTAAGTAGCTGAGGTTAACATGACTGCATACTCAGTTTTCGGCTAAAAAAAAAACACAAATCGAATACCTAACGGTACTTTTGAAATTTGGATTTATCTCGAAAACGGTCCATACAGAAATGTATTTCTAAGGTGATACTAACTTAATAGCAATCTCAGTTTTTCTCTGTATTATCGTACAATGGATTTTTGAAAAAAGTACTATTTCTAAAAATGTAGTTTTCTTTAGTTTACCCGAAATCGGCTATAACAATTTTGACCAAAATGCAAACTTAGAGTAAAATTGAAGTTTTGAAAATTATTGCGTCCTTCATTTTCAATTAGAATTACTGAAAACGCTGATCTTAAAAACTGCTCATATCTCGAAAATCCAATTTTCGATTTCGATAAAACCTTAAGACCCGAATCATGCTTATATTCCGAACAATAACTAACACACATTTTTAGTTTTCTATATGGTATTTTCAAACTAAACATTGCAATATTTGTTACTTTTCTGTCTGTGTAATTTTACAGAAACTGCTCTAACGAATTTGATCATAATAAATGTTAAAAATAATACAAGTAAATATTCTAAATAAGATCCCCTACTTAGTTTTTTCTCCAAAGATTCGAATAAATCATTTTATTTTTCATTATTTCTCAAAAATGACTACAAAAGCCAATCTATGTGTTCATATATTTTTCTTAGAACTCAATAAAAATGCAAAAATTGCAATGCAAAACTTATTTTCTACCTTTTTTCAACCATTTTGAATATGCATCCAGTTTCCAATTTCCAACCAATTGGAGTTCACACAATCAGAAAATCCCACTTCATGTGCACCTCCACACATTTCCATCGGGATATTCAGTTTATAACTGCTAATGCAAATTCAAAAATCAATCTCTGAGTTCTTACCTATAATCTAATATATAAAATTATCGTGTCACGGGGTGCGTAGTTGAACTCCTCCGAAACGACTCCACCGATTTTCGTGAAACTTAGTGTGCATATTGGCTAGGGTTGAGAATCGGACAACATCTATTTTTCTTATCCCTAACATGGTGGTCCACCACTAAATTTTTTATTTTTTTCATGGGGAAATACACTTTGAAAAAAAAAAGAAACTGAATAACATAAAGTAGTGACACTTCGAATACAAAAAAAAATATTTCAAATTTTAAAAGCAATTGTTGTTGTCAATTATTTTAATTGTTTTCCAAGCAAATTGTTGTTGTCAACAATTTTGATTTTTTTTTCTTTTAAATATATGTATGTACCTAAAAAGTTTGTTCTAATAAATTATGTTTACTACGTTACATTAAGTAACTTTTTGAAATGAAGTAGATACTTTGATTATAATAAAAATTATATTATGGCCAACGATATTTTGCATCGAATTCGCACTGTGACATCGGATAATGAACTGGAGATGTCAGATGAAATGCGCAACAAAGTGCCACTTTGTTCTGCGAATTGGGGATGCCACAGCTAGAACTGGAGCGAGAAATGGACTTCGAACGAATCGCATTGAGTCAAGCTGTTGTTGCGTTCAGGTAACGCACAAAAAGAAAAGGAAGTGTTTGTCTCCCACCTTTCCACCTTCCTACCTATTCCCGATTTTTCGCCCTCGATTCCTTCCGCTATCATCTTGAGGAAGTGGCCTAAAAATGAATCCATATTTCCCTTGGTCACGGCATCACGCGTGAACGGCTGGACCGATTTCACTAATTCTTTTCTTGTTGTGTTTGTTATTGTCAGGAGAAATCTTATGAAAGAACAAATTAAGAAAATTGCGCGGAAAATTAGAAAATTTAAGAATACTCAACCACCATATTAAATTATATCTAATGTAACCATAGCGCTTTTACAATTCAAACTTTTTTGATGTAACCTTATGGCGCTTAACCTTATGGCATAACATTGACATAATGCGTGCTGCAAATATCGTCAAAGAGGATGTAAAAAAATGAATATCGTTTAAAACAGATGCTTCGATCGGAGTTATTATATTGATAAAATACATATAAAATAATTAATTTATTTTTTCTAAGAAACATGTGGCGTTGTAGGCGTATATGTCGTTTTTCAGTTTAATTAAATTTTCTTTAATAATAATCATCTTAATTTATACATATAATTCTTTCGGGACGAAACTGGGTCAATTTTTATGATTCTTCTTTTGTTATGTTCGTATTGTTGTATTTTAGGTTAACGCAAACTTAAAAGATAGGATTTTTGACCCACTATATGGCGTTGTTTCACGATTTCCAAAATCACTCACCCGATTTCAATGAAATTTTGTAGATTTATATTTTTCATTTCCGCTTGAAGGATAGGATACTTTTGGACCTGATAGGTGGCGCTGCTGCCGATCTCCGAAACAGCTCTACCAAGTTGATTGAAATTTTGTAGATGGATATGGTTGCTTCCAGTTTTAAATTTCGGATAGTTTTTGACCCTATAGGTGGTACTTTGAAAAACACAAGCGGGATAAGAAAACGGATTTTGGCACGTCCCATTCAAAAATAAAATCAAACTCTATTTCTAAAGTTGTATAATTAAAATTATTAATGGACATTGTTCAATTAAAGTAATTTGCGAAATGTGAGCAAGACTTAATACGAAAGGTATGGGCAAAGCCGGGTGGATACAGTTACATATAAAAGAGACTGACGTCCGAATGTGCACTCATAACTCGGGGACGCATCGTTCAATTCTTATGATTTTGGTTGGAAGGAAGGGCATAATGCTACCTTTTGATGTGAAAAAAAACTTTATTGGGATAGTTGAATTTTTTAATTCTTTAGATGTTCCGGGCTTACATCTTCATAATTTGGACTTGAAAGTCAGCTCAGTTAAAATGCTGTTGCGCAACATCAATGTATCGAAACTTTGTAAAGGATCGCATTTGATTTATGGTTAAGGATCTTACATCAAATATCATGCAAGTGATAATTTTGAGGGGAAATTTCAAAGGCAAACACTCTTACTCCGCAGATTTCGCTTATTTAGAACGATTTACCATTCGTGCGGCTTCAATTTCCCGTGCGTCTCGCTTTCACTATGTCAATAATTTATTGCAAGGATAATCGATGGATGTTTGTGCATTTGTGGCATCAATCTTGATTTCCCATGTTTCTCACATTGTAAATTTAGTGAAAAAGCGGAAGGTTGGCCGAAACGTAAAAATCATTGCGGTTTGATTGAAACAAATCAACATTGCTATTCATAATTTATTTATATTGCATTTAATATAACTTCTGAATAAAGAATTTTAATTGGCCGAATTACATAAATTAGGAAGTGCATTGCGCATGCTCGGAATTATTACTTTCTTTACATTAACAAATTTGGGCGGAACGAAGTTTGCCGGGTCAGCTAGTAATATATAAAATTATATATATCTTAAAAAAAAAAAAACAGAAACTCCTACTACTTGTCCCTGTTACTCAAAAACTTGTAAAGTGTAAGAGCTCTAAATAGTGCAGTAGGCGCCTAACCAGAATTTGAGACAATCGCCTGTCACTGAGAGCTTCAATTTTGAAAAACTCACGATGGCCGCGTTCCACTGCCCGCTAGATGACTAGCGGCATGTCAAACTCCATTTAAAAAAAAAATACATCTCTCAATCTAGCGCCAAACAACCCGCTGCATTGAGGAAAAAAAACAAAAACAACGACATGTCAAAGGAAATCGTCAAACGGTTACAAAAATAATAATAATAAATACGAAGCCGAGCAAGGGTAATTGTGATAAAATTGGTAATAATGTAAGTAAAATAGCAATTCAGATATTATTTTTATAATATTTGAACCATTTTTTTCATTGTAGTGGGGACTGACGCCGTCGATATTGTTCTCGGGCGAGCGTTCCTTCATCTGGGATAATTTGTGCTAAACGTCTAACGAGCAGTGGAACCCGTTATGGCAGCACATATAACAGATGAGCAGATGAATAATCCAAAAGTGAATTTTATTTAACACCATTCCTTTCTCTATATTTCATGAACCGTTTTTAGGGTTCCGTAGCCCATTGGTCTGTCCGTCCGTCCGTATGCCACAGCCACTTTTCTCCGAAATTTTTAGAACTACCTATACTGTTGAAATGGTAAGTAGATGTATTCTGTGAACCGCATTAAGATTTTACCCAAAAATAGAAAATAAAACAATACATTTTGGGGGTTCCCTATAGGTACTTAAAATTGAAACTAAAATTTTTTTTTTTTTTCATCTAACCCATACGTGTGGGTATGTGGTGTATCTATGGATAGGTCTTCAAAAATGATATTTAGGTTTCTAATATCATTTTCTCTTAAACTGAATAGTTTGCGCGAGAGACACTTCCAAAGTTAAAATGTTTTGAGAAATTGTCCCACATTTTTTGGGGGTATTTTCCATTTTACGGATTTATACTTAAATTAATACTTCTAGTCGTGTATATCTAAATAATCGGACGTTTCTAGTGACCGCAGTTTTCAATGTTCATGATTATTTTCTCAAATTTTCGAAAGCTAAAACAAAAAGTTGTTTGCGAAAATAAATTGAATTTTAGCTTCATAAAAATACATTCTAATGTGTTAAGAATGTGGGTGTTATTTTTATTGTTCCTTTGTAAAAAAAAAAATGCGTGAAACATGGGGTTTGGACTTTTTTTTGACAGCATATTCTTCTATTTACAGAATGTTGAAATTATGTCCCATCTTTAAAAAATAAATTACGGACTTTTACCCCACTTTCGAGGGACATTAGTTCAACATTTTATTGTGGAATTATGTCTCTCCAAAGTGGGATAGAAGTCCATGGACAAAAGTTGATTATAAACTTATATCTCGTGGACTTATGTCCCTGCCCCGTTAACAATAACATTGAAGTGTATATATTAAATAAAATAAATAGTTGGCCCAACAGGTCCGTAGGGACCATGCGCCTAGCTTCTCACAACCATTCGTTTTGTGTGAGTTTTTAATTTTTGGAAAGAATGGAAGAGATCTACATTCTACAATTCTAATTTTTGTTTTTCTTTTTGGGGCGTTTTTTCATTTTGTTTTGGGTAATATTTTCACTGCAAAATTGGGGCCATTTTTCATAATGAAAGAACTCCCTAATTTCGGGGCAATATTTCGTTTGTTTTGGGGCAATTTTTCATTGATGCCAAATTTCATGTAGCCTGGAAAATCGCATGCCAGTCAAATAAAAATTCCAATGTTCAATATTCTTGCTTGTAAGTTTGTTTGAAAATTTTTTTAAATTGATTTTGAATAGTAAATATCAAAGTCTTAAATATTGTATTCTTTGCAAATTGTGTCCACGCCTCCCTTTTACAATCGACATGCCGCCCTGGGAGGTGTGCCCCACCGGTTGGGAACCACTGTACTAGACGCTATAAGAGGTGTTTAGTTTAATAACCATCTCCATACGAGTGGAACTTGATCCAAATATCTCACTGTTTAAACCGTCCCCGTCAGCACAGTAGCAGCTTGATATTCTGCTGTTCTTCCCACTTTGTGAGTCACCTCAGTAATAGCTAGGTTTGGTAAGAGTGGCAGTTTGCATTATATGGAGATGATGCTGTGTCCAGTTATTAACTCGGATTTGATTTCTATCAAAAAATGTTAAAATTTTCGACCTTTTAGTGTCGATTGCGGGCCACAACCGTTCCATCGCTCCTTAGCCAAATTTAATGTGAGATTATCAATGAAGCTCTTAGCTGCGTTAAAAGCTGTTAGTACATGTTCGTCAGCTAATGTGGAGGACAGAGCCGCATCTGAAAAGTTTACATTCTGCCTTCTTCCCTTCCCTTCCACATTAACATATCCAGGAACCCAGCACAGCAGTACGGAGTGCGATGGCTTTTGTTGTCAATGCCAAAAGTCACTAACTTACGGATTTAGAGTTGTTCGCTTTAAGTGCTGCTTGGGTCTTTATGAAAAAAATGAGTTCTCTCTTCAAAACAGTTTGTGTCGCTTTCTTAACCGCGTAGCTGCTGTGAATCTCCAACCGATATGACTTGGTTCTTCTGAGAAAATTTCACCTGTGAAGTGGGGTTTGCCTTCTACGACAGTTCTCGGGGAGTGCCAGTCCCAAAGGCAAAGTCATATATCGGTTTCTTGTAGTCCGTGAGTGGAATAAGTCCGCTGTGATTATAGATGTCAAGTATGCTCGAGTAACCGAGCGATTCAATTTGTGCTTCCTTTGCATCACACTGTTCTTTGCAAGAATATCAATCAGGAATTGTATATTTTCACCCATAATTGTAAGTTATCAATATCCGTCTTCGGTATAATTTTAGTAGCTCCTCAAAAACCGCATCAACCTTATTCCGTCTGATTGTAATAAGCTAAACTCCTTGCGTTTGTTTTGCAACCTTTGCAATTCTCTACCATCCTAAATCAAAGATATTTCAAATCCTTTCAATTTTTACAATGAAATTTATCGACATTTTAACTTATCACGCCAAATCTGATCCTTCATTTTTAAATTTCTTTAATAATTTCATCAACTCAGTTTCTCACCCGTAAGGTACTTCATGTGAAACAGCTTTGAGATATTCGGCCCTAGCGAGGTATCCGTCGAAACGGAAAATTCTCTGCAACACATACTCTTTCGGAGGCTCAAACTCCATTCGAGTTGTCTGACTTCGGAAGAGAAATAAACAATTGCGATGGCGCACCGCACTCGTTAACAAATTCCGTAACAAATTTCTGTCGGAAATCGTCATGAATTTAGAAAAAAAATTCACTTCAACGCACTTCAACGTAATTCGCCGATATGCGTTACAAAATGTTGGAACAATACAACAATCAAAAAATTCAAAAATCTACCGAATCGTGCAAAATCGGAGAACTTTCCGTTTCGACGGATACCTCCCTAGGGCCGATTTATTCAATTTTACGAAGTCAAAAGACGTAGCACTATGAAAGACTAAATTTTATTTGATCCATCTAGGAAATTTGTCGACTTCCTTTGTGAAATTGTGTTGCTTCCTCATCCAATTCAGCTGTCTGTGGCTGGCTCTGCGAAATAAGGCCCCAATGAAATAAGGCCCAAAAATAAAAATGAAATAAGTCGCCAAAAAATTATACAGGAAACTACAGCAACGATTTTTAATAAAATTTGGGGTGTTATTTCCTTTTTTGGGGCCTTATTTCATAATGAAAAAGGGGTATTATTTCATTATGAAATAAATATATGGGGCCTTATTTCATTTTCTCTTTTGGGGCCCTATTTTCTGCAGCCCCTGTGGCTGTGGCAACCTGGGAAGTTATAATTGAGTGGTTTCTGTGCTACCATTAAGGTGATGGTGTTTATATCGTCTAAATGCGAAAAGATGGAAATGCTACTATCGAAACACTTTTGAAAACTACGCGCATCAAATGCAACACAGGGTGGCAGGACTGACCACTTTTGTAATACGTCATTATTTGTCATTTAAAAGTATATGTTACTTTCCACACACTGCAAGTCCAAAATCCCAACCTATACGCTATACGTGGTCCATAATACCCAATAAATTTGTAAACTAAAACACTGACAACCCAAATTGGTTATAAATAACAACGTCGACAAAAGAACAGAGTCAGGGATGTCACTTAGTGATTCATAAATATTTTTATTTTGCTATTGCGAAATGGTACACACAGAACTTTATATTAATTTTAGCGCAGTGTTAAAGGTGCGAACACAAAACTCATTTTATTGCGATAATGGAATGTCCTTCATTCGTCGCCACACCAACTAAGGCCTCGTGAACTCTATTGTTTGCTTCAATATTTGACTGCCATTCTCAGTTGTCACAATTTCCACTTTTTCTACCATCTTGGGTATTGAGGTGCTTGTTGTTGCCACCGAAAGTCCTTGCTGATGATGCCCGTCTAACAGAGAATCCTTAAGTTCACTGCCATCCTTTCCGATTTTGAACACAGTAGACCACCGTTTATACGGCTCGTATGTTGTATTAATAAACGATATCTCTCGCTGAATACTCAGGCGATTGTCTTGCTTCCTTGGATTGCTTATCACTGAACTGCATTTTATTGTATCCATAATGGGGGACTAGTTCTCCTATAAACTATCTAAACTATCGCGATGCCTAACCAACGAAAAGTATAGAGTCTGCCTGGAGTCAGCTCACTTTTTATTATATTTAAATTTATGAAATTCGATCCCCAACAGTCGTCACCTCAAGTCGTCGTAATTAAATTGTGTAAACTAAATGCGGTTGAGGTTTTCGGCGCTGAAACTAATTACCAACTTAAGTAACGCCAGTTGGGCGGTCATTACATCAGGACTTTTAAACTCAAAAACGATGCACAGACATGTGTCATATTATGCTGGTCCTAGTGACAGGTAATTCATGTTCACCTCTACTAGATTAACGTTTCAGTGTGCTGTGTGTGTTTGCCATCGGATTAGAGTACTGTGCGAACATGTGATGCGCTGACGCAAGCCAGTATCGGGATTACTTTCAGCAACGAGTTTGCATGGCTATTTATTGTTGTTCTAGCTGCGATTATTTTATGACATTGTTGTCAGAGATTAGGTTGAGCACTTGAAAAAAAAATAATTAAAAAGTCTCTTCTGACGTTTTGACGTATAGCCAAGACGGACTCATATATTTCTAGGATATAATTTTATTAATGAAATTCTGGATAAAGTAGTGAAAATTAAGCACTTACCCCTGTATTAATAAACACTGTGTAAAAGTTATCAACTTGCTACTCAGCAGTTATGTCCAATTTTTGTATGCTATCTGACGTTTGCTAACTAACTTACTTGTGCACATTTTTTTATTAATAAGGGGGTTAATTGTTTGCATTTCTACACAAATAAGTGCTTTATAAGAGTTTTGGTAAATAAATATCTTGCTCTCAAATCTTAGCGATAACAGCTGATGAGCTGAAAATGATTTATTCTTTCACCGAATGTGTCTAAGTAAATGTGTTTTATCAGACAAATTGACATTTGATGACTTTCAATGTCAATGTCAACGGCTTATAACACTTGGATTGATACGATGTTACCTTCGCATTGGCACACCTGCAAGGTATTGTTATACTTGCAACAATCTTTACTCATTTAGTATGACACATGTCGTACGATCTACTTGACACTTCTAGGGTTCTAGGACTCACGGTAGTTGTTGTAATTGCGTGCGTGAAGATAAAAAAAAAACACTAAAAGTGAAATAAAAATTACTTCTTGAAGTAATAGACTTGTGCTGAGTAATGTGCTACCAAAGATTATACAAACTAGATGGTTAATTGGTAAAATTTAAAGTGGGGGCAACTATGTTCCACACTTTTGTTGCCGATTAGTTACACGGCGTTCACATCGCAGTTCAGTTTAAACGTTTTTTAAAGCTTATGAAATTGTTGGAAAATGGAATTCCTTATATAATTTCAACACAATGCCAAATACTTTCATATAATAATCATTTGTCAATATCTATACTCTGTTCAATTTATATTTTCAGTACAGGCCTTATGGGAAGCTCTTTTTTCTACCAGTGGTGCCTGTAGCTACTCTCACGGCACTCAAATACAAGATTTGCCACTGAAATAGAAACAAAACCACTGGCATTCCAAAGAAATTTGTTGTTGTAATTTTCCTGAAGTTCGCATACATTCCACCACCACCAGTCTGCCTCACAGCCGCGGGCAGAATGAGCACGATCGTCTTGCGTTCGCTTGCTATTATCATCAACCAAAATAAGCAGTGTGAGTGACTGAAGCACATCAGAGAAATGTTACCATATGTCAATTTTAGCATATCATTAAGGGTTTTTCTTTGAATTTTGTCAAAGAACTTTCGGTTTTGGTGCTTTTTAAAGCTTTTGAGAGCGAATAAATGAATTTGATTATGTGGGATGTTGCCATACAGTTTTTAGGTACTCCTTTAATTATTTTGTATTTCTGAAGGATCTGTTAATATGCAGCTAAAGTTAAACCATTTTTTCTAAATAAAGGGTTGGTATTTGGTAACCCTACCGATATTTGTGAGAGAATTATGCCAATTTATAGTGGCAACCATGTGAGAGCTTTAAAATGGAGACAGCTTATTTAAATCCATAATAGTAAGGGTGAAAGGCAAATGGCCTATCTTCCCTGTACTAAAAATATAATTTGAACAGAGTATAGCAGGAATCCATCTCATTATATTAATCGGAGAAAAATGAACTTACACGGGTTTTTGAACTTTTGTTGAATTTTTTGAAATAGATCTGTTTTTTTTTTCGTTGATTTTAATCTTTTAACTTTAATATTTTAACACAATATAGGGAAAACGATTCTTTGAAGTGGGAAACACACATTTCCGTTTCAGCATAATTTGTAATCTATAATTGGTACGTAAACTTGTACAATAATTATATATGCAAGCATGCATTTGTGCAAAATGAATTCAACATTTTTTTCCGTGTATACTATTGCTCTCAAATTTAGCTATGTATGTATTTTTTCTGGTAAATGCCATAATTCAAAATTCGTCGTAGATCGCCCTTTATTTATAGGTATGATATACTAAAAGCAGTAAAAAAATGTTTTGACCACTTGTTGTTCTCGTAGTAGGCGCAGTGGCTTAGTGCTTAGTGTGTTGGACTACTAAGCGAGGGGTCGAGGTTCGAATCCCGCAAAAACCGAAATTCCAACTTAGGGTTTTTTCCACTGCGCCACCTCTCTAACTGTCTTGAAATAGCTTCTCAATTGGCCGTTTGGAGTCGGCATAAAATTGTAGATCCCTTCCATTTGTTTCAAACTTGAAAAGCTCAAACAAAACGAATGGTTGTTAGAAGCTAGGCCTAGGTTTGAAAGACGAAAAGAGACCCGGCAATGGTGGTCTGATTCGAATATCTCTAGAATCTTATACTTAACTTTACTTTTGTTGTTCTCCAAAAACACAGCATAACAAATTTTAGTATTGACTTTAAATTTACAGAAGCTCACAATATTGCGAAATTTGTATGCCACTGTGAACTACTAAAATTTAGATTCGAGTCTAAAAATGTTTATAGATAATAGAGTGCACTTGTATTTTTAAATAAATAATAATTTGTAGAAGTTTGTAAAAATATCAGTGGATTGGATTGGATATTTCAAATACATTATTATACAATTTTGTAAAAGAAAATATCTATAGAAAACGAAATAGTGCGAATAGCAACAATTAACAAAACAATTCGGAATTTTACTAGTACATATTATAATTTCAAACAAGTATTTGCAATAAATAGTGTTTTTAAATTACCTTGGTCACAACAACAACAATAATAATATTTCGCCTTCTTTACTCTGCGGCCGGTGTCACCGATGAATGGTGGTGGTGGGAGTTAAGCGAGGGAAGAGAAAAGAGAATATGCGCTAGGGTAATTCTAATTGGATTAGTCACATTTTTCCTTCGCTTAGTCGAAGTCCTGTGGTCCTGTCTCCATTCTCCTGTCTCCTGTGTCTTTCTTGTATGAATATGAATCAGAAATTAAAAAAGAGAATCACACTCAGAGAACGTAGCTATATGCTATTATTGCGAAGTGTTGCCAGGTCGTGGGGAATTCCCCTTTTTGTGGGGGATTTCAATTAAATAATTGATGAAAGTGGAAAAGGGGAATCTTCAATCTTCTAGAACGAAATGTGGGGAAAATAAAAAAAAAAATTAAATGCCAGTACTTAACTCCAATATTTGGCATATTCAAGAATAAAGTTACCTTAAGTCCATTAGTCGGCTACCCCTCCATAAACGTCAACTGAAACAGCTGCTCATATGGCCGATCTTAGCCAATCAAAACCTAGATACTTCTAGACAGACAACTGCGGTCAGACATACTTTACTAGATACTTGAACGTCCAAATTCCCTTTTAAATTGAACCAGGATTGTGCTGAAGTACCCAATTGGGTAATTTGGCTATGGTATTTTAGCTTTGTCTCAATGCTCCGAGCGAAAAAGCAATGGCTCACATGTCTCAAAACTTATGTCGTTTTCAATTGGGATTTTCAGACTTTGCTCTCAGATTTCAGACTTTTCGTGCCCAATTGAACATAAAACGAGATTTTTCTTTCTTTGCATTTATGGTGGTGCGTGTTTTAAATTTCAGCTGTTCTTAAATCGTAATTTGTGTCTATAAGAATCCATTAAATTAATGTTTATATCCATTGCAGCGGCCAAATGTTAATTTTTCGCTATTTTTCACAGACTTATCGTCTAAAAACGTAATTAAACACACTTTAAAGTTTGACAAATGTTTTGGTGTTAATGCAAATAGGTGTAAATCTCACTCAGAAATCGAGATTTACAAAATTGCTCTGACTCTTAAAAGAAATGCTTATTTTGCGGCCAATGGAACATGAAATCTGACAGCCAGCTAATTTCGAGAGCAGAAAAACTGCACGGAATCTGAAAAAAGTTCCAATGGAAAACGACATTAAACAATTAAACATCACACTAAGTCGATTGAACGCCGTCGCATAAACAATAGAGTGTTTTGCGAAGCCCATCCTTTCACAGATGGGCTATATTTCTCATTCAATGGTTGGCTCGGAAAATGGATCAACTACTGGTACGCAAGTGGCGGGTAAAATTATAATCGTATAATATGACTGATTTGAAAATAAGACATATTCGATATGCACTTGCACAGGTTCATTCTACCTACATTTCAGTTTTTATATTGGAACTTGGTTGAACATTTTTGTGAAGAGCAGTCAGTTTGGTCAATATTTTGATTGTGGGGAATCCATGGGGAATAGCACCACGAAGAATGGGGAAAAAGGGGAATTTTAAGGTCTGTGATGGGGAATTTCACTTGAAGCGCCTGGCAACACTGTATTGCGTATAATAACTGTGTTCTCTATATACCTTCGTGAGGGGTGAATGGAATGGTGTGTGTTAAGCGAATGATGAAGAGAGGAGAATATACATAGGAGTGATTAAATTAGTTTGATGAATGAAAGTACATTTCGCCTTCGCTATTCGGCCAGTCGATTTCCTGATCAGCAATAAAAATTTGCAATTTTTCCCAAATTTCCCTTTTCTCAGGAGTTTAAAAATGTGTATTCTTTGCACACGCCAGCGACGATGCTGTGTTGCAATCAGTCTTGTGTCCATCGATAGAGACATTTTCGGAGGTAAGGTATATTAATTGTTTAAAATACATACACGTTTTTTCAGCTTGATTTGTTGTCGCAAGACTCTATTTTGTGTCGCAAAAAGAGTCAAATATCTCCTGTAAACCTGCGCGTGCAAAGTTCCATTAAGTTCGGACGGACTTATATAGTCCAAACTTAATTGTGCACTTCAAACAATTAATATACCCCTACTTCCGAAATTTTCTATCGATCGCCGATCGACACAAGACTGTAGACTGATTTCAAAACAGCTGCATTTAAGCAAAAAATTAAAAATATTCTTGAATAAAAAATATAAAAATACAGACACATGAAACAAAATGCAATACCTACCTCTTTAATTTTAGTACTATCTTTTATCAGCATTAAAAATGTTGAATACAATATTAGTTAAAACTATTTATTCCAGCATTGACCCGAATACGATCAGTAATTTCAGATAGTCAAATTCGCTTCAAGTCAAATATTGCTAAACCAATTTTATTTATATGATGATAATATAAAAACTGTGTGGCCGATTTTCGACCACTCGGCGAACCTGGTAGTTATAAATTCAATTACCAATTGCTTGTTATTAAAAAAGTATCAAGCGGCCATTAATTACACGTACATACGGTTCACAGTTCACAGATAGGAAGAATAAGAGCACACGAGAGAGGGCTGTCATTCCATATTTAGATGGAAAATCGGGTAAGTGAGTGGAAGTCAGCTTTCCATAAGTGCAGATTTGTCTGCATTTTTCAGATTTTCGACCTAGCTGTAGACTTTTAATAATCAGAAATCTGCGTTTCAGATTTTGTCTGCATTCGCAATAGTGTATTTTGTTCTTTTTAAAAAATAATTTCAACATTTTTTGCACACTTGCTTTCCTGTATGCTATCATTTTCGTATTCAGCTCTTCTTTTTTTTTTTTGTTATTGTTACTTAAAAAAATGTTATGAAATAGGTAAGATTTTTCCATAGAAATAGATAGATTTTTTTTTGACATAATTGCAGATTTGTCCATATATTTTTAGGCCAAAACTGGTGGAAGTTGACCGTCTAGTTTGGATAGTTTTTGTTTGCTTTGCTACGTCTGTCGTCTGCAACGCTCTTATTATGTGAACTCACTATCGTTCAAGATAACGCTCGAGTTCTATTTATTTATATGCTTTGAACGAAAGACGAAAGAAGTAAGAATTATTTCAGACTAATAACATTGTCCGGTATTTATAGCCATTTTTATTGTAGGTACATGAGGAATTTCTAGAATGATGGCCGCATGGAGAAACCACGATTTCTAGTGAACTGACCAGTGCTGCTATTGCAGTGTCGTTTGTAAATTCGTTTAAAGTCAACAAGTGACAAACAACAGAAACAGAAAAAAAAATCACACTTGCGGAATTTGGTCCCTACAAAAAGTGTATTCGTTCTGTAGTAAATCCTGGTTCTGTTTACGTTGCTCGCTTAGCTACACAAAACTGAAACACAAACAGATTAGTTTCGTTTGATTACATTTAAGCTTTAACTTCAACGAAAAAATGGAACAGATTTTGAAAATGTTTGTGAAGACGATTTACATGAAGCTAGTTGTCGAATTGCTGCGAATAATCCCTTTTTTTTCATTTTTCGTTTGTTATTCATACGTGGTCATCACAATATAGAAGAGTACGTTGCGAAACAAATAGCCAGATGACAGATGCAGAAAAGTAAAAAAAAAAAAATTGGTGCGACTGTATCCAACAGTCTCGAAATATGTGTAAACACCGTGCGTGCGGTATGTCATGCTTTATTTCACATCAACAAGCTGAAATTAATATGCCCCAGCTCATAGATGTATGCAATGATAAAATGTATGCAATGATAAAACACAGTGACGCATTTTCGTCCCCGCAAGTTAAATGTGTGGAATTACTCCACCAGATTCCAACAACGCTCGCTTAGATGTTTACACATCAAAAACTACCCCCAACGTTAGATTGGCATTTGACAATCAATATAGACTTGTTTACGTTCTGCTGTCAAACAGCCATTTTCCTGTCCCTAAATTCTGTTGCTAAAAAAAAAAGTTCTGATTTTAATTCTGTTTCTGTTCCTGTTTATATTCTTTGTCACTTGATGCTTTAAGTGACCATTTTTGGAGATGTTTCAAGAAAAGATGGCAATAGGATGGAGTTAGTCTTTGTTCAGCTATGCATAGAATTTTCTAAGTACGCATGCGGCGGCAATGACACTCCTTTGTTTTATATGGGCACTAATCCTTTAAAAAAATCCTATACGCACTATGAAGCTAGTAGGCAAATTTCCCATTTTGGTTTTCAGCCAACAGTTGATTTTATATAGGCTTTGGTAAACAAAAAATTCTGCTTCAAATGTGAGACGTTTACAATTGTTATTTTCCCATGGTGAGCTTCCGTAAATTTATTTTAGGATAAAAGATTTATCACATATTTATCACATGAACTACTTAATCCTTTTTTGTTTCATTTTTACAATTTTTAATTTTGGTGCAAAGCAATCACTGCGCAGCAAAAACATTTAAAAGAAAAACAAAATGTTCACATCTTTTAAATTAAATGTCACTACATATAAATATTTATCATTCCCATAAGTTTCATATTCGCATTTTCGCTTCCGTGTTGGTCTCATGAACCGCAGATAGTTCTGCTATCGAAACTTGCCACTTCGTTTACTATTTCACATAAAATATGTATAAACTGAGATTCTGAGATGAACCATGCGAGCGAAGTGGAAGAAGCATTTAAGCAACATTTTTTTAAGCAGGTATTGCGATTTGACCTTTTATAGTTAGTTATGTTAACTACTATCGCTGCTATAATGAATACTAAAATATATATAAACTTACCACAGTTTTCGAAGATAAATATATTATAATATTACGTATTCTTTTTGTAAACGAAAAATAATTAAAAAAAAAGAAGTTTAAAATAGTTTGTACTCATGATATACAGAGTGTCCGCCGGGAAGGTATACTACTTTGTTTTGCCGCCATTTTGGTAAACATTAGTCTTGACAGTTCATATTTGGCAGTCGTGAAGTAGACACGTGGCAAATTTATTATGGAAAATAATCATCGATTACTGTGACGATGAGAAAGTTATACGTGCAAGTTTTGGGAGAAACAACATGCCAACAAAACGCACTATTTATCGTGCAGTGAATGATTTCGAAGAAAGAGTGTCTGTAGGTGATAGGCCCAAGCATGGACCACAACGTACCGCAAGATCGGCTGAAAACATAACTGCTGCTCAAGGAAGCGTTCAAAACAATCCATCACCCTCAATTCGACGCCGTGCTCAGGAGCTTGGTCTTCAAAGAACAACTTTGGCGACAATTTTGCACAAGGATTTGCATTTGTTTCCATTTAAGATTCAGTTGACACAAGAGCTTCTTCCACAAGACCATTTACGCCGGCGTACATATGTCAATAGGATGTTGCAGCTATGCTCTGTTCAATTTATATTTTCAGTACAGGGAAGATAGGCTATTTGCCTTTCACCCTTACTACTGGATTTTAATAAGCTGTCTCCATTTTAAAGCTCTCACATAGTTGCAATAGTGAGCGAGCACTATGAATCGGCATAATTCTCCCACAAATATCGGTAGGGTTATACCAAATACCAACTCTTTATTAAGAAAAAATGCTTTAAGTGCATATTAACAGATCGTTCAGAAATACAAAATAATTAAAGGAGTACCTAAAAACTGTATGGCAACATCCCACATAATCAAATTCATTTATTCGCTCTCAAAAGCTTTAAAAAGCAACAAAACCGAAAGTTCTGTGAGAATATCCATAGAAAAACCCGTAATGATATTTTTGCAAATAAATATGGTAACACTCTTCTGAGGTGCTTAAAACATACACCAACACCACACATGTTTATTTTCTGCGATAAAATAGCAACCACACACGAGAATATCACCCTCGTGCCTCGTCGTCATCCTCATTCTGACAGCAGTTGTGTGGCAGACTGGTCATGGTGGGATGTATGCGCCTTTGAGGATAATTGGGTGGGTTTTTCGTAAATGACAACAACAAATTCTTTGTAATGCCAGTGGTTTCGTTTTTATTTCAGTGGCAAATCTTGTGTTTGAGTGCCGTGAGAGTAGCTACAGGCACCACTGGTAGAAAAAAGAGCTTCCCATAAGGCCTGTACTGAAAATATAAAATGAACAGAGTATAGCCCATGACAACCCCGATTTTCATGAAAAAATCATAATGAGTGACGAGGCACATTTTCATGGAAATGGATATGTGAATAAACAGAATAGTCGGTTCTGGGCAATGGAAAACCCTCAAATTATTCATCAGTCACCTTTGCATCCATTAAAAGTTACAGTCTGGTGTGTAATTTGGTCAGGAGGAATCATTGGACCTTACTTCTTTGAAAATGAAAACGGCGTAACGGTAACTGTGAATGGGGAGCGATATCGTGATATGATTGAAAACTTTTTAACGCCACAACTTCATGCTTTGGGCTTGATTAACATGTGGTATCAACAAGACGGTGCCACATCGCATACAGCCAGGATTACAATGGAATTACTGCGAGACCTCTTTCCACAACAAGTTATTTCAAGAAATGGTGATATTGATTGGCCTCCACGGTCGCCTGATTTGACTTCCGGACTTCTTTTTGTGGGGATATCTGTAAAGCAAGGTTTATGCAAAATATTCGTGATGAAATTAATGAAATACCGCGTGAAATGTGTGAGAATGTAATGAAAAATGTGCTCAAAAGGGCTCGCATTTGTGAGACTAACAGAGGCGGACATTTACCTGATATTGTACTCCATACATAATTGCCGACATTAAATAGAACATTCATCAATATAAGATCCATTCTCTTTCATTTAATCAAAAATTATAAAAAAAAAGTAGTATACCTTCCCGGCGGACACCCTGTACATTTAAATCCGTTAATATAGATTTATATTGACTGCGACTGTGACTGTGGTCTCATTAAATTGATTAGAATGTTTTGTATGGGGAAATAATTAATTTTACGTCCAAATTACACTTTTAGGCTTTTTCCACTGCGCCACTGTAACTATCAGCTTAAGGGCGGCTACTGTCTTTAAATCTCTCCCACTCGTATAAGTGATGACATATGAATACATACGGTTAGTTATACTATAGTAAGTTGTTTTCTTACAATTAGTGACAATTGTTCTATGTTTCGCAAATAAAATTTGAAGCTACGAGCAATTATTTCAGATCGTATATGGTGGCGTATACGTAACATTTTTTTTATTCTCCTATTATTAAAATACTACCGAGTCACTCAAAATGGTTTCAGAAACCAGTTATTTTTCTGTAAAAAGTTGACAAAAATATGCTTACAATGACCATCAAAATAGCGAGAGTATAAGTATTAAATTCGCAATAAATTGCCTAGGTTCAAAAAAATGGCTTTTGTTTTTTATGTGCTTAATATTATATCGTTTGAGAAGCGGAGAAATAGTTTTGTAAATATTGACATTCTGAAGTTGTATAGTTTTTTTTTCTGAAATGGCTCAATCGATTTGAATGTCATTGCACGTAAATGTTACCATCTTTTTATTCTTAAATAAAAAATGGATAGCGAATTTGGTCGTTGCTAGAGACACAGCCACATAATTAAAAACTCTATTACTTTTTCAAGTCTAACTTGGTTTAATTACTTTTTTAAGTGTAATTTGGTGTCCTTTCTGGACGCGCTCTCCCATTTCCTAAGTTGAATTATTTTTAAATATATTTTTGGCAGCATTTATTTATATTTAGCATACTATAAGAAATAAGACGCAAAAGATTTTCCTTCTTCCTCAAAGTGAGTTACTTCTCTCGTAACATTAATTATAAATAATTTTTTTGTTTAATAATGTTTTTTATAGCACTTCGTGCTTAAATACAGATTATTATTTATTTAAACGAAATCAAGGAGGCACGGACGCTCATAACCTTGGACCCCGAATCCAAAACAATTGTAATGACAATTCATATACTCGTATAGGATCTGTAAAATGAAGGTTTAAAAAATATTACCAAACGATTTTTTATCCTTAAAACGTCTTTACCACGATAGTCCCAGAAGAATACTGTTCAACTTTTTTAAATATACGATAAGTGGCACTAGGTTCGATGTAATCCTGCCTTACTTACTTACTTACTTAAGGTGGCGCTACAGTCCGCTACAGTGCGATCTTTGGCTAACTGCCTCCATCTGCGCACTCCAAATTGGTTGAGCGCCACCTAAGGCGAGGTCTTCCTCTACTGCGTTGTCCCTCCGGGTTGGAATCGAAGACTCTCCGGGCCAGAGCGTTGGTGTCCATTCGCTCTACATGTCCTAACCATCTTAGAAGACCTGCCTACATTTTCCAAAATGTTTCGTATTTGATATACGTAGGTACTTCCATTTCGCATCATAAGCTGCTATTAACGTTAAATTCGTGTTTGCCGTGTATAATTTCAGGCCGTTGCCAATTTCTTGCACCGCTTTTTACAGATTTTTTCAACAGACGTTATACGCTCATTTACGAAACCTCCAAGCGAAAGCTCTCATAAATCCTAGTGCCAGGATATAAGGCTTTAAATACTTTTGCATTGGGGTGCCACGCCCACTAAATCAAAAACCCTTCCTATTATATTAGGGTCAGTCAAAAATCGTATGACGTATAAAGAATCTGCAGCCAGACAAAAAATAAGGCTTTCTTTATATTTGATAGATAATTATAATACCTATCACCTCTGGTTGGGCGCCACTTTTTTAAAATACATAAAATCGTTCAAATATTATACCATGACCGTTGTAGCTGTAGGACAAATCATCAATACAACAAAGAGTTGCACGTCGTTCCTATTCCTAGCTACGCCACTGGCAGCGGCAGAAAATCACTGAGAGCTTTCGACAGAGAGACAAGACAACACGTTATTCGTATATCTGTTGACATAACCACACACAAAATGCCCTACGCAAACTTCTAAGCATATTCCGCTCGCTCACTATCAAGCACACATTCCTCGTGGCCACCGTCTACTGTGTATTTGAATAAAATTCTGAAGCAATACCACTTAGCAGCATATTTATTCAGCTGCGAGTGGGCTATCTAATTAATCTGATTTTTTGTTTAAACAAATAGAACGGCGCAAACATTCCTATTTTTGACTTCTAAAATGTTTTCTAGTCACGCCAATATTTAGCAAACTTCACATTTTGTATGGAAAAAAAAAACTGTAGACGGGAACTAGTATAAAAAAATAATCAAATCCACACATAACACCAAACACACTCACAGTATCACGACGTCTATTCACATCTGATTACACATCGCGTTCGGGATTGAAATATGCGCATGCATACATTTATACGTTCCTGTTTATCTGTACAGTGGGTGTTGTTTTTTGTGCACACACTGTAGTGTAGTGTGATGTGTATGGTTCAGTTTCAGTGTATCTACACAACACTGGCTTATATTAATTTTTTGTTTTCTTCTTCTTCGTCGTTGCAGTCGTCTGTTTTGTTTCTTATTGTTGTGCCCGTCCACGTACCACGTCCAGTATAAAAGCCGTCTCATGTGAATTTTAGAAATTTCTTTCAATTCAGTCTTCAACAGAAAACGGTCAAGTTAGAGAGTGTTTGCAGTGCGGTCTCGTTTTTCGCCTACTAGTCGTGTGCGAGGGGTTTTATTTTTTATAGTTTTTCTTTTCTTTTTTTTTTTCCTATTAATTTCCCTCTTCTTTATTGGAACGCAAGGTTTATTTAACTTTGGCAATACATGAAATAATTTCCCAGAGATACATTTTCTATTATATTGTTATTGTGAGTGAAAAATCTTTTTGTATCTATTGTGGATTGAACATTTTCACGTTCGCGTGTTGTTAACCAAAAAGTATCTATCTACACACCAAGAATCTATTTTGAGAGAAAAAAAAAAAAAAAAAAAACACACTCAACTGATAATAATTGCTCCAGTGGAAAATTCCATACGGTGTTTGCAAGTGTTTTTGTGGCTTTCTGTTGTGAAAAGTCAAGTGGAAATAGGGAGGAAAATTTCGTTACACATAAATTTGTCTCCCTTCGGTCGTAACTGCAATATTTGCTATTATTATTAAAATCATCAACTCGATTATTTTGGATTCGCGAATTTAAAAAAATCAATCCTGGCATTTATTACAAATAACGAGAAACGCATCTATACACCCTTAATGCACCGTGAAATAATTCTCTAAACAATTTAAATAAATCAAACTAGATATTTAATGAAATTTGCAAATATAAATAAATCAAGCAGTTTTCGGGCGTGTGTGTCAGAGAGAAAGAGATTTATCTGTAGAATAAATTAAATATAGAAAAGAAAAGTGTACCATAGCCAACAAAGTGTTATGTTTATTTTGATAACAAAATCAAGTGATAATAGTTGGGTGTGCTATTGGAAAACGTGCAGCTTAAGGATACCATTATAAGCCACGTTCAAATTGTAATTAAAACTAATAACACATTTGGGAATAACTTAAAATAGAAAACAACAAAAATTGTCAAGGGATACCCACAACAACAACCTGTTATACAAAGAATCACAGTCAAGGTGACGATAAAAAGGACTAATACCAGCAAACCACCGAACAAATACCAACTGGAAATTATGGAACCATATTGGGAGGCGGCTAACGGACATGCTCCACATTCGGTTAAATATGAAAGGTAGGTATTTTGACGTATCGGTCGAAATGTCAAACATAGTTTTATTGTTTTCTTATTTATTTATTGTTTTCGTTCCTTATTTTACTAGTTTATTTTGAGCAATACCTTACACCTTACGGTAGGTAGTGTCTAAATCGAATAGAAAAAGTCTCTCCTTTGTTTGACGAAAAATGTGCACGCTATCGAATCTCTGTATACCATTGAGTGTGTCACTCGACAAACACGTGGGCAGCCCTTTATAGAAGTTCATGTAGGTATAGGGAGTATAATGAAATTGAATATCACAAATACCTACACGTGCAAGCAGAATATAATGTATTTGTGCTCCGCTCTGTCCCTGTGGCGTCCAATGAATTTATATATCATGAACACATCTAATTAGGTAGAGAAATGTCCTTCGCAAGGTCATTGGATTACGTCCATGGGGATTATATTAAATAGAGTTCAAGTGCTTAAAAATTATAACAACCACCTCATTCATTCATTCATTCAATACTTTGACACTGACAAGTGACAGTAACATAAAGAAACAATGGACAACTTCAAGTGCTATGATTTCACTTGTGTTTCTTTTTCGATTTATTTCCTATTCTGAAACATGAGTACCATCTCCGGTTGTGAGTAAAAGCTTGAGTCATATCACTTAATAAAAAAAATGGTGTCATAAGGTGACTTCGTTACGGAAGTTTCTGATGTTAGTCACGTGCACAAGAACTTCTAGTCTAGAGAGGTATAAAATACCCACTTGGCAGGTGTGACAAGTAGTCCGAGTGCTTAATACATTTGTAATTACATATATCTGTTGATAAGTACTTGTTGTGTAGTGTAACAGGACCCTATTAACTTGTAAAATGACGACTATTGCACTTTGACATTTAAATTAACTGACAGCTGATAAATAAGAATACCTGTTCTACCTTAATATTTTAAAGTAGACCTTTCAATTAGACTTATGTCATTTTCCATTGGGATTTTCAGATTTTGCTTTCAGATTTCAAATTTGTCGTGCCCAATGGAACAGAAAACGATATTTTTCTTTCTTTCGTCATTTGTGTCAGCTGTCAGCTGTTCTTAAATTGTAATTTGTGTTTATAAAAATCTATTAAATTATGTTGATATCCATTGCAGCGGTCAAATGTTAATCTTTCTCTATTTTTCACAGACTTGTCTTGTCTAAAAACGTATAGTAATAAAATAACACAATTTAAAGTTTGACAAGAATGAGATCGCAAATCAGACGACTAAGGTGTCATGGATGTTCTACCCATAATTATAGATGAGTAAAACGGAAATAAACAAAAGTTCCGGCGACCAACATTTCTGCAATCACATATGAAAACATTTCCATTTTCGATTTAAAACATGTGAAATGAAAGTGTTAATTAGTTTCAATAAATTAAACCAACAATTCATCAATCATTTATACGAAATAAATAAATAATTGTACGTTCATCACTTCCGGAAGCGATTTTGTTTTATAGGAAAACGGAATTTCGTAAGCCATCATAATTCCTACCACGTAAACAAGATGGCCGACCAAAGTACGTGTCACGTTTTTTGCTTGTTAGGTAATGCTGTCCCTTTCAGGCAGACGGCTATTTAGTATTGGGCATCCCTTTAATTTTCCTTAACAGGAATATGTGACCGTTCAAATGCATCATTAGTGTAAGTAGATGTGAATCTCGCTCAGAAATCGAGATTCGCAAAATTGAGCTGACTGCAAAAAAAAAGTGCTGCTTTTTTTGCGGCCAATGGAAATTTGACAGCCAACCGATTTCGAGAGCAGAAAAACTGCTCTAATTCTACTCCAATGGAAAATGATATTATTCACGTTTATACATAAGTCCGTAATTGATTTATGTAAATGGATCTATTTATATCTATGACATTTATATATAAACTGACAGCTGACGTTTGCTAAAAGTCGATTTCTGTTTTCGCATGCGAAAATGTTTTAGAAATCGCTCGCAACGAGGCGAAAATCTTACATATTTCTGACTAAGAAATTTCGGTGCCGTGAACGAAGCCCATATGAATTAACGCCATAATGGCGTAAATTCACTTTCAAATGCGAATTAACGCCATAATCCACTTATGGCCTTAATTCACTTTCAAACGAGAACTAAAGCCATCACTAAAATGTGAACTAACGCCATATGGTGTTAATTCACATTTTTCATTTTAAATTTTGGGGTGATTTTTCATTATGAAAAAACTGTCATTTCCTTCCTAGGACTACAAAATCGAATTTTGTAGTCCTAGGAAGGAAATGACAGTTATAGTTGCGCGTTCCCATAAAAAAGTGAAACTAGTATTCACCTTTGCAGGTTAGAAAAAGCTTAATAATATACAACTTGTGTGAAGTTATTTCCTTGCATCAGCTTTTTTACTATAAGGGTCATGATTTAGAGTTGATGTTACAAATGTAGATGTAGATTAATGAAAATTTGTGGCTATTGGTTTATCAATTTATTAAAAAATATTATCCTTATTTCTGAAGACAATGTACATTTATAATTCAAATTATTGATAATGCTGCGACTGAGTTCAATTCACTATCAAATTAAGGCCACCTTCTAAAACGAATTAACACCATATGGCTTTAGTTCTCGTTTGAAAGTGAATTAAGGCCATAAGTGGATTATGGCGTTAATTCGCATTTGAAAGTGAATTAACGCCATTATGGCGTTAGTTCTTATGGCCTTTGTTCACGGCACCTTCTGTGTTTTCCTCGTCATCTGTCATTAGATTACACAAAAGTTAATACAATTCGTGGCAATAAGACTTCAAAAGCGTCTATAAACTCCAAGTAAAGTGAAGTAAAGGTTCTAATAAGGTGTAAAAAGGTCATCATTTCGGGTGAAAAGACTACTGAAAACAAACCAACTTTTATTTTAGAAGGATCCATACTAATGAACTTACATTGCAGTAATCTGGCTTAAGCAAATGTGCAATTGAAAAACTAACGCCAACAATTTCGCGTAAAACATCAAATACCTATTTATAGTATTGTTATACACTAACCCCCGTATTAATAAACACTGTGTAAAAGTTATCAACTTGTTACTCAGCAGTTATGTCCAATTTTTGTATGCTATCTGACGTTTGCTAGCTAACTTACTTGTGCACATATTTTTATTAATAGGGGGGTAATTGTTTCGTTCTATGTAGAAGCAAATAAGCGCCATCTTTGATGAACATTTTACTTACAGCTGATATAAGCTTTGGAAAATTATCCAAAGTAGTTTATTTATTGTAACAGATTAAACTGGACTTCAAATCCATAAAGTTCTCTTCGCTTCTAAATGTCTTGAATAATTCCCGGTAAATGTCTACATTTTTTTGTATATAAATATTGTCAGCCATTTTGTTTTAACTAATTATTGAGTTGGAATGTTTTAGTCAAAGGCAGTTTGTGACAATTTTACTATTATTATTATTATTATTATTTATTAACCAATAAACATAAATGTACAGGTTAATCTTAAAAGTAACAGCACTAGCTCCAAGGCTTACAGCTGGTGTGACAATTAAAAAGAATGGTTTCCATGTAGGATTTGTAGCATATCCAATCTTTTTAGCTTTCCGACAAACAACTGTCATTGGAAGTTGGGGGTTTTATTCTAACATCTCTTTCTCTCTCTGAAACATATCAATCGTAACTGTTGAGCGAGGTAGAAAGTTAAACGAAAATAATGAATATGTATAATAAAATTGGTTTTCGTACGAAAAGTATGATGAGTCAATAATTTGTGAATTTTTTTTAATGAAACCACGTCACTATCAATGATGCACAATATACCTTAACGAGAAACAAAATTGGTCACCGCATCGTAGCGTCTTTAAAATAAGAACAAAACTCCCCATCATCATCATGGAAATTTAATTTAAAGTTAATTTAAAAGTCTAACAGATCATGTCTAATTTCTTATCGATGTAGGCAGAGTGCTTTTTTTTCCTGAACTTAAAAATACCTACGTCCAAACATACAATTCGGACATCATGCGTAGGTGAATAAAAAAACATCCAAACACAAACAGTCTTTCGAGGTAAACAACTTGTTCTAGAATACTCATCCGGCAATTATTCGCTAAGCAACAATAAAATAAATCTGCTTCACTACCCTCGAAATGCAATCCCTATACAAATATAACAGCTATAGCCACGTGTGTTGTGTAGGTAGTGTGTTTGCTGCCGTTTGAAATATATACAAAGATCCGGACCTCCATACACTAATAATATGTACCCGTGCAAATAATATAATCAAATTGAAATGATAAAATTAATAAACAAATGACGCACAAAATCTACAGTGAAATTGGTTTCTTATTTTTTTTATTTGTTTTTTTTTTTTTTTTGTGTGTGTTTGCAAAATACCTGTAAGAAGAAATACAGCACGTGACTTGTTACTAAGTGAATAAGTTTAACAATTATAATTATTTTGTTGTTTGCTGGTGAATATGTGATAAGTGTTATGACGACGATGTGCGAAATTATTTTCCCAACATATTGTTACAAACAGCTAAGATCTCGGGTTTGTCGCTCGACGAGACAGTTGTGTGCTTTTTTTCTATTCAACTGTCTCTCGTTGTTTTCGATTTCGGGATCTTGTAATCAGCATTGGTAACATCGCGATACGCGCCCTTAAATAAAATGAATTTTAATGCATTTTTATTTTATAGTTTGTGACTTGTGAAGTATTTTATTTATCATATATTGTGTAATAGGAATTTACGAACAAACAAAGCGGACACTCCCTATTTTCAGAGTGACTATCAACTATTGTCATATATCGTGTTCTCATTGTCGACCATTGACGTTGCTTTCAAATGCACGTATACCGTCATTCTATTTGATGTGTCAAACTTATTTACCATTATTTTATAATCATCATCTGAGAGCAATGTCGCCGCGCGACCATATATGTAGCTTTATACAGATAAACTACCTCATGCATGTGTTTTCCAGTTGTGTTGTTATTTTTAAAGGCATACAAAAAATACGTCAAACGAGCTACTTAACATATTAAAATGTGATATTAAGTTGTCTTGCTTTATGGTGGTACTTTATGGCTAGCAACACGTATTTATATGATTGACAGCTTTCAAATCGACGAGTCCGTAATTTATTTCGAAATGTCACTTAACAGAGTGAATCATTTTAACCACTCGGCGGCATGCAAGTGGCATAATCATTGAAAGATGAAATGACAACCATTTGTCATCGAAAAAAAGTAAATATTGAAAAAATAAGAAAATTATAGGAGAACGTAAATACGGGGATGAAATGGTGCTAAAAGGGTTTCTTTATAAGATTTCGACCTATGGCTAGGGAAAAAAACACTTTCTGTGTGGAAAATGATATTTGCATATTTTTTTGATAAATGAAATACTCGTAGGTTGGTCTTATTGAGATGTTGTGTCACCTGACAAATCGAGGCGAGCAGTTTTGCAAATGTCTTGAAAACTGTGCGAAAGTTGCAGATGCAGCAGAGGTTTTTTTTTGACGAATGACCGTCAGTTGTCTTGCAAGTTGCAACTTAAAGTTCGTTCGTGTACTTTCAGCTAGAGCTCGAAAATATCTCTCAACCTTTTCAAAGGTCTTAATATTGCTCTCAGTTGTTGAGATTTTTAAATAGGATCACATAATGACCAGTTTTTTATCACAGTATTTTTTTCTGTTATGCTCAGTGCGAAACCTTTATTTCGATTTTTTATCGTTTCGGTCAACCGCTGAGAGATATCACTGACAGAAAAAAATAAATCTCATTTGAACATTTTTCGCTAACTATTACCGTTAGCTAGCAGCGCATGCGAAATTGCATTAGTGGTTTGAATAGTCATTGTTGAACACTTGTCTAAGGAAGTTGAATACAGTAAGTAACCGAGGAAAAACTTTTTTTCCGTTTTGAATTTAATTTTAAGTGAGAAAAGGTATAGCTTAAGTACTTAAACCCTTGAGAGTTTACTTTTAGTCAAACTTTATCCTTAAAATATTTTTAATATAGCTATATGCTAAACAAAGAAATTAACTGAATTCAATACAAGTTTGAGTTTTTTTTTTACTTATTTTCGACAATTGAGGTCTTTGGTTGATCAATTCCATTAAAATGTTATGGTAAAAGTTAATTGATGAGAGATATATCCAAATTTTTAAAATAACGATCAACCAAAGAGCAAAAAGCCAAGAGTATATAAATATATCTCAGAGCAAGACCTTAATGTTGAAGCCGAATGTAATATCTCTCAGTGAGAAACCAATTGAAAATAAAGGTTGAAAGTTATTTTCGAGCTATGCTTTCAGCATAGAAAATGAAAAATGTCAAATCTCAAAAATCGAGAGAGAAATCTCTCAATTTCAAGAGAGTACCTGACCGGTTTTCTTACAAAAAGTTTAAGAAATGTCATTTTGACATTAACATAAAATAAACAAACGTTCTCTTTAAATGCAGCATCTACAAAATAAGGTGGAATTGATTTTTTTATAAGCTAAATATCTATTTAACTTACCATTGTGAATGCGCTGATATGTTCTAGGAGAACATTCAATAAATAGAGAGAAAATAAATAGAGTTTTCGAACAAATGTAAAAATAGTACAAACATCAGCAATCTTAATACGATAAATACCTTAACCCTAAATATGTTTTGAATACACATTTAATTTAATTTAATTTAGTGTGTACGAATTTCATTCATTCCATTAAATTAGTGACTTTGAAGTAACGCTTTGTTAATCGATTTTATATACAAAACATTGTCGCTGTCCTTTTAAATGATTAACGTTCTTTCCATTCGTACCAAAAATGTGATTATGTTAATGTTTATTATTTTTAGCCAGTAATTAAGGTCACTTGCAGCGTTGCCACAATAATACAAGTGTTACAAAAGTGTTACACTTTTTAATTATTTTATAATTTTGTTACAATGTTGCTTTTTGTTTCGTTTTTTACACTTTTTCCCATTAAAATATTTTTTTGGATATCTTGTTAAAAAGTATTGAAAAGTTGAACTGGCAGCACTTTTTTCTTTCGATAAGACTTCTACCAATTTCTTTCAATGGATTTATTTGTATACACAGAGGACAAGTTGTGCAAAACGTCAAACTGCGAGTGGGAAAGGGAATGGGAGGGAGAAAATACAACAATATTTTTCTGTTTCGCCGCGTCGCCGGCCGTTTACAATAGGCCTGTTTTTTTTAACTTCGTTCTAAGCAAAGTAAAGTAAAGTAGGATTTTCAGCACGCAATTACAACAACTACCTACTGTGATTCCTAGAAGTGTCAAGTAGAGCGTAGTTGTTGTAATTGCGTGCTGAAAATCCTACTTTACTTTGCTTTGCTGAGACCGAAGCTCAAAAAAACACGCCTAATGTTCTACATCTCGTGGTAAATAAAGTTTGTGAAATAGAAATTGAAATCTACTTCGATGGTAAATAATTTTGTGTTTTTTTTTTTTATTTGTTAAAGCTTGGTACGCTGCTCGAGCCAAACTAAATTTTATCTGCTCTTCAATTTTTCTCTCCAAACATTAGTTAAAATCCCAGCTATATTTTGACATAAAGCACGCCGCGGGTAAGTGTCAAAGCAGCTGTCCTTTAAAAATAATTTACTTCAAACATTCAAAACTCTCTTATTTTAACCATTTCCGATTCTAGTTACTTCTCGTCGAGGTATTTATTAAAAAAAAAATACGTCCTTGCCATTCTCCGTAATACAAAATTGCAACAAAACAACAGAAAACAACGATCTGTCAAAATTTAGCTTGAGAAAATGTACCGCCCCATTAAATGGGCAGGCTAAATTTTGACAAGAAGTACATTCTGAAACAAAAGTTTTATTATTTAGCTCGAGTAGTGTACCACTCAGCTAAATGCCTTCCTTTAAATTTAGATCAGCTAAATTTTGGAGAGAATTTTATATGGGAGGGAAAATTTAGCTCGAGCAGCGTACTAGGCTTAAGCACAAAATGGACAGGTAGGACAATAAAGAGCTTTTTTGTAAAATTATAATATATGTATTTTGATTTTTGGTTTTATAACAAAGCAATTTTTTTCTGTTTGTACATTTTTCTTCCATTTATAACACTTTTTGAAAAAAATAGTTACACTCTTAAAAATAACTGCGGCAACATTGTTCACGTGCCTCACCTCAAAGTTCTTTAGTGGAATGGTGATAATTTTCCACGAAAACGAATTTCAATCGTTGGGTTGTTGAACAAAAACACAACTTTTGCAATATTCAGCAGAGCAGCTGACCGAACAAATGTCACAACTCACAACTTAAAATCATTTTCCACACTAATTGAAGAGCTAATATTATTTTTAAATACACTGAATTAATTTTATTTGTTATGTAATGCGATCGAAATGTGTAAGCAAAATAGTTTACACAGAAGTATCACGACTAGTGTCTCACAGCTGATGGAAACGTCAAACGAAAACTAGTTATTGTTCGGTGTGAATGCAATTTCGAGTTTACGACGAAAACACGGTTTTCGCTGCGGTTTTAAAAGGGTATAACTCAAGAAATAAGCAATTTTTTGTACGAATGAAATAATTTTGTTCACCAAATTACTAATTAATCTAAAATCAGTCGAAATAACGCTACCATTGGTATTTGTTTAAATAGAGGTAATACCGGATGTTGTGTGCAAATTTCAACCTTCTACGTCAATTAGGTTCCGAGATAGGTCTGGGTACAAAATTGGTCTATTGGGTTGAACAGACGGACAGACATCGTAGCGAAACTAATAAGGATCCGTTTTTCTCCCTTTGGGTATACGGAACCTTAAAAACATTCTCGCTGACATTTTATATATTTTATGCAAAAGGTGTTGATAAAGTGGTGAGTTGTGACTCACACGTGTATTCCAATCAATACCCTAAACTGCTTTACCGATTTTAATGACATGCCTTATGTATAAATTACAAAAAAAAACTTTGCTCTGTAACGGAGTGTTTGTTTGTTTGCTGAAGTAAAAAAATCATCCACAAACCACTGACATCTAATCTAAAAGTATTTGCTTAGCTAATATGGATATGCCCCTATTTGATATAGCTTGTGATTTTTCAAAAGCGGAATAATCCTTTGCGAATTTATAGGTAAACGTTGTTATCATAATTATACACAATTGAAATACTTAAATTATTTCTATTTCTGAAAAAACAATTGCCACTGTCACCGTAACTTATAACAAATGATGGACATGATCCACTTATTGGGTTTATATTGTGTTATTGTTCACAAAATGTCATTATTTTCTTTTCCAAATAACAGTTTTTACAGCCGACTTTGATTACAAAAAAAGAAAAAACTGCCGTCGATAACAAAGTCGATATGGCAGGTAATCGGTTTGTGTATTTGGTTATAGTATGAATAGTTTGCTTAGGTACCATTCTAATTGTAATCTACCGCGTACTAGTACATGGAAAAGTTGCACGTATATTCCAGTTACATCTACAGGTATAAGCCGCTATTTGAATACAGTAAAGTGGGTAAATGTGAGACTCTAGCGATCGCTGTTAACCTCAAATAAAATAGCTACTTGACTGCATGACACATTGGATTAAATCTATTTAAAAATACCAACTCAGCGTGCTTGTAGACAACACGCTTACACAAAATGTTTTGAAGGTTTAACAGCATTGTGCCCTAGGTGTTAAGGTAAGACTTATTTGCTGTCAATGCACGTATGCCCGCCCGTCTGCCATTGTAAAGTATTTCCTATTTAATTACAAATGCCATTATTGCATAACCTATAGCTATAGTGCTAATGAAACATCAGTGTAAGATTTAATTAAGTATAGCTTATCTTATCTATATCTTCATCTTGTACCTTTCTTAAACACCTTTTTGTTAATGACTGTCCCATCGTCGGTATATCAGAACTTAATTAAATTCGATACCACTTACAGTTAAGGAAAAACATCAAAATTAAACAACTCATTACTATTGGTGAAATCTCTAGGTCATTTTTGAAATTATATTTCCATTTAATTTGAGTAACGCAAATTATCTAGTTCAGATGCAATAGTCTTTTTTTCGTCTTGAAATTTCAACACTAAGCTATTTGCATGAAACCTGATTTATTGGAATTTGATTTGCGACATTCCTACGTTTTTTAGTTTGCATGTGTTGGTTAGGTTTTCTGCATTATGAATCGATCACGTATAAAATCTTTTTTTGTTTTTTTTAATAAAATGAGCATGTCTCGATTTAAATATGACTCATCGTCTGCACGAGATATTGTCGGAGTTTATTTTAAATGTTCAACTTCCGTTAGAAACAATGACAAATCTATATAAATAAAACAAAGTCGGGTTAGTAATACTCCAGAACGAACGGCTGAACCGATTTTGATGATTTTGATGAAAAACAAAAAGCTATGAAAGTTTGTATGGGGAACCGCATTTAAAAAAAAATAAACTGGAGAGAAAAAACTGAGAGTGTCACTTCAAATAAATGCTAAGCTTCCGCACTCGCATACAATATTCTTCGGTGCGTTAATATTGATCCATTAAATGTCGTCTGGGCCATTGAATGTCCACCGCAGCGATTACGATCGCTTCTGCATGAAGTTAGGTTAGGTTAGGTAGACGGGTAGGTAGAGCGGGGTGGGCCCGCAATACCTCACTCAGGTCCTCGTGGACCCATTGTGATGCCCTTTTGGGGTTATCCGTTGGTGTTATCGGTGGTCTCCATCCTTCTCCTCTTGCGGTTATCTGACGCTGTCTAGCCATCCCGATGTCCTCAGAAACCTGTAAAGATCAGACAGTGAGACATCAGAAAGTTCATGTACGTCATGGAAGTAATAGCTTCCAAGTGTTCTGTTCCTCAAGTGACAGAGACTCGGGCAATGACAAAGGAAGTGAGGTGTGTCCTCGTGAACCTCCTCGTCTCCGCAGCCTCTACATATGTCGTCATCTTTGAGATTTAGTTTCATTGCGTGGTTTCTAAGGAAGTTATGACCAGTTAGAGCCCCTACTAACTTAGATAGCGATGACCTGTCAAACTGTAGTAGTTTGTTGGTCCGGCTTCTGTTATATTCTGGCCAAAGCTTCCGTGATATTTCACAGGTAGTGAGTTCTTTCCACCTGTTGTTGGTTTTCATTCGAATTTTATTCTCCACTCGCTCTCTGAGATTGCAGAGTGGTGGCTTGATTGATTGAAGCGCTCTATCAAGATCCATTGCGGACCCCTTTCTCGCTAGTTCATCTGCCATCTCATTGCCGGTTTTGTCTCTATGACCAGGGACCCAGCAGAGATTGGTGGTGTGCTGCAAGCAGAGAACCTTGAGCTCTTCGCGGCAGCGGTGAACTAGTTTGGATTTTATTTCATTAGCAGAAACTGCTTTAATAGCCGCCTGACTGTCAATGAAGATGGTAATATCGCTACGAGGTATTGCCAACATTGACGCCTTACGGGCCGCTTCGGCGATAGCCAGAACCTCCGCCAGGAAGACACTACTGCTATCAGGAAGTCTGATAGAGCAATGTATATTTAATTCCTCAGAAAATATGCCGGCACCGGTTCCACAGTCCATCTTTGAACCATCTGTGTAGATGGATATTGATTTTCTTTTTGTGGGTTCATTTGTGTTCCATTCTTCCCTGCTCGGAAAGGAACAGGTGAATGGTTTGTCAAAGTCTATATAGGGAGACATATAGTCAGAAGTGACAGCGTTCCCTACGTGTTTATATAAGATCTGTGCATGTCCAAAGTTGCAAGGACTCCAAGTGTTAGTTTGGCTGATCCTTAAAGCACTTTTGGCAGCGGATTCCTCCATGTATAGGTCTAGAGGTGTCAAATTGAGAATCGCCTCTAGTCCAGCAGTAGGTGTGGTTCTCATAGCACCGGTTGTCCCTATACAAGCTATTCTTTGTATTTTTGTCATTAACTTAAGATTGGTCGCTTTGCTGGCGGCTTGCCACCAGACCACGCTGCCATATGTGAGTATTGGTCGCACGATCGCCGTGTACATCCAGAGGATGATTTTGGGGTTAGGTCCCCAGCTCCTGCCAAAGATGCGGTTGCATGCGTAGAAAGCATTCGCTGCTTTCTTCACTCTTTCATTGACATTCGGCTTCCAATTAAGTTTCCTATCAAGGATAATTCCCAAGTATCTCGCACTATCTGCTACCCTAAGGGGTGTTCCCTCGAGAGTTGGTGGCTCGAATTGCGGTATTATTCTTTTATTCGTGAACAAAACTAGCTCGGTTTTTTGCGGATTGACCCCAAGGCCGCATTGTTTAGTCCACGTGCTTAACACCCTAAGTGAGTTTCCTAACAGGTCGCTTAAGGTTGGTAAAAACTTCCCCTTAGTGAGTATAACTACATCATCTGCATATGCAGTTACTTTAACTCCCATGTTTTTGAATTTCATAAGTATTTCATTAATGACAAGGACCCAGAGTAAGGGAGAGATGACACCTCCTTGCGGAGTGCCTCTCGAAGCAGTTACTCTGAGGTCGGTGTCGCCTAATTTCGCGTTGATGTTCCTTTCACTGAGCAAGCTCAATATCACATTAGTGAGAGATTGATCAACATTCGAGTTCTGAAGTGCTCTCTTCACTGCGCATATTTTAACATTGTTGAAGGCTCCTTCAATATCTAGGAACGCAGCCAATGTATATTCTTTGTCATTTAATGACTTCTCTATAGTGCTAACGACCTCATGCAATGCGGTCTCCACTCCTTTGCCTTTAGTATAAGCATGTTGAGCTGTGGATATTGCATTATCATCTAGCCGACCACGTATAAAAACGTTTATTAATTTTTCAAAGGTTTTAAGAATGAATGATGTCAGACTTATGGGCCTGAAGTCTTTGGCAGTGGTGTGACTGGATTTCCCAGCCTTCGGAATGAAGACAACTTTGACTTCTCGCCAGGCTCTGGGAATATAGCCGCTCTCTAGACTGCGAATGAAAATTCTTTTAAGAACTGGTATAATGGTCATCTTGGCTTTCTGGAGCATGATTGGGAAAATCCCGTCGCATCCAGGGGATTTGAACGGGGAGAATGAATCGATTGCCCAGATAAGTTTTTCTTCAGTTATGAGTTCCTCTGGAACTGTCGTTATTGCGGTATTATCTCTTGATTGGTTAATTTGGTTCGTGGAACAACCCGGAAAGTGAGTCTTTAGTAGCAGACTGAGAGTCTCTTCGCTGGATTGTGTCCATGCTCCATTATTGTCCTTGAGATAGCCTGGGACCGCAGAGTCTTTGCACAGGATTTTCCTGAGTCTGGCTGATTCTGTGGTGGATTCAATATCACTGCAGAACGAACGCCATGTTGAGCGTTTAGCACTGGTTATGGCCTTTTTGAATTTCCTCTGACCGACTTTATATGTGTTCCAATCAGTCTGGGAGTTTGTGGCCTTAGCCAAATTAAACAGAGCTCTGGTTCTCTTCCTAATTTCAGCGAGGTCCCTCGACCACCATGGTGGAGATTTCCTATTCTTTATTGTCCGTAAGGGACATGCTTTTTCGTATGCCTTGCTCAGAATATCGTTCAACATTTTTTGTGTTACTTCGATATCTTCTGGCGTGTCTGTTTTTTGCATTTTAAAATTCCGGTCATATTTCCCAACTTCTGATAAGAAAATTTCCCAGTTGGTCAATCTGGAGTTCCTATATTTCCCTAATGGGGGAATTTCCTCGTCAATGTGGAATTCTATAATTCTGTGATCTGAGAAGGATGGTTCTGTAGAAACCTTCCAATCCCGCACAGCAAGTGTTTGTGAATTACTAAAGAGAGTAATATCTAACACCTCACGTCTGTTCCTTACTATAAATGTTGGTTCGTTGCCTACATTGGCTATAAGTAAGTTGTTTTAGATAATAAATTCTAAAAGGGACTCACCTCGGACATTGATGTCAGAACTGCCCCACAGTGTGTGATGGGAGTTGACATCACAGCCTAGAATGACGTCCCATTTTCCCCGTTCTGCCGCTCCAATTAGGGACTCGGTTAGCACGGAAGGTGGGCTAGTTGCCTCGTATGGCATGTAAATTGCCGCCAGTATCAGCGAGTTTTTTCCTTCCCTGTCCCATTTGACCACTGTTTGGTCAGTATCGCTGAGTCTAGGAATGAGAAAAAGTTTAATCTGTTTCCTGGCGACAATACATGTTCTAGACTTACCATTATCTGGTGCATTGCTATAGACCAGCAAATTTTTTGAGTTCAGCCCTCTTATATTCCCCCGGAAGATCCAGGGTTCCTGTATTAGGGCGATGTCTACCTTCTTGGTCTCCATAAGAAGAACAAGATTGGCGCTAGCCGCCTTACTGTGATGAAGATTTATTTGTACTATCTTCATCACGAGCAGCCTCTTCTTCTCTTTCATCCTTAAGGTTCGCTGCTATCAGCCTGAGCTTACAGCGTGTTATGCCTACACGGACTTTAAACTCTCGCCTGCGGAGCAATGGCAACGATTTGTGGCTAAGGAGTATAGTGACGTCCATACCATTGTCTGAGTACTCACCCGTTTCCAGGACTTTCCACTCCCTGCTTTGAAGCTCCGGGTTAAGGAACTGCAGGTAGCGTTCAATCCTTTCCGCGGGTAAGTACGGTCCTCGAATATGAATTCGGCCCTTTGGTCTTGTAATGTCAAGGATCTCCTTCCTGTCCACCACGCGCAAATCGGCATTAGGCCAAGGAGCAACGGTGTTAAGGACGAAGTTCCTTAACCAAGCCAGCGTTTCGTTGTCGTCACATTCCATGACCTTGAAGCCCTTGAATGTGGTGATCTGTCCAAACAATGGAAGTTTGCCATCCGCCTTCACGATTGCGTCATTAACACCATCGAGAATGCGTTGTTCCAATAATTCCCATTGGCTACCAGAAAGTTTTCGATTTGGATTACCAAGGTCGATGATTGCGACACGAAGACTTTCCTTCACCTTTTCAGAGAATTTCGGTTTCTTTCATGAAGTTAACACCTAACAATGCAGCGGCTTCTTCCAAATGACGTCATATGTGGATCAATTGTCTCATTGACCTCCCACTAATCATATCCAAGAACAAATCAACCATCGTGCAAACTTCGAGCTACGATTACAAAAAAAAGTAACAACCATCATGGACTTCACCGTTAAGCGCAATGTTTTGTACAACCGCGTTGCTGGATGTGTTCGATCGAATGGCAGGAGCGAGTTTTACCACATGCTTCAGCTTTGGTTAGAAAATCTGACAGGACCAAGCCGATTCAACTTCTATCGCTGAAATAGGTACCCGATCAAGAAGAAGGAAATCTGTGAAGTCGCAACTATGCATTGAGTTAAATTTAATTCCAAAAGAGTTTCATTCTTTCAATAGAGAGGCTTGACTTTCTAAAGGGATATTCATAATTTTAAGCGGCGCAAAGTTTGCCGGGGCAGCTATATAAAGTACCTATATTTATTAGAATGCATAACTATTATAGAACGCTTGAATAATTTCTGCCAAAAGTTCTAACTGGGTTATAAGTTATTTTATTTGGTTTTGGAAAAAACGGTTTTTCGACATCTTATAGACGGCATGAAATTTTCAATTTCCGTCTTGTGTGACGTCGCCATGACAACTAACAAATCACAACTCACAAGGTCAATGGGGACGTTCGGATTCATAGTTTATGTAAAACATCAACTAGATTCGTCGTGACTAGGAATCCGAACGCGTTGACTGAGCAACTTGAATTGTTTTTGTATTCTCGCGGTCAGCGTTGCCTTTGTTTGATTTGCCCTTTTTTATTCGGAAAAGACCCCTCATAATTTTTTCAAAAATTGATATTTTCAAATAAGTACATTTAAAATGTAACACGGTTGCCTATCACAACACTATTACACTGTTATGCGAGCTAATGGTTATTAAATATCGTGCGCAAATTCGAAATTTGCAGAGTAGCTTTAGAAATGGCGCCCCTTCTCTCATTGGCCCTTTTTTCGACTCTTCAGAATTCTGCCACGGCCACTCTGTTTATTTTAAATCTGACTCTTCGAAATGTCAACTGAGTATGCAGGCAGGATTTTCTTGACTAGATTTGTCGGCTTCCCCTCCATCACGTGACCACTCTGGGCCAATCAAAACTGAAATACATCTAGTCAGACAGCTTGTCGACTTACTAAACTATGAATCCGAACGTCCCCAATAATTGAACGTTTGTGGTCTGAAATGAAATTAGAAAATATTTACATGTTTTTTTCATGGTCAATTGTACGTGGCATATTCAGATGCACGTGTCGGAAAACTAACCAATTTATTTGTTCTTGCGCCTGATAACAAAACGAAAAATATTGTGTATCACAAGGTGCTTCAGTGAAGATAATAAATCCCAATATATACCAATGAAGCAAAATACATAGCTTCATTAAAGCAAATGACTTGCTGACAGACCATTGAAATACTTGATTATTGTACTTTTATTGAATTTTTATTTCCTAACTAGCTGACCCGGCAAACCTCCTAATTTCGTAAATGTACCTAATGAAAATAATAATTCCGAGCATACACAATGCACATGCCTCCCAAATTCTTTCGTATCAGTAAACCTTCCGCTTTTTCACTAAAGTCCTTTACGGTAAACGATGTACAAAGCGGAAGGTTACGTCCCATACAAAATACAATTGACTTTATGAGAAACATGGGAAGTCAAGATTGAGTCCACAAAATTCCAGCGATTGTCCTTGCGACTTATAAATTGTCATAGCGAAACTTACATAAATACAAATGGCAAATCGTTCTAAATAAGCGGAATCCGCGGAATGTTTGCCTTTGAATTTTCCATTCAAAATCGTCGCTTGCATGACATTTGATTTGAGATTCTTAACAATTAAATAAAACGCGATCCGTTACAAAATTTCGGTGGATTGAGGTTGCGCAACAAAATTTTAACTGATCCGACTTTCAATTTCAAATTGTGTAGTGGTAAGCCCGGAACATCAAAGTAATTTAAAAATATTTTAAATAATTTTTGTTGTATTGAAAGTGACACTACCCGTTTGTATATTCAATATTTTTTTTTTTTAAGTGTGGTTCTCCATGTCAAGGAAGGTTGACTATCCCCAATCCCATTCCTTTAACCTTTTATTTTCACTATAAAAAGTAGCATTTGTCCTTCCTTGGGTCAATACGAATCCACCAAGCACGATTCATTCCCGAGTTATGAGTGCACGTGCGGACGTCAGTCTCTTTTACATACCAATAGCTGTAAACACCTTTTACCCGTGCCTTTCGTATTAAATCCCGCCCAAAGTTGCAAAATTCCAAATGAGGTGCTACAACACGTTGCCAACTATCAAAACAAAACTATTCTATTTTAAAAACTGGAACCAACCATTCCAAAATAGTGGCCTATCTACTCAACTTTAACAAACCATGCAGAGCCACACAAATTCATTGAAATCATTTGAGTGGTTTAGGAGATGGACAGGAGATGGACCTATCGTGTCCAAAATAGTCCTGAGCTATATTCGCAATATTAACGTGTGGGAAAAACCCAAAATTTACTGAAATTCATGTGTTTTTCACGCACGCACAACACACATACGTTTTCAGATTTCAACCAAACTTCACAAAAACCATATATAGACTAATGCCAAAGATGTGTGGAAGTTTTGTTAAAATCAGTAAATGCGTTAAGGCGTGAATCGGCGACAAATGAACACAATTATAGAAGATGAACTATTGAACTAAATTAAAATAATAAATAAAGTTTAGCTAAAATCAAATCAAATCATTTCAGTTTCAATTTTATTTTGGCAAGGTATAAATAAGAACAAAAGTCAAAAATTCATTGACCGTTAGGCGGTACGAAGATCGCTAGGTCAGCTAACAGCTAGTATCTTTATTCTATATGTATATACCTATATAAAACAAATGTTACATACGTAAGACCGCCCATAATCCGAGAACGGATCGTCCGATTTGAGCTATCTTTTCTGTGTTGTGTTTGTCTACGCCTAAGGAAGGTTTTTACGGTGAGAAAATTGAAAAATAATTTTAATAGGAAATTGGAAAATTCGTAAAAAATATTTTTCCATACATTTTGTACGGGGAATTATTTGTTTTTATTGTATTATACTGTGAGATCGTACCTATTTATCAAAAATTCTACATGAATTCAATTATTTAGTAGGCTTTCTTTACGGAAATCAGCTAGAATAGATGTAAAACAATGTTGTTGTTTTTGTTTTTTTTTTTCTTTTGTCGCAAAGAAGCATATTTTTCTTATTAGGCTTTTGTTTATGCAAATAATACTAATAACACACCAAGGTTAATCTGTGTGCAAATATTTACAGCCGTATTAATAATAGTCGCGTAACTACATGTCACAATTGAAATGTATTAGCCAGCTGTGATGACATATGTAATAGTTTTTAGTACAATTTGGTTAGGTGATGCCAGCTCTTAGTAGCTATTTTAGAGAAAACATCAGTTAGTTATTATATGAGTTATTTTCATTTATTAATAAGAAAATTAACTAATGTGTTATTTTTTTAACTCGGTGCTAGGTAACATGTGAGTTAGAGAGTAGTTATGGGTTTTTTATTAATACGGCTGTTAATTTAAGTCTTTGATAAGAAATGTGTTAATTCTATTAAATTGTCATTCTCGGTTAATTTTGTCCACGTTTATGAACGTTTTGGGTATTAAATCCGGCTTATATATGTAACAGTTTTTTCTTTCATTTGACTTGGTTTCTTATGGGCCCAACTTATATTATCTATTGCATTTCGGAATAGACTATTCTCTGGGCCTTAAGAATAAACATTTTTAGTTTCGTCCCTAAATTTACTAATTCACAGTGGTTATATTTTCATACAAATTTCGCAATTGTGAGCTTCCATAAATTTAAAGCCGAAACCAAAATTTGTTATTAGAACGGCGATCTGTGTTTTTCCACCTTTACACTAGAGATCAAAAAATAATAAACCAGGCTGTTTTTTTTTTTTTTTTGTTTCTTATTTTCTTATCCACAATAAGAGGTGAATGCTATTTATACCATTATACAGGTCGCTGACCAACTGCGCTCATAGAGCTATCAGGCAAAAGCAAACGCTTTGGAAAATATCTGTCAAAATCGTTTGTTAGTGAATAAACTTAGCATAAAATTAATGTAAGTAAACCGATAAAATTAGCGATTTTTTTTTGTATACATATAGGTAACACTGCTTTTTAAGGCACTGCCAGCATCAGCGTAGGTATGTATTTTGTTCTAAAAACTGAATACCATTTTCTAAATATTTTTATGTCACTCATTTATGTCAAATGTGTAAAAAAAAAAAAAAAAACACAATAATGATGCAATCATCAATGGCAAATTCTGAAGACAAAGTCGACTCAATCTATTTTCCCGTCACGTTGTCTTCCAATATGTACGAGTATGTCTGTCATAAAATGAAGCTTATGCGATTGTGTTCATTCATTGTTCTTCAAATAAAAAGTTCATATTTTCATTCAGAAAGAGATATTTCGTTTCGCAAAACGTCAATTGATGTTTTTTTGTTTCTGCGCACTGTCTGTCATAACAGAAAAAATAAACGTGACTACATTGTACAGAATGGGTTTTGAAGAAGATATTAAAAAACAACTTTTAATAACGCCCCTCATCGCATCAATGCAAATTAACAACTCTCATTAATCAGTTTATAATTCAATATAAAAGATTTTAGTCACATCCCACCCGGATTGTAAACAAAAACACGACTGACTTTGAGCACTGGTTTAGTTTGTTTTTTTAATATCATTATGAGTTACTGTAACGCCGACAAGAAATCTCACGTAGACCTTTTAACCCGCGTTTGTAGCATAACACGGTCATACTCTGAATTTTCGGTTGATGTTTCTTTCGCAACCTAATGCCTAAAAGAGATTCTTAATGAAACGCAGCACCGGAACATATTCATGAAGGGTCTACTTTATAAGATAATTTGGACTCAAGCTCTTATCAGAAAATGACAAATACGTACTTTAAAATACCGCCTGGCCTGGCGTTTGAAATGAGAAAAATGGAATGGCAGCACGTACAATTTTATTTAAAATGATCGAGGACGTTCAAAAATCTAATCTAGTAAGTCTTAGAGATATCCGACTTGATGTGTTTCAATATTTATTGGCCTAGAAATTGGTCACGTCTCTTAGTACTCGTTTGAAGGAGAGGAATCCACAAAATCTGAAAATCAAAAGCTTTTCAGATATCCCCCCACAAAGAAGTCCGGAGCAGTCAAATCAGGCGACCGTGGAGACCAATCAACATCACCATTTCTTGAAATAACTTATTAACTGATTAACAGTTATTTGCCTACAAGCTAAATTTTACGCTCCCAAAAAGTTTAGGTGCGCTAGTATTGTTGCATAGAAATTCGTATTGACAAATGTCAAAAATCCTCTCAACCAACACATTCGCACCTAATGTTTTTACATTTCACTGTGGGCAAAGCAAAACGGATAGGAATTGGCGTACACGGATAGGACAACAAAATGGCGGATTCCTGGCAAAAATTGAGGGGGCCAGCGGCAAGAGGATTGTGAGTTGGGGGTCTCAGTATGATTTGTTTATGGCTGTAACATCCTATTGGCATATGTACGGCGGCGTAAATGGTCTTGTGGAAGAAGCTCTTGGGTCAATTTCTTTGAAGACCAAGCTCCTGAGCACGGCGTCGAATTGAGGGTGATGGGATGTTTTGAACACTTCCTTGAGCAGCAGTAATGTTTTCAGCCGATCTTGCAGTACGTTGTGGTCCATGCTTGGGCCTATAACCTACATACCCTCTTTCTTCGAAATCATTCACTACACGATAAATAGTGCGTTTTGTTGGCACGTTGTTTCTCCCAAAAGTTGCACGTAACTTTCTCATCGTCACAGTAATCGATGATTAATTTTGATAAAATGTTCTAACGATTAAAACACGTTGGTTTATCGAATATTTTTCCATAATAAATTTGCCACGTGTCTACTTCACGACTGCCAAATATGAACTGTCAAGACTAATGGTTACCAAAATGGCGACAAAACAAAGTAGTATTCCTTCCCGGCGGAAACCCTTTACTTTCCGATTTAAATGTAGACTTGCAGGGGCTGTCACAAAAAAGAAAAAAAAAACCGATGGACATTCGATTTCATTACGATTGTCTCTATATCGAATCAAAAAATTTGCCTGTCACTTTTATTTACACTCTCCACTACTAGTATCCGTACATATTATCGCAATAAGCAACAGCTCTAAGTTTCAGAAAAGTAACTCTTAGACACCTTTAATAGCGTTTTATCAATCAAATTTCTTTGATTATGATATTGATATTGATAATGATAACTCATACGTCAGTTGAGTTATTAATTTACACGTTCATTCTATTTATAGCCCACATGTAGCAGATAAGTATACCCCTAGTCCCTGTTGTTTCTCTGCCATACGCATAAAAAAAAGCAATAACAATAAAACAAAAGCAAACACAACTAAAAAAACGTTTTCTCCCACAGCCGTCATAAATATTCACGATTGTGTGTATTATGATGGCGGTGGTGCATATTGTGTTTTTGTGCAAAGCCAACGCACAAAATTATCGCGTTTTTTTTCGCTGGCGAAGGTGAAACCGGCAGTCATTGTACATATTAAATGCGATCACGTGAAAATGTGATACTCGGACCGTGACATTAATAAAAACACGAAAATAACATCACCAACAACGCAGACAATGCTGCCGATGTTAATGCAAAATGACAGTCGGTGTAATGTATAGGAATTATTATGTAAAAAAAAAATGTAATAACGGACATGAGTACCTAGAGGCAATGCTCTTTGATAAGCCAATACATAATTCCCACTTGGTAACACGTACAAAAAAGAGAAACATGCAAATTGTCATAAATTCCATGTGATATTTTTGTTTTCTTTTGTTTCACTCTGGCACTTGTTGGGTTGTTGATTCATGTGTCATGTCCATCTTTCAAATGTACCTACTTAGATTTTTGCTGTTGCTTTAGTTGTTGTGTGACAATGTCTTGTCTATTTGTTTCACAATTTGCATTCATAAGGTGACGCATTTGTTTATTCGTGTCATTTCGCAGTGAGTATTTTTTTTTTTTTATTGTGCGATAGTGATTGCAAGTTGGTGTAGGTATGGATATTTCAGTGTTGTTTTCTTTATTTTTACGAATAGAGTCAATGTGCTTGGATTACTTTGTCATTGAGTGGAAGAAATAAAAAAATGAAAGCAAGTCCAATTATTCAGTGATTTGTATTTAGGATTTACCATATTTTGTTTGGAATTGAACACAATTTAAGAAGTATAAGGACAACAACCAATCGCTGGAACTGGTTAACATTTTTAACGGTGCTTAATAATAATAGGTTTGTTTGACGTGACTGGCCTGGCACTAGTGCACACCGAGAACTGTCAGCTAATTTTCAGGCCTGTAAAAAACCCTGCACAACACTGAAAATTCGGCAACTATATTGAACGCAAAATATGACGCCTTGAAGTCTGACAATCAGGTAGGTATCTCAACTCATTACAGCGTTGCCAGTTTGGGGGTTTTCCCCGCAGATTTTGGTTTTTTTTTGGTCTATGCGGGAAATTCTGGGGGTAGACATTTTTTTTTTTTTAATTTTTTTATTTGAGCACAGAAAAATTAAATTTACATTTATTTATTCTGCGAACGTAACTAGGAAACTTAGGAGTCAGGTAGCGTAGAGATCCTTCGTTCTGTTCTAGTGTTCTGTCCACAACCAAATGATTCAAAATTAAGCATCACAATCGAGGATGAAATAAATGTGTGTGTTATTTTAAAATGCTGTTAAATAATACATCGGTCCTCCAAAATTATATTTGCAGTGAAAGTTATTTGTTTTTCCAAGGATATTGGACCATAGGTATTTGTTAAAAAAACAAGTCGTTAAAAAACATCTATAGCCAGTTGCAGTACGAAAAAGTTATAGTTTTTTGTAATAGTTCCTTAAATATTTTAGATTTAATGATTTTATTTTATTAAAAGAAAAATCTTCGAGTCTTCCAGATTTATCTGGAGGAAATATTTTGACCATCTGGCAACGCTGCCTCATTCCGCAACAAATAGGTACTTAAAATTTGAAAAGTGTTTTGAAAGTTTTGATGTTCACATATTAAAATACGGTGCAGGGAAATAACTTCACGGGCAATAACTTCACATGGGAAACAATTTCATCTCGAGTGGGATATAAATTCACTTATTTTATGTAACGTTTTTAAGCGTTTTCAATTGGGACTATTTCGATGTTGTAAGCTTGTGGCGGCCATGTTATTTTGGTAGAGACTCTCTCTAATCTAGTGTTTATTATTCATCCACTAAATTTAGTATCAAAATAAGTGTTCGTCAGTGAAAATGTTGCGCTCATTTTAAGGCTGATGCGGTGGCCCTTTAAACTCGACTCTTCAACGTTTGATAGCCAAAATTGAAACAACCGGTTCGGCAAAACTTATACCACTCGGATCCGTGGCATCATGATAAACGGCCGCGGACATTTAAACGATGTTATATTTCATACATTAAGACATGAATGGCCCTTTTAAATTAAAAAAAAAAAATCGTTAACACCTCACACACAGCATTTATTCATTCCATTTCAAATCTTTAAATAGTGGCAGAAGAAGGATATCCAGGATTGCAAGAGTGTGTTCGGCGCGAATGTAGCAAAATCGAATGACGAAAAAAAAAAATGTTAATTCAATATTCAGAAACTAAAATTTGTTTTGCATTTTACTAAGTAAAGAAATATCAAGGCAAAGTAAAAATAAATCAATCCAAAATCGAAAATAGGAGTACCTACAATTTATCGTTGGGGAGTACCGGAGTAGGGCTGACGAAAAAGGAGTACAATACTCCTATTGTAGTACTATCAGCGCCGGCGCTGGTAACGAGCAGTTCCTCTATTGGCTCGAAACAGCTCAACGAATTTCAACCGGCACTGTTAAGTATGTCGAATGAACAAAGATGACAATAAATAAATATAAATAAACTAGCGGACCTGGCAAACTTCGTTTCGCTCAAAATAGATTTTTTGATTTAAATAATTTCGATTGGGTCTCATATAGTTCGCCCTGCACGAATTTTGCGACGCAGGTGCTCGAAGTTGTTTTCGATAATCTCACCGGAATCACTGAAACTATGCTGACGCTAAAAAATTTAACAATACAGCACTGAATGACGAACAACGAAAGACTTTAATATACATCTTCATAGTAAAAACAAATTTTAAAAATTACCGAAAGATCCATTTTTAAATCAAATTAGCACAATTGGTTTCCGTAAATAAAATCTTAGAAATCATCAAATGTGGCAGCACTTTTGAAAAATACTCACTATATATTACGATTAGAATTTAAAAAAAAATTAATTCCCCTTAAAAATTTATAGAAAATTATTTATTATGAATTTTTGCAATTTCCTTAAAGAAAGCTCAAATCGGACGATCCGTTCTCGAGTGATGGGCGTTCTTACGGATTGAACTTTTGTCGATTTCCATTGGGATTTCGAGATTTTGCTCTCAGATTTCAGATTTTTCGTGCCCAATGACATAAAACTAGATTTTTATTTCTTTGCCTTTGTGGTGGTGCGTGATTTAAAAGTCAGCTGTTCTAAATTGTAATTTTTGTTTATAAGAATCCATTCAATTTATGCTAATGGGGCATTTACACGGTCACACATTCCTATCACGGAAAATTAAAGGGATGCCCAATACTAAACAGCCGTCTGACTGAAAGGGACAGCATTACCTAACACGCAAAAAAACGTGATACGTTTTTTGGTCGGCCATCTTGTTTGCGTGGTAAGAATTATGGGAAAGCTATGCATGTTGATATTTTTATAGCGATGGCTTACGAAATTTCGTTTTCCTATAAAACAAAATGGCTTCCGGAAGGGATGAAGGTACATTTATTTATTAATTTCGTATAAATGATTGATGAATTGTTGGTTTAATTTACTTAGAATAATTAACAGTCTCATTTCACATATTTTAAATCGGAAATAGAAATGTTTTTATGTGATTGCAGAAATGTTGGTCGCCGGAACTTCCGCCTTTCGTATCTATAATTATGGGTAGAACATCTATGACACCTTAGGCGTCTGATTTGTGATCTCATTCCTTCGCCTTTATTAGCATTGACTGCGGATAAACGGATCTCTCTGTCCCGTCTCGTGCAAAAATGCGCGTGCGTGATAGTGTAAATGCGGTTTAATATACATTACAGCGGCCAAATGTATTTTGTTCTCTACTTTTCACAGACTTCTCGTCTAAAAACGTAAGTAAACACACTTTAAAGTTTGACAAACGACAAATGTTTTGGTGTTAGTGCAAATAGGTGTGAATCTCGCTCGGATATCGAGATTCGCAAAATTGCTCTGAATCTCAAAAAAAGTGCTTTTTTGCGTCCAATGGAACATGAAATCTGACAGCCAGCTGATTTCGAGAGCAGAAAAACTGCTCTGACTCTGAAAACAAGTGTTTTATATAATATTGATATAAAGCATCATGCCAAAAACAACAAAACAACAACACTTACCGGCAAGCGCGAATAAAATGTGCACTTACGTTTGTGATTAAACGATAAACGAATTAATTAATATTACATCCGTTCAGAAGGCGACTTCGATGAAAAAAAAAAAAACCGGAACATAATAACTCACTGACAGCCGTATGCATGTATGCGTTTCAATGTGTATTTGCCGTGTGTATGACATCAGCACACAGTAAACATACAGCACACGCTCATAGGCGCCTAGGTTTTTTTTTTTTATATGGACAAAATCAGATGTTGACATAACTCACGAACGCGTTGACCAATTTCGTTCAAACTTTAGGCAAACCAACCACACAACCATGCAAACAAACCCTAAAAATGTAATCGAATTCCGTTTGACCGTTCGTGAGTTATAAAGTCACAACTCACAACGCTTTTGCAACTCTCGTTTATATATGTAGAGAAGAGAAGAGATAGAGAAGAAGAAGAAGAGAGGAAGAGATAAATATCTGTGCAAATAAAGAAAATTTGGCGGTGGTCGAATGTTCTCCCAAAACGTTTCATATGTTGCGAAAACGTAAGTTATTATTATTATAATATGGACTAGAAGTCAAAATAGCTCGATGTCTATCCACGTACTTTGGAGTATATTTTCAGTTCTCTGAGAGAATTTCGTTCCATTTGTTGAGTTTGACAGATTTTTAGTGATTGCCTCGGGAAAGTACGCGATTAGACCTAAAACAAAAAAACGATACAAGTGGCTGAAATGAAGTCAGCATGCGAGCCGGATGCTGCTATGTTAAACTGCTTCGCTAAATTTTATGGGAGCTAAAAATTGATTTCGGCATTTGTTAATGATATGATTTTTCTTTGCCCCTAAGTATTCAACGAAGATGCTGTTCAGTATTTTATATTTTTCTATCACAGGCAAGTAGGATCTAATTTGAAAGCTTTAACTAAAACTTTACTTGCCTGAAATAAAACCATGACTGTTAGAAAAATCCCAAAAACTAATATTATCGAAACATATACGATATACCTACCCACCTATTACCTACTCACAACCACATTGGCAAAAACTTGACCGTTCTCTAATATTACTAAGGAAGTTATGAGAAGTTGGCAAGTCTTGTGCTCTGTGCTGGACTTAATCTTAATCAAAATTATGAAGGAATAATATTTCTCTGAACAGTCTCTTTCTATGTTTTCAAACATGTTATCTTATCTATCACTTATCTGTTTGACATTTAGACTTTACCCATTCTATCGGTAATGGCACAAAGTTCAGACGGTTAAAATTAGTTTATTTTGTTATTTTGTATTTTTTTCTTATGAGCAAAGCTTAATTCTTCAATTAGACTTTCGACAATGGAAATGGACTAAGGAAAATAAACACGTTAATAACAATTGCTCAATTTCCCTTGCAAATAAAAACGACAGTTACGTACGTATACCTATAATACATTTAGGTTACTAATAAAATTAGGTTTTTGCGCAACAGTCCTGGCGGGCGGTTTATTTTATTATCATTAATTTTGAGTGAACAGCCACGTGAATTTTACGAATTCCTTTTGGCGCATTTTATTGACGGCAAGCAACGAGAAATGAAATTTAACAAAACATCGTTACACAAACGTGCACAGCAGCCGAGTGGAAGGCCTTAATTCACTTTGTACACATTATGCACCTCGGATCAACTGGTGTACATAACAAATGTATCGTCATTGGAATCGTTGTGGTTGTGGTCGTCTCCTGATGTAAAAATGTAGACGCGACTTGGTGTATTTGTTTTTTTTTTTTTTTTTTGCGACGTGGCAATGACTTGCTTCTTGCTTGTAACAGCTATAACACTACACCATTGCGCAAGGGAATGCTTCAATGGCTAATTAGGTAATCGTGTGGTTACCATCAATGTTTGCGTCAACCGTGCTGGATAACTACCCACAGCCACAATGCCAGAACTAGAAATCTATTTCAGTTTGCTGACCACAAAGTCTGAGAAGTTAATTTTTATTCCGCTTGGGGTGATTGAACGTTGTGAAAAGCCCCTATCGGTGCGATGTGTTTCACATTTAAAGTTTTTGTTTTATTTATTTTAAAACGAAGATTCTAGTTAAAAAGTGGCTTACGGTTATCGGGGAGAAATTCCAAGAATAGATAGCAACGCAGTACTCATATCCATGCGCCAATGAGTTTATAGCAACTGATGTGTTGACGTTGATGTTTCCTTATTCTATTTTGTTTTGTGTTTTTCTCATCCCACTCACTTTGCACGTGTTTGCTATCATTTGTCTATTTTTGGAGTAAACTTAATGAGGAGGTTTTTTTTTATCGCGGAAGCCACTCACACAAGCATAAAATGTTCATCTGGAGGATGATATCGGTGGGTACGATGTGCAAACATTTAAAATATCTACTGTGTGATAACATATCGCGAAAGCTGTGTTATTCACACGAGCGCGTTCATGAGGTATTTATTTTTATTTTGCTAATCGCAGGTTGGAAACTGGAAATTTTTTTTTTTGTTTTTGTATTGAAGACCTTGCATGACCTTGTCACTTTGTATTCATTCTGCAATTACAAATAGATAAAGGAATAAATAAAAAATAAAAAAAATACGGAATACTTGCTATTATCACGTGCAATTATAAAGCAAAAGGTACAACATTTTATACTGATTGATGTATTTATTGGAATTCGGGAAAACCTATAGACATTCTGAATTATTTTGTCCTAAATTATATTTACAATCAACACATACATACAGTCAATGTACCCAAGACGTTTTTAGTTGATCAAGTCGGATGTGCGTCACGTGTTTTAAATGTTCGACTGCTTGCTATCTTAGGAAATATGCGCTTTAACTTGTTTAAAAGTGGACAAACTTTAAGAAGTCTATTTATTGCGGATAATAATTAATGATTTTCATGAAGGTACAGTGTGTTCTGTGATATTTTAAAAACGTTGCTAATAATCATACCTTTATCACGAAAATGTCACCGCGACAATTCAGAAAATAATCTCGAACGCACCCTCAAAATTCTGCACGTCATTCAAGTCATTCAGCATCAGCACAAGCAAACAATAAATATTTGTCACTTCACGTATGAATTTTTACTTTCTTAATGTTCTGCAAATTTTATTGTTATCTTTATAGAGCTAACAGTTTTAATGGTTATTGAACAACTAGAAAGTGAAAGTTGCTGAAAGGGGGGGTAGATGGGTAGATAGTGAAAAATACTTTTGTAAGAAGGCTTGACAGGCTATGTCCTTAATCATTTTTAGTTTCGACTATAAATTTTAGTAGTTCACTGTGGCAATATTTTCCTTACAAAATTCGCAATTGTGGGCTTCAATTAAATTAAAGTCGAGGCTAAAATTTATTATTAGCACGACGCAATATCCTTAGAAATGGTGAAAGTTGAAATAGTAACATCTCTTTTTGTCTAATGATAATACTCCATCGCACACTGCCATTGTTTTTTAGAGGTAATTATATATGTCATATTACGTGTCATATTGTAGATCTGCTCAAAAGAATCTGTACTCATTTTGACTTTTGAGAATATTGCACCTATGAAATATCTAAGTGGGCATATTCGAAACTCGAGCAATCTTAAGTCGACTAGATTGGTGTAGACTAGTAGTATTCGGAACGCAAGAACTAGATTGGTTGGTAACATCACTACCTACGTCATCAACTAAATGTCATATTAGTAAACACACAGTAAGTCATGAAATGCGTGATTAGATAAATGGAAACTGGAAAAAAAACTGTGACCAACGTTACCGAATGAAATCAATAAAAAAGCGAAAACAACAATTTAGCCGGCTGTCAAATTTACTAGAGTAGATCGAGTAATACGTGACTGAATTTGTTATTGTTTTGCTTATGAAATCAGTCAATTCAGTGACGTATAGCTCGCTGACGGATGCGTTAATTCGGCCCTTGCTTTTTCTGAATAAAGCCTGAACTACATCGAAACAAAAGAGGGAAAAAGTACAAAAAAGTGAACACCTCGAAACTCACCAAAAAGACACGCATATATGACATCTATGAGAAAAATCTGAACTATGAAAGCTCAGAGCTTTTTTAGTTTGCATTTAAAATTTCCGGGAGCAAAAATAAACAAATTTAGCCAAGTGAAGTGCAGAAAGAACTTTTACTTGCAAAACTGACAGGAATTATGCGCTGAAAACGTGATCTAGCGGAAAGTCAGGGACAAATTCCTTGAATGTATTTGTTGCTGGGGCTTTGCAAAAAGTGAAAGCTGGAACATGCTCGAGCTTTCCACAAAGTGAACATTTTAAATTGAGAAAAAATATACAGTCTTGTATATGATGGAAGAGAACATCCGATTTTTTCCACTTTTTTGTACTTTTTCCCACTTTTGTTTCGATGTAGTTCAGGCTTAAAGCTTCAAAAATGGTATACTAACGCAAATAAAATACAAGTAAATTTAGTTTCAAAAAAACGGAATGCGAAAACGTCCAGCCTACGCTTTATAATATTTTCTCGGCTGATGACATTCGCCCGACGTTCGGGACACGGCTACGTAACGAAATGTCAAAGTTTAATCGCGTAAAACAGTGGAATAAGGGCTCGTTTCGCTCGCAAAAAGGATTCTAAACTCCAGTATTACATTTTCGGACACGAGCCTGTACAATTTAAGGCCCAACTTATTTCTTAAAACACTTTTTTTTAATGACAAAACAATTACGTAGCCGTGTCCCGAAGCCAGACAAACGTCAGTCAGTACAAGACTGTCGTGCGAATAGCCACTTTGTATTTTCTCTGCATCAACCTATATCCTACCTTTCTTGTTTACTCTAACTTGTGCGCAATACTAATAATCATATTTAGTGTCCACGGAAGATTTAACGAGCTTGCAATGGCGAAATTTTTCATATATAATTCCCCATTGTGACCTACAAAATATTTCGAGTGAAGATTAAAAATGGTCCTATGCTTATATGCCAATGCAATACATGCAAACAAAAAGATAGAAAAACTGAGTCTACTTTTAGGCGCACGTTACAAAATACTGATCAATAAAATTCATGAATAACATTCAGACAACAGACACACTCAAGATTCAAAATGGCTGCCAACGTTTTCAACATGAGGTGCATTCGCATAAAATCAGTTTAAATCGAATGCAATCGATTCCAGTCCAGCCAAAATCTAAAGGTGCATTCTCATCAAAAATGGATAGTAAAGAAAAAATCAGCCAAACAACGAGTAACGAGTAACAGAATGGTACAGCAACTTCCTGTATTAAAATACAGTAAAAGCCCTTTAATTCGGAATTCTTTAATTCGTAAAAAAAATTCCTGAATCAATAAGAGTTTTAATTTTTTTATGTTAAAATTAAATTAAATCGGCAAAAATATAAAAATAACGCAACGATTGAACACGTGTAGGTAGCAAATCTACCTCAAACTATAGAAGTCGGAACAAATTATCAAAATTACTTTTGGGGGAGTCCCGGAAATTCACATATAAAAATCGGGAAAAAGTATACAATAATAAATTTTATGTATTATTTGCAATCTTTTGTTAAAGAAATAACTTTTCATTTTAAGTTCTTGCATTTTGTCATCAGGAACGCGTTTTAGTGCATAAAAAGAAATATTTCATTAATTCTGAAAATTCGTTTATTCGGACTAACCTTCCCCCCAACCATTCCGAATTAACGAACTTTTAACTTTAAATCCATCCATCTCCTCCATATGCAATCGCTCCGATAGCAACACTCAATTCGTGTGCATTACTGACATCTCGTTCATGCTAAATATGAGTATTTTTATATATTTTTTTTAACGGATTTTCAGTGCTTGTCCCGAAAAAGTGAGCAAAAGTGCCTATTATCTGATCGCAAATTTAATATATATACCTATATAGGTAGACAGACTCGCTACCCCTAAACATTCATTTGGTCATTCATGCAATAAATCGTTCTATCCATAAATATAATTTCCCTGACATTTAATTTCGAATTGACAATAGTACACCAAAAGCAGCGTACATTTCTGACGTAAGCAAATAGCGCTCACAGTAAACAAAGCACACTTTTAAATTGCGTGTACTTTCTGGAACACACCAAAATTGTTAATAATTTTAAAATAATTCAAACTCGTTGGTAGATCCAAAAATATCCACCAAAAATAAATTCTATACACCAAAAATAAATGCACGATAATATTTCCCTCGCCACTTTTTTAGATTTGCATACTAAAAATAAGTCAAACGCCATATTACAAAATTTGTTTTGCTTCTTTGGTTTTTTTTTTTTTTTTTTTGTGATCCGTAACATCTGAGTTTTTATGACCCGAAAATAAAACAAAATAACAGCAAAAAAAGAGAAGCTTTGTAAGCTCTTCAATCGTACACGAAACAATGAAGAAAAATTGCACCGAACAAATTTGACGACAGGACTACTCGTACGTCACTCACCTTGCTCACCTATTCCCATTCCCACAGATAATATAATAGAAACGATCGTCTTCTAGTTGCTCGTTTTTTTTTTTTTTATTATTTCATTTTCTTGAATGAAAATGTGCTGTCGTAAGAGTGTAAAGGGGGGGGTTATGGACTACTATACACTAGTGGCCCAAATATACTCACTCTTTGGGTAAAAACAATTGAAATTAAAATAACTTGTTGGCAGCGAAAAAAATCGGGCGTGGTGACCAACCAGCAGGCAGGTATAGTCAGCCAAGATGAAAAACGGGACAAGCCACCAGCTACCAGATATCATCGTGTTACGTACTCATTGGGGGATGGTTAGTAATACGTTGGACTTGCTTATTGTCTCTTGTTTGAAATAGCACAAAGCGTCACGTCACCAGTCACCACACAGCATAGACAATGGCGACAAAGTACGTGGTTAGTGAAAAGATTTCAAGATTTCGGGGGATAGCTGTTTGAGCAAATCGCGTAAATATTCATGAATTCAACGAGTGATTTTGACGGAAATAGTAAAAATTTGATTCGTGCTGCACTGACGTTCAAATAGCTGGTTGTGACGATAGAAAGTGGGTACAACAAAGCGTTTTTATTATTAAAGCGAGCAAAACTCGTGAATATGACTTAACAGCGGCATCACGCAAATTTCACGAGATCCATTCACTCGCCGCAGGAGTGATCAGTGTTTACATATGTTGGTCAGTTGAAGACGACTTTATTTGGGCTAGTTGAGGTATATGATTTCTTATTTTGGGCATGATATGAAGAACTAGAATCCCTTGTGAGTTTGGAATAATATATTCCCATAAATGGATGTGCATATTGTGAATGGGTATACCGTCTACTTTGTTTGGAATGATTGCCATACCAATTCAAATATTCAAGGCGGAAATTGATTCATTGATCACACTACGCATACCTGTGAATATGTGTGCAATTGTATGCTGTAAGGAATGTACCAAGCAACTGAAATGCATAGAAATGTGAAGGAGGCGAAAATACGGACCTGTTACGTTTACCTGACATGTTCATTAAAATAGATTTGGCAAATTTTCGTTAACATTATTAACTTGGATAACAAAAGCCCTTTTCCTGTCTTCAGGAACGCAGTGACAGTATTGTGCTTTATTTATTGGCTAAAACAAGGAGGTTAAAAGTTCGTGAGTTTTTCCCTGCTGCTACTAAATTCAATACTATTTGATTGGTTCAAAGTGTACTGTAAGGTGTAAGAAGATTTAGCAATACAAATCGAGAAAATAAATCGGTGAGCTGATAAAAGTCAAAAGCACTCGCTACTCGTTACTTTTATAATTATTTATTTTTCTGCCATTATTTGATCCGAACTGCCAGGGAATGAAAATATACTCTACTTCCAGTAATTTCAAGCGCTTTTGATCTCAGAAGTACAAAGAGAGAAATTACTCATTACTCGTTACTTTGCTAATTTGCCATTTTTCTGTCGTTTTTGATAAGAAATTACACAGACTTTGAGCGATTACGATCAATTCTACTTAATTGCACCAAATTGAAGTCAAGTTTGCAAATGGGGGCCCAATTTGCTTTGTTTTTCGCGTATTGTATGTCTACTTCGACGTCACCTCCTTTAGCGTTTTAGTCCGATTTTGTCCAAATGGATAAAATAATGAAAATTTCAATACTTACAGACTAACACTCTGTAAAGTATTCAATTCATTGACATCTTCAGAAAAACGAGGAACAAAATAGTAGGTCCCCAGTACCTTGCTATTGTTTAGATTTGACATAAAAAGTTGTTAATTCAAATGTTTTTACGTTACCTGTCATTTTGGTAGGATAATTTGGCAGCACTGACAGTAAATGTTTTATATTGTAGAGCGGCTATCAATATAGGTAGGAAAAATGAAAAATGCCAAACCTCAATCGAGAGAGAAATATCTCAATTTCAAGAGACGTGCCTGACCGGTTTTATTTATTATCGGAAAATAAGCAAACATTCTCTTTAAATCCACAAAACAAGTTGGAATTGAATTTTTTAGAGTAGAAAATTACGAAAAAAATGAAAAGAGGGGAAGTGGATTTTTTTCAATTTTCTAATTTATGTTATTTTTTAAATGCATGAATTGGGGATCAAGACCCAAGTCACTGCATTCGAACTGAAGTAAGTTTTACATACGAAACAATGTACTCGTTTAGAAGTATCATATTTATTTTACCGCTAGGTTATTAGTACGTATACATACAAGCGTCAATATAAAAAGCAACCCCAAATGCATTGGTTAGAATGGAAAACACGGATAGAATTTTGAACGCTATTGAGGTACCTACATATTATAAGTTTGACTCTTGACTGATAACTGATAAAACCGCAACAATAGCTATATAAAAGTCTTCAACCTGTAATGCAGCAGTTCAAATTTGTACTTCCTATCTGACGTTTTACAACTGGTGCAAATTTATTTATTAATATGTGGATAAGCAAATCGCAATTCGATGAATAATAATAGGTCTGTCGTCTATTCCTTTACTTTTGTAGTAAGAATGGAGACGACTGCCAAAACGGCAGTGGTGGGGATAATTTCTTTCACAAAGAGAGACACTTACGAAAAAGTTAGGGAACGCTTTTGTAGTAATCTTTAAAAAATGACAGATAAATAATTCAAAAAAGTAGTACCTATGTAAAGTCCTTAAAATGTCTGTAAAAAAAAAAGAATTGACTAATTTATTACCAATATTAGTTGATTCCTCTAACGATGAAAGTGATTCGGAATTAATCGAACGACTTTTTGATGAATCCGAGTATGTGGAAGAGTTTGTACTGATTGAACTATAAGCATTCGAGAAGTGGTAAAATCGGCACTGCATTAAAAATTACGTTGAGGAGATTGTCCCTTCTTACTTCATCGCCACTTTAGAAAAGAATCTTGAGGAGAACTTTCATTTTTATTTGCAGCCTGTTGATACTATTTTAATACGCAAGTAATCACAACAAATGCACGCGTATGCCAAATGGGACAACAAATTTCAAATCAGCTGTTATTTGTAAGGTGACTGACAGCTTTTTCACTTCTTACACCAAGAAATTTGTTGAGTAAAAGATTCTCACTGGAAGGGTAATATATTGCTCTCTCGATGACGCTCTCTTTTACGTATTTTTCGAGTTAAGGAACAGCACTGAGTAAGAATTCGTAAAAATTCGTAAGATTTGAAAAGTAAAGGAACAGACCTAATAATAAATAAAAATATGTAAGAACTTGACTAAGTCTTGAAATTTCATTTTAATTCGTTTAATTTGCTTTATCAATGAGTATATTGCTATTTAATGTCTTACTTTCTCTTTTTAAATTAATGAACTAAAGTATTTCAATACACACTCTTTAATATTGTTTACTATTCTATTTATATAGGTATTAGTACCTATAGTAAATCTTTCACCTTAAAAGACGCACAACATCTTTTTCGACATTTTTTTGATTTGAACAACAAATTATAACATGATCCTATTGTGTGCACATTTCTCGAAGAACACGAATTTTAGATTTAACTAGTTACCACAAACTAAATCTGGTGTTATCGCAGAACATAAGGCGAGATCTGGTTTTCTATTTTATGACAATTTGATCAATCGAACCGGACTGTCATTTTGTATTGTAAAACCGCTTTTATTTCTGTTTCTTGGAAAATAGCATGCGATTATGAATTTGAGAAAAAAAAAAAAGGATTTATGTTTGAGTTCTTGTTTCTCTAAGTAGTTAGCATCAATTAGCGAGACAATAATTTCTCGTGCTTTTGACGTTTCAAGGATGTAAATATAGTAATGCAGAAATGCGGAATTACGACACGAAAACTGTGCTAATGAGATGAGATGATAAGTGACTGCATAAGTATGTGTAAATTAAATTAGCTAAGGTTACGACATTCAGAATGTATTTTAAATAAAGAAAGTATTTGGGCCAATGAATGTATATACATATATTTCTACAAAGAGAAGTTCAACAACTATGCTTACGAGTATTCACATCGGAAACGGGATCTCATTCTCAATCTAGGGGGCATTTTTTAGCTAGAAAATTCCCATTTATCATTTTTGCTTGATTCTGGCATCGTGCATTAGCATTATTTAACGTTTTCGTTAATTAATTTAAAATGTTGCAACCAGGTTTACATACATTTTTTCTATACCACTAGTAAGTGGTAAGAAATCGAAAGTTTGTTTCCTTAATTTGATAAAATTGTCGGTTTCAGAATCAGCTAAATGGAAACCTCTTTACTAGACTAGGAAAAAAATAATAAAAATTGTTGCTTATTCTTTAAAAAAGTTACTAGGTTTTACGCCCTAAAAGATTTATTAATCATTTATAGATATACATAATTTCCTCACGCTCGTTTAAGCTCATGGATAAGTGTACAAAAAGCTGTGATGTATATTTGAACGATTCGCCTTATTTCGAATACGAAATCAAAGATTTAGATATATGAAATAAAAGTCTCTTTGTTGACTCAAACTTTTGCCTACAAATGCTGACATCTTTAAAAAGCTGTATGAACGTAAAGTTCAATTTCCCTGATATATTTAATAGCAAAAACACGCGACATTTTGCCAGACGCAGACCATGCTAATTATTATTGACGCTAAAATTAACCTAGGTCCACCCGACAACTGTCAGAAGTGGCGTCGGCTAGACACGTTTTGCTTGCCAGGAGTCATTCTCATTATCTAGTAAAAACTCCCCAATAAATGTTGTTTCTCTTTTCAGTGCCAAAGCAAAAGAAATATATATATTTTTATTCATACATGTCTAATATCTATGTTTAAATAATATCCACAAATTGTTTGTCGTTTGTTGTTCCCATTCGCTTGAACGAAAAGACGAAAAACAATGGAACCATTTAAACCAAAACATTCCGCGTTTCTCAATATCATGAGTGTTTTCATCATTATTTATTTTTATTTGTCGCAGTCAGTCCGAAACGTGCTGTTTTAATTTAAGTGCCTCTGGCGAAAACGTGTTTTCGCAAAACCGTACAATAAAGCAGCAAAATAAATTCATTTGTAAAATATGTATAGTAGGTAAGCAGTACACGTATCTATGCGATGATTTGTGGTACGTAGTTGTATTATTCGTATAATGAGACTGTTTGTGTTGACTTAGCTGCCGAACGTAGATCTAGAAAATTGAATTTAAAATGTGGTTCTATTTGCATAGTCGTTGTCGACAGTTTTTTTTTTTTGCTGCATCGCTGTTTAGTTAATTTTTATTAGCCAGCTAAGGGAAAGCAGAAAATCGTGACTAGTTGACTATATTTTTTTAAATGACAGAGAGCTTTTTTTTTTGCTGGCGGCGACATATCTTAAGTCTTACATATTTCATGGTCTAAAATATTTGTAAAACTTTTTGCTTAAAATAGTTAGGCGGAATCTATTGATTGAGGTAAAAATATTTGCATTTTTTTCAATTTTTGTAGTCAATATTTGCGAAGTACGTGGTAAAGAAAATTCATAAATTCCGCTGAATGCATTCAATATTTGATAACTTTTAACTGTATGTATGGATTTAACTCCAGGGATGTCTGGAGTCTGAGCTTTAATTTTTTCAGCAATTTTTTTTAAATATTTATTGAACTTTATTTTTGTACATAACAAGATGATTTAAAACAGAGCACTTACATTTAATTCATGATACGTATGTCTTCTAATCCGAGCTAAAATGGTAGGTAGTTACGTACGCACTTTGAATGCTTGGGTCCCACTTCCAATTACCTAAATTTTGTTTTAAAATCAATAAATGGGTTCGTTAAAGTATAGTTTAGGAAGCCTGACAGCTGTCTGACTAGATTTATCTCGTTTTTGATTTGATGAAATCAGTCATATGAGAAGCTGTTTCAGTTGACGTTTATGGAGTCGAATCTAGGCAAAAAATTCTTGAATGAGTTCCAAGTTGACAGTTCAGGTATGTGGCTGACGTAGAATCCGACCAATCTAGTTTTGCTTTCAGGTTACATCTTATCTAGTCCAATCTAGTCGACTTAAGATAACTACCCAATGAGCATTCATTGGGGACGTTCAATAATCTTGTTTAGTAAGTCTGACAGTTGATGGCTTTTTTGTCATATGAACAGTTTTCAGTTGACATTTATGGAGGGGTAGCCATCAAACCTAGTCAAAAATTTTGTGACTGAGAGTACTAATGTGATATTCGAAATACGAATGTGTTTCTTTAGATTCGCTCTCAGATTTCAGATTTTGTGAAAACGTCACGTGCTCTTTTTTGTGTTGATATTCGTGTGATTCGAATATGTGTAGCTTTCAACAATTTTCAAAGCGTTTTCCATTCACTGGTTTATATTACAGTTTTCGAAATTTGCATCCCGATTAATGTTTAAATATTTATACATAAATAATTTACAAAAATAAATTCACCCGATGCAATGTCTTTCTTTGCTGTAGGAAAAAACATATATAAACCAACTCCACCACTTGTCAAACTCAAACGCACTTGTATTGGTAAATCTGAGGCAAATCTGAGTAAAAATCCAGATTCGCAAAGTGCTTTGAAATCTGAAAAAGATTGTTTTTTTTGTGTACCAAACGAACATAAAAATTCCCTGAGATCAAAAAAAAGTGCTCTGAGAGCGCCCAATCGAATACCACATAAGTTGACATTTCGCATTATGTGGTTGTTGGGTCATAGAGTAGTTCGCGACAACGTCAGTGTCAAATGAGAAAAAAAAAAGCAAAGTGACAGCTGAGCAGCTTGTAGGAAAACAAACTAAACTTCATATGGCGGGAGATAGGAATAAATTTGAAATTTAATAAAAATTCACGTAAATGCTCTGAAATCGGAAAAGGACTGTTGTTTTTAAGTAGCAATCAAACATTAGAAGTGACCAAGAGCAAAATAAAGTGCACTAAGAAGTCCATCGAATAGCACATCAGTGTTTATTAAAAGTGTTAAAATTAACTTAAATCTCGTATTTTTCTACTTGGTCTTCTGGCAATGCGTTGATTGTGCCGCTGGAATCTTAAAGCTGGTAGAGATGACTTAAATTTACCGGCGTACCCCAGGTGGAGGCTTAGAACCCAATCCGGATTCATATCGTCCACAGTTTGGCACATTTACCTAAATATAATATGTGTCACAATGGTTACATTATTGTAAATATGTCAAGATACCTGAAATAAAATGCCCGGAACAAACACGAGCTATTTTAGTATTAATTTTCTTTAAATTTATAGCAGCTAGCCATCGTTTGCGCCTCTCCTTAGACAGGTTTCGAATTTCAGGTTTTGTTCTTAATTGTGGAAATATATAAAAAAATTTCACTGCGTTGTTCGTACAGTTTTTAATGCAGCAATTTGTCGGCATTTTTTTTTTTTATATTATTATGTTCATTGCCGCCAACACTTTTAGCAAACACAATACTAATTCCACCCCCGTATTAATAAACGCCGAGCAGCGGCGAGTTAGCGTTAACTCACATGTTAACTTCAAATTTGTATTAATAAACGCCTGTTAGCTTTCATTGACATGAAATAACGGGCGGATAACTTAACTCGCCGAATTCGGCGTATAGAGAGCGGATAACTTTTTAAAGCATAGAGAAGTTTTAGATAATCTCAATTCCTTTTCGGAGCTAAATGAAATATACGAACAACAAAAGTTAAATGTTTGATTATTATTAGGTTGGGAATTTGTATAGCTAAATTTTGAATTTAGGAATAATTAAATATAAAATATAGCCTAGGAATGGAAATCATCTGAAGATGTCTCAATTGCTACGGTAAGGTGCACATTGCACATGACATTAACGTTCGTTTGACGCGTAAAATCTGAACTCTGAAGTCTAAAAGAGAATCTGAGAGAGAGAATCGGTGAAAACCACATAAATCTCTGAGCACGACAACTGCAAGAGACAAGAGAGACGAAATATGACAGATGTACTAGAATATTTAGTACAATTCCGTGTAGTGCAAGTGCTGTCGTGCGTTAGGTGACAAAGAGCGAATAGCTAACATGGAGATGAAATGTGTTTATTAATGAAAAAAGTTAACAAACGGATAAGGTCACTATCCGTCTGTCAGCTAAAACACGTGTTAGAGAGCGGATATCGTTTTTTTATTAATACAGGGGTAATCTTCAAACGAAACAAATCATATCTCCCGCCTTATAAAATTTGCTTTGTTTTCCTACAAGTTGCTTTGACGTTTAAGTGAAAGAGAAAGCAAAGTTTTGAAAGGGAAAGCTTCACGAAGTCACATTAACAAAAAATTTAGTTTTTGCGTTCAGTGTATATATATCTAGTCCAGACCAATCTATTCGACTTAAGATGCCTAGATTTTTGTATGTCCACTTAGAACTTAGTTGACATTTGACATGAGAAACTTATTAGGTTTTTGCGTTTAGGGAATATCTATAGCAAACAAATTTAGGCCATTGAAGTCCATTGAAAAGTCTCTTATATTGGCATTTAAATATCTCGTGTGCTTCCTTATTGTCCTTGCCATTAGAATAGATGATAAATTTAACAGGACAATAGATAAATAAATGAAAAGAACTCCTCTTTGGCGCGAGTAAAACGTTTTTAGAATACAAAATAACACATTTCAACTATAATACGCCTTAAAAGTCAACCGCAGTGAAATTGATTTTGATATGTTTTATGGAGATGTCAAAACTCGATATGAAAAGTTAAGAATTGTCCACTTGCGGGAATGTGAAAAATGGGGACGTTCAGATTCATAGTTTAGTAAGTTGACAGGCTGTCTGACTAGATGTATTTCAGTTTTGATTGGCGCAGAGTGGTCACGTGATTAGTTTTTGCAGTTGACGTTTATGGAGGGAGCACAAATCTAGTCAAGAAAATCCTGCCTTCATACTCAGTTGACATTTCGAAGAGTCAGATTTAAAATAAACAGAGTGGCCGTGGCAGAATTCTAAGGTGTCGAAAAAAGGGCCAGTGAGAGAAAAGGGTGCCATTTCTAAAGTACTCTGCAAATTTCGAACTTGCGCACGATATTTAATAACCATTAGTTCGCATAACAGTGTAATAGTGTTGTGATAGGCAACCGTGGTACATTTTAAATGTACTTATTTGAAAATATCAATTTTTGAAAAAATTATGAGGGGTCTTTTACGAATAAAAAAGGGCAAATCAAACAAAGGCAACGCTGACCGCGAGAATACAAAAACAATTCAAGTTGCTCAGTCAACGCGTTCGGATTCCTAGTCACGACGAATCTAGTTGAGTTTTTACATAAACTATGAATCCCAACGTCCCCAATATGAGTGAAGGCGAAAGGAATCAATATCTGTCAGTTTTATAGATGGATTTTATTTTGACAGCGCGACGAACTTCATTCTGGTTTAGAGTTATCGAACTGTTTTCGAATGTTTGCTAAGTCATAAATCTATTTCTATTATGAAATTTGTAGATCACAGTTACAAAGATGAACAAATTGCATCCATAAGGCATCAACCACCTGCAATGTAAACCAGTTCATAGGAGTTATCGGATGTAGATATAATGTCCTTTGTGCAGGGGAGTCTGCCGGTGTCCATAAAAAGATTTTTCATTGTTTGTCCAAAAGTTCGGAATTGTCTTATTTGAGTCAACAGTTAGTGCAGTGAACAGTGCCAAGTGATTTATAATTAGTTTTTTTTTATAAATAATTGAATGTAAATATATAAAGTTAAAAAATAAAAAAAAGTTTAAACAAAGTTATTGTGTAAAATCTGTTTTACTTTTTCTCTTTCTCTCTGATATGGATTTTCTTTTTCTTGAGACAATGATTTTCTATGTGTATTATTTCCACTTAGTAAACCATTGGAAAATTATCTTGTCATCCTGGCCACTTTGGATTGGTCTGGTTGTGGATTTTTTGCGGAGGACCATAGGATGAAACTTCGCCCTCTACTACTACCACTGATTGTTCTTCGTCGGAACAATAAATTAGCTTTAGCATATAATCTTCTCGAAACGTGACACTTTCTCTTGTTGGTAATTATGCACAATTCTCCATATACGAAGTAAACTACTATACATTTTACAGTTAACTCTTGAACAGTAAATCTTCTTCAGAAGAATTTATTGTTGACCATAGCGAAATTTTGTTATTTTTTGCCTTTTTTTTTACTTCTTATTTTCATTTTTAGTTAATACTACTACCCAAATTGTGGATCGACCCTTACTGATCAGAAACAAATTTATTATGTTTTCCATTATTGTAGTGAAGCAGCAGTATCCAGTTTTCCTTATTGTCCAGAATCTAGTTTAAATTTTTCAACATCAGCGACAGCATACAGTGAGGATGATGCAGAATACGCAACCGGAAGACGTAATAAAACATCGAGGGTAAATATTCAATTTTATACACAGACAAACAGCTTTTGAGTGAAACAAACAGAAATTAACATAGAGCGGATAAATTTAATTAAATTCCTGCTATTAACAAAAATAAATAAAGTGAAACATAGAAACAAACCGAAATGCATTTTAGATGAACAAATAAACTTTTTGAACACAAAAATAAAAAAAAAACAAATTTTACAGCATAACCCAATGGCTAAGTGTTTGGAATTGTTGTTTGTAGAGTATTCGATGCAATGTAACGCATACGGCATAGCATACATGACATCACTGAACTGATTACCAATACCTACTACTGTCATACTGATGTCCTGTACATCGTCTCAGACTATAAGCTATTGAAAATATTTCATTACACTATTTGAAACGTTTGTTTATTTAAAAATCTAACTTGTATTTTTCTTGTTCTTTTTTGTTTGTGTCTTGTTTTCCTTTAGCAAGATCCATTGTCACATAGGATTATTGAGAAGAGACGCCGAGATAGGATGAACTCATGTCTGGCAGACTTGTCGCGACTCATTCCACCGCAGTATCAGCGCAAAGGTCGTGGCCGGATAGAAAAGACGGAAATTATCGAGATGGCCATACGTCATCTAAAGCATTTGCAAAATGAATGCATTCAAAAGGAGAACGAATATCGACTGGGATACACTGATTGTATGAAGGAAGCTGCCAAATTCCTGTGCGATAGTCAGATGCAGGACTATTGCTATCGTATGGTGACTCGCCTGCAGGAGCACTGTGACGAACTTCTGCTAAAAAGTACGTATTAGCGTTAAAATAGAGACACAAATGCTTCATGAATACGACCATAGAAGGTGGTGGTCGCTCCTGTGTTTGAGCCTACTTTACGTGTTTTTTTTATTAAGCCCACATGATCATTGGTTTTCATGGTTTACAACAACAGTTGGATCTCACATTATTAATATACTTATACCATGGAAATCAATGATCTAATTAGATCATGTGGGCATAATAAAAAAACGCCTTTTGTTGTATAACCAGTGCCAAGGTCTATTGATTTGTTCAGACAAGTGTCCAGAAATAGTGTTTGCAATGTTTTTTTCGTATGGTAGGTGCCACGCCCCCCTTTTGTAAATTTGATTTCCTTAAAAACTTGTCCGTAATTTGAATCGAACTTCATGATTTTTTTTTTAATTCAACTTTCGTATTTTGCGATCACTACAGGTCTGTTTCCTAACGATAATGCATTCGAACAATGCATGGCTAAATTTAGTCAAACTTGTTCAATTACGCGAAAGTTTGGCAGAAGAGAGTCAAACAGAGAGAACAAAATATTTCCCCTCCATAAAAAAACCTGCAAATACTAGCCCAAGAAATTTCGTTGGGCTAGTTTGTCATTGCGGACAGATGGTTGTCAAATCGTTCAAATGCTAATTTGTAACTGACTGGCCGCATTCAAGAATCTAGTTATCTTAAGTCGACTAGATTGGTCTGGATAAGATGTAACCTGAACGCAAAAACTAGATTGGTCGGGAACGTCACTTTTTCTACGTCAGCAACATACCCGAACTGTCAACTTAGTACTCAGTCACGAATTTCTTGACTAGATTCGTCGGCTACCCCTCCACAAACGTCAAATGTCACAGGTGCCCACGTGACCGATTTAAACCAATCACAACCGAGATAGATCTAGTCAGACAGCTGTCAGACTTACTAAACTAGATACTTGAACGCCCTCACTCTTTATTTGATTTCATTTATATTTTGTGCTTCTGCAACATTAAAATAGGCGTAAGAAGAACTTTTTAATTTCTACAATAAAAGCAATTCAAATCTTGGTCTAAAAATATATTTGTACTTTATTCTACTGATATATTTGAATATTCCCGCGTCGAAAAATGCACATTTTTCAAATAAGTGGTCCAACCCGTTCCTTTTCGTTTTTGTTATATTTCATTTCGGTGAGCGAAATCTCAATGAGAGAAATGTGACATACTGCCATTATTGAACCAGAAAGTAAAGGAACAGACCTAAGTAAATAGTAAAACGCAGGCTGATTTTTTTTAAATCAAATATTTTCGATACCTGCTTTAACTTTCTACCCCCAAAGCAAATGGTCGTAGTGAGAGCAAAAGCGTCACAAGGACAACAACCAAATTCTTATATGCGCGTGGAACTTTGGAACCTTTTATAGGTTACTCGTGCTGCCGTTCAGTTAATAGGTGGAATGGATTAAATGAAGGCAGTGTGAAAAACTATGACATCTACTTCGTCGATTTCAAGGTTTCACAGGTTCGTCCTTCTCATTAGAAAAAAATCGGAACATTGTTCAGTTACTGTCAACTGTCAGTCAATTTCATTTGCTGAAACTTATTTTAATACAAAAGCATCCCCTCAATGATAGAAAACCAACCCCAAATGGTATTTGATTCAGAAAGAAATGTCATGACCGTCATTTCATAGTTTTTCACTGTTTATGGGGCATTTGTCGAATACATGTTAGCTACATGTTTAGAGTTGTGTCATGTTCGAAAGACCTAAGGTTTATATTATCTGGTATCGCTTTTGATCATATAGGTAATAAAACTTTGAACACAAATTCTAAGCGCGTCCTGACAATGTCAATTTGGACCATTGCTCCTTGCTCCACCCTCAATTGCAATCACAGTTGAATTCTATATCTTGATGTCTATGTCGTCATTGCGAATACAGATATAACATAGCATTCCAAGACGTTGCAGTCAAATTGTAAACTTAAGACCCAATTAACTTCAAAATCTTCTTCTTTTGTTGGCTCAACTAGAGCGTGGTGCTCCTAGGCCTTGCTCAACATAACCCTCCAGCCGGCTCGATCTCTAGCCTGTCTCCTGTCTCCCTCCACCTGGTCGCTCCATCGAAGATGAGGTCTACCTTGGCTTCTGACTCCCTCTGGTTTGGCGTTGAAGACTTTTCGCGCTGAAGCATTGATGTCCATTCGCTTATGTCGCTGTACAGCACGTATGGTTCATCGTTGTATCTTCTTCGCCAAATGTTGTCTTCTTCGTTTACGCAGACAGGACCATAAATCCATAAATCGTACGCAGAACTTTTCTCTCGAAGACTTCTGACTTTTTGTGACTTTTCATCCGATTGGGAGAGGGTCCATGTTTCTGCACCATATAGCAGGAACGGGATGATGAGTGTTCTATACAACGTCTCCTTGGTTCTTCTCAATAGGGCTCTATTCCTCAATTGCTTATTCAGCCCAAAGAAACAGCGTTCAATTTCAAAATACATGTATTGAATTTTTGTGCACTTGAAACTCAATAACAACAAAGATTTCCTTAAGAAAATGTCTGTAGATTGCATTGAGCACATCTTATAGGAGTAGGGAATATTATATATCCTTTTTTGCGTTATTGTTAAGACACTGGCTATACTATATTACAGGCCCTTTGTATCTTCGAAGTAGGCTTTGGAAGTATACCTTAGACAAAAGCCATATAAACAGTTTTCTTAAATCGCTTCTAACTGTATTTTTCTTCACTTGTCCACAGATGAATGCCTTAAATCTCGCTGCCATCCAGATAACATCAGTGCATCTAGTGGGAGTCCGCACAACGGTTACCATCCCGCTGCTCCACTATCACAATTGCGTGACATCCTCGCATCTGATATAGAGCATAGCAACAGTAACGATCATAATGATGTGAAAGATCTGAGTTTTCGTAATTCTCAGCCCCACCAAGCGCCAGTGATAACATCAACAGCGCCACCTTCTCTACACCACGATTCCAGCAACCATGATTTCGATTCATCGCGAGAGCCACTCATACATCATGAAACTGCCAATATGCATTCGCCGCCACTGCATCCGCATAATTCCGTCGATAGTTTATTAATGCAGGCGGCACGAATGCGTAACTTTTCCGAATCCTCCCACGATATAGAGCACAATAACAACTACAAGTACAAAAACCACATAAAAGAGCGTTTTAATCAGGATCACCTGCACGATGAAACTTCCAGCGAACATTTCCCAGCACCGCCAACGTTACAAAGTGATCACTCTATATCGGAGCATTCGAAAGATGATCTAGAAATTGCCAGCTCGATTGTGAAAAAACGCAAACTCGAGAATTGCAGTGGGCAGTCATCGTTATCAGCTGTAACAGCGGCAGCAGCGTCATCAGGTGAAACCAAGGCACTCTCTTTTAGTGACATCAAATCGGAACTAAGTAGTAACAGTACAACATCGGCAGCGGCTGCAAAAGTCCTTACAAATCCCTCCACTATTACCAGCAGCGGTCGCCATTTTGCTGTTCCGATATTTGCACTGCACGGGCAAGGCACCTACTACGTTCCTCTGAACATTGACTTCAACAGCCTGGTGCCGTATCTCAATGGGGTTGATTTGCTCGAGAAGAATTACGCTGCTATGCCCGTCCTCCACCCCATCAATATTAATGTGAATTTCTCACCGTTAGCGCTGACGAAGCATCAACCCAGCAAAGCCAAAATTGAGGCCATTACAAATGGATGGTAAACCAATTAACAAACTACCTCAAAACTTGAAAAAAAAAAAAAATATTGTACCTCCACATCTAAAACAAACAAAAGGGAAACAACAAAGAAACGACTTTTTTATAGCTATATATATATATTAGTGCAATGTATGCATTCGTTGTCAACATCCCAAGTCACTCCTGTTAAATTTAGTTATTCTCGCGATGGGAAGATACCTTTAAAAATGCAAGTCCTACCAATACAAGTGCACTAAATATTTTTCTTATTTTTTTTACAAATCAGTTATAATACTAAAATTTTGTAATCACGGTTGTGAGGGTTCTTCTTTGGCGTGGTTTAAAGACGGTACTCACCTTTTTATCAGGGTAAAAGTTTGCCTACTCTTGACAAATGCCAATGTTGGTAGATTCCTCGTAATTTCAATTATGTAAACTATAGAGTTCGACCAAGTGTAGTACAGACAACACTGCATCTCTGCACGATCTTCTTAACAAGGAAAAAAGATCAAGCGAATATGTGGTTCTTAAGGCAGTGAAAGTGATTCTTAGCTATTTCCCTAAACATTTCCAAAATAACGCTAACTTACCAAAAACACGGTCAAACATTTTGGAATGTTTTCTGTTCGGTTCCGAGTTATTTGTAAAATAATAAGTTCTCAGCCAGTGTAACTTTTTAAGTTCGCATAAAAACGAATATTTATTATCTGAAACATTTTAGTAATATCAGGCTTATGGCCAAACTTGGGAAATAAATTGCAAAGGTCATTATTTATCTTATAGTACATTTACACCGCATCTAAATTCATCGTTTCCGCTAAATTCAGCATTTCAGGCCAAATGTCCAGCATTTCGGCATATATTTTCCAAAATTTCCAACATTTCCAAATGTTTAATTTCATCGAAATGTTGAATTTCATTGGTGCATTTGTAAGTTTGTCAAATCGAACAAACCTCTTTAAAAATTCGCTGACAAACCAAAAAAAACAGCCGTCAACAAATTAATCAATCATTTCAGTTTATTAAAATTATACTCGTAAATATGGAACAAAAAAGTTGTAAACAAAGAAGAAGGAAGTGGTTGTCTATGCAATACTTTATTCATTCATTATTCTTCATTGCATTCCTTGGGTTCAACCACTTCTGATTTCTAAACAGAAAAAAAGATCAGTAGGTAATCAATTCTGGCACTAGCTGTCATTTGAAATGTTGAAGTTTCGTGGGAACGCAAAATTGCATTTCAAAATTTTGTTCCCAAAATGTTGAATTTAGGTGCGGTGTAAATGTACCATTATATCACACAAGGTTACAATAAAACTAAAAATAAACACAACTTACCTTACGTGCAAATGACGTTTATGTGCTTGGTCAAAAATAATTTACCTATAATAATTACTCGGCAACACAGTAAATACATATACATATTTCGGTGTGATTAGAAATGTAGCAGCACGAGTCAATGGACACAATTCAAGCACAACAATATTACATGTGACAATTAGTATCCTCCTCTTTCACCAACTACCTTTGGTCCTTTAAAAATATTCAGTTTAAAAATATGTGCTTCTGTATAGGAGAGTAATAGCATGACTATTCTTTTATTGAAAATCGAATCGCTGCATTGACAAAGCTCAAGTAGCTTTGCAAAATCTCCATTGGGGCAAGCTGATAAAAAAAACTATGTATAGTCCATTGGCAGCAGAAAAGGTACTTTTTTCATAGTCAGAGAAATTTTTCGAATCTCGATTTCTGAGGGAGAATTACACCTACTTACACTAACACCAAAACATTTTGCATATGTAAAACCTTAAATTGGCGACGTTCGGATTCATAGTTTATGTAAAACGTCAACTAGATTCGTCGTGACTAGGAATCCGAACGCGTTGACGGAGCAACTTGAATTGTTTTTGTATTCTCGTGGTCAGCCTTGCCTTTGTTTGATTTGCCCTTTTTTATTCGGAAAAGACCGCTCATAATTTTTTCAAAAATTGATATTTTCAAATAAGTACATTTAAAATGTAACATGGTTGCCTATCACAACACTATTAAACTGTTATGCGAACTAATGGTTATTAATTATCGTGCGAAAATCCAAATCCAAACCTGAGTATGCAGGCAGGATTTTCTTGACTAGATTTGTCGGCTTCCCCTCCATAAACGTCAACTGCAAAAACTAATCACGTGAGCACTCTGGGCCAATCAAAACTGAAATACATCTAGTCAGACAGCCTGTCAACTAACTAAACTATGAATCCGAACGTCCCCATTGTGTTATTTTATTACTATACGTTCATAGACAACAAGTCTGTGAAAAATAGAGAAAAATTAACATTTGGCCGCTGCAATGGATATCAACATAAATTTTTATGAACACAAATTACAATTTTAAGAACAGCTGACTTTTAAAACACGCACCACCACAAATGCAAAGAAAGAAAAATCTCGTTTTATGCGGGATATAAAACAAAAACAACCAAATTGGTAAACTGAGGAAAATAATAAAAGTAATTTGTGCCTGATTTTGACATTTTTCACGAATCTATATTACACTTCAAGAGTAGATGCAATTATGTACTAGACAACTAGACTGTTCAAACTATTTTTACTTCTTTTTGGTGAATCTCGGATAAAGCTTAAAACACCCAAGACTTTTAAGAATTTTCGGTTATACCAACTATTCACGCTGAAAATATGCGAGGAGAAATGGAAGCACATTTTTTTTTAGTACTTTCAATTGCTAAAGTAATTTTGTATGTATTTGTGAACTTGTTTCGTAAAAAAAAACATATAAAAGAATTAATCAGTTACATATACTTGCGAATTTAAATTTCTTGCATTTTGCATTGACGGCATCTACGATATTAAAGGAAATTTATGTTGTTTAACGAGAAAATCAGTTTTCTCACTCTTAACTGCCATTAAAGCCGTTCCTTACTTATGTGGTATTCGATTGGGCACTCTCAGAACCAGAGACAATACTGAGACCCCCAACTTCGGCCGATTTTCCGTTACTTGCCTACAAGCTATATTTCTATGGGGTGGTACACGCTAAGTGCGTTAGTATTGTTACATAGAAATTCGTATTGACAACTGTCACTCACCAACACACTCGCACCTTGCGTGTCCCACTTCCGCTGTCGGCAAAGTTGCTTCCAGCGTTCATAGAATTTTGTCAGTTAAATTTGAAATTATTCGTTTCGTGTAAATAGTATTTTATTTTAGGAATTAGTGCACTTTTGCTGAAAATATTTATGAAAAATGATGACTGTAGAATGATTGTATGAAAATAAAAACATTTTGGGCAATTTTTCTTCAGTTATTTAAGAAAAATGTACACATCAAATCGAAGTTAATGATATTCAAAAGCAGAAAATACACAACAATATTTGTCCTAATATGTTTCTAATATATAAAACATCTCATTTAGATCGCATTATTAACTAAACAAATTATATTAATCGTTTTTTAAAAATTTAAAATAACCAACCAATAGCATTCAGTTATCTTAAAATGTGGTATTCTCGAACTCTATCACATTCCCCCATGGTTGGTAGCGGTTGGCAGCATTGAATTTATATTTTTTGTATGTTTTTACATGTCACACGGATTCTAAATAGACATAACACCGATAGGAAAACAAAATGGCGAATTTAAAAAAAACCGAGGGGGCCAGCGGCAAGAGGATTGTGAGTTGGGGGTCTCAGTATTGTCTCTGCTCAGAACACTTTTTTGCTCTAGGTCACTTTTTATGTTCGTTTGGTACAAAAAAATTTTTTTTTCAGATTTCAACCACTTTTGCGAATATGTTCTCAGATTAACTTCTGATTTACCAATACAAGTGCGTTTGAGTTTGACAACTGGTACAGTTTGTGTACGTTTTCGTGAAGTTTTTCTACCGCAAAGAAAGGCATATTGCATCGTTGATATGTTGGATTAGACACACACACGAAATCTGAAATCTAAAAGCGAATCTGACGAAGCCCAATCAAATACCACATTAATATCATTCAAATAGCTACTGACTCTGATAGAGTTCACATAGTTTCAATCACGTAAATATTCTGCTTAGCTATGTTGTTTGAGTTTCTTAAACTTGAAATTTAATTATTAAGTACGTATACGCCTCAGTGTATGGAAATATTAATATGGTAATTTTTGTTTATAATTCTAATCATGCAAACAAGAAGAACACGTCGATTTATAGTTAATGTAAGATTATAACCATTCATTGAAAGCAGTGTCCTTGACCATTAACATAAAATATGTAACTATTCAATTTTTGAAAATTTATGTGCGCCGTACATCGTTAGGAAGTGCAATTGACCGCCATTTGCAAAAAGCCTTCTTTTAATGGAGTGAAGTTAGTAACATTTGTCGTACAGTGTAAGAAAAATAGTTAATAGTACGATAGATGGCGGTGTGGAATATAACTTTATGCACGCCAAAAAAATAAACTATAGAAAAATGTCAGAATTTATGGATATGATCTTGTATGTAGTTATTTATTTGTCAACGGCTTAGCCCCAATGAAAATACGAGCATAGCTTGAGGCTTTTTCCTGTCGGGCATTCGTGAAAGTCCGAAAAAACATAAAAGAGTGTAATTGCCTTGTAGCAAACTTCTCAATATGCCCGTTTGGATTCGGCACATCAAACTAGGCCCCTTCCATACGTCCCGATAAGAAAAAGGAATAAATACACCTCAAAACGAACGTAGGTTTAAAAACAAATCCATGATCCTATAAACCCGTGTTTCGAGAACTATTTATTTTTTAGAATAACCGGACAAACTCTTTTTCGAACCATTCAAAGCGATAATATGCAATTTTTAACCATTACAGTAACATTTACTTATTTCAAAACTATTCCATTAGAATACCAAAATCTGTATCGTGTAATATTTTGCTATACCTTTTTAAATTGCTTTTAATAACTGTATATTGTAAATTTAGCATAAAGATGTAGACATTATTTGGATGTTATTGAATACCGCATTGTTGGACGTTCCCTCTATTTGTATAAATCAACAAACAAACAAAAATAATATCAAATCATAATCACCACATTTTGCAATTGATTCCTAGTCAAAATATATTTTTTTACAAAGCTATAATAAAAAACAAAAAATAAAAAACAAAAAACTTACTACAACTAATTAGATAAATAAATACCTATATATATATATATTTTTTTTTTTACTCTTCAAATATTATTGTGAAAGGATATAAATAAGAATGACAAATGTATTTTAATTATTAAAAAAAAGATAATGTTAATAAATATTTTTGTTAAATAGTGATTGTATCTGTTTGTTTCCTTTTTTTAAATAAGTAAATTCTTTAGAGTCATATATTTGTACAATAATAATAGAAGAAAATCTAGTATGGAAGGTAAGAGAATGTAAAAATAAAAACAAATATATTATATACAATTAGTTGACTATTTTTCTATGCATATATTTGGTTAGACTTTTACATTTATTAAATATTTCGTATTTGTAATTATGATATTAAATTTATAAAACAATGAAATCAAATACCGTATCTACCTAAATGTTCTTCTAGGGGTAAAAGAGAGACAAATGATGTAGTTATTGTTAAAATAAAGTATGTATATGAGTAATTGTTGATATTGATTTAATAAACAAATAACATTTAAGAAATAAACAAATATATATAATGCATTTTATTGAATTATTAAATTACTGCGGTTCAGTAATTTGAATATAATGTAGAGTGTTGTGTATTTCATTATTTTGGGAAGAATGTCGCTTTTCGAAATATGTTAGGTGCATATACACGAAAAAAATGCTGTCTATATGGGTAGGTATTAACAAAACAATCTAATGTCGTTTAGTTTTCCTTTGGGAAATCTTGTTCAGATCTCAGATTTTACGCTGCTCATGGAACGTGCGCCGAAATGTCTCCTCGAAAAGAAAAACGAAAATGTTCTGTCAATTATATTTGGTTAGAATCAAAGATTAAAATTTTATTTCGGTGACACAAATATTTAAAAAGTAATGTTTAGCATTGCATTAAGACTTATGACTGAGGAATTGGATGAGATGGTGTTTAAGCGACAACGTTCAATTAGAAGACGCTTAAGAGACTGTTCAAATCCGTTGGAATGATGTTTTGGTCATTCCAAACCTAAAAATAAACTCTTTTATTAATGTGATACAATAAAGAATCATACAGAAATTTACCTTTCTCCACTCAAAAATTGATTTTGATGGCGGCAGTACACTGTTCAGTTAACTTTCGATCATTTTCCAAAATCGAGCAATTTCATCCTTACTCCTTTTATAAAATCCTCTGGCAATGACTGGACTCGCATCCATTAAATTAATTAAAACATTGAATTGGTGTTTATTTGTTATTTGTGACATTCTATTCACTTAATTTTAATTTTGCATCTTTTACCACTGGATTTACAATTACAATCAATAGCAGGTAATAGTTCGCTACGGCTCACTAATGCAGGGCTTTTTAAAAACAGTAGTATAGGACACAGTACAGTACTATTTTAAAGGAAACATTCTCCAAAATCCCGGGAAAAGCTGATGAAAGTCTCGGTACACTTGAGTTTGACGCACCGTTCGATGTGTCGTACCCTGACCGACAGGAGTTGCATAGGAACTTAGTTTCGAGGGGAAATGAGATCTCAGTATATACTGACGGATCCAAAACCAGTGAGGGTACGGGGTCAGGTATATACTCCAACGAGTTGGACCTACATATGGCCCTGAGACTTCCGGACACATGCAGTGTGTTCCAGGCAGAGATTCTGGTCGTACTCAAAGCTGCGGAGGTACTTGAGATGAGATCGATATCCAATAAGAATATCGCCATCTACATTGATAGTCAGGCTGCGCTTAAAGCGCTAGAGTCATATACCACTAAATCTGAACTAGTCAGATTGCCGCGCAATGCTTAAGGCATTATGTTCGCAGAACCGTGTTAGATTATTTTGGGTACCTGGGCATTGCGATATTGAGGGCAACGAAAGGGCCGGCGTTTTGGCTAAGGGAGGAGCGGAATTCCCAGTAAATACAATGATTGAGGGCATCAGACCACCTATGGCCGTTGCTAGAAGGGTTATCGCTGAGAAAACTACCAATAAAGCAGCTACAAGATGGTCACAGCTAGAGGGGCACAGGGTCTCAAAGGCACTGTGGCCCGCTTCAAATCGGAAGAAATCTGAAGAATTAATCAATCTCAGTAGAACAAAGTTAAGATTAACGGTAGGAATACTCTCTGGACACTGCCTTTTAAAGAAGCATGCCATGAGACTAGGCTTAGCTAATACGGATACATGTAGCTACGGAGGACATCTCCCACCTTCTATGCGAGTATCAAGCAATTGCTCGGAGTAGAAGGAAGCACCTAGGCAGGTTCTTCTTTAATAACTTAGAGGAGGTTGGTTCCTCAGATAATATTGGGACCATAACCAAATTCTGTTAGACAATTGATTGTTTGGGCGCTTTGGTTTAGGTTTTTAACCGTAATGGTTCCCTGGGGATGGCGATGGGCCCGCTTTGGTGCCTGGTCTTTTGTGACGATCTCACAACCCCACCCAACCTAACCTAACCTAACCTATTCACTTAATTTTTTTAATTTTTGATAACCAACCAACTTGCTTTTCATTGATTCTCCAACTAAATAATGACGGAAATATCGGAGAGAAAATCCAACAAAAATTCCCCCAAATTCTCATTCACGATCACGATTTTCCCAGGGATTTGTTTTCCCTCATTCGAACATCATTTACGATAGGAGTATTGGGAAGTACGAACAATTCCGAGGGAATTTTTATTCACGATAAGGCTGAATAATTCCTCTGAAATCATATCCATAGCTATTTATGTATTTTGTTATTGTGGTTTTCTCGAAACTTTGCGCATTTGCCTCGAAAGAAAACTTCGCAAAATGACGTAAAACAGCTGTGCAAATTATATTGATGATTGTGTAGATCTGAAAAAAATATCGGGATCTGCAAAAAGTGATCCGAATCGAAAAAGAGATTGATTTTTGGTCCCAATGGAAAACGACATCAGATGCCGAATTACCGCATCCGTGAGCGAGCAATACACCACTGAATTTCGTGGATTTTACAAGCAAAACAATAACAAATTCAGTCACATATTACTCGATCACGGATGCGATAATTCAACCCCTGTATTATAACTTTGTAAACACTATTACAAATGTTTAATTTTAACAAGTCAACTTTGTAACAAATGCATTCTCTTTTCTCTAAGCACTTGTTGTTTCCAGTTACAGAAACAGCAGAATTATGAAATTTCCCACTTGTTGAATTGCTCTAAAACAATCGCTGAAGTGATAGCAGACTGGTTAGTAGGTGTTACACAAATTTTTAACAGTTGTTGAATTTCACTTGTTTAACAATCACTTTTTAGGGATGTTACGGAGGTGGTCTTACCGGAGTTGCAATCGGAGTCGGAGCCCTCACACCGACCTCCGCGGAGTCGGAATTGAATCGGAGTCGGCATCGGGGCTCGCACGCAGACACAAATTAATAAAATATAAAATTTGAAAATATATAATTGACGCACGCACTCTCAACTTCAATGCACATACTTATGTAAAATAAATAAAAGAATGAAAAGACAGTCGTATTGTAAGATGTCGCAACTCGATAATTCTTTGTAGTTCATGTTCATCGGTCGCCTCGTCATCGATTGTGCTCCGAAAAACCTCCGATGTGATTATATCGGAACCGAAGCCGGATTCGGAGGTACAATTTAAACCGGAGGTTCCGACATATCGGATTCGGAGTCGAAGTTCCGTATCACCCCTACTTTTTGTATTGTGTTTTGGCCCCAGGGGCCCTACTCTGTATTTCGTTCCGATAGTAAAAATCTCCGAAAACGAATATTTTGTACTCTCTATTTCAAAAACGGATTGAAATCTACTACTTTCGGATAGACAATTCCGATAGTGGAATTTTCGTACCTGGCAGTTCGTTTTCGAATGTCAAAAGCTGGTCAAAAGCATTCAAAAACGGAAAATTTGTTTCTACAACAAATGTGATCACGGAAGTGACTACGAATGTTTTAAATTGTAATTTTTTTTAGAAAATTGATGATATTTTTATCTACCTTCGCAGTACAACTTGATGTTTTTTATTGTGCCATGCCAAGGGAATATCTAGTCGTTATAGCCTCCTTGACCTTGTCCTAAAAACTTTAAGGTAACAGGTAGGTTAGAGAAATAATTCGAGACTTGAAAACAATTCCGTAAAAGGGAAAACTATTAAGTACTATTTTTTTCGTTTCGTATCTTTAACAGAGTACAAAATCAAAAGCGGAACGAAAGCACTTTTGAATGGGATTGGCTTTCGGAACCAAATACAGAGTAGGGCCCCAGGAAGACTGAAGAAAAACTCTACTTCGTTTCACCCTGCAAAAGCAGTAGAAAAACGTTCAATTTGGTCACTGTTTGGCTGTAGGATCCGTGGAAGGGTCTTAAAATAAAAACGCATCCAATCACATGATCATCATAAATGATTTTTATTACTGAATACATTAAATTAGTTTTAAGAGATATTACGAGAATTTTGTTTTCTTTCATTTTTGTATTTGTTTTTTTTTTTTTTTTTTTTTTGCTTCTTTTTGAGAAGTTTATAAACGATTTAAATTATTATGAATATTCTTTATTAATATAATAATAAAATATATTATTATTACAATTACAATGTACGAGAACATGATGTGACATGTGAGCCAAGTGGGATTCATTTACTTGTAATTGATAATTGTATTCATTTGTTTAGTAGTTGTTTTGTATTCGAATATATTCGAAATTTAATTTCAGTTTGAGCGAAAAAAAAAAAAAACCGCTAGTGCAAAGTAATAATAATGTAATGCATCTGGTTGTGGTTTGTGTGAATGTCAGTTTATATGAAAATAAAGTTACAAAAAATAAAGTATTCATCTGATTTCGTCGGTTTAACTTAAACTACTTGTTATTCGGGCAAGACGTTCAAACTATGAGAAGTAATCTCATATATATGACACCATGTTCTCTGGTATTTCGGGTAGGTGGTTGAAAAGGAACCGAAATATGAAATAGCTTATCTAAGTGACGACAATTATTATAATATGTACTTTAGTTTCGCCTAGCGCGTCTTCTAGTAGAACTGTGCGGCTGACCATGTGGATTTTGACCGCTATACAAATTGTCCAGGAAATCGTCGAGAGTTGATTCACTGTAAAAGACAAAGACTATTAGGAATGCGTGCTTATTGGTGTTGGATTGAGATGTGATACCTCGGAGGTTCCCGCTTGAATTTACCCTTCTCTTGTTGGGAGGTTTGTTGCTTTTGCTGTTGTTGTTGCTGTTGTTGCGGCTGCTGATTCTGTTGCTGCTGCTGTTGTTGTTGCTGTTGCTGTTGTTGCTGTTGCTGACCACCACGAACAATCCGATACTGTACCATATGAGAATTTGGCTCCAGATGGGATAGAGCTCCTTTCTGGCAGTTAGCCCATTCCGTGATGTCATATACTTTGCCTTCCATAAGTGCGAGATATTTCCAACGTAATCGCAGCCAACCGGTTTCCGCCCAAATGTCGCCCTACGCAAAATAAGAGATAAATACCGCAGAACGCCAAGTGTTTTGGTTTACATACCTCTCGTGCGGAATGTCGAATCTTACACGACCCACACTCTCGGGCAGCATAATGAGGGCGATCGGTCATCTTCCTTGGGTGACGAAGTCCGCAACTGCTACATCTGAAAGATTATAAATTTGTTTCTAGTATCTAACAATAAAAAAATGCGACTTTTGGAGTGATTACCTTATTGTGTTGGCAGCTTCGGCGATCTTTGTCTGCAATTGTGAGAGTAGATCATGCAGTTCTGTCCAAGCTTTTTCCGCGTGTAAGGCTTCAACTAAGCTTTGGTCATATGCAGCGCGATTTTCCTAAAAAGAGAGCAACGAAAAGGTTCTAATAAAAACGGACGATTCTTCTTTTGTAAGTCTATCTCTCAGATCGAATACCAAGTGATCAAGGAACGGCAGTGGTGAGCTTCGTGTGATATAATTATATCACCAGTCCACCCACATTAACATTTTACATGCGAGACCATGACTAAAGAGATGGCTGTGAAGAATTCCGCTAAACGAAAAATAGCCTGCATTGTGGTACATTTTACAAGAACTCACCGGCTCGCCAATAAGTTCAAATGCTCTCTGCAGGACTTTGAATGCCTCCTCGGCACCCGCCTGCTTATTCTTGTCCGGATGCACGAGCACAGCAATTTTTTTATAATGTTTTCGTATTTGCTCCTGAGAACTGTTTGCCGGGACCCCCAATATACTGAAATAGGAAATTGTGATAAGAAAATAAATGCTCGTCTGACCCCCACTCCATTCAAACATACCTATACGCATCCTTGCCCTTGCAATTTAGCAAAGAATACATTGCTTCATCGCCCGTCTGTGGAAGTCGTCCGTTCTTGTAAAATTCTGTCGAATTCTCCACCGGCTTCTTCTTGTAGAACCTCCGCCAGAAGGCCCACTTGGAATTCTTCTTAAACCTGCTGTCGATCCTCTTCAAATAGTTCCTCAGCCAAATGCTCGGCTTATTTGAGTTGTTCTTCAGATCCTTGCGCAAAACCAAAAAGTACGCGTAGCCGCTGGCATAGTAGTTCTCCAATCTTTCGTACACCATGCTACAGCCGAGCACTACGATGTCGTAGATTAAATAGAACAACCAGGTGAGAATTTTAATGGTGTACTCCTGCAGCCACTTGTCGAAGAACTTTTTCATCAACTCGTACCTGTTGGCGCCGCTTTTTTGTCCACCACGGTTTTGACCGCGTCTGTTTGAGTACATTTGCTGTTGTTTCTCAAAGCGGCTGCTACTTATCTTTGAGGAGCCAAATGAGATTCCTCCATTGCTTTGTCGAGATTTACGTGTGCTGGTCGACGAATTGTGCTGTGAGCCGTATTTTTGCGGCCGCTCGTACATGTTATCTGTCTTGGCTACGTTATAGTATCCTTCCTTGTCGTTGGTCGAAGGCTTGCTGCCTGTAACAGAAGTCGATTTTCCGCCATTGTTGTAGTTTGGTTCGTCTTCGCGTTTTGAAAACCTTTTTTTGGTGAATTCACCGCCAGGAGTCGATGCCGTTTGCTTGCTGTTCGGCTTCTGTATTTTGCTGGGGTTCTTCTTGGAGCCCTTGTTCAGGCACGATGAAAAATTCTGAATATTTTCCTTGTTCTCGTGAGTTGGAGATCTTTTCTTGTCGACCCTCTGCTGGCCACCGCTGCTCATCTGAGTGAAGCTCGACGACGATTGCAAATTCTGTTGATCGGCCTGCTTGCGGCTGCCACCGCCACGTGAGTCAATGCGTTCACGATCGTCACTTGTTGGCGACACTTTCCGCTCAGTGGGAAATGCATTTGACCTTGGTTTTTCGTTGGCCCCACCGGTGCCTGGTTTTGGTGATTTAGAAGCTTGTGCAGCTGATTCGCCAATTTGATTGATTGGAATGTTAGCACCCCCATTCGGGGTTCCAACGACTGCCTGGCTATTGATCTTACTGAGCACGTCGGAGTAGGACATTCGCATCGGTTTCACCTCAGCTACTATCCGTTTCTTTACCTCCGGAGCTGGATTAATATTAATCGTATTATTGCTTTCAAAGCTGCCGTTGGTCTTTGTGAGATTAAGTATTGGAAGGTTCTGCTTTTGGTTTGGTTGACTAACCGGTGAAGGTGAAACATTCGGTGATACTCCGGAAATTCCCTCATCCACCTCGGCCGTGTAGTGCCCCTCCTGGATCAGTGTATTGTTTGCAGCCATAAAGGTCTTAATAGGCGATGCTGTGGCGCTTTGATCGCCGAATTGTGTATACGTCCCCGTTAGATTGGGGGACCAGTTGTTTACCAGTTTGTTTATGATCATGTTTGTTGTTGATGCAGCCGACTCGATTCCACCAAATCCCGGTGGATGAATCGGGATCGTGTGCATACCATCCATGGCGAGAGGATCATCATTCAATGTAGTTGCCCGTGGATTGGCAGTGTGCTGTTGCGGCGGTGTTGGCTGAGTTATTGAATTGTTTGCAAATAGTTCATAGCTGTTGTAGATAATTTGTGGTTGCTCGCTATCAGCGCTGTGATAGACCTTCAAAAAGTTTCCATGGCCAACTGGCAGTACGGAATAAGTTTCGGGGTGACCCGACGAGTAGCATATGTTTGGTGGCGACGATTGCTGTGGTGGTGATTGCGACATTCCGAAAACAGTTGCTGATGGTGGTGGTGGTGTTGGTAATGGTTGTTGGGCTAGCTGATGTGCTGTTGGTAGAAGCGTCGACTGTAGATCTTCAGGAACTTGAACGAATGGTGAATGCTGATGATGATGATGTTGTGGCCATGAAAGTCGACGCACATCATCGTCCGGTTGATGTGACATTTGGATATTTGAACTATTAAAACTAGAATTTCCAATTTTTTTTTTTTTTTTTTTTTTCGTTCTACTTATACGAGCTGGTAGTTTGTCGATGCAGCGTATTCGATCATCACTTCATAGCGGTGCCGGAAATGGTTGGATTATTATTTCTATTTAATAGAAATCGATTAAGCAAAGTGCTGATTGAGAAAATTTTGCAATTTTTTGCACAAAAATGTCGATGGACTTCAAAATAAAAAATTTTCGCCACTTCGACAGCAACAAGGAACGCAGGAACATTAGAATGTGTCAAAAACCAATTGACATCGATCGAAGTGAAGGTAGTTGCAGTTATTTTTTATTGTATATTGTGAACTCCACATAAGTATATATATTTTGTCAGGTCAAAATCAACACTTAATTTTTACCGTTTTTGTATGAATACAAAAAAAATGATTTGATGTTTTTTTTATCTTTCCTAGTTTGCCCACGATTCCCTGTGGCCATACCTAAACGAAATGTGTATGCCAATTATGCATAATGTATGCCAACAGGCAAATGACCAGATTAGCTGTCAAATGACCAAAATGCCAGGATTATCAAAACTGTATATAGACTATATGACCAAAATTATCAATATGGTCATATTTGACTTGCTGGTCATTTAAGGCATTTGTTACTTTTTCATTTCATATTTGTTATTTCTCCAGAAAAAAGAGAACGAAAATGAAAATAAATCACAATCCCACGAACTCGAACACCGATGACAACAAAATAATTCTTGTTCCATCAAAAATGCCAGCAATAGGCCTGTTTTTTTGAGCTTCGAACTCAGCAAAGCAAAGCAAAGTAGGATTTTCAGCACGCAATTACAACAACTACTGTGATTCCTCGAAGTGTCAAGTAGGGCGTAGTTGTTGTAATCGCATGCTGAAAATCCTACTTTGCTTTGCTTTGCTGAGTTCGAAGCTCAAAAAAACACGCCTAATGCCACAAGGAAATTTCAATAAAGAGCATATGGGCATATAGGCTTTATGCTGGCATTCGTGCTTATTGTCCGATTACACTATATATTTGGCATTTTTATCTGTCAAAATCGGCGTGGTCATATGTGGCATTTAGGTCATTACAGCATATGAGATATGCCCATTACATTGTATGACCATATTTTGACAGGAGAACTGTCAGAAATTGGCATTTTATATACCACTTGGCATATCGTTTAATCTTAACTTAAGCACTTACCACAATGCATGGGTGCGGCAATTCGAAATTTAGTACCTAGTCAGTTATTTTATGTCGCTTTCGATGGCTGTTTCAGATGTCTATGCTCTCTGCTTGAACATAAAAATTATTGTATTGTACATCTTCATGTTGGGTTAACTGCTTAAAAATTTTTTTTTTTTTTTATTACTTCCAAGGATCTTTGAAATAAGTTGCTGTTTACTTTTTTGTTTGACAGATGAAGCTGGATTATTTATTATACCCACATGATTTTGAGGAAAATATCTATAACAAAAAAAAATAGTAATAATAATTTTAGTGATACAAAAAATATTTTAAAAGTATTGGTAGGTATTAGCAAAAGTATAAGAATTTACAAAAAATAGCTACTGCTAATTGCTTATCTATTCATACCGCATACAACATTTTAGAAGTTGTTCGCTACATTTACCACTCCGCCTACGGTTTTATTTTATGACTGGTATGCCTAGGAAGGTACCTACCTATCTAGTAAGTAGCTATCTACTCCACACAGAAGTTACTAAACAAACAAACCTAGGATTGCACCTGATGAAAAACCGCTTCAAGCCGATGAAATGACAGCTCTACACTTGTGTATTTTGTCTTTCATTTGTGTTGTTTCTTTTCTCAAAAAAAAAAAAACAGAAACATGAGCAACTGGAAAAAATATATTCTTTGGTTTGCCCAAGAACATGTGGATTTTCGTTCTGCGGTAAGACTCCTTTTCAACTACAAAAAAAAAAACTCAAGATTTCACATACACGCAAATGTTACGCAGGAAATAAACTCCATAGCAAAGTTATTCGGTTTGAAATTCAACAAACTTTGTAAAGAATCCTTGGTAAGCTTGTTGTATGAATTTTTCCAAATTTATCCTACCTTATCACCTAATAGAAACCCTTTTGGATAGTTGAATTCCCCAACGAAGAAACCGCTCTAAAACTAGCCTCCCGATCGGTGTCGTTGCGATGCATATTCGAACTGTGGGCACATTCACCATCAGTACCACAATTCCACGAAAACGTTCGTCAGTATATAGCCGACGCTCAAAACAATGCACTAAAATATTTTCGGCACGACTGCTCCTTCAAAATCACAGTTGAGACATACAACAAACACTTCACGCAAAAGGAGAAGATAGATAAAATCGAAACATTTGACTACCTTCCTCTGCAGGGCGATGTGGACCTGAAAAGTCCACAAGTTGAGTGGTGGTACATTGAATTCTACGGTCTGAATCCTCAGGAGGTGCCAGAACAGCCTGATGATGTTATGTTTGGCAGATTGGTGAGGAAATTTGTTGAAACTATGTTTGTAGTTATTTTGGATTTAATTTGCAGATCGCCCAGGGTCAGCGGCACTTGATCAAAGATTTGTCTCTAAAGAAGCGCAAGTTCATTGGAAATACAAGCATGGAGGCCCAGCTAAGCTTACTGATGGCCAATCAGGCGATGGTTAGTGACGGGGATCTGGTCTACGATCCATTTGTGGGAACTGGATCGTTACTGGTCAGTGCGGCGAAGTTTGGCGGTTGGGAATGATGAAAAAATGCACAATGTTAAAGTGCTTATCGACATTTTATTCTAGGATATGTGCTTGGCTCGGACATCGATTATATGATGCTTCATGCTAAGTGTCGCCCTAGTCGAATATCTCAGAGAGTGAGGGAGAAGGACGAGAGCATTCGCGCAAATTTGAAACAATACGGATGCGAACGCTTCTATGTAGACGTAGTCGTCTCGGACTTTTCCAAACAAATGTGGAGGGATGTTATTAGATTCAACAGCATTATTACTGACCGTGGGTAGTAATTGTTTGGTTCTGCAACCAATTCTAACTCGTTTATTTTCCAGCTCCCTACGGGATTCGAGAGGCCACGGAAAAGGTAGAGACTAAGGTGTCTGCCAAGCCTAATAACCGAAATGAAGATACACCGCACTATCCCTCGACTTCGCACTACTCGTTGCAGAGCTTGTTCTCCGATTTGTTGATTTTCGCTGCGAACCACCTGGTTGTGGGTGGAAGATTAGTTTGTTGGATCCCATTTCACCGGTAAGTACTCCACATAAGCTACTTTCGGCATTCAATAACAATCATCGTTTCTAGTGAAGATTACTCAGATCATCTTGTACCTCGACACAAAAACCTACAGCTCGTAGCAAACTCTGAACAGCCTCTCACGGGTCAGACAAGTCGCAGGTTGATAACATACGAGAAAACATCAGAGCCCACCGATGGTTGCTGCACAGAGGCCGAGCTAGTCGAGTTTCGTGAGCGCTATTTCGACAGTGGATTAGAATCTCGAACCGAACGACGAACACGCAGAGCGGAGCTGCGTGAAGTAGGTCGCCAAGAGGCGCTTAAAAGAGGAAAAGAACTTAAAGAGGACACCAAAGCACACAAAAACGAATTGAATAAAAATCGAAAGGCAAAAGTCTAAATCTCTAATCGGAGAGGTTCTCCTTTATTTTCTCATCGATGCACCACTCAAAGCGGCATTTGAAGATCCTGCCAAACGCTTCAAGGAGATGGGGAATTACATCATCTATTGTCACATTCTTTTGGAGCTCCCTTGATAGTGATGTAACACCTTTGTTCTCAATGCCGCACGGTACAATATGCTCAAACCATGAAAGATCTGTACAGCAGTTCAGTCCGATGCCATGAGTTGTGATGTATCGCGACCCGTGAATGCCAATGGCGCAGATTTTCTTGTTTCCTATCCAAATGCCAGTGTCTTCAGTGGTTTGGGCATTTGGAATGCCCATCGATGCGCACAGCTCAATAACAGTTGCCTCCAGCTGTGCCACATACCATCGCATGCTCGGCTTAAATTGCTTCAAATGAAGAATGGGATAGGCGACGAGTTGTCCGGGTCCATGAAAAGTGATTAGGCCGCCGCGGTTTGTTTTGTAGAATTCAGCACCTAAATTCTTTAAATGTTCTTCATCCTTTTCTGTGTACCCTTTCGTTCGGATGCCTATGGTGTAGACTGGATGGTGTTCTAGCAGAAGCAGGTAGTTTGTAAATGACTCTGAGTTATCTGGATTCTGGGTAGCTATTTTTTGTTGAATACTTAAACCACTTTGATAGTGCAGTAGACCTAGCGGTCGCAGAACTTTAACCAAGCGGCTCATTTTAAAAATATGTATGTAAAATGTAATCACTAAACAGCTGTTTTATGACAGTTGGAAAATGTGTTTGTTTTGCCAAAGATAGAACAGCTGCAGCAGAAATGCCTGTCAGACGTTCTCGATTTGTCTTTTCAGGATTTCTACTGCTAAACCGAACATTAAAGGACCATTCACATGAGAGCGAACTGCGAATAGGCGAATTGCGAACAAATCAATTTGACTGCATTTATGAATTGAAAATTTTTATTTGTTCTATCACAAAACCATTATATTTAATTAATCTAACATCTAGTCTAAAAAAAATTACTCTCAATTGATTTAAACAGCTAAATTAACAATTAAAGCAATTTTCCCGCGAATTGAAAATTCTTGCCGCGAACTGTCACACTTAATTCACAATCCACACAAAACAGTCGCCATCCACATCCACAAACCCACGAATGAAAAATTCGTTCGAACTTAAGCCGGAACCTCACTTGTAACGTGTGTTGTGATGTGGAGTGGCGTGTCGATATCACTCCAATGGATTTCATGTGCGTAGAAACATATTTTTCTCGTGTGTTGTGTTGCAGTGTATCGCGTTGTTTCGAAATCGCTCATGTACCGATTGCGCCACAACGCTCTATGGCGCAATGAAACGAGACATATATTATCTAAAATTTCATATATGAAAGAAAGAGTACACATGAACTAGGAAATAAATAACGTCAAAAAAGCAAAACAAACAACATTTGAATTCATTTAAAAAAATGACAGCACACTAGATAAGTGTGCACAGAACACGAAGCGACAGACCCCACCACAACACACCACACTTTACAAGTCTGTCTGCTTTACGCGGGTATCTGCGACCAAAAAAAGTTTTCATGTGAATGAAGTGTCAGAAACCACGAATATTCGCGTGTTCGCAGTTCGCAATTCGCTCTCATGTGAATAGTCCTTAAATCCGAATTTTATTGGTTCTCTTGTATGGATTGGGTTGGCCGCAAAAAAATACTCTTTTTTTTCACTTGCACTGGAAATCCACTTAAATTGATTTTCGCACATTTATATTAACGCATTTCGAAATAATATAATACAAAAACTCGTTTCCATACAAGTAAAAGGAATAACTCATCTAAAAAAAAAATCTTAAGACAAAATTTCTCGAATGTGTTTCAAATTAAAAAAGATTGATTATTTGGCAAATCGAACAAAAAAAAAATTGCTGAGAAAAACAATCCAAAAAAAGATTTATCGCAACTGTTTGAAGTCAAAAAAAATTGATTTTTTATCAAAAAAATGGATCTTTTTGTCAAATCAAAAACGACATTATATTTTTTTTATTTTCTAAGACTTGGCATCACTTATAATGCACAAAGTCGCACAGTTCAGTGGACTCGAGGTGAACAAAATCTGACAGCTAATTGAAAGAAATCGGCCAGCTCGGCCATTTTGTGTAAATTTCGACGGCGACCAAATAAAGCCGAAGATTTTTATAAGAATTCCATTGGAAAATCACATCAAATCTATTCAAAAATAGTCATAAACTTTCCATTATAATTGACTGCAAAAAGATTTAATAATTTTGCAATGGCAAGGTATATGCAACGTCCGGAAAATGCTCTCAAAAGAGCCAATGGTAAGTACAATGATTGCAGCAAATCTATATGTATGCCATGCGGCCAACTCATCCTATTCAATATGGAAGACCATGGGTTAATGACTATAAAAATTCTGTTTCATATTTTAAGAATTCATTGATGTGGGGAAGCCATTGCGAGCACTGGATACCCTCCAGGAGGTATTCAGGAATAAGAAATTCACCTACACCTGGTCTGAGTCCGTAATTGAACCACTAATGTTCAAATACTTGTACTTGTGCGTTGAGTTGAAGAAGTCGCACATCGCTAAGGAAGGCTTGTTCCAGTATCGTAACATGATTCAGCTAGTGAATGTCAGTTCATTGGAGAATGTCATTCGTGGGTACTTGAAAATGGCCGAAGACCATACCAAAGCTGCACAACAGCAGTCATCGGCAGCTGTAGCTGTCTTAGAAGTAGATGATTTGGATAATATTGCCACACCGGAGAGTATCCTAATGAGTGCAGTATGCGGTGAAGATGCTCAGGATCGTTCGGATCGAACAATCCTATTGCCATGGGTCAAGTTTCTGTGGGAGTCGTATTGTCAGTGTCTGGAGCTGCTACGTCTGAATACTCATTGTGAAATCTTGTACCATGACATTGCACGTATGGCTTTCCAGTTCTGTCTGAAGTACAATCGCAAGAGTGAATTTCGACGATTGTGCGATAAGTTGCGCAAGCACTTGGAGGATATCTGCAAGGGTACCAATCAGGCGAACGGGGTCAGCATCAATAAATTGGAGACGCAGCAACTTTGTCTGGACACTAGGTTGCATCAACTGGATAGCGCCATTCAAATGGAATTGTGGTTGGAGGCGTACAAAGCAATCGAGGATATCCATGGCTTGATGACGCTCTCCAAGAAGAGTCCGGCTGCAAAGACAATGGCCAACTACTATCAAAAGCTTGCTATGGTATTCTCCAAGGCTGGTAATCAGTTGTTCCATGCTGCCGCATTATTGAAGCTCTTCCAATTGACCCGTGAGTTGAAGAAGAACACAACGGAGGATGAGATGAAGCGCATGGCGTCGCATGTGCTGATTGCTACATTGTCGATTCCATTGCCATCGGCCCATCCCGAATTCGATCGCTTCATTGAGACCGATAAGAGTCCACTGGAGAAGGCACAACGCTTGGCAGTGCTGTTGGGTCTGACACAGCCGCCAACTAGGATTTCCTTGCTTAAGGAAGTGGTAAGTTTATTATGTTTTTCAAATAATCTACTACATGCATGGAGTGACGGTCTCAGTTCCTCCATTCTGTGGTACAATGGATCCTTCCTTTAGGGTCCAGATTCTATTTTTGCAATGACACATTCACTGTTTCATTGACAGATTTGAATATTAATATGCTGAACCTTTTTCGCGCAGGTCCGCCTCAATGTACACACGTACGCTTCGGATGAGTTCAAAAACCTCTACAACTGGCTGGAAGTTGATTTCAACCCACTGAACTTGTGCAAGCGTGTACAAACTGTCATCGATGTGATCGAAAAGGACGAGAACAATCTGCTAACACAGTACATTCAATCGCTGAAGGATGTCACCATAATGCGTTTGATACGCCAAATCACGCAAGTCTATCAGAGCATCGAGTTTACTCGACTACTCGAACTGGCTTCTTTTTCCAACATTTTTTACTTGGAGAAAATCCTGGTCGATTGTGTGCGCCATAACGACATGCAGATCCGCATCGACCACCAGAAACGATGCATCTACTTTGGTACGGAATTGACTGAAAGCCAACGTGAGGATCACACTGATGGTCCGTCCCTGCAGTCGATGCCTTCTGAACAAATTCGTTCGCAATTGGTGAACATGTCGAATGTGCTGCACCGTGCCGTTGCCGTGGTCTATCCCAACCGCAAGAAGGAGGAGCGTCAGAAGATGCGTGCTCAAATGGTCTGGCATTACCACGAAATCAAGGAGAAGGAGCATCAACGCATTCTGCAGCGACAGAAGATTATTGAGGATCGCAAGGAGTACATTGAGAAGCAGAACAACGCAAGGGAGGAGGAGGAGCAGCGCCGCATCGAAGAAGCCTCTCGTCAACTTAAGATGGCAGAAGATAAGCGCATTGCACAAGAAAACGAAGAACGCGAAAAGAAACGCCAGCTTAATGAAATCGCTGCCATTAAGGAGAAGAGCTTGAAGGAGAAAATGCAGCAAATCTCGCAGACAGCCCATGGCAAGAAGATGCTCTCCAAGTTGGACGAGGAAGGTATTAAAAAGTTGGATGCCGAGCAAATTGCGGCCCGCGAGACAGAGGAATTGAATCGCGAACGCAAGGAACTGCAGACCAAACTCAAGTCACTGGAGAAGAAAATCGATTACTTCGAGCGTGCTAAGCGTATTGAGGAAATTCCACTGTTCGAGAAGTATCTTGCTGAGAAGCAGGTAAAGGACAAGGAGTTCTGGGAAATGCAGGAGCAACAGCGCATCGAGAATGCTATTGCCGAACGCAAGGACGCAGTGTCACAGCAAGAGCGATTGAAGCGTATGTACCCAGATCGTGATGCCTTCTTGGAGAACTTGAAGAAGGAGCGAGCCTCTTTGTTCGTCGACAAGCTGAAGAAGTTCAACATCGCACTCGAAGAGGAGCGCAAAACGCGCTTGGCGCAAAGGATTGTGCAACGTCGCGAAGAGCGTCGTCAAAAGTGGCTGCGCGAAAAGGAGGATGAACGCCTGCGTCAAGAAGAAGAGATTCGTCGTGCCAAGGAGGAGGAGGAACGTCAAGAGATGGAACGCCGCCGCAAGGAGCGCGAGGCCGAAGAGGAGAAGCGCAGAATTCAGTACGAGAAGCAGCGGCAGAAGGAAGAGGAAGTCGAAAAGAAAATTCAAGAAGATCGTGAGCGTTTGGCGCGTGAAGTTGCAAAAGAGTCTGACAAGGATCGTGACGTTTGGCGACCACGCGGCGGTGACCGAGATCGTGGAGATCGCACCGAGCGTCCAGAACGCTCTGAGAACAGTGAGTGGCGTAGAGGAGGTGTTACTGCTCCTACTGCTGCCGCTGCTACTGCACCGGACACCCCCAGTCAAAGTGTTTGGCGTGCCGAAGGTTCTAGCAGGCCGGCGCCGGCAGCTGGAGGTGATAAGTGGCGTCGCGGTGGTGGAGAAGAAAATCGCGGTGAAGATCGCCGCGACAACTACCGTCGAGGTGGTGATGACCGTCGTGGTGGTGATGATCGTCGTGGTGGTGATGATCGTCGGGGTGGTGATGACCGTCGTGGTGGTGATGATCGTCGTGGTGGTGATGATCGTCGTTTTGGTGAAGATCGTCGTGGTGGTGATGATCGCCGGGGTGGCGATGACCGTCGGGGAGGCGGTGACCGCGACGAAAGGTATGCTGCACGTCGTCGCGATGGACCACGTGATCAGGACAACCGTGAATCTGGAAACACAAACTGGCGCAATGCCCGTACCAACGACGAACCACGCGAAAACCGCAGACCAATGGGAGACCGTGGGGATCGTGCTGATCGCGGTGGCGAACGTGGCGGCCTTGAACGTGGTGGCGACCGTCCAGCCCGTCTAGCTCAAAATAAGGATTCCTCTTCCAGCTGGAGGCGAGCAGATGATGACCGTAAAGAACGCCCCGCACCGCCACGCCGAGAGGAGAAAGGTAAGCATTCGATATACGATTTTGTAAACGCTGACGCTAACCAATATCATTTCAGAAAATCGTGATGATGGCGAATGGACCAGCGTCAAGCGCCGTTAATTACCAACCGATCGATCAACTCAGTAATAATGAAATTGTTTAATTTGTTTACTTATTTTTATTTCTTAACAAAACCGACATTTTCAAAGCCCAAGGGCGAATAATGCTGCTGCTGCTGGCCTTCGTGCAGCCGGCCACGCCTTTTGGCATGCCCATACCGATAATGAATAAGGAAATGTTTTAAATTCTATGTACACTCCTATTAACTAAATAAAAGATAATCAATAATGGAGGTACTAAAAATTTATATCTCGTATCTCTTTTTTTCAATGCTTGTGCTAGGTGATTCAAAGTTGGCGAACTCCTTTTCCTAGGTGAACGGTTCTGTGTAGTGATTTTAAAATAGAAAGACGCGAAATGTGCTCTTTGTCTTTATGTTATGATTAACTGCTCTATCTCGTTTCACATTTGGGGCAATATTTGGCAAGCGAATCACGTAGAAACGTTGAGCACAAAGATGAGTACCTACCTATACAAAACGTTATGTTAGTAAGTAATTTAATTATTTAGGTTCTGCAATAGGTACCAGAGATTTATTTCAGGGGCATCATTCGCGTTTGGTTCCCAAGAGAGTTGGGATAAGCTTCGTTCAGATGTTTGCAATTGTTCTTCCTCGTAAATTTCGCAGAAACCCACGGTCATTTTAAGGTCAATTTAGTTGCGAAAGTGTTGACGAGAGTATTTCTTATATTTTGGATAACGGTACGGATACGCCTGGCTGCAATACAAGCGCGCATATAAATTTTTGTGGCGTTTAAATCTAATTTGAATGTATCCAGGAATTGGTTTACGATTGCTCGGCACCAAGCTAAGGGCCCTGTACGTTACACTTAATTAGTAATTGTGCTATTTCAAATAGGTTAGTTTTGGACAGTCAGTGTCAGAAGAAGAAAACAGCTAAGAAACTCTTGAGGAAACACATTTTATCTGGCCAAATTTGGTTATAAATTTGTTTGTAAAAAAGTTCAAAATTTAGAAAAAAAAAATATTGCCGAATTGAAATTTAGTCGTTTTGTAGTATCTGATTTATTTTCCTACTAAAAGTTAGCCCGTCTGGCAGAGGATGGGCTACGCAAAATGCTATATTCAAGAGTTTTTCGCCAGTCGAATGAACGGTTTAAGTATGTATGAAAATGAAACACATACGTGAACGAAATAGGTAGGTGAGGTATAAAACGCCGTTTTTTTTACATTACCCTTGTTCTCCTTATTGGACATTGGGTAGTAGGTACTAGTACCATTTTTTATTCAGTAGGTAACCATCCTGTGTGGATGTATAGAATCAGTGGATATACCTAGTGTGTTAAGCGTGTTAAGAATACTAAGCAGGGCTTTCAGGTGGTTAAGGTTACAGTTCTATTGCGCCACTACTCACGAACGTCTTTCTTATAAAAATACGGCAGAATAGCTGTACCTACTAAGCCATCTACTTAATTCAGAAGTTTAGACTCAGCTTTTTGTCAGATTTTGCACTCAGATTTCAGATTTTTCTTGCCCAATGGAACACAAAACGAGATTTTTCTTCCTTTGCAAGGTCAGCTGTTCTCAAATTGCTATTTGTGTTCATAAAAATCCATTCAATTTATTTTGATATCTATTACAGTGGCCAAATGTAAATTTTCTCTATTGTTCACAGACTTCTCGTCTAAAAACGTAAGTAAACACACTTTAAAGTTTGACAAATGGAAAATGTTTAGATTTTAGTGCAAATAGGTGTAAATCTTGCTCAGATCTCGAGATTCGCAAAATTGCTCTGACTCTTAAAAAAAGTGTTTTTTTTTTTTGTGGCCAATGGAACATGAAATCTGATAGCCAGCTGATTTCGAGAGCAGAAAAACTGCTCTGAATCTGAAAAAAGTGCTTTTTCTGACCCAATGGAGAACGACATAAAACATTCGCGCTTATTATGGCTATCGCCATCATATTTTGAGTTAAAAAAAAAAAAAAACAAATGAAGACCGTCGTTTGAGTTTTGTGTTCTACGTAGTCATTTCTCTAGTTAACACTATTGAGTACGATACCATGCTATGTGGCAGCACTTATTACGTTTTAGTTCTGTTCGAATGTATAAGATTTTTGTGTAAATGAGAAATCTCCTATAGACGTGTTTTTTGGGCTTCGATCTCAGTAAAGGAAAGTAAAGGGAATAGTCCATGAGAGCGAATTGCGAACACGCGAATATTCGTGGTTTCTGACACTTCATTCACATGCAAACTTTTTTTAGTCGCAGATACCCGCGTATCAGTTTCATTTTTAAAGGTTAAGTTCGAACGAATTTTTCATTCGCGGGTTTGTGGATCACGACTGTTTTGTGTGGATTGTGAATAAAGTGTGACAGTTCGCGGCAAGAATTTTCAATTCGCGGGAAAATTGATTTAATTGTTAATTTAGCTGTTTAAATCAATTGAGAGTAATGTTTTTTTTTAGACTAGATGTTAGATTAATTAGATATAATGGTTTTGTGATAGGACAAATACAAATTTTCAATTCATAAATGCAGTTAAATTGATTTGTTCGCAATTCGCCTATTCACAGTTCGCTCTCATGTGAATGGTCCTTTAAGGCGTTTTTCTTTTTTAGTTCAGAGCTGAGCACTGAACTGAGCTCGAGCTATATGAGCGCGCTCTGAACTGAGCGTGCTCAGATCGTTCTGATGATTTTCTGTTTTTCCTGTTTTTCTTTTCTCTCAAATAGGACTGGAAGTGTGAATGTATATGTGTAATCAGCATTTTACTCAGCCTGCTCAGTCAATTAATTCTGAGCTCATAGAGCGCGCTCTGATCACGCTCTGAACGAAAAAAGAAACACAAATTCGAGCTCTGATGTATCTGAGCTAAAAAAGAAACACAAACTTTTTGTATAACAGTTCAGGTTGTGCTCTGAACTAAAAAAGAAAAACGCCTTTAGAAAACATTTCTCATGCAGTACCTAATTGAACATGTCTGTTCACACATCCCTGACCCATGGCAGCCAACCTCCTGCCGGCTGACAACTTAAAAACATTTTTTCCACGTGCTATGAAGTTGGCATTTCTCTTGACAGCTGACTCTGCACCACTACACCTGTCAAAAGGGATTTCTCTAGTGTGTTGTGCGTGAAAGAAAGTTAACATTTTTGATTGGCCCAACACAAGTGTTAGTACGAATCCATACACTCGGTGAGGTTTTTGTCTCGTATCATAAATGAGTGCGACCAACTACATACTCTCCCATTTTCTAGCATCGCAAAACTGTCAATTGAAGAAATAAGCAAACGGCCCACGTGAAATTCAAAAGCCCGCAATTCTTTTGTGCATTTATGTTGTCTAAAACTACTAAAAATTAACTGAAAATATTCAAAACTAAACCGCATTACCATTATCTTCGCCAGCAGGTTAAAAAAAACATAGTTTTTCGGAAACTCCAGTGTTTTGTACGGCAATAAAAAGTTTCTATATTCCGGTTGTATGGTTCGTTGCCGTCGTCGTGGTTGTGAACGTCATCGTCGAACGCTCAACATGTGAGGTTAAAGCACACAAATGCTTAAGACGTTTTCAGAATTTATTTTTAGTGCATTTATTAATTAATACCTATCTAGTGGAATAATTCCTGAAGGGAATCTCATCAGATTCCCCATCTGTTTTGCCGCACAGGGTATCAAGGTGAGTAAAGGTTTTTTCCATTCAAATCATTTGCATTCGAACGAAAGTAAAAAAAAAAAAACAAACTGCCATGCCAACATACCGCAAAAAGGCGTGTGCAAAACCATGTGTATTGAATTGTGCAAATTTATATTGTTAGGTAGCTGATATTCTACTGCAATCTATGTATTAAATGTGCATTTCGGTTTGTTTGGTATCTAAAAGTAGTAAAGTCCATCAAAGAACTCAGTGGTATACACTTTTTTCATTCGGCCACCATCATCATTATTCGTCCATGCGGTGATTGCCCTTGCTGTATGGTTTTCTACTATCGTCCGATAGGTACCTTTCGAATACGTGTCATGGATTGACGACTTTGAGTGGAATCCCATCTTATTTCTTCCAAAGTGTTTGATAGTAACGACTTATACTTATACTTAGAGGTAGATATTCACTTTCAAATGGCTATTTCTTTAAATAAAAACCCAACTGATATGAATTTTTAAATTTCGGATACACGTGGAATATTTGTGCTTCCACGCTGCAGAAATACGATTCTGTTGTTGTTATTGTACTCAGGCAAAAAGCATCAACAATCGTTATCAGCTAGCCACATGTGCATTTAAGGTTAAAGTATACCATTGTACACAAAATGCTATAACAACATGATTGACATTTGAATTTTGCAATTTGCGCAAATTTGTATTGGCACATATTTATTGTTGTAATTTGTAAACTCTAACGCCATCTGGTTTCTCGATTTAACTTTGGTTTGTCGACTTCCTCCATATACTTGCCTTCTATGGTTTTGAATTTATAAGCGGTTGGTGTAGCTTCTTTCCGAGGGTCTTTCTGTTGATTTCTGTGTATTCTATGTATGGGGTAGTAAAAATCTAAATACCTACAAAATCCAGGCAGTAATCAGGAATTCGAGTGTAATTCTTTCAGACTGCAAGATTATCGTTGGGGCTAACAAAATGATTCATATCATAACTTGATAAGAACTTAAGAAGGTACCTAATAAACGGGTGCCCTTTTATGTATGGTCTCTGGGGAAAAAGTACCTAAAGAGTGGATAAAGAATTTAGAAAACAAAACGCTTTAGTTTGGTTTACAAATTCAAACAGTTTTTTTTTTAAAACGTCAACTAGTAGGTACTTTTACATCAATGAGGTCTGTTATTAATTGAATAAAACATTCCACGGACAGTGTTACTCAAGATGAGGTCCATACCTACACCCAGAATTTGCTCTCGCTTGTTTGGGGGTTACCCAGACAATTTCTGTTGGGAAATTATGTCGAATTTCAGTTTGTGAATTGTTGTTTTTGAGGGAATAACTCTTAACAACAACTCGTAGACACAGTACGCCACTAATTCATCATCAGATTCCTTGAAGAGATTGTTTGTTTGAATAGTTTGAGGTCTGACAGTCAATTGTCCGTATATAATTCCACTTGGGAAGACATTTCTGTTTTTCCCCTGTCAGGAAATGAACTTGCATTTCGATTTTTCTTCAATTGACCAAGTGACTACCACTTGCGCCAACTGAGCGTCGCGTGCAAGCCCCCCAACTGGTGGGTCAGTTAGCACATCCACCTGTTTCGTCAAATCAAAAAATCCACTGTCCTATTTTTTGTCGGATCTAATGTTGAATGTTATTAGCGGAGTCAGTATATAAAATCCCTAACTCCCTATCTAGCTCAAAAGTACTGCTATCAGCACCGTTTTTTTTTTCTAGGCAGTTTGTATGTTCAATCGTTTAACACAGACCCAACTGCGTCGCTCACATACGTCACATACCACAGCAGCTAAACAGATTTGTTAAAGGTGCCAGTGCGCTATGTTTCCTCTTGAGCGTGAGTAAGGGATTTACATGATAACGTATCTCAAAAGCAGTAGGTATGACCCTCTCGCCTCTCAACGTGTCAACTTTTACGCGATGCAGCGAGGTTAGTTCCGCCGCGATCCCGAATACGGCCATCGTCATAAAGGCTAGAGACAGTTCATGCAATACGAGTAATATTCGCTTTAAAGTCGATGAAAAAAAAAAAAATTGGATCGCTTGCACGATGATCGGGAAGCTTACGGGCCTGATGCCACATATGACATGTACCGATTAGCGTGTTGCAGAACAGCATGCTGAACAGAAATTTGTATTCGATATTGTTAAGCTTTTCTGTTTAAACCCCTGCATGATATCCTAAAAATTAGACCCTAGGTATACCTTATTTTTACTGACCCGTCTCGAACAAACTGTCGTGAGTGTGAATGTTGCGACAAAGCGCCTCAATTCAGACATTCGGCGTGACATTTTTAATTCTTTACAATTGTCAAATGGTCTGAGGAAGCTTGACGATATAAAAGTGATATCTTTACCAGAGAATATAATAAAATGTATTAATTGTACAAAGCATAATGAGTTGCTAGGACTAGAATCGAATTGCGATCATGAAGCTATAGACAAGTTGTGTCCAGTATTTCTTAGGAAATTAAAAGTGATTAAAGAAACAATCGACTATTAGCAATTAAAATGATGGTACTTCAACGCTCAGGGTTTAAGAAATAATTTTAACCAGATAGAAGCTATCCTAAAAGACAATGATTTTGACATAATAGCAATTTCAGAAACTCATTTGACGAAAAACATACGAAACAGTGAAATCAATTTACCAAACTATCAAGTTCCGATCAGGTGTAATAGTACAAGCAATCATACTGGTGGTGTTGTGATTTATCTCAAAGATAATTTTCGTTATAATGTAATAAACAAAATACACGTTAAAATGAAAATATGGGGTTTATGTATTAAAATAATATCTAAGGGCATTAACGAAGCAGTGGCTGTTTTTTATAGATCTCCTAGTAGTTCCGAAAGTGAGTTCTGCGCATATTTCGCGGAGTGGGTTGATCAAATACTACTCACAAGGCAAAATATAACAATCGTTGGTGATTTTAATATCAATTTACTAACAAAAAATACATATGAAACGAGAATAAACGAAATACTAATTAATAATAACTGTAAGCAAATAATTAATAAACCGACAAGAATAACCGAGACAACAAGGTCATTAGTTGATTTTGTTATTACGAATACTGAACAAAATATATGGGCAGATACAATTCCAGATTTAAAAATTAGTGATCATGAACCCATCATTGTGAAAGTTCCCACAAAAACTAGTGAACCACCCAACAGTTTTAATAATGTAGACTTTTTTAAATATAAAAAAACAGAATTTAAAACTCTAATCCGTCAGAAATGTGCTAATCTCAATGGTATAGATGACTTAAACGCATTATCAGAAGGACTGCAAAAAGCATTTGATGATTCCGTCCTAAAATTAACTATAAAAAACGAGTATTTCCGTGCACTAATAAATGGTTTTCACACGAACTTAGATTACTCAAAAGGGAAAAAGTGATGTGCTATCAGAGATCATGTGTATTTAACACTCCAGAAGTTTGGAGTGAATATAGAAAAATAAGAAATGAATACAAATATAAATTACAAGTTGCATAGAAAAGCTATATATGTAACAAAATCGAGAACTGTGCTAGTCAAAAGGAAATGTGGTCAGTAATTAAAGCGTTAGTTTTAAAGAAAGAAAAAGAATATATAAATGAAGTGCAATTTTTAGACAAAAAAGAAAGTAATAAACAAATTATAGCTAATAAATTTAATTCTTATTTCATTGAAAGCATTAATAGTATAACAAACTCGATTTCAGTAAATAACATGAACCTCAGTGTTTTCACTGAGGTGCATACAATATTCAAGTTTCAACAAATTAACTTAAATGAGCTATTAGTAGTATGTAAAAAAATCAACAAAAAAAGTGATTCTAAAAAACTTAATATAAAAATGATTTTGGATAGCTATGATGTAATAGGTCCATTACTTGTTAAAATCATAAACCAATCCTTCAATCGAGGTGTGTTTCCTGTAAATCTAAAGGAGTCTATAATAATTCCTATTCCTAAAGAAAGTGGCTCAATAGATTGTGATAAATTTAGGCCAATAAATATGCTTCCAATTTTGGAAAAAATAATTGAAAAAGTCGCGTATGATCAATTTTATAAGTATGTGCTAAATAATAAACTATTAGTGGATAATCAATCGGGTTTTAGACCGGGCCATTCCTGTGAAACATCATTGAATTGGTTGATTATGACATTAAAAGAGCAAAGGCATGAGCGAAATAAAATAATTGCAGTATTTCTAGATTTTAAAAGAGCTTTTGAAACCATTGATCGTAAGCTCCTTGTAGAAAAATTATACAAATATGGTGTGCAAAATGCGGAACTAGAGTGGTTTAAATCATATTTAAGTGAAAGAACGCAGCGGACTAAGATAAACACAATTGTTTCGGATAGTCAACAGACCATTTTTGGTGTCCCACAAGGCACCATTCTCGGTCCTTTACTATTTCTGATTTACATCAACGATATATGTGAAGTGATTAAACATAGTAAAATATCTCTGTTTGCTGACGATGCTCTTATGTTTGTGTGCGGTAAAAATATTGACCTACTGCGAGAAAATATTAGTCGTGACTTAAACGATGTCTGTATATGGTTGAGTGTAAATAAGCTAAACATTAGTAAATCAAAATGTATGGTCATAAACAGTGAATTCAACGCAAACTTAAAAATCGCTAATGAACCAGTTGAACAAGTGCAAGAAATCTCGGAGTTCTTTTAGATAAGGAACTAAATTTTAATAGCCATTTAAATTACATTGCGAAAAAAATATCTAAAAAAATTGACTTTCTTAAACGAATTCGTAAAAATATTACAATAATGTGCGCAATTAATATATACAACACGACTATAAAACCCCACTTTGAATTTTGTTCTACAATTCTATATATGGGGAATACGAATAATATAAACCGACTCCAGATTCTACAAAATAGATCCATGAGGATTATCCTGAAGTGCAGCTTTAATACCTCGATCCAGTGGATGTTATCATGCCTACAGTGGTTAAATATTAAACAAAGGATAACCTACAATGCTATATTATTTGTATTTAAAATGAAGCATAGAATGATTCCTAGTTATCTACATTAAAACTTACAATATATACAAGATGTTCAACCATATAATTTAAGATCAAACTCAAATTTTAGATTGCAATTTTATAGAGACCAAAGAACTCAAAACATGCTTATGTATAAAGGGCTAAAACAATTTAATGAATTACCAAGTGAGATTAAAAACGAATCAGTCCTAATAAGATTTAAACAATTACTTAGTAATTATATAAGATCACATATGTAAACTGATTAACTTATTTTATTTATTTACTTATTTATTTTTATTCGTTATCTGAAATTTATTTTTCTTTTGTAATAATAGTATTAAATGCTAAATAAACAAATACATACATACATACATAGAAGCGAACGAAGTACTATTCGTCAACCTAGCTGCTAATTTTTTCCATTATTTCAAAACTATCTAGGTCCTCTTTGCTTGATCTTCTCTTAGTCTCTTCTTCCAGCTCCTTACTCTTTGCCCGATTTCTTTCTTTTGCACTGCATCGCTTGTACGCATTCTGTCACATTTTTTAGTAACCTATCGGTTAAGCCCACCACAGTGTTTCTGCTTCATCTTTTACTTATTCATATATCGTTAGTTCTCTCTTCTTTGTAGATACGGCAGTAAACACAAATTTCACAAAATGGATTCGAGGCTTTTGAATGTTTTTCACGATGATCCGTTTGACGGAAACTACGTTAAATATGACACAGACACCCAATTCTGGTCCAGTGGAAACGAGTAAGTAGTCAAACGCGCTCACTTATTAATACAAATCAAACAAAATACAAACAATCGTCCTTTCAGTGCACTGGGACTTCAATTGACGGAGACCCTACACGGTATCCTTCCAATAGCACCAACAGAGGTCGTTTCCACCAACATATACAACGGCTCATTATTAAAAGATGGAGATTACTCTCTAGAGAGTAAACACGATTCGAATACAAATTCGGTACGTTGTGTTAATTCTCGATGATGAGATGAGATGTCCACCACTCGTGTGGTTCATCCTAGCAAAATCTGATCTTTTAATTTTAAATTTTTGTCTGTAGCTAATCTATGGAGATTACGAAGATGCAACGCCACTTGGCGTGGTCAATAAAAGACAACTCTCCTCGCAGCAGGCGATAGAAATCGTATCTGTTAATCCAAACGATGACTATGATTCCGAATTCTCAGAGTCCACAGATGAAGATGAGGTAAATGATGATTACGGTGATACGCCCGGTATTGTGGCTTATGACGAGGCTAGAAGTTGTAGTCAATCTACATTCCGAAGTCGTACTGACAGCTCTTCCATTGGTGACTACGAGAGTCATTCGAGTGACTATGACGATGAAACTGACGCAGAGGATGCAGTAAGTTTTGGTCCTATGGAAAATGGCAACAGGTTGCAGGCAACCAATGCCGAAGATTTTGCGCTCCGCTCGGATGCCAATGAATTGAAAAAGACAATGGAAGATGTAGATGCGTTCGGCATACAATTGGATGCGAGTACTTTTGATTTGGCTGCATTCATAACACAAGATGATCAAGTGTTTGAAAGTCATGCGAGCCAGGCGTTGGTTGTGCCATCATCGCCAGCTGCACGTCGCGACTTGGGTAAAGTTGTTGTACCCGTAATGGCGTCTGGCTCTGATTCGGACTCCGATGTCATTGTGGACGTGGAAACAGTTGAAAATGATGACACAGATGATGGCTTTTGGGATCCGAAACAGGCAAGAGATCTGGAGTACACAGACAATGTGAAGGGTGATCCGTCGTGGAGTCCAAACAAGCAGAAGAGTGAAAAGAAGGAGGTAAGTGTTGATTTTCGTATTTATAAATGTCCCCGTAGGTTGTGTAGGGTTGTTCTTTTTTTTTTTTTAACCGTATGCTGCGTATGGCTGCGTGTAGATCAATTATAACCTATTTTATTGACTTTGTATCTTCCGAATAACAGCGAATCAAACAAAGTTTACAGATCTCCTTTTCTCTTTAACTCGAAGAAATAATTTACATTTTTGCTACTATTCCTAGGCGAAGCCAGTGGAGCCAAATTTTAAAAGCAACTTCACTGTCATCCCCAATAAGCGGCAAACAAATTTTCTGAAACGAAAATTCGGCCTCGGACGTGGAAAAAACATCAGCATGCATCGTAATCCCTCAAAAGTTTCACCGAAAACCGACTTAAAATGCAAGCCTCAGCAAGCCAACTGCAATAACGTTGAGGAGAAGTCAAAGAACTCTATAATTCAGGTTAGAATACCACCACCAGATAAGAAAATTGAAAATTTAATTGTAAAGGAAGAGAAGAAACTCGGAACATCAACTCCGGAGAAGAAAATTGGAAGCCTACCAATCAAACAAGAAGTGCCACATGTACAGATAAAGATAGAAAAGGGTTACACTTTCCAAAAACAAATGCCCGCTGTCGCGATTAAAGTGGAAAAGACGAACGGAACATCCCAGACACAACCCATCAGCAATGGAAAGTGTATGAAGCTCTTGAAGCACGATACCGTGAGTATAAAAATTGAGCCCGTAGACGAGCCATATCCAGAGGAACTTGCCGCAGAAGTAGAAGTAGTTGCAGATGAGCATCAACCACAAATAGTCCCTCAGAAGCGCAAACTTAACCTCGAAGAATATAAAAAGCGGCGTGAGAATCCCGCGGCGTTCCCTCCAAGTAGTAAGAATGTACAAACTGTCGATATAGCAAAAATTCGCAAGACTGAGGCTTCGTCACAGACCGCACCTGTTGCGACAAAACCTCAGGCAACAAAACCGTCACAAACCCCAGCAATTACCTCCATAGTAAAGAGCCTCAAGGAGAGCCAAGGTGCAAAACGTTTCGTCGATCCCATCACTGAAGCCAAAAATAAGGTCTTGCGCATGCAGGAACTGAAAAAGGCGCAACAAATCAAGATCATCGACTCAACTGTGTCGTCGAAGGTGGGGCGGGTGACAAAACTGCTTCCCCTCAAGGACATTGTCAGGGATAGCTACAAATCAAATACCGGTGACGATGGTGGAGGTCACACAATGACAAATTCAGACTATGAAGAGATAATTATCGTGTCCGCCGGCTGTAATACTGATATAACCATACCCCCAGGTGGATACAGCACTCTTCCGGTGAAAGTGGGAAAGAATGCCTCCCGTTCGCTGTTGAAATCATCCGTCTTGCTGGCGAACATAAGCAATTCTTTTGAAAAAGTTCGTTGCAACGAGACTGTCAAGATATCCAACAACTCGCTGCTTGTCAGCATACAGGATGTGGTGGTGAAAAAGAGTGCTGCTCTGCCTACAGAACCCATTAAAGCACCGCAGGGCAACTCATCAATGTCCGAACATGGTGAAGATAAAATTATAATGCACTTGCGCAAAGACAGAATACGAAAACGTAAATTCTCGCAATCGGTACAGACGGACTTGTTGCCTGAATTTCCAGCACTACCACCGCCGCCAGCTGAACATCTTCGCTGTGATTCGTCACAGAGCAGAAGTAGAAAGGGACGACGCCGACAATACAGGTCTCGCAACCACTCGTACTCATCCGACGAAGAGACGCGTGAGTATCGGCATCGTAGCCGATCCAGTAGTAAATCGGTGGGGAAGCGGAGTCGTCGCCATAGAAGTTCAATAAGTTCCTCATACTCAGAGTCTGATGATTACCCCAAGCGGGGTCGTCGCTATAGTGTGTCTTCGAGTCAATCGCGTGACCGTAGCCGTTCGTCCAGCAGAAGCAGATCCTTCGACAGGGTATATCGGAATACAAGATCTCGTTCGAAATCTTCGTCCAGATCTAGGTCAAGATCGAGACGTTGTGTCGATGCCAGCAGGCATGTTGATCGGAATGTCTCGGCACCGGGTAAGTGTTGTCAAATGTACTCTCGTAGGGAGGTGCTTTATTGTGTTTCTTTCCCCTTTGCAGCTGTTGAAGAGCGTCGCATCGTGTACGTTGGTCGCATTGAGCAGGACACCACTAAGGAAATGCTACGCAGGAAGTTTGTCGCCTATGGACCAATCAAGCAGATTACTATTCACTATAAGGATACTGGGTAGGTTTTCACGTGGACAAGATCTTTGAACTAAGCTTACGGGTTCGTGTTTTGCAGAATGAAGTATGGTTTTGTTACGTATGAAAAGTCGGAGGATGCATTCAGGGTCATCGATAGCGGACAGAAGGATGAGACGATAAACATGTATGATATTAGCTTCGGAGGGCGTCGAGCCTTCTGCAGAGCCTCCTATGCGGATTTGGGTAAGTTTTCTTCTACAATTGCAAATGTGTCTAGGGCTAGGTCTTTGTGGGTATTTGCTTGAAGTTTATGTTTATGTTAAGAGCGCTATGCGTTTGGGGCAAGATGTAAAATCGATTCGACCCCTTAACTTTCTTTGTTTTGGAAAAGCTTGTTAGCGGCGCATTCAGCACTCTAGATTACCTTCTTTATACCTAAGTAGAGTCCGACCTGGTATCAGATGTGATTGCAAATTTGTATTCCGCAACTTTACTGTTGGAGACCTTTTTTTGTTTCCTATAGGGAGGGCGAAGAATGCCTCATGCACCGTCAAGAAATTTAAATTTTCTTGGTGTGTCAGACTCTTACTGACTAAACTCCCCCTCTCCCTTTGGTTTTCTTCAACAGCCCCCTGGAACCACTATTCGTATTACTTCGGGGGGGTCGTTATTTCCCTTCTACCTCATAAACTTTTCTGTTCTTCTATGAGGGTGTGCTCTGGCTTTCTTCTCTCTTCTTGGTTTTGAGCACGGTTTCGATAAACGCTGATACCCGTTTCCAGCTGCGTTCGCTTGCGATCATCTTCCCAACGATATTTTCGGGGGAAATATACGGCCCTAGCGAGGTATCCGTCGGAACGGAAAATTCTCCGCAACGCACACTCTTGCGGAGGCTCAAATTCCATTCGAGGTGTCCGACTGCGGAAGAGAAATAAACAATTGCAAAACAACCGCATTCTTAACCAATTTCTGTCGGAGGATATCGGACCTAGCTGTCAAAAATTTAACAAAAAAATGCACTTCATCGCACTTCAACGTAATTCGCCAATATGAGTTACAAAATGTCGGAACAAATCTCCGAACTGTTGTTCCGAAGTATACCTCGCAGCAAAAATCTTCCGAATCGTATAAAATCGGAGAGTTTTCCGTTCCGACGGATACCTCGCTAGGGTCGATAACCTATCTCCGATTCCAAATCCTGTCTTTCCACGGTCCAAAAGCGTCGTCTACCAATGAGTCGCCGTACTGGCATGTCGGGTGGTCCACTTTCGCATCCTGTGTAAGTATGCATTAAAATATCCATGTCCGGTTAGAAACTGCGTGGTATAATAATTTATTTCTCCGTGTTTTGGCGTTGTCCATTCAGCGACGTCTCTGATAACTTCTTGTTTCAGAGTTCTACCTTAGTTGCCATAAATATTTGGTTTTGCTTCAGTGGTTGCTGCTTCTACCCCTACTTCAGCTTTCTTCTCATATACTAGCTTTCTCTCTTTCTATGTGTCGTTAGGCATCCTTTCATGTTCAAGCGCTCAGTTATTTCGTGATAATTTGATTTTAATATCGCACATACTTCCTACAACCTTTTATTGAGCGAGAAGATCAAAACAACAGCACACACATCGACTGCGTGCCGGTAGTTGCGACCGCGAAGCGTTATACAATGCTCAGGAATGATCCCACTGGTTAGGGTTCTACATACATACCACATACGCTATACGCTTCAAAGTCAAAAGTTAAAAAGAGTTAATTTCCTGCGCCTTTTTATACGATGGTCTACTTTTCTGGCATAAGATCCCACTGATATACGCCGATTGGGTTATTGGTACAAGGTTTTAGGTCGACAAGAAATTGTACGCAACATTCAGGAGGCTTTCTCTGCAGTTTTCGCACTGGAAAACATTTCTTTGTGCAATTGTGAATATGTGACTTTGTTGTGCAACTCCATCCAATTCAACAGCGGTCAGTATGATCGCATCTCAGCCTATGTTTCCTTTATGTAATGTTAAACACTGATCCCTGTGGACATTAGTTTGGTTTGTTATACGGCCCTAGCGAGGTATCCGTCGGAACGAAAAATTCTCCGCAACGCATACTCTTTCAGAGGCTCAAATTCCAATCAGGTGTCCGACTTCGGAAGAGAAATAAACAATTGCAAAACAACCGCACTCTTAACCAATTTCTGTCGGAGGATATCGGAACCTAGCTGTCAAAAATTTAACGAAAAAATGCACATCATCGCACTTCAATGTTATTCTCCAATATGTCTTACAAAATGTCGGAACAATTCTCCGAACAGTTGTTCCGAAGAATACCTCGCAGCAAAAATCCTCCGAATCGTATAAAATCGGAGAATTTTCCTTTCCGACGGATACCTATGAGAGAGAGTTCTTGAGGTGTACGGAAGTGTTTTTTTAGTTATCCCAGCGAAATTTAAATATTTACTTAAATCAAAGACATTTATTTGGTTTGACCTATCAATTAAACAAGAAAGCTCAACAAAGCGTGGGCTTTTGAACTCAAAAGTTCGCTACAAATCAAAAACAAATATATCTGGTAAGAATAATATTTTTGTTTTTCCTTGTCACAAATATGGACAACTGTTCGCGCTGTGAAGACCCACTGCCCATGGATGGGGAGTACATAATGTGCGGAAAGTGTAAGGGGTGCTATCATGCTGAATGCACCACTGTTGCATTGAGTACTTGGAGAAAATGGTCAACGGCATCAAGAAAAACATGGGAATGTACTTTTTGCAGGGGAAAGGAGAAAGTAAGGCAGATCCAGCAAGAAGAAATTCAGCAATCAAAAAGATTAAGACCAGATGACTCTCCTAAACAACCAACAGCTGACAAAAGCTGCAAAATCGCCTCGTCCCCAGCACAGCACTCCATAAACGACCCAAACCACCAATCCATCGAAAACGAGCTAAAAGAAATTAAAGAAATGCTCAAAGAATACTCTAAATCTGTAGAGTTCACGAGTGCAAAGTATGATGAACTGAATAACGCACTTACCAAAAACAATCAACTGATCGAAAATCTAATGAAAGAAATTAGCGAATATAAAAAACTAAACGAAATGAAAGACACGCAAATAGCAAGTCTTCAAACAAAAATAAACACACTGGAACAAAAACAAATCGAGAAAAATATAGAAATAAAAAATGTACCCATGAAAGCAACAGATAACGCATTTGAATTTGTTAGTGCAATTGGTGAGACACTAGAATTGCAAATAAATGAAAACGACATCGAAGAAATTTATGCATACACAGATCGGACTAACAAACAATTGAAAAATCTCTCAGTGAGCTTCGCACGTAAGAACACAAAAACTGCTTTTCTCGAAAAAGCAAAAAACAAAAAAAAAATTAACGTACGAAGAGATCTGTGAAAGGGTAAACAGAGCGAAAAATTCAGGGCACTCAAAGCAAATAATATACATAAACAGTCAGTTAACACCTTACTTCAAGAAATTGCTATGGTTAACCAAGTCAAAAGCAAGAGAAGCAAGTTGGAAGTATGTATGGTTTAAAAACAACAAAGTGCTTGCAAGAAAGAACGAGGGAAACATTGTGGTGGAAATAGAGACAACTGCGGATGTCGATAAGGTAGTATAACAAATTTATTGCAAAATGTACACTTGCGACCAAAATTTTACAGAAAAATAATAATGGAAAATAAAACAAATAATGGGACAAAAATAAACTTTAAAAAATTGGAAACATATGAGGAAATGAAAAATTATATAAAAAAAGTAAACGGATTGTCTGTCTTTTTCTTAAACATACAATCTATTAAAACAAATTGGAATGAATTTATGATTTATATAAGTGAATTCTTGCAAGAAATTGATGTAATCATATAATAAAATAATCTTTATAAAATAAGTGGGTTTAACAACGAATCGTATAATAGATCCAACAGAAGAGGAGGCGGGATATTAATTTTCTTGAGAGATGATATATTATATGAGAAAACTGAAATCGTTCCTATATCGTTTAAATCCATAATTTTAAACGTGCGTAAAAAACATCTGGAAGTCACATTACTGGCAGTCTATAGACCACCAATACAAAACGTAACTCACTTTATCGCTGAATTAAGTGACCAGATAGATGCAATCGAAAAGAACAAAACATTACTCTTAATAGGAGATGTAAACATAAATATAAACAACCTGCATGATCCCGTAGTGAGTAACTATCTCTCTATGATATCATCAAGGGGTCTGTTAAATACGATACACTCGGTAACGAGAGTGGATGTGGCTAGGAACAGTAAGACTCTAATCGATCATTGCATGGTACGATCAAGGAATGAAATAAGATCTGGGGTAGCTGAAATAAATGTATCGGATCATTTTGGCCTGTTTTGTGCGATTTTATGCAACAGTAATAAAGGGACTATTAAAAACGAACAAAAAGAAATTGTCGTTAGCCACAACCTCGTAAGAAAATTAAACGAGTATGATTGGGAACAACTTGATCAATTCACTGAAGTAAATGATTTTTATGAAAACTTCAGAAATATTTTTACAAACATAATGAAATCCTCAACTGTAGTTAAAAATCAAAGGAAAATGAGAGGAAATGAGTCTAAATGGATAACTAATGAGCTCATAATCGCATGCCTTGAAAGAGATAGACTGTACAGGAAGTACAGAAGCAATAGAAGAAATTTATTGTATGAAAGTGAATTTAAAAAATTTCGAAATGACTTAAACAAACAAATAAAATCTACAAAATCAATGTACTATAAAGAGCTATTTCAAAGATCGAGCAACAATCCAAAAGAAACATGGAAAATAGTCAACACAATACTAGGAAGAAAATCCATCAACTTAGATGATATTTTATCTAAAAACTTTGCAAGTGAGAATAACTTTGAAAATCTTGCAAACCAATTTGCTAAAAAAATATCACATGAAATAGAAACCACAATCCATAAATGTGAATATAAATGCTACAATGGTCCATCAAATAGTGTTCAGCGTTCAATGTATCTGGATGAAGTCACGGACAGAGAAATAGAAAATATATTAAATTCATTAAATGAAAATAAGTCGGCGGGAATAGATGGAATTAGACCTAGAGATCTGAAAAAGTGTTCGATAGCAATGGCTCCAATTCTATCAAAGATAACTAAAATGAGCTTGGAGCAATCAACAGTACCAACAATGCTGAAGACATCGATTGTTCGGCCAGTATATAAAAGTGGAAAGAAAAATGAAATTTCGAACTATAGGCCTATATCTATCCTATCATCTATAGATAAGGTACTAGAAGAGGTTGTTGCTAAAAGGCTGTATGAGTATGTTGAAAAATATAAGCTACTAGAAAAAAATCAATTTGGGTTTAGAAAAAATAAAAGTATTAATCGACTACTGGGAGATTTCGCAAACAGAATCAATTTCAGTCTTGAAAAAAATCACAATGTGATTGCACTCTTTATTGATTTTAAAAAGGCGTTTGATACTTTATGTCATAAAACCATTCTGAAGCAGTTAGAAAAAGTTGGAGTAAGGGGATCAATCCTAATATGGTTTGAAAAATACCTAAAAGAAAGGAAATTTAAGGTTCGAATCAAGGAACACCTTAGCGAAGAGGAGAACGCGAAATATGGCGTACCACAAGGATCCAAGTTAGGTCCTCTTCTTTTCATTATATACGTGAATGAACTGATATCAACTTTAAAATACAGCACTGGTTTTGCATATGCAGATGATACAGCCATTATTGTAAGTCATAAAAACGTCGAAGCAGCGGAAAAAATGATGCAAATTGATTTCAATGCAATCTTGGCATGGTGTCATGATCATGGCCTTGTCATAAATGCACATAAAACAAAGGTAATGCATATCCGACCACCACATATATTAAGGTATAAATTAACAATTAAGATGCACAGCGATGAATGTCTACATAAAGCAGGAAACCAACTGCAACTACAAAATGAGGATAACTGCGAAATGATTATTGAGAATGTATCAGCATACAAATACCTTGGAGTAATAGTGGACTATAACCTGAAATGGGGCCAACACCTGCAGGCCCTCACAATGAAACTTCGGCAATCTGGATACGCGCTATTCCACCTTAGTTACTTATGTACACCTGATGTTCTTAGACAATGCTACTTCGGACTTGTCGAATCGCACCTGAGATACGGAATTTTAGCGTGGGGAAATGCACCACAACAACAAAATTTAAAATCAACGTTAACAAGGATACAGAAATTGGTATATCGATCAAAATTACGTACACACAACATCAACTGGCATCAAGTTGATAGCAGCACGAGACTTTTAAACATACAAAACCTATACAAGCTGGAGATAATATCACAATTCGAAGACGACACCAACCACAGGATCCCGACACAACAAATTGTTAACACCAGACGAAGGCACCAAGACCGATACGACATCCCGAGATACTGGAACGAGTATGGAAGACGAAAATATGATGTAACGATCCCTACAACATTCAATGAACTACCCGTAGATTTACGCAACTTACAAAAACCAATTTTTTTGAAAAAAGTTAAACAATTTTATAGGAATCTCGAACAATTTTAACTTTAAAAAACATACATTTCTAAAATTTTAATTGTAAATCATATGTATCAGAACTCAAAATAATAGTAAAATTTTCTAAATAATCTTCTGCAGACAAGCCGATACGGCTTTGCAGATATAAATGTACAAACAACTGTAAATTTTTGAGACAATAATAAAATTGAAATTGAAAATTGAATTGTACCTCGATAGGGGCGATTTTCCATCTCGAATTAATCAGTTTCTGTTTTTTGTTTTGTTTACAGATAATGCTGGAATCAACACGTACCAATCATATGTAGTGCCGCGTCCAGTTGCTCCACCTAAAGAAGAAGACTCCTTTGAGGCACTTCTTCTCAAAGTCAAAGCGAAGCTAAATGCAAATAAATCGTCAAATGCCAACTCAAAAATTTGACATTACTATTTCATTAGTAGTGAGCGTTCAGCTTATATATTAATTTAAAACAAATCATTAATTTTCTCCCACATCAAAGCTCACTGTACAATTTCAACACCAATCCCGCCACACCCACAAATGTTATTTAAAAAAAATATTTGATTTTTCTAGAATTTTTTTATTTCTATTCTGTAAGTAGCTGCTCCCCTTTCCAATATATCATAATATACTCTTTAAATTGAAGTAGCAAAACAATGAATACAAATGCTCGACAAATAATAATGAATTGTGTTTTTAGAAAAAAAAAATAAAATAAACAATCGATACATCTGCTTTACATTATAAAAATTCCTAGAGTTAAGTTCTTTATTAGTTTCATTTGTTGTTACAATTTAATTATAATATTTTTTGTTTAGTTCAAAATTCTCCAGAACACAAGATCCTTTCTAGAACAAAACTAAATCCACATGAGAGTTGTTTTCGAATTCTACTGCTAATGACGCAAGAGTTTGAACGAAATTTTATTGTTTGTATGTGCTTTGTGTTTAACTACATACAAATGTAGGTACCTATGGTTATAAGTGAGGCGAATGAAATCAAAGCGAAAAAAACAAAAAACAAAAACAATGTTTTGGGTAATTTTGAATTAATGTGATAAATAAATTCAGTCATTTTCTAGCATGTAACGTAACGAATAGAAGAATAGTTTACAAAAAAAAAAAAAAAAAAACAAGACAAACAAAAAAGGTAATTAAATTAAAAAAAAAGAAAGAAAGAATAAAAATAAAAATCATAAACTGCTACTAAAGCAAACCATTATACGCAACTAACTAAAACAAGCAACAACAAAAAGCAATAGAATCATATTTATATATTTATAGATGAATTATTTGTGCCTCGCTCTCTGATATTTGTGAGCTCAAATTAAAACAAAATAAAACAACATAAACAAAAGCAAAAATAAATTAGATACTAGATTAAAACAATTGATTTTAAGTTTGGCAATTAATCCTTCAAGTGACAAGTTATACTATTATACCTTTGGAAGTTTTACAGGATACAACGGACGTTGACAGCGTTTCGGTAATTTATAGTTTTGTAAGCGGCATTTGTGAGTCACTATGGCATGTACTGCGCATTGGGACACACTGTTCAGACTATTCCCATTTTCAGCAATATTCTTCAGAGGGAAATCAATAAATGTGCATCCTCCGTCAGCCTTTTTTTAGTCGTATCACGTAGCCGATTTGATTACAATTCATTGTCCAAAAAATTGGATTCTGTCTGTTTTAAGTCGCATCTCTTGGCTAACTGCACATATGAGAATTGTTCTGCAATCAGTGATTAGAACGGGCGTCTAATAGATAACTTCAATTGCAAAGTTGTGCATTGCAATGTATGGTAGAACATCCACTAGGAAAACGCGACATAACTTCAGAGAAAGGTTTTAGCTCAGTGCGCCTTACTAAATCGGTTACCACAGTTTGGCTTTGATTTTTTTTATACTATTCAAAAAGGAGCTTCAAGTGTGTTGTTAACGATTCGACTGAAAAAACGAAGAAGCTTGTTGTTGTTGGTCGGCAATATTCTATTACAAAGCCGAAAGTCTTCTAGTGAGTGACCAAGTTTGGTGCTTTGAACTACTGAGTTCGTGGAAAGATCTCCCCAACCCATCGAAGCTTCCCCTCTCACAACCATTGCTAGGATTTTACAAGTGCTTAAGGGTACGTATAGCTACCGCCTGGCGCAATTGGAACTGCACCTAAAACTATGTCCTATTTATTTGCTCCTAACACATTGTTCCTGTGCACGAATATGGGATGAATTAGTGTTCGTTAAACATCGAAAGTTTCAGTTTTCGATAGTGTCGACATTTTCCTAAGAAACTATCGATAGTATCGATAGGCCGAAAATTTAAATTTTTTTTTTTTTTGCAGAAAACAGGTCTTAAGAGATGAAATGGTGGGGATTAAATATTTTAAATGTAGCCCGGCGGCAAAATCGTTTAACCCTTTTTGCTTCTTGCGCAAATGCTACATTTCTGCAACAATCATCCAAACGGATGACTTTTAATTTATATATTATTTAGTTTTAAATGGACAGTTCAGTTTGAAGTACGTATTTCCAATTGTTTTGTACTTTTGGTACGTTGTTGATAAGTAAACTTTTAATTTGAACTCTTTTCAAAAAAGTTTCAATACACGTGATCTTTTGTTCATCCTTATTACTATAATAAAACTGTAGCTTTTTTTCCGGCTGTAATCTGTGGCTAAGAATAGATTCAAAAAGTACTGCACGAATTTGATTTCGGTTTTCACAGTTGCATAGGAAATTGTTTAGATTTGAACATAGGATATGTTTTACCGTTATTCGCTGTCCGGAAGTGGAAATCTAAGCAGATAACTAAGAAAAGTTGTAATTCTTGGATGCCTTCTAGCTCCTAGCTTCGGAATCACTCATCCAAATGAAATGGGATTTTTTTTTAATACAAAGTTCAATTATGTACAAAGATTTTAAGATATAAATCATCTTTGTACGTTATCCTGAAGTCGAACAATAAGCAATAAACTATAAATTTAATACAATTGAAAAAAGCAAAATGTTCGATTGAAGCTAGATCGTTGGATTTTTCCAGCGTTGAGTGGAGGAAATTTTGTGTGTGTGTGCGGCAAAACCTGTTTCTCTCTCTGTACACTTTCTGCGGTGCGCTTTTTCTTTCTCTTTTTTTATGCACCTTTTGCTTTTAGGCTTTGTGTTGTGATAAACAGATTATTGCGAGAAACCGATTAACACAGCGACAGCAACAGCAACAGCAACAGCGAATTTAGGATTGGCTCTAACGTTGATGTCGCTGTCGATGTTGCTGTGCTAATATGTTCAAAGTAATTCAAATACATTGGTTCTAAAGTTCTGTCAAAGTTGCTGTTGCTGTTGCTGTGTTAATCTGTTTCTCGCATTAATGAATAATGAGTTGAGTAGTAGAGTAAATGAGATGCATGGAACATGGGATTGAGAGAGATAGGTCTGTAATTGAGATTGAGAGGGAGTCACACTCAGTTGTAATTGTGATTTAAAATGCGTTATAGTGATTCTGATTTCATAGTGATTCATGTGCATGCCAAAACCTGTTTGTGCAATTGCACCTTTTTTGATTTATGTTTTTCTTTCTGTTTTTTTTTTTTAATTTGAACTTGAGGATGTTTGTGTTTGAGTAGTAAGTGAGCGAGTGTGGCGCATATGGGTTATGGGATTGAGAGGGATGGGGTATAAATTGTAACAACTAACAATAACAAGTGGAATTTAAATGAGATTAAAAGGGAATAATAGAAGTTAGTGAGTTAGTTAGTTAGGGACATCAACGTTGGAACTAATTCTAAATTCGTTGTTGCTGTTGCTGATAGAGTCGCTGTGTTAATCTGTTTCTCGCATTACTGACAGTTTTTCTTCTCTTTTTTCGGGTAAGCATCTTTTGTAAAACGCTAATTGTTTTGTTTTAAATCTGAGAAGTGGAACTCTGGCGAAGCAAGGCGAGCACGGGTCAGCTATTTATTAATAAATTTAAAAAAAAAAAATTGTTTAAATTAATATTATCAAAATATACTGGAAATTTGTATCGCAGCTCAGGGAAATTAGTGGAAAGAAAAGAAAACAGTCCGGCACAAAAATAATACGCGTCAGAATAAATAAAAAAACAAGATAATTATAGTGGAAAAATGTTATAAAAAAACACTTATATTTATTCCGTCTCAGTAATATTTGCTCCTCTCACATTGGTGCCTGCTATCTGACTGACTCTCGTCATACAATTATTAGAACCTTCTCGGTCTTTCGTTAAGTTTTATATCATCGCTCAATACATCGACCGCAGAGTTGCAATACTCATGCAGTTCGATATAAAATTAAAAACAAACGCTTTAAATTACATTTTTCTATCTACCTACCTTAAAAAAAATCGATATAAATAAGAAAACATCGACGTTTCAGATAGTACTATCGATGTTTAACATACACTAGGTAAATGTTTCTCAGTTTTTCCAAAGGTTAGATACCGCCGAAGCGAACATGTAGACTTTTTCGATTTCACATCTTATTGTTAGTTTTTTTTTCACATTGTTTTTTTTTTTACGGTTGTATATTTTTGTTCAACAACTTCACCATCTCTGTTCACGAAAACGAAAAAAAAACAGTATAAAAAGGAATAATTTCCGTACGGACCATCGAGCTTCGAGCAATAGGCCTTTTTTATTATGCTCAAATGATCTATGTATATAGCTCATTCATTGCCATGGTTTACAACAACAGTTGGATATCGTACTATTGTTGTAATCACTGGAAATCAATGATCTACACAGATCATGCGGGTTAAATAAAAAAAACGTCTAATATTACCATTGCCCACCGACAACAAATTCTTATCAACTGAAAGGTGACACAGGTTCCATTTTCCATTTTGGAAAACATTTATTTATGCGTAGATGATGATGAAGTTGTGCGGTATTTAACAAATGATTGGAGCAGAAATTCGGAAACGTCAAATAAATGAACTGGTCTAAACGACTCATACATTTTAATCACTTCTTATGTTCGATTGGCAAAAAAAAACAATCATTTGCGATTTACAATAATGTGGTATTCGATTGGGCTTCTTCAGATTCGCTCTCAGATTTCAGATTTCGTGTGGCTAATCGAACATAAAAACGTAACTTATCTTTTTTGTGTTGATGTTCGTGCGATTCGAATATGTGTAGCCTTCAACACTTTTTAAAGCGTTTTCCATTCACTGGTTAAATTTTATATTAAAACATTCGAAATTTGCGTCCCGATTGATTTCTAAATATTTTTACATAAATAATTTACAAAAATAGATTCATCCGATGCACATTGCATCTTCGCGGTAGAAAAAATTCACGAAAATCTAAACAAAACTCCACCAGTTGTCAAACTCAAACGCACTTGTATTGGTAAATCTGAGAAAATATCTAGACTCGCAAAAATGCTCTTAAATCAGATTGCTTCTTTTGTACCAAACGAACATAAAAAGTGCACTGAGAGCGCCCAATCGAATACCACATACGAGTCGCTCGAGATTTAGCAGTACCTACAATTACTTTAAAGATTGACAGCTTTTGTTTGCTTAAGTTTTTCGTACTCACAAAAATGAATTTTATATATAATTTTCTTTATGAAGCTTAACTGAAACGAATAGCGCCCCAAGACTATTTACAATAATTATAAAAAACTTGTTTGCCACTTTAACTCTGTGGGTGCGTTGAAAAATTCCATTTCGAAATGGGTAATCGCTTTTTAAAAATTCATGATCGCATCTGCAACACGAGATGATAATGTTCTTTGAATTGTATTGTGAGATTCTGTGGAATTTAGTAAGTTTCATAATAAATGGCTTAGAACTTATCGGACTGTTCTTGGAAATGACTAACTTAACCTATATATGGTGGATTATTGTCGTTTATAGTCTGGCTTTCGTTTTTTAGAACTGTCACTTGAATCATTTTTTGCGAAGAAAATTGCATACTTATGTATAACAACAGACCTTATTTTAAACAAAAACCAAATGCATTTCAAAAATAAATTCACTAGACCATTATTAAGAAGAACTTCATAGGACAAAAATTAAACTAAACAAACTCAAATGATATTAATAAGTATATAAACATAGAACAAGAGAACATTAAAACATTTACTACAAAGCAAATTGATATTAGATTTAATTTTTTTTTATATATATTTTCTGTTACCGTTTAAGTATAAATATAATAATAGGTTTTTTCTTGTAATTTTTTTTTGCTATACAAAATGTGTTGTTAAAATTAGTTACCTATATAAAAATGCGAATGGTAAGGTAATACTTTTGCTATATGTAATGACCAGAAACGTGAAATTGTATGGGAGAATAAAGCAATTATGGACAAACTGGTCCTAGCTTCAATCAAATTTGTTATTTATTAAGAATACAATTTTGATCTATTTATAGCAAAGAGTTTTGTGACGGTTTGATGAGGAACATGATGCAAGTATAAAACTGATGATATATTACACCTGATACATGTTAAGAAAAAACAAAATTAAACAATAAAAGAGAAACTACAATTTGTTAAGAAATGCAATGCAAGTTATGTTATAGAAATGTTTTTTTTTTCTTTCATTTTGTGTATATCAAATTAAAGAGAATATCTTATTGAAATATAAATGTTGTTTCACTTTCAAAGCTGTTTCGGGACTAGAAGTTCTTTTAGAGGAGCCTAATACGGGCAGATTTCACTGTCGAAGATGCGGATGGCGTAGCTAACACAGAGAAATATTCATGGATTTCTGTTAGTCTTTCTGAAGTGCGACTTCAAAGTTGTGCACCGGGAATTAGTAAGCGCTTACTCTGCGAAATGATAACAAACTGATAACGGCTAATATTTTGTGCACCGGCTTGAAAGGGGCAACTGTCAACCCCGAGGTTCTACATCAGTATCAATCATTTCGGAAAAAATTCCGATACGAAAGTCAAAACTGATCGGAACTCAAATTGCGATCATGGTATCCGTTTCGGAACAAAATAAATAAAGCATTTAAAAGCGTTCATTTCACATACAAATCTTCTGTAGCAATTCGTTGTCGGAGAGATTCGGAAAAAAATGTACCATATACCTGACAAAAATAAGTGTTATAACGCGGTTCCACGCAATTGGTCTTAAACAATTGTGGGCTGTAATGAGAGGGGAAAACCGTTGTTCGGCTCACAAAAGAATCTCTATATTTTACAGTACGTCCGAAGGTAGGCTTAAGGGTGAACTGATGTGCATTCGATGTGTGACGGGTGTTGCGAGAGAATTGTTGAAGGGGCGGAATGCAGTTAACTATTTCATCAGAGCATCGATGGTGAAAATATCGATAAAATAAAGAAAGGCAAGAAACATTTCTGCGATGTTCGAGCGGGTCAATAGACTCCGCTATATTTCTGTCACCTATAAGTTTTATCGCGCGCTTTTGAATTCTGTCTAGTAGGTGCAATGAAGTTTTTGGTGCACCTGACCAGATATGAGCGTTGTACTCAAGCTTAGGCCGAATAAAGGCCTTGTATGTTGTAGCTAAGTCAGAGGGTGTAAAGTACTTCTTACATCGATTTAAGAAACCTATACATTTCGCTGCGTTTTTGGCGACTTCGTATATGTGGTCATTCCAACGGACTTTTAAAAATGAAACTGATACGAGGGTATCTGCGACCAAAAAATGTTTTCATGTGAATGAAGTGTCAGAAACTACGAATATTCGCGTGTTCGTATCATATTATCATATTCATGCTTATTTTGACATTCGAACGACTGTCTATCAAAATACCCAAAGTTCATTCGAACGAATAGGGATATTTGTTAGAATTGGCTATTCGTTCGAATGTCAAAATAAGCATGATTATTATTTTAAATTCACATGCAAAACAAGATCCACAATTATGTGGCTTTATACCTACCGAATACAAAAAAATAAATAAAACAAAAAATGTTCATTAATGCAAACTATTGGCATCACTTTCAACGTCAAGTATCCATTATTGCAAAGTTGATCAAACTGATGCGCAAACATAACGCAAAAAAGCAACACAGAAATACCTGATGCGCTGTTGATTCGCCGGCAAAAAAGTAAGAAAAATGTCGGAAGAGAAAGAAAAGTAAGTAAATGACAGAAAAAATTATACATTTTTGTTGAACTCTTTATTTTAATTTTTCTCACAAACAATGCGTTCTAAAACTCAAACGTCATTTATTCAATCAGCAACGCATCAGCATAAACTGTGCATCGCATCAGCATCGCAAATGTTTGACGTTTCTGAATTTACACAATACACATATAGCTAAGCTATCACTGATGAAAGAATGCCAAAATATCAATGAACGAGTAATTGGAGCTTGATCGCATTCACATAGTGCGCATTAACTGACGTGGTAAATACACATGTTAATTTGGACAGTAAGCGGCTATCTTCACTTAAAGTAGTTTCCGTCATAAACTACGTATTAAATAGACCGTCGCAAGTAAAGGACTAGCGTTGTAGCGTATGTCAAACAATTAAATTAAGGATATCTGAAGAGGGAAAAAACCACAGAAGTAAGTTTCCAATCTTGGAAACATGTCCTTGACTGCGTGGACAAACCACTATTATAACTAGCCCAACTTGCCGCTGAGGCACGAACAACATAAATAGACCGCCGGAAACAAGGCCGACTTTGGTACACAGAACACAGCACGTATATACAGAAAGAGAGAGATTGGAGAGAGTTTTTGTTTTAAAATTGCCACAAGCAAGTCCTAACGTTGTTAAGGCTTTATCCTCTTTTGTTATTTGCAGGGTCGGCGGCAATAAATTCCTCCTTGTCCAATTTGGTGACATCGTAACAGATAAAAGAGCCTGTGTTTAGCAAGACAAATTGCGTTGCGGCAGTCAAATAGTTCTTCCTCTGAGTAAGGTGACTAAAGACTTGAAAAAAAGACGTTTTTTGCTCCACTTGCTTCACTTGGTATCAAACCTAAATCTAGCAGAGCTTCAATAAACTAACCGCTGGACCACTATGTTGGATAGTGGAGGCCTTTTTCACTATGCTCACATTATCTATATAGATCACAGTTTTATTTAAAAAAAAGTTACGTATACGCCCCAGTACTGTCCTAATTCTTTGTTTGCAGTGTCACACCGTTGCGACTTTAACCATGTCATCAATTACCTACATACACATATTTTAAAATAACATCACCCCTTTAATTACGGACAGACAAAACTTTCGTAAGCCAAATACTACCGTGGAAAAAAAAATCTCTGAAAGTCGTCAGGATCAGGAAATTGAAATTGAAATTCTTTTATTAAGTCTTCATAATTACAAGTTGCTTAAAATAAGTATACAATTTTTGTTCTTGTTCCTTGATGCATAGAAAGAGAGGCTGTAAAAGTATGACCATCTCTTTTAGTTACGTTATACATAGGCATATGTTTAAATTGCCCACATTGACGAGTGTCTATCACAAAAAGTTATCTTATATTAACTTAGAACTAAATAGGACTAAGGTGGGATTGGGGATAAGGAGGGAGAAGCGAGGTTCATGTCGACAATTCCCTAGGCGAAATTGCGCTAGTCAGGATTAGGATCTACAAATTGATATGTAAATGGTGGGACATCTAGTGGTTTATTTTTAAATCATAGGTTATTTTGACATTAACAGCTGTTTCCCGCTCGAAATCATGACAGAAACTCAGTATCATACATCTGCGGAGTGAAATGGGTCGCTTTACGATTGAACAACGTTGTAAAATATTGAAAACTTAATTTCAAATTGAGTGCTATATAAATTAAGAAAAAACTTAGTTTAGATGGAATGTGTGAATGTTGCTGTTGGACGTGTTGAGGTGTCCGATATTGGTTTTGATGTTTGAGATGTTAGGTGTGAGGTGTTAACTTGTAGCCCTAACAGTGCGTTTTTTGAAAAGAAGTTTTGGCCGAAATGAAGCACGGACCGCGGCGGCTACGTTAACAAAAAACTGCCGCGTTTGGCACTCGGAAACCCTGCACGTTATTGTCGAGAAGCCAATGCATTCACAGAGAGTAACAGTTTGATGCGAATTGTGGAGTAGTGGCATCATTGGAATATTTTTCTTCGAAAATGAGGCTTGGAACAATATTTCGGTCAACTGTGGGCGTTACAGAGAAATGTTAACCGACTTTTTTTTTTTACTGAAATTAAAGACATGGATTTTGACCATAAACAAGGTCTTGGAAAATTGTATTGATAGAATGGGAATGTTTGCTCTCAAACATATGTTACCCTTCCATCTTAGAGACACTGGAATCTCAATTTTGCCTTTGATGGAGGGGCTGTCCGATCAACAAAGCAAGGCACGCATGCTTGTTTAAGCCAGTGCTTAGCTCGTCGGAGGGGGATCTTCTGCTTGGCTTGCGAGCAACCGTACTTTTACATGCCTGAAAATTTTGATGGGAAAGTTATAAAATTGGGAATATTAAGGGGAATGAAAGAAAATAGGGTAAGGATTGACTCTAAAACGAAATAATTATTTGGAACTTTATCAGCCAAGAAGAAACCAAACCGTACATATCAACTTGGTTGGTTAGCCATTTTCTTTCTCTCTTCACACCGGTACCAAAGGTGTTATGGTGCCTTTGAGTTGCTCTCCCTATAGCCCTACTCAAGAATGAGCAGAGTACCATGGTTGTTACTCGCTAACTTTTTGTAGCAATCCCTACGCGTAGACTCAAAACGCTCAACAACTATTGTCCGTCATTGTAGGCGCAGTGGCTTAGTGGTTAGTGTGTTGGACTAGAAAAGCGAGGGGTCTGAGGTTCGAATCCCGCAAAAACCCAAATTCCAACTTCCACCTTACTCACACAAAACGAATGGTTGTGAGAAGCTATCACCCCTACATTAAAACCTACTCACTCTTACTAACCCAGTTAAACACTCTAAAAGGAACCTGAAAGTACTACACACATTTTATTGCATTTATAAAAAGAAACTTGTATTTGGTCCACCCTTTATACATTCCCATTCAAGTTCACAATGTCGACTGAAATTCAAAAGAACAATTCAGTGAACGAATGTCAGATCACCCTATTCCCTGACGTTATGTACTAATCAGCTGTAGTGAAAGCTAACTTTCAGCGATAAAAAATTACTTCAAGGGCCTACATACGAGCGAGTATGTATTTCATATACCTACACCACATACCTACCAAACTTTGTACGTTCATGGTTTTTTGTTCACACCGGCGAAGCATAAACGTCCCATGGCAAATAAAAATATTTTTCTGCAAACAAAACTGCATAAGCTATTCTAATATCCGAGCACTACGCACCTTACCGATTCTACTTGAATCTGTTTACTATACAAATCGATGTTTGTAAACAAAAAAACAAAACAGAGCTACCTATGTAATCAGATTGTGGAAAAAGCTCTGGGATTCCTACATGCTTTTGCATGGATGTGTAGAATCACAAGTCCGTTCGAATTCGAGGTGAACTTTTACAAAACGAATCTGTTATAACGTTGTGCCCCTTAAAAGCTCGCAGAGGTAAAATCCTGATATACATCCATATATCTAGGAGACCCAAAAGAGATACACCGAGACACCGACTATCCCGGGTAGAATTTTGACATATCCACATATGTACAAAACAAATCATACAGAAAATTGTAATTCTCCTATGTATGTTATGGGGCTGGGACATGCAAAGGACGTTCTTATAGATTCTGTCGCGGATACTATAAAGTCAGTGCGTGAATCAAATATATGCAGGTATGTACTCGCATTTGTAGCTGCGTGAAATTGGGCTAAACATGTTACTTGGAGCAATTGCGCCAAATACGTTTCTGGTGGCATAAATTCACGGTACAATTATTCCGCCCTAGGCGGTAATGTAGATAACAGCAACCTGTTGGAACGAGCTGTGGGTGTGGTTAAAGTTTCTCCATAAGGTTAGGTTAGGTTAGGTTAGAGTGTCTTTTGATAATACGGGAGAGAGGGGGCTATAGACATTTATAGGGGAGTTGGGCAGTGTTAGTTATTCCTTCCATTGGCTAGGTGACGACCGACGAAACCCACTGTTGCGATGCTATCTTAACTAGAGACAAGTGCCGCCAGATTAAACTAAGTCAGATTTGTCAGACGAGGAATTAGTCCAGGAGAAGAATACATTTTACAGACGGTCGAAAAACATACAGAACACGTTCCCGAAATAGTACTACAAGTTATGGCCAATATCCTGAAGATGGGTAATTTCTAAACTCAATTCTGGCACTATTCTGGTAACTAACGAAAAGTGATAGTTTTCAGATCTCGAAGGGCTAATATATTAAATTAAAATAAGTTATGCATATAAATGGGGCGCTCAAGTATCTAGTTTAGTAAGTTTGACAGATAGCTGACTTGATTGTCTTATGTCGTTTTCGTTTTGGCAAAAAGATCAGTTTTTTCATAAAAAAATATTCTATTATTTTGATCCAGATTGCTTTGTTTGATTTGCCAAAAAAAATCCATCTTTTTTTTTGATCTGAGGTAGGTACTTTTGAGAAATATCATTTTTTTCTCAGATTTACACATAATCTCACTAATACCAATGTTTATGACACATAGCTGGCGGTTACGAATTGTTTGTCATTGGAAGAATTTCTTTTTTAACTGAATTATCCTATTTACGCGTATATGGGAGCGCGTTTTTTTAAATTAAAAAAATCAATTGAAATGGATTTCCAGTACAAGTTGAAAGAAATATTTTGTTTGCGGCCAACCCAATACATACAAGAACCAACAAAATTCGAATTTCATGTTCGATTTGGCAGCAGAAATCTAAAATCTCAGATCAGAATCTGAAAAGCCAAATCGAAAACGACATTAAGGACTATGCACACATGAGAGCGAATGGCGAACTGTGAACACGCGAATATTCCTAGTTTCTGACACTTCATTCACATGAAAACTTTTTTTGGTTGCAGATTCCCTCGTATCAGTTTCATTTTTAAAGGTTAAGTTCGAACGAATTTTTCATTTGCGGGTTTGTGGATCGCGATTATTTTATGTGGATTGTGAATAAAGTGTGACAGTTCGCGGCGAGAATTTTCAATTCCCGGGAAAATTGCTTTAATTGTTAATTTAGCTATTTAAATCAATTGAGAGTACTGTTTTTATTTTAGACTAGATGTTAGATTAATTAAATATAATGGACTGATTTGTTCGCAATTCGCCTATTCGCAGTTCGCTCTCATTTGAATAGTCCTTTAGATTGGTCAGACGAAGGGGTAGCCGACGAATGTAGACGAGAAATTCGTGAATGAGTACTACGTTGACAGTTCGCATATTTGGCTGACGTAGAAGAAGTGACGTTACCGACCATTTTAGTTTTTGCGTTCCGGTTACGTGGGACTAAAATAACGCCGAGGGAAATAACACAGAATTTTGGCATTTGGCGTTTTTTCGCTTTCGGTCTTATTTCAATTTGCTAAAGTGAAATAAAGTGCAGTCGGCTTTATTTAGCTTTTAATTTATAAATTTATTCCGATGATATGCATCTAGTTTTTTTAACTATTAAATATTTGACCATTGAGAAAATTCGTGCGGATTTGGAGTTGTAGTTTTCACAAATTTCCCCTCTACTTATATCAGCATTTAGAATTTAGTTATTGTTAAAATAATAGTTATATCTATTTCTGGAAATTAAAAATATGCTAAAAATGTTCGGCCATTCTGATAACATTTGCTTCGACTTTATGTCGCAAGCAATGTTCGGCGTTATTTCGCTCGGGGTCATTCATGGCACCAGGTTACGTCTAGTAAAGACCAATCTAGTCGACTTAAGATAACTAGATTTTTGAATGTGCCCGCAATGCCATCTATTAGCTGAAAGATCTGTTGCAGATTCTTCACGGAATATGACTTATGAAGATATATTTTAATATTATTATGATACATATGATTATCACCCCTATGCAGCTATTCATCGGGGGATTTTTTTTTTCCAATTTTCACTGAACACTATTCTACTATTCATTCGAATTAATTTTGGATTCACCTCGTTAATGCTAGCATTCTATACAATTCAGATCCACATGTCAAATGTTGCGGTATGGAAATAAATTTAATATTGTTTGTAAATAAAGATTATTAACTTAAAAGGGTAGAACAACAAATAGAGACCAATTTACAACAATAATTTCCGCAATGAATAGCCATACCTACATGTTAGTTTACATTTTTTGTTTTATTTAAAATAATTAGCCAAAATAATTTATGCAACTTTCCAAAGATTTTCGTTAATAGAGATCAAATTGAATACATTAATTCCAATTTCCAAAAAAAAATATTCTTATGATTTCCACATGAATAACTTGTACTCGTCGCTCAGTTGGCGCAAGTGCTAGTCACTTGGTCAATTGGAGAAAAATCGAAAAGCAAGTTAATTTCCTAACAGGGGAGAAGCAGAAATGTCTTCCTAAGAGGAACTACATACGAAGTATTGACTGTCAGAATTTAAAACTATTCAAACAATCACTTCAAAGGAGTCTGATGATGAATTAGTGGTGTACTTCGAAATAGCTATCATTTCTACCAAAAGTGATTGTGTCTGCGAGTTGTTGTTAAGAGTTGTTTCTCCCAAACAATAATTCAAAAACATATTTCGTAGATATATTTAGGTTATTAGAGTTTCTACTTTCTTAATGTAGCTGATGATACTTTCAGCAGAGGATGTCTTTACTTCTTCCGGGCTTATTATTTCCCAGAAAAAGAAATTCCTTCTAATACCACAAAGGGCTGGGATCCTCTTCCAATGTGACCTACAGTGATATTGTTCCCAGCTTTTTATAGCAAAGTTTGCCGCTGATTTAGAGAATGCACAGTAGGGTTCAGGTCCTGTGAAAGGTGTTTCCGAACCTCTTCTGGCCAGTTCGTCGGCTTTTCCGATTTCGTAGATATAGGGGAACAGAGAAACATAATGGGAAAGTTTATAGCTAAGTATTCTTGACAGCAGTTTGACTGTCTTTGCCTCGTCTATACTTTTGGTTAGGCTATACTCATATGACGTATTTTGTAATAGACATTGGCGAAGATTAAACCGACCAATCTAATTTCGAAAATCTTATCTTAATACACAGTTGACATTTCGAAGGTAAGATAAACATCTAGGCACAGTTCTAATGAAGTTTTTCATTGAAGATCCGAGAGAATTGCCTCGAAATTCAGAATTGATCTTTTCAATGAAATTCGATGGAATTAACACTTTTGTAATATGAAATATCTATGCAGAAACTTGAACCTAAAAGATTTGTCGCCTACCTCTCCATATAAATCACCTGAAAAAAATATTCACGTGATAAATCTAGACCAATAAAAACTGAAATAACTCAATTCAGTCAGCTGTCAGACTTATTATACTAGAAATCCGAACGTCCCCAATATTTCAACCAAATGTCTTAAAAGTGAAATGGTTTGTTAACACACTCATCATGAAAAATACAAACATACTGCCATCAATGAACCTAAGTCAAGAAAAAGAGTGAGGGCTAGGATGATAGAGAGGGAGGCCTGACGGCCTTTTTCAAAATTAAAAATATAAGGCATAACGTAATTTCCTGTGTCACGGTTTTGTTCCATCCATCGAAAGAAACCCACTTTGCATACCTACACAAAGTTTTTAGCTCATAATTGGCGGTATTAATTCTCACGTAAGTTTGGAAGTGGAACGTTTCTTACGAAATTTTGCCTTGTTAAATGGACCTTATTTTGTGTATACAAGTCTTTGGGCCACTTCATGATGATCAAATCAAATTTTATGTCTGCAATGAAAGATGTGCGGACATAGGAGACAAGTCCAGGAAATGTAAAACTAGAAATCTTATATCCTATATAGCTTTGTATCATAGTACGCAGTTGGAAAGGCTGTTTTCAAATCAATGTGATATGGGCTTTTTGTCTAGGCTGAGGTTAGCTCGACGAATCGCCAAGGTCCTTCCCAAAGAAACACGAATCACGAACTTTAGGCAAGAGAGTTTCCTATATTACGTACTAACTAACTTGGATTTACAAAATATAATACTTTTCAAAAAATTTTGTAGGCACAGTGGCTTAGTAGTTAGTGTGTTGGACTACTAAGCGAGGGGTCGAGGTTCGAATCCCGCAAAAACCCAAATTCCAACTTAGGGTTTTTTCCAGTGCGCCACCTCTCGCGAACGTCTGACAAACATCCGAGAGTATAACTGTCGTGAAAGAGCTTCTCGATTAGCCGTTTGGAGTCGGCATAAAATTGTAGATCCCTTCCATTCCTTCTAAAAAAAAGAAAAACTCACACAAAACGAATGGTTGTTCGAAGCTAGGCCTAGGGTCCCTCCGGACCTGTTGCCCCAACTATTTGATTATTTATTTTTAAACAATTTTACAATTCAATTTCAAGTTAGCTTGTCTACGGCCAACAAGCCAACTGCGGCGGTCCGATCCTCGGTTGTGGTTCCGGTAGGGAGATTGGGGTTACGGATGTCACCTGGCTTTAGGTGTCGTACTGGCTCGCGGTCTAACGACCCCGGTTGTTCCAGTTCCGTCTTGCGATAGTACTGGCGTTCCTCAGGTCCGTCTTTTGACAGTCCCGGCGTTCCTCAGGTCCGTCATGCGACAGTCCCGGAATTCCTCAGTTCCGTCTTTCGACAGTCCCGGCGTTCCTCAAGTCCGTCTTGCGACTGACTCGGCAATTCGCCAGCTACCCGCAGGTTACTAGCAACAAAAAGTTTCCAAGTGTCAAAATTATTATTAAATATTTTTTCTCTTACTAGAAGAGTTTTTTTTTTAATTATGTAATTATATAGTCTGTAAATTGTAAAATGGTAGACTTAAATAAATAAACAAATAATCCAACAAAAGACCCCTTGAGGACCAAATTCAATACTACACGAGATTGGTACTTTTCCACTTCTGAGTTTGCTCGCTTGTTTAGGGCTTTGGCTGGTGGTCTAATGAGATTATCACCAGCAAGTGGGTGTGAATTCTATGATGTTTAGAAATTATTGGGCCATTGTGGTTGGTAGTGAAAATATGCCGAACACATGCCATGTGCCGGCATTGTTGTGTTAAAAAGTACAATTGGCCACTGTGGGGTTTCCTTTGTATATCGGTGTGGGGGGCGGAACACTCGATCGGCTGTTGCGTAGAAAAAAAACAGTATGTTACGAATGCATCGTTACAATAACACATTACTGTCTAGTCATTAGTTCACTACAAATAAAGCTACCCAGGGGGCGCCACGTGGTGATATGGTTTTCCTTCATTTCCAAATGAGATAAGACCCTGCATGATGCAGAAATGCAATCCCGCTTATAGCCGGTATAAGCAGCTATAAGTATTAACTACTTCTAAGGATTTGTAGGAATTGGATCGTACGATAAGCATAAAGAAATGCGTAGTGAGTCACGCATAGCTGTAACACTATAGACACACCGCCAGGTTGACGCCAATCACTGCCTACTGTCAGAGCACCACATTCCACATATCAATTCTATCTGTATGTAGGACAATTCTTAAACCTTTCCATATGTTCCAATTCCAGCTGATAACACCCCCAGCTCAATCGCCCCACCGCACCAAAACCCTCTTTCAAAAGCCCCCCAAAAGCGTAGTTTCTTCATCGATTGCTATAGCTTCGCACAAATTTTCTTTTTTGCTGCTTCTGCTTCTGACAGTTGAAAGCTTTCATGCACCTCTCTCCGGTACTCGGAATAGCGTGAGACCATCATCCACTCCGCCGAATCGAATCGAATCAAGATTGTGCTAAGCGAAAAATATTAATCCAGAGGGCGAAAAGCTCCGCATTTATATCCGACTGCGACTATACCAGAGATGTGTCTCTTCTCTTGGTTGGTGGCTGTTGGAAGATTATGACACTTTTTGAAATTTTCCGTATGCCACTTTGCACCGCTAGTCGTAGTCGTAGTCAGCCAGAGATGTATTACTTGTTCTCCCCCCGACAAAAACAGTTTAGTTAGAGTCGTTGCCGTGTTATGACCTACTTCTCTATTCGTACAGCATAAGCTATTGTCGTTGATAGTAATAAATAAATAAAAAATTAGACAAAAAATAAGGTTTTTTGTCACCTATTTCCCATCTCCGATAAGCAAGGCATCTGAATTTTTGTCGTTTGTCAATTTGAAAAGATTGAAAGCACCGAAAACGTATCGAAGCGTTTATACTGTTCCAACCCAAAAAGTGCTGAGTATATTTCGATTGATTTTTTGTATACCCCCCTAGAATAGTGCGGTGAAAGTGAGTGCAAACAGTTTGTTCAATTTTATTCCAATTGCTGTCCAAATGATATAACGAAAATAAATTCGAAAAAAAAAAAAAAAAAAACAGGATACGCATACCAATTGTGTTTTAGAGAAAATTTACAAACTTTTCTCTTCTCGTTCATCATCTGCAAGGATCCCCCTGTTCAAGTGCTCATCAGCTCCAAACAGGAAAAAAGTGTAAGTTTTCGGATAGTATAACAGTTTTGTTTATTATGTAGGTACATACTCGTACCTGTGATGCGAATGTAGTTTTATTTTATTTTCATTTTGTTATCCAGTTTTGTTTTTACCACAGTTTGGAGTACGTATTATTATTCCATTTGTATCCTGCTGGAAGAGGGATACGGATACCTACATTATGATTGTCGTGCATACATAAACAATAAACATCCACATCCTCTTAATGTATCTGTTGTATCTTGTGTGTGTGGGGATACCTCTATTTATCCCTGGGAATTGCGGTTGACTGGATTGGTAATGATGATGGCACACAGAGTAGTCGTAGTAGTGCGCCTATGTCCTTATGAGAGTGCCAACGCCAAGTGAAAAAAAAAAAATTGAGAGACTGAATTTTCATCCACTCTCCTTTCTTATCATATTGTTTTTCCTTCATAATATTGTTGTTTCGGCCGCCTTGAGAAAAAGAAAATCCAAATCGTTTACGACACGCAAAAATGTTGGGCTGCAATTTTCAGTATCTCACAGATTTTATTGTTGTTACTGTCATTGTTGTTCAATTGCTGCGTGGATTCAATAAGTGCACCGATTGCAGCTGCAACAATAGCCACTGATGAAGAGGAGACGCTGCCAATGAGAAGGGGCAATGGGGCATCCGCCGTAATGATGATTTATCCAGAACGAGAGTCAAATGATGTGTCTGCAGGTCTGATTTCCAGCACGTTGCATTGAAACTGGGATCTTTTGTGACATTTTTTTTGCGATTTCGACTGTTATCCAAAAGATTGTAAATGCATCCGAAATGACACTGGTCTCATGCTGGTGCATGATTCCATTTCATAATGCCCTCTGTGTGAGGGGGAGTCGCCAGTTTCACACCCCTCACTCTAGGGATTGTGCATGCAATTTGTATTCAATTTTTATGTGTGTGTGTTATTTAGTTCCCTGTGGGGTTCATGTACGTTTACAATTTGGTGGTCTGTCTGTTAAGTGGTCCGACCGGGTGATACGTGATTTGACGTACCACAGAGCGAAGGGGTGTTCTTATATATATATAAAATACACTCTGTCGTACTATCATAGTCGTGGTCTATTCCTCAAATGATAATAATGACAATAATCATATTATTATTAAGATTTATGTTTTTTTGTGTTGCGTTGTTAGAACTCTCTAACTGGCTATATCGTGGTTTATGCGTTGAGGCACAGCCGAGGTGGATGTTTCTATTTCAATTGAGTTGGAAATTGCCACTGCCAGTGATGATATGGGTGCGTTATCAGTTTGTTATGTGTTTGTTTCTGGCTATCCCCAAAACTACAGCATGTTTCATTCAGATATAGGTACTACGCTTTAGGAAGTGATTTATGCGAGAACTAGGTTCATGGTGAAAGCGAATATGACATAATTGCGTTGTGGTTATATTGTTTTAGTGATCCTCTAGTGCCAAGTTTACTTGGAGCACTAACAAAAATATAAATTGATTTGAAAAGCTATTGAATTTTTTTTTAGAAGTCGACAAACTTATTGACATACATAATAATACTTAAATGGGTCTATTCGCGTTCTTTTCTGAGCCAAGCACTGAAGCGCTCTCAGTGAGCTAAAAATATACTCCAAAGTACGTGGATAGGCTCAGGGTTCAGGGATGAAAAATAAACGGTTTGGTCTGTAAACAAATCTTAGTTGCGATTGTATTTTTTTTTCAGCTGAATCGTAATTTTTTACTTATTCGTATACGTAGTAGGAGCAGTGTTGCCATAAAAATATTTTTACAAATCTGCAATTATGACAACAAAAAATCTGCAATGCTTTCTATAGAAAAATCTTACATCACAATATTTTTGTATTATGTAACAATAAAAAAAAAAAAACAAAAAGTTGAATACGAAAATAACAGCATGCAGTGAAAACAAGTGTGCAACAAATGTTAAAATTTGTTAAAAAGAACAAAATATATTATTGCGGATGCAGACAAAATCTGAAGAGCAGATTTCTTTTTTTTTAAAGTCTGCAGCTAGGTTGGAAATCTGCAAAATGCAGATAAATCTGCACTTATGTCAACGCTGAGTAGGAGAAAGATATCGTTTTCGTACAAAATTTCGAATCATTTCGAGATATTCATTCATTCTAATAATCACACAATTTTGTACGGCTGTGTGTCTGTCCATCGGCTTCTGCTGACGCCTACAGCGTTTGTTTTTATATCGTATGACGAATAACTAAGTCAAATCAAATTTGTACATTGTATTTTTTAATAGATTACCTACATGAAAATGATTTCAACAATTTTATCTTTCGTTTTCCAGACGAATTTAAAAATAATGTGTTTTACGTATTTTACGTTATACTTAAGGACTATTCACAAGAGCGTGAGTTGCGAATATGCGAATTGCGAACAAATCAATTTAATTGTGTGTAGGTATGAATTGAAAATTTACATTTTTATTGCGTCTCAATTGATTTAAATAGCTAAATTTACAATTTTTTTTTGAAAGAGCTTCTCAATTAGCCGTTTGGAGTCGGCATAAAATTGTAGATCCCTTCCATTCGTTCCAAAAATGGAAACTCATACAAAACGAATGGTTGTGAGAAGGCCTAGGCCTAGGGTCTCTCCGGACCTATTGCGCCAACTATTTTTTTTTTTTTAAATTTACAATTACAGCAATTTTCTAGTGAATTGTAACACTTGATTCACAATCCACATAAAACATTCGCGATCCACAGACCCACGAATGAAAAATTCGTTCGAACTTAACCTTCAACAATTCAACTAATCCGCAGGTACCCTGCAACTAAAAATAGTTTTCATGCGAATGAAGTGTCAGAATCTACGATTATTTGCCTGTTCGCAGTTCGCAATTCGCTCTCAGTAGAAAAGTTGTTCGTAGAATACCTCGCAGCAAAAATCCTCCGAATCGTATAAAATCGGAGAATTTTCCAGATTTTTTTTTTAAATAGGTAACAATTTTTTTCAAAAAGTGTAACAAATGGAAAAAAATTATAACAATAAAATCATCGTTTTACAACTCAAAAAAACCTTTATTAGGAACTCTTTATCACAGTTCTTTATTATATATTTGTCAACAAAGTACTAGGCCCTTTTTAGACATGAAAAAAAAATAAAAAATAAAATAAAATGAGAGACAAAAATTAAGAAAAAAATGAAGTAAATAAAGGTAATTCAGAAAAAAGCAAGTACAAAACTAATTAAGAACTGAGCAATACAATTAAGGACGTACATTCATTATACAATAACATTAAACCATTTAAAGAGGAGGATCTTCCGTAATTCGTACGAGAACGAGAAATATAAAAGAATCTGTTATTACGCAAATTAAGTGATGGAACATTAAGACCCACAAGACTTAAAATATCAGGACAGTGAATCTCCCCAATAAGTATTCTGTGAAGAAAAACAACTCTTGACTCGAGTCCATCAAGTTGTAATCGGGCTGAGTAAGGGGGTTATTAAAGTTATTAAAATCCGACCAAGGTAGACGTCTGAGGGCAAACCTGAGAAATCTTTTTTGAATTGCTTCGATTCTTACTATATGAGTATTGTAGTATGGACACCAAACAATAGACGCATATTCCAGCAGCAATCGATAAAACGACAAAGTTTTTAGCGCAAAGGGTTCGGTGACCGCCCTAGCATAACGTTTAAACATTCCCCATGCTCTATTGGCTTTATTTGTGATATATTCATAGCGGTAAATGTAGGATAGTTTACTATCTAGCATAACACCTAAATCTTTTATCAAAGATACACGCGGAATAGCACTACTGACGAAGGAATACGCGTGAATGAAAGGCGAGGAACGACGGGAAAAAATAATGACCGAACATTTACTAACATTAATGGACAAGTAGTTTTTATTGCACCACAAAACGAAGTCTTGGAGATGTGCATTCAATCTATGAAAACTATTCGGATCATTGCATGAAGAATATATTTTAAAGTCATCGGCAAACATCAGGATATTGCAATGTGGAACAAATATGACAACATCATTAACGAATAAAATAAATAAGAGTGGGCCTATATGACTTCCTTGTGGGACACCAGATGTTACAATGATTTCTTTGGATAAGTGTCCTCGAAACTTTACAAACTGGTATCTGTTACTTAGATAGGATGATAGCCATCTAAGAAAAACTGTAGGATAGGAAACCCTAAACGTTCAAGTTTGTAAAGAAGAAGTTTGTGGTCAACTCGATCAAACGCTTTACTGAAATCAGGGTAAATGTCATCGACCTGATTGACCTACCTGTCCATTTTGTGTTTAACAAATAAAAAAAAAAACAAAAAAAGAAACAAAATTATTGACCATCCAAGTATAAATTTCTATTTAACAAACTTTATTTACCACGAGACGTAGAACATTGTCGACGGCGACGCGGCGATACAGGAAAATATTGTTGTCTTTTCTCGTTCCGTCCCATTCCCATTCCCACTCGCAGTTTAAAGTTTTGCACAACTTTTGCTCTGTGTTAAGAAAATTCATTGACAGAAATTGGTAGAAGTTGGCTCGAAAGAAAAAAAGTGCTGCCAGTTCAACTTTACAATATTTTTAAAGAGAAAAACAAAAAAAGGTTTTTAATGGGAAAAAATGAAACAAAAAGAAGAAAAAAGTGACATTGTAACAAAATTAGATAATAACAAAAGTGTTACACTTGTAACATTGTGGCAACGCTGGTGCCAAACCACTTTATTTGCGATCACATCCCTTAAAATTCGCCTCTAAAGACTTTTGTTAGTGAACTCCAAATCCTAGCATTTCGTAGAAATGAATCAAATTTAACAAAAGTCACAAGAGTCTAGCTCCAAGTTTTCGTTGATGTGAATCTAATAAACAATTTTTGAATCATTTGACAGATAAAGCAAGGAGAAATTTAAAAAGTAAAAACGTTTGCGATTTGTGTTACTTTTAGCTGTTCAAAAGTAATTATTACTTTACTAATTTAGTTAACAATAAGCAACTTGGAACTCACCCCAATGCGAACTTCAACTACGTGGATTTGTCGGCGCCACTTTGAATTTCAGCTGTGACTCCAATCTAAGTATTTCCTAACTTAAAGTAAAATTTAATGCTTTATTTCTTATAGTTTAGACAACAGTTGGTTTTTTGCCAAAATCCGATTGTATTTTTCCAAAGTAAAATGTTTTTCAGCCCTGGATAGACTTTAAGCTACTTTGAGCCCCTTACATATTTGACATCTAATCCATATCACATGTGAATATAATAAAACTCCGACTGAACACAGGGAGGGTTATGTGTTTCGCGCGTATCCTAGGTACGATCCAACGTGACACCCTGGTGCCCAAACGGCTTGACCGATTTTGAAGAGTGAGGTGTCATTAATTTGGTATTATATCCCGAAGTGTCATATTTTTCTACAATAAGACTTTATACATTTTTCCCTATGAAAAACTTTTTCTGATCACGAAAATTAATAAATTCTTTTTCTAGAAAATTTAAAGATAATTTATAACTCATAAGCAACATTTTAAAACCAAGATTGAGTTCAACGATCAAGTTTAAGTGGTCAAAAAAAGCAAAAGAGAAGTTGTACGGTTTCGTTTTACGTATGGCTATAGCTGCGGCCTAAGGCGTCATGGATGTTCTACCCATAATTATAGATACATAAAGCGGAAATAAACAAAAGGTCGAAAAAGTTTGAAAACATTTCTATTTCTGATTTAAAACATGTGAAATGAGTGTGTTAATTAGTAAATTAAACCAAAAATTCATCAATATTTTATACAAAATAGTCCATTCATCACTTCCGGATGTCATTTTGTTTAAGAGAACGCTTAGTTTCGTTAGCCATCGCTATAAAAATATCAACATGTGGAGCCTTCCTATATTTCCTACCACGTAAACAAGATGGCCGACCAAAATACGTGTCACGTTTTATTGCGTGTTAGGTAATGTTATCTCTTTCAGTCAGACGGCTATTAAGTATTGGGCATTCGTTTAATTTTCCGTGTTAGGAATGTGTGATCGTGTAAATATGTACATCATAAAGCTCAGGCACCTCATGTCAGCTGTCAAAGTACTGTTGAAAGTTTGGAACGTACCCATTATTCACTTGACAAAATATGAAAAATATTGAAAAAAGGTGCAAGGGTGATTGGAAAGTATGAACTCGATTTAAATTTGAATACATTTTTATTTAAAACAAAAAATATTTTAATTCAACTCAGTGAATATTGAGGCTTAACTCTTGCTTTTGTTATGATATTAATAATGGAAAGTAATGTCAATAAGTAATTGAAGATCATAAAACAATTAGAAGAAGTCTGGAAGTTTCACCTTGGAACAGTGAAACTGATCACTTCAATTTGTAATCTCAACTAACTCAACTCGAACTTTGGTATATTTTTAGGAATTTCTGAACACATTGCAAGCCTTTAATGCTGCGTTTTGAACCAACAATTAAAGTTTAACATTTTGACACCTGAGCATATGGAAGGAAAAATGTATTTCAAAATTAAACTTCCTCTTTGACATTTTAGTAAGAAAATATTAAAAAAAAAAAAAAATTGTAGGTACATGATGACCTTTTTCGTTCAGCTAAAAAATGTTTTTTGTTGTTTACGTTTTTGCGAGTATGCTGTAGGTACCTAACCTACGTGCTTGGTTCAATTGATTTTTATTTCAATTGATTTTAAATTTTTTTATATATAGACTTCGAGAGATATTCGAATCAGGCAACCATTGACGGGTCTCTATAAATCTTACCCAGAGAGACTCTCTGAATTTCTCCAGAGTTCTTCCCTGGGCTCAATTCCTAGTGTTAATGCTAGCATCTGTTTATGGGAGATATGTTTCATCGACTGGGTCTCGACCCAATGATGTCCCAAGATCTTCATTCTTTTGCCAGCCAACGCCGGACATTGACACAGTATATATGCCGCTGTCTCAGGTTCCTCCAGGCATAGTTTACAGGTATCATCCTCTCTAAGGCCCATCTTCCTTAAGTGATACCCGAAATTACCATGTCCTGTTAACAAAGCCACCACCCATTTCAATGTTTCGCGACTCGTGCTTAGAACCCTTCTTTGAGGGGAGCAGTTCGGCCACTTAATTGCCATTTTAGCCTGTCTACATTGTTCCGAGGTTGACCAGCCTCTCAGGTGTTCTGCCGTGATTCATTTGTGAGTCAGCTGTTCTACCATTACTTGCCAATTGAAGAGAATGTTTCTGGTCCCAGCAACTTTGCAGTTGACCCCTATTTTGCAATGGAGTCCGCCTTTTCGTTGCCTTCGATCCCTATGTGTCCTCGTACCCAGGTTAGTGTTACTTCATATTTAGATGAACACTTATTGAGCTTAAGTAAACATTCCAGTGCCAATGATGTTGTGATGTTTATCTGTTCCATTCGTCTGATCATCGATTGTCCAGTGCTATAAATTTATTTACAACTAGCTGACCCGTGCTCGCCTTGCTTCGCCAGAGTTCCACTTCTCAAATTTAAAACAAAATAATTAGCGCTATACAAAAAGTAGCTTACCCGAAAAAAGAGAAGAAAAACTGCCAGTAAAACAATCCAAACAAATACCTTCGTAGGCTAACTTCTATTATTCCCTCTCAATCTCATTTACATTCCACTTGTAAGTTGTTACTTGTTACATTTTATTCCCCATATCAATCCCATAACAACTCGCTCACTTACTACTCAAACACAAACATCCTCAAGTTCAAATTAAAAAAAGAGAAAAAAAAACATGAAGCAAAAAAACTGCAAATGCACAAACAGGTTTTAGCATGGACGTGAATCAGTATCCTTATCACTAATAAGATCAGAATCACTATAGCGCATTTTAAAAATCACAATCACAATTAACAACTGAGTGTGACTCCCTCAATCTCAATTACATAGCTATCTCCCTCAATCCCATGCACCACATTCGCTCTACTACTCATTGTCATTATTCACTAATAATTTAAGAACGTGAGCAAAAAAAAAAAAAAGCAACACAAAGCCCAAAAGTTGCATAAAAAAAGAGAAGCACACGGCAGAAAATGTATAGAGAGAGAAACAGGTTTTGCCGCACACACACACACAAAATTTCCTCCACTCAACGCTGGAAAAATCCAACGATCTAGCTTCAATCGAACATTTAGCTTTTTTCAATTGTATTAAATTTATAGTTTATTGCTTATTGTTTTACTTCAGGATAACGTACAAAGATGATTTATATCTTAAAATCTTTGTACATTATTGAACTTTGTATTAAAAAAAATCCCATTTCATTTGGATGAGTGATTCCGAAGCTAGGAGCTAGAAGGCATCCGAGAATTACAACTTTTCTTAGATATCAGCTTAGATTTCCACTTCCGGACAGCGAATAATGGTAAAACATATCCTATGTTCAAATCTGAACAATTTCCTATGCAACTGTGTAAACCGAAATCAAATTCGTGCAGTACTTTTTGAATCTATTCTCGTCTCACAGATTACAGCCGGAAAAAAAGCTACAGTTTTATTATAGTAAGGATTGCGATGATATAATTTTCAACTGTACGGAAACATATGGTTGGTTCAAAATCGAAAATTCTTTTTGAAGTGCATTTTTGCCATATGTATTTGTCATACGTATCTTTTGTGTAGAACAAATTAAGCTGTTCATAGAGGACTCAAGAAGCAAAATTTTTCAGAAAAACAATTTTATAACCCATACCGAACATAAGATAATACTTTTCTGATAAACTTCAACATCAAGAAAAAGAAATGTCTATCGCTCGCTGGGTATAATTTTTCCGTAAATATAAAAAAATCTGTCAGGCATTTTGCAAGTACACTCAAATAATGTTACAAAACAAATACTAGTGATAAGAAATGCGCCCATAACAATCCATTATCAGTTACGTATGCCATTTATTTGTCTATGTTTTTATTTTAAAAAAGCTGACCTGGCGAGCTTCGTACTGCCTAACGGTTAATGAATTTAATGATACCTTTTAACTAAACTTAATTTATTATTTTAATTAAGTTCATTAGGAAATACAAAATCAATAAAAGTACAAAAATTAAGTATTTCAATGGCTTACCAGGAAGAGAATTGCTTTGATGAAGCCATGTATTTAGCTGCATTGGTTTATATTTGGATTTATTATCTTCACTGAAGCACAATTTTTTTCGGCGGGAGAACAAATAAAGTGGATGGTTTACCTACACGTGAATTGACCATGGGAAAGAAACAAGTGTTTTTTAATTTCAGACCACAAACACTCAATTGACCTTGTGATTTGTGTTGGTGAATGGGTGAATGCAAGACAAAACGGAAATTGAATTAGTTCAAACTCCTGGGGAAGGGGCACATCGGTTTGGATCATCGGTATCCTCGTAATGAGAACTTCCTTCTTTAAAACACATTGATCATCAGTTTTCTTATCACCAAACTTTAAAACTGGAAGCAATCATACCCATCTACAGAATTCCAATTAACTCGGTGAAGCTGTTTCGGAGATCGGCAGCGCCACCTATCAGGTCCAAAAGTCTCCTGTCCTTCAAGCGGGAACGAAGAATATACATCTACAAAATTTCATTGAAATCGGTTGAGCGGTTTCGGCGATCGACACCATTGACACCTATCTTTTAAGCTAGAACCAGTCATACGCATCTACAAAATTTCATTGAGCGGTTTCGGAGATCGACAACAACGCCACCTATCGGGTCCAAAATCCTATCTTTCAAGACTGTCTAAACCTGAAATACAACAATACGAACAAAACAAAAGAAGAATCATAAAAATTGGCCCAGTCGTTATCGAGTTATATCGTCATCGTTTCACCCCGAAAGAATTATAGGTATATAAAGAAGATTATTATTGAAGTAAACTGAATTGAACTGAAAAACAGAATATAGGCCTACAACGCCACAAGTTGAAGATTTTCTGACTTTTATTTTTTCCTAAACCATCCCTGATTCGAGACGAACAAAACAACACAAAAATCCTTCAAATCGGTCGAGCCGTTCTTGATCCTTTACCCGACCAACGTACAGGAATTGATTTATAAATACATAGAGAAAGAGATTGTTTTTTTCTTTTTGAATAGGTATTTCTTTATTAACATACTGTTTACTGATAAATGTATGCAGTCTTCTTGGGGTTATGTTTAAATTAGAGGGTTTAGAATAGATACATATAAAGTAAAAGCGCACATAGAAATATCAGCATAGGCATCAGGAAAACAATCTTTAATAGGCCGTAAGGCTAACCTACATGATTTTACCACAAATTTGAAGATATAACTCTGTAACTCTGTAAACGTAAACAACTTCAGCAGCACAAGTGGTATTTAATCCCCTCTATTATTTCTGTAGAATTTTATAAATCCCTTTTACGGTTCTCACGGTCTTAACAGATGATTTTTTTAAAGAGACTTTCTTTTTTATAATAAATAAAAAAATAAATAGTTGGCGCAACAGGTCCGTACGGACCCTAGGTCTAGCTTAACACAACCATTCATTTTGTGTGAGTTTTTCATTTTTGAAACGAATGGAAGGGATCCGGCCATCATTTTCGGCCTGCACAAATAAATCTAGTACGTTCTTGGAAATCATCTTTTTGACAAATTTAAAAAAAATAAAAATAGTACTATACGTTGCTATATATTAATTCTCTTTATAATTATTTTTCAACATGCATTTGATTTTAAAGACTGAATTTAAGTACGAGAGTTGGCTCTCTCGTTTAACTTTTTTTCTTTTCAACGGAAGTTTGTAGTATGTAGATATGCTAGTTATTTTGTGTGAAATAACTAGAAAACGAATTCCAAGAAGGGTACGAAAAACATGCTTAATAAACAATTTTATATTTCCCAGAACGTAAAAACCGCATTCGTATTTCAAAATTCCTGCAACTCAATTTGGTAGTAGAATGATTACGCTTATATAAAGATCCGCTATCGCAATTGCTATAGTGTCGGTCAAAGTTCTCTGAATTTGAATTTCTGCATAACGTTGTTGCTTCTCGATTTGAATGAAGGCAAATGGAACCGACAGAAAAGATAAGCAGATACCATTAAATGTTAAAAAGGAATCAATGCAGGTATGCAGTATGAGCTGATAACAAGAACTAGATGAAACGTACCTGTTTGTTGTTCTTGCAGAACAAATTGACAATAATGACAGTACGTCGCTGTGGTTTTGTGTGGGTGTAACATAAATACTTAATGTCGTTTTCCTTTGGGACAGAAAAAAACTGTGTTTCTGCTGTTGCCAATATTCCTGTTCCATTGGCCGCAGAAAAAAAGCCGGAATTCTTGAATCTCCATTTGTTAGCGAGATTTACGCATGAACTTTCATTACAACCAAAACTTTTGACATTATTTGTCAAACTTTAAAGTGTTTACGTTTTTAGACAACAAGTATGTTAAAAAAGGCGAAAAGATTTGCAATGGATATCAACATACGAGTAAATGAATGGATTTTTATTAACACAAATTACGATTTAAGAACAGCTGACTTTGAAATCACGCACTAATACGAATTTTTTGCACCGATTAATAATAATTCCAAAGTTATTTCACTTCATGTTCAATTGGGTACGACAAATCTGAGATCTGATAGCAAAATTTGAAAATCCCAATGTGAAGCGATGTAAGATTAACAGGAAATGACAAAGACAGCAAGTCGAAAGTTTTAAATTAAACCTACCATTTTTGAGGAACCCTTTGCCGCCTGTTTGTAGTAGAAAATGCATAATGCCAAGATTACAAGGCATTTTTCGTGGCAAATTTTGACATGTCGACGTCAATCTGACGTAAACACTTGTCCTAAATGTGTCACTACGTGTGATCGCTTGTCAAGCGTCTGTTCATTCCGGCTGTCGCAGCGTACTCTCACGAGAGGTACACGACACACAAGTGATAATAGAAAGAGTGAGCATGAGCATGTCAAAATTGCCATGAAAAATGACACGAGTAAGCTTAGCTTACCACCAACTGTGGAGGAGGCATTCCATATCACAATAGTAGGCTGTCTGGCTTTCTGAACGATTAATAAATAAATAAAAGACTATTATGCTCCTCAATGGAATTCCATCAAGCTTCTGCTTTCTGCTTCTCCAACTGTTATACTCGATACACTTCTTTGCAATTCGCATTGTCATTTACCCACGCCACTGACCGACTATAGCTACAACTAGGTCTCGTTCTAAAATAATTGCAATTGAATTAAAGTTGCCCTTTAGCTTTAATTTGTTCGTAGCCCGCATTTGTTAGTTTATTAATCTGCATTCTGTATTTCACACAACAAAGGAGACCGAGACATGGTGAGAAAAAAAAACTCGACATAAAGTATAAAGTACTCGCCTCATTGAATTAACTTCAATTTAAATTTATTCATGCATTACGACTATGAGGCAGACACGCATCATCCTCATCTCCCCTTTAAGTCACAATCACTGCAGCTACGGGTAGGTTTTTATGTGTATGGAGGTGTGTTAAATAAATTGTACTCCCTGCCGCGACGGTCTGGATTTGGCAACTCCAATTCAGAGGAACAGAAACCAGAAACTCTTTTATTTCCTTATTTCACCAAAAATGCTATATTCGCAAGACTCTATAGTCTATATCACATACCTCTGCACTTTGATTGCTGGAAACAAAAAAAAAAAAGCTGTTTCAATAAAAATGTGATGCTTCGGATCGGAAACTTATATTTTAGAAAAAAAATAGAATCTCAATCGGATTCCGGTCGATTTTACTGCTAAAAGATATTTCTTATTTCCAGCAGGAAATAACTATACAGATGCTGGTTGGTAAATGGTTTAATAATACGAGTATCATAATGTACGGAGCTGCAATCCAAATTCAACTTTTCGGACTTATTGAACTAAAGCTTTGACAGTTATGACAGTTTAAAGAAGGTTAATGGGCACATTCAAAAGACTTGTTATCTTGAGTCAACTAGATTGGTCCCCACTAGATATATCCTGAACGCAACTTTGGTCGGTAATGACATATTTCCTGCGACAGCCACATATACGAACTGTCAACTTAGTATTCAGTCCTGAAATTCTTGACCAGATTCGTCGGCGTCCCCTCCATAAACGTCAACTGAAACAAACTGAAAATTCGGGACTGAGTAATAAGTTGACAGTTAACATATGTGCGACTGATGTGTGACGTTACCGACCAATCTAGTTTTTGCGTTCAGATTACTATAGATGTAACCTCAAGAGTATTCTAGTCCATTTAAGTTAACTAGATTTTTGAATGTGTCAGCCACAGCCACTGTTGCTTCTGGAACTCACACATGCAATGTAATACGTGTCCGTGATTTTTAACTTTGACACAAGCTGTCCGAGATTCTAAAAAGTAACGAACAGTCAATCGTTGATTCTATAGTTGCAACTGCAACAGTTAAACTAGTAATGCTGAAAGGTTTCATTCAAAACGCACAACATATATCTAGTTTACTAAGTCTGACAGCTATAGCTGAACTATGATGTGTCTGAGTTTTAATTGGACTAGATTGATCATGTCAACAGTAGTTGAAGTACAATTCTATTAATTATTGTCTCTTCTCTTCTCTATATGTATAAAAGAGAGTTGCAAAAGCCTTGTGACTCTATAACTCACGAACGGTCAAACCGAATTCGATTAAATTTTTAGGGTTTGTTTGCATGGTCGTGTAGTTGGTTTATCAAAAAGTTTGAACGAAATTGGTCAACGCGTTCGTGAGTTATGTCAACATCTGATTTTGTCCACATACAAAAAAAAAAAAAAAAAAAACGGTAGGCGCCTATGAGCGTTTGCTGTATGTTTACTGTATGCTGATGTCATATACACGGCAAATACACGTTGCAGCGCATACATGCATACAGCTGTCAGTGAGTTATTATGATACGTTTTTTTTTTTTTTCATCGAACTCGCATTCGGAACGGATGTAATGGCATGATGTTTGGATATAATTGGCTTGAATTAGACCCATTAGTTCAAATGAATGTAGAGATCCGACTTCGCTTGCCTCAAATCATCAAATCTGTGGCACCATGTGAGAAACGTCAGCTGACAGCAAACATGAGAGTTACATTTTTGAACGATCCATCTGCTCCAGATTTGTGGAAGCAATTGCTGACTTTCGGTAATGGCTGTGCTCCTGTCGACGAATCGAGCCGATTGATTTCATTTCCTTCGAATTTTTGCAATTTTGTCTCTTCGAAAGACGAGCTTATCAACAAAGTATTAATGACCATCATTGGTAACCACAAAAATAAAAAATGGCTGAGTAAGCGAGCAATTTTAGCGACTAAGAATAAAAATGTAGATGACTCAGGATCAGCAGATCCTTGGCAGGTAATCTGCATTCATTCAAATCTATTGGCAACCAAATATCCAACTGAAATGTAAACCAGCCAAAACTATGCAATGGAACGGGTTGGGTGATAACGAGACTGATGATCAATGTGGTTCAAAGAAAGAAGTTCTCATTCCGAGGATACAAACGATCCCAAATGATCCCAACCGATATGCCCATTCCCCTTGAGTTTAAACTAATCCAATTTACGATTCGTCTTACATTCACCCATTCATGACGATTAACAAATCACAAGGTCAATAGTTGAGTGCTTGTGGTCTGAAATTAGAAAATACATGCTTTTCTCATGGTCAATCGTACGTGGCATATTCACGTGCCAACAAACCATCCACTTTATTCGTTCTTCCGCCTGCTAACCAACCGAAAAATTGTCAGGCGGTACGAAGCTCGACGGGCCAGCTAGTTATTTACTATAACGTAATTACAAATTACAAGGTAATAGAATTAAAGCGTATAGCTGCGGAGACTATTATGGCTCTACAATCTATTTATTACATTTTTTTTTATCTGAGCACCGTGTCACTTTGTTTCGGATATATGTGTTCACCTACAACTACAAGAACAACTCGGAGAAAAGAAACATTTTTTTTTTTGGGTTTTAGAGGTTTTTTTACCTATCCATCGTCTTTTCAGAATGTTGTTGTTGTTTCTTTATGTTAAATTTTTATCCAAAAACTTAGTGTAAACTTAATTTATAAAATATGACACTGTAAATCTTGTCCAAATAAATGTAGTAGAATTTAAGACGCCAATGTGCCCTAAATTACGATTGCAGTAGATAAATCGAACGAAATAGGTACGGATCGCACACAATCTAATCACAGAAAGAAATAGAGAAAATTGTCAAATGGTTTTTTTATTTTTTTAGTTCAGAGTAGAACCTTGTTATACAAAAAGTTCGTGTTAGCTCAGACACACCAGAGCTCAGAATTTGTATTTTTTCTTTTCGTTCAGAGCATGACCAGAGCGCGCTCTATGTGCTCTTGAGGTTGAGTAATAAGCTGATTGCACATATGCATTCACACTTCCAGTCACATTTGACAGAAAAAAAAAAAAAAAAAAAAAACAGGAAAAACAGAAAAACATCAGAATTCAGAACGATCTGAGCACGCTCGGTTAAGAGTGCGCTCATAATGCTCGAGCTCAGTTCGGTGCTCAGTTTTGAACGAATAAAGAAAAACGTCTAAAATAACGAGAAACGATAGTCGAACAGTTCCCTCGAAATGGGTTAGAGAATTTCTTCCGGCATGCAAGTTGGTCCATTTCAAAATTGCAAACAATTCTTTTTATGTAAAGTCGATTTCCATCTACTCAGATGGACCAATGATAGACTGCGGAACCGGTGACGGTATATTTTAGAAAAATAAATATACACTGCTCAGTTAGGCTACCTGATAGCAGCAGTGTCTTTCGGCGGCCTATAAGGCGCCAATGCTGGCAATACCGCTTATAGTGGCATTACCATCTTAATTGAGAGCCCGGCGGCTATACAAAACAGTTTCTGCTTTTTAAATAAAGTCCCAGCTAGTTCACCGCAATCGTAAAGATCTCAAGGCTCTTCGCTTGTAGAACACCACGAATGTCGGTCTTAACACAGAGAAAAAGCCGGCAATGAGCCGATCAAGCCACCACTTCCCAATATTAGAGACGAGTGGAGAACAAGATTCAGACGTTAACCAACAAGAGGTGGAGAGAACTTATCACCTGTGCAGTATCACGCATGCTTTGGCCAGAATATAATAGAGTTCGAACCAAAAAACTTCTACAGTTTAACCACTCACAGGTAATCATTTCCCAAGAAACAACACAATGAAATGTAGAAACAGAACACTTGGAAGCTATTACTTCGATGACTTACAAGAACTTTGTCATATTTCACTGTCAGATTTTTACAGGTTTTTGAGTACAGCCCGATGGCTGGGACAGCAATTTGTAACCACAAGAAGTAAGAACTTGAGGACAAGTTCTAACATATAACACCAACTGTTAACCGTCACAAAAGGGTCTCACAATGGGTCCACGAGGACCTACGTTTGATGTTGTAGGGTTCACTCTACTTTACCTACGTATTTGCCTAACCTCACTTGCCTCCTACGTTGATCTAAGCGCGTCGGCTCTTGCTGACAGTCATTTCCATATTACGCAGAAAGTTTAAAAAGCTGTTTGAAATTGTGCGAGGATGTAAAATATTAACTTTATAAATCAGCGCAGACCAGACGCCGTCACGTCGCTTCACATAGATAGTTTTTGTTTTTATTTAGCTTTTGGCTATTTCCCCCACAAAAAACTGCATTGGAGGCCATGAAGTCGAATTTGTTCTCCATGTTCTTCGCCGCTAGAAGTCCAATAAAGAAGAGGTTTATCTACGATTAGGTTTCTGTTGTACGCACCAATTATAAACGATGGGCAATCACGATCAGAGTGAGGTTACTTCAGTAAGCTACTTGTCGTATACACAACGAGTATAACCTCAAAATTACAAACCATCTCAATTAGAACGCGTGTTTTTTTGTTCGTTCTCAATTAGTTGACATGATGCTGGCAACACATTTTTTGTCAGAAGTGACTATGATAATAGCTGCGGGGTAAATGATGCCTACGGCTTCCTCTAGTTTATGGTGTCTGTATTATTTTGACAGATTATGTGCTTGATATAATTTGTCATGACAGTTTGTGTTAGGAAATCGCTTTGAATTGATAAATCTAAATTATTGTTTATATGTACTTTGAAAATTTCATCTCTTTTTTGGCTGGACGTTTGTCCATGCTGGCATTATTTGAGAAGAATAAGAATCAAGTGAGCAACTAAACTGAGCGTAATCAGCTTAATTTGATTTAAGTGGGTTCCAACAAATGCGTACAAAAATAAATGTTAGCTAATAAAATAAAAGGGATTTGAGTTGAGTTGAGCTGAAATTCGCAAAACTGATTTAAAGCTTTGTTTTTTTTTTTTTTGGTTATATTTTTGCTGGAAAAACAAGTTAATTCTTGGAATATCACCTGCACCACCTGAAAATAAATGACAGTAGTCGGGTATGCGTTGAAAAAAATCAACTTCACTCTAATCACCACCGGGTTTTTATAAGCACTACAGTTTCTACTCATGGATTATTTCGTTTGTGGTCGGGCAAAAGGTGCTGTTCCGAAACCCTGTCAGAAAAAACAAATTCTAGAAATTCAATGGTAGCTAAAGATTGCGATCACTTTTACAGCCCTATTCTGCTTTTCACGTGAATCGTAGATTCTATTCCCTTTGACTCTGCCTTTCCATCGGGTGAACTACATTATCCAAACCAATTTGACATTCCACCAACCATTGCCATTTAACAGGTGTTTATGTGAAAATTTAAGGAAGTCTTGTTTGTGGAAATTGAAATTAATGTATTGAATGTGATCCCTCTTTACGAAAATCTTTGGAAAGTTAGATCAATTACTTTGTAAAATTATTTTAAATAAAGCAAAAAATGTAAGCAAACAGGTATATTGATATTCATTTCAGAAATTATTGTTATGAATTGGTCTCTGTTTTTGTTCTACCCCTACAAGTTAATAATCTTTATTTAAAAACACATAATCCAGAAATAAATTAGTTTTTACTTACATTTTATCAAGCACCAACCAGACAGAATGTATGCATTCACGTGAATAAGAGAATACCGCGCAGTATTACCGACGTTGGTGATTCCAAATTCAATTCAAATGAATAGTAGAATAGTGTTCAGTAAAAAGAAAAATTCCTTCCGATGAATAACAAAATAGGAGGCTGTAATTAAAATTATTGGAATGCTAAATGAGCTCATGTGTCATGGCGGATAATTGCTATAAATGATATATATTTTTCAACAGAAGGGCCAGCGTTTCATTTTCATTTCATTTCACACAAGTTTGAGCCACATTTGTTAAATGACAATGAGGAGGGGGAGTTTGTTGTGATTTCCTAAAAAAGTAAATGAAAAAAATTGTGTATCCATGTCGCACCCATTTTTCCCAGACTTTGAAGACTGTTTTCCCGCTTTTTTTTTATCAGCGAAAGCATTGGAAAAAAAATCACAGTTTTTCTACATAAATGATATTTGCACATGTCCTCATATGACAAAATTAAAAAAATGTAACTATTTTCATTACGAGCTTAAGATATTCATATAACAAAAAAATAAACTTATTATACAATAATCTCCTTTTCTATTAGACATATAATATCAAAACGAGTGAATGCATTCAGATACACAAAAAAATGTGTTGTAACATAACTTTTGTTATTAGTGTTCCATCATCTTATGCATTGTGTGCACAGCCACATAATTAGGATTTCGGAGTTACAACTGTCATTATTGCTAATGTCATATCTTATCTTAGATAAAAATCTCTCTCTTCTTTCTGTTAATCATCAAAACTGCAAGACGTGTTTTTCCTCTGTTGGTGGTTTTAATTCGAACCGCGCACTATTAAGTAATCTTATTACTTTTTTCTACAAAATTCTTACGTAGACCTTCTATGGGCGGTTTTCTTTTGTGTTTAATAGGAACTATTAACTAGTGAATTCTAATTTCGTCTTGTAACTTTTTTCGTTTATTTATTTTTTTTTGAGACAATTGTGAGCCATTTCTCTTGGCACGGAGCATTGAGCGACCGCTAAAATACTTCAGCCAAATTACCCAATTGGGTACTTCAGCACAACGCTGGGCAGAACGAGATGTAGAAAATGGCGAGGCGGAGGTATATTATCGATATAGCTGGGATTACTATTTATTAGTCTCTCTAGAAAACAACATCCATAATGATCCACAATACTATTGTTTCGCCAACTTAAGGATTGTCAATACGAATTAGTATGCAGTTGACTTCAAAAAATTTAAGAATTATCAATTATCTCAATTATCCGTTTGGAATCGACATAAAATTTTAGTCTCCCTTCCATTCGTTCCAAAAGTTATTAAAATCCCGCTTTTTTAATAATCCCGCTTTTTTTAATCACACTTTTTAAAATCCCGCCTCTTATAATTCCGTTTTTTATAAACCCCGTTTCTTACTATCCCGCTTTTACATTCAAAAGTAGTTGTTAGTTGTAGTAGTTGTTACAAAATCGCGCGATTTTAAAAGCGGGATAGTAAGAAAATTAAAATAAATTAATCAATTAGTGTTTTTTTTTGAAATGCAGTTTATTTTAACATTTATAATTTTAAGAGGAAGTACCAAAATAAGAAATGAATAATATCAAAATAAATTTTTAAGTAATAAATACGAAAATCTTCAATAATTAAAAAAAATAAAATAAAGTAATGTTATATGATATTCTGCAAAAGGAAACAAACAAAAACTTGAAACCATTAACAACATTTTTTATTTTATTAGACTTGTATATTATAAGCAATGCGACGCAAAAAACCTGTTTTACTCATATTTTTTCTATTTCTCATTAATTTTCTTATACCGTGACTTTATAACATTAGTTTTTTTATATAATTTTTCTTGTCCATTTTGTAATTTTTATATTTCAGTCTGCACAACAATTGCTCCCTTTCTCAAATCTGCAATGAGTTTATACAAGCCAGCACTTTTTCGTCCAACCAAAACTTTCAGTCTGCGATGCCACGCTTCAGAATTATTTTGTGTTCTCGGGAATTGTTTTTCTGCACTGCCATAAACAGACCAAAATTTGGGAGAGTACTGCACTTGTCTACTTCTATTACGAATGTAATTAACTTCAAACCAATCTGCAAAACTAAGTGCGCCTTCATCATCTTTCAAACTATTTTGCAAAGAGTCAAAATTGGAAGAGACTTCTTCTGGTGGTACAAATGCTAAGCTTTTGACCATTTTGATTTTTAATGCAAACTCGTTACAGTTACCATATTTGGTCGCGAATCCTTCTTGTTGTACTCTTCGCCAAATGATTTGACCAAAGTGAAACAAACATCCTCTAAAATCTGAGAGCGGTAAAAACACTTTCCCAACCGAAACTATTGCCTCTTCGAAATCAGTTATTATTCTTTCGGGTTGTAACTCAATTTTGTATTCAGTTGCAACTCTTAACAATTCGGAAAAAAATAGCTCCTAACACTTCATTGTCTTTTTTGACATATAAAACAGAAAATAAGTGGGACAACACTTTTCTCAATCTGACCGTGGACTGTAAACAATTGACGCATTACAGTGGGAACGACATAAAATGTACCGTCCATCAATCAACATCTTGCTCTTTTTAGGAGAACCAGACTAGACTTTGTTCCTAGCAAAATAATTTTGCTGCCGTCGTTGTCCTTCTCTGACAAAACAAATTATTCGCCGTCAAGATGCGTCAAATCATCTGGTGAATTAATATAATTTACACTTTGAAGTTCCTTAATCGAAGACGGTCGAACACGAGATATTTTTTGCTTATGGGCAGAAGAAGATGGCAAGCATGGTCTCACAGAAGATTCACAGTCCACTACACTATCACGTGTAATCTGTGATGGATTAAAACAGAGTGATTCTGGAGCTTTTTTTATGTTGCTATTTGTTTTGCAAACTTCTTTAACACATGAATCAGGAGTGTGGCAATGCTCTGATGGTGCCTTTTTTATGATAAATGTTCTCCGTGTTTTAAAGTTGTATTGACTCTTCCCTTGCAAAATCTATTTTTTCTCTGCGAACAGCACCATCGGAAAACTGCACCTTCTTGTTTTTCAAGGCGATAATCGTGGCCGTCAACTATTAATTTTTTGCCACCTTTGTTTGACTTTACTTCAGTTATAATATAACTCATCGCGGGCAATAGTTCTGCGTGCGCACTCTATCCAATACTACACAATATAAATTGGCGCAAACTCCAATTATTGTTACAGTAGTAAATGATAAGGGTTGTGTCCCGAGAAAAACTGAAACCTATACAAAAAGTTATTATAGAGATTAAGAACGAATCAAAAAAAAAAAACGTTTACATACATTTCAGGTTGATTGGCAAATGGTCCCAAGCAAATGTTGTAGTCGTCTGCGGATAGAATATTTTTAAATATTGTGCGGGCAGATTTCTCCATTTCCACAATATCCTCTGGTGTTATTTGTGAAATTGTAGTTAAATGTTCAAAGCCGTTGATTTTTAGAATCAATTTTATATTTTCTGGAATAATTCCAACTTTTTTTTCAATTATTTCCCAAACACATTCCGTTTTCACCTCGTCCTCCATTTTTAAAATTGAGAAAATGTAATCTACTGAAAGCGATTGCTGTGTAAAAATATTCGAGAACAATAAATAAACGTCAAACTATAACGGTACTGCAAGACAAGCGCGGAATATATTCATTTCACACGTCAATTTGACAGTGATTGGCAAGTTCTGTTTCTTTTGAATTCCTGAATTCACTATATGAATTCACGAATTCGGAGTAAGGATTTTCTGAATTCAGTGATTACTAGACGAATTCATGTTTTTTAACACGAATTCAATTGAATTCATTGTAAATACCTGGGTTGCATTGAATTCCTGTAAATTTAATTTGAATTCCCATGAAAACACTGTGAATTAAAATTAAAAGTTCCTTGAATACACTGATTACTTCCCCCTCGGGTAAAACCGTTAGCAAGATCTAGGTTTTTATGTGCATTATATACTATTTTCGCAATGCGTAAAAACAATGTAGAATATGTAAGCAAAAACAAATGTGTGCTTACAGTAAAAACTAAAAACATTCGGATGCGTTTTCTTTTTGATCGAGTATTTTTAATATTTTTAAATATGTAATAATATAATAAAAAAGCGCATATAACCAACATCTTTTTTTTTGATAACAATGTTTTGTAAAAAAACGGGATTAGCGGGAATAGGCGGGATTTTAAAAAGCGGGATTATAATAGATCGGGATTTTAAACAAGCAGCATTTTAAAACTTTTTTTTCGGGATTTTTGAAAAGCGGGATTTCAATACGCTCTCGATATAGACGCCTAAATGCCAATGACAAATCGTTCTGAATAAGCGAGGACCGAGAATGTTTGTCTGCCTTTTAATTTTTACAAAGTTTCGGTGCATTTAGGTTGCTCAACAAAATTATAATTGAGCCTACTTTTAATTTCAAATTGTGAAGCGGTAATTTCGGAACAAGGAACATCCAAAGAATTAAAAAATTCTTGTATTGGAAGTGGCACTACCCGTTTTCTATCCACTGAATTTTTTTCCAAAGTGCGGTTCTATTATCAATCAGGTTTGAATACAAATCTGTTATCGTCCAATTTCATTTTCTCTATCGCCGTTTTAAACATCAAAGCGTTGATTGCATTAATAATTGTTGCAATTGTCGAATGACGTTTTTTGTCACTTCTGTGCCTATCGACTTGATCATCCCCCGAAAAAATGAAGTACACCTGCGGATATTGGTGTACGTTCTCATTTACTGGCAAGAAGGCACCCATCCGATGGTAAATTTGGCCTTGAATCTGTTAATCCGAAGTCTAGAATCCCGTAAAATTATTAGTACATGTGTGTTTGCATGATGTATAAGAGAAAACATTGCCCTGCAAGTCGGCATGAAACCCAGTTTTATGAATGATTTTTGTTCCGAACAAAGTCATACGGAAACAGTTGTTGTACTGTGAAACGTTCTTTAGAAAATCATCCGATTCAAAGAACGATTTCAATGACTCCGGAGGTGATAATTTCACTTTGCGACTCGCACAGCAAGGACCATTCGTTTCGCCTTTTAATTTTAGCGCGTTTCAATGGTGGCACACAACTGTAGTCATCGTTCCAATATCGAATCGATTTGCCGCCATAGTTTTCTGTTCGTTCATACTGAAAATGAAATGCTAATCGTTCTCTGTGCGTCTGCCACTCTTCGATTTGAACTTGTACGATTTGACGCAGTTCTCATTACTTGCACTCTGAAATTGCTTTCCTGTTGATCTAGTCTTTTGCCATGCGATGTCCGGTCCCATTCTTCGCTTTTTTTTCAGTTTACCTTCGTTGCTATATTTTTTGTTGATTTGCTTGCCTCGTTCGTCTGCCAATATATGCGCGCGTTCTTCTAGACGTTCTCAAATAATCACTGAAATTTACTAGTCAATAACTATTTTGTTCGCGTTTAAACTTTTTACATTTAATTTTAACCTTATCTTATATATAAAAGAAATGAAACTGTTGGAGCGATATATATTTAAAAACAAACCATCACTGTTGACAAACGTATACCTAATTCAATAATCTGAAATTCTTGATTTTCCCAATTTACTTCTTAAAAATCCGCGCATACGTATTTTTTTATTTTAAAATCAAAATAAATATTTAATAGGAAGAATCATCGGATGCCAAATCAGGAGCGCACTGAATTTTCTCTTTTCCTAAACCTGGTATACAGCAATACGAACACAACCAACAAAGAATCATGAAAATCGTCCCAAGGGTTATAGAGTTATAACATCATCGAGTTTCACCCCGAAAGAATTATATATATATAGAAGATAGGGCGACAAGCCTTTTAAAGACTCGTTTTCTTCGATTTTATCTTTTTGGTCTTTCGTGGAATTATTGACAAATTCCGTAGCCACTTTTGTTAGTTTATCAGGTTAATTTGAATCAAACTTTTAGCTTCTCCTTTTTCACTAAAGATTTAGGAATATCCATTCTTAAGAAAGCTCTAGCATCCCAGACCAAGCGAGTAGCGAGACCTAGAGTTTTATGCTTTTGTGACGAACAACGAAGGAAGGAACAATCTATGCCCTCTCCGAACGTTTAAATAAGACGTTTTTCCAGCAAAAAATTAACTCCTCAAATAGGAAGCTCGCAGTGGAAAAACATGCAAAAATGTGTCACACTTCCCAATGATCACTGGGATCATCAGCTACCAGTGTTCCCTTTGGACATTTTCGGAAATGATCCAATAAGGTGGTCCTTGTCCGAAAATGGTCCTGTATAAAATTAATGAAAAACAACAGCAACAATAAATATCCCATTTGTTTTTAAATCATTAAAAAAAAAAAAAAAATTATAAAAAACATTAAGTTTCACGTTTACAGAATATTGTACATTTTTAAATCCATTTAACAAAAACAAAACAAATATTTTGTTTGTTTGATACCTATACTTAAATCTGAAAAAAAAACATTAATTTGAAAATGACTCCTGGGGCCTGTAACACAACGCTGCAAGAAGTTGTAGGACAATTGAATTTCGACATTATATAATTTCCCTTTTTCTGTAACAGAACACGACTTTCCGCTAGACGTCTAGCACAAAATATCCCAGGTGAAGGAACGCTCGCGCTAGAACACCAGCGGCACCGGCTAAGTCCCCACTGCAAAAAGTGCTAGACGTCTAGCGCAAATGGTGAAATGTAATTTTTTTTTTATTAAGTTCGCAAGAGCAGAAAAACGAAAGCCATTTCAAAGACGTTTTCGTTCTGATTTTGCTTGGTGTAGTACGTTTCGTGTGATAGGAAAAGAACGATAACAACGTTTCTCATTTTCACAGATATTTTCTTCATCATAAAATTCCTGGAGCAGTAATTTTTTGCACTCTTTAATAGCTGTGGGTCTTACGGCTATTTCCTGTGAAAAGATTCCACAATAAGTCGAGTAAGCCATGAAGCATAAATATGTAAATTTTATAGAATATCAAATGGTTTATATTTTGGTAATTAGGCACATTAAGGAACCAAATCTCGTCGGACTAAAAAAAAACCTAAAACAATGCAATTTAATCCCAGTGTTTACACAAAGTATCATAATGGACAAGGGACAACTTCTTTCCCCCGATGTCCATCACAATGGGTCAGTATTGCCCTGAGTGAGCCATTAAGCCAGCTCCGCTTACCTAACCTAACCTAAAACCAACTGTTTCTTAAATGTTTTGCAAGGTAAAAAACAAAAGGAAGACGCAAATCTTCGCTTTCGCAGGATGATTTTCGTTTTTTTCTAATGCTAAAGTGGTTTCTGTTTCGTTTATAGAATCTCGCTCCAGGTTTTGGTTGCCCATGACGTTGCACAACCTCACTCATGGGGATGTGCAAAAATAGTGGTATTTATCATATAACAAGTTCTATCTCTATGGGGGATGGTAATTTCGTGGAATTGTCGACGGTACCTGCAAAACACTACCATCTAAAAACCGCTTTTACTGTCGCAACTGACCGTTTTAATATATTTCAAGAAACCATATGTGAAAATTATAAGCGCGGACAGCTCTCGACAGCTGGGTTACACAACCGCATCAGGCTGTAACTACGCATCCTACCGCATTAGGTGGGCTTTTCGAATTGCAACAATTTTCATTGGGTCATGCGGGTATTCCGTTTGCCGTATCCAAAGAAAAACACAACAATTTTCGTAAATGTTTCCATTTTCATTTTCGGCTAAATGCGACTGACACTCCCTCCCTATACCGAATCTGCACGCACACTCTCAGTTCTACAATACGCATACACAAACTCGTCCCAGCTACTCGCAGAACAGAAATTAATCTGAAATCGATTTTATCCTTTGAATCCGAACTGTGGGAGCTGGGAGGCTATAGGTACTATGCCAACACCAACATCCATATAAATATTCCACAAACTTTATAAACTTTATAACTGTGTGTATAGGTAGTACGTACCTACATCTACCCGCTGTGATGGCAGTGTAGATACCATCTACAATCAGCCACTATCGAGCAAATATGAAAGATAAATAAACCGCTCCACCTGCGCGATCCTCTGACCCAAACAGACATATTACCCACCGCCGCCGCCATCCTCCCTTATCAAAAGCACACGGGGTTACACGAAGAACGAAGCCCTGGCGAAAGGACGGCGACAACGACGACTTTGGATGATAGGACAATGGCAGGCGGCAGCGGGTGATGGCTGATGGTGGATGGTGCTACGTGGTATATGGTTGATGTTGTGGTTGTGTTGTTGTTGTTGTCACAGCTGCTGCTCCTGATTTTCATGACTATTATACTTTTGTATTGGTTCGTACACAATATCTCTGATGTACAGTGTTTTGTGGGATCCGACCGAAGGGGAAGATTGATTCCGAATAGGAGAAAAGAAAAACACGAAGGAATCGAGAAGAAACAAAAATAAGCTTTTCACACAAAACCCGTAACCTTGAGAATCGTTTTCATTTTCATTGTATTTTATTTATTTATTTATTTATTTATATTTTGTTTGCTATCCCTCTGTCATCGGGACATCGTCGTCGTCGTCGCTGCGTTGCGTTGGTCGATTGAGCCTGCCTCTGTGGAAGTGGGGTTGGGTATCCACCTATATCCGTGTCCATACATGTAAGCACGTACTAAGTGAAATGTTTTTTTTTTGTAATTTATCCTGGAGCAGTGGTGTAAGGAATTTCTATCTCAACATAGTTCCGCTTACTTACATACAACTGTGTATCTGTTTTTGTATGTTTTGTTAATTTTTTGTTTTGTTTTTGTGCAGGACGTTGTGCAATGAAAAGAAAAACAAAAAACAAATATTCAACAAATTTAACAATATAATGGAAACTCGGCAGGAATCCCACATGATTCATTCAGAAAATGCAATATTGCACAACTGAAGAGTTTTCGACAGAAAAAGCTCACTTCATTTTGGCAACGTTTACGATGCGAAACTGGCTATAGGTATATAGGTACTCGGAATGTGGATAGGAGGGTAGATTTGGGTCTCTGTTTTGTTGGCTTTGGAGGGAGTGTTTTTGTTTCAATATTTATTATATGCTTTGAGTTTAATTGAAAGTTTGAAGAGCTGGACAAATAAATTTTACCGAAATTTTCACCAGTACTCGTAATGGGCAGGAACACAAGTGCCTGGAGATTGGTGAACTATTTTTACTGCGGATTTTGAAGAACAATTCGAATTGTTATTGCGTAGTTGGAGTGGCTGCCAGTGGCAACTTTATATTGAATTTTTATTTTGGTGAGATGTACCTAGGTATACCTAGTAGAGACCGCCTTGCATTCGCTTGTATGACTGTGAATAGGAGGAAAGTTCTTTAGCTTTAAAAAGTGCCCTATATGCAGCGTTACCAATTCAGTCATGGTAGGTATAAGTTCAGCAATATAGCATGTTTCTTTTTGTATACACAAGTGCTTAGAATCATGCTAAATATTTTTTTTATGAGATCAAAACCTCCTAGAACCCCCAAAAATTAACAAAGAAATCAGTTTGGAAGAAATAAGATATATTTCACATCAATAACAGTTGTATGCGAGTATGCGAGTTCCAGACGAGAATGAAAGAGAAAGAAAAAGTGCTGTTTGAAAAGTTGATTGCAATTGCAAGCTTACTGAATTCGTTTAATGGCTGATGCGTGGGCTTGCGACGCCCGGGGCAGGCCCTAATTTTTGCCGCCCCTAGTTATTTTTTCATAGGTAGGTACCTACCTACATATAAAAAAAACGTTTGTCTACGATTTTAACCAGTATGTCATTTCTCGAATCGAAAAACGGTAGGTACTTTTGAAATTTTGAAATACATATCTCGAAAACTGTCCATACGATTGTAACAAAAATTCATTTCTGAGGTAATATAATAGGGGTATTCACGATTCGGTGTAACAGACCTAGTAAAATTGCGAATTTTTTTTTTTTTATCAGATCGTGAACACACTTTTTCTTACCTCTAGCAAAACTGACACAAATGACAGCTCCAGTTTGACAATTGACATTTGTTCTGAAAAAAAAACGTTTAAACTTTTCTGAAACTGAAAATTGTCCTGTTCAATTGTTTATTATGCCGAAAAAAAGTGAAAAAGAAAAAATTCTTCAATGTTTATTGGAAGATGCCGCAGAAAAAATGATATTGATTGGAGGTATGAACAAACAAATGATGAAAAAGATAAAAAAAAATGTTGACATGTTTTATTTTAGATAATGAAGAGTGTGAAGATGAAGATGATATCAACGAAATACTTTTTGATCTTGACGAGGATATTATATTTGTCCTAGCATCTCGTCGTGGTTCTTATAGCACTATACCTAAATCCATTGACTGGTGTGAGAGCATTTTAGCTACATAGGACGACGATCGCTTCCGCCAAATGCTGAGAATGGAAAGAAGTCAGTTTGCACATTTGCTTTCATTAATATATGATAATATCGAATTCCAAAAACCACATGCATGTAAACAATTTTCAATTGAACTCCAACTAGCTATTGTGCTTTACCGTTTGGGTTCATCAATTGAAAATGCCGCAGTCAGAAAAATTGCAACAACTTTTGGTATTGGAGATGGAGGTACGTACATTGAGTAAAATAACAAGTCGAATTTTTCGAGTTGTTTTAAAATTGCTAAACAAGTATATCTATTGGCCAAACAATGAAGAAAGAAAACATATTGTATCGGAAACGTATCATGAGCTGCCATTTTGTATTGGTTACATTGACGGTACAGAAATAAAACTGGCAGAGGCACCAGTTATTGACCATGAATCATATTTCTCAAGAAATCACGCCTAGTCAATAAAAGCTCAAGTAGTATGTGACTACAAGCTGAGAATTCGCGACGTGGTAGTAGGAAGCCCCGGCAGCAGTCATGATGCAATTTTTTTTAGAAACTGTTCAATTTTCAAACAAAAAGAGAATTATGTGTCGACACAACAATGGATAGCTGGAGACTCTGCATACCCTTTAAATGACTTTATTATAACGCCAATCAGAAGCAACTCTGAATAACTGGACATCTCAAAACGAAAAGCATTAAATTTACGACACAGCAAGTATCGGGTAAGAGTAGAACACTGTTTCGGTCTCCTTAAAGAGAAGTTCGGTAGCCTGAAGGAACTTAGGATGCGCATTCACGATAAAACCAGTCACAAATTTAGTTGTAAATGGATAATGGTCTGCTGCATTCTACACAACATCTTGTTAACTGACTCCGATTTGGATTTGAGTAGTTGTTATGAAAATGAGCAGATTGAAGATTGTCCCTATGAAAATTATTCAAACAGAAAATAGTTTGAAATCAAAAGACAAGGTCTGTACTTTCTCATGTTCGATTAAATATATATTTTATGCAGGTATTTGTACTCTGCATTTGTATTGTTAATTTTTTTAATTTAATTTAATTATATATGTTCATAATAATAAATACATATAAATAAATAAATATATTTTATCAATTCATTTCAAAACCAAACATAACATTAATAACATAACGAGTAACGAGGTATACTTATTTATTTGCATACTTTATTTCTAGTTCCTTCATAGCAATTCTTTCTTCTTTTTCAATTTCGAGCTTCCTTATTTCAAAATTATTTCTAATTTTATCTTTTTCGAGTTTCATTTTTCTTTCCTTCATTTCAAATTCCTTCTGCATTTTTTCTTTTTTCAATTCAATCTTTTTTTCTTCGATTTCGGAAAGTTGAAGAAGTTTGTCTCTTTCTAATGTTAATTTTTGTTCTTGAAACACTTGCCTTTCAGCATGTAGCTGTGAAAGCTGGCCGATTGCTGTCTTCGGTGCAAATTTCCGAAGCTTTTCTGAACATTTCAACGACTCACTGAAATACCCTTTCCCGGAAATGGAGTTTGCTTGTATTGATGGTGTCGCTGGTCTGGCATTTGTTGGTGAAAGATCTACTTCATAACTTGCGACTTCTTGTTCTTCGTAGACTTCAAATTCTGGTTCAAGGCCAAGTTCTACCTGTTCCTCTTCAGAAATAATGAAGTCTGCAAGTTCATAGGTCTCAAAGGAACTTCCTCTATCACTCTTATCACCGAAGATTTCTTTAAGTCTGTCGTAATAAGGACAGATTTTAAGAATTTTTGCTACATTATGAAAAAGTAAATATGAAATTAGTGAAAAAAAATTATGTATACCTGTATCTTTATATTTTACTTTACCTTGAACACATCCAACTCCCTCTTCAGTTTCCAGGAGACCGGCACCGGTAGATTTTGTCCATTCCGTGGCCTTAACAAAAGAAGTTTTCAAACTTCTCATTTTCCACCGAATTAGCTCCCAGGTGGCATTTAGTTTATTGTGCTCCAAGAATTTTCTATAAAAGATTTGTGCTGTCGGCTTCTGTAATTAATAAATGGTTTCAAATGATAGATAATTGATCAATTTTTATTATACGAACCACGAATTTTCCTGTTTCTAGAATGTAGTCTATTATCATGAAAACCTCTTTCTCCGTCCATTTTTTGACTGGATTTCCCCTTCGGCGGCGCTTAATTTTGTTTTCCATTATATTTGTTGTTTTTTTTCGATAGCTAAACACAGGAATAATAATTTTGCGAAGTACTGTCCAATTGACAAAGCTACAGTTTACTCTGTTGTATTTTTCGGTTGCAATAGGGGCAAGGTATAAATAAAGTGCAAAAGTGTAGCGAAATTTTATTCAGTATATTTTGTTTTTGTAGTGCGAAAAAAAGTTGCACTTTTGCACTTTCGCAATGATACAAGACCAGTTGCATCGGATCGTGAATACCCCTAATATTTTCTAACTGAATAGCAGGCTCAGTTTTTGTATATTTTATCGTATCAACAATAGATTTTTGAAAAAAAAAAAAAACAATTTTTTTTAATTTGGTTTTCTTTAGTTTACTGGAAAACGGCGATATCGCTATCACATACTTAGAGTAAAATTGATGTTTTCAAAATTGTTTCGTCCTTAATTTTCAATTCGAATCACCGAAAACGCTTATTTTAAAAACTGCTCATATCTCGAAAGCCCCAATTTCGAAACATATTTGGTATTGTTTTGTCTTCGCAATTTTTTAAAAACCGCTCTAACGATTTTGATCAACTTTTAAATTCTCGCATTGTCGTTTGGTATCTACCTAATGCCATATCGAATGAATAACCTAAAAGTGAATTTTATTTAGCACTACCTATTCTTACATTTAATGTACGGTTGCTTTTCTTACCTACCTAATGATGGACTCAACCAACCTTTTGATGAACGATAAATTTGCGACCCATCGTCCACTTTATTTTTTTCTAGGGTACCTGAGTAACTAATTTTCTGTAATAAAAAGCACGAAAAACAAGACAAAACTGCAACTTCTACTCCCAACTAGAATGTTTGTTTACCTTTGCAAACTTTACTTCGTTTGATCGAAACCAAACACAATTACACGAACTCAAAAGAAAAGTATGCCTGCGATGTTAGCACGCATCTGTATTCTGTATAGTAGGAGTTGCATATTATGTAGAGAGAGTGTCCCCTTGCCCCCCCTCCCCCTCACTGCGCCAGTGATTCACTGCCAAATGGCAATTCTTACAATTCTTTGGCAACAAGGAAAAATATCATAAATCATTTTTTATCATTTTTAACAGCTTCTGCTGTTTTTCCTTGTTGCCAAAGAATTGTCGTTTAACAATGAACCACTGGCGTAGTGAGGAGGGGGCAAGGAGGGGACCAGGCCCCGGACCTTTATGGATGAACTCATTGACTCACTTTTCGATCAGGCTGTGGAATCTTCACACAAGAGAAAAGCCATACTGAGAACACCGACTTCGGCCGATTTTCCGTTACTTGCCTACAAGCTATATTTTTAATGTCACGTAACTTCAAAAATGCAGGCACAACAACACACTCGCAAAAAAATATGAGCCACTTCCGATGTCGGCAAAGTTGCTGTCAGCGTTCATAGAATTTTATCCGTTGAATTTGAAATTATTCGTTAAGTGTGGATAGTATTTTTGTTTTACAAAGAAGTATACTTTGCTTAAAATATTTATGAAAAATGAACAGTATAGATTGGTTGAGGGAAAATAAAAACATTTTGTATATAATAAGTACGAACTCTATCAAATTTCCCCACGGTTGGCTGCGGTTGTCAGCATTTATTTTTATTTTTTGTATGTTTTTGCATGTCTCACGGATTCAAAATTGACATAACACCGATAGGAAAACAAAATGGCGAATTTGAAAGAAAAAAAATGATGAAGCAAGAGGAATGTGAGTTGGGGGTCTCAGTATGGGGTTGTGTCTGCTTCACGCGCTTAAGAAAGAAACTATTACTAAGTCGATCAGTGAATTCATTTCGGCAAATCAGTCATGGACGTGAAAGCTGGAACTGCTTCCAGCAGTACTGCAGAGAGAGCTATTATTTTCAATGATTTTGGCTGCTGTGTGTGTTGTTCTCTTCTCTTTGGTATCTTTCTTTATTTATGTGAGAAAATATCGGTTGGAAAAAGAACTGACTTCCTGATTGACCCCATTGAAACAAGTGAAAATGTTTATCTCGGAGTTACATTCAATGATAGAAAGAGTAGTAGTGAGGTTTTCCGATGGAATTGGTCAATATAAGTCAAATTTGAGACAGCAGGGCTATTCTGTTGCTAGGAGAACCAAACATGGCGTCAAAGCTGAGCTATCGGTCTTACATTGTTTTTTTTTTTTTTGAGCAATTGAGCTGCCGAAATATTACTTCTTCCTGTCATTTCTGTGGTGACTAGTAGAAATAGTATAAGAAGAACTCCTACTGCGATTTACATAATGCTGTGCGCATGGCTCCAAGTCGGATTCCAAGACGTGCTATGCAATTCATCCCATCAATCAAGAGTGTCCTTCAGATAGGCACAGGAGGTTTGTATATTCGTAGATGGATTGTATCTAAGAAGAAAATTCAAACAAAAGGTGACAGGAGAAGTAAATATATGCGAAACTCTTCTGACAGATTTATATTTACGTACGCGAACAGAAACTGAAACGGAACAGAAAGTTTTTTCGTTCTATCTTAATATATAAAAACGTTCGTGCGTATGTATGACCGACGATAGCGGCTGAACCACTGAAGCTATCCCCCTTATATTTACACCATATGTTTGTGTGGTGCTCCGGATGGTTTATGTTTATTTTAGACCCTGTAGAGGGCGCTGGGGTCGCTTTTTGAAAATTCTTATTTATGGACCGATTTGGCTCAAATTAACACCATATAACACTTAAAACAAAAGTAAGCTTTTGCCAAAATTTGGACCCGATAGGTGGCGCTGGGAGATATTTACGACAAGTTAGATTTCCCTGCATATCAATTTTGTATCAACAACATTAAATTTAATTGTAATAATATAGTTGGCGTTGGTTGTCTAGGTATAATTTTTTGAATTTGACATTTCAGTAATTCATATTTCATATATAGCTGTACAATTGTTCGACGAAAACTCCAAATTAGTTTTTAATCAATTTTAAATAGGCAAATAAAACATTTCCGGCATAAATAACATAACCAAGGAAAATGTTCTTACTGGGCCAAATTTTCTTTTGTTTTGTTCCTATTGGTGTATTTCAGGCTTAGGCAATCTTAAAAGATACAATTTTGGACCCGATAGGTGGCGCTGCTCCCGATCTCCGAAACAGCTCTACCGAGTTGATTGGAATTTGTGGATGGGTAGGTATGGTCGCTTCAAGATTGAAATATACCTTATACTTTGCAAAACATAAGCGGGATAGGAGAACGGGTTGTGGAAGCATTAAAATAATTAACGGACATTTTCCAAATAAAGGACTTTGCGAAATGTGAGCAGGACTTAATACGAAAGGTATGAGCAAATCCGGGTGTGTACAGCTACATATAAAAAAGACTGACGTCCGTATGTGCGCACTCATAACTCGGGAACCAATCCTTCAATTTTTATGATTTTTGGTTTAAATTCGCATGAGCCCAAGGAAGGACATATGCTCCTTTTTTGTCGTGAAAACAAAAATTTATGGGGATTAGTTGAATTTTTTAATTCTTTGGATGTTCCGGGCTTACAATTGAAAGTCGGCTCATTTATAATTTTGTTACGCAACCTCAATGCACCGAGACTTTGAAACAGAACGCGTTTGATTTGGTGGTGAAGGATCTCAAATCAAATGTCATGCAAGTGACGATTTTGAGTGGAAAATCCAAAGGCAAACACTCTCATTCCGCAGATTTCGCTTATTCAGAACGATTTGCCATTCGTATTTAAGCGACTTAGATTTCCTGTGCGTCTCGCTTTCACTATGACAAATAATTTGTTGCAAGTATAATCGATGGATGTTTGTGCATTTGTAGTATCAATCTTGAATTACCATGTTTCTCACATGGTCAATTTAGTGAAAAGCGGAAGGTTGGCCGAAACGTCAAAATCGTTGCGGTTTGATTGAAACAAATCAACATTGCTTTTCGTCATTTATTTCTATTGCATTTAATATAACTTTTGAATGAAGCATTTTAATTGGCCGAATTACATAAATTAGCAAGCGCATTGTACATGCTCGGAATTATTATTTTCATTACATTAACAAATTTGGGCGGAACGAAGTTTGCCGGGACAGCTAGTACTATAGTAAATTCTGGATCTGTTTACGTTGCTCGCTCCAGCTACACAAAACTAAAATAGAAACAGAAACAGATCCATAAAAACATGGCTGCCGCCTATTCTGTCAAATTGTGTTACGTTTGATAACGATTTGATTTTTTTTAGCTATCGCGTAATAGTCTATTATACTCTCCTCTTCTTCAACTACGTTTGTTTTTCATACGTGGTCATCACAATATACAATAGAACGACGCCTAACAGACAGCTTGACAGTGATGCAGAAAAATGAAAAAAACAAAAAAAACCCCCCACGATAAATTGGCATTTCTGTTGCTGGCAGCAGAATATTGTTTACGTTCTGTCGTCAAACTGCCATTTTTCTGTCGCTAAATTCTGTTACTAAAAAAAAAAAAAAAAATGTCAGTTCCTAATTCTGTCTCTGTTCTTTGTCATTTGGTGCCTTTAGTGATATCATTATCTCTATTACAATTTAGTTTACATTTTCCTATACTCATAATTCTGCGCAAGACATCATCATCTGTCAAATCTGACAGGCAGAATATATTTTTTCAAGTTGACTCACACAATAATTGATAAGATGGCAGTTGAAAAAAATGCAATTCACATAAAACAAAATTGATTCATCTGTTGTGAAGCCGGTAGTTGTCAATGCTGATGTTCAAAGTGTCTACTAGTTTACTAAGTCCAAGCCCTGACAGCCACAGCTGGCTGACTGATTTGATGTGGCTTAGTTTTCATTGGAAACATTCGAAAATTTAGTTAACTTAAGTCGACTAGGTTGGTCCCGACTAGATATATTCTGAATGTAAAAACTAAGTTAGTCGGTAATGTCATATTTTTTACGTCAGCCTCATATACGAAATGTCAACTAAGTACTCGCTCACGATATTCTTGACTCGATTCGTCGATCGTGGGCTACCACTCTATAAACGTTAAATGAAAAAAAAAAAAAAACGTTCATGTGACTGATCTAGGCCAATCCTAACTGAGGCACATCAAGACAGCCAGCTGTCACTGTCAGACAAACTTAACTAGATACTTAAACGTCCCCATTGGCATCGATTGTTCAAGAGATTTTTTTTTTTTTTTTTTTTTCAATTGACGTTTAAGAAGGTGTAAATAATAAATCTAGTTCAGCATTTCTCTATTCATTTGAAGTTTCGTTTATTTGCTTGACTTGGTAAAAGTGGCGCTGCCGATCAATTTAGTTTTAGGAAAAATGTATACATGAAGCAAAATTTGGAATATATATGTACTTTGTACTCCTATTATTCGTTCTCAATCTGAAGTCACTGTTGCTATATTGACCAACGCATTAATTCAAGTTTCGCATTTGTTACTTTGACACCTAACTGCTGCACTTGAAATGTAAGAAGTTGCAATGTTTATAGTGACTTTGTGTGTCGTTAGAAAAGCCATTTCAAATTTGAATTAGTTTTGTGTCATAAACGGACATTTTCAACCATCAGTGCACACACACTTAATCATGCAGCATAATCATTGTAAAACAACAAATAACTCGAAAACCAAATATGCTCTAGACAATGCCAGAGATACTCTTTCTCTTGATGGAAGATTGCTGAAATTCTTTTCATTTTCCTGCTCGTTTTCTGTGCAAACAATCATGTCTGCCATATGCACATGCATATAGTTGGTATAAGAACACACACGCACATTTATACGTATTGTATGAGCAGAAAAGAAAAACAATGTCAAAGAGAAATATTCTGGTCCAGCCAGACCCCAGAGTCCAGAGTATAGGTATCCGTTTATGGTTAAAGAAAGATACGAGTACATTACACACACTGGAAGATGGACACTGGACGCGAACATGTTAGCCCGAAGGTTAATGCGCTTCTTGTTCAATCATTAAAACGTTTTGTTTTGATTCTTCTTCTCCAGCCAGATTATTCAGCTTGTTGCCAATCATTCTGGCTTTGTACGTCTTGTTGCTAAAGCCAATAAACGACATTCTAAGACAAAAAGGGCTAGACGTGTTAAAGGAAACTGAGTCTTTATACTTTGCTACAAAGTGTATTAGTGGAATTCATTCTTGAAATCAGTACAGTTAGTGGTGGCTTGGTGAACGGTAAAAGAATAGAATTTTTCAAGATAGGTGACGGTTCAATTAGAGGTCGAACGACAAGTGATATATTTGTACCATTGTTGCGACGGACTTTGTGCGGTAAGTTTGAATATTTCTAGTGGAGCTAAGTTATATATTTTGTTTGCAACCTAGTACAGTAACAGGAGTTAATAAAATTGTGATACTTACAAATGGCGAATCGACATGCATGTATCACTTGCGCGGTAATAAATAAGCAGCTGAAATCGGACAGCTGGCAGTTCCTTTTACTATATTCCTGGGCCGTTAAATCGGATTTATCAATTACACTTCAGAGGAGGTAACAATATCCCGCTCAGTAATTAACAAAACCAATGGCATTTCCCATGCCAAAGCCAAAGCCCAAAGAATTCTTCCCAATAATAGCCTCTTTACTCGCATGAGTCTACTGAAATCTCACAGCTTACGGGAAAAAGAGAGGAATAGGCGAAGAAGACCCGAGAGAACGACAATTGACAAATAAACACCTCGTAGCAACAACAACGCACAGAGGTAGGTCTTCCCCTCCGTTCTAATCACCAGTTGTCGGACTTGCACTCGTCGCCCAGTTGGCGCAAGTGGTAGTCACTTGGTCAATTGGAGAAAAATCGAAATGTAAGTTCATTTCCCGACAGGGGAAAAACAGAAATGTCTTTCCAAATGGAATTAATACGGAGAATTAACTGTCAGAATTCAAAAACTATTCAAACAATCACTTCAAAGGAGTCAGATGATGAATGAGTGGTGTACTTCGAAATAGCTATCATTCCTTCCAAAAGTGACTGTGTCTGCGAGTTGTTGTTAAGAGTTGTTTCTCTCAAAACAATTCACAAAACTGAAATTCGACATAATTTCCCAACAGAAATTGTCAGGGTAACCCCCAAACAAGCGAGAATCGTTGTTACTCCTCGCTTTCCCACTCAATATCGGTTTTCGTTTATTTTTGTTTTCTCAAATTGGCAACACTTTTTTGACAGAAAACCAATTTAAAAGTTGACAGCTGATTTGAACTGCTTTAATTTTGTATTTTTCTGTGAATGGACATGCGACACATGAGCCCAGTTGCGCTGCTCGCAAAACTTCTAAAAATAAAATTATATTTCCAATAAATTTAGTCGCTTGGCCACTACCACATTTTGTATGTTATTTAATATATTTTAAAGTTTATAGATCTAAGAAAATACAATGCTGCGTCCACTTCCACTATGTTGTACATTCTACATTCACGGTTGCCAACTTAAAACATAACTTCGGACAAAATATACCGAAAGAATGAGACGGAGAAATCAACATTGAGACAAAGATTTCATTTTCCAACTGAAATAACAAAAAATTAAAAATTTTATAGTTTGCATACCCAACTCGTATTTTAGTACAACTCAAAAAGTACTACCTAAAAAATAGTTTCTCGCATAGCCAACAATGTAAATTGTGTAAGTTCTCTACATTACTCTATTTTTTACCCGACTGGACACAGGGAGGGTTATGTATTTCGCGCGTATCCTATGTACGTTCCTACGTGACGCCCTGTAGCCCAAACGGCTTGACCGATTTTGAAAAGTGAGGTGTTATTAAATTGATATTCTTTCTCGGAGTGTCATAGGCTAGACAAATAAATAAAAAAATATAAATTAAAAAAAAAAAACAGATACAAAAATGAATAAAAAACAACAAAAAACCCGACACTTTCAGGTATAACTAATTGACAATCGGAGAGTACGTACACAATCTGACAAAAATATGCATAGCCCCCTACTGCCAATGAGTTATATTTGAAAGTGTCGTTGTTAATTTTGTCGGTTTTTTTGTTTTTAAATAAATTTTTTTATTACTTATTTGTTGAATTAGCTTTATTTTTTATAAATTAAGTTTGGAACTGAGAAATCGTCGGGAAGGACTAAGGGCAAAGAGACATTGGGAAAGACAAAGACTTTGTCCCAAATGTACCGTGTTGGCAAACGTGTCTACATTGTACACCTATTCGTATTTTATTAACTTTTTTCTCGGTAACTAAATGGCAGCGTTCCATTGACCATATGACTAGCAGAATGTCAAACTCTCGCGGAAATTGGTCGCGTTCCACTGCCCGCTAGATGACTAGCAGCCAGCGTTGCCACTTACGTCCTTAGCAAATGTAGTATGTACATGATAAAAAAAAGTAGCATTTTCAAACAAAATGTAGTACATGTTTTTTTTTTTTTAATTGAAATTAACTTTCTCTCAACAGAAGCACTACTGTGTGGAAGACAGTATAAGTTCAGCATATATGCAGAGAGTTTTTCAAATAATTAAGTTTCTTAAACTATTTGTTGTTTGTTTAATTTCACCTATATTGCCACAATGTCGCTATTTTGAGGTCCACATTTTAAAATAAGATCGAAAACCCCAATCAACAAGCGCCACTGGTCATTTAAAATGTCCAAATTTGCTTTCTTACAGAGAAACTCCTTTAATAAATTTAAAATGATTGGCTCTGAAGAAATGTAGTACTTTGGGAAACGAATGTAGTACGTTGTACGACGTTAAAAAATCCAGCAAATATGTAGCATTGTACTACATATGTAGTACAAGTGGCAACGCTGCCAGCAGCATGTCAAACTCCATATAAAAAAATTGACATTTCACCATTTCCCTTTCAGGGAAATTTCTCAATCTAGCCTCTAGTGCCAAACTACGCGCTGCATTGAGAGAGAAAAAAAACGACCTGTCAAAGGAAATCGTTTAAATGTTTACAAAATAAAAATAGATACGAAGCCGAGCAAGTATAATTGTAATAAATTTGGCAATAATTTAAATAAAATAGCAATTCAGATAATCAGGCCTATTCGGCAAAATCTTTTATCCATTTATTCTGTTATTCCGTTATGAGTTTCCATACAAAAGTTCGAACTGTCAAAAAATCTTTTACGGACCTTAGAATTGGTATAAAAGAAATAACTTTGTGACTTTTATTATAAAAGATTTTTATTAAATAGAAAGATTTGGATTGAAATGGATCTCTATATTATTCTTCGTCAACGAAATGTTTACAAAAGGAAACAAAAATGTAATAAATGTGTTTATAAAAAAGTTTTCTTTAATTCCGCTTTTTCTTGATGTAGTTTATGCATCACAGAGTAGCGCCAATTATCAAAAACCTAAATAAAATCTCCATAGAACTTTAAACCCACAAAAATTCAGAAACAAATATACTGTTTTCCATTCTTCTACATAGTGTGAGACATCGCCAGTTCCATTTAAAAGTAGTAGTATAGTATAGTATATATTTTTTTTTTTCTATAAATTCAATACAAAACTCAAAAATCAAAATCCGAAATAAGAATAATGTTTATAAATGTTTTAAAATATAGAATTTAAGAAAAATAGAGACACTCTGTATTTAATGTACTGAGTACAAAAAATAGTGTTGAATATCACATCAAAATATCACATCAAAGAACTATTACAAATTTCAAAAAAATAGTTTTGGGTGGGGTGACCCTATAAAAAAGATACAAAATTTAGCAAAAAAACAGAATTAAAAAAATAAAAAATGGAGTATAAGAACTTAAAAACAAGATATAGAATAAATAAAGCAGATACTTTAGCGAAATTCAAACGTAAATGCAAAAAATACAAAATACATTAATTATACATAATTCGTTAGAATTAAAATTTAAACCAGAGTGTCTGAAAGAATAGATTCTAAATTAACAAAGTTAAAATTGAAAAACCAGTGTTTTACATGACTTAAGAGCATTCCAGGCGTTGATATCATACTTATTCACTGAGGAAGTTTATTATATAAACGGCATGAGGAAACAGAATAAAAATTTCGATATGCGGTAGTACGAAAACTTCGAATTGATACCATATTTGAAAAGTTTCTACATATATTGTAGTTTAAAATTAACCGATAATTACGATTCCCGGACTTCATAAAAAAAATGTTCAACACCTTAAAGCAGTACAAATGACGAACTGGAAGAATTTTCTGTTTACAGAACAAAGGAAAACTAGAATGTCTCCTAGGTTTGTGGCATATTTTCCGTAACATACATTTCTGAAGAATTAATAGTGGTTGGATTTTGTTTAGATAAACACCTCCCCAACAAGCAATACCAAACTGCAGTTTAAAATGAAAAATACCATATAACAAATTGTTTTTAGAAGCGTGGTAGAGCAAATTTTTTGCAAGTAATAAAAATATCTAAGTGTGCAGCGAAAATACTTTCTCAGAGTGTCTGCATGAATTGAAAAGCTCATTCTAAAGTCTATGATGAGCCCCAGGTATTTAAATTCGTCAACTTTTTCAATAGGGAAGCAGTTATCACTACAACACACATTGTCACAAAAAGAAGAGCTAGAACTGCAGTAGCAATTTAAAAGTTTATATTTTAAGCATTCACGTGCGTGATATGAAACATTCGCTTCCAAGCTGTTTATGGATGATAAACTGAAAAACATGATTTTAGTTTTGGAGCTTAAAACCAGATTATGTTCAGCAAACCAGATCCTTAACAAATTAAGATCCCAATTTATGTCAGAGACTAGATCTAAGAGACTATTCAAGCCATAAGAAAAGCCTATATCATCTGCAAAAGCAGTTGGTGACTTTACTTTAAAGGCTCACCAACTGCTTTTGCAGATGATATAGGCTTTTCTTATGGCTTGAATAGTCTCTTAGATCTAGTCTCTGACATAGACATATCAACAGTGAGTTGATATAAACAAGAAACAAAATTGACCCTAACACAGAGCCTTAGGGTACTCCCAAATTGAAGAACCTAATTTCGCTCCTTATCTGACCTATCTTCACTCCCTGCGACCTATCTTTTAGGTAAGATTTAAACCAGTCAAGAATGAAGCCACGAAATCCAGCTCTTTCTAGTTTACGTAATAAAATTTTGTGGTTGACCATTATAACCCGTGGTACCTCCACTGGGTTATCACGCAAGAAAAATAATTTTCACTCCACCACAATGTAACGTAAAAACAAATTTATTAATTATATTTCTTAAACTCAATCTAATTTTACAAAATTTAGATTTTAGGTTGGGGAGGATCTTAGCCACCCAGCACACACAGCAAGCCACGATGATTTAATAATCTTTTTCTTTTACTCTACTGACTTATGTCAACTCGGTTTCTCTTTCGAGCCACTGAACTGCATTGATTTTGGGGCGCGTTTGAAGGACTGCGTTCAGTCTGCTTTTTTTAGGAAGTGCTCGGCAAGACTGCGTTCAGTGCGAACGATGCGATTGCACTTAGTAGTAAAATGATAATAATAATAATAACGCAAGGTATCCACTACATCACCCTCCCCCAATCGAGTCCCCTGCCGGAATTTTCTGATCATATTTTGGTTTGTTCGCTGGAGCACAAGATACTATGCGCCGGCTTAAGCCTGTCGATTGAAACTGAAACGAGCTTATTTTTTATTTCGATGGTGAAGTATTTTCTCATCCGAAGTATAACTTTGTATGGGCCTTCATAAGGCGGAGTGAGACCTGGCTTTATTTTGTCAATTCGAAGAAAAACATGTTCACAATTATCTAAGTGTTTGGGTACGAATATATCAGAGTTACTTTCTCGGGTGTCTTTTGGAATAAGATTTCCCATGACCTTTCGTAGTTGTTCGATAAGCGTTTCTGTTGAAACGTTTTGAGTTGTGTCGCGGACAAAGACTTCCCCGGGTAGTCTCAGGTTTTGTCCATAAACCATCTCTGCCGCGGAACATTTTAAATCTTCTTTTATTGCACACCGGATGCCTAGAAGGATGATAGGGAGTTCCGAACTCCAATTGATGGTATTACATCGAGCTTTTAAGGAAGCTTTTAGTTGGCGGTGGAATCGCTCAACCATGCCGTTGGCTTGTGGGTGGTAAGGTGTTGTATGAATCTTGTGAACCCCAAGCAAGCGGGAAAGTTCATTAAATAGCTTCGATTCGAACTGGCTGCCTTGGTCCGTTGTGATTCTTAGGGGAGTGCCAAACCGAGAGATGAAGTGCTCAACAAAAACCTTTGCCACTGATTTCGCGGTGATGTCTTTCAAGACATAAGCTTCTGGCCACCGAGTAAACCTATCTATCGCTGTCAAAATATACGAGAATCCGTCCGATGGAGGCAGTGGACCAACTAAGTCGAGGTGTATATGTTCGAAACGTCCGGATGGCACATCGAATTTACCTTGAGGTGACTTTGTGTGTCGAAATACCTTGGACCTTTGGCACGGGATGCATGCTCTGGCCCAGTGGTTTACGTCTTTGTTCATGCTTGGCCAAAAATAGCGATCGGATATAAGCTTGCGAGTAGCGCGAATGTTTGGGTGAGAAAGTCCGTGTAGGATCTGAAAAATGTCTTCACGAAGCGGTTGCGGAATGTATGGTCTGTTTTTCTGTGTGGACGTTTCACAGTAGACTTTTAAATTCGGAAACGCAAATTCCTTTAAACGATATTTGGCTTGTTCATTACTACTCGTTTTTAGTAAATTCTTTAATTCGCTGTCACTCGCCTGTTGTTTAGCTATTGTTTGAAGATCTGTCCTTCTGACCTCATTGACCTCTGAACTCGCTACGTTTTCGTCGATGCGTGAAAGTGCATCAGCGACTATGTTATCCTTGCCTTTAATGTGTTGGATGTTCGTAGTAAATTGTGAAATGAAGTCTAAATGGCGTGCTTGTCGCGGACTTCGTTCTGTTTTTGTGGTGAGCGCGTAGGTGAGTGGTTTGTGGTCGGTTAAGATCGCTATATCTCTACCTTCCACGAAATACCTAAAATGCTTGATTGCCAAGTATATAGCTAGAAGCTCACGGTCGAAAGCTGAATATTTAGTCTCAGCCTTTGAAAGCTTTTTGGAGAAAAATGCCAGTGGTTGCCAAGAATGCTTGCTCTTCTGTTGAAGCACAGCCCCCACCGCCGTGTCTGAAGCGTCAGTGGCGATGCTAAAATCCCCGCTGGATTTTGGGTGCGAGTTAAGTATCCATAGCAAAACATATTGAGAAAAAAGATAACATTATTTGTATTCAATGATATCTTTAGTCTCTAGTACAGTCTTGCACACAACGCTACAATGATAACATATGTAAAAGAGATAATATCGTTTGTATACAATGTTGGAATATTATCTCTTCTTCATTATCAAGCAAGACGATTGTACGCTTGGGTCTCCTTGTAGATAGATAAGAAAAGTATATAAATACGACTGTATGATGAATTTATCAACAGTCTTATTGTAACTACATAGTAGCCTTAAGCTCCTTTTAGAATTAGTAAAAAGTATTTCAATAATAAAGGACATAGTTCCAAATAAATATTGTTTAATTTTAAAAGTAAGAAACAAGTGTTTTAATTGGCGATCCTGCCAGGAGGTTAAATATACTTTTTAACTTCAATCGAGCGGACCTCGGGAACAAGTAGTGAAATCTAGTATAAACAGAACACTCGCGTTACCGGTTACAAGAATTACCTAGCATAGCAGGTACAAATATAGCTTCTTCGTACGAAGCAGCAAAGCAATTCAGTGAAAGTGTATATGTGGAGAAAAAAAACACACAAATTCGACGACAACAGACACGAGTTCAAAATGGAACAACTCGCAGTATTAATGGCAAGATTAGAAGCTTTAGAAACCAGGAGCAACACAGTAACACAAACCCTAGAGCACACACGCACAGAGAATGCAAGGTTAGCAGCAATAATAACTAACCAAAATCAAATAAACACTAATTTAGAAACAAAACTAAATGAAGTAAAATCTGGATTAGGCATAGTACCAAACATACCTGTGCTAGAGGAAATAAGAACCACATATACAGATGGTAGTGAAATACAGTTAGACGCATTTAAAAGCCTACCTATTTTCAACGGCGATCAATCAAATTATCGGTCGTGGCGCGAAGAAGCATCCAGATTAATGGACAGCATTAAAAACTTCAAAACACACAGTAAGTACGCAGCAGCATTGACTATAGTGAAAAGTAAAATACAGGGTGCAGCCGCGAATGTGTTAACTAATTATAACACAATTTTTAATTTTGAGGCGATACGTAACAGATTAGATTATACGTACTCTAATCAAGAACCTCTATACGTGCTACAAGACATGATGAAAGCCATCACGCAAAAAAGAAGCACACTGTCTGAATACCACGACGAGATAAATAAAAATCTCAATTTAATAATATCAAAAATCACTATGTCAGGTGATCCGCCGAATATAATCGACAGACTAATTAAAAATGCTAACGACGACGCAGTTCGTATATTCATTGATGGTATGAGTGACAACTTTACAAGAGGATCATTATATTCAGCTACAATAAATGATCTAGAACACGCATTCGCAATTGCTCGCAGAATAGAACATGATAATGTGCACAGGCATTTACATCTCACTCAAGATAAGCACCACAAAAATATGCCACATGAACGCAGAAACGAAAGAAGACCAAATTATTCGAGCCAAACAACGAATTATCAACCCCAGAAGCAATACGATAATATGCAGCAACACAATCAAGGACCACAGCCGATGGAGATAAACTCGAGACAAATTGTACATGCACAGCGACAAAATTGGAATCAATACAAACCCGATGTATATAATCCACCAGCGAAACGTGAACACAGCGGGAGTTTCAACACACACAACAGACCGCAACGATCTTATCAGCAGAACTTCAAGCAGCAGAGAGTAAATAACTCCCGACAACAACGCAGAGACGATGTCAGCAGTACATATGCAGAAGCAGATGAAACGGAATGTATGGTAAATAATAACATAAGAATAGATCATTTAAACTAGTAGACGGGTTGCCCTGCTTAAATTTAACTAGTACTATTTCTAAGAAAATTTATAAAATTCTTATTGATACTGGTGCAACCCATAATTACATTAATAGAAAATGCGATTCTAGCAAAAAAATTAAAATTAAACCTATAAAAATAAAAACAATGCATGGTTATTCTATGGTAGATACAAAGAAAGTAGTTAGGATATTAAAGAAAAATATAACATTTTTTGAATTAGAGGATATTCAGTCTTTTGATATGATATTAGGATATGAAGGACTTAAAGTTCTAAACGCGGAAATAAATTTCAGTAATATGACTCTAACTACCATAAGCAGTGTCGAATCTATTCAGAAAATTAATTACATAATTGGGGAAAATAATATTTATAAAGCAGACATAGATAGACTGATGAAGATTAATAACAGCATAGGACCGTTACCCTTTACAGATACTATAGAAGCAAGCATTAGGACGACCAATGATAATCCGGTTTATGTTAAACAATATCCATATCCCATAGCAGATAACGAATTCGTAAACAAAGAAATACAGAAACTCTTACATGACGATATAATAGAAAAAAGCCATAGTCCTTATAACAGTCCCATATGGACAGTACCTAAAAAAGGTTTGGACGAAAAAGGAAAACCAAAACGGCGCATGGTTGTTGATTTCCAAAAACTTAACGCTCACACTGTAACAGACAGATACCCCATTCCGGATGTCAACATGACAATTCAAAATTTAGGTAAAGCCAAGTACTTTACAACATTAGATTTGGAGTCAGGTTTCCACCAAATTAAAATCAAAACAGATGATAAAGAAAAAACAGCTTTTGCTATAAATGGCGCAAAATATCATTTTAAACGAATGCCTTTCGGGCTCAAAAATGCACCAAGCATATTTCAGAGATGCGTGGACGACATTTTGAGAGACTTTGTAGGTAAATTCGTACACGTTTACATTGATGACGTATTGATATATTCTTCATCTGAGGAAGAACATATACAGCACATAAGTCAAGTATTCGACGTACTCAATAAAGCCACATTAAAAATATCTGATGAGAAAAGTAAGTTTTTTCAAGAAGAAGTAGAATACTTAGGTCACATAATCAGACATGGTAGAATCACTACGAACCCTGAGAAAATAGCAGCTATAGAAAATTTTCCAGTCCCACAAACGGTAAAGGATTTGAGAGGATTTTTAGGTCTTACAGGTTACTATCGTAAGTTTATAAAAGGATACGCAAGCATAGCCAAGCCCCTGACATTATATTTACGAGGAGATAACGGTAAAGTAAACAAAAAACAAAGTAAAAATATTAAGTTAAATCTGAATGATTCAGCATTAGAAGCGATTAGAATTTTAAAAAATTATTTGAAAGAACAAGTCGAACTTTTTCAACCGGATTATAGTAAACCATTCGAGCTTACTACTGATGCATCCAACATAGCTATTGGAGCCGTACTAAGTCAGAATAAGCAACCTATACACTTCTTGTCAAGAACACTGAGTAAGACAGAAGAGAACTATAGCACAAACGAGAAAGAGCTATTAGCGATCATATGGTCCTTACAAAAACTCAGAAACTACATATATGGTATAGCAGACTTAACCATATATACCGATCACCAGAGCCTTATATATTCTGTATCAGAAAAAAATCCCAACACAAAGCTGAAACGTTGGAAGGGAATCATTGAAGACTTTGGAGCAAAATTAGTTTATAAACCAGGAAACCTAAATCTTGTAGCTGACGCATTATCACGTCAACGCATAAATACTTCTACCATAGAAACAGCACATTCAGCTGAAAGTTCTTCTAATGATATAATAAAAACTGTGAATCAGCCTTTTAATGCATACACTGCACAGTTCGAACTTATTGAAGATATAACAAATAATATCGAAACACAAATCTATTTTAGTAACAAAATAAGACTCATAATAAAGTTTAAGGACAAAGACTCTTTACTAAGACAGATGAAAGAAGTTATACAACCCCAAAAGATTGTAGCTTTGCATACGAAATTTGAAAACATATACAAATATGGTGAAAACATAAAAAAAGAATTCCCACTAGTAAGATTTATATTCACACCAAGAAAACTTCAAGACGTGACAAATTTGGAGGAACAACTAAAACTTGTAAGGGTAACTCACGAAAGAGCACACCGAGGGTTACGTAACAATATACAAGAAATCTCAGAGAAATATTACTGGCCCGATCTAAATAAACAAGCAAAGAGTTTCAACAGAAAATGCATAGCATGTCTATTTGGAAAATATGAAAGAAAACCTATCAGAGAACCTCTGAATAATTCAGAAATACCAACACATGTGGGAACACACATTCATATGGACATATACTTCAACGACAAGTATACTTTCCTTGTAACAGTAGATAAGTATTCTAAATATACAATCCTTCGGGAAATCGAAACTCGAAACAGACTGTACGACGTTATGGAAGAGGTCTTATCTAATTATTTCCCAAAATGTGAACGACTCATGACAGATAACGAGAAGGGATTCAAAACAGAAATGGTGAACCAAATGTGTTTGAAATACAACATAACTAAAGTAGAAACTCCAGTATACAGATCGACAGCGAACGGTCAGGTAGAACGTGTAAACGGTACAATAACTGAACTGTCTAGAATATTCACAATTCAGAATAAAACAAGACTTATCGAAGAAATATTTAGAACAGTGCGTGAATTAAATAATTCTATACACTCAGTTACCGGTTTGAAACCTAGAGACATTTTCTTTAATCAAAATAAATATAGCAATAGTGAAATTATAATAAATAAACTAAACTCAGCATCCAAAAAAGTGATCGAACGTCTAAATAAAGGAACTCGACACAGAGAGTATAAAAAAGGAGATAAGATAATGGTAAGAATCACAGGTCTTAGAAAGAAATCTAACGCCAGATACATAACAAGAATAGTAGAAGAAGATAAAGGAGACACTGTAATCTCTAAAGAAGGAATAAAAATTCACAAGGATAACATAAAGAATTATCATTTTTCAGATGACGAAAATATTAATATTCCTAACATTACTAGGAATTGTACAGAGTCAAGAAGGGCAAGGAAACGTTCAAATAACTGAGTTACTAAACAAGAAGTTTATACTTACGCAAACAGATGACGTGTATTTATTCAAAGAACAAACTTATTTGTTACATGCCACCAACCTGACTTCGATATTTCAACCTTACGTAAATATCGTAACTAGTAAATATCAACCTACACAAGAAGAAAAAATTTGGTTAAGTAAAATTAAGAATTTAGCAGACCAATTACAAGAACATACTAGGCATACTAGATCAATTAACTTTTTAGGAACAGCTTTCAAATATGTGTTTGGTAATCCTGACCATTATGACTTAGTTAACATAGAAACGAGTATAAATAATCTCATAGAAAACAATAATAAACAAAAAACTATAAATTCTAGATTTGAACAAATTTTGCAACAATTCGAAGGTCAGAGCCTTAAAGAACATTTAGTAATAGAACAAGTGTACGAACAATTATTATTATTGACCAGAACAATTAATGCAGCAAAAAATAATGAATATTTATCAGAAAGCCTAGACTTAGATGACATTAAAAATATTATTCAACATGAAATAATTCAAGTACCCATAATAAATATACTTGAGTACTCTAAAATATTATTAGCTAGAACTGATGAATTCTTCATCACAATATATAAATATCCAGTTCTAATTAAATCATGTAAATTGTATAAAGTAACACCTTTAAATTCAAAACATGGAAAAATCATTACAGATAAAACAATTGCCTTATGTAACCAAACTTATTTAAGAACAAGAAATTGTCAAAATCATCTAAGTAAAAACATTTGTGAAATTAACTTTGAAGAAGAAAATTGTCTTATTCCACTTTTAAAGAATATAACTTCAAAATGCAACATTAAACAAGAATACGATTACGACTTAGAAATTGAATCCGGTGTTATGTTATTAAGCGGTAAGCATAAGTTAAATAATCAAACAATTAATGGTATAAACTTAGTTACTTATGAAAATACTATAAATCTAGACGATAAAATATACAAAAACATGCATAAGCAAATTAAAGAAGTTATATTAAGAAATCATAATTCAGAGTCTTACATCGACCAAATAATTAAAGAAGATACAATGTACAAATTCGATAACATAGATACTTTAAAAAAACTAATTATTCCTTTTGAAGAAAAACCGATATTATCAACTATATACACAATTGTAACACTGATTGTTATTCTAGCATTTACGTACGTAATGATAAAAACTATACAATGTATAACAGATCGTCAAAAACAAAAAAAGATTGACGCATATAACAAAACTTATGAAAGAGAAATGTTAAAAATAGCGTCGAAAAATCGGGACGATTTCGTTTAACAAGGGGGGGAGTTAAGTATCCATAGCAAAACATATTGAGAAAAAAGATAACATTATTTGTATTCAATGATATCTTTAGTCTCTAGTACAGTCTTGCACACAACGCTACAATGATAACATATGTAAAAGAGATAATATCGTTTGTATACAATGTTGGAATATTATCTCTTCTTCATTATCAAGCAAGACGATTGTACGCTTGGGTCTCCTTGTAGATAGATAAGAAAAGTATATAAATACGACTGTATGATGAATTTATCAACAGTCTTATTGTAACTACATAGTAGCCTTAAGCTCCTTTTAGAATTAGTAAAAAGTATTTCAATAATAAAGGACATAGTTCCAAATAAATATTGTTTAATTTTAAAAGTAAGAAACAAGTGTTTTAATTTGCGCTAAGAGTGTGACTTTCGTTAGGGCCATTTTGGCATTCTCGAAAGCTTCGGCGACGTGTTCAGGCCATGTAAATTTATCTTTCGTGTTTTTGATCTTAGTGAGTGCGGACAAATGTTCATGAAGCGGGCCTAGTATTTTTGCGAGATTTGGCAGAAACCTATGATAATAATTTATCATGCCAATAAATCTTTGTGTCTGTTTTACTGAGCTTGGAGTTGGGAAGTTACGGATTGCTTCAACTCGATCTTTGGACGGAGCAATGCCATCTGAACTAATTATATGGCTCAGAAAATCTAGACTCGCAACACCGAAGCTGCATTTGGAGAGGTTTATGTTCACTCCATATTGTTCAAGTCTTTCAAAGAGAATTTCCAAGTGCTCTTTGTGCTCTTTTACAGTTTTGCTGGCGACAAGTAAGTCGTCGATGTAGGCGTAGACAAAATCTAGGTTGAAACAAACAGTGTTTATGAACCGTTGGAATGTTTGAGCAGCGTTGCGGAGACCAAACGGCATTCGCAACCATTCAAATAATCCGAACGGTGTGGTTAAGGCAGTTTTATGAACGTCTTCTGGAGCGACGGGGATGAGATGGTACGCCCTGACAATGTCAAGCTTGGAAAATACTTTGCAACCCTCTACGTTCATAGAAAAGTCGTGAATATGTCGAATTGGGTGACGATCGGGAATGGTGGCGGCGTTAAGCCTGCGATAGTCACCACAAGGTCTCCAGTCCTGATTATTTTTCTTCTTGACCATGTGTAATGGTGAGCAGGTATGAGAAGCTGATGGCTGACATAAGCCAAGCTGGTACATGTGCTCGAATTCGGTTCTAGCTGCTTTATGTCGCGTCGCGTCTAGACGCCTAGGCCGAGAAACTGGAAGTGGACCTTTGGTTACTATGTGATGAACTACTGGGTGTTTTATAGGAGCGAAGTAATTTGGTTCTTCCGTGAGAGTGGGAAATTTCTTCAAAATCTCGCTATATTCGTTGTTGATCTGGAATTGGATCGGAGTTGGATCATTTGTCCGCGTAGTCGAAGCGTTGGCGTGTAGATTTGTTAACGGATCTATTATTCTTTTATTCTTCATGTCAATTAACAGTCCAAACTTGGATAAAAAATCGGCTCCCAGAATGGGTCGACTGACTGAAGCTTGAATAAATGAATGAACGAGATTCCGTCTAAGACCAATGTTAACGTTAAGTAATTTCGACCCAAATGTAGGAATTGTAGTACCATTAGCAGCGGAGAGTAAGAAAAATGGGTCCGAAGAGGCTCTTGTTTTTGAATTATTGTTGAGTTTATAAGGGAGGACTGAAAGGTCAGCGCCAGTATCGACAAGAAAAAGTAAATTGTTATTTGTATCTTTGATGAACAGGCGGCGATTAGAATTATCCTGCTTGTTTGCCGCTGCGACAGCAGGTTTCTTTAGTTTGGGGTCTCAGAAGAATTTTGAAATTTTACCTTGCCGAAGTTGCATGGCTTCTCGCATTTTCTGGCATGGCTTTTAAAACGTCTGTGGAACCAGCAGATGTTTGAGTTAACTCTTGAATTGGTCCTACTCCGAGGGCGCTTGTTTCTAAAACGTGTTGCTGCCTACTGCGCGCACGTGGGCGAAAAGAAATTGCTTCGATTCTTGATTCAATTCTTGCTAACCTCTCTTCAAACTCCTTGCTGCTGTTTGGGCAACTATTCGGTTTTGATGTGGAAACGCTAAAAATGTTTGCACTCTGTGATGCTTCATAAATCTTGTCTGCTAATGTAGAAAGCTCATCGAGAGACTTTTCACCGACTGACAATAGAGCAATATTTATGTGTTGGGGTAAACGGCGCAACCATAAATTTTTAATAATTTCATCACTGAAAGAGTTTTCCGCTAGCATTTTCATTGATCTGAAAACTTCCGATGGTTTTCGATCCCCAATGTCTGCTTTCTCTACTAAGGATTCTAAACGTTTAGTTTCTGAAACCGAATGTCTTTGAATTAAAGCAGCTTTCAAGGTAGCATATTTGTTGTTGGTTGGGGGGTTAGCCAGAATATCAATAACTCTATCGCACGTGTCGGGAGGTAATGAAGCGACTGTCAAGCCGTATCTTGTTTCTGAACTGCTTATCCTGTGCACGGTAAATTGTGCCTCAGCTTGGATGAACCAAGTAACGGGATTCGTGTTCCAGAAAGTTGGAAGACGTACTCGAATTGCGTTAATCTCTATATCCTCCTGGAGGAGACTCGACCGGTTCGGGTGTGGGTTAGAAGTGCTTGCGCTATTTGCTCCATTATGAGCAGCTCCATTAAGAGCTTCATTTTCGGGACCCGTCATACTGGGCTTACTTTCGAGCATGAGACCATAAAAAAAAACAAATGAAACTAATTCAAATAGGGAACCCAATCAATGCAGCGTCAGAAATAATTCAAAATTGTGTTGAAAACGCGTTTAAGTTTCGAAATTTCAATAAAATGTTTATTAAAAACGCGGGAAAATTTTTTATAACCTATGAAATGTATTTTAGAAAACGCGAGAAATGTTAAAGAAGACGCGGGAAAAATGTGGCAATTATATAATAAAAAAAATGTGTGCTGTGGTTGACGAAAATGCTCTCACCTGTACAAGCTTCTGGTAAATAATCTCGTTCTGTTGAAATGTTTGCTCAGCTGGACCTCGGCTTTTCTGCTATTCTAGTTGCCTGTTTTGCTTTTCTGCTATTCTGGTTGGGCGCTGTTGTACTGACTGGAGAATGCGCTGATGATGTTGAAACAATTTTAAACAGGTGGTGAGATGTAAACCGGAACACTTCAGGATATGCCAAAAAAAAAAAAATGGGCGTGGACGCAGGGCGATTTTTGGTTCACTTAATGCTGATAATTGTTCTTTGGATGTGAACAATTATAACGCACTAGTGTGTTGTTGCGGCGCACCAGTGTGTTGTTGCGGCGGACTGTGTGTGTCGTCGTTTTTGGGCGAAGGATCTGTGTCCAACTATGGATTTCGTCACCGTGGAGTGCTGCAGTGGCGTGGTGCAGTTGGAGTGCACGATGTGGGTTTGTCTGGTGGCAAGGTGCGTGGTGGCGATGTGGTGTGGCTTTGCTGGTGGGAGTTGGAGTGAAAATTCGTTGCTTTTTTCTTTTGGCGCTTTTAATTATTTTAAAATTCATCCAATCAGTCGTTGTTGGTTGGAATGTTTGCTTGCTATCGTTGGCGCAGACCGCTTCCTAACGGAATCTGATGGCGTGATTGCGGCGAAGCTGTACTGCCGAGTTCCGCAAATAACGGCGTCACGATGGCGTCCTCTTGCCAATTCGCGTTCTTCGTCGGGGTCACCAATATAACCCGTGGTACCTCCACTGGGTTATCACGCAAGAAAAATAATTTTCACTCCACCACAATGTAACGTAAAAACAAATTTATTAATTATATTTCTTAAACTCAATTAGGGTTGCCAGATAAAAAAATACGAAAAGGGGGACGTCGTGAGTTTTCTAGGGGGGGTAAGTGCTCAAAAAGGGGGACAAACGTTTGAGTCAAAAAAATGTTAAATAAAAACAAGTTTCATAAGATACATATATTTTTTCCCAACACTGGTTGTATGAACACTTTCCTTTTTTTTGTTGGTTTACTAATAAATTTTGGTTTCAAAACAAAAACTGAAAGAGACGCAGATGACAGTACAAAACAAAAACGTACGGGAGAATAACTTTAGCAAGTGAAGTGAGATGTAGCTCGTGAGTGGATGCATTCAGCTTCGAAAGTTTTCTTGCACTTGAAATGGCTGTGTTCACAACAAATCTCGTTAAAAATATTAAAAGGAAGTATTTTCAAAGTTTTCAGTTGAACGTTTTCTTTTATTGAATTTGGCTTAACAAGGGGGACAGTGGATTATATTAGGGGGGACAAATAGCATTTTTTATGAAAAAGGGGGACTGTCCCCCCTAAAGGGGGACGTCTGGCATCCCTAAACTCAATCTAATTTTACAAAATTTAGATTTTAGGTTGGGGAGGATCTTAGCCACCCAGCACACACAGCAAGACACGATGATTTAATAATCTTTTTCTTTTACTCTACTGACTTATGTCAACTCGGTTTCTCTTTCGAGCCACTGAACTGCATTGATTTTGGGGCGCGTTTGAAGGACTGCGTTCAGTCTGCTTTTTTTAGGAAGTGCTCGGCAAGACTGCGTTCAGTGCGAACGATGCGATTGCACTTAGTAGTAAAATGATAATAATAATAATAACGCAAGGTATCCACTACAACCATATCAAAAGCTTTGGTTATATCGATAAATAATGAAGCCGTGCACTTTTTCGAATTTAGGTTTGATATTATTTGACTATAAAATTGTAGAAGAGCATCTTCAGTAGATTTGCCTTTCTGAAAGCCAAATTGATTCTAGTTAAAGAATATACTTTTACTTAGAAAACTCACTATACGATTTTTTATTAATATTTCAAAGATTTTGCTGAAAACAGGGAGAAGTGATACGGGTCTGTAATTACATATTTCAGTAGGAGAACCTTACATTTGAGGGCTTCTTGAGAGACCCCCTCAAAAACGCATCGATTAAAAATATCTACTAAAACCTCCACTATGAAACATGAAACCTTTTTTACAACCAAGACAGAAACACCATCAACTCCAGATATATTGGAATTTTTTCTTTTAATTCCTCAAGAGGAGTTATTGGATCGTAAACAAAGCTGTTATCGTTCATCACTTCAAAAGAGCTACTACTACACGAACAGAAATTACAGAGTGGTTGGACGGCGCACGGCTGAGTAGCAGCTAAAAGCATCAGCAATGACAAGTTTGTCTGAAACTTGGTGAATGAGGTAAAAATAAAAAAATATGTAGGATATGTAATGTATTCTTTCAACAGGAAGTGATACTGAACATGAATAAATCGAACCTAAGACAACTTTGAGGTTTTTCGGGACCTCGATTGTAGATAATAGTTGGGACATATTTTTAGGTGTCCTCTACCAAAGGAGAATATTTAAGAGGTTATCCATCTCCTTGGAGTTTTATTTTAAAAAGGCACAGTAACCTGTGCGAGGTTTCAAATTTGCAATATCGCAATCAGTAAAAAAACATTCATAATTAGCCCTCACTTATATTGGACATTTTGAAAAATCCTGCAATGCCACTGTCCTTCATATGAACGTACTGATTTGTACCCACCTTTATGTACTATTTACAAATACAGGTACATTATGTTCTCTTTCTCCGTTTGCAAAGTCTCAGTCTGTAAGTTCTTTTCTTAGTTTAAGCACTTTTACTTAATAAAGTAAGTAAGTCTAAGCCTAACTCTCGTGTCCTTCATTTCGTCGATTAGACCCACAAATTCAAGTACATAACAGGAACACATTCCTAAAACTTCACCAAGTCCTTATGGACAATTTTAGCATTCGCTATAGTGTTTTTATATACACCACGTGGAAAGCTCCGTTTCGCTCTCTATGAATAGTCCTTTTTAAGTGGTCAATTAAGTAAGTACCTATAATTGCTTTAATTTCGAGCCTTTAAGATTTCTCTAAATCACTGCTATTATTCCAAATGAGCTACTGCCAGAAATTCGATAGACTCGTATACAACCATCAACCAAATCCATATTAATCATACGAGTTGTGAAAACCGCCCAAGTAAAATACATTCCATGACTCAAATTGCTGGGAATCTTAATTTATTCCACCTCTATGGGAAAGAAATAATTCCACTGCCGCCAATAGCTCTGCACACAGAAATTATGGAAGCCTTACCACACCACCAGCCAGCGACGGCATTAAAACAGTTGATTCGTCATTAAGATTTCAGCTGTGATAAATACCGTCACGAAATGTTTTCCTTTTCGTTATTTATTCACATTTTTCTTTCATTTAGTTTCTTCAAGAATAACACATAAAATCGCTTTTTGCAAACATTCATCACTTGATCTAGGACGACACAATTTCTTTGACACTTTAATAGGTTATTTGAAGAATTTTGACTTTTATTGATTTTGTAATTTCCAACACGCTATTTGACAGCTCCTTTGACTGGCTAACATCTGTGTCACTTTTTTTAGAGTACCTTACCTACTTCTCGTTTTGCTGATAAACGTCAAAGTTATTAAACGTCAGAGTTGTACTTACAACGCATTTCTGACTCATCCAAACAGAATGATAATATAACCCTTTTCTAAAGATGCGTGACGAAATAAATTGAAGGTATACTTACCAAAAGAAAGACGTGCGCTTAACCCTGGAATGATATAATTTCTACCGACAGCTTGAAAAGTTTTATAAATAAATTCAGGCAAGTTGATTGTCGTTTCATGAAATTTTAATTACAACCAAATGAAGTGAGCTTATGGCATTTTATCTACTTTTGACAGAAGAAAAGATAAAAAAGTATCGTTTTGTTATTTTTATCCTTGCTGTTGCGACTTGCGTATTGAATTCTGCGCCAGAAAAATGTCCTTGGCGATGCACCGAGATAAGAGAATGCGTTTCGAACAATAGACACTCGTAAGCAAGCTGCCGTGTGGATGTTTACTTTTGTTACTTTTGTTTAACCAGCAAAGAAATTTCAGTTGTCTGTATATATGGCGAATTTACATGTCTGAGATAAATCTGCATTGTTTCTGAGAAAGTCAAGCAATTGAAAAATGTAGCTTTTATAAGAATGCCGAGGGTGTACAGGTTAAAGAGAGCCCATTTGAATGTATACTTGTTTGGGGTATCTTCTGAAACGCGTTTACAAAGAACGTAGGAATAATTAACTAGACCTTGCCCAAGGTATTCAGCTTAAAAGGATTAAGGGCAAAAAATTCATTCACGTCACATTATTTCTATGGGTGGCAGTTGTCCACAGAAATCATTGCTTTTATAATACAATAACTGAACCCCGCCGGCTTCGCCAGGCTCGGATAGAATTTAAGTGGTTTCTTTTTTGGTTTTTTAATTTTGTTTTATTTTTCAATTTTTTTTCGCCTATCAATTGGTCACCGTAACTACGGAAATTTAAAAAGAAAATCAATCAAACTGGTTGAAAATAACGGGCGACAGAGGGAAACATACTTTTTGCTACTTTGTTTTGTATATATAGAGATTTGTAGGCTTTTTAATCGCAGCTCTAATTAATTAATCAAAACAAATATGTCAAAGGAAAAAGGTAAACCTAAGCTCACAGATCAAACATGTTATCTTGAACACAGTCGTGAATACACTTGGGTACAGTCCTTAATGTGGTTAAGGCTAGAGGTCGCTTGTAGAACTAACATTCCGCCCAAATGGGTAAAGTCGGCTGTTATTTAAAAAAAAAAACTTAAATACAAATTTGAATTTCAAATAATGGATGCGAGGAAAAACGCGCCGAATAACGCGACAAAAAACGTGTGGAAAACGCGACAAAAAATGAGTGAAAACACGTCAAAAAACGCATGGAAAAATGATTCCGAAAACGGGCGAAAAAACGAGTTAAAAAAAGCGCGGAATAACGCGACAAAAAATGAGAGAAAAACGCGTGGAATAACTCGGGAAAAAAAACGACAGAAAACGTGTGGAAAAACGCGTGGAATAACGCGACAAAAAGTAAGTGAAAAACAGGTCAAAAAACGCATGGAAAAATGCGCAAAAAACGATTCAAAAAAAGAGTCAAAAAACGCGACAAGAAAAAACGTGTGGAATGGACAAAAAATGAGTGAAAACACGTGAAAAAACACATGGAAAAATGATTCCATAAACGGTCAAAAAAAACCCATGGAATAATGCGACAAAAAATGAGTGAAAAATGCGTGGAAAACGCGACAAAAAACGCCTCAAAGAACGCGACAAAAAACACAAGGAGAAACGAGTCATAAAACGCATGGAAAAACAAGTTAAGAAACGCGTGGAATAACGCGACAAAAAAAGCGTGGAAAAACGAGTCTAAACGCTCGAAAAAACCAGTTAAAAAACGACCGAAAAAAAGCGTGGGAAAACGCGCGAAAAAACGAGTTGAAAAACGCGTCAAAAAACGTGTGGAAAAAACAGTCAAAACACGCGTCCAATAACGCGACAAAAAACTCGTGGAATAACGCGACAAAAAATGAGTGAAAAACACGTCAATAAACGCACGGAAAAATGCGCAAGAAACAATTCAAAAAAAGAGTCAAAAAACGCGACAAAAAAAAAAAAAAACGTGTGGAATACTGGAATGGACAAAAAATGATTGAAAACGCGTGAAAAAACGCATGGAAAAATGAGTCCATAAACGGGCGAAAAAACGCTTGGAATAATGCGACAAAAAATGAGTGAAAAACTAGTTGAAAAACGCGTCAAAAAACGTGTGGAAAAATGATTCCATAAACGGGTGAAAAAACGCATGGATTAATGCGACAAAAAATTAGTGAAAAACGCGCGAAAAAACGAGTTGGAAAACGCGTCAAAAAACGTATGAAAAAAGAGTCAAAAACGCGTGGACTAATGCGACGAAAAATGATCGAAAAATGCGCGAAAAAAACGCGTCAAAAAACGCGACATAAAAGCCCGACGAGATTTCTTTTTTGTGGGATCACTGTACCATTATGGTGATTTAACTTTCTTTTGTTCTTCTCTGCTCTTAGATAACTCGCAAGCACTTATTGTATTTTCTTGCCCGATTTACGAGTAGGTATAGGTACAGAGAGGAAATTTCTAAAGCACTCTAAAGCAGCTGCAGGTGACGGCACTGTTCAAGAACAGAAAAAATACAAATCCTCCCACTTTCTTGTTCTCCGTCTTTACCACTTTCCCTTGCATAGGAAGAGAGTCTACCTTCATAATGGGGTACACTGTTTTTGTACACAACACATGCAATGCTGCAATGGCTTGTAATGGGATATGAACGTGTGTGCCTCTCCGTGTATAGGTTTGGTATTGATTTCCGCTTGAAAGTATGCCCCTTTCAAGGTCGGCGCCGCCAAATTTATTGCCAAAGTTGAAAGTTCAAATTTGGTTCCGAAACTAATGTCGCACATGGAGAGCCAGGCGAAATTTTACTCGGGTTTTGTGGGACAGGGACTGGGACTGGATTGGGTATGGCATCTCTTGATACATTAGTTGGAGCTTGGAGGTACTCACTCCACTCTCTGTCAATGTCTCCACCAGTAGTCATTTATCGGCAGCTAAAGGATGTGATAAAGTAATGAACAGGAGAAGGCAAGAGATGTGCTGATACTGACCTTAACCGACTATCGTTGTATATGTACATCTAGTTGTACCTGCGTGCTTTTATCCCTCTGAAGTCTGAAGCCACGCAATACAAATTTCGTTTGTTGACAAATGCCATACACGTACTCGCTGGTTGGTGTGTAGGTGTGATGGGATTATGGCAGGGGCAGCCTCCTGTAAATGTCAAATGCCAAAAAAAATTAAAATAATTTTGATTGATTGATTGATTGATTGATACGCATTTAGCTGGAGATTTGGTACAATTCAGCCGGCTGGTTTCTAATTTAAAAAATTGATTACCTATTATTGTTAATTATTTTAAAAAAACTTCACTTTAATACGTTAGATGTAAGTATGAAATGATTCTGCGTCTATTTTGTTTTAAATGAGGTTTATTTTTGATTTGATGTTGATTTATTTGGACTGAATTTCTTGTTTCTTGACTGCTTTTTTGACAGAATTTAAGATTTTCGACGGTTTTTTCCAGTCAAATCTGATTGGAATTTCGATTTCAAAATGGCAACACTGGTCGTGACCAAGTCTCCCAAAAGTAAATTCTTTTTATTGTGTTATTGATTGAGCAGCGCAGCACAAACTCGGTCAACAATTAAAACTGTTGTATTCATTTTAAGGATCAATAGCGTTTAATTCCATGACGGATATCAAGGCGGTTTTGACAAGTGTGAGCGCAATTAACCTTTGCTGTCGGACTTGGTAGTTTCGTTTTGATTGATGTAATCAAAGAAAATATATAAAATAGGTACTCAGCCGGAGAATCTCCATAGACCTGCCTGAACGTGAACCTGCAAATGGAAAGGTTTTTTTTTATGAACAATAAACAGACTCTAGTTGAGTGATTTTTCGTTTTGTTTGTTTATGTAATTGAATATTCAATGAGGTATTTCGAGGTCACACGGAATAAGGAGTAGCTGCTGGAGAACACTATTTTTATTCTGTAGTTATGAGGCGCGGCGACGAACGGGGCCAGGACCGAACTAGACTTAATGGCTTTTTGGAGGTTTTCACGACATGGAATTGCAATATGCCATAGTCATAGTGTATGTGCAGAAGTGGTATATATGTAGGTAGAGGCGGAAACGTGTCATTCGTAGACCTGGAACGGAAATAATGACATTATCACGCAATTGAGCTGAGGTATGTGCTGCATATTCGATTTGTGATGCAGCATTAAAAAATGTCAATAAAGTCAAGTTTATGGTCAGAGTGATGAATGGAAAATAAATTGTGACATATTTTAGAAAATTTGGACTCACTACTTACAACCAATATATCAATCATTCCGTTCCTAGGTCAGAGTAGGTCGGATCAAGTCATAGAGGAAGTTGTTCCCTTTCCATTATGTATATAAATATTTATTGTAATGATGAGAACATCATTAGGTAAGCAGGCTAAAATTTTAAGGCGAATTTTGTGGAACATGGAACAGGGATGGAAAATGACATTTTCCAGTTGTACTAAAAACTATTGTGAGATTGTACTGAAATGGAGCCAATTGTATTGAAAACAATTTTTTCGTATAAAAAAGTGAATATTTTATTTTTAAAATCATAAAAAAAAAATTATAATAATAATAACTAATCGTTTACATAAATAAACATCAATGACCCAATAAAAAAAAACATATACTCACATATATATTTATCTACTCTACTTTTCCACATTCATAGTCAAAATAAGATAAATATTTCCCAAAATTGAATAAAAATCTCTTCGTGAATGCTGAATTCGTGAAATGACTGTGTTCACTGTCAAATGAGAATTTTAATGACTTGTTCACACGAAGGGTCGTCTACTTTGATTTTAATTTATTATTTTAATTCATAATTTGGCTTAACCAAAATCCTGCTATTTTTTTCTGATCCAGCATAAAATTATGCTAAAATAAATGCTTATATGATTTAAAAAACAAATTAAATAATCCTACTAAATTTAGCAGAAAATATGCTAAATTGGTCACACTGCCTGAGCTGGAAACTCATAATAGGACGAGTTTCTAATGAAAAGTAGAATCCAGTCAACGCTCTGTGTAAAACTTAAAAAAAATAGACCGTCATTTGACTTGATTTTCTACTTTTTGTAAAAATACAAATTGCCAGAGAATTTGGAAGATAGGTATTGATAATTTGTATCGAAATAAGGCAAATTTTACTTTTGTACCTGAGCAAACTCATTTGTATCGACTTCGATACAATTGTATCGACTTTTCCATCCCTGACATGGAACAAATTAAAGGCGAAGTCTCGTAGAAGGGAAGAATATATACTCTTGACTAATTTTGTCACAAATGATTGATTATTGGTAACAAAGGGTGTTACCAATAACCATTTTGTCAGGTTTAAATTTAGAAGTTCAAAGTGGCCATATTTTCCGTACAAATTTCGCAATTGTGAGCTTCCATAAAAGACGAGATCTAGAAATTGTTATTAGTACGGCACGTTATATTATTTCGCGTTGGTTCCAACCAGCGATAACTATATTGGTTCAGAGCGGAATTATTTGGAAACTACTTTTAAGAAGCAGAAATAAAGTGGAATTAATAAAGTAGGAGAAAAAAAAGTTAAAAAATAACTTTTTTGAATATATACATTAAAGGCAAAAAAGCTCAGAGCACATTTCGTCTTAAAAGTTGGCAAAGGGAGTAAGTTCATTCAATGGCTTCTCTGTTGTCCTATATTTGTGAAATTGGGAGGGTGTTCCATGTTCCATCCGATCCTGTAGCCTTTGAGAGAGTTATGAAAACTTTGTTGAGTGAAATACAGTCGAACCTGTCTAAGTGGGACCTGGCTAAGTGGAATACCTCTAGTAGTGGGGCTAATTCTGGCGCACCTTCATTTTCAAACAAATCGATAAACGAAACTTTTTCCACCTCTATAATTGAAACTTATATTTTATAAATTATCCTGTGTTATTGGACCAGACCTGTTAAATTATTTATTTTAACCTCTGTAGGTAAGTGTGACTTGCAACAAGAATTGTGTATTTCGCTACAAATTTTTGCATGTGCTTGTCCAAATACGTTTTATTTTGAAGGCCTCCTTAAGTGAAACAAATTTTTGCTCTACCTGGATAAGTGAGAAACTATAGGTAATTGGAATACATCTATCTATAAGTGAATCTGAAATAAACGGCCCATTATATTCCAATTAACCAGGTTCGACTGTATAAGTGGTATTGCATGATATTTAAAAAAAAAAAAAACAACAAAAACAAAGTTAAAACAACAGAAAAATTTATTCGGCATCAATTTACGAAAACGGCAGTTTATAATAGGGCAAGAAATGCCTTAAGAAACAATTTCGTTGGTTCCATCAATTATTAAAAATTTGAACTACCACATTTTCGAAGTGACATCTATTGTAAAATATTTGGCAACAATTTGAATTTCAACCGTTTTACTTAGCAAATCTATTAACGTCCAATAGATGTCCCTAGCATTCATCATTCTATGGAGAAATCCAAGATGGTTTGCATTTTGTTACACTTTTTATTCGCTAGTTACGTTGGCATCATTTTTTGGGCAGAGCTTGTATGGAACTGACATTTCACTAACAGTTCATTAGTAGGTATGTCCAGAGCATTACTGAGACCCCCAACTCACAATCCTCTTGCCGCTGGCCCCTCAGTTTTTTTTTTTTCAAATCCGCCATTTTGTTTTCCTATCGGTGTTATGTCAATTTAGAATCCGTGTGACATGTAAAAACATACAAAAAACATAAAATCAATGCTGCCAACCGCTACCAACCATGGGGGAATGTGCTGGGGTTCGGGAATACGAAATTTTAAGATATCGAATGCTATTGATTGATTTTTATAAATTTTCAAAAGATGATTAATATAATTTGTTTGGTTAATAATACTTTCTAAATGAGTTGTTTTATATACTAGAAGCATATTAGGACAAACATTGTTGTGTATATTCCGCTTTGAATATTATTAACTTCGATTTCATGTGAACATTTTTCTTAAATAACTGAAGAAAAATTGCTCAAAATGTTTTTATTTTCCTAGAACCATTCTGCAGCAATCATTTTTCATAAATATTTTCAGCAAAAGTGCACTTATACCTAAAATAAAATACTATTCACACGTAACGAATAATTTCAAATTTAACGGACAAAATTCTATGAACGCTGGCAACAACTTTGCCGACACCGGAAGCCACCGGAAGTTGTTGATATTTTTTGAGGATGTGTTGGTGAGCCGGAATTTTTGAAGTTTCGTGACATTTTTCAATACGAATTTCTATGTATCAATACTAGCGCCCTAAATTGTGTACACTCCATAAAAATAGCTTGTAGGCAAGGTAACGGGAAATCGGCCGATGTTGGGTATGTCAATGGATTTACCAAAAAGGAAAAAAATACGTTGCATATTCATAGGCTGCACGTTCTTTTTGATGTATACCAATTAGACAAGTATACCAAGTATACAAAGAAAATAGAAAGAACAAAATTATGACTGACGGCGCCCTTGCACGCCCCTGTGAGAATTTTTTCCCGGTATTTTTCGATGCTTTATCTGTGCAGTCTATATAACCGTTTTTTCCACGCACTCAAAATCTATACTGTCTTGTTGATTGTTACCTGTAAAACTTCTGTCAGAAAAATGTTTCCCTACGAAAACAATTACAAAAAAACCAACACCCTGCAACTCATTGGATTCCATAAAAAAAAAAAAAAAAAATTTGACAGATGGAACAGTAAAGAAATGAAATATTTCAGCGGAATGATTCTTTTTTCTTTTGTGGAATTAACTGAGAAGTTGATCAGAAAAAGTTTTTCGTACGTAAAAATGAATAAATTATTTTTCTAGAAAATTCAAAGATCATTTGCATACTTTTTTTTGATAATCTAACTTTATAGTTCAAAAGCAACATTTTAAGACCAAGATTGAGTTCGACCATCAAGTTTAAGTGACAAAAAAAAGCAAAAGAAAATTTTTACGGTTTAGTGTTACGTATATGGATATAACTGGGGCCTTACTTTGTTTTTTCGCAGCAAAACAGTAGCGCGTCTATAGTTTGCAACATACATGGAGTTGGCTACTACCAGTACCAGTCCATATATTAAATAGTTATAGCACTGACACTGCCTTTAGTTGTCATTGGAAATTGTATACTATTTCTGTTTAAGAACTATTTCGGGCATGTAGCACGTAGGTGCCGTTCAGCGGGTTGAAGTTTAAGGTTATGTCGACTTTCTGTTTCAACCACCTGGGATCATATATTCCAATTTTATACTTTATTGTTAGTAGAAACATCAAACGTAATTTCACTAATTATGCAATAGGCTAGTTCGCGACAGCGTCAGCGTCAAATAAGAAGAAGAAAAAGCCAAGTGACAATTAAAACACGAAAATTATAAAATAAAGTGCGAAAAACAAGATAAAAGCATTGTAGAATTGAAAAATTATATTTATCAAACGTTTTTGGTAACAGCTGAGAAGTTAAACTAACGGGAATTGTGTGCATTTTAACAATATTTGAATAAAACCTTACTCTGGGCATTATAAATCATCTTTGTTGTTCTACAAGTTTTTTTTTCTTTTTGACGTTTGAAAAAAAAAGTAAGCCCATCTATTAAAGGATGCGAAACACTCTGTGAGGAAAAATTGGTTATCAGCCGTCATATTGATTATCGCTGAAAAAAGTGCTGCCAAATTAAAAAGCAATCCTCTAAAAGAACACCCTTTTGTATGATAAAATGACAAGTTTGTAATCTCTATTCATTTGACACCTTATCTTGTAATGCTGGAATATGTGTGTATTAATGTGAGTCGCAAAAACTAATTATCCTTTATAAATAGTAAAAGATATAGGTATCAGCCTGTAGAAATAATAACAGAAAGAACAAAATTGTTACCAATATCGACCATTAAAAACGCAAGCGAAAAATTACCAGATGAACAAAAATACAAAAGCAAACAATTTTCATGTTACAAGAACAATGTGTTTATGCAACGATGAAATGTTCATTAAGTTCCTGTCAACGTTTTTGTTCCTATTCATACCTCAGTCTATTGTCATCGAAATCTATGCACAAAAACATAAGTCTAAATATTTGCGGTGTCCAAAATTAGAAACGTTGGCACATCCTTTGGAATATATAAATATCATCCCCGCTGCCATTCAAATGGATAAAAATAGAACAGAAGTATCAACCAACATACCTAAATGAGATACAAACTTGATTATTCTTCCATCGTAATGTCAAATGAATACTTCATCTGTGTGACAGAGAAAACTTCAAAATGTTAGTTCGAATATCACATCCATTAGGCGAAATGGATTCCGAGCAAATGTAGGTGGAAAAAATATAAAAATCTGCGAGTAGTCCTTCAAGGGATTTTAGCTCGTGTCATTAAAGAAAAAAATATTTTTTTTTTGGACCTGCTCCAAATGAACACACACAAAAATTAGAAATTTTCATTTGGTAAATGGGGCTATGACCGAGTTTTGGGTAGTGAATTTCGGAAATTGACATTCGGCGGGGATGTTATATAATGACAAATACAAAATACTCTAAGAACTTGTGCGCTTCAGTCTTTTTGAATGTCACAACACAACATAATGTAGGTACCTCATACCTATATTGTATGCGTAGTAGCTTAGTGGTTAGTGTGTTGCACCACTAAGCGAGGGGTCTCAGGTTCGAATCCTGCAAGACCCAAATTCCAACTTATGGTATTTTTCCACTGCGCCACCTCTCGCGAGAGTCTGACAAACATCCTGTCTTAAAAGAGCTTTCTCAATTAGCCGTTTGTAGTCGGCATAAAGTTGTAGATCCCCCCTCCCATTCTTTCCAAAAATGAAAAATTCATATAAAACGAATGGTTGTGAGAAGCTAGGCCTAGGGACCCTCCGGACCTGTCGCCCAAAAAAAAAAAAAAAAAACCATTACCTGATTATCTTCCACAGTCACTTTGCTCGGTGTTTTATATTTTTCGTCAAGCCATGTCAAGCCCGTTAAGTTTATTTTTATTCACTTTTTCCTTTAGAAACGTGCTAAGAGGTTATCTTCTGCTATGGCAAGAGGCACATGATTGTGAGTGACTTTTTTAAGTACCTACATAGAAGTCTTTCAGCTAACAAAACTTGGGTAGAAATCTTCTTCTGAAACAACCTATACCTACAAAAATTGAATTGTTTGCCTGTTTAAATGTTGACGTATCCCGTAAAAACTTCTTAAGCTATCCATATGGATCTTTCGGACAAAATATAGGTCTTAACGGATCTTATTAGGATTCTTGTGGCAGGACTCTTTCTCCCGAAATCCAGCATGATATAGGCTTCAAAAGCATTTTTTCGTCTGCAGCGTGTGAGGTGCTTTTTCTTAGGGTTTTGCTATCCGGATCCAAGGTTTACCCAAAGAATAACCAAAACTCTGGTTAAGAGGAGCCGGCGAAGATTTGCTGACGCTGACACCAATTTCCCAAAGGGAGTTTCATCGCCATAAACTAAGAACAGGAACTGCGCAATTCACTTTACTCTCTATGCGGGAACCTTATTTGCAACATTAGATTGCTACCAATCACACGAAGACAAGTTTCCCCAGAATGGCACTCTCAAATTCTCAATGTCACACTAGAGATTAGTGCAGTAGCAGCCAGAGGATTGTCTGTGGATAGCTGTACACCGCGAGGACAGTATAGTGGCCATAGAAAGTGTAAAGAACGGGGGCGTTTCGTTACAAGCGTCGGATAGAATATTGAAACAAATGCCTCTTAATGGTACTGGCTACCATTTTGCTATCTTATATCTCATTTTGCTGTAGTTAATAAGATAAGTTCGGTCTTGTTGGGGTTAAGCGCGATAATTTTGATAATGCAGACGGTAGAAATATATTTCCTTTGAAACTATGTCATTCGGGTAGATGACACCCGTCTTGACAAGAGATTTAAGAATTTTGTTTATTGAGATCTTCCAGGGGCAAGGAGATGAGAACTTCCTTTTATGGCGTACTTTGATTAACTGTATACTGAATTGATCTGCCCCGAGACTTCTGTTTAAAGTTCTGCTATCGTGTTAATAAAGTTCGTTAGGAAATCTGCTAACCGGAGGTCATCGATTGAGGTCGAATTGGTTTCTGTGTTCTGGTTTTTGAAAGCGCCTCCAATGCCTAGAAAGACCGCAAACGAACATTATTACTTGAATGGTCCCTGGATGTTATAACCTCATGTACCTAAAGCTTGTGACATGCAGGCATGCAGAAGCAACCTTTCCAAAGTTTACAAGAGAAACGATGAAAGAATTATTGGTATCAGCCCCTTCAAGATGAAGATAACCCGGACTTCATTGAAGCTGTTCGGAGTAACGAGTGGCAGTTTTAACCGAGAGATCATTGATGTCGCCATAAAAAAAAATTGTCGGCGCAACAGGTCCGGATGGACCCTAGGCCTAGCTTCTCACAACCATTCGTTTTTTATGAATTTTTCATTTTTGGAATAAATGGAAGGGATCTACAACTTTATGCCGACTCCAAACGGCTAATTGAGAAAGCTCTTTTAAGACAGGTATACTCTCGGATGTTTGTCAGACTCTCGCGAGAGATGGCGCAGTGGGAAAAACCCTAAGTTGGAATTGGGGTTCTTGCGGGATTCGAACCTGCCCTCGCTTAGTAGTCCAACACACTAACCACTAAGCCACTGCGCCTACATATGTGGTATAATATTGTCCGGTGCCCATTAGACAGCCCATGTTATTTCTTCAAGCACAGTCCATAACGTTTGCCAGTTTCACATCCGGCTGTGAAATTGAGTTAGTATGCATTTGTAATAGCATCGGCTAGCCTGTTCCCTATAGTTTAGTTAGTTTAGTTTAATTGACTATTTTATTTCATGTTTCCAATTCATACAAAAATGTAGTTTTTTTTTTTTTACTTAGTCTATATACGGTTTGGCCTTAGGCCGTCTACCAGATTGACATTCAAATGAAAAGAATTAAATAATAGTATTTCATATTTGAATATAAAATAAAACTGTGTTGTAATTGTACTTAATATAAGAGCTATTTATATATCCTTTTTTTTAAAACATTTCTTCAACTATGCAATTTCTGTAACGCAGTGCGTTAATTGTGAAATTGTAGAGCAAGTTCCAATCTCTACCACCATTCAATATATGGATTGCTTCTTCTAAACTAAGTGTCGGAGCTCCGAAAATTTGTGTGCGGATTTCTTGAAGTATCGGACATATTGCGATGAAGTGTAATACATCCTCCCGCTCCTTGAGATTACAAAGATCGCATAGAATTGGTAGCTCGGGGCGGTGTGGAATAAAATTTAGTTTTAAAAGTTCACCTCTTACTTTGAAGATAGTGCTTATCTTGTCTACCGAATAACTGTTCAAAAAATATGTTTTGTCCTTAAGGTAATAGTTAAGCTTGCTATAGTAAGCTCTGTGTGTGGATGACTGGGCTTCTTTTGAAAATTCATCATAAATTCTTTGTCCAATTTCCGTCAGTAACTTTTTTGCTTTGTGCCTTATAGAAACCTGTGACTCATTCGGCATAAAAGTGAGGTTATAACCACATTTCAATCCTAGCGATTCCCACTCTTGAACACATTTGACTTTGTAACTTAGCATTTGTGCAAGCACCAACCTTGGAACTCTTTCCTGACTCATCCCAACGACTTTTACAATATAATCTAGATGCAGCTTGAGGGTATCCATGAACAGAGGTGCTACTCCAGTCTCCAAGTGTAACATATAGTTGGGGGAACTACTTGGCATTTTAAAAAGTCTCCTAAGGAAATATCGGATAAACTTTTCCACAGCTTCAAATGAGCAATAACCCCAAACTTGTGCTGCGTAAAGCAAAGTTGAAGACGCTGTAGCACGGAATATTTTCTGTTTTGTTGTATGTGAAATGTGGTTATTATTAATGCAATTTCCCCAGACTGCACAAATCGCACGTTTAGCTTCTCCTAGCTTAGTATTTAGATGCTTGCTCATGTTTAAGCTCGGCGTAACCAGCACTCCAAGATATTTGTACTGTTTGACTATCTCAATCTGATCGCCTTGGAATTTCCATTTTTCCGCTCGAGCGTACCGCCCTCCACCATCTCTGAAAATCATCCTCTTTGACTTCTCTAGGTTGACAGTCAAATTCCAGGTTTTGCAGTAGGTGTCCAATCTGTTTACCATTAACTGCATCGTTTCTATTTGTCAGCTAGAAAGACGATGTCATCTGCAAACATCAGTGCTGGGATTTTGGTACCACTGAGCTCTATTCCACCCATAACGTGTTCGGTTATATCATTTATATACAATATAAATAGTAAGGTGCTAAGAACGCAGCCTTGTTTAACTGTTCCCTATATTTGAGCTATCTAGAAGGTGAAGGGTTTTCTAGTTTTGTTGCTCTTCAACAGTTGCCACCCTCGTAGAGGTATCCCACGATAAAAAGGGTCTTAGCTAAGATTTTTCATAGTCCATCCGCCTCTGTTGTGGATGCGATGTCGGAACAGAAGTTTGGTGAGGGCTCTTTTTGGAACCTCAGAAGCTTTTACAATGAGTCTTCTTTAGTTTGTGATCAATATAAAAGATTTCTTGTTCCCATTTTCCTGTCTAAGGTGCCGGCCACGCAGTGAGCGACGACGACGATCGATAAAACTCATTGTTATACTTGGGCTGGGATTCGAAAAGAAAAAAACACTGCTCTGTTGAAATTTTACTACACATTTATGGATTATTCTAATAATTCACTTATTAAGTACCAAAACAATTCTTTAACGATTTAAACCACTCATTTAATTCACTGTTTTGCTTCACTTATTTATCTTCACGACCGATTGCTATTTCGAACATTACCAATCACTGTTTGAAAATTAACTATCTCCCCCTATTCTCAAATCTGCTTTTTTTATCCGCTCCGCCATCTATCGAGAAGTTTCGACTGTCGATCTAGAATTAGCTCACTAAACTCTCCACTTATTTGACAGATTCGAGCCTCCGAATTGGAAGTGGAACTTGTTTGGTGACTAATGGGTTGTTCACACTTCACAATTTTGGGTTCCACGCTACATTCCACACCACGATATGAAATCGTATCGGCTGTGGCCAAGTAAGCTTTGAGCGATTAGCGATTTTGTTATGGGCAGAGTGATACGGACTATCATATAGTTCGATAGCCCTGGTGCTAACTGCGCTCAAGACGTCTTGCCTAGGGCTACCTCCAATCACTAACCCACATCCAAATAACTTCTGACCTTGCTCAGTAATAAGTGTCGCAGTTTTGCATCTAGTTTTACACGCGCCTCAAATGTCATTATTAATCTAGGGTCTAGGCCAGTTTAAGGCCCACTGCCGCACGCCGTTCTTGTTTTGTTTGCTAAGTTCGTCGGCATTCGGAGCGCTCTTGGTTGTCGTTTCACTGTGCACCAGGATCATTGAGTCCAAGCTAAAGGCTCACCACGAAAACAAGTAAAGCCCAAGGCCGTCAAAAGACTAAATTTGTAAACACTAGACGAAGCTGATGTACAACGCCCTTTGTGTGCTGTATACTCGTATCTCTGACGGCGCTACCAGTTTCCAGATAAATCAATCAGCCTCATGACAACCAAGTGCCCAATTACTGCAAGGATGCGCTTTCATCTTATTGTGCGACCTGCTCTAAGTAGTAATTTAAACCATCCCCCTGACTTAATACCCACTACAAAGCAAGGACCGTCTCATCTAAACTATAGGTCCACTTAAAATTTGCCTCCCCCGCTCTATCCACTTATCTCATTTGACGGCATTGTCAATAATCGTCTAATCGAATCCAACTGGCCAGTGGGCGTTTAATTGACGACACAGCAATCACTCTCAGCCGAATGGGTGCTGGGTGCTGGCTGCATCTGAGAGTGCGGCCCAAGCACATGCCATATCACAGCACAAATCTTCTTAATTGCTTAATTATTATTGTTGCGAAAGTAATTGATGCAAAACTAATTAAGAAAATTGACGAAGAGAGATAATAAGAAACCCGTCTCGACAGCTGCGCGACACATTATATTGTCTTGCATCGGATTACCTAAGAAGTGGCTGCAATTACGTTAATTTGGTTTCGGAGAGCGATGCCACCCTGAGCCTGAGCTGCCACTGCCGATGGGTGCATGTGCACAAGAAAGGGATGCACAATGAATACTGTGCTGCAGCAGTACTCTAGTGTCTAGTGGCCGTACTATCCGAGTGCATGTACGTGGTAATCACCGAGCACCAGGGTGTAAGGCGAGCACCACAACCTGCCCGGGAAATTGCATTCGAAACCATTTGTTTGTCGTCGTCGCTGTTGGTGTTGATGTTGGCTGGCTGGGTGGTTCATTTCAAAATTTTATGAATTCGGTTGACAAATTTAGGTCAAACAAGATTCATGTTGATTCTCGATGCGGAAGAGAGAGGTGCATTCATTTGTTGTGTGCTGCATTCGCAAAAGTACACAAAACATAGGGATGTACTCGAGGATTTCGCTTTCAAGAAGTGCACATGAATTGTTAAAGGCATGAACAGAAAGAAACTAGTTGCTGTGTAGATGACGAAGTGGGATTTGAAATATTCTTTGAATCTTGTATGATGAACATGAGTGGGCAAGGGGATTTACTTTAAGATCCGTAATGCAATTAGCTATGCTGGGTGTTCGGGTGGAGGTTTTCCCACACGATAACTCGGGAAAATTCGATTTTTATCGGGAAAATCCCAGTTCAATTAAAGTTCAAATTCAAAGCAAAAGAACAACAACTTTTTGTGGACCGAGGAAAATGTCTGTCGAAGTCGAGTTTTAACTGAAAGTCATTTCGGCGTGACTGTGTGACAGCAAATGAATCCAGATTTCATTTTATTCCTTCCACAATATATTAAGTCTTATAATAAGTTACGTTATACAATTAAAATAATAAAAAAAAAAAAGATGAACCTTGTTAATTAGGCGCGAAATTCAAATTTTCATTTCTTCTTAGTACAGTAATGGAATTTTGTGTTAAAGAAAATCGATTAATTCTATTAGATACTAAGCAACATATGATTGAACAATGGGACTTTGGATAAGGAGGAGGGATTGATGTGAATGTCAGAATGCTTGGCCAGGATTGTGTTTAGCTGTCCGTCTCTATTTGGTTTTCAATTATTGTGTGCACGGCGACACTTTCGACACTCAGGGTAGTTAATGACTTCTCAGTTGCAATTTCGGAAACAAAAAATCGAACGCCAATTTCGATTGGCCAGACTTGTTTGAAAATGTACCTATCTCAATTACCGAGTTATAGGACCCATACGCATACACGACACTCAGGGCCGGATTTAAAGGTCTGGAGGCCTCGGGGCAACAAAGGAGTGGAGGCCCCTAGACCCCAAATAATTTCTCAAATAAAATGAACAATTTTTTCCTGTCGAGTTTTCCAATAAATAATTTATTGTGAAACCAAGTATAAATTCTTTTATTATTTAACGAACATATAAATATAATCGGAAACAAGAATTAGGTATCTAAAATTAAATTTTAGCGTTAACGAACGGAACTTTCCGGGCTTTTATCGCCGAAAAATCGTTGATGATTTCGCTGAAATCCAGTTCCCGAAGCAAATCACTTTCAATGCTTAGGAGAGAAAGCTTTGATAGACGGTTTTGTCCCATCGTGGTTCGAAGCCTGTTTTTTATAGTTTTCCTTTTTGAAAACGAGCGCTCTCCAGTGCAATTTGATACCGTCAAAACCAAAAACATTCCCAATGCAATTTCAAGGTTTGGGAATGTAGCTCTGAAATTTTGATCTTCGAGAATTTGGTAATAAAATAGTTCCGGAGATTGGTCTTTTCCATAGTCTTATTTGTATCAGTCGATCAAAGATACAAGTTGAACCAACTCAATACCAAGGCTAGGTTCTAAATTATCCTGATAAACTTTCATCAATCCCTCTGCTGCAGCATGGAAATTTTCAACATCCATCTTCTCGATGTGATTAAGTAATCCAAATCTCGAACGTACAGCTTCATAGGCATGCAATCTTTCGGTAAAAGAAACACATACCTGGTCGACCACTGGGATAAAGGCGGATACTTTGTATTTTTCCTTCGGTGACAGATTTGCGTCTTGTGCTTTCCCCTAATCGAGCCGATTCAGCCTCACGTTTCTCGTTCTGGTGCGTAATTGTACGTATTCGTCAGTCTGAGATATTTTTTTGGCAGTTTCCTCGTATTTATCAAAATCTTTTCTTTTGGATTCCAAGAATGATTTCAATGATTCTAATGCACGCATTGCCGATTCAAGAATCATTTTCGGGTCTTGCAACATCTAGCTTGTAGCGTTGAATCGCTCCAAGATTTCGTTCCAAAAGATTGCAAATGATGCGGTTTCGGTAAAGGTAAAACGCGAAAAAAATATGAAAGGAAAAGTTGTTTACTAAAATTTACTAAATTTTAAATTTAACTAAAATTTAAATTTACTAGTCTGAATTTGAATTGAATTGATTTTTTCCGAAGTCTTTATTGTGGGGGCTGTAGCCCCGGTTGCCCTCCCCTAAATCCGGCCCTGACGACACTCAACACATACACGTCGTTTCAAAATTTTTTAAAAATTTTCTTGGTCTGCAACGGGATGTCTGTGTCGTGTTTTGTGAATTTTGCACAGACGAGTGAAAAAATTCATGGTATAAAAATTAACAAAAATAGTGAAGGACAATTCAATAATGGCAACTGGACACAGTCTTCGGAAGAGACTTTAAGTCTCCTTCTCCTCACACACTTTCCGGGTTGTATCCCCAATACAACCATCCAGTCTGCACCAAGCACCGCAACTACCGTTGCAATTCCAGATAGTATAATAACCGAGGAAAAACTTAACTGGGCGATTGAGACTTTTTCTCTATTTAAACCCCCTGGGTTGGATGGGATTTTCCCAATCATGCTCCAGAAAGCTGCCTAAAATGTGGACACATTCCCAAGGCATGCCGAGAAGTAAAGGTTGTCTTCATTCCGAAGGCAGGCAAGTCCAGCCACACGACTGCTAAAGACTTCAGGCCTATAAGTTTAACATCATTTATCCTGAAGACCTTGGAAAAGCTTATAAACGTTTTTATCCGCAGTCGACTGGACGATAAAATGATCTCAATGGCTCAGCACGCATACATTAAAGGTAAAGGAGTTGAGACCGCGCTGCACGAGGTCACTTGCATCATAGAAAAGTCCTTAAAAGACAAAGAATACACACTGGCCGCGTTCCTCGATATTGAAGGAGCATTCAATAATGTTAGGACGTGTGCAGTGAAGAGAGCACTACTCAATAACAACGTTAACCAAAAGCTTACCAATGTGATTGAAATTTCGCTCAATGAAAGAAATATTAATGTAAAACTAGGTGACATTCAACTTAGAGTGGCAGCCTCAAGAGGTACACCACAAGGAGGAGTCATCTCCCCCTTACTCTGGGTCCTTGTCATAAATGAAATACTACTAAAATTCGAAAACAGAGGGGTCAAAGTAATTGCTTATGCAGATGACGTAGTAATACTTGCTACAGGCAAGTTCCTACCTACCATAAGCGAACTACTAGAAAACGAATTACGAACACTTAATATAAGGACAAAACAATGCGGTCTTGGAGTCAATCCACAAAAAACTGAGCTAGTCTTGTTCAGCAACAAAAGAGTGATTCCAAACTTCGATCCTCCAACTATTGAGGGTATACATCTCAGGGTAGCGGAGAGTGCTAAATATCTGGGTAAGATCTTGGATAGGAAGCTCAATTGGAAATTAAACGTCAATGAGAGAGTAAAAAAGGCTGCAAATGCTTTTTACGCATGCAACCGAATCTTCGGAAAAAGGTGAGGACCAAACCCTAAAATAATTCTGTAGATGTATACGGCTGTTGTGCGTCCAATACTCACATACGGAAGCTTAGTCTGGTGGCAAGCCACAAACAAGGCATCGAACTTAAAACTAATGACCAAAATACAAAGACTTGCATGTATAGGTACAACCGGCGCAATAAGGACAACACCTACTGCTGGAATGGAGGCAATCCTCAACCTGGTACCCCTAGACCTACACATGCAAGAATCTGCAGCCAAAAGTGCCCTCAGGATCAGCCAAACCAAAAGTTGGAAACCCTACAGAATGGGACATGCACAGATTCTGAACAAATACGTGGGAGACTCTGTCACTTCTGACTACTTGTCTCCCAACCTTGACTTTGATGAACCATTCTCTTGCTATTTCCCCAGCAGGGAGGAATGGAACACAGACGAACCCACAAATAGGAAATCGATATCCATCTACACAGATGGATCTAAGATGGACTGTGGTACAGGTGCTGGAATTTTCTCCGAAGAGCTAAATATACACCACTCGATCAGACTGCCTCAGGCGGAGGTTCTGGCAATCGCCGAAGCTGCCCATATGGTGTCAATGATGGCAATACCAATTGATTATATTACCATATTTATTATGGCTAGTTCGCCGCTGCCGTGAAGAGCCTAAGGTTCTCTGCTCGCAGCATACCACGCGCCTCTGCTGGGTCCATGGACACAGGGACAAAGCCGGCAATGAGATGGCTGATAAACTGGCAAGAAATGGATCTGCTATGGATCAAGATCGGGCGATTAAATCGATCAATCCACCGCTCTGTAATCTCAGAGAGAGAGAGTGGAAAACAAGATTCGAATGAAAGCCAACAACAGGTGGAATGAATTAACTACCTGCGAAATTTCACGGAAGCTATGGCCGGAATATAATGCAGGTCGGACTAGCAAGCTTATGCGGTGCCCCTGCATATATCGTCATTCTTGAGTTTTAATTTCATTGTGTGGTTTCTCAGGAAGTTGTGCCCTGTTAGGGCATCTACCAGTTTTTGAGTTATTCCCATAGTCATGAGGATATAGGTAGTAACAAAAGGCGATCATACACAGAGCAGTAAACTATCAGTAACATCGCCGTAAGAATGAACTATTTGTGTACTAAAATCAACGGTCTACACAAATTTCACGACAAAGGATACCAATAACTGAGGAAAGCATCAACAATTCCCTAGAACAAGGGACACATCATTGGGAATAATAAAAAAACAAAAACAGCCAAAATAAACTTGGACCCATTCGAACAACAATTGCACGTACGCATTGTCGTCGTCATCATCATCATGGACTACGTTCCCCCCTTTCTTCGCCATTTACAAGCAACCAAAACGTTTTGACCCGAGATGCAGCGTAATAACAATCCTTTTTCAATTATTTCACACACACATTTTTTCATATGCGTGTGTTTCACTTCAGCCATTGAAATGAATTTTCTCTTAGCCATCGAGCGAACAAAAGGACTCGTCAGTCGTCACTCGAAAGATTCTGAAAATTCACAGCATTTGATTTCTATAACAAAGGAAACTATAAAGATTGGACAAAGCCCCAGACGGAGGACGAATACGTACGAAAACGAAATAAAACAAATAAAATGCAAGTAAAAAAAATCCTTTCGAAGACTGAGCAGGAGCAGGAGCAGGAGCACTGTTAGTTGACGTATAAATTCTCTATTTCGGGTGTTGCCGATGTTGCGTGTTGGTGTAAGTGTTCCATTCGGGGTTAAAGAATAAAGAAATAAAGTGCCACTTGAGTTGTTTTTTTTTTTGCCTTAGCTGGTGCTGCTCCTGCTGCTGGCGCTCATCTATAGACGTGTTGTTGTTTTGTTTCTGAAAACACAGAGCTCTAGTGGAATATTTACCGAGGTCAGCTTCATTAAAATGTTATAAAAATTGTATTTGCTCTTCAGCAATGACACCTACAGCAAATAGAAATGAAATCCTCAAATGGAATACACACATTGGGGGACATGGATATGGCATTTTTGTTGGGATTTATCTACGGCAGGGGTGAATGGGTGGCCGATACTTGGCACAGGCTAAACGAATTGTTTTTTGTTGTCTTCAGCTGTAGCTGGGTATTTGAAGAGGTATTTTTCGGATTTTAATTTGAATTGGGTTTTTGTTTTGACGGATGAGGAGAGGTCTGGTTTTTTGTTTGTTTTGCAAATGACTTTAAAGAGCTTTGATTATTTTTGTTTTCATTTACTTTCTTCACATTTGTTGACGGCGAAGGAATATTTTACTTATCGAGATCACTTCGTCCGCTTTGGGTTTTTGGTGGGGGTGTTACGGAGGTGGTTTTACCGGAGTCGGAATCGGAGTCGGAGGCCTCACACCGATCTCCGCGGAGTCGGAGTTGAATCGGAGTCGGAATCGGGGGTCGCACGCAGACACAAATTATTAAACTATAAAATTTGGAAATATAAAATTGACGCACGCACCAGGTATGAAAAATGAACTTTGTGGACTGTAACTATATCTTAGTTACGATTGTATTTTTTTTTGTATTTTTTCAATTCGCGTTTCTCGTATACAAGTAAAGGAGACAAATATCGTTTTCGTACAAACTTTGAGATGTTTTTAAATTCTATGTAACTACATAGTATAATCTATATATAAAAAATCAATGCCACTTTTCGTTGTAATTTTATAACTCAAGAACGGGCTCACCAATCCAAACCAAATGCTTAGGCTTTGTTTGGACTATTTAGTAGATGGTTTATGTGAAGTTTACACAAAATCGTTCGAGCGGTTCTTCATTTATCACATTTTTTGTAACAAATGAATTCAATAAATGGCGGATCATTTTGTTAATAGGGATTTTGCTGTCAAATTGAAACTTTTTCAGATGGGGATTGCGAATCTGAAGAAGCCCAATCGAATACCACATTAGAAACTTTATAACTTTGCAATTTATTTTGTTCATGGCTCACTTACTCTCACACTCTCACAGTGATGCCAGTAATTAAAGGCACAAACTAAGGTATAGCTTAGCTCAGCTGTTCCATCTTGTGTATAATTTGTAAGATACCAACGTCATTGTATTAAATATGCACTGAGTGTAATTATGTATTATTTCAAAATAAAAAAATACTCTTTGAGGGTAACTTTTTCGGGGCGATTGTATTTTGTATTTTTTCAAAGTTCATTGTAACTTAAAAGTTACGATTGTAACGCGTTTTTCAACCCTGGCACTCTCAACTTCAATGCACATACTTATGTAAAATAAATAAAAGAATGAAAAGACAGTCGTATTGTGAGATATCGCAACTCGATAATTCTTTGTTGTTCATGTTCATCGGTCGCCTCGTCTTCGATTGTGCTCCGGAAAACCTCCGATGTGATTATATCGGAACCGAAGCCGGATTCGAAGGTGCAATTTAAACCGGAGGTTTCGACGTATCGGATTTGGAGTCGAAGCTCCGTATCATCTATAGTTATTGGTATTTGCACAGTTGCGCTTAATATTTATTTTGCGAAACGTAGCATGTGAGTATTGAAAAGAAAATTTGAACTGAAGGAGAAATTGGCCGCGCCACACTCAGTTAAAATTTGATCCATTGTAATACCCGTAGGGGGAAAGGTGTACCCCTTACCCGTAGTTACTGTAAGCCTTGTAATAACTTGATCACGTTAAGTAAGCGTTTTGGGTGATTCGAATTGAAAATTAAGAAAGCAAACATTTTGAAACCTCAATTTTACTCTATAAGTATGTGTTTTGGACCAAATCATTAGTTTTTTTTTTCAAAAATCCCTTGTACGATCAACTTGAGAAAAACTGAGTTCGTTAATAAGTTGGAAGTGATCATATTACCTTAGGAATGCATTTTTACTACAATTGTGTTGGGCGTTTTTGAGATACAGTAAAAGCTCGTTAATTCGGAATGGTTGGGGTCAGTCCGAATAAAACAATTTTCCGAATTAATGAGAGATTTTTTTTATGCACTAAAACGCGTTATTATTGATAAAAAAATGCAAGAACTTAAAACGTACAATTATTTCTTTAGCACAAGATTGCAAATAATACATAAAATTTACTATACCTAATTAATTTTTGTAACTAAAATCATAAAAAAAAATTTTTATGAAACATATATATTTAGCATTTATTTAGTACAACATACAACTTAGCAAACATTTTTTTTATGGGTTTTCCCGATTTTTATTTTATTTTAATTGCCGGGACTCGCCCAAAAGACATTTTGATGATTTGTTCCGACTTCTACATATTTGATGTCTATTTGCTACCTATACGTGTTCATCTGTTCAATCATTGCGTTATTTAATTTTTGCTAATTTAATTTAATGTTTACATAAAAAAATTTTAAAGTCTCAATTAATTGGATTTTTTTTTTTTTTTTTTTTTTTATTGTATGTCCATATTTCAAAAGTAATGTTATTCGACTTTTTAGCGAAAACTGAGTAAGCAGTCATGTTAACCTCACGTACTTAAGCGTATAAACGGCCCCTAACTGTGGGCCCATCAACTCTAAGTCCAAAGTTTGAACCAAATTTTCGAGACCCAATATTTGGAGTTCCTTTATCATCGGAATGTCAGAATTGATCATCATCTTCAGTTTGAATTTTGAACGAGTACAATATCTATCTTTTACTAAATAATCGAGAATGTTAAAAATAACACTTAAGGGAACCAACCCCTTAATATCTTAAACCAGCTGCTTTCAAACTTGTTAAGCTGTGGAACCCTAAATAATGCCCAAATATATTTCGGAACCCCAACTATTCACACCGAACCGAAAACCGGGTTTTCACGAAAACTTCATCAAAAGCAGAAGTTTTCCAACATTTCTAAATGTTCAATTTCGTCGCTGCATTTGTAAGTTTGTCCAATCGAACAAACCTCGCTACAACAGCAATATATCTAATGTGTTTGATTTTTTTACCACTTTGGAAGTGTCTCTCGCGCAAACTATTCACTTTAGAAAAAAATGATATTAGAAACCTAAATATCATTTTTGAAGACGTATCCACAGATACCCCACACGTATGGGTTTGATGAAAAAAACATTTTTAAGTTTCAGTTCTATGGATGGGGACCCCCAAAATTTACTGTTTTTTTTTTTTTTGCAAAATCTTAATGCGGTTCACAGAATACATCTACATCTACTTACCAAGTTTCAACGGTATAGCTCTTATAGTTTCGGAGAAAAGTGCTGTGACATACGGACGGACAGACAGACAGACATGACGAATCTAATAGGGTTCCGATTTTTGCCATTTGGCTACGGAACCCTAAAAACGAAAATAAACACATTTCAAAATCAATTTTTTTATATTTAAGATATTTTTTCAAGGTTAGTGTGTAGAAGGAAACTGTTTCATCGTTTGATATATTGTTACAGTCACCCGCCTTGTCTCAGTCTAAACCTGGAAAATAAAATAAAAATTATAAAACAAAATTCAAGCGAAAGTGCAGAACTTACCTTTGTTTATATTATAATGGAAACAACCTGTCTCTGTTAACTGTGTACTGCGTCTCATGCTGTTGGACAAGAATAAACAAAACAAGAGTTAGATATATACGGTAACCATATTTTTAAGAGCCAAACCCGGGACAGAAAAAGTGAAAATGTATAACAGCACACAAATTTCCAAAAAATAACAAAAAATTGTATGTATGTTGGGATGTATGTCCCGTATTTCTTAAAAAAATCTTTAAAAAAAACGGGACAGGCTATTGAAATACGGGACTATCCCGGGAAATACGGGACGTATGGTCACCGTATAGATATATCACAAAAACAAATTCATTACGCTTACCTGCAATCGGATTTCATCGCAGCGAATCCTTTAGCGTAGTCCTTTGTTCGTTCAGCGTCCAATTCATATGAGAAGTTATCTGAAATAAAGGGAAAACAATAATAATTGTGAACTATAGGCAAATAAATTGTAGGCGCAGTGGCTTAGTGGTTAGTGTGTTGGACTACTAAGCGAGGGGTCGAGGTTCGAATCCCACAAAAGCCCAAATTCCAACTTAAGGTTTTTTTCACTGTGCCACCTCTCGCGAACGTCTGACAAACATCCGAGAGTATAATTGTCTTGAAAGAGCTTCTCAGTTAGCCGTTTGGAGTCGGCATAAAATTGTAGATCCCATCCATTCGTTCCAAAAATGAAAAACTCACACAAAACGAATGGTTGTGAGAAGCTAGGCCTAGGGTCCCTCCGGACCTGTTGCGCCAACTATTTATTTTTTATTTTTATAGGCAAATAAATAATAATCCATACATACATTGCACTTAAGAACTCAAATTGCGCAAGCCATTCCGACACAAATAAGCAAAAGTCATTGCGCAGCTATGCTTTTCCACGACTGAAAAAGATACACGAAAATGTTAGAAAAAGATTTGAATTGAATTTTATATAAATAGTGCTATAATATAAACAAAAATAAAGAAATATATTACTCACCCCTGCAATGCTGTCCATGCTTGTTTCTCATTGTAATTTTTTTTGTTGACATTTTTGGAATGTCAAAATGTTGAACCGGTAATGTTCAGGCATTGAAATTTATGGAAATGGAATGTTTATATACAATGAATGGTTCAGGCATTGTATATAGAGACTAGTCTCTATATACAATGGTTCAGGGATGCATTGTTGACTGTTTCCAGATGCAATGTTGATTGAGTGGGTTTAAGAATTCAAAGAGCAGGACGTTGAGATGGGATGAAGAAGGTAGCACGATCTCTAGCCGCTACTCCAGAAACGGAAGGTTGGCCAAGTATTTGTGGCGAAATGACATATGGGGCATTGTTGGCCGTAGAAGCCGAAGAGCTGTTTCCTAGTTGAAACCATTTGTGGTGCGAACAACGTCCAATTCAGAAGTGCCTATAAATGGCCACAGGCCAATTAACTTTTGTGAAACATATTTTTTTTGTATTTTTTTTTGTTTGAAGCAAAGTAAGAAAATAAGTTCTGGATAGACAATAGTTTTATTTAAAAGTTTTATACTGTTTGTTGTGGTGAGTCTAATGAATTTATGAGAGACATGGTATTTTTAGTAGCTAATTTGTGTTAAATTTATATAGATCGTTAGCGTCGTATAGAGGTCAAGTGGCGGTCATCGACTTTGCTCGGACGTCATAATATACTAAGAAAGTCGTGACCGCCAAATAAAAAAAGGAGTTGAGGAACTTTCTTGGCATCAAAACTATTACGGTCGAAGTGAAGAAATTTTGTGGATAAGTAGAAACGCCATCCGAAATTAATCGAGAGGTGAAAAGGGAAGTTACTGAGGTGTCCGGAAAATATTTATCTCCGTGTCACCAACGAAAATCAACAATCCAGAAAAATGTCGCCTATGACGTCACCAGGTTTGGTAGTTTTAGTTTATTTTATCATTCCACGCCAAGAGTTTTAACTGAGGGGATAGTGGAATCCGGAATCAAAGTCCACTTCCCCAGTACCCCATCAGCACAGTTATCGCTTAACTAAATTAACGTCACATACATTAAACAGTATACCAACAAAATTAAAGTAGGGGAGAGGTGCGAACAGTGAGACAGTGCAAACAGTGAGACAACTCATTTTTCTCTTTCGTTAAAGCATGCACAGACATGCCGGTATTGGTATAAACGTTTATTTCCCTCTCCACATGCTGTAATTCTGTTGCACACAAATATCATTAGCGCGTTTTCTTTTGCCGAGTGAACATCGAAAAAATCTATCAAGAGTATTTTTTAGTGTACTACAGAATTTGATATAGTAGCCGTAATATTCAGGTAAGCGAATTATATTTTTTTTTTATATATATTTAGCTGCTATTGTGTTTTCAGAATATATGAAAAAAATCCAGAAAAACTTTGTCAGTTTTTTATAATTTATTTTTTTCTGTTAAATGTCAAAAAGTGAACAGTGAGACATTTCTAAAAACGAAACAGTGAGACATGTCTCACTGTTCGCCCTTTATGATTTAAAGGTTTTGGTTTAGTAACAAATCTTTTTTGTCTTGCTGAAACAGATTGTGGTCGTCTCTGTAGGATTAAAAATCGGTAATTAAGCATTTAATTATGTCGGCTGAACGCTTTTCTTTTGAAAAAACTCCATCTACTGCCATGAAAAAGGCGGTGGAAATGGTCGATGAGGGAATCTCGTTGCGGAAAGCGGCAGACAAAAACGGAGTTGCTTACCAAACGCTCGCGCGCTACGTAAAACGCTTCAAGGAGTCATCTTCCATAAGAATGAGCCCAAATTATTCTGTTAATGCAGTCTTCAGTGCGGAAGAAGAGCAGTCACTAACGGAAAAATACTAAAAGATAAGGACGAAAGGAATGAATATGAAGTTTGCTTTTTGCGTAGGAATGGAGCAACAAATAAGTTCACAGAACCTGAGATCGAAGATGTTGCCTCTGTTTTAAATAAGGATATTGAGCGGGTTCTTCCAATACCAAATTCATGCGGTCATACTAGTCGACAAAAGGCATCACTAGTGTTTGAAGTGGATTTTGGGTGCTACGGAAGCAGCTTAAAATAAAAATTTAAACGTTTTTTTTTTAAGTTCGTATCCATTTATGAAAATGAAGTTCCTTTTTTGTTTTACCTTTAATTAATTTTTTTCTATTCCATGTTACTTTATTTTGTTTCCGTTATTTACTTAAAAACAAAATATATTAATGTTAAAAAAAAAGTTTGAGATAATTTTTTTTTTTGATAATATACTAAAGTTTAATTTTTTCTTAGTTTATTTGTATCGTCTTACTGTTTGCCCTACACTGTCTTACTGTTCGCACCACAGGCAAACAGTGAGACAGTTTGACTTTTCCCAAGATTCAGTTTGTTGTGATGCTCTCATGGACCCTTCCACTAAAATTTGTATTGGAACATTAAGGTAAAATATGCCTTAAAATATACTCCAAGTTTGGTTATGATTGCTTGAAAACATTCAGATATATACCAATTTAAAAGAAAAGTGTCTCACTGTTCGCACCTTTCCCCTACCTGGATAGGAGCTACGCGTCGAATTTCATCGTTTTTGTTTGTAATTGTTTTAGTTTTAAGTGGCGTGAGCTAGGTTTTATGTTTATTATATTTTTTTAATTTATTTTAATTTTAAAATTTTCGGCAATAATTCGATTTCCGTGGTCCGTTTTGTCTTCGCGTTTTTTTTTGTTTTAAAGTTTTTTTGTAATCTCCCCCACCCCTCCCAAACTGAGCTCACTCTGGGTAGTTGATTAGTAGGGAAATAGGTAGTTTATTTGTGACCATGACCTGCGGGAATTCAATTAAAGAGATTTTTTCCTTTTTAGTTAATAGTAGTCATTTTATTGTGTAATTTTTGTTTGTTTTTACCTTCTTATCTCTTTTGCCATTAAATATTCAATTAAAAGTAATTTTAATGCTTAAATTTAATCTTAAACATAATAAATGTGCTTATCCACGCCCAAAATGAAAGCCATAAGTTTTATTCAAGCGCCCAGACGCTTGATGGGTTATTAATTTGCAATTTCAGGGGGTGTGGAAGGGTGAGTAGCTGCTTTCGGTCAATGGCTTGATCTGGTGAAGATGCCGTCGTCGTTGGGGAAGTTCACATCTGGCCGCCGAACTTCCAGGTAGGGTGGGAAAAGTTATGGCCGCGCTGAATACCATCGACAGCGCCCTCTCATTGTGGAAATGTCCGTCTGCGTCTGTAAAGATAAAATAAAAATGTTAGTGTAGGCACGATATATGTTTTGTATATAGGTATTGTTGGTGTGTGAGGACAAGAACCCTCACCATTCCGGCGAGCAAAGTCGAGCTAAGCAAGCGTGCCCGTTCTTCGCACCCAACACTCCCCCCCTTCTCTGTCACATCCTATCCAACTATCATTTCCTCATCCTGTTTCCTGTCAATTTCAAATCCAAACGTTCTTAAAGTCCTTATATATGCCTATAACAATATTCATTTCTAAAAATTAACTGCTATCTCCGAAAGCTGTATTCACCTATCTGGGGCAGCGTCCAATCTCGATATGTATTTAGTCTTTGCATAAGTATACGCTGAAAAGTCTGCTTCACAGCGATATGTTGTGACTTGTGATAAATGGGCAGAGCAATATCCTGTTTAATATAGCCTGTTTCGCAAGTTTATTTTTGTGTTTTTTCTTCTATTCTTAATTAAAGAGAGTCACGGAACCCTGAAAACTCTTTCCCAGACCGCAGGGTTCCGCGGAACTTTATTTAAGAACCGAGGTCTTAAACTATCAATTATATTTTTGCTTTATCCAAAAGCTGAGCTAAAAAGACCGAAATCTAGAAACAGCAAATTAAATTTATATCATCGAAAAGTAAGGGAAGTTAGCACCGATTGTTCTTGATCATGGCGGGCGCAATTGAAAAGCTCTTCGAACTATGCGAGGTGCATGTGAATCAAAGTCCAGGAAACTCCTCTGTCCATAGACAGATCAGCGTGCGAAAAATCTACCGTCGCGTCCTAACAAAAGTAATACCACCTACGATAAATCGATGGTGTTCCAGTGAGAGTTTCATACTCCTTTAGTGTACACCTTTTATCGAAAGTACCCTTTGAATCCATAACTGCCTTACCTCCGTCTCATTCGCAACGTATATCACTTTTTCCATAGGGTTTGCCGGTCTAGAATCGAGCTTTCTAAAATTAGCTCGATTCATACTCATTTGTCCAACAACTCCATAATTACTTCAAATATGTAGAACTAACCTACTAAAACGGCTTCGCCTCGAAAAACGTCTCTTTACCCGGTTTTCATAGAAAAAAACATCTCAGTCTTCCCACATCTACCTGTGACAGTTCCAAGGACATTACGTCAATCAATATACCATTCCATTACCACGCTCACATGACCGAAGTGACAGTACTCTATGGACATCCGCTGAATGCATGTGCGTGCTGTTTAAAATTCGTCCCGCAAAACGCGGTGGAAAATCCAACAAGCTCTCCATCAGATGGCAGAAGTTCACGTCTTCCGGACTTGTGCGGCCCATTGTTGCACGGCCTGTACAAGAGTACGTGTTGCCGTTCACACCACCCAGCCGCATAGCCATTCAAAATTATTCTCACAGCTCAATTTCTGGGGGATGATTGACTATTGTTACTTCCGGACTGAATGCTCAGATTCATTCAATGCACAGGCACTTAATTCCAGTGACTGCGCTGAGCCGTTCCGTAGGTCGGCCCCATGCGAATGCCCACCCGCATGTGGTCGCAACTCATCAAATAGTATTTAGTGATCTCATCATACAGCAGATGATGATGATGATGGTTGCTAGTGGATCCGAGTTGGAGCGTTGTCAGACTGCAGAAGCAGATACACAAAACAAATCCGTCGCAAAACGAACGCATGAAAAGCATAACGAAGGGGTTTTTGTGATTCTCCTCAGTCTCTTGTCGTGCGGCGGCATCGGCACCTTTTCTGTTTTGCCCCTGGCCAAGGAATCCCATTCGCATTGGTAGGACGACGGAAGAATGACAGAGATTTAGCAATAATCAAAGTGGCATTAGGGCAGTATTAGGGAGGTGGCCGGGTCTTTGTGTTGGGTCTACTCATTTGTTATGCATAAGACATATCCGGAATTCTGCTGAGAGTGGTAAGACTCCCGGACCTGGACGTAGGATTTCCATTTTGCGAATACGGAATTTGTTTTCTGTGCACGTGTTTGTACGGTGGGTCATACCGTGAGTCTACCTTCGAAACTACGAACTGGAGGAGCGCCAGGGACTGAGTTTTATGGAAATATGCTCGGTTCGCAGTGATTCTTTGGATTTAAAGTTTGCACATTCAGCTTAATGTTCTTCGAGAAGTTCATCAGCAGGGGCTTTTCGGCAAAAGTATATCTAAAATAATTTGGAGGACAGGTTGTCTGGTGGATTGTCAATGCTTTTTCAGGGCTCTACCCTGTGTGATGTGATTTTTGACAAATCGAGGTTCGCTTAAAAGAAAGCACTAGCTTTTGGGATTTGCAGTTTTGAAAACATTTTAGTAAAAACGATGAAAACTATATTTGAGACCCATCAGTGTGTGGTACAGAAACCACCTTAGAAATGGTTTCAAACCCGTTAGCAGTTTTTCACAAATACTCAGAAGTTTCGATACAAATTTCCCAATGGTGCATTTATTTGTTATTCAGTGGCTGATTGTCAAAGCGATGCACCCATACCCTCATCTGGCTGAGAGGGAGATCGAATGTCTTACTGCATCCAGTCTTGTGGCTAGGTCGCGGTTCGGAACCCATCCTAATCTTGGAATGTATTCTCGACTATATTACCTTCATCCATGTTTCGAAAAAAAGTTGCAAACCACCTTAAACTACTGCCGAATGTTGACAAGATGGAGGACTATCTCATTAGGCTCAATTTGTATTCCTCGCATTCACATAGTGACTGACGGAAGGCTTTCCGTTGGGAAGTTTTTAAAAATTATTTACTCCTCGGACGAGAGATTAGCCTCTAGTTGCCTAGCAAGCCTAGCAAGGTGTCAGCTATAACAGGGTTCTAAAGCCGTCAACACGAATTAAGTATTATGGCTACAGTTGTCTGATGTTAAAACCCACGATCAAATAAAAGAAAGCGCTTACAAAATTCAATACAACTTTATTATTCCGATTAAAAAAGATTAAAGTCGGGCTATCGAACTGATCGGATGAAAACCCACGAAATTACTGAAATTTTTTACAATTCATAAGTCCACGGGCCAAAAAGTCCACAAGTTGTGGACTTTTGACTCACTGATTGTGGTCTTATGGGTCAAAATTCTAGTAATGACCTCATTTGTGGTATTGCAATTTGAAAATTAAACACAAACTACAAACAAAAGATCGCGCACCCAGCCCGTAATCAAAAAGAAACCCAAGTAGGGGGGTTGCAGGGGGGCAACATGCCCCCCATACACATTTCATAATACAATGGTAGCAATTCGCGTGCGCAATTAAATTATAAAACATTCCAATTCTTTTTGAGTCGTTTTAATTTATTTTTTATAGTCATATGGATAATTATGGACTTATGGCCTACTTTAATTTTAAGATTGTGAACCTGTGACCCAAATTATTGTGAACTTTTGGCTCTCCTGGGTGGGTCAAAAGTCCTTTGTGGACTTTTGGCCTGTGGACTTATGACCCTGCGCCGTTTAATTATATAAAATACATATCCACGAAAGAAAGAGAGAAATATAGAGGTATTTAGATAGGATAGGAAATAGTCCGATTATACTTTCCGCAGTTCCCGTTCCCGGTCATGGGTTTGTTCTATCAAAAATCTCTGAAGCAAGTCTTCTGAAAATCTTGGTCTATCTTGAGTTTCTTTAAGAAGCTTACCTTCTTAAAATAACCAAGTGCGTTAAACAGTAAAAATTTAACTTTTTTCCGAACCCAAGTTGTTTGTCCGGAATAAATTTAAAAACTACTGCACGAAATTGATTCTGATTTTCACAGTTGCATTGCAATATATCGCAAAAAACATGTTTTGTTGTTATCTGCTCTCCGAAAGCGGAGATCTAAGCGGACAATCAAACTTCAAAAATTTGAACCCTTTATATTTTAAATACCATCTTTGAAATGCCTCGACCGATTGCAATAGATTTTCTTTTATTACAAAGATCGATTACGTACAAGGATTTCAATATTTATAAATTCATCTTTTTTACGTAATTGTAAAAAAATGTATATTTCTATTTGAATCTAGCTCGTTGCATTTTACACGACCAGTGGAGGTAATTTCACGTGTGTGAGGAAACAGTTTCTATGCCCTTTGTGTTTTCTTCTCTTGTAGCTATGACTCCCTCGGTGCAGCCAATTCTGATGACTGTTTCCATTTGTCGCTGGCCGCTGCCCAAGGCAGTGGCGATTCCTTGTCTTAAGCAATGGGTTAGCTACGTGTTCCGGGGAAGTTTAAAATAAAAATAAAAAATATAAAATAGTTTTTTTTTAAAACTATAAAAAAAAAATCCATTTAAATTCCATTGTAAAATTCCTCACTTTCTTTCAGCTCTTTCAAAAACTCCTTTTGTATTTGTTGGCTGTACAGAGTCTGCGTTTTCATAGAAAAACAGTCAATTCGTTCTTTACGACCCACTTATTCAAATATGTTCGGGTAGCTTTCAATTACATTTTTAATTAATTCTTCAGGAAAATTGTTTTTTTGGCGATAGTTACTACATAAATGGTTTCCCGTTCAGTAAATAGAAATATTTCAGTTTTTCCAGCTAACCATGCGTAAAGGGAATACTGATTTTCATTAAAGTATCTATTATACTCTCTATTACGGTCCTTATGCGTTGATTTTAAACCTGATAGCTTTGGGCACGATCGACGATCGCGTTCCAAATGGTTTCTCTAATAACAAAAGAGATCACCCCATTAGAAGATGCTCTTATTTTTGCAAATGGCCGCCAATGTCAAATCTGTTTTGACATATGTGGACTAGACAGATGTAGAATACATGTGAACAAGCCATGCGATGCACTCCCCAAGAACGCGGAATAATTTCGAATTTTCGATTTTTCGACCAAAATCATAATGAGCGATGAGGCTCATTTCCACCTCAGAGGGTACGTGAACAGCAAAACTATCGCTTCTGGGGCACCAAAAACCCACGAGTAATGCACGAGGAGCCATCACACCCGCTCAAAGTTACTGCATGGTGCATGGGGCCAATTTTTTTCGAGAACGCCGCTGGTCAAACGACAACAGTGAACGGCGCGCGCTATAGGGCTATGTTAACAGAGTTTTTTCTGAACAAGCCCGAGACCCTAGAAGCCCTTAAGGACAACATTCGACACGAGTGCAAGAATCTGTCGCCCGAAGTTCTCCCCGAAGTGATGAAAAATGCCATAAAACGAGCCCGTATGGCAATTAATTGTGACGGCCAATATAATCTTCTCGACTTGACCAATAAAACTCGAAAGGTTCAAACAAACATAATCAAAAAACAGAATCGATGTTTTATTTAGAAAAAAAAATGAGAGCCAAACAATATCGGATGGCTTCTTTTGGCCCACCTTGTAGATCTTCAATTATGGATTTTGTTTTAGCAGTTATTGTTGCAGATTCCATTTTATGTCTAACCTATTATTAATCTTAATAATTAGGTACATGTTCCTATTCAAATTATATGAAACAAGCAAATAAAAACATATCATTTGCTTTGAAATACGAGAAAGTAATTTTCCCTTATTTATCGACAAAATTTTGTACCTATGGAATGAAACAAAACTAATGTCTATCTTTAAATAACTGTCACATTAGCCGTTTAGGACTTTTTGCACAAAACAAAGTTATGAATATTTCACTATGATCTATATAAAATTACTCTTCTCCCTTTGTATTACTTCTATCTCACTTCTCACAAAAAAAAAAAAAAAAACAAGAAAGCACCACAAATATATTATTTACTCACATTTATAATCCACGCAAATAGGTATAAAATAATAAATTACAAAATTTCGCACTTAACTTTTAAGATTCTTAGCTTACCTACTGCAATTTCCCTAGAAAGAGAAACATACGAAAATACAAAAAAAAGAAGAAAAGAGAACGCAAACAATGTGCTTGCTTACACAATACACATTACATTTACAATACAATACAATCCACTTTCGGTTTATCGCAAATGTTTGCGCTATCCCTTCTGCTTATTTAACTGGGCACTCATTCCGTAATTCTGAGAACGATAATCGTTTGGGCGATAGTAGTCAACGATCTCGTCATCAATTTGCTTTCCGTAACTCTATCACTATCGTCTCGTCTATCGTTTTTTTGTATACAACGAGAGAGAGCATTGAAAGCACTGAGTTTCCTTCAGAGACTTTCAAACTATAGTGAAAATTCCAATCAGATGTCGTTTAAAATGTCAGAAATGACTTTTTTTTCAATCATTTTGTGTTTGATGCCGGAAAATTTGAAAACTGCAAAGTGTATTAAATTATACCTTAGTTTATTAAAATTAACAAATAATACCGAAGAAATGTATTTCAGCAATGCATATGACAATTTTAATTGCTTTCATGAATGACCATCCGGTCTTGGCCAAGGGTAATAAGCCAAACAGCTACCAAGCAAAATATATCATCAATAAAATAATTGAAGTTGAAGCGAGTTTTTTATTTTATTTCATTTTTGAAGCCAACTGTCTCATCTGGTTATTCCCACTTAGGGCTTGCGAGTCGTTTAAAATTGCACTTGCCAAATCTTCGTATTGTTCGATTCCTGTTATGGAGGGCAGAACAAACATTTGCAAAAATCGCAATTTTTCTGGGTTCGTAGCTATAGTTTTTATTTTTTCAAGTACAACTCAACATCGACCTGAGGATTATGACAACAAGTAATTTAATACCATATGAAGTTAATGATTTACGTTTTGTACCTTTTGAAACAGTAAACACCAATACACCTTTCTACAATATTTCTTGCTTTTGAGCTTCATACAAAATAAGTTTAAAATATAGGTATTTATATATTTGGTAGTACCTATGTATTTGAAAAATATCTAAAGTCAATTATTCTTCTTGAAATTCGATAAAAAAATCTTAAGCTGATTGCAAAACACACAAATCAATGCAAAACGACACCTCATTAGGTATCGCTCAAATTGTATCGTCTGGGCGATAGCGTTTCGACGATTATTGACTTACGTGAAGCAAATGTTCAATCGTCAAAACGATATCGTCTGGACGATAAACGATTATTAAAGTTACGTGAATTAAAGCTATCGTCGAAACGCTATCGTCTGGCGATAATCGACATACGGAATGAGTGCCCTGGGCACTCATTCCGTAACTCTGAGAACGATAATCGTTTGTGCGATAGTAGTCAACGATCTCGTCATCAATTTGCTTTCCATAACTATATCACTATCGTCTCGTCTATCGTCTTTTGTATACAACGAGAGAGAGCATTGAGAGCACTGAGTTTCCTTCAGAGACTTTCAAACTATAGTGAAAATTCCAATCAGATGTCGTTTAAAATGTCATAAATGACTTTTTTTCAATTATTTTGTGTTTGATGCCGGAAAATTTGGAAATTGCAAAGTGTATTAAATTATACCTTAGTTTATTAAAATTAACAAATAATACCGAAGAAATGTATTTCAGCAATGCATATGACAATTTTAATTGCTTTCATGAATGACCATCCGGTCTTGGCCAAGGGTAATAAGCCAAACAGCTACCAAGCAAAATATAACATCAATAAAATAATTGAAGTTGAAGCGAGTTTTTTATTTCATCCCTCATTTTTGAAGCCAACTGTCTCATCCGGTTATTCCCACTTAGGGCTTGCGAGTCGTTTAAAATTGCACTTGCCAAATCTTCGTATTGTTCGATTCCTGTTATGGAGGGCAGAACAAACATTTGCAAAGATCGCAATTTTTCTGGGTTCGTAGCTATACTTTTTATTTTTTCAAGTACAACTCAACATCGACCTAAGGATTATGACAACATGTAATTATTTAATGCCATATGAAATGATTTACGTTTTGTACCTTTGGAAACAGTAAACACCAATACACCTTTCTACAATATTTCTTGCTTTTGCATGAGCTTCATACAAAATAAGTTTAAAATATAGGTATTTATTTATTTGGTAGTATGTATTTGAAAAATATCTAAAGTCAATTATTCTTCTTGAAATTCGATAAAAAAATCTTTAGCTGATTGCAAAACACACAAATCAATGCAAAACGACACCTCATTAGGTATCGCTCAAATTGTATCGTCTGGGCGATAGCGTTTCGACGATTATTGACTTACGTGAAGCAAATGTTCAACCGTCAAAACGATATCGTCTGGACGATAAACGATTATTAAAGTTACGTGAATTAAAGCTATCGTCGAAACGCTATCGTCTGGCGATAATCGACATACGGAATGAGTGCCCTGGGCTTTGCTTCGACTGGTAGTCAAACACCCTCATATAGATTGTATGAAATTTAGTAGCGCAATTTCTTGCGCTAAAATCCTACAAGCGGGAGACATTTTTTAAGGGAGTTTTGGATTGTGAGTGTGCGATGTGTGTGTGCGCATTCAGGGAATATTGTATCGCAAATTTTAACGCTAAAGAAAATTTTAAGAGAACATTTTTGTATGGGAGAATGTGTTGTGTCTTGTGTGTTTGGGTAGGAAAATATGATTTGGAAATAATGTAGATAGTTTTATTATTTAGTATTCCATTGTTTGTTGCAATTATTAATCTTCATAATAATTTTAACTTCTTCATTTGTTGTATTTTGCGTATAAAATGTATTTCAAAGAATTTATTTTCTTGGCATATTTTCTTGGTTTAGCGCAGCTAAACTAGCTAACTGAGAGGAATCGCCACTGGCCCAAGGGCCAATTCTTGATTGTTTGTTTTCTGGGAGCGCGTCGAAATTCTGCTTTCAAAATCCTGCTTTGAAAAATTCTGTCTTTACACGCAAAATTTCTTTTCTTTTTTTTTTAGTTCTGCTTTTTTCCAACTAACAAATGTAAAAAATATAAATGTAAAATCTATATAAATTTAGATTTATTTGTATGAATTTTAAATTCAGAACAAAAAATAAAATAAGCAATAAAAATGAAATAAAATATTGAAAATATTAAAAAATATTAAAAAAATGCAAAATTTAATTAAAAAAATAAAATTAGAATTAAACAAAACAGTAAAAAACGAATTTGAAAATATACAATAGAAAAACGAAAATGTTATAAAAAAAAAATAAAAGTAGGTTTCCAAAATATTCCAAAGCGCTTAATTTTGTAAAAATAATTTTGACCATTCCAGAATTTTGACATATAACTATCCCCTCGGCAATTAACTAAATATCAAAACATAAATTCAAACCCGACTCTTGCACTTTCTTAAAAATCTCTCCTGTTAGTGAGTGTTGCTGCTACTGAAGTTCCAATCCAACGTTTTCCGTGTGTTTCCATAAAAATATTCGGAAAAACCTGCAATTATGAAAATCGCAAAAAAAAAATGGAAAAATCTTACTTCACAATTTTTTTTTAACAAAATAACAATAACAAAAAAAAAAAAAAAAGAAAAAAAAGGAAAAGAACTGAATACGAAAATGGTAGCATGCAGCGAAAGTAAGTATGAAAAAAATGTTGAAATTATTGCTAATGCAGGCAAAATCTGAAGCGCAGATTTCTGGTTGTTAAAAGTCTGCAGCTGTGTTAAAAATATGCAATTATGGCAACGCTGGCCTTGACATAAATTGAAGGGTTGTAAGTCGAAAGGGTTTAAGTGCCAATTGTATTATTTCGAGATATAACAAAAAAAAAACACAATAAAATTAACAATTCAATTACAAAAATGTTTATTTTTATTTAAACAAATTAAATACATAACCTTCAACTATAGGAAGTCGAAAAAAAAAAAAAAACAATAGGAATCCAAGGAAATAATACTAAATAAACATTCAATATGTAAGAATGTCTTACGTGCCATATAAAGATGCCATATAGAATGCTTTATTTTCGGTGGCAATGTATGGTAGCATGCCCTTCAAATCCTTCAATTTTTCGATCGAAATATTATTTCGAGCTTCTAACGCTGGTAAAGTGTAGTTTTTTAATTGGTTTGGAGACTTGCCTTTTTTTAAATGCTGACACTATCCCACGGTACTGAGTCATCGTGCAATTCCATAAAATTAACACGAGGTAACTTATATTTTATGATGTGGATCCAAGAAATAGTTTAAATTTTTAACTTTGTAGTATGTATTTAAGAAATCCGTGGAAGCCTTTTTCCGGTCTTTTAAGTCATTATGGTCCAAACTGATCACTTAAAATGAATTTTTGTGACATGATTCTCGCATCATTTTGTCCACATCCTTTTGTTCAAAATTGAACTACTTTCTTCCTTTTTTTCAATTTGAGTGAAATCTCGATCGCAGGACATGAAGGAGTGAACATTGACGAAGTATTTATTAGTTCAATAATATATTTCTTCCTTAATACAAAGCAACAATAACAGCCACCAACGTACGCAATAACTCCCCGCACATACACGGGCACAGACCCTTTTCACCGAAAGTTGGTTGGCACTTAGACCCCGTTACAACTTTATTTGTATGTGGGTAAACTTTTAAAAGAAACAGGCACTTCGATCCATTTGTATATTATTAGGCTTGGCACTTAGATCGTATTTTCGTAAAAATATAAAATTTTTACTTTTTGGCACTTAGACCCTTTAGATTTACAACCCTTCAATTGACGTTTGCCCACTACATACTCTCTCTCTCTCTCTTTCTGTAGTCACCTTTCGTGCCAGCGTTGCCAGACGTTCAAAATATTAAAATAAATATAATGTTAATAAAAATACCTACATGTACAGTCCATTATAACGAATAACCAATATAGTGAATATATTGATATATATTCGATATATTGAATGCTTTTCAGATTCACATTAGTTACTCTGTATAGCGAATCGTGCTCAAGCTTTGCTATCCGATATAAGGAACGTATATATAAGCTGGTTTAAGAACCCTGAACGTATTTAAATGGCAGGACCGTCATCTATTCATTTTTAAATCAAATAAAACCTTTTAAATAAACACATTTCGCAATGACTTATTTTTTGTAAGAATACCTAGTATAAAAAGTCGGACGATATAACGAACGCGCTCGATATAATGAATGCCATCAGACATTATATCATTCGTTATACTTATACAGGACGTCCACTGGAAGTTTCATTAGATACTAATTTGTATGTAGGTTTTAAGGTTTGTGATTGGATATTTAATAAAGCGGACAGTGATTGGTACAAGGGGGACGAACCGCATTTTGACATGAAAGAGAGGAACGTCCAATACAACTATCAAAATACATATATAAATTATATTTTTCTACGTAAGCAAATTTTAAGGTTACCAAAAACGATATTTTATAAAATAATTTGTATTAAAAAAACAACAGCCCATATTTCCCCCTAAGCCCCAAAATCTGGGGGGAAACCCCCAAACTGGCTACACTGTTCAATGCTAACCTTGTTTTTGTTTTTCTCTTTACAGACCATTTTACTGCATACACACTGAATTTCGGCAACCAGAAAACAAGGATTCATTGGCCATATCCATGGGCAAAACATTTTAGGATGTAGGAGCACGAAATTTGTCTTCCTTGTGTGTTAATTTTTTTTATTTTCCAACAACCGGAAGTAATTAAAATTCTCCATACATCCTCCACACACGGTCGCAAACAGCCACAGTCCACAAAACATAGACGCGCACGCAAACATCAACTCAAATCAGCCCGAATTGCCGGAGGACCTGCAGCAGAGCAACAGCCACTACCCATAACATTACATGGATGTTCAGCTGCTTATTAGCAAATGTGAACGAATGTTTATAGCAGCAGTGCATCGTTGTCGCAGCTAGAGTGCCAAAGCGGAAAGGACACTTTGTTCGCATTTTGTATTTTGTCCGGGGCTATTTGAAAGCGTGTAGTGTTACAAAGCAAATAACCGTAAATAGTCGAAATTAGACGACAGGAAATTGACCCACAAACCCGGCTGTTTCTAATTATTCGAGTGTCGTCCTTTTCGTCATCTTCCTTGTTTTTGTCGTCGTCGTGTTGATAACGGTGTGGTAGAGTATATAGTGCAGTTCTATTGTGTATTCCGGTTAGCAGTGCCGTTAGTATGCGAGAATCCGTCGTAATGGCGACGAAGTGTAAACTGCTTACGAGCAGTACTGCGGGAGCCATTTTTCTGGTACTGTTATTGCGAATTTGTTCGGTAAGCGGTGTTATTGATCGACTGGTGGTTCAAACTACTAGCGGTCCGGTTCGCGGTCGTTCGATAACGGTACAGGGCCGAGAAGTGCACGTCTACACGGGCATACCATATGCCAAGTCGCCCGTCGATGATCTGCGGTTTCGTAAACCAGTGCCGGCTGAGCCGTGGCACGGTGTGTTGGATGCCACACGACTCTCCGCGACATGTGTTCAAGAGCGGTAAGCATTTATGAAATAAATTCACATAACATTCTTGTAACTTTTTGTATGGAATTGGCTTAAGAAAAGGCGCGTGTAACACTTCGGCATCATTCATAAGCCATGTCCGTACAAATTTTCAACCAAGTACAGAACGAAAGATCGGATTCGAGTCACTGCTGAGAGAAGGTCTTTCAAATCCAAATATTTTTAGCAAATCACTGGGCCCTACCAATGAACATTATTAGTTTGTACTAAAAAAATTGCAGTTCACAGTGGTTAATTTTCCATACAAATATCGCATTTGTGAGCTTCCGTAAATTTAAAGTCAAGATTTAAATTTAAATACTATGAGCGCACTGATCGAGCGCTAGTAGGCTATTCAAGTTTGCGCTCTTTCAATCGCTGATCGTCCAATGTCATACCGTGGTTTTAATCGGCCATTTCGGACAGATTAGCCTTAATTGGGCAACAAGCAAGTTCGGCGTCATTTGTGCTGGTACGACCGCACAGAAATTGTATGGCTGGTAGTTCCAATCGATGGTGAAGAGTACCGAAAAAACTTTTCTTTCACAAAAATTGTGTTCACTTTTTTTATAGGTCTGTCTGAAAATGTGTATAAAGCTTAAGGCGAGAAAGCTCCTTTCTCACTGGTACACCTTATTCGAGACAAACTAACAAACTGCAACTGAAACTCGAATATGGTCTTACCAACATTTTTACAACTTTAGGTTTGATCACACATCTATTTGATAGATGTTACTTATAATTGTCTACTAGATGGCGCTGTTGGACCTATGGTCATTATGGCACATATCAATCGAAAAGAAGCCGTCGCCACAGAATTTTCGTTTCGGTGGAGTCGATTTTACTCCCAAGTCGCGCCTATAGATGTTTCACATTGAAAAAATAAATAAATTCTATAGTTTCAATAATAATTAAGTTCTAACGATATGCACAATGTCGGCGACATTAGGGAGGCACCACTTGGCACTTACATCTGAAAATAAAAATTCCAAGAAATTCCTGAACTGTGAAAACCCTTCTCACAAATTCAAACAAGTTCCATACACTTTAAATTTTCCACAACTTCCGAAATTTATTCGCGATGGAAACGAATTTCTGCGAATTTTATTTGGAAATAAACAAACTTCAGCACAGTGCTCCCAGACTTTGAAGACAGTTTTCCCCTTTTCATAAATTCGAAAAAAAAAGTTTCTCTTTTTTCCCCCTATTGGAATTTGCATTTATTTTCATATAACAAATTACAAAATGTACATAATTATCCGTTCAATTATCTAGTTTAGTATGTCTGACAGCTGTGTGACTTGATGTATCTCAGTTTTGTTGGGCTTGGGTCTAACATAATGAACAGCTGTTTCAGTTGACGTTTATGGAGGGGTAGCCGACGAATCCAGCCAGGAAATTGGTGATTGATGTCGTTTTCTATTGGGACCACCAGAAATCTTTTTCAGATCTCTGATTTTACGAAGCTCATGGAACGCGCAACGAAATTGAACTGCTTTTGTAAATGGATTAGTGCGTTAATTGTAAAGAATATCAGCTGTTCAAATGGCATTCGTTTTTGGCAAAATCACAAATGGATATCGACCTGAAAAATGTTTCGCCTGTTGTAGATTTGTAGTCTTCAGATGACGAGGGAAACAATTAAGATAATAATTCCCTCAAAATTATATCCATGGCTATTTGTGGATTTTGTTATTTTGGTTTACATGAAACCTTGCGCATTTGTCTTGAAAGCAAACTTCTTAAACTGACGTAAAACAGCTGTGTAAACTATATTGGTAAGTGTAAATCTGAAAAAAATATCGAAATTTGCAAAAAGTGATCCAAATCGAAAAAAAGATTGATTTTTCTGCCCAATGGAACATTAAAAGTGATTTAGATAGGGAAAAAGATTGATTTTTGGTCCCAATGGAAAACGACATGAGTACTAAGTTGACAGTTCCCATATATGCGGCCAAAAGAGAAAAGTGACGTCCAATTAAGTTTTTGCGTTCATCAAGTCTAGACATTGTTTTCGACTTAAGATAACTAGATTTTTTTAATGTGCCCAGGTATTTCCATTTCTATTTGATATAACTAACACATACCTAATATCAAAACGAGTGAATACATTCGGACACACACAAAACCCTACGTAGACGTTCGATGGGCTGTTTTCTTGTATGTAATTTAGTATGGAAATTTCATTCTTAGTAAAATTTGGCATTTTTGTTTGTAATGATGAAAAGTCATTTTTATTACCCGACTGGACACAAGGACGGTTATGTGTTTCGCGCGTATCCCAAATGTATGTTCCTATACCTACGTGACGCCCTGTAACCTAAACGGCTTGACCGATTTTAGAGTGAGGTGTCATTAGATTCGTGTTCTTCCCCGGAGTGCCATGGGCTAAAAAGATAAAAATAAAAAAACCCGACTGGCTGTAAATAAAGAGCTAAAAAGATATGAGCAAGGCACATTCAAGTATACGCAAAGGCATATTCACATGAGAGAAAATTGCGAACTACGAACACGCGAATATTCGTAGTTTCTGACATTTCATTCACATGAAATTTTTTTTTTTGGTCACAGATAACCGCGTATCAGTTTCATTTTTAAAGGTTAAGTTCGAACGAATTTTGGGTTTATGGATCGCCACTGTTTTGTGTGGATTGTGAATAAAGTGTGACAGTTCGCGGCAAGAATTTTCTATTCGCGGGAAAATTGCTTTAACTGTTAATTTAGCTGTTTAAATCAATTCAGATTCATGTTTTTTTAGACTAGATGTTAGAATAATTAAATATATTGGTTTTGTGATATAACAAAAAGTAATTTTCAATTCATAAATACAGTTTTTTTTTATTTATTTTACTTTTAAGTAATTTAAGCTGCAGTTTTGATTTGTTCGCCTATTTTAAGGCGTCCGTCGTTTTCACCTTTTTCGTTACCTATATAAGCGACAAAATTGTCACTTTATCCTCTATCTGAGATCACTGCTTCAGCCCAGTGTTGCCATAAAATTATTTAGAAAAATCTGCAATTATTACAAAAAAAAAAAAAAAAAAAAAGGCTGCATTGCATGATCTACGGAAAAATCTTACTTCACAAAATTTTTGTATTATTTAAGTAACAATAAAAAAAAAAACGAGCTGAATACGACAAAGATAGTATGGCCGCTGTATGCGAGAGGGCGCAGGAACATAAGTCTCCGGGACATAAGTCCCAATTTTTAATTTTGGGACTTATGTCCATCATAAGTGAGACATAAGTCCCGAATCGAATTTGGGACGTATGTCCTACCCTATTGGGACTTACGTCCCAATTTTTTTTTTGCCGAAGATGGGACATAAGAACCAAATTTTCGCATAGACAATATTTACCAAAATATTGTGGAAATCCATTACGCATCCAACCACCAACAATTGTTCTTAATTAATTAAATTAATTAAACTAATAGTTTGGAACAAACCAAAAATATACTCTAACCAAATATTTTAATTTTATTTTCTTAAATTCTCAAAAACTAGAGTTTTATATTTTCTTTTGAGTACATATAATATGAGAAAATATGTTAACAAAATTTCTTGCGTTTGACAAAAAGCTTATAAAATTCTGGGTTTTGAGAACTTAAGAAAATAAATCTACTTATTTTCTCAAATTCTCAAAATCTAAAATTTTGTTAGTTTCTCTTTTCGCGCGTGATCCAAAGTCTGAGCCCTTACAAAACATTTGCAGTGATTATAATCTCACTTTTCATTTCCCCGAAAGTAGCTTTTAATATCAAAAACTGGACTAAGTAAGAAACAAATTACTGAAATGCTTGCATTGTGATACGCAAATTGTTAGTAAACGTATTGTTTTTTTTTTTTTTTTTTGATGTGTAAACATCTAAGCGCGCGTTGTTGGAATCTGGTGGACTAATTCCACACATTTAACTTGCGGGGACGGAAATGCGTCACTGTGTTTTATCATTGCATACATTTTTTGGAATCTGGTGGAGTAATTCCACACATTTAACTTGCGGGGACAGGGAATGCGTCACTGTGTTTTATAATTGCATACATTTTATTATTGCATACGTTTCTATCATTGCATACATTTATGAGCTGGGGCATATTAATTTCAGCTTTTTGTTGATGTGAAATAAAATTTCTCCATTTCGTCCTTGCACCGTACTCAGAAGAAATTTCAAGAATTCTGCAGGGAGATTATCATCTTTTGCCAATGATCATAAGCGGAGACTTCAATATCAATTTTGCAACTCCAGATGCTCAACCATTTATTGATTTTATGCAAGATAAATTTTATCTTCAAATGAACTCCACCCGGAAAATTTCAACAACACGATATGGAACAACCATCGATGCTGTCTTCCAGCGTAATCTAGATAAATTACAGTCTCGAATGTACATATCTTACTTCAGCTACCACAATCCGATTGTATCTATTCTACCGAAACTAGCACAAAACGAATAAATTATTGTTATTTCATCATAGGTATATCATGAATACGGTTATTACAATTCCCTCTTTTCTCAATGACATGTATCAAGCCACACACATACCGCACGCACGGTGTTTACACATATTTCGGGACTGTTGGATACAGTCGCACCAATTTTTTTTTTTTTTTGGAATTTTAAGTAATGCAGAGAGTTAACTCTTCTGGGAAAATCTTTAAGCTTATAAAAACAAAAATTGTTGGGTGGGACATAAGGCCCAAAATTTTTATTTGAGACTTATGTCCCGATGGTGTGGGACCTAAGTCCCAAATCGAATTTGGGATTTATGTCTCACTCAAGTGGGTTATAAGTTCCAACATTAAAAATTGGGACTATGTCCCTGTGCCAACAAAATCTGAAGCGCAGATTTCAGGATATTAAAAGTCTGCAACCAGGTTGAAAATCTGCAAAATGCAGACAAATCTGCACTTCTGGCAACGCTGCGTTCGACCACAAAATGTCTCAATGTATTTATGCATACCTCCATCTGTTTAGAGGTTTGCAAATCAAGAACCGCACTACCAACCTTTGTACAGGATTTATGGAAATATTTACTCTCTTTCGATTGCAGTCTGTCAACTGTCACATGACTGCACCATTTATAGAATCCTTATCCATACTAAGTTCAGTCAAGTACACAGCTCGCGTTTGTCAATTTAATTATTTTTCAACAAGGCTGTGTCTCCAGTGTTTTAGTTCACATGCAACCAACATTTTCCACTCCCAATTAAGTGGAGAAAAAAAAAACCGACTTCGCGGCCACTTGGGGTAAATCTTTAAGATACACATCGCGTGCACATACAAACGCTCTCCAGCTGCACTAATCCCGGCATAATTTGACCTTTAGCAACGCCCCAATTCAATAAATCTCAATATGCATACACAGCCCCAAACCAAAGTCATTTCATAATTACCACCACACCAAGGGTGGGTTCTGGGTTATGTGTGCAGAGGACCAAAATTCGGTCGCGCCTTTCACGTCTCACCACCACATCAAGTTGTGCGGAGCCACGACGAGCGCGCTATATACGCCAGTTCTCGTTCGCGTATTTCTTTTAATTAAGATAATCACGTTGATATACTTTAAGAGTGCACAGGCTGTCGTGGATGGGGTTGGGCGGGCGGCGGGCGCTCTTACCCGCCCGAACTAAGCCGGACAGAGCTGGAGTATCTCCGAAGTACCCTCGGGAATGGTGACGTTGATGGTGGCAGGGGCGCGGTAAATCACTTTAGTGACATGGTTTCCATTTGCAAATCACAGAACAGCCGCTTTGCTCTGCAAATGCAGATGAAGAAGACCACCAGCACCAGCCTTCAAAGCCAGCAGACCCACTTTATTTTCTTTCACCCCCTTTCCTTCCTCACAGTTGCCACTGTTGCTCTGGCGGGTGTTGTTTTTTTTTTCTTCTTCTTCTTCTATACAACTGCACTGCACTGCACTGCTTATGGTGCGCAATTGTACTCCTCTATTGCCAGCGACAACGATGACAGCGACGAGGAAGCGCCAAACCTCATCCTTTTCATTCTCCATGCGAATGTAGTGCACCATGAAGGAGTATCGTGATTATTGTGGTGTACTACTATAGCTGGCACAGTTGGCGGTAGGTAGACGTATACCAGGATATGCGGTCGCCTTAAGGATTTCTCTCTACTGCATCTCGCTCGCTCTCTTATTCGTATTATTTGTGTGCCCTCGTTGTGTTATTAATTTATGCGAGCTAAAGTGGGGATTTGTAGTTCATGAAAACAGGTGAGTGGAATGCTGCAGTAGTGACGTCATATATTCAGGATAAATAGAAAAACACACTCAAGGATATATGCACGAAAACAAAATTTTTATTACGACGGTTAGTTTTTCGGTTAAGTCGCCTTCCTTGTAACGATGGATGGAGGTTGCGAGACGATTATACGAATTAAAATAAATAATTACGAGGAAAAAGATAAATGTGAAATATATCCGCGTAGCGTTGCCTTGGAATGACAAAGTTAATTGCGCACAACAGCCTCGGCTGGCATTGCAGCTAGGAAGCGAATAAAGCTTACGCGGAACTTTGTGAAATCATGGAACATATATAGTGTTTTTGGTTTTTGAAAATATAAAGGGATGACCCTCCCCGGGGGGTTTCGTAAGGTTCCTAAGGTTCCTACTGGGTGTGATCAAATCGAAAAGAAGCCCAAGGAGACCAGGTTTATGCGATATTTGCAACTTTGCAAACATGGATCTTTCAAAGGAGCCAAGCTCCATTTTGCAGCACCCGGGAGGTGCTAAAGCAGAGCTGGTAAGATAAAGTTTCTCTATACAACAGATTTCGTCTTTCGAGTCAGAAGTTTTGAACAAACCAAAGTAGAAGCGGTTTTCTTGGGGAAATCCTTTGCCGGGCCTCTATACCAGGTTGATCATTCCCGGTATAGGTTTGACTAGACTTGAAATATTGTTTCCATGTGCAGAACTCGGTTCCAAGTCTTTCATTGAAGCCCCACTTGACAGCAGTTTCACTAACATGACATTCTAAACTAACAGAAGACAAGTCGCTGACCTATATACCTTTTAAAATACTAAAATTTACAACAAGTTAATTGCAAAACTAACAACATAATATGTGCAAGCCTTTCCCTACAGAAAAACACTAACGGCAATAGGTACCAAATCATTTTAAACGTTCGCGCTAAATATTTTGTAAAGGTCACAATATGCAACTTTGTATGGAAAATTTCGCCATTGTGAGTTCGAAAATTTTACCTAGACGCTATAAAAAATGTTTATAAGTATCACGGGAAGTGGTTATGTAAAGTAATTGCACGTTGCGACATTTGGGCACGGCCCTAAAGTCAAAATAAATTAAGGGCAGCAGCATCCAAGTTTGAGTCCTATTTGAGTCTGTTCCACCGGGTGGCTTAATTATTGACCCTTAAAGGCAGTGGAGAGATGACTTGGCGAATGGTTTAATCAACTCGAATTCGTCCCCAAGAGTTGGTCGAAAGTAAGTATGCCTAATGAATGCATCCACAGCCATTCACCTATAGAGATATAGGTCTTCTTAACATTGCATACAAGATCCTGTCTATCGCCTGAAATCATTAATAAATAAAATAAAAGTCAGATCATGGAGAAAACCCAAAAAGTACAGTTCGATACTTTCCATCTATTATTTACCTAGTTTAAGGTCACAAATGACAGCATTTGAAGAGACGAGCTATACAAAGCCAAGTCTAGTTTTGACATTCCTACAAAACTCATCCGTCTGTATAGGATGAGGACAGAGTAAGCTCACTGCTGCCTACACCTTTGATTTGAAAATAGAATTTAGGAAAAGTGCTCCCATGCGGCTGCTTTACGATTGCATATTTGAGGAAATTGTGCGAAATTCACAAGCCATTGGGTTGGGGTCAAAATTCTAGGTAGGTCAAAATTATTTTTCTGCTTTCAAAATTCTGTTTTAAAAATGTTGCTTTTCTAAATTTTGCTTCTCTAAATTTCGCTTTTCAAAATTCTGCTTAACGAAACTTTTTTCTGCTTTTTCCAACTAACAAATGTACCTAAACGAAACAAAAGAATTCAATACCTATTAAAAAGAATTTTAAATTTATAAAAAATGAAAAATAAAAAGTTAGAAAATAAAAATACAACTAAAAAGTAACAAGACAAACTAGATTAGGCATTGAAAAAAATGTTAAATATGAAAAAAGCAATATCCTTTGAAAAAAAAAAAATAATAATGCGAAATTTAATTAATTTAAAGTTCTTCTATTGTTTTCAGAATTTTATAAAGCAGTGATGGGGAGAACATTTTATTATTTTAATTTGTATTTTTTTTTTTTTAATTTTAACTTCTATTTTCTTAATTTTATTAATTTTTTTTTAATTTAATTTCGCACTATGTATTTTAAAATGTTTGTTTATTTTTCAATAGATATTGTTTTTTTCATATTTCAATTTTTTTCAATATCTAATCTAATTTTTCTTGTTTCTTTTTATTTTTTAATTTTTTTATAAATTCATTTTTTTTTTAAATATCGATTTTTTTTCTTGTCGTTTACATATTTTGTAAGTTGAAAAAAAGCAGACTTTTATTGCTTTAAATTTGAAAATCAGAATTTTGTAAGCCAGAACTAAAAAAAATCAGCATTTTACAGAATTTTTGTGTAAAAACGCAGAATTTTTGCAAAGCAGAATTTGCATCCGCCCCCGAACTGTATACATAGATAGGGTGTCCATATACCTCAAACGAAAAAAGAGGACTTACTTTATGATCACCAAACAATAAATAGATCTCGATTAAAGTGGCGCTAGTTACGTTGTCGTCAACAATCAACGTCATCTTACATGAGAGCCCAAGCCTAGCGAAACTCAACAGCTGAATTTGCTTAATCCAGTGAGATGAGAAATTCAACCAGCAAGAGCAAACACCAGAAGAAGCCACGTAGTGTTACCTCTGAACATTTTCAAAAAGAGTCCAAAAAAGAGTCCTGGATGAAAAAAGGAGTCCTATTCCGATTTTAATATTTTCTTTTCTTTTTTAAAGAAACAAACTGTTCAATTCAAATTCAGGTTAAAACAAATTCTTTCCAATTCAACTAATACGAATAAAAGCAATTGTGAATTATAGAAAAAACTTCCTAAATTTTTAAAAGGAGTCCGAATTCACTGATTTACAATAAGATGAGTCCGGAGTTCAGGTGCTCAAAAAGGAGTCAAAATGCCTCAAAAGCGTCCCGAAGGAAACACTGCCGCCATAATGCTCAGCATATTCTATGTCATTTTGTATGGAAAGAAAAATAAAGCCAGTGTTACCTCGTCTATGGAATAAATCATATTGTTTTGTAAAATGTTGGTTTTTGTTTATTTTTGTTCGATCGGTCGTGGCCGCTCATAAAGCGCGCACAAGTGTACGACGACCTCAGCCAACTTGAAGTGCCTTACTGAAAGCTAGGTTAAGACCACTCTATAGCTGAAAAGGCACACAGAAGCCCAAGTCCACCCCGGACTTTAGCGCTACCTAAGTAAGTAAGACAATTTTTACTTGGCCTGAATACGACGCTGGGTTCATTTATGTTAATATCTTCTTGGCATGGGCATTGCCACTACGGTATAGTGATTTAGCAAAGTCTACATCTTATCGATTAACTGCACAAAGCACGTAAGAGCCCAAAGTTCAAACAACACTTGAGTTTCCAATCAATTCTTGCAAATGCGATGTAAGAAAAACCGATTTCGACTTGGTCCATTTTGTTTATTGCTAATAATAAGATACACTCAACTCATCCCTGTGAAGTGGCACATGGCTGAGAACAGAACAAACACCTACGCAATCGTATTAAAATTGAAATTTCTCTTTTTTATTTCTTCCAGATACGAGTACTTTCCCGGATTCTCTGGCGAAGAAATATGGAATCCCAACACAAATGTGTCCGAAGATTGCCTGTATATAAATGTGTGGGCACCAGCAAAAGCTCGATTGCGTCACGGACGAGGCGCTAATGGTGGTGAGGTAAATAGATTATTATTTGTTTATTTTTTCAAACAGCTATTGTAGTGTGTAGTGTTATTAACTCATGGGAAATTAACACTCCTAATGGGAAATAAAATCACTTTCGTGAAGTGGACTTAGTTCCCATGTAAGGTGGGAAATAAATTCCGAAAACTCTGAGTGGTTTTATTTTCCTTTTAATGTGAAGTAAGTGCTCACTGTCGACAAAGAATAAAGTAAATTTAAAGAGTCAAGGATCATATATCTAGTCTAGTTTTGGCATCCCTGCAAAACTTGTAAAATTTATTCATCAATATGCTGAATGTTGACGCAGTGGCTAAGTGGTTAGTGGGGTTCCAGGTTCGAATACCGCAAAAACCCAAATTCCAACTTAGAGTTTATTTCCACTGTTTCATCTCTCGTAAACGTCTGACAAACATCCGAGAATAGAACTGTCTTAAAAGAGCTTCTCAATTAGCCATTTGGAATCGGCATAGAATTGTAGATCCCTTCCATGAAAAACTGACACAAAACGAATGGTTGTGAGAAGCTAGGCCTAGGGTCCCTGTTGCGCCAACAATTTTGTCTATGCAGAATGTCGATGGAGAAAGATGGCTACTGCATCAAAGTCGGTAACGGAAAACCTCAATGAGGCCTGTGATTAAAAAAAAAAAATGTTTTAGGCGGCGCGGTTTGGCCACGTCTAAAGTAAGTTGTCAGCAAAAAGTCGGATAACGTCAAAATAAAAACAAACTAAAGTGGTAGTCGGTAAAAGCTTCAGACATCTTAAAAACCTTGTAACCGGAAATCTATCAGCCCATACTGAGTTTGTCACTGATGCTGCTTACAAGTATCGACTCAAATTTCCTATTAGGTATGCCTGCTACAATGTAAAAATTGAAGTAATGAATGCGGAATGTAAAATTCGACACCTGTGGTCCTTATAAAGAGGGAGAGTCAAGTCTGGCCGTCTACCGTATACCGTCACACTATATAAACATCCGCTGACGTTTCTGGTTGGTATAAGTCAAGACTTTGGGGATTTGTGACCACACGACCCTACAACATGTGATCACATTCAAGAAGTATTGCACTGTTTTCACGTTCCGCTTTGGCTGTCGATCCAATTTGACTTACATTGTGACCTTTCACCAAAGAAAGGTTGAAATGTTTTATTATTGATACATATTTTGAAATGTCTTTATAACCATCTTACCCTCCTTCGAGAAGAAGAAACGTACCAAATGTACAAAGTTCGTCAGGTGGCATACGGAGTTTCCCAAGTCCATGACGGTGGAAGTACTACCTTGCACCTAAACCAGGAATGGTGACAATTGCCGGAAATATCTTGCTTACGTTTAAGTAATTGCGATCTAATTGTTCACACTCTTTCATTTTTTGTCATTTAATGCCACATTTCCACCGGAGATAACTCCGAGATTAGGATGAATTTCGCGAGATTTATCACACAAATTCTAATCTCATTAATACGAGATTTAAAACTAATTCCGAAAACCAACAACTTTTGCACGTAGCACAGCTCGGGTTGTCAAAAATGTAAAACAAACACAGCTGCATTTGAAAGGAATGAAAAAGAAGACATCAAAAATGGAAAAATGGCACTCTCTCTCTCTCTCTCACTCACTCTCGTGAAACGTCATTCTGGCTCTCGAACTCAAATGGAGAAAGCGAGAGAGAATACGTCAACCTAACAGGGTTCAGGAATCTAGTTCGCTTTAAAGGCCCAAACCTTTAAAAAATTAAGCCCAATTTCGTTGCTCAGAAAGAAGCCCAAAAATCGTTGAAAATTTTGGTATTTTTCAGACTTATTCTCACCGCGGTTTTTTCTTCGACTACGCCTTGGATTTTCCTTGGATTTTATTTGACTTTTTTTTCTGCTATTGTGTCAACCCAAAAGGGCTGCAAAATATATTGGTGTGTGAGCAACTTGAACGGCTGTTCGATGTCACTTGATTGCAAGCCAAGTTTTAAGAGTGCGGGTTTGTTCGAGAATATTTCTTTTTTTATTTTTGTGAAAGAATAAAACAAACAAAATTAACACACAATTTGTGTTTTCATGGAAGAAATTTCTATCGTTTTTTAAGTAAAAAGATAGCCCAAAATATGACAAAGCGCCCTGGCAACCGTGCAACTTAATCCTCTTTTATTTCGTGGAAACACTTCAAGATCAAAATTAACCTTTTGTTCTTAATCTTGGAATTTGTGTATGATGAAAACGTAGCATAAAGTCCGCTGAAGTCGATTGAAAGTCATCATCGCCGTTAACAGTCGGCTATTTGTTTCTTTGGTCGTTGTACCCACTGCTAGCAGTGTCATCGGCAAAACTAGCTACGGTAGTACTTCATATTTGCGGAATATCACGCGTAAATAGCAGGTACAGGAGAGGCCCAAGGACGCTTCCTTGCGGCACACCTGCCCTTATTTCTTTAAATTCCGAATATTCGTTTCCGTGTTTGACACGAAAGTGTCTATTCTCTAGATACGATTCTAGAATTTTCCATAACCGTTCGGGGAGAACTTGTCTTAATATGCACTTGAGGCCTTCATGCCAAACCTTATCAAATGCTTGCGAAACGTCCAAGAATACGGCAGAGCAAATTTTATTTTCTTGTAGAGCTTTCTCTATTACGTCAGTTATCCGATGCACTTGATCGATTGTCGAATGTTTGCTTCTAAATCCGAACTGGTGGTCGGGTATAAGACGGTTTTCTTCTATAATTTGTTGTAAGCGTCTGAGTAATATCCTCTCAAAAACTTTGGAAATAATTGGAAGAAGCGAGATGGGTCTATAAGACATTTTTTCATTCGGTGGTTTGCCTGGTTTTAGAACCATTATGACCATTATGCGGTGTTTATAATGTGGAGAAGCTTAGTTAATGGTAGGCGCAGTGGCCTAGTGGTTAGTGTGTTGGACTACTACGCTAGGGGTCGAGGTTCGAATCCCGAAACCCAATTTCCAACTTATGGTTTTTTTCACTGCGCCACCTCTCGCGAACGTCTGACAAACATCCGAGAGTATGACTGTCTTGAAAGAGCTTCTCAATTAGCCGTTTGGAGTCGGCATAAAATTGTAGATCCCTTCCATTCGTTCCAAAAATGAAAACTCACACAAAACGAATGGTTGTGAGAAGCTAGGCCTAGGGTCCCTCCGGACCTGTTGCGCCAACTATTTATTTATTTTTTTTTAGCTTAGTTAATGCTTTCCGAGGTAGCATTTTTAGGAGTTCACCCGTGATCAGATCATAACCCGGAGCTTTTTTGGGCTTAAGTTTCTTTATTACTTGTCCGAGCTCGGTGAGTGTAGCGTTTATTACTATATTATTTTCAGATGTTCGTCTGTCTGACGCATAAATATTTCCATCAAGCGCTTGACCATCGAACGGCTTAAAAGTTTCTTCTAGATAAGCCCTGGAAAATATCCCCCTTCTCCTTGTCGCTTTTTGCCCAAACATCTTGGGTTATCTTAATAGGCGGCCCTGGCGATCTTCGGCCTTTTTGTGGATTTAATAGCCTTCCAAAGCGAGTAATTGGACTCTTTTTCAGCTGTTAGGCTTTCGAGGTAATTTCTAGCCTCGTCATTTTTAAAATCTTTGATCGACTTTGTTAGCAAGTTGGTAAGTTGATTTAAGTTCGCTTTATCTTGCGGGGCTCGAGTTTGTTGCCATCTTTTTCGCGCTTTTCGTTTTGTTCTGACCATATAAATTATTTCCTGCGGGTATTTGACGCAGTTATAGTTCGACGTTCTCTGCTGATGAGGAGTATTATTCCATGCAGCTTTCTGTACGATATTGACGAAGCGGTCGACGCAACTTCTAGTTCGTAAGGCGCCTTGAGTGATTCGCGCAGTTCAGTATTGTTCTGGACATCGTTTTTGAAGCCTTCCCAGTCTGTTTTGCCATTCGTTAGCCTTGGCGGTATTTCATTTTTTAAAAATGTCTCAGTCGTTGTTTAAATTACCGGAGAATGATCAGAAGAAAGATCAAAACATTCTTCAACTTTAATACAATTGGCGGGTAGTCCTTTTGTAATAAAGAAATCAATCAAATCAGGTATTTTAGCGACATCAGTCGGCCAGTACGTTGGTTTGCCTGTCGAATGAGAATCGCAATTGTACTGGCACTCATTCCGTAACTTTTCAGACGATTATCGTCGAAACGATAGAACCCAAACAAATGTAATGAAAGCTGACGATATTAAAAAAAAATCGAGCAGATTATAACTTCTAATGGTGATTAAAGTTTCCAAAACGATATCGTTCAGAGGATTATTGATATACGGAATCTGCCCCCTGCATACACACTTCGTAAAGTATTCTTCCCTTTCGCGATATGCATTTAGATCCCCAGAAACTATGTTTGGCGTTAAAATCACCTCCAATTATATGTCCGAGGGAATTGATAAGGTTCGAATAATCATTTTTCTCTATCTTGCATCATAGTGGACAGTAGATAGAAGGTATTTTAAAAAATTATTTCATTTCGATATTGGACCTGTACGGAGCTCACTTGCACTGTTTCGAGTTCTAATTGTAAATCGATTGAGTGGCCGATATACTCCTTTATATACAAGGATGCTCCACCTCTAGCCTTATTCGACGGGTGAACACTGAACGGCGTGATAGTCAATGTAACCTTTGATCTTTAGATTTGATTTCTCCTTCATATGGGTTTCTGATATCAAACACATATCGATATCTTTTTCCCTTAAGAAGAATTCTAGCGCTCCGAGTTTTTGCCAAAGACCGTTAGCATTCCACGTAAGTATTTTAAACATATTCGCTTCATATTTGGTTGTTTTTCTGTCTCGAAATATTACTTTCGAGCTTAACTAGCCTGTCGACAATTAGTTTATTCGTTTTGCTTTGTTCCTCAAGTCTCGACAGAATAATCGAAAAGACATTGGAAACAGTGTCTGGTGGATTATTAGTTTGTCCACTACACGATGCTGCAGCTTGCGCGTATGTTAGGATATCTGTTTGTTGATGTACGATGTCCGATGGCGTTTCTGTTGCCCGTTTTCCTTTTTTATTGTTGGGCTTTGCCGGTTTCGAGGTACTGATTGACACGGTTTTAAGCCTTGGGTTGTTTCGTTGCTTCTGTGGCTTCATGGATTGCATCCGTCTTTTTTGGAGCTCCTTAGCTACTTCGCAGCCCCGATAATTTGCAGGATGGTTACCATTACAGTTAATACACTGCGCGGGAGCTTTATTATTTGAATTGCAGTCAGTCGTCAGATGACTACCGGCGGTAGGTTTGCGTGTGGTTATATCCCTGGCACCGTTTGCACTGTGGAACGATTTTTTTGTTCTTACGCATAGGTTCAATTTTAACAACAATATTAAGGATTGTTTTTATATCATAAATTTTGTTTAAGTCAGTCTCAGTCTCAGTCTTATCAAAAGTTAGTATAAAGTGCGGGAGGCCACCATTTTTGGTGAAATTATTTTTCTAAACCAAAGATCACATTAAAAAAATCAAGTTACCTATCTTAAATCGATTAGATTGGTCTGGGCTAGACGCATGTTGCTATATTGGTAGGGAACTTCACTTTTCTTACGTCAGCCACATAAGCGAACTGTCAACTAAGTACTCGGTCATGAATTTCTTGACTTGATTCGTCGGCTACCCCTCCATGAAAGTCAACTGAAACAGCTGTTTGTGTGACCGATTTAAACCAATCAAAACTGAGACACATCAAGTCAGACAGCTGTCAGACCTACTAAACTGAACGTCCCCACGTGAAACATATTCTGGAACTGTGCGCTCCGTTTAATACTTGAAAGTGGACTTATGCGCCAGGCAATTAATGGGCCAGGAGACTCATGTGTGCGCTCTTGGCCGTTTCCCATGTCGTCACCGCCATAATTCGTTTGCTCAGTAATAAAAACTTACTGCATCCACACTTGCTTAAACATGTAGTTTTATTTTTCAGCTTTTGTATTGCCTTCCTAGCTAATCCCTAGTTTCCTGCCTGGACCCAATTTCTCTCTCAGATTCAAAGTGTGTACCCTGCTCCATCGACTCTCCCTCTCTTGGGTAAAAGCTCACCCAGCCAAATTAATCCACAGACTGGCTGATAAGAGAATCCACTTCGTTAGCCAAGTGCCGCTGCCAAAAACGTTCAACATTAACCACTGTCACTGTGTGGTTATTTCACACCCGATTACTCTACATCAGTGGGTATAGCGCCGCAACAGCCCTTCACCAGGCACTTGCCACAAGCAGCCAACTCCTGGTTAGCGCACCAAACACCCTTCGGTCCTATTTACACATCGATTGACATTCAGATGGTTGACTTTCCTTCAAATGTCACATTTTGACATTTAATCAGCTATTGACCTTTCATATTTAACCGATTGAGTAAAATAAAAGTTCACTAAATTGGCCGTTTTTTTTTGTTTTTTTCTTGTTTGCAGCATACGAGCAAGCCAGATGAACACAATCAAAGCCATCAGAATTCCAGCGGTCTACCCATGCTCATCTGGATATATGGTGGCGGTTTTATGACCGGCTCAGCCACCCTTGACATTTACAATGCTGACATCATGTCAGCAGTTGGCAATGTTATTGTGGCATCTTTCCAGTATCGAGTTGGCGCATTTGGCTTCCTGCATTTGGCTCCAGAAATGCCCGGCTACGAGGAGGAGGCTCCCGGCAATGTCGGCCTCTGGGATCAGGCATTGGCAATACGCTGGCTTAAGGATAATGCCAAAGCTTTTGGTGGCAATCCCGAGTGGTTGACACTGTTTGGTGAATCGGCCGGTTCGAGTTCGGTAAATGCACAGCTTATGTCGCCGGTGACCAAGGGGCTGGTAAAGCGTGGCATGATGCAGTCGGGCACCATGAATGCCCCATGGAGTCATATGACGTCGGAAAAAGCCGTCGAAATTGGCAAGGCGTTGATAAATGACTGCAATTGCAACGTCTCAATGTTGGCGGTAAGTTTTTAAGTGCTGTCTCTTGTATTGGAATTTGTTTTATAAATTTGTTTACGTATCTTACCAGGAATCGCCTCTGACTGTGATGGCCTGCATGAGGGCGGTTGATGCTAAAACAATTTCTGTCCAACAATGGAATTCGTACTCGGGCATATTGAGCTTTCCGTCAGCACCAACTGTGGATGGTGCATTTCTGCCATCCGATCCAATGACAATGATGAAGACCGCCAATCTCGAGGGATACGACATCATGATGGGCAACGTTCGGGATGAGGGTGAGTTTGCAATGTTCATCCAATTAAATAAGTCCGTACTTCAAATATGACATCTAAGACGTCATTGACAGTTGGAATTGACATGATTATTTTGTGGAACGCAATGCGTTATTTAAGCTGCGTTTGAATGGCGGGAAATTTGTTTGGCTTTGGGATGCGAAAATCATTTGGCAGTGTTGCCAGGCGCTTCAAGTGAAATTCCCCATTACAGACCTTAAAATTCACCCTTTTGCCTATTCTTCGTGGTGGGTATTGAGTATTGAGTAAACTGACTCAATGTAGTTGGAATGAACTTGTGCATATTGAATATGGATCATTTTCCATCAGTCATATCTCATACACGATTATAATGACACCCGCTACTTGCGTACGAGGAGTTGCGTCATTTTCGGAGCCATTCCACACAAAAGGGAGTTTCTTCTTGTAATTTCTAAAAAAAAAAAAAATGCATTGGGTGCGTTCACTTGTTAAATCTTTTAACCAGCTATAGGGCAGTTTGCGACAACTTCAGTGTCAAATAAGAAGAAAAAATCAAGTGACAGGGTGTAAAGAAAACACATTTTATGTGGCTGTAGCATAATTATGTTAAAAATTTACTGAAAAGTTTATAATCAAGTGGAAAAATAAGATAAAAGCATTGTAGATGACTTTGAGAAGTCATCAAGAGTATCCGATCTTTGCGTAAAGGCTACAACCTTCCAAAACTAAAAAGACTGCAAAGAATAGCCAGTGTAGCCTCGACGGGTGCAATGAGGTCGGCCCAAACGGATACCCTTACTGTGCTCCTGCATCTTTTACCTCTCGATCTTCACACCAAAGATGTCGCACTATTTAGCGGTACATATAAGACTCAGGGAGTCTGGGTGCTGGAGTGCAAGGCCGTTTGACTACAAACGGCATGATTACGCTTCCAATCGACTACATCACACCGCAACTTAATTTCAAAATAGGCTTCCAGGTAAGTTTCCCTTCCAGAGCTCAATGGAAGAGGAACGAGGTAGTGCAGGGTTTCGACAAGGTCTTATACACCGATGGATCTAAGATCAAATGTGGTGTGGGGACCGGGGTCTACTCAGAATCACCAAATATTTATATCAGTATCATATCGTTTGCCGGATTTTGCCAGCGTTTTCCAGGCTGAATTACTGGGTATCCGAGAAGGCAGCGCGCATCTAGGGCGCGACACAACGCATACACAAAACATTGCTATCCTTATCGATAGCCAAGCTGCCATCAAAGCCATCAATTCGGCTACCATATCCTCTAAACTGGTGCAGGAGTGCCGGAACGAGCTTGCCCGTCTGGGTGAACGTTTAAGTGCCACACTTCTCTGAGTACCAGGGCATAATGACATAAAAGGTAACGAGCGTGCAGATGAGCTGTCCAGGGTGAGTCAGCTCTAAACAGCTAATTCGCGGCAAGGGTCCATGTTCCACTAGGACTGGTGAAGGGACAAATTTATTCACATTTCCTGCTTGAAGCCAATCTTCAATGGAGGGGGTTGACCAACTGCGTCATGTCAAGGAAGATATGGCCTAAATACGACCAAAATAGAACAAGAAACCTGCTAAACAGAATCCACCCAGGCCAATTGGGGACCATACGGCCAAACTTGGGATCCCACATAACCCTCATTGCCGCAGTTTCGGGAATATAAATGAGAAAGAAACTCTCTCCCATTTCCTCTGCAAATGTCCGGTACTAGCAGGAGCCAGACTGCGCACGCTGAACCAACCTTTTTTCGATGACCTTAGCAATATTTCGGGTAAAGGGATATTAGATCTAATTCGTTTCCTCAACGCCACAGGTTGGATATAGGCACCGAATGCTTCGCGCCCTTAACAATCATCACAAACTAGGTCACACGAGTCGTGGTAACAAAAAGGCACATCATAGTGCTACTTGGGTTCAAAGCTGAGCCACCACTTTTAATTACTACCTATCGATCTCGTCGTCGTCTTTCTTCTCTCCAATATCGCTTGCTTCTTCAAGTGGCTGAAATTGTAGATCTTGAGCCTAAGGATAAAGCTTTGCTTTGAAAGCAAAACCTCATCCAGTAGTTCTTGTCAGACCAACAGAATGTCAGTCAGTGGTGGTCAATCCTTTTTGTATGACTTGTACATTTTTGGCCACCACAATGAGTCGTAAGTCCCGAGATTAAACAAGTACTTGAAGCTATTTGAGTGTTGGCAGCTTCAAAACTTCTTCGTACATTCATTCCTTGTGGTACTTCCTTGAAGTCTAGCCTCATAAACCTTTCAGATTGATATTTGAAAAATATTTCACCAAGCTTCTGATTGGTTCATTTTGTAGTTAAATAAATAAACAACAGTCCCGAAATATGTGTATGTGTAAACACCGTGCGTGCGGTATGTGTGTGGCTTGATACACGTCATTGAGAAAAGAGGGAATTGTAATAACCGCATTCTGGATGTATTATGAAATAACAATAATTTATTTTCAAACTCTGCGTGAGCCTTAACATGTCTGGGGTACTCTTCATAGGGCTGAGTGACTACCTGTAGTTGTAAAACTTCATTAATGTCCGTTCTCCTTCTTTTGGCTCGAACTGACGATAAATCCACGTTGACAGTTGATCGTGATGTCGTCGGTTCATTGTCAGTAATTGTCGCTCCAGTTTGGCTTGCGAGACGAGCTCTCCATTCACGCGAGCGTTCAGTACTCGTTTTCCCAACCATTTTTCCGACTTTCAAAGGTTTACTTGCACGTAAACGCGCCCTGTAATCTTTTGCACGTTCTGCTTCTGTCTTTCCCATATCTGAAAATATTTTAACGCATCTTCAATGACGGCAAAACATTGCATTATTGTCAGAAATATGGAATTGTACCAATTACGTATTTTTACGTATTTTTCTGCGTTTTACTATTGATACGCATGTAGGTACCTACAGAAGTACAGATGCGAGTTGGATGACAGTTGAGGTTAAGGAGTCACAACTGAATGAATTATAAACTGTGTATTAAGCAGTGAAATCGAACAGTGAAACAACGCGCACTTAGATGTTTACACATCAACAAACGCTCCTAACATATGCAGTGGAAAATACCCGTTTGCATTTCCATCCCCGCAAGTTAAATGACATCAACTGTTACACAGAAAATGAAAGTGTCATTGGAATTTCATTCGGCTTGCATTGCATATTATAGAGGTGCTGGTCTACGACATTTTTGTCAGTTGTTGTCCAGCTGTGATTTCTGCGTGCCTGATAATTCACGAAAGATTTGACACCGAATTTCCTCGAGATAGCCGTCACAGGGAAGAAATGTGAGACCATCATTTATATGAAAAACATGCTTTATTTCACATCAACAAAAAGCTGAAATTAATATGCCCCAGCTCATATATGTATGTAATGATAAAATGAATGCAATGAAAAAAAAAAAACAGTGACGCATATCCGTCCCCGCAAGTTAAACGTGTGGAATTACTCTACCAGATTCCAATAAATAGATGGCGCAACAGAGCCGTCGGGACCCTAGACCTAGCTTCTCGCAAACATTCGTTTTGTGTGAGTTTTTAATTTTTTGAATAAATGGAAGGGATCTACAATTTTATGCCGACTCCAAACGGCTAATTGAGAAGCTCTTTCAAGACAGTTATACTCTCGGATGTTTATCAGACGTTCGCTAGAGGTGGCGCAGTGGAAAAAACCCTAGGTTGGAATTTGGGTTTTTGCGGTATTCGAACCTCGACCCCTCGCTTAGTAGTCCAACACACTAACCACTGCGCCTTTTGTAGTTGTTTTCCTTAAAATTTCCTCCGACCTTTCCTCTTTTCCACTTTTGTTTATGAACCTAAATCATCCGATGGAGTTAAGACCGTACCAGATATCGCAACAATTGCCAGAGCACTCTTCAAGGACACACCATCGTATCGATAAGTTTTAAACCTCTCACCTCGCACATCGTTATGGAATTTTCTGTTTTATCAAACAAACACTCAACTACAACAAACAATAAAGGAAGTTGCCACCCGTACCATGGATAGCGATACATAATGTTAAGGAGGTTAAAAGCCATCGAGAGAAGATATACAAGCATGCAGATATACACTCGCACGCTGTCTGTCATTGTCTTGACTAGCTCATGCATGATTCTGAGGCATCATCATCCTCAATTGCGAATATCCTGGCCTTTCACACAAACACACACATGTGTACATTTTGTGTGTAAGTACTTTAAGAGAACTTTATTGACAATGACAGACGTTTAAGTTATTTACCACAGTCGTTCTGTTTTTGTTGTTTTTCAACTGTCATGACTGCCTTCCATTTTGTTGTTCGCTACTGGCAAGTGGCAACTGGCAACTGTCTTGCCAGCAACCCACATTGTTATAGTACTTGCCATCTGATGCAGAAAGAGGAGGATCACGTCGAACAGTTGTGTACTCCGTCATCGCCCTTCCTATAATGGCCAAAGTTAACAAAGTATTTACTACGTAAGAGGATTTACTGTAACGGAAAGCACTGACAAAAGGGGATTTTTCCATACACAAAAAAAAAAAAAAAAACAAAACAAAAAGAAGAAATACGAATAAAATGCTTTCAGGGTGCACGGTTAAAATTTCCTTCTTCTACTGGGTTACTGTTGTCGACTGCAACGAGTACGAAACGAACTATGATGGGTTCATGCTGAAATTAAAGTAACTTTTCTGTCGCAATGCAGAATCAGTTTATAACTACTGTTTTGCTTATGTGAATGGTATGCTTATGTGAGGGCCACCGTGGTGGGCCATCGAGTTAATGGGTTTTCGAAAAATGGAGCTTGCTGGTCGGTTATTTTGATTACACACAGAGTCTTGTTATATGATCGTAGATATCGTAGTTTTTACGATTTTGGGAAGCAAATGTCTCATTTGTCCAGACAATTTTTACGACTTCAAAAAGGAGCAAAGTATGAAACATACCACCATTCACGACGAGCTGCAATTCCTGATAAAACTTCAGTGTATGAACAAAATCGCGAAGCGGCTCAGTGATGCTGGACTACTAAGCGAGAGGTCTCAAGTTCGATACCCGGAAAAATACAAATAACGTCTAAAACACACGAAATCATTTCTCAATTCAGCCGTTTGTACTTGTCGTAATATTGAAGGTCGCAAAAATGAAACACACATAAAACGCATGGATGTGAAAAACTTGGCCTAGGTTACATTTACGGACCTGTTTCTATTTGTTTCATTTCATTTCTGTGAGTACCTACAGAGTAAGCAGTCTGGATGATGAAAAGCCAGCATGACTAAAGTTGCAAATTGGCACTTTTTCTGAGAGTCTGACACAAAATTTTGCTATGTTGGCTCTTTTTTAAGTTGGAAAAGACGCTTCAAAAGTTTTTCAAATGGTGTTATTTCGAAATAAAAACCTTAAAAATGTAACAGAGTTGCCTATCACAACACTTTTATAGTGTTAAGCGAGGCAATACCTGTTAAATCTCGTTCAACAATTTGAAATTTGCAAAATAGCTTCAGAAATGGCTTTTTTTAAGTACGTATCTCATTGGCCCTTTATCTTACGAATTTTCAGGATTCTGCAATGGTCACACTAGAAAACTACTTAAATCCAATGCTGCATTGATTATTTCAGGACAGATTTTAGTGCAAATCAAAAGACACAGTTGACTTTCCTCATTGAAAGGTTGACGCCTTGCATTGACTCTAAGTCTTTGCACAATCAACAAGCGACGTCATCTGAAAATCTGAAGAAACGTGGCTTGTAATAACCTGCAACTTGCTTCCTATACTCCTAGATAAGTCTTAATTTCCTCGTCAGCCACATTGAGGCTGATGGTCATCATTTTAGAGGATCCGATGAACATGCTTACAATACGTTACCGCTTTTTTCCCTTACAGCTATATTTTGGCGCAGTATTTGTGGCTGTTTCAAGGAACTCGCAAAAGATTTCATAAATATATTTCGAAAACTTTGTTATAAAAACACTTTACAGAATACTGTACTTACTTGACTTGAACTTTTAACCGTTTAGTAAAAGGCAATCTTAAGTGAGATAAGTTACGGGAATATTAGGAAGCTTTGTAGGAAATCAGTCGTATAATATGTTGTGTAGATGAACATTTTATTGAACCTATAATAGCTCGATAATGTAAGCAAAAGTTGCTGCAAAGGAACTTCTTCGATTTGAAAGAGCTTCCTGCTATTTTTTCTACTTGGCGATTTTTTTCAAAAGTCAGTCACTCTTGTCATTCATCGCATAAGCAAGCCATTCGTCTCCTGATCTATACCTTTTAGAAGGAAGAAATAAATTTCCCAAATGAAACGCAGACTAGACAACATTAGAGAGCGCTACATCACCATCCAATCCAACCATTCGAAACTGTGATTTTTGAAGCAGATGTCGACACCGCTAAGCTATCGTCAATAACACCTCTGAAGATCCAAATTCATCGTTCTATAAAGGAAAATGAGCTACGTCCGTCCAATTTGTCAAAGATTTTGTGGAAAGATTTTCGGTCGTAATAGGGAAGACTTGTAAGATTCAACTGAATTTATTTGAAGCTCATTTTAATGATTTTTGAAAGGATTTCAATACCCTTGGGTGTTTTTTTTAACCACTTATGGCCACCCTTATATTTCTTGACACTTTTGAAGCCAACATTGTCCAGCCATAGCCAGTCGAGCAACCAATACAAATGCTCGTCTCTTTCACTAGCTGATCTTCTATTTTGTGCAATGCTGTATGGCTAGCTCTGGTGATTGTTTAACAGGATCTTCACTGGTCTTCTGCTGGAAGTCAGTGCTTATCATTTTCTCAAAAGCATTTTTGTCGTAGACTCTGTTTTCTGCCTAAATTGGTTGAATCATCTCTTTTCTATATCTCTTTTCTTCTCTTCTCTTCTCTATATATGTAAAAGAGAGTTACAAAAGCATTGTGACTTTATAACTCACGAACGGCCAAACCGAATTAGATCAAATTGTTAGAGTTTGTTTGCATGGTCGTGTAGTTGGTTTATCTATAGTTTGAACGAAATTGGTCAACACGTTCGTCAGTTATGTCAACATGATTTTGTCCATATAAAAAAAAAAAAAAAAACAATGTAGACGCCAAGATTAAAACGGTTTATGCTTTTGAATAGCGTACCAAATATCATCAACATTGATTGAAATTTATATATTAACGCCTAGCAAAGCAGGCGGGGATCCGCTAGTGTTGAATATTTGTGTCTAGTAATCGATCCTGAGCTCATGTCTAGACTTATTGTTAGACTTAGATCTGCTTATATCTGCTTCAATTCGCAGTTCCAGCAATGATGGCGACATGGCGTGCCTCACGAAGTGTTGGATGGTTGTTTCTCTTTTCTTTTTGTTTTATGTGTAGGAACATTTTTCGACTAGCAACTTGGCCTTTAAAAGGTACAGGTTCGGTTTCGCTTAGTCTCGATGGGCTTATTCCCATGGCACCATGGCTGCCGAAGATTGTGTAGAGAGTTATTGCAAGAGCGGATTGAGGATAACTCTTGCCCTCATTGCACTAGGCGAAACTAGTTTTGAGTAACCTTAAGATGGTCTGATCTAGAAGGAGTCGATGTTTCGAATAGCACCTGGGAAGTTGCTTTGTGCTTACTTCTTTGAAAATTTAGGTGAGGTTATTTTTACGAAATTGACACCAGGTCTGTTGTGCAGAGTCATAAGTCCACAATCCAAAAGTCCACAATCAACTTTTGACCCACTTGAGTGAGTTAGTAGTACTTTTGGACTTTTGTCTTGTGGGCTTAAGACCCTGCGCCGAAATCAAAACCCTGCTATAACCTGACCTTTCTCCAGCTCTCCACTAAAGAGGCATAAGTCCGTCCATGGAAAAGTAGCGCTATGATCCCATTTCTGGACCCCTCAGTTTTGTCAAAATCCGCCATCTTGTTTTCGCTCGAATTTCCCATTCGTGTACGTTATTCAATATCGGTGTGTGGTAAATCAAATATAGTCACGTTGCTTGAAGAAGTTGTCACAGTCAGTCTTCAAAAATAAATGTAGGCACAAAAAAAAAATATTTTTTTTTTAACTTTATTTAAAAAAAGTGATGTGAATTAAATTTATTAATTTTAAAATTACATTTTCCTGCAAGTGTAAGAAATTTTAGGTCTTTAAATAAAATACGGAGTACTTTGTTGAAAGCAGTACAATGCTCCTATGGGAATACTTTCGGCAACACTAGTCACAGATGCGATCAGTGAGAGAGAATATTTGACAAACTTACAATTATTGGTAAGGTAAATTTGAACTTTTAGGCGAAAAACCGTCATCGAATTTTGATTTGACTCATGTTTGGTTAAAATATCCTGTCAAAACTGCATTCACCAGCATTTTCCGTCAAATCGTCCTCACTCAATTTGAGTGACTCGTACCAATTTCCCTTTCAAATTGAACCAAATGATGTTCTAATTGAATGTGAGGGCATGTAAGTTATTGTACGGAATCCGCTCCCGCCTGTCGTAGTCAAGATTCCGAAATGTTCCCCTCTGGCAACACTATTTGAGATTGGAAACTACAAACAGAAGCGTAACATCTTCTGAGTTCTGACACAATTCGTATCCCCGAGCAAAAGCACGTAACAGAGTAACCTCCAGCAGGCTACGCATAGTTGTGTGTGTCTTCGTGCCAGGTGCTTTATGTAATAAAAGTTGTCATGTACTGCCGTCGGCGACGGACTTGTATGCACGTGGCATTTCGATGCCTGCGGCGCCCTTGCTACACCCCACGACCACAACCATCACTATGTACTCATATACTTCTCCGCTTTTGTTGTGCGGGGTAAAAGCACAGGATAAAAGCTCCACTTCTCCACCAACGTCCGCCCAACTTACAGCTGTGGCGCACACCGGCTGAGAACAAACACATAGGACATCTGCCAAAGGAAATACAGGATATCTGTAATAAAGCAAATATAATCTAATATTGTAAAGCGTGCTGTATACTACCTGGAATGGCTAGATCTTAAAAAAAACACACAAAATCTACACAGCAGTGTGCTGCTGGGTGGAGCAGGAGCTTTATATTTTTCCTTTCGTCCTGGCCGTTTGTTTTTGTTTTGTAATGTGATACCCGCATAGACACATGCTACAATGGCCCACATCATGCCGTTCTCGTCCCTAGGACATGGTTGGGTTGGTGGTATCACAGCAGCACCCATCACTAGCCCGTGTTGGGAGTTCAAGGTCATTTACTATTTACAACCGATTTTTGTTGGTATATTGCTCCCTGTCGGACATTTTACCTTGCATCCGTTAATTTATATATTCTGACGGAGGGGTGGGTTTTTTTTTGTTTTGTGTTGCTTGTGGCTGATGTTGCAGGATTGCGGTGTTAATCTTTCTCGTCGTTCGGTTGTAAATACATATGTATATGCTGCGGACTGGGAGCAGTTCAATTGTGTCTATATCTTTATGGTTCAGAAGTTGCTGCGAAGCAGCTGGTGCAGGGATTTCAGAAAATGGTAATTAATTTGCTTAGTGCATAGGTTTGTTATGAGTACCACGAGGAGAGCAGGCCGAGTTTATTTGGTCTCTCGGTCAATGGTTGAGCTAAGTGTTTGTATTATGGTTACGGTGTGTGCCTTTGTGTAATTGTTTTTACGCTCTTTAAGAAAAGAGATACTCTACGACTTAGGGCACAACAAGCATTCGAGTGAATGAATTTCTGTTTTTTTTTTTGTATGGAATTTTATGCCTTTTTTTTATTGGGATATTAAAAATCAAACCTCGCGGTCAGTAAACACAAATCTATAGATCTGCAGCTTTAGAAAGAATTTATACTTTCCTTAGAAGGTGGCCCCCAAAAACGAAATTGATCTCGTACTCAGTATCTTTGTGGAATTTCTACCGCTAAATCCATACCAGGGCTGCCAATGTTCAGCCCAGAAAGTGTAAATCAAAATAGGTACCTATTAAACTTACCATTTTGAATGCGCTGATATGTTCTAGGAGAACATTCAATTAAAACTGCTTCCTCCGACATCGTTGAAGACGAAAATAAATAGAAGGTCTGTTCCTTTACTTTTAAATCTTACGAATTTTTACTAGTTCTTACGAATTTTTACTCAATGCCGTTCCTTAACTCAAAAAATTCGTAAAAGAGAGCGTCATCGAGAGAGCAAGATATTACCCCTCCACTGAGAATCTTGCGAATTTTTACTCAACAAATTTCTTGGTGTAAGAAGTTAAAAAGCTGTCAGTCACTTAACAACTAACAGCTGATTTGAAATTTATTGTCCCATTTGGCATATGCGTTGATTATTTTTTGACTTCTTGCTTATTAAAATGGTATCAATAGGCGGCAAAATAAAATTGAATGTTCTCTTTAAGATTCTTTTAGATATTGGCGTCGAAACTCTTCCTTACTGTAACAAGGTACAATCTCTTCTCTTCCATGTATCTAATTCTTAATGCAGTGTCGCTTTTTCCTCTTCTCGAATGCTTGTAGTTCAATCAGTACAAATTCTTCCACATACTCAGATTCATCAAAATAAAGTTAAAAATAAATGATGGAACTAATTTTCTTAGTAAATTAACAAATTCTTCCACTTTATCAGATATTTTAACGACTTTTCGTACATTTTTTTGAATATTTGATTTATGTATCTGTCATTTTTCATTAATTACTACAAAAGCGTTCCTTAACTTTTTCCTAAGCGTCTCTCTCAGTGAGAGAATTTATCCCCACCACTGCCATTTTGACATTCTTTTCCATTCTTACTTCAAAAGTAAAGGAACAGACCTAGAGTCTTACTTGTCAAATTTTTGAGCTGTCAGTTAGTTGTCACTTTTCATTTTTCAGTAAGTCGAAATTCGACGAGTAGAAAATTACGAAAAAATGAAAAAATGGCAAATGGATTTCTCTCTCATTTTCTTCAAATTTTCTCAGTACGTGGTCGCAATCGCACAGTTTCTTAGCAAATTTTAAATAATAATAGAAACTTTTTGTTTCATTTAACTCAAATCCATTCAAGTGAGTTCTTCTTCTTCTCCATGACAAGAAGTTTGACAGTTTGGAAAACTGAAAGCAAATTGTAGTAGCTTTTAACGATGAGTGTATTCCGATGAAGCAAATGACTTTTTTGACTTGCAAAAATGAATGAATACGGCAGATATTGAATTAAAATTTGATCATTATATAAAATTTAGTCGAACGAAGTAGAAATAAGATGCATGCAAATCAATAAACGAAGTAGATCTACTACATTTGAAGTACTGATCCATATACATTTCCATTTCCAATCCCCGTCCGTACGACGCCCCTGTCATGCTTTATTTTGGGAGGGCCGAAAATTAACCTCCAATGTTCGACATCGATCCATCGGAGGATGCATAACTTCCGATCCTCCACTTCCATATCCATGGCCCTAGAACGACAATCAGCTTTTTCAAATCCCTGGCATAAGCTGAGATCATGTCAATATTTCGTATATACTGAAGACGTATCCACAGTCGTTTTTTGTTCGTAAAAAGCGCCTGTTAGATAGTCGTCCACCAAGAAGTACTGATAAAGAACTTTTCCATTCCGAATCGTCGGCTCTGTCGTAACCCTGGATAGCTACTTGGGCACTCATTTCTTAACTTTCCAGACGATTGTCGTCGAATCGATAGACTTCGATACATACGAGATCCAATTGTTCCTGTAAACCATGAAAATCAATGACCTATATAGATCTACTACCACAAATCTCTCAATTTTCTGTAATTCTGCCTTGAATTAGCTTGGGAATGGTTTGCAATGTTATGTAATATATACGGATTTTGGAAAGCATTTCATCGCGTTAGCCACAATATATTAATTTCCAAACTAACTGACTTAAGACTGCACTCCAGTTTACTAAAGTGGATTCATTCCTACTTAATGTTAATGGATCGTATCCATGCTCTCGCATAACTGACACGTTCTCAGTGTTGCCGGAGAGAAATATTATAAGGGAATACCGCAGCCAAAAAATGAGAGTATTTTTAGTATTAGTACTACAGATATTTTTTAGTCTTTAAAAATAAATGTGGTGGCAACATTTTTTTTTTAACTTTATTCAGAACAAAAAATAACATAAATAGATATACAGTCGAATCCGCCTAAGACGAACCTCCTTTAACCCGAATTTCCTCTAACTCGAATTTTTTCGACACAATTTTTGCATTTCCTTCAATTTTACAGAGAAAAGTCATCCTCTAAGTCGAAAATTCCTCTAACTCGAACATATTCTTTTGATTCTTGACCTATTGCAATATTCCCCTAAGTTGAATGTTTCGTCAGAAGTAAATAAAATCAAAAACAAAAATCAAATCAAATCAAATCAAATCAAAACAATCATCATATAAATAAAATTGGTGTAGTTCTGTTCGACTAAGATTGAATTTGACTGCATGTCAAATGAAAAAATCTTAGAAATAGCTGGTTAAATTCTGGTGCATTTTTCACGGGTCAATAAAGGATACCTAGGCCTACAATCTCCACTTTGTTTCAACTCTAAATCTCTATAAATTCCGGAAAAAATTGGACAAGAGTAATTTATTTTTTCGTTTCGCTTTTTTCTTTGTAACGCTTTGTATTCGAAAATACTGGGAGCATTTAAATATAGTAAATACCAGCTTATAGAGGACATCTGCAGGTACAACTTAGAATATCCATTAACTCGATAACTTAAAAGGTTTTTAAGTAAATAGGCAAACTTTGAAACATTTCTAATATTTTCACCTGGGTGAGTGGATGCACTTCATTCTCAAATCAAAAATACTAACTGCGCAACATATTGACATCTCTTTTAACTTTATTTTACTCCTGCGACGGAGACGGAGGCAGTATGCTGTTTGGTTTGCTACGAAAAAATATAAACCCATAAAAGAAATGTCAAATATGTAGGAAATGTTTGTTTATCTCTGTTTTGGTTGAAAAAAAAAAGGAACTATTAAAGATGTGTCAAATAGGTATATACTAATTTTGTATTTAAAAAATTAAAAACATCTATTTTATTCACATTTTATTCGGATTAGACAAATAATCCTTTTCACTTTGTTTATTTCTGCACACATGGAAAACTCAGCGTGTGGTATTTAAAAAAAATTTGTGATGTTGGTTGAGTAGCAAATTTGAAATCAAAAATAACTAATTTTGTTATTTTCCTATTTTTTACCTTAAATTAATTCGCTTAGGAAAAAATATAGTAAGTCCCTCTAGCTTGAATTTTTCCAGAAACCCCTCTTAATCGAACTAATTTTTATTTAACACAAAACCAAAATCTCAGGTTGGTAACAATAAAATAACGAAAAACAAAAACAAACAAACAAAGAGGGAAATTCCCTATTTAACGACAGTTTTGTGGAAATTAAAGTGCTGCCAATTTTGCATTAAATTTTAAGTGAATTAAAATTTCGTGCAAGTGTAAGATATTTTAGGTCTTTAAAAAAAAAAATAGGAGTACGAATGCGAAAGGAGGAGTACGGGAGTACGGAGAGGCTGAAAGGAGTACAATACTCCTATGGGAGTACTTTCGACAACACTGCTGAAGTTCTCGTCACCAGTTTATATTACCTTTGGAGTACCTCAAGGTAGTCATTTAGGCCATCTCTTCTTCTTTTTAATATACATGACATTCCTGACTTGTCGACGATTTGAAGGTGTTCACGATTGTATTGTTTTACAAGAGGATCTTGAACGACTTTCCATAGGTGTCACTATAATGACCTTACTATCAATGTCTCTAAATGTCAAAGCCTTTCTTTATATCGTAACCCCTCTCCAATTCACTTTACATAAGTAAAATTAAAGACATTCCGACGGGCTTGTCGGTAACAGACATAAAGAATTTGCGTCTCGAGCTCATGTCGAAATTAACAAACAGGATTTAAAGTTCCCTCAGCAGGGAGGCCAAACACGGTAAAAAATTAGCATTCTGGAAAGCTTCGCCAGCTCATAAATTAAAATAAAATTGCATTTTAAGAATTGCTTCTGGCATAATTAACTTTAGTTTAGTACGTTAAAATGAATGAGTAAAATCAGTGTTAAATTTTAATGTTATTAAAGTTTTATAAGTTGCTACTAATAGATATTTGAATTAATAGTATCTTCTTTCACAAACATTGCTTGTTCTTTAACCAGTTGTTTGTTTTACTTTGGGATCTGGTAACGTTGTGGTGCAGTCAACCGGCAATCCCTTGTTTTTTTTACCGCCCTGGCAATGAAGCTGTTGGTGTTTTTAATATTAAGAAAATAGATTTAGCAGGTTGCTAAGCCTGTTTAGCTTGTCAAAGTTTCGATTTCGTTACCTTCTTTAAAGCATGAACTGCTCACAGTATAACTACAACAGTAACCTCCTATACATAGGCAAAAAATAAAGTACGTTCTTCGTGGCAGGACCTCGGTTAATGGTTAAACTTTTCAGCAATCAAATTTTAGCGCAACAGGGGTAGTCTTTGTCGTTGACGGGACCCCTGTGGTGCATTCAATTTTAAACCCACCTCCTTGTAGTTCGAACTGGTTTCATCTACTCAAATTGAATTCACTTCCTTGAACTAAATTTCTGTAAACCAAACGTTTCGTTCTTCCATTGTATATCATCTCTATATAGTTACAATGGTACCTCACATGAATGTCAGCAACAAACTTCATACACAGAGTAATGAAAGAGCTCTTTCTGAATTTGTATTTCAATTCAGTTCAGTTCAGGTATTTTGCACTTCCAATTAGTGGAAATAAATCCTTGTGACAGACTTCATATACAACGAATGTGCTTGATTGATTTACTTTCTGGCATGAAAATGGGACAAAAACAAGAGGAAGGAAACGAAAAACATAAACAACAGGACGAATGGTAGAAGGAAAATAAAATACCTCCAAGCTCCAACCTCATATCACCAGAAGTGATTCTTCGTTTTGCTTGTACCTTACATTTTGTTATCGGGGCCATCTGAAAGTTGCCCCGGTAATTTAGGCTAGTGGAATTGGGACTAGATCGGCGCCTATCCCATCGGCCTTGTGTGTGACTGTGACACCGTTTGAGGGATAATATTCAAATTCATGCTATCGATTTACCAACAGCTTAAAAATTTATGTGTGTATGTTTGAATATTTTACGAGGTGGAAGGAGATAGTTGAAGTTTTAGAGAACCGTAAACCACCACCACTTTCGGGAGATTCAGTGGCAACTTACCGACAAGAGCTCCAAACGGAATTTTCTTGGAGTAATAAATGTCAATGAGCTAGGCAGCGTTGCCAAAATGTGCCCGATCGGGCCATTTGGCCCTCTGTTTTTTATTTGTGCCCTTGGCCCGGGCTAACAAAAAATGGGATATCTTATTTTTTGTATTCCTTAAACAAAATATTCTGTAGGCGCAGTGGCTTAGTGGTTAGTGTGTTGGACTACTACGTTAGGGGTCGAGGTTCGAATCCCGCAAAAACCCAAATTCCAACTTATGTTTTTTTTCACTGCGCCACCTCTCGCGAACGTCTGACAAACATCCGAGAGTATAACTGTCATAAAGGGCTTCTCAATTAGCCGTTTCAAGTCGGCATAAAATTGTAGATCGCTTCCATTCGTTCCAAAAATGAAAAACTCACACAAAATGAATGTTTGTGAGAAGCTAGGCCTAGGGTGGTCCCTCCGGGCCTGTTGCGCCAACTATTTATTTATTTATTGTAAAATATATACATTCATACTTACATAAATATCAATAAATAAATTAATGTGTTATTACGTTTTGGAATTTTGAAACATATTTATTTATGACTTTATAATAATTAAGAAATGGCCTTTATTTTTTATTTTTTGATTTTATTTGTATCTTATCAAAACGCGTTTTTAAAATTGCGTTTTTTACCAATCTACACAGGAATTTTCATAACTGAATCAACAATAGTCGCCTGGCATATTCGTCTCTTTCTAATATAATTCTTGTGGCATTACTCTTTGGTGATACCAAACCACCACCTTCTGTGTGTTCTTCTATACAATTCTACTACAACTTATTCCTTGCTTGTACCTGAAAAAACACAGCAATTCGTTTTATTAAAGCGCAACAAATCCTTTGTAAGGATTAACATTTCAACTGTTCAGCACGCAAACGATTACGATATTTATTGATTTTAATTTACAAAAAAAAAAATCTTTTCACATATTGAAAATAAAATCTTTTAAGATTGAATATGTGAAGTTCCTGTCCGCGTTTTTACTCCTAAAACGTTTTTTCAAGAACATTACTACCTACATCTGTTTTTTTAACAAATAATTTCCTTACTTTAGAGCTGATGAAAACGTTACAAAAACAGATGTTCTACTTGGCTCTGTTCATTATGCAATATTATGCAAAATAATGGAATTCATAAAAAGCTGTTGTCTTAATTTGTTAGATTTAGAAAATTATTGATATCGAAAGTGGGTAATTTTATGAATTTGAGGTAAAAAAGTCTTGTAAATATATATTTTCGAGCTCAAAAATATTGAAAAAAAAAAGAAAGAAAAAAGAAGAAGATATACCTATACCTATCAAGTAATCAGGTATTAGGTACTGATGACTCATGAGAGCACTTGTTGCTGTCAACAAAATACTTCTCTCTCATTCAAATCACCAATTGATAGATAAGGAAACCTAACCTCAACTTGGATAAGTATTTCAGTATGTTAGCAGTGATATGTGGCGTCGGCAAGCTCAAGATAGCTATATATAGGGCTCATAAAGCCTATTCAGAGAGCTGACATCAAAAGCTGTCATATAGCTTCTCAAAAGATGGAATTGGAAGCCTACAGAACCTTCTAAAAGTCTCGTAATACAGTATGTATATTTTCTTTTTCTAAACTTCTGACTCGCAATACAGCGATACAAAGGTAAATCAACCTTTAGGATCGATTGTGCCAAGTTACACAGCGTATAGCTCGTCGTTGAATTTCCTTCCCCAAAGCCTCTCAATGCAAAGGGACAGAACAAGGAGTTATTGTCAGAATTTATAGCAGTGCCAAAGTAGACAGAGTCTCTTACTACCTCAAAGTTGAAGCTATATATTTGAGTTTGCCTCGTTATCCGCTAAGCCCATTTCTGCCGCGTCCGTTCCTATAAAAGCAAACGTACCGATGACAGGTCGCTGTGTTCTACCAACTCCATTTAAATCGATGCGGAAGAAGCAAAATTCTCGCTATGTGTCAGGATCCGAAATTCTAAGTTACCTCACGAGTACCGTTCGTGAGAAAAAGCAGTGAAAAAAATGCATCTTCCACCTTGCAGCGTCTGTGACCAGTCCAAGGACTGACCTAGACTTGGCCTATTTTCTAAATATTTATGATTGCCTTCCGTTTTTGAATAAAGAAAATAAACAGCGCAATGAAAAGCTGTAAAGGAACTCAAGCCGATCTATGATTGATCGCATCGCACTTATTCACCGAAACAACAAACAGTTGCCCTTACAACTTAGATCGGGAAGTTCCAAACGCTGTTTGATGAAACCTCAAACAATATCGGATATTTACCACCTGGGTACAAATGTACTAGGGCTTCTTTATTTGTAATTCTCAAGCAGCACACGCCTTACCAGCATGGTTGCCAGATTGGGCGCTTTGCCGTATTTTGGGCTATATTTTTACTTAAAAGACGATAGAAATTTCTTCCATGAGCTGAGCGCCTTACACAATTTTGGGCTACATATCGTTTTACAAATTGTGTGTTAATTTTGTTTGTTTTATTCTTTCACAAAACTAAAAAAAGATATATTTTCGAACAAACCCGCTCTTTTAAAACTTGGCAGCACTCTTGCAGTCAAGTGACATCGAACAGTCGTTCAAGTACGCCTGCACGCCAATTCATTTTGCATGCCTTTTGGTTTGACACAAGCCACAAAAGCCAATTATAGCAGAAAAAAAAAGTCAAATAAAATCCAAGGAAAATCCAAGGCGTAGTCAAAGAAAAAAACCGCGGTGAGAATAAAAAAAATAAAATAAATAGTTGGCGCAACAGGTCCGGAGGACCCTATGCCTAGCTTCTCACATCCATTCGTTTTGTGTGAGTTTTTCATTTTTTTTTTTTTGGAACGAATGGAAGGGATCTACAATTTTATGCCGACTCCAAACGGCTAATTGAGAAGCTCTTTCAAGACAGTTATACTCTCGGATGTTTGACAGACGTTCGCGAGAGGTGGCGCAGTGAAAAAAACCCTAGGTTGGAATTTGGGTTTTTGCGGAATTCGAACCTCGGACCCCTCGCTTAGTAGTCCAACACACTAACCACTAAGCCACCGCGCCTACGGTGAGAATAAGTCTGAAAAATACCAAAATTTTCAACGATATTTGGGCTTCTTTCTGAGCATTTTTTAAAGGTTTGGGCGCTTAAAGCTAACTTAATTCTGGCAACCCTGCTTCCAAGTGGTTAAGGAAGGTAGGATATGCTAAACGATTCATGTTGAAAACCAGGATGGGACTGAGTTAAATTTAATATAAGTTGCAGTCAGTCCCTTGAAGGCCTCAAAATGTATGTCCCCTTTGATCAATTTCAAACACATTACTAACAACTGACTATTTACATAAATTAGATTATTTAGAGGTCTGATTTTTGAGCCCGAATTCAGGCCAATAATAAAATAAAACAAATATTTGGCGCCACAGGCCCGTAAGGGACCTTAGGCCTAGGCCTAGCTTCTCACAATCATTCGTTTTGTGTATTGTGTGAGTTTTTATTTGTTGGGACAGTTTCATTCGGAGTCCAAAGGGCTAATTGAGAAGCTCTTACAAGGCAGTTATGTTTATCAGACGTTCGCGAGAAGTGGCGCACTGGAAAAATAAACTTTAACATGCAATCTGTGTTTTTTTTTTCCGGGAATGGAACCTGGTTTAAGGGGTCAAACTTCAGTAGGCCAACATATATTTATTTATTTTATTTTCTTTATTTAATTTGATCGCTGTGCCACTGTGTTTTAAAAGATCCTAAAAAAAATACCATTACAAGTGCTTTTTTAGGTCGCACCAAACACTTAGTTGTCCAGCCACACATGGCGTGACCGCACTTAATTCCATGAACAACAAAACACTCATCACTACAGCAAACGAAAAAAAAAACGACTTCCCTCCACTTAATTGCTCCCGCATTTACCCATACCCAAGCCCGCATAGCCTAACAACACGCCCACTTAAAATATCCAAAAACAATTCCAAATCCTTTTTAAATTCTCGACTAACATCGAAGTCAGTGTATACACAAAAACGCTGCCAAAAGAAATGTTCTTAATTTTTCTCTCTTCAGCCGAGAGTGCTTACACATTTATTCATCCGGCAAATTGTTGGGCAAAATTCCCATGCAAGTTCGGCCACAGAACAAGTACCTATCTGGAACAAAGTTGGCTGCTTCCCAAAACTTTTTGGCAAAAATGTTGCTTCGATTTTCTTTTCTCAACAACTCTCAAGTACAACTAAACCAGAACCGACTTTTTCGAGTGATTTCTATATTAACCCAAGAAACACGATGAAATGCATGCAAAAGAAAGGCGGCAGATATATTTTATGAGCTGCAATTAAAATATTCTTACAAGGAAAATAAAATGCATTTAATGGGTCTTGATGGCTGTACCGTGATCGAAGCGCCTTCCTTTCTTCCCTTACCATAAACACTGGCATTAGTCGTCGCCTGACATCATTAATTCAATGCCATACACAGGAGCATGCAGTAATTACAGTTTTTTTTTGTTTGTGTCGGTGAAATTAATTTCCCTCTCGTTTCTAATTTGCTTGTCGAGCATTAAATTTAAGCGAGGAAGAAAATAAGAAGCACCACCGGCTTGGGTTTCGTGTGTGCCACAGCGCCAGTGGCTCGATCCAAAAACGAAAACCTCGAAAACAATAATTAAACCGCAGCGTACCGACTGTGAGTAATTTGTTTATAATAAACTGATGAAAATCAATATAATGTACTGCAATTAAAATGGGAACACCAGCCGTAAGCCTTGGAGTTGGAGCTAGTGCTGTTACTTTTAAGATTAACCTGTACATTTATGTTTACTGGCTAATAAATAATAATAATAATAATAATAGTAAAATGGGAAGTGTGTCCAGGTCAATGTTATTGTGCTCTAAAGAGGACGAGTATTTTTCATGGCGCTATGAGAGAAGAAAACTCCCTTCAAGCGATGTTTCCCAGGGAGCGATGTTTCCTATGTAACTACTGCAAATGCCACTTATATGGAAGTTTTGAAAAAGTAAAGACTGGTACGCTGTTCGTACAGTGTTGCCAGAATTTCAAAAAAGAAAATGCTAGACTGCAAAAAAAAATATGCTAGAATGTATGAAGCCAAAAAATAAAAAATGCTAGGCAAAACAAAATGTGTTTTCAAAAAACATTAAAAACCTTATATTTCGAAAGGCACAAAATCGATTGAGTTCAAATTTACACATAATCTTAGGTATCGGCCCAGGAGTATACCGGTGAAGATTGGTCAATATTGGACAAAGGGGCGTGGCACTACCCATAAAAAAAAAAATCTTATGTTTTGAAATCCACCGAATCGATTGAGTTCAAATTTATTGCCTTGACAGCTAATGCTGAGTTGTGGGTGACATAAGAATTTATGTAAATTTTGAATTTTTTTTAAAGGGCTTTAGTGAAAAAGCGAAAGGCTGACTGATACGAACGAAATTGAGTAGCATGTGCATTGTGAATGCTCGGAATTATTATTTTCATTACATTAACGAATTTGGGCGGAATGAAGTTCGCCGGGTCAGCTATGACGGCAGTTCAATATATTCACGGTATGGGGGGGATACTCCAAAGATGTGAAAAAATTATTTCGTGATTTTAGTAGCCCTGTTATTCAAGTGTTTTACCGTAAAATTTCATTTGGCTGTGATTATAAGTTTGCTTTGTACTTTGCGTTGAACAAAGGTGAAATGGCTGGTGTCGCGATGATCACTTAAATTGAGAACCGCGCTGTGATAAAATTTCTTACTATACTCTGTCCAAGAAAAATTGTCAGTACAGGCCTTATGGGAAGCTCTTTTTTCTACCAGTGGTGCCTGTAGTACTCTCACGGCACTCAAACAAAAGATTTGCCACTGAAATAAAAACGAAACCACTGTACTGTACAAAGAATTTGTTGTTGTAATTCTCCTGAAATTCGCATACATCCCTCCACAACCAGTCTGCCACACAGTTGCGGGCAGAATGAGCACGATCGCTTGTGTTCGCTTGCTGTTATCATCAACCAAAATAAGCAGTGTGAGTGACTGAAGCACATCAGAGAAGTGTTACCATATGACAATGTTAGCATATCATTTAGGGTTTTTCTTTGAATTTTGTCAAAGAACTTTCGGTTTTGGTGCTTTTTGGAGCTTTTGAGAGCGGCATATTATGTGGGGTGTTGCCATTCGGTTTTAATTTGTTTGTATTTCTGAAAGATCCAATAATATTCAGTTAAAACATATTGTTGAATGTTGTCTTTTAGAAATAATGTTTATTCGTGAGGTGTTTTAATGCATTCATTTCACTAACGCAACAAGTGATCATATGTGCGTTGTAGGGATATTGCAATAAATTAATAATGATTACTAGGGCAACTAAACCGGATTCATGCAAAAGCATGTTATTTTAAGGGATAAAATTTGATTAAATATTTTATTATAGAAAACTAAGTACAAATTTTCAGCCTTATTCGTTAGGGCATATTTCTGCATGTTCTGGTAGGTATAAATTCATATTTCACTTTGAAGAGCATATTTTTCACACTGAAATATCAAAATGATGAAGCAGGTAGACCTATACTTCTTATTTTCGGTCGTTGGGTTTTACCACATCCGGTCACTCCTCTCCACTAAAGCAAATGCCTTGAAATTTTATGATCCTCTTTTTGCTACTGTTTCCGTGAAGTTCTGCATTGACGGGTAATAGTTTTTTTTAACAAATATGTAATCTAGGTAGGTATATATGTCTATATTAAAAAATGTATGTAGAGCTGCACAAGTGCAGTCCTTTTACCATCTGTTTAGTAATATGACATTGTGTCGTGGTTATATAATTTTGTATTCTAATTGCCTGTTTGTGTTTATAAGGCGGAAACAATGGTTGTTATCTCAATAGCGGATAGAGCATCTAAGCAAGTGGTTAACTTTATTGTGCATATGAATAAACAGAAACAAATGGCTACCTTTTCAAAAGTAAATCGGAAGCCGTAGGAAATGCGGCTACTGTTTTTTCTTATACGGAACGAACTGTGTACAGGATTTTAAGGGAAAAAGCAATCAAAGGCCACAATTCACTACCAAAGAAGAAAAATAATTCTGGTATCAAGAGCAAGGTGGATGATTTTGACAAATGTGCGATTAGGCGGATAGTCCATCAGTTTTTTATGGATAATGACCTTCCAACGCTAGACAAGATGTTATTGGAAGTACAAAAAAGCGAAAATATAACAAAACTAAGCAGATCAAGTTTGCATACAATATTGCAAAAAGATCTCGGACTTAAATTCGTCAAACGTCAGCGAAAGAATTTGTTTTTGGAAAGAAGTCACATTATTTCTTGGAGACGAAGATATCTACGAAGAGAAAAAAACTAAAGAGCTAAATTGGAAGATGGTAACCCTAACAGAATTGCTCTCTGAGTTATGGCGAATTATCATACACACTACGGCAACCCTGTGAGAGCTTTAAAAAGGGACCGATTTATGTAAGTCATTGCAACCAGACTGAGAGACAAACATCCTATCTTCCCTGTACTGACAATTTTTCTTGGACAGAGTATAATCAAGGAAAAAGTCAAAAAATTATTCAAGAAGAGATGGTGGCTGTTTTTCGAGATTCTGTACCCTCATTGTCAACTGTTCAAAAGTGGTCAAGTTTATTTCAAAGGGGCAGGGAGAGCATTGAAGGCGACCCTCGCTCAGGCTGCCCACTAACTGGCTGCACTGGAGAAAGCATTACACAAGTCCAGAAACTTGTACTTGAGGATGCCCAAGTAAAGGTTAAAACGATAGCTACGAAGATTAACATTTCTATTGGTACCATACACACCATTCTTCATGACTGTCTAAATCTTTCAAAAGTCAGTGCAAGATGGGTGCCTCGAAAGCTCACATCGCATCAGAAACAAGAGCGAATCGAGTGTTCTAAGGACTTTTTGGAGCTGCGTAGCGAAGGTAGAGAGCACACACCAACTCGTCTTCAAGATTTGGTCAGACGAAAGTATGCCTGATGAGTGGAACCTCAGCATCGTTTGCCCGATCCACAAGAAAGGAGAAAAGAAGAAGTTCAGATCGATACTCACCATCTTTTTATCGATTTTAAGGCCGCATATGACCGCATTTATAGAGACGAGCTATACAGAGCCATGTTTAGTTTTGGCATCCCTGCCAAACTTGTCAGATTGTGCAGAATGACGATGGAGAACGCTCGCTGCTCCGTAAAGGTCGGAAACAATCTCACCGAGACCTTTGATGTCAAAAAAGGATTTAGACAAGGTGACGCGCTGTCATGTGACTTCTTCTGAGGTAGTTAGGGACTTTGTCTACCTCGGCTCCGCTATAAACTCTGATAATGACATCACATCAGAAATCAAGCGAAGAATCACACTCGCCAACCGCTGTTTCTTTGGCCTAAGACGGCAACTGATAAGTAAGGCCTTGTCGAGAAATACTAAGGAAACTCTGTATAAGACCCTCATCATCCCAGTCCTGCTTTATGGTGCAGAAGCATGGGCGCTATAAAAGGCGGATGAAGATCTCCTTGGTCGTTTCGAACGCAAAATTATTCGAGTGATTTTTGGTCCCGTTTGCGTTGACGGGCTTTGGAGGAGAAGATTTAACAGCGAACTCTACGAGCTGTACAGCGACATCGACCTAGTCAGAAAAGTACGCATCAGTCGTCTAAGATGGCTGGGACATGTAGAGCGAATGGACACCAACGCTCCGGCCCGGAGACTCTTCGATTCCAACCTGGAGGGACAACGCAGTAGAGGAAGACCTCGCCTTAGGTGGCGCGCTCAAGTGGAAGGTGACCTCAACCAACTTGGTGTGCGCAACTGGAGGCAGTTAGCCAAAGATCGCGCTAGCTGGAGAGGCGTATTGGTTGAGGCCCAGGTCCACCCCGGACTGTAGCGCCACCTTAAGTAAGCAAGTAGCGAAGACCCGGTAAGGATTTTGAATTGAATTGTTACTGGGGACGAAACATGGGTCCATCACTATGATCCTGAAAGCAAGCAGGAGTCCATGCAGTGGCACAAGAAGGGCACATGCCCACCGAAGTAGTTCAAGGTCACTCCGTCTGCCGGAAAGATGATGGCTACAGTGTTTTGGGACTCAAAGGGAATTTTGCTAATAGAATACAAAACAAAAGGTGAAACTATAAACGCCACATCCTACGCATCGACTTTGCATCATTTACGGGAAGAAATAAAGACAAAAAGACGGGGTAAACTGCCTGCTGGTGTGTTGCTCCTTCACGACAATGCTCCGGTGCACACGGCACGGATTTCTAAGGCTGCCGTACGGGATTGTGTTTTCGAAGAGATTCAACATCCACCCTATAGTCCGGACCTTGCCCCTGGTGATTATTTTTTGTCCCCAGATTTAAAAAAAAAAACTTCGTGGTAAGCGATTTACCGATGATGAGGAGCTCAAAACTGCAATAAATGAACATTTTGGAGAGAAGGATGAAAACTATTTTCTTGAGGGTAAAGAAATTTCATCTCAAGATGTAATAAATGCATTAATGTAAGAGGAGATTATATTGAAAAATAAAAATATTTTTAATTTAATTCGTGTTTTCCTTCATGTCGATACCGCGAATATATTGAAAACCCCTCGTAGTATAATATAAAATGTAACTCTCTCTTTAGTAAGGAATTTCGACCCTAAAAATATCGCAGCAAGTAATAAAAATTATGTTATTTTAAACAATGAATTTTATTTTTATTGAACATTAAAGTATCACCCCCGTATTAATAAACACTGTGTAAAAGTTATCAGCTTGTTACTCAGCAGTTATGTCCAGTTTTTGTATGCTATCTGACGTTTGCTAACTAACTTACTTGTGTACATTTTTTTATTAATAAGGGGGTCAGTCTTCAGAAAATAACAAAAAAAAAAAAAAAAAATATCAACAGTAACTACAGTGGGTGCATTTTTTTTGACGTTTGAGGTCCACCATAGATAAGAAATAAATCCTTCACCACACGTCTGAAATAATAAGCCCATGTATCGAAGGGCATGGTAGTGCCCAGCCAAGATCTGACACTACACCCTTTTTACAGGAACAATTTCAGGCGATTTTTGAACCCCTCTATCTTCAGTACCAATGAAGTCAGAAACTTCAAATTCGGAATATTTGCTAAGCTGATTAAGCACAAGCGCCTCAGTAAACTTTTTAGCATTAGTGGTTCCTGAAATATAGGGCTTCACAAATCACAAACCGTAACTGACTGACTGACAGATCATCAAAATTATGGAGCACTCCCCGACATCGTGGAATCTTGTAATTTTGCACAACGGTATGTCTTGTAGTGAAAACAAAGGAATAAATACAAAATTTGGGGTTTCTTTATAAGCGGACGTGGTATCCACTCACTTTCTCAGAATCATTGTCAATTATAAGGAGGACTTCCGATTGCTGTAGAATAATGAAATTTGGTTGACCGGTAGAGGAAGAGATTGTTTATTCGACGTGTCTGCCTATTGTCATTTTGAAAATACACATGCAACTTAAAAGTCCATGACTTTTCTAAGAACTTATTACTGACTAAAATTTGGTGGGCTTACTTGGCAAGTTTTCTATTACGCCAAATTAGAAAGGTTTTAAAAACTTGATCAGTGAACCCACCAAATTTTAGTCAGTAGGTAATAATTCAATTATAAAATTTCTCTCTTTGTAGTTATTTCAGTATTGCTGAGTATAGCGAGGAGCAGCGCTCACTTTATGCGACTAAAGTTGCATTTTTCCCCTTTTTCTATCTCTGTCCCCAATGAGACCACTTTTTCAAAATTGTCCAGATTTGCCCCTTTTTCTGAATTTCGTTGAAACTTTGTCGCATTTAAAAAAAAAAATTTTTTTTTGTATGAAACACGGAATATTTCATCATAAATAATTCATTAAACTAGTTCACAGCTAATTGGGATCTGAATGCATCCTTTTTCTATCAGCTGCAATAATTTAAGCCATTAGCCTTTAGCCATCGTTCATTCAATGCATATGCAATAATAAGATAGACCGAGATGTGTTAAAGTTCTTAGACCCTTTTCTAATTAAGTCAGGGGAAGAGATTTTATATTTTGACCTTGTTTCTGCATTCAAAAATTTAATAAGTGAACCCGAAAAAGTTGTCGAGGAGTTGAAAGTTTTGGAAAATAAGGCAAACCAAAAAACATTTGAAAAATTATTTCAAATATCCAACACAGAAGAATTTTGGTTTAAAATTGGTCAGTTAAAAAATCATCTTGATGGGCATATGTTCCCAAATTTATTCCGATTTGTTAAACAAGTTTTTACACTTCCACACAGCAGTGCAAGTGCGGAAAGATTTTTTTCAAAATTAAACCTTATGAAAAATAAGCTCACAAATTCTCTGAAAGTGTCTACTTGTCAATCCAAACTTTCGGCTCTAAATTTACTAACTGATCAAAGTTTAGAAGATTGGGTGCCAGATTGGGAGCTCATGAAAGAATATAGAGACAAGGTCACAAATAAATAAAAGCCAAAAGTGAAACTTAATATATACTACTACTAAGACTGATTTCTTAATGACTGTATTATTTTATTTATTTTTGTTATATTTATGGGTTGAACCCATTATAATTTGTAATGTAGTTATGTTACATAAATATTTTAATAAACAGAAAAAAATAGTTAATTAAGTTGTTTTTTTGGTTTTTCGGCCATTTGTCGACATGTTAGTATTGCCCCTTTTTTAATGGAAATCCCCATTTTTTTGCGACTTTTTCAAAATCTTCGAAGTGAGCGCTGGCGAGGAGTAACAATGATTCTCGCTTATTTGGGAGTTACCCTGACAATTTCTGTTGGGAAATTATGTCGAACTTCAGTTTGTGAAAAAGTATTAGGGTACTTTTTCCTATACTCTTTCACCAACAAAAGCAAATATTGATTTTGTTCTTTATTGGTTGATCCTTTCCATTCGTTCCAAAAATGAAAAACTCACACAAAACGAATGGCTGTGAGAAGCTACCAGCACGAAATCCATATTGGGAATCATTAAATAAATACGCCTAGTTATGCCATAACCTTGGAAACCAGACTTCTTCAACTTCTGTCGAAAACTTTCAAGTCACAGGCTGACTTCATTTTTTTTTTTTTTTTTTTATAATTTTACTCGCGCTCAAGGGGTTATGAATACCCTTATAATGCGGGGCACAGCGCGGCATTCAAGTTTTTTTTTTTTTTAGGAAGAGAAAGAGGGATAGGAAAGAGTTTGTGGCGCAGTGGATATTCTCCACGAGTGGCGTCCTAATAGCTAGGGGAGAATTGTTGATATTTGTGTTCGCTTATAATTCATTTAAACTTATTCGCAGTTTTTATTTGTGAAAAATGTTTAGTGGTACTGGATCGGATTTGAACACGTAACCTCCCACTCAACAAGCGAACACTCTATCACTGCGCCACGGCCACCCGCATGATAAGATATGCAGTAACTTTGAAGAATCTAGACTTAAAAAAAAATTACTTTAATATGAGTTGAGGAATAATGACTGGTGGTACGAAAGATGGCAAGCTATCGGCAGCAATTGTGGTGAAACTTTACATATTGACACGAACCACATAAATAATTTAAAAGTTCTACCGCATTATTCAGAAAAATTAAAGCGAGAAACAGATTAACACAGCAACAGCAACAGCAACTTTGACACCCACAGCGCGCTTTTTAGAACCACTGTATTTTAATTACGTTGAGCGCATTAGAAAAGCAAAAGCGACAGCGACGTTAGAGCTAAATCCTAAAATCGCTGTTGCTGTGCAAATGCTACCAACGTTCCGGCGATGTTTTTCAAGTTTGTCAACATTCAAATGTACCTATTGAGTTTCTGACAATGACAAGCGATTGTTTATTTGTTTTGTTTGTTTTTTAGGGTTCCGTAGCCAAATGGCAAAAATCGGAACCCTATTAGATTCGTCATGTCTGTCTGTCTGTCCGTCCGTATGTCACAGCCACTTTTCTCCGAAACTATAAGAGCTATACCGTTGAAACTTGGTAAGTAGATGTATTCTGTGAACCGCATTAAGATTTTACACAAAAATAAAAAAAAAAACGGTAAATTTTGGGGGTCCCCATACATAGAACTGAAACTCAAAAAAATTTTTTTCATCAAACCCATACGTGTGGGGTATCTATGGATAGGTCTTCAAAAATGATATTAAGGTTTCTTATATCATTTTTTTCTAAAGTTAACAGTTTGCGCGAGAGACACTTCCAAAGTGGTAAAATGTTGGTCCCCCCCCCCTAACTTCTAAAATAAGCGAACGATAAAACTTAAAAAATATATGATATACATTACCATGTAAACTACAAACGATAATTTTTTGAACGAGATCTAGCGAGTAGTTTTTAAAATATCGATCAAAGTTACAACGAACTACAAGAACTTTTATGTTATGTTACTTGCTGTTTCGGAACCCTTCATGAGCGAGTCCGACTCGCACTTGTCTTACTTTTTTATTTCTTGCAATGGAAGAACGTCTCGTAGAATTAGTTAAACTAAATCCATTTTTGTATGATAAAAGACGTAAGTCACACAAAAATATTGACGCAAAACAAAACAAAAAAAAAAATGGAAGGAAATCGCTGCAATATTAAGTATTCCGGGTAAGTCTATTCTGCAATAATTCATATGAGGCATCTCAATTATTCATCCATTGTGTACATTTTTCAGTAGAACGAGCAAAGCAGAGATGGGTGACGCTGAGGGACCGATACCAGAGGGAGAAAAAAAATGTATTCCAAGCAAGTGGCAGTGGTGCATCTTCTCCAAAAAGGCTATGGAAGTATACGGAGTTTATGTGCTTTTTGGATGACATTCCTACAGCAAATATTTCGTGAGTATTTATCTAAAATTATAAAAAAACAGCAATAAATTGTAATTGAAAATCTTTCTATACTTTGTTATAGGACTTCAGGGAACTATATGGTGTAGATGAGAATGTCAATTACTTGAATTTAACACCACAACAGCATTCAACGCCACATTCAAGCAACACTCTTATGGGAATAATTGAAGATGAAGATGAAGATAACCAGGACTCGTTTCTGCCATCACCACCATCATCACCAATACCACCATTATGCTTGTTGCAGCCTGATGCTCCACAAAGCAGCCGAAGACCACGTCAGCCAAATATAATTGAAGAGTTGCAAAAAGCTCAGAAGGAGATGTCTGAAGTTCTGCAGTTGGCAAAGTCATCATTTCAGACACCTTCGTCTATGCAGCTCTTCTTTGCATCCTTGGCAATGTCTATCGATGAAGCTAAGCTAAGTCCCCAAGCGATCTCACGGATTAAGGTGAAAGTACTTAGTATTGTGGAAGAAGAAATTGCCAACAGCCTAACTTAGTATTACTCATAGATAAATATAAATGAAAAGACTGATATTTATATTATTAACTAGCTGTCCCGGCAAACTTCGTTCCGCCCAAATTTGTTATTGTAATGAAAATAATAATTCCAAGCATGCACAATGCACTTGCTACTTTATGTAATTCGGCCAACTAAAATTCCTTTTTTAAAACTTATCTTAAATGCCTTAGAACTAAATGACAAATAGCAATGTTGATTTGTTTCAATCAAACCGCAATGATTTTGACGTATCGGCCAACCTTCCGCTTTTCACTAAATCCATGTGAGAAACATGAGAATTCAAGATTGATTCTACAAATGCACAAACATCCATCGATTATACTTGCAACAAATTATTTGCCATGGTGAAAGCGAGACGCACCGCACGGGAAATTTAAGTCGCTTACGTACGAATGGCAAATCGTTCTGAATAAGCGGAATCTGTGGAATGAGAGTGTTTGCTTTTGGATTTTCCCCTAAAAATCATCACTTGCATGACATTTGATTTGAGATCCTTCTCACTAAATCAGATGCGATTCATTACAAAGTTTCGGTACATTGATGTTGTGCAACAAAATTATTACTGAGTCGACTTTCAAATCCAAATTATGTAGAGGTAAGCCCGGAACGTACAAAGAATTCAAAAATTCAACTAATCCAAATAAAGTATTGTTTTCACAACAAAAGGTAGCATAAGTCCTTCCTTGTAACCAAAAATCATAAAAATCGAACGTTCCGTACCCGAATCAGTTTTTTGTATATGTAACTGTACCCACCCGGCTTTTTCCGTACCTTTCGTATCAAAAGTTATATTAAAATTAAATAAATAAATAAAATCAAACACTTGTCGGCCAACCTACCGCTTTTTCACTGAAGTGCTTTATGGTAGGTACACACATTTTTAAAAAGATCAAAAATAAAACAGAAAAAAAAAAAATACTTTGCAGAAAACACAAAGTCATGAGAATAACCACCTTCGAAAAAGTGATCGCGCAGACTGATAGTCTGTTGCGAGGGGAAGTCAAAATGTGTTCTTTTCTAATTTCAAGATACATTTTAAAATAAAAAGCGACATTATGAGAGCAAGTTATTCACTGTGTACTCTGATCCACTGTTGACACATTTACCCTACCTACACAAAATTTTTTGTTCTATTCCTATTATCGGGTTCGTACACGTACAAAGCGAGAGCGAGAGTGAAATTCAAGATTTATGCCACACACATCCAGCAATTGTCCTTGCGACTTATTAGTTGTCATAGCAAAAGCGAGACGTACGGGAATTGAAGACGCTTAAATACGAAAGGCAAGTCGTTCTGAATAAGTGGAATCCGCGGAAAGGAACATCTTCGACTTTGAATTTTCCAATAAAAATCGTTGCTTGCATAATATTTGATATTAAATTCTTCACAATCAAACGCGTACCGTTACAAAGTTTTGGTTCATTTAGGTTCCGCAACAAAATGGGATAGTTGGTGGCTTCGTTTTCCATCACGGAGTCGACTGATTTCATTTGTATGAATGCAACTCACCAGCGATTTGGTTTTGAATGGCGAAATTCAAATGATCGACGTTCTTGTTTTTCGCATCCAAAATCACTCTTACACTCAGCAAATCATGGTCAATATAATTCTGAGCGATATTCGGGAAAACATTCATGATTAGTTCTTTCGGTGTCGTTGTAAAGTTACAAAAATTTTGTGGAAACTCAATCAGGCCGGTGATTACGTTTGCTGGAATCACACCATTGCCATCGCCAACAATTGCCTGGAGAACTCTGCAGCGGACTGGTCATTTTGTAAAGAAACTCGCATGTTTGTTGTCAAATGCAATTTCTTGACGTATCGCCATAAAGCAGACGCCTTCAAGCATTCAATTCATCTGCCGGAGTTGATCTCGAAATGACAGGTAGCGTTTGACGAAAATCGGCTGAAAGCAAGATCGTTGCTCCACCGAAAAGTCGCTTATCATGACGTAAATCCTTCAAAGTACGATTCAGGGCCTCCAATGACGTTTGTGAGCCATTGCGCATTCGTCCCATATCATAATCTTACATTGCTGCCGTTGCCGTAGGTACTTTCGCCATCGCAGTGTTCTTTGAAATGTTGCATGTAGGTTCTTCTTCCACTTGCAGATTCAATGGCAATTTCAATGCAGGATGAGCTGTACGACCGCCTTCTAACAAAGTAGCCGCTATCCCAGAAGAGGCTAGGGCCAAAGCGATCTCAGATCTCGAACGAATTGTATCCAAAATCAGTGAAATCATAAATCTATTTCCAGTTCCGCAATTTTCGTTATCGACTGCTTGCATCAATTCATCGTACACTTTCTGTTATTCTTGATTCAACATTGGCACATTTGTTTGAACAGTTTGACTCAATGCGATTCGATCGAAGTCCATTCATTTCTCGCTCCAATTCTCGATTAAATGCGTCTTGAATTGAATGATTTGGCTGTGGCATCCCCAATTTGCACAACAAATCGCCACTCATGAGCAGACACATATCCTCGATCAAAATCAAAGCTTTGTTTCGCATTTCATCTGACATCTCCAGTTCATTATCCGATGTCACAGTGCGAATTCGATGCAAAATATCGTCGGCCATAATATCATCTTTGTATAATCAAAGTACCTATCTACTTCATTTCAAAAAGTTACTTAATGTAACATAGTAAACATAATTTATAAGAACAAACTTTTTAGGTACCTACCTATATTAAAAAAAAAAAAAAAAAAAAAATTGTTGACAACAACAATTTGCCTGGAAAATAATTAAAATAATTGACAACAACAATTTCTTTTAAAATTTAAATTAAAAATTTTTTTTTTATTTGAAGTGTCACTACTTTATGTTATCCATATTTTTTTTTTCAAAGTGTATTTCCCCATAAAAAAAAATAAAAAATTTAGTGGTGGACCACCGTTAACATTCATGGATATGAAAAATAGATGTCCGATTCTCAACCCTATCCCATATACACACTAAGTTTCACGAAAATCGGTTGAGCCGTTTCGGAGGAGTTCAACTACGCACCCCGTGACACGATAATTTTATATATTAGATTTAATGTATTTATTTCTTACTGTATAAATGTTTAGTTTTGTTTTGTTTCAATAAAAATTCATGAATTCTCAAAATGGGTTGATAGGAATTTTCCTGATTTTTATAAAGGCCTTTGGTGGCATATGTACTCTTTTATAGTGTCTCTTAAGCCGAAAGCTGAACGTGGGACATTAAATCTTGTAAAAAGTCTACACTGCGGAATATAAAGCTTTTCTTTTCGCCATAGTCCTCTGACTTCTTCCTCTCCATTCTTATGGTTCACGTAACGTAATTATCTGGACAGTAATTAGGATCATTCATTTTGTCATGATTCCGTAAGTGTTTTCGATTTTGACTCGTGCAGAGGAAAGTCGCTTATTGAAAGTTCCTTCATCGTCTTTCAAATGTTTTCGTGAATATGGCCTCATTATGTTGATTCTTAATGGAAACGCTCCATCACCGATGAAGTAATACGGAAACTTAAAGTCCGTATTCGGCAGGTTTTCATCAGGTGGCAGTTTTATTCCTTCATTTAAAATTCTGCTTCCGAAAGCGCTTGCCTGCAACACTCCTCCATCGCTCTGGCTACCAAAAGCACCAATATCCACAGCAGTGAAGCAGTAATTACTGTCACAAGCTGCTAACAAAATTATGCTGTGGTAGCTTTTGTAGTTAAAGTAGAGTGAACCTCCATGCGGGGGATATTTTAGTTTGATGTGTTTTCCATCTATTGCACCTGCACAGTTTGGCATACCTGTCATGTTGCAAATATCTACTGTAATTTTTTTTTCCATTCGTTTTCAGAGGGTGGAGCTAGATAAATTGAATGTAGCTCATCCCAAATAGCAGTGCACGTTTCCAATATTATTTCACGAACGGTTGAAACTCCTAAATGAAATGTCCATTAAAATGTTTGCCAAGAAGATGCCTGTGCCAAAAAACTAAGAAGTGTATTGTATTGCTGCAAAAAGGAACTCACACTCGGGTCAACACAAGTCGACATTCCGCTTCAATTGGGTTTCTTGGAGAATTATGAGTAAGTCTCTCCTTTAACAGAGTAGACAAAAACTCAAACTGTTTCACTCCCATTCTGCAAGCTTTTTGAAATTGGTGATCCCTTTCTTTTATTACGGCATTTATTTTGGTGTAGAATCCGTGCATTTCGCGTTCATTTCTATCAAATATTTCCCGAGTCCATATCCTTCTTCTCTTACTACCCGCGATTACGTATAAAACGTTGCAGTATGATAAAAATGCGGACATCACTACACATAACTTTACCATATAATTATAAGGCAAAATCATTTTGCTTCTGATTTTGAAAATGACTGCTTCAAGAATTTTTTTGTTTTGTTTTTATTTTGCTTACGCTGTCAAAATTGTTGTTGCTGTGCTAATCTGTTTTACACGACTTTCGCTGTCAAAGTTGCTTTTGCTGTTGCTGTGTTAATCTGTTTCTCACATAAGACTTTATTCGAAATACGTTCATAATAAAGGCTTGTCTCCGCTGCTCATTTGGCACATTATAAATAAATGGTTTTAATTTGGAACAATGCCGATCGAGTGGAGTTTGCATCTCATGGTTCTTCGTATGCTACGGCCGCCCAGACTGCACAGATGCTTCCGACGAGGAGTGCACTTTTAATGCACGTCCGAAAGTAGGTTATTATACAGACAGCTTCACATTTTTTGCTAAACCGCAGAAAATACTTTCACGACACACTTAGCTATCCTCATCCTCCTTCCTCCTTTCCTTAAATGGTAACTGTTACAATGGAAGCTACAATCAATTCTGTACGCCTTGCAACCTAAAGTCGAAGATTGCTTTCATATCATAAGCATATATGCCCTACATTCAGACCGCAGAGGCTAATATTCTTTGAAAAACCATCATTAACTATGCAGGAAACTATCGAACTTTTCAATGAGTGTGACGGGAAAACCTTAAATAGCTTTTTAAAAACAGTTCACAACTATTGAATGTTATTAATAACACAATACGTTTAAATCTTTACCCCTATTTTTATATTTCGTTATTTATCGAAAATTGAATCAAACAAAAAAATATATATTTTTAAATCTGCCAATCAGACTGACGACTTAGCCATAGTTTTTAAATTCATATTTTGTACTCTATGTGTATATTGAAATACTAGCTGTGCCCGCAACTTCGTGCGCGGCGTGAGATTTTGTAATTTCCAATAAAAGATATTTGACCGTTTTCTTAACGGCATATTTGTTTAAGATCAACAGTCCAGCTAAAACCAAGCGGTGAACATTGTCAATGTGAAACAATAAATCAAACAAATCTATACATCTATTTAAGAAAATTAAATTTAACAGTGTAAGTACTGAAGTTCCACTTCCTTGATGTAGGTATCAACGTAGATACTATATCAACCATTAAAACAAAAACCCTGAACTCAGTTTCTATATACACAACCATACGTCCATCAGCGCACGTCATTAGCCATCTGCGCATTTCCTCAGAAACACATTGTCGCTGTTGATTACATACACATTCACGTCGCATACTTCTCTTTCGTTTCACATAATTTGGAGAAAACAACACGCAGTTTTTTTCATATGAACGTGCTTGTGCGATGTGCGCCACCCAACCATCCCAAAGCAGAACAACGATCAAGAACCGCGGCTGCTGATAATGTTCGATTTGAGAAAATAAATTTATTTTTTCATGTTGGATTTTAGGTTGTAGCTCAGCTTCTAGAGGATATAGATAGTTGATTGATGACTTGAAATGACTATAAAAGTGTTGGCTCTCCTAAGTATTTTGTTTTGTTTGCATTGATTAAGAATTTTTTGAGTAATGGCGAGTAAAAGGCAGTAAGGTCAGAAAAAAAGAAAAACACATTTTGGTCAAAAACGCTCCAAAAAATATGCATGGCAATGAAATGAATAGCCTATGTGTTTCTCAGAATCTTAAGAAACATTTCAAAAAAGTTTCATCGAAATCTGTGCAGTAGTTTTCACGCCATTAAGTAACAAAGAAAATGCCTACAGTTTTATTATATGTATAGATGTAAATAAATGAATAACTTAGTTTACTTTACTTACTTACTCTTAAAACTCCTTTAGATGTAGCTAATTTTCCGAGGTTGTCATCATCTACCTCATATTAGGATGAAACACATTTTGGAGGTCACTAAATGAGCCAACTTTTGAGGATAAAATGACAAAATCTAAACAAAATTCACTCAGTAGGAAGAAGTTGTTTGTACCTAAAACATCCGATGGGGTGGACCTTAGGGTCCCTGGGATCCTATGCTTGCTGATCATTGTAGATTTGTGTTCAATAGATTTGTTAGAACTTAATGGCTCTGATTACCGCTGTGCTAGGTCCCTGCAAGCTGCAACATCCATCTTGCTGATTGCATTGGACATAGCTGCTTTACATTGTTGAAGGCGCGTTTAATTATAAGTACATGGAAATCTGCTTGTTTCGAAGCTCCACATACGATTCACGATTTTATTTCATGTTTTTAAGCCTGTGAAACACCCCCTCCATATTCCCCCATGCGTATTCCAAACAGACAACATCTGGCATACCCAAGTGCCATTCAACCTCATTAAAATTATTTAATTATAATTTCAATATGATTAAAAAAACCTGTTCTCCATAAAAGCCCGCTACACTCGCCACACGCCACATCTAGGCGGTTGATGTGACATTTGCATAAACACAATATGCACCTTAAAGTACCATCAGTTCCACAGCACGTTGTTGAATAAATTATTTTCTTTTTACATTCATACGTTGGCAACGCATAAGCTGCCTTAAACTGTAAATCGTTACCACACCAGCTCTCTGCCTCCGAGCTGGATGTGTGAAAACCACTCAAGCACTAAATCCCATCCCTCGTACCACCATCCCAATGAATTTGAATAAAGTTTCGTTCTTTATGCGTTCCTGCTGACTTGCTTTGTGGCATAGATACAGAGGTAGGTCTATTCACACCATTAGGCAACATTACAAAACATTCCATAGATGTGAGATGGATGACTGAAACTGTGTAGAGGGGAGGCCGTCATATAGTCCTTCAGCGAATAACACAAAACAATCATATTTCAATATGAAAGGCGCGAATACAAAAAAAAAAAAAAAAAATTAATAAAGTGCACGACTGGGTCGCACGAAACTTCCTCTTTTATCAAAAGTTTGGTTGAGTCAATTTATTAGGTACAAAGTGTTGTAGGTAAAAAATTCAAGAGCAACCGTAGGTAGTAATAAATAAAATTCACATTCGTATCATTCGATATGGCATCAGCACACATCAAAAAACAATCTGAGTTTTTAAAAGATTTTGCTCTCAATAACAGGCAATTTTCGCAAGTTCTGGTTGAGATTTATAAGCACCTACTGTACTACTTTATAAGCTCTTACACTTTACTTTTTGAGTATGAGGACAAGCGTAGTAGGAGTTTGTATTTTTTGAACTGTTAGACAGATGTGTCAAACTGAAACTCCTGAACTGATATATTTTGAGTCTCATATTAAAAATAAAATGCACAGTGTAATCCGCTAAGTAAAAAGTATGTATAACATTTTTTGATATGTAAACATCTAAGCGCGCGTTATTGGAATCTGGTGGAGTAATTCCACACATTTAACTTGCGGGGACGGAAATGCGTCACGGAAATGCGTCACTGTGTTTTATCATTGCATACATTTTATCATTGCATACGTTTTTATCATTGCATACATTTATGAGCTGGGGCATATTAATATCAGCTTTTTGTTTATGTGAAATAAAGCATGTTTTTCATATATCATGGTCTCACATTTCTTCCCTGTGACGGATAACAATATGCAATGCAAGCCGAATGAAACTCCAATGAGACTTTCATTTACTGTGTAACAGTTGATTTCATTTAACTTGCGGGGATGGATACATCAAGAATACGGTTATTACAATTCCCTCTTTTCTCAATGACGTGTATCAAGCCACACACTTACCGCACGCACGGTGTTTACACATACACATATTTCGGGACTGTTGGATACAGTCGCACCAATTTCTTTTATATATTATTTTAAGTAGAGACGTAATAAATTGAAATATTTTTTCGATTACCCAGAAATTTGACGTAGAAACATAAATTAAATGTATTGCGACAGTAATTGAAATGCACATAAAATTAGATGTTTTTTGAATTGATGTCGCGGGCCGCAGGTAATTGTCTCGAGATCTGGTCATGGCCCGCGGGCCGTACCTTTGACATGCCTGTGTTAGATATTACTTTCTTAAGGTGCCGCTACAGTCCGGGGTGGACCTGGGCCTCAACCAATACGCCTTTCCAGTTAGCGCGACCTTTGGCTAACTGCCTCCAGTTGCGCACTCCAAGTTGGTTGAGGTCCCCTTCCACTTGCGCGCGCCACCTAAGGCGAGGTCTTCCTCTACTGCGTTGTCCCTCCGGGTTGGAATCGAGGACTCTCCGGGCCGGAGCGTTGGTTTCCATTCGCTCTACATGTCCTAACCATCTTAGACGACTAATGCGTACTTTTCTGCCCAGGTCGATGTCGCTGTACAGCTCGTAGAGTTCGCTTTTAAATCTTCTCCTCCAAATCCCGTCAACGCAAACGGGACCAAAAATCACTCGAAGAATTTTGCGTTCGAAGCGACCAAGAAGATCCTCATCCGTTTTTGCTAGGGTCCATGCTTCTGCGCCATAGAGCAGGACAGGGATGATGAGAGTCTTATATAGAATCTCCTTGTCCTTAGTGCTTCTTGACAAGGCCTTACTAATCACTTGCCGTCTTAGGCCAAAGAAACAGCGGTTGGCAAGTGTGATTCTTCGCTTGATTTCTGATGTGATGTCATTATCAGAGTTTATAGCGGAGCCGAGGTAGACAAAGTCCCTAACTACCTCAAAGTTATAGCTGTCTATCGTGACGTTCTGTCCGATTCTTCGATGTTGTGTGTCCCTTCTTGTTGACAGCATATATTTTGTTTTACCCTCATTCACCACTAAACCCATTTTTGCCGCTTCTGTGCTAATACTTGCAAACGCACCAGTGACAGCTCGCTGTGTTCTGCCAACAATGTCAATGTCGTCAGCGTATGCAAGCAGTTGCACAGACTTATGGAAAATTGTGCCTCTGGTGTTGGCTTGTGAGTTACGCACAATTTTCTCAAGAATGATGTTGAAGAAGTCACATGACAGCGCATCACCTTGTCTAAATCTTTTTTTGACATCAAAGGTCTCGGTGAGATTGTTTCCGACCTTTACGGAGCAGCGAGCGTTCTCCATCGTCATTCTGCACAATCTGACAAGTTTGGCAGGGATGCCAAAACTAGACATGGCTCTGTATAGCTCGTCTCTATAAACGCTGTCATATGCGGCCTTAAAATCGATAAAAAGATGGTGAGTATCGATCTGGACTTCTTGGGTTTTTTTCCAGGATCTGCCGTAGTGTGAATATTTGATCGGTCGTGGACTTACCGGGCCTAAAACCGCACTGATAGGGACCTATCAGATCGTTGACGAAAGGTTTCAGGCGTTCACACAGTACAGCAGACATGATCTTATACGCAGTGTTAAGGAGACTGATGCCTCTATAGTCGGGCAAACGATGCTGGAGGTTCCATTCATCAGGCATACTTTCCTCTAACCAAATTTTGGAGACGAGTTGGTGTATGCACTCTACCAATTCATCTCCAGCTGCCTTGAAGAGCTCGGCAGTTAAGCCGTCAGGTCCAGCAGCCTTGTTGGACTTCAGCTTGGATATTGCTATCCTCACTTCATTTTGGTCAGGTGGACGGAAGTCTTGGCTTTCATCGTCCAGGTTGAAAGGTTCGTTCTGCCTGACGGCGGAATTTGTTTCGTCTTCGCCGTTTAGCAGTCTGCAGAAATGGTTTTTCCATGTCCTCAGCACCGACTGTGACTCTACTACAAGAGTCATGTTTTTTTTTTTTTTTTTGATCGAACGATCGTTTAAGGTCTCTTTGATTGGAAGTAGGGTTCGCGATGGATCGGTGTCTTAACATTTACATATATACCTATTATATATGTGATAATGTTATAATTCAGAGATTTGTTTTAGAATTTGCATTATAGCGTAGTTATAAACGCTCCCGGTCCCGATGGACATGTGTGGGGGTGCAAATGGAGTGAGATTTTCTGATTGTGTAAGCTCCAATGGGTTGGAATTATTTTAAGTTGCATTATTTAAAAAAGTTGAATAAAGTAGAAGTCGGTAACATTTGCTAAAAATACGTTTTGCGTTTTCGTTGTTGCATTTGAAATAACTGAAATTTTAATTTTAAAGTGCTGTATTGAGTTCTTTAAATACATATAACACATATCGGTTTTGGGTACTTACTTCGTAATTTTTGAGAAATAATTAAAAAAAAACTGATTTATTCCATTTTTTTTAAGAAAAACCAAGTACTGAATCTATTTTATAATACTGATATGATCTTTAATAAGTATTTTGATCAAAATCGTTAAAGGGCCTTTTGTAAAGTTTCGCAGAAAAAAAAAAAAAAAATATTACAATGTTTAGTTTGAAAAAAAAAAAAAAAAAACAATTGCTTAAATATTAAGCTGAAACTGAGTTAAAGTTATTGTGATGTAAGCATTACGTGTTTCTTAAAGTTTTATTGAAATCGAAAAATGGGGTTTTCGAGATACGTATTTTTTTTTTTTTTTTTTAATTAACGTTTTCGGTGATTTGAATTGAAAATTAAGGACGCAATAATTTTGAAAACGTAATTTTACTCTAAGTATGCATTTTGGTCAAAATCGTCGGTGCTGTTTTCGTATAAGCTATAGAAAACGAAATAAGAAAAATACTTTTTTCAAAAATTCATTGTATGATTATAATAGAGAAAAATAAACTGAGTTTGCTATTAAGTTAGAAATTACCATCAACATACCCCTCAGAATGAAGTATTAAAGAAGTATTTATTACTATTATTTAATAACCAATAAACATAGCCAAGGCTTACGGCTGGAAGAAGTATTTAAAATACTTGAAGAACTTAAGTTAAAAGACAGTATCTAGTATTTTAATTAAGGCCCAGGTAACTAGTGCTGGTAAGATCAAATTAAACTGTAATTTATTTGCTTCTTAAACAAATGATAATAATAATAATATAAATGACCATATTACCAACGCAAGAAATGAAATCTGGTAACAATTGTATGGACCGTTTTCGAGACATGTCTATATTTCAAAAGTACCTACCATACCTACCTGATTTTTTTTTAGCGAAAAACTGACTATGGAGTCATGTTAACCTCACCAATACTTAAGCTTAGAGAACTAGCATGCCAAACCGATCATTTCTCAAACCGAGTTAAACTGGTTTAGAATTGAAGTAAGTCGAGTTGCAAACCGAGTTAGTCAATCGATTTGCAGCTGCAGTGGCATTTCATTATTCGGTTTTCAGTCGGTTCGTTTCGTTCCATCGGTTTTCGTTAACTTGGTTTGATACAATGCAACTCGGCTTAACTCGGTATAGTTGTAAGTTGTAGATTTAAACCGGTTTACGGCCGATTCGACACATCACTTCTTAAGCTCAATAATGTATTCTTGTTGAAATTGTTAGAGCCGTTTTTAAACCAATCAAACTGGTACGAAAATTTTGATATCTGAAGTACCGAGTATTGAGGTTACCATGTAAAAAATGGTAACCGTGTAAAAAATATGAAGGCCCACAAAGTTCAAAGATTGAACCAAATTAGGCAGCCATTTAGGCTGTAAGCCTCGGGAGAACATACGGACAGACGGACAGAATTTCGAGAAGCAATTCTTTGAGATCCTTTATCATCGTAATGTCTATATAATCAATACCCTCTTGAGTTCGAAATTTTATACGAATACAATATCTTTCTCTTAGTACGTAATCGAGTAAGTTGAAAAGAAACCCAAGCGAAACACCAACGATGACGATGACAATATCCTTTCGGGGCCGTATTCAAATGTGACACGGAGGTGACACTTTGGCAAAGGCGTGCCAAGGCTAAAGATTTCACAGGTGTGTGCGTAAATGTGTATACAAATTTATTACATCCTTCTTTGAGTGATTTGCTTTGAGACCTTTCTTTTGTTAGATTGAAGGCAGAAATTAATTCAGTTGTATTTAGGTGGAAGATATCCTTGTTTTATTTATTGTGTTGAGTCTTGGTAAGCCGTTTATTATTTAGATTACATATAATGCGTTTCACCATTCGAAATCGATTTTAGTCGATATTAGCTGGAGCGTACAGTTCGGGGCTGTAGTTAAGGCAAACGTGCGGCTGGTCCGACTAATAGGTTATAGGAATATTCCTGCAAATACGATTTTGTAAAAAAAAAAATTAATGGAAACTTCGGGTAACCCTCTTTCTTTGGAGTTAGTACGTTATCTTAATATTGCACCACAGATCTTAAACTGATAAACAGGGCGTCCGCTGCACTTATTTTGTTTGACATTGGAACTAAACTCTGCACCTTTCTATACTTACACTTACTTAAGGTGGGCCTACAGTCCGGGGTGGATCTGGGTCTCAACCAAGAAGCGTCTTCAGCTAGCACGATCTATAGCTAGCTGTCTCCACTTTCGCACGCTAAGTTGTTTAAGGTTAACTTTCATTTAAGTTGCGCTCTTCTTCTATTGCTCCATCCCTCGGGTGTGGATTGACAGAGCACCTTTCTGCTGTTGTTGAAAATAGTCCGCCCTCGAGGTGTAGAAATCGTTTTCAAGTTGTCCTGGGGATTTCATGTTTTGCAGAGTCTCCACATCTTCTTTTCTGAAAGTTACCGTCGGGACCCCTTTATCTAAGTTTCTCGTGCACTTATACTCAGACACCAACCCACCTTATGCTGCAAAGGGCCTTTCGGAATGTTTTCATCAGAGGTGGCGCTCTCAAGTTTCAGTTTCGCCACAATACTGTGCAGTACCCTTATACGCATCGTTTAAACGTGCCTTTTTCTTCCACTGGTGACCTTTCATCGAAGGTCTGATAAACATCCGACATCAAAAATCTTCTCAGTTAGTCTTTTGGACAACACAACATTTTACGCCTGTGATAAAAGAAGCGAAGACATTAACCCAAAATTGTTCTTTGGATGTATACAGCCGTGGTAAGTCCCTCCCTTACTTTTACATCGCTGGGCATAGTTGCCCGCCCTCAGTAAAGTCTACATCACCCCCAAATTAAGCAGAATCCAAAAAGCAACTGGAATTGGAAGCACGGGGGTCACACGCGCAATTCCGACTAAAGCCCGACACACATTGATGTTCAATATTTTGCCTGTGGTTCTGCATTAGAAAACCATTGCAGCGTGCTGTGCAGTCAGATTGAACGGATACGAATGCTAGCTCGAAAGGCCCTCTACCCGTTGGGTTAAAACGTGAGCCACTGACCCACTGAGTCACCGACAAGGCCAAGTCATCGGTTTGAAATTATTCTCGCAGCTAAATTTCCGATCATAAGAACAAAGATTAGATTTTCAAACAGTCGATCAATTTACTAGACGTGGCTCCGCTCTTTACGTATCATCTTCGAAGGATCTTTGTCTTTCGCTACTGGGTTACGTGAGAAAATTAAAATCCTGCTGAATTTTACTTCAAAGGAATTTGACGAACTGCGTCATTTCAAGGAATATTTGGCCAACTTGTGACAAAGAACCTCCCAGCCAGAACGCGTGCAAATGTCGCTGGAACAGCTTTTACAAACTGACTTAGCAGAGCTTGGCTTTATACGCACTGCCGTAACTGCGCAAACGCGAATGAAAATGAAACAGTATTTCACTTTATTTATGAGTGTACCCAAAACCAGACATCGTGCTTTCAATAACAGCATCAACTTCCTCCACCCCTCAGGCTGGTTTGGAGCTTCACTAACTTCCCACTCCTTATACAATCTACAGGTTTCGTGAGTTGTGTGTGACCCCAAAGTGGCGCTTAAGCGTTTATTGTATGTAGGCATTAGGCAATCAGTGTCTACTCTCTCAGGCTTGGAAGAACCTCCAGCCACAAAAGAACAAAAAAAAGAAGGTAGGTTTACGAAACTTGGTTGTGAACCATTTCATTGTGGAATATTTTTGCTATATCGGCGGCCCAATCGCCATAAAGTTGCGTATATCTTCCTAAGGAATATATTTAATAAACTAGCTGTTCCCGCCTGGCTTCCCCCGTGATACAACTGATTCAGTAGTCTAAGAGCCTGTGCAAGACCAAGCTTTATTATTTCACTATCCAGGGCTAGCGTGCCCATATAAGTCTACACTTTATAAATTAAGTTAAATGAATTGAAAAAAATGTTTATTTCCTATCTTTTAAACTACAACCAAATCAGTTGAGTATAGTTTCGGAGATCGACACCTATCGCGACAGGCTAATTTCCGCCGTCGCTACGGAATTTCCATCTCGGTCGAGTCGATTTCACTCCCAAGTCACGCATGCGCCTAAAGATATTTCACATCACATAAATTCACGTAGAATTTTTGACAAACACAATCTCACTGCATATTGCGAATAAAAAATGTATGGAAAATTATTTTTTGAAAATTTTTCAATTTCCTTTTAAAATTTTCCAATTTTGTCGACGTATAAACCTTCCTCAGGCGGAGACAGACACAACAGAGAAAAGATAGATCGAGTGATGGGCATTCTAACGGATGCAACTTTGTTTTTAAAGATTGTAAAATTGAAAATGTTAAATAGCTGCAGAGTAGGTCCTTGCTCAATGCAGTCCCATATTAAATAAAAAACTCGTGCTGATGAAGTGCAAGAGAAACCCTGCCACAGATGGACACGACTAATAGAAACTCCGCATAGAAACTCTTCAAGGAACCGCTACGACTAAGACGACTCAACATCTCTATGCTCGTAAATGACATTACCTGGCTGCCACTTGCTGCTAAACTAACTATGACGACTTGAGCTTTCGAACTTTATATAAAAAGGATTGCTACATCCCTTCTCCATACAAAGGATAATGACCTTCACGCGCCAAAGTTGCTTTCATCTGTGAAATTACATCCCCATCGTTCTCATTCCGTTCGGGTAATCAACTGCCTAGAAGTTTTTAAATCCAATGCGAGCCTTATCTCTTCGGGCACACGTCACACACTCTTAAATTCAACAAACCGCGCATTTGAATTGCCCATCACGATCACGAACGGGGCCAAAATCACTCAACAAACCCGCCCAAGGACAACGAACTCATGTCGATACGCAAAACGCAATTACCATCAAACCAACCCGCTTGCCTCTCACAAGAAGAAAGCGCTTTCCGCATCCTAAACAAACAATCCCGACGCGCACAAATTTAAATATTTTTCCACCCTCACCAGGTGCTTACCTTCATATCTACTGACAACAAATTTAATTTCAATTCCCTATACTCATCTTGCAGGTCCTATTTCTGATTCACTTCATTGTGCGACACCTCGAGGGGCCAAAACAAGTTCAGCACTTGATTTTCGTCAGCAGTATTTAATGTAATGTGCGTACTGCACATCGTAAACGTTATCAGACCAGACCATATCCAGAAGGTAAACTACGACCATTTTCCGTTATATTTTTATGAGAGATTTGAAAAATTCCTCTCACCGATAGTAGGTATTCGTATTGGTATCCTGGGGACGCAGAAACATCGATCGGTGTGGCTGCCGTGTCCCTGTGGACACAACACAGTTGGTGAAAAAAAAAAAAAAAAAAAATCGCAAATTCGAAAGTAAAGCCCGCAAAAAGGAAGCAACATAAAATGTACGCATCGTATTTTCATCTTCGTCCTTTGACTGAGTGTGCGGCTGTACAGTGTACACGTGCTGTATTGTCGTTGGGATATAACTTAGTTTTTCCCGATAAGAAAGTGACCTCCCTAGTCCCTACTCCTACCTTAGAGAGTGGTGACTGGAGAGAGAGGAAAAAAAGAAAGAGAGAAAAATATTGCCACCGCGATAACCCTACAAGCTACATCTTTGTGTTGTCACGGTGAGATGGCTTTGGTGGGAGCGCGAAGAAAAATACGCCATTGGGTAGGTAGGTTACCGGAAGCCCCGCCGTGGAGTTTAAATTCACTTTAAGGCCTCTATAGCAACGTTGCCAGACAGTTGAAATATTCCCCTCCAGACATCTGAAAAACCCCCAGATTTAGCTACTTTCTAAAAAAAATCGATTTTTTCTTATATGCATTTTTCTTTTCAAATTAGATATATATTTAATAGCAAAGAGGAAATTCAAGACTTTTTTTTTAATTTATGTAGGATGTAGGTACCTATTGAAAAGGCACGAATTTCAAGAATCAATATGATTTTTTTTAATGTACCTAATTTAATTTAATGTACTCTTTAATGTATTTAAAAAGAATTCACGTTATTGATATTTGAACTTATGTGGGAGGGGTTACCATCGCTGTCTATTCAATTTTTGGCTAAAATATCGAATAACGGTACTTTTGAAAATTGGACTTACCTACTCATATCAAAAATACATTCTTAAAGTAATCTGGTCATTTCAAACTTGATAAAAAACTTTATTTTTCCCTAAGTTTTCGTATGGGTTTTGAAAAAAAAAACTTACCTGCATATTTTGAAAATATTGCTACTTGAAAATGGGCGCAACAATTTTGACCAAAATGCAAACTTGAAGTAAAATTGATGTTTGCAAAATAGTTCTGCCCTTTATTTTCAATTCAAATCACTGGAAACGCGACTTGAAAGACTGCTTTATATCTCGAAAACATCATTTTAAATTTGGATAAAGCTTTCAAAACCAAATAATGCTTATATCCTGAACAATACCCTATACTCAATTTTTCGCTAAATAGCTGAGCAATAGTAGGATAACAGAAGTATTTTTAAACAAGATACTCAAGTTTTCGCTAAGAAAATGCAAATAAAGCCGTATTAAAAAAATTGCTGAAATAATATTAAACAAATTCCAATCACGCATTTTAATTGGCATATTTTTTATACTGGGAATTAGGTAATATTAAAAAAAAACTGACTTTTTATGTATAGACTAACTGTGTAAAGATTTCGGTATATCATGAACCCTACTTCCAATCATATGCTGGGTTTTTTCCTTACACACCTACGTACCCATACTAAAATTAAAACCAGGCACCCAAATTATTGTTATGAACGAGAAAGCTTCGAGCCATCCAGTCGTGCACATTATTTGACATTATTTCTGTTAAGCAGCTGCTGACGTTAATCTATTTATATAAAAATTGAGCCTTAAAATTGTGTTCGTTTGTCGCCGATTCACGCCTTAACACATTTACTGATTTTAACAAAACTTTTACACATCTTTGGTATTGGCGTATATATGGTTTTTGTGAAGTTTGGGTGGAATTTGGAAAACGTATTTCTGTGTGTTGCGTGCGTGAAAATCACATGAGTTCAGTAATTTTTTTTTTTTCGGGGCCCTGTTGTCGATTCCCTAAACCACTTAACCGATTTTAATGAAATTTTGTGGGTGTGTACGGTTGGTTACAGTTTGAATGATAGGACTATTTTGGACTCGATAGGTCGCGTTTTTGTCGATCTCCTAAATCACTCATGCGTATTCAATGAAATTTTGTGGCACTGTATGGTTCGTTACAGTTGGATACATAGGAAACTATTTTGGTATGGTTGGTTCCAGTCTTAAAAATGGGATAGTTTTGGACCCGATAGGTGTCACGTTGTATAAGATAAGGTTAGGAAAACGGGTTGTAGGACCTTCCATTAAAAAAAAACAGAAAATTCAAACGCCAATATCTAAAGTTGAAATTTGTTTTTCAATTTGATGTATATAAGCCACACCAATATCATGGTAGAATTTCTACCAATGGGCGAACTTTAGTGCTATATAATCACACCTACAACTCCTATTCGATGTTCCTCGTTGCTCCGAAGAGCTTGTAGTCCTAGAACCAGTAGGTACTCAGTTTACATTTGCATTTGACGATTATAACTTCTTTGAAATGGACTACAACTACATCTACGTGCGGATATGCGGCGTCTTCTAGAATTGCAGAACTGCATAGGTCTCCTCCTTCCTTCGAAGCAATTTTTCTCTCAGTAAGACAATCCTCAATCTCTAATCTTCGAATGTGCAGTGCATCTTTTGTCACATAGGCTTTCTCTCAGGTGGCTCTCATAGCTTACTGTGGTAGGTACCATTCCACTTGTTGTCGGCGTTATTGATAGTTGCAAGTACTGTCGGAGTTTTCTTCCTCATTCGCTCCATGTCGAGTCGACTCTGGCAACTAAGTTAGATGGGGAATAACCAACGTGCGACAAAGGACCCTTTTTGTAGAATCGGGTGAAAATTAAACGCGTCACTTTCGAGGGTCCTAGTGGAGTTCGTTCGGTCTTATAAGCGACCCTGTCTGAGACATAAAAGTACCATCACTCATCTAAGGAGTGGGTCAACGTCACCTGTCCAAAGCACGCACATCCTACACCGAAAACCTATCCCAAGCCTGAATAGCGCCCTTCAAACCGACATATCGAGAGAAAACAAAAAATCTGCACCATGACACCGTCTCTCAGGTTACATTCTGCGGTTCGAATACACTCCCACATCTCCCATACCTCTACAAAACATTAGATAATTTATTGAATGATATAAACGGGAGTAGATTATGATAGGGGCCACGAAAGTTAAGCTCAACTCTTTTAATGACTTGATTTAGTTATTTCAGTCACGAATCGAACTTTCGCATTTCAATCGTATGATTTCGCACAATGGCTGTTGCCCAAGCCATTTCATTCCCGAGCAAACACACTTATGTGCGACTACATTTTCCTGTATACACCAGTTCGGGATTCGGTTATATGGCTCACGCCCAGGTGGATGATTGCTTTCACGATGCGAACGTGACCGATGTTGAGGTGGATGGTTGGATTGTAGCGCAATAGCTACACACAGGTAGGATATACTTGGGTGCTCGGGTGTAAGCGGAGTGCGGAGATAATAAATCCATTGGATTTCTCACGGATGATTTTTTCCTCGTCAGGGTATCGGTAATGGTATATCGGCCTCGAAAGGAATACATATATGCCGAAGGACGAAGTGATATAGACAAAGTTGTTCGGCTTTAAACTGGGTTGCGATTTTGGTGTAGCACACCCAAATGTGCGTGTCCTTGGGGCGTGTGTTTGCTGTTTTATTTTGTCCTTAATATTTGGCAAGAGGGCATATCAATTAACCTAGATATCCGTTTGTGTGTGTGTGGGTGTCTGTGTGTGTTTGTGGGATGTAAAAGGAAATTAATTAAAATTACAGCTTAAAGCAAGGGGATCAGGAAAAGCGACTGATTTTCTGCTCAATACCTGCGAGTAAATTTGGGGATCCATATGTGTAGGAGCTTATGTACGTAGCTTCAAAGTTTAAATTGAATTTAAGTTTTTTTTTTTTTTTTTATAGGTACGTACTTCCTGCTGTATGACTTCATCGATTACTTTGACAAGGATGAGGCGACGAACTTACCTCGGGATAAATATTTGGAGATAATGAATACCATCTTCAGTAAAGTTACCGAACAGGAGAGAGAGGCTATCATCTTTCAGGTAAGACATTCTTAACCGAGCCGAATGGTATTTCTTCCTTCCGAAGAATAGTTTATTGACATATAAGTTTAGATTATACTGCGAAAATATATATAAATGTGAGGAAACGACGGGCAGGTCTAGCACTGGTACTTTCATACTTCCTATCCATAAAAAGCACAATACAGACTGAAACGTAACAATCAATCGAATGCATGTGTTGACTCCAGAGCTAAGTTTAGTAAGACTTCTTAAGGAAAATGCTAAACATTTTTGATTCCCGAGGGTACCTGTGTGCAAATTTTCTAACACACTCATTTCACATGTTTAAGATCGGAAGTAGAAATGTTTTCATGTGAATGCAGAAATGTTGGTCGCCGGAACTTGTGTTTACTTCCGCCTTACGTATCTATAACTATGGGTAGTGCATCCATGACACCTTAGGCGTCTGATTTGTGATATCATTCTTACGGTTTTATTACAACTGACTTCAGTATTGCATTTACACTATCAACCTGCACACGCATTTTTACATGCGACATAGAGAGATCCGTTCGTCCGCAGTAACACAAGTTGCGGCGGCCAACATTTCTGCAATCATTTGCAAACGTTTCCATTTCTGGTCTTAAATATGTTAAATGAGATTCGTAAATAGTTTCAGTAAGTTAAACCAACAATTCATCAGTCAGTTATCTATCTTCTATCTCTATCTCTTCTCTCTATATATAAAAATCAATTGCTGTGCGTTAGTCGTGTAAAGGCTCCAGAACGGATCGACCGATTTGAATGATTTTTGTTCTGTTTTGTTCGTCTTCAATCAGGGATGGTTTAGGAAAAAAGAAAAGTCTTAAAATTCTCAATATGTGGCCTTTAGACAAATGTTTCGTTTTTCAGGTCAATTCAATTATCTTCAGTAATAATCCTCTATATATAATTCTTTCGAGGTGAAACTTGATGACGATATAACTGGATAACCACTGGTCCAATTTTCATAATTCTTCTTTGGTTTTGTTCGTATTGTTGTATTTCAGGTTTAGGCAGTCTTAAAAGAGAGGATACTTTTGGACCATATAGGTAGCGCTGTCATCGATCTATGAAACAACTTAACTGATTTCAATGAAATTTTGTGGGTGTGCATGGTTGTTTACAACTTGAAAGATAGGATAAGGATACCTACTTTTGGACCCAATAACTGGAGTTGTTGTCAATCTCCGAAACCGCTCCAGCGATTTTAGTGAAATTTTGTGAATATATATTGTTTGTTCCCGCTTGAAGGATAGGATAGTTTTGGACCCTATAGGTGGTACTTCTCAAAACATAAGCGGGATAGGGAAACCGGTAGTAGCACCTCCCATTTAAAAATCAAATCAAACGGTATTTCTAAAATTGTATAATTAAAATTATTAATGGACATTGCCCAAATAAAGCACTTTGCGAAATGTGAGCACGACTTAATACGAAAGGTACGAGCAAAGCCGGGTGGGTATACAGCTACTACATATAAAAGAGACTGACGTCCGTATGTGCAGTCATAACTCGGGAACGGATCGTTCGATTTTTATGATTTTTGGTTTAGAATCGCGTGGGCCCAAGGAAGGACATAATTATGCCCTTTTTGTCGTGAAACAAAACTTTATGGTGATTCGTTGAATTTTTGAATTCTTTGGATGTTCCGGGCTACCCTCTACACAAGTTGAAATAGAAAGTCAGCTTAGTTATAATTTGCTGCGCAGCCTCAATGCACGAGCCTCGTATTTTTGCGTGTTAGTTAATGCTGTTGTGATGTGCTTTTTGTCCTAGGCTGAGGTTCGCTCGCCGGATCGCCAAGGTTCTGTCCAAAGAAACACGAACTTTGGCTATAGAGGAGTTTCCTTTATTACTTTAATCAATTTTAATACTTCGATTACAGTTTTCACCATTTAATATTTCAATTACAGCTTTAACAATTCAAAGTTATAGGTATGACTTAACTTAATCAACTTTAATATTCCAAGTACAACTCTTATAATTCAAAGATTTTTTATATAAGGTGAGCCAAAAGAAGGCATCCGATGTTGTTTTTAAATGAAAAATTTCGATTCTGTTTTTTGATTATGTTCATTTGAACCTTTAGAATTTTATTGGTCAGATCGAGAAGATGATATCGGCCAAATGGGCGCCGTCACAATTGATTGCCCTACGGGCTCGTTTTATGGCATTTTTCATCACTTCGGCGAGAACTTCGGGCGACAGATTCTCGCACTCGTGTCGAATGTTGTCCTTGAGGGCTTCTTGGGTCTCGGGCTTGTTCACGTAAACACGGGACTTCAAAAAACTCCACAAAAAAAAAAGGAGTTTGGAACGGTTAAATCAGGCGAACTTGCGGGCCAGGGCAAATCGCCAAAACGAGAGATGGGGCGACCCGGGAACGCCGCCTTCAGGATATCGGTTGTGGCTCGCGCAATGTGTACCGTAGTTCCGTCCTGTTGGAAGCACATGTCCTCCAGTCCTAATTCGTCCAATTGCGACTGGAAAAAACTCGGTTAACATGGCCCTATTGCGCGCACCGTCCACTGTTGTCGTTTGACCAGCGGCGTTCTCGAAAAAAAAAAAAAAAAAAATAGCCCGATGACTCCTCCAGCGTGAGCAGCGCACCATGCAAAAACTTTGAGCGGGTGTAATGGCTCCTCGTGCATTACTCGTGGATTTTTGGTGCCCCAGAAGCGATAGTTTTGCTTGTTCACGTACCCGCTGAGGTGGAAATGAACCTCATCACTCATTATGATTCGTCCTCGAGATTGAGGATGGCTAGGCGTAGGTTACACGCTTTTGGCGGTCGACAGGCAGCAGCTGATGCACGAACTGAACTTTGTACGGGAACATGCACAAGTCTTTGACCAAAATTCGCCTTAGGGACGACCGGCTGATGGCTAATTGCGAGGCGGGTCGTCTGGTCAATGGTACCGGCGACAGCTCGACATCATCGTCAACAGCGGCGATATTCTTGGCACAACAGGCGCTCCGGAGCCGGCCCTTCTTGGCAACGTCTCGTGAGGTCCCATACTTTTCAAAGTTGGTGGCCAAACGGCGCAGTGTTTGCGCAGTCGGTGTCGGACGGCCGTGGAATCGGCGACGAAAATCGCGCTGCCCCAACACTACAGACGAATTGTTACGCAAAAAAATAGACACGATTATTCCGCGTTCTTGGGGCATGTATCGCTCCATGGCTTGTTCACTTATTCTACATCTGTCTTGTCCACAAATGTCAAAACAGATTTGACATTGGTGGCCATTTGCAAAAATAAAAGCATCTTCCAATAGGGTGATTTCTTTTGGCCCACCTTGTATTTTAATCGACTCTAAAATTACAATTCATACAATTCAATTAATCTCAACGGCAACGGGTACGTCTTCAACTTATCTTAATCCTCGGGATTAAAGGCTCGATCTTTTGGTGGGCGTGGGCTAGCCCCGGCGTTCCACGGATCCGTCTGGCGACAGTACCGGCACCTACAGGTCCGTCTTGCGACAGTCCTGAACACCTACAGGTCCGTCTTGCGATAGTCCTGTCAACCTACTGGTCCGTCTTGCGACAGTCCTGGCAACCTACAGGTCCTGCTTATATGCTGATAAGCAAAAAATATGAATGCATCGTTACACTGTTCCTTTCAGTCACATGGCTATTTAGTATTGGGCATCTCTTTAATCTTCCGTGTTATGAGGAGTGTGTCATCTGTGATGATGTAAATTCAGTAAAACTGCTCTGCAGACTTCGCGCATGAGATCCGAAGTGTCTGTGTTAGATAGGAACATACAGAAAACCTGTACTGTTGCTGAAGTTTGCGCGTAAGCCCAGACGTAATCCTGCCAACAACGACTTGAGTTGCAGCTACGTGATTCCTTCGTTGGGTCCCCATAAAACGCCCTGACCATAAAAACAAGACTGACATTCAAAGGCGGGCATAAAAAAAAATTAAAAATCTGTGCGTAGGTACTGGCAACCCTGATCGATGTCTGACAGCTGCAGGACACAGTGAGTTGATATACCTATGACCTGTCCAACAGGATACAAATGCCTGACAATATTTTTCTGTACAAAAACAAAAGTTGGGCAGGTATTTCATCTGCAACTGCTCGTTTTTGTTATTAATTCAATTACATCATCAGGCAACTGTTACATAAGTGCAAAATCCAATTTGTCCGAATGGACACACTTGTATCTGGTTTGGATTTAACATTTTTGTGTCTCCCACAAATGGCTGTGCATGGCGTATGACAACGTAGCTCGTGCAAGAAGGATGGGTTAACTCTGTCAATGATAACACTTCCAGTATTTATAGCCTGTCGGGAATGTTTATGCACATATTTTTGAAGCCTCACATGGTCAATCACTGGGCCATCAATTTTGTTGCTCGTACAGAAAATATAACTTTCAACGTAACACAGAAAAGTGCGGCAGTGCACTGGCGGTGTGACGTCAGAGTCTGTCGGTACAAAGGACCACATGCAGATACGAGTATGTCCAGTCCATTAAATGTGTACCATCATATCAACAGAAAGCAGTTAGCAATATAATCGATTTTCTCATGCCTCCTGCAGGCGATTGTACACGACGCGACGTTGGCAATGGTTTCATATCGTGCTGTTGTTTGTTGATGTTACATCATTTGTGGCTGGGCTGGGAATAAACTAATTAACGAACTCCAATGGAGTTATAATGGTCCTTTTGAATGCTCTAAATTGACCGTTATTAATGAGGATACAGGGTTTCATTTGATTTTTTTTTTCTCTCCTTTCCACATCATAATCTCGTTTATCAGCAAACTGTTATGGGCATTTATAGTGTATGCTGTATGGTTTGGGGAAATTATGTAACTGTGGCTGTGCAGGATGAAAGAGTGGTCCCTGGGTATCTAATTATCTAGCTTTTGTTTGCATCTGACTAAATTGTTTTTAGTTCTCGCATTAGTGGAGTTTTACGATTGCAGAACTGATGGTGGTAGCTGCAGTCCGCCGATTTTTCGTATATGCAATTTTAAACGACCCTCGAAATGAACTGGGAACGTCTGCTCTAATACGAGTATATCGGCTCATTCTATACTGCTGTTCAGATGGATTTGGACAAGCTATTCCAAATCTGAAATAAAGGAAAAAAAAAAACGTGCACGACTGGATCTCTCGAAAAATTCACGTTTTCTCAGTTTGACTCGGATATGAACTCATGAGTCATGAATGGCGCCTATATCTGGGACAGAATCTAGCAGCTTATACATTTTATGCTTTAAGCGAGAGCTTGTCCTTATTTCTAACCGCTAAGCCTCCTTAAAAATATTCAAGCTATTATTCACAGGAAACATTTCAAGGGATTTGCTCTGATTTGAATACGAAACGGTATACTGAATAGGGGAGTACTTTACCATTGCCATCCGAAACATGGAAACCACCCATTTGGACTATTGAGTGAAGCTAGGCTTGGGTTTCTATATAGACTTGTTGTGCCAATTATTTATTCGCACTAAAAGACTACAGACGGGTATGGTTGGTTTCGTCTTTTTTATCTCGTTTTTTTTTTGTTGTTGTTTCGTTTTAGTCGTTTCGCATTTTGTTGTTTCATCATTTTCATTAATAGGTTTTTCAGTTATGTGGCCAATATTTATTTCGAAAAAAAAAAAAAAAAATTTAGGCTTTAACTTAGTTCGTTTTAAGCGCATTTCGCCTTTTACTGTTTAGTTTTTCGATTTTATCGGTTTTTGTTTTTTTTCGATTTCAATTATTTCGCCAGTTATCGAAGAAGTTGAATTTGAATTATTATTTTTATTCCACAGATTGTTACTGTTAAATATTAAATTAAAATAATAAAAATAAAAAAGAAAACGATTTTCTAAAAGAAAACTAATTTTATTAAACAGAATAATTTCCCCGAGTGAAACCAATGGAAAACGACATAATACAAATAAAATGCGAAGTAAACCTTTAGTGAGATAACATTGATCTAAAAAAACTCATTGCACTTTTAACGAAAATGCAAAATGAGTAAAAAGAGAGGGAATAAATGCGAAATTATAGTAGGGCGAAGTGATTGCAAAACAAATAACTAATACTAATACTAAACAACAAAATGCGAAGTAAAAAAAAAAAAAAAAACAATAGGCACCCCTACAGAGAGTTTTTTTTTTGTAATTTAAATTTGAATTTATTATCAATGAAAAACTAAACTTTTTAAGTGAAAGTTTGAGGCGTTGGAAAGCGATGGTACCTTCAGACTCATAAGACGGGCATTGTACCCAGTTAAACCCCTCCTAGCTACTTGAGCTGAAATCAATATTGAGCGCTTCCTTTTCTTCGATATACGTTTGTTATTAGAGAACTCGGAGTTGAAAAATCTGGTATCGAATCGCCGCTTCCGCCACTACGTTCGCGGAATTAAGTCGTCTAGAGTTCGCCTAGTGGTAGAAATTCTATCATTTCAGTAACCTGGATTCTAGAGGATATAGAAAGCTGATTGATGGCTTGAAATGTCTTTGAAAGTGTTGGCTCTCCTAAGTATATTGTTTTGTTTGCATTGATTAAGAATTGTTTGAGTAATGGCGAGTAAAAGGCAGTAAAGTCAGAAAAAAAAAAACACATTTTGGTCAAAAACGCTCCAAAAAAATAGGCATGGCAATGAAAGGAATAGCTTATGTCCTTTTCAGAATCTTAAGGAACATTTCAAAAAAAGTTTCATCGAAATCTGTGCATTAGTTTTCACGCCATTAGGTAACAAAGAAAATGCCTACAGTTTTATTATATGTATAGATAGATATAGATAGATAGCTTTCGTTCGTATTTTGCATCAGACATTACGAGAGGCTCTTATTGATAACAGTGTCTGTAAAGTTTAGAAACCCCAACTCGCAATCCACCCGCCTCAATGTTTTCCGAAGTTCACCATTTTGATTTCGTTCACTGTTTGCGGTTTGTGTTGGTTTTCAATAAGAGTTTCCATGAAGCAGTATTAGCACGCCAAATATTCATTTTAAGCCGATCCACTTTTAGCTTTTATGTCAAGCGCTCTCTATTGTCTCGCAGTTGAGGGTTTCAATGCCATTGGGGTAGGGTCTGCATCGTTGTACGAGTCTGTCCCTGTCCGTCTCAATGAGGATCTGGCACAGTTTTCGCAATTTTATTACTTATAGGTAGCTTAAAAAAAACCTATAAGGAATGGGTATTCTTTTGAATAGGGAAGCTTTTGGCATCAAGAGCAATAACCGGTATCGTTATCTGTGAGTAACAGAGAACTGTTATTCCGTTTATGTGTTCTCAACTTATTTAATTTATGATCGCTGGTATTAAACACGAACGGAACAGCAACTGGCTCTTTCAGAAATGACTGGCTAAATGAATTTCACATAAGGACGTGAGAATGAATTTGAATTTAGCAGATTAAATCAATGAACATATTGCCGTATGAGCTATTCCGACATAGTGAAGTTAAAGTCAATGAAGCCTGTTCAAGGTATTCCATACTGTTGAAAATGTAATGGAGATAAATGAACTAAAGGCAGCTGCCATTATGCCAAAACGTGGGTTTTTGACCGAAATATCAATTCTTTTGTATAAAAGTCAAAGCAAGTCCCTGGCCTAATATATTGTAGGTCAAGAGTTGGCTCAACAAACATATCAAAACTATTGGTTGCAAAGCCCCAAAAAAGCTTCCTATCATTTTGAATCTAATAATGACGAGCCTGAATAGCGACCTACAGATCTATTCGGTCTTCGCGACTGCAGGCGAAAAATTATCGGAGCCAACTCCAAGAAACCCTTGGTTAGACGAAAACTGCCAGCAGGCATTAGCGGCACTAAAAAGGTGTTGCCCAGAAGGAAGAGATCTTCTCATAAGATCTATACGATTATACGCTGATGACTTAAAGATCTTGCTGATGACTTAAAGATCTTTCGGATGACTTTAAGATTTGACTGATGAATTTAAGATTTTACTGATGACTTTAAGATTTAACTGATGAATTTAAAATCATGGACATGATTCAGCCAGCTGTCACAGGTGACTCGTGGTGCTGGCCAGAAGATAAAGGGCTTCTCATAAGATCTAAACGATCAAACGCTGATGACTTAAAGATCTTGCTGATGACTTAAAGATCTTTCGGATGACTTTAAGATTTGACTGATGAATTTAAGATTTAACTGATGACTTTAAGATTTAACTGAGTACTTTAAAATCTTGGACAAGATACAATCAGCTTTGGGGTGGTTCGTCGTGAACATTTTGACAGAACACAGAAGCATTTAGTATGGAAACCTCTGATATTTATAAGAACTGAAAAGGTCGTCATAAAGTCAGCCTGCATTTCGGGGCAGTTTGGGACTTTGGGGGAATAAAAATTATAGTCACATTTGTTATCATTGTTTCATAGATTTTCACATGCAATTGAGAAGGCGTTATCACGGAATACTTCAATATACCGTCATTTGTCGCAGTCCAGCTCTGGCGCAGGGTGATCATTTTAGCAAACTTCCCTTTGTCATGTTAAACGCTGAATTCTTGAAATGATTTTCGGTTTCGTTTCCGTTGAAGGAGAATTTTACGAACTGGCTTGGTACCAAACTGCTCCAAGGTATTGTCAATCGATTTAACAAAATTGTGTGCACAGCACGTTTCAATTGTACGAGAAAGTTCAAAGGTTATGGCCTTTGGATGAAATAATTTTTACTTAGTTAAGTATACATACGAAACGACGCTGATTTAACTGAGTTTGTCCATGATGTTGTTGGAAATGTCTTTGCATTTGAAAAACCCCCTCTAACTGGAGGAGCAGTTTCAGTGGTTCTTTAGTTTAGGCAATCATTTTTTAAACATTTATTTAAATCCAGCCTCTCTTCTCTTACAGTACACCAGCTGGGATGGCGTCAATCAAGGATTCCAGAACCAACACCAAATCGGACGTGCTGTCGGCGATCACTTCTTCACTTGTCCCACAAACGAGTACGCTCAAGCGTTAGCCGAACGAGGTGCCTCCGTGCACTATTACTACTTCACACACGTAAGTTATTTTTACCATATATTGCTGTTGTTATATTAATCGCTTTCGAACGAAGTACGCCTTCCCTGGCATTGTGCCCTACTTGGCTTTACAGCAAATGCGCTATAGTGTATTTGCTTTTTATATTATTCATGATTTCTGCAACTTCAAATGACACGAAGGATAGTGGCAAGAAGGAGAGCACGTGAAGGTTTTCTCTGGACACATTTAGAACTGGTGCATATGCATAGACTCCTCACCTTCATTCATACGTACATCGTACATTATACTCGTACTCATTCATTGGGCGTCCTCTGTGACTTTATGAAAGCGACCTTTGGCCTATGCCATATTCGTCCAGTCCATATGCGCTATCCGAGGGAAAATGGAAAAACTAAGTGGATTCCATCTTCTCTCCTCGAAGGGTTTACATACAGCCAGTCATGTTGCGATTAATTATTAAGCAGTGATTTCAATAAGCGAATGCACAGAGCGATACATGCCGACCATGTATCCTTTTCAGCGCCATGCAATCCTATTTCCGTCGATTATTTATTCAAATCGCTTTGGTGTTTGGTAGTATTTTTGTCTTAGCTGGATGTTTGCGAAGGTTGTAACTTGTGATCATTCGGCGGGAGAGTTGCAAACAAACAAATCGTCGAAGGATACTTTTAGAAACTGAAGCTGGTGCGCAGTTTTGAATAATTAACACCAAACTGATGTGCCAGCAAAGCGAACAATTGACGACAAGTGCTGCGTGGTTGTATACGAAATGAGTCATCATTCGTCATGTAAGTGCAATCGCTTGTCCATGCACCCTCACCGCCAGCATCGACATTAACTAATAGACGATCGATGTGCGTGCTGGTAATGTTATCAATTACAAACCCCGTTCTGAGGGGGCGTTCACCTGTCGATTTCGAGTTGAGAACCAGTTGCTTCGCTCTATGCCGCAACCCCTCAAATCAGAGGTGCTCCGTTTGAATCCCAGCCCAAACCGGCAGACGGTGCGGTTGGAAAAAGAACACATTTCCAAATGGCTGTGTACTTAAGAATGGGCAATTTGGACGAAGTTTTACGGTAACGGCGAAATCAGAAATGAAAATTACTTTAATGCGTTTGACCTAGATCCGATAGAATGAGGTTAAGAAAACCCGAGGGTGCGGAATTCGCCTCTGCTGATGATACAAATGTACACCTTCGGTTGTTGTGAAGGTTGGTTGCGTGCGTTTAGATAGGCAGATAGTCTGAAGGTCAGGGGTCATGTTATTATTGATTGTAATGTTACCGTTAGGGTTAGTAATTAGACCGAGGAAAGCGGTTTACTCCATTTAAATGTCAGCCACGTTGAGCTTGTTTTGGTAGGTTGTTGGGTTTTGAGGAGGATTTTAAGATGGAGTTGAAGAGGTGCGGATTTGGAATAGAAAATTTCCTCGGCTGTTGCTTTAGCCTAAGGTAAGCTTCAAATGTGAAGATATCTGCTGAAAGCTGCTAAAATAAATGCTCCACGGGAAGTTGATCCGTCCTTTGGTGGTGTTAATGATATGTAGCAAGGCAGCACAGATGTTCGCATGAATGGTTTGAAAATGGTGATGCATATGCTCCGCTGGATGGTGCTACGAGTTTAAATCGGCAAGTTGCTAAGAAATAGACCTGCCTAGCTGGGAGTACCTCCAGCGTCAGACAAAAATCAGGGGTTATTTCTGTGTAATGAAGGCCTAATTTCAAGACTTCAATTGTTACAAAATAAGGCTATGAGAATGATTTAAAAGTGCAATAATTAAAACTAACTAACCCATGCTTGCCTTGCTTCGCCAGAGTTCCACTTCGCACACACACACAAAATTTCCTCCACTGAACGCTGGGAAAATCCAACGCTCTGGCTTCCATCGAAGATTTTACTTTTTTGAATTGTACAAAATTTATAGTTTATTGCTTATTATTCGACTTCAGGATGATACACAGATGATTTATATCTTAAAATCTTTGTACATAATTGAACTTTATATTGGAAAAAATCTTATTTCATATGGACGAGTCATTCCAAAGCTAGGAGCTAGAAGGCATTCGAGAATTACACCTTTTCTTAGATATCAGCTTAGATTGCCGCTTCCCGACAGCGGAGTGGTAAAACATATCCTGCTGCTTTACATGTTTTCTCGTCAACGCAAAATAAATCATGGCTCGTGTTCGTCTGTCTGTGTTAGTGTTCACACCTGTTGTGTGGCATCGTTCGTCTCGTCGTGTGCTTTATTTTTGTGTCTACTGTCCCGTTGCCTAGTGGTATCGTTCGTCTCGTCTTAGTCGTGCTCGTCGTGTTTGTTACCGTTTGTCTTTCTGGCTTGCCATCCCACATATATGTCCTTACTTCCAACCAAATATCATAAAAATCGAACGATCCGTTCCCGAGTTATGAATACACATACGGACGTCAGTCCCTTTTATATGTAACTGTACCCACCCGGCTTTGCCCGTACCTTTCGTATTAAATCTTGCTCACATTTCGCAAAGTGATTTATTTGGACAATATCCATTAATCATTTTAATTATACCTACAACGTTTGGTTTTATTTTTGAATGGGATGTGCCACAACCCGTTTTCCTATCCCGCTTAGGTTTTGCAAAGTACCACCTATAGCTTTAAAAACAATCCAAACTTTAAAACTGGAAGCAATTATACCCATCTACAGAATTTCAATCAACTCGGTGAAGTTGTTTCGGAGATCGGCAACAGCGCCACCTATCAGGTCCAAAAGTATCCTATCCTTCAAGCAGGAACAAAGAATATACATCTACAAAATGTGATTGAAATCGGTTGAGCGGTTTCGGAGATCGACGACATCGCTATCTATCGGGTCCAAAAGTATCCTTTGTTTCAACCGGAACCAGTCATACTCATCCACAAAATCGCATTGAAATCGGTTCAGTGGATTCGGAGACCGACACTATTGACACCTATCTGATCCAAAATCCTATCTTTTAAGACTGCCTAAACCTGAAATACAACAATACGAAGAAAACAAAAGAAGAATCATAAAAATTGGCCCAGTGGTTATCGAGTTATATCGTCATCGTTTCACCCTGAAAGAATTATAGGTATAAAAAGAAGATTATTATTGAAGTAAACTGAATTGAACTGAAAAACGGAATACAGGCCTACAACGCCAGATGTTGAAGATTTTCTGACTTTTATTTTTTCCTAAACCATCCCTGATTCAAGACGAATAAAACAAAAATAAAAACCTTCAAATCAGTCGAGCCGTTCTGGAGCCTTTACTCGACTAACGTACAGGAATTGATTTTTATATACCTATATATAGAGAAGAGATATCTAAACATAAATGTACAGATTAATTTTAAAAGTTACAGAACTAGCTCCACGGCTTACGGCTGGATTTCCAGATAGTTTTAAAAGTACTTGCTGTTTAAGAGTTTTCAAAATACTGGTTATAAAATTTGTAAAATTGAAGTTTCAACAAATGTACCTCGTAGACATAATATTTGTCTAAATTTTGTAATTAATTTAAATTTTAAATAATCTGACATAATTTTATCTATCTAAAAGCTATTAAAATTGCTAAATAAATTCGGCCCTAGCGAGGTATCCATGGGAACGCAAAATACTCCCATTTTACACGATTCGGGGGATTTTTGCTGTGAGGTATTCTTCGGTACAACACTGTTCGGAGAATTTTTCCGACAGTTTGTAAGGTTGTAACGCATATTGGCGAATTACGTTGAAGTGCGATGAAGTGCAATTTTTTGTTAAATTTGTTCCGATATCCTCCGAAAGAAATTTGGGTGCGGAATTTTTTACGATTTGGAGTGCAGTGTGGCGCGCCATCGCTATTGTTTATTTCTCTTCCGAAGTCGGACACCTCGAATGGAAGTTGAGCCTCCGAAAGAGTATGCGTTGCAGAGAATTTTCCGTTCCGACGGATACCTTGCTGGGGCCGATATTACAATCAATTTTTCTTCTGTTTCTGTGTGACTGTTTTGTTTACGACTCATACTGCTTTGTTAAAAAAATAAGTTGGAAATGACCAGATTAACTTAGAAATTAAGTTTTGTTACAATCGTATGGACCGTTTTCGAGATATGACCAAATTTCAAAAGTACCATTAGGTACTCGAATTTTCAGCCAAAAAAACTGGGTATGTAGTCGTGGTAACCTCACCCACTTAAGCTTAAATATCAATTTTCGTTGAAATCGTTTGAGCCGTTTTCGAGCAAATCAAACTGGTACGAACACTTTGTATGGGAAGTACCATTAATATTGAGGTTACCTTGCAAAATAAAAAACCGCCCTAAGCCCACAAACTCCAAATCCGAAGTTTGAACGAAATCCGGTCAGCCTTTTAGGCTGTAGGTCTGTGGAAGGGCGGAGAGACAGACAGACGGACAGACTGGACAGAATTTTGCGACCCACTTTTTTGAGTGCGTCTATCATCGTAATGTCAGAATTGATTAACATCTCGAGTTCAACATTTTGTACGAAAACAATATCTTTCTCTAACTGTGTATTGGAGAAAGTTAAAATTTGAAGTGATTTGTAAGTCCTCCTTTTATAGGCGAAGTTTCTTTATCTCCTTTGAGGCGCTTCCTTATGATTTAATAAAGACATACCCGCGTAGGGTTTAAGTGCACATTGTTGCACGTGGCAAGCTGTACACAACAAGCACACAAACCCACTTCAAACCATGGATGGGTGTGTGACTTTTTGTTTGTGTCACTTCGGATAGGAACAGAGAGACAGAAGAGCAGTCAAATGGGTTCTTGAAACATCAAGTACAATGGAGTACTAATCATGGAAATACAGTATCCCTCTTCCAAATCCAAGAAATTGCTCTATACAGTTGACAAAATTGAATATCTCACTCTCACAGACAATAACAACATCCACAATTTTATCCTTTGCAGTGCAGTACTTATACTACCCACCCGCACAAGAACGAATATCAAAAATGTGCTCCTGCTTCCTGAATAAATTAGAAATATCCTTCCTCGCAGTCTGAAATTGTGTCTATCCCTTTCCCAATCTGCTCAAGCATTTATTATTCCGAAATGATCCGCAAATTTATGACTCGCATCTGAGAACTGAGAGTTAGAACAAGAAGTCCAACTAAATCCACATATCCGTACAGCCGTATACATCTTCATATACTCGCATGCACCTATATGTATATTCAATGCCAGCGACAACAAGGACGAAGACTAAGACGACGACGACGAACGACGATGAAAGTTTTTGTGTTTTAATTAAAACGTTTCGGCAAAGTTTACGAGAACAAAGTGTGAACAATCCTACTCAGCTCTCCTTGCAAGACAGCGCCTTGAGATGAGACAGTCATTCAGCCCCAGCCATAGACAATAACTGAATTTATTGCTCTGCTGGTATAATAATAGGTAAGCCAACTTTTGCTATGTGTGACAGTCACGGAATCCTAATGACGTCATGGCATGCCGTAAGGAAAACCATCACAAATAGCTGACGACTTCTTAATCAACACATTAAGAATGTGAGTGCATAATTATGGAGTCGGATATATAAACCTCTCTGTTCATACATTTCTATGGGTATATGGTGGGTCTCATCATGCGGTGGTTGGCTGTCTTAAAAATGAATGCTAATTGGATAGATTCATATGCTGTGGGGATTATGAGCGCACTGGAGTCGTATGTGCAGCTGTTAAGTGGTTGAAGATACTTTGCCAAAGACTGTGGCAATATTTTTTCAACATTTTGCTGGATAATTGATTTCAACGAAAGTTCTGCTGGCAGATGGTTCGTTAGACATCTCAAAGCTTGGAAATCCATCAGCAGTCGATTTAAATTCAAATATTTGCACGACCACGATATAATTACACTCCGTGTCTGGTGTGTTTGGGATGTAAATAAGCTCTTGGGAGGAGCCACATGGTATTGATAGGTGAACGAGGAAGATTCGAATCAAGTTTTCCAAATTCGATTAGGTTAAAGTTTGGTGTGGGGTGTTTGCTATAAAGGAAGTTCCACGAAATGTAGGTATACTCTGTGTGATGAAGTCCATCACCAAACCAGCTCTGTTGAGTCGCAGTTAGTCGAATCTTAGCTGGATAGCGGATGACATCAATTTGGGAAAGGATCCCTGGTTTGTTGACGCTGCAAGTACAGACAAACAAGCTCTTTTAACACAAAGTCCGTAAACACAAAAATTCGAGGAAAATACGATTCAACTTACATTCATACTTTAATCTACCTTTACGTGGAAGACGACATCTCCGACTTGGTATGCGGACAACCATGGGCGACAGCCAATAGAGAAAAATAAGGGTGAACTCAGTAGGGCGTCCCACGAAGCCCATGGCTGTATTTTATGGTTTAATTCTCTGAAAATCATGCAGACAAACCGACCTGATTTTATATCTTCAGAGTTCAGACTTTAGAGCCGGATCGTCTTTCCTTTTCTTTTTTACAACGTCGCAGTCTTTGTAGTTTGTACATCTGAATAAGAAGCTTGTGATGTACTTTTTCTCCCCGGCCGGGTTCTCGCTCGCCGGATCCAGGGCTTACCAAAGAAACACCAAAACTCTGTTCAGAGGTACACTTTATTCGCAATATGTTTACTTAATATTAAATACAATCTTTCCGTATAAGCCTGTATAAATATAAACTAGTTATACCTAAACAATATTTTGATAACGTCTACACTACGTCTTATTACGTGGCCCAACTACTGCGTGGTTCCTTAGTGGCCCGACTACAGCGTGGTTCCAGGGGAAAGGAGGGGGAGAGGCCCAACTGTAGTGTGGTTCCTTAGCGGCCCGACTGCTACGTGGTTCCTAGTGGCCCGAGGCCCGACTACAGCGTGGTTCCAGGGGAAAGGAGAAGCAGGCCAGCTGGGATTGCTGACACTACTTAATTAAGGCCGATTTCCCAAAGGGAATTCAGCCGCCAAAATTTAGAACAGAGACCAAAGTCACTTTCCAAAACGGGAGCCTTATCTGATACACAAGTTTGGTACGATTCACATGTAGACCTAGACAGACAGGTCTCCCCGAATGCCTCTCTCATTCGGGTTCTCATTGTTTTCCCACCAACAAGAAAGTGTGACTTCTATCAATCGCCGCCAGTGGATTGATTGTCTGTCTGTCCATATAAAAGTGTGACGAACGGTGGCGTTTCGTTACAAGCTTCTCAGTTATTTTCTAGCAAAACTTTGCTCTAGGCATATAAAAACTGTAAACTGATTTGTTGAAAAGTTTTGCAGCTGTCAGTTTTCATTTGACACTGACATACCGGAAACAACACTACACATCCAGTGGTTTTTAGTTTCTTCCATTCTCATTCCCAATTCATTTTTCAAACATATTTGACAGCTGTTTGTTGTCACAATTTATTCTTTTGATCCGCCAAACAATCTGTCAGCCAGACATCAATCGCTTTGTGCAAAGAAAGTGGGTACGTTCAAGAATCTAGTTTAGTAATGTGGTATTGATTAGGCTCTCTCTCTCTCTTTTTTTGCTCTCAGAGCACATTTTATGCTCGTTTGGTACAAAAAGCAATCTTTTTCAGATTTCAGAGCGATTTTGCGAATCTAGATTTTTTCTCAGATTTACCAATGCAAGTGCGTTTGAGTTTGACAACTGGTGGAGTTTGTTTAGATGTTCGTGATTTTTTTTCTAAATCAAAGAAAGGCATTGCATCGGGTAGATCAATTTTTGAAAATTATTTATCCAAATTTCGAATGTCTTAATATAAAACTTAACCAGTGAATGGAAAACGCTTTGGAAATTGTTGAGGGCTATTACACATATTCGAATTGCACGAATATCAACACAAAAAAGAGCAAGTGACGTTTTTATGTTCGATTAGTCACACGAAATCTGAAATCTGACAGTAAATCTGAAGAAGCCCAATCGAATACCACAAACGTATGACAGCTGGTTGACTTGATGTGTTTTAGTTTTTATTGACGTCAACTGTTCGTGTGACTGATTTACATGAACAGTTTTTTTTTCAGTTTACGTCTATGAAGGAGTAGCCGACGAATCTAGTCAAGAATTTTTTGTGACTGAGTACCTACCTACTAAGTTGACAGTTCGTATATATGTGGCTGACGTTAGAAAAGTTACCGACCAATCTAGTTTTCAGGGTATATCTATTTCAGACCAATATAGTCGACTTAAGTAGGTAGGTTTTTTAATAATATAACCGTATTCTTGATATATTATGAAATAACAATAATTTATTCGTTCTGTCCTAGTTTCGGTAGAATAGATACAGCGATTCAGCTACCACAAGCTGAATTAAGACATGTACATTCGAGACTGTAATCTATATAGATTACGCTGGAAGACAGCATCGATGGTTGTTCCATATCGTGTTGTTGAAATTTTTCAGTTGGGGTTCATTTGAAGATTTAATTTATCTTGCATTAAATTAATAAATGGTTGAGCTTCTGGAGTTGCAAATTTGATATTGAATCCGCTTATGATCATTGGTAAAAGATGATAATCTCCCTGCAGAATTCTTGAAATTTCTTCTGAGTACGGTGCAAGGACGAAATGGAGAAATTTTATTTCACATCAACAAAAAGCTGAAATTAATATGCCCCAGCTCACAAATGTATGCAATGATAAAAACGTATGCAATGATAAAATGTATGCAATGATAAAACACAGTGACGCATTTCCGTCCCCGCAAGTTAAATGTGTGGAATTACTCTACCGATTCCAAAAACGCGCTTAGATGTTTACACATGAAAAATACTAAACGAACAGAACTGTTTAAAAATCTTAGCAAGAACTCTAGAACTCTTGCTTAGCCACCGGGAACTCTAAAAAAATAAATAAACATTGGGGTGTCAAGTTCACGCACCCCAAACCTCCCGCTTTGTAAATGTATACGCTCCAGATAATACAACGAAAAATGTTGTGTATCATAAAGCACTTCAGCGAAAAGGCGGAAGGTTGGCCGACACGTAAATCATTGCAGTTTGATTGAAACACATCGACAATGCAGTACTTATTACTATTGTATTTATTATAACTCTTGAGTAAAAAATTTGAATTGACCGAATTACATGAAGCAGTATGTGTAAGTGTATGCTCGGAATTGGAATTGGGCTGAAGGAAGTTTGCCGTTCCGTACCCAAAGGGAAAAAACGGAAGCTTATTAGTTTCGCTTTTGTGCGTCTGTCCGAACCCACGAGACCAATTTTGTACCTAGGTCTATCTCAGCAACTAATTGACGTATAAGGCTGAAATTTGCACACAACATCCAGTATAAGCTCTAGTTTAACGACATAGAGCCCTATTAGGCAAATTAGCGTCTTACGGATTACCACAACAACTCTGCGGATGGATGCAAAATTTTCTTCTGGGAAGATCGATCCAAGTTGTTGTAGATGGTGTATCTTCCAATTCGTTTGTTATAAATGCAGGAGTGCCCCAAGGATCTATTCTTTCTCCAACTCTATTTCTTCTCCACATCAACGATTTGCTTGGATCGACAAATAATAATATCTACAGCTTTGCAGATGACAGCACTCTTATATCCTCCATCCCGAACAATGGGCCTGTGAATACGGCTACATCACACAGTCAGAGATGTGAACAAATTAATTCTCTAAATGATGATCTGGACAAAATCTTGAAGTGGGGAAAGGACAACTTGGTTGTATTTAATGCAAACAAGACATAGCTCACAACATATTCCAGAAAAAATGCATCAACAGTTCCTCAGATCCAAATGGATGACCATCCAATCCATCACAGGGACTCAATGCACCTTCTAGGAGTCACAGTCAATTCAGGAATCACATGGCAGGACCATATATCCTTTATCGCAAGATCGGCGTCCGCAAAGTTGAGCTACCTATTTAGAGCAAAGAGGTACTTTAGCCCCAAGCAACTTCTCCTTCTCTACAAAGCACAGGTTAGACCAGGCTTGGAATATTGTTCCCATATATGGAGCTCGGCCCCAAAACATTCACTTAACCTGCTTGATAGCATACAGAGACGAGCAGTTCGACTCATTGGAGACCCTACACTCACATCGAATCTACAACCGTTGCTGCACAGAAGACATGTCGCTGACCTATGCTTGTTCCATAGGTACTTCCATGGTAGATGTTCTGAGGAACTCAAGGACATTATCCCTCGAAATGCAAATTTTGGGCGCCCAACAAGACAGGCTGCTAATGCTCATGACCATACAATACACTTGACAACCGCGAGGACATCAACTTTCAAAAACTCCTTCTGTTACAGGACAAGCAAACTTTGGAACTCGCTTCCTGGGGATATATTTCCAGAAGACTACAATTTGCAGCAATTTAAGTGCAGAGCAAACATACATCTGCAGGCATCTCGGGGCGCTGTTGAAGCGTTATAGGTTCGCCTTTCCCGGGAGAAGTATATATAAAAAAAAAAAAAAAAAAATGGTAGCGATACATCGACTATTTTTAGAGCAATTAGTAGTTTAATGAAAAAAATATTTTCGTTCGTACAAAAAGCTGTTTATTTTTTGATTGACAAAAAAATGGATACAGACGTTTTTGTAGATCATGCTCGAAGCTATATAAGTACCGAAGAATGTTCTGCCAAAAAGTTAATATTTTAAAAGATATAAAAAAAAAAAAAAAAAAAATGTGTGCGACAATTCTATCGGGGAAATCTAATTTTATATCTGCATGTTGACCATCTCACCAGCAGCTCACCCTGACAGACTATGATTCATCAAGTCAGTTGTTACCATTCTACACGAGAGGCCCTTTTTTACTATTTACTTCATAGGGTCCTACTTTCTTTATCCTCTAGCACGACAAATAAGTTCTAAACATCTAAAGTCTAAAGCATCGAACTCATCGTTTGAGGGTAGTTAACTCCTGTTAGTTAATTAAATCTTAAATTAATATCTGCACTGGATTAATTAGTCCTTTGCGTTGCTAATGAATAAATTATTATCCCTTAGATACAATCTCAGAAAACACACACTCGAGTTACAGGAAACAAAACAACAACAACGAAACAAATTATAATTATCCCCCGTCAATATTATATAGGACAGTATATTCAGAGCAATACCGCAACCGCACCCTTCCAGGTCAACAGCTCTCGCTCAATGCTCTCACACCTTGTGGCTTATGACACTTAATGTATTCACTCATTCCGAAATAATTGCTTTCACTTAAGCTTTTGATATTAATCAGGCACACTCCATCAAACGCCCACCATGCTCCCACTCCTATAGTGTGTAGTGACACCCTGCGCGCTATATTGGCGGCATAATCGGTACACTGTGCCTGTGGTCAGAGGTGCAATTAATTGGTTCATTTAATATTTTTGCCATCCATGCCCAGTGCCCATGCCCAGTGCCCAGTGCCCAGTGGTAACCGCAGACCCTTAATTATAAACTGAAACTCAGATCATAATATCTTCTACAGCTGGAATGACGAATATATTCGTGTGCGTGCGGTCGTGATTGCCTGTCGATTGACCGACAGGCGAATTGCAAGGACACAGGTGAGGTACATCGACCGGAAAAGTTTCCTCGTTCTGTTGTCACATTCTGTTTTCTGTGTGCGTTGATTTGTCATGGAAATGTGCGGGCAGTTATGGGCGCGCTCGCATTCACCTACTTTCCAGTAGCTAGCGCTTGGCTACTGGCTAATGCAGTTCACGTGCATCCAATGAGGTCGATTCACAGATTAGGTGCAGGGGCGGGTACATGTTGGTTGGTTATAATGTGGACACACGGCGGCAGCATGAGGACAGTTTTGTCGAAGTCCCTTAGGGATTTCAATAGTGGTACCTTGTATACGTATGCGATGGCGGGGTTTGCTCAAAATGGAAGAAATCCGATTTAGCAATGTATCCTGAATGGTAATCTGATTCGGATTTCCGACAAATTTTCCAAGGAAATTGCAACGTAGGACGTATCCGAACGGTCGTCGATGGTAGGTTCACTGCCAGATTGATTTAAGCGATATGTAGCTTCGCATTTCGATTGATTGTCATATAGGGAGGTGTTTTAGCAAACAGGTAAGGTTGGATTAATTGATTTATGAATGAATGCGGACGGGAGTTAAAGAAATTGGTTCAGGTTAAGAAGTTTTGCGTTTGAATAAATATATATCGGACGAATTTTAGCCCACAGCTGGGCCTAGCCAGCTCTTGGTTGGGGTCCTTTTCATTACTTGGTTATGGGAGGGTATTTATCTTATGCGTTTACATTTTGGATTGGAATCGAAGATTCGAGGGTCGAAAGCTTGATGTCCATTTCCAGTCACACTTATCCATATTATTTTTGACTTGATCGATGTCACTGTACAGCTTATGTACCTAGTTAGGTCTTCCTCATAAGCTGTCAATGCAAACGCAACTGAATATATTACTGAGGGGGAAGAGGAAGGGCCGGAATTATGTTGTTACCTCCAGTCAGGGTATCATCACTTTGGGATATGCGCCTTAGAGTAATTTCGACTCCTTTTTGACAGCCCAGATTCCAGCCTCATCTTTTTGAAAATGGGTGAAATTGGACTCTTTTTTCAAATGAAGGACGCTTTCGCTGTAATTTAATCATAACTTGTGAAACCCTTTTAATTGACTTAATCCGTAAATATCATTTAGCTACTTCCTCCTACGTGTATTGACATAATTTGTGCGTTTTGTCGATATACTCGTGAGAAAACTTACGTTCTGCGTCTGTTTAAGTTGAATTATAACTACTAGAGTTCGCCCAGTGGTAACGTTTAATAAAGAAAAGTGTTTTTCTATAATCGGTAAAAGTAGATATAAAAAAAGAAAATTGGAATGGGACACTTTTTTTGGATTCTTTTTGAAAATTTTCAGAGGTAGTATGATGTGCTTTTTCTCTGGCCTGAAACACCAAAACTCTGGTCCAGAGGTACACTTTATTCGCAGTATGTTTGCTTGATAATAAATACATACAATGTTTCCATATAATCCTATACAGACAAATTATACCTTAACAATATTTTGATAACGTCTAAACTACGTCTAACTACGTGGCCCGACTACTGCGTGGTTCCTTAGTGGCCCGACTACTGCGTGGTTCCTTAGCGGCCCGACTACAGCATGGTTTCAGGGGAAAGGAGGGGAGAGCCCCGATTGCAGCGTGGTTCCTATTGGCCCGACTACTGCGTGGTTCCTTAGTGGCCCGACTACTGCATGATTCCAGGGGACACTGTTTAATTAAGGCCGATTTCCCAAAGGGAATTCAACCGTCAAAAATTTATAGCAGGGACCAAAGTCAATTTCCAAAATGTGAGCCTTATCTGGTTAATATTGGTACGGTTCACTGGTACACAAGTCTCCCCGAATGCTTCTATCATATGGGTACTCATTGTTTTCCTTCCACTAAGAGAGTGTGACTTCTATGTGCCCAATGTAAATTCTCAAAGTCACATAAGAGATTGGTGCAATCGCCGCCAGTGGAGTGTCTGTCCATATAAAAGTGTGACAAACGGTGGCTTTTCGTTACAGTAGCACTGCCTCCAGTTACGCGCTCCCAATTCGTTCGCTACCTACCGTCTGAAGTGAATGGCGAGGCCTCTTAGTTGAGGCCCTGATCCGTGATCGTGAACAAACCACTGTCAATTCGAACTAAAAATCGTCTGAAAACTTATCGAACTATATAACCTTAATTAGTTAGATTTCCCTCCCAAATTGTCTGTCTGTAAAACGGTAAGTCGTCACCTTCAGCCAGAGAAAACAGAACTCGACATAGTAATGTGGATAAGTGGAGATCCTTGTTAAAACGAAGAAGACACACCCGATAGAACCAGCCTGTTCGTCACTTGCTTGTTCCGTGTCAACCTTCAACCCATTTTGTCGTTAATTGATTATCGTCATTGGCATAGTATCATTTCTTGCGTCACAGCCCTGCTACTCACTCAATCTAACACGACGTCATTGTTGACAGAACTTTTTACCAGCTTTTTACTACACACATTCATGTAGGTATATATTCGAACTTATCGACACATACTGCGACTCAAGTGTTTACAGAGCTATGGATATTGCTTTTCGTTTTTCCTTTTTGTTATGTTCGTTATACTGTGTCTGTTGATTTTTGAATCGGGGCCGCAAAAACAATCGAAACTGAAAATATCTGCCTTGTCCTTCGATGTTGCTTAATTGATTTTCCAGCTTCACGTAGCCCTGCCCTGTGTACTGTACACTGTACAGAGTACCTACCAACTGTGTACAGAGTACACTTCCCTCTCTCTCTTTCAATGGTAGATAATTTGATTTTTGTTTTTATTTTTGATTTTCAGAGAACCAGCACTTCGTTGTGGGGCGAATGGATGGGTGTGCTGCACGGTGACGAGATTGAGTACTTCTTTGGTCAGCCATTAAACCAATCGCTTCAATACAGACAGGTGGAACGGGACTTGGGAAAACGGATGCTGAATTCAGTTATTGAATTTGCCAAAAGCGGGTAAGTCTCTTTGCATTAACACAATCTAAAAGAAAATTTGTAGGAGGTGGTTTTAGTGAGTAAAAATCTCTCACTACTATGAGCACGCGCCGAGTGTCCTCATAGTGTCTTCAAGAAGACTTCCACCTACCTCGGAGAAAAAACAATCTAAGCGAGTAAAGGGGGTTATTATTACTATTGCCCAATACTAAATAGATTTGTGACTGAAAGGGACAGAACAAATACGTGACACGTATTCTCGTCGGCCTTCTTTTTTTTTGATTGGGAGGTGCCACAGCACGTTTTCCCATCCCGTTTATCTTTTGCAAAGTGCAACCTATAGGGACCAAAGCTATCCTATATATCCACAAAATTTTATTGAAATCGGTAAAGTGGTTTCGGAGATCGAAAACAGTGCCACCTTTATAAATACATACACAACATTTTAAAATTGCTGTTTTCGTCATCGAATTTCACCCCGAAGTTATAATTATAGGTATATATTTATAACTATTTGTTAAATAATAAACAAATAATCTATATATATAAAAATAACTTACTAAATGTGTGTGTGACTGCCTACCGACTGCCACACACATCCGATTTTGATTTAGTTTTTTTTTGTTGGTTAATAGACTATGCAGAGAAGGTTTTTATATTAGTATGATACATTTTTGAAAGAAGGCGCAACCGCCATTCCAATAAATTCATTTTCGTATGGGCAAATATAATTAAAAAAAAAAAAGAAACTGGATAGAAATCAAGTAGTGACACTTCAAATAAGAAGAAAAATATTTTAATTTTTAAAAGCAATTGTTGTTGTCAATTATTTTAATTATTTTCCAAGCAAATTGTTGTTGTCCACAATTTTGAAGATTTTTTTTTTTTTTAATATACCTTAAAGGTTTGTTCTAATAAATTATGTTTACTATGTTATATTAAGTAACTTTTTGAAATGAAGTAGATACTTTGATTATAAAAAGATGATTATTATGGCCGACGATATTTTGCATCGAATTCGGATAATGAACTGAAGATGTCAGATGAAATGCGCAACAAAGCTTTGATATTGATCGAGGATATGTGTCTGCTCATGAGTGGCAATTTGTTGTGCAAATTGGGGATGCCACAAATCGTTCAATGCAAGAAGCACTTAATCGAGAACTGGAGCGAGAAATGAACTTGGATCGAATCGCATTGAGTCAAGCTGTTCGAACAAATGTGCCAATGTTGGATCAAGAACAAAAGAAAGTGTACGATGAATTGATGCAAGCAGTCGATAACGAAAATGGCGGAATTTTCTTCCTGATTTCACTGATTTTGGCTACAATTCGTTCGAGATCTGAGATTGGTTTGGCCCTAGCCTCTTCTGGGATAGTGGCTACTTTGTTAGAACGCGGTCGAACAGCTCATTCTGGATTGAAATTGCCATTGAATCTGCAAGTGGATGAAAAACCATGAAGTACATGCAACATTTCAAAGAACTCTGCGATGGCGAAAGTACTGCAGCAATGTAAGATTATCATATGGGACGAATGCACAATGGCTTACAAACGCGCATTGGAGGCCCTGATTCGTTTACGTAATGATAAGCGACCCTTCGGTGGAGCAATGATCTTGCTATCAGGCGATTTTCGTCAAACGCTGCCTGTCATTTCGAGATCAACTCCGGCAGATGAATTGAATGCTTGAAGGCGTCTGCTTTATGGCGATACGTCAAGAAATTGCATTTGACAACAAACATGCGAGTTTCTTTACAAAATGACCAGTCCGCTGCAGAGTTCTCCAGGCAAATGTTGGCGATGGGCAATAGTGTGATTCCAGCAGACTTAATCACCGGCCTGATTAAGTTTTCACAAAAAATTTTGCAACTTTACAACGACACGGGAAGAACTAATCATGAATGTTTTCCCGAATATCGCTTTGAATTATATTAACCATGATTGGCTGAGTGTAAGAGTGATTTTGGCTGCGAAAAACAAGAACGTCGATCATTTGAATTTCGTCATTCAAAACCAAATCGCTGGTGAGTTGCATTCATACAAATCAGTCGACTCCCTGATGGATGAAAAGGAAGCCACCTATTATCACACGGAATTTTTAAATTCTTTGGATGTTTCGGACTTGCCTCCACACAATTTGAATCTAAAAATCGTCTCAGTAATAATTTTGTTGCGCAGCCTAAATGAACCAAAACTCGGTAACGGTACGCGTTTGATTGTGAAGAATTTAATATCAAATATTATTGAAGCAACGATTTTTATTGGAAAACTCAAAGGCGAAGATGTTCTTATTGTGCAGATTCCACTTATTCAGAACGATTTGCCGTTCATATTTAAGCGTCTTCAATTTCCCGTACGTCTTGCTTTTGTTATGACAATTAATAAGTCGCAAGGACAATCGCTGGATGTGTGTGGCATAAATCTTGAATTTCACGTGTCGGCAAAGCTCTCGCTTTGTACGTGTACGCACCCGATAATAGAAATAAAACAAAAAATGTTGTGTACCATAAAGCACTTAAGTGAAAAAGCGGTAGTTTGGCCGACAAGTATTTGATTTTATTTACCTATTTATTTAATTTTCATATAACTTTTGAATAAAAAATTTTGAATTGACCGAATTACATGAAGTAGAATGAAGCGAAAGCTCGGAATTATTAATTTCATTACCTACATTAATGAATTTGGGCGGAACGAAGTTCGCCGGGTCAGCTAGTTTGCAATAAAAAAATAATGCGACAGTAAATTGAGTTATATACTTACACTATCCTATCTCTCAAGTTAGATCAAAATGCACACAGTGTGCGAAATTTGTTTAAAATCGGTTCAGTAGTATAGGATTCCGTCTTGGAGGAACAAGTGACATTTAATTTTTTATAAATTAAGATTATCATTATTTTAAAAGGTAAATAAATTACAGTTTATATTTTTAATCTTACAGCACTAGCTACCTGGGCCTTCGGCTAATATATTTTTATATATTTTTTCCTATAAAACAAAAAGGCTTGGTTCCGGAAGTGATGAACGGATAATTATTTATTGATTTCGTATGACTAATAACAATTATGGTGATTAAAATTATGGGTAGAACATCCGAAGCACGTTAGGCGTCTGATTTGTGACCTCATTCTTACGCAACTCCTAAAAGTCGAAAAATAACTGCTTCGTCAGGGGCTGACTTGTATCAGCAGATCAACCCGTAAAAGACATAAATATAGTCTAGCAATCTTAGGCAACTGATGTGTATAATATTTTGACATCGCAGTATAGCTCGTAGTTCGTCGTTGAATCTTCTCCTGCAAAGCCCTTCAACGCAAACGGAACCGAAGGTTTTACGAAGAGTCTTTCTCGACCGAGGATATCTTCACCAACTTTAGAGAAAGTCAAAATTCCATCCGCAAAAGCAAACTGAGAATTTTCTTGTTCGGAAAGAAATTTTAACAAGGATCCTACCTGGAGGATCCCTCAAAAGATGACATACTACGCAATTATGATTAGGCGATTATGAGAAATGCTTCTTTATGGTGTGAACTAAAGCAAACTTAGACAAAACGCCATCTGAAAAGATCATATAAAGTCTTGTATGCTCTGGGTCTTTCGGGAGCCTTTTAAATCTGTCTCTATATTGTTATTTTGTAGCAATGAAACTCAAATTTTATACAGAAAAAAAGAAAATTTGCAAGCTTAGATAGTTTGGTACCACTGGAAATAGCCATGTTTAGAACCCAAAGAGGACTAAAAGTATTTTCACATTTTAACTAAAATCCAGAATTACTTCAAGGAGAGCGAAAGCAGCTAAAGCAGAGCTCTGAACTCTTTTATCCCTACTTAAAATCATTTTTAACATTCTTCTTTTATATTTTGTAAGTCACAATATGCAATTTTGAATGGAAAATGAGCCATTTTGAATTCGTAATCTATCTGAGCCAGTGATGCAAATCGAATTTTCGCAATTGTACTGAAAACTGAAATGGAATAGTGCTGAAACGTACAAAATATTAAACTTTTTTTGTATGCCATAAGAAACATAGGTATTGCATTCTAGCGAAAAAACAACAATATATTTTATTGAACCTAACGGCCATATTATTCACTGCGATTTTTAATTAGGCTTAAGTTAATTTTACACCCAACCATTTCATCCGCACTTTTTAAAACGAATGAGTATAAAACTGAAATCTATATTTAAAATAATCACTTAAAAACATGCATTAAACCCGCTGGATAGGGATGCATTTAAACGCGGAGTATAAACCGATTTCAGCCGGATCAAATTTCACACAAACTGACGTTTATTTTTTTTTTGCTGTTTGTCATCTGTAAACTAATTTGATTTGTTTTGTGCTGAGTCTATCTATTGTACGAATAATTATGAATATAGCCTCCAAAATGCCTCTTTTTTTAGCCGGAAATGTTTCCGAAAATCCACGAAATCGTTAGCATTAACGCAATCCCTCATGCGCTTTCGATTTCGATATAAACGAAGACGATGATGACGATGATGCTCTTTGATAAATTCGTTTTCCGACGAAGCCATCAAACATTTATTCACTTCACAAAAATGAAATACATTATTTTTAGCTTCTTGCTAATTTTTAAGTTCTACTTCACTAACACTTATTTACTGAAATCAGTACAATAGTAAGCATTTTTGCAACATTGGCCACTCATGGTTGCCACTTCTCAATATAACTCCGGACAAATATACTGAAAGAATGGAACGGAGATCAACATTGGGACAAAGATTTAATTTTACAACTGAAATAAACAATTTTACATACGTTATTCGGTTTAAACAAATTTTTTTATTAACAAAAAATAAATAAATCTGTGGCCACAAGGAAAAACAGCATAAGTCGTTTTTAGTCACTTTTGAGGAACGCAGGTTAAAGGCTTAACTTTAGATATGGGAAGATGACTTATGCGTTTTTTCCTCATTCATAACCCAGCAACAATAATAAATATTTGAATAAAAAAATTGATTAAAATTTAGAAGCAGCGTACGTTGTACAGTGCGTCCTATCGCAACATTAACTCAATTTTTACATAAGTCGACTTATGCTGTTTTTCCTTGTTGCCACAGAAATATAGGTATATACTTAAGTATATATTATTTATTATTGCAACCCAATTCGTATCTTAGTACACCTCAAAAAGTACTACCTAAAAATAACTAAAAAAAAAAAAAAAAAAATTAATAAATAAATAGTTGGCGTAACTGGTCCGGAGGGACCCTAGGCCTAGCTTCTCACAACCATTCGTTTTCTGTGAGTTTTTCATTTTAGGAACGAATGGTAGGTATCTAACTACAATTTTATGCCGACTCCAAACCGCTAATTGAGAGGCTCTTTTAAGGCAGTTATAACCTCGGATGTTTGTCAGACGTTCGCGAGAGGTGGCGCAGTGGAAAAATCCCTAAGTTGGAATTTTGGTTTTTGCGGGATTCGAACATCGACCCCTCGCTTAGTAGTCTAACACACTAGCCACTAAGCCACTGCGCCTACATATTTTCTCGCATAAGCAAGGTTAATTGTACACCTACCTACGCTCGCAATTTTTGATTTGTTGAATCAAATTTTTTTTTATATAAATTAATATCGTTTTCCATTGGAACTTTCAGATTTTGCTCTCAGATCAGATTTTTTGTGCCCAACCGCACATAAAACGAGATTTTTCTTTCTTTGCATTTGTGGTGGTGCGTGTTTTAAAAGTCAGCTATTCTTAAACTGTAATTTGAGTTTATAAAAATCCATTCAATTTATGTTGATATCCATTGCAGCAGCCACATGTAATCTTTTCTCTATTTTTCACGGCCTTGTCGTTTCTAAAAACGTAAAATAACACATTTTAAAAAGATAAATTTTTTGGTGTTAGTGTAAATAGGTGTGAATTTCGCTCAGAAATCAAGATTCGCAAAATTGCTCTGACTCTGAAAAAGTGTTTTTTTTTTTTGTTTGGCCAATGGAACATGAAATCTGACAGTCAGCTGATATCGGGGACAGAAAAATGGTCTGTACCTGAAAAAATCTTTCGTCCCAATGCAAAAATGCAAAACGACATAAGTTTGGGACTGACAAGTCGTCGGTATACACAACTGGCAAAGAAACATCGCGAAAGAAAAAAAAAACGTTGTCCCAAATGTACCGTGTTGGCCACCATTTTAGGACGCTAAAAATGATTTATTAGGGCTGACTACACTCTTCGAATTATTGATGTTCTTCACTTGTCCATCGGATAATGTGTCAACGCTTGCATTTCGTGCGCGCAACACTCCGAATTTAAATCTAAAATGTCATTCTCACAGCACGTCTTCGTGGCTCTAAATGCCTCTGCATCCAATTAAATTGTCAACTCACTGTCCATTCTGTGAAACAAAAATTCAACATCTAACTTAAGTGTCCATTTCAACAAGTTCAGCAGGTGGCCCTAAAACACCAAACTTAGTTTCACCCCCACCTGGTGTAAAACTTCTCTACCATTTAAGACATAAATTAATAATTTAGCAGACCTAACGTGATGGCAACACAAATTGGCAAATAAACTATTTTAATCGGAAAATCAATTGTGATACAATTTTAATTAGCCGCCAGGCACAGAAGTGAAGCCGAGCGCAATGCCTATAAATATACCCCTATCGCAGCTGGAATGGGAAAGTTGACCCATGTGGCGGTCACCGGTCACTTGTCTTTTCAGTGTGGCTCATAACATCCCAAAGATAGTACCTAGTCAATGAAAGGAAGCACACCACCGACCTAAGTGCATTCATTGTGTATTCTTCGACTTGCAGGTCAGCTCATTGTCGTTACTTTGAAGTACGTTATATATCTACCTCCATACCTTACCATTCGTGTTTGCTTGCTGTCGTCATCAGCAGCGAGTAAACAGCTACAGCAGCGAGCATAACCCTCGTGGCATTGCGCTCCTTAGGTCAGCCTTGACTTGATGAATAACAGATGAGAGGAGGTATGGCCTGCTTTTTAAATGCTCTGTGACAACACACATACGTACTAAATCGATGTAGATCACAGTTCTTCATCAACTTTTTCTAGTACCCCCTCCAGTAAACACGGATATTTGACACAGAATCACAAACAATTAGGCCTTATTAATAAACATTTTTAGTTTCGATTTCGACTCTAAATTTTAATAACTCACAGTGGCTATATTTTCCATACAAAATTCGTATTGTGAGCTTCCTTAAACTTAAGGTCGAGACTTAAATTTGTTAGTGGTACGGCGGGTTAAGTTCAAAAAATAGTTCTACCTACTTTGCCTTATCCATTAGAAGAAGAACAATTTGTGTACAAACAGAAGAAATGAGACACATGAGTCTCAACCTTTTTTTGATGCCCGACCCAATTTTGTAGATCACAGTAGTACACTTTTTGTAGTTAGTTAATAGGATTTATAACTCACCAGTAACCCGGATAATTTGACCCAGAACTGGGGCCTAAGGACACGATTTATTTATTTATTTATTTGTCAACAAAGTACTAGGCGTTTTTTAGATATGAAAAAATCCTGGACCCGATGGTATTCAAGAGATTTCTCCCCAAATTGAGATAAAAAACCAACCTAGCATTTAATCAAACGCTTGCATAATGTCAGACTGACTCGGAGGAGGTGACATTAGTTCTTGTACTTTACTTTCGCTGAGATAGGATGTTTACTTTAAGTCCTGCAACAAAGACAAACAAAAATGGACCAATCTTCAGAATTTGATATTTCTGTCGGTGTAGCGTTTGGAATCTTTATTTTTGTATGGACCGAAGTGGAAAAAACCGGTCCGTCAAATAAAAAAAAAATAAAAAAGTTATTAACGTAAGTTTTTTCGTATTCACCAGGAAAATGGTAGAGTCCTTGGTGAATCGGCTCCTTGGGCGTAGGTGCCATCCTATTGTGAATGTTACGGACGTTTGATTTTTTGGTGGTTGTATTGAATGCGGAAAAAGCTTTTTCGAACATTCTAGTTTGTATCACAACCCTAGACAGTTTCACAATCATCTTCGTAGCGAGAGCTTTATTCCGAAAGAAGCTTTATCAAATACATCAACCACAAACCAATATTTTTTTTGTTTCGTTCATTTTTCAGAAATCCATCAATAGACGGCGAAGACTGGCCCAACTACAGCAAGGAAGATCCGGTTTATTACATCTTTGGCGCCGAAGATGAAACTAATAAAAAGATGGAGAAACTAGCACGCAGTCCCATGGCATCTAGATGCGCGTTCTGGAATGACTATCTGCCGAAAGTCCGAAGTTGGGCAGGTAAATCGTTTTGTGATGTATTTTAAAAATAATTCAAAAGTTGCACTCGGTTTATTTATTTATATATTATGCACACAGTTAGTGGCTTGTAAAGCACTTTGCATGCACAACATAGTGTAAGACAGTAGGTATCGTAACGAAAATTCCGCCTTACGGACACTTATTTTTATTAACTGTGTTAAAAAAGGTTCGTAATTATTTATACCTACGTGTGTATAGAGGGTTGGATTAGTAATTAAGCAAAAGACGATAAAAAGTTTGAAGTTACAGGCAGGGTAGCGATGTATTACCTTGTTATTAGTAATTTTGATTATTTGGAGAAGCACACGCGACTGATGAAATAAGTCACATTATCCAAAGGGCTGCTGAAAACAATTTCAAAAACTCGACATAACAACTCCTTCCTTTATTTTGTGGATATATTCCTGCCCTGGATATAAAATCTACACAAAAACTATGGGTTCCGTGATTTTAAAAACAGCTTTAAGCGCAATTCAAGTCAACCACAGGTTCACTGCCTGCAGGCGTATTTGAAAGTGATTTAAAATTTTGAAAATTTTCGACAGAACTTAACCAAATTAACGCCTCAGTCTTTCCCAGCTATTCGCTTTCATTCTTTAATATAGGCCGTTCAATAAAATTGGAAAAACTTTCGGAAAACGCTTTGTGGACAGGTATTGCAATTATACAGCTTTTTCAAGTTTATGGTTTATCAATTCATGGGAAGAATTCTTAAAAAAAGGAAGACCGTAATTTGTCATTATAGACAATAGAAATATTTTTGGGAAGATGAATAAAAATGGTCGCTGTCTAAGCCAGAGTCAAGGTTTATTGAGGGATATAAGTCAGACAATCAGACGAGTCAGATGATTGCAAGCAAACCCGATAACCATTTAGAATACTCCTCCGTTCATGTGAATTTATTTTCTTAGGTAACTATGAGCAGAAACAAAACACAAACCTCGAAAAACAGCAAATTGAAAGTTCAAAACAAAACATTGCCAGGTGTGGTATTTACCAGTGGCGTCTCGTGAGGGTGTGCAAGGTGTGCAAAATAAATACCTCATCGAACACTGCAATAAATAGTTACAACACATGGGGATTGGGGTTGCAGTTCCGTGCGGTGCTTTCGATTTTGATTGCGAAAGTTTTGTTTTTCTATATATTATTTTGAAAATAAAAAAACATCATAAAACGTCAGAAAAAATTGAGAAAACAATAAATTTCATGCAATTAATTGAGAAAACAATAAATTTCATGCAATTAATTGATATTTTTAAAAAAATATATAATTTAATAGAATTCGCAAACCCATCTAAATAATTCATGCGACGCCGCTGGTATTTACTCATGTGGTGTTTGATTGGGTTTCTTCAGATTCGCTCTCAAATTTAAGATTTCGTATGTCTAATCGAACATAAAAACGTCGCTTGCTCTTTTTTGTGTCGATATTTGTGCGACGCGAAAACATCGACACTTTCCAAGGAGTTTTCCATTCGCTGGTATTTTTTACTAAAACATTCGAAATTTGAGTCTCGATTGATTTCTAAATATTTATACATAAATAATTTCGAAAAACAGATTTACCCGATGCAACGGCTTTCTTTGCGGTAGAAAAACTTCACGAAAATGTAAATAAACCCCATCAGTTGTCAAACTCAGACGCACTTATATTGGTACATTTGAAGGAAATCTGAGAAAAAAAAATATAGATTCGCAAAAGTGCCCTGAAATCTGAAAAAGATTACCGAAGGTAGAATTGATTTAGAAACACCGTTCAGAATTGGGTCCTTCTTAAGCGTTATATTTTATTTTTATGAAAACTAATACTAGTTGTTTGTATCAATTCCGTTATTTCGATAATACTCCTGTTTTATTGAACACCTATCACAAGGCTGTAGGAAATAAGTCCCCAAAAGAGAAAATGAAATAAGGCCCCAAATTTGGGGTGTTATTTCATAATGAAATAACATCCCAATTTTAAATATGAAATAAGGCCCCACTGCGATGAAATAAGGCCCCAAAAGAAATAATGCCCCAAATTTGTGGTTTATTTCATAATGAAATTAAAAATAATGAAAACTACTTTTTATTTAATATTGTTGATATTGGATAAACTAGTTTAGATTAAAGGAACTTTTTACATACTCAACCTCGCACCCACCCCGCAATCTAACAGTACACCCAAGCAGGGAGTTTGCAGGGGGGCAGCATGCCCCCCCATACGCGTTCCATATCGGAAGGGTAACAATTAATAATAAAAAAAATATTTTGGGACTTATTTCATAATGAAATAAGACCCCAATTTTCATTAAGAAATAAGGCCCCAAAAAAGGAAATAAAACCCCAAATTAAAAATCGTTGTTGTTGTTTCTTGTATAATTTTTTGGGGCCTTATTTCATTGGGACCTTATTTAGCAGAGCCCTATCACAACAAAGTAAATCATATTGCGCCGCACTAATAAAAATGTTTTATGGTAAGGCCCATTTAGTCTCCAGGCTAGATTTTTGCGGTCTCACAATGGCGAATTTTTCCATATAAAGTTGTCCATTGTGACCTACCAAATATTTAAAGTGAAGATTAAAAATGATTATTATTAAGGCCCCACAGAATTTCAGTTTGATTTTTCTATTTTAGTTTCCTTATATTCAGCCTTATCGTGAATAAAAATTCCCTCTGAATTTTTCCTAATTCCCAATACTCCTATCATGAATGAGGTTGGAAAGAGGAAAAATAATTCCCTGGAAAAAAAATACCTATAGTGAATGAAAATTCGGGAGAATTTTTGTTGGATATTCCCTCCGATATTTCCGTCATTATTTAGTTGGAGAATTTATGAAAAGCAAGTTGGTCAGTTTTCAAAAATTTGAAAATTAAGTACCTATGTCAAAAACAACCCAATAAAAACCAATTAAACGTTTTAATTAATTTAATGGAGGCGAGTCCAGACATTGCCAGAGGATTCAATAAAAGGAGTAAGAATGAAATTGCTAGATTTTGGAGAACTGAATTGTGTAGGCCCGCCATCAAAATCAATTTTTGAGTGGAAAAGGGTAAATTATTGTATGATTTCTTATTGTATCATACTAATAAAATAGTAAAGAGTTTATAGCTTTGAAATGACCAAAAAAAAGAAATGTGCGGAAAAAGGCTGCCATAAATTTACAGATGAGAAATGGCACTGGAGGAGGCCCAAAGAGAGAGCAAAAGTTTTCTCCAATAGAAGAAGTAATTTTTAAACTCATTGGAACGAAAGAAGCGGTCGAATTTGGATTACCTTCCTCAAAAGTTTGTTTGAACCTTGAAGAAGATCTATCCATGCTTTTCGATGAAGACCAAGATGATTCGCAGCATAATATCATTTTGAATGAATCATCTAACGAGGCAACTCCAACAACTTCGAAAAGCATAATGGGAACAACTAAAAGTGCTGTAGATGTTCTTGAAAAAGAACTACAAATTCAAAACGAGATGTGCACAAGGCTAGGTGAAGTTACCGATACTTTAAATAAACATTACAGCGAAATCGAGTCAAGCATGAGGAAGTTATATCATTCAATTGATCGATTACATGATCAGAAGGTTTCGCGAATTAAAGGAACAAAAACGCCATAATGTTGAAAGTGAAAAGCTGAGGAAAATTGAAGTAGAGTCTAGAAATAGAAGATATACGCCTTTAACATGTTAAAATAATATTTCGACAACGTGTATCTGTATGTACCTCATTAAACTTACACGCGCTTGAACCTTCTCCTGGCGTTCTACGTGGTGTTAAAAGCCAAGGCTCTAGTGGATACCCAGCATCCCCTAGTAAAGAATATATTTGATTTAAGAGACATTCTTATTAGTAATCTTAAGTGCTCACCTAAGGGCCAAAAATTGTGCATCCCACTTAAGCAATCTTGCTCCATGCTCGCCCTTATTTGGCTCACATTCCAAATAAAAGAATCGTGGCAGTCTCCGGGATCTGTGGCATTGACGTATCGAATTTTCATATCATTATCGCATATCTGAAATAAAATTAATTTTATTATGATACCAAATTCAAAACTAAAATCAACTATGTATTTACAAGCAGAACATTAATGCTATAAGATCCCTTCCTATTATAGTACAAATGCTTGTTTGCAGAGGGCGCAACAATTTTTACGTGAGTACCATCAATGTATCCTACAACGCCAGGTATCCTGTGCTTCTCGTAGAAGGACAATGCTACTCTTCTTTTCTCTTCAAGTGTGACGTACATTTTGATCCACACTGGGCACAATTGTGTTTCAAAAATGGCTAAAACCTCTGAAAGAACTTCGCTAAAACTTGCACCAGGCCCACATCGCTATCTTTTCCAAATCCTTTTTGATAGCCGCCTTCAGAAAAAAAGCGCAACCATGCGCTTAATTTAGTTATGGGTCAAATTCCAAAGGATTTCCTAGGCTCTGGCGAAGAAGTTTATAGAACGTCAAATAAGTACTTGAATGTAGGTTTGTTAATATTTTTGGAACCTAAAAGCAGAGATAGTAATTATTTCAGAGATTTATAAGAGATTCCATGTTTACATACAGTGATTGTGGTAGTTCCAACGGATTTGAACAGTCTCTTAAGCGTTTTCTAATTGTACGTTGTCGCTTGGATTCCATCTCATCCAATTCCTCAGCCACAATTCGATCTTAATGCGATGCTAAACATTATTTTTTAAATATTTGTGTCACCGTAATAAAATTGTAATCTTTGATTCTAACCAAATATAATTGTCAGAAAATTTTCGAAATCAGATGCTTTTCGAAATCGAATTCGAGGGAGATTGGCGATAGGCGGATTTTATTCCTGGGAACACACGAGTTCGGGGGAAAGAAATATTTCCTCGGAATTCACGACAAGGCTGATTATAGTTGAAAGTGAATGGCGCTGATTCTTAGACTCAGTTCCACTTGGGAGAAAAGAGAAATACCTACAGTGTGACTTTTGGACAAATAAAGTAGAGTGCAGTTGTCGTAGTTGCGATTCTACTGCTGAAATAGATGTTCAATAAAGCACGTCCATCGAACTGAGGAAGTGGGCCTTACTAATAATCAGTTTCAACCTTCACACTAAATATTTTGTAGGTTTCAATATGCAATTTTGTATGGAATGTTTCGAAAATTTTAGCCTGGATACTAAAAATGATTATTAGTTTTCCGGTTTGAGTTTTGTTCATTTGTCAAGAAAAAGTAACCAGGGAAAAACCTCCGACTTGATTGCTTATTGTTGTTTTTGGATTCAGAAAAATTAAAAGTTCTATAAAAAGAATTTATTTCATTATCTTATGGGCATGCAATATTTTTAAAACAATTTTTAGTTCAATTAAACGTCAATTTAACTCGTTTTTGTTATTATTATCTATTTTATTAAGCTTGCCTAGATTTTGTACGTACAAAGGGCCTTACCATAATAACAAAAAATTAGTTTCGACTCTAAATTTAAGTAGTTCACAGTGGCTATACATTTGATACAAATTTCGCAACTGTGAGCTTCCGTAAAATTTTAAACTCGAGACTAAAATTTGTTATTAGTACGGCGCAAAGAGTTTCCACATTGTCACGTGTAACGTTCAACTACTGTTACGATTTTTCAACCTCCATATATGAATTTATTTAACCAGAACGTTTAATTGATTATTGCAGCCGAAATTAAATTTTTTGCATGCTTTGCTACTAAATGTTTACAGGACGAGACTATTCTTTAAAATGCTCTCTTTCAAATAAATGTAAGGTTTTCTAGTAAAACATTGAATGTATTAGTTATTAAGGCAATTGTTGTATTGTAGAAACCGAAAGCAAATTGACGCTTTGACATATAAATCGATTCCCTCGCCCTCTGTAATAATAATCAATTCTGTCCTTCTGTCCAGGGCTAGCAGATTTGAAAACGTGAAAAGAGGAACTTTATAGGTTTTTGGGGGACAACAGCTTTAACGAACATCAAAATGCTTTTAGTTTTCAGTCTTAGATTTAAAAAGAAATTAAAACAACGAAATAATTTATTCAATAATTTCGTTGAATGGATGCGTTCAGTTGTGAAAATTTGTATAAAGCTTCATCTGCATGTGTTTACTATGGCTTCGCGATTGCATACATTGAAAGGAATTAAAATAGGCAAAGTGGAAGCTGTTTTTTTCTTTAGTCAGAAGATGCATGAAAAATGTGACAGAAAGTCCCTCTTTTGTATTTTGGGGGACAAAGTCATTTGGAAGACGAAAAATGGGCACTGCTCCCCCAAAGGGTGCGTATGGTAACACTGCCTCTCTCTGTCGGGTATCTACCTATTTATATTTTCCTCGGCTCTTTTTTCCGATCTGCATTGTGTTGGCATACATCCCGTTACAGATCTTGTGGCATTAAACAGATGTCGTTTGTAGTATAACTTACATCCCGACCATCCTGCAACAGGGCTGATGCGATGGTCAATTGTGACTGGTGAAATATTTGACATTTGCCCAACGATTTAAAACAAGTTGAACCTTAAGGGCCTCTGTTTCGGAAAATTACTCGACTGATAGGTTGATAGAATACACAGAAGCTTATGGAAGGTGCACGCGCCGGATGCGACGGATAAAGTAGGTTTATTTTCTACTTTTCTGTTCGGTGCACCCGTTGACAGTTGTCACAGCTTTGGTAGCCATGATAGAATGACAGAAACTGTTATCGGCAGTCACAGTAAGCGAAAGATTCTATGCGGGATCGGGAATACATCAACGTCAATATTAACGGATCCGTCGAAGCGACGGAATACGGAAGCAACGGATTCTATGGGCTAATAATAATTTTTAGCCCTCACCTTATATATTTTGTAGGTCACAATATGCAATTTTGTACGGAAAATTTCAACATTTTGAATTCGAAAAACTAAGCCTGAACACTAAAAATGATTATTAGTAGCCCGCGTTGTGTTTATCTTCTTTTTTTTACAGTATTTGGTTGAAGTGGTCCTGTTTTGATCCGACTTTCAATATTAGGCGAACAGCGAAGTGGAAGGTGAGCTTTAAGGTGCAGTGTTTTTCTTTAGTCTGCATTTTCTGTAGAGCTTTTACCTGTTCCTTGATTTCTTGATAGGTTCCGGGAGCAGGCGTTCCTCCTTCTTGCAAATGCCCTATATGTTGCCTGCTGACATGGGCATGCTTTGCTTGTAGGTTTTCCTGAAGTCATGTAGGAGTTCATATTGTAATAATGCGATCCATATTTATTAGCCCGCGCTTTTTAGCTGATTTATTCTGAGCTCACGATAGAAAGAAAAGCTAGTAAAGCGCATTGTGTTACGGGTTTCCATCCAAAAAACTAGAAGAGGATTGTTGTTCATTATAGCATTGGCTTTGAAATTCCCAACCTTTTTTTTTTGTAAAAATTCGTAAGGGTCCTAGGGCAGACATTTTTAGCTTCGATGGAACAAAATTGCGACAGTAAACGGGAGGGGGAATCACGGGTAGTGTTTTGCAACTCGCACAGAATGTATTCCTAGTTTCGGAGTCATTCCCAACTCTTATGAAACGAAAAAGCGACATGATATGGGAGGCATGGGAGAGACAAGAAAATGGAACAGACTCGAAGTAAACAAAAATAGAAATGGTCACGCACATGGTGGCGGTGGGACAGTCGAGTGTCGACAGCAGTGATGCCCAACCGGATTGAAGTTTTTTGCCTAAACCCGCAAAACAAAATGTTGCCTATTTAAAAAAACGATATGATTAAAACGATTAAAATTGCTTATTTAACCAAGGAAGTGTCAAATATTGTGGGTATTAATTCGAAGTTGAAATCAGGCCTAATTCAAATCAAGTCATGCGAAAAGTACAGAGAATGACTGCCAACAGACGTGAGTTTGCGTACAAAATTTTGACGTAACTGCTGTGTAGCCGGTGGATAAAATGTTACGAATCCTTCATAAATACGGAGGCTAAAGTCTGAATCTCGACATCGTCAAGCTAAGTGTGGTTGTTGTATTTGCGTGCTGATGCTTCTGCTTCACTTTACTTAAGATAGATGTTCAGTAAAACACGCTGGGGTCGAATTACCACATCCGTGAGAAAGCAATACGTCACTGAATTTTGAGGATTGTACAAGAAAAACAATAACAAATTTAGTCACGTAGTACTCGATCACGTGTGCGGTAACTCAACCCCTGATTTTTAAATTGACTTGTTCAATGTTTAAATAATGGTCCACAATTGTTTCCATCGCGACGATGTAACATTTTTCGTTTTAGAAAGATCCCTAAGATAAGATAAGATTGTAAGGCGGGAGAGCTTTCAATGAGCTCTGGCACTGCGGCTTCTTAGAGGAGCATATTGTGCCTTCCCTGGTAAGTTCTTAGAGCCATGTTTTCACTCCAGAGACCGTCAGGAAGACCAGGATCTTCTCTGGGTGTATATTAGCAAGATATGCTGAATCGATGATTTCATCACCAAGGACGTTTTTCCTGAGACGACAAAGGGCCGGCCATTCTGTGATTATATGAAGAGAGGATTCGTCACTCTCGAGACACAGTTTACAGATGGGATCCGGTGAGACGCCAATGCGGTGAAGATGTTTTTTCACGCGGCCGTGGCCACTGATTATTCCTGTTAGTATTCTCAGGTTGTTTTTATCCAGGTTTATCGAAAAGAGTGATTTTCTGAAGAGAATTTGGGGTAAAAAGTTCTGGTGCAATTCTGCGCAGCTGATGTGTTTTGCCAGATATCGTTAGACTCTATACGAGATTGGTTCTTGATGTAGTTCCTGAAATGGTTTTTGCTGACTCCGCAGAAGGGTTCAGGTCCGATGAGTGGAGTGGTTGCTCCGACTTTAGCCAGTGAGTCAGCCGATTCGTTACCCTCAAATCCTCTATGGGCTGGAATCCAGTGGAGGATGACTAGGTTTTTCTTAGAAAGTTCATAAATGTTTGAGAATGTTTCTAAGACAAGTTTGGATTTGATGACAGATGAGTCAAGAGCTTTGAGAGCTATCTGAGAATATAAATATGGTTTTTCCACGTGTGTTAGAACTTAGATTTATTCTAGCGCAATGGTTGATTGCAAGGAATTCAGCATGGAATATGGATAAGTTTTTCCCAAGGCTAACTGACAAGTTCACCTGGTTTGACTCACCGTATATTCCAGAGCCAGTCCCTGATTCCATCTTAGAACCGTCTGTGTACCAGATGATGTCAAGTCGAGATGGATTAGGTTTATATTTCTCCCACTCTTCCCTAGGGGGGATGATTATGGAGAAGTTTTTATGGAAGACATATTCCGGTAGCATGTCATCAAGAGGCATGCTGAATGAGCTTGAAGGCTCAATGGTGTCGAGTAAGGACAGATGACCTCCTTGATAGGTATAGGGGTCAAAGTTGTTCGAATGGAACAGGTGGTGAGCACCCAGTCTGGCTTCCGTTTGAATATGTGTTTGAAGAGGTGTTAGACCAAGGATGACAATGAGTGCCAGAGTCGGTGTGGAGCGTAAGCAGCCCGTCATGCAGTTTCCGGCTATACGTGTGACTCGTTTTAGCTTTTTAACTGTGGTGACTTCGTTAGTCTTCGTCCACCAGACCACGGCGGCATAGGTAGCCGCTGGTCTAACGACGAGCGAATAGAGCCAGTATATCATCCGAGGCCTCAGACCCCAGTTTTTACCGCAGACTCGACGACAGATCCATAGAGATCTGGTGGCTCTGTGTACGGTACGTTCAATCTGCTGGTTCCATGATAGTTTACTGTCAAGGATAATTCCCAGATATTTGGCTTCTCGAGAGAATTCAATGGTTTCGCCAAACAAGGTAGGGCGAATCAGGAGATCAAGTTTCCTCCGTCTGGTAAATGGGACTATGGTTGTCTTCTTTGGATTAACAGAAAGACCTTCTTTATTACACCATCTCTGAACAACAGATAAAGCGTGTTGAAGTATTTCTGAGACCGTGCTTTCGAATTTACCACTGACGATGATTGCAACGTCGTCGGCATATCCTACGGCATAGATCCCTTGATTTGTCAGGGACTGAAGTAAATCGTCACTGACAAGGGACCATAAGAGGGGCGAGAGGACACCCCCCTGAGGACACCCTCTGGTTGTGAGTGCTGATATTTCCACATCATCGATGCGGGACTCAATTATTATTCTGCTATTCAGCATTGACATTATCCATCTTCCAATAATAGGAGATAGATTCATATTATTGAGAGTCCTGTGGGTGGACTCATAGGACGTGTAATTGAAAGCTCCTTCAATATCAAGGAAAGCGACTAGACAGATTTCCTTACAATTAATGGAGGATACAATTTTTGTTACTAAGTCATTGAGTGCTGACTCTGTGGATTTACCTGGTTGATAGGCATGCTGAGACTTACTGAGCGGAAACTGTTTTAACGCTACATCCCTTATGTGTCTATCAATGAGTTTTTCCATGCTTTTAAGAATAAAAGACATGAGACTAATGGGGCGAAAGGATTTTGGGCTTGAATCCAAATTCCTCCCTAAAATGCATACAAAATTAAGTTCATAAGTCATCGATTGTATAGCAAAAAGGACAACGCATCCATACCTACTCGTTTATTTGCAAATAAGTTTGCCCCTGGAAATCAGTACCTACAATCATTCAAAGACTGTGGTCTTTCGCGAAGTTCTCTATCGACAGGAAACCCCCCAACAACTTGACATGTTTGACCAATCACCCTAACATATTATTAGCCGATGATGTTCCGCAATTCTAAAAGTTATCTCAAAGACTGGCCTACTACCTGCTATACTAATTCTCTTCCGTACACCCATCAATCGTCTAATTCACCAAATCTGTCGAATGACGCCAGAATGAATTATTCTAATCAAACAAATTGTTTCCATTCCTTGTTGACAGCTTTTTTCAAAACAATTCTGGTGAAGTATAGCGAACCGTTTACCGCGAAAAAAACAAAAAAACAAAAAAACAAAAAACACACGACTTAGTTTCTCCTGGAAGGGTTGACTGACGTCTTTGTTTATTTACATTTTCGATCGGATGTAGGTAGATGTTGACTTAGTTGGGTAAATAGTCAATTTTTCGCACCATTACCGTTCTACTCTCATGTTTGCGTGTTTTGTTTAAATTCATTGATTTTTTCGGAAGAATCGTTTAGATTATGCAAATTCCAAACCGAGTCGCACATTTCCTTCGAATCCATTACTGTGTATTAGCACAGACCACATCTCCCTGTGCTGAAACTGACTTTTCATTCACAATTCTTCAATTTGAGGAAAGAAGTCACCTCACCATCACCATGGCCGGCCGGGCAGGGGCACTCCCTAACCTGAGCACGAGCGTGTAGCTTTCATTGTAAATGCCGTAACCGGCTTAGTTTTGCGTTTCGCCGATATAAATTTGTTCTTATTCAACTTCGTTTCCGGCACAGAAAAGCAAGTTTATTATAATTATTCAGACATCGGCAGGGGCTATACGGGGGCCCTCGCGTTGTTGTCAGCTCTTAATTATTACACTATATCGATTAAGATTTCGATTTCTCATATTTGAATATCGATAGCGTCATCGAAGGGCTTTGAGGTATTTGTCACAGACGTGATAGGAATATTAACCATCAGGGCGGGGGTATTGACTCAATAAGTGTTGTTGCAGTTGGCCAATTTCGAGCAAAACTCTTCAAGTGGAAGACGCAAACCTGAATCGATACATTTATCACTTAAACGATATAAATTAAAAAAAAAGAAATTGGTGCGACTGTATCCAACAGTCCCGCAATATGTGTATGTGTAAGCACCGTGCATGCGGTATGTGTGTGGCTTGATACACGTCATTGAGAAAAGAGGGAATTGTTATAACCGTATTCTTGATATATTATGAAATAACAAAAACATGCTTTATTTCACATCAACAAAAAGCTGAAATTAATATGCCCCATCTCACGACACAATGACATTTGATGGGAAAACATATTTATGTAAGCTGTGCGCCTAAACGCAAATTTTCGCGTTAAACTTACGCAGCCCTAAAGCAAAGTGCTTTACCTTAGGATAGCAACACACTTTTTCCATACGCGAATAGCAACAGGGGTGAGCTGTCATCCCACCGTATTCAACTTTAATAAATAATAAGAAATTAAATCAAAATTAAACTTTTATTTTTAAAAACATTTTATTGAATTCATACGCAAAATTAATTTAACTACATTTTTGGGATAATTTACGACAAAGCATTTTTTTTTTTTTAATTAAAAACAGTTTATGCAAATTTCACTGCGATGCTCTGAACACATTGGCAACTCGCATTTTACATCACCGTCATGGCGTCATCTGAAATATTTCCGCAAACCTCTTGCACATACTTTGAGATCGAAAAGCCATTTTGAACTGAAAAATCATGATATTTAAAGCAAAACCTAAAAAAAAAAATAGTGACATAAATAGCAACAGACAGACAGACATGCATGTAAAACAAAAAGTACGACCTACCGCAGCAAGCTGTGACCCGGACCGGAACTGAAAGTTTAGCTATCAATTTGGGAATAGGGAAAAGAAGAGAGCGATGGTAATGCGGGAATGTGTGAAATGGATAGCTTTTTGTTTCGCTGGGGTGCTGTATCCAGTTTTGCCAGGCGCTTTAAGTGAAATTCCCCATCACAGACCTTTAAATTCCCCTTTTTCTTCATCCTTCGTGGTGGTTGTCCCCATGGATTCCCACAATCTAAATATTGAGTAAACTGACTGCTTCTTACAAATTTTACACCAAAGTTCCAATATAAAAACTGAATCTGATCTAGTAAGAATGAACTTGTGCATATTGAATTTGGCTTGTTGACGTGACGGCGAACAACGTCACAATGCATGGAATGCACTCACCCACAACAAATATCCCACAAGGGAAATTACTGTAAATAGAAAACGTCCAATGAATTATAATAATGTTAAAAGGAGCAGTGGTTTTATTCTATTGCGGTCTAGATCTTATACAGTTTTTGCCAATAAATCTCAGTCATAGGTATACGATTATAATGAAACGCGCTACTTGCGTACGAAGCGTTGAACCATTTTCCGAGCCATTCCACACAAGAGGCAGTTTTTTGTAAAAAAAATCATTGGGTCCATTCACTTGGCTAATATTTTAACCAGTTATAGGGTATTTCGCAACAACGTCAGTGTCAAATAAGAAGAAAAAAAAACAAGTGACAGCTGAAAAACTGATAGGAGAACAAAACAGATTTTATATGGCTGTAGCATAATTATGTTAAAAATGTATTGAAAAGTTTATAATAAAGTGAAAAATTATGTTTATCAAACGTATTGGGTAACAGATGAGAAGTTCAAATAATATGAGCCATTTCTCTTTGGCTCGGAGCATTAAGCGAAAGCTAAGATACTTGAGCCAAACCACCCAATAAGGCACCTCAGCACAACTCTGGTTCTATTTAAAAGGCAATGGGGACGTTCAAGCTTCTAGTTTAGTAATCCTGACAGCAGCCGTATGACTAGATGTATCTCGGTTTTGATTGGCTGAAATCAGTCATATAAGCAGCTGTTTCAGTTAACATTTTTGGAGGGGTAGCCGACGACGAGTCAAGAAATTGTGACTGAGTACTAAATTGACAGTTCGCATAATGTGCTTGAAGTAGAAAAAGTGATGTTCCCGACCAATCTAGTTTTTGCGTTCAGTTTAAGTCTTATCCAGACCAATCTAGTCCACTGAAGATAACTAGATTATTGAATGTGCCCAATATTGGAGTGAAGTATTGAAATTTATTTTTTTTTTTATTTTCCCCACATTTCGTTATGAAAGAGAGAAGATTCCCCTTTTACCCTTTCACATATTTTTTTCTTGAAATTCCCCACAAAAAGGGGAATCCCCCACGACCTCGCAACACTGGCTGTATCACCCCTACTGCTATCCTAAGGTTAAGCTCGAAAAGTCTTTATAAATCATATTTTCATGCGTAAGGACATTTTAGAGGGTGCCTAAAGATAAGCAAGCTCTACGGTGAGTTTATAAATAAGTCCAAAAAAGCTACGATTGCAATTGGCATTTTTCAAGTCAAATTTTGACGACGTTATTATGACGTAACATTTTTTATAAATTTGTCACTACGTTTGATCGTCTGTCAAGCGTTTGGCCGCCCGGGGCTGTCGCAGCGCTCTCTCACGAGAGATACACGAGTGACCATCGAATGGCTGGGGTGGGATTCTGTAAAATACGAAACGAAAAACGCTTTCGTTTGCACGAAGAAATTTGCTAGTGTAACATAGGGCAAAATATTCCTGCGCACGAAAACGTTTGATCGTTTCGCCTTACAGAATCTGGCCCCTGAATTTTTGTGAAGTGAATAAGTCAAAATGATGCCACAAAAAAAAAAAAAAAAATAAATAAAAAACAGAGGGTGTGCTTGTGACCACATACCAGATGTGAAACTTCTTTCGCTAAATGGGGATGTTAAATTGTATTGTGTTGCAGCTGAATTGCATTAAGAAATTAAATATAAAAACCAAATCTTTATAATATTATCATCTTAGTACTCTGCAGTAGATAAGTGTATTCATTCATATAAAAAGTTTTCATAACGCAATCCAATCCAACATTTTCTATTTTTAGAGTTTTTGTTTGCATTTAGATTTAATTTAATCAACTGGTTCAGTAGTCAAGTCTCTAGTGTCTGCGTAAGACCAAGTTTTACCAGTTCACTCAGCAAGTCCAGCGTGGCCACATAAGTCTTCACATTAAGAATTAAGTTGAATAAACTGAAAAAAAAAAAAATCGTATATATCCCATCTTTCAAACTACAACCAACCATATAAAGGGTTTTTCAACAGGGACGCTACAAAAGTAGAGCGACAGGGGCAGCAAACGATGGCGCTCTTTTGACACTTCTCTTCAGTAAGGTTTGCCATTTCATGATGGAAAGATATACGAGCCAACAACGAGTCGAAATTATTAAAATTTACTACCGAAATTCGGAGTCAGTGGCGTCAATGTTAAGAGCGCTACGTCCAATTTATGGTCGTCATAATCGTCCTAGCAGATCAACAATTGAGCGTCTAGTGGAAAAATTTGAATCCACAGGCACAGAACAAAGTGTTCCCGTGCCAGTGGGATAAAGAAGTGCCCGTAGTGTCGAGAATATTGCTGCCGCTGAGGCTTCAGTTGAAGAAAGCCCAAATGTGTCTCTCACACGTCGTTCTCAAGCGTTGGGCATCTCTGTGACGTCGTTGTGGCGAATTTTGCGAAAAGATCTTGGCCTACATCCTTACAAGATTAAATTGACGCAAGAACTGAAGCCGCTTGACCACCAGAAGCGTCATATATTCGTGAATTGGGCTGAGCAACAACTTGAAAATGATTCGGATTTTCATCGAAAAATCTTCTTCAGCGATGAGGATCATTTCTGGCTGAATGGCTTCGTCAATAAACAAAATATGCGGTATTGGTCAGGCAGCAATCCTCACGTACTCCATGAGTCATCATTGCATCCCGAAAAAATTACGGTTTGGTGTGGTTTATGGGCCGGCGGCGTCATTGGGCCGTACTTCTTCCGTGATGATCAAGACCGGCACGTTACTGTCAATGGGAATCGCTACCGTTCAATGATAACCGAATATTTTTAGCCCCAATTGGATGATATGGACTTGGAGGACATGTGGTTCCAACAGGACGGTGCCACAAGCCACACAGCGAATGTCACAATCAATTTATTGGAAACCAAGTTTGGAGAACGTGTTATCTCACGAAATAGTTCAGTCGCTTGGCCGCCTCGGTCGTGCGATTTGGCTACGTTAAGTCTATGGTCTATCCCAACAAGCCAGCGACGATTGATGAACTTCGTACGAATATCGAACTTGAAATTGCAGCAGTATCGGCCGATTTATGCTTGAAAACCGTCGAAAATTGGGTTCAGCGTCTGGACTTCTGCAAGCGTGCCCGTGGTGGCCATGCAAAAGAAGTCGAGTTCCATACATAATGGCATCGAACGTACTTTCACAGGAATAAAGAATTTCATTGATTTCCAAACCCGTTTTTGTTTTATTTTAAACTTTTGTAGCGCTCTTATTGAAAAACCCGATACATCCACAAAGTTTCATTGAAATCAGTTGAGTGGCTTAGAAGATCGACAACAGCTCCACCTTTCGGGTCCAAAACTATCCTATCTTTCAAGTTGCAACCAACCATACACACCCATAAAATTTCATTGAAATCGGTCGAGTGGTTTAGGAGTCGAGAGCGACCTCGAAACCTCTATCTCGGTCCGTCTCCCAAGTCGCGCCTATAGATATTTCACATATAAAAAAACGAAGATTTTAACCCGTCGACCAAAACAAAACCCTAAATCTGGGGGGAAAACCCCCAAACAGGTAACATTGCCCTATGAGAGCGGAATTGTATGACTCGGAAGTCGGAATATGGAAAGAAGCTTCCATTAAAAAACAAAAACTTATATGTAAGGTTCCCATGAAAGATGAATGTATCAATATTTTTGCGGCTTAAAAAATATATTTACATACATTAAAAAAAGTATATACTATATACTAAGCGCAACAGGTGCTTTTGTTAGACCCCAGCGCCTTAGCTACTTTCAACAATTTGTTTTTTGTAAGTTTTTTTTTTTTGGGACGTGTGGAAAGAGAACTACAATTTTATGCCGAACAGATAAATTCTCTCGAACGTTTGTGAGACGCGAAAAATCTTTATTCGAAAGATAAAACATTTTGTGTACCAGTTTTTGTGGTTTATTTTTTATTTCCCGCAGTCGCAGTTCAACTCCGATAGCCTTACCAACTCAGAGGCAATAAAGAAACCCAGGTGACATATCGAACTTGTTTTTCTGTTGCCAAGTTAAAAAAAATGACTAAAACAGCGCCGAACTGTCTGGCAAAATATTCGTATTTTAGTTTTTAATCGAAAAAGAAGCTGTTTATTCAAAACAGGTAGAGCTCTTCACATGATACGGCTACACCTGTGAGATATGTATATCCAAAAAGACAACTTTACCAGATTACACAAGAGAAAGAGGTTTAGCGATTAGAACAGTGCTTATAATTAATACAACAACATAAAATAAAGGTATAAAACTAAATTAAGATTGATCAAGCTAAAGATTTTCGATATCTTTTATGGCTTCGAGGAAAAGTCTTAAACCGATTGGTGTTTATGTGAGGTAATAAATCAGGAATAACTCATGAGTCATGATCGATTTACGTGGGTGGTTGTAAATATAGTCAGAAAAATAAATTTAAATATGCTTGCACATTTGTTTGGTTGATCTAAAAATGTAGTAAATATGGAATGAAAAAATCCATAGTCGGTAGTAGCAATGGGGGTTTCAGCATAAATTAAAAAACAAAAAGAATTTTAAATGTCCTTAAGCATTGTTTGAACCCATGCACAGGAATTTGGACGTTGAAATGCACCAGATTTGGGTGGAGTCTTGATAGTAGGTAATAATCGACTTTTTTTTTAGCATACGTAAGGGGATATAGTCACAGTGATTATCGGTTTTTTGTGATCGTTTTTGTGTAAAAGCTGTATTTCTATATCGACAAATAATATAAGACGTGGAATTTGAATGTATACTTATAAGTTATGAGAGCAGTTACCAAAGTTCAAACTGCTTACCCCATTTAATTTCGAAGAGGAAATAGAATCTGTAGAACATCTCTCGTGCCACTGCCAAGCCCTACAACAACGCCGCTACTCTTGATTGGGAGCACGGCGTTCTCGATTGCGATAATTAAAGCGCACGCTCAAACTGATGGGATTATGGGAGATAGTTTATTCATTTGTTGTTTGGCCCTCTTTTTTTTCTAAATGAAAAACTTCGATTGCGTTTTTTTTTTTAGAATTTTATTGGTCAGGTCATCTTCTCGACCAAATGGACGCTGGCCAAATGGACGCTGTCACAATTGATTGCCATACGGGCTCGTTTACTTCGGCGAGAACTTCGGGCGACAGATTCTCGCACTCGTGTCGAATGTTGTCCTTCAGAGCTTCTAGGGTCTCGGGCTTGTTTATGTAAACACGGGACTTCAAAAAACCCCACAAAAAAAAAAAGGCTGGAACGGTTAAATCGAAAGATGAGGCGACTCGGGAACGCCGCCTTCAGTATATCGGCTGTGGCTCGCGCAGTGTGTGCCGTAGCTCCGTCCTGTTAAGACAACATGTCCTCCAGTCCTAATTCGTCCAATTGCGGCAGAAAAAAACTCGGTTAACATGGCCCTATAGCGCGCACCGTCCACTGTTGTCGTTTGACCAGCGGCGTTCTCGAAAAAAAAAAAAAAAAAAAAATGTCCCGATGACTCCTCCAGCGTGAACAGCACACCATGCAGTAACTTTAAGCGGGCATAATGGCTCCTCGTGCATTACTCGTGGATTTTCGGTGCCTCCGAAACGATAGTTTTGCTTGTTCACGTACCCGCTCAGGTGGAAATGAGCCTAATCGCTCATTATGATTTTGATCGAAAAATCGTCCACTTCGCCCTCGAGATTGAGGATGGCTAGGCGTAGGTTACACGCGTTTGGCGGTCGACAGGCAGCAGCTGATGCACGGACTGGACTTTGTACTGGAACATGCGCAAGTCTTTGACCAAAATTCGCCTTAGGGACGACCGGCTGAAGGCTAATTGCGAGCCACGGCGTCTGGTCGATGTTTCCGGCGACAGCTCGACATCCTCGTCAACAGTGGCGATATTCTCGGCATAACGGGCGCTCCGGGGCCGGTCACTCTTGGCAACGTCTCGTGGGGCCCCATACTCTTCAAGGTTGGTGGCCAAACGGCGCAGTGTTTGCGCAGTCGGTTTCGGACGGCCTTGGAATCGGCGACGAAATTCGCGCTGCCCGAACACTACAGACGAATTGTTACGCAAAAAAATAGACACGATTATTCCGCGTTCTTGGGGCATGTATCGTTCCATAGCTTGTTTACTTGTATTCTACATCTGTCTAGTCCACAAATGTCAAAACACATTTGACATTGGCGGCCATTTGCAAAAATAAGAGCATCTTCCAATAGGGTGATCTCTTCTGGCCCACCAAAGGGAATTTTACAATATATTGAAATCTCTTACCCTTACCGTGGCTTGCACCTCTTCCCTTGGCTTTCGAGAATAAAGTAATCCGGAAATAAAATGGCTGGCCATGGGAAGAAGTGTCAAACCACGATCGAAATAGTAGTGCCAACTCGTTGTTAGGTATCGGCTACTAGATGGTGCGCTTAGGTTGTTGTGTTTTCCACACACGGCTATTCTTCGAAGAAGCTTGGAAGATCTAGCATTGATACTTCTATAAGATCTGAGAAGATTCATTAGCAGATCCGTATGGTTTTGTTAGTTGCATGTCCTATACCATGTAGAACATAAGGGTAATCACAATGGGCCTCAATGGCTTCTGGGTGAAAATTGGATATTTTTTGAAAATTGCCCTCTACCCTACCTAACCTATTCTTTTAGAATTTGAACCAAATTAAATATTTTTGAGCTTGCAGATTCAATGTAAGTGTCAGCATAGTTCATTACGGCATGACCGCTCATTTATCGAAAGATGAATTATCAGGTCTTGGGGTTGCTTGATTTTCAGGATTACCGAAGATCCACTCTGTAACTAGCTATAGGTAAACTTAAAACCTTCTCGTAGATGGAGGTTACCTAAGCCCACGTTTCGTGCTGGCACCAGCGTTGCCACTTTAATCTTAAACAAATGTAGTACATTAGAGAAAAAAGTAGCATTTTCAAACAAAATGTAGTAGATACCTGTTTTTTTTTTTGTATTGAAATTAAATATATTAAAGTTTGTTATATAGTTTTTCAAATATTAAGCTTCCTAAACAATTTTTTTGTTTGTTTAATTCCATCCATATTGCCACAATGTCGCTATTAAGAGGTCCACATTTCAAAATAAGATCGAAAGCCCTTTCCAAATTTGCTTGCTTACAGGGAAACTCCTTAGATAAATTTAAAATGGTTGGCTTTTAAGAAATGTAGTACTTTTGGTTAACGATGAAGTATTTAGTACGACGTTAACAAATTCAGCAAAAATATGTAGCACAGTACTACATATGAAGTACAAGTGGTAACGCTGGCTGGCACCAATGGGTTAGAGCACTGTGACTAAAACGACAACCCACGCCTTGCAAAACTGTGATATAGCTTTTGTTAATATTTTTTAAATATTAGTTAAGAATTCCAAATAATTAACAATAGAAAGGGAAACAACTTTCAACATAATCTTCCACTATTCAATAGAATATTTACTTTATAAAACAAAAACTTAAACAAAAAGAACATTAATATGTTATTTCACAGTGACAAGTGAAATAGTGCCGATTTTTGGAATTCAGCGTTATCTCACGGCACCCATAAATACAACACATATTTACTTGTTTGATCGATTAGCAAGTACGGACAAGTTATTATTATCATTTTAATTGAATTTTGGTGTACTTAATGTTAACTTTATTGGCGAAAAATCTTATATTCATCATGTACTAGGAGGGATTGGTAGATACTAACAACCAGCGCTTTAACTTCAAAGCCGGTGCCTAACTTTTTAGTACATTATAAACGCTTTGTAACCTACCTAGGACTAGTACCAACAGACACAAAAATTGACAGTTTGAGAAACCAAACACAGTTTGGGAAATTCTCTTTACACATTTTTATCATGAAATGAGAGCAAGATAAACAAAAAATATAAAAAATAAAGTGCACGACTGGTTCGAGCAAAACTTTCTCGTTGATTAAAAGTTTTGTGGGTTGTTTTCTTATTTTATTAGATAGGTAAAGATCTGAGAAGCAATGCTAGATAAAAGAAACGGTTCATGAAATATAGAAAAAGGAGTAGTGTTAAATAAAATTCCCTTTTGGGCTATTCGTCTGATATAAACGATGTGAATTTTTAAAAGTTGAAGCAGGCAATTGTCGCCAGTTCTGGTTAGAGAGTTATAAGCCTATTGTACTATTTTATAAGCCCTAAAACTTTACAAGATTTTTGTTCTGATCTGCTAGCTGTTTGGGCATGATTTTCTTTTTGACTAGAATAGATTAATGAAGCTGGTTAAAGTTGTCAAGGATTGGAACTATTGTTCCAAATTGAGATTTGTTTTTTAATTTGCATTATTAGTCATAAACTGAATATCCCGATGGATGTGTGTGGGGTGTAATTGTAGTGAGATTTTCTGATTGTGTAAACAAGCGGTTGGAATTATTTTAAGGTGCATATTCAAAACGGTTAAGAAAAAAAGTAGAAGTGCGTAATTTTTGCTAAAAATAAGTTTTGCCCTTGCTGTTCTTTCCACTTTAATGGCTGATGCAATTTTAATTTTAAAAAGTGGTATTTTGTTTTTAAAAATACATAATGAACACAGATCGAATTTTGGGTACCTAGTCATTTTTGAGAAATAATTAAAAATCGGATTTATTCGATTTTTTTGAGAAAAACTAAGTACGATATTTTTTTTAGAATACTGATATTGTCTTTAATATGTATTTTGATCATAATCTTTCGAGCGGTTTTTGTAAAACTTTGCAGACAAAAAGTTTCAAATATTGTAATGTTTAGTTTGAAAAATGCTAAAAGTTATTGTTCAGGATGCATGCATTACGTTGTTTTTTAAGTTTTATCGAAGTCAAAAATGGAGTTTTCGAGATATGAGCAGTTTTTAAATTGATCGTTCTCGTTGATTCGAATCGAAAATTGAGAACGCAATATTTTTGAGAACATCAATTTTGTCTACTCTAGGTTCGCATTTTAGTAAAAATTGTTATTCCCGTTTTCGGGTAAACTAAAGAAAACAAACTTTTTCAAAAAATCCGTTTTACGACGATACAGAGAAAAACTGAGTTCGCTATTCAGTTAGAAGTTACCATATTACCTTAGGATTGCATTTTAATTACAATCGTATGGACTATTTCGAGATATGTCCAGATTTAAAAATTAACTTTATTCGATTTTTTAGCGAAAAACTGAGCATATGCAGGTTAAATTAACCTCAACTCTTAAGCTTAAATATCAATTTTGTTTGAAATCGTTAGAACCGTTTTCGAACAAATCAAAGCGGTATGAAAATGTGATGTGGGAATAACCATTAATATTGAGGTTACCGTGCAAAAAAAAAAAACAAAAGGGTCCGGAACTGTAAGCGTTCAAACTCCAAACTTCGAAGTTTGAACGAAATCCGGGCAGCCATCTAGGCTGTAGGCCTCGGGACATACGGACAGCAGATGGATAACATTTTGCGACCCACTTTTTTGAGTTCCTCTGTCATCGTTATGTCAGAACTGATTAACATCTCTAGTTCGAAATTTTGTACGAATACAATATCTTTCTCATTCTACTTAATCGAGAAAGTTAAAAATTAAAGTGTGTAAGTGAATATGAGCGCCCTTTGTGCCCTTATGGTAATGACGGTATGCTGCTCTTGTGTCTTCACGAGGTATAACCCAACAAGATTACTAACCCAACTGGTGGTCAGATCGCAAGACCTACCAGTACCTACCCGTAACCAGCTTACTAACTAGATCAATTCTTTCACCATCTGCTCCATAGTTAGAATAGAAATTTGATTAACTGTGGTTTAGCAGTTAATTTAATAAATAAATAAACAAGCCCTAAGCGCATTTTGATAACTTGTTTGGCGCATATTCATCAATTCGGCGTTGTAAACTTTTCCACCAATCGCCCTCGGACATTCGACGCCACTTTAAAGGCAGAAAAACATGTCACACATGTCCACATGCTAATGACACTGTTTCCAGACCCAACAACAATACGACACTATGTCTCAGCTGTTAATGAGCTCAACGAATATATACATCTACAGTCTATAGGTGGACAGGTCAAAAATCTGCAGAAATCCCATCCATATGGATGAAACCTAACTGAGAGGAATAATGAAGCGTCAATCCAATTAGTGTCAGCAGCAAACTCCAATTTTAATATAAATGGTCATGAATACTGCACGTGCCCATATCGTATTCGGAACGTCGGTCTTTCGTCCGGCGGAGCATCACACCGACTTACCTTTGGTCAAAATTGACGACCGAATGTCTGGTTTAGCTAGTACTGTGGCTGTCTGTAAAAAAAAAAAATACAAATTAGTAACTTTTGCGGTTTTTTAGCCTCTCTTCAGCTGAATTCGATGTTGTTTTTTGAATAAATTAACTTATTGTCTTCTGTCGAGACTAATCAAGACCGATAATGGCCAAAGTGAAATTAATTCGCTTAGAATTGATGGTATTGAGCCAAACGATCGACCATTATAGTAAAGGGGTCGCTTATCGGGTTGGTTTTCGATGACTTTCAAAACATTTACAGCGCGCTCTGTATAAAAAGAAGATTAAACGAGGATAAATCCAGTGATGGATATCGCTAATTAGTAGCGAGACACTCGCAGCAGTCGACTGATATGGACATCAGGAGAAAGATTTTATGTGTTCCTTTTGGTGGGGTGACCATTTGAATATATTATACCGCAGGCCCCAGCAATGATAAAACGCTTCACATACGTTTAAGCCGCCGAGTCGGGGGAGATTTTTAGCTAACTTTTAAGGTGTAGAAGGTTACTTTGCTATTCAGAGTCGATTATTAGACTACTTGGAAAGTCAGTAGAATAAGTTTGAAATTTTACGACTGATTCGGTGACGGATTTGCCGTTCAAGGTCTTTACAACTATACATGGGGATGACAGTGTTTATGGGGGCATTGATCTGATTATTTGGTTAGCGGAATTTATTTTTAGCTTCATCGCAATGGGGATAACCAAGCTTGAATTGCATCGGCTGGAATTTGCAATTTCCAGGAATTGGATGAAAGTGCCCTTGAAATTAAGTCCCATCCTCCAATTTTTGCAGACAAGTCTGATAAGGATTTGCAAGAACTTCAGTAATAAATAAACTGCTCGTATTTTCAGGTATTTCAAGTACGAATCTTCAGTCGGTTTCGTCGCAAAAATGTCTTTAGGTAAAACAAAGAGCTGAGGAAGTTTCGGTTCGCGAAAGTTTGCCAAGTTAATGCTAGTTAAGTCGGAAAGAAAAAAAAATCATTTTGGTTAAAAACGGTTCCACAGTGTAGGTACGCTTTGCAATGAACGATATAAGCCTCTCGGGGTCTTAATAAGCGGTTGAAACGAGCATTATAATTTGTCCGAATGACTGTCTCTGTATTTTCTGCAGCCAAACATAGTCCATCTCGTGGTGGTTGGCAGTACGGGCCATAGGAAATTCCTCATCGCTGAGCACACCAAGTTTTCTTTTATTAGGTCGTTAAGCTGGGTTTAAGGATTCCTTAGGTATTCCAATCGCTACTTGCATACTCACAAATCACAATAAAGCTGGATGCTATCGAATGAAAAAATCTTAGGTGGACAACCGGCTCGACATGTCAGATCTGGCCAGGCTGGATTTAAAACATTCAAGGCATCTGATCTCCCTCGACATCACGGGACACTGTCTCATAGGCAGGCATGCAAAAAGGCTTGGCAAGATACTATTCTCCATCTTCTCTGTCCTCGTCCGGCTCTCTGACAACGATCTAAAAAACACAGACTAAAAAAAAAAAATAATAAAAAAAAAATACCATACTGATACCACAATCTTTATTCTTCCAGTGATCTTATTACGTGGTTCAGTTATCAGTTTCCTTCGGACTTTTCGCTTGTCGTTGTTATCGCGGAAATGTCGTCTAATAACTAGAAGTAGAGTTGTCGGTTGTAAGCAATTGTTTCATGGACGTTACATTATGGCACTTTTACTTATCTTAAACCCTTTTCAACATCAAAGGGTTGGGTTTTAATCCTGCCAACGCCGAGCAATAGCCAGACTTCTTCATCGTCTAACGAGGAAGTTTAAACACTTTATAGGAGTAACAATCTGGAGTTCGTAGATCTGAGTCAGCTTGGAAATATTATAAATGGTAACTTTCCTGAAAGAGGAATCGTATACTTATATGGGTCCATCTTGTCTTTGCATAGACAACAGCATCTTATGGGAGACATTTAGCGGCTTCTTGGACGCTGAAGTTCCATTCATTGGTCACATATTTATCCCAACATAACATATTTTCAAAGTATGTCATCTGCTTTAGCAGCCATGTTGGTTGGACTTACATATAAATATAGTTTTCCTCATTTTCTGTGGTAGGATGGACGAAAATTTGAATTTGAACATTCATTGTGCATAATTTTGTCTGACAGCAGATTATTTGCTTGTTTGGCTGTAGTCTGCGGAAGTGTTCTTTCGGTGGCTCCTACTGCAGATTTAATGCTATAGATGTTCCTATCTTTAGAGGCTTTCGTTCGGGCCTTGTTTTATCGTCTGGCAGAAATATCGATGCCATTGTATCCTATTTCGTGCTACGTTTCACAAAAATAATCTTGACATCGTTTTTCGGGCCTTACCATACGTAAAACTTTGTCCAAGCTTCGTCATCATACCTCCTCTGAAAAGCGCGAGCAAAAATCAGCGCACTGCTTCCGAATTTGTCCTTGATGCAAATTAAGACCATACGATGGCTTCCATTACGTTACCCATCTCACTCTATGGATGACTGTAATGTTGGTCTTGCACATGTCCAGATTTTCCACTAACTGAACATGTAGATTCGCAGTTTGCTTTCCTTACTGCCTTTCCAAAAGGTGGGCAGTATTTGGCTTACATACTCACATGCAATATCCGATGTCTGTGGTATCTGATCAACGATCAGCCGTATCCTGACAGGGGAAAAAACAGAAATGTCTTTCCAAATGGAATTATATACGGAAAATTGACTGTCAGAATTCAAAACTGTTCAAACAATCACTTCAAAGGAGTCTGATGATGAGTTAGTGGTGTAGTTCGAAATAGCTATCATTCCTACCAAAAGTGACTGTGTCTGCGAATTGTTGTTAAGAGTTGTTTCTCTCAAACAGAAATTGTCAGGGTAACCCCCAAACAAGCGAGAATCGTTGTTACTTCTCGCTTCCCCACTCAGTGATCAGCCGTATCCCCGATCAGCCATCTCTGCGATCAGTAATTTCATCGATTCGTTCATTTTAAAGTTTCAATACTTTCGGAAACTAAACCACTTTTCGCATAGGCGTGTTTTTGGCAGCCGTAAACCGATGGGTTTCAATTCAACTTAAATATCGTGAGAGATCGCTATACCATAGATCGCTATATCAGAGATCGCAACTACCGGATTCGGCGAGCAGCCATTGTCCATTTCGCATACAAAATATGTCGGCCGATCACTGTGAACTGAGAGCATATACTAGATTGGTCGGTAATGGGTCGTATGAATAAAACCTAGCATTTGCTTTGAGTAAAAGGTTTTAGCAAAGTAAAAGCCCTTAGCAATTGCTTTGAATCGGTATGAATAAAAACATAGTTTGCTAAAGTAAGTTCGAAAATTCGAACATAGCTTTTACTTCGCTGCACGTGTACTTGCCTTGCAATTTCTGTCAAACCTGACCAGTAATTTTGAATTTTCCTTGAGATTCTAACGACTTTTTTGGAAATTGAAATTTAAAAAATTGAAATTCAGAAATATGATTCCAATCTATAGCTCCAATTGCACCTGGAAATATGATTTTTGTTTGCCAAATAGGTTGTTGATGTTTTATTTTTTCTTCAGGTGCCCATGACAAGAAATAATTGATTTTTTCACAGGTATTTTGATGATTTTCCTGAACGAACAAATTTAACTACTTATAGACAAACCATCGAAAATTCACATTGCTTACTCTTTTTTTGTGTAAAAAATCTGAGTACAAAATATTTAGCAAAAGGTCTGAGTCAACTAAATATCAGAGTCAGGATTTGCATAGCATTTGCTTTGTTTATTCATACCGATCTGAGTAAAAGGTCAGTGCCGCCGCTTTTCGAACATGTCAAAAGTTGGAAATAAATCAAATTGGTTTTTATTCATACGAAACGTAGCAAATGCTTCGAGATTGACATTTCTCTTGAGTAAAAGCAATTGCTACGCTTTATTCATACGACCCAATGTCAACTTCTCTGCAGCAGAAACATATTAGGTATCTTGCCTAACGATAATGTATTCGAACACATTAGCCAAATTTAGTCATAGGTACTTCGTTTCCTTAATCCTTACGCAAAACTTGAACAAAAGAGAGCCGAAAAGAAAAAAACAAAAAAATGTCCCCTCCATAAAAACCCTGCAAATATTAGCCCAAGAAATTTCTTTGGGATAGTTGGTTATTGCTGACAGATGGTTGTCAACTCGTTCAAATGCCAATTTGTAACTGACGTTTTATTTGAATTCATTTATATTTTGTGAATAAAAAAGAATGCAAAACACTTCAAGTTTATAATTTCTGCAATAAAATAAATTCAAATCTTGGTCTTAAATATAAATGTTTGCTCTCTTCTACTGATATTTGAATATTCCCGCCTAGGGAAGATTCAAATTTGTCAAACACGTTACTTTTCTTTTTGGTTATAGCTATTTCATTTCGGGAGCGAATCCTCTTGCAAAGAGAGAAATGTGACATATAGCCAGCTTCGCCATACAAATATTTGGAAAATTCTGCAAAATGCAGAAAAATCTGCGCTTATGGCAACGCTGCATATTGTCAATATTGAACCATCAAGTAAGGGAACAGACCTAAGTCACGAAATTCTTGCTACCCCTCTATAAACGTCAACTAGACGAGACTGTTCGTGTGACCAACCTAGGTTAATAAAAACTCAAAACACATCAAGTCAGCCAGCTGTCAGACTTACTAAAACATATTCTTGAACGTCCCCCCATTCCTTTGAAATTGTCAAATGATTGTGGATCCATTCAATAACGAAAAGATTCTTCGCTAGTTTTTGGGGTTACCCCTGGCAATTTCTGTTGGAAAATTTCTGTTAAAAGTTATTCTATTAAAAACGATTTTATTTATTGTCAATTGTGAGCGAAAGCGACATCATGAAATAAGCCTGCAGTCTTTTAAGAACTTTGTGAACTTTCAAGCCTCAACTGCCGATAGCGTTCAATATTAGTCCTGTTTTTTGAGCTTCGATCTCAGCAAAGCAAAGTAAAGTAGGATTTTCAGCATGCAATTACAACAACTACGCTCTAGATACTTGACAATTCGAGAACTCACAGTAGTTGTCGTATTTGTGTGCTGAAAATCCTACTTTACTTTGTTTTGCTGAGATCGAAGGTCAAAAAACCACGCCTATCCTATTGTTACATTGAGGCTGGGATTCGAAAAGATAAAACTCTATTCTGTTTAACTTTTCCAATAAAATCACTTTATTTACACTTTCTACTTAATCACTTATTAAGTACCACGACAATATCACTTAAATCAATTCTTAAACGTTTCAATCCAATCGCTTTATTCACTGTATTACTTTACACTTATTTATCTCACAACCGATTACTCTTTCGAACTTCACCAATCACTGGTTAAAAATCAACTGTACATCTCTGTTCTCAACGCGCTCCTTTTATATCCGCTCTGCCACCTATCAGCGAATATTCCAGAAGTAGATTCCAACTCTTCTCTAGATGGTTCTAGAATTAGCTAACTTGACAGATTCCAGTCTCCAATTGGAAGCGGAACTTGGAGGTTGAATAAGTGCCCGATTCACCACAATTCCTAAGTGCCTGATTCACCACACTATCATTGATTTTATCAACCAATTTTGCTATGGTGACTGGGCTGGACTGTCTTCAATTGGACGACCAGAACGTGTGGCTTCACTTGGGCTGGTACGACCGCACCGACATTGACTAAACCGTTGTTGGATTTGAATTGATACTAAAGAGTTCCCCCAATCCTTTCCAAGCTTCTGTTTAGTTTGCGTGATTTTTTATATCCACTTGTTTCCATTTTTATGAAAATCCTCGTATGCATCTGCTTCAACTGGCTGTCACAACAAAACTATTTGAAAGATCTGTTTGAAAATGTGTGCGTTGTTTTAAAAGTGTTTTGGTAGCGCCATCAGTACTAATTTTAACAGACTTACCCTCTGGAATGTTGTCAACAATTTCCAGTCAATCATTACAATGTACTGTCCAAGGCAAATTATTTTAATCTGAAGTTACTCGCATTGTAGGCAGGTGTCAATTTAACTATTTAAACATTAACTTAAAGAGAATTAAAATATGAATTTAAGTAGTGACATTTTTCGTTCCACCGCCGCTGCCGCGACAAATTAGACAAAAATGTGTACTCTTCTGTAAGAATAAGTTAAACAATTTAATTTGATTCAAAATAAACGAATAATTCATAAACAATACTTGTATCTGTGTCTAGTTATGTGTGATGCACTTGCAATTGAAAAACAAGATAACATAACCATAAAAAGCAAACACACCGATGAAGAAAAAACTGTCCTCAACGAGAAAACCAATAACAGCCGTATCAGAATCCATCGCATTTGAGACTGGAATAAAAACGAAAGTGAGCTACAGGAAACGAATATTATAATCTTATCATTTTTTTTATATAGAGAGGAACCAGTCAAATGTGAAGGGTAGCGACGATGTTTATTGGTTTCTTTTTGAAATTTGCTTTTTTGAGAATCTTTGATACGCATTAAAGGTGAGTAACTACGAATGCTTAGCACACTTTGCATGCTATAATTATATTTTCATTTGCTTGTACACTAAATTGCATTGTCGATTGTCCTATATAAAAACGATAACGAAGATAACACTTAATATCCTAGTATGTCCTACCATGTTGACAGTTTGTTTGGTTTGAAGTTTGTTTGCAGCATTTATCGTAGAACTATAGGATTTAGGACCGTTTTCTGATGATACTACTCATAGCGATTTAAGTTCCACTGAAAATCTTATGTGACAGTTTATGACATCGAAAAAGTAGCCCGTAAAGTATTTAAGTAGAACGTAAATCGCTGAGTAGTATCAGCAAACGAATTGAATTCAAATTTGTACTCCAATCGCCTCAGCTTCCATGACGTACCTCAAAACATTTTCACAGATATTGCTTCATTTATCCAGAGGTTAGTTCAGATTTTCCAGAAGGTTATGATGGAATATCCCAGATTAACCGCTAAAAAATCCCTTTTCTATGGACTCTATCCCTTTTTATTAGAATACCTGGAACAAAAAAAAAAAAAAAAAAAACAAAAAAAGACAAACAAACATGAAAATAAAAGAAAAACCTTTTAAACAAAAAAATAACATTTAATGACTTAATTTTTTTTTCAGATTATATATTATTTCTTAACAAACAAAATAACCTATAAACAAACATTTACAAGACTCGTTTCTGGTACTCAAACAAAGATGGCTGCTTTATCTCTAGAATGGATTTTCTTTAACCCTATTCTTCGAAAACTTTTCGATACATTCACACCGAAAACCACCTAGTTTTCATTTGACGTTTTAATCAGCTGTGAGACACTAGTTGTTACACTTCGGTGCAATAAGTATATACATAGATTTGGAGAGATATTCGAATCAGACCACCATGTCGGGTCTCTTTTCGTCTCTCTAGCACTATAAATTTGACCTTCGGTGTAAACTATTTTGGTTAAAAATTTCGATCGCAATAATTAGCAAATGAAATGCATTCAGAGCATTTAAAAATTAAGTGTGGAAAATGATTTTAAGTTGTAAGTTGTGACATTTGTTCGGTCAGCTGTTCTGCTGAATTTGCTGAATATTTCAAAGCGTGTTGTGTTTGTTTCATCAACCCAACGATTGGAAGTTGTTTACGTGGTGTTTTCGTTGAAAACGACTTTAAACTCGTTTTGAAAACTTCTGTTTTCGAGTGTGTGCATTTCGGTTTTCGGCTCCGTGTGAATAGGGTATCAACCTAAGTGTTCGGTTCACAAGTGTTTGAAAATCGTGATTATATGAAACTATGAGAGAAAATCCCTTAAATAGTAGGTAGTTAAAATGTCCTCTTATCCCTCAAAATGTCATCGCTGGGTTAGCTTGAAGTGAGTGTCAGCAAGATACGATATTTTTAAAACATTGTAAGTTCCCCCGTGTAACCCTTTACGAGTTGAACCAGCTTTGCCTTCTAATGGAGTGAAAGGGAATTTTTTTCTCTGCAATTAACTAAATCATTTGGATCGTTCTTGTATATGTTGGAAAACTCTCTGATGGGGTTTGATTTTTGGGATAGACCCGAACATGTACAGGGAAGGCGGAGACTCAAAATCCTCCTCCTCGGTTATACAGATTTTTCAAAAATCATTTGAGAACTCGCCAAAACTTTTTATATGCTTGCTTTTAAGATAGTGTCCGTCCAGTCCTTAGTCTGTCGAGGGAGAGAACGCTTCAGATTCACTCTAAATTCTCTTTGACGTTAGCTTGGGAACTTCGTTTTACATCCAGCTTGATCATGAGTTTTCATTTTACCTTCGATCGATACCTTTATCTGGTGGAATACGTTTGGCGAAATTATCAGCCTGGTGCCCTGCAATAAAAGAAGGAAATGCTAGTCAGCTCAGAAACGCCCCAAAAAAGTAGGCGTGCCAAAGAACGTCCTAACCTTAAGCCTTCTCGGAGTTTCAAGATATGTTAAAAAAAAAAGGCTTCACTGAAATCCGCCGAGTAATTTGAACCTCGAAGAGATATAAAACACCCTACAGTGTTATTATATTCCTTTAAAAGTTTATATCAATGACTATTGGTTAGGCACCTAAAAAGATGCGGACAGTTTTAAACAGATTTTAGGCGTTTCTCTTCAGTCAAAATAAGTGTACTTTTATATAGATATCACAAGATCTAGGTTTCAAGCTGCTAGGTCCAATAATCCAAATTAGCTGTCCATCAAAGTTATTTCTCAGTAAAGCCATTTTTTTTTTAGCACGACGCTGATTTTCGTACGACAGCTGAATAATTTGAAGGCATTGCTGAGGTGTTAGTCTTTCCATGATAATTTATCAGACAATTCTGAATAAGAAAAAGACGACACCATGAGGCCTAGGCCAGTCATGCGTGAACTGTTAAAAAAAAAATTGGTGCGACTGTATCCAACAGTCCCGAAATATGTGTAAACACCGTGCGTTCGGTATGTGTGTGGCTTGATACACGTCTTTGAGAAAAGAGGGAATTGTTATAACCGTATTCTTGATATATTATGAAATAACAAAAACATGCTTTATTTCACATCAACAAAAAGCTGAAATTAATATGCCCCAGCTCATAAATGTATGCAATGATAAAACAAAGTGACGCATTTCCGTCCCCGCAAGTTAAATGTGTGGAATTACTCCATCAGATTCCAACAACGCGCGCTCAGATGTTTACACATCAAAAAACAAAGTCCATTGGAATGAAAGCTTCCAACCTTCATGTCCATGCAAGAATTATTTTTAATAGCAATCCATCCTCCTCGTTCTCTCCAAATCTGTCTCTTTCGCTTGATATAATTATCATGAGAGCAATCACATAACTACGTAAAGGATATATGAATTTTGTATGTACCTGATCTGAATCTGACTATGCATTTATTTGGCTTTATTTTTCCTTGAATCGTGGTCGTGGGTAGTGACTCCTTAAAATCTTAAAATGTTTTTTTTTTTGCACCTCTAAAAAAGGGGTAGCCATCTTTCTCCAATAGAATGAATAAAATGATAAAAAGTGCTAACTGAAATTCTGACTACGTTTTTATTAAAAAAAAAAAAAAAACTTAAAATTGCGTCTAATACATACGATTAAACTTTGGATTTTTATTATTTATTTTGTTTTTAGTAATTCATTGATGTTTTTTGTCACCCAAAAAGTTTCAACTTTAAATATTATTTGGTTCATAAGTGAGGGCTAACTAGAGAGTCGTAATTTTTTGTTTTTGTTCTAGTTGTATAAATTGTCGTCTAGGACTATTGACGAATTGCGTCTCCTTACCTGAAAGAACTCTTTCAACATTTTAGGTGTGTGGGACTTTGAGCTTCGGGTTGGGTCTTCAGCTGTCTCTTCTCAATAAAATAGGTGCAAATTAAAAACATATACACTGAGTACATAATTTTTCAATTTTAAAGCTACGTTAAATTTTGGCTTCGCAATTTACCAATTTAATGCAGTTCTGGCATTATTTTCATCACTTTAATATCCGTGTGTAATCTATACCTAAAATGTGTGGTTTCAAAAATATGTTCAACACTTCTTGTACTTGCCATGTAATCCATTTTACTTACTCGTAATATTTAACAAAGTGCTGGTTCATTGTTCATCCCCGGTTACCCGCTTACTGCTTAACTTATACAAATTGGACAATTTAATAAGATAAATAAAGCAATACGACATAATACAAATGCCCCATTCAATCGTCAATATTTTATATTTATCCTCATCATGCCTACCATTAGCCAAAAACAATTTTTGTTACAAACACATGCCACAAAATATACGATAATAAATGAATTGTCTTTCTTTTTCAGCGGGCACATGCAATGATAATGAAAAATTCAACAGGATATCATCGTCATCGGGAAAAATGCTACCAAATATCGGCATCATATTAATTACGCTTATATTAACAAGTATTATTAGTTTTTACAATTAGAACAAAACAAAATAGCTTTACAATAAAATTAAACACAAACTCAAAAGCTATTGAAAAAAAATTGTATTATCATTCAAATTTAATGCCACAAATATTTTGTTTTCCACCAATGGAAATTAAGCTTTTGATTTACAGTAAAAAATATTCGGTTATAATTTTTTTTGTTACCTATGTAAAGTTGTGAAAACCGAAGAAAATATTATTTGAAACTAAAAACAATTGCAAAATGATCACATTCCCTTAAAAAAAAACACAAGCAGAATAATAATAAAAAATAATATATAAAAAAAGAAAACCATAAGCTAAGTAAACAAAAATGAAATTTAATTGAAACATATCATAGGACGTTTATAAAAATGTCGCACACATTTACAAAAATTAAAATGTGTAAAACAGAAATTTTAGACAAACAAACACGCAACACCCTTAGATATTTAGAAAGTAGAATTGTAATTTTTACAAAGCAAATGAAACCTAATACTCATTCAAAAGAAATGTTTTTTTTTTTTTGTAAAGGTCGTTGTTATTATCACATGTATTTTGCTAACTCCATCTTGTTTTTTTTTGTTTATTGATTTGTATAACATAAAACAAGAGAATAAAGCTGTTCAGTAGTTGTAGCCAGATATTGAACATCACGTTATATTCCTGATTAAAATTTGGTTTTGCTAGAATATTTGTTCACGCCCACAGTAACCCAAACAATTCCGGTTGGGAGTATCTACAACAAAAAATAAATAAATTATATAAAAAAATTAAAGCACATTTATGTAGTATCGTATCACTGAAAGCTATCTAGCGAAGATGTGAAGTTGTCTAGATAGATTCTGAAACTTGCGGTCCATACCTACGAAATATTGTACAGAACATAATATCAATCAAGTGTTCCCTTTGTTTACAGTGATTTCCTAGCCTACTGCGTACCGATATTTATTAAATTGATTTAGAAATTGCGTTCATACGTTCCGCAAGCCTCCGCGGATGTTCAAGACATGAACGCGTGTGTTCAGTGGGCTGGGGCCAGATAAACTTTATTTTGAAAAGAGGAGTTAACTAGACCCTTTGCCACCAGCTTACACCATCTAATGCTATTGGTTCCCCACTTTAAAATATAGCAATATAACTTCGTTTATTAATAACTGATCTTGTTGTTCAAATTAGTAATAATGTCTTCTTTAAATTAAGTGAGCATAAGAGAAGATCACTTCGGTATCTAAGCGAATACTCGATCCTCCATCCTCGATTTAAAAAATAATCATTTACAAAGGTTTAAAAATATTTGTTTGCAAATAAAAAGATCGTTGTAGAATAACACTTGTATTGTCGATCACTGATCTCCTTTGGCTTCATTATTTAAACTGAAAAATGTTTTTTATATATTTAGCAATCAGACCAAGATCAATAGCATGAGTGATCATCGATCTTCTTGTTTGATCGCTTACTCCTAATTGACTACTTTTTGCTATAACACTTTACTATTGGCTTAAAAGAAACCTGTATAAACGATAACTGGATCCAACAGCTATTGAAAAAAATAAATATACTTTACCTGCCTTGTTTTAGTAGAAATTAAATAGTCGAACTAAGATCACTCTCATAAGTGGTCATTGATCTTCTTATTTGCTCACAAAAATTTGAAGATCTTTATTTCGCAAATTTAAAATCTTTATAGAAGAGCATTACCGGTTGTTGATCTTCTTTTATGAATAATCATGCTAAGATTGTTTGATTGTTTAGAACCGAAACCTGCATTTTTCTTATCACCTATATTGAGGATCTTTTTGTTAGACGAATGAGTTTCATTAAAAATTGTTTGTAAATTTCATCGATTTTCCTGAATAAGTTTATACAATCTTTTTTAAGTCACCGTAGATCAATACTATTACCATGCGAATAACCCCTTTCAGCTACATCTCACTTCGACGATCACACCCTTTTGTGGTCGTCCATTTCAGCAACGACCAATTTCAGTGAACCACTTGTGCTGTATAACAGATTTTGACACGAATTTCTAAGGAACCATAGGTTAATGGTATATGCAATTTCAGAGATCAGCACTGATTATCCATTTTGTTGATAAGAAGTTGTGTAGATCACTTAGGTACCTTACCTATTTCGGTTATTAAGGAAATTGATGTATATAATCTACCGTTTTATTTGACTTACAACAACTTGCTCCCTGCTACTGAACGATTGAAATTCGTTCCTGAACAATAAATCTTTAAAACGCTCACATAATATATTCCATCTTATAAAAAATACCTACGGAAATCTTCATCTACAATAATAACAGCCCCATTTGACACATCCAAGCGAATTTGCATTCTGAGATTAAAAATTGTTTTTATTTTTGAATATAAACTTTCCAACTTCATATAGCTTTTCACTCTTACTGAAGACCTAACAAAATATAATTATTAGAAAACTGAAGAACATTTCGCAAGTGCATTATCAATTTTTTATTTCATTTTATACATTTTTACAAAATTATAAAATAAAATCGAAGGAATTTATATTTGGGATTTTAGAAAATAAATAAGTAACAAAAAATTTTAACAAAAAAATTGGTCTTTTGAATAATAATCGTCGAAGAAAAATAATACTATTCTAACGAAAAAAAAAAAAAAAACAAACAAACATTTGTAACCCTAATGAAAATGCAATCAATAAAAATTAAAAAAAAAAAAAAACAATGTAGCATAACCTTTTTATACAGTTCCTTAGGAAGGATGAATAAAAAATTGGATTGGATCATTTTGGCAAGGATATTCTTGAAAATTGTTTTCCATTTTTGGAAAGAGTGGTTAAAAACAAAAATTCGGAAGTAAATTTCCAATCGTTGTACCTAAAAAGAAAAATTGTTTTGATTTCAAATCTTATTGTGTGCGCCTTTGCCTGTAGCATTTTAAATACAGTATGGGTAGAAAGTCATTAAATTCTTGGTTGTATTTGTTTTCTTTTTTATGAAATTTTAATGTTGATCCTATAAACTTTTAAGCATAGCTGTGAAATTTTTAAGCATAGCTGTGCCCCTTTTTGTAACCAGTGAGAAATTCTTACCTAATTGTGTAGGTAAATGTATTTTTTCTTCTAACTGAACCATCAGATATTTTATGTTCCTCTTTCGTGAGTAAAATGTTCTCTTTGCCTGTGTCAGGCAGTCTGATACGTACAAAATACATTTAATGACTTTCTATACATACTGTAAATTTGTTCACATCAAAAACAAGTTTGTTATCCTAAATTAAAATTTATTGTGATAGTACCTACAGTCAACATCATGCCAAACTTTAAGAGAATAAATCTTCAGTTTTACTAGTTAATTTTAATTTCAAGGTTGTTATCATAATATACAAACATACATATCGTTTATGTTTTACTACAAACTTTTTAAGAGTCCATACAAATTTTACTATGCAACTAAATTTTATTATTGTATTAATATCAATTTTGAGCAACGAATTCCTGTTTTTTAATCAAAATCCTAAGTTCTTAGCTTGTCTATTTATCTCAAAACGGGTAATTCTATTTATTATCACATTAATTATTAATTTTAATGGCTAACTCGGAGTTTTATATAAGCAAAATTTATTTCTCTTTGTTAAATCATTTCTAATTCGAGATATTGATTTTATAATTAATTAAAATTTTTTATTTACATTTTTTGTTTAATAAAAAAAAAAAAAAAAAAAATAAACCGAAATATGATACTTTTCGGAGAATATTTTAAGCTTTTTATAAAAGTGTAGTTTAATTTTTTACATAATTTCTATTTATTTTTAGGTATTTTTTTTTTCGATGAGAGCTTTACTTCATTACAAAATTAGCACTACCTGAAAAGGTCCTGATACCTTTGATACTATGGTATCGTGCATGTATATTGTATAATATACATATATCGTTTTTTCTAATAACAGCTTCTGGGTGGCGATGCCTAAGTATTGTATGAAAAATGTGAGGATCACTGATCCCCGAAATCAGTATACTTGAGGCAACCTTTCCTATTTTCACTTTCAGTCATAATCTTTAAGTTCTTGTGTGTAAATTAAATTGAAAATGAAAAACTGTTGTTCGTCAGTGATGATCACTAATCTTCTTGGTTGATCAATGATCAGTGTGGAGGCGTTGTTCTCATACATGCTACCTCCACGAATTTCAGAGGTCTAAAAATTCCTACAATGCAAGAGTTGCGTCGACGAATAAGACCGCGCGTCGTATGCGGTATCTGCATCAGGCTTGACGAGTATCGAAAGAAAACTGATATTGACTTCAACTATTTGAGTATAGTCTATGGCGGAAACAAAATGATATTGGGGCGTTTGTATCGTGTACCTATGGGAGCACTAAATATAAATTGCTACGCATACTTGCCTGTCCGCTAAAGTCCGCTATAGTAGCCTATTCAATTCAGCGCCGTATCTGACCACCTTACCTCCTATCTTTATATCATGCACGACAAAATGTCCATGGTACCTACAAAGCAGTACCTTCCGATGGTTGGTGCTATAAGTTTCTAATTTTTAGGTCTAAATATAGCGGTTCCTGATTTAAATCTGCAAAGGCTTTTATTGGTTTTTCTTCTTTTATTTTCTTAATTTAATTTGGTTGCAATTATTGGCCCAAACTCGACTTGTTGCCTGTCCACTTTGCGTTATTATTATTTTTGTTTGTTTGTTGCTATTCTACATTCACGGGACGAGCAATTAGAACAAAGTAGGTATTTGGAATGTAACCCCCACTATTGTTGCACGAATTGAATTTATAAAACAAAGGCATTCATAAAGAGAAAATAAACTTGGAAGAAAACAAAAATCAATTTTATAGTAATTTCATAAAAAAACAAAAACACTCATATATACGAAATTGCATATATACACTACATTCACCAACTGTAACCTATTCTTATGGTAAAATGAAAATAATTAAAATATTTGTGTCTAATAAAAATTTATAATTATTAGTGAAATGACTTAAAAGAAAAACAAAAATCCCAAAAAACAAAGCAAAATACATAAATAAATAAACTAACATATCAATATATATCATATTAATATTATATACACATATATTATTATTTAAAGAAAAATTAAAAGGTCAACATAAATGTAGGTATATGGATATCAATCTAGCTATATGTTTTCATAACAAAAATGAACGCAATAATGTAGCCTATAATTTTAACTGGAAAAAATCACTATATGAACAACAAAATATATATGTATTTATATTTGAATATATATATATAAACGCATATCAATATTATTATATATACCATTATTATTTAAAAATGGAACAAATATTTTAGTGAGAAAAATTAGATATATATTATATAAAGACACCTAGAGTTTTAAACTTAGTAAAACCCTTAGATATTCACATATAAATGAGCGATGTTCGCTTTAAAAAATATAAATAAATCCAACAACATTATAAATATATATAGAAAATTGAATAATACTGTGTAAGAGTTATTGTAGTCTCCAGAACAGCTTTTAGAACATGACAATTGGTATATATATAAAAAAAAAACAATTTAATTATAAATTGATATATCTACATAAATATGTAATGAGAAACAAAAATAAAAAACAAGACATGTACGCGCACTCATGCAATTAATAAAAACGGCCTTTCCTTTTATATTTTATAATAAAAAAATAATTATTAATAAATAATATATACAACAACTTTCATACTTGAAAGCTGTAACTGAAAAATTAAATAATTCATAATGACAGAGGTAAATATATAAAATATAGCAATATATTGCTAAATAACAAAAAATTAAATATTTATATAAATATATGATATTATAAGTGTATAAGTATATACACATATCAATTTATATTTTTATACAAAGAAAACAAAATTTAAGAAACTTGTATCTTTAATGGAATGATAAAATAAATCTTTCGACAAATTGTTTCACCCAATTTATTTATTTCCTCTTTTATGGACCAAATTTTGACAAATTTATTCGTTTCTTTCAATTAACACTATGGTTTATGGTTTTTTCTTTTCATACCTCGCAAGATATTTTACGCAAACTATTCACGAACAAATTTACTTATAATTGCTTCTAAAAGAAGAAAATATAGCATTTTCCTTTACCCTTTTTTCCTACGCCTTTTTTATTTTTTATTAAATGAATAACAATGCACTTCTAAATAATAATGAGACAAAAATCATGAATCCCTAAATTCTAATGTACCGATTTTATGGTACCATAACTTAATTAAATCATAAAAACTATAAATTTTGTATTTAAAATGAAATAAAATATAAATAAGTCTTAATCAATTCAACAAATGAAAAACTGTATCGTACTAAATATTAGGTAAAACAAAAATTTAGAATAGTATTACCACTACACCCTAACCTATATACACAGAAAAAAAGAAAAAGGAAATCTTTTCATTAAATGTATAAACAAAACGCTTATAAGGCTATGTATACATATATGTTAGGATATATGAATAATTAACTGCCTACTTTCCTTTATTTTGTTTACCTTCTTGTAACAAATGAAGTTTTTGTTTTTAAAAATGCATTCTTTCCTTTTTTTTAAATAAAACAAGGACACTCGAACAACGTAGAAATTTTAATTAACGTTTGTGTTATATGTAAAAGTGCTTTACAAGAAAAATATAATAATATAAAAAAAAATTACATTAAATTTGTTTCGCACCAATCGAACTCAAGAACAGGTAGATAATTCGCAAGAAATGATTTTAGGGACAATTTGTAATATTAGGCTTATAACACAAAACAAAAGACACATGTTTACAAAAATAAACTGCTTATACAATATATGTGTATATAAATTGTTACGAAACGTCATGCTTTCTGAGTTTAAGTTAAAATGGTTACATTATATATCTATATTTAAATACGTGTGTTTTGTAACTGAGAATCAATGTTATTAATTCAATGTATATTTACAGATCACTGTATAGTCAACAAAACCGAAACAAAAAAGACAACTAAATTGTAAGTTATTTTTGTATTTAAACAAAAACACTTCCCACTACTACAACTATCACAACAATGAAGTAAAATCGAGAATTTCCACTCCAGCTGTTGAGGTTACCACACTGAATATTTTCTCAGCGTTTCATAATTCATTTTGATTAACTATTATGTGTAAGAAACCGCACAATTTTGTTTTTTCTATTTTTGCGGTGGTTATCTAATTTGAAGTCCTGTGGAATGTGTTTGTTTTTTTTTTTTTGCTGATTTTTACCATTCATGCTTCAAACCAGATGGATGGATTTCGTATTCATTTTGCGCATTTCTCGGGTTACTTTGCCATCTTTCCGGGTTTCTGCTGAACCTCTCCTCTTTTTGGTCCGAATTATTGAAGTTTTGTTCGGGATTTTTTTATATAGTATCTATTTAACATCCCAAATTTCTTCTTATGTAGGTATAAATAAAATCGTAATCTATGTATACGGTGACCATATTCGCCGAAAAAAAATAAAGGACAATAACTATTTTGCTTCCAATATTTTTGTATTTATTTGTTAAAAAAAAAAGTTAATATCGTTTTCGATTTTGGCTTTTCAGATGTTGAGCTGAGATTTCAAATTTCTGCTGCAAAATCGTACATCATAGTACATTTACACCGCACCTAAATTCAACATTTCTGAAAAAAAATTCCGAAATTCGATTTTGCGTTCCCACTGAAACTTCGAATGAAAGCTAGTTTCAGAATTGATTATTCATCTTTTTTTTCTGTTTGAAATCAGAAATGGTTGAACCTAAAGAAATATTTTTTTTTAGCTTTATTATTGTTATGAATTTAAGTGCTAGTTCAGACATATTAAATATACCTATTGCTGACTTAATATAGAGGTATGCAACCACTTCCTTCTTCTTTGTTATAAAAAGTTTTTCGTTCCATATTAATAATTTGAATTACTTGAAATAATTGATTTGTTGACAACTCTTTTTTTTTTATGCTAGTCAGCGGACTGATAAGTCATCGTCTTCGATTTGCCAAAAAGATTAATTTTTTGGATAAAAAATCAATTTCTTTTTGTGATCGATATTGCTTTTGGGTCTACAGGAAAATAAATAAAAATAAAATGTGGATAGATTTAAAAACATCTTCATTTTCATTACGAAAATATCTAAATTCTAAGTAGGGTTTCACTGTTGCCAACACGGTATATTTAGAACAAAGTATTTGTCTTTCCCAATGTTTCTTTGCCCTTTGTCCTTCCCGACGATTTGTCAGTCCGAAAGTTAATTTAATTCAACAAATAACTAAACAACAGGATAATGTACACAAATAACCTTGGTTATGGAAAACATATTTTTTAGGTTATTTTAAGGTAGTTTTGAGGTGTACTAAAATACGAGTTGGTTGAGCAATTTATAAAACTTTTAAAATTTGTTATTTCAGTTGGAAAATTAAGTCTCTCTTAATCGGTATATTTGTCCGAAGTTATGTGTCAAGTTGGCAAGCCTGTAGGGTTTTCCGAAACTGCATTTAGTTATAAGAATAGCTTTAACAGCATATATATTCATTAGTGATTTGGCACTGCTCCACCCTCCAAGAGTTATTCATGATTGAAAATACTCTTCAGTTGGTGCACCGTGCACTACAAACCCGGTAGGCACAAACTGAAATTTAAGGTGTGCAGTGCCTGCACTGAAGCACTGAGGGTGTAAACACAATTTCAAGTAATGTAAGTACATTATACGTAATACTTTTAATTGAACTAAAGCAAACAATTTTTAGTCAGTGTTTTAAAGGACAGTTTCAAAAATAAAGGACAAAATCCGTCCTTTATTAAAAAGAAAATAATAAAGGACAGGGGCTAAAAAGAAAGGACTGTCCTTTTAAATAAAGGACGGATGGTCACCGTATCTATGTATCTACATGCCAAATAATGAGTTTGCATATTTGCCTTTGTAACAATAACTTGGGCCAAAAACGCCCCCAAAAAGTAGGCGTATTAAAAAATTGTCAGGGCATATCTATATATTTCGGTGCTCTTATTTTGCAACCAAAAACCCAAGGAGATAATCACGATCAGTATTTTGGTCGAAACTCCCTTACAAAGTGGGCGTGTCCAAAAACACTTTATGAGTGGAACACTATAGAAAAACATCCGATGTCAGCAGAGTTATTTAATGGCAATAATACGAGGGGACATGTTGAAGAAACTCGGTGGAGTATTATAGCAGCGCACTCTAATAAAAAAATGGGTTCCGGTACATGTTAAAGCAAAGATGACGGGATGGGAATACTCCCTCCATACGTAGTTATTGCGATCCAGAAGACTTAAGCATTGGATAAAGGTTTTCACTAAAATATAATGCTTCATAATTATTTTTTTGAACATCAAACTCACAACGACTTCAAATTATTTACCATGCTGTTATTTAAAATTAATACCTACGTTAAGTTGTCCTCTTGATATTGTTTTCTCTTTGTCTTCTACTCGTACAATAAGAAACATCTGTACATAGGCTTAACGAAAAAACTAATTATTATTTTAAATTACAACACAAGTATCAGCTATGACATCTGATAATAATAACAACGTTTTAAGAAAATGAAATAAAGAAAAAAAAAACTACACTAGTGTCAAAGAAATTCAACATATATTGTCGTCTAAGACAAAACTATAAAAACAAAAGGAAAATTAAAAAATAAAATGGCATAAGGTTTTAATGTATAATAATATCAATACATATCATTAAATGGCCTCTACAATGTATGTTTAAGAAATTAAATTTATTATTATTAAATGAAGAAATGTATTATGTACTTTGCTTTTATCGTTTGTAGCTACAATATATATATGGATAGTATATACATATATATTAGAATATTTTTAAATATTACATAAACAATGATTGCATGTGTTCCATTAAACAAAAATAAAAAACAAAACAATATATAATTATAATAAGAAGATATATAATGTGTTAAGTTTTACTTATTTCTACACAGAAATTGTTTAAATTTTAATATTGAAATATAGAAAGAAAACAAAACAAAACTCAAACAATATGATAGTAGATTTTAAATTATACACTAAAAATAAAAATACGAAGAAAAATACATTATTTCAATGTGATATTGTTTCATTTCCAGCTGCATTTTATTCCTCAATGGTTATACAAGTTAAATTAATAAAAGAAATTTCCACATTGAAGTAAAATAAAAAAAACTGCATTCATAAATAAATTTATTTTATATAGAACAATTATTTCGCTTATTTTTGCATTTTGTTTTAATTTCTTCAAAGTGGACACAAATAGTGAAAATATAGCTATTTCCAAAGAAAAAAAAAAAAAATCAAACACAGATGTTTGTGTACTTTCACATAATTATGTGCAAATCACAATTATAAAAGTAGAACAATTCTAGGTAAGACAGTATACATATAAGAAATATATACATATATGAAGAAAAAAAAATACAACAACTTATTTGTACTGATATTGCTATTACTTATAAGAAACAGAAAATGTCGATGTTTGAAATGAAATATTCTAATCTAATTTTAGCAGCTGTAGGCGTATACAAAAGAATTATATTACGAAGAACAGTAAACCATTGTAAGAAAGAAATAAAATAAAACAAAAACAATTTCCGTTTGCTTAGTGTTCAGCGTTATAATTTATTTTTTAAAAGCAACAACAGTTATATATTTCAAATGATTATCAATTAAGTAATTTTAAGAAAATAATAAGTGAAATTGAAAAATTGTAGGGATCATCTAAAACAAGTAAATGAGTATTAAAACTAATTGAAATAAAATAAATAAATAAATATAAAAAAAACGTGTGTTTTTATTTTTCACGGGAAAATAATGAAAAGTTTTTACTAGATGCATAGAAAAACCGTCTTCTCAATTGGTTTGGTACAGCGTCACCATTCGGTATACGAGTATTCAGTTAAACAATTCCCAATGAAGCTGTTAACCATTTCCTTACCAAGTGGATGTTGCACCGCATGAGGTAACGTAGTGCTACCAGGTTGTTTTAACCACAGGGAGATAAAAACCTAAACAAAAGGCGCTAAATTGCGCTAGATTACGACCATGCACGGCCTCAACCAACAAGCCCCTCTAGCCAGCTCGGTCCCTCGCTAGCTGCCTCCAGTTATGCACACCAAGTTGGTTGAGGTCGTTCTCCAATGGTGCGCGCCACCCAAGGTGGGGTCATCCTCTGCTGCGTTGTCCGTCAGGGGTGGATTCGAAGACTCGTCGGGCTGGTGCGTTGTTGTCCACCAGTCCTAACCATCTCAGCCGTTGTATTTTAAGCTTTTTGACCAGGTCAGCGTTGCCCGTATAGTTCGTCGTTGATTCTTCTTCTCCATACTCCATCGTCACAAACTGGGCCGAATATCACTCCAAGAATCTTTCTCTCAAAGCATCCCAGAATATTTTCATCCGCTTTTGACAGGGTCCAAGCTTCTGCACCATAAATTATATAATATCTCATTGGTTCTATGAGAGAGGGCCTTACTTCTTAGATGCCTTCTTAGAAGAAACAGCGATTGGCAAGAGTGATTCTTCGCTTGATCTCCGCGCCGATGTCATTTTGCGAAGTGATAGTGGATCCCAGGTATACAAAGTCTTTAACTACTTCCAAGTTGTATGTGTCCATCGTGACTTTTTGTCCGAGTCGCCGATGTTATTATTCCATTTTTGCAAAAGGCTACAAAATTTGCACCCTAACCAGAGTTTCAGATGAATTTAACATCGATGCTAGGTCAAATTAAAAGCACTAGAAAATCGACTAGGAGCTAGAATTTTTTAATGCACGCTAAAACTGTTAAAAAGGCGCCAGATCTAACTCCGAAAGCGCTGGCAGCACTGGAGGTAACGTCTTTTTTTTTTTGAAGCACTCTTTGGCCCCTTTTTCAGTTTAAGCTAGATTTTATTCTTTATTCAACGAAAAAGACTGCAAAGAGAAAAATAGTTTTTTGTTGCTGTTAAATGTACTGTACTTATTTTGTGTGGAGGACCCTTGGATATTTTTCATACAAAAATACTAAAAACGCGATTAAAAAATGTGCGACGGCGGTAGGAGGATGCAAATTTGGGCATGGATGTTTTTTCAGTCAAATCTAAAAAAGTACAAAAAAAAAAAAAAAAAAATGGTTTGGATAGGCACACCATAAAACCATATTCGCCTAGAAGTATGAAATATGTAGGTAATATGTGTAAAATCCGTCGAGCTGTTTCGAAGGTATGTGACCAGTGCTGCCGCTGAAAATTTTCAAAAAGGGGATTAAAAAGGGGCGGCTATATAACTACTTTTACTTTCATTCATAAAACTAATTCAATAACTCCTGCGCATGTTCTCTTCTCTTCATCATTCGCTTAACACACACCATTCCATTAACCCCTCACGAAGGTATTGGTGGTATTGAGAAAAGAGTTATACGCAATAATAGCATATAGCAACGTTCTCTGAGTGTGATTCTCTTTTTAAATTTCTAACTCACATTCATTTCATACAGGAACAGGAGACAGGACTTCGACTAAGCGAAAGAAAAATGTGACTAATCGAATTAGAATAACCCTTGCGCAAATTCTCTTTTCTCTTCCTTCGCTTAACTGCCACCACATCTGACATCTCATCTGTGATACCGCAGAGATAGCGAAGGCGAATTATTTACTTTCTTCGTATGCGTACAGTCTACAGTGTTTTTGTTGTCACCAAGGTAATTGAAAAGCCTACTTTGCAAAAACTTTTTTGAAATAATTATTCTTTTCGACCGATCTTTGAGTGATCTTTATTAAGTAGGGTTAATAGGTACGTTCTGAAAGAAATTCTGTCGGCGATTAATATAATTAATTTAAGTGCAGAACAAACATACATCTGCAGGTATCTCGGGGCGCTGTTGAAGCGTTATAGGTTCGCCTTTCCCGGGAGAAGTATATATAAAAAAAAAAAAAAATAAGTAACTTATAAGAGACAGCGAATACGTATCTCTTTCTTCGCTCAACTACCACCATTCGTCGGTGACGCCGGCCGCAGAGATTATTGCTGTTGTTGTAATCAAGGTAATTTAAAAACGCTATTTTACCTACTTTGCAAATCCTTTTTTTAAATTATAATATTTTTCGACCGATCTATGAGTGGCACGCTTCAAATTGGTAAAAGAATAAATGCAATTGGTATTCACTTAGTAGGTTAAATATGTTCTGAAAGAAATCGTGTCGGCGATTAAATAGATATACTAGCTGAACCGGCAAACTTCGTGCCGCCAAAATTTGTTAATGTAATGAAAATGATAATTCCGAGCATGCATATGCATTTGCTAATATGTAGGTAAATGTAATTTTGTCAATTAAAATTCTTTATTCAAAAGTCATATTAAATGCAATAGAAATAAATGACGTATAGCAATATTGATTTTTTTTCGATCAAATGGCAATGATTTTGACGTTTCGGCCAACCTTCCGCTTTTCCACTAATGTGGTTTTCCATTGGGACCACCTGAAATCTTTTTCAGATCTCAGATTTTACGGTGCTCATGGAACGCGCAACGAAAAACTGAAAAAGATCTGCAAAAAGTGATCCGAATCGAAAAAAAGATTGATTTTTGGTCCCAATGGAACGGGAAAAGTGATTTAGATAAAAAAAAAAAATAGATTGATTTTTTGTCCCAATGGAAAACCACATAAGTTGACCATGCCATCCACATTTTTATTCTTACCCGCTAAAATTACTCGCTTACTCAAACATTCTTTATTTTGTGGTTATCATTGATGTTCAGGAATACTTTGTTGATAAGCTCGTCTTTTGATGAGACCGAATTGCAAAAATTCGAAGGAAATGAAATGAATCCGCTCAATTCGTTGATAGGAACACGGCCATTTCTAATAGCCAGCAATTGTTTCAACAAATCTTAGGCAGATGGATCGTTCAGCAATGCAACTCTCATGTTTGCTATCAGCTGATGTTTCTCATATAGCGCCACAGATTTGATGATTTGAGGAAAGCAAAGTCGGATTTCTTACGAACACTACATTCATTTGAACTAATGTGTCTAATCCAAGCCAATAAGATTCAAAAGTTATATTAAATACAATAGTAATAAGAATAACATTGTCGATGTTTTTCAATCAAATTGCAATGATTTACGTGTCGGTCAACCTGCCGCTTTTTCACTGAAGTGCTTTATGGTGCTTTATGGTGCACAACATTTTTTGTTCTATTAGATATATGTATAGTGCGTACACGTACATAGCGGGAGGTTTGCCAACACGTGGCTTGCCACATACAATTGACCATGCAATGTCGTTTTCCTTGGGACAAAAAATCAGTCTTTTTTTTTTGATCTAAATTATTTTTCATGTTTCATTAGGCAAAAAATCAAATCGTTTATTCGATTCGGATCACTGTTTGCTGATATCGATATTTTTTTTTTAGATTAACACCATTGCCCATCGCCAACAGTTGCCTGGAGAACTCTGCAGCGGACTGGTCATTTTGTAAATAACCTCGCATGTTTGTTGTCAAATGCAATTTCTTTACGTATTGCCATAAAGCAGACGCCTTCAGGCAAGCATTCAATTCATCTGCCGGAGTTGATCTCGAAATGGCAGGCAGATTGTGCATTCGTCCCATATGAAAGTTACTTAATGTAACATAGTAAACATAATTTATTAGAACATACTTTTTAAGTAGGTATATTTAAAAAAAAAATTTGTTTCAAAATTGTTGACAACAACAATTTGCTTTGAAAATAATTAAAATAACTTACAACAATTGCTTTTAAAATTATTTTTTGTTTGTTTGCTTTGTATTTGAAGTTTCACTACTCGATTTTATCTAGTTTCTTTTTTTTTTCAAAGTGTATTTCCCCATAAAAAAAAATAAAAAATTTAGTGGTGGACCACCCTTAACATTTGAAAAATAGATGTTGTCCGATTCTCAACCCTAGCCCATATGCACACTAAGTTTCAAGAAAATCGGTGGAGCCGTTACGGAGTAGTTCAACATAGCACCCGGTGCCACGATAATTTTATATATTAGATTATTCTGCGCAATAATAATAATCATACTTATTGTTATTAGTAAGGTACTCTGTAAAAATCTCTGTGAATTTACTTTTTTTTTGAATAGTCTTTCTGTATTCTGTCTTCTTTCTGTCAAATTGTTGACTTCTGGTTTTGGATGGTTTAGATGGGTGCGTTTATAGACGAAAATGAAACGGCTGCATCCAGAACATAATATATTCTAGATATTTACACTTTTTACTTTTCTTGTACCTACTCTTCTTCGTTCAATAAAGAATCAAGTCTTACTTTAGTAAATACAAATTTCTATTCGTGTGAGGGTTAAACTGAAAAAGGGGCCATTTTGATCATAAATATTTAGAAAAGTGAGGGCCAAGGGTCCCGAGGCTCAAAAAGGGTCAATTTGACCATAAACACCGTGACACATGATTTTTATATATTAGAATTTACTAGTAGAAACTATATCTAAATACTCCCTGCTCTGTCTAGACGAGCACTGCAGGCCGAATTAAATCTTGGAACATGCACGCTTCTCACTAGACAGCTCTTTCGTTCGAGATAAATATTTTGTGGTGGGTTTCGCGCTGGACTAACGATGACCTTCTGTGCGAACAAGATTCTGCTTCGCTAGACTTTCTTGCTTAGTGTCATATTTGTAGACAATCATTTTCTATGGGGGATGAAATTTAGCGCGAGCAGAATACTGGTTTTATGGTAAAAGGGACACAATCATACAATTTCCTTTTAAATATCGTATAGCCAATAACGCTTTACACAACTGTTGCCTACATAATTCAAGTATCGATTGCCTTGCAATTATATATTCAAGCATAGAACATCCTCCGATCAGCCTTGATTCTAATTATCGCTAGTGTCTAACCATTATAACAAACAGTAAGCCTTTTGACAAATTAGATACGGGCCGACTATATTGCCTATTAGTATTCACAAATCAATTAAAATCCATTCAGTCATTTGCCCACCAACATTATCCGCGTCGCGAGATCGACTGGCAAGATGTTCATGAATAGCAAAAACCTGTCGCTCTCATGATTTACAAATAAAATGTTCAATCAAATTGGAATCTCATCAATGCCCCGATGCCCGCATATTGTGTGCCAGTGCATATGCATAGAGGGTCTGTCACCTGTCTCGTTGAGAATAATCTGTTGTCCACGAACAGCAAGCACACTGCCGATAGTCATCACACCTGATCCGGTCTCAGTCTCAGTCCGAGAGCATGGTGTGGTTGAATCTTGAGTAAATATCTCTTCCAACTTAATTAATTCATGTAATAAATTTGTCACGTCAACTATCAGTCGAGATGCGATTTGCATAATGAGTACAACATGTTGTTTAAATCAGTCGGTTGTCCAGTCGATAAGAATCGATGCATTGCATATGCAACTGAACATTTTTGTTGGCGTTTCGGTTGTCCTTATAAGGTGCTTGTTGGTGGAGCTTGGTTGTTGCTTTACTTTGCTTTGATGGGATAAAACGGGCGGTGCGATTTCGGGGTAGCTCTTCAGAAGCATTCCAAATATGTGTAGGTGTACCAACCTACCAGATCTTAACAGCGAGATGCGGTATTACGTACCGATGAGACTTCTTTAATCTAGCCCTGGAGCATTTTTTCCACTGTTCCAACATAGGGGTTTCGGATGCACCAGAGCTCAGCAGGCTTTCATATCGGACCTCTTGCACGGCAATAGAAGCACCAACTGGCTACCAGCCGTAGCCTAGTGGGTTTTTGGTTTGTTTCATCTTTTCGGTGTCACTTTTCTACAATGGACGATTTTACCTCTAAGCCTCCGAACGGACGTAATCCGATTTATTCCATTACACAACCCTTTATAACCAAGCCTTTCCTAACCTAGCTATGAATACCTTGAACATATATTCAATTGAAATTTGCTCACTATTAATACAGGGTGGTTCAAACATTTGAAACTAGTTTCTTAATTTTAAAAACGTGTAATATTTGGGGCGTTAAATATTCCGGTATATTTAAATAATGGTATACGCTGGAGGATCCATCTTCCAAGTACCAAAAATTGCTCAGTGGTTAGTGTCCTGGACAGAGACAATAGGTACTGAGACCCCCAACTTCGGACGATTTTCCGTTACTTGAAACTAGATATTCGTATTGACAAATTTCACGTAACTTCACTCACCAACACACTTGCGCATTGCATGTGCCACTTTCGCTGTCGGAAAAGTTGCTGCCGGCGTTCATAGAATTTTGTCTGTTAATTTTGAAATTATTCGTTACATGTGAATAGTATTTTATTTTAGGAATAAGTGGACTTTTGCTGAAAATATTTATGAAAAAAGAACAAGTTAGATTAGTTGACGGAAAATAAAAACATTTTGAGCAATTTTCCTTCAGTTATTTAAGAGAAATTCACTCACGAAATCTAAGTGAATGATATCCAAAAGCGGAATATACAGAACCATATTTGTCCTAAAATGTTTCTAGTATGTATATAAAAAATCTCATTTAGATAGTTTTATTAACCAAACAAATTTTATTATTCGCCTACTGCAATCGAAGTCACTCCCGTTGACACTGTTTTGCCCTCTGCTCAGGATCAGGATCCTTACCTGCTGCCACCAATTTTGATCCGACTGCTAATATAGTAGATTCGTTTAATTTGGTTGACAACACTCTACTTGATGTCAATACTCCGTTATCCACTGCTATTAATGATAATGACGCCTGTGCTCTAAGGATTGTACCACCTCCGTTTGCAGTGTTTTTATCACGCTTGGAATACGGCACTAAGTCCACTGATATTATTAATCATATCAATAATAAGGGCGTTGATACAAACAGCATTAGGTGTTTATGCCTAACAGCGAATAATATACCTGGGCGGATTTCAGCCTCTTTAGAATTAATTGCTCCACCTTCTATTGCCAAAACTCTTTTAAATCCAAGTTTTTGGCCAAGGGACATTCTTTTAAAGGAGTTCACTAACAGGAATAATAGGATTAGCAGGAATAATGATCAATTGTCCTCTTAAAAAAACTTAAGGAAATTGTCTTCTTCTACCAGAACGTAAGGGGCTTACGGACAAAGTGCCCAAAGTTCCTGATAAATGTTTATAGTCGCTCATTTGACATTATTATAATTAAGGAGACTGGCTTACACGATGAATTCAGTAACTCCATCATTTTTCCCTCATATTTTGATGTAAACCGTTGTGATCGATCATCAGTAAATAGTGTTTACAAGCGGCTTGGTGGTGCACATATAGCCGTTCTTAAAGGCAATAGAAGTTGACCTCAGCGACTATAATGACATCGAAATTTTGTTGCAGCCGCTTTGATCTGACACTTACCGCTAAAATATACATCGTCTGTATCTATATAATATTCCACCTAGTACGAAATTAGATGTTATAACTAGATAATTGATGCCATTCGCTTCATTGTGAACCTTTAATCATCAACGGATATAATTTACATCTTTGGTGATTTCAATCAACCAAATATTCAATGGACATTAGGTGATTTGGACTGCACATATCTCAGCCCTGTCAACTCTTTATCTGCAATTGGTGCTTTGATTGTTGATGGGCTCCAATCACTTGGTCTACTGCAGGTGAATCACATCAAAAATATGATGAATCGTACTTTGGATCTCATCTTTACTAACAACAGTGACGAAACTCTTGTGTCCAGGAGTTTCACTCCTCTAGTCCCGGAAGACTCATATCATCCTTCTTTAAACCTTTTTTTAAATTAAAATTTAATGAGATTTTATAATGAAAATCCTTCAGATTTGATTTCAAAAATGCCAATTATAGTGATATTTGTGCAGAGCTCAACAATTATGACTGGGATCCTTATCTGTCATTAGACATTAATGACATTTGCTCCAAATTATATGACGTTATAAATTTAGTTATTTTCAAATATGTGCCTGTTGTACGCATACAAAATAATACTAATTCATATCCTTGGGACAACGATATTACTCGCAACCCAAAAACATTAAAAAATCGAGCATATAGAAAATGGCGTTGTAGTCAGGCGAATGAGGACTACGCTATATTTCCAGGGCTTGAGTCTGAGTTGAAAACGTCTCTCTACCATGCATGCCTTATATAATATGTAAATGAAATACAGAATAGTATTAGTTCTAGGCCTGAAAAATTTTGGAAATTTATCAATTCAAAAAACAGAAGTTATGGTTTTCCAGCCGCACTCTCTTTTGAGGGACATCTTGATTATTCTCCCAGTACTATTTGTAATAACTTTGCAAATTTTTTGCAATCAGTAGATATATTCGAACCATGACTCGTTGATAGATGAGCAATTTTTTGATTATATTGATGGTTCCCATACTACTCTTTTTAATAATATGGAATTTTCTGAAGACAATGTTTTCAAAACTTTAGCGTCTTCGGATTCCATCCCTAACTCTGGTCCAGATGGAGTTCCTCCTATTTTTCTTAAAAACTGTGCGTTTCCTTTACATAAAATTCTATGATATATCTTTAATTTGTCTTTACGTACTAGCACATTCCCATCTGCTTGGAAAACTTCTTTTATAGTTCCCATTTTTAAGTCTGGAAGGAAAAATAAAATTGAAAACTATAGAAGAATATGTAAGCAATCTTCTATACCAAAATGGTTTGACTTTTTAGTTACCGAAAGATAAAATTTTTACTGTAAATCCTTGTTTGCAATAATCAGCATGGCTTTGTTAAAAAGAGGTCAAAATAAATCTTTTAGTATTCACGAATTTCATTGTTTCTGAAATCAGTAAAGGTAACCAAGTTGATGCTATCTATACTGATTTTAGCAAAGCTTTTGATCGAGTTGACCATAAATTGTTGATACATAAACTTGCAAAACTGGGTTTTCCAGTCTTCTTTTTAAATTGGCTTTCCTCCTTCCTCTCGGATAGACTCCAAAATGTAAAGTTTCGTGGTCATATTTCGAAAAATATATCTGTAACCTCCGGCGTCCCCCAAGGAAGTCATATTGGACCACTACTCTTTATCCTGTTTGTGAATGATATCGTTCAATTTTTACCTGAATGCTTTTTGTTGATGTTTGCGGATGACTTTAAGATTTATATGTCGGGTAATGATAATCGTCATTTTCAACTTTTAAATTCACATCTTCAGAAATTTCATCTGTGGTGCTCTAAAAGCAACCTCTCTTTAAACATTTCGAAGTGTTCTGTTATAACATTTTCTCGCTGTAAGTCTCCTATCATGTTGCCGTATTCCTTTGATGGTATTGTCATTCCCCGTGTTTATCGAATCAAAGATTTGGGTGTTTTTTTAGATACCAAGCTCTCATTTACTTACCATATTGAGTCCATCACAAACAAGGCAAACAGAACATGGGGAATGTTAAGGCGATATGCTTGTAAGTTCTCGGATGTTTGTGTTCTCAAGACCTTGTATATCGCTTTTGTGCGGTCTATATTAGAATATGCCTCTATTGTGTGGTGTCCATATTATAGAGTTCATATAACAAGAATTGAATCTATACAAAAAAGGTTTTTAAGATTCGCTCTTAGAGGACTTCCTTGGCTTGATTTTAGCAAATGTCATTTTAATAGATTTCAACTTGCCAGTTTCCTCTATAAAAAGAAAATTACTTGAGAATGTACAGTCATAGTTATTTTGCTTTACGTTTACTTTGTATCATAATTATGTAACTTTAAATTTTAATTTTTGTGGTCTTATATCTATGAAAGATTTTGTTCTTTGGTGATAAATAATAATAATAATATATATATAATAACTATCCAACAGCATTCAGTTATGTTAAAATGTGGTATCTATTCCCAAACTCTATCACATTCCCCCATGGTTGGTATGGTAGCGGTTGGCAGCATTGATTTTATATTTTCTGTATGTTTTTGCATTTCACACGGACTTTTAATTGACAGAATACCGATAGGTAAACAAAATGGCAAATTAGAAACAAAAAAAAAAAAAAAAAAATCCAAGAGGCCAGTGGCAAGAGGATTGCGAGTTGGGGGTCTCAGAAAAAAAAATTCCATCTCAAGTTTTTTTCCACTGGGCCACCTCTCGTGAACGTCTAACAAACTTCAGACAGTAAGACTGTCATCGAAGAGCATCTCAATTCAGCCGCCCAGACTCGGCACATAAATCGTAGGTGGTTTCTGTTTGGTAACAAAATTAAAGCTCGAAAATATTTGTGTAAATCTAGGCCTAGGTTAATTAAAACCAACAGCCAGACCTACAAGTTTTACCCAATTTGACTCAGAGGCTCTGCAAAAATAGGAACCCTTCGGAATACCAGAAGCCTATGGAGTGTCTCCTGCCGGAATCTCAAGAAAAAGCTGCCATGTCCACAAAATAAAGCCTTCGGTCGATAAAGACGACTATAGAAACTGTCATGATGTTCGCTTCACCAAGCCCCCACAATTTCGTCAAACTCTGTATGGTTACCAAAAAGCAACGAAAAGGCTAATGCTCTGAGGTCGGAACTAAAAATCGGTGCACAGGAAAAATACATACTGCCACCGATTGGTAGGTGGCGCTACAGTCCCCGGGATGAACTTGGGCCTATGAACTTGTCTCGTTAATTTTTTATTAGGGTTCCGTAGCCAAATGGCAAAAATCGGAACCCTATTAGATTCGTCATGTCTGTCTGTCTGTCTGTCTGTCCGTCCGTATGTCACAGCCCGTTTTCTCCGAAACTGTAAGAGCTATACCGTTGAAACTTGGTAAGTAGATGTATTCTGTGAACCGCATTAAGATTTTACACAAAAATAAAAAAAAAAAATGGTAAATTTTGGGGGTCCCCATACATAGAACTGAAACTCAAAACATTTTTTTTCATCAAACCCATACGTGTGGGGTATCTATGGATAGGTCTTCAAAAATGATATTTAGGTTTCTAATATAATTTTTTTCTAAAGTTAATAGTTTGCGCGAGAGACACTTCCAAAGTGGTAAAATGTTGGTCCCCCCCCCCCCCCCCTAACTTCTAAAATAAGCGAACGATAAAACTTAAAAAAATATATGATATACATTACCATGTAAACTACAAACGATAATTTTTTGAACGAGATCTAGCGAGTAGTTTTTAAAATATCGATCAAAGTTACAACGAACTACAAGAACTTTTATGTTATGTTACTTGCTGTTTCGGAACCCTTCATGAGCGAGTCCGACTCGCACTTGTCTTACTTTTTTTTTTATTTTTGACATCGAACCGGCATAGTTTAGCAGAAACTTTAATGTAAAATGTGAGCACTTTCTAGATATGTATTTCGAATCCCGAGTGCCCGAAGAATATTGGAATAAAAAAGGAAAAAAGAACAGATAAGAACCTACGCATTTATATTTGGAGCCCCTGGGGTCGAATCGCCACTTCCGTGAACGAGCTGCCCGTTCACGGAATTAAGTTGGTTTTACATGTGAAACAAAAACAAATTCCGTCAACGAAATGCTCGATCACGGAGTATGCGATTCGACCCCTGATTGTTATATGTTTTGTTCACCCTGTCTATTCGAAAAAATGCCGGCAAAACGTCTGCAAAAAATAATTGATTAGCTAGTTCCAACTCATCAATTTGGGTTTAGAAACAAGCACTCTACAATTGATCAAGTGCATAGAATCACAGATAAGATCGAAAAAGCATTCGAAGAGAAAAATGTGTGCTCTACAATATTTCTTGATATAGCACAAGCTTTCGATAAAGTCTGGCATAAGGGACTGATCCATAAATTACAGAGGCAACTGCCGGAGCAGTATTCAACAATTCTGGAGTCATATATAACAGATCGATTCTTCAGAATTAAACAAGAGACAGAGTACTCAACATTAAGAGAAATTAAAGCTGGTGTACCACAAGGTAGTGTGCTAGGTCCAGTGCTATACCTTCTGTTTACTAGCGATCTACCTGAAAGTGAAGAAACTACTATATCAACTTTTGCAGATGACACTGCTGTGCTTGCTGTTGGAGCAACTGCCGAAATTGCAACAGAAAAGCTCCAAATGGCAATAAACGGTATTTCAGAATGGACCAAAAAGTGGCAGATTAGATTGAATGACCTAAAGTCAGTCCATATCAATTTTACGTATAAAAACGTACCACACATTCCAGTATAGTATACATTAATAACAATGTAGTGGAATACTCAAATACAGCTAAATATCTGGGCATGACCCTAGACGCTAAAAGAGAGATGAGCTGGACATGCGATACAGTAAAATGTATTGGCTTATTGGGAGGTACTCATCCCTGTCCAACTACAATAAATTACTGCTATACAAGCAAGTCTTGAAACCAGTATGGACCTACGGGCTCCAATTGTGGGCATGCACATGCCAATCAAATTTACAAAAAATTCAAGTCTTCCAAAATAAAGTACTAAGGTAATAGTTAATGCACCTTGGTACATACGCAACGCTGATCTACATAGAGATCTAAATATTGAAATGGTTGAAGATGAAGTTAAAAAGGTTGCCCAAAGGCACAGAAGTAGGCTTCTTAACCACGTTAACGTTGAACTTACAGAACTATTAAATACTGACAATGTAATCAGAAGATTGAGGCGGGTAAAACCCCTTGATCTTTAAGAGTTAGCCAAGGCCAAGAGATTAGGTAATATCGTCAAACAAAAAAGTTTCGAAATCCGACAAACGGCGGATTCTTCTTCTGAATTTTCCAAATATTTTAAAAATAAATTGCCGATTAGTCGAACGACTAGGTGCAATCCCATTTGGGATGACAAAAGTCAGTCCCTCCCGGGAGGTTTTTTAGAGGTTGTTCGAGTCCCTCACTATTGCAGAAGCATCCCTCGCGTACTTGCTCTGCAATGTCTTTCGATGATTTTTCCTTCCAGCGAACCCCCAAACAAAAAAAAAAACCTGTTTAACGCAAGCATTGTGTTTGTGTAATGTGTACAGTCCCAACGCCCAGTATTGGTGGACTGCATGCTGGTTGGCACTAACTATTCCACGCGCCGGAATGAGATTTCGATTGTCTCAGTAAATGCAATGTTTGTGTTGTGACAGGAATAACCTATTTTCACAACAATTTGCTTATGAAACACTTTTTTTTTTAATGATTTCTAATCGCCCCTTTGAATCCATTTCAAATAATCAATCTTCGAAATTTTCGGATCACTTGTTGCCGCAAACAAATAAAAAATAAAACCCAAACAATCGAAATTGAATTGTTCAAACAAAATGTGACATTTTACAGAACGATAATGGTATCCATATTCAATCCTTTATCTCCGTTTTGTTTGCTTTCGGTATTTCATTCCCTCTTCGGAATAAGATAAACAAACCTATGAGCAATCAGAATCACTCAACTGTAAATTCGATTGATATGACAGAGAAAAATTAGATATTTTTGCTAGATAGAGTATACTCGCACTCGTACGTCGTACTCGTCACGACGACGCATGGATGGGGATGTTTCATGGTTGTTTACAGGGTAGGGTAGGATGGGGTGGATTCAAAACTTTTTTCGCAGCTTTGAAATAACTTCTTTCGCAAATAAGTATTTGAGATTTTTTTCTTTTTTATTATATTATTGGCTATGATTATTTTACTTCAAAAATGAATAATTTCTTAAAAGTTGAAATCACGCTGATAATACAAAAAAAATCATCATCCGGGTGAGGCACCCTCGTCACGAATTAAGAAGACGCAATGTATTTATAATCAAAACTGTCTTTATTTCAATAGTTAAGCAAATCTTAAATCTATAAATATAAAAATTAAAAGAGATCAGAAATTAATTTTTAAATTAATATTTAATTAAAAAAAAAATTGCTTTTTAAATCACATTCTAGTTTTTAAATCACAAAAAACAAGGAAAGGCTAAATTTAAAATAAAAGTATTTGTTGAAAAAAATCATTAAAAAATATACCTAAAGTTTGAATATTTTGACGATAGAGCAGCCCCATGTGCTTATGTCGAAAGTTTCCCCTTTGCTTTAGTAAACTTTATTGTTTTTCACCAAACTTATAACAAAACTTCAATTAAATGTTACAAACAACTTAGATATATTATAAACTCAAACGCTTGACACGAACAACCAAGTAATTCCCATAAGAAACAATTAAATATCACTTACCTCGTATAAAGGAAAAATTGCAAAAAATTACCGATCATATACCCATGTACCATCATATACCTACGATCTGAGAGAACAGTGTGGCACGAGTTGCCATTAAACATTTTAGAGGAAGAACTCCCACGATATAGGAGTACTGGTGACAGCCGATGAGATGACAGTCTCTCTTATGCTCTATATTTTTCTCTCACGCTGTGCCAACTGTCAACGGGTGCGACGGACAGAAAAGTAGAAAGTAAACCTACTTTATCCATCATGTCCGGCAAGTGCGCTGCTTATGGGTCACCTTGCATAAGCTATTGTGTATTCTATTAAACTGTCAGTCGAAAACGTTGCCGCAACGGACGCGACGGATTCTATGGGTTGGGCCCTTTACGACTTTGAAGAAATGTTCAAGAGTAAGCAATGGGTTATTAGAGCAGAAGCAGCACAATTGGCAATTTTTCAAAAGTTCGACAGTGACCCGAACACAGTTGGCAAGAATGTCAAACGATTAAAGCAAGCGTATGTAGAAAAGTCATTGCCAACCGACCGGATCACAAACTAAATACTAAGACCGTCAACTTAGACAAAGCTGTTTTCCGTGTTACTATGTGCCAAAGTATGTGTGCCATGTTCAGATAAATTAGCCGCACGCATACACTAGGCCATAGTAACCTGACATTCAGTTTTTTTCTTCTATTATACCTCCGCCAGTGACCAATTCGGAAATTTGAAATCATGCTAAGTTCAACAATGCAGCATGTGTTTTTTAGTATACAAAAGTTCTAAAAATCTGCATGAATAGTTTTTTTGAAATTAAAACCTGCTAAAAATCCAAAAGTGTTAACAAAAAAACTGTTTTCCACAAAGAATAAGATATATTTCACAAAAATAACTCTGAATAAAAGTGTGTGTTTTAAAGTTAATTGCAATTGCAAGCTTGCTGAATGGCTGCGTTCACTGTCAAATGAGAACTATAATGGCTTGTTCACACTAAGGTTCGCCTGCTTTGATTTCGTTTTATTATTTTAATTTATAATTTGGCTAAACCAAAATCCTGCTAAAATGAATGCTTGCATGAAAAAGGTGCTAAATTTAAAATAATCCTACAAATATTAGTAGGAATTGTGCTAAATTGGTCACACTGACTCCCGCCATTATGTGTATTTTTTTCTGCTTCACACGGATTCACAGACAGGAAATTTACGAGAGAATTTTATTTTCCAAATTTTCGGGGTGGTGAATCGGGTAGGGTTGGGACGCTGACGGTCTATTTTAGTACTTAGTTTATGGACCGGATCGTAAGAGGTCGATATGGAAAACCGAGCTGCGGCAAGAAAATCATGTGGAAATAATTTGAAACTTTTCATAAAGCGGTTACCAACTATTTTGAGTATGTGTTCCAGACAACCACTAAAACAGACATGCAAACTCTGGTTGGTTAAAAATAATTGATATCGCACATTTGTTAGGCACCTTTTAAATATTTATTTCAATTATATTGAAATCGGGTTTAAAGTTCGCTAATCTGTCGAAAAAGAGTGTCTGCAGCGTCTCTTCGTCCCTCCAGGGTAATTGCGTTTGTGATGGCCTCGATTTATAGGTGAGATTAGAGTCTTTCTAAAATAGACCTAGAAGAGCAAGTCAAACAAAAAGCCGTTGGATGCTCTTAATTTTTGATACATGGACTCATTGAGAGGGAAATCAGAGACTAATCACTTGGTTCGAGGACGGGGTAAACGAAAGTGTTTAGAGCGATCTGGTAACGTTTACGCGTTGAAGAATTCTTTGAACCATCTTTTAACGAAGCCAAGCGATGCGTTTACTTGAAGAATGATCTCGTCGATATGGTAATATGAATTAAGATCCCTTTCTCATAGTATGCAATGGTCAGGCAGAAGCCTACAGATATACTTTGACCATGGTAAAGGTGAATTCTGGGAGGAAACTTGTTGCACTTGGGAGAAAAGATTGATATTATTCAATGACAATAAGCTCTAAACAAGCCAACACCAGAGGTACAATTTTCAAAAGTCCGTTCAACTACTTGCCCAAGCTGATGATATTGACATTATTGGGAGAATGCGGCGAGCTGTCAGTGGCGCATTTGCAAGCATCGAAATGGAGGCGGCGGAAATGGGTCTGGCTGTTAATGAGGACAAAACGAAGTATATGCTGTCAACGAGAACGGACACATACAACTTGGAAGTAGTTAAAAACTTTGTATACTTGGGATCCACTATCACTTCGCAAAATGACATCGGCGCAGAGATCAAGCGAAGGATCACTCTTGCCAATCGCTGTTTCTTCGGGCTAAGAAGGCATCTAAGAAGTAAAGCCCTCTCTCATAGAACCAAGGAGATATTATATAATTTATGGTGCAGAAGCATGGAGCCTGTCAAAAGCGGATGAAAACCTTCTGGGATGCTTTGAGAGAAAGATTCTTCGAGTGATATTCGGTCCAGTTTGTGACGATAGAGTATGGAGAAGAAGATTCAACGAGGAACTATACGGGCTTAAAATACAACGGGCTGAGATGGTTAGGAGTAAGGACAACAACGCACCAGCTCGACGAGTCTACGAATCCACCCCTGAGGGACAACGCAGCAGAGGAAGACCCCACCTTGGGTGGCGCGCACAATTGGAGAACGACCTCAACCAACTTGGTGTGCGTAACTGGAGGCAGCTAGCGAGTGACCGAGCTGGCTAGAGGGGCTTGTTGGTTGAGGCCGCAGTCCACCCCGGACTGTAAGCGCCACCAAAAAGAAAAGTAAAGTAAGTAAGTGAGCTCTAAACAGTATTTTTGAGGAAACATGAAAAAATACCATCTAAGGTAGGTGGTTCAAATAAGGTCCATACCTACCCTAATAAGGCCCAGTGTGCAAAAATTGGCATATCCGACAAGCAACAAGAAATATATTTTAAATGTATTTTGTATTTGTTTTATGACAAAATACTTCTTATTTTCACGGAATAACCAAAGTAACTGAACAAATTTATGTATGGGCCTTATTCGGAGCAGGTGTTCGTAATAAGGCTTTTAAACATGTCTTGAAAATATATTTCAAATTGGATTTTAACAAATAAACGTTGTGTTTTTATATAGATAGCTGAACTAAGGCTTATGCTAATAACAATTTAGTAATTTTCTTTTAGGCGTTGTTTGCAAGTTATTAAGGAAGAACTATAAGGTGGGCCTTATTTGGGTCACCTATACCTTAGGTCTTGTTGAGTCATGTATAGTGATGAAATAAGCTTGAAAAATGTTGAATCGTGGGCACACAGAAAATGTGCAAGGGCTTCAATTACATTATTCATGATGATCGTTGTTAGTAATTTGTATAAAAAAATGCAACCTAGATGACTGCCTTGTGGAACACCAGGAAAAGTGTCCAAGTACCCAAATAAAGTAGTTTTGCGTCTGTTCGAAATCTCTAAAGCTGCCAACATTTCTCTAACAACGCGGCTGTCAAGGTAGCTCTATAGTGACGCTATAAACTATAAACATCGAAAAATATCATCGCCAATGTTAGACACGGTATTTACTGTCAATGCCTTAAAGTAGATACCTACTCGTGTGCACGCATATATGCTTAGTACGATAGTCCATGGTATGTCTATAAAGCGCATTTGATTATTATTAACGAGAATTATTAATTCTCACTCTAATGGGCGGCGATCTTCTTACAAGCGCCGATCAGATAGCACTGCTTTTGTACTAGCCTAGCCTGGTACAAGTGGCGCGTTGTCGTTCACAGGTAACAAGTATCTACTTGATTTTATTAGATAATAAATGAATGGAGCTCTGCCCATGGATCAGCTATTATGAAGAAGAAAAATAGAGAAAACGCGTTTAAATCAATTAACCTTTTGTGAAGCGGGTTCAATAGAATCTTCTTTTTGCGGTTTCAGAAAACATGTAAACGACGTACAGTGGTGCCAAGTGGCATTTTTCGTTGTTAAATTCCATTCCAATTTTGGGAGTCTTTCCATTCTTACTACGAAAGTAAAGGGACAAAATTAAAATGTTCGCCTTTGAATTTTCCCTTTAAAATCGTCGCTTGAATGACATTCGATTTGAGGTTCTTCACAATCAAACGGTTTCCGTTACTTAATTTCGGTGCATTGAGGTTGCGCAACAAAATTATGAGCCGACATTCAATTTCAGGTTCTGCCGAAAGCAAATCAAAGGCAGTTGGTTAACCTCATTCTTCACAATGCAATTTCGATAGATGTGTGACCGCACGCAATAGCAAGTCTGTCGAATTCAATTGGAATGACGAAACGAAAAGGACGGTGCCGTGAAAAAGTGAAATAATGCCGAACATTGCTTGAGAAATAAGGCCGAAGCAAATGTTTTCAGAATTGCCGAGAACTATATATAAAGTAGGTATATTTAAAATTTGAAGAAATAGCTGTAACTATTATTTTATATAGATATATAACTAAGTTCTAAATGCTGAAATAACTAGAAGGCAAATTTGAGAAAATAATAAGTAAAAACTCGCGCGATTTTTGATTTATTATTTCCTCAAATTTCGCTAATTTTGAACTATCATTTTCTCAAATTTGCCTTCTTGGATTTTTGCGGGATTCGAACCTCGACCCCTAGCGTAGTAGTCCAACACACTAACCACTAAGCCACTGCACCATCATTTTTTTTACAAAATTGTTTAACAGACAGAAGGGATTGCGACTGCTTTGTTATCGGTGCGGCCCTTCCACCAATGAACGTGCCACGCCCATTCTCTCAAAATTTCCGTCAATAAATTCGCTTACTCTCGATTTTTTTTTGTTTTTTTTCGAAAACAGTCAACAAAAGGAGAAAAGTAGAGCCATATGCGTGTTTTATGGGTCACCTTTCATAAGTTGGCAAGTAGGTACCTACTCTATCCACTTGCCAGTTGCATACGTTACCGCACCGGACACGACGAATTCCATGGGTTGGCCAATTAAGTCAACTTGTAAGATATAGTGACCCTGACCATTTTTGGCTTCAAGTAATTACGCTATTTGCCGAATTTGTTGAGGACCCTAGGTGTAGGTTACATTTTTCGTTTAGTCTTCGAAAAAAACATAAAAAAAAAAATAAAAAAACTGATTTTTGCCGCAAAATTAAGCGCTTGGATCCACTGTGGACAACTATCTATTAAAAACTTCAAGGAGCCATAAGTTGAGGTGTATGTCGATCGAACTACCACCAACGCTAATCAATTGAAGTCGCCTCAGGGTGCCAAACACTTACCTTCGCGATTAATGTTTTTGTTTACTAAGCAATATTGCTGCTTAACTGTGATTAATGTATCCCGTTTCGAGTACCCACTTTTTGTCTAAGGGGCTTTGCTCCGTGCTAGCGTAAAGACTCTATTAAGCTTTTTAAAGTGAGAATCGTTTAATCGTACGCACTTATTATGCTGATACAACTTTTACAGGGATTTAGGTTCCATATAAAATCGTATGTGACAGCTTACAGTCATATTAAAAGGTATTTATGTAGAACTTAGAGCGTTATGAGTCGTGCCAACCAACGAGCCTTAGACTTGTGAAACAAAGTCTAACAATATAATAGCTACCCACTTCCGTGTTAGTGAATTATTTCTTTTCTTCGAATTCTGAAATTCTAGAAATTGACGTATTTACGTTTTTGTTTACAAAAGTGACACAACGCAGAACTAGTATTATGCAACATCCAATGAAAAAATTCTTCTTTTGGCCGCACTACAACGAGATTTCTTCGGAATTCCCATTTAAGAACAATGTCCAAACGGATTGCTGTCATTTATATTCCGAAGGTGTGGTTAACTGGTCTGCTCCAGAGGTGGTACACGGTGACAAACAATCGCACGATCGAATCACTTATAAATTAAAATGCATCACTTCCTTGTGAGTGAAGATCAATGCAAGAAGATACATGGCGTGAATTCGATTGGGGTGAGTCAGCGAGTGCAAACGAATACCTCACTGGAAAGGTAGGCGCCTTGCGGGCCGGGATTACAACTGGTAAGAGGTACTGTCGGAATCGGCAAGCCCATCTCTGTTTCTATACTCTTTTTTTTTCTTCTGCCATAGTGATTCATGATCATCTTTGAATTTAAGTATTAAAACAAGTTTCGTTTGAGTTATAGTGGATCTTTTGACTTAAATCTAAAAAGCATTCGATGCCATTAGGTTTGAAAAATTATATCCTTGATAAGGCCCCCCTTGCTTTGCTCGACGGAGGTCCACCTGAGTGGGTAACATTACGTGCGAAGAATTTATGATATTGGTTGGAACATTTTGCTGACCAGAGACTTAACCGAAAAAAAAAAAGTATAAGGCCTCCAAAACTCACAATCTTAATGGACAATAATACGTCAGTTCTTCCTGAGATAACGCGGTGGTAAATCTTCGCCTTCAATTTTCGGGATAAGTTTCGGGATAAGTTACCCAAACTTATCCCGACCCAAATTCCGACTTAGGGTTTTTTTCACTGCGCCACCTCTCGCGAACGTCTGACAAACATCCGAGAGTATGACTGTCTTGAAAGAGCTTCTCAATTAGCCGTTTGGAATCTCCATAAAATTGTAGTTCCCTATCCCTACCATTCGTTCCTAAACGAAAAACTCACACAAAACGAATGGTTGTGAGAAGCTAGGCCTAGGGTCCCTCCGGGCCTGTCGCGCCATCTATTTTTTTTTTTAAATCTTCGCCTTTGCTTCGATGTGTGGCACCTAGGACCGTCCTGTTTAAGCTACATGCCAATAAATTGTCTGCCAAAAAACTCGGTTATCATGGCCTTGGTCTACAGAGGTAGGTTTACATAACCGCTCGTTTGTATTAAGGTTTTACCTTTGAAATCTGGATGAGAGGGACCTACTATTTTAAGCTAAATTGAGAAGCTTCCACGGTATTACTATCTAATCTACTGTTGTATATTTGACAGACGTTCGTGGAAGAGGACTTATGCCTTTAGCTCAATTTTGAATTTAATACACAAAACTCTGGTAGACTGCCTTCGGCCAAACCGCTAAAAACTAAGAAATTGTATTTAATGAGTTGATATATGTTATGAAATAAATAATTAACTAACCAGGCGCAGTGGTTAGTGTGTTGGACTACTAAGCGAGGGGTCTTAGCCGCAGGTTCGAATCCCGCAAAAACCCAAATTCCAACTTATGTTTTATTCCACTGCGCCACCTCTCGTGAACGTCTGACAAAAATTTGAAAGTACGACTGTCCTGAAAGAGCTTCTCTGAATCGGCATAAAATTGTAGATCCCTACCATTCGTTCCTAAAATTAATTCACACAAAACGAATGGTTGTGAGAAGCAGAAGCTCCCTACGGACCTGTTGCGTCAACTATTTATTATTTTTTGTATTTTTAACTAACTAAAATTACTTAAAACTAACGTACGATGTTTCCAATTCTATGCAATAAACGTATTTGATTTTGTTAGAGAAAATTGCAGAACACGATGCTCAACAAGGGTAGTCTAAGAACTCGCGTTGTTCGTTGAACATGCGCAAGACACGAAATTTTGAAATATTTTTCTGCTCAACACGTTGCTCAACTTCTTGTAGTTTTCTGGCTGACTTCAGTTTGTATTGAATGCGATGAAATTTATTGAGCCACTGGAATCAATCAACTCACAGACAGACGTTCATTCATGGAACTTTTTTTTTCGACAATTGTCTAAACAGTACAAGAAAGAAATCTAGAGCTAAACAGCGCAGATCGTCGCAGAGCCACCAGGAATAAACATATGCATTCCCCCTTACCAAACAGACGATGAGCCTCATTGGGGTCGTTAAGTCATTAAACGTTATTATTACTGGTAACAGCTGACCAGAGATGTATTCTAAAAGCTAATCGAAGGACAGAACAAGTTCTAAATGCGCCTACAAAATTGTTGAAGAGTTGAATAAATTGTTGGCCAAAATTGGGGCATTTAATAGACGACGGGCATTACTTTCAATTTAAATTGTTGAATTAATTGTTTCACAAAACGACAAATTGTTATTGTTATGTGAAAGGGTTTGTTGTACTGCGACCTGTTGGTCTATTGTACCCCCTGCTTACGCCTCAGAGAGGTATAACCCCTCATAATATAATTCCTTTCGGAATAATTTTAGTGGTTCTTTCTCCTTGGCGGAAGAAATCCAAATCCAGTCCTGGTTCCTTTAAGAATCTAAGGATGAGAGCTGGATCCAGTGACAGTATTTCCTCTTCAGATAGTTGGTGCTTGCCCAAGTGCGCCACATGATCCCGGCAAGTGTTCTGGGATTTCACTGGACTCATCGCAGAATCTGCAGATACCTTCTTCAGATATACCCAGTTTCCTGAGGTGTTCCTTGAGTCTACAGTTTCCCGTTAGGAACCCCGTTAGGATACGGAGGTTGTTTTTGCTCATGCTGATGCAAGCTTGGAATCTTTTCCGGTTGTATTGCCCCAGAAGTTTCTTGATCTGCCTCATGCCCTGAGTGTCATGCCAGGTTTTTGTCCTGTTTTCTTTCTCTAGTTTCCTAAATTCTTCTTTGAGGGTGTGATCCCCTATTCCACAGAATGGTTCAGGACCTATGAAAGTTTGTGATGCTCCCTTTCTTGCTAGGGAGTCGGCTATTTCATTACCCTCTATTCCTACGTTGCCAGGCACCCAGCAGAGGGTTTTTTTGTTTCTCCTACCCAGTTCATTAAGTTTTTGTAGGCATTCTCACACAAGTTTGGATTTAATGATGTAGGAATTAAGTTCCATAACTGCAGCCTGGCTGTCAGACATTATAGCTATGTCACAGTTGACTTTGTTTCTGTCGAGGTTGATTTGGACACATCTGCCTATGGCATAGATTTAAGCCTGGAAGATGCTGGTATTTTTGCCCATTGGTTCAGAATATTTGGTTCCAGGCCCAAATACTCCCGCTCCAGTTTCCTCATCAGTCGATCCATCTGTGTACCACTTCGTTGTGTGATTGCTCAGTCTGTGAATTGTGGATTCGTTGCTCCAGTTCTTCTTATTGCAGAGGTTAGCAACAAAGTTCTTTGAAAATTAAATCTTTTGATGACATCGTCTCTAGGAAAGGCCAATAATGGATGTTTCTTGAGTAGTGCGTCAAGCTGTCTCAGTGTGATGCACTTTTCTCTTCCTACTCCTTCTTTGGCCATTCTTAGAACCGTTTTACTTGCACATTCCTCAACCACGAGGTGCAGTGGAGTTAGTTCCAGTAGAACTTCCATAGCTGCGATTGGGCAAGCTCTCATGGCCCCTGTAATACATAGGCATGCCAGTCTTTGCACTTTATTGAGTGTCTTCCTTGTGGTGGATAGACTGGTTCTTTTTGCCCATGCAATTGCGCCATACGTGATCATTGGTCTCACAATAGCAATGTACATCCATCTGAGGATGGTCGGGCTGCATCCACAGGATTTGCCAGCTAGGCCTCGGCAGATCATTAAAGCCCGCGTTGCTTTCCCGGTTATCTCCTCTGTGTGTTTTTTCCAGACGAGTATGCTGTCCAGTTTTAGTCTCAGATATTTCACTTCAATGTACCCGATAGCCTTATCGGCCTCAGCCGTTCAAGTTTTCTTTTCCTCGTGAATGGTACTATTGTTGTTTTTGCTGGATGTAGGTTTAGCCCAGCCGTTTCGCACCAATCACGAGTTATTTCGAGTCCCACTTGTATGGTTTTTCGAGTAGGTAATTGACTTCAATGGAAGGTTAGGTCGATCGCAAATTGTAATAGCGTATAAGGCAAGTTTGACTGTGATACGATTTTCGAAACAAATTTTCACAATATGCAATCTATTAATGGTAAAACGTCAAAACATTCTGAGCGCCAATCATCTGACAGCTGTCAAACTAATTGGCACTAAAAATATTATTGCCAATTTAAAAGCCAAACTTCTAAAAGAAAATCCATTTCCGAGAGCCTATAGATTGGGATTTTAGATTGATTGTTGACATTAAATTTCTCGATTTTTCACTTGAAACTAAAGCAAGCTCAGTTCAGACTCACCCTCAGACAATTGCTGTTTTTCTTTTTCTTTTTTAATAAGTCTGGCAGTGTTTATGGATTAACAAAACATTAACTGAAGAAGTGTAGCCTAGTAAATTGACACCTATTCCATGTTCCTCGTCAGATGCGCAATTGATCTTGATCCCTGACGTACGGATGTTCATTCACAAATCACAGGTTGCTCAATTTATATTTTTATGTATACACTGTCATTTCGTATAAATACTAATAGTACTATAATGCAAATGATTACTGAGCTGTAATGACACATTGTGCTGTAGACACTTCCTGGGTAGAGTTCGCATCGCTTCAAGGCGGCAATCAATCCGCCACCGCTGCAGAGATTTATAGTAGCGATCGTCATTTGACACATGACACTCGTAGTATACCTATTCAAAAAATGAACGGTGTTTGGGGTCAATTTGAATAAATTAAGAAATAATGGCTGCGTACTGCGTTCCTCTGCCCGCTAGATGAATACACAAAAATTGACATTTCACCAATTGCGCTAGAAGTCTAGCACTTTTTGTGAAATGACAATTTTTTGAGTTTGACATGCCGCTATTCATCTAGCGGGCAGTGGAACGCGACCATTACTTCTTAATTTATTCAGATTGACCCCAAACACCGTTCCTCTTTTGATGCCAACAATTACTTCATGTTACTAACTACGATGCGTACGTGTACGACAGCTGGCTTAAGTACAAATACAAATGTTTAACGATTTATTCTTAAACTGAATATAAACTCGGCAGTTAATCAATTTGAAATCAAATGAAGATTTCAATTTAATTACCTCGTCGGCATTGGTGTTGTTTTTGCGACAAAAGCACTATAACAATTAATCTAGCTTATTATACAAATGAAGCGGTATAGATGGGCGGAAAAGGTCAAACGGATGATCTGACATTCGGAATATTTTGCAAACAAAAAAAGTTCATCTTTGATAGATGTACACGTATATGTACAATGTACATACGTCATGGTCGTATGTTGATTGGGTGCATGATAATATTAGGAATATTTCAGGTTGATTGGATTACATTACGGCAATGGGATTATGGTTGATTGCAATTGATGTGGAATACTAACCGGACTGGGTGTTAAATTTATGCAAATATCCATGGTGACATAAAGATAATTATTATTGTGTCAATCAGTCATTTGGGGTTTGATGTTTTATTTAATTTAACGCCTTTAGTTGAAAATGCATAATTTAGTTTGCGAAAAAACGTATGCTTTCTATAAAACATTGAATTAACGGCGTGAATGAAATAGATTTAAGTTGTTCATTTATCCTGTCAGTGAAAAGTGTGAAAATTTTTATCAAAAATGTTGTTTTGATACCTTTGTCTAATTCGTAGCTGCTAAAGAGCTTTAGAAACACGGAGGTCCAAAAAATCTGATCAGTCTCCATCTTCTTACATATGGATTGGGGTGTTGGCAAGGTTGACCTGCACTATAGAGAGCCCTTCAGAATTAACACAGTTCGGCATTTTCTAGTGCGATATTCAAATTTCCTCGCATCCAGTTAGTTCGACGGAACTGAAGCAGTAGCTATGTACATAGGTCTACTTAAGTTTCATCCGATTTCACTTTTTTAAATAAATACATCACTAAACGTAGACTTCCGAAAGGTAGGTATATCAAACTAAATATTTAACTGATTGGGAGAAAGTTGAGTTTAGTTTAGTAGAATATTTTTGTTTTTGCAATTCTCTCGTGGCTGGTATCGGTCATTTCGGTTTGCATTTTAAAAATAAAATTTAATGGGCTATACGAACCTGTTAAATGTTACCTTTAAAATGCAAACCACAACGTACGATATCCGCAAAGAGGGAATAGCAAAAACGAAATATTCCACAAAATTATCCCGTTCCTATTCAAGTGAGCGGTTTTATTGTACTTATGTATATCTTACAAATCTAAATTTGTGTTGGCACGTCACGGTTTGTTTGCCAAAAAGGGCAAATAAGGCCCCAAAAATAAAAATAAGGGCCGGAAGTTGGGATAAATTTTCATGATGAAATGAAATAACAAATAAGGCACCAAAAATAAATTGAAATCTACCCCAAAATTGCAAATGAAATTATTCCCCATTTTTAAAATGGAAATTATGCCTCAGTGCAATGAGGCTTTTATTTTTAAAAAGAGTTCGTCCGATGGTAGAAATTCTACCATTATGTTGACCTGGCAAATACACAACATATCGGAAAACAAATTACAGACAGCATTTGCACAATCTTCCCAATAAAAAATCCAGCGAATATGTTGTGTTTAAGAAAGTGAAAGTTGTTCTTAACTATTTCCCTTCACCTATCTCTCAGCCCTATTGCGAAGATCAACTATCAATCGGTTGATGATTGACAAATTTATCAATTAAAATTGATGTTGGTATTGCGAAAAATAATTGACAAATATATAACCTGTGAACATAACGCCAAAAATAAAGTTATTGTGAATGAAAACTCAACTTTGACAGTTCTAAAATATTTTTGATTTGAAGAGTGATCGTTAAGGATTTTGCAAATAATCTAATTAAACAATAATGACGAGTGTTACAAATCTGTAAAAATGTATTGAAAAATATGTCATCAGTGGAATTTTCGAATTGCAAAATGTATATACATAATAGCCTTTAAGTAATAACAACAATAACATTTAAAAACGATGATGTTCAACATTTTCGTTTAAGAGCCGTCCTTATTAACCCCGAAATTGCGATTGATAGAAAAATTGACAACTACCAATAAAATTGTTGGAGATTGACTGATTGATTTTGCTGCGGGACGTAATGTTACCATAGCTAGCTCACGGTTTCCTCACCTCAATATACACAAAGGAAATTGGCGGTCACCTGACCATAAAACCGTCAACCAAATTGATCACGTTGCGATCGACGCAAGGCACTCCTCCAGTATTCTAGATGTCCGAACTTTCCGAGCGGCCAACATAGACTCGGACCACTACCTTGTTGAAGCCAAGGTACGGATGCGGATATCCCAGACTCCACAACAACGAGAAAATACTGTGAGGAGATTTAACGTTGGACGGCTACAAATGCAACAAACCGCCAGAACCTTTGCCGATTGCGTATCCCTCAACCTCTTGAGAAGTCCTATACTCCCAGCATCAAGTGCCGAAGACCAGTGGCGCCGATGCCAAGAAGCCATCAAAACCGCCGCAACTATTGTGCTCGGTTTCACCAGCCCACCCCCTCGAAACCCCTGGTTTGACGAAGAGTGCCGGCAAGCACATGCAGCAAAACAAAGTGCATACGAAGCGTCGCTGCATAGAAGGACGAGAGCAGCTCGTCAGCTCTACGAGCAAAGAAGGAGGGAAGAACATCGGCTTCTCCGGAGAAAAAAGAGAGAGCATGAGAAGCGCGCGATCGAGGATATAGAGAGGTGTTACTCCAGGAACAATGTTCGGAAGTTTTACCAAAAGGTAAAAAGAACGTGTCATGCCAACAAGACCCGAACGGAGACCTGTAGCGACGAGCAAGGAAACCTTGTAGTAGAGGACATGGAAAAACCATTTCTGCAGACTGTTAAACGGCGAAGACGACACAAATTCCGCTGTTAGGCAGAACGAACCATTCAACCTGGACGATGACAGCCAAGATTTCCGTCCACCTGACCAAAATGAAGTGAGGATAGCAATATCTAAGCTTAAATCCAATAAGGCTTCTGGTCCAGACGGATTACCTGCCGAGCTCTTCAAGGCAGCCGGAGATGACTTGGTAGAGTGCATACACCAACTCATCTCCAAGATTTGGTTAGAGGAAAGTATGCCTGATGAATGGAACCTCAGCATCGTTTGCCCGATCCACAAGGAAGGAGACTCTCTAAATTGCGCCAACTATAGAGGCATTAGTCTCCTTAACACTGCGTATAAGATCATGTCTGCTGTACTATGTGAACGCCTGAAACCTTTCGTCAACGATCTGATAGGTCCCTATCAGTGCGATTTTAGGCCCGGTAAGTCCACGACCGATCAAATATTCACACTACGGCAGATCCTGGAGAAAACCCAAGAAGTCCAGATCGATACTCACCATCTTTTTATCGATTTTAAGGCCGCATATCACAGCATTTATAGAGACCATCCCTGCCAAACTTGTCAGATTGTGCAGAATTAAGATGGAGAACGCTCGCTGCTCCGTAAAGGTCGGAAACAATCTCACCGAGACCTTTGATGTCAAAAAAGGATTTAGACAAGGTGATGCGCTGTCATGTGACTTCTTCAACATCATTCTTGAGAAGATTGTGCGAAACTCACAAGCCAACACCAGAGGCACAATTTTCTATAAGTCTGTGCAACTGCTTGCATACGCTGACGACATTGACATTGTTGGTACAACACAGCGAGCTGTCACTGGTGCGTTTGCAAGTATTAGTGCAGAAGCGGCAAAAATGGGTTTAGTGGTGAATGAGGGTAAAACAAAATATATGCTGTCAACAAGGAGGGACGTACAACATCGACGAATCGGGCAGAACGTCACGGCAGACAGCTATAACTTTGAGGTAGTTAGGGACTTTGTATACCTCGGCTCCGCTATAAACTCTGATAACGACATCACATCAGAAATCAAACGAAGAATCACACTTGCCAACCGCTGTTTCTTTGGCCTAAGACGGCAACTGATAAGTAAGGCCTTGTCGAGAAATACTAAGGAAACTCTGTATAAGACCCTCATCATCCCAGTCCTGCTTTATGGTGCAGAAGCATGGGCGCTATCAAAGGCGGATGAAGATCTCCTTGGTCGTTTCGAACGCTAAATTCTTCGAGTGATTTTTGGTCCCGTTTGCGTTGACGGGCTTTGGAGGAGAAGATTTAACAGCGAACTCTACGAGCTGTACAGCGACATCGACCTAGTCAGAAAAGTACGCATAAGTCGTCTAAGATGGCTGGGACATGTAGAGCGAATGGACACCAACGCTCCGGCCCGAAGAGTCTTCGATTCTAACCCGGAGGGACAACGCAGTAGAGGAAGACCTCGCCTTAGGTGGCACGCGCAAGTGGAAGGGGACTATAAACCAACTTGGAGTGCGCAACTGGAGGCAGTTAGCCAAAGATCGCGCTAACTGGAGAGGCGTATTGGTTGAGGCCCAGGTCCATAGAGGAACCAAACTAGAGAGCCAACTGAGAGCAGAAACGGTACATTTGCCCACAAACTTCCTATGACCTTGTACAGCCTAGGAATTTCCTAAGTATTAGTGCCTGTACAAATCAAAGGAGCGCCATTGCTGCCGCACGCATACTGAGGCAATTCCTAGGCAGGAAATGGACTGTCAATCGGGCGGCCATTACTAAGTTGGATTTAAGTGGGGGCGACTGTGTTCGTCATTTTTGGTGCCGATTAGTTACACGGCGTTCACATCGCAGTTCAAGTTAAACATTTTTAAAGTTTATGAATTTGTTGGAAAATCGAATTTCGGATATAATATAGGTACCTAATATAATTTCATCACAATGTCAAATACCTTTTAATAATCATTTGTCAATATCAGAAATCCATCTCATGTTATTAATCAGAGAAAAATGAACTAATACGGTTTTTTGCACTTTTGCTTTTTTTTTGTGGATTTTAATCTCTTAACTTCAATATTTAAACACAATGTAGGGGAAACAGTTTGTATGCCGTGGGAAAAACATATTTCAGTTTAAACATATTTTACAATCTCTAATTGATGCGTAAAATGCATACTTACACAACATAAATATGTGCAAACATGAATTTGTTAAAATCAAAAAATTAATTCAATATTTTTGTTCCGTAGGTATATATGTAGGTACTTTTGCTCTCAAATTAAGCGTTAACTTTTTTTCAGAGTCTGGATAAATTTTCGAATCTTTATTTCTGAGCGAAATTCACACCTACTTACACTAACACCAAACATTTGTCGTTTGTCAAATTGAAAGTGTGTTATTTTACGTTTTAACAGACGACAAGTCTGTAATTAGTAATTCAAAATAAACTTTATTTTCAAAAAAAAAAAAATGTTTGCAATAATAAGCTACCATAAATTTAATGTCGAGACTGAAATTTGTTAAAAGTATTGCGCTATATCTACAAAACACGAAATAGAACATGAGAATACCTACATTAAACAAAATTATTTGGATTCTCACGATTGAATACGCCAAATCCGAAATCGGAAATTATATCGCAAAATCCAATTAATTACCACATTATTAGGCGTGTTTTTTTGAGCTTCAATATCAGCAAACCAAAGAAAAGTAGGATTTTCAGCACGCAATTCCAACAACTACTAAGAATCCTCATAGTGTCAAATAGAGCGTAGTGGTGGTAATTAAGAGCTGAAAATCCTACTTTACTTTGATTTGCTGAGATCGAAGCTCAAAAAAACAGGCCACGCACTTGTATTGATAGATCTGAGAAAATATCTACATAGATTCGCAAAAGTGCTCTGAAATCTGTGCCTTGATTTTGTGCGGTTTTTGTCGCAATTGCGGTTGCGGAAAGGGTTCACGTATAGGCGGATTCTATAAATGTGTGCGTGATGTCGAGAACTGACAGCTTCCAATATTTCCTGTTCTATTGTAGCCTTGTTCCTGAAAATTCCAGGCGCACTTTCCCATACGCAACCTATTTAGGTTGCGAGAAGGATGTCGGATGAGAAAAACTGACAACAGCGTGACCGTTGTGCGACAATTTGGTACTTTTTCCGAGGACCCCGACACAATTTGTTGCTAATTTGTTCCTTTTTGTTAGTTGGAAAAGACACTTCGGGGAGTTTTCAAAAATTTTGATTTCAAAAAAAATATGTTTAGAATATAAAGCTGTTCCCAACATAACAATATTTTCGGTTAAAACGAGCTAATACTTGTTACATATTGTGAGAAAATTCTAAATTTGCTGAAGAGCTTCAGAAAAGGCACTTTTTTCTTGCATTTTTTTTTCTGTGCAACTTTTTAAAACTAAATTGAACGAGATCTTAAAATGTGGATATAATTATGAGTAGATATATTTATAGCCAATGTTTTATTCATGCTTATTTTGACATTCGAACGAATTCATACGAATGTCACTATTCGTTCGAATGGACTTGTGTGTATTTTGATAGACATTCGTTAGAATTGGCTATTCGTTCGAATGTCAAAATAAGCATGATTAATTATTATATATTTATAATACAAAACCAAGGCTTTAAGGTTTTCATTTTAAAATTTGTCATTCGAAAACGAATTGCATCTATTCTTTGAACGATCTTAAAAAAATCCCTGATGTGTTTTTGTTTGTTTAAGTTTTTTTTTTTTTTTTTATGTATGAAAATTTCTATGAAAATGATAAATTTTTATTTAAAACTACCTATAATTTATGACCCTTCTCTAACACTCAGGGCGGTGAAACAATAAAGGGCAATATTACTAAGGTTCAAATGCAATACGTAAAACGAAACCGTACCAATTTTCTTTTGCTTTTTTTGACCACTTAAACTTGATGTCTGACCTCAATCTGGATCTTAAAATGTTGCTTATGAATTATAAAGTTAGTTTATTAAATTCGTGTTTCCAGAATAAGAACTTATAAATTTGTCCGTACGAAAAGTACGAAATGTTTTCCGATCACAGAAAAATTAATACATTTTTTTTTTAGAAAATTGAAAGATAATTTGCTTATTTTTTGATAAACTAACTTTATAATTTATAAGCAACATTTTAAGATCAAGATTGAGGTCAACCATCAAGTTTAAGTGGTAAAAAAAAGCAAAAGAAAATTTGTACGGTTCCGTTTTACGTATGGCTATAACTGGGGCCTAAGGCTACTCTGCAAATTTTACAATTTTCGCACAATATTTTAACAATTGGCTTGCTTAACATTATAATAGTGTTGCGATACTCAACCGCGTTACGTTTTAAATATATTTACTTGGAAATCACAGTTGTTTAAAGAATTTGCGAAGTTCCTTTTTTAACTAAAAAAAGGGCAAAAGTACCAACAAATTGTATTAGAGTCATCGAAAAAAGTGTCAAATTTTTGCACAACGGTCACGCTGGTCCAGCGCGCGGTGCACTCACACATTCAAATCCGATTCGGAACGTTCCCTAGCGCAATTGCGACAAAAAACGCACAAAATCAAGGCACTGAAAAGATTGCTTTTTTTTTGTACCAATCGAATACCACATAAAGTTACTTTTGCCCTAGTGGAACCTTGGGCTTAACTTACATGTTGTTAACCTATTTATGGAACAACCCCCAAGGTTTATCTGCATGAATTCTGCTGTCAAAAATGTAATTCATATAAACAAAATTCAAAAGATCTTAAATGTGAATGGATGAACATTTTTTGGAACCGAATATGGATAGAGAACAAGTACAGCTATATAAAAAACCATACTCAACATTTCTTCGTGCTACATTTATTGTTATAAATGCATTTACAAATTATTTTTAATTGAAAAAGTACCACCGGGCGGCCATTAATTACACGTATTCACCGACAGGAAAAATAAGAGCGCGCGAGAGAGGGCTGTCATTCAAAATTTCCGGGGAAAATCGGGTAGGTGCACGGGAGTTGGCTCTCTAGTTATGGATACTCTCTGCCCAGGTCCACCCCGGACTGTAGCGCCACCTAAAGTAAAGTAAAGTAAGATTGACATTCACAATACCGATTTGCCAACCGACAATTGCTGCACGTTCACAGTCGATCAACACTTAATTGATAGTTGATCGTCGCAATACCATTTAAAGAAATTTATTTTTGTTTAATTTAATGTTAATGTTTAATTTATATTGATAAGTATCAACTATCAATTGATACTTGATCTTCGCAATAGGGGTGTATCTCTCTATATTAAGCAAAGTGGCAAAAAGTGTATGTTTCCTTCTGTCGCCTGTAATTTTTTTCTATCATATCTATAACCTGGCGGGTTTAGCTAGTTTATGTTAGTGGCGTAGCGAGGGGGCAGAGCAAGAGGGGCACAGGCCCCGGGCGATTATTAGTTATTATTATTATTATTATTATTATTTTTTTTTTTTTTAAATACCTATATAATTTATATGTATATTTATTAACATAATTTTGGCAAGTTCTGGTTAGAGGGCTACGAGTTTAAGCGCCTACTGTACTATTTTAAAAGCTCTTACAGTTTGCAAGATGTTTGAGTACGAGGAAACAGTGGGAGTTTCTGTTTTTCAATCTGTTTTCTGATTGCAAGTAGTGTTTGTGATAGATCGATATCCTTACATATATAAAGAGTATATGTACATTGTACGACTTCAGAGATATGCGGCACATTTGCTCAATCTAAATTTTGACAGATCGTAGTGTTCTTCTGTTTTGTATTGCGGTCAGTGCTGTTGAAAGTACTGCAAAAGCAATATTTGTATTGCTTTCGGGCGCTGCGTACTGCCGTACTGCTCACTTTTGTTTTGTACTGCATTTTCCTCTTTGTGTTGCTTTTTGTAGTTCGTTGTTTTCATTAATGTATCGAAGAAAATAGTACAGATGGCATCAATTTTTATGTTCTCATTCACAATCCACATCAACCTTCACAATCGAACTTTATTTTTGTGAATCATGCGATACAGTAAAATGTATTTGAAGATATTAACCCTGTCCAACTACAATCAGTTATTGCTATACAAGCAAATTCTAAAACCAGTATGGACCTAAAGCACCAGCATTACCACGCCAAACGAATTTCTAGAAAATGAAGGTCTTTTAAAATAATTAATTAAGTGCAAAGCAATAGGCTTCTTAACCACGTTAGCTTAGAAACAAGCGAATTATTAAACACAGACAATGTAATCAGGAGAATAAGGCGGATAACATTTTTTTATCTTAAAAAAAATTAGCTAAGGCAGAGAAATTTCGATATATTTTCTAACAAAAAAGTTCAGAAATTCGACAAACGAAGGGCTTTTCCTTTAACATTTATCAAATAATTCGTAAATATTTGGTCGATGAGTCGAACGGCTAGGTGCAATCTAATTCGGTATGGAAAAAGTCAGTGCTCTCGGGAGGTATTTTAGGTCAGTTTAGACAGAGTCCCTCCCTATTGCAGAAGCATCTCCCGCGTACCTTCTAGCTCTGAAATGCCTTTCAATGTTTTTCAATTCCTGTGAACCTCCAGACCTATTCATGACAATTTCAATAGTTTTAAATTTGGTAAATAATATCCGTGAATTCATTTTGAGGTACACTCTGCTTATCAAAGAGGTCATCAATGTCATCATATTCTTGTTCACCTAACTTAATCGTACTATTATGTATTAAGTTCAAAAAACTTAGTATTCTCTTAAAGAAACATCTGAATAAATTTCCAAACCGTCATTCTCCGAATCCTTTTTAGGCTGAAATGTCAAAAATTTAGTGCGACGGACAATAAAAACCAATTTAAATAGCTGTGGAGAGATTTTAGTATCGCTAACTATCTCAGTTTTTGAAACGCCATTTTTCAATACATATGACGGTAAAGCTATCCTATTCATATCATGTTAAAATTGTAACAAACATATTACTGTCAGTATTTGTGAGGTAATTCTTTTGATTTTGGTATCGATAGGACTTTACGATGCTGGTCATGTAGAAATTTTACGTTGATACAAATTTCGGATGTCTGCCTCGTTGTGCTTGTATGCGAAGGCAAAATCATTACTTTTCGAAAGCATTTGGAACGAAGTATTTTTATTACATCGCGAACCATTGTATTGTTGAAAAAAAAAAAAGTATTTCAACATATTTTTAAAAATTTGTTTGTGCGTACTGCTTTTGTCTTAAAATTATACAAAAAAAAACTTGAATACTGCTTTGGTTGTTTCCAAAACGACAGCACTGATTGCGGTGAGTGAGCAAGAGAAGTAAGAAAGGATGTTTTTTTTTAAATAAATAACTCGACGAGGAATACCTATAGAATCGAAAATTGTTGAAATTTGAGTGCTGAATTTTTGAAGTACCTAAGTTATTTTCAAAGAACAGCCGTTTTCTGTGACACCTATCCGCGGCGTGCTCTATGTCAAAATTTAACTGGAATTTTACATTTTAGCTAATATTTGGAGAGAAAAGTTGGAGTGCAGATAAAATTAAGATTATGTCGAAAAAGTCGCGTTTTTCAGTTATTCTGGTTATTCTGTTACGCTGTTTTTTCAGCCAGGTGTTATTTTTTAAATAAGAATAAAATTGGGCCCCAAAAATAATGCTGGCATTTGAAAAAAATAAATATAGCCCCAAAAGGTGAAATTGCACATGAAAATTGTACAATTTTTGGGGCCTTAATTCATTTTTGCTTTGGGGTCTTACTTCCTGGGGATTAATTTCGTTGAGCCGTCAGAAGATGCTCTGCTGGATTTTTGTGTAGCAATAGGAAGAGTATAGGCGTCTGTCTGATAATGCAATTGGACGTGATACAGTAAATCCTTCAATTTATATGCTGAAATTAAGTAAGACGTTCATGTTCTAAGACGACATGCTTTGCGAACATGCAGACAAATGATGAAGATCCAACACAAATTTTCAGAAGGTACCTATATGGATGCTATCCTAAACACCTATCCGCTGTTCGCCCTCTTTTAATGTAAACATTACTTATTGAAATCGTTTTCAATGGTAAAACACTGCTGCTTAAATCACCTTTGCTGGGGACAAAAACTTAATGATGCATGCTGAAGTCTTCTTCATAATTTACATGAACCTTTTAAAGGATAATCTGGTCGGTGGACCTATTAGCATTTTCCTCACATGGAGCATATCACTGAAATCCCGCAGCCAGCGACATCGTTCGCACCAACGTCAACTCTCGAACCTGAGAAGGAAAAAAATGATTTCAATTATTTATGACTGTATAAGCAGCTCTTTAAATAGTGATGAAAATGGAAGTCGTTGACTAGGATGCAGGAGGTAGGATGTAAATGAGATTGCAATATAAAATGACATCCTCGACATGGAATACAAAATGTCGTATGACCTTTGATTGAAATTCATGTAAGGAAGCTACGTCCCACGGTTGCTTTGTCGAAAAGGTACTTATAGGCATACGGTTCAACAGGGCTTACGATCTTCTTCAGGGTATCTTTATTTTATGTGTTCTCCTGCTCCCTTTTCTGGGTTCCGTCTTCAAATGTCTGCTTGTGCTGTTAATTGTAAAGCTCACGATATTCAAAATGGTATCTGGTGGGCTTGATTTTGTCGGGCTTCGAGTTGAGCTGTGTGAATAATGGTCAGCAGTTTTTTTAAGGTAGTCGTCTGTTTTATCTTTTATGAATAGGTAATTACTTCATTCACCATTAGGGTTGACCCAGACCGATACTGTGTCGAGTTCCTATAGGCTAATTCGGATCGACTTTTAGGCGAAAGATCCGTCGAACTTGTCTTGAATAAGGTCAGTGGGGCACCCTATCTCTTGCCTCTATAAGGACCCTAGTCTTCTATAAATACATATGATTAAGTACTCACTGTGTTGTTGCTTACAAACTATCCTATGGATTTGATAAAGCTCCCTATTTTGTCTATATGTGTGCTGGAAAGCTCGTCTAGGTCGTGGAAGAAGTGTCTCCATATGAATCTGTGCCTAATATGTTGGAGACCTGGGCAGTGACATAGGAAGTGGGTTGTGTCCTCAACAACTTCCTCATCACCGCAGCCTCTACAAAGTTCTTCTTCCGTCAAGCGTAACTTCTTCATGTGATACCGCAGAGTGTTGTGCCCCGTTAGGATTTCTACGAGGGTGTAAAGAGATTTTCTATCCTCTCGTAGGAGGCTCTCAGTTCTGGCTTCACTGAAGGTTGGCCATAGCATTCTTGTGGTATGACAAGTTTCTAGTGCGGTCCATCTTGCGTTCGCCTCTCTTGTGACCTTTCTCCCTGCTTCAAGCATGATTGAGCAAGGCGAGATATTCACAGAGGCATCAGCTTGTTCTGATACAGCTGTCGAACCTAGTAAAGCTAATTCGTCCGCTTTCTGGTTGCCAGGAATGCCTTCATGTCCCGGAACCCAGCAGAGTAATACCTTATACTGAGTGCCAAGAACCCTTAGTTCTTCGCGACAGCTTGTGAAAAAAGCTTTGATTTTATTTCTACTGCTGTTAATGCTTTTATTGCGGCCTGGCTGCCGATAAAGAAGGTAATACCTTCAGGTGGTATTGCCCTTACCACAGACTCACGGGCTGCTGTTGTCACTGCCAGGACCTCTGCTTGGAAGACACTGCTGTGGTGGTCAGGGAGACGTACCGATTTTGATATACCCAGCGACTCAGAGAAGACGCCTGACCCTACCCCGGTTTCCATTTTTGATCCGTCCGTAAAAACGGTTATGGATTGCGTGTTAGGTATGAGTCCGTCTCTCCATTCTTCCCTGCTAGGATATGCGCTGGAGAAAGGTCTTGTGAAATCTAAGTATGGCGGAATGTAATCTGTGTTAGGTACATAGCCAAAATATTTCAGTAGGATCAAAGAATGCCCTTTTTCATTTAGTTTCCAGCTTACTGATTGGCTTATTCTCATGGCACTAATGGCGGCTGAACATTGTATAAAGATATCTAGCGGCAGCAGATTGAGGATAGCCTCAAGACCTGCAGTTGGAGTTGTCCTCATCGCGCTGGTGGTGCCAATACACGTTAGTCTTTGTACCTTCGTAATGGCCTTTAGGTAGGTGGCTTTGTAGATTGCCGGCCACCATACGAGACTGCCATAGGTCAGTATGGGTCTTACTATAGCCGTGTACCTGTACATCCACAGTTTAATTTTAGGAGATGGTCCCCAGGTTTCCCCAAAATTCTGCTGCAGGAGTAAAAGGCTACTGTGGCTTTTTTTTATTCTTTCATGTGTTCAATTTCCAGTTTAGTTTTTTGTCCAGTACCAAGTATTTTGCACTGTCGGATATTCTGAGGGGTATACCGCCAACAGAAGGTGCGACAAACTGTGGTAATTTTCTTTTGTTAGTGAATATAACCACTTCAGTCTTCTGGGGATTTAAATTTAGACCGCAGTTCCGGGTCCAGATATCGAGGGTTTTGAGAGCGCCTCCAATTTGTTCGGAGAGTGTTGCAAGGCACTACGTCATCAGCATAAGTCGTTGTTCTGACGCCACTGTTTCTAAGATGCATAAGCACCTCGTTTAGAACTATGACCCACAGCAGTGGGGATATAACCCCACCCTGATGAGTTCCTCTAGAGGCGTAAGCTTCTCGCTTAGAGCCCCCAAGTTCAGCTATAATTTATGTTTGTCTTCGAGTATGCTAACAATCCAGTTGATAATTAGACTATCAATGTTAAGCATACTTAGTGTTCTGGGTACGGCATCCGTTTTGACATTGTTAAACGCACCTTCAATGTCCAAGAAAGCCGCTAGGGTGTACTCTTTATCGTTTAGAGTTTTTTCAATTGTGCCGACTACACAGTGTAGCGCGGTTTTCACACTTTTACCTTTAGGGTAGGCATGCGGGGCCGGTGATAAATCTTCCGAGCGTAGCCTGCTACGAATGTGTATATCTATCAGCCGTTCTAATGTTTTCAGTATGAAGGAAGTGAGGCTTATTGGTCTGAAGTCTTTTGCGTTTGTGTGACTTGGCCTTGCCAGCCTTGGGTATAAAAATGACCTTCACTTTTCTCCATGTTCTTGGTATATACCCCTGTGTGAGACTGCCAATGTAGAGCGCTGTCCGGTATAAAGGGTTTCTCCTGATACCGTTTTCTTTTCAACCTCCTTCCCCCTCATTTCCCTTATAGAAGGCAGACGGGTATTTTCTTCCTTCCACTAGAAGATCGACTGGTGCCACTCCTGCGACCTGGAGAACGACTATTTATGAAAACCCATCCAAGAAAGCTCAAATCCTCTTCACAAAGAATCTATTGATCTCCACCGATAAAAAATTCCTTACCAGCAGACCTCCTGCGAATACGCTGCATGAATATTATTCAAATCTTACATAATTCACCACCCAAGGTCCTTGCTATAATCAATTTGTTCTCTGTTCTCTCTTTCTAGCATTTGTGCGCACAATTCATCACTACGTCGAGATTACTTATGCATACATCAGAATATGGTTATTCAATGGTTAAGTAAACTTCCACCCAACCTACGTCTGTCATCAATTGCGAACACCATTGAGCAGAGATTTATTTATTGGAAAAACAAAATACACAAGACATAAACAAAATCACACCTCCAGTCGGAGTTTGGAGAACTCACCTACCTTCGTCAGCGTCACCCCATCGAAACAAATCGTATTCACAGAATTTTAAACGAACAGTGTGCTTCTTAGCAACAAACAAACCGCTAAATTAAATACAAAAAAATACTAACCTAATGATAAATAAATTGTAAGGCTCTTACAGCATAAATAAACTCGAGGCGGACGGAGTGCTACGCAGTGTGGAGGTGGTTTTTGGCAAAGTAAAAGTCTGGAAGTTGGTCAAGCAGGGAGGCTATAGCTCATCAACGGCTGTCCCTGTTTCAACCAAGTTTGCGTCATGGAGCCTATCCGATGAATATCTATGTTGAAGACGGCAAAGCGAGTCTAGAAGTCGAAAGCGAAGAATATGAATACAAATTGAACTGAACGCGTCGATGAATCAAATTAATCGTTTGATAAGAATTTATGAACTTATATACAGGTCATGCTCATGGAATGATGCGGGCGTGTGGCGGCCAAGTCAAGTTATGCGGATTTTTGTATCCCAATTCGATATGCAGACAACGTTCGCATCGAATAGCTGAGGCGAATTTCCTTTTTTTTTTTTGGCATAGAAATATGACAGCCAACTTCATTTTTGTTAGTTTTTTTTTTTAGCTGATAATACATACGACATACGAGTACATTTCTATTTTCAATATTAAATTGTATAGATTATTCAAAAAAACAGAATAAATTAACGATAAACATTATTCATGTTTCGATATGCTTGTCGCGTTTTTGTTGATGGTTGCTGTTTTATCGGGCGACTGATTTATGGGAGCGTGAACTTATGGTATGTATATTTGCTTAATTAGGGCTGGCACGTAACGTAGTAGTGCATTACGGTATCGATTGGGCTGATCGGCCCATTGCTTGGAATTTTTATTTTCACACGTTCACGAATGCCATTCAAAATGACAGTTTCAATTCAAGGGAATTTTGTCATTTATAGTTTAAAGTTAAACAAGAGGTATGGCACACGGCGGCGGCGTTATAGTTCAATCTGGTTGCTGCACTGCCTTGTAGTGGAAAAAGGGACATAGGTGCAAAGGGTGTCCCAAAATGCATGCCAGATTGGAATCTGCCGCCAATTGTGCGGTAACAACAAAAACAAAAAAGTTTGACAGCTGATAGTTTAGGGCAAGTACATATAAACAGGTGAAAGAACAATAAATGTGTTTTGTTTTCAATAGGTTCATTCGCGTACGCGGTTTCAATCGAACGCAATCGCACAAAGTTTATGCACGTTCTCATCAAGAATGTCAATGAAGAAAATATTAGCGAAATAACGAGTAACGACTAACGACTAACGAGTAGTTAGTAATAAGGTTTATTTAATAGTGCGCGGATCCAATAAACAGAAACAGAGGGAAAACACGTCTTGCAGTTTTGATGGTTAACAGAAGAGAGAGATTTTTTTAATTAAGACTAGCGTGCCCGGCAAACTACTACCCGGCAGACTATTTGACTAATATAACACTATTTCACCTGAAAATATTTTTTTTTATCCAAAATATCTTTTGACAAACAAGATCTCACTGTACACTACTATCATCAAAATTAAAAAAAAAACTCCCCGTACAAAAATTATGGAAAATCAATTTTCGCGAACATCATAATACCGCTTTAAAATTTTCCAATTTTTTTGCCGTATGAAACTTCCTTAGGCGTAAACAAACCAAACAAAGAAAATATAGCTCAAATCGGAAGATCCGTTCGTGAGTTATGGGCGGTCTTAAGGATGCAACTTTATTTTATATAATGGGTGATTTTTTAAGAGGTTTAGAACTTTTTTTAAAAAAAAAAACACAAAAAGTTCGAAAAAACGAATGAAATATTTATTTGAGTCGATAGTTTGAACCTTGCAATTTAATGTTTAAAGATAATTTCGTGCAAATGTTGACCGCGGCTGCGTCTCAGGTAGTCCATCCGCTGAGCCCAATTTTGGCATACTCTTTCACACATATCGGCCGGTATCTCACGAATGAATGCATGGATGTTGGCTTCCAGTGCGTCAATCGAAGCGGGCTTGTCCCTATACACATTAGCCTTGACATACCCCCACAAAAAATAATCTAATGGTGTCAAATCGCACGATCTAGGCGGCCAATTGACCGGCCCGAAACGTGAAATTAACTGTTCACCAAACTCGCCTCGCAATTGCGCCATTGTTTCGCGTGCTGTGTGGCATGTGGCACCGTCTTGTTGAAACCACATATCATGCAAGTCAAGAACTTCCATTTCGGGCAAAAAAAAGTTTGTTATCATCGCTCGGTAGCGTTCACCATTGACAGTAACGCTGCGATTCGCATCATCTTTGAAGAAATATGGCCCAATAATGCCGCCGGCCCATAAACCGCACCAAACAGTGGCTTTTTCGGGATGCATTGGTAGCTGTTGCAATGCTTCTGGCTGATCTTCACTCCAAATGCGGCAATTTTGCTTATTTACGTACCCATTCAACCAAAAATGAGCCTCATCGCTGAACACAATTTTTCGATAAAAAAGCGGATCCTCGGCCAGCTTTCCAAGAGCCCATTCACCAAAAATTCGGCGTTGTGGTAGGTCGGCTGGCTTTAGTTCTTGCACAAGCTGTATCTTAAAAGGCTTTACGCACAAATCCTTCCGCAAAATTGTCCACGTAGTGCTGTAACAAAGTCCTAACTGCTGGGAACGGCGCCGAATCGACATTTCGCGGTCTTCTGTCACACTAGCTGATACGGCCGCAATATTTTCTTCACTACGCACAGTACGTAAACGTGTTGGTGGTTTAATGTCCAACAAAGTAAATTTTGTGCGAAATTTGGTCACAATCTTCCGAATAGACTGCTCAGAAGGTCGAGAATGCCGATCATAAAATGGAAGCAGCGCGCGATGAACATTTCGAACCGAGCACGAATTTTGATAGTAAAATTCAATAATTTGCAAGCGTTGTTCATTTGTAAGACGATCCATGGTTAAATTGCAAACCAAACTGAAGCTGTTTGACAGTGACACAAGGTACTAAACACACGTCAGCTGTCAAAACCAGTGTTGCCAAAACCAAACCAGCTAAAAAATCACCCGTTATATAAAACTAGCTGACCCGGCAAACGTTGTTTTGCCATGTTTATTATTTCTATGAAATATTTTTTAGTTCAATATACATAAAACATAACTATCTACTATAAGTGTGCGGGGATGTACTTATAATCGAAAACGTTATAAATGTTTCTTGTTTATAAGCAATCTTCATATCATATGACATTGCAAGCGAAACAAATTCACTCAACAAAATATTTATTAATATATAATAATTTGTTCGAATATACTATAGATATTTGTGACATAAATATTTGTTAACTATTAATAAATACTTATTAACAATTAATAAATATACTTTCTTCCCAAATAAATATTTATTGAATGTTAAAAAATATTAATTTAAATTTAATAAATTAAATAATTGTCTTTAAATAAATTATTAATAGTTAATAAATTCTTCTATCAGTGACAGTGCCATAATATTGTACTATTTGACTTACCTTTCACAATAATAAAACAGGTATATTTATTAGAGATGCCACGAATAGTAATTTGGCCGAAGCGCCGAATATTCGGCGGCCGAATGTTGCAAACTATTCGGCCGAATACCGAATAGTGAAAAATGTGGCCGAATACCGAATAGTTGCCGAATATTCGTGGCATCTCTAATATTTATTAACGACGTACACGTTTTCGTTTTGATTTAAAACTATTTCCAAAAAATATATACAAATACGGTAATGGCCGCTGTTGGCGGGAGCTTACAACACGTGTTTATTTATATGAGATCACTTAATTAACTGAGAGCTAAAATTGTCTTTGTCAGATTAAAAAAATTTAAATAAATAATTACTGCACTGGAAATAAATGGTAAATTTACGATGACAGTAAAATTAACATGAGAGTTGCACAGAAAAATTAGAATAATAGGTATAACAGTCACTGCTACCATTGATGAACAAATAAAACCAATAACAAATGGCTGAAAAATGTATAGTGAGTAAGACAGGAGACCGGGTTCATCGTCATCCCTACTCCGTGATGTTTGCTGGATGAGTGGTGACACCTGGCGGGCATACCTGATCGATTGATAGTTGATCATTTCTCGACCGGCGAGGGCGGGAGGTTGATCGTAGAGGGGTGACAATTTAGGGTTGTATGTATTTGTGTATGCTGTGTCATAAAAAATAAAAACAAAAAATGTTGTTTTTAAAAAAAAAAAAGAATTTAGGGGTGGACCACCCTTAACATTTAGGGGGATGAAAAATAGATGTTGTGCGATTTTCCAATCTATCCGATATACACGCTAAGATTCACGAAAATCGGTCGAGCCGTTTCGGAGGAGTTCAACCACGCACACCGTGACACGAGAATTTTATATATTAACGCTCAAAAAAATAGGCGTGGCAATGAAAAGAATAGCCTATGTATTTCTCAGTATCTTAAGGAGCATTTCAAAAAAAGTTTCATCGAAATCTGTCCAGTAGTTTTCACGCCATTAGGTAACAAAAAAAATGCCTACAGTTTTACTATATGTATAGATTGCCGTTACCCTTCCGACATGGAATGCCGCTCTTAAGCAAGCGTATACAGATCGGTTTTATGTTTTTCTGTTTTTCGTTTTTTTTTCTTTTTTCTGTCAAATGTGACCTGAAGTGTCTATGGACATGTGTAAGCAGCTCAGTCAATTTACTCTGAGCTCATAGAGTGCGCTTTTATCATGCTCTGAATGAAATAAGTAACACAAATTCGAGCTCTGATGTGTCTGAACTAAAAAAGAAACACGAACTTTTTGTATAACAGTTCAGGTTCTGCTCTGAACTTAAACAGGAAAAACGCCTTATGTAAACGTCTTAAGGGTTGTACAAGATGCTCAACTTGATTCTAGGGCCAGTAGAATGACCGCGGACTTCATTTCCACACTAGGGTAAATTCTAAAAAAAGACTTATAAGTTTCAAGAAGAGACTCACCACTTATTCATTGACTTTAAAGCCTCCTGTGATGATAGCACTTATTTTGGTGAGAGCTCCAAATGGAAATGACCGACTACACCCAAAAAAAAATGTAATTTCAAATTGATATTTTTGTCATATCAACTTCAATTTCATGCGAAAATTTCAAAAATTGAATAAAAACGTATTTTTTTAATATTAAAAATATCAGATTAATAATTTTCATGGCAGATTTACATTAAAAGCTTACATTTTTTGAAATTACGATTTACATTCCCATATCAATAAGCAATATCAAATTTTGTATGATGTTCTCTAATGTAATGTTTACAAGATTTAATGTCAATTCTACATTACGCGTATTGTTGTGATGTTAAAAATGTAAAATTGATAAGCTTTAATTTTAATATACTTCACAAATTAAAAACCAATATGATTTAATGTGTTTTTAATATTGACAAAATGTACTGTTTATGTGAGACATGTAAAAATAAGCCGAAGCCCCAAAATACCGGTACCCTAAGGTGCAATTTTTGATATTACCAACATATTTGATATGAATAATGTAAAAAGGCAGTTGCTAACGAAGTAAACGAGTCTGAAATTGAAACTGCAGTCGCACTTGCAGTTGTTTACTCGTAGTGATCGGTTTGTTTGTAGAGTGTTTTCTGTGTTAACTTTTAATTTAATGTGCAATTTTGCAATTTGTGTAATATTTAGTGTTAAAAAAAATCTGTAAAAACACAGTAATAATAATAATCAGTTCGAGTAATTTCTTGAATTTGTGTTCAAAAAAAGAGATAATGGATGAACATCAAGACCAGTTTATTTTTTCAGACGTTAGCGAAATAATAGCGGATGATGATCTCGGAAACCCTCGAAGTTTTCCGGATTCTTTGGAGGTTGAATCCGTAGAATCCCTTCCGGAAGAATCGTGTAAGGGAATTTCGTTAGAGACAGCTTTTACTGCTCTTTTGTGTAAGTTTTTATTACGTATTTTGGTAATCTTTGTAACTTTATCGTGTAAATCATTTAATTACAGAAAACCAGAAATTAACCCATTATGTAACCGTAATAAGGCAGTCTGGGCCTCTGAAATGCTTATGGAGCTACCGATATGAATCGAAACATAGAGAATTTATAGATCATGATCAGTTATACTCTGTAGGTTCCAAAAGTATCTCCTTGAAAATAATAGCTATTGCCGACTTTACAAGTCCTCCAATTCATGTTTACTATTTTCCAGATGGAACATTTTTAATAAGAAATAAAATATTTTAAAATAAATTGTTATTACCTAATTGTTTTATTACTGAAGACGTACAAAGTCGTCTAAACCTATTTTAGGATTATAAAAAAAGAAAAAAAAAAATACAAAACCTTATTGCAAAATAAGTCAACTTATGAATTAAGGTTTGAAATACACCGCTTGGACAAAATTAGAACATCGATATTTAAAATAAGTAAGTAAAAATGAATATTGATTTTAAATTTCTAATATAAAATTGATTACATTTATTTCATATAAATTAAACAATTTTAATATCAAAATTTAAATTATTCTTATCAAAAATAAATGAAAGCTATATTCATTTTACGTTTTTATCATATCGATTACACAATTTTAATATCAAAAATTGATGTTCTCAATATCAAAAGTAAATGCGTATCGTATCAATTTCACATTTTTAATATTAAAATATTAAAAAATTCTAATATCAATTCCACATGAATTCATTGTTAAAATTACATTCGAAACGTATGTGAAATTAATATTGGAGTCATATCAGAATTGATATTTTCAACATCAGCTCGATTTTGTCAATGAAAAATATCAATATTACGGCTGTTTTTTACAAATTTTTTTTTCGGTGTACCCAACTGTGTCGCGTGATGTTAGAACTCGCTCGCTGAAAAGTACAATTTAAAGGTACCTATAGCTCTTCCACACTAATAAGAAGATGCGCCATCAATCGACCTCTTTAATCTCGCACTAAAGCAGGCAGACAATGTGCTGCACGGGTTACCCAGAGTCAATATCTTCAAGAGATCCGTTCAGATGTATGTCCTTAATGTCTAATGGAACCTTTCACGACTGAATACATGCTTGCCCAAACTACACATCTTTCCGTCAAAAGGTCACAATGGCTACCAGTATGTTCAGAAGTTAACATTAACTCAACGAATACCCAAGTGGAGACCTTAAGAGACCGTCGTTGCTTCGGATTGTCAAAAGGGAGAGTTTCAAAATCCCTGACTCGATAATCCAAGAGCTTTATGGCGCCGAACGATGAACAATAAGCGGTACCCTATGAAAGATAAAATTCCTCGACAGATTTGTGGTCCCGCGAGCGCTACATGAGAAATAACTGGATGTAGTATTGGCACGGTCATAAAAAAGCTCCAGCCAGTATGATCTTCGATTGCCAGCACGTTTTGTTATCCAATTTTGGGGCATGGATGGAGCCATGGACCTCCCTGTTCAGAGTAGTACCTTTTTTAAGAGTTACCTCGCCAATACAAGGACGGCTTCTCATTTCGGCAGCGATCAGTCAGTTTACAGTTGATCCTCCTAAAGACAGGCTGTTCAACAACAACACTGCATAATTGCATCCGCCAAACACCGCAACTTGTCGTTCTGTCGAGTGTCGAACAGGCAACCTGTGAAATGCAATACATCAGTCTCTGGCAGTCTGATTAAGGAAATTCTGTCACTAAAAGTGCCATCAATCTCTTTCTGTTTACTACCCCTGAAGCCTGAACTGAATGGACAATTACTGCCGGCCGGAGCGGGGTATTTCCGCAAGTAAATATTTCATCGAAGCTAGGATGTTTCACGGTTTTCAGACATAAAAGTGTGGCACGTTTTAATAAATCGCACAACGTTTTATATGCAAAGTTCATCAATTGTATGCTTGATCTTTTGAATTACAAATTAAATTACATTTTTGGGGGGACAAACGACCGCTTTCTGTCTCGTCCCTGGGTGAGGTGCGAGATTTGTTTTTGTTTCATACAGCTGTTGAGTCTTGAGTGTCGTCTGCCTTTGTTCTAACCTATGGTACTTGTAGAATTGAAGTTTGTTATTCATGGTGTCCACAGAGGGGTAGGGTAGGGGGTAGCTGGGGATGCTAATGGGATACGGGCGTGTTGCATATCTACACGTCAAATAAGTGCCTGTTTTATTGAGATTTTATTTTATATTTGTGCGGAGGATTAATATCTGTTCTGTGCTTGGGTGGTCTAAAACTAAGTGTTTGTACACAGAAGAAGTGCGGCTTCGTTGTCAGTTGTTTTTCTGATTTCTATAACACCTTAGGACAATTGGTAAGAAAAGGCTCTGCCGAAGTCATAATGGCCACTGAACCTTCGTGCGGTATTCCATTCTTCGTCATCTTCAGATATATCAGGGGTATAAGCGACTTCAGCCAGCAAGACCTTCTAGCATGCTTGGCGCCTAGCTAGCTGCCGCCTGTTATGTACATGTCGCTCTAATTGAACGCTTTTTGTTTTTCCTTAGAAGTGGATTCAAAGACTTGTCGGCCTGGTGCCGTCTTATCCATAGGCGCCATGTGTTGATTGATCTTTGCGCCGACATTTTGCGAGGTATTTACTTCCGGTGCTAGCTTGTGAGTTTCATGTAAGTGCTTCAAAACTGATGCAAGAAGCTGCAGAGAAGTTTACCGATTGCGCGCCACTTTGTCCTGAACCTTTTTCGACATCAAAGGCGTCGATGGTGTTAAAATAAATAAATAGTTGACGCAATAGGTCTGGAGGGACCCTAGGCCTAGCTAAGGTGGAATTTGGGTTTTTGCGGGATTCGAACCTCGACCCCTCGCTTAGTAGTCCAACATACTAACCACTAAGCCACTGCGCCTAATAATGGTCGATGGTGTTCCCTACAGCGAAATGTCTCCTTTGTTTTCCTGCACAGACGAATGACTTTGGAAGGAATGCCGAAACTACCATAGGCGACTTAAAATTTGATTACGAGTTGTGTGGATCGATCTGAAATTCTTGAGTTGTTTCAAAGATCTGTCGGAGTGTGATATTTCGTCGATGATTGACTTTCCTGGCCTAAAACCGTACTAATTCGATCCCTTCAGGTTATTGAAAAATGATCTTAAGCTTTGACACAGTATATCTGACAAGATCTACATTTGAGGGCTATTAAAAAAATCACAAAAAAACCCTCTTAATTTTTCTTACTTCATATAAGTCGATGTTCCTCTCTTCTTTTCTGCCCGTAGAGCTCACGAAAAGCTCCCCCAGAAGCCTTGGATTCAGTGTAGGGGTTAGGTTGCCGTCAATGGCATTTTAGCTCTGTTGCCACTGATCCTGGTGATGTGTTTGCTGAGAGATTGAGCTTGCTGTCGTGTAGGTTTTGCTTTCGGACTGTAGTCCCAGCCATCTTAGAAGATGCGTGCTTTTCTGACTAGGTCGATGTCGCTGTACAGCCGCTAGAGTTCGTTGTTAAATCTCCTCCTCCAGAGTCCGTCAACGCGAACGGGACCAAAAATCACTCGAAGAATTTTGCGTTCGAAACGACCAAGGAGATCTCCATCCGCCATTGATAGCGTCCATTCTTCTGCACCATAAAGCAAGAGTGGAAAATTTCATCCCACATGCGGACACTTCAAAAACGAGTATAGGTACTGTGCACTTAATATTTTTGAAAGCAGCTAAACGTCTACTCAATCATGAAAACAGCACCGAAATCAAGTCGTTAAATAAACCCATAAATTATTTTTGCTCAACGAATCACGCTTGCTTTCCGGCGGGCCTGTCTATTTTTTTTTTTTATTATTATTGTCATCGGTTGTATCTCATTCATAAAATGCGAAAAGAAGAAGCGTTCAGTGGGGAAAATTATCCATAAAAAGACTCATTCATTACCAGAAGATATGATAATTAAAAATATACTATATGAGAAGACAAAAATATGAAAACAACAACTGCGACAACTACTACTTATTTCAAGCCGTTTCGACGGCGACCAATTATTTAATTAAGGGTGCGGGGACCAGTTGATCAGACAGAGAGCCTTCGAGCCGGCTTTTGCAAAAACTTTTCGACCAGGGGGAGTTTTTTTTTCTTATTGTGTCATGCGGAGCCGGTTTTTCAAACGCAAGTGGCAAAACTTAAAGGCCATCACCATCACTCACAATGGAAATCAAGCTCATTTGCAAGAGATATACAAGATAAAAGCTAATTTGGGATTGAGGTATAAGAGAAATACATAAATTTTGTTTGAAAACCCGAAACACTTAATAAAGTGCAAATTACATTCGGTTAAGCTACCTACTCCTTGATGGAGTTATTGGGTGAGAGTTGAGTGGAGCTAGTTTGGAGTTTAGGTTATAGGCTAGGTACAAATATATTTTAAAATGCGAGCGATGGCAACATTTTGTTTGAGAACTCTTATCAATAATGGAATAGTGACTAAGAGTACCTTTGCCTGGAGTTAGGTGCGCTGCACCTGTCCCACTGATTTAACCAACTGCGGCTCTACTACGTTTTTCGATCTGAAAAGTAATGCAATCGATAAATTTAAAACTCAGTAGTAATGAAAATCTGAAACTCAGGGTTGTTTAAGCGACGACCATTAAGATATCTGATAGCGGTATACTCTCTCAATTAAAAAAAACCGTTTAAATTCGTCTAAAAGAATTCACACTGTGTATCTGTAGCTGTCGATCTTCAATGGTTTCTAGACTTCTAGTGCGTGACATGATACCCTAAATCGTAGACTGACTGCAATTTTAGTTGTCTTACTGAAGCTATATTTTGAAAGTTTAGTCTTGTATTTCTTTAAGAATACTTTTCTGGTGCTCAGCGAGACCGATGTACTACTAAAATTGCAAATTCAAAAATTTCATTATGAAATAACACCCCAAATTTGGGGCCTTATTTCATTTTCTCTTTTGGGGCCTTATTTCCTACAGCCTTTTTAGAACAGCGGGACAAATAAACGCGTACCCTATTTATATATAAACTAGCTGACCCAAGATTTATAATTATTATTTACTTCAGAAACATTTGCAAAACTATTTTTACTATGGCAGACGGCATTACAATTAAAAACGATTCGTGTGAACACTTTCTGCAGTTTGAGAACCTCTGTTGATGTCTTCGCTTGCGTTTCCACCATAAGAAATTCCTTCACAGAGCGCTGTCAAATCATGAGTGTCACCCGCCATTTGTTGGAGCAATAACAAGCCATCACTGTCATGAGACGTCAATTTGCCACACTTATCAAAATAAAACTTCTTATCAGCGATCATCAATGTTTCTCCTCTTAAAAGTATTTTTATGTTCTTATTTTTTGATGCAATGACGGTCTTTAGTTTATTTAATCGGCTTCTGCGCTCACTTGTTGCCGCTGGATTATCCTTGTGGATTGTAGTGCCAGTGTTTCGTAATTTTGATTTCGCTCGAAGCACACGGAATACGTCCTCTCTGTCAGACATTTCAACAACGACATTTGTGGTTCTAGGACCAGAGCTAATTTGACGTGCTGCAGCTATCTTTGTCGCGCAGTTTGACTCCAGGAGATCCAGGCAGATCGATTTTGCATCCTCTACTGCATTTTGTGAACCACCATGTGCCGACGATTGTAAATGCACAATCAAATTCTTCTCTTTTGCCCTTTTTTCAAGCAGCTCCACTTGCCTTTCGAGCAATACACATCGAGTCTCCATTTTGTTCAGTTGGGTCTCCAGTGCCTTATTGCTTATTTTTAATAGTGAAATCTCCGCACTAATCCCCTCAAAGTCCGTCTTAGTGGCAAAATCTTTCAGCTTGTCATCCAGCAGACTAGCCATAGAGGTTTGGTTTGGTTTATTCATTTCTTGTGCATTTCTTGATGTACTAGGTTTTGGCGATAGTTCCGAAAAACAGCGTTTAGGTGGGTTAGATCCACTTTTGACAGGTGATCGTTTTAGTGAATTACCGAACATTGTTGTTTTTTGTTGTTTTTTCTTTTTTACTTTTAAAGGTTAAAGGAGAAAGGACTCACCCCGGATTTCTTTTGCGTGAGGCTCTTGCTAATCCTAGCTATCTTTTAACTCAAATTCCTTTAAATTATTTCACCGAGAAATTAAGTAAAAAATGATTTTTAAAGGAGCTCTAATTATCACTGTGTTTTCTTTGCGACCAGAGTTGCCAACATCCGAAAAAAAAATTGAATATTAATCAACTTATGTTTAACCCGGCAGTTCCATGATATTTTTTTTTGATTTTCTTACGTCTGTGCGCAGATCCCTGTTTGTTGATTCCCTTATTCCACTGTTTGAAAGTGGAAAAAGAAGTCCAATACTATCCATACCTGTTTGATTATAGTTTTTGTTTTATTTAAAATAATTAACTAAAGTAATTTATCCAACTTTCCAAAGATTCTCATAAATAGAGATCAAATTGATAACTAATTTCAATCTCCAAAAATAAACTTCTTATGATTTTCACGTGAACAGCTGTTAACTTGAATGTCAAATTGGTTTGGATAATGTAGTTCACCCGATGGAAAGCAGAATGGAAAGGCAGAGTCAAAGGGAATCGGAAGAGTGAATCGAATTTATGATTTACGACTCACGAGAATAGCAGAATAGGGCTGAAAATTCCATTACACCATTGACTAGTTAATTTTGTGCTTCTGAACTTGCCATTTTGATCGCAGCAATCGAATTTGAAATGCTCATTTAAGAGAAATCAGCACATACAAACAAACTAAAAAATAATTCGTGTAAAAATATGTGGTATGGGATGATAATATCAACATTACATAGCGTAAATGCAACAAGTGCTTCGCGAGTTATTTTTCACCTAAAAAGTGCTCCGCGACTAAAAAAGATTGGGAACCGCTGTGTTAGGGCATGACTTTATTTTTGACTGAAATAGATTAATGACCTTGTTTTAAGTCGTCAGTGGTTGCAATTAGTACATATATATATATAAAGAATGTAAGAATTCAGAGATTTGTTTTTGTTTTTTTTTAACTTAAAATGATCCGCTTTTGTCCATAGCCTATGCTTTATGCATGTGCTTGGTGGGACTTTTCATCAAGCTAATTATTTCGTAGGAATAGTTGTTTCTAGGCATAGACGTCACTGGTCTTTGGCACTTGAAATTGAGTGAAAAAGACTTTTCGGTATGTTGAGATATTCGTGATCAGTGAAGGTTTGGGTGCTTTATTTACAATTGCAGCCGTTTAACGTGACACCGCCTCATGGAAGTTCTCTGTAATTTTGGCATCAGAGGTATTTCCATTCGTACCATGTCTACAACAGAGTAGTGGTCCAAGCCTATACCGCCTATCTGGAAAGCTTGATGCTCGACATAAAGAAAGACTAAAGGTGCCTGTCCATTTGAGAGTACTTACGCTAGTAAACCTCTCGAGAGTTACTCTCGGTAAAAAGTTAACTCTACGCGAACTACTTTTTAGGCTATGTCCACTTGCGAGTTTGCTCCCGAGAGCTGCTTGAGAGCTGTTTTACTCTCAAATGGACAGGCACCTTAAGGGAGTCCGGCTTATATCTATTAAAATAGTTATGATTTGATTGCCGTCTTGAAGGATGTAGTGACAGTCATCAGAATATAGAAACACATTGATAAATAATGTTCTCCTGCACACGTGGTATTTTGTCAACAACAGATTTGAGTAGGGGAGAGGTGGTCACCTTAGGACACTTTTTACAAAAATCGCTCTAGATCCATTAAAAAGCGGAGTATCCCTTCGGATCTTGAAAATTATTATTACATGTTGTTTTATCTTTGAACCTTATATCCAAACTTATATGAATAGTTGTAACGATGCATTCATTACATGCTGTTTTTTTTACTCAACAGCCGATCGACTGTTCCCCCCTCCCATACCGATATACAATGAAAAACCCCGCAATGGCCCAGTACTTGCTATTCACTGGTACAGCAGTGCTGGTACATGAATTGTTTGTTCGGCATGCTTTTCCTACCAACAACAATGGGCGAATAATTTCTATATATCATAGAATTCACACCAGCTCGTGGTCATGAATTGTATTAGACCCCCAGCCATGGCCCCAAACAATCGAGCAAATTCAGAGTTGAAACAGTACCAATCTCGTGTACTACTGATATTGTTCCTCAAGGGGTCTGCAGACACTTGATAAAAGTTTTTATTGCTAATTGCCTGCTGGGCATTAGCAAGTGCCAAGTCAATCGTAAGATAGACTTGTGGAACGCCGAGCTAGTCGCAAGATAGCCTCGTGGAACGCCGAGATAGTCGCAAGATAGGCTCGTGGAACGCCAAGCTAGTGGCAAGATAGGCTTGTGGAACGCCAAGCTAGTCGCAAGATAGGCTTGTGGAACGCCGAGCTAGTCGCAAGATAGGCTCGTGGAACGCCGAGCTAGTCGCAAGATAGGCTTGTGGAACGCCAAGCTAGTGGCAAGATAGGCTTGTGGAACGCCAAGCTAGTCGCAAGATAGGCTTGTGGAACGCCGAGCTAGTCGCAAGATAGGCTCGTGAAACGCCAAGCTAGTCGCAAGATAGGCTTGTGGAACGCCAAGCTAGTCGCAAGATAGGCTTGTGGAACGCCGAGCTAGTCGCAAGATAGGCTCGTGAAACGCCAAGCTAGTCGCAAGATAGGCTTGTGGAACGCCAAGCTAGTCGCAAGATAGGCTCGTGGAACGCCGAGCTAGTCGCAAGATAGGCTCGTGGAACGCCGAGCTAGTCGCAAGATAGGCTCGTGGAACGCCAAGCTAGTCGCAAGATAGGCTTGTGGAACGCCAAGCTAGTCGCAAGATAGGCTTGTGGAACGCCGAGCTAGTCGCAAGATAGGCTCGTGGAACGCCAAGCTAGTCGCAAGATATGCTTGTGGAACGCCAAGCTAGTCGCAAGATAGGCTTGTGGAACGCCGAGCTAGTCGCAAGATAGGCTCGTGGAATGCCGAGCTAGTCGCAAGGTAGGCTTGTGGAACGCCAAGCTAGTCGCAAGATAGGCTTGTGGAACGCCAAGCTAGTCGCAAGATAGGCTTGTGGAACGCCGAGCTAGTCGCAAGATAGGCTCGTGGAACGCCGAGCTAGTCGCAAGATAGGCTCGTGGAACGCCAAGCTAGTCGCAAGATAGGCTTGTGGAACGCCAAGCTAGTCGCAAGATAGGCTTGTGGAACGCCGAGCTAGTCGCAAGATAGGCTTGTGGAACGCCAAGCTAGTCGCAAGATAGGCTTGTGGAACGCCGAGCTAGTCGCAAGATAGGCTCGTGGAACGCCGAGCTAGTCGCAAGATAGGCTCGTGGAACGCCAAGCTAGTCGCAAGATAGGCTTGTGGAACGCCAAGCTAGTCGCAAGATAGGCTTGTGGAACGCCGAGCTAGTCGCAAGATAGGCTCGTGGAACGCCAAGCTAGTCGCAAGATAGGCTTGTGGAACGCCGAGCTAGTCGCAAGATAGGCTCGTGGAACGCCGAGCTAGTCGCAAGATAGGCTTAGAGCTAACGTGGTCATTAGACCGCAAAAACCCAAACTTGAAGCAGAACAACCGCCGTAACCCCGATCTTCCTGCCAACCGAGGACCGAACCACCGCCGTGGAAGTGTAGGTGTAAATGGTAGAAAACCGTAGAATTGTGTTGAGACAACGTAAGAAATTATATAAGTCGTAGAATTGTTTTGAATTATATAATTATACCGATTGTAAGTTCATTTGTAATCATTAAAAGTTGAGAACCTTAGAACTGTTTTGAATTATATAAAGCTATATAAATTTGAACCATTGAGATCATAGAATTGTAGAATTGTGTTTTGGAAATTATACAAATTTAAATTATTGGATTGTTTAAAAATTTAAGAAATTAAAAGAATCATAGAATCGCGTTTGGATTATAAAATTGTATGAAATAATATAAACCATAGAATTGTTTTGAAAACTTGAGAAAAGAAAATTTGTAACGTAGTAATTTAGAAAGGTATAATAAAGGACTTGTTTTGTTACCTAGAGTTTGTGTTTCTCTAGGAAGAACCTTGGCAAACCGGCGAGCTAACCTCAGCCACGAGAAAAGACACATTACATAGTTATGATTTATATATTTTTTTATTTATTTTAATAATCTCTTTAAAGTGTCCCATTCTGCCCCTCTGGGGGGGGGGCACCTTAGGACAACCATGGGGCAGTTTTGGACATGTCTATAAAAACGCTCATTAGGAGCGGTTTCCTTCTTTTTCTTGTAATTTCTGACCATTAGTGCAGAGATAAACCTAAACAAATAAACCAAAAACAATCACACTGAAACAGATTAGGACATGCCCAAAAGTTCCCCTCGCGCATTGTCCAAAAGTGCCCCGAGAGGGATAAAAAACTAAAAACTTCATATTTTTTTGGAAACAATGTAAATTGTTAATATTTTGGTTGAATAACATCGCTACACATATAAACATTATACTTGAACGCTTTTAATTTGTAAATTGAGCAGAATGTTAGAATAATATTGTACGTCTAGGAATAAAAAAAATTACAACCGTCGCCTGGAAACACACTTTTATTTTTATTTTATTTTTTAGAGTTGGTATCGTTTCAATATCCATCAGATGTTTGTTTGAAGTGGATTTGCCACTGTAAAATTTTATTAAAGTATTAAAAAGTTTTTTCTGTAGTACTTTTTCTTAAGTTGTCCTAAACTGCCCCCGTCCTAAACTGCCCCCCCTTCCCCTAATATTTAATCAGCTATTTACGAAAAATTTACACATGAAATTGAAGTTAATGATATTCAAAAGCCAAAAATACACAACAATGTTTGTCATAATATTTTTCTAGAAGGTAGGTACATAGGTATATAGAAAATCAACTTTAAATCTTGAAATCAAAATCGCCGTCGTTTTTCCATTTCGCAGTTTTCGCAAGAAAATCCATCGTTACTTGTACAAGTTGCTTCGTAACCAAAGCTTCTTTTAACGTGCTTAGGTAGCTAGCCCCTACCACTGAACCAGAAAAACAAAGGTTGATAGTTTACAGCACCCCATACTACACGAGATTAACAGCTTTTTAGGAAACAATTGCGTTCGTACAATCACAAATTGGTCAATTCGATTTTCGTTACCTTAATCAATAGAGCTTAAAAAAACGGAAATCAATTCCCCGAATCGTATAGGTATATAATTACTACTACGAGTTATTGACATTTTCTCAGAAAATTTGTGAAAATCAATCTACCGAAGTGACATCTTCTGTGGGGCCGTATCGGATTTGCAGTTTTTAATTAACAACAAGACGAAATTGTGCCGCCCGTCGGTTAGCGAATTTCCACCGAAACGGCTATAAATCAATATTAATACCAGTATCGTTGAGAAGCCATTCACATTAGGTATATATCGAAAGCAAACAAAGGAAAACAAATAAACAAAACCTCAGAAAATTAAAGAAAGAACAACAAAGAGCAAAAAAAAAAAAAAAAAAACAAGAAAGCAAAAAGTGACATTCGGCCAGTGCAACACGTGCTGGAAATGAGATGCGACTTCGTAGGAGTGTGCAAAAAATTAAAGCCAAAAAAAGTAAAAAAAAAAAAAAATGACCTACTTAAGTTCGTGTGTCATTTAAAAGAAAACACAGCGAAAAATTAGCGAATAAATTTATGGCCAGATAATCGACATTATCAGATGAGTTTTATTCATAAGCCGGCTTTGTCTATACCCTACTCGTTTTTGCTTTGTTATTCAATTTTTTCTTTGTTGTGTTGTGATTTAATTTAAGAGTCTCACCTGCAGAGGTGTACTCTGTGGAAGTAGGGAGCCCTTTTTACTGCGATTTTAATGATGGTACATGTACAGGGTGGTGCAAAAGTAATCATCCAATTTTGTTTTTTAATTAATTTTTTACTTAATTAAAAAAAAAAAAAAATATTTTGAGTGATGGAAATCTTTATCTGAACCGTTATAATTTTTTGCTGTTAAGTGGAAAATATGATACCCGTCAAGTGGCTGCCGACAGTGCTTTTGTCGCATATTCCTCGAGTATGGTTATATCGGGCTGGTCATGCCAAATCCCGAAAACGGGAAATTACGCGACCAGGAACCGCTTCCTTCAATGTCCATTTTGGGTGGCTATTTTTTTTTTTTTTTTCATTTTAAATTCATTTTTTATTTGGATCTTTAATTAAACTTACATACTAGACAAAAACGATTAAATTAAAATTAAATTTAGAGCTAACATTTATCTTATTCTAGCTTACTGGCTCTTAGCGAGCGCTCTAAACTTAACAATATCCTTAAAATAATTGCCTTTCGGCCTTAGATCTATCTATATTTAATTTGTTTTGTTTTTTAATTTCCAAGAAACTTTATAAAACTTGAAATCTTTATTATATGTTTTGTTCAAAACTAATTAAGACTACCTAAGCTACTTAACCTAAACTACCTATATTTAGGGTGGTGAGCAATCTTATCGATTGGTCATCATCCTGATTGCGTCCCTGGTTGCCTGTCGGCCGCCAACACGGGTTCATCCGCGCCGCCGAGACCCGCTCGAGGCCATAAGCGTCGGTCGAGTCTCGGAAGCACTCTTTCGTGTTGGCTAGCCCGGCGCCTCCCAAAGACCCCCTTCTCTAAACGTAAACCTAATAACTTAATTTCTAGCTTAAAACTAAGGAGGATGCTACGTAAGTAGCGCAACGGCCCGGGAGAGCGTATCCACCCTCACCTCTTCCTCAAGCCACCAAAATTCGGTGAACTGCTTTACCGTATCGACCCTGTCCAGTTCCGCAATCGCGGTACTAAAACGGAGGAGCTCCTGAGCATTGGCGGCGTACCCGTCGTGGATGAGCCGCTTATCCCTCGCGCCGCGGTGGCTGTGGTACAATACCGGCACACCATCTTTTTTCTGGACTAGCCCTTTCATGTCTACATGAAGAAATGCCTCAGGCGGGACAAAGCCAGATCGAAGCGTACTCTCGTGGTACATTAAATTGGGGTAGTAAGCCCCTGAGATCAGGTTATTATCACTGGCCATCGCCCTAGCAACGTGCCTCCGAATCACCTTAATAAGGAAATTGTCAATCCTATTCAGTCGGGCCCCATTGTATAAGGTCCTGTTGGGATAGTATTTTATGTACTGAGATTCAGGAGTTCTAAACAACCCTAGACAGGCCCTGAGGCATTGCCTCTCAAACACCCGAATCCTTTCCTTTGGGTGGCTCGTGTTGTGTGTGCGGTGTCACCGTCTTGTTGAAAACACATGTTCAACAAGAAGTCGTTTATCATGGCCCTGTAGCTTTCGCCAGTAACAGTGACGTGAGTGACCTTACTGCCGATGGCGTCCTCAACAAAATATGGCCCATTTACTCCTCCCGCGTGAACCCTACCATACATACAGTGGCTTTGAGTGGATGTAATGGCTGTGCGCGGATTTTTTTCAGTGCCCCAAAAACGAAGATTTTGCTTATTGACGTAATAGCTAAAGTGGAAATGCGCCTCCTCGCTCATATCTTCCTAATAATTTTTGACCAGCGTTACGAAGTCTGTACTTTCAGCGTTAATTTTAGCTTTTAGTCCAAAATTTCATTTAATACCATCGATAGTTTTATTCCGAAACTATCGATACTATCGAAATGTTAAACTATCGATGTTTAAGGAACACTACTGTGCTATCCTAAGCTAAGGGCTCCCAACCATTTTCTTATGAACATAATGGCGGAGTTGGAGTATATACGTCTCAGGGCCTTTGGCAATCTTATAACCCGTTTCAGAATATCTAGGGATTATAAACAGTCTTTGAATTTTTACGCAAATCTGAACTTGTGTTCACTTGTGAGTGGATTAGGACTTCAAATCGAGAAACGATTTTCTCCCCTCAGAAGAGTATTTTTTGAGCCGCCATGGAACAGCTTCAGTACTGATTTTTTCGATACCGGAGTCCGAACTCTCCCGCAGGCTTCTTTCCGCCCAATGGAAAATGAAATAAGAAATAGGGGAGACTGGGTACGGTTGAAACACAAGACGGTTGAAACAACACGAATATCTCGTGAGCCATACGCGCAGCGTCTATGAGTATTAGGGGTGAATGAAGCAAAAACAAGTCCGTAGACGAATAGCAGTCATATAGTGTTCGTTCGGCGGTTCAGTTTTAAGTGAGAGCTAATGTTCTATTTAGACTATTAAAAGTAAGTATTTTTGTTTGGTTATTTTTTATTCTACTGGGGTTTCTATCGATGCGAGATTACTGTGCCTATTTTTTTTGTATGCAGTAAAGAGTGTAGAATACAGTATGATGACTAGTTTAAACGTGTCAGTGTTGTTTTCGTTACTTTATAGATTTTTTTTACTTAAAGGGGGGGTTGGGGACGGTTGAAACAATGTGTTTAATTATTTTTTTATTCTTATATACTATTTTAACGAAATTAGAAGAACCAGAAAGCCTACAATATACACCGATACACCAGAGAAAGAATAAATAAAAAAGGATCGTGTAGCAAGACTGAAACAAACCAGCTAAGCAAGCTAAGAAATGGTTGGAAGGTGTAAAAAAGAAAATAAAAGTTACGAAAGTAAAAAAAAAAATAATAATAATAATAATGCAGCATTCCAGTGCTCTATTATTTTTTTTTTTTTATTCAGAAGAAGAGGAGTTTTATTGCCTTGTCTGCTTATTAACGTATTTAGGGAGCAGATCTAGTGAACGTTGGATACAAATGTGTCACCTGTAAAATGTGGGCTCACAAAGAGTGCACAGACGGTTGCAATCAGAGACAATACTGTTGCAATAGTTATGTTTACCACAATTGTGATCCGGAATATTCCAACAACTGAATTTTATCGATTGTATTATCGAGATTAAAGTAATTTTCCTTTTGTTTATTTTCAATTAATTTAATGAATTAAGATTTTTTGTTGATTTTTGTTTTTCTTTAATTTTTTGCTGTTTAGAAATGTTGTTAATTTTTTTTTTTAATTCTATATAAAACAATGACGTGATGAATAATGTCAAACAAAACTATTATTTAAAATAAAAATTAATTAAATATGTAACAATGGAAGATTGTGTTCATGTTTCAACTGACCCCAACAACTGTTTCAACCGACCCTGGTATGGGTACGGTTGAAACCAATTTTCATTTTTGTTTTAATATGATGTACTACGCAAAATATCACACCGAGTACTCAAAAAACACTTTCCATTTATACATAGAAACATGCTCCTACATTTCACATAACTTGATCACCGCTAAGCTTATAAACGGCAATGGTATGGACGGTATAAGCGAAATTGTTTCAACCGTACCCAGTCTCCCCTACTTTGGACGCTTTTTCGGGAGCTGAATTCGCGTTGTTTTTTCCTGGGTCTTCTGTCAAGTCCTCCATTGATTGACTTCGCAGGAACACAATTGTGTACGATTCAGTTCTCTAGGAGACAAGCAGTCTAAACGTTTGTAGGAAATTAGCGGCCAGTCTCACGGGAGAAAAGACTGTATAAAGGCAAGTATTTGGGAATCCGATTTCTCTGAAGATCTTCTATCTTTTGACCTAAGATGAAAGAAACTAAGTTCAACAAAAGTTAAGTGACTTTTAAATGTGAATGCTCTACAGGAAACTAAACGTTGTAAATTTTAAATATTGTATAAGGCAAGGGCTGGAGACATAATGTACTTGTACATCTACTGTGGCTTTCCCCCTTTCCGATGAAAGCTTCCGAACTGAACTGACATGTACTATTAAATTTGCCAAAATCGAAACCGACATAATAAGTTCTGAATTAAATTGTTCTACTTTTGTGATTAATCCTTTTTTGTCAAATTGGTTTCTGAGATTCAGTGGAGATAAGGCAAAACAACATTCACCATTCAAGTTCTCACCGTGGGACCGGAATTCAGATAGAATCTCTAATTGAAACCGAACACGACAGCAATTAAAATTATATCCATCCAGTGATTAGTAAGCAAAATTAAACTCTTAACCGCGATGTGATTAGAAAACAATAAAAAAAAAATACTAATTTAGGAGAACTGGTAATCCCAAATATAGCAAATTATTTAAAATGGCGAACGAAATTATTCCGTAGGTCTGTGGAAGGACGGACACACAGACAGACAGACAGACGGGCAGACGGACAGACTGGACAGAATTTTGCGACCCACTTTTTTGAGTTCGTGTATCATCCTAATGTCAGATTTGATTAACATCGCGAGTTCAACATTTTTTACGAAAACAATATCTGACTCTTACCACGTAATGGAGAAAGTTAAAAAGTTACGCTTAGTGACTATCATAATCCACAAAATGCCCCTTCGAACAACTTGTGTGCCAAAATCAGCAGTAAACCTTAACAAGCATCTTTGTCATTTGGAGATCTTAATTGGCAATTATAGTTCGGAGTTTCGGTGAGTGTTTTTTGGACAAAATCTGCACCAGTTGCTAACTGGCCGGTCGTGTAAAAAGCGTGTTCTCCGTATAAATTACTGATTTATTTTTGAATCGTCGTCGATGCTAGAAAGTTTTTGTTTAATTATTGTTTGAAGAATTTTTTTTCTTGGTTTCCGAGATACCAGCGTCATGGAATAGAATTAATTATGCAAATGCTCGCCAATTCACAAAGATACAAGTGAAAGACAAAAGCTGACCGAAAATCCGCACCAACAAATTAGTTGGAGGTAGAGCCAGGCTTGGGGTCTGCCGCGCGCTTTCAATTACAGTATGGCTGTGTTCGGGCTTATATAACCCAGGTATATATATTTAAACCCGTTTCTTTCTAATTCGCGTGTTTAAAGTGTTAAACAAGATACACCGGCCGCCAACAACATACGGAATGATTAAGTGTTCAAGAGAGATTGAACTGCAGGAACAAAAGAAACGGCGCGCGTGCTCCAGAATTAGAATGGTGTTCTCCAAGTATTTGATTACAGCCCCGATAGAGTCGAAGTTGTTTGCCACTAGAAGGTGGAAGTAGGTGCGGAACTGTCAGATTATGGTCTTCATTGTTGTGTGCAATAGATTGGCATGATGAACGAAAGCAGATTGCAGATTGGGTGACATGTTTATGATGATTTACTCTGTCCATTTAGGTGTTGTTGGCTCAGATAGTATTGGCTAAGCTCTGAAGACCATCATTTGTATTTGGAGTAACGTAAAATTACTTAAACTGCTGCTGGTTTAATCTTAGACACGGACCCCATTGCGGCAGCGCTGACTTTATGGGGTACCTACGTGTCAAAATAGCCCCTTTTAGAGCTTCAGGGCCCTTGGCGCTTACCTTTTGAAACGTTATCAAAATGGCCGCTTTTTCAATTTAAGTAAGTTTTATTCTTTATTGAAAGGAAAAGTTCCGTCTGTCCAAGCTTCAGCTTCGACGGAAGTCGAGTAAGGTCAAGATTCTCATTTCAGTGGCAAATACACAGACCGACGTCCACCTGGATCAAATAAAAGTTGAACCCTTTCAACATTTTTATATTATTTTAAATATGCTAATTTGTGTCAGCAGAACCATTTAAATTAACACCATATGCTATTTTATTTTTTACCATAATCATATAAACGGTTGATCTACGATCTCTATGGCTAATAAACTAAAAACTAAAAACGCAGCGCATCTAAAAGGTGATAATTCGTTTCTAAAAAATAAGACAAGGCTGTCATTTATCGCGTCTGCTTTCTGTCCAATTTTTGTTCTTTTTTTTCTTGTTTAAAAAATATTATGACCGAGCAGTTGCGCTCGTGTGAGAGTGATAGGGCAAGAAGAAAACCCACGTCCAGTCAATGAAGAACCAGTTCCACCACCCAGTATAGAAGAAGTACCCTCAGCTATAAAAAAGCTGAAGAATAACAAGGCCGCCGGCTCTGATGGCTTACCGCTCTTCAAATACGGTGATGTTTTGGTAGGGTGCATGCACCGAATCATCAACCAAGTATGGGTGGAAGAAAACATGCCCGATGACTGGACTATCAGCTCCATATGTCCCATCTACAAAAAAGGCGATCCTATGTCTTGCGAAAACTATCGAGGCATATCCCTGCTTAATGTCGCATACAAGATCCTATCCAACGTACTGTGTGAATGTCTAAAACCGTTCTGCAACACACTAATCGGCACGTACCAGTGTGGTTTCCGGCCCGGCACATCGACGATAGACCAAATTTTCACACTGAGGCAAATCCTGGAAAAGACCAACGAATTTCAAGTCGAAACTCACCACCTATTCATCGATTTCAAAGCCGCGTATGATAGCATACATCGTCAGGAGCTCTATATGGCGATGGCCGAATTCGGAATCCCGGGAAAACGGATTCAGCTGTGTCGCGTGACGCTGGAAAACACGCGCTGCAGCGTGCAGTTTGGAAGTAGCTCCTCCGAACTATTTCAGACATGCACCGGATTTCGGCAAGGAGACACGCTATCATGCGACTTCTTCAATCTCGTACTGGAGCAGATAGTGTGCAGGGCAGGTGGCAACACGGAAGGCACTATCTTCAACAGGTCCGTCCAGCTGCTAGGCTATGCGGACGATATTGACATCATCCGTCGCATTCAGCATTCACGGCGATTGAAGAACAGGCAAAATCCGTTGGCCTTGAAGGTTGAAGTGAATGAGGGCAAGACCAAGTACATGCTATCAACAAACAAACAAGCATCTATCCACCGGCTAGGACAAAACGTCACTATTGATAGCAACAATTTCGAGGGAGTTAAGGAGTTCACCTACCTCGGAGTAACGGACAGAGGCAGGCAAAAAGATTCATAACCCCAGCTCGTAGTAAAGCAAAAAAGTTACTTGAGCTAAGCAAAGAAGATCTAAGGATCCTTACAGGTTATCTTACTGGTCACTGGCCACTAAGATATCATCTCAAAAAAATTGGACTTTCCGACGATGACTCCTGTCGACTCTGCGGAGAAGAGGAGGAGACAACGGAACACATACTCTGCGAATGTCCTGCTGTGGCCAGGGGCAGAGCGATCCATATGCAAAGGGCGATTTTAAGTCCTGCAGATATTGGAAACATGGAACCAAGAAGGGTGCTGAGGTTTATAAAGAGCCTCAACAGCTCCCTGGTTAAATAATAAAGGCCAACACTGGTCGCAGTGTATAGGGCCTAGCACTTACAATACAATACCTCGGAGTAAACATAAACTCCACGAATGACACCATAGTGGAGATCCGGCGAAGAATTACCCTAGGAAACCGTTGCTACTTCGGTTTGGCAAAACAACTGGGTTCAAAACTCCTAACTCGAAGGAAGAAATGTGTGCTCTACAAGACCCTTATCTTGCCAGTCCTGCTTTATGGCGCCGAGTGCTGGACCATAAGCAAGAAGGGAGAGCTGATAACTGGGCTCCTTCGAAAGAAAAATTCTTCGGCGGATTTTTGGTCCTGTGTGCGAGGGGGGCGAATGGAGGAGAAGATACAACCGCGAACTCTATTAGCTGTACCAAGATGTGGATGTAGTCCAAAAAGCCAAAACACGTCGACTACATTGGCTCGGCCACATCGAGCGAATGGACAATAATGCTCCGGCTAAGAGGATCTTCGAATACCAGCCCCCAGGTACGAGAAGACAAGGAAGAGCGGTTAAGTGGTTTCGGAGATCGAAAACAGTGCCACTTATCGGGTCCAAAAGTTTTAAAAGTCTGCCTGAAATACATACAAAAAAAGAAGAAGCAGAAAAAAAAAGAAAAAAGAATGATGAAAATCGATCCAGCGGTTATCGAGTTATAGCGTCATCGAATTTCACCCCCAAAGAATTACATATACCTACTCGTATTATTATAACTCTTTGTTAAATTATAAACAAATAATTTGCAATAAAAAAAATAATGCGACTTAAAATTTAGTTATAAACTATCCTATCTCTCAAGTTGGATCAAACTGCACACAGTGTGCAAAATTTGATTAAAATCGGTTCAGTAGTTTAGGATTTCATTGCAAGCAATCTGTGACACGTGATTTTTATTGTAGTTATGGTTCACTATTTTGGCTATAATGGCTTACACATAAAATATAGATATATACTGTGGGGGGGTTTTTTATAGGACTATTTAAGATAAAAATTTCCATCATACATTACGAATAGCTCGCAGATGGTAGATTTTTTCCTACTTACTTGATATTTTTGACTATTCACACAATATCTTTATAAATTGTAGCCTATGTGTTATTCTGATGACTAAGCTATATTATTGTAAGGTTTAAATAAAATCCATTCAGTAGATTTTACGTGAAAGAGTAACAAACATCCATACTTACAAACTTTCGCGTTTACGCTTTTGAGACTGTAAGAAGCCTTTCTGATTTTTATTAAGTTTCCTTTGCAATGTTGTCGTAATGAGATGATATCCAAGCTTCAACAACGTTACCCAGTTTTAGATATTTGGTTTCAACTTTCACGAAAAGGATTCCAGTGGCAACAATTTTCGTTTGTTAAAATGAACCAAAGTAACCGAAAAAAAATAAAAAGAGTGCACGCTGGTGAGAAAATGGAGTTCGTTGAAGAAGGTGCAAATTTATCGATTAGGCTTTGTGGGAAATTTAACGAAACCATCGTGGTTTGAAGGCCTACCAGATCTAACTCGTACAATAACTGAAGTCGATTTGTAGCGAAATTGAAAACACAAATCGTCACTGAACGTCGGTCGTTTGCGTCGGGTACTTCATACAAAGTATCGCCAGTTGCAGCCTCACAATTTGTAAAAAATTAAGCTCCAAATATGGTCAAACTGTATATAAGGCATACAGAGCAGTACCAGCACATTTCTGTCAAAGACCTCTCTTATTAATCCCTCAATCCAGCTCAGCGGCTTCGCTCTAAAAAATTAAGACATACAACATTAATGGCGGCAGCCACGTAGGATCTGAGAGATTTGCGTCGCTCAATCGCTAGTCGTGGCAGCACCCTTTATGCTTACTAAGTATTGACAAGGCAGATTTGGACAATATTGCCAAAATTGATAATGAACAGAGGAGTGGTCTTTAAAAAGGTGTTCTCAGCAGCTGTCATTTTTAAGTTGCTTTCCTTGTTCCTTCTTTAGGGATTCTGTTGCCTTTACAATTAGGTAACAGTTTCATACGATTTCCACAATAGCTTCACTTTCTCTCTTCTGAGCAGTCGATATTTTCACCTTTCCTTTTTTCCGAAGGACTCGTATGGATCTTTGGTCCAGGACCCTTGTCCCCCACTTTTTGAAAAATTATCAAAATCTTAATCTTTTATTGTATTAAAAATAAATGTCTTTGTTGCTATGCTTTTTTTCTAAATTATTATTTTATGTGGAGGCCCCTTTTTTCCAGGGCGGGCCTCTTTTTAGTCCCATTTTTGAAATTTTTCAGCGGCAACGCTGCTTTGGTCGCCTTTTCCTTTACCACCGCTTTATAAGTCTCTCGTTTTGTTGCGGTCATATTGTTCATCAAGAGGCAGGAGTTTCGTGGTGGTGGTCGTGCTAATTTTATTACATCAATCGCTACATTGACGCCGATGGTCTTGTGGTAGTGCGCAACTATTCTTCTGCGCTGGCCGTTGCCGCAGACAAATCAGGAAACATCGGGACAAGAACCACCCTAATTGGCGAGCTTAGCCGTACTTTATACTTCTCTTTCGTATCCATGCCCATCCTTAAGTCCCGTCCATTACTGAGCTTCCCGTCTTATTTATGCTCCGAGCGCCCTCTACATTTCAAGTACCTACTTCATATATGAATGGCTTAATGCACAGCTCGTACATAAATACCTCAATATTTAAGACCGTTGTTAATGTCCCCTGCGATACATGAGTGTTTACGAATTTACTCTGGTGCAGAGCAATAACTTGCCGGAAGCTCCAGCCGTATGTCCTAAGTGTGCAGCATCAATATTTGGGTTGACAGCCGCAACCGGCAAGCCTCCAGCCCTTAACTACTTTCGGTCTACATGAAAAATGTACCAAACACCGCGCTTACAAATCGTGTTTGGAAAATGAAATAAAATTTATGTAAATTAAAAAAAGAGGGACATTTATAAAAAAAAAAAAAAACAGCTGAGGCGAGTCCTTCCCATCCATTTGTCCTGTTCTGGATATGGATATGAATCACAGAACTTTTCAAAGTCCAATGAAGATACTCGTTGTCGCTTCGAGAGGAAGACATGCGGACTTGTTTGTGTTGAAGCTGACGATTCATCGACGAACTATACCGTGTGAACAACAAAAGCGAACAAACAAAATTATATGGCTGTGGCATGTAAAGCTGATCAATTTCAACTGGCCAGTCCGTCGAGTCTTCGATTCTAAATTACTAGGTCTACACACTACACCTCTCAAGAATGCCGTCCTCAAGCAGAAGGTTTATCCGGCATGCACAACTGGACGAAGACAAATCTTAAGGACTGTGCTGAGGTTCTTACTTCAGACGCATCAGGTGTACCTACGAGTTTTCGTGGCACTTTAAAAGACGCGAGCATAAGGTAAGGCAAAATTATTTCAAACATTCATTTTTTGGAGTTTAAGTTCTTGGTGAATTTACGAGACTTTTGTCGGTCACACGTTTCAATTTGATTTAAAACATGAGTGGGGAAGCGAGGAGTAGGTTAGGTTAGGTTAGGTTAGCGGGTTGGCAGAACAGGGGAACCTGTACGTGCCACACTTAGATCAATGTAGATCCGTTGTGATGCCCTAGGGGTTTACTGCCCCCATACACTGGAAACCTATGAAAAACCTACGGATTAGAAAACCAGTCCGTTTTATTTACAAATTTTAGTAGGTCGTTAATGGACCTATTTGAGAGTTCCTCTAAATCCTCGAAGTAGTAACTGCCAAGTAATTTATTTCTTATGTGACAGAGTGCTGGGCAGTGACAAAGAAAGTGTGGGGTGTCCTCATGCACCTCCTCATCACCGCATTCTCTGCACAGGTCATCTGAACTGATTCCCATCTTCTTGGTATGGTATTTCAGTGTATTGTGTCCGGTGATAATGCCCACAATTAAGGACAATGATTTCTTGTTCAATTGTAGGATTTTCTCCGTTTTCTGTTTGTTATAGATTGGCCACATTTTCCTGGTTATGACACAGGAGTCTAGTTTGCTCCATCTCTCAATTGTCGCCTTTAGTGTTCTGTTCCCAATCGCCTGTCTGAGATTACAGGGGGGAATCATTACTGTGGTGTCGGCCTGGTTTAGTTCAAGGGAGGATCCCTTTCTTGCCAGCTCGTCAGCTTTTTCATTCCCAGACACACCTTTGTGCCCAGGGACCCAGCATAGTCTTACGTTGTGCTGCGCGCCAAGAACCCGCAGCTCTTCGCGACAGCTCCTTACAAGCTTCGATTTTATCTCAGCGGCAGCGATCGCTTTTATTTTATTTTATTTTTTTATTTTATTGCCGCTTGCGAGGAGTAACAACGATTCTCGCTTGTTTGGGGGTTACCCTGAAATTATGTCGAATTTCAGTTTGCGAATTATTGTTTTGAGAGAAACAACTCTTAACAACAACTCGTAGACACAGTCCCTTTGGTAGGAATGATAGCTATTTCGAACTACACCACTTTTTCATCATCAGACTCCTTGAAGTGATTGTTTGAATAGTTTTGAATTCTGACAGTTAAAAAACTGGGTCCGCCGCGATTCCCCTACCAGATCTAAGTGGTTTAAGAACTACTATCAATTAGCTCCATCAGTTAATTGGCTCAAAACCACACTGGACACTGCTGCCTGAAATCCTGTTGAAGCCATGTCCTGTAAGTGGTTGGCCGTATTTGCAGCGTCGCCAATCCCTTAATAAATTCGGCTCTGTCACTTTCTGACATTTTTTCAACAGAGGAAAAGGAAACCAACTGAAGCTGCTAATCGACCTCCAAGAAAGCTTTCATTTCACAACATTATTTATACTGAAATGACATACCCACTTGGGAATACGAAATTCACCTACAAATAGATATTGATTCATCCGCCCACGAAAACAACTTCACACGACACACGTGCCACTGTTTTGCGGTTCTCGGTAATTAAATCTCTTTCAGCTTGCAAAAATCGTGACTGTAGAATAAAATTAGGTTGTTCGTGGCGGTGTTTACGCAATTTCGCTTTTGACTTAAGTCTTTCTTTCTTTTACGTTTCGAACGAGTATATTCGTCAAGGGGCAATAAATTGTTTCGAAATGCCCCACCAGATGCTGTGTAGGTATAATAAAACTGCTTCGAAAACACAAGCAAATACAAGTGTTTTGTTGACAGCAGTATTTTTAAAAACGATATGTAAATATTGTTAAACATTAAACAAACTACCACGCGGTAGTGGTTGTAACAAAAAAAAAAAAATATTCACCTCGGGCTTAACAGGCAAACAATAAACAGAGGCGACCTTGAGATGAATTTTCGAATGTCATTGCACGAACCGGCAGACTATGGGTACACACACAAGTTAGAGGAACACATCATTTCAGACTGGCCCCAAGGTGTCTATCGAAAAAAGTTATTTGACAGATTTAGCTTCTTAATGTAGGTAGATAGTAATAAAAACATGCGATCTGTTATTAACTCACTGTTTAACATTACACGTTTTGAAGGCATGTTTACATGTCGACACTAAAATTACCTTGTAACTTGTGAGGTTTGTTGTAACTAAATGTCATTAATAAGGTTGTAATAATTAGTGGGACCAAATTTACAAACAGGAGGGAGGTCATCGACTTGCCGTGGGTGAGTGATTTTTTTTTTCTGATAATATTAGATGCATTTAGCCACACAGTGTCGCCAATTTAGTTTATTTCCTGCTAAATAAGGATTATTTCATTTTCAGCCTCTTTTTTCCATTCATGCAAGCTTTTTTTTAGCATAATTTCATGCTGTATATCAGAAAAATATAGCAGGGTTTTGATTTTGGCAAATTATGAATTAATATACATAATAAAATAAAACTAAAGCAGGCCAACCTTATTCCCTATTTACACCGAGCCGAAAACACTCGAAAACTCAATCGAAAAGAGAAGTTTTCCCATACATAATTATATCAGTTTTCAAAACTAGTCTTTGAAATTCGTTTTCCACGAAAAAGTTAGAGGCTGATTTTTAAAGACCAAATCGATCCGAATTCTTTTAGGATCGAGTCTCTCTTAATCCCTCAATAGGTCCTATTCAGCCAGCATCAAGTATTGAAGACCAGTGCCAACATTGCCAAAAAGCCATCAGAGACGCCACCTCTGATGTGCTGGGTTTCACCCGAACACCGCAACGAAACCCCTGGTTCGACGACGAGTGCCGGCAAGCACATGCAGCGAAACAAGAGGCATACAAAGCGGCGCTGCAAAGAAGGATAAGAGCTGCTCGTGAGCTAGAGAGATGTTACTGCAGGAATGAGGTTCGGAAGTTTTACCAAAGGGTAAAAAGAACCTCACAAGGCTACAGAGCCCGAACCAAGGCCTGCAAGGACGAACAAGGGAACATCGTAGTAGAATCGCAGTCGATGCTGTGGATATGGAAGAACTACATCTGCAGACTGTTTAACGGCGATGACTAAAAAAATCCCGCTGTCAGGCAGAATGAACCATTCAACCTGTACGATGAGGATCAACAATACCGTCCTCCCGACCTGGACGAAGTGAAGATAGCTATATCTAAACTTAAGTCCAACAAAGCCGCCGAGCAGATGGCCTAGCCGCCGAGCTGTTCAAAGCGGCAGGCGATGACTTGGTTAGGAGCATGCACCAACTCATCTGTAAGATATGGTCGGAGGAAAGTATGCCCGATGAATGGAACCTCAGGATTCTTTGCCCGATCCTCAAGAAAGGAGACCCTCTGAACTGCGCCAATTAAAGAGGTATATCAGTCTTCTTAACATTGCCTACAAGATCTTATCTGCCTTTTTGTGTGAACGTCTGAAGCCTTTCGTAAACAACCTGATTGGTCCATATCAGTGTGGCTTCAGGCCAGGAAAGTCAACCATCGACCAAATATTCACACTGCGGCGGATCTTGGAGAAAACCCAGGAACTTCAAATCGATGCCCATCACCTTCTCATCGATTTTAAGGCCGCCTATGACAGCATTTATAGGGACGAGCTATACAGAGAAATGTCTAGTTTTGGCATGCCCGCCAAACTCGTCCGTTTGTGCAGGATGACGATGGAGAATACACGATGCTCCATCAAGGTCGGTAAAGAACTCACCGAGACCTTCGATGTCAAAAAAGGATTTAGACAAGGCGATGCGCTGTCATTCGACTTTTTTAACATCTTTCTTGAAGGAATAGTGCAGAACTCAAACGCCAACACCAGAGGCACGAGGCACGATCTTTCAAAAGTCCGTCCAATTACTCGTGTACGCCGATGATATTGACATAATTGGCAGAACGCAGCGTAATGTAAATGGCGCGTTTGTGAGTATTGAGACTGAGGCGGCGAAGATGGGTTTGGCGGTTAATGACGGCAAGACGAAGTATATGCTGTCAGCTAAAAAGGACACCCAACACTGACGGCTCGGACAGAACGTCACAATAGAAAGATATAACTTTGATGTGGTAAAGGACTTTGTCTACCAAGGCTCCGCTATGAACTCAGACAATGACTCCAGCGCTGAGATTAAACGAAGAATAACTCTTGCCAACCGCTGTTTCTTTGGGCTAAGAAATCAATTGAGTAGCAAAGCCCTCTCTCGAACAACTAAAGTGACCCTTTATAAGACCCTAATCGTCCCAGTCCTGCTATATGGCGCAGAGGCATGGACTATATCAAAAGCGAATGAGGTAACTCTAGGTTGTTTCGAGAGGAAAATTCTTCGAGTGATTTTTGGTCCCGTCTGCATTGACGGTGAATGGAGAAGAAGATTCAACGACGAACTGTACGGGCTGTACAGCGACATCGACCTAGTTAGAAGAGTGAAGGTCCAACGACTGAGGTGGCTGGGTCATGTAGAGCGTATGGACACGAATGCTCCGGCCCGGATGATCTTCGAATCCACACCCGAAGGAAGGCGCGGTAGAGGAAGGCCGCGACTCAGGTGGCGCACGCAAGTGGAAGGGGACCTTAACCAACCTAGCGTGCGAAACTGGAGACAGCTAGCTAAAGATTGCGTTGGCTGGAGACGCTTGTTGGTTGAGGCCCAGGTCCACTCCGGACTGTAGCGCCACCTTAATTAAGTAAGTAAATCGATCCGAATGAGAGAACGCGGCCCTTAGGCTGCTTCCACACCGGATGAAACAAAACGCCTTAAACAAACAAAACTGTTTTTCTGTGTGTTCCTGAAATTTAAATACAGACATTAAATACGCGCGCCCACACTGAATAAGGCAAAACGAAGCAAGAAAACAAAATAAGGCGTTTTGTTCCATCCGGTGTGGAAGCTCCCTTAGAAATAGAAAAATCAAAAACCGACTCTGAAGTTCTAAATTCCATCTAGCAATAAAGTAATTTCAAAAAAAGTCAACTTCTGCCAGCTTAATTTTCGTTATTTCACCAGAGGCGGGCTTTAAGTTGCCATCTAAAATGAGACAAACTTTTCGTGATTCGTCGCTTATTTTTCTTGTTTTGATCTTAAACTTTTTTCCGTGCAGCTTTACTAAAATATTTGTTTTTGGGTTTCGTCTTATACTTTAAAAAAATTAAGTATGTACTGCCAGACTGATAGTGGTCCTAGACAGAGATGTATACTGATAGTGAAAAGCCTCTGCTCTTTATACATAATCGTGTAACAATCACTCTAAAAGATGTACGTCTCAGTTATTTTTTTTTATTAGTTTTCAGTACAACTAAGAAAAGGCGATTTTCATCACTGTCGGAGTAGATTTTTTGCTAAAATACGCATCTAAAATATTTTATTGCTAAAGGTCAAAAATTGGCTCAGATGCTTATGAACCCCTCCACCTCACCCCAGGCTACTGATTTTCAAAATAATCATTTTAAAAATTCGATGGTATTTTGAAACCGGTTAGCTGATGCCTTTCGATTTTTAAATTGGTGTAATATCTAATTGAACTTTTTCCTGTGTATGAAAAAATGCCTTTGAATACATTTCTAAAAGACTGAGAGGAATGCCAACCGCATCTGGACATTTGCGTTGATACCGTATTTCTGAAAACCGGGTTCAGTGTGAACATTTTCGACTGAATCTGTTGTATTTCTCGGTCTCCAATGGCACTGGTCCTCCAATTTGGGTATTTTAAAACTTCTCTGACACAAAAATAAAATCAAAATCACAAACGCATTTTTGAAGTACCAACTTGAACGTATTACTATGCCATCTTTTAGAGTGATTGTTACACGATTATGTATAGAGCAGAGGCTTTTCACTATCGGTATACATCTCTGTCTGGGACCACGATCAGTCGGGCAATACCAGCAAGCAGAGACAATACTGAGACCCCCAACTTCGGCCGATTTTCCGTTACTTGCCTACAAGCTATATTTCTATGGGGTGGTACACGCTAAGTGCGTTAGTATTGTTACATAGAAATTCGTATTGACAACTGTCACTCACCAACACACTCGCACCTTGCGTGTCCCACTTCCGCTGTCGGCAAAGTTGCTTCCAGCGTTCATAGAATTTTGTCAGTTAAATTTGAAATTATTCGTTTCGTGTAAATAGTATTTTATTTTAGGAATTAGTGCACTTTTGCTGATAATATTTATGAAAAATGATTACTGCAGAATGGTTGTAGGAAAATAAAAACATTTTGAGCAATTTTTCTTCAGTTATTTAAGAAAAATGTACATATGAAATCGAAGTTAATGATATTCAAAAGCGGAAAATACACAACAATGTTTCTCCTAATATGTTTCTGGAATATAAAACAACTCATTTAGATAGTATTATTAACCAAACAAATTATATTAATCGATTTTTGAAAATTTATAATAATCAACCAATAGCATTCAGTTATCTTAAAATGTCGTATTCCCGAATTCTTTCACATTCCCCCATGGTTGGTAGCGGTTGGCAGCATTGAATTTATATTTTTTGTATGTTTTTACATGTCACACGGATTCTAAATAGACATAACACCGATAGGAAAACAAAATGGCGAATTTGAAAAAAAACTGAGGGGGCCAGCGGCAAGAGGATTGTGAGTTGGGGGTCTCAGTATTGTCTCTGCCAGCAAGCTTCTGGTCTAGAAGAACAATAAATCGCAAAAAGTACTGAGCGGAAGTTTTATGTAAGCACAAAGCCTTTTTTGACCAACTGAACCGAGCTATAATTTAATAGCACGGCTTCATTCATTTAATGAATGGCTATTGACAAGACTTTCGTAAAGGGGGTGCATTGAAATTAAATCGATAATTGTAATCTGAGCTATTTTTTTTTTGGGGTCGAACCACACACTGGCCAATGCGTCCACAAAAGTTATGTCTGCCGTAGAAATAAATCCTTCGTATTTACACGTTTTGTTGCTCTAGAAGTGCCAGTATCTATGGCTCCTTCAAAACCTTGCACACATCACAAACGAAAAAGAAAACCACCAAGCAGTACTTAACGAAGAAACACCGGCAGTCATAACTTGTGTTCGACGTACAGACCATCCACAAATACCAAGCTCGAAAATAAACAAAAAAGACCTTCAGTGCCGTTTTGGCTGACTCATTTACTATGAAGCCGAAATTCCCAACTTCATTTGTATCGAATAACAACAACTTCTAGACAAATTTAATGTCAATCTCAGCAACTGCGAAGATACGGGCCACACGAGACTGCCATAAAACGATAAAAAGCCGACTTATCTATCGCACAACAAAAGAGGAATTATAATTTGTACGGATATCTTCAATTGCCGGTTTCGCATTAAGCGTAAGCCGACAAACAGCAATAATATCTATCCAATTTGAATTCACCTGTTTGTAAGCCAAAGCTCCAACCTCCAACACTCACTGACCACTGGAAAGCCTGGAACGTTTGGCTAAGGAAAGCTTTCGGTCAATATCGAATCGACGAGATCGAAAAAGAGTTAGTTGGCGCTCTTGCGGTGGGCCTCTCTTAAAAGTGACGAGCAGCTAACAGTAACAGCCGTCCGCCGACGTTTGCTACTCTGAGCCAGTGTTGTTATATTGTGGGATTTATCCCTTTTCGTGGGAATTTCGATGTCCGAAAAGCCTTTCGAGGGATAAAGGGAAAAAGCACCAAATCGTGGGATTTTGATGAATCTAACAAAAAACATTAAAACTATAAATTTTTTGCTGAAATTTCATGAGAACTCCTACATTTCACGATGATTATTAACACACTCAATGTGCATAAAAAACTGCTTATATAAATTGTCTCTTATCAAAATTTTCTAGTACCAAAAAATAATAGTAATAATGTTACAAACTGTGATTTTTATACTAAAAGTTAATTAACCGTGATTTTCGTTCCTTGTATAACAAATTTTACTTCTAAAAACTGGATTTTGAGGCGAAAAAGTGTCGTGGGATTTAAAAGGGAAAAATTACCACGCTTCGTGGGATAAATGAAGAGAGAGTGCTAACAACACTGCTCTGAGCTGAGATGAGATATATTTTTATATTGACCACCGGCACAGGATCGGCAGATCGGCAAATCGGCAATCATCAATCCGACCAGCGACAGTTAGACATAAAGCACAAGCAAGTGGCTGGGGAGACGAGGAGGTTTTCTTCGTTTTCTTCAAACTGAAGACAGGTGGCGTACAACCCAAATATATATGCAAAATCTCATAACTATCCGAGATGTCGTCGGTTGGTGTGTGTGTGTTTTTTTCCCTTTCGATCGGTAATATAAAAGCGGCTGTCGCTATGGTCCGCATTACCATAAGACGCCTTCAAGTCTACCTGACTGGACACACAATACGGAGAGAAGTTAAGTACTACTCGTGAGTAGTTGTGTCGAACAGAGAAGTCGAAGTCTTGTGTTAGTAGTGCAAAATATTTGTTTTTCCTATTATAACAAGGATAACGAGAGGAAAAGAAAATTCAAATTTTGTTAGAACACAAGAAATTCATTGGAGGCGTCGCGTGTGATTAAAACAAATCTGCAAAAGGGAGGATTTGAAAAAAAAGAAGAAAAAAATATACCCAAAAGTGTTGCGAAAGTGGAAAATATTGTGATTATTCGGGAAAAATAATACACACAGATTTTCTGTGAGTGACATACATATAAATTAAAAGGATTAATAGCAAAAGGATATACCAAACGATATACAAACTCAAAATGGCTAAGTCATTTCAACAAAAATACATTCAAGCTGTAATTCTTCTGGTATCATGCAGCGCAGCATTATCCTGCCATGGTACACTGATTGGTAAGTGGCATTTTTTCTTATTTATGTATTTTTTTAGTCCTTCTTTTTATGATTTATGCCTAACAAATCATTGAGAAAAAAGAAATAAATCGAAGACAAACGAATTTTTTTTTTTTTGTGTGTGCCATCCATGATAAGGAAGTGCCATTAATCAAGATATTAATTCTTGGTCCGTGGCAAAATATATACCTACCGTCAAATCGAATCGAACTGTGAATAAAATAAAGAAAAAAAGCTGCCTAAAAATAGAGCTTAGTGGATCGAAAAGATAGATGAATTCACTTCCCTCTTTTTATGTTTGGCGTGTATGCATTTAAATTATCTAAGTATAAAAAATCTCAAATGCCAACTTTGCATATTCAATATCCGCAGACGTTAAGTTGGTACAAGTTCCGATGACTGTTATTTATCTATATCTGGAGAGATTAAAAAAAAAACACACACACAGCAAAAAGATTGGAAGAATCTACGGGATTTGTCAATAAAATTAGCATATGGATTACAAAATTCGCAAAGTGCTTAATTTAGAAAGACATGAGGACTACTTTGAGGCTGTGTGACGAGTGGACGTACTTACCCTATTTATTTATAATCAAAATTTTTATTTCTTATTATTTGTTTAAAAATTATGAGTTGGGGAATGTTTCGTGGTCCGTAAGAGTAATTTCAATTTTAATGAAGAAAAATTAGGGTGGCGAAGGACAACCCTTTCTCTCACCGACGGACATCACAATGGGTCAATTTTCCCCTGCTTGTGGCGTCGACTTCACTAACTGGACGGTCTTCAGCCTCTTTGAACTCGGTGCACAGTTTGCTAAAAAAAAAGTTAGAACCAACAACGCAACACGCAAGTGCGTTTACCATTGTGGGACATAGCTATGGTGACCATTCGTCTTCTTTTTCACTACTATGTTTTGTACTTTAAAAAAATGTCCTCTTTTATACGATTGAAAAAATGGTCACCGTAAACATAGCTAACAGGGCTTGGATTTTAGAAAATTGTTCGCAACTTATAAGGTAGGTAAAGAAAACGGATGGGTTAGTAAACGGTTTTATATTTTACAGAGCCTAAATTTTAGAAAAAATGTTTGCAACTCGATAAGCTAGTTACATGGCTAAAGAAAAGGTTAATAAATTAGTTTTGAAAACAATTTAAGGTTACAAATGCTTAAAATAAAAATTCCGTTGCGTCAAAACAAAAAAAAAATACAAGGGCCTATTTCACTCTTACTTACTTAAGGTGGCGCTACAGTCCGGGGTGGACCTGGGCCTCAACCAATACGCCTCTCCAGTTAGCGCGATCTCTGGCTAACTGCCTCCAGTTGCGCACTCCAAGTTGTTTGAGGTCCCCTTCCACTTGAGCGCGACAGGCGAGGTCTTTCTCTACTGCGTTGTCCCTCCGGGTTGGAATCGAGGACTCTCCGGGCCGGAGCGTTGGTGTCCATTCGCTCTACATGTCCTAACCATCTTAGACGACTAATGCGTACTTTTCTGGCCAGGTCGATGTCTCTGTAAAGCTCGTAGAGTTCGCTGTTAAATCTTCTCCAAATCCCGTCAACGCAAACGGGACCAAAAATCACTCGAAGAATTTTGCGCTCGAAGCGACCAAGAAGATCCTCATCCGTTTTTGCTAGGGTCCATGCTTCTGCGCCATAGAGCAGGACAGGGATGATGAGAGTCTTATATAGAATCTCCTTAGTGCTTCTTGACAAGGCCTTACTAATCAATTACCGTCTTAGGCCAAAGAAACGGCGGTTGGCAAGTGTGATTCTTCGCTTGATTTCTGAGGTGATGTCATTTTCAGAGTTAATAGCGGATCCGAGGTAGACAAAGTCCCTAACTACCTCAAAGTTATAGCTGTCTATCGTGACGTTCTGTCCGATTCGTCGATGTTGTGTATCCCTTCTTGTTGACAGCATATATTTTGTTTTACCCTTATTCACCACTAAACTCATTTTTGCCGCTTCTGTACTAATACTAGCAAACGCTCCAGTGACAGCTCGCTGTGTTCTGCCAACAATGTCAATGTCGTCAGCGTATGCAAGCAGTTGCACAGACTTATGGAAAATTGTGCCTCTGGTGTTGGCTTCTGAGTTTCGCACAATTTTCTCAAGAATGATGTTGTAGAAGTCACATGACAGCGCGTCACCTTGTCTAAATCCTTTTTTGACATCAAAGGTCTCGGTGAGATTATTTCCGACCTTTACGGAGCAGCGAGCACTCTCCATCGTCATTCTGCACAATCTGATAAGTTTGGCAGGTATGCCAAAACTAGACATGGCTCTGTATAGCTCGTCTCTATAAATGCTTGCCTATTTCACTCAGTCAGTGAAATAAAAATTTAAGTCCCAAATAAAATCAACAAAAAAAATTCACTCACAGAAATTGTTGAGAGATAAAAATTTCGAATGCATGAATGACGGTTTTAGTTCCGATTTTTCAGAACATTTCATGGGAATAGACTGCTTTCCTGAACTTGAAATATTTAAACAAAGGTGTGTCGACCTGTTAGATTTTGAAGTTGGGCTTTTTGGATTTCAGTATTGCATTTCCTATATCTCGAAAACGGTGTTAACTATGTTCCTGAGATTGTTCAGTTAAAATTCAGAGATGGTACCTTAGACATACTTTCTTATTTGTAGAGAACATTTTTTCTGCGGGAGTTTTTGCTGTGACCGCCTAAACGTAAAAAGAAAACTCAGTTTCTCACGGCCTCCTAAACCATTGGGACCAGCAGGCTCTTAAAGCTGTTCCAAATCTGACTTGGGTAATGTTTTCCGACAATTCTGAATATCCGGACAGTTTTCTCAGTGCGAATGCAAAATGTAAGCGCAATGTCAAATTTAAATCTGTCACCTGACGAACAAATTTGTTTCTAAAAAATATAACGTCGAACTGTTACCATGAGTGACAGCCTTTGAAAGGGCTATCCGACTTATAGTAAGCTGCGCTGCATTATTCATGCTAAGAGTTTGACATGTTTCAAGTCCCAGCCATATGCCTCAGGTAGGATTTTTGACTTTGCTCGAAGAACGTTGACAGTTCCCCCTAAAGCTACGATTCATTTTTCATGGCAAATTTTGACTTACCAACGTCAGCATTTGTCCTATATGTGTCACTACGTGTGATCGCCTGTCAAGTGTCTGGTCACGGGGGCTGTCGCAGCGCGTTCTCATGAAAGACACATGAGTGACCACCGAAAGTCCAAATTTTTCTGACGTGATGTCAAAATCTGCCATGAAAAGTGGCACTTAGTATTTAAACAATATGCTTCTGCCTGTTCATATTCAATGAACCGGTCCAAGTGGTTCAGGATTTCGAACCACCTTCCAAACAATAACAATATTATATTATTGCGACTCAACGACCCGAACTTCGTTTTGCAGTGCACTTAGTCCAGACAAAAGGGTCCCACCACAAGCTTATTCAAATCCACCTTTTCAAATTCAATTAGCACATCCCCACCCTACTTAACCACAACTCGCAGTATGCTAATGCAACAATCTATCTACTGTCCATAAAAACCACCAATAAAACCGTCAATCCAGTACGAACTCCGCACTTTACTTAGATGATTAATTTCACTTGTTGTCCGTGCGATTTTAATTTACGTATTAAATTTTTACGGCGGCAATAACATTTTTTAGAAATTCAATTTCACTCTTCGTATCTAATTAGTCGGATCAGGTAACAGCATTTTGTAATTGTATCGGCCACACTTCTTCTTCTTAACGATCTGCATGATAGCCAGAATATAAACAAGTTGACGGTTATTAACATTTTCATCCACGTCCAGTATAGTCACCTTAAAGCTTTCAAGGTACTGATGGCGGACCAACTTAAAAGAACAAAAATTTAAATTTTCATCCACCCTATTGATATTTTGTCGGTCTTCAACAACTATCGTCAGAGTCGTAAATGTCAACAGTTGAATTGGAAATAAATTCAACTCAGCTCGAAGTAAGTGTTTAGCTACGCCTTGTTTGCGATTTTATCCGGTGCGAGATAAAGCAGCGAAACTTAATTGAAAACCGAAGGTAAATTGTGGGAAAATACTTTCCGCTTAGTCGTTGTAAGCTGTAAGTAACCTTGGATTTGTGTGGATTTAGCAATACTTCCTGTATTGATTTTGGAAAACAATCTACCTGTGCCCTAGGTGTAACTCTATTTTGAGATGTGAACACGAGTTGACAAGGTGTGTTTTTATTTGATGATGTGTCTTCTCCTGAATGGATTTTTTTTTTTTGCTGTCAAGAACAACATTTAACTCAAAGTTAAGCCGCATAGGATTATCCAGATTTTATGACAGGAATTAAAGATGAAAAGTCAGTCAGGTGTTGATGATCTGCATAATTGTTTAAAAGTCGGTGGTATGACACATTGACAATACAGCAACCTCTCCCGCATTTCGAGCTGAGTTATTGTTTTAAAGTTATAAAGTCTCGCTCCAGGTGCGAATCGGATGCTCCTCTATACAAAATCTATAATCAAATAAAAGCCTAAAATGGCCAAGCAACCAGTCCGCAATCCCATATAGAAAGCAAACAAATGTTACCCTCGGTTGGTAGCCTCTCGTAGCCTTATGTGGTATAGCAAAAAAAAAAAACTCTCTATTGACTATTTGAGGCCAAATCTCTCACTTGAGCTAACAATCTATAAATAGCCCAGCGATCACCACTGCTAGTCCGATAACGTAGCATGGTTCATTTATAAAAAAAATATGTGCGAGACCGGTCTTAATAAAAGTCCATCAATAGAGATCCACCAGTCGCAGACTCGAGTACACTTTATGCATCAAAATTAAGCACTTAACCTGATGTGAAACTTGACTGACAATAAACCACACACAGCAGTATTGCAGACGTTGTACGCCTGCAGCATATATCTCGTGTAAGCTGCAAATTTGTGGCCATTATGCCAAGTTTCGTGTTCACTCATTACAGACATTTACTTAATGCACTCTGTGTCTTGTGTGATTAACATCAGTAGTAATTGCGGGTAAATTATACGCTTCATCGATTCGAAGAGTTATGTCTTACATGTGAGGTATGGCGTATGGGCCCCTGGAAATCGCGTCTAAAGGATTTGGCTTTATGGAAATGAGTTTTATGGAAATGCGTTTGGGAAGCGATTTAAGTTCAAAAGTTCAAAATTATTCTCAGTACCGCTCAATACTGTAAGCGCAGTCGCTTAGTGGTAAGTGTATTGGACTTCTAAGCGAGGGGTCGAGGTTCGAATCCCGCAAAAAAGCAAATTCCAACTTAGGGTTTTTTCCACTGCGCCACCTCTCGCGAACGTCTGACAAACATCCGAGAGTATAAACTGTCTTGAAATAGCTTCTCAATTAGGCGTTTGGAGTCGGCATAGAATTGTAGATTCCTTCCATTCGTTCCAAAAATGAAAAACTCGCACAAAACGAATGGTTGTGAGAAGCTAGGCCTAGGGTCCCTCCGGACCTGTTGCGCCAACTATTTATTTATTTTTACCGCTCAATACTACTTTCAAACCAAATCATATCGACCTATAAGATTGGCAAACAAATCTACTGGTGCGAGGACAAGATTTTAAGTCCATTCTGGCCTTCTGAAAGTGCGCGGTATTGAGTTCTTAAAAAATATATGTATCGACTTTTGGGTAGTAATTCTTAAGAAATAATTAAAAAAACTGATATGTTAGAATTTTTGGAGAAAAACTAAGTAGGGCATCTTATTGCGAATACTTAAATTGTCTTTCCTATGTATTTTGATCAAAATCGTTAGAGCGGTTTTTTGTCAAACTAAACAGACAAAACAGTACCAAATATTGCAATGTATAGTTTGAAAAATTGACCTGTTTCTAAAATTAGCGTTTTCGGTGATTCGAATTGAAAATTAAGGACGCAATAAATTTTAAAACATCAATTTTACTCTAAGTTTGCATTTTGGTCAAAATCGTTACTGCCGTTTTCAGGTAAAGTAAGAAAAATAAATTTTAAAAAAATTACTTTTTTCAAAAATGCATGGAAAATGGAGTTTGCCATTAATTTAGAAATGGCCATAGTATTCTAGAAATGAATTTCTGTTAAAATCGCTTGGACCGTTTTCGAGATATGTCCAAGTTTCAAAAGTACCGTTACTTGAATTTTTAGCCAAAAACTGGGTAGGGGAGAGGGGGGCAGTTTAGGACGGGGGCAGTTTAGAACAACTTAAGGAAAAGTACTACAAAAAAAAAAAACTTTTTAATACTTTAATAAAATTTTACAGTGGCAAATCCACTTCAAACAAACATCTGATGAATATTGAAACGATACCAACTTTAAAAAATAAAATAAAAAGAAATGTGTGTTTCCAGATGACGGTTGTAATTTTTTTTATTCCTAGACGTAAGCATATTATTCTAACATTATGCTCAATTTACAAATTAAAAGTGTTCAAGTATAATTTTTATATGTGTAGCGATGTTATTCAACCAAAATATTAACAATTTACATTGTTTCTAAAAAAATATGAAGTTTTTAGTTTTTTATCCCTCTCGGGGCACTTTTGGACAATGCGCGAGGGTAACTTTTGGGCATGTCCTAATCTACCCCCTTTTATCACTTTGAACAATCTATTTCAGTGTGATTGTTTTTGGTTTTATTTGTTTAGGTTTATCTCTGCACTAATGGTCAGAAATTACAAGAAAAAGAAAGAAACCGCTCCTAATGAGCGTTTTTTTACACATGTCCAAAACTGTCCCGTGGTTGTCCTAAGGTGCCCCCTAAGAGGGGCAGAATGGGACACTTTAAAGGGATTATTAAAATAAATAAAAAATATATAAATCATAACTATACATATTTATTTGATATAAGATTCAAAGATAAAACAACATGTAATAATAATTTTCAAGATCCGAAGGGATACTCCGCTTTTTAATGGATCTAGAGCGATTTTTGTAAAAAGTGTCCTAAGGTGACCCCCTCTCCCCTACCAAATATTGGAATGTTTAGTTTGAAATATTGACCTGTTTCTAAAATTAGCGTTTTCGGTAATTCGAATTGAAAATTAAGGACGCAATAAATTTCAAATAATCAATTTTACTCTAAGTTTGCATTTGGGTCAAAATCGTTACTGCCGTTTTCAGGTAAAGTAAGAAAAATAAATTTTTAAAAAATGACTTTTTTTTTCGAAAATTAATTTTATCTTAATACAGAGAAAAACTGAGCTCTCCATTAAACTAGAAATGGCCATAGTATTATAGAAACGGATTTCTGTTAAAATCGCATGGACCGTTTTCGGGTTATGTCCAAATTTCAAAAGTATTGTTACTCGAATTTTAAGCCAAAAACTGGGTATGTAGTCATGGTGACCTCACCCACTTAAGCTTAAATATCAATTTTGGTTGAAATCGTTTTAGCCGTTTTCGAGCAAATCCAACTGGTACGAACATTTTGTATGGGAAGTACCATTAATATTGACTTGCAAAATAAAAAACGGCCCCGAACCTTAAGCCTACAAATTCCAAATCCAAAGTTTGAATGAAATCCAGGCAGCCGTTTAGGCTGTAGGTCTGTGGAAGGACGGACAGACCGGACAGAATTTTGCGAACCACTTTTTTGAGTTCGTCTATCATCGTAATGTCAGAATTGAATAACATCTCGAGTTCGAAATTTTGTACCAAAACAAAATACGTAATGGAGAAAGTTAAAAAAAAACTTAAGATGAAAGAAAATATTTTTTATAAGCAGAGGCAGCACTTACAATAAAGTACTTTACCATTTTTGAAAGTCAGGAACCTGTTTGTTGAGAAGCCGGGCCGGGTGAAAACACATACGATGAGTTCCGATATGTAAATTTGTGCGGGCACGTGTTCTCTCAAAAAAGAATTAAAAAAAAAGTACCTACAAATTAATTTTAGCTTAGCTCAAACTGAATTTTGTGCTTGAAAGCTGTCAAACAGCACCGTAAGTTTGAAGTGTGCTGAAATCCAGTCCAGTGATGCTCAGTTGCATCGTAACACTGTTCTTTCAAATTATTTTCCAAGTTATTTCAGTTAATAATTTATGACAAAAATACTTTCAAACTTGAAATTTAAGGGGAAAAAAAAAAAAAATTGGTGAATGCTGATTTGTGCCCACTGTTGGTTTACACTACTGGTACTTCAAACCAGTATCAAAAACGGTAAATATAGAATTGGCAGTATAGTTTGGTAAGAAAAATACCCTCTGAGAAAGTTTATAAAAAAAAAATGGTGAGGGGAAATAATTTCACGGCAATAATTCCACATGGAAAACAACTTCATCTCGAGTGGGAAATAAATTCACTTATTTTATGTGAAGTTATTTCCCAATGAATGTGAGCAAAAACTTAACTTTTTTGTACAATTTTGATTTTGTTTTCCAGTTAGAATCAACAAATTCTCAAATTGTAGGAAATAACTTCACGGACAATAATTTCACATGGGAAACAACTTCATTTCGAGTCGGAAAAAAATTCACTTATTTTATGTGAAGTTATTTCCCAATGAATGAATTTTTTGTATAATATTGATTTTGTTTTCCAGTTAGAATCAACAAATTCTCAATTATCTTCACCTTGAGTGGGAAATAATAATTTCACTTTTTTGATGTGAAGTTATTTCCCACTTGAAGTGGGTGATAACATCACCACCAATTTTGTGAAATTATTTCCCACTCAAGGTGAAGATATTTCCCATGTGAAATTATTGCCCGTGAAGTTATTTCCCTGCACAAAAAAAAAAAATATTCAAACAAAATTTTAAAAACCAAAACCGGCGCTCTGCTGCCACACCTTTTACCATATTCCTCCCATAGCACCCAGTATATGAGAGTCGTTTTTATGCGATTCAGCTCCCGGTCCGTCTTAAGCTTACCAACTTGTTATGCTCACACATGCCACTTAATAATTATTTTTATGGGCAATCGCCTGCCATTGGGTGTTATCTTGGGTTTCTCCATTCATTCTTGTAATTGGGATATCGATAAAATAATTGTCCAGCTCCTCGTTTGCAATAGCGACTATCCTCTTTATGCCTGTAGTTTGGTTCCATTTTTATCTACTTTGGATGTTTGTCTCCGTTGGTAATTATCTTTATTAGCTTGTCACTTGTGATGTCTTACGATAAATTGTAATGTTGCCTGGGGCCCGATTTCCGTTCGATTACATTGACATTTTCTTTTCGCAACTCAATCCCTTAGGATACATAAAAATAAACGACGTCGCCAGCCCTTAGGTCAATGCCTGGACTGTATAGGCTTTCGTTAACCCGGAGATTAGGCAGTCACAACTATTTCAGTTCGAAGGTTGTACTCTTCAACCACTAAACTCACATCCGGATAGAGTGCATAAAAACCGTTCGCAAGATACGTGTCGTTCGTACAACTGCACACACTGCACGGAACCAACATTGAACTGCTGTCAGTTCGCACTTGAGTCAATATTGACCGCAGACTATACCATCCCAGATGAGTGACAGTTAGCATGCTTCCGGGACTCTCGTACAGATACAATCCTGCTAATTAAATATTTCTATCAAAATTAACATCTACCAAAGAAACGCTTCAATGTTACTGCCGTCAATTAATATTGCTCAAAGAGTCAAGAACGGCCCGATGATTTATTGACTTTCACTTCAATTCAATTTGAATAGCTATCCGCGATATGAGATGGTATGCTAATAACCGTATATATATGTTGCTATTTGTGCAAAACTTATGGTTTATGTTTTAAGATTGCACTGTCCATTCATCGTTGTCTATATGGACTATGGAGGCGGAGTGCGGAGAGTGTATCTTGAGTATGAGCTGTGCAAGTGTTCTCTCGTGGATTTTATGTCAAGCGGGTTTTAGCTTATTAGCATCTTTCAACGTGATTACTGCTTCACTATGAACTTCGCGACTATGAAGAGTTTATTTTCCATTAAGGAATAGTAATTGCGAAAATCAATAATGCTCGGACAGATGGTTTTTAGAAAATCGTGTTGGCTGTTTCTGAATGTGAATAGTTTACTAAGTTGGTGATAATTTGTTAAAAAAATATTCGCACTTTAAATGTTATACGAATAAAAGGCACATACCTGCAGTGCTCGTTACAAGCAGCCTTCTTTGATACAGAACATTTTTTTTTCAGTTAAAAAAAAAGTACTTGGAGCAAAAGGTCTGTGTAAGGATCCTAGCTTTTCGCAACCACTTTTAAATTTTTTTTCTGACGAATTTACAAGTACAAGTACAAATAATTACAAGTTTGGTTGGTTGTTTCTTATATTATTATATAGATAGGTCAAGATTTGAGAAGCAATGCTAGATAAAAGAAACGGTTCATAAAATATAGGAAAATGAAGGCAAATAAAGGTTTATTCAATAAGAGGTGTTATTGTGAAAGGATATGGTCCTGTATGCGTGCTCGTGGTGGCCATTTGGCTGATGTTGATTTTCATTACTAATGGAATACCTTCCTCTTTATTATGAAATAAACATCCGATCATTTATCTCAAAAAATGGCATTTTTCTTTGAATACCAAAAAAACACCTCTTATTGGAGAACCCTTTAAAATGCACTCTTGGGTTATTCATCTGATATTGCTGAACATATAACAATGTGAGCTTTTAAAAGTTGAAGCTCTCAGTAACAGGCAATTTTCGCCAGTTCTGGTTAGAGAGTTATAAGCGTCTACTGTACTATTTTATAATATTAGGGAATGATTTTCTTTTTGACTGGGCTGGTTTCAAATTTTTCAAGCAACGTTTAGTTTGGAAAATACTATAGCTTGACTTGGCTTTATCTGAAAACTGAGTATAAGATATTGTTGGGGATTAAAAACTTGTTTTTTGAGGTTTTATGGAACTCGAAATTGGGGTTTTCGAGATATGACCATTTTTTTAAATAAGCGTTTTCGGTGATTCGAATTTAAAATTAAGGACACAATAATTTTGAAAACATCAATTTTACTCTAAGTATACATTTTGGTAAAAATCGTTATTGCCATTTCCGTTAAACTCAAGAAGAGTTTCAAAAATGGAGAAAATTTGAGTTTGCTTTTAAGTTAGAAATGACCATATTACCTTAGAAATGAAATTCTGCCCGTTTTCGAGACATTCCCAAATTTCAAAAGTACCTGCCGTTATACGATTTTTTATTCAAAAACTGAGTATGCAGTCATGGTAACCCCACTTAATTAATATTAAATATTAGTTTTGGTTGAAATCGTTAGAGCCGTTTTCGAACAAGTTAACAAATGAACCAATAATATTGAGGTTACCTTGCCCCTAAACTCCAAATCCGAAGTTGGAACGAAATCCGGGTGGCTTTTTAGACTGTAGGCCTCGGCACAGACGGACAGAATATTGCGACCCACTTTTTTGAGTTCCTCTATCATCGTAATGGCGAAAACAATATCTTTCTCTTACTACGTTAAGGAGATAGTTAAAAAAAACCTTATGATGGAATTTTTTGTGTTAAGTTTGCTCAGGTTTCAAAAGGCTTCACGTATATAATGAGACCAGATCGATCGTCTAGGTTCGTCATCATCTGCACTTTCAATATCCCATCTACCCATTACCGAGTTCTACAGTTCTACGCTCTCGGTTTTCCACTACTGAATTCTTTACAATGACGGACTTTGGAGAAACCCTTTTGAAGCCTCTGTGACGGCATGGATTTTATTTTACTTTTTAAAAGCCGGCTGTTGGCAGTCTTTTAACTTATTCAAACTCAGCTTTGACACGAAGAACGGACCTAGCTATCTCGGAATCGATCCACGCTGAGAGATCCTTAAATCTAATCGAATCGAATCGAATCGCTCATGAAAAAGACTCAGGATATTTAAAGCCAGCCACCTATTTCAATTGGACTTTTGCACTTCAGTATTTTATAGTATGATCAGACCGTGTGTCAATAAATTACTTTAAAACGGGGTTTCCAATTTGAAACGCTAATCACGACTGCTGCATTGAAACTTTGAGTGAAGGAGTCTAAATACTTATTATGAAAAGTAGGAGAGAAAAACGAACCCAAGATGTTATCCAACGAACAGTCACGATCGTGAGTTGTTTACGTAGAGAGATCGAATGTCCCTCATATAACACCCCAAAGATTACCTGGAGGAACCCGGTCGTCATAAGCCTAATCTAAACTTTTGAAACTTGTGTATAGCGTTCTTCCCGTTTGTTGTGCCCGAACGAAATCTAGCAATACTTAACCCACTGCGTTGACTCGATCAGACTCCTAGAACTAGAACACTATAAGCTATGTCGGTTCTTGCCACGCCTATATTTTGACAGCGTTTTTGTTCTGGCTTCTCTTCTTTTAACTTGCCATTTGTTTGATTGTTGTTAATAATAAAAAAAATAAAATAAACTCTTAGAAGCCATCACTTCCACAAACATTTCAAATATATTAAGCTATAAATTCCTGCGTCATCCAGGAGCTGAGATATATGCAAAAATCTTGATCTTGTAAGTGAATATTGCTGCATCATATACATAAATACCTAGTATAATGCATTGTTGTAAAATTTATTGTAAAGTTAGTTAAAAGCCGAAGATTTTTGTAGTAGTTCGATAATTTAAAGATATTCATTGATCATTTTGTAAGGCGTTTATGTCGCTTCCTGTGGGGAAAAACACAAAAAGAAACAGCCGCTTAGGAGCTTCCCATGCTCAGACTGGCCCGCATATCGCTACGAAAATACCCTTTTGACGATTCCAAGAAGAGGTTTTCGTTTCTCGGTTAGGTCCGAATCCAATAAAAAATATCTAAAGGCTGTCCCAAAATTAAAGTAAAATTTGAATCTAGCGCCATTTGTGCTGTAAAGTGCTGCTAACGCATACAAACAAGTAACCGTCACAGCTGACAGTTGTGGATTAGCTGAAATGAAAAGAAAAACGTATTTTATTTTATTGTTGATCAGTACGTTAAAAAACTTGTTGTTTTTTAGTGTTAATTTAGTCACGTGAACAGGCTCTTTTCAATTGACTTTAATCGAGAGGTAGCGGACAAATTAGCAACAAATCTATGATTTTTTAGTGTTCCCATTGCTCACGAACCTTTAAACCGAGCTCAAACTGAAAACTTTTGAGGAAACAAATTGACAGTTGAAATTCAAACCAATTTAATAGCTCGTCTTCTTTGTTCGGCGTTTGGGTTGCACATCCCTATCAGCTGGGTAGCCCCACCTTCATTTTCAATACTATTTCAAATCCAAAAGTAGTACTGATAAAAAAGCCCACAAAACAAGTGACTGGCAGTTTGTCAATTTTAGTATGTATTCCCTCCAGAGTATGACTTCTTTGAAAGCATTTAAAACTCTATTTTCCCGCCAAAAGAAATTTGTTTATTATTTTAAAATTAACACAAAAACTAATTAACAGTCTGTCTCCAAAATCCTGCACTCGAATGGCGTCCAAATTTCAACGACCTCTCAACACGGTTGGGTTAGAAAACGAAAATAGCACCTCACAGCGCCAACTAAGCTATAAGCCTCTTTAGTTTCACTTTCAAAACAGCTATGCGGTGGGTATACACGTATAATTACCTGGCTGGATACATTTCAATTGAATTCATTTTTTTTTTTTACCAACATTTCTGACTGACAAAATGACGCAAGCACTTGCGACGAGTACGTACTTTGTCCCGAAACAATAGCCGGTATTATAATCACCATCACTCACTGAGTCACTAACTGTTTGTATCTCCATACTTTTGAAGTGTTTCCTAATTTCCAACGATGATCGTGAGGGTACTATCACGAGACGTCTGGCGTCAAAGAAAAAAAAAGAAATAGTAATTCAATCGGGTCGATGACCATAACACTTCATTATGTGGTCATATTGGCGGAGTGTGATTTTTCATAACCGTTTGTAACTTAGGTAGGTATTTATAATTTTTTGGAAATATCGTAGACACAAACCGAAGTGGTTTAAAAAGCGTGGGTGCATAAGCGATGTTTTTTTCTGAACCGCACGATTTCAAGGCAAACGTGTTGTTGACTTATAAGACATAAGACTTAAGTGGGTAATCCACTTAATCCTTTGCAGACATAACACACTAATGCTCGACATGCTTTTTAAATTGTTGAGGTATTTTTGAATAAAATTTGAGTTTTGTTTTTGGTTTGAGGAGTGTTTTCTAAATGATAATAACAACCGAGTATGGGTGGGTTTTATTTATGGAAATCACCATCATTATCAGGCACTTTGTCTGCGCGGATTAAAATAGAATAATTGGATGAATATTTTATTGGACTGTTGTTAGAATTTAAATCTAGTCGTTATTTTTATTTGGAAATGACAACATTTAGGTATTTTTTGTTGCTGTTTGTTTAGAACAGAACGTTTAAGATTCTGTTGATAGCCAACAAAGTATAGCCAAGTAGGACCCCCATACCTAGGTGGAGCTTCCTACAACCATTCGTTTTGAGCGAGCTTTAATTTTCGGGACGAATGCAAGAGCAGGGCTACTACTGTACTTCATATGTAGCAGATCTACTTCATTTAATGTTTTGTATGCATCTGCTATGTAGCCACTTTTTTCTTCTTCGTTTGACTCACTTTTATTTAAGGATCAAAATTGCATTTAACATGATGTGCTGTATTGATTAATTTTTGCAAATAAAAAATGTCATTCGATTGATCTGAATGCACTCATCGCAAAAATCTACTACAGTCGAACCCGCTTAACTGAAACCCTTAAATTGAAAAAACCCGCTTATTTAAACATTATAATTAATCCCCCTGTATTAAAAAAAAAAATCATACAAATATGTAACTCCGCTTTATTGAAACTCGTTTAAGTGAAAAGCTCGAATATCTGAAACATAATTCTTTTAAAACGTTATAACTTTTCTTAGAAAAAACTCCGCTTAGATGAAAGAAATGAAAATGTGAAAACCGGCCAAGTTCGAGTGTCACTCGCGCGTAAGAGGAGAAAACACGATCTACTCTAATGAATGAAATAACCGAGAGCCACGTGCTCATTATACAAGGTGGGCCAAAAGAGATCACCCTATTGGAAGATGCTCCTATTTTTGCAAATGGCCGCCAATGTCAAATCTGTTTTGCCATTTGTGGACTAGACAGATGTAGAATAAGTGAACAAGCCATGGAGTGATACATGCCCCAAGAACGCGGAATAATCGTGTCTATTTTTTTGCGTAACAATTCGTCTGTAGTGTTGGCGCAGCGCGAATTCCGTCGCCAATTCCACGGCCGTCCGACACCGACTGCGCAAACACTGCGCCGTTTGGCCACCAACCTTGAAGAGTAGATATGGGACGTTGTCAAGAGTGGCGGCCCTGGAGCGCCCGTTGTGCTGAGAATATCGCCGCTGTTGATTAGGATGTCGAGCTGTCGCCGGAAACATCGACCAGACGCCGTGCCTCGCAATTAGCCATCAGCCGGTCATCCCTAAGGCGAATTTTAGTCAAAGACTTGTTAGGAATAATAGCAAGAAAAACAGCTCGACTTTTAACGTATCAGTATATTTCGGCAACTGACTCTTAAATCTATTGTAGGTACATAGTTATAGTACATTTGTTTCAGTTCCAATCAATTCATTTATATTATATATACTCAAACATATGAGTGTTACCAATGTGAGCAACATTAAGTAGAATGGTACATATTAGAAGTATAGATTTGGATAGTATAAAAATTTCAACACAACTCCTCAAATGTATACTTTCTTAATATATTGTTTTAAATCGCAAAATAATTATAGTAAGCCTAACTTTCGAGACAATGCGGTATGTTTGTTTTTATTAAGATTTTTCGTTAGTATATCCGCAATCATCTCTCCAGTTGGTACATAAGTTAATTTAATTAGATTAAGATTGAATACTTCACGTATATAATGGATTCGTATATCAATATGCTTACTTCTTGCATGATAAATAGGGTTCTTAACTAATTGTTGTGCACTCAAATTATCGCCATTTAGTTCAGTGGGTCCTTGTATTAGTTTTGAAAAACCAAGCTCCTCTATGAATTTTCTCAAATAGACAGCTTCCTTCGATGCGGATGAGAGCGCCATATATTCAGCTTCAGTGCTGCTAAGTGCCACGTACGGTTGCTTTCGAGACTCCCACGTAATTGGTCCACCAGCAATGAAAAATACAAAGCCTGTATATGACTTTCGATCATCGCAACTTCCGGCCCAATCAGCATCAGCAAACCCAGTCAAGCATTCATTGGTTTTTCTGAAAGATATATTAAAGCTTATAGTATTTGCCAAGTACCTAAGAACATGCTTCGCGGCTGCCATGTGTTCTGTATGGGGGTTCGTATTGAACTGCGCCAATTTGCTTATAGAGTGCAAAATATCAGGTCTGGTTGAAATTCCTAGATACATCAACGAGCCAATTAACGATTGGTACAACTTCGGGTCCACTTTAGAGCAACTCGAACAATCTGCACACTTCTTCAGCTTGTATCCAGGATCTAAGGGTGTGCTACATTTTCTTGTCTCCGACATGTTATAGGTTTGTAGCAGATCACGAACAAATTGATGTTGGGATATGCTAATAGTCTTCTCTTTTTCATCTCTGGTTATCTCCATCCCTAGGAAATAGTCCATTGGACCTTTATCGACTACATCGAATTCTAGACCGATGAAATACTTGATTTGATTTAAGTTGTGGTAGCTGGAACACGCAATTAAGATGTCATCCACATAAACAGCTATGATATTAATATCACTTCCTCGATTCATAGTGTAGACACAAGTATCGGAAGTGCACCTATTAAATCCAATACTGCTCAACACTTTGTCCAACTTCGCATTCCACTCCCGCCCCGCCTGCTTTAGCCCGTACAACGACTTCTTAAGTTTACATACCTTATCCGGATTATTGGGATCAATAAACTTCTCTGGTTTAAGTATGTACACATCCTCTTTTAAATCGCCGTTTAGGTATGCAGCGGCAACATCCATTTGATGTACGATTAAATCATATTCAACTGCTATTGCCAGTAACAACCGAATTGATGAATAACGTACCACTGGTGAAAACGTCTCGTTGTAGTCAATACCAAATGTTTGACTACATCGTTTTGCTACCAATCTGGATTTGTAGCGTTCAATGGCTCCAGTTTTTCCACGCTTGATATTGAAGACCCACTTTGATTTTATGGCCTTGCGATTTTTTGGTAAATTTACGAGATCCCAGGTATTGTTGTGTAACAGTGTGTTGTATTCAGATCGCATGGATTGCAACCATTTGTCACCATCATGTCGATTCAAGGCTTCCTCAACAGTAACTGGATTCGTAAGGATCTCATCGGAGTTTATGAAGAAATTTGTGGAACCTAATTTTTCCCTGCGCGGGCGTAATTTCATTGACCACTTACTTGTGCTAGGTTCTGGTACAGGGACTTCATCACCACCATCAGCATTCTTCAGAGCACCTTCGACGTGTTGGCAAGGGGTGACATCAACACTGGGTAATTCCTCGTCACTTTCATCAGCTTCAGCAAAATCGCCACCGGGTAAATCATTTTCAACGCTTCCATCAGCTTCAGCAAAAACGTCATTATTGTTCGAACTCAGATCACTTCCGTTGGATTCTTCTATTTCGAATGCGTCGTTGAACGAACTTTCTGCACTAGAACTTAGGCTATCGTTTTGTTTGATAATAATGCCTGTTGAGAACTATATTCAAGTTTTTTGTTTATTTAATTATTGTTAATTTCAATTCATTTTTTGTTATTCATTTATTGTTTCATAATTTTGTTAATATTTATTTTTTGTTTTGTAAAAATTATCTTTTGCATCACTGTACTTAGTACAGCCAATGTCAAAGATTTTCTCTTGTCGCAACAACACGTTTACGCACTACACGAACAATTAGCATTGCACGCACAGTTGCTTTACCTGCATTGTGCGAATTGTTTTTGCCTTCCGCTTTGTGCTGTTGTTCGTCGTTTGTGCTGCTGCGCTTGAAACATTAGAAAATCTTTCACTTGGATTTCAGTCTCAGCAAGCACAACATCTTCTTCAACAAGTAACAATAATTGGTATCGTACAATAAATATATTATATTCAATTTATATGAAATCTGCCTTTTGTCTGCTGTTGCTCCTTTCACATCCATCGTGTCGACGTTTCCTCTGACTTTACATTATCATCAACAGTATTGCTGGTCCTTCGAGCCGGATTAAAAATATATAAAGTGAACCGCGAATAGACAAATTTAAGACATTTTTTTTGGAATTTCCACGTGTGAAATCGTGCGTTCATTGTTCGTGAACATTTGAATGGCATATTCTCTTTGATTTCTATACTGTAGTTCGTATAAATTCTAAAGAGAGCTATCATCTGCACATACGAGTATATTTTACAGTGAATTTCCTTTCGTGTCGCGTGTTTCATTGTAAATACCTAATATACTTAGCTCTAGTCTCGAACAATTATGACTGTGCTAAAACTTAAACTGCAGCGCGAAAATGCGCAAGAAAGGTTAGATCGCGCATCATTGTTCGTGGCAACAATCGAGGAATCGACATCTCTTGAATTGTTAGAGATTCGATTAAACAAATTAGAGGAAACGTGGCTAGAGTACTCTTCGTTGCATAATGAGTATTTGCCGCATGTTAGAGGAGATGACCTTGAAGGCATTAAACTCGAATTCGTCTCGTATGAGGACAAATATTTCATGGCTCATTCAAAGTTTGTGAGAGGTATTCGCGATAGACAAGGTGTCGCTCAAAAGGAATCGGACGGTTCGGTGATAGAGCGGTTGGTAAATCATCAATCTGCGTTTCTCGAGACATTGACTAAGAGTTCAAAGCAAAATTCCGCGTCAGTGATTTTACCAGCAATCGTTATTCCGCCATTTTCGGGAAATTATAAAGATTGGCCGTCTTTTCGTGATCTTTTCGTTGGGTCAGTGGACAGTAAAACGAATCTTACTCCAACGCAAAAGTTTCACTACCTCAAGTCATTCCTTCGAGATGATGCGGCCAATCTTATCAAACATATTCCGATTTCGGATGCAAATTTTCTGGAGGCTTGGGAACGTTTAGAAGCGCGATACGACAGAACACATTTGATCGTGAAATCGTACATCCAATCTTTTTTGTCGCTTCCTGCAATCAGTGTGAGTAACGTCCATACTCTTCGGAAAATAACTGACGGGGCAGATGAAGTTGTGCGTGGCCTTAAAGCAATTGAAACGAATGGTCGCGACCCATGGCTCATTTATCTGCTTCTGAACAAGTTAGACCCAGACACTAACCAAGCGTGGGCAGCCGAAGTCGGTTCTCGGGACGATTGCAGTATTAATGAACTCTTAGACTTTTTGCAATCAAGGTGTGATGCACTAGAGTCATGCCAAACAATAAATCGGTCAATTTCGTCGCGTACAAAACCGCCTGTTCAGATTCGTTCGCATGTTGTTGCAGCTTCGGAAGCTAAATCGCAGTGCCCCAAGTGCAAAGATGAACATATATTAGCTCAGTGTGCCAAATTCGTTGCATTAGACAATAACTCTCGTCGACAGTTCGTCAAAACAAACTCACTTTGTTTTAATTGCCTTCGGGTTGGACATTCGTCGAATAAATGTCGATCCATCTTTCGGTGTCGCGTTTGTAAATCACGTCATCACTCCCTGGTCCATCCCGAATACAAAAATAACAACCAATCCCCGGTTTCGGTTTCACCTCCTGTTTCTGATGCAAATCCCTTACCATCAGCACCCGACTCACCTCAACCTCACACATCTTCGTTCTCGGTTTCCTTGTTGCCATCCACCTCGTCGTCACTTATCAACAATCACTCGCTCAAACCCAATGTGCGCAAGCAAACAATTCTACCAACTATATTGGCTACCGTAAAGGACATACAGGGGAAATTTATCGCTTGTCGAGTATTGCTCGATTCCGGGTCTCAATCGTCGTTCGTCGTTGAATCATTCGCTCAAAGGCTCGGATATCCTCGCACCCACGCTCGAATTCCCGTCTCCGGATTATCATCGATGGAAGCTGGCTATACTAAAGGCTGTATTTCTTTGCATCTCTGTTCGCGAATCAACTCAACTGTCTTGCCTGTCGACACCTTCGTTTTGAACAAGTTGACTTCAAACTTACCTACCCATAACTTCGATATCTCTTTGTGGTCACATATAGAGAGATTAGAGTTGGCCGATCCTTATTTCAATCTGTCTGCTCCTGTGGATGTGCTACTAGGTGCTGATAAACTTTGGAGTATTTTGAAGGGAAAGCAAATTGATGGTCCTGAAGGTGTTCCACTCGCTCAAAGTACATCGTTTGGTTGGGTAATCACTGGAGAGCTTTTCGACAGAACAATGCCCGAACCCACATTGTCATCACTCCATTCTACTCTTGACGTTGACCATTTGCTTCAGCGGTTTTGGGAGTTAGATGATGTTGCACAACCTCGAGACGATTGTTTCATAAACGACCCAGCTGAGCAACACTTTCGACAAACTTTCGGTCGTTCATCGGATGGTAAATATGTTGTTTCATTACCCTTCAAATCGCCACAACCCACGTTCGGAAACACATTACCATCAGCAGTTTCGCGTCTACACTCTATGGAACGAAGGTTTCGTTTCAATCCTGAATTGCGTCGGTTGTATGCAGATTTTATGAGGGAATATTTGGAACTCGGCCATATGGAACGTATTCCCTGCAATGAGCTACAGACAGCACCGGGAAAACATTTTTATTTGCCACATCACGCAGTTTTAAAGCCTGACAGCACGTCTACAAAGCTGCGCGTCGTGTTTGATGGTTCTGTTAGGGACTCAAATGGCCAGTCTTTGAATAGTTCATTGTTGGTAGGTCCTCCGATTCAACGAGATTTGATTGGTGTATGTTTGCGCTTTCGACAGCATCGGTACGTCTTTACTGCGGACGTTGTAAAGATGTTCCGTCAAATTTGGGTAGACCATCCACAGACTGATTTCCAGCGCATTGTTTGGCGTGAAAATCCTGCTGACGAGCTCCAACACTTTCGATTGCGTACCGTCACATATGGTACTGCATCTGCTCCCTTTTTGTCGGTTCGTGTTTTGAAGCAGTTAGCACTTGACTACCAGGCACAGTTCCCAGACGCATCTCGTGTTCTCCTCCATGACGTTTACGTTGACGATGTCATGACGGGGTCAAATTCAATTGGAGATCTCATCGCACTGAAATCGGAGCTAGTCACTCTTTTATCCATGGCTAAGCTCGAACTTCGAAAATGGAGCTCAAACTGCTGGCCCTTGCTATCTGACCTTCCGGTAGAAGAACGTGATTACTCTGCCTTCGACACCAAAAGCTCAATAATCAAGGTCCTAGGAATGTATTGGAATCCTGTACGTGATGAGTTTTCCTTCCAAATGTCGAAAACCCCTATAGCCTCTTCATCAACCAAACGAACTCTACTCTCCGAAGTATCCCGAATCTTTGACCCACTGGGATTGTTGGCTCCATCGGTGGTACTATTCAAAATGTTATTTCAAGAGCTCTGGTCATCGGAATTAAATCTTGGTTGGGACGATCCATTACCTCTTCCTTTAGCTCAACGATGGAATACGTATAGGCAGGAACTCCACTACTTCGAACAACTTCGGGTTCCTAGAACTGTATTTTTATCAATGGACGAGATTGAGCTACACGGGTTTTCGGATTCATCAACATTAGCCTACGCAGCCGTTGTTTATAGTCGTTGTAAAGTTGCAGATGGCACGTACAAAGTAACTATCATCGGAGCTAAGACCAAGGTGGCTCCACTAAAACCAGTTTCAATTCCTCGATTGGAACTTTGTGGCGCTTTGCTATTGACTCGATTGTTAGCTCTAATCAAATCATCGATAACAGCAAAAATCTCCAAAACGTATGCGTGGTGCGATTCGGAGATCGTACTACACTGGCTGTCTGCACCACCTCGTCGCTGGACTACATTTGTGGCAAACCGCACAGCTGCCATCCTCGAAACAATTCCACGATACTCATGGCATCACATCGCGTCGGAATCAAATCCTGCAGACTGTGCATCGAGGGGTGTAACTCCATCTAATCTGCCGTCGCATAATCTTTGGTGGACAGGTCCATCCTGGCTATCTATGGGCGAAGATAGTTGGCCACAATCAAAGATCGGTTCGCGCAATCCGGATTTCACGGACATTGAGGAAAGACATCCATCTCGCAACGTGTTGGTCACCTCAGCCGACACCGATATAATTCAAAATCTCATCGAAAACATATCCTCCTGGTATCGTATGCAGAGAATAATCGCGTACTGTATTCGGTTTTCCTTAAATTGCCGTGTCCCCAAACCTAATCGACGTTTTTCTGGTCTCAGTTTGAGTGAAATACAGAAAGCTAGAGCCCTTATATTAAAAAGTGTGCAACAAAACTCCTTCAGTGCGGATATTCGGTGCCTAATTCAAAATCGTGAACTCCCGGTTAAATCAAAACTCCTCAAATACTCCCCGTTTGTTGACGATGAGGGAGTGCTTCGTGTGGGGGGAAGAATCAAAAATGCAACGATTTCATTTCATCTAAAACATCCCATTATTCTACCCAAAAATAACTCACTGTCTTCTCTCATTATAGCAGATATCCACAATAGCTATTTGCATCCAGGAGTATCTGAGACGTTCGCTATCGTCCGGCAGCGATATTGGATATTGGGTAGTCGAAACCTAATCAGGAAGATGGTCCACAGGTGCAAGGTCTGTTTCATGCAACGCAAGCAAACTAGCCAACAGCTGATGGGTGAGTTACCAGCTCCGAGAGTAGAACCAAGTCGCCCGTTCGCCAACACTGGGTGTGACTACGCTGGACCTCTGACGATAAAGCTTTCTCGAGGACGTAACCCCAAATTGTCGAAAGCATATATTGCACTCTTCGTCTGTTTATCTACGAAGGCAATTCATCTCGAGGTAGTGAGTGACCTTACTACTGATGCGTTTCTTGCTGCGTTTCGTAGATTCGTTTCTCGTCGTGGATTGTGTTCCAATGTATACAGCGACAATGGAACGAACTTCCAAGGAGCTCGTCGGTGTTTAAACGAAATGCACAAGTTGGTGTTGTCAGAGGTACACAACGACACCATAACAGCTTCGCTTGCCAAGGACAACATCGCCTGGCATTTTATCCCCCCTTCGGCGCCACATTTCGGGGGTTTATGGGAGGCTGGTGTCAAATCGGTTAAGATGCACCTTCGTCGAGTTGTGGGTTCAGCGATTTTGACGTTCGAGGAACTGTATACAGTTCTGACTCAGATTGAGTCCATTTTAAATTCTCGTCCTTTGTGTTACGTGTCTGATGAAGATCTAAACCCTCTAACACCCGCTCATTTCCTTATAGGTGAACCGTACACTGCTGTTCCGGAACCCAACCTACTGAGCACACCAGTGAATCGTTTGCAGCACTGGAACCACCTCCAAAGTATGGTTCAAGGATTTTGGAAACGGTGGACGAATGAGTACCTAACAACGCTTCAGACACGGTCGAAGTGGCAACAGTCCAAACCAAGTTTGAAACCTGGCGATGTAGTTGTGCTGAAGGAGCCCAATCTCCCTCCTACAAAGTGGCTTCTTGGCAAAGTAGAAGCGGTGACACCAGGCGCAGATGGCCATGTTCGAGTGGCTACAATCCGGACCAGTCGGGGCTCATTCATACGCCCTATAACAAAAATTGCATTGCTGCCATGCTCCTGAAACTCGTTCCAGGGGGGCCGGGATGTTGAGAACTATATTCAAGTTTTTTGTTTATTTAATTATTGTTAATTTCAATTCATTTTTTGTTATTCATTTATTGTTTCATAATTTTGTTAATATTTATTTTTTGTTTTGTAAAAATTATCTTTTGCATCACTGTACTTAGTACAGCCAATGTCAAAGATTTTCTCTTGTCGCAACAACACGTTTACGCACTACACGAACAATTAGCATTGCACGCACAGTTGCTTTACCTGCATTGTGCGAATTGTTTTTGCCTTCCGCTTTGTGCTGTTGTTCGTCGTTTGTGCTGCTGCGCTTGAAACATTAGAAAATCTTTCACTTGGATTTCAGTCTCAGCAAGCACAACATCTTCTTCAACAAGTAACAATAATTGGTATCGTACAATAAATATATTATATTCAATTTATATGAAATCTGCCTTTTGTCTGCTGTTGCTCCTTTCACATCCATCGTGTCGACGTTTCCTCTGACTTTACATTATCATCAACAATGCCTTTCATATCTTCCTTCAGATCACGCGTTGTTTCGTTCGTTTCTAAAATAGAATTAATCTTTTTACATTGTGTATTCTCACCTACATGTTCCAAAAATCTAACATCCCGGCTTTTAAATATTTTCTGTGATTTTGGCTCGTACACACGATAAGCCTTAGACTCAGACGAGTAGCCTACCATGAAACACTCCAACGCTCTGGCTCCCAGCTTCGGCTTTCCTGGACGTTTATCCAGCATAAAGGCTTTGCACCCAAAAATCTTTAGATGAGACACACTTGGTTTTCGGCCACTCCAAGCTTCATATGGCGTTATATTATCTAAGCACTTGGTTGGAGACCGATTACGTAAATATGTCGCCGTATTAATTGTATCCGCCCAAACCGAATTTGGAAGATCTGAATTCAGAAGCATGCACCTCGCCATTTCCACTAGCGTTCTGTTGGCTCGCTCTGCAATCCCGTTTTGCTGAGGTGTATACGGAACTGTCAGCTGTCTTTTTATGCCCGCACTTTCCAAAAAGCGATTAAATGCTCCACTCATATATTCTCCGCCATTATCAGTCCGTAGTGTTTTTATCTTTTTAGATGTTTCAAGTTCGACTGACGCCTTGAATGATTTGAACGCATGAAAAATTTCGCTCTTACTTTGTATGAAATACACAAATATCTTTCGACTGAAGTCGTCGATAAAGAGAGCAAAATATCGAGCACCACCAATTGATTTTGTACGCATAGGACCACAAATGTCGCTGTGTACTAGTTCCAACACCTCCCTACTGCGACCGAATGATTTGTTGGGAAACGATTTGGCACACATTTTGCCCTTCAAACAGGTTTCACATTCAACGGAATCAAATACATTTTTTATATCGAGGCCTCTGACCATATTTTGTTTCACTAATGAACTTAAACTTTTAGCATTTAAATGGCCATAACGCTCATGCCATTTCACAAACTGGGTGTCGGGGGTTTTCGTGGACAACCCAAATAACTGATGATTTCCAAATCTAAACAAAAACAAGCTGCCGACTTTATCGGCATGCAAAACTATTTCTCCTTTCATATTGCGTATGACTGCGCTTCTTTCGTTGAAAACGACTGTGTGTTTTTTATCCGTGACTTTGCTCATAGACAGGAAATTAGCCTTCAAACCTGGAACAAATAAAACGTTGTATAATTGGATATTATAGTTATCTGTTTCAATGAAAACTGTCCCAATTCCTTCAGATTCGATGAAATTATCAGCTGCAAGCTCAACTCGTTCTTTATGTTCGTTCATTTCTGTAAACAATGAACTGTCACAACACATGTGACAGGTTGATCCGCTGTCAAGTACCCATGTTTCTCTATTTAATGTTGGTAAGTGCGCAGCATTCAACATTGCATATGATGACGTAGGCTTATTGTTTCCTAATGCACTTGTTGCGGCAACATTTGTAGCTCGACAGTCTGACGCATAATGGCCTTTCCTATTGCATTTATAACATTTCCCACGGAATGGTTTTTTATGTTGCTTGTTCCGTTGGTGCTGTACTTCATGCCGTTGTTTTGAGAAGAACGCTGCTTCACCGTTTTCGTGCACAATGTCACCTTCACGTCTCGTTCCTTCTTCGATTAACTTCGTTTTTAATGCTGACGAAGATGGCAATGCGTCTCTAGACTCAATAGCAATTATGAAATTTTCATAACTCTTTGGCAGACTTGATAACATTATTATGGCTAGAAATTCGTCCTGCATTTTAATGTCGAGCTCTGTCAATTTTTCAAACAAATCAAAAAATGTATTTAGATGATTCGACATGGATGCATTTTCTGCCATTTTTAAATTTATCAACTGCTTGAAAAGTGTTACTTTTCTTGCTGGTCCACTTGGGCGGTGAACTTCTTGAAGTTTTTTCCATGCCTCAGAAGAGAATTTACAATTTTTGACATGGAGAAGCTGCTGTGGTTTTACACAAAGTAAAATTGTTGCCAATGCCTTTTCGTCATTTCGCCTCCAAGCCGTTCTTGCTGCTGCTTCTTCGGTGCCCGCAGGCAAAGGCGTCTCGCCAGAAACATAACCCCAAACTTCACTATGAATGAGAACTGATCTCATCTGCACGGCCCATCCGTCGTAGTTGTCATCAGACAGTTTATCGATTTGATATAAACCCGAACCCATCGCTTTTAATCGAACAAAGAAAATTCTTTACCGCGTAATGACTGGGCCCATAACCTTTGTTAGGAATAATAGCAAGAAAAACAGCTCGACTTTTAACGTATCAGTATATTTCGGCAACTGACTCTTAAATCTATTGTAGGTACATAGTTATAGTACATTTGTTTCAGTTCCAATCAATTCATTTATATTATATATACTCAAACATATGAGTGTTACCAATGTGAGCAACATTAAGTAGAATGGTACATATTAGAAGTATAGATTTGGATAGTATAAAAATTTCAACAAGACTTGCGCATGTTCCCGTACAAAGTTCAGTCCGTGCATCAGCTGCTGCCTGTAGACCGCCAAACGCGTGTAACCTACGCTCAAGCCATCCTCAATCTCGAGGACGAAGTGGACGATTTTTCGACTAAAATCATAATGAGCGATGAGGCTCATTTCCACCTCAGCGGGTAGGTGAACAAGCAAAACTATCGCTTCTGGGGCACGGCACACACTGCGCGAGCCACAACCGATCTTCTGAAGGCAGCGTTCCCGGGTCGCCTCGTCTCTCGTTTTGGCGATTTGCACTCGCCCGCAAGATCGCCCAATTTAACCGTTCCAGACTTTTTTTTGTGGGGTTTTTTGAAGTCCCGCGTTTACGTGAACAAGCCCGAGACCCTATAAGCCCTCAAGGATAACATTCGACACGAGTGCGAGAATCGCCCGAAGTTCTCGCCGAAATGTTGAAAAATGCCATAAAACGAGCCCGTAGGGCAATCAATTGTGACGGCGCCCATTTGGCCGATATCATCTTCTCGACTTGACCAATAAAATTCAGAATCGAAGTTTTTCATTTAGAAAAAAAATGAGAGCCAAACAACATCGGATGACTTCATTCGGCCCACCTTGTATAAGTCACTCGGCTTGGGCTATGTCAAAGAAACTCCGTATCTCTCTTTCGGTGATATACATTTTAATGGAGCACCACCTTTTCAACCTCTCTTAAGACTCATCTCAGTGTTTCGAGCTTGAGAATGCAAAGTGGGATCCTCATAGCTGCCGCACCTTTTCTTGCTAATGCGTCTAATTTTCACTACGAGAGCTATATTTTTTTTGTGTTCCAAAGTTGAGCTTACCTTGATGGGTTTTGCCATATACCATCCTATCGAAGAAAGTGAAACTTGTTGGGGGTATTGCACTCCTGCTATGTTGTTGCTAGGCGGCCCGGTCGTTGTTCAGGTTTTGATAAGCCCGGAAATTCGCAAAATATTCTTGAACTTGGCCTAAGAAGGTGTCAAATTTAGATCTGTCTATGCATAATTCCTTTCCAATTTGTTCTCCTTTTAGGTAAGGTGCCTTAGAAATGTCTGATAGAGCCTAGATACCAGCGGCTTCCATATGAAACTGCTAGGTCAGACTTATCATCATTAAGATACTTTAAATCATAAAACAGGCCTTCCGGACAAGCCCAAATATATCTCATTCTCCTTGGACTCGGAGGGCCTAACTGATGGTCTAACGTCTAAGTGACAGCCATCACAAGAGCGCACCCATTTACCTAACTGTCCTTCTCCGCCTTAGCCCTGGAACAAACAAATTCTCCGGCGACGATATGTCCAAATTTCAAAACTACCAGTATTCGATTTTTTTTTTTTTAGCCAAAAACTGGGTAAGCAGTCATAGTAAACTCATCTATCTAAGCTTAAACATCAATTGGAGCCGTTTTCGCACAAATCAAACTGGTACGAACATTTTATATGGGAAGTACCATTAATACTGAGGCTACAGTGCAGAAAAAAAAAACTGAGTCCCCAAACTCCAAATCCGAAGTTTGAACGAAATCCGGGCAGCCAGTTATGCTGTAGGCCACGGGACAAACGGACAGATAGACCAACAGAATTTCGTGACCCACGTTTTTGAGTTCCTCTATCATCGTAATGTCAAAATTGATTAACATTTCGAGTTCGATATTTTGTACGAATACAATACGTTAAAAAGTTGAAATTGGAGAACAACGTTTAATTTACTTACATAATCATGATAAAGGTCTCGAGGTTGTCGGCTTTTTAATAGTTTTCCGACTTTTTTGCATGAGGGACGTATTGTATAAGAAATCTAAACTTTAGCCGCAGTCTGTCCCAAAAAAAAAAAAAAACTTGCACCTAAGGCTAATAACAATCTGTTGCTTTTTTGTCGTTATGGTGACACTCTTTTCACACACTGAATGAAGCGAGCGCAGTCGAATGGAATGGTCAGCAAAAAATCGGTGCGTATGCAAGCGTATATTAAAATCACGTACGCCACTACTTCCCGATACTGCCGGCGATACAGTGACAGTGGACGGCTGCTCACCGGCATTTAGCCGACACCGATCAGCGGTCGGCGTGTGTGCCAGGTCCCGTTTCCACATATGATTCACTATTGGAATTTGGACTACCGGTATAAAATCGGCCGTCCAAAATCGGTGTGTGTGCAATTAGCCTAAGCGATGTAATTTCTATCTGACTTTATGTTGTATACGAGGTCACATTTTTAAAGGGTGGGTTTGCTGAGTCTAATATTTTTGGTGCTCCAGTTTTCATGAGTTTCATATGACCCATAACATATCAAACAAGCTTGTGGCGACCTTCCACAACTCCATCTAGGCTTATGCTAAATACTGCTTGGGTTCAGCGAACTAACTTGACATTTTGAAACTCAAGCTTCTGCGTCTTATACGATATTTTTACAAAATGACGGTGACTGTCATCGTTTTCTCACGCCATTGGACCATTTACACCAGAATCATTATCTGCAGGTATACTTTGCCGTCTTGTCTATCATATGTAAAGGAAAAAATTTAACTTCGACTTGAAAATATGCAAATTCTGTTCTCGATTACGTCTGTTTATTTTTTTGTGTTGTCGAAAAGTTGGCGCAAATTATTTCCATTATAAGATTAAATTAAAAACTCATTTAATCCCAATTATATATTCAAGAAGCTTTTTTCACTCAATTTTTCATCACCACACCATCTTTTTTTTTTTATTTTTTTTTGTGATTGTTATTTTGGCTTCGCTTGTTGGTTTCGAATCCTTACACGTGCCAGCCATTTAAAGTGCTCACCTACAAAAAAAAAAAACCTCTTTGATCGGTTGAATAAACTTTTATCAAATTAACATGTTTAACTCTCCATTTAATACTAAATATAAATAACAAAAATGGACCCAAAAAAACACAAATAACGCTAATTAAGCGATGGAAGCAACCGTATACAAGAAAAAGGAAATGGCTATACTATATTCACGGACCGGATAGACATCAATATACAAAATATTCAAATTAATCCGAAAATTTATATTCCATAAATAACCATTAAGCTTTGGAACTTATATTTCCGAATACGAATGCTTCAAATTTTGTGTATATAGGAATTGCATAAAATTTGAGAAACTATTCGCGCGGAATATTGAATTTGAAAAGTATATTTATGGTTTCCACTATACGGTGCTGTAACTTGTTTGGCATCCCCGCTCCAAAAGTTTGCTCAAACTTTGCAAAGTACCGATGGGAAAAGATGACACTAATTTTTGCTCGACTCTGAAGTTGTTTTCTCTCACAAGAATCTAATTAAAATTATCTTGCCTTTTGACGAATATTGAAGAGGAGAGGGTTTCATTCATGTAGAATGATATATGCTAAATGGAACAAACTGGTTCGAGCTTGAGTTGCGTCCCAATATAAGTCGTAAATTACACCAACACCGTTCATAGATGACCCATAAGTCTAGTTTCTTATACGTTTTGGATATGAGGCCGAAGTTGGAAACTGGTTTTGAGTTAGAACATACTTAAGTTCATATTGGCCTTTTATGAAAATCTTACACAAAAGTGTAGAACACGTGTTGTTGTTTCTGTTAACAGGTTGAGTTTCGATTCTTGCTAAGGTCGAGGCACTTAGAGGCATCGTGTCTGACATTTAGCTTATTCGCAGAGCGTCGTGCTTGTTGTAATAGCATCGATTTCTTTTGATTTTATAGCGTTAGGCTGTCGGTTGGCCGACCATCGATTAGGTCATGTGACTGTGTATGCTTAACCAGACGTAGGCAGTAAAAGAAAAAGCGTGAAGTCCATCGAGGCCTACTGCTGATATTGAGTGGATATTGACACATAGCAACACAGAAAGTAAGTCAGGAAGCCTACACCTGTGGCAATATTATTTTTGTATAAGAGGTGCCACGCCTTTTAGTGGGCAAATATTAGGTACTACGAAAATCTGTGTATATATGCAAACGCAACATTGAATCAACATTTATGGTCAATCGACCGACTACTTTTCGAGTTTTAAGAGAACAAACACACGCAGGCCTTTCTCTGTTCACTCACTTCGTTGGCTATACGGATTTGATTTTTATCTCCAATTTTTCAATTCCGATTTCGATGGTTCTTTTGTTGGAAAGGTGTTGTTTTTTTTTAAATACAATTCTGCAACAATCGTATTCCTTTCCAACAAAAAAAGAATCATAAAATTCGGTGCTGCCAATTTCAAGATATAAACGGACAAACATATATCAAACTCATTTTTATACACATAGAAGATAGATAGTAGCGCACCTAATATCGAACCTTGCGGTATTCCCTGTTCCACTTCGATGTGTTCTGAAACGCTACTATTGACTTTTGTACGCTGGGATCTATTTGTCACGAAAGATCTAACCAATCAAGCTCCTTATCTTGTAAACCATACATTCGAAATTTTCCTGTGATTTTGGCAGTTCTTTGCTTTCAAACTAAGGTAACGCTACACATTTCGTGACGGTACTACATCCAGAGATTGCTGTCCATAGTATAAGAATTTCTTATCATACAACAGTTTGAAAAGAGATCGCTTTGGCACGAACTTGATATTGATCTGTCTGAAATATAAGTCACTCAATATCGCCACAGCTTTCGTTACTCGCATTTTTTCAAAAATGACTAAGTTAGAAAAAGTGATCCTGGGGATCTTACCGCTAGACTTATTTATTAAGAAAACAGCGGCCCTAAAGGCACTTCGTTTGCATCGAGATGCGAAATGGCACAATCGTGGTACCATCTATGGGCATAGGAAGATCCTGGAACTTGTCAAAAACGAGATTGGGGATCTGCACATGCCTATGGATGGGATAACAAGGGTGCGTATTATGGAAATGGTATCGCAAAACTCGTATTGAGAACGGATTACTTCCAGAAAAAAAAAGGATTGGTGAAATAGTGATTTTCACAGATGGATCCATGATGGATGACGGAACGGGTGCCGGTATCTATTCAGCAGAGCTGGAACTAGCCCATCACGTTAGCCTCGGGAATTACACTTCTGTATACCAGGCTGAGATGATTGCATTGCCGCATGCGTTGGACTACTTGCTTGAGAGTCAGATGAAGGGAAGAAATATCCTTATAGCACTGGACAATCAGGCGGTGATCAGATACATGGAACAAACAAACATCACAACATCATTGGCACTGGAATGTGTACTTATAAACTCAATAAGTGGTCATCTAAAAATGAAGTAAAACTGACTTGGGTACGATGACACGTGGGGAGCGAAGGCAACGAAAAGGCGGACTCCCTTGCAAAACAGGGGTCAACTGAAAAGTTGCTGGGACCAGAACCACTCTCTTCAATTCGCAAAGGAATGGTAGAACAGCTGATTCAAAAATGGATCACGGCGGAACACCTGAGAAGGTGCTCAACCGTGGAACAATGTAGACAGGCTAAAATGGCAATTAAGCGGCCGACCTGCTCCACTCAAAGAAGGGTTATAAGCATGAGTCGAGGAACATTGAAATGGGTGGTGGCTTTGTCCACAGGACATGGTAGTTTCGGGTATTACTTAAGGAAGATGGGCCTTAGAGAGGATGATACCTGTAAACTATGCCTGGATGAATCTGAGACGTGCCGCTGTCTCAGATTCATCCAGATATACTCTGTCAATGCTCGGCGTTGGCTGGCAGAAGAATGAAGATCTTGGGACATCATTGGGTCGAGACCCATTAAATGAAATATATCTCCCATAAACAGAGGAATTGGGAGGAACTCTGGAGAAATCCAGAGAGTCTCTCTGGGCAAGATTTGTAGTGGTAGAGAGACGAAAAGAGACCCAAAATTGGTGGTCTGATTCGAATATCTCTCGAAGTCTATGTATCTATAAGAGGTGTAGGAGTAAAAAAAACATTTTCAGTCTATAGGACAAACTTTCCATTGTTCACCCCATCAATCATGTCGATTGATGAACTTGTTGACTGACAGAGATTAAAATTTTCGGTTATCTGCTGTTTTATCGCACAAGAGAATGCGCCTTTTGAAGAATATTTCCGCTACAGTCAACCGCGCCTGTCGCTTCCTTAAACCTGTTCTCTTCAATGTCGGTGAATATTCATAATAGTGCCATTTGATAGCTACATGAACGTAGTTAAAAATAAACCTTGAGTCTGCACAAGTCAAGACGCAAGGCTTAAGAGTGTTGTTAAAGAGATTCAACATGCATCCCAGTTGGAGTGGTTATTTATGCTATATTGATGCGAACCTACTTCCCGTCTACAGATGATTGATATCGCCACCTAGTCCTCCGCTCATTGAAACAAAATTTATATAACAATAACAGCCGATGATCAATTTCCTCAACTACCTACTTAACCTTTTCAACGAGTCTCAAGTGCCCATCAGCTTTATGTCAACACACATCACAATACCGGTCAACAATTAGCACATGAATTTTTGAAACAAAATCAGGTTTTCTGCATCTTACTCTTGCCATAAATATACTTCATCGTCCGTTTTGTTTTTATTAATGATTATTAATACCCAGATACAAGAATGTCGCCGCCTTATTGTCTGGCATCACTTAAGAGAAAAATAATAAATAAAAATACATTTTCAAGGTCCTACCGAGGTACATTCAAATTACTCAGAATTTTTTTTTTAGCATCCATGCATGGATTTAGTTCACGGCTATCAGTACCATCTTTATCACAATGCATGACATAACATTTCTGGCGTTGCTTGGTTTCTCAAAATGCATTACTTGAGTTAATGGAAACCTGTCGCTGAGCGCGGCAACTATCAATCGTATCAGTTAGCACCACAGATGACAGGTAACATGTTTGCACCTCCCAGGTGTGCCCTTGAATTATACACCGAGGACATGGCCTAATGCCGCACACTTGGACGCATGGACATTTTTTTGTTTTTAACAAGTCACTAATGCCAATGTTAACAGACCACAACGCTAACAGCGTGGATAGCCATGACAGCGTTCAGGGCCAACCGATTGGTTTATCACGTAAGAATCGATTTATTTAGCGTTGAGTTATCGACTTTTTGTTTAAGAATCTAATTATAGTTAAGTTGGGTAATAGATGCGCCAAACTTGTTTCTTGCATAATCATATTCTTTTGGAATTCGGGTCGACTTGTGACAGTAGAGATATTTGATATTGATGTCGTTGTTTACAGTAAATCGAGCTATATACGTTTAGGTAGAAGTTCTATCTATCCAATGGCCAATTAGAGGAGTGTGCTCTGAATAAATTTGAATATTCTATAAAAGTGTAAAGGGTGCCTTACATTTTTAAATAAATAAGATATTTCACGAATGAAATGGTCAGAATATCACAGGTTTTCGAAATCCATGCAAAATGTCTGCCAATAAAGTGAAATTTAGAATTTCCAAAAATGTGGGTTCTTGTATTTGCTACTAAATAGCCATCAAAATGATATCGATGATCATTTATGTCTTTTCATGGGTGTCAAAAAGTTATTTTTGAATAGATTTTTTCTGTCAAAAAATCGTTGAATCTTTTTCTGTCAAAAAATCTATTCAAAAAGAACTTTGCAGGTGTTTTTAAGTGTGTTAACCGTGGCAGTACATTACCTACGACTTTAAAACCGCGAGAACATCGATTTTCCAAAATTATTTACCTAAAGCACAATGAGACTTTTAGCTTCTTGGAGTCTTATTTTCAGGGGAATAAGTAGGTAGGTTAGTAAAGTGGTAAAATGAAAGTTAAAAAAGATTATCCTGTTAAAGCTAGGAAGCACGGTATGTTTATAGAAATTTTAATTTGGCAAGCTGGGCCAAAAGAAGTCATCCGATGTTGTTTGGCTCTCATTTTTTTTCTAAATGAAAAACTCCGATTCTGTTTTTTGATTATATTTACTTGAACCTTTAGAATTTGATTGGTCGAGAAGATGATATCGGCCAAATGGGCGCCGTCACAATTGATTGCCATACGGGCTCGTTTTATGAAAAATTCATCACTTCGGCGAGAACTTCGGGCGACAGATTCTCTCACTCGTGTGGAATCTGGTCCAATTTAGACCAATTATGGTTTGTTGTCAATATGTTGTTATGCTGTCAATCAAATGTCAAATTATTGTAAGATGTCAAATATCCATGTAGTTCGTTTCTAATAAGAGCAACACAATTCACCCAACAGCCGAATAAATAACATCATAATTTATAGCGTTAAAGAAAAAACAGTCTTTCATTTCACGAAACAACATTTGGTCCTTCGAGCCGGATATGAACCAGCGACCTATGGATCTATGGATGGGCTTCTAGGGCCTCGGGTTCACGTAAACACGAGACTTAAGAAACACAAAAAAAAAAGTCTGGAACGGTTAAATCGGGCGATCTTGCGGGCCAGTGCAAACTACCAAAACGAGAGATTAGGCGACCCGGGAACGCCGCCTTCAAAATGTCGGTTGTGTCTCGCGCAGTGTATGCCGTAGCTCCGTCCTGTTTCCTAATTCGTCCAATTGCGGCAGAAAAAGTTCGGTTAACATGGCCCTATAGCGCGCACCGTCCACTGTTGTCACTTGACCAGCGGCGCTCTCGAAAAAAAAAAATAAAAAAAAAAAAAATGGCCCGGTGACTCCTCCAGCGTGAACAGCGCACCATGCAGAAACTTTGAGCGTAATGGCTCCTCGTGCATTACTCGTGGATGTTCGGTGTCCCAGAAGCGATGGTTTTGCTTGTTCACGTACCCTTTGAGGTGGAAATGAGCCTCATCGCTCATTATGATTTTGGTCGAAAACTCGACCACTTCGTCCTCGAGATTGAGGATGGCTTGGGCGTAGGTTACACGCGTTGGGCGGTCGACAGCGAGCAGCTGATGCACGGACTGGACTTTGTACGGTAACATGCGCAAGTCTTTGACCAAAATTCGCCTTAGGGACGACCCGCTGATGGCTAATTGCAAGGCACGGCGTCTGGTCGATGTTTCTGGCGACAGCTTGACTTCCTCGACAACAGCGGCGATGTTCTCGGCACAACGGGCGCTCCGGGTCCGGCCAATCTTGGCAACGTCTCGTGTGTCTCGTCTCATGAATTCTTACAGGTACAGTCGCACCAATTTTTTAAACTCAGTTTATGTCGGCGAACAGGTCGTATGGTTCGTCGTTGAATCTCCGTTTCCAAAGTCCGTCCCAGCTTCAGCGCCTTAAAGCATGACGGGGATCAGGGAGGATCAAGGTCTTCTAAAGAAACAATCAGTTCTGCATCAGTAAATAATTTGGTATCACGCCGTGGTCTTCGAAGAAGGAACTTCCCGTAGCAAGTAGCCTGGTCCAAGACAGGCCCGGACGTTCATAGAATTAATTTGATTTTACATACGGAACAAAAACAAATTTGGTCGCGTCGTGCTCGTTCACAGTTGAGCTAATTCGAGTCCTACTATTATTATGTAAAGTGGATTGTTGTACTGCGACCTTTTGGTCTAAAGTTTCCCTCGCAGTATAATTCCTTTCGGAATCATTTCAAAGGTTTTTTGTACTATTGTTTCTCCTTGGTGAAAGAAATTCATCCCGACTTCTAAAAAACGAATGGCGTAGAAATTCTGTCCCAATATAGAGTCTTTGCATTTTTTACAGAAGCTTGTTCGCATAGTCTTCAGCTTTCCTGTGATACTTAACTACAATTCTTGCAAATTTCTGGTCTTGATATGTCGAATATCTAATTTCCAGGGGACTACTTGTTGTTTCCGGAATAATTTGTGTGAAGATTTAACAGCTATCTGCAAACATTCCATGGCGCTGTTAAAGCCTTATAGGTTTGATATTCCCATTCCCGAGAGAAATATTTAAAATAAAGCAGTAGGTACCTATCTAATAGTCGAAATGGTAGATTAGATTAGATTGCTTGGGGATGTGGAGACAAGTCGCCATATCACTGCGGCCACGAGTGGGCCTATTGTGATTTCCTTCATTTAGAGCTCGCTCATAATACCGGACCTGGTGATGAATCCTATTAGATCTTTGAGTGGGCTGTCAGATATGTCTTCTGCCTCAAGGTAAGGTTTTCCTAAATGGTGCTGACGTAGTCTGACTAGACAATCACAGTGACTCAGTATGCGTTCTTCTGATTCTTCGTCCTCGTTGCATAGTCTGCAAGTGTTCCTTTGTATTTTCCCATACTCATGAGGTGTTTTTTAACTTGACAATGTCCATTGTCCAGTAAGGAGACCTTAACACAAAAAAAGGTTCCTCCCCTGGTAGATTGTATAAGCTCTGTAGCTCTGCATCTAACTCTGTTGTTAAAAGCTACTTCCAGCGATCAAGCGAATTCCATGCACCTCTTACACTCAACAGGCAAATAGCTGTCCCAACTTCTGTATAAATTTGCCCTTCAATTGGTTGGTGTTGAAATATCGGTCTATGTCCAGAACCAATCTGTCAAAATATGTGTTTTGTCTCATGACGTTCCAACTAAAAACTCCTCTATCTGCCACTCTCGCAACCAGTTGCAATTTTTTCTGTATTTAGAGTAAAGCAGACTTTGTTGTGGATATAAACCCTAGTTACCCATACATTTTTAAGACACCGTTTTTTCTAAGTATATTATTTATACTACCATTTTACTTACTACTGCATAGTGCATAATCACAGAAAATCCGTTATCGCACGATTTCGAAGTTTGAGGCGAATATGGCAACTGTAAAGCGGCAACTGCCTCTCCCTGAACAGTCTTAACCTTTAAATTTAACTTTCGGATTCTTCTTTTTTTTTACTAGTATTGGGTATATCAACAAATCAACAACGAAAAATATCAGTCTCTCTCTGCACTTTTCTGAAAAGCATAGGTGTAAAAACGCAACCCTGCGGCATTCCATATATCTTTCTGTATAAATCATCAGCGTTAGAAACAAACAAGAACCTACCTTGATAAAAAGTCATGTGTCCACATCCTAAGAAGGTCGGCTCATGACATTTACCCAAGTCTTTAAAATGGTGCCCCAAGCCCAATCCTCATCTACCTGCCAAACACTAAAATTTACAAATCTGAATAATCTTCCCTTTTTCTCATTTTTTTTATTCTTTTTGTTTTGCTAAAGCTTTTCGTCTCCCAAACACTCACTTAACATTCGGTCAAAGTTCTACGAGCAAACTTAATAAACCGAAAAAAAAAAAAAAACAAGAAAAAAATCTGGAAACAAATTTAAGAAACATCCAAAGAAGATTCAAATCACCTACTGCTATAGGTTATATAACAAAAGCTTGTGTCGCATACAAATGAGGCGAACAAGCGGATAAAACACGTCAAACACGGAGACAGTGTATCTGCGCGAAAAAAAAAGAACTGTGTGTATCTGCTGGTTTGCTCTTATCCACAGAGGACGGATTTTCTAGTGGGTCTCAGAGATTAGAGCTGCTTATTTAATTTGCTGTTGGCTTTATTCGCCAAAAATAATATTGAAATCATTAAATATTCAATATATTCAAACGAAAATTATGGGTGAAGGGAGAAGATTCTCCGGCCTTAAGGCTGTTTTGTTGATATATATATCTATACCTACCTAAATTTTTTTCTGTGAATCTTTGCTCCGAAATTCACTGTAAGACACATCAAAACGACCAGCTAAATCGATAGTTAAATCAAATTGGCAGATAAAATAAAAAACAAAAAAAAAAAAAATTAAACCTCCTGCAAAATATTAAATATTTATATTTAAATATTTTATAGTACCCGTGCGAACGCACACGAAAAATGCGCCAAAAATAGCTATGATACAAGTAATGGATGGCATACTAATTAAATTTCTCGCTTATTTTTAATTCTTTGAGCTGTTCTTATAGGTACGTGTGACATTGTTAGAAAATAAAAATTCCCAAATCACCAACTACAATGCTTTAATTTTTTTATATATATATTTCCAGCTTCAGGAATCACTGCGGATGAGAAGCGAATCATCCTACAGGAACACAATAAACTGAGACAACTTGTAGCCACAGGCGGCTTTCCTGGTCAACCGGCTGCGGAAAATATGCAGGAGATAGTGTGGGACGATGAGCTGGCCGTTCGTGCTCAGGAATGGGCGAACAATTGTGAATTCAGGCATGATCCGCATCGGACTATAAGTGAGTACAAAACAGTCAGCTATAGAGATGCTTTCTTCAGATAGGAAGGAGTGTATTTGTTTCTTTCTTCTTCTTTTTCTTTGTTTTTGTCGCATCTGAAGTGTGTATGAATTATAAAGCCCTCGGGCAATGACCGCGTGGCGGTTGTTTCCTTTATTTTTTTCTGATTAATTTTTTTTCCATTCTCTTCTCTAATATTTTACTTTCCCGACTACTTTGAACTCTAAATCATGTGTAATAATGGGGTTTTGAATTTCATTTTAGAACGGTTCACAATGGGACAGAACTTAGCAGTCATTTGGAGTACAGCTCCGCTGGAATCGAACGATGGCGACTTCTCCTCACGCATCAATAACTGGTTTAACGAAGTGCAGAAGTATTCATTCGGCGCTTCTTGGTCACCAAAGACTGGTCATTACTCACAGGTGATTTGAAATTCGTTGATATAATTAATTATTCAAATGATGATTAAGAGCTGTGACTGTGACAGATGACTTTTGAGGCATTCTATAAATAATAAATAGCCAGAAATCGGGGGCTTGTTTTGATATACCTATATGAGGCTTTTTATTGTGACACATAGAAGCGGTTAATCAGCTTAGATTGTGTCACAGTTTTAATAGGAATTGGTGAGGAAGGGGTTCGATTATGAAACTCGATCGTTAAACATACTCAACCACGACCGACGATCATTTTATTTTATTTATTTATTTATTTGTCAACAAAGTACTAGGCCTTTTTTAGACGTGAAAAAATATAATAACATGAGAGACAAAGATTAAGAAAAAAAATTAAGTAAATAAATATAATTTAGAAAAAAAGCAAGTACAAAACTAATTACGAACTGAGCAATCATGGATTAATAAGTCCACCCATCAATGGGCGCTGTCATTTTTCCGTTTCATAGCAGTTGGGAACAGAGCTGCCGAAAGTAATACAATAGGAGTATTTTACTCCTTTTTCGTGTGCCTTACTCCGGCACTCCCCAAAGACAAACTGTACTCCAATTTTCACTTACTGCGGATGGAACACTTTGACTTGACATTTCTGCACCTAGAAAATTGTAAAGCAAATTTTTCTTTCTGGATTAAAAAAAATCATTCAAATTATTTGCGTCGAAGAAACTCTTGCGGGTCATTTTCACTGACAAAAACTTATTTTGATACCAAAGTCAGTGACTGAATAATAAACCCTAGATTAGAGCCACTCTGCCAAAACAAAATGGCCGCCGCAGGCTACCAACATTGAAACCATCCCATTTGAAAAACGAAAAACGCTTAGCTAGAAATAAATTTATAAATTTTCTGTTCTTATCTGTTTACTCCCCGGGCCGGTACTCCCAAAAAAAATTCTATTATGCTCCCCGAACGAAATTATGAAACGGTAGCCCGGGTCGAGAATCGCTGTGCAGGAATTCATAATTTCTTTCGGACCTGCTTCACTAAGCGTGATCGCGTTCGTTTACTAGAGTAGAAAGTCATGGAAAAATGCATTTTCAACATGCGCGATACTCCCTGCCATTTCCTGTTGCGTTGTCGGTTACCTGCATTTTTAACATGCGCGCTTCACCCTCCCCGTTCCTGTCGCGTTTTCGGTTAACTGCATTTTTAACATGGGCACTGCTCCCTCCCATTTCCTGTCGCGTTTTCGGTTACCTCCATTTTTAACGTGCGCGCTTCTCCCTCCCATTTCCTGTCGCGTTTTCGGTTACCTGCATTTTTAACATGCGCGCTTCTCCTTCCCAGTTCTTTTCGCGTTTTAGGTTAATTAGCGAGTTGTACATTCTGCCGTAGCTGTCTGACCACGCGCGGAGTGTTATACCCTCTTCTCTTATGACTTTTTCATTTTATTAGAATACGAAGTAACTGCCCAACGCCTTGTCGCTTTTTCGTTTCACTGAAGCTCGGAATTACGGCCCAGCGACCTGTCGCTTTATAATCGCATTAGTAGGTACCATTACGGGATGCTTCATAATTGGGAGATATGCCCTCAAGTTGGGACTCCCCTCAAACTATTTCTTCAGAAACTTAACGTTTAAGAGGGAGAAGAAGACTTTTTATCACCTCCTACTCCTTTACACTTGCCAACATTTTTGGAAGGAAAATACTTCTTCAACAATCTCGACGAACTCCCTAATATAAGGACTAGAAGCTTATAGCGATTTACTTAAAGCTCCACTTAGCTCAACAGGTAGTTTGAAACCAATGGATCCCAGTGTGACCGCGGCAGAATTCGGCAAAGTCGCAAGAAAAAGGACCAATGAAAAAAAAAGCTGTACTAAAAATTTAGACTTTTTGAACGATATTAAATATCGTACCTATTGGCAAAGGCCTGGTAAACACTACCATAGTGTTGCGATAGGCAATTGCGTAACATTTTATAGTTTTCTGTTTGAACGTAACAGCATTTGCAAATTTTTGAAGCACCCTTTCCAACTAAAAAGGTCCAAAATAGCAAAAAATTGTGGCAGGCGATCGAAAAAAAACTGCCAAATTGCAACTTTAGTTGCACAACGGTCACGATGATGGATCCTTGTGGTATCAAAAGGGGCCTACTCTAAGGTCTGACTGCCACCTGAACTATCCTTACCCAGCCTGTCGCTATTTCGTTTCATCCCTTGCCTTCTTGGTTTCATCGGAGTTAATGGTTTTTCTTCAAAGAAAATGTAAGATAATTTTGTAGGAGGAAATGCGTGTTCTCATTCTTTCCTTGATTGGGTGCAAGTCCTTAGATCCTTAGGTACTGAAGTAAAACACCAATACATAGACTGCGCAAACTTGTGACGCATCCAAACAGATGACCGTTTTGTTAATCCATGGAACTCAAAACGTCTTTCATCGGCCGATAAAACCTTCTTTCAATATTAATGGACAATTCGGAATCTTTTTGATGATAATTTCATGTACAACTCATCCAAAATGGATGATAGCTTGGTGTTGCATGCAACGAACTCTGTTTTGCGTTTCTATCAGTGTGAGTACGTTGCTGTTTCTCATACTGCGGACCGAACTCAGCCTTGTCGAGCTGGCTAACAGAGCTAACGACATTGGCATTGGCTTTAAGACTCTTAATTAATCAAATCCTTCATGGCCTGGTATCCAAGTAACAGTGACTGTGTTGTCCTTTGCCAGTTCTTCGAGGAGATTGAAACATTCCCAGACTAGCTTTGATCTGATCGAAAACGATCTTAGGGCCTTAAGGGCTGCCTGGCTGTCTGAGAGGATGTAGATACGGGCACCTTTAGTGCGCCTCCGTAAGCATTCCCGCATTCTCTACGGCGTGTACCTCCGCTTGAAAGATGTCTGGTGATTTTCCTAGTGCTACGACTCTTTGGAACCTAGGCCCATAGACCCCAGTACCGGTGGCTTCATCTTCCATCTTTGAACCGTCGGTGTACCAGATTTGTGATGCTGGTGGTGTTACGAATTGGTTGGTTCTCCAGGTACTCCTGTCAGATATGACTATCTTAACTTTTCTAATCATAATTTATATACATAAAACTTAACAAGTTTGAAAACATACTCAACATTCATCTTCTTCCTTACAGCTGGTCTGGGGTGAGACCAATCTAATCGGATGCGGCTATGCAGAGTACAAAGACAGATCCAAATACAACAAGCTCTACGTGTGCAACTATGGCCCGGGGTAAGTCATCTAGCTCTCCAAATGCCCAGTGAAATACCCATTTTCACACGTATATCTTTCCAAATTACAGTGGCAATGTCGTTGGCTACAAACCCTACGAAGTCGGAAAGCCGTCGTGCAAAAACTACGGCATGAATCCGTCCCCTCGCTACAAGGGACTCTGCATGGATCCATCTATAGCATCGTTCGGTGGAGCTTCCGTCAACAAGATTGAAACGTATGAATACAAGACAAACACATTTAACACCAAAACATCGTACTCAAGGTCACAATTTAATAATCAACAACTCCAACAGGCGTCATCGCATCAGCAGTTTTCGCCATCGCCATCAGCACTACCAAACCGGCCAACAACCTTACCAGCCCTTATATCAACTCTCCTTCAGCAACAGCCATTACAGTCGAAAATCCTATCCCCCAGCTCACAGTCGCAACAGTATCGCCCAGAGGAGCAGGCTCATAACCAAATATCCGTCTTTAAGAATTCAATAGGTGAACAGTCAATACTGAGAGCCATTCTCAATCCGGGCTCTACACCAGCAGAGCAGAGGCTACCTCAGCAGCAGCAACTACAACAACTACAGTCACAGCAACAGCCGCAACTTATCTTACAAACAAATCCCAGTGAAGTCATTGCCAGTCCAGCACCGAAGGCCGGTTGGAGTTTTCTAACATGGCGAGGTTAAATTGGAAACTACCCTCCATAAAAAAAAAATCATCTTCATGTGTACTATAACTACAAATACAACACTACTCCATTGAAGCTTAGATTAAAAGTCCATATTCAAGATCACTGGGAGCAATATATGAGAAGGACATTCTAAGATCCTTACAAGTCCTTACTGATGATGAACACACACGATTATTTGATATTTTCACCATCTCAAAAGTCTACAGAGTTTTTGGAGCCGTATTCTACTCATGCAAATGCGCCCTCATCAGAAGTACATACTGAACTCATGCTCCATGCAACATACGCCCACAAAAACACCATCTCAGCATTTATATAAATACCTACATCTGAACCCAAAAATAAGGAGAAAATAGCAGAATTTCATAGAATTATAGAATATAGAATGAAAAGTACTGAAAAACTTAGAACATAAAGATTTCGTTAGGTTAGTTGTTTTTTTTTTGTGTAAATTGTTTTCCTACGATTAGATTTCAACTATAAATAGATGCACATTCTGACAACTGAGACGTGTACGATTCGTTTTTAAATTTGTACCCACATTTTGGTTGATTTATTTTATATTTTTAAACTAGCACTCGCTGTTCCGACTGTAACTTCCTAACTACATATATTTAATATTAGAAATAGATGGAGCAACAAGTTGCGCCCTAAAATAGGTTAGTTTAGGCGTTCCGAAAATGTGTTAAACATTTTCGAACTGTAACGAATGGAATCCGTTGAGAACTGCCACGTTTTAATATTTATTGGCTACTTAAAAATGTTGCATCTTCGAAATATATTTTTAATATTATTCATTTTAACATTTGCAAACTGGCAACTCCGTATCTACATAAAATATACAATTTTGTTTGCTGTAAAAATTGAGTTGCTAACATGTATGAAAATGTTTACCAGTGTGGGGTCAAAATTTAGAGTTATTTTCGAAAGTGAATACATTTTCGAACTGCAACTTCCGTTTGATAATAGCCATTTTTGTAATATCCACTGCCGAACTACAGCACTAGATTTAGTAGTAAAATCATGTGTGATAGATTGGCTACCCTGATTTCGATCAGATAAATTTTCGAACACACTTTTCAGTGAATAATAAAGTAATGAAGAAAGTTGTAAACTCAAATTTTATGATTTTAAAACTATCCACTTTAATCAACGGTTTTTACAGTAAAAACCGAGTGACATGCAAGTTTGAATGCAACTGTCATTAGTATCACTAAATCCAAAATCGGATCTATTTTCAAAGTGGATCTTAGGAAAAGACAACTCTGACCAAGCCACAACTAGTTTTTGATTCAAAAACACATTGTAGATTGTTAAAGTAAAAGCGTCAATAAACTAGTTACATTATGAAAATTTATCCATTTTCGAATTTAATTTCGAAATCTGTGAAAAGTCACTAATTTGACATTGACAGGAACTTGAAATCTACCCGATTTCCAATAATAAAAAAAACAGGATTCTGAAGGGAGTTACTTTGAATTATGAACATTTTTTTCAATAAAAAGTAAACAGCATTGCGAATCATTCGAACTCAAATGTCAAATGTGTATTTTCTTGTAAGTACGAAAGGTAAATACAATCGTTTAATAGGAACAAGTATTTTTTTTTGTTTTTGTTTTTGAAGCTGTTGTCGAATTTTGTTCTCAATTGTGTCATTTTTTAAATTTTAGATGTTAATTTTTTATATTTGTATTATGCACTAATGACACATGACTGGTGGCGAATATTTGTATCAAATATTTGTTTTCTGGTAAAATGTATTGTGTTTTTAACCAAAATGTAATTATGAGAAAAATAAAACAAAAATTGCTTTAAAATAAATTTACCTCTTGTTTTATTTGGACATTTTTTTGTTCCAGAATTTGGGCAGTGGTTTGACAGTTCTTTAGGGTAGATCAATAAGGCGATGGTGAAGTTTATGAGAAAAAAAAATACATACTTTGAACCCTTCGCCGAATCAAATTTTCCGACTAGCTGGAACTACTGCCGGAAAGTTTCCAGTCGATCTGTGTCCAATTTCGGGATAAAACAAAAACTTAATTGCAGTACGAAGCAAATTATGACAGTTGTGCCTCCCAGGGGGAAGTCTTACCAAGAAAGGCAAGTACCACTCAAAACTCCTAGAACAACTGTCGAGTGCCCAGTTACAATTAAAAAAAAATAAAAAACAATTATGGCGCAATAGGTTCATATAATAGGTTCTTACCATTCGTTTGGTGTTTGTTTTTAATTTTCTGACAATTGGGGGAACTACAATTCAATGCTGAATGAGAATGGCTAAATTGAGAAGCTCTTTCATGACAGGAATACTGTCAATAACATCCTAAAGTTTAAATTTGTGTTTTTCCGGGGATCGAACCTGAGACCCCTCGCTCAGTAGTCCAGCACACCAACCCGTTCAGTTTCTGCGACCATTTAGAGACCATAAAAAGTTATGATCTTAATAATGCTGCAGCAGCGCTTATGGGGGTACCTTAAAACAAAAAGATCGGCTTGACTGAAACTCCAGATGTCACAGATCACAGTTGATATAAAAAAATCTTATTCCATGAATACGAGGAAGCATCTTAGGACAAACCCCATAGCTCCCTTAAAAGACGGTGCCCCCAGCGAACTTTGTTAGGGGTTAGATAAATAGATCTTGAAATAGGGGATTCTTCCTGGGGCTCTGGCACTGACTAACAGGAGCTGATTGTGCCTTACCTGATGTGGTCCTAGAGCAATTTTTTACTCCGGATGATTTCAGGAACACGATTATCTTTTCTGGAAGTAGGTATTTCAGCAAGGTTTGTGACGACTTCCTCCCCAAGAATGTTTTTCCTGAGACGAAGAAGGGCCGGGCATTTCATGAGTGATGTGAAGAGAGGATTCGTCACACTCTAGACAGGGTCTGCATGTAGGATTCGGCAAGAGGCCGATGCGGTAAAGATGTTTTCCCAAGAGGCAATGGCCACTGAATGTTCCAGTTGGGATTCTCAGGTTATTTTTTCCAAAATCGATTAGAATTTATATTTTCTGGGGCAGAATTTAGGAAAGAATTGTTTGGTAGAGTTCGGTCCCGGTGTTTTAAGCCAGATTCGCTTGGGCTCGAAGCGTGATTTTTAAAAAGTCTTTGCAGAAAGGCTCAAGTGCTATGAGTGGAGTTATTTCACCGTCCTTAGCTAATGGCACTGCCGTTTCATTATCATAAAATCCGCTGTGGGCTGGGATCCAGTGAAAATGACTAGGTTTTTTTTTGAAGTGATAACTTCTTTAGGCGCGTTGGGCACTATTTGGATGGGCAAAAACTAGCAAACTCGCGAAACCGACATGTATAACAGCGACACCGACACCGACACCGATTGCATACTTTTAGTTGTAAACTTTTATACTATTGCTTACTTTTAGGGGTAGGTAATTTATAGCTTAATCTACGATGATTTTTATTTGAATACGTTACTATGGTAATTTATGGTAGCGACAAATTGATTGTCACCAAAATTATTTCAATTACCTGTTTTGTATGGGGAATTCATAACTTAATTTTACCAGGCTTAATTCCGACATATTATATCCACGATTTTGGGTTTGTGCACATTTACGATTACGGCACAGTAGGTACCTTGTTCTATAATTACCGAAACAAGAAATAAACATTTTATTTAAAAGTACTTCCTGCGCAATAAAATATTTCCTGACGATTCAAAAAATACACACGTAGATAATTGTTCATGTTATCACTTCTGTTTTTTTTTTTGATGATCTTTAATTTAATGACAGTTGAGTTAAGAGCTTTGAGAGCTGCTTAACTGAGTGAGAAGATAAATATGGTTTTACCACGCGTATTACAAGTTAGATTTATTCTAGCGCAGCGGAGAGGGGTTAGTTAGGTTGTTAAAATAATAAATTTTAGCAATTTGTTTAGAGAGCAGTGAAGAAAACCCAACAGTGGGACATCCCACAAAGCTCAAAAGAAACATTAAAATACGTTGAGCTCTCGCTTTATCATAAACGTTGTAAGGTCTTTTTAACTGTCTTGTATATGAAACAAGGGAAAGATTTTATTTGCGTGCGATATTTCAATCTCAAGTTGGTTGGTTAATTAACTGTTACGTTAAGATGATAGTGCAACCCAAATCAGCAGTCTCGCAATGCTGTCGAATCCAAGAATCATCACGAATCGAATCCTCTCAAAGCAAAAACATAACCTTAAAGATTAACAAGGTGTAAGTATTTTTATTGTTAGCAGTTATCTCTGTTACCGCACTCTCTCCTTAAATTTAATATTTCTAAACTAATAGGTATTTCTATGCAAATTAAAACGACACATTTAAACTTTATGCAAGGACAAATGACCACCCTGTTCGTTGATTGAATAATTATTATATGTTGTGGAAAAAAAAAAAAAAATTAAAAAAAAAATTCCAAGACACATTTTTGTGAACACTACACAAAAACGTAAACAAAAAGCTCCTATTTATAAATAAAGTAGGTACGTAAAACACTTAAGACCGTTTAACAAAACATGAAAACCAGTGAACGTGCTACTTGCTACTACGCCTTATGGTAATTTAAATGTACCCTAAGTGCAAACGTTGTCAAGATTTTAATCATATGCAAAATTATTGCAAAAAAAGAGCCGCGTTGTGTAAAATACGTCGGAAATAATTTTTCCCAAGACTGTGGAGTAAATAAACAATCCTCCGCTACTTGTGCTAATTGTAAGGGAAAGCACCCTGCAAATTATAGAGGTTGAAGTAGCTAAGGAGTTGCAAAAACGGAGAGATGCGTTCCTTAAGCCTCAAAATAAAAAAACAAAGCCGCTAACGAATACAAAGCGTAAGATCGCCCAGGAGGTAGTAGGCAATATAAAACCTCCGGTTCCAGAGCGTAATAATGTCAGAGAAAGAGAGACAACAGAAAAGCCCTCGACCTCTGTTGCCAAAAGAAACGCTACTGAAAAGTTAAAAGTAGGAAAGCCAATAGTGGCGAATAGTGGCCCTCGGACAGCCAGAGTGCAGACCTACGCTCAGGCGTAATCTCGATCGGTTAGTTAAGCTCGAAAATAATTCAATTAAAACGCGTACATCAAATAAAATATGAATCAAAAACCAATGTTCAAATTATGCACTTGGAATGCAAACGGACTTTGCAAAAACTCGACGAATTGGAAATATTCATACACGAGAAAGATTTTGACATTTGCTTTATTTCTGAAACTCACGTGAAAAAGGGATCGAGTTTAAAAATAAAAGGCTATAATGACTTCCACGCTTGTCACCCTGCGGCAAACGCGAGAGGTGGATCATCATTGTTTATTAAAGACTGATAGAGCTTGAAACTATGCAACTGTGCACAATTGGAGTAAAAAATAGCGTACGGGTTGTACCAAAACAAAAACTGTCAATATTCTGCAAACTTTTCAAAATAAAGTGCTTCGAGAAATTTTAGAAGCACCATGGTAAATTAGAAACGATGATATCCACAGGGATCTCGGAATTCCAACAATTGAAGCTGAAACTAGAAGCTTCGCGAGAAAGCATAGAAACCGACTAATCGGACATGTCAGCAATACAGTCCGACAAATTTTGGACGAGAACAATTTATTGCGCCGACTACAAAGAACGAAACCGTTCGACTTGGAAAGATAAGATTAACAGTGTCTAGATTGCGGAACATGCAGAATCTTTCATGGGAAAGTAGCCTGTTAAAAGTTGTTATTTCGTTATAGAAAAATTGCTTGCTTGCTTGCTTCGAAGGGTGGTGTTTTAAGTCAGTAAAAATCTGACAATACTATGGAAGATTTTCATCTACCCTAGTTAAAAAAAAAACTGGATTGCCCTTTACGTAAGCACAATCAATAAAAAAAGGGAAGGAAGCGATGTTTTTCTCACTGTCTCACTGTTGGTGATTTGCATTTTTTTTTTTTTTTTTTCAAAAACATGTCAATAACAAAACATAGAATACTGTTCTGTTATAATATCGGCAATATTATACATGATTGTGACTATGACATAAGCTTTCTAAACCACTACAAAACTCTAGATCTTCAGGCCCGACCAAAGTACTCTTACCTACTAAATGAAGAGACTGAAATATTACATCACTGCATATAAGAGCTTAGTATACCTAGTCCAAATAGACTTCGTGTAACTTTTAAGCCGGCGGAAGATAGAACTATAGTAACTCTAACCGCCAGTAACGTGGTGAATGACAATTAGAGGTAATTTATATGTAAATAGACAGCAAGCCGTATCTGAACTATTAATGTTCATAAACGTTTCTTGCACCGGCAAAAAGAAATCGATTTTGCATTTTCCGGTTCCGTTCATGAAATGAAGCAAAAACCACGTTGAAAGTCGATGGAAAAAGGTTCATGTATAAAAGCTTCACTGAACTTTGGTCCAATTTATTTTTTTCTATACTCTGCCCTCAGCTGAACTTGTTCGATTAATTAGAATTTTATTAAATGCGTTAGTTGATACATATTGTTGCACTTTACAACTATTCAATAATTACTCCGAGGTTTCAACAAAACACGGTCCAATATAACTATCTCTATTCGACTTCTATCTCCATTCAACAGTTGACTGTGCAAAGCACGCTGCAAAATGGAAAGTGAAATCAACAGAATTCTTGAGATTTGCAAGGACAAATCGGCCAAATCGAACCAGGATAAACTCTTACTGCAGCCATTTGATTACATAAGCACGGTTCCTGGTCAGCAGATCTCACTGAAATTCTTACACGCTCTCAATCATTGGTTTGACATCTCCCCCGTGAAATTCGGATCGATTATTGAAATCATTGAAATACTACGCAACACAAGCTTACTATTCGATGACATAGAAGACGGTTCGACTGCTCGCCGAGGATTACCAGTCGCGCATTCAATCTACGGCGTCGCAAGCACCTTGAATGCCGCAATGTACGTATATTATATTATCCTGGAGAAGATCCTGCTACTCGACCATCCAGAAGCAGTCAAGGTGTTCACCGAAGAAATGCTGGAGATGCATCGCGGTCAGGGGATAGACATCTATTGGAGAGATAACTTTAAGCCGCCCTCATACTTGGAATATAAGCTGATGGCGGTGCAGAAGTTGGGAAGTCTATTTAGGCTTGGAGCGAGGCTGATGCAGCTGTTTTGTACAAAGACGATTGATGTCTCGAGGTTAATCGTAATCATCGGAATGTATGCTCAAATTTGGGATGACTATCACTCACTCAGCGCGGACATTACTGAGGGAAAATTCGGCTTCCCCATGATCCATGCTATCCAAAATGAGAAGAACAGTGGGGAGCTGTTGAATATCTTAAAGCAACGCACTGTTGACGCTCAAGTTAAAAAGGACTGCATCAGTCGCATGCAAGCATTGGGCAGCTTGCAATACACATACGATTCACTGAAATCACTGGACAACGAAGCTGTCGAAGAGGTGGCCAAATTGGGATCCAATCCTCTCATGGACAGACTACTCAACGAACTCCGATCACCGAAAACCTAACGTATAGAGACCGATATCGAGCGTATGATGACATTAGAAACATGGACGTTTATGATTGCTACTCATGAATGTTAATGGGGTGACGGCTCTAATCAGTAGTATAAAAAATATAGGTACTCTTATTCAAGTATTTTTTGTTTTTTTTTTTTTTCTATTATTAAAAATAGTAGGTACTGTCAAAAAACCTTTTAATGATTCAAGTCATGTAACGTATTGCAAATAAACTTCTGTCGGCGGAAAGTAAAGTAAAAGAGAAAAAACGCCTCATTTTGTTTTCTTGCTTTGTTTTGCCTTATTCAGTGTGGGCGCGCGTATTTAAGTGTGAGTATTTAAATTTCAGAAATACACAGAAAAACAGCTTGTTTGCTAAGGCGTTTTGTTCCATCTGTCAGGAATTTTTTTTCTGGTGGAATCCAATGCATTTTTGGTGGTTGATTTGTTGTAAGTTTTCGTAGGGAAATATTTTTCTGACTGATTTTTTGCTATGACCACCTAAACGTAAAAAAACTCATTTTCATACTGTTCCAGCTTTTTCGGTTGCGAGATGAACACCCCGATGGGTGAGTTTCATTTCCACCAAGTTATTTTGACTGTGGGTTGGAATTATCGACACAGGGAGTGCGATCTGACGTTTATTTAGTTAAGTACATATTTATTATCAGTCATGATCTATATAGATCATCGATATACATGCAATTACAACAACAGCACATGATCCTGCTTCTCATCGAGATCACAAATCATGATCTGAACATTTATTCTACTACTAACTGTGCCCGCAACTTCGTACGCGGCGTGAGACTGTGTACCTACTTGCCAATAAAACCGGTGAACATTGTCAATCTGAAACAATAAATCAAACAAATCTATTTATCTAAAACATCAATTTAAGAAAGTTAAATTCAACAGCGTAACTACTAAAGTTCCACTTCCTTACTGTAGTTATCAACGTAGGTACTATAGCAACCATTAAAACAAAAATCATGAACTCAATTTCTATATACACCACCTCCACCATCCGTCCATCACCACACCACACGTCATCAGCCATCTGCGCATTTCCTCAGAAACACATTGTCGTGGTGTTTTTTTTTTTTCATATGAACGTGCCTGTGCGATGTGCGCCACCAAACAACCCCAAAGCAGAACAACGATCAACGGATCAAGAACCGCGGCTGCTGATGATATTCGATTTGAGAAAATAAATTTACTTTTTTCGTGTTAGATCTTAGGTTGTAGCTCAGCTTCTAGAGGACATAAAAAGCTGATTGATGGCTTGAAATAAATATAAAAGTGTTGGCTCTCCTAAGTATTTTGTTTTGTTTGCATTGATTAAGAATTATTTGAGTAATGGCGAGTTAAAGGCAGTAAAGTCAGAAAAAAACCACATTTTGGTCAAAAACGCTCCAAAAAATAGGCATGGCAATGAAAGGGAATAGCCTATGTGTTGCACAAAATCTTAAGGAATATTTCAAAAAAAATTTCATCGAAATCTGTGCAGTAGTTTTCACGCCATTAGGTAACAAAAAAATTGCCTACAGTTTTACTATAAGTATAGATGGCTGTAGGAAATAAGGCCCCAAAAGAGAAAATGAAATAGGGCCCCAAATTTGATAATTTAATTTAATATAATTTCATAATGAAATAAGACCCCAATTTTCATTAAGAAATAAGACCCCAAAAAAGTAGATACCACCCTAAATTCTATTAAAAATCGTTGTTGTTGTTTCCTGCATAATTTTTTGGGGCCTTATTTCATTTTCCTTTTGGTGCCTTATTTCCCAGAGCCAGTATAGATAGATATAGATTTTTCGCTGCGTTATTTGGCGCTGTTTGTTTCATTTTTAAATGTTGGTGTGCCTGTAAACGATAGCTAAGCCACACGTTGCCAGACTAAAATATGCATATTTTTTACATGCGAATAAATTTCCCGTCCGTTTTTCGAGATGTTGCTTTTTTAAATTAGAAGAGGTACACAGATGGATCGAGAACTGATGAGGGAACTGGAGCGGGAGTATTTGGGCCTGGAACTAAATATTCTGAACCAATGGGCAAAAATACCAGCATCTTTCAGGCGGAAATCTATGCCATAGACAGATGTGTCCAAATCAACCTCGACAGAAACAGAGTCAACTGTGACGTAGCTATAATGTCAGACAGCCAGGCTGCTGTTATGGCACTTAATTCCTACATCATTAAATCCAAACTTGTGTGGGAATGCCTACAAAAACTTAATGAACTGGGTAGGAGAGACAAAATAACCCTCTGCTGGGTGCCTGGCCACGTAGGAATAGAGGGTAATGAAATAGCCGACCTCTAGCAAGAACGGGAGCATCAGAAACCTTTATAGGTCCTGAACCATTCTGTATAGGGGATAGGTGATCACACCCTCAACGAAGAATTTAGGAAACTAGAGAAAGAATACAGGGCAAGAACCTGGCATAACACTCAGGGCATGAGGCAGGCCAAGAAACTTCTGGGGTAATACAACCGGAAATGATTCCAAGCTTGCATCGGCATGAGCAAAAACAACCTCCGTATCCTAACGGGGTTCCTAACGGGGCACTGTAGTATGAGTCCAGTGAAATCTCAGAACACTTGCTGGGATCATGTGGGGCACTGACCCATAAAAGATTGAAATACTTGGGCAAGTACCAACTATCTGATGAGGAAATACTGCCCCTGGAGCCAGCTCTCATCCTTAGATTCTTAAAGGAAACTGCACTGGAGAGAGTTCTATAGGACGGATTTCTTCCGCCAAGGAGAAAGAAGAGTGCAAGAACCTCCAAAATGATTCCGAAAGGAATTATATTGTGAGGGAAACTCTTATGAGAGATTATACCTCTCTAAGGCGTAAGCAGGGGGTACAATAGACCAACAGGTCGCAGTACAACAAACCCTTTCACATAATATTAATAATAACAATACGTAAAACCAAACTTCGTAACAATTTTCTTTTTTTGACCACTTAAACTTTATGGTTGAACTCGTTCTTGGTCTTAAAATGTTGCTTATGAATTATTAAGTTAGATTATCAAAAAAAAAAAAAAAAAAAATATGCATATTGTCTTTCAATATTCTAGAAAAATAATTTATTCATTTCAATCAAAATTTGACTCAAATCGTAACACCTTCGACAAGCAAGTGAAATGTCATGTCCATTGATATCATATTGTGACGTCACGCTGCACCGAATGCTTGCAATATGGCTGGTGGCAATATTTAGTTTGCCATACTCATACATTTACATTAGGTATCTGTCGTGTTTTGAAAGCAACTGTAGCCACAACTTAAAAATAAAATTTTGCAATGATCCGTATTGTTTTATTATCGTGGTCTGATACGGATCAGATCACGCTGATAATAAAAAAGGGTTATATAATAATAGATTTGGATAGGGTGTGCAGAGCACACATACGCGCCTTTGAATAAACGCCACTGAAAATGCCGCGTAGTCTGCTGCTGTGATCATTTGTACGATTAAGGTAAACGAGTTCAAATGTAGCGATACATAAAAGAAAAATTGCGGGCAATTAACCCATTAAGGCAGTTAAGAGTTTATTACATATCCGCATATATCGATGTAATAATTATTGTTATATACTGTCAATCTTGTATTTTTATGTAGGTAGATTCTTAAGCGGGAACTGCTTATCAGGTTTTTGCTGAATTCTGTAATTACTCACTTACGCACTATGCCTGGAGAGCAAATTACTATATAAGGCGACCTTTCTTCGGCTTCCGTCTCCAGTGAACCGTTAACTGTAGAACGCGTATCGTAATTTCATAAGTCACAGCCCACGCAATACAAAATGGACGATATCGCCAGTATTCTTGAGTTGTCTAATAACAAATTGGCAAGCTCAAAACACGACAAAATCCTACTGCAGCCATTCGATTATATATGCAAAACTCCTTCCCACCAGATTCCATTGAAGTTCCTCCGCGCTATCAATTATTGGTTTGAAATACCGTTAGAGAAATTCAATTTGATTGTTGAAATCGTTGATATGCTACAGAACGCAAGCCTTCTGATCGATGATATAGAAGACAACTCGACTTCTCGCCAAGGATCTCCAGTTGCACATTTAATCTATGGAGTTCCACTCACTTTAAATGCCGCAACATTCATTATAAGCACGATCCCAGAGAGGATCCAGTTACTGGACCATCCCGAAGCAATAAAGGTGTTAATAGAAGAAATGCGGGAAATACATCGCGGTCAGGGCTTGGATATCTATTGGAGAGATAACTTTAAGCCGCCCTCATACTTGGAATATAAGCTGGTGGCGGTGCAGAAGTTGGGAAGTATCTTTAAGTTTGGAGCGAGAATGATGCAACTGTTTTCTACAAAGACGATTGACATATCCCGGCTCATCGTAATCATCGGAATTTATTTTCAAATTTGGGATGACTATCACTCACTCAGCGCGGACATTACTGAGGGAAAATTCGGCTTTCCCATGGTCCATGCATTCCATAGCGATAAAGACAGTGGAAAGGTGTTGAATATCTTGAAGCAACGCACTACTGATGTTCATGTTATAAAGGACTGCATAAGTCATATGGAATCACTAGGCAGTTTGCAATATTCATACGATGCACTGTTATCACTGGACAAAGAAGTTCGCGAAGAGGTGGCTAAATTGGGGCCCAACTCACTCATGGACAGATTACTTAAGGAATTCAGATCACCGAAGGCTGCTAGCGATTTTATTCGTGATTAATTATAAGAGACGTTGCTAATTGGTGTTTGTTTGCTTTGATATGTATATACTTGCGTCAAAAATTTAGCTAATGGGGGTAGATCTTAACGTGTCACGTAGCTTAAGGAATATGTAAAGTAAAATGAGATTCAAAGTTGTTAACTGAATGTTCAAATAACAAAGCCAAATGTCTTTTTGTATATCTACCTTCGGATTAACCATAACTTCCCTAGATTCGATTTTTCATATTCACCCCTATCGAGGTATACGGTCCGAAAAAAAAAATCCGATACGAAAGTCAAATCTGGGGCGGGATTCAGTGCTGCCACTTTACTACGATCGTAGCAAAATTGCTACGCGATTTTCAATTTGTACGCTGCTACGCACTCTCCCTAAAAACGTATATGTATTTTGCTACGTTTTTTTTTTAAAGCACGAAATGTCAACATAAATCTTGGAATTTTTCTTGAAAAAAAGGAAAGAAATAATAATAAACGAAAGTATATTCAATCTTTACTCACTTTCCCACACCAACTTATATTCTTTTCTACCATACCCAACAAATACCCATTTCTTCGGATGTGTTAGTGTTTGAATTTGACTGGAATCTGGCAAGCCACTGTTTTTAAAAGTTTCCAATTTAATGAAAAAAACTTCTCGTTCTTCCACATAGCAGCCCAGCTGATGAAAGAATTTTTTTCGGATCTAAGCTTGACAAAGAACAAGAAGACGTTTTTTTTGTTGTTTGTTTGCTTATAGTTTTGTAAAATATAGAGTCTACTAACTCTACTTGTCCTAGTCCTTAAAAACATATTTACTTTGAATAAAGAATTAAGTGTTTTTTTTTTTGTTTTTTTTTCCAAAAAAAATAAAAATTATATTTTGGACTTTTGAGTTTTGCTACTCAAATTTGCTATACGCAAATTTTTTTCCTTGTGGCAGCACTGGTGGGATTATGTAAGATGAAAACCAGAGACAATACTGAGACCCCCAACTTCGGCCGATTTCCCGTTACCTTGCCTGCAAGCTATATTTTTATGGAGTGTACACAATTTAGTGCGCTAGTATTGACACCATAGAAATTCGTATTACAAAAGTGTCACGAAACTTCAAAAATTACGGCTTCCGGGGACTTCCGGTGTCGGCAAAGTTGCTGCCAGCGTTCATAGAATTTTGTCCGTTAAATTTGAAATTATTCGTTACGTGTGAATAGCATTTTATTTTAGGAATAAGTGCACTTTTGCTGACAATATTTATGAAAAATGATTACTGCAGAATGGTTGAAGAAAATAAAAACATTTTGTGTAATTTTTCTTCAGTTATTTAAGAAAAATTTTCTCATGAAATCGAAGTTAATGATAATCAAAAGCGGAAAATGCACAACAATGTTTGTCCTTATATGTTTCTGGATTATAAAACAACTCATTCGAAAGTATTATTAACCAAACAAATTATATTAATCGTCTTTTGAAAATTTGTAATAATCAATCAACCAATAGCATTCGATTTTTTTAAAATGTCGTATTCCCGAACCCCAGCATATTATATGGTTGGGAGCGGTTGGCAGCATTGATTTTATATTTTTTGTATGTTTTTACATGTCACACGGATTCCAAATTGACATAACACCGATAGGAAAACAAAATAGCGGATTTGAAGAGAAAAACTGAGGGGGCCAGCGGCAAGAGGATTGTGAGTTGGGGGTCTCAGTATTGTCTCTGAGTAAGAGGTGAACTGGTCGCACTTAGTTTTATTCCGCATCGTCAAGAGTTGCCAATCATTTACAATTTGTGCAATAGCAGTGCGAGAGGGGACGTGTTACACTTTATAGCGGAATACCTACCCTATTTTGAAAGAATACCGACTCAGATACTTTGGGGCAACTGTACTGGATGAAGAAAGAACGCTGAGCATATTAAATGGAAATATTGGGTGAAACCCTTTGTAACACTACACTAAAAAGGCGCTTTTGTATAGAAAATGTATAATTGAGGAAAGTTTTTAAAATAGAACTGTCAATAATCTTCGTTAAAGTACTGTTAAATTATTTTTTATGTTATGTAAATTTTAAATTTTATGATGTATTATATGTAATAGTTGGGGGTCTCAGTATGGTTGGCTTATGCTAGCAAAACTGCAGCACAAATGCTAAATTTCCGCAAGCAATTAATGTCCCGGACAATAAACGTGTGCGAAAAGAGAGTGGATAATTGTACCAATAAATCTACTACAATTTCCCATTGTTCCGCCATCATTTCGCAGCCGCTGCGTACTGCAAAACGAAAAGGAGAGCGAAATTTTTCGTTTATGATTTCATTGTGTCACTTTTGTATGGGATAGTTCGTTTGTGAAGAACTGCATACCACGCTTAAGGCCGAAAGCGTTTTTGAAAAGTCTGGAGCCAGACTAAAGTTGATTATTGGTAGGGAATGTCACTAACGTATTTAATTCGTCACCTTAAATACATTTTTGGCGCCATTGAAGCTAAACGATAATTTTAATCCGTGCAAATGTCTGGCTTATCTAGTGAGTTAGTTCGAGAAATTCTTGAAGAATCAGACTCATATTTTTCAAACAACAACAGTATTGCCGATCTAGAGTATCATCCAGAACCCAGAGGCTCTGACTCTGGTGAAGATGAAGACAACGAGCCGCTGAGTGCAGTTAAGATACTTCTTAAAACCTCAACAAACCCAAAAATACCTACTTTGTGCTGCACCGATGGTAAAAATAGTGATAATCTTAAGTCATATTGTATCAAACGAAAACCCTTATCTTTTTAGTGTGTATAGAGATGGATTGTGGGGTGGAGACGATGATAGACATAGACGAGCAGAACATTTCCAATTTGAAAAATCCTTAGAATATGGCTGCCCCTCTAGCAACTTCTGCTGAAACGAAGGATCTTATTATACACGAAGACAGCGACGTAATAGCGGCTGATTTTGAATTGGTGAAAAATGGAAAAGAAGGTAAGTTACTTACCAGATGGCGAAAGCAGAATCCGGCAAACTGGAAGAAAAACTTTGCGAAAAGACAACGGCGTGGGTGTATTCCATACTTCAATGAAACTGCCAAAAACACGGTTGCCAACTTGAAACATAACTTCGGACAAATATACCGAAAGAATGGGACAGAGAAATTTACATTGGGACAAAGATTTAATTTTCCAACTGAAATAACAAATTTTAAAAACTTTACAAATTGCACACCCAACTCGTATTTCAGTACTACGTAAAAATAACCAAACAAATCTTTTCTCGCATAACCAATGTTAATTGTTTACGTTCTGTACATTACCCTTTTTCCATTAAAAAAAGAAATCAGAAATTGGATAGTTCGAAAAGATATCCTGTGCTTCGAGTTGGCGGACGATTAGTAAATTCAGAACTGCCAGAAGAACAAAAACACCCTGCTTTATTGGCCAAAGAATCGAAATTTGCCGCATCTTTCGCTCGTCAGCTTCATATGAAGAACTACCATGCTGGACCGAAAGCTCTCGTCGCTTTACTTAGGCAAAAGGTGTGGATTGTGAACGCCAGACAAATGGCTCGCAAGATAGTCAGAAAATGCGTACATTGTGTCCGGTACAAGCCCAAGCTTCTACAACAAATCATGGGCAACCTTCCACCAAAAAGGCTCATCGCTGCGCGACCGTTTCTTCGTTGTGGAGTCGATTTCTGCGGACCAGTACTTACGTACCACAGGGTTCGTGGAAAAGTTCCGTATAAAACTTACATATCAGTCTTTGTATGTTTTTCATCCAAAGCCGTGCACCTCGAACCCGTATCAGATCTGTCAGCAGATGCTTTTATCGCTGCAATAAAGCGCATGATTAGTCGTCGTGGATTACCGCAGGATATATTCTGCGATAACGGAACTAACTTTGTTGGAGCTAACACAAAACTTAATCAGCTTCATAGCATGTTGTTTCGCAAAACCTCTCAAGATTCCATTTTAAATTTATGCAGTTTGTCTGTATGTCTGTCTGTCCGTCCCTCCACAGGCCTACAGCCTAAACGGCTACCCGGATTTCGTTTAAACTTCGGATTTGGAGTTTGTGGGCTTACAGTTAGGGGTCGTTTTTTATTTTGGATTTTTGAAAAAGTCCTTTTTTTTTTAATTTAGTTTTCTTTAGTTTACTAGAGAACGGCAATAACGATTTTGACCAAAATGTAAACTTAGAGTAACATTGATGTTCTTTAAATTGTTGCGTCCTTGATTTTCAATTCGAATCACCAAAAACGCTAATTTTAAAAACTTTTCATATCTCGAAAACTCTATTTTTGACTTCGATAAAACTTTAAATACCAAGTAATGCTTATATCGCGAACAAGAACTTATAAACGGTTTTTAGCTATATAGTTAACAAATAGTATTTTTCAAACTAAACATTGCAATATCTGGTACTGTTTTTTCTGCCAAATTTTACAAAAAATGCTCTATCGATTTTGATCAAAATACATATTAACTGTAATATCAGTATTCTAATTAAGATCCCGTACCTTGTTTTTCTCAAAAAATTCGAAGAAATCTGTTTTTTAATTATTTCTCAAACATGACTACCCAAAAGCCGATCACTGTTCATACACACCTACACATTTTTAGACTAAAATATCGCACTTTAAAATTCAAATTGCAACAGCCATTAGATAGATAGGTATGCAACAGCAACGCAAAACATATTTTCAGCAAATATAACCCACTTCTACTTTTTTTCAATCTTTTTGAATATGCACCTTAAAATAGGTAATTCCAACAATCAGAATATCCCACTTCATTTGCACACCCACCCACGTTCATCGTGATATATACAAATTTAAACATATCTCTAAATTCTTGCATATATATATTTATATGTAGGTAAAGATATCTATCTATCTGGAAGTATACAATTATTGACAACTTAAACCAGCGTCATTAATCTATTCCAGTCAAAAAGAAAATCATTCCCAAATAGATAAAAAAAAAATCAGAAACTCCTACTAAGTATACTTGTTCTCGTACTCAAAAACTTAAAAGCTATAAAATAGTACAGTAGGCGCTTATATCTCTCTAACAAGAACTTGCGACAGTTGGCTGTTTCTAGAGCTTAAACTATTAAAAACTTAAAGTGAATTTTATTTAACCCTATGTATTCCTTTTTCTATATTTCATAAACCGTTTCTTTTACCCAGCATTGCTTCTCAGATCCTTCCCTACCTACGTTCACCTTATTTTTAGCTATTTGTTGAATTAATTTTCTTTTTCATAAATTAAGTTTGGGACTGAGAAATCGTCGGGAAGGAAAAAGGGCAAAGAAACATTGGGAAAGACAAGACCGTGTTGGCAACCGTGGCCGAAAAGGTAATGCCAGAAAAAACCCCAAAACCAGTACGTTGTCCAGAAAATAACTGTATTTACAAGTGTCAAAATAGTTTTAATTTTGAAGAGCGTGTAGCAATTTGTAAAATGTTTTGGGATTTGGATTACTCGCGTCGCGTCAGAAAGACTTTATACTTTCTAACGTCAAAGTTACCGAACCCAAAAGGAGAATTAGGTTTGCAGTAAGATCAAGAGCTTTTTCAAGAGCTTACAACTTGTGTAAGGACATAACCAAGCAACGTGTCTGTCAGCATTTTTTTTTTTTTTTTTTTGAAAAACCCTATGCAAAAGCAATGGACCGGTAAACACTGCAGTAAAAGGGCGAAACAGTTTAGAATTATTCGATTCTGTCGATAAACGGGGTAAACGTGCTCCAAATAACAAGCATTCAGATACTACTATGAGACATGTTAAAAAACATACCGAAAGCTTTCCGACAATGGAAAGTCATTACTGCAGCAAAAGCACATCGAAGCGGTACTTAGACAAAAAAATAAAAAAAAGGCACTCCGGGAGTGCCGACAGAAGTGATAACTTGAACAATTACGTGTGTATTTTTCGAATCGTCAGAAAATATATTATTGTGTAGGAAGTACTTTTAAATAAAGTGTTTTTTTATTCATTATTATAAACTACTACTACTACAAAAATTATGTTACATTTTTCTGTTTCATTTAATGCGGTATTTTACATCAAAAATAATACATGTTATTTTACATACAAAATTGCAATCTATTGCTTAAAATGTATAAATTTACAGATACATGAAATATTAAATTTAAAAATTAATGGGTATTCTTTGAAATGAATACCAATGACACTTATGAAATTTCATCAACAACTTCAAACTCTTCCATCATCATCATCATTATTATCATTATATTTGAAAACGGATACTATAGGTTTATGGTAGGTAACTAAAATAGGAAACAAACAATTTTGATTCGAATCTATTTAAATATCTTGTAAAGATGGCATCAATTGTAGTTTTATGTCTAATCGTGCTAAGATTGCGATCTGCTCATCGTTAAATCAAATTTGCTATTTAAAAATTCAATTAATGGTAGTTTTTATCATCTGCAAAGTTGATGTTGAAATCCCCACTCAAAATGATTGGAATATCATCAAATCTCTTCCCGAATTTATCTTGAAGTAATGCAGAATTATCTTTAGCATATATAAGTAATTTTCATCGATGCTGTCTTCCAGCGTAATCTAGATAGATTATAGTCTCGAATGTATGTACATATCTTACTTCAGCTACCACAATCCGATTGTATCTACTTGTATTCTACCGAAACTAGCACAGAACGAATAAATTAATAATAATTATACTGAAGCTTAATTGAATATGAATTTCTTTCCGAAAAATACAAATTTTACTTTTAAAAGAAAAAGAACGAGAAAAGACAACAATATTTTTCTGTCTTGCTGCATCGCCATTGATAATGCTCTAGATCTCGTGGTACGGCATCAATTGTAGTTTTATATTCATTATTTTACACAAAAATTACTAATCATATTTTACAGTATACACTAAGGTGACATTAATATTACAATTATTTGTATAGTATACCTACTCTTAGGGTGGCAAGTTTACCACAGTTTTCTTTTTCTTGTTTCGGTAATTATAACACAAGCTACTGTGCCGTAAATGTGCACAAACCCAAAATCGTGGGTATAATGTCGCCATTAAGCCTGGTAAAATTAAGTTATGAATTCCCCATACAAAACAGGTAATTGAAATAATTTTGGTGACAATCAATTTGTCGCTACCATAAATTACCATAGTAACGTATTCAAATAAAAATCATCGTAGATTAAGCTATAAATTACCTACCCCTAAAAGTAAGCAATAGTACAAAAGTTTACAACTAAAAGTATGCAATCGGTGTCGGTGTCGGTGTCGGAGTCGGTGTCGGAGTCGGTGTCGGTGTCGGTGTCGGTGGCGGTGTCGGTGTCGGTGTCGGTGTCGGTGTCGGTGTCGGTGTCGGAGTCGGTGTCGGTGTCGGTGGCGGTGTCGGTGTCGGTGTCGGTGTCGGTGTCGGTGTCGGTGTCGGAGTCGGTGTCGGTGTCGGTGTCGGTGTCGGTGTCGGTGTCGGTGTCGGTGTCGGTGTCGGTGTCGGAGTCGGTGTCGGAGTCGGTGTCGGTGTCGGTGTCGGTGTCGGTGTCGGTGTCGGTGTCGGAGTCGGTGTCGGAATCGGTGTCGGTGTCGGTGTCGCGAGTTTGCTAGTTTTTGCCCATCCAAATAGTGCCCAACGCGCCTAAAGAAGTTATCACTTCAAAAACTATCCATTTTAAAAATTTATGAGTTATACAGATCCTACTGTGACGAAAATTATATCAAAAACGTTGTCAGCCAAAGTGCTTATAGACGATACTTTTGTGTAAATTATAACTATACATTCTTCAAACCAAAGAAAGATCAATGTTCGGTTTGCAGTAAATTTGAACAAGCTGAAGACAAAGAACGCTTAAGAGCCACGTATGATGTCCATATTGAAAGAAAGGACGAAAGTAATTGTGAAAAAACAAAAGATAAGCTACTTGCCCAAGCCGATCCATCTTTTGTAACCGCAACTTATTAACAAAAAATAATTAATAAACAAATGTGCACAATTAAGTTAGCTAGCAAACGTCAGATAGCATACAAAATTTTGACATAACTGCTGAGTAACAAGTTGATAACTTTAACACAGTGTTTATTAATACAGTGGATAGTATATAGAGAAATTTTAGATATTCATTGATCCGCTTTAATTATAAAGTAAAATAAAAAAAATGTTTGAATTGTTATTTAGATTAAGTTAAAGTTACAAATCGGGTTCATGAAAAAAAAAAAAAAAAAAAAACAAATACACATTGTAAACTATTTTAGTAATTATTGCTTTATTCTCTCTCAGTTGTCAAAAGTTCAAAAATTAAGTTTTAAAATACCTTTTAGAAAAAATTAAAGATTCGACACCCATATTTCGTTTCTTTTTGAAACCAAACATTCTGCAGCCATTATTTTATCTACTGTCCCTATTTTAAATGAGTTCGTCTTCTTGTTCTTTGTCAAGCTTAAATCTGAAAAAATGCGCTGCTATGTGGAAGAACGAGAAGTTTTTTCATTAAATTGGAAACTTTCAAAAACAGTGGCTTGCCAGATTCCAGTCAAATTCAAACACTAACACATCCGAAGAAATTGGTATTTGTTGGGTATGGTAGAAAAGAATATAAGTTGGTGTGGGAAAGTGAGTAAAGATTGAATATACTTTCGTTTATTATTATTTCTTTTCTTTTTTTCAAGAAAAATTACAAGATTTATGTTGACATTTCGTGTTTTAAAAAAAAAGTAGCAAAATAGACGTTTTTAGGGAGAGTGCGTAGCAGCGTAGCAAATTGAAAATCGCGTAGCAATTTTGCTACGATCGTAGTAAAGTGGCAGCGCTGAATCCCGCCCCAGATTTGACTTTCGTATCGGATTTTTTTTTTTCGGACCGTATACCTCGATAGGGGTGAATATGAAAAATCGAATCTAGGGAAGTTATGGTTAATCCGAAGGTAGATATACAAAAAGACATTTGGCTTTGTTTATTTGAACATTCAGATAACAACTTTGAATCTTATTTTACTTTACATATTCCTTAAGCTACTTGACACGTTAAGATCTACCCCCATTAGCTAAGTTTTTGACGCAAGTATATACATATCAAAGCAAAAAAAAAAACAATTAGCAACGTCTCTTATAATTAATCACGAATAAAATCGCTAGCAGCCTTCGGTGAACTGAATTCCTTAAGTAATCTGTCCATGAGAGAGTTGGGCCCCAATTTGGCCACCTCTTCGCGAGCTTCTTTGTCCAGTGATAACAGTGCATCGTATGAATATTGCAAACTGCCTAGTGTTTCCATATGACTTATGCAGTCCTTTATAACATGAACATCAGTAGTGCGTTGCTTTAAGATATTTAACACCTTTCCACTGTCCTTCTCGCTATGGATAGCATGGACCATGGGGAAGCCGAATTTTCCCTCAGTTATGTCATCGCTGATAGTGTGATGGTCATCCCAAATTTGAAAATAAATTCCGATGATTACGATGAGCCGGGATATGTCAATCGTCTTTGTACAAAACAGTTGCATCATCCTCGCTCCAAGGCTAAAGAGACTTCCCAACTTCTGTACCGCCATCAGCTTATATTCCAAATATGAGGGCGTCTTAAAGTTATCTCTCCAATAGATATCCAAGCCCTGACCGCGATGTATTTCCCGCATCTCTTCTGTGAACACCTTTATTGCTTCGGGATGGTCCAGTAACTGGATCTTCTCTAGGATCGTGCACAAAATGAAAGTTGCTGCATTTAAAGTGAGTGGAACTCCATAGATTAAATGTGCAACTGGAGATCCTTGGCGAGAAGTCGAGTTGTCTTCTATATCATCGATCAGAATGCTTGCGTTCTGTAGCATATCAACGATTTCAACAATCAAATTGAATTTCTCTAACGGTATATCAAACCAATAATTGAGAGCGCGGAAGAACTTCAATGGAATCTGGCGGGTAGGAGTTTTGCATATGTAATCGAATGGCTGCAGTAGGATTTTGTCGTGTTTTGAGCTTGCCAATTTGTTATTGGACATCTCAAGAATACTGGCGATATCGTCCATTTTGTATTGCGTGGGCTGTGACTTATGAAATTATGATACGCGTTCTACAGCTAACAGTTGACTGGAGACGGAAGCCGAAGAAAGGTCGCCTTATATAGTAATTTGCTCTCCAAATATAATGCGTAAGTGAGTAATTACAGAATTCAGCAAAAACCTGATAAGCTGTTCCCGCTTAAGTACCTACATCAAAATACAAGATTGACAGTTAATAACAATTATTACATCCATATATTCTGCCGATAAGTACTAAACTCTTAACTGCCTTAATGGGTTAATTGCCCGCTACTTGTCATGTATGTATCGCATAAATTTTAACTCGGTTACCTTAATCGCACAAACGATCGCCGCAGCAGACTACGGGGCATTTGCAGTGGTGTTTATTCAAAGGCGCGCATGTGTGCTCTGCACTCCCTATCCAAATCTATATGTACTTAGCTAAAGTTCATTATGAAACACATTTATGTTTCTTGCAATTATTTATATAGGTAGGGTCAATGTGGGTAAATTTAAACAGGGGTAAATGTACAGGGGTAAATGTACAGGGGTAAATGTAAACACAGCCTATACTTTACAAGAGTATAGCCTCTTTAACGTACACATTGAGTGAAATGGCGGATATGTGCATGTTTTTCGCATTCATAGAATATATAGAAGAAGATGAGTATTCCACCTTGAAAGATATCAAAGCTGGAGAACCGCAAGGTAGTGTGTTGGGGCCTGTGCTGTTCCTCCTATATTCGAACCACAAATTGACGAAACCACTGTTGCTACTTTATCAGACGACACTGCTGTACTTGCGGTGTGAAAAACAATACAGGAAGTTGCAAAAAAAACGCAAACGCTATATCTAAATGGACCAAAACGTCACCTCAGTATTTGAGTGATACATTTGCATTTTTGCCATTTTTGAGTTAGGAATGATTTCTAAGAGACAAAACGGAGATCTTTCTTTTGGTGTAATTAAATCTGTCCTATGTCCATTATTACCAAAGATATCAGTGTTACAAATGATCTAAACGCACTTTTGGGAATTAATGGTCAGTATTGGTCTGCCACATAAGCCTTTATATGGGAAGGTCACATTTTCGAACTTTGCTTAAATTTCTTAAACATTTTAAATGACCTATACATACAATTGAACAAAAATTATGCTTCATTTACAAACACCAATTCAGTGCTTAAATGATCTAAACATACAATTCTCCCTCAAAAGTGCTTCATATCCATAATAATTTGTGGTGAATCGGGCACTTGGTTTCCCTCCAAGTTCCATTTCCAATTGGAGACTGGAATCTGTCAAGTTAGCTAATTCTAGAACCATCTAGAGAAGAGTTGGAATATACATCTGGAAAATACTTCTGGAATATTCGCTGATAGGTGGCAGCGCGGATATAAAAGGGGCACGTTGAGAACAGAGATGTACAGTTGATTCTTAACCCGTAATTGGCGAAATAGTAATCGGTTGTGAGAAAAGTAAGTGAAAAGAAATACAGTGAATAAAGCGATTGAATTGAAACGTTTAAGAATTGATTTAAGTGATATTGTTTTGGTACTTAATAAGTAAATAAGTAGAAAGTGTAAATAAAGTGATATTTTTTGGAAAAGTTAAACAGAATAGTGTTTTATCTTTCCGAATCCCAGCCAGAATGTAACAATACATACAAACCAAGCTGCAAGTCAAATTTATTATCATTAAAAATGATTTCAGTGCATAAGTGATACATACATAGGTACAATTCATTCCTCAAATGCCTCAAACGCTTTGTAGTTGATAGTATCTAAATGACACATACATACAATTTGCTGTTTTAATGCGTCTTACAGTTCTACACAAAATTAGTGAATAAGTGACGCACACTATTATAATTTGCGCCAAAAGTCCTAAAACAATCATGCCGTTAGCAAAGTTGTTTCTACTGTGGTAATAACATATTACCTTGAAAATGTGTTTGCCTTACCCAAAGCTGAGGTTTCCAGCAGTGGCGTAGCAAGGGGGGGCAAGGGGGGCACAGGCCCCGGGCGGCACTTTGCTAGGGGCGGCAATTTGGAGCAGTTAATTTTTTTATAAATAAATAATTTTTTATTTATTAATATCATTTTGGTAAGTTCTGGTAAGAGAGCTGTAAGCGCTTACTGTACTATTTTATAAGCTCTTACAGTTTACAAGTTGACAAGCGTAGTAGGAGTTTCTGTTTTTTGAATGCAAGTAGTGTTGGTGATAGATCGATATCCTAACATATATGTACGAGTATATCTAAGAATTCAGAGATTTGTTCTTGAATTTGCATTAGACGTTATAAACTGAATATCCCGGGGACGTGTGTGGTGTGGGGGTGTAAACGAAATGGGATTTTCTGATTGTGTAACAATCCAAGTGGTTGGAATTATTTTAAGATGCATATTCAAAATTGTTGAAAAAAAAAAAAAAGTGGGCAATATTTGCAAAACATAAGTTTTGCCTAGCTGCTATTGCATTTTTAATGGAAGCGCGGAGTTTTAAAAAAATATATACAGATTGGCTTTTGGGTAGTAATTTTTCGGAAATAATAAAAAAAATTGACCTAGTCGACGTTTTTTGACAAAAACTAAGTAGGGGATCATATTTAAGATACCTATATTATCTTTAATATGTATTTTGATCATAATCGTTAGAGAAGTTTTTTTTAAAATTACGTTGAAAAAAACCGTACCAAATTTTGCAATGTTGCTTGAATAATTCTATTGCCTAACTATTTAGCTGAAAACTGACTACTTATAAGTTATTGTTCGGGATGTAAGCATTACTTGGTTTTTAGAGTTTTATCGAATTTAAAATTGGTGTTTTCGAGATATAATAAAATAAATAAGTAGTTGGCGCAACAGGTCGGAGGGACCCTAGGTCTAGCTTCTCACAACCATTCGTTTTGTGTGAGTTTTTTTCATTTTTAGAAAGAATGGAAGGGATCTTAAATTTAATGCCGATTCCTGAAGTTGGAATTAGGGTTTTTTGCGGGATTCAATTTCGGTGATTCGAACTTAAAATTTAGACCACCATAATTTTGGAAACATAAATTTTACTGTAACTACTTATTCTGGTCAAAACCGTTATCCCATTTTCTTAGAAAACTAAAAAAAAAAAACTTCTTTTCAAAAATCTATTGTACGATAATGGGTTCGGAAAATTGACGTTTCGTCGTGGTGGCGAAATGATCAATCTGGGACATAGTAAAACGTCGAAACGATATTTCGTTGAAAAATTACTTGACAACAACATCAGCAAATTGCCAAATGATTTTTGCGAAATGATCAAAAATCATTTCAAAAAAATACTAAAGATAAAAACGCCAATTAGTAATCGCGCAATGATTGAAAAATTTAAGGAATAAAAAACCGAATTTAAAATTCAGGATTGCAAATAAAGGAAATATTTAACGACTAAGGGCAAACAAATAAAAACCGAATGAATTTTGCCAAATAACGGCCTACGATAATATAGACAAAAACTGAGCCCTCTATTCAGGTAGAAATGACCATATTACCATAGAAAAGAATTTTTGTTTTCGAGAAATTTCGAAATTTCAAAAGTACCGTTATTCGATTCCAGAAATTTTACCAAGTTTACAAAGGTGTTTTTGTTTTTATTTTTAATGTGTGAAAAAATTATGGGGCGGCATAAATTGAGTCTGCCCCGGGCGGCGCCAACCCACGCTACGCCATTGGTTTCCAGCTTCTATTACAAAGGAAAATTTGCAGTCTACAATTTAACCGGTCACTGCAATTTAAACAAAGTCACTTACGAAGCGCAGAGTGGTAGGTCTGGAAACGACCTCGCAAGCGCACTTTATAAAATACTACAAAGCGTCGTAGAGGATCTTCCACACGTACCAACATTATTTTGTGGTCTGATTGTTGCGTTGCGCAGAACAAAAATCGAGTCAACAGTACTATGCTCTTGAATTTTTTGTACAGGAACCCTCAAATTTTAAATATAATTCATAAGTACTCGGAGTCGGGACCTCCGTCAACTTGGCAGAGCACATATGTCAAAAATCGATTTTGAAAAGCTCTGAATTATGTGCTAATTATGTGCTAATTTTGTGCTAAGTTTTTGATTTTTGTGCTCCAACGGTTTCGGAGAAAATCGACCTTGAAAAGTGCTCTGCCAATTTGACGTCAAGTCAGCAGAGCACATAGTCAAATCGGCCGAAAATTAAAAAATTAATACTCCATTCTGATGCCTGATTTATGTGCTTTTTTGTGCTAAGTTTCCAGCTTCGTAGCTCAAGTTATTTAGCTAGAAATCGCATTACTAATTATCTATTCTAGTAAGTGCATAGAAAACTGTTAACTCAAATCCTAAAAACGGACGCAAATCAAAAAAATTAAAAGCACATACATAATCTCTGATTTATGTGCTTTTGATTTGCTTAGTCATTGATTTTTGTGCTGTCCTAATTTAGCCTCTAATCAATTTTTTAGGTCTATCTCTGTTAATAAAAGCCCTTTTACAGCTCTGCTAAAAATGTCAGTTGGAAGAAAACAAAATCACAATGCAGCACGTGTCGACATTGTGGCGCCATAACAAAAACGGCATTTAAAAATAGAAATTCTCAACATCTTAAGGCAAATACAATCCATATAACCAGGCGCACAGCAATTTTAGTATGTATGGGTAGAATAATTCTTGCAAAATAAATACATTCCATTGCGCACTGTTAGGTAGGCTTTTTAGTATGCGTGAATCAATACATATGACCTCAGCCAAATACTACCTGGGTGGGTAGCCATGCATGGAGGAAAAGGAAAGCATATTGTGTGAATAAGCGAGGGTGAGAATGTTCCTTGAAAATTAAGTTACGGTAGGTTGCAAGTATTATGTTTGCCTGGTATATTATATTGATAGCATATGAAAAAGGATCGACATTCTTCATACAGAACCGATTTACCAGATTATTTGCGGGTGGAAGGGGGTGGGAAAGGAAAGGAATCCACAAACCATGGCCATTGCGAATTTCTGGTGGATGTGCGCATGTGTTCGTAAATCAAAAGAACGAACGAAATTAACAATCTTTTAATTCTTAACAGGTATGCCAATTCCATGTTAAACCTTTTAAGCGAAATCAATATTGTTATTATTTATGTGCTCCGAGAATTTAAACACATGCCCCATGGTATTTGTTTTGATTATTTTTTTAGTAGGAAGAATGGAAATGTGTATTGTCGTTTTAAGGTTGCGTTTTGTGGCTGACCAACCACGATCGTAGGTACCAGGCAAACAGCTGAAGGACACCTAAATTATAGAATTATCTGGGAAAGCACCGTATCGGGGTTGATATTTGGGGGTGTGTTTACGTATATTGGGCATCGTTCCGTAAAGGAAAACTTCATTGACCCACAATTTTTGTTTAACCCTTTGAAAGGAGAGAGAATAAGACGGGACATTTAGCGAAGCATTAAGCAATACGATTTCTTTAGTGGGTAAAAAAATGGTGGCTGGGTGTGTAGTGTAGGTAGCTTGTATCTTCTTCTGATCGTTGTTGCTATTCGTTTAGCACAAAAATCGAAGATGTCAAATGGGTGGAGCTTAGGCAATAGGTATACAATCCGAATCGAAATTATTGTTCTAGAGGTAAGTATGTACTATGTAGGTTGGTAGATATTATATTGTGCTTCTGTCGTCATTGTCACTTAAGTTCTATCATAATAATCTTCATTGCTCATATCGGTGTTATAAGCGTGTCATTTTGCCATAACTGTGAATTGCCGATGGATATTAATTTCAAACCTACCTAACCTTGCTGATTGTGGCTACAAAAGTGCTCCTAATTTTTCCACTACCTATATTTGGCATAAAGCTTATCGCTCAATTGTGCCACAAAATAGACTTGGACTATAGGAATTGATCGTTAGATACTTACATATATCCTAATGATACCTTACACATATTTTTTGAAAAGGAAGATCTATACTAGGTATATCTTTTATATAATTCATTCGGGGTGAAACTCGATGATGTTATACCTAGGTACCTAACACGATAACCCCTGGGACGATTTTTATGATTCTTTTTGGATTTGTTCGTATTGCTGTATATCAGGTAAATGTATCACCGTGATACTTTTATCACCATCAGTATCACCATGGTGATAAAAGTATCACGGTGATACATTTATCACCATGGTGATACTTTTATCACCATGGTGATACTTTTATCACCATAAATGTATCACCGTGATACTTTTATCACCATAAATGTGATACTTTTATGATCACCATGGTGATAAATGTATCACCGTGATACTTTTATCACCATAAATGTGATACTTTTATGATCACCATGGTGATAAATGTATCACCGTGATACTTTTATCACCATAAATGTATCACCGTGATACTTTTATCACCATCAGTATCACCATGGTGATAAATGTATCACCGTGATACTTTTATCACCATAAATGTGATACTTTTATCACCATAAATGTATCACCGTGGTGATAAATGTATCACCGTGATACTTTTATCACCATAAATGTATCACCGTGATACTTTTTTTGAGTCACGTCAGGAACAACTTTAATACTTTAATACTTTGATACTTATGATCACCATGGTGATAAATGTATCACCGTGATACTTTTATCACCATAAATGTGATACTTTTATGATCACCATGGTGATAAATGTATCACCGTGATACTTTTATCACCATAAATGTATCACCGTGATACTTTTATCACCATCAGTATCACCATGGTGATAAATGTATCACCGTGATACTTTTATCACCATAAATGTGATACTTTTATCACCATAAATGTATCACCGTGGTGATAAATGTATCACCGTGATACTTTTATCACCATAAATGTATCACCGTGATACTTTTTTTGAGTCACGTCAGGAACAACTTTAATACTTTAATACTTTGATACTTATGATCACCATGGTGATAAATGTATCACCGTGATACTTTTATCACCATAAATGTGATACTTTTATGATCACCATGGTGATAAATGTATCACCGTGATACTTTTATCACCATAAATGTATCACCGTGATACTTTTATCACCATCAGTATCACCATGGTGATAAATGTATCACCGTGATACTTTTATCACCATAAATGTGATACTTTTATCACCATAAATGTATCACCGTGGTGATAAATGTATCACCGTGATACTTTTTTTGAGTCACGTCAGGAACAACTTTAATACTTTAATACTTTGATACTTTGATACTTTGATACTTTGATACTTTGATACTTTGATACTTTGATACTTTGATACTTTGATACTTTAATACTTTGATACTTTGATACTTTGATACTTTAATACTTTGATACTTTGATACTTTGATACTTTGATACTTTGATACTTTAATACTTTGATACTTTGATACTTTAATACTTTGATACTTTAATACTTTGATACTTTGATACTTTGACTTTTATTTTGTGTTTCTTTTGATTTACACTTTCCAGTTTTACCCTCGTTTCGGCTTTAAGTAATAAGTTTTGTGTACGCATTTGAGGGTGGAGTCGACGTGTGCTTACAGTCTGATGTGTAATTTGGTCAGGAGGAATCGTTGGACCTTACTTCTTTGAAAATGAAAACGGCGTAAGGGTAACTGTGAATGGGGAGCGATATCGTGATATGATTGAACACTTTTTAACGCCACAACTTCATGCTTTTGGCTTGATTAACATGTGGTATCAACAAGACGGTGCCAAATCGCATACAGCCAGGACTACAATGAAATTACTGCGAGACCTCTTTCCACAACAAGTTATTTCAAGAAATGACGATGTTAAACATATTAGGAGAACATTGTGGTATCAACAAGACGGTGCCAAATCGCATACAGCCAGGACTACAATGAAATTACTGCGAGACCTCTTTCCACAACAAGTTATTTCAAGAAATGACGATGTTAAACATATTAGGAGAATATTAGGAGAAACATTGTTGTGTATTTTCTGCTTTTGAATATCATTAACTTCGATTTGATGTGTACATTTTTCTAAAATAACTGAAGAAAAATTGCCCAAAATGTTTTTATTTTCATACAACCATTCTACAGTAATCATTTTTCATAAATATTTTCAGCAAAAGTGTACTTATTCCTAAAATAAAATACTATTTACACGTAACGAATAATTTCAAATTTAACGGACAAAATTCTATGAACGCTGACAGCAACTTTGCCGACACCGGAAGTCACCGGAAGTTGTTGATATTTTTTGAGGGTGTGTTGGTGTGCTGAAGTTTCGTGACATTTGTCAATACGAATTTCTATGTATCAATACTAGCGCACTAAATTGTGAACACTCCGTACAAGTATTGCTTGTAGGCAAGGTAACGGGAATTCGACCGAAGTTGGGGGTCTCAGTATTGTCTCTGCTCCGGACTTCTTTTTGTGGGGATATCTGAAAAGCAAGGCTTATGCTAACAAACCAGAAACGCTTGAGCAACTCAAACAAAATATTCGTGATGAAATTAATGTTAATTAACTTTTAGTATAAAAATCACAGTTTGTAACATTACGATTATTTTTTTGGTACTAGAAAATTTTGATAAGAGACAATTTATATAAGCAGTTTTTGATGCACATTGAGTGTGTTAATAATCATCGTGAAATGTAGGAGTTTTCATGAAATTTCAGCAAAAATTTATATTTTTAAATGGTGATAAAAGTATCACGGTGATAAATGTATCACCGTATCACCATGGTGATAAATGTATCACCATCAGTATCACCATGGTGATAAAAGTATCACGGTGATACATTTATGGTGATAAAAGTATCACCATGGTGATAAATGTATCACCGTGATACTTTTATCACCATGGTGATACTGATGGTGATAAAAGTATCACGGTGATACATTTACCTGATATACAGCCATGGTGATCATAAAAGTATCACATTTATGGTGATAAAAGTATCACGGTGATACATTTATCACCATGGTGATCATAAAAGTATCACATTTATGGTGATACTTTTATCACCATAAATGTATCACCGTGATACTTTTATCACCATGGTGATACTGATGGTGATAAAAGTATCACGGTGATACATTTACCTGATATACAGCAATACGAACAAATCCAAAAAGAATCATAAAAATCGTCCCAGGGGTTATCGTGTTAGGTACCTAGGTATAACATCATCGAGTTTCACCCCGAATGAATTATATAAAAGATATACCTAGTATAGATCTTCCTTTTCAAAAAATATGTGTAAGGTATCATTAGGATATATGTAAGTATCTAACGATCAATTCCTATAGTCCAAGTCTATTTTGTGGCACAATTGAGCGATAAGCTTTATGCCAAATATAGGTAGTGGAAAAATTAGGAGCACTTTTGTAGCCACAATCAGCAAGGTTAGGTAGGTTTGAAATTAATATCCATCGGCAATTCACAGTTATGGCAAAATGACACGCTTATAACACCGATATGAGCAATGAAGATTATTATGATAGAACTTAAGTGACAATGACGACAGAAGCACAATATAATATCTACCAACCTACATAGTACATACTTACCTCTAGAACAATAATTTCGATTCGGATTGTATACCTATTGCCTAAGCTCCACCCATTTGACATCTTCGATTTTTGTGCTAAACGAATAGCAACAACGATCAGAAGAAGATACAAGCTACCTACACTACACACCCAGCCACCATTTTTTTACCCACTAAAGAAATCGTATTGCTTAATGCTTCGCTAAATGTCCCGTCTTATTCTCTCTCCTTTCAAAGGGTTAAACAAAAATTGTGGGTCAATGAAGTTTTCCTTTACGGAACGATGCCCAATATACGTAAACACACCCCCAAATATCAACCCCGATACGGTGCTTTCCCAGATAATTCTATAATTTAGGTGTCCTTCAGCTGTTTGCCTGGTACCTACGATCGTGGTTGGTCAGCCACAAAACGCAACCTTAAAACGACAATACACATTTCCATTCTTCCTACTAAAAAAATAATCAAAACAAATACCATGGGGCATGTGTTTAAATTCTCGGAGCACATAAATAATAACAATATTGATTTCGCTTAAAAGGTTTAACATGGAATTGGCATACCTGTTAAGAATTAAAAGATTGTTAATTTCGTTCGTTCTTTTGATTTACGAACACATGCGCACATCCACCAGAAATTCGCAATGGCCATGGTTTGTGGATTCCTTTCCTTTCCCACCCCCTTCCACCCGCAAATAATCTGGTAAATCGGTTCTGTATGAAGAATGTCGATCCTTTTTCATATGCTATCAATATAATATACCAGGCAAACATAATACTTGCAACCTACCGTAACTTAATTTTCAAGGAACATTCTCACCCTCGCTTATTCACACAATATGCTTTCCTTTTCCTCCATGCATGGCTACCCACCCAGGTAGTATTTGGCTGAGGTCATATGTATTGATTCACGCATACTAAAAAGCCTACCTAACAGTGCGCAATGGAATGTATTTATTTTGCAAGAATTATTCTACCCATACATACTAAAATTGCTGTGCGCCTGGTTATATGGATTGTATTTGCCTTAAGATGTTGAGAATTTCTATTTTTAAATGCCGTTTTTGTTATGGCGCCACAATGTCGACACGTGCTGCATTGTGATTTTGTTTTCTTCCAACTGACATTTTTAGCAGAGCTGTAAAAGGGCTTTTATTAACAGAGATAGACCTAAAAAATTGATTAGAGGCTAAATTAGGACAGCACAAAAATCAATGACTAAGCAAATCAAAAGCACATAAATCAGAGATGTATGTGCTTTTAATTTTTTTGATTTGCGTCCGTTTTTAGGATTTGAGTTAACAGTTTTCTATGCACTTACTAGAATAGATAATTAGTAATGCGATTTCTAGCTAAATAACTTGAGCTACGAAGCTGGAAACTTAGCACAAAAAAGCACATAAATCAGGCATCAGAATGGAGTATTAATTTTTTAATTTTCGGCCGATTTGACTATGTGCTCTGCTGACTTGACGTCAAATTGGCAGAGCACTTTTCAAGGTCGATTTTCTCCGAAACCGTTGGAGCACAAAAATCAAAAACTTAGCACAAAATTAGCACATAATTAGCACATAATTCAGAGCTTTTCAAAATCGATACTTTTATGATCACCATAAATGTATCACCGTGATACTTTTATCACCATAAATGTGATACTTTTATGATCACCATGGCTGTATATCAGGTAAATGTATCACCGTGATACTTTTATCACCATCAGTATCACCATGGTGATAAAAGTATCACGGTGATACATTTATCACCATGGTGATACTTTTATCACCATAAATGTATCACCGTGATACTTTTATCACCATAAATGTGATACTTTTATGATCACCATGGTGATAAATGTATCACCGTGATACTTTTATCACCATAAATGTGATACTTTTATGATCACCATGGTGATAAATGTATCACCGTGATACTTTTATCACCATAAATGTATCACCGTGATACTTTTATCACCATCAGTATCACCATGGTGATAAATGTATCACCGTGATACTTTTATCACCATAAATGTGATACTTTTATCACCATAAATGTATCACCGTGGTGATAAATGTATCACCGTGATACTTTTATCACCATAAATGTATCACCGTGATACTTTTTTTGAGTCACGTCAGGAACAACTTTAATACTTTAATACTTTGATACTTATGATCACCATGGTGATAAATGTATCACCGTGATACTTTTATCACCATAAATGTGATACTTTTATGATCACCATGGTGATAAATGTATCACCGTGATACTTTTATCACCATAAATGTATCACCGTGATACTTTTATCACCATAAATGTATCACCGTGATACTTTTATCACCATCAGTATCACCATGGTGATAAATGTATCACCGTGATACTTTTATCACCATAAATGTGATACTTTTATCACCATAAATGTATCACCGTGGTGATAAATGTATCACCGTGATACTTTTATCACCATAAATGTATCACCGTGATACTTTTTTTGAGTCACGTCAGGAACAACTTTAATACTTTAATACTTTGATACTTTGATACTTTGATACTTTGATACTTTGATACTTTGATACTTTGATACTTTGATACTTTAATACTTTGATACTTTGATACTTTGATACTTTGATACTTTGATACTTTAATACTTTGATACTTTGATACTTTGATACTTTGATACTTTAATACTTTGATACTTTGATACTTTGATACTTTGATACTTTGATACTTTAATACTTTGATACTTTGATACTTTGATACTTTGATACTTTGATACTTTGATACTTTGATACTTTGATACTTTGATACTTTAATACTTTGATACTTTGATACTTTAATACTTTGATACTTTGATACTTTGATACTTTAATACTTTGATACTTTGATACTTTGATACTTTGATACTTTAATACTTTGATACTTTGATACTTTGATACTTTGATACTTTGATACTTTGATACTTTAATACTTTGATACTTTGATACTTTGATACTTTGATACTTTAATACTTTGATACTTTGATACTTTGATACTTTGATACTTTGATACTTTGATACTTTGATACTTTGATACTTTGATACTTTGATACTTTAATAAAATGGTGGCTGGGTGTGTAGTGTAGGTAGCTTGTATCTTCTTCTGATCGTTGTTGCTATTCGTTTAGCACAAAAATCGAAGATGTCAAATGGGTGGAGCTTAGGCAATAGGTATACAATCCGAATCGAAATTATTGTTCTAGAGGTAAGTATGTACTATGTAGGTTGGTAGATATTATATTGTGCTTCTGTCGTCATTGTCACTTAAGTTCTATCATAATAATCTTCATTGCTCATATCGGTGTTATAAGCGTGTCATTTTGCCATAACTGTGAATTGCCGATGGATATTAATTTCAAACCTACCTAACCTTGCTGATTGTGGCTACAAAAGTGCTCCTAATTTTTCCACTACCTATATTTGGCATAAAGCTTATCGCTCAATTGTGCCACAAAATAGACTTGGACTATAGGAATTGATCGTTAGATACTTACATATATCCTAATGATACCTTACACATATTTTTTGAAAAGGAAGATCTATACTAGGTATATCTTTTATATAATTCATTCGGGGTGAAACTCGATGATGTTATACCTAGGTACCTAACACGATAACCCCTGGGACGATTTTTATGATTCTTTTTGGATTTGTTCGTATTGCTGTATATCAGGTAAATGTATCACCGTGATACTTTTATCACCATCAGTATCACCATGGTGATAAAAGTATCACGGTGATACATTTATCACCATAAATGTGATACTTTTATGATCACCATGGTGATAAATGTATCACCGTGATACTTTTATCACCATAAATGTGATACTTTTATGATCACCATGGTGATAAATGTATCACCGTGATACTTTTATCACCATAAATGTGATACTTTTATGATCACCATGGCTGTATATCAGGTAAATGTATCACCGTGATACTTTTATCACCATCAGTATCACCATGGTGATAAAAGTATCACGGTGATACATTTATCACCATGGTGATACTTTTATCACCATAAATGTATCACCGTGATACTTTTATCACCATGGTGATACTGATGGTGATACATTTATCACCATGGTGATACGGTGATACATTTATCACAGTGATACTTTTATCACCATAAATGTATCACCGTGATACTTTTATCACCATTTAAAAATATAAATTTTTGCTGAAATTTCATGAAAACTCCTACATTTCACGATGATTATTAACACACTCAATGTGCATCAAAAACTGCTTATATAAATTGTCTCTTATCAAAATTTTCTAGTACCAAAAAAATAATCGTAATAATGTTACAAACTGTGATTTTTATACTAAAAGTTAATTAACATTAATTTCATCACGAATATTTTGTTTGAGTTGCTCAAGCGTTTCTGGTTTGTTAGCATAAGCCTTGCTTTTCAGATATCCCCACAAAAAGAAGTCCGGAGCAGAGACAATACTGAGACCCCCAACTTCGGTCGAATTCCCGTTACCTTGCCTACAAGCAATACTTGTACGGAGTGTTCACAATTTAGTGCGCTAGTATTGATACATAGAAATTCGTATTGACAAATGTCACGAAACTTCAGCACACCAACACACCCTCAAAAAATATCAACAACTTCCGGTGACTTCCGGTGTCGGCAAAGTTGCTGTCAGCGTTCATAGAATTTTGTCCGTTAAATTTGAAATTATTCGTTACGTGTAAATAGTATTTTATTTTAGGAATAAGTACACTTTTGCTGAAAATATTTATGAAAAATGATTACTGTAGAATGGTTGTATGAAAATAAAAACATTTTGGGCAATTTTTCTTCAGTTATTTTAGAAAAATGTACACATCAAATCGAAGTTAATGATATTCAAAAGCAGAAAATACACAACAATGTTTCTCCTAATATTCTCCTAATATGTTTAACATCGTCATTTCTTGAAATAACTTGTTGTGGAAAGAGGTCTCGCAGTAATTTCATTGTAGTCCTGGCTGTATGCGATTTGGCACCGTCTTGTTGATACCACAATGTTCTCCTAATATGTTTAACATCGTCATTTCTTGAAATAACTTGTTGTGGAAAGAGGTCTCGCAGTAATTTCATTGTAGTCCTGGCTGTATGCGATTTGGCACCGTCTTGTTGATACCACATGTTAATCAAGCCAAAAGCATGAAGTTGTGGCGTTAAAAAGTGTTCAATCATATCACGATATCGCTCCCCATTCACAGTTACCCTTACGCCGTTTTCATTTTCAAAGAAGTAAGGTCCAACGATTCCTCCTGACCAAATTACACATCAGACTGTAAGCACACGTCGACTCCACCCTCAAATGCGTACACAAAACTTATTACTTAAAGCCGAAACGAGGGTAAAACTGGAAAGTGTAAATCAAAAGAAACACAAAATAAAAGTCAAAGTATCGAAGTATCAAAGTATTAAAGTATCAAAGTATTAAAGTATCAAAGTATCAAAGTATTAAAGTATCAAAGTATCAAAGTATCAAAGTATCAAAGTATCAAAGTATCAAAGTATCAAAGTATCAAAGTATCAAAGTATCAAAGTATCAAAGTATCAAAGTATCAAAGTATCAAAGTATCAAAGTATCAAAGTATTAAAGTATCAAAGTATCAAAGTATCAAAGTATCAAAGTATCAAAGTATTAAAGTATCAAAGTATCAAAGTATCAAAGTATCAAAGTATTAAAGTATCAAAGTATCAAAGTATCAAAGTATCAAAGTATCAAAGTATCAAAGTATTAAAGTATCAAAGTATCAAAGTATCAAAGTATTAAAGTATCAAAGTATCAAAGTATCAAAGTATTAAAGTATCAAAGTATCAAAGTATCAAAGTATCAAAGTATCAAAGTATCAAAGTATTAAAGTATCAAAGTATCAAAGTATCAAAGTATCAAAGTATTAAAGTATCAAAGTATCAAAGTATCAAAGTATTAAAGTATCAAAGTATCAAAGTATTAAAGTATCAAAGTATCAAAGTATCAAAGTATCAAAGTATCAAAGTATCAAAGTATCAAAGTATCAAAGTATCAAAGTATTAAAGTATCAAAGTATCAAAGTATCAAAGTATTAAAGTATCAAAGTATCAAAGTATCAAAGTATTAAAGTATCAAAGTATCAAAGTATTAAAGTATCAAAGTATCAAAGTATCAAAGTATCAAAGTATCAAAGTATCAAAGTATCAAAGTATCAAAGTATCAAAGTATCAAAGTATCAAAGTATCAAAGTATTAAAGTATTAAAGTTGTTCCTGACGTGACTCAAAAAAAGTATCACGGTGATACATTTATGGTGATAAAAGTATCACGGTGATACATTTATCACCACGGTGATACATTTATGGTGATAAAAGTATCACATTTATGGTGATAAAAGTATCACGGTGATACATTTATCACCATGGTGATACTGATGGTGATAAAAGTATCACGGTGATACATTTATGGTGATAAAAGTATCACGGTGATACATTTATCACCACGGTGATACATTTATGGTGATAAAAGTATCACATTTATGGTGATAAAAGTATCACGGTGATACATTTATCACCATGGTGATACTGATGGTGATAAAAGTATCACGGTGATACATTTATGGTGATAAAAGTATCACGGTGATACATTTATCACCATGGTGATCATAAAAGTATCACATTTATGGTGATAAAAGTATCACGGTGATACATTTATCACCATGGTGATCATAAAAGTATCACATTTATGGTGATAAAAGTATCACGGTGATACATTTATGGTGATAAAAGTATCACCATGGTGATAAAAGTATCACGGTGATACATTTATCACCATGGTGATCATAAAAGTATCACATTTATGGTGATAAAAGTATCACGGTGATACATTTATGGTGATAAAAGTATCACCATGGTGATAAAAGTATCACGGTGATACATTTATCACCATGGTGATACTTTTATCACCATAAATGTATCACCGTGATACTTTTATCACCATAAATGTGATACTTTTATGATCACCATGGTGATAAATGTATCACCGTGATACTTTTATCACCATAAATGTGATACTTTTATGATCACCATGGTGATAAATGTATCACCGTGATACTTTTATCACCATAAATGTATCACCGTGATACTTTTATCACCATCAGTATCACCATGGTGATAAATGTATCACCGTGATACTTTTATCACCATAAATGTGATACTTTTATCACCATAAATGTATCACCGTGGTGATAAATGTATCACCGTGATACTTTTATCACCATAAATGTATCACCGTGATACTTTTTTTGAGTCACGTCAGGAACAACTTTAATACTTTAATACTTTGATACTTTGATACTTTGATACTTTGATACTTTGATACTTTGATACTTTAATACTTTGATACTTTGATACTTTGATACTTTGATACTTTGATACTTTAATACTTTGATACTTTGATACTTTGATACTTTGATACTTTGATACTTTGATACTTTGATACTTTGATACTTTGATACTTTAATACTTTGATACTTTGATACTTTAATACTTTGATACTTTGATACTTTAATACTTTGATACTTTGATACTTTGATACTTTGATACTTTGATACTTTGATACTTTAATACTTTGATACTTTGATACTTTGATACTTTGATACTTTAATACTTTGATACTTTGATACTTTGATACTTTGATACTTTGATACTTTAATACTTTGATACTTTGATACTTTGATACTTTGATACTTTGATACTTTAATACTTTGATACTTTGATACTTTGATACTTTGATACTTTGATACTTTGATACTTTGATACTTTGATACTTTGATACTTTAATACTTTGATACTTTGATACTTTGATACTTTAATACTTTGATACTTTGATACTTTGATACTTTGATACTTTGATACTTTAATACTTTGATACTTTGATACTTTAATACTTTGATACTTTGATACTTTAATACTTTGATACTTTAATACTTTGATACTTTGATACTTTGACTTTTATTTTGTGTTTCTTTTGATTTACACTTTCCAGTTTTACCCTCGTTTCGGCTTTAAGTAATAAGTTTTGTGTACGCATTTGAGGGTGGAGTCGACGTGTGCTTACAGTCTGATGTGTAATTTGGTCAGGAGGAATCGTTGGACCTTACTTCTTTGAAAATGAAAACGGCGTAAGGGTAACTGTGAATGGGGAGCGATATCGTGATATGATTGAACACTTTTTAACGCCACAACTTCATGCTTTTGGCTTGATTAACATGTGGTATCAACAAGACGGTGCCAAATCGCATACAGCCAGGACTACAATGAAATTACTGCGAGACCTCTTTCCACAACAAGTTATTTCAAGAAATGACGATGTTAAACATATTAGGAGAACATTGTGGTATCAACAAGACGGTGCCAAATCGCATACAGCCAGGACTACAATGAAATTACTGCGAGACCTCTTTCCACAACAAGTTATTTCAAGAAATGACGATGTTAAACATATTAGGAGAATATTAGGAGAAACATTGTTGTGTATTTTCTGCTTTTGAATATCATTAACTTCGATTTGATGTGTACATTTTTCTAAAATAACTGAAGAAAAATTGCCCAAAATGTTTTTATTTTCATACAACCATTCTACAGTAATCATTTTTCATAAATATTTTCAGCAAAAGTGTACTTATTCCTAAAATAAAATACTATTTACACGTAACGAATAATTTCAAATTTAACGGACAAAATTCTATGAACGCTGACAGCAACTTTGCCGACACCGGAAGTCACCGGAAGTTGTTGATATTTTTTGAGGGTGTGTTGGTGTGCTGAAGTTTCGTGACATTTGTCAATACGAATTTCTATGTATCAATACTAGCGCACTAAATTGTGAACACTCCGTACAAGTATTGCTTGTAGGCAAGGTAACGGGAATTCGACCGAAGTTGGGGGTCTCAGTATTGTCTCTGCTCCGGACTTCTTTTTGTGGGGATATCTGAAAAGCAAGGCTTATGCTAACAAACCAGAAACGCTTGAGCAACTCAAACAAAATATTCGTGATGAAATTAATGTTAATTAACTTTTAGTATAAAAATCACAGTTTGTAACATTACGATTATTTTTTTGGTACTAGAAAATTTTGATAAGAGACAATTTATATAAGCAGTTTTTGATGCACATTGAGTGTGTTAATAATCATCGTGAAATGTAGGAGTTTTCATGAAATTTCAGCAAAAATTTATATTTTTAAATGGTGATAAAAGTATCACGGTGATAAATGTATCACCGTATCACCATGGTGATAAATGTATCACCATCAGTATCACCATGGTGATAAAAGTATCACGGTGATACATTTATGGTGATAAAAGTATCACCATGGTGATAAATGTATCACCGTGATACTTTTATCACCATGGTGATACTGATGGTGATAAAAGTATCACGGTGATACATTTACCTGATATACAGCCATGGTGATCATAAAAGTATCACATTTATGGTGATAAAAGTATCACGGTGATACATTTATCACCATGGTGATCATAAAAGTATCACATTTATGGTGATACTTTTATCACCATAAATGTATCACCGTGATACTTTTATCACCATGGTGATACTGATGGTGATAAAAGTATCACGGTGATACATTTACCTGATATACAGCAATACGAACAAATCCAAAAAGAATCATAAAAATCGTCCCAGGGGTTATCGTGTTAGGTACCTAGGTATAACATCATCGAGTTTCACCCCGAATGAATTATATAAAAGATATACCTAGTATAGATCTTCCTTTTCAAAAAATATGTGTAAGGTATCATTAGGATATATGTAAGTATCTAACGATCAATTCCTATAGTCCAAGTCTATTTTGTGGCACAATTGAGCGATAAGCTTTATGCCAAATATAGGTAGTGGAAAAATTAGGAGCACTTTTGTAGCCACAATCAGCAAGGTTAGGTAGGTTTGAAATTAATATCCATCGGCAATTCACAGTTATGGCAAAATGACACGCTTATAACACCGATATGAGCAATGAAGATTATTATGATAGAACTTAAGTGACAATGACGACAGAAGCACAATATAATATCTACCAACCTACATAGTACATACTTACCTCTAGAACAATAATTTCGATTCGGATTGTATACCTATTGCCTAAGCTCCACCCATTTGACATCTTCGATTTTTGTGCTAAACGAATAGCAACAACGATCAGAAGAAGATACAAGCTACCTACACTACACACCCAGCCACCATTTTTTTACCCACTAAAGAAATCGTATTGCTTAATGCTTCGCTAAATGTCCCGTCTTATTCTCTCTCCTTTCAAAGGGTTAAACAAAAATTGTGGGTCAATGAAGTTTTCCTTTACGGAACGATGCCCAATATACGTAAACACACCCCCAAATATCAACCCCGATACGGTGCTTTCCCAGATAATTCTATAATTTAGGTGTCCTTCAGCTGTTTGCCTGGTACCTACGATCGTGGTTGGTCAGCCACAAAACGCAACCTTAAAACGACAATACACATTTCCATTCTTCCTACTAAAAAAATAATCAAAACAAATACCATGGGGCATGTGTTTAAATTCTCGGAGCACATAAATAATAACAATATTGATTTCGCTTAAAAGGTTTAACATGGAATTGGCATACCTGTTAAGAATTAAAAGATTGTTAATTTCGTTCGTTCTTTTGATTTACGAACACATGCGCACATCCACCAGAAATTCGCAATGGCCATGGTTTGTGGATTCCTTTCCTTTCCCACCCCCTTCCACCCGCAAATAATCTGGTAAATCGGTTCTGTATGAAGAATGTCGATCCTTTTTCATATGCTATCAATATAATATACCAGGCAAACATAATACTTGCAACCTACCGTAACTTAATTTTCAAGGAACATTCTCACCCTCGCTTATTCACACAATATGCTTTCCTTTTCCTCCATGCATGGCTACCCACCCAGGTAGTATTTGGCTGAGGTCATATGTATGGATTGTATTTGCCTTAAGATGTTGAGAATTTCTATTTTTAAATGCCGTTTTTGTTATGGCGCCACAATGTCGACACGTGCTGCATTGTGATTTTGTTTTCTTCCAACTGACATTTTTAGCAGAGCTGTAAAAGGGCTTTTATTAACAGAGATAGACCTAAAAAATTGATTAGAGGCTAAATTAGGACAGCACAAAAATCAATGACTAAGCAAATCAAAAGCACATAAATCAGAGATATGTACCTATGTGCTTTTAATTTTTTTGATTTGCGTCCGTTTTTAGGATTTGAGTTAACAGTTTTCTATGCACTTACTAGAATAGATAATTAGTAATGCGATTTCTAGCTAAACGACTTGAGCTACGAAGCTGGAAACTTAGCACAAAAAAGCACATAAATCAGGCATTAGTATGGAGTATTCATTTTTTAATTTTCGGCCGATTTGACTATGTGCTCTGCTGGCTTGACGTCAACTTGGCAGAGCACTTTTCAAGGTCGAGTTTCTCCGAAACCCTTGGAGCACAAAAATCAAAAACTTAGCACAAAATTAGCACATAATTAGCACATAATTCAGAGCTTTTCAAAATCGATTTTTGACATATGTGCTCTGCCAAGTTGACGGAGGTGGAGTCGGGGCACTCCCAGCTCCAAGAAGTTGATAGTGTTCACAGTGCCATTGAAAGACATTTGCGAGGTGTGTCACTTTACAGCCCACTTTCATTGGTTCAACAACTTCTCAAAATTGATTATGAAAAAGTTCATTTGCTAATAATTCAAATGCAAGGTCATTACTTTTTCAACTTTGCTGCAGCATCAAGAAACTTGGTTATGCCACCATTCTGTAAATTAAAAATGTTGAGATACAGCTCAAAAAACCTTTGTGTAATAGAACACAAAAAACATTTTATCAAATGATGTTCCTTTTGAGAAAATGATTTTATTTAAAAAACCTAAGAATGGACCAGCCCATTCCATTTTTGTTTTAAAGCCGCCCTCAGCCCAATGATTGTTAACGGACGAAAAAAAGAAAGATTTAAGGTCAATGCTTAAGCACATGAGTGCGGTTGATGTGGCATATATCAACGCCATTTTTGGAAAAAATCCAGCCTTAAAAGATGTAAGTACACCTGAGGCTGACGATGAAATAGTAAAAAAAATTCACTACGAGGAGAACAACCCCTACAATTAAAAGGAGGCAGTGATCAAAAAGAATTACAGCTTAAAGTCTATTTATATTACGTTTGTATGCATTATATTTAACAATACATTTTTTAAAAGTATAATATGAATTGAAATATTAATACAATACATTATTTTGTTTTATTTTTGTCCTTTCTTACCCTCTGAAGGCATAAAATTAATTTTTTTATAATTTTTCAATAAGCTGAAATTTTGGCATTTTTAGATCCCAGTTATGAACAAACGTAAGTACATATACTTGTTGCGTTAAATTTTAGCGCAACAAGGTCTGCTCGCTATCCCCTTCTTTCCTACCCATAGTCCCTCTCTATCTTGGGTTTGTGCTCGAGGTCCTGGGATGTGGACGGGCATCCGAGGTCCCCATCAACCTTCGGACCACCTCCTCGGATCCTTAGGGTACCACCAACAGGTACACAAAGTGACAAGGCGGTCACGAACCATCAGACAGGCGGTCTGAATGGTAGAGTACGGAAGTTCCGGTTGCGCAGCCCTTCGGACGGAAGGGAGACTCGCGACCGTCGAATAAATGTACCGAGACCGACAGAAGGTCGGCAGAGATGGAAGAGTGGGGGGAGGACGATCCCCTTAGCAAACACTCCACCGTGGGATATAGTATAGACAAACACTATGTCTATCCAAAGGGTGTGGCGGACAGCCAGCATAAAACACCCCAGCGGCTGTCAAACATTGATTTGTGACAGCAACAAAACGCTAAGTTCGATGGGTGGAGAGACGACGATCTCTCTTACGAATCACCCCGCCGCTGGAGCAACGAAGGAGCAGCAGAGGAGTGCAGGCGGACGGCCAACGCAAACAGGCACTCTTCAACAAGAACTACCACCACCACGGTAGAGAGTCTGGTTCGATGGGCATAGGGAAGACGATCCCTAAGTAAATGCCCCGACGATGGAGCAACGGAGGAGCAGCAGAGAGTGTGGGCGGACGGCCACAGAAAACGCACTCCCACCATAGAACCCGCACAAAAAGTGCGTGACAAAACAAACACGAGCACCATAACACAATCACTAAAACACAACAAGAAACATCGTATGGTAGACGAGCCGAAGCAAGGCGACAATAACACTTAACACGAATAATGTTGCAACGCAAATAATGGCCGAGAGCCCACCCTAAATTCCAAAATTTGTAAGGAATGGCCTGCTATCTGCAAATCTCATCCCCCAAATCTGCGCGAAAGTCCACCGAGATAGATTAAATTACTCGCGAAAAAAAAGTAAACAAACGAACAATACCTGATGGATTCCTTGTCTGCTATTGGGGTTGTTTGTGGGTGAATGATCGTCCAAATTCCAATGTCCGGGTGGGGAGTTGTTGCGTCCACCAGCATCCTTTCTTCTTTTTTATTTTTTTAATTGGATTTTTATTTAATTCGTGGGGAAAAATGCCGGTTGCAAAATTCCTCCACGAATTACTTTTATTTACTTTTATTTACTTTTATCATCTTTGGCTGAATACCAAAGATGATACGCTAAAAGAAGGCTAACTCTGATAAAAAGAGAAAAGAGTTCGAAGTCGGCTGGCTAATCCCAAATATACTGGAAGGATCTCCCAAGGCGAATTCCAGTATATAAAGAGAGGAGTGATTGGAAATTTTGAGAGGATTAGCGGGTTACGGCAGCGTATTGGTATCGCACAAAAATTGACCGTTTAGCCCGCTAATATGTTTGAATGTGGTGGTTAGTGGCCGTGGGAAGCATTGCTGAATGCATACTTAACCCACCGTTGGGGTCCAATACCAGCGAATGAATGAGAGAGTGTGTGAGGAAGCCAAGCGACTTCGAAACAAACCAAAGCCCTGGAAGTCACTTCTTGGCTGACCAGCTTTAATCAAAGTTCGTTTTCGGAAGTTTTTTTTAATTTTTTTGCGATTGCGATTTTGTGAATTGGTTTTTGATTTGGTGACGAAGAACTAGTTCGTGGAGGTTTGATAATTTAAATAGTAGAGTAACGTAGTGGAAAGTTAATTTGAAAGAAAGGAAAAAGTAGAAAGGATCCTGGAGAGGGGATAACCGGACAGAGGATAGAACGAAATATCAGAGGTGTCAGAGAGGGGCATCGAAGGAGAAAATAGGACAGGAAATCCAACAGATATTGGGAAAAGATAAGTATAGTGTTTCATATCAATCAGTTCAAAATCATTCGTTTGGGTAGGGAATTAAATAATTAAGATCTCGGTAGACTCTTGTTCCGACGAAATCCCGGAAGGTACGGGACACGCGACCCATCATTTACGGTTTTCCGAATTTTCGAGATAACGCGATAGCGGGCCACGCCAACGGTCCAAACGCCATTTCCCATTGTTTGTCACAAATTGTGTGAAACTAATTAATTTCGTAGTCGTAATCTGGGTTTTTTGTGGCCCATTAAATAAAGACCGTGCTCCAACGGAGCCATTATAACGTTGTGGAAAAAAAATCGTTGTTTTCTTTTTCTTGCTCCCTCCATTTATCGAAGTTTCGTAATTTGCCGAAAATTACGTGGCGCCCATTTTTCACTTAACCAGCAAATTCATCTTTGGAACTTCTCGCTCAACGAAAAACGAACCCACCCCTTTCGCTGAGCTTAACCGAACGTAGCCATTCTGCTGGCTGCGGTTGCAAAAGTTCGCGATCTCTTTTCCTGATCTTTGGCAAGTGTCACATTACATTTATTCGACTTTTTTTTCTCGGGCAGTGGCGACTGCATTTTTTTTCCTTTTCGTTTGTTTCGCCAAAATTAGCGTAAATTAATAGTAGTTTGATCGCGAAAACATCATTGAAAATTATTTTGCAACATTTGGCGCCCAACGTGGGGCAATTTTGAATAATTTTGTTGGTGTTGGAAGGAATTGGTGTGGCACAATTCCAACCCCAAACAAAGTGTTGTGCTTTAGGGAAGTGTTTTGTGTTTTTTGCTTGGTGCTTTTTACTTTGGCTATTCTTTTTCTAGGTGTTCGAATATAATTTTTGGTTGTGGATCTAAAGGGGAAGCAGTCAATTGTACGCTGAAAGATTCAGGAGTTTGGTGTTGGAGGAACCCACAAGGCACAAGAAACGGAGTAAGATTTCCCATAGTGGAAATACCCAAGTAGGTGGTTTTGCTTTTCTTTCTTTTTCGGCTTTATTATTTAATATTTCGATTATATTATTACACGTATAACCATACATTCATTTATACCGTTTCGCTATTTTGGATTCATTATATATTATAATATTACATACATCTGCGTTATTGCTTCTGAGTTGGGTTATCAAGCGGGATTTTTTTTTTTTTACTTTATTATTTACATTTACAGTGGTACTCTGTTATATACTTTGAAAACAGTGTTGCCGTCGGTGAATTTTTTTTTTGGGGTCTTCTTAGTACGAGTTATTTGATACGATTTTTTTTTACGATTTCTTTTTACGATTTTTCTCTTACGTTTTTTTATCGGTTCGTTTGGGGATAATATTTGTTTTATTTTGAGGAAGTTTGTGGAGTTGCCACATAGTTTTTTAACATTTGGTCAAATTGGGATTACTTTTTTCGCTTTGTTTTCGGATTTTATTCTCGTTGGTGTTTAACTTTTTGGGAATTGCCAGAAACACCACATCGTTTTGGTTTCTGTTTGCAACAAGTTTTATTTTTATTTGATTTTGTCGGTAGAGACAAACAGTTTTCGCTTTCGTGTTTAATTTTGGCAATTTATTTTGTTTCGCGTTTTAAAGATGGAGATTAACAGATTAGCTAGGGACGAATTAGTGTACGAGATTGAGCGCAGAGGGCTGACGATTGGCGATGTCGACCAAATGCGAAAAGCAATTAGGGCAGCTAGGGCAATGGAGCGACGTGGTTCGGTGGTCGAGTCGGACACGTATCCATTTACTTTTGAGCAGGATAGGGACGCAGTTGAAAGGAAGATAGTGGAGATCAAGGCGCTCGTAGCGAGCCACCCTGAGCGGGGATCTCCAGAATTTAAGAAGATTCTGACAAAAATTGATTGGTCAGTGAGCAGGATAGGGAGGTCTCGCGCTATTACGGAAGTCGAGACAGCGGCGAAGAAGGAGTTGAAGACCGAACTGGTCAACATCCTCGGGGAGTTAGAGGATAACGAGGATGAAGAAAGTGATTGCGAGAATGACGCAACTGTTAACGACAAACACGTCGTTCAACATCAACAACAACAACATCAACAACAGCGACAGAGGTCAGTAGAGCCCAACGTATAGAACCTTCGACGTCAGCACCGGTGTTGGGTACGAACCCAAATACCTTTACTGAGGAACGAGTCTATATCCACTCGGAGAAGCCCGAAAACCTCTCCAAGTGGAATATTTCTTTTACTGGTGAACGATGCGGTGCATCAGTAAATTCATTTTTGGAAAGAGTTGAGGAGCTTAGGGAGGCTAGGGGGACTAGTGAATCCCAATTGTTTAGGTCATCGGTCGATTTGTTTACGGGGAAGGCGCTTCTTTGGTTTAGGGCGATTAGGCGGACTGTTTCCTCGTGGCCAGAGTTGGTGAGGGAATTGAAACTGGAGTTTCTCCCTCCCAACTACGATGATCTTCTTTTAGAAGAGATTCGACGTCGTACCCAAGGGAAGGATGAATCCATTGGTGTCTACGTTGCGACAATGCAGAATATGTTCGGCAGACTTTCCGATCCTCTGACGGAGAGAAGGAAGCTGTCGATCCTGCAAAGGAATCTTGCGCCATTTTACCAGACGCAGCTTGGACTCGCAGAGCCCAGGTGCGTCAGTGATTTGGTCGCCTTGGCAAGAAAGATGGAGACAGTGCGAGCAAATGTGGAAACGTTTGCTCCACCTCCAACAACTCGGGGTAGGCATCTCCTGGAACCGGATTTGGCCTACATTGGTTCGGAGGAACCAAGGGTTTCGGTTGTCGTTCCGGACAACCAACAGCGTCGATCACCACGACCAATGAGGTGTTTTAATTGCGATAGCGAAGGGCATTTCGCTAATCGTTGTTCCGCTCCTAGGCGTTGTTATGGTTGTGGTGCAGTAGGGACGTCTCGTAAGGATTGTCGGCGCTGTTCGGGAAATGCGCAACGGTCTCTTGGGTCAGCAGGACAAGAGCGCCGTCGCAATTAGAGAGGTCGCCTGCTGGTGACCAGTTAGGGACATCTCAAATTCATTTAGGTTTTACTTTGGAGGCAAACGGGGAAGATAGGCGACCATACTTAGGAGTTTCAATTTATGGAATTAGGTTTCTAGGACTTTTGGATTCGGGCGCTTCACGCACAATCATTTGTAGGGACGGGTGGAATATTTTAAAAGATTTAGGGCTAGTGTTAGGTAGAGGCAACATTAAATCGGTTGCATTAGCAGATGGAGCAGGGATAGAAGTTTTAGGGGTAATATCTTTACCAATTGTGGTGCAGGAGAAGACGGTGTTTTTAGAGTGTTTGGTAATACCAGCTCTACCACACGTGATGATCTTAGGTGCAGATTTTTGGGCACTGACGGGAGTGGTCCCGGATTTGAGATCAGGCGTGTGGAATTTTTCGAGTCAACAGATGGTTGGCTCAATTTCAGCGATTAGGGAAAAGTCCGAGTTGGACGTGGTCGAAGTCAGGCAACTCGAAATTTTGATAGACAAAATTTTCGAAGTTATGCCAGAGGGCTTAGGGTGCACACAATTGGTAGAGCATAAGATTAGGACGTCGGCAGAACCAATTAAGCAGAGATATTATCCGGTCTCACCGGCAATGCAGGGACATATAGATAAGGAACTAAAAGAGATGCTGGATGCGGGAGTTATTGAGAAATCAAGCAGTCCGTGGGCATCTCCAATAGTTCTTATTAGAAAGAAGGATGGTTCGTTTAGGTTCTGTGTCGACTATAGGAAGCTTAATAAAGTTACAGATAGGGATGCTTATCCACTGCCATTTATTTCAACGACCCTAGATAAGCTTCGAGATGCGAAGTTCTTAACATCTTTAGATATAAAGTCGGCCTATTGGCAGATCCCGATGGAGGAGGGATCGCGCCCACTCACAGCCTTTACGGTTCCGAATAGAGGCCTATTCCAGTTCAAGCGAATGCCATTCGGCTTGCATAACGCGCCTGCGACGTGGCAACGATTTATCGACAGCGTTTTGGGTGCCGATTTGGAGCCACACGTATTCGTGTATTTGGATGATATTATTATCGTCACTAATACTTTCAAACAACATCTTGAGATACTGGAGGAGGTCTTTAAGCGTTTGTGTGAGGCGGGGTTGAAAGTTAGTCGGGAAAAATGTAACTTTTGTAGGCCCTCTTTAAAATTTCTAGGTTACGTCGTTGATAGGAACGGATTACATGTTGATCCGGAAAAGGTGGAAAGCATGGTTAGGATTCCTGCACCGAAGAATGTGAAGGAAGTTAGGAGCTTTATAGGGACAATTTCATGGTACAGACGTTTTGTACCTAATTTCGCCACTTTAGTTAGGCCTTTAACAGATTTGTTAAAGAAAAGTAGGAAGTTTGTATGGTCGAAAGAATGTGAGGAAAGTTTTAGGAAGGCGAAAGAATGTTTAATTACGGCACCGATCTTGACATGCCCGGATTTCCAGCGACCGTTTGTGGTGCAAACCGATGCATCAGATTTTGGTATCGGGGCCGTATTATCTCAGGAGTTTGAGGAAGGGGAAAAGGTTATTTGCTATTTGAGTAGGTCTCTCAATAGATGTGAGAGAAACTACTCGACGACCGAAAAGGAGTGCTTGGCTGTGCTATGGGCAGTTGAGAAGTTGCGTCCGTATATCGAAGGAGTTCGGTTTACGGTTGTGACGGATCACTACTCGCTGGTATGGCTGAGTAATCTTAAGGATCCGTCGGGTAGATTAGCGCGCTGGGCAGTGAGGCTCCAGCAATTCGATTTTGAAATCATTCATCGCAAGGGGAAGGAACATGTCGTCCCGGATATGTTGTCGCGAGGAGTTCCGGTTGTTGCCGAGATCTCGGAGGCGGATTTGGACCCTTGGGTGGTGAAGATGATTTCAGCGGTTGAGTTGAATCCGCTAGCATACCCAGTGTGGAGGGTGGAAAATGGACGGCTCTTCAAGTTCGTGAAGGCCAGTCACATTGTTGTCCACGAGGATAATAACGAGTGGAAATTAGTTGTAGGGAAATCAGGTAGATTAGGGATTTTAAGAGACTGCCATGACAGCCCATTAGCTGGACATATGGGTGTCCGAAAAACTTTTGCTAGAGTAGGAGGCAGATATTATTGGCCTAAAATGAGACAGGATATAACTAGGTATGTAAGGAATTGTAAAGTTTGCCAACAGGTTAAGCCGGTGAATGAGAAACCCGCTGGTCTAATGAGAGAACGTGTAGGGGTTTCGAGGCCTGGGAAATGATTTGCGTAGATTTGGTAGGACCTCTTCCCAAGTCCAGTAGGGGGTTCGTTTATATTTTAACTGTCGTCGATTATTTTACCAAATTTCCCCTTTTATTCGCGTTGAGATCTGCCACCGCAAAGGCAGTATGTAAGGAGTTGGAAGACAATGTCTTTCTTTTATTTGGCGTTCCATCAGCGGTCGTATGTGACAACGGCCCGCAGTTCCGTAGTAAGGAACTGAAAGCGCTTTGCCAGGCGTACGCGTCACAAATAAGATTCACCGCACACTATCATCCACAGGCTAACCCTGCGGAGAGGATTAATCAGATTATAAAGACAACGCTGAGAGCGTATGTCTCAGAAAATCATAGGAGTTGGGACTCGCAGTTGGCGAAGGTAGCGTGCGCGATACGCACAGCCCAACACGATGTTTTAGGGATTTCGCCATATTACGCGAACTTTGGCAGGGACATGATAACTTGTGGTCGTGAGACAGCTCCTGCAAGTTGTCAAGTCGAGAGTAGGGAAATAGCTTCGGGTAGTGCAGAGGCACCATCGACGAGTAGGGACTTAGCTTTAGAAGATAGAAATGTAGATTTAGGAGATAGGGACTTAGATATAGGAAATATGAATGTAAATAGGGCCGAATTAGATCATCGATTTAGGGAGCTTAGGTTAGATATAGGTAGAAAGTTAGCGGCTGCCGCCGAGAAATCCGCGAAAGTCTACAACCTCCGACGGCGAGATACCCAATATCTCCCGAACGAGCTTGTATGGCGCAGAAATTTCGCGTTATCAGATGCCGCTAATTATTATGCCGCAAAGTTGGCTCCCAAATTCGTCGGTCCCTTCAGGATAAGTAAGCGGGTGTCACCTTGGACATATACGCTAGTTGATGAGAGCGGAAAAGACCGCGGAACATGGCACGTGAAAGACCTTAAGTCTCATCACGATGCATAGTCTAGAAGTCCCAGTAGAGTAACAGTAACTTATTTTGTTGTTTTCTGATTTTGTTTTTGAGATCTAGACAGGCAGTTTTGGCCAATGATGGAAACGTCTCTCCTTTGTCGTGGCGTCAACCTTGGCCTCTGGAAATGGTTTGGGTTTCTTCGAAAACCAAGCACATTTCCTAGGAGGTGAGGGTGGGGTTTGTTGCGTTAAATTTTAGCGCAACAAGGTCTGCTCGCTATCCCCTTCTTTCCTACCCATAGTCCCTCTCTATCTTGGGTTTGTGCTCGAGGTCCTGGGATGTGGACGGGCATCCGAGGTCCCCATCAACCTTCGGACCACCTCCTCGGATCCTTAGGGTACCACCAACAGGTACACAAAGTGACAAGGCGGTCACGAACCATCAGACAGGCGGTCTGAATGGTAGAGTACGGAAGTTCCGGTTGCGCAGCCCTTCGGACGGAAGGGAGACTCGCGACCGTCGAATAAATGTACCGAGACCGACAGAAGGTCGGCAGAGATGGAAGAGTGGGGGGAGGACGATCCCCTTAGCAAACACTCCACCGTGGGATATAGTATAGACAAACACTATGTCTATCCAAAGGGTGTGGCGGACAGCCAGCATAAAACACCCCAGCGGCTGTCAAACATTGATTTGTGACAGCAACAAAACGCTAAGTTCGATGGGTGGAGAGACGACGATCTCTCTTACGAATCACCCCGCCGCTGGAGCAACGAAGGAGCAGCAGAGGAGTGCAGGCGGACGGCCAACGCAAACAGGCACTCTTCAACAAGAACTACCACCACCACGGTAGAGAGTCTGGTTCGATGGGCATAGGGAAGACGATCCCTAAGTAAATGCCCCGACGATGGAGCAACGGAGGAGCAGCAGAGAGTGTGGGCGGACGGCCACAGAAAACGCACTCCCACCATAGAACCCGCACAAAAAGTGCGTGACAAAACAAACACGAGCACCATAACACAATCACTAAAACACAACAAGAAACATCGTATGGTAGACGAGCCGAAGCAAGGCGACAATAACACTTAACACGAATAATGTTGCAACGCAAATAATGGCCGAGAGCCCACCCTAAATTCCAAAATTTGTAAGGAATGGCCTGCTATCTGCAAATCTCATCCCCCAAATCTGCGCGAAAGTCCACCGAGATAGATTAAATTACTCGCGAAAAAAAAGTAAACAAACGAACAATACCTGATGGATTCCTTGTCTGCTATTGGGGTTGTTTGTGGGTGAATGATCGTCCAAATTCCAATGTCCGGGTGGGGAGTTGTTGCGTCCACCAGCATCCTTTCTTCTTTTTTATTTTTTTAATTGGATTTTTATTTAATTCGTGGGGAAAAATGCCGGTTGCAAAATTCCTCCACGAATTACTTTTATTTACTTTTATTTACTTTTATCATCTTTGGCTGAATACCAAAGATGATACGCTAAAAGAAGGCTAACTCTGATAAAAAGAGAAAAGAGTTCGAAGTCGGCTGGCTAATCCCAAATATACTGGAAGGATCTCCCAAGGCGAATTCCAGTATATAAAGAGAGGAGTGATTGGAAATTTTGAGAGGATTAGCGGGTTACGGCAGCGTATTGGTATCGCACAAAAATTGACCGTTTAGCCCGCTAATATGTTTGAATGTGGTGGTTAGTGGCCGTGGGAAGCATTGCTGAATGCATACTTAACCCACCGTTGGGGTCCAATACCAGCGAATGAATGAGAGAGTGTGTGAGGAAGCCAAGCGACTTCGAAACAAACCAAAGCCCTGGAAGTCACTTCTTGGCTGACCAGCTTTAATCAAAGTTCGTTTTCGGAAGTTTTTTTTAATTTTTTTGCGATTGCGATTTTGTGAATTGGTTTTTGATTTGGTGACGAAGAACTAGTTCGTGGAGGTTTGATAATTTAAATAGTAGAGTAACGTAGTGGAAAGTTAATTTGAAAGAAAGGAAAAAGTAGAAAGGATCCTGGAGAGGGGATAACCGGACAGAGGATAGAACGAAATATCAGAGGTGTCAGAGAGGGGCATCGAAGGAGAAAATAGGACAGGAAATCCAACAGATATTGGGAAAAGATAAGTATAGTGTTTCATGTCAATCAGTTCAAAATCATTCGTTTGGGTAGGGAATTAAATAATTAAGATCTCGGTAGACTCTTGTTCCGACGAAATCCCGGAAGGTACGGGACACGCGACCCATCATTTACGGTTTTCCGAATTTTCGAGATAACGCGATAGCGGGCCACGCCAACGGTCCAAACGCCATTTCCCATTGTTTGTCACAAATTGTGTGAAACTAATTAATTTCGTAGTCGTAATCTGGGTTTTTTGTGGCCCATTAAATAAAGACCGTGCTCCAACGGAGCCATTATAACGTTGTGGAAAAAAAATCGTTGTTTTCTTTTTCTTGCTCCCTCCATTTATCGAAGTTTCGTAATTTGCCGAAAATTACGTGGCGCCCATTTTTCACTTAACCAGCAAATTCATCTTTGGAACTTCTCGCTCAACGAAAAACGAACCCGCCCCTTTCGCTGAGCTTAACCGAACGTAGCCATTCTACTGGCTGCGGTTGCAAAAGTTCGCGATCTCTTTTCCTGATCTTTGGCAAGTGTCACATTACATTTATTCGACTTTTTTTTCTCGGGCAGTGGCGACTGCATTTTTTTTCCTTTTCGTTTGTTTCGCCAAAATTAGCGTAAATTAATAGTAGTTTGATCGCGAAAACATCATTGAAAATTATTTTGCAACATTTGGCGCCCAACGTGGGGCAATTTTGAATAATTTTGTTGGTGTTGGAAGGAATTGGTGTGGCACAATTCCAACCCCAAACAAAGTGTTGTGCTTTAGGGAAGTGTTTTGTGTTTTTTGCTTGGTGCTTTTTACTTTGGCTATTCTTTTTCTAGGTGTTCGAATATAATTTTTGGTTGTGGATCTAAAGGGGAAGCAGTCAATTGTACGCTGAAAGATTCAGGAGTTTGGTGTTGGAGGAACCCACAAGGCACAAGAAACGGAGTAAGATTTCCCATAGTGGAAATACCCAAGTAGGTGGTTTTGCTTTTCTTTCTTTTTCGGCTTTATTATTTAATATTTCGATTATATTATTACACGTATAACCATACATTCATTTATACCGTTTCGCTATTTTGGATTCATTATATATTATAATATTACATACATCTGCGTTATTGCTTCTGAGTTGGGTTATCAAGCGGGATTTTTTTTTTTTTACTTTATTATTTACATTTACAGTGGTACTCTGTTATATACTTTGAAAACAGTGTTGCCGTCGGTGAATTTTTTTTTTGGGGTCTTCTTAGTACGAGTTATTTGATACGATTTTTTTTTACGATTTCTTTTTACGATTTTTCTCTTACGTTTTTTTATCGGTTCGTTTGGGGATAATATTTGTTTTATTTTGAGGAAGTTTGTGGAGTTGCCACATAGTTTTTTAACATTTGGTCAAATTGGGATTACTTTTTTCGCTTTGTTTTCGGATTTTATTCTCGTTGGTGTTTAACTTTTTGGGAATTGCCAGAAACACCACATCGTTTTGGTTTCTGTTTGCAACAAGTTTTATTTTTATTTGATTTTGTCGGTAGAGACAAACAGTTTTCGCTTTCGTGTTTAATTTTGGCAATTTATTTTGTTTCGCGTTTTAAAGATGGAGATTAACAGATTAGCTAGGGACGAATTAGTGTACGAGATTGAGCGCAGAGGGCTGACGATTGGCGATGTCGACCAAATGCGAAAAGCAATTAGGGCAGCTAGGGCAATGGAGCGACGTGGTTCGGTGGTCGAGTCGGACACGTATCCATTTACTTTTGAGCAGGATAGGGACGCAGTTGAAAGGAAGATAGTGGAGATCAAGGCGCTCGTAGCGAGCCACCCTGAGCGGGGATCTCCAGAATTTAAGAAGATTCTGACAAAAATTGATTGGTCAGTGAGCAGGATAGGGAGGTCTCGCGCTATTACGGAAGTCGAGACAGCGGCGAAGAAGGAGTTGAAGACCGAACTGGTCAACATCCTCGGGGAGTTAGAGGATAACGAGGATGAAGAAAGTGATTGCGAGAATGACGCAACTGTTAACGACAAACACGTCGTTCAACATCAACAACAACAACATCAACAACAGCGACAGAGGTCAGTAGAGCCCAACGTATAGAACCTTCGACGTCAGCACCGGTGTTGGGTACGAACCCAAATACCTTTACTGAGGAACGAGTCTATATCCACTCGGAGAAGCCCGAAAACCTCTCCAAGTGGAATATTTCTTTTACTGGTGAACGATGCGGTGCATCAGTAAATTCATTTTTGGAAAGAGTTGAGGAGCTTAGGGAGGCTAGGGGGACTAGTGAATCCCAATTGTTTAGGTCATCGGTCGATTTGTTTACGGGGAAGGCGCTTCTTTGGTTTAGGGCGATTAGGCGGACTGTTTCCTCGTGGCCAGAGTTGGTGAGGGAATTGAAACTGGAGTTTCTCCCTCCCAACTACGATGATCTTCTTTTAGAAGAGATTCGACGTCGTACCCAAGGGAAGGATGAATCCATTGGTGTCTACGTTGCGACAATGCAGAATATGTTCGGCAGACTTTCCGATCCTCTGACGGAGAGAAGGAAGCTGTCGATCCTGCAAAGGAATCTTGCGCCATTTTACCAGACGCAGCTTGGACTCGCAGAGCCCAGGTGCGTCAGTGATTTGGTCGCCTTGGGAAGAAAGCTGGAGACAGTGCGAGCAAATGTGGAAACGTTTGCTCCACCTCCAACAACTCGGGGTAGGCATCTCCTGGAACCGGATTTGGCCTACATTGGTTCGGAGGAACCAAGGGTTTCGGTTGTCGTTCCGGACAACCAACAGCGTCGATCACCACGACCAATGAGGTGTTTTAATTGCGATAGCGAAGGGCATTTCGCTAATCGTTGTTCCGCTCCTAGGCGTTGTTATGGTTGTGGTGCAGTAGGGACGTCTCGTAAGGATTGTCGGCGCTGTTCGGGAAATGCGCAACGGTCTCTTGGGTCAGCAGGACAAGAGCGCCGTCGCAATTAGAGAGGTCGCCTGCTGGTGACCAGTTAGGGACATCTCAAATTCATTTAGGTTTTACTTTGGAGGCAAACGGGGAAGATAGGCGACCATACTTAGGAGTTTCAATTTATGGAATTAGGTTTCTAGGACTTTTGGATTCGGGCGCTTCACGCACAATCATTTGTAGGGACGGGTGGAATATTTTAAAAGATTTAGGGCTAGTGTTAGGTAGAGGCAACATTAAATCGGTTGCATTAGCAGATGGAGCAGGGATAGAAGTTTTAGGGGTAATATCTTTACCAATTGTGGTGCAGGAGAAGACGGTGTTTTTAGAGTGTTTGGTAATACCAGCTCTACCACACGTGATGATCTTAGGTGCAGATTTTTGGGCACTGACGGGAGTGGTCCCGGATTTGAGATCAGGCGTGTGGAATTTTTCGAGTCAACAGATGGTTGGCTCAATTTCAGCGATTAGGGAAAAGTCCGAGTTGGACGTGGTCGAAGTCAGGCAACTCGAAATTTTGATAGACAAAATTTTCGAAGTTATGCCAGAGGGCTTAGGGTGCACACAATTGGTAGAGCATAAGATTAGGACGTCGGCAGAACCAATTAAGCAGAGATATTATCCGGTCTCACCGGCAATGCAGGGACATATAGATAAGGAACTAAAAGAGATGCTGGATGCGGGAGTTATTGAGAAATCAAGCAGTCCGTGGGCATCTCCAATAGTTCTTATTAGAAAGAAGGATGGTTCGTTTAGGTTCTGTGTCGACTATAGGAAGCTTAATAAAGTTACAGATAGGGATGCTTATCCACTGCCATTTATTTCAACGACCCTAGATAAGCTTCGAGATGCGAAGTTCTTAACATCTTTAGATATAAAGTCGGCCTATTGGCAGATCCCGATGGAGGAGGGATCGCGCCCACTCACAGCCTTTACGGTTCCGAATAGAGGCCTATTCCAGTTCAAGCGAATGCCATTCGGCTTGCATAACGCGCCTGCGACGTGGCAACGATTTATCGACAGCGTTTTGGGTGCCGATTTGGAGCCACACGTATTCGTGTATTTGGATGATATTATTATCGTCACTAATACTTTCAAACAACATCTTGAGATACTGGAGGAGGTCTTTAAGCGTTTGCGTGAGGCGGGGTTGAAAGTTAGTCGGGAAAAATGTAACTTTTGTAGGCCCTCTTTAAAATTTCTAGGTTACGTCGTTGATAGGAACGGATTACATGTTGATCCGGAAAAGGTGGAAAGCATGGTTAGGATTCCTGCACCGAAGAATGTGAAGGAAGTTAGGAGCTTTATAGGGACAATTTCATGGTACAGACGTTTTGTACCTAATTTCGCCACTTTAGTTAGGCCTTTAACAGATTTGTTAAAGAAAAGTAGGAAGTTTGTATGGTCGAAAGAATGTGAGGAAAGTTTTAGGAAGGCGAAAGAATGTTTAATTACGGCACCGATCTTGACATGCCCGGATTTCCAGCGACCGTTTGTGGTGCAAACCGATGCATCAGATTTTGGTATCGGGGCCGTATTATCTCAGGAGTTTGAGGAAGGGGAAAAGGTTATTTGCTATTTGAGTAGGTCTCTCAATAGATGTGAGAGAAACTACTCGACGACCGAAAAGGAGTGCTTGGCTGTGCTATGGGCAGTTGAGAAGTTGCGTCCGTATATCGAAGGAGTTCGGTTTACGGTTGTGACGGATCACTACTCGCTGGTATGGCTGAGTAATCTTAAGGATCCGTCGGGTAGATTAGCGCGCTGGGCAGTGAGGCTCCAGCAATTCGATTTTGAAATCATTCATCGCAAGGGGAAGGAACATGTCGTCCCGGATATGTTGTCGCGAGGAGTTCCGGTTGTTGCCGAGATCTCGGAGGCGGATTTGGACCCTTGGGTGGTGAAGATGATTTCAGCGGTTGAGTTGAATCCGCTAGCATACCCAGTGTGGAGGGTGGAAAATGGACGGCTCTTCAAGTTCGTGAAGGCCAGTCACATTGTTGTCCACGAGGATAATAACGAGTGGAAATTAGTTGTAGGGAAATCAGGTAGATTAGGGATTTTAAGAGACTGCCATGACAGCCCATTAGCTGGACATATGGGTGTCCGAAAAACTTTTGCTAGAGTAGGAGGCAGATATTATTGGCCTAAAATGAGACAGGATATAACTAGGTATGTAAGGAATTGTAAAGTTTGCCAACAGGTTAAGCCGGTGAATGAGAAACCCGCTGGTCTAATGAGAGAACGTGTAGGGGTTTCGAGGCCTGGGAAATGATTTGCGTAGATTTGGTAGGACCTCTTCCCAAGTCCAGTAGGGGGTTCGTTTATATTTTAACTGTCGTCGATTATTTTACCAAATTTCCCCTTTTATTCGCGTTGAGATCTGCCACCGCAAAGGCAGTATGTAAGGAGTTGGAAGACAATGTCTTTCTTTTATTTGGCGTTCCATCAGCGGTCGTATGTGACAACGGCCCGCAGTTCCGTAGTAAGGAACTGAAAGCGCTTTGCCAGGCGTACGCGTCACAAATAAGATTCACCGCACACTATCATCCACAGGCTAACCCTGCGGAGAGGATTAATCAGATTATAAAGACAACGCTGAGAGCGTATGTCTCAGAAAATCATAGGAGTTGGGACTCGCAGTTGGCGAAGGTAGCGTGCGCGATACGCACAGCCCAACACGATGTTTTAGGGATTTCGCCATATTACGCGAACTTTGGCAGGGACATGATAACTTGTGGTCGTGAGACAGCTCCTGCAAGTTGTCAAGTCGAGAGTAGGGAAATAGCTTCGGGTAGTGCAGAGGCACCATCGACGAGTAGGGACTTAGCTTTAGAAGATAGAAATGTAGATTTAGGAGATAGGGACTTAGATATAGGAAATATGAATGTAAATAGGGCCGAGTTAGATCATCGATTTAGGGAGCTTAGGTAAGATATAGGTAGAAAGTTAGCGGCTGCCGCCAAGAAGTCCGCGAAAGTCTACAACCTCCGACGGCGAGATACCCAATATCTCCCGAACGAGCTTGTATGGCGCAGAAATTTCGCGTTATCAGATGCCGCTAATTATTATGCCGCAAAGTTGGCTCCCAAATTTGTCGGTCCCTTCAGGATAAGTAAGCGGGTGTCACCTTGGACATATACGCTAGTTGATGAGAGCGGAAAAGACCGCGGAACATGGCACGTGAAAGACCTTAAGTCTCATCACGATGCATAGTCTAGAAGTCCCAGTAGAGTAACAGTAACTTATTTTGTTGTTTTCTGATTTTGTTTTTGAGATCTAGACAGGCAGTTTTGGCCAATGATGGAAACGTCTCTCCTTTGTCGTGGCGTCAACCTTGGCCTCTGGAAATGGTTTGGGTTTCTTCGAAAACCAAGCACATTTCCTAGGAGGTGAGGGTGGGGTTTGTTGCGTTAAATTTTAGCGCAACAAGGTCTGCTCGCTATCCCCTTCTTTCCTACCCATAGTCCCTCTCTATCTTGGGTTTGTGCTCGAGGTCCTGGGATGTGGACGGGCATCCGAGGTCCCCATCAACCTTCGGACCACCTCCTCGGATCCTTAGGGTACCACCAACAGGTACACAAAGTGACAAGGCGGTCACGAACCATCAGACAGGCGGTCTGAATGGTAGAGTACGGAAGTTCCGGTTGCGCAGCCCTTCGGACGGAAGGGAGACTCGCGACCGTCGAATAAATGTACCGAGACCGACAGAAGGTCGGCAGAGATGGAAGAGTGGGGGGAGGACGATCCCCTTAGCAAACACTCCACCGTGGGATATAGTATAGACAAACACTATGTCTATCCAAAGGGTGTGGCGGACAGCCAGCATAAAACACCCCAGCGGCTGTCAAACATTGATTTGTGACAGCAACAAAACGCTAAGTTCGATGGGTGGAGAGACGACGATCTCTCTTACGAATCACCCCGCCGCTGGAGCAACGAAGGAGCAGCAGAGGAGTGCAGGCGGACGGCCAACGCAAACAGGCACTCTTCAACAAGAACTACCACCACCACGGTAGAGAGTCTGGTTCGATGGGCATAGGGAAGACGATCCCTAAGTAAATGCCCCGACGATGGAGCAACGGAGGAGCAGCAGAGAGTGTGGGCGGACGGCCACAGAAAACGCACTCCCACCATAGAACCCGCACAAAAAGTGCGTGACAAAACAAACACGAGCACCATAACACAATCACTAAAACACAACAAGAAACATCGTATGGTAGACGAGCCGAAGCAAGGCGACAATAACACTTAACACGAATAATGTTGCAACGCAAATAATGGCCGAGAGCCCACCCTAAATTCCAAAATTTGTAAGGAATGGCCTGCTATCTGCAAATCTCATCCCCCAAATCTGCGCGAAAGTCCACCGAGATAGATTAAATTACTCGCGAAAAAAAAGTAAACAAACGAACAATACCTGATGGATTCCTTGTCTGCTATTGGGGTTGTTTGTGGGTGAATGATCGTCCAAATTCCAATGTCCGGGTGGGGAGTTGTTGCGTCCACCAGCATCCTTTCTTCTTTTTTATTTTTTTAATTGGATTTTTATTTAATTCGTGGGGAAAAATGCCGGTTGCAAAATTCCTCCACGAATTACTTTTATTTACTTTTATTTACTTTTATCATCTTTGGCTGAATACCAAAGATGATACGCTAAAAGAAGGCTAACTCTGATAAAAAGAGAAAAGAGTTCGAAGTCGGCTGGCTAATCCCAAATATACTGGAAGGATCTCCCAAGGCGAATTCCAGTATATAAAGAGAGGAGTGATTGGAAATTTTGAGAGGATTAGCGGGTTACGGCAGCGTATTGGTATCGCACAAAAATTGACCGTTTAGCCCGCTAATATGTTTGAATGTGGTGGTTAGTGGCCGTGGGAAGCATTGCTGAATGCATACTTAACCCACCGTTGGGGTCCAATACCAGCGAATGAATGAGAGAGTGTGTGAGGAAGCCAAGCGACTTCGAAACAAACCAAAGCCCTGGAAGTCACTTCTTGGCTGACCAGCTTTAATCAAAGTTCGTTTTCGGAAGTTTTTTTTAATTTTTTTGCGATTGCGATTTTGTGAATTGGTTTTTGATTTGGTGACGAAGAACTAGTTCGTGGAGGTTTGATAATTTAAATAGTAGAGTAACGTAGTGGAAAGTTAATTTGAAAGAAAGGAAAAAGTAGAAAGGATCCTGGAGAGGGGATAACCGGACAGAGGATAGAACGAAATATCAGAGGTGTCAGAGAGGGGCATCGAAGGAGAAAATAGGACAGGAAATCCAACAGATATTGGGAAAAGATAAGTATAGTGTTTCATGTCAATCAGTTCAAAATCATTCGTTTGGGTAGGGAATTAAATAATTAAGATCTCGGTAGACTCTTGTTCCGACGAAATCCCGGAAGGTACGGGACACGCGACCCATCATTTACGGTTTTCCGAATTTTCGAGATAACGCGATAGCGGGCCACGCCAACGGTCCAAACGCCATTTCCCATTGTTTGTCACAAATTGTGTGAAACTAATTAATTTCGTAGTCGTAATCTGGGTTTTTTGTGGCCCATTAAATAAAGACCGTGCTCCAACGGAGCCATTATAACGTTGTGGAAAAAAAATCGTTGTTTTCTTTTTCTTGCTCCCTCCATTTATCGAAGTTTCGTAATTTGCCGAAAATTACGTGGCGCCCATTTTTCACTTAACCAGCAAATTCATCTTTGGAACTTCTCGCTCAACGAAAAACGAACCCGCCCCTTTCGCTGAGCTTAACCGAACGTAGCCATTCTACTGGCTGCGGTTGCAAAAGTTCGCGATCTCTTTTCCTGATCTTTGGCAAGTGTCACATTACATTTATTCGACTTTTTTTTCTCGGGCAGTGGCGACTGCATTTTTTTTCCTTTTCGTTTGTTTCGCCAAAATTAGCGTAAATTAATAGTAGTTTGATCGCGAAAACATCATTGAAAATTATTTTGCAACATTTGGCGCCCAACGTGGGGCAATTTTGAATAATTTTGTTGGTGTTGGAAGGAATTGGTGTGGCACAATTCCAACCCCAAACAAAGTGTTGTGCTTTAGGGAAGTGTTTTGTGTTTTTTGCTTGGTGCTTTTTACTTTGGCTATTCTTTTTCTAGGTGTTCGAATATAATTTTTGGTTGTGGATCTAAAGGGGAAGCAGTCAATTGTACGCTGAAAGATTCAGGAGTTTGGTGTTGGAGGAACCCACAAGGCACAAGAAACGGAGTAAGATTTCCCATAGTGGAAATACCCAAGTAGGTGGTTTTGCTTTTCTTTCTTTTTCGGCTTTATTATTTAATATTTCGATTATATTATTACACGTATAACCATACATTCATTTATACCGTTTCGCTATTTTGGATTCATTATATATTATAATATTACATACATCTGCGTTATTGCTTCTGAGTTGGGTTATCAAGCGGGATTTTTTTTTTTTTACTTTATTATTTACATTTACAGTGGTACTCTGTTATATACTTTGAAAACAGTGTTGCCGTCGGTGAATTTTTTTTTTGGGGTCTTCTTAGTACGAGTTATTTGATACGATTTTTTTTTACGATTTCTTTTTACGATTTTTCTCTTACGTTTTTTTATCGGTTCGTTTGGGGATAATATTTGTTTTATTTTGAGGAAGTTTGTGGAGTTGCCACATAGTTTTTTAACATTTGGTCAAATTGGGATTACTTTTTTCGCTTTGTTTTCGGATTTTATTCTCGTTGGTGTTTAACTTTTTGGGAATTGCCAGAAACACCACATCGTTTTGGTTTCTGTTTGCAACAAGTTTTATTTTTATTTGATTTTGTCGGTAGAGACAAACAGTTTTCGCTTTCGTGTTTAATTTTGGCAATTTATTTTGTTTCGCGTTTTAAAGATGGAGATTAACAGATTAGCTAGGGACGAATTAGTGTACGAGATTGAGCGCAGAGGGCTGACGATTGGCGATGTCGACCAAATGCGAAAAGCAATTAGGGCAGCTAGGGCAATGGAGCGACGTGGTTCGGTGGTCGAGTCGGACACGTATCCATTTACTTTTGAGCAGGATAGGGACGCAGTTGAAAGGAAGATAGTGGAGATCAAGGCGCTCGTAGCGAGCCACCCTGAGCGGGGATCTCCAGAATTTAAGAAGATTCTGACAAAAATTGATTGGTCAGTGAGCAGGATAGGGAGGTCTCGCGCTATTACGGAAGTCGAGACAGCGGCGAAGAAGGAGTTGAAGACCGAACTGGTCAACATCCTCGGGGAGTTAGAGGATAACGAGGATGAAGAAAGTGATTGCGAGAATGACGCAACTGTTAACGACAAACACGTCGTTCAACATCAACAACAACAACATCAACAACAGCGACAGAGGTCAGTAGAGCCCAACGTATAGAACCTTCGACGTCAGCACCGGTGTTGGGTACGAACCCAAATACCTTTACTGAGGAACGAGTCTATATCCACTCGGAGAAGCCCGAAAACCTCTCCAAGTGGAATATTTCTTTTACTGGTGAACGATGCGGTGCATCAGTAAATTCATTTTTGGAAAGAGTTGAGGAGCTTAGGGAGGCTAGGGGGACTAGTGAATCCCAATTGTTTAGGTCATCGGTCGATTTGTTTACGGGGAAGGCGCTTCTTTGGTTTAGGGCGATTAGGCGGACTGTTTCCTCGTGGCCAGAGTTGGTGAGGGAATTGAAACTGGAGTTTCTCCCTCCCAACTACGATGATCTTCTTTTAGAAGAGATTCGACGTCGTACCCAAGGGAAGGATGAATCCATTGGTGTCTACGTTGCGACAATGCAGAATATGTTCGGCAGACTTTCCGATCCTCTGACGGAGAGAAGGAAGCTGTCGATCCTGCAAAGGAATCTTGCGCCATTTTACCAGACGCAGCTTGGACTCGCAGAGCCCAGGTGCGTCAGTGATTTGGTCGCCTTGGGAAGAAAGCTGGAGACAGTGCGAGCAAATGTGGAAACGTTTGCTCCACCTCCAACAACTCGGGGTAGGCATCTCCTGGAACCGGATTTGGCCTACATTGGTTCGGAGGAACCAAGGGTTTCGGTTGTCGTTCCGGACAACCAACAGCGTCGATCACCACGACCAATGAGGTGTTTTAATTGCGATAGCGAAGGGCATTTCGCTAATCGTTGTTCCGCTCCTAGGCGTTGTTATGGTTGTGGTGCAGTAGGGACGTCTCGTAAGGATTGTCGGCGCTGTTCGGGAAATGCGCAACGGTCTCTTGGGTCAGCAGGACAAGAGCGCCGTCGCAATTAGAGAGGTCGCCTGCTGGTGACCAGTTAGGGACATCTCAAATTCATTTAGGTTTTACTTTGGAGGCAAACGGGGAAGATAGGCGACCATACTTAGGAGTTTCAATTTATGGAATTAGGTTTCTAGGACTTTTGGATTCGGGCGCTTCACGCACAATCATTTGTAGGGACGGGTGGAATATTTTAAAAGATTTAGGGCTAGTGTTAGGTAGAGGCAACATTAAATCGGTTGCATTAGCAGATGGAGCAGGGATAGAAGTTTTAGGGGTAATATCTTTACCAATTGTGGTGCAGGAGAAGACGGTGTTTTTAGAGTGTTTGGTAATACCAGCTCTACCACACGTGATGATCTTAGGTGCAGATTTTTGGGCACTGACGGGAGTGGTCCCGGATTTGAGATCAGGCGTGTGGAATTTTTCGAGTCAACAGATGGTTGGCTCAATTTCAGCGATTAGGGAAAAGTCCGAGTTGGACGTGGTCGAAGTCAGGCAACTCGAAATTTTGATAGACAAAATTTTCGAAGTTATGCCAGAGGGCTTAGGGTGCACACAATTGGTAGAGCATAAGATTAGGACGTCGGCAGAACCAATTAAGCAGAGATATTATCCGGTCTCACCGGCAATGCAGGGACATATAGATAAGGAACTAAAAGAGATGCTGGATGCGGGAGTTATTGAGAAATCAAGCAGTCCGTGGGCATCTCCAATAGTTCTTATTAGAAAGAAGGATGGTTCGTTTAGGTTCTGTGTCGACTATAGGAAGCTTAATAAAGTTACAGATAGGGATGCTTATCCACTGCCATTTATTTCAACGACCCTAGATAAGCTTCGAGATGCGAAGTTCTTAACATCTTTAGATATAAAGTCGGCCTATTGGCAGATCCCGATGGAGGAGGGATCGCGCCCACTCACAGCCTTTACGGTTCCGAATAGAGGCCTATTCCAGTTCAAGCGAATGCCATTCGGCTTGCATAACGCGCCTGCGACGTGGCAACGATTTATCGACAGCGTTTTGGGTGCCGATTTGGAGCCACACGTATTCGTGTATTTGGATGATATTATTATCGTCACTAATACTTTCAAACAACATCTTGAGATACTGGAGGAGGTCTTTAAGCGTTTGCGTGAGGCGGGGTTGAAAGTTAGTCGGGAAAAATGTAACTTTTGTAGGCCCTCTTTAAAATTTCTAGGTTACGTCGTTGATAGGAACGGATTACATGTTGATCCGGAAAAGGTGGAAAGCATGGTTAGGATTCCTGCACCGAAGAATGTGAAGGAAGTTAGGAGCTTTATAGGGACAATTTCATGGTACAGACGTTTTGTACCTAATTTCGCCACTTTAGTTAGGCCTTTAACAGATTTGTTAAAGAAAAGTAGGAAGTTTGTATGGTCGAAAGAATGTGAGGAAAGTTTTAGGAAGGCGAAAGAATGTTTAATTACGGCACCGATCTTGACATGCCCGGATTTCCAGCGACCGTTTGTGGTGCAAACCGATGCATCAGATTTTGGTATCGGGGCCGTATTATCTCAGGAGTTTGAGGAAGGGGAAAAGGTTATTTGCTATTTGAGTAGGTCTCTCAATAGATGTGAGAGAAACTACTCGACGACCGAAAAGGAGTGCTTGGCTGTGCTATGGGCAGTTGAGAAGTTGCGTCCGTATATCGAAGGAGTTCGGTTTACGGTTGTGACGGATCACTACTCGCTGGTATGGCTGAGTAATCTTAAGGATCCGTCGGGTAGATTAGCGCGCTGGGCAGTGAGGCTCCAGCAATTCGATTTTGAAATCATTCATCGCAAGGGGAAGGAACATGTCGTCCCGGATATGTTGTCGCGAGGAGTTCCGGTTGTTGCCGAGATCTCGGAGGCGGATTTGGACCCTTGGGTGGTGAAGATGATTTCAGCGGTTGAGTTGAATCCGCTAGCATACCCAGTGTGGAGGGTGGAAAATGGACGGCTCTTCAAGTTCGTGAAGGCCAGTCACATTGTTGTCCACGAGGATAATAACGAGTGGAAATTAGTTGTAGGGAAATCAGGTAGATTAGGGATTTTAAGAGACTGCCATGACAGCCCATTAGCTGGACATATGGGTGTCCGAAAAACTTTTGCTAGAGTAGGAGGCAGATATTATTGGCCTAAAATGAGACAGGATATAACTAGGTATGTAAGGAATTGTAAAGTTTGCCAACAGGTTAAGCCGGTGAATGAGAAACCCGCTGGTCTAATGAGAGAACGTGTAGGGGTTTCGAGGCCTGGGAAATGATTTGCGTAGATTTGGTAGGACCTCTTCCCAAGTCCAGTAGGGGGTTCGTTTATATTTTAACTGTCGTCGATTATTTTACCAAATTTCCCCTTTTATTCGCGTTGAGATCTGCCACCGCAAAGGCAGTATGTAAGGAGTTGGAAGACAATGTCTTTCTTTTATTTGGCGTTCCATCAGCGGTCGTATGTGACAACGGCCCGCAGTTCCGTAGTAAGGAACTGAAAGCGCTTTGCCAGGCGTACGCGTCACAAATAAGATTCACCGCACACTATCATCCACAGGCTAACCCTGCGGAGAGGATTAATCAGATTATAAAGACAACGCTGAGAGCGTATGTCTCAGAAAATCATAGGAGTTGGGACTCGCAGTTGGCGAAGGTAGCGTGCGCGATACGCACAGCCCAACACGATGTTTTAGGGATTTCGCCATATTACGCGAACTTTGGCAGGGACATGATAACTTGTGGTCGTGAGACAGCTCCTGCAAGTTGTCAAGTCGAGAGTAGGGAAATAGCTTCGGGTAGTGCAGAGGCACCATCGACGAGTAGGGACTTAGCTTTAGAAGATAGAAATGTAGATTTAGGAGATAGGGACTTAGATATAGGAAATATGAATGTAAATAGGGCCGAGTTAGATCATCGATTTAGGGAGCTTAGGTTAGATATAGGTAGAAAGTTAGCGGCTGCCGCCAAGAAGTCCGCGAAAGTCTACAACCTCCGACGGCGAGATACCCAATATCTCCCGAACGAGCTTGTATGGCGCAGAAATTTCGCGTTATCAGATGCCGCTAATTATTATGCCGCAAAGTTGGCTCCCAAATTTGTCGGTCCCTTCAGGATAAGTAAGCGGGTGTCACCTTGGACATATACGCTAGTTGATGAGAGCGGAAAAGACCGCGGAACATGGCACGTGAAAGACCTTAAGTCTCATCACGATGCATAGTCTAGAAGTCCCAGTAGAGTAACAGTAACTTATTTTGTTGTTTTCTGATTTTGTTTTTGAGATCTAGACAGGCAGTTTTGGCCAATGATGGAAACGTCTCTCCTTTGTCGTGGCGTCAACCTTGGCCTCTGGAAATGGTTTGGGTTTCTTCGAAAACCAAGCACATTTCCTAGGAGGTGAGGGTGGGGTTTGTTGCGTTAAATTTTAGCGCAACAAGGTCTGCTCGCTATCCCCTTCTTTCCTACCCATAGTCCCTCTCTATCTTGGGTTTGTGCTCGAGGTCCTGGGATGTGGACGGGCATCCGAGGTCCCCATCAACCTTCGGACCACCTCCTCGGATCCTTAGGGTACCACCAACAGGTACACAAAGTGACAAGGCGGTCACGAACCATCAGACAGGCGGTCTGAATGGTAGAGTACGGAAGTTCCGGTTGCGCAGCCCTTCGGACGGAAGGGAGACTCGCGACCGTCGAATAAATGTACCGAGACCGACAGAAGGTCGGCAGAGATGGAAGAGTGGGGGGAGGACGATCCCCTTAGCAAACACTCCACCGTGGGATATAGTATAGACAAACACTATGTCTATCCAAAGGGTGTGGCGGACAGCCAGCATAAAACACCCCAGCGGCTGTCAAACATTGATTTGTGACAGCAACAAAACGCTAAGTTCGATGGGTGGAGAGACGACGATCTCTCTTACGAATCACCCCGCCGCTGGAGCAACGAAGGAGCAGCAGAGGAGTGCAGGCGGACGGCCAACGCAAACAGGCACTCTTCAACAAGAACTACCACCACCACGGTAGAGAGTCTGGTTCGATGGGCATAGGGAAGACGATCCCTAAGTAAATGCCCCGACGATGGAGCAACGGAGGAGCAGCAGAGAGTGTGGGCGGACGGCCACAGAAAACGCACTCCCACCATAGAACCCGCACAAAAAGTGCGTGACAAAACAAACACGAGCACCATAACACAATCACTAAAACACAACAAGAAACATCGTATGGTAGACGAGCCGAAGCAAGGCGACAATAACACTTAACACGAATAATGTTGCAACGCAAATAATGGCCGAGAGCCCACCCTAAATTCCAAAATTTGTAAGGAATGGCCTGCTATCTGCAAATCTCATCCCCCAAATCTGCGCGAAAGTCCACCGAGATAGATTAAATTACTCGCGAAAAAAAAGTAAACAAACGAACAATACCTGATGGATTCCTTGTCTGCTATTGGGGTTGTTTGTGGGTGAATGATCGTCCAAATTCCAATGTCCGGGTGGGGAGTTGTTGCGTCCACCAGCATCCTTTCTTCTTTTTTATTTTTTTAATTGGATTTTTATTTAATTCGTGGGGAAAAATGCCGGTTGCAAAATTCCTCCACGAATTACTTTTATTTACTTTTATTTACTTTTATCATCTTTGGCTGAACACCAAAGATGATACGCTAAAAGAAGGCTAACTCTGATAAAAAGAGAAAAGAGTTCGAAGTCGGCTGGCTAATCCCAAATATACTGGAAGGATCTCCCAAGGCGAATTCCAGTATATAAAGAGAGGAGTGATTGGAAATTTTGAGAGGATTAGCGGGTTACGGCAGCGTATTGGTATCGCACAAAAATTGACCGTTTAGCCCGCTAATATGTTTGAATGTGGTGGTTAGTGGCCGTGGGAAGCATTGCTGAATGCATACTTAACCCACCGTTGGGGTCCAATACCAGCGAATGAATGAGAGAGTGTGTGAGGAAGCCAAGCGACTTCGAAACAAACCAAAGCCCTGGAAGTCACTTCTTGGCTGACCAGCTTTAATCAAAGTTCGTTTTCGGAAGTTTTTTTTAATTTTTTTGCGATTGCGATTTTGTGAATTGGTTTTTGATTTGGTGACGAAGAACTAGTTCGTGGAGGTTTGATAATTTAAATAGTAGAGTAACGTAGTGGAAAGTTAATTTGAAAGAAAGGAAAAAGTAGAAAGGATCCTGGAGAGGGGATAACCGGACAGAGGATAGAACGAAATATCAGAGGTGTCAGAGAGGGGCATCGAAGGAGAAAATAGGACAGGAAATCCAACAGATATTGGGAAAAGATAAGTATAGTGTTTCATATCAATCAGTTCAAAATCATTCGTTTGGGTAGGGAATTAAATAATTAAGATCTCGGTAGACTCTTGTTCCGACGAAATCCCGGAAGGTACGGGACACGCGACCCATCATTTACGGTTTTCCGAATTTTCGAGATAACGCGATAGCGGGCCACGCCAACGGTCCAAACGCCATTTCCCATTGTTTGTCACAAATTGTGTGAAACTAATTAATTTCGTAGTCGTAATCTGGGTTTTTTGTGGCCCATTAAATAAAGACCGTGCTCCAACGGAGCCATTATAACGTTGTGGAAAAAAAATCGTTGTTTTCTTTTTCTTGCTCCCTCCATTTATCGAAGTTTCGTAATTTGCCGAAAATTACGTGGCGCCCATTTTTCACTTAACCAGCAAATTCATCTTTGGAACTTCTCGCTCAACGAAAAACGAACCCACCCCTTTCGCTGAGCTTAACCGAACGTAGCCATTCTACTGGCTGCGGTTGCAAAAGTTCGCGATTTCTTTTCCTGATCTTTGGCAAGTGTCACATTACATTTATTCGACTTTTTTTTCTCGGGCAGTGGCGACTGCATTTTTTTTTCCTTTTCGTTTGTTTCGCCAAAATTAGCGTAAATTAATAGTAGTTTGATCGCGAAAACATCATTGAAAATTATTTTGCAACATACTACAGAATTATTTTTCTTTGAAACGACAACTTACCTTGTTTTTTTACATAAAAAAATAAGTTTAACATAAAAAACGACTAGAAAAATAAAATAACAGCAGTTTAAAAAAAATGATTTTAATTTAACTTTTGTATGAAAATATGCAACATACGCATTCAAAAGTCACAGTCTCGCTCAATATTTAAATGCAACATAAGTTGCTCACAAAGTGCCTCATACCCTGTTCTTTATTATTTTCTTTTTAATAAAGGACGGATTTTGTCCTTTATTTTTGAAACTGTCCTTTAAAACACTGACTAAAAATTGTTTGCTTTAGTTCAATTAAAAGTATTACGTATAATGTACTTACATTACTTGAAATTGTGTTTACACCCTCAGTGCTTCAGTGCAGGCACTGCACACCTTAAATTTCAGTTTGTGCCTACCGGGTTTGTAGTGCTCGGTGCACCAACTGGAGAGTATTTTCAATCATGAATAACTCTTGGAGGGTGGAGCAGTGCCAAATCATTAATGAATGTATATGCTGTTAAAGCTATTCTTATAACTAAATGCAGTTTCGGAAAACCCTACAGGCTTGCCAACTTGACACATAACTTCGGACAAATATACCGAAAGAGTGGGGCGGAGAAATCAGCATTGGGACAAAGATTTAATTTTCCAACTGAAATAACAAATTTTAAAAGTTTTATAAATTGCCCAACCAACTCGTATTTTAGTACACCTCAAAACGTACTACCTTAAAATACCGTAAACCGGGGTTACTTTGCTCCGTTTTTTGCAGTCTTTTTGCAAAAAACTCTTAAAAATGATTAAAAAATATTTTAATTATGCCTATTCCTATTTCCCTTATATAATAAGATATTAAAGCATACTTATGTGACCTTAATTTTTTTTATAGTAACTAAGAACATATTTTTTTTTGCGGTTGAAAATTGGGGCAAAGTTATCCAAGGGAAGGGGTTACTTTGCTCCATCCGAAACTTTGGGTGAATGTGCCTGCATTTAAAAGGCTGGAGCAATGTTGTTAAGAGATTTCGTAGCTACTGATTCGAGGATTATTTTCCTGAAAAAAAAAGTGAAAAATACCCCACACTTTATTTTATATAAAGAAAAAACCAAATGGTACATTTTATTTCTTCAAAATCTTTAAATATTAGTAGTAAAACATTAATTATTATATAACTTTAACATAAAAAATGTCCTTATTTTATATTTCATGAATTCAAAATTCATATTTGGGCTCTAACTTTCATATATAATATAGCCTTTAACAACAAAAAGTCGATTTCATATAAAAAATAATAAAAAACTAATAATAATAAAAAAAAATATAACACAAAAGGAAGGAATACAAAAAAGTAGTTATCAGTCATTCTAAAAATTGATTCATTAGTCAAATATAGATTGCAGCTCAATAACGGCGTAAGTTCCTCTATTTGAAACCTTCTTCGGAGGTTGAATGGAGCCTAATACATCGGTTTGCTCCAGGCGCAAAGTAACCCCTAAAGCTGAAAAAACTTCATGGTCACACAAAAAAAAAACATTATAATTTTGTTTCAAGATAAGGAAGGACAATTTCATGCTTAAATTAATAGCAAAATAACACTTTAACAAGAAAAAATATACTTACTTTCACAGTTTTCGCTGGAACCGGTGTACACACTAAATTTTGCACAAAAAAAAAACACTCAAAAAATTTGACAAAAGTTTGCACGTCAACCACTGTTTACTCACTGAAGGTATACGAACGAATGATCCTACCCGCGAATCTGTATGTTTGTATGTGTAAGTTGCAGTAGTTTTGATATGCAGGTTGAGACATGTCTGGGCGCGAAAAAATAAATAAACTCTTTTCGCTAGTGGCGCAAAGTTACCCCTGCTGGGGCAAAGTAGCCCCATGTTAGGTAACCTAAAAATTATGTTTTCCATAACCAAGGTTATCTGTGTACATTATCCTGTTATTTAGTTATTTGTTGAATTAAATTAACTTTCGGACAGACAAATCGTCGGGACAAAGGGCAAAGAAACATTGGGAAAGACAAATACCTTGTCCCAAATGTACCGTGTTGGCAACCGTGAAACCCTACTTAGAATTTAGAGATTTTCATAATGAAAATGAGGATGTTTTTAAATCTATCCACATTTAATTTTTTTTTTTTCCTGTAGACCCAAAAGCAATATCGATCACAAAAAGAAATTGATTTTTTATCCAAAAAATTAATCTTTTTGGCAAATCGAAGACGATGACTTATCAGTCCGCTGACTAGCATAAAAAAAAAAAAAAAAATTGTCAACAAATCAATTATTTCAGGTTATTCAAATTATTAATATGGAACGAAAAACTTATTATAACAAAGAAGAAGGAAGTGGTTGCATACCTCTATATTAAGTCAGCAATAGGTACATTTAATATGTATGTCTGAACTAGCACAATAATATAGCTAAAAAAAATTAATTCTTTAGGTTCAACCATTTCTGATTTTAAACAGAAAAAAAGATGAATAATCAATTCTGAAACTAGCTTTCATTCGAAGTTTCAGTGGGAACGCAAAATCGAATTTCGGAATTTTTTTTTCAGAAATGTTGAATTTAGGTGCGGTGTAAATGTACTATGATGTTCGATTTTGCAGCAGAAATTTGAAATCTCAGCTCAACATCTGAAAAGCCAAAATCGAAAAAGATATTAACTTTTTATTTTTAACAAATAAATACAAAAATATTGGAAGCAAAATAGTTATTGTCCTTTATTTTTTTTCCGCGAATATGGTCACCGTACTCATACCATACAAATACGTTTTATTTGGAAAAAAAATCATGCCACATATGCAACTTCTTTTTTTTCAACTTGAGATTACAAAAAAACCAATTGTCCAATTGAAACAAGAACTAAAGTGTAAGTAGAACTCAATAGCCGCTAAATTAATAAATTTAGTTAATGGTTGTCTTACTGAAGGTTTTTGTTTTATTCGTATTCAAACTTAAAACGTCGTTTTCTCGAAACTATGTTTTTGTCGTTTAGATTTAGATCACTCAAATACTGAGGTGACGAAAAAATGACAAATAAAATGAAATGAATTGAAGTCGGTTCATGTTAACTTTGCCAATAAAAACCTACAACCAGTGCACATAAATAATAAAGTAGTTCAACATTCGAACTCAGCTAAGTACTTAGCATTGACTCTGGACGCAAGGTTTCGCTGGAAAGCTCATGTCAAGAAAAAACGTGATGAACTAAATATAAGATATAGTAAAATATATTGACCCATAGGGAGGTATTTGTGTCTCTCAATTTACAATAAGCTGCTTCTCTACAAGCAAATATTAAAACCAATCTGGACGTGGCCTCCAGCTGTGGGGTGTACAAGGAAGACAAACCTTTAAAACATACAATGCTTTTAAAAGAAACTATTACGCAATATTGTTAAAGGGGTCGCCCCGTGGTCGAAATTGGACCAATTTCGCAAAAACATTTGATAAGAATAATCTGTGGAAAAATCGCTTCGCTCATTCTTTGCCTCTTTTTCGCAATTTACAGATCTTGCCACTAAGACACCTTTATGTCTTTAAAGTTTTAAGGGAGTTTTTTAAACAAAGTGGGAACTCTGCTATAAGATATTCCAGAATTTATAATTTACGTTTAAATAATACATATGTCTCTAGTTGATGTACCCATTGCACGCAGAACTCATTTTTCGCGCTTTTATCTTTCGTCCGCCCCTATTTATTTTAATAAATTACCCATGAATATTCGAATAATCTACAACTCTGTCCTGTTTTTAAAAAAAGTTAAAGCCTGGATTTTTACTGTCGACTATGTGGACATTGAAAGTTTCTTAAATGTTTTGATTTAGACAAAAGGTATCTATTTGTTTTGTTCTAGTACAGATGTTTTTCTGTTTACACACTTCTTGTTATTGATGATTCTTGTAATCTTGCATTTGTTATATTTTATCATTCTCTTTGTACAAGTTAAATTTTATACGATCTGTTGTACCCCACATCAGAATTTTTTGTTGTTTCCTTTGTAATTGAGGGCCATTCACACTAACTTATAAGTTACGAATGGTCTCCTTTCTCCCCACTACTAAATTAAGATTATTTTAAATAATGTTAAGTCACAATAAGTATGTTATTTTATATTATTGTATACCTAATAGTGTGGAATAAATTAAAAAAAAATAAATAATTAAATAAAATAAATAAATTTATTCTATAAGTTCATTTTTTAAGGGGAAATGAAGGGGAAATATCGGAGCGCTTAAAAATAGGCATAATCGAAACCATTTCAGGCTTCCTTAAATTGCGAATAAAAAGTGTCCAGTAATGCGGGCTGTCTTCTATTTGATATCTCAGGTAGAAAAGGGTGCATAGAATAGATGTGCAAAGTTTTATCGTTTATAGGTCAACAGTTTTTGAGTTATGAGGACCTTAAGTTAGAAGCCAAAATTTTGCTTAAATTTCATATAAATCATAAACCATTAGGCCGATTGGTACATTTTGAAATTAATTAGATTAGTAAATTCGAGCACTTTCGAAAATAGATTTTAGAAATTTTATCACTTTGCTTGCAGCGGTTTCAGAGATAACACGGTTTTAAGGGATTGCGATTTTTTTTTTTCAAATGGTTCTTACTTTCTTACGGTTGAACTACAAACGAAAAGAATTTCACTGCAAACAACTACAAACGATTTTCTATCGAACTGCATTTCACGTTTTTCATTCTAGAAAAAGTGCGAGCTAACTTCACGTAGGTGCAATGTTTTTGTTATTTCATCCAATTCGCATAAATTTATTGTGCACTTCTATGTATTGTCTACTACCAAGGCTGTATCTAGGGGGGGGATCACAGGGGTTTGAACCCCCCCCCCCCCCCCCGAAATTCTTAACAAGTGCACATTTTTAAAACGAGAACAGAGCAAATCCAAACAAAAATTATCCAATTCGGCCACTTACCTAAATGCATGCAAAAAGGGTCAAATCAAATCAAGCATAGCAATGACTTTTTTCAATTATATTTTTATAATTTTTTATAATTTGTTATGTTGAATATAGCTATTTTTTTAAACTGTTACTACCTACTATTGTTATAATAAATTTGAAATTTAGGATTATTTTATTTTCCCCAATTGCTTCCAAGTTCCAGCCTATAAAATAAATATAGTGTTGGCATAGGTATCCATGTGACGTATAAAGCAAAAACACGTTATAGGCAACTCCGTATTAACCGAACATCAAGTGCGGTCTGCGCCCTCTGCTGGACGGTAGAGAGTTCGTATTACTCAAGTGCTGCAAATATAGATAAGCCGTGGTATGTACATAATGCCGAACTACATCTATCTAAAAATTGAAACATAATCACACGAACAAAGTGATAAATTCATTATCAAAAAAACAAAAACTAAAGATAACAAACCAAAGTTAGTTCTTTATATGACATACCATAAAAATATAAGTACAAGGTGCAATTATTGGAAGGTAGGATGGTAACACCCTGCCTTACCGTGGTGTGCTTATTTGGGTGCTTCTCACGCTATCGCAAAGCTCGCATGCGATGTCTATCAACGATTTTCACTTGGCTATAAAAATAAAGTGCACGACTGGGTCGAACAAAACTTTATCTTTTACCAAAAGTCTTGTTGGTTGTTTTCTTATTTTATTAGATAGGTAGGTAAAGTTCTGAGTAGCAATGCCAGGTAAGAGAAACGGTTCATGAAATATAGAAAAAGAATACCTACATAGTGTTGAATAAAATTCACTTTCAGTTTTTAATAGTTGAAGCTCTGGAAACAGACAATTGTCGCAAGCTCTTGTTAGAGAGTTATAAGCGCCTACTGTACTTTTTTATAGCTTTTACACTTTACAAAGTTTTGAGTACGACAACAAGCGTAGTAAGAGTTTCTGATTTTTGATCTATTGGGGAATGATTTTCTTTTTGACTGGAATAGATTATTGACGGCGGTTTAAGGTTTGAACGATTGGAAGTATTGTTCGTGATAGATCGATATCTTTACGTTTAAATATACATAGGTATATTCTGATTGTTAAAACTCCAAGTGGTTGGAATTTATTTAAGGTGCATATATTCAAAATGGCTGAAAAAAAGTAGAAGTAAGTATAATATTTGCTGAAAATAAGTTTTGCGTTGCTGTTATTGCATTTCTAATGGCTGTTGCAAATTTGAATTTTAAAGTTCGGCATTGAGTTTTAAAAATATAAATGAACAGAGAAATAATTATGAAGCAGGTTTCTTCAAAATTTTTGAGAAAAACTAAGTACGGGATCTTATTTAGAATACTGATATTATCGTTAATGAAAAAACTTTTTTTTTTTAATTTAGTTTTCCTTAGTTTACCAGAAAAGGGCAATAACGTTTTGGACAAAAATGCAAACTTAGAGTAACATTGATATTCTTAAAATTGTTGCGTTCTTAGTCTTTAATTCGAATCACCGGAAACGACAATTTTACAAAATACTCAAATCTCGAAAACCCCACTTTTGACTTCAATAAAACTTTAAAATCAAGTGATTCTTATATCGCGAATAATAACCTATAATCGGTTTTTAGCTATAAAGCTAACAAATGGTATTTTTCAAACTAAACATTGCAATTTTTGGTACCTACAGTTTTGTCTGCCAAATTTTACAAAAACCGCTCAAACGATTTTGATCAAAATACATATTAACGATAATATCAGTATTCTTAATAAGATGCCGTACTTAGTTTTTCTCAAAAAATTCGAATAAATCATTTTTTTATTTTTTTCTCAAAAATGACTACCCAAAAGCCGATCTGTGTTCATATATATTTTTAAAACTCGATACCGACTTTAAAATTCAAATTTGCAACAGCCATTAGAAATGCAATAACAGCAACGCAAAACTTATTTTCTGCAAATATTGTACTTACTTCTACTTTTTTTCAACCATTTTGAATAGGTATATTATATATTATGCACCTTAAATAAATTTCAACCACTTGGAGTTTTAACAATCAGAATATACCTATGTATATTTCTGTGCCAATAAGACATATTAGCTTATGTCGACATAAGCTGAAATCCTTTTTTTATGCTTACATTATTCTTTATTTTGAAAGCTATTATTCCTTCCAACTGTTATTTTAAAGGTGCCAATGGAAGGAATGTTACAGTAAATTTCTTTATCGCTTATGTTTTCACAGTCACTAATGCATTTGTCAAAACATCTTAAGTCTAATAATTTTCTTATGTCTAACAAAATTTATATTAATATTTTAACAGAAGACCTTATGTTGAAATAAAACGCTGATATTCTTAATTTTGTTTGATTTTTACAAAAAAGCTAATGTTAACTTAAGTTGTTTTATCGAAATATTTTTCTGTTTTAGCGTGGCTTAAGTTGACTTAAGTTTTTTTTGTTAAAATCTCCAATCAATTCATGAATCATAACCGTTTTGACAAATAATCTTATGTGCACTTAAGCTATTTTGTTAAAACGAATTGTGTAAATAACGGCACCTTATATTGACATAAGCGGGTTTTCTTGTGTGTAATTCAGTTTGTGAAGTGAATTTAAGTGGTAATGTTCTATTGAGTTGTTTTGTGCTATATTGTTTATAATTTGTGTGTTAGTTACAGATATTATTATTAAGAGTGCTGTAAATCGGGAGAATGGAACGTGCGCGGAAAATGTTGTCCTTGGCTCTTCAAAAACAGATACAGGTTAATGGAAATATATACCAGCAAGAGGCAAAAAAAACAACAACTGAAACGAAAAATAGTGAAGAATATGGTAAGTTAGATTTCGATGACAATATTGAAGGAGAAGCTAATGACATTGCGTTTTTAAATTAATGGATTAGATCCACCCAGCGGTACTAATAACACGAATCATGGTAACATATGTGAGATTAATGCTGTAATTGGTGAAAATGCATGCTGTAACAATCTACCCGTAATTGCCGATGATGATGAAGCATGGAGTGATTTTGACGGTGACGACTTAACTTATTTTGCGACCCTGATTTTGTACCATCTGATTCCGATAACGCCAGTTGTAAATCGGATTATTCCCTGGGAACAAGAATTGCTGGAAGACAATTGGAGTGTAATTTATTATCTGCTGAAATAGAATCGGGAAATGAAAATTCTGCAGATGTGGATGAACTAAGCGCAAAACAATCCAAAAAAAGGGAAACAAGTGCGAGTCGGACTCGCTCATGAAGGGTTCCGAAACAACAAGTAACATAACATAAAAGTTCTTGTAGTTCGTTCGTAACTTTGATCGATACCTATTTTAATAATAGCGTATTTTTATATCATTTATTATTAGGAAATAATGGTTCAGGGCTTATGTATAAGGTTTATGTTTATGAAATTAAATGTTTTTTTTTTTTTTTGAGTTGATTGTATTAAAGGTAAATTGAGGTCTACAATTTATGACGTATAAAAAAAAAACTACTCGCTAGATCTCGTTCAAAAAATTTTCATTTGAAGTTTACATGGTAATGTACATCATATATTTTTTTTAGTTTTATCGTTCTCTTATTTTAGAAGTTAGGGGGGGGGCGACCAACATTTTACGACTTTGGGAGTGTCTCTCGCGCAAACTATTCACTTTAGAAAAAAATGATATTAGAAACCTAAATATCATTTTTGAAGACCTATCCATAGATACCCCACACGTATGGGTTTGATGAAAAAAATTTTTTTGAGTTTCAGTTTTATGTATGGGGACCCCCAAAATTTACTGTTTTTTTTTCTATTTTTGTGTAAAATCTTAATGCGGTTCACAGAATACATCTACTTACCAAGTTTCAACGGTATAGCTTTTATAGTTTCGGAGAAAAGTGGCTGTGACATACGGACGGACAGACAGACAGACAGACAGACAGACATGACGAATCTAATAGGGTTCCGATTTTTGCCATTTGGCTACGGAACCCTAAAAATGCGAAAAGAAAAACGGAATGCTGGAAAATGTTACATATCTGCTGTCGGAAAAGCTGTACCAGAAAAAAAAAAATACGGGAACTAAATCCGTGTCGTCTTAAGTGCAAGGACAGAATATCTCTAGACACACAAAGTACTGTTTTTAATAAATACTGGCAACTCGATAGTTATGAACTTCGGCAAGCATTTGCTTCTGGCCTCATAGTGATAGAAGATACTAAATCAGAACGAAAAGAAAAAAGTTTAACCAATCCTAGGAAGAGGCAACACACATATAAATACTTCTTGGTGGTCAATGGCGAAAGGATTTCAGTGTGTCAGAAATGCTTTAGATATAGGTACCCTCTGCGAAACAATTTATAAAAACGTTAGTCAAGAAAAAATTGGAGAGTCCAGGACCTTTTTCTAACTTTGATAAGCGCGGCAAGCATCCAGGCCCAAAGAAAATTTAATTTGAGACAGAAAGTGAAATTATAAATTTTATTAATAGCCTTCCATCTTATGAATCACATTATACGAGGCGGGATACATCTAAGATAAAGTGACCATTCGACCATACGTGGGACAGTCCCTCATTTACATGAACTGTCCCACATCGAAAATTGTCCCACAAATGTCCCACACTGTCCCACGAAATCGAACTTAAATTTTTCGATCGTTTATTTTATAAATCATCATAATAGTTAAACTGAACGCTACCAACATTTAAAAAAAGTAGATGCAGGAACATAACCACTGAACTGAATGCACTCATAGTTTTCACAGCTGATTGCCACTGTCAATAAAGCGAAATTTGCATTTGGAACCGAATAGAAAACAAGGTAAGTTTTGATGTTATAAATTCTGTCTAAAATCTATTCTTATCTATCTATTTCTTTTTTTAACTCTATGTTTACAGCTCAGTTATGGTAGACAGAAAGCGAGTGTGCAAGTTTACAAAGGAAATCGAGGCAGATTATCTATCTATATATATAATTCTTTCGGGGTGTAAATCGATGGCCACGTAACTCGATAACCCCTGGGACGATTTTCATAATTCTTTTTTTGTTTTGTTCGTATTGCTGTATATCAGGTTTCTATTTACTTTTTGTCGCGAAAACAAAACTTGGAGGGGATGAAAGAGGTTATGAAAGTTTGTATGGGGAAATACACTTTGAAAAAAAATAAATTTGATAGAAATCGAGTAGTGACACTTCAAATAAAAAAAAAATATATTTTAAATTTTCCAAGCAAATTGTTGTCAATAATTTTGAAATTTTTGTTTGTTTTTGAAATAAAGGTACCTACCTAAAAAGTTTGTTCTAATAAATTATGTTTACTATGTTACATTAAGTAACTTTTTGAAATGAAGTAGATACTTTGAAGTAGATATAAGGATGATATGGATGACATTATTCTGCATCGAATTCGCACTGTGACATCGGACAATGAACTGGAGATTTCAGATGAAATGCGCAACAAAGCTTTGATTTTGATCGAGGATATGTGTCTGCTCATGAGTGGCAATTTGTTGTGCAAATTGGGGATGCCACAGCCAAATCGTTCAATGCAAGATGCATTTAATCGAGAATTGGAGCGAGAAATGGACTTCGATCGAATCGCATTGAGTCAAGCTGTCGAACAAATGTGCCAATGTTGAATCAAGAACAAAAGAAAGTGTACGATGAATTGATGCAAGCAGTCGATAACGAAAATGGCGGAATTTTCTTCCTTGATGCGCCCGGTGGAACTGGAAATGCATTCCTGATTTTACATATTTTGGCTACAATTCGTTCGAGATCTGAGATCGCTTTGGCCCAAGCCTCTTCTGGGATAGTGGCTACTTTGTTAGAAGGCGGTCAAACAGCGAACAGTCGAACTGCATTAAAATTGCCATTGAATCTGCAAGTGGATGAAGAACCTACATGCAACATTTCAAAGAACACTGCGATGGCGAAAGTACCTACGGCAGCAATGTAAGATTATCATATGGGACGAATGCACAATGGCTTACAAACGCGCATTGGAGGCCGGAATCGTTTACGTAATGATAAGCGACCTTTCGGTGGAGCAATGATCTTGCTATCAGGCGATTTTCGTCAAACGCTGCCTGTCATTTCGAGATCAACTCCGGCAGATGAATTGAATGCTTGCCTGAAGGCGTCTGTTTTATGGCAATACGTCAAGAAATCGCATTTGACAACAAACATGCGAGTTTCTTTACAAAATGGCCAGTCAGCTGCAGAGTTCTCCAGGCGATGGGCAATGGTGTGTTGATTTAGTTTCAACAACATTTTTGCAACTTTACAACGACACCGAAAGAACAAATCATGAATGTTTTCCCGAATATCGCTCAGAATTATATTGGCTATGATTGGCTGAGTGTAAGAGTAATTTTGGCTGCGAAAAACAAGAACGTCGATCCCTTGCATTTCACCATTCAAAACCAAATCGCTGGTGAGTTGCATTCATACAAATCAGTCGACTCCGTGATGGATGAAAACGAAGCCACCAACTATCCCACTTTATTTTGCAACCTAAACGAACCAAAATTTTGTAACGGTACGCGTTTGATTGTGAAGAATTTAATATCAAATATTATGTGTCGTTTGTCGCCGAATCACGCCTTAACGCATATTATACCGATTTTAACCAAACTTTCTCACATCTTTTGTATTGGTCTAATTATATGACTTTCGTGAAGTTTGGTTGCAATTGGTAAAATATTTTTTATTTTTTTTTTGGTCTTATGAGAAATACATTTTGTTTTGTCAAATTACTTTTTTCGAATTTCCAGTCGGTTTTTTTTTCAGTTTTCTCAACATTTTGAAAAATTTTAGTTGTACGGTTCCTATACGCTGGAATCGGAAAACTTAATCGTGCGTGAAAAAAAAACATGAATTTAAGCAATTTTTTGTTTTTTTTTCCTAAACCACTCAACCGTTTTCAATTAAATTTTGTGGCTGTGTTTGGTTGTTTACAGTTTGAAAGATAGATAGATATTTTGGACCCCATAGGTGACTCTGTTGTCGATATCATAAGCCTAACCGATTTGAATAAATTTTGTGGCTGTGTATGGTTGGGTACCGTTTGATAAATGAATAAATAGTTGGCGCAACAGGTCCGGAGAGACCCTAGGCCTAGCTTCTCACAACCATTCGTTTTGTTTTTTTTTGGAACGAATGGAAGGGATCTACAATTGTATGCCGCCTCCAAACGGCTAATTGAGAAGCCCTTTCAAGACATTTATATTCTCGGATGTTTGTCAGACGTTCGCGAGAGGTAGCGCAGCGGAAAAAAAACCCTAAGTCGGAGTTGGGTTCTTGCGGGATTCGAACCTGGGACCCCCGCATAGCAGTCCAACACACTAACCACTAAGCTACTGCGACTACGGGTACAGTTTGATAGATAGGACTATTTTTTTCGCCAACTATCGTGTCCAAAATAGTGATAGATAGGACTATTTTGGACACGATAGGTGGCGCTGTGTTCAATCTCATAAACCACTTAACCGATTTCAATGAAATTTTGGGGCTGTGTATGGTTGGTTACAGTTTGAAAGATAGGACACTATTTTGGTATGGTGGGTACGGCTATATGTAAAAAAGACTGTCGTCGTATGTGCGCTCATAACTCGGGAATGGATCGTGCTTCGTGGATTCGTATTGACCCAAGGAAGGACATTTATGCTATTTTTTTTTGTCGTGAAAATAAAAGTTTACGGGATGGGATTGGGGATGGAATTTTGCATGAAGAACCGCATTTAAAAAAAAAGAAGATTGAATAGAAATGCGGGAAGTGTCACTTCCAATACAACAAAAATTATTTAAAATCTTTATTTTTGAATTATTTTGATATGACAGGCTTACCGCTACACAATTTGAAACTGAAAGTCGGCTCGATTATAATTTTGTTGCGCAACCTCAATCCACCGAAATTTTGTGAAGAATCTCAAATCAAATGACATGGAAAAAGCGACGATTTCGAGTGAAAAATTCAAAGGAAATCATTCTAATTCCGCGAATTCGGCTTATTCAGAAAGATTTGCCAGAGTCGTTTGGGGTAAGTGTGCGCAGCGGGTAAGTGTACGCACAGTGAATTTCTCGAAAATGACAATGAATATTAAGTATCTGTAAATGCACAATTCAGTAGGTACCTGTCCTTTGCTTGGGTCAGCTGTTGTTGCGTTTCAGTTTTCTTTGTTTTGTGAAGGGAAGCCAAACAAAAAAAAAGGTAAGTTTTACTAAAATATTGCTCAATTTTAAAATCGTGTTAGTGTTCAGTGATTGAACTATAACACATTGAGTGCTAATTATTTATTGAATATATTATATATACATTATATTTGAGTGAAAATTTTATTGGATTTGGTGTTAATTTGTTCAAAATAAACCAAATATTGAAAAAAGTGCAGTGGGGGTAAGTGTGCGTAAAACTTTTGGGGCAAGTGAGCGCGTGCGTACACTTACCCCTACAAAGAAATGTGAAAGAACTCGATATGTTACGTCTTATGAATAAATATAATATAATGTTCCCATGATGTTTTTATTGTTCTTTTTTTTAACAGATGCCTCGAACATACGTAAGGAAAAATCCTGAAAAGAAGATTGTGACACAATGCCAAATTGATAAGGCTAAACATCTTATCAGTTTGGGTTTAAGCCAGCGTAGGGCCGCGGAGGAAGTTGGAATAAGCGAATGTGAGCTTAGAAAACGCCTCAAGCTAAACACTGCTGCCAGTTCTCTTGGTCACTTCAAAGTGACATTTTCTCCTGATCAAGAAAGAGAAATAGTAGAGTATTGCGAGAAAATGGACAATTTATATTATGGAATGACAATTTCAGCAATACGGAAGTTAGTTTTCCAATACGCCACGATAAACGACATCCCAAATCGTTTCAACAAGGATTTGCAAATGGCTGGACGTGATTGGGTTGAAGGCTTTCTTAAGCGACATAAAACAAGTTGCTTGCGACAATCCGTTGCAACAAGTCTTGCCAGGGCAATAGGGTTCAATAAGGTGCAAGTAGATAGATTCTACAAAAACCTTAAGGAACTCTACGCAAAATTCGATTTCGACGCAACACGTATTTATAATATGGATGAAACAGGAATGAGTACTGTGCCAAAAAAAACTCCAAGAGTAATTTCAACTCGTGGAAAAAAAGTAGTTGGAAAAATTGTGTCCGCAGAAAGAGGTATAACAGTGACTGCAGTATGCTGCATGAATGTCACAGGACATTATGTCCCACCGGTTTTCATTTTTCCAAGGAAAAGATTGAAAGATGATTTGCTTGATGGTGGACCTAATGGTTGTATCGGAATGGTATCGGACTCAGGGTTCATTAACAGTGGTCTTTTCATAAAATGGCTGCAACATTTTAAGGTTGTGTTATTTAGTTAGGCGCAGTGGCTTAGTGGTTAGTGTGTTGGACTACTACGCTATTCCAACTTATGGTTTTTTCACTGCGTCACCTCTCGCGAACGTCTGACAAACATCCGAGAGTATGGCTGTCTTGAAAGAGCTTCTCAATTAGCCGTTTGGAGTCGGCATAAAATTGTAGATCCCTTCCATTCGTTCCAAAAATGAAAACTCACACAAAACGAATGGTTGTGAGAAGCTAGGCCTAGGGTCATTCCGGACCTGTTGCGCCAACTATTTATTTATTTATTATTATTTAGTTACTTAAAGTTTTCTCAAAGATGATTAATATTTTTTTTACTGCGTTTCAAGAATTTTTAATGTGTTAAAAAAAATCTATTTTCCGTAAAAACTATATGAAATTTGATTTTGTGGTTTATCTATGAAATATACTACTATTATTTCGGAAAATAAAAGAGTTAATAATACAAACTTGTAATATAAGTGTTTTAGTTAAAAAACGCTGGACATTCGCACATTTACCCCAAATCATGCGTACACTTACCCACAGATAGGGGCAAGTGTGCGCAATCTGACTTGCTTTGGTTTTTTCAATAAAAATGTAAGTAAATTAAACAAAATATATTGTTTTACTCTTTTAAATAAATAGCCAAATATGCAGCTTTATAATTTAATAAAGTCCTGTAATATATCTTCTATATTTCGCTTGGAATCATGTTTCAAAGTCGAAAGTGCGCACACTTGCCCCTAACGACTCTATTCGTATTAAAGCGTAGCAATTTCCCGTTTCGCTATGACAATTAATAAGTCTCAAGGACTATCGCTGGAATTTTGTGGAATAAATATTGAATTCCCATGTTTCTCCTAAAGTCAAATGTATGAACTTCCGCTTTATACATCGTGTATCGTAATCGTAAAGGACATGTGCATAGTGCATGCTGAGTATTACATTAACGAATATGGGCGAAACAAAGTTCGCCGGGTCAGCTAGTTATTTATAAATAATATCAAATAAAATTTATCAATTTTAATGTTTACCACAGCGGAACAAAAGTTTGTCTTCGAGTTTTGAAAAGCTTTGATTGATTGATTATTATCTGACTGCTCGATTTTGACGTTTTGACATAAGGTGAGTTCCGAGAATGATGTTGTGAGTGTTCCGAAATGAAATATTTGCACTATATTACCATTTTTGCACATTCAGTAAATTAGGGCACGTTTGCATTATCGTTTTGTTTAAAGAATTTTGGTTTGGTTAGTTTTTCTTTCAACAATATTTAATAAAACACTGAACAAATAATGAACAGCTTTTGAAGTAATGAACATTTTTATGTTTTTGAATACAAAATAATTCATAATGAACATCTACTTTGAACAGTTCATTATAATAATGAACGGATGGTCACCGTATACATTAAGACTTGGTCTTTTATAGTACAGCTTATGGTGGAAAGAATTATGTGTGTAAGCAAAAAACGAATAACTCATGTTATAGAGAATGGTCATAATGTTTGACATTTTATGAAAAATTAGAAAAAAGAGGATAAAAAAAAACAGAATTAAATAATATATACCAATATTTAGACTATAGAAAAATAGATGATAAGAGAAAAACAAGAGAAGAGAGAAAGAAGAGAAGAGAGAAATAAAAGAAAGAAACTAACTATTGTTGCAATGCGTAATAGTTTAAAAGTGAAGTTTTGAAGTTTTTAATATTTAATATACGTTTAATGTGTGAAGGCTTGGTATTCAGTTGAATTGCATGAATGAAAAATAGCTGGGACGAATTTAAATAGTTGTATGAATAAGTTACCATGTTGGAGCTTGGAGTAGAGATAAGACGGTGACTGGGTTCTAATGATTTTGTGAAGAAACATATAACGGGTGATTTTTTAGCTGGTTTGGTTTTGGCAACACTGGTTTTGACAGCTGACGTGTGTTTAGTACCTTGTGTCACTACCAAGCAGCTTCAGTTTGGTTTTCAATTTAACCATGGATCGTCTTACAAATGAACAACGCTTGCAAATTATTGAATTTTACTATCAAAATTCGTGCTCGGTTCGAAATGTTCATCGCGCGCTGCTTCCATTTTTTGATCGGCATTCTCGACCTTCTGAGCAGTCTATTCGGAAGATTGTGACCAAATTTCGCACCAAATTTACTTTGTTGGACATTAAACCACCAACACGTTTACGTACTGTGCGTGGTGAAGAAAATATTGCGGCCGTATCAGCTAGTGTTACAGAAGACCGCGAAATGTCGATTCGGCGCCGTTCCCAGCAGTTAGGCCTTTGTTACAGCACTACGTGGAAATACTTTCTTTTGAAAGCATTGTATGATTTGCAGGTTTGTCTTCCTTTTGCACCCCACAGCTGCAGGCCATACGTCTAGTTTGGCTTTAATATTTGCTTATAGAGAAGCAGCTTATTATAAATTGAGAGACACGAATACCCCCCTATGGGCCAATATATTTTACTATATATTATATTTAGTTCATCACGTTTTTTTCTTGACATGAGCTTTCCAGCGAAACCTTGCGTCCAATATGATCCGACTTTAGATATATCGTTTGTAGTTTTTTTGCAACTTCCTGTATTGTTTTTCACACCGCAAGTACAGCAGTGTCGTCTGCTAAAATAGCAACAGTGGTTTCGTCATGTTGTGATTCGTAGGTAATAGGTAGGTATAAGTAGCGGGCAATTAACCCATTAAGGCAGTTAAGAGTTTGGTACTTATCGGCGTATATGGATGTAATAATTGTTATAAACTGTCAATCTTGTATTTTGATGTAGGTACTTAAGCGGGAACGGCTTATCAGGTTTTTGCTGAATTCTGTAATTACTCACTTACGCATTATGTTTGGAGAGCAAATTACTATATAAGGCGACCTTTCTTCGGCGTCCGTCTCCAGTGTCCAGTCAACTGTTAACTGTAGAACGCGTATCATAATTTCATAAGTCACAGCCCACGCAATACAAAATGGACGATATCGCTAGTATTCTTGAGATGTCCAATAACAAATTGGCAAGCTCAAAACACGACAAAATCCTACTGCAGCCATTCGATTACATAAGCAAGGTTCCTGGTCAGCAGATCTCACTGAAATTCTTACACGCTCTCAATCATTGGTTTGACATCTCTCCCGTGAAATTCGGTTCGATTATTGAAATCATTGAAATACTTCGCAACACAAGCTTACTATTCGATGACATAGAAGACGATTCGATTACTCGCCGAGGATTACCAGTCGCGCATTCAATCTACGGCGTTGCAAGCACCTTGAATGCCGCAATATACGTATATTATATTATCCTGGAGAAGATCCTGCTCCTCGACCATCCAGAAGCAGTCAAGGTGTTCACCGAAGAAATGCTGGAGATGCATCGCGGTCAGGGGATAGACATCTATTGGAGAGATAACTTTAAGCCGCCCTCATACTTGGAATATAAGCTGATGGCGGTGCAGAAGTTGGGAAGTCTCTTTAGGCTTGGAGCGAGGCTGATGCAGCTGTTTTGTACAAAGACGATTGATGTCTCGAGGTTAATCGTAATCATCGGAATGTATGCTCAAATTTGGGATGACTATCACTCACTCAGCGAGGACATTACTGAGGGAAAATTCGGCTTCCCTATGATCCATGCTATCCAGAACGAGAAAAACAGTGGGGAGCTGTTGAATATCCTAAAGCAACGCACTGTTGACGCTCAAGTTAAAAAGGACTACATCAGTCGCATGCAAGCATTGGGCAGCTTGCAATACACTTACGATTCACTGAAATCACTGGACGACGAAGCTGTCGAAGAGGTGGCCAAATTGGGATCCAATCCTCTCATGGACAGACTACTCAACGTACTCCGATCACCGAAAACCTAACGTATGATCAAACATAGACGTTGCTAAGTTTCCCATTGTCGAGAATTTTTGGTGTGATTTATATACACTTTCAAGTTAAATGTAGGTAACTAATGATGGCGACTCTAATAGGATATTTTAAGAATACTAAGTAATTTTTGTATTTAATGAGAAATTTAATTTAAGATTTGAATTGCCAAATTGAAGTTCACACTTCACATCAATCAAATGAAGTGGTACCACCCTTCAGTGGTATAGTGTCAGTTAAAATTTGTCAAATAATAATAAAAATACTTTTTCAATTTTCGATGTATTTTTGTGGTGTGGTCTGTGGTCCCAATAAATTTATTGTTGTAGGTATCTATTTTTAAGGCGATGGATCCGTGCCAAATCATAAAAGTTAAAACCTTTTGTACTAAATAAATTATTTGTCCTTTTTAACTTTCTCGATTAGGTACGTAGTATAAGAGAGGGGAGCTTCAAAAAGTGGGTCTCGAAATTCTGTCCGCCTGCCTCTATGCTACTTCAGCCGACAGCCTAAACGGCTGCGCTGATTTGATTTAGATGTCGGATTTACAGAGGCAGAGGGATATCGTTTCTAAATACATTAGCTAAGTTGTTTGCTACTTTACTCTTCAAAAGAATCTGTACTATGCATCCTACCTCGTATTTCTTCTAAAAGAAAAAAAAAATAATTAACAAATACAAAACAATATAGTTCTTCCATTTTTGGAATGAATTTTTTTTTTTTGTCACATGGCAACCCTACCTGCATGGAAAGCCACATACCCCAATTGTTAGCAAACGCAAATATGATCAACAGCCAGCATTTATAATTCTCGTTGTGTTTACACGCACACAAGCATTTGGTGAGGTACTTCGTATAGTTACACCACAAAACGATATTCGCCGCGAATTATCGCTCTCACTGTATAACAGTTGAGATCTGTGTGTTGAGAGATCTGAGAGTTGAACTATGGTGGTAGTGTTGTCTAGTGAGAGTCGCATTGATGCGAAGCCGATCGCTATCTCTTTCTTACGCATGCTCAGCATAGGTACATTAAAACCTTGCCGCTCTGCGACGGAATAAATCTTCCTGTACTTAGTTGCAAGTATGAGTGACGCCAAATATTTTTTTTTTTGTAGCAAGAGTAAGAGGAAGCGATTGTGCAGAAGGCACCCCAAGTATTCCAATAGGAGATTATGCGAGTGTAAGAAGACCAGGTTATATGGAATAGGAAATTTATGGTGTACGTGACACTCATGTCCAAAGCGTAGTAGCGCGAGGAAAAAGAGTCAGTTGGTTTCCAACCAGCACAGGAATCAGTTGTGGAGGACGGTGTTCCCCAACGAACATTTTTTTTGTATTTCTGCTGCCATTGCAGTCAAGTTTTTCTTTTCATTTTCCCATGTGGAAATATAAGTACATCAAAATTGATGCGGGTTTTTTTTTTTCGCTCAAAAGTAAGAGCAAACATTTATTCAGTGCATTTTTTCTGTCTTTAAAATAAATTCAAGAAGCAGATCAATTACAACGGAAGTTTCCAATTGGAACCGGAAAAAAAAAAAAAAGAAAATCCCCACGAGGTAAGGGAGTGTTAATTTCTTTATATATATATATATATCTAGAACTAGACTCACACGTGTTCTTGTGTGTTTCTAGGGTCCAAGTGCAGGGCAGATTTGTATGCCGAAATCCAAGTGCAGGGCAGATTTGTATGCCGAAATCCAAGTGCAGGGCAGATTTGTATGCCGAAATCCAAGTGCAGGGCAGATTTGTATGCCGAAATCCAAGTGCAGGGCAGATTTGTATGCCGAAATCCAAGTGCAGGGCAGATTTGTATGCCGAAATCCAAGTGCAGGGCAGATTTGTATGCCGAAATCCAAGTGCAGGGCAGATTTGTATGCCGAAATCCAAGTGCAGGGCAGATTTGTATGCCGAAATCCAAGTGCAGGGCAGATTTGTATGCCGAAATCCAAGTGCAGGGCAGATTTGTATGCCGAAATCCAAGTGCAGGACAGATTTTGAAGCCGAATCCCTAGGCTGGGTAAATTAATTTCATGTGGAATGAGCCATAATTGTCCCGAAGTACTATTGGCGAGTCGCAGCTCCACGCACCGAAGAATGCACATCTCTACCCCCAATCATCAGACCCGGTTGCAGTCATTTTTTTTTGTCTCGTGCGGATCCCAACGCTTCAAATACTTTATTTGGTGTTGCCCACGGAAAAATAGTGTCTCAAGCACCAAATTTTTATATATATAACTTACGTTATCTATCACACCTGTACCGTTCTTCTTTTTCTTTTGTACCCGGATGTACCGTTCTTCTTTTTCTTTTGTACCCGGTTGTACCGTTCGTGCGCAGTGTTGGCAGTTTCACCGGACTATGTTACCGTTAATGTAACCCCACGTTGTCATGAAACCAACTCACTACAATTGTACTTACTATAAGTAGATTTAAATTTCACGTTGATCAAATGATCTATAGTCTCTTAGAGAAGTAACTAAGTTAAGTATTAAATATCGTATCTCTCACTTTCGTAATGTTAAGATCGTAAAGATTTTCGTTGTTGGTTATTAAGAATTTAAATTTTTTTTTTTTTTTCTTTGCCTTGAATTTTGTACGTTTAACGTAAGGAAAATTTATACCTAAGATCTCGAGATACAATCATCACTTGTTGAAGTGGATGTATCGACACATTTTTTTTTATATTCTTGTCACTCGGGCATTCTAACTAATGTTTAGCATGACCGTATGTATATATATATATGCAGGATTGATTAATTAATGCCTCTCTAGCAAAACCTACGTACATCCTCGACGGCAGGCCTTCCTTCGGCGGAGTCTTCGTAATTGGTGAGTAAATTTTTCTGGTTTTTCTCTATACATCTATATATATATACATACATTTACTATATATATACATTTACTATATATAGACATATACTATAGAGATTCTTTTCCTTTCTTGAATGCTAACGAGATTAGATATTAAGTAATGATCATAAAAATTATTGAATGTCGTTCCATGTTTACAATACCCTATTGTAACTCTCTTTCTTTTGCGATGAATTAATATTAAATATAAGTATATAATGAAATAAATATTCCCTTATTGAGGTAATGAAGTAAGACAAGCAACGAGTTTTTGAAATTAAAGGGGCCATTCTCTAAAGTTCTCTCTTGATTCCCTCGGAATGTGCCATGGTAGGGCGGGTTAGATAACACTTCCATCTTTGGTTATCATATCTCTTACAAGTAATACCAGGATCAGCGCACTCTTTCCTATCTTCTCTTCTTTTCCCATCGAGCATATTTTATTTTTGTTTCGGGTATAAATTCTGCAAAAACCCACCCCCCAGACTGAAGCAGCCGTAGATTGCCAGGTGCTCGAGACCCGCAGATTATTTTATGGGATATTTTCATTATCTTCCCAGCCCGTCGTTACAAAATTATGGCGCCCAACGTGGGGCACGAAGACAGACCAGAATTATATTGAACTAAGTTTAATACTTGGAATTTTCAATGGTTTTGTGACATCTTCGTTTAACACAATTTTTTTTCTCGCTATCTTACACATTTCTCGTGACAGATACCGCTCACATCGCTTTCGAATAACGATTAGCTTATAGAGAAGATTTTCTCAGAGTTGGACGTCGAAGTGATAATTAATTTTTGTGATTTTAATTAGCTCACCTAGTCGTGGAATTGTCAGTAGTCGATTAATTCGTAATCGATTATTGAACCTTCGACGGGAAGTTAACATTCTTGAAGCCGCAATTGCTAATGTTTTACCAGACTTAGTGAAGTAGATCCATTGGAACTGATCCTGTGAACTACGAACATCTGCAGTCGTTCTGCGATATTTCGTCCAGTGTATTTAGTCCATTGTTTCTATCTAACTAACAAATTGCATTTTTCTCTTTACAATACAGTGTTGTTAACAGACTCAGGAATTACAGGCTCAGTTTCTGAATATTGGGAATGAGTATTACTGTCTTGATGTCTCGACCAATGCTATACTTTTCATTACACTTTAACCTTTCTCACTTTGCTTGATCCAGGAGTTGCTTGGAAGATTCAATAAAACTCGTACGCTTTACTTTATTACCTCATTATTCATGACAGTATAAACCCACCTAAGTATTATTATATATTTATCTACCTTAATTAATTGTTATTTTTTTTTGTCCTTTCACATTTACTCTATTTAATTTACATTTTTTTTTCCCTTTATTTCTCAAAATGGCTATGCCACGCACGCCTACTAATTTACCATTAAAATCTAATGGATCTATATCTAACACTTGCTCAATTTGCAAGAAACCTTTCAATGACAAAGAGCTTACTATTACTAAATGTAACCACACCTTTCACCAGATATGTATTCTGGATCATTTAAAGAAGACATCTTCATGTCCGACTTGTCAGACTAAGTGTTCCCCCAAAGATTTAGCACGTTCTATTCATGGGACGAATACTAAGCAAACTGGTGCAATACCTAAACCAAGTAGTGTAGTAACTCGCTCTAAATCACTTTTTCAAAACCCGATTGATTGGTCGATGCCATCATCCCCAACATCTGGTGTACCAACAGTTCAACACATTGAAGATAATTTGCGTAGAGACTTATCTCAACAATTGTCTTTAAACCAAGTTTTCTCCAATACTGACCTTAACTTTTCTCACAATGACCAGACAAGTAGTCACCTGCCTAGTGCATCCCTGAATCCTTGTTCTGTACCTCCGAACACGGAATCAAACCACGCGAGAGACGATGAACAATTGCAAACCGTGTCGAAACGACTTGAGAAAATTATGGATGAGAAACTACAGATGAGTTTTTCCATCATGATGCGTCAATTTGAGAACTTACTTACTAAACAATCGAATCCTAGTAGTAACTCTCAAAATCAACAAGATTTCATACCAATTATACCAAACCCTGAACCTAGTAGACTTCAAGAGTTTTCGCTACCTTCAAACGATACTGGAACGCGAAACACTCAGTTACCTTTTTCTTCTAACGAACAAAATCGTTCAAATGATTTTCCCCGGATAGACAAAAATCGAGCAGCTAATATTATTCAAAGCTGGAACATCAGTTTTGATGGTTTGAACTCGAAATTATCAATCAACAATTTTATTTACCGAATTACCGCCTTGACGAAAGACTGTTTGAATGGTGACTTTCAGTTGCTTTGCGACTACATTCACATTGTTTTTACAGACCGTGCAAGAGATTGGTATTGGCGTTACCGAAGAGGAGTCGATCGAATCTCTTGGGAACCCTTCTGTCATGCGTTAAGACAGGAATTCCAAGAATTTAAAACAGATTCTGACATAAAAGAACTGATTTCTGCCAGAAAACAAAAAGTGAATGAACCTTTTGATGAATTTTATAACTCAATCTTGAAACTTTGTGATCGATTGTGTTATCCACTTCTCGAACAGGAGTTAGTTGAAATTCTACACCGAAACGTCAGAGCGGAAATTAAACAACAAACCTTTTACATGACTTTTGCATCTGTTGCACAATTAAGAAACTTTTGTTTGCGTCGAGAGGCTGTATTTGGCAGTACGCCGAATCAAACCCAACCGATTCGACAAAACTTTTTTCGACGACCCATAAATGAAGTAGTTACAGATTCAGATAATCTCGAAGAGGAGTCCATCATCAACCCTGACATAGCTGAGCTAAACAACTTGTTATGTTGGAATTGTAGAGTGGTAGGACATTCTTATAGAGATTGTTTGGCTCCAAGAACAATATTTTGTTACGGTTGCGGAACCGCTAACGTGTACAAACCAAGTTGCCTTAAATGTTTGCATTCGTTAAACGCAAGGAGGAGCGTTGGAGACTTCACCCAACCACGCTCGTCATAAAAGAAAGGGGTGATAATAATAAAAACATTTCTTTAAACAAACTTTCAACTTCTGATCATGCGAAGGAAACGCCAGACGTAGCTTCGAAAGTTACAACCCCTGTTGTTATTCTTCGTAGGTCAAATACACACTCGAATGAACTTAGCGAACCTAAGCTTCATCCGATTATTCCTTATCATACACGATTGAATTCATACAATCGAATTAAAAAAACTTTAGTGAATCCCGTTAGTGAATTAACTTATATTTCAAGTATAACCCGAAGACCAAAGAAAGCTACACAGCGAATGCGATCTTTTTGGAAAATGGTTAGAAAGAATAGAGTTTTCATTAGACACGCAATATCTGGAATTGAAAACCCTTCTCACGATCTCAGACCCTATGCAACTGTGTCTATATTAGACAAGAGTTACAAAGGATTACTGGATAGTGGAGCCTCTATTTCATGCTTTGGTGCCAACGCGGCCAAAGAATTGGTAGACGCAGGACTTGTTAATATTAAACGTTTTACAACTTTTGCACAAACTGCCGATGGCAAATCGCAACAAATTAGAGGTTACATCGAGACAGATATCACTTTTCGAGATGTCACTAAGAAATTAAGAATTTATGTCATACCTACCTTATCTCAAGATTTATATCTTGGAATTGACTTTTGGTCAGCTTTCAAGATAGCCCCGGATGTAATTAGTGGAATATCTTCTCCTTCTGATAATTCTGATTCCGAACCAAATCATCATTGCTTAACTTCAAGTCAGAAACAGAAATTAGATGCAGCTATATCCTTGTTCCCCTCGTTTGCTAGAGAAGGACTTGGTAAAACTAGTGTTGTCGAACACGCTATCGAAATCGAAACAGGTATTAAACCTGTGAAGCAGCGATATTTTCCAATTTCACCGGCTATCGAGAAGCTAGTACATGCTGAAATAGATAGAATGTTATCACTCGGAGTCATTGAAGAATCAATTAGTTCCTGGAGTAGTCCAGTTGTTTTAGTACAAAAACCAGGAAAAGTAAGATTGTGTCTTGACTCGCGGAAGCTCAATAGTGTAACTATAAAGGATGCCTATCCTTTGCCACACATTGAGGGTATTTTAAGCCGTTTGCCTAAAACTGAGTTTATTTCAAGTCTTGACTTGAAAGATGCCTTTTGGCAAATACCACTCAGCGAAGCTTCACGAGACAAAACCGCCTTTACTGTTCCTAACCGGCCTTTATATCATTACAAAGTTATGCCATTCGGCTTATGTAATGCGCCGCAAACCATGTGTCGACTAATGGACCGTGTGATACCACCAGAAATGAAAGAACGCGTTTTCGTCTATTTAGATGACTTACTGTTGCTCTCGTCGAATTTTGAAGACCACCTTCAACTATTAATTGATGTAGCTCAAAGATTGAGGAAATCAGGACTTACCGTAAATATCGAGAAGAGTCGTTTTTGTTTGAAGGAAGTCAAATACCTTGGTTACATTGTAGGTCACGGTACTCTGCGAACCGATCCAGACAAAATCAAAGCTATGACGACATATCCTGTCCCGACGACAGTGAAACAGCTTAGACGTTTTATGGGTATATCGGGTTGGTACCGTAGGTTTATAAAAGATTTTTCCGGAGTATCTGCTCCGATGACGGACCTATTAAAGAAAACTAAAACTTTTAAATGGAATGATCAGGCTCAAGAGTCGTTTGACTTACTGAAAACCAGGTTATCCACAGCTCCTGTATTAGCAAACCCAGATTTCAGTAAACCTTTCGCCATTCAGTGTGATGCAAGTTTATTTGGAGTTGGCGGTGTGCTTACGCAGTTAGATAACGAGCAGAACGAATGTCCAATAGCATACTTTTCCCAAAAGCTTAATTCCACGCAGAGAAAGTATAGCGTTACGGAATTGGAATGTTTAGCGGCTATTCTGTGTCTCAAGAAATTCCGACCATATGTGGAAGGTCAATCTTTTAAAATCATTACCGATCATGCTAGTTTGAAATGGATCATGCAACAGAAAGATCTTTCTGGACGTCTCGCAAGATGGTCACTCAAACTGCAAGGTTACAATTTTACTATCGAACATAGAAAAGGTTCTGATCATATCGTACCGGACGCATTATCACGAGTTGAGGAAAACATTGTTTCCGCTATCGATCATTCTGAACCAGAAGTAGATTTGGAGTCTGAACACTTTGAGTCAGAGCAATACAAAAAACTTCGCATGCATGTAAATGCAAACCAAGCTAGTTTACCCGACCTTAAAGTGGTAGATAAATTCGTGTACCGTAGAACTCAATTTTATGATGGTGATGTCGAAAACGAATCTACCGCATGGAAACTTTGGATACCAGAAGACATGACGTCTAGTCTAATGGAACGTTTTCACAACCCACCGAACTTTTGTCATGCAGGTATAGGCAAAACTCTCGAGAGGTTGAGGAGGCATTTTTATTGGCCTAAGATGGTAGTTGACGTCAAGAACTTTATAAATAAGTGTGAGACCTGTAAACAAATTAAAGCACCGAATAAAGTTTTACGAGCTCCCATGATCAATCAGCCGAAATCCAGCAGGACATTTCAAAAATTGTACATGGATCTATTAGGACCGTATCCGCGGTCGAGATCAGGTAACATTGGTATTTTCATTGTTCTAGACCACTTATCAAAATTCCCTCTATTGAAACCTATACGTAAGCTATGCGCTAGCAATATTATTAAGTTTTTGAAAGACAGTGTATTTACCATCTTTGGTGTACCAGAAAACATTGTCACGGACAATGGCGTTCAATTCAAGGGAGAATTGTTTAATAATTTTCTTAAACAGTATGGTATTCATCATACATACACTGCTGTCTATTCACCTCAAAGTAATGCATCTGAGAGGGTGAATCGTTCTATCGTCTCAGGAATTCGAGCGTATTTGAAAACCGAACAAAATCGTTGGGATGAGTGTATTCCGGATATTGCATCCGCATTGCGCAGTTCATGTCACCAATCACTTGGCTTTTCACCATATTTTACGTTATTCGGCCAAGAAATGATAACACACGCTTCAACGTATAAACTATTTAGAAACCTTAACGCATTAGAAACAGGAGAAATGGTTATACATCCTAAAGATAAACTTCAACTAGTTAGAAACGAAGTACAAAAACATATAACTAAAGCTTTCGACAGTAGTGCTAAGAGATATAACACTCGCAGTACTAATGTGAATTTATGTCCCGGACAGACCGTATTTCGCCGCTCGTTTGCACAAAGCGACGCGAAGAAACATTTTAACGCTAAGTTAGCACCCAAATTTTTAAAAGCTACAGTAGTAGAGAAAGTAGGCAACAATTGTTACAAACTTGAAGACGAGTTTGGTAAAACCATGTTGTACCACAGCAAAGATATACGAACTTGAGCCAATTTTGTTTTTCTTCTTCTTCCCAGCCTTGTGTTTCCATATGTCCTTAAGCACATATCCTCACAAGCCTGTGTTGTACTATGCATCCTACCTCGTATTTCTTCTAAAAGAAAAAAAAAATAATTAACAAATACAAAACAATATAGTTCTTCCATTTTTGGAATGAATTTTTTTTTTTTGTCACATGGCAACCCTACCTGCATGGAAAGCCACATACCCCAATTGTTAGCAAACGCAAATATGATCAACAGCCAGCATTTATAATTCTCGTTGTGTTTACACGCACACAAGCATTTGGTGAGGTACTTCGTATAGTTACACCACAAAACGATATTCGCCGCGAATTATCGCTCTCACTGTATAACAGTTGAGATCTGTGTGTTGAGAGATCTGAGAGTTGAACTATGGTGGTAGTGTTGTCTAGTGAGAGTCGCATTGATGCGAAGCCGATCGCTATCTCTTTCTTACGCATGCTCAGCATAGGTACATTAAAACCTTGCCGCTCTGCGACGGAATAAATCTTCCTGTACTTAGTTGCAAGTATGAGTGACGCCAAATATTTTTTTTTTTTGTAGCAAGAGTAAGAGGAAGCGATTGTGCAGAAGGCACCCCAAGTATTCCAATAGGAGATTATGCGAGTGTAAGAAGACCAGGTTATATGGAATAGGAAATTTATGGTGTACGTGACACTCATGTCCAAAGCGTAGTAGCGCGAGGAAAAAGAGTCAGTTGGTTTCCAACCAGCACAGGAATCAGTTGTGGAGGACGGTGTTCCCCAACGAACATTTTTTTTGTATTTCTGCTGCCATTGCAGTCAAGTTTTTCTTTTCATTTTCCCATGTGGAAATATAAGTACATCAAAATTGATGCGGGTTTTTTTTTTTCGCTCAAAAGTAAGAGCAAACATTTATTCAGTGCATTTTTTCTGTCTTTAAAATAAATTCAAGAAGCAGATCAATTACAACGGAAGTTTCCAATTGGAACCGGAAAAAAAAAAAAAAGAAAATCCCCACGAGGTAAGGGAGTGTTAATTTCTTTATATATATATATATATCTAGAACTAGACTCACACGTGTTCTTGTGTGTTTCTAGGGTCCAAGTGCAGGGCAGATTTGTATGCCGAAATCCAAGTGCAGGGCAGATTTGTATGCCGAAATCCAAGTGCAGGGCAGATTTGTATGCCGAAATCCAAGTGCAGGGCAGATTTGTATGCCGAAATCCAAGTGCAGGGCAGATTTGTATGCCGAAATCCAAGTGCAGGGCAGATTTGTATGCCGAAATCCAAGTGCAGGGCAGATTTGTATGCCGAAATCCAAGTGCAGGGCAGATTTGTATGCCGAAATCCAAGTGCAGGGCAGATTTGTATGCCGAAATCCAAGTGCAGGGCAGATTTGTATGCCGAAATCCAAGTGCAGGGCAGATTTGTATGCCGAAATCCAAGTGCAGGACAGATTTTGAAGCCGAATCCCTAGGCTGGGTAAATTAATTTCATGTGGAATGAGCCATAATTGTCCCGAAGTACTATTGGCGAGTCGCAGCTCCACGCACCGAAGAATGCACATCTCTACCCCCAATCATCAGACCCGGTTGCAGTCATTTTTTTTTGTCTCGTGCGGATCCCAACGCTTCAAATACTTTATTTGGTGTTGCCCACGGAAAAATAGTGTCTCAAGCACCAAATTTTTATATATATAACTTACGTTATCTATCACACCTGTACCGTTCTTCTTTTTCTTTTGTACCCGGATGTACCGTTCTTCTTTTTCTTTTGTACCCGGTTGTACCGTTCGTGCGCAGTGTTGGCAGTTTCACCGGACTATGTTACCGTTAATGTAACCCCACGTTGTCATGAAACCAACTCACTACAATTGTACTTACTATAAGTAGATTTAAATTTCACGTTGATCAAATGATCTATAGTCTCTTAGAGAAGTAACTAAGTTAAGTATTAAATATCGTATCTCTCACTTTCGTAATGTTAAGATCGTAAAGATTTTCGTTGTTGGTTATTAAGAATTTAAATTTTTTTTTTTTTTTCTTTGCCTTGAATTTTGTACGTTTAACGTAAGGAAAATTTATACCTAAGATCTCGAGATACAATCATCACTTGTTGAAGTGGATGTATCGACACATTTTTTTTTATATTCTTGTCACTCGGGCATTCTAACTAATGTTTAGCATGACCGTATGTATATATATATATGCAGGATTGATTAATTAATGCCTCTCTAGCAAAACCTACGTACATCCTCGACGGCAGGCCTTCCTTCGGCGGAGTCTTCGTAATTGGTGAGTAAATTTTTCTGGTTTTTCTCTATACATCTATATATATATACATACATTTACTATATATATACATTTACTATATATAGACATATACTATAGAGATTCTTTTCCTTTCTTGAATGCTAACGAGATTAGATATTAAGTAATGATCATAAAAATTATTGAATGTCGTTCCATGTTTACAATACCCTATTGTAACTCTCTTTCTTTTGCGATGAATTAATATTAAATATAAGTATATAATGAAATAAATATTCCCTTATTGAGGTAATGAAGTAAGACAAGCAACGAGTTTTTGAAATTAAAGGGGCCATTCTCTAAAGTTCTCTCTTGATTCCCTCGGAATGTGCCATGGTAGGGCGGGTTAGATAACACTTCCATCTTTGGTTATCATATCTCTTACAAGTAATACCAGGATCAGCGCACTCTTTCCTATCTTCTCTTCTTTTCCCATCGAGCATATTTTATTTTTGTTTCGGGTATAAATTCTGCAAAAACCCACCCCCCAGACTGAAGCAGCCGTAGATTGCCAGGTGCTCGAGACCCGCAGATTATTTTATGGGATATTTTCATTATCTTCCCAGCCCGTCGTTACAAATCACAGAATGGGTTATAAATACATGAGTTTCAATCGAAAGTTGTTTCCGATTCTAATTTCAAATGTTACTCTGTATAACTTTCGAATCGAAAGGCTGTGTTCTTAGCACCTTGCTATTTATATTCGGCCTTACCAATAATCAACTTTAGTCTGGCAGTTTACGGAAAGACTCCAGACTTTCCAAAATCGCTTTACCAATAAACAAATATAGTTGCCAGAATATCGCTAACTGTAGGGTTAAATGTTAGTGGTGAGAAAGTCAAGTTTATCTCGGGCATTTGCTAAGTAAATTCTCCCTTAATGTCATTTTGAAGACGAGTGTTGCCCGACCGTCCACAATCACGGTATTATAACGGGTGATTTTTTAGCTGGTTTGGTTTTGGCAACACTGGTTTTGTAACGAAGTGTTTTCGTTACAAACACAGTCACAGTCCCTCAACCCCGCCGTCCACCCCGCTACGGACTACTACGCTAAGCCAACGCCACTCACCATACACTCCGCACCACTACTACGCTCAGCCAGCGCCACTCACACTCACCATACACTCCGCACCACTACTACGCTAAGCCAAAGCAACCCACCACACAACCGAGCTACCGCTACCCACCGCTCAGCGACGAAACTCACCACGCGCCAATACCACTGCCGATCAACACACCCACACACACCTAACCACCGCCCAGCGACGAATCTCAGCATACACAACAATCCACCATACCATCCCACCGCAGCGCAGGGCCAACCTACCACACGACCACAGCCCGATCAAATCGACGGCCAGCAGGTCAGTCGAGTGGTGGCCACCGGACCATACGCACGGAAGCTGGATCCAGCTACGTGTGTGGAGCAGAAGCGCTCTGGTGGTAATCATCGGACTCGGTAGCAAGAGTGGGCAAGTGGGGACACAGGGTGCGCAGTTTATTGCGGCCCAGGTAACCGTCCCTCGGTAGTGGCAGTAGTAGTAGTAGTAGTAGTGGTAGTGATAGCGGTAGAAGTAGACGAACTAATAAAATCATTAGCATGCCCCACAGAAGTCAACAACAACAACAATCAACAGCAACAATCAACAACAACAGCAGCAGATGGCGACGACAGAAACAGCAGCCACAGCGACAGGAAGAACAACTATAAAAGGCAGATCCACCTTAGACCGGAGTCAGTCATCAGAGCACAGCCGCGCGTATCAGCACCACAGAGTGTAATTTAGTTAGGAGTATTATTCAATAAATAAAGACTGGAATTTAATTGAATCGTGGGTTTTATTTCACTTTCCCCTTTCGCTTTTAGTTTTTCCGCTTTTGGACCCGGACATCCCCGCTCAGCCTACCCCGGCTGAAAACCCTCGTTATATATGGCGCCCGAGCAGGGACAACAATAATTAAAAGTAAAGCTACGACATCGAAGACCGTGAATGGGGAAATCGTGGATCTACAATCTCAACAAGGAAGAGATCAAAGCGGTGCTGGAGGAGCTGCAGGCGAATACCACCGGGACCGTAGACGAACTCAGGAAGAGACTTTCCACTTACATCGACAGCGCACCAGGAGGCGAGGGAAAACTCCAAGAACTGGAGACCCGGTACCACAAGTCGACACATACAAACGAACGCAATACAGCAGGGGAAACTACAGTAAGACCGACCAATTCACCACCCTTAACGGAGCAGCAAACCGCAAGTAACAGAACTCTTACGTGGGAAACGATCGCAAAGGAACAGAAGCGCACCAAAGCCGAAGAAACCCAACGGTCAACCGAGACGTACGAGAATCTAGCGGGATCCCGAGACCAGACGACGATAATACCACAGAAAGCACCAACAACTATGGAGGAAAAATCAGAAGACAACCTCAGAGACCTGGCGGAGACGTCGAACGAAGAACCCATACCACCGAAGACAATCGAACTAGAGATCAGTGATGCCGAGGTCTGCGACAAAGTCCGCAAATGGGGAATCCGCTACGACGGTGGGAGGGATCCCCTTGGGTTCTTAGAACGCATCGAAGAACTCGCCAATTGCTACTGCCTCCCCCTCGACCGAATAACCCGGACCCTACCGGAACTACTCAAAGACAAAGCTCTGTCTTGGTATCGCAACAATCAGGGTGACTGGACGAGCTGGAAGGATTTCAAGCAAGACTTTCATTTGTACTTCCTACCTCCACGATATTTTGAGCGACTGGAGGACAACATTCGCCGGCGCATACAGAACCCCAGGGAAAAATTTACGGAGTACGTCACCGCAATTCAATCCCTGATGCGGTCAGCCAAGGATCAGGACAAGGAACAGAAGCTGGAGCGAATCTACACCAACTGTCGTCCCGAATATAAACTGTACATACGAAGAAGGGATTTTACAACGCTTCGAGATCTCATTCTCCTCGCCGAAGAGTACGAGTGCATCCGCACCGACGAACGGCCAACCCGTGTAGCCACCATGCAAGGAGCCACCAGGAGACCGAGCCCACAAGTGTCCACGACTCAGCACTGGTCTGATCCCGAGCATCATGATCAGGAACCTGCGGAGCAAAGGAGATCCGAGCTAAGAAACCTATGCTGGAGATTCGGACAAGAAGGCCACTTGCGGCAAAACTGCCAGAATCCCCAAGTACTTTTCTGTTGGGACTGCGGACGACCAGACGTTCGTACTAGAGATTGCTGCCGACGCCGAGAGGGAAACGAGAGGCGAGTTCCCGACAACGGGGGCCACGACGAACTCGCATAATCTCCCCCATCACTGGCCCCGCACCGCTATTCATCAACGACGACAACCGCATGTATGCCCGAATCACCATCAGAGACGAGACCTATGAAGCACTCATCGACACCGGAGCAACAAGATCCTTCATCGATGCTGACACCGCCGAGCGAATGACACACACTGTATCCCCGAGGACCAGCGACGTGCCATATACCCGCCTAGCAGATGGAAGCAATGTGCTAATCCAAGGTAGCACCATCATCAATATCCATTTTGATCATCAGTCATACCGACATGAGTTCTTAGTCATGCCACGAATGACCAATTCCATCATTCTTGGGATGGACCTCCTCGTACGAGTGGGAATTACCCTACGTCTCGACGCCAGCGTCCTCGAGATCCCGAAGCAGAGAATTATCGAAGAAGCGTCCATTGCCACCGCCGGTACGGTGACGAACGAGCTAAAGCCGACCGGCACCCCAGCCAGAAGCCCCCTGGACCAGCCCAGGGGAAACCCAAGACCAACAAACATCGCGCCAGCCCACCCGATAGCCACCGCTTCCGCGCCAGCGACAACAACACGTCCAACTTCTACACCGCCAAACGATAACATCGCTAAAACTCAAACGGGACCTTCCCGAAGGAGACCAACGACGGAAACTACAGCCCACGAAAGACGGGCGATCGACGAATTTCTAGTCTCCGAGTTACCAAGGTACGAGCACCTACAAGGAGCTACCCATATCAATGAACATAGCATCAGGATGAAAGACAATCACCCCGTCAAGCAGCGATACTTCCCGCGAAATCCAGCCATGCAATACGATGACAAGGTGAGGTATCGACGAGAGAAATTCAATGTCCTAGCAGACGCGTCACTGAGACAACCACTCCAAAGACCGGACGAACTCCACACCATTGATCTACCACCGAACCGAGGCGACTGGTGCAGCAAGAAGAAGACAGCCGTGATGAAAGAACCGTCGAGATTCCCGGATTACCGAATGAAAAACGGTAACTTGTACCGGCACATCCACGACAGCACCGCATACCTCAACGAAGACCACATCCCATGGAAGCTCTGCGTCGCCGAAGACCAACGACAGCGGGTGCTAAGAGAGTGTCACGATGAGCCAACAGCGGGTCATCTTGGAATCAACAAAACCATCGCTAGGATCGCCAAATGCTACTATTGGCCAGGCATGTTCCGGGACGTAACTAAGTATGTACGTCGCTGCATGTCTTGTCGACGGTACAAACCGCAGCAACGCCGTAACTTACGCCATCGAAGGGTCTACAAAGAACGACCGCAGACGCGTAAAGGTTCCCACACCCGCCAGACCGGCAAGTGCAATTATCTCCAGTCGAGGGGACATGGAGCTCCGATGGCAGACCCACCGATAGCGCTTCGCCGCGCCGTCCAACCAAACGCCGCAGCTTCCGTCATCGAAGTAAGGGGGGGATGTAACGAAGTGTTTTCGTTACAAACACAGTCACAGTCCCTCAACCCCGCCGTCCACCCCGCTACGGACTACTACGCTAAGCCAATGCCACTCACCATACACTCCGCACCACTACTACGCTCAGCCAGCGCCACTCACACTCACCATACACTCCGCACCACTACTACGCTAAGCCAACGCAACCCACCACACAACCGAGCTACCGCTACCCACCGCTCAGCGACGAAACTCACCACGCGCCAATACCACTGCCGATCAACACACCCACACACACCTAACCACCGCCCAGCGACGAATCTCAGCATACGCAACAATCCACCATACCATCCCACCGCAGCGCAGGGCCAACCTACCACACGACCACAGCCCGATCAAATCGACAGCCAGCAGGTCAGTCGAGTGGTGGCCACCGGACCATACGCACGGAAGCTGGATCCAGCTACGTGTGTGGAGCAGAAGCGCTCTGGTGGTAATCATCGGACTCGGTAGCAAGAGTGGGCAAGTGGGGACACAGGGTGCGCAGTTTATTGCGGCCCAGGTAACCGTCCCTCGGTAGTGGCAGTAGTAGTAGTAGTAGTAGTGGTAGTGATAGCGGTAGAAGTAGACGAACTAATAAAATCATTAGCATGCCCCACAGAAGTCCATAACAACAACAATCAACAACAACAGCAGCAGATGGCGACGACAGAAACAGCAGCCACAGCGACAGGAAGAACAACTATAAAAGGCAGATCCACCTTAGACCGGAGTCAGTCATCAGAGCACAGCCGCGCGTATCAGCACCACAGAGTGTAATTTAGTTAGGAGTATAATTCAATAAATAAAGACTGGAATTTAATTGAATCGTGGGTTTTATTTCACTTTCCCCTTTCGCTTTTAGTTTTTCCGCTTTTGGACCCGGACATCCCCGCTCAGCCTACCCCGGCTGAAAACCCTCGTTATAGTTTTGACAGCTGACGTGTGTTTAGTACCTTGTGTCACTGTCAAACAGCTTCAGTTTGGTTTGCAATTTAACCATGGATCGTCTTACAAATGAACAACGCTTGCAAATTATTGAATTTTACTATCAAAATTCGTGCTCGGTTCGAAATGTTCATCGCGCGCTGCTTCCATTTTATGATCGGCATTCTCGACCTTCTGAGCAGTCTATTCGGAAGATTGTGACCAAATTTCGCACCAAATTTACTTTGTTGGACATTAAACCACCAACACGTTTACGTACTGTGCGTAGTGAAGAAAATATTGCGGCCGTATCAGCTAGTGTGACAGAAGAACGCGAAATGTCGATTCGGCGCCGTTCCCAGCAGTTAGGCCTTTGTTACAGCACTACGTGGAAAATTTTGCGGAAGGATTTGTGCGTAAAGCCTTTTAAGATACAGCTTGTGCAAGAACTAAAGCCAGCCGACCTACCACAACGCCGAATTTTTGGTGAATGGGCTCTTGGAAAGCTGGCCGAGGATCCGCTTTTTTATCGAAAAATTGTGTTCAGCGATGAGGCTCATTTTGGGTTGAATGGGTACGTAAATAAGCAAAATTGCCGCATTTGGAGTGAAGATCAGCCAGAAGCATTGCAACAGCTACCAATGCATCCCGAAAAAGCCACTGTTTGGTGCGGTTTATGGGCCGGCGGCATTATTGGGCCATATTTCTTCAAAGATGATGCGAATCGCAGCGTTACTGTCAATGGTGAACGCTACCGAGCGATGATAACAAACTTTTTTTTGCCCGAAATGGAAGTTCAGCACGCGAAACAATGGCGCAATTGCGAGGCGAGTTTGGTGAACAGTTAATTTCACGTTTCGGGCCGGTCAATTGGCCGCCTAGATCGTGCGATTTGACACCATTAGATTATTTTTTGTGGGGATATGTCAAGGCTAATGTGTATAGGGACAAGCCCGCTTCGATTGACGCACTGGAAGCCAACATCCATGCATTCATTCGTGAGATACCGGCCGATATGTGTGAAAGAGTATGCCAAAATTGGACTCAGCGGATGGACTACCTGAGACGCAGCCGCGGTCAACATTTGCATGAAATTATCTTTAAACATTAAATTGCAAGGTTCAAACTATTGATTCAAATATATATTTCATTCATTTTTTCGAATTTTTTGTGTTTTTTTTTTTAAAAAGTTCTAAACCTCTTAAAAAATCACCCGTTATTTCGTAATAGGGGCGAATTTAAATACGCTGTTGTTCGGCCTGGGCGTTTAGAATTATAAATTAATTTTAGTAAATTATAAATGTCTTCTAATTTTATTCGTTGTAATAAAACAGTGCTAATAGTTTTTAAGTCTAACAAACACAAATTTGTACAAATGTATGCACAAAATTGAAAAATGTTCCAATTGTGTTTTATTTCTAACTAGCTGACCCGTGCTCGCCTTGCTTCGCCAGAGTTCCACTTCTCAGATTTAAAATAAAATAATTAGCGTTATACAAAAAGATGCTTACCCGAAAAAAGAGAAGAAAAACTGCCAGTAATGCGAGAAACAGATTAACACAGCGACTCTATCAGCAACAGCAAAAGCGAATTTAGGATTAGTTCTAACTAACTAACTAACTAACTTCTATTATTCCCTTTTAATCTCATTTACATTCCACTTGTTATTGGTAGTTGTTACAATTTATACCCCATCCCTCTCAATCCCATAACCTATATGCGCCATACTCGCTCACTTACTACTCAAACACAAACATCCTCAAGTTCAAATTAAAAAAAAAAAAAAAAAAACAGAAAGCAAAACATAAAGCAAAAAAGGTGCAATTGCACAAACAGGTTTTGACATGCACATGAATCACTATGAAATCAGAATCACTATAACGCATTTTAAATCACAATTACAACTGAGTGTGACTCCCTCTCAATCTCAATTACAGACCTATCTCTCTCAATCCCATGTTCCATGCATCTCATTTACTCTACTACTCAACTCATTATTCATTAATGCGAGAAACAGATTAACACAGCAACAGCAACATTGTGATAAACATATCACAACACAAAGCCTAAAAGCAAAAGGTGCATAAAAAAAGAGAAAGAAAAAGCGCACCGCAGAAAGTGTACAGAGAGAGAAACAGGTTTTGCCGCACACACACACAAAATTTCCTCCACTCAACGCTGGAAAAATCCAACGATCTAGCTTCAATCGAACATTTTGCTTTTTTCAATTGTATTAAATTTATAGTTTATTGCTTATTGTTCGACTTCAGAATAACGTACAAAGATGATTTATATCTTAAAATCTTTGTACATAATTGAACTTTGTATTAAAAAAAATCCCATTTCATTTGGATGAGTGATTCCGAAGCTAGGAGCTAGAAGGCATCCGAGAATTACAACTTTTCTTAGATATCAGCTTAGATTTCCACTTCCGGACAGCGAATAACGGTAAAACATATCCTATGTTCAAATCTAAACAATTTCCTATGCAACTGTGAAAACCGAAATCAAATTCGTGCAGTACTTTTTGAATCTATTCTTGTCTCACAGATTACAGCCGGAAAAAAAGCTACAGTTTTATTATAGTAAGGATGTTGTTCTCTCTGTGTTTTCTCTGTTTTATCTTGTTTAACCGCTAGTTCTGCCTTTGAATTGGTTGTCCTTTTAAATTAGTTTGCAAGCTATGAACGGATGTTTAAAATAAAATATTTTAAAACTTCGTTTTATCGCATTTCTTTCTAAATTCAAAATCTACTGCAAAAAAAAAGTGAATCTGCTGCACTTTTTTTTAAAGATCTACTGCGAAATTTTATAACTGAAGTCCGAACCCTGTTACCTACCTATCTAATAAAATAAGAAAACAACCAACAAGACTTTTGATAAAAGATAAAGTTTTGTTCGACCCAGTCGTGCACTTTATTTTTATAGCCAAGTGAAAATCGTTGATAGACATCGCATGCGAGCTTTGCGATAGTGTGAGAAACACCCAAATAAACACACCACGGAAAGGCTGGGTGTTACCATCCTACCTTCCAATTATCGCACCTTGTACTTATATTGTTATAAAGAACTGACTTTGGTTTGTTATCTTTTTTTTTTTGATAATGAATTTATCACTTTGTTCGTGTGATTATGTTTCAATTTTTAGATAGATGTAGATCGGCATTACGTACATACCACGGCTTATCTATATTTGCAGCACTTGAGTAATACGAACTATCTACCGTCCAGCAGAGGGCGCAGACCGCACTTGATGGTCGGTTAAAATACGGAGTTGCCTATAACGTGTTTCAACCCATTTTTGCTATTATACGTCACATGGATATGCCAACACTATATATATTTGGGTAGGGGACAATACATAGAAGTGCACAATAAATTTAAGCGAATTGGATGAAATTACAACAACATTGCACCTACGTGAAGTTAGCTCGTACTTTTTCTAGAATGAAAAACGTGAAATGCAGTTCGATAGAAAATCGTTTGTAGTTGTTTGCAGTGAAATTCTGTTCGTTTGTAGTTCAACCGTTAGAAAGTTAGAACCATTTGAAAAAAAATCAAAAAATCGCAATCCTTTAAAACCGTGCTATCTCTGAAACCGCTGCAAGCAAAGTGATAAAATTTCTAAAATCTATTTTCGAAAGTGTTCGAATTTACTAATCTAATAAAATTCAAAATGTACCAATCGGCCTAGTGGTTCATGATTTATATGAAATTTAAGCAAAATTTTGGCTTCTAACTTAAGGTCCTCATAACTCAACAACTGTTGACCTATAAACGATAAAACTTTGCATATCTATTCTATTCACCCTTTTCTACCTGTGATATAAAATAGAAGACAGCCCGAATTACTGGACACTTTTTATTCGCAATTTAAAGAAGCTTGAAATGGTTTCGATTATGCCTATTTTTAAGCGCTCCGATATTTCCCCTTCATTTCCCCTTAAAAAATGAACTTATAGAATAAATTGGTCCAATTTCGACCACGGGGCGACCCCTTTAACAATATTGCGTAATACTTTCTTTTAAAAGCATTGTATGCTTTAAAGGTTTGTCTTCCTTGTACACCCCACAGCTGGAGGCCATACGTCCAGATTGGTTTTAATATTTGCTTTTAGAGAAGCAGCTTATTGTAAATTGAGAGACACAAATACCTCCCTATGGGCCAATATATTTTACTATATCTTATATTTAATTCGTCGCGTTTTTTCTTGACATGAGCTTTCCAGCGAAACCTTGCGTCCAGAGTCAAGGCTAAGTACTTAGCCGAGTTCGAATGTAGAACTACTTTATTATTTATGTGCACTGGTTGTAGGTTTTTATTGGCAAAGTTAACATGAACCGATTTCAATTCATTTCATTTTATTTGCCATTTTTTGGTCTATTTAGATATATCGTTTGCAGTTTTTTTGCAACTTCCTGTATTGTTTTTCACACCGCAAGTACAGCAGTGTCGTCTGATAAAGTAGCAACAGTGGTTTCGTCAATTTGTGGTTCGTATATTGGAGGAACAGCACAAGCCCCAACACACTACCTTGCGGCTCTCCAGCTTTGATAGCTTTCAAAGCGTAATACTCATCTTCTTGCTTAATACTTAATAATCGTTGCATTATATACGACTCTAGTATTTCTGAATGCTGTTTTTGAAAATATTTTTGTAGCTTGCGGACTAGTCCTTTGTGCCACAAAAGCCTGTGCTATGTCGAGGAAAATACTTGTAGAGCTTTTTCTATTATATCAGTTACTCTGTGTACCTGATCTAGAGTTGAGTATTTATTTCTAAATCCATCTTAAAGATAATATAAGTATTCTAATAAGATCCCGTACTTAGTTTTTCTCAAAAAAATGGAATTTCTCAAAGGGTCCTTTAAAAAGAAAAACAGGTATCGAAACAGTAGGTATCACATTATTGAGTGGGGAAGCGAGGAGTAACAGCGATTCTCGCTTTGGGGTTCCTACCACAGTGACTGTGCTACGAGTTTTTGTTAAGAGTTATTCTCTCAAAACAGTAATTATGTTTTCAACTTTTACATTAAGTGTCATATTAAAAAAAACCTACCATTTAATAAAAACAAAACAGTTATTTTATATTTTATCTGTAGGTATAGATTGCATAAAAATGTTCTTTCTAAAAAATAATTAACACGTCATTTACATTAAACATTTTCACAGTTTGCTATAAATCTTAAAAACATCGTGCATCGTGACGAAGTACTTAGAAAAAGCACTAAATCGATGTTTTTGAAAATTGCACTTAAAAATGAATTGTTACGTCCTTATTCTCAATTGATAAATGGGCTTTGGTAAATGGATTAGTCCTAAATCCAACTAAATGCCAAGTCGTTCCTATTTCAAACAGGATCTACGAGCTTTCTTCTATGCCTGACATCTTATTATCTGGTGCGAAGATGATGTTTGTCGAAGTTGCTACTAGCCTCGGTTTTGTAATAAACCGTAACCTATTATGCTACAATCACATCAATGTTGTAATATGAAGAATGTATGGTTGCCTGAGAAAGTTATGGATTTCAGCTAGTTTTACACCGCTCGATACACGGCGTCGACTAGTACAGGGTGCGCCAGAGAAACTTACTTATTTGAAAGGTCAATAAAAACAAAAGTACTTCAATTATTGTTTTATTTTTTTTTTTTTATTTGAGAATACAATATCCCATTTTTTTTTTCATACAGTCTTGAAAATGACATCGGGTAAATGGCGACCCCCATTGCGTATACACTGATGAAGTCGATTTTTGAAACTCGTATCCACTCTTTGCAGCATATCACATGCATTTTGACGGGCAACAAAATCGCGTTCATTTAATTCTTGCACAACAGCCAATTTATAGGGATGAAAGTGAAGGTCTTCATGGAGAATTCGTCGAACAGTGGTTTCAGAAATTCCCATAGCAGCTGCGTGTTTGCGAGCCGAACGCCGGGGAGAACGCACAACTGACTGCCTCACTCTTTCGACATTTTCCGGAGTTCTGATGGTCCGTTGAAGTCCATTTCTGGGTTTAGCGACACTTCCACACTCCAGAAATGAGTTAACCCACGACAGAATCGAATTACGGCCAGGAACGAGTCTGTGAGGAGGAATTTCAAAGCGAGCGCGGAAGACACGTTGCGTAGCAACAATTGAGCGACCGGTAGAAAAGAAGGTCTCGACTGCGAAGGCACGCTGCTCTCTAGACCAGAGCATGATGGCAACTGACTGGTAGGAGCAACAAATGTGGGAACTTCCCCCTCCAGATGCGCCCCCTCTCGCCCCTCTACCCGCCCAACTCATCGCGCGGGAATTTTTTCAAATAAGTAAGTTTCTCTGCCGCACCCTGTACTTACGCTTATTTTGCCTATAGTTGACTACTCTGAGGTCGTTTATAGTAATCTGGATTCACTCTTATACCACAAATTACAAGTGGCTTTTAATGGTGCTGTGAGATACATTAACCAGATACGCAGACACCCAGAGAATATCTTTGTATGTAAAGAGCGTCTTAGGTTGTACTTTACAGCAGCACCGAAATATTCGAAACTAACGGGTGATTTTTTAAGAGGTTTAGAACTTTAAAAAAAAAAAAAACACAAAAAATTCGAAAAAATTAATGAAATATTTATTTGAATCGATAGTTTGAACCTTGCAATTTAATGTTTAAAGATAATTTCATGCAAATGTTGACCGCGGCTGCATCTCAGGTAGTCCATCCGCTGAGTCCAATTTTGGCATACTCTTTCACACATATCGGCCGGTATCTCACGAATGAATGCATGGATGTTGGCTTCCAGTGCGTCAATCGAAGCGGGCTTGTCAATATACACATTAGCCTTGACATACCCCCACAAAAAATAATCTAATGGTGTCAAATCGCACGATCTAGGCGGCCAATTGACCGGCCCGAAACGTGAAATTAACTGTTCACCAAACTCGCCTCGCAATTGCGCCATTGTTTCGCGTGCTGTGTGGCATGTGGCACCGTCTTGTTGAAACCACATATCATGCAAGTCAAGAACTTCCATTTCGGGCAAAAAAAAAGTTTGTTATCATCGCTCGGTAGCGTTCACCATTGACAGTAACGCTGCGATTCGCATCATCTTTGAAGAAATATGGCCCAATAATGCCGCCGGCCCATAAACCGCACCAAACAGTGGCTTTTTCGGGATGCATTGGTAGCTGTTGCAATGCTTCTGGCTGATCTTCACTCCAAATGCGGCAATTTTGCTTATTTACGTACCCATTCAACCCAAAATGAGCCTCATCGCTGAACACAATTTTTCGATAAAAAAGCGGATCCTCGGCCAGCTTTCCAAGAGCCCATTCACCAAAAATTCGGCGTTGTGGTAGGTCGGCTGGCTTTAGTTCTTGCACAAGCTGTATCTTAAAAGGCTTTACGCACAAATCCTTCCGCAAAATTGTCCACGTAGTGCTGTAACAAAGGCCTAACTGCTGGGAACGGCGCCGAATCGACATTTCGCGGTCTTCTGTAACACTAGCTGATACGGCCGCAATATTTTCTTCACCACGCACAGTACGTAAACGTGTTGGTGGTTTAATGTCCAACAAAGTAAATTTGGTGCGAAATTTGGTCACAATCTTCCGAATAGACTGCTCAGAAGGTCGAGAATGCCGATCAAAAAATGGAAGCAGCGCGCGATGAACATTTCGAACCGAGCACGAATTTTGATAGTAAAATTCAATAATTTGCAAGCGTTGTTCATTTGTAAGACGATCCATGGTTAAATTGAAAACCAAACTGAAGCTGCTTGGTAGTGACACAAGGTACTAAACACACGTCAGCTGTCAAAACCAGTGTTGCCAAAACCAAACCAGCTAAAAAATCACCCGTTATATGTTTCTTCACAAAATCATTAGAACCCAGTCACCGTCTTATCTCTACTCCAAGCTCCAACATGGTAACTTATTCATACAACTATTTAAATTCGTCCCAGCTATTTTTCATTCATGCAATTCAACTGAATACCAAGCCTTCACACATTAAACGTATATTAAATATTAAAAACTTCAAAACTTCACTTTTAAACTATTACGCATTGCAACAATAGTTAGTTTCTTTCTTTTATTTCTCTCTTCTCTTCTTTCTCTCTTCTCTTGTTTTTCTCTTATCATCTATTTTTCTATAGTCTAAATATTGGTATATATTATTTAATTCTGTTTTTTTTTATCCTCTTTTTTCTAATTTTTCATAAAATGTCAAACATTATGACCATTCTCTATAACATGAGTTATTCGTTTTTTGCTTACACACATAATTCTTTCCACCATAAGCTGTACTATAAAAGACCAAGTCTTAATGTATACGGTGACCATCCGTTCATTATTATAATGAACTGTTCAAAGTAGATGTTCATTATGAATTATTTTGTATTCAAAAACATAAAAATGTTCATTACTTCAAAAGCTGTTCATTATTTGTTCAGTGTTTTATTAAATATTGTTGAAAGAAAAACTAACCAAACCAAAATTCTTTAAACAAAACGATAATGCAAACGTGCCCTAATTTACTGAATGTGCAAAAATGGTAATATAGTGCAAATATTTCATTTCGGAACACTCACAACATCATTCTCGGAACTCACCTTATGTCAAAACGTCAAAATCGAGCAGTCAGATAATAATCAATCAATCAAAGCTTTTCAAAACTCGAAGACAAACTTTTGTTCCGCTGTGGTAAACATTAAAATTGATAAATTTTATTTGATATTATTTATAAATAACTAGCTGACCCGGCGAACTTTGTTTCGCCCATATTCGTTAATGTAATACTCAGCATGCACTATGCACATGTCCTTTACGATTACGATACACGATGTATAAAGCGGAAGTTCATACATTTGACTTTAGGAGAAACATGGGAATTCAATATTTATTCCACAAAATTCCAGCGATAGTCCTTGAGACTTATTAATTGTCATAGCGAAACGGGAAATTGCTACGCTTTAATACGAATAGAGTCGTTAGGGGCAAGTGTGCGCACTTTCGACTTTGAAACATGATTCCAAGCGAAATATAGAAGATATATTACAGGACTTTATTAAATTATAAAGCTGCATATTTGGCTATTTATTTAAAAGAGTAAAACAATATATTTTGTTTAATTTACTTACATTTTTATTGAAAAAACCAAAGCAAGTCAGATTGCGCACACTTGCCCCTATCTGTGGGTAAGTGTACGCATGATTTGGGGTAAATGTGCGAATGTCCAGCGTTTTTTAACTAAAACACTTATATTACAAGTTTGTATTATTAACTCTTTTATTTTCCGAAATAATAGTAGTATATTTCATAGATAAACCACAAAATCAAATTTCATATAGTTTTTACGGAAAATAGATTTTTTTTAACACATTAAAAATTCTTGAAACGCAGTAAAAAAAATATTAATCATCTTTGAGAAAACTTTAAGTAACTAAATAATAATAAATAAATAAATAGTTGGCGCAACAGGTCCGGAATGACCCTAGGCCTAGCTTCTCACAACCATTCGTTTTGTGTGAGTTTTCATTTTTGGAACGAATGGAAGGGATCTACAATTTTATGCCGACTCCAAACGGCTAATTGAGAAGCTCTTTCAAGACAGCCATACTCTCGGATGTTTGTCAGACGTTCGCGAGAGGTGACGCAGTGAAAAAACCATAAGTTGGAATAGCGTAGTAGTCCAACACACTAACCACTAAGCCACTGCGCCTAACTAAATAACACAACCTTAAAATGTTGCAGCCATTTTATGAAAAGACCACTGTTAATGAACCCTGAGTCCGATACCATTCCGATACAACCATTAGGTCCACCATCAAGCAAATCATCTTTCAATCTTTTCCTTGGAAAAATGAAAACCGGTGGGACATAATGTCCTGTGACATTCATGCAGCATACTGCAGTCACTGTTATACCTCTTTCTGCGGACACAATTTTTCCAACTACTTTTTTTCCACGAGTTGAAATTACTCTTGGAGTTTTTTTTGGCACAGTACTCATTCCTGTTTCATCCATATTATAAATACGTGTTGCGTCGAAATCGAATTTTGCGTAGAGTTCCTTAAGGTTTTTGTAGAATCTATCTACTTGCACCTTATTGAACCCTATTGCCCTGGCAAGACTTGTTGCAACGGATTGTCGCAAGCAACTTGTTTTATGTCGCTTAAGAAAGCCTTCAACCCAATCACGTCCAGCCATTTGCAAATCCTTGTTGAAACGATTTGGGATGTCGTTTATCGTGGCGTATTGGAAAACTAACTTCCGTATTGCTGAAATTGTCATTCCATAATATAAATTGTCCATTTTCTCGCAATACTCTACTATTTCTCTTTCTTGATCAGGAGAAAATGTCACTTTGAAGTGACCAAGAGAACTGGCAGCAGTGTTTAGCTTGAGGCGTTTTCTAAGCTCACATTCGCTTATTCCAACTTCCTCCGCGGCCCTACGCTGGCTTAAACCCAAACTGATAAGATGTTTAGCCTTATCAATTTGGCATTGTGTCACAATCTTCTTTTCAGGATTTTTCCTTACGTATGTTCGAGGCATCTGTTAAAAAAAAGAACAATAAAAACATCATGGGAACATTATATTATATTTATTCATAAGACGTAACATATCGAGTTCTTTCACATTTCTTTGTAGGGGTAAGTGTACGCACGCGCTCACTTGCCCCAAAAGTTTTACGCACACTTACCCCCACTGCACTTTTTTCAATATTTGGTTTATTTTGAACAAATTAACACCAAATCCAATAAAATTTTCACTCAAATATAATGTATATATAATATATTCAATAAATAATTAGCACTCAATGTGTTATAGTTCAATCACTGAACACTAACACGATTTTAAAATTGAGCAATATTTTAGTAAAACTTACCTTTTTTTTTGTTTGGCTTCCCTTCACAAAACAAAGAAAACTGAAACGCAACAACAGCTGACCCAAGCAAAGGACAGGTACCTACTGAATTGTGCATTTACAGATACTTAATATTCATTGTCATTTTCGAGAAATTCACTGTGCGTACACTTACCCGCTGCGCACACTTACCCCAAACGACTCTGGCAAATCTTTCTGAATAAGCCGAATTCGCGGAATTAGAATGATTTCCTTTGAATTTTTCACTCGAAATCGTCGCTTTTTCCATGTCATTTGATTTGAGATTCTTCACAAAATTTCGGTGGATTGAGGTTGCGCAACAAAATTATAATCGAGCCGACTTTCAGTTTCAAATTGTGTAGCGGTAAGCCTGTCATATCAAAATAATTCAAAAATAAAGATTTTAAATAATTTTTGTTGTATTGGAAGTGACACTTCCCGCATTTCTATTCAATCTTCTTTTTTTTTAAATGCGGTTCTTCATGCAAAATTCCATCCCCAATCCCATCCCGTAAACTTTTATTTTCACGACAAAAAAAAATAGCATAAATGTCCTTCCTTGGGTCAATACGAATCCACGAAGCACGATCCATTCCCGAGTTATGAGCGCACATACGACGACAGTCTTTTTTACATATAGCCGTACCCACCATACCAAAATAGTGTCCTATCTTTCAAACTGTAACCAACCATACACAGCCCCAAAATTTCATTGAAATCGGTTAAGTGGTTTATGAGATTGAACACAGCGCCACCTATCGTGTCCAAAATAGTCCTATCTATCACTATTTTGGACACGATAGGTGGCGAAAAAAATAGTCCTATCTATCAAACTGTACCCGTAGTCGCAGTAGCTTAGTGGTTAGTGTGTTGGACTGCTATGCGGGGGTCCCAGGTTCGAATCCCGCAAGAACCCAACTCCGACTTAGGGTTTTTTTTCCGCTGCGCTACCTCTCGCGAACGTCTGACAAACATCCGAGAATATAAATGTCTTGAAAGGGCTTCTCAATTAGCCGTTTGGAGGCGGCATAAAATTGTAGATCCCTTCCATTCGTTCCAAAAAAAAACAAAACGAATGGTTGTGAGAAGCTAGGCCTAGGGTCTCTCCGGACCTGTTGCGCCAACTATTTATTCATTTATCAAACGGTACCCAACCATACACAGCCACAAAATTTATTCAAATCGGTTAGGCTTATGATATCGACAACAGAGTCACCTATGGGGTCCAAAATATCTATCTATCTTTCAAACTGTAAACAACCAAACACAGCCACAAAATTTAATTGAAAACGGTTGAGTGGTTTAGGAAAAAAAAACAAAAAATTGCTTAAATTCATGTTTTTTTTTCACGCACGATTAAGTTTTCCGATTCCAGCGTATAGGAACCGTACAACTAAAATTTTTCAAAATGTTGAGAAAACTGAAAAAAAAACCGACTGGAAATTCGAAAAAAGTAATTTGACAAAACAAAATGTATTTCTCATAAGACCAAAAAAAAAATAAAAAATATTTTACCAATTGCAACCAAACTTCACGAAAGTCATATAATTAGACCAATACAAAAGATGTGAGAAAGTTTGGTTAAAATCGGTATAATATGCGTTAAGGCGTGATTCGGCGACAAACGACACATAATATTTGATATTAAATTCTTCACAATCAAACGCGTACCGTTACAAAATTTTGGTTCGTTTAGGTTGCAAAATAAAGTGGGATAGTTGGTGGCTTCGTTTTCATCCATCACGGAGTCGACTGATTTGTATGAATGCAACTCACCAGCGATTTGGTTTTGAATGGTGAAATGCAAGGGATCGACGTTCTTGTTTTTCGCAGCCAAAATTACTCTTACACTCAGCCAATCATAGCCAATATAATTCTGAGCGATATTCGGGAAAACATTCATGATTTGTTCTTTCGGTGTCGTTGTAAAGTTGCAAAAATGTTGTTGAAACTAAATCAACACACCATTGCCCATCGCCTGGAGAACTCTGCAGCTGACTGGCCATTTTGTAAAGAAACTCGCATGTTTGTTGTCAAATGCGATTTCTTGACGTATTGCCATAAAACAGACGCCTTCAGGCAAGCATTCAATTCATCTGCCGGAGTTGATCTCGAAATGACAGGCAGCGTTTGACGAAAATCGCCTGATAGCAAGATCATTGCTCCACCGAAAGGTCGCTTATCATTACGTAAACGATTCCGGCCTCCAATGCGCGTTTGTAAGCCATTGTGCATTCGTCCCATATGATAATCTTACATTGCTGCCGTAGGTACTTTCGCCATCGCAGTGTTCTTTGAAATGTTGCATGTAGGTTCTTCATCCACTTGCAGATTCAATGGCAATTTTAATGCAGTTCGACTGTTCGCTGTTTGACCGCCTTCTAACAAAGTAGCCACTATCCCAGAAGAGGCTTGGGCCAAAGCGATCTCAGATCTCGAACGAATTGTAGCCAAAATATGTAAAATCAGGAATGCATTTCCAGTTCCACCGGGCGCATCAAGGAAGAAAATTCCGCCATTTTCGTTATCGACTGCTTGCATCAATTCATCGTACACTTTCTTTTGTTCTTGATTCAACATTGGCACATTTGTTCGACAGCTTGACTCAATGCGATTCGATCGAAGTCCATTTCTCGCTCCAATTCTCGATTAAATGCATCTTGCATTGAACGATTTGGCTGTGGCATCCCCAATTTGCACAACAAATTGCCACTCATGAGCAGACACATATCCTCGATCAAAATCAAAGCTTTGTTGCGCATTTCATCTGAAATCTCCAGTTCATTGTCCGATGTCACAGTGCGAATTCGATGCAGAATAATGTCATCCATATCATCCTTATATCTACTTCAAAGTATCTACTTCATTTCAAAAAGTTACTTAATGTAACATAGTAAACATAATTTATTAGAACAAACTTTTTAGGTAGGTACCTTTATTTCAAAAACAAACAAAAATTTCAAAATTATTGACAACAATTTGCTTGGAAAATTTAAAATATATTTTTTTTTTATTTGAAGTGTCACTACTCGATTTCTATCAAATTTATTTTTTTTCAAAGTGTATTTCCCCATACAAACTTTCATAACCTCTTTCATCCCCTCCAAGTTTTGTTTTCGCGACAAAAAGTAAATAGAAACCTGATATACAGCAATACGAACAAAACAAAAAAAGAATTATGAAAATCGTCCCAGGGGTTATCGAGTTACGTGGCCATCGAGTTACACCCCGAAAGAATTATATATATAGATTATCTTTAAGTTCACTGATGCCACCCAGAAGAAAATGCCTTTTTAATGAAGAAATAAAAAAAGAATATAAATTCCTTAAAAAAAACAACAGAAGGCGATTTGAAATGCAACAAGTGCGTGGACACATTTTCTATTGCCAACAACGGAAAACTCGACATAGAACAACATTGGCTGCATTAGGTCCCTATTTTAAATAATGAGGATACCTATTTAGTTTTAAGCGTTTATTTTACAACATTTAGTTAAGTTAAAGACTGAATTTTATTTATTTATTTATTTTGAGTAGCATAGGTACAAAGTAAGAGTTCCTTCTGTAATATTAATTTTAGTTAACTAAAGAAAAGACTAAATCCTTGTCTTATATTTTTTTTTATTGAGTTAATTTTTAAAATAAAGAAATAATAATTGAGAGCTGGGCTTAATTTTTATTTATTCATTTAGATGGTCACCGTATGTACCTATACCTTGTTTTTACAAATAAACTTAAACTTAAACTTTCTGTCGACAAGTTATGAGAAACAATTGCTTTATTTATTTGTCAAATGACCAAGTTTTGACGGTTTGTTGAAAATGTTTGTTTAATTTGTTTTGAATTTTTTTCTGCATTACATTATAAAATGTAAAATATTTCCAATTGTCTAATTTCATTCGGGACTTATGTCGCATTTTCAACGATAATAATTTGGGACTTATGTCCCGATTGGGCGTGACATATGTCCCGAATTCAATTCGAGACATATAATGTCCTACCCAAAAAATTAATTCGGGACTTATGTCCCTGCGTGATATATATTTAAGGGGATATTCTCTCTTAGAAATTATTAATGCTTTTCCCCACTTTATCATTTTTTACCATTTTTTCTTTTTTTTAATAAATATGTATGTAAACAATCCCTCTAAATCTACCTGTTGTTGACTAGAGAAGAAAGATTATGCCGTTAGAAGCTTATTAAAAAATGATTATGTAGTGGCTTTTAAATGCTGCACGCATACCTATACCTACTACTCAATTTACATAAAACTCAAATGGCCATCCATCCATAAACATTTGAGAACTGAACATTTTCCCAAATTTCCTTTTTTCAGAGTCGAAAAAATGTGATGAAAATCAGAGGTCAGATTCTGTAAGGCGAAAACGTTGGAACGTTTTCGTGCGCACAAATGATTTGCTATACGTTGCTAAAGCAAATCGTTCGTTCACACGAAAACGATTGAAAGTTTCACTTTACAGAATCTGACCCAGTCTTGTGTCGATCGTCGATCTATAGAGACATTTTCGGAAATAGGGGTATATTAATTGTTTAAAGTACACACACAATTTGTTTAGCATTTTAGCGATGCTTTCTTGGCTATATATGACATTTCGATACTATGCCAACTCTATATAGGCACTAACCAACCTCCAAATGCGTTTAGCTTACACACGCTCTATACAACGTTGACATTTTTTTACACGTAAGGTTTTTGCGTTTAGACGCATTTTAAAGAGTGCATAACTTTATACACGCTCTAGAATACGTTTATAAATAAGACTGATAATGTTAAGTTATACAAAAGAAATTCAGTCTCAAATTTACTGTTTCTTCTTAAAACGTGTGGAAACGTGCACAAAGTCCAATTGTGCACTATACCTAAAAGAACTTCCCGTTGCCAATAACTTTACCTACTTTAAAAAATTGGATAACGTGAAAAAGAACGGGCAAAAATTAAACGCACAGTTTTGCATAACGTTATAATTCGGGTTTTATTTGCGAATTGAAAAATATAGGTATATAAAAATGTTTGAAATTTATAGTCTTGATTATTTACAATAATTGTGTTGAGACTTTAATATCAAATGTCATCTATAGCTTCAGGCTTTATATACAATACATTTTCTTTACTTATTAATTTTACTTTAAACATCCGCAACAGTTACAATCAAAAAGAAACTAGTTCTCAAAATCACTACAAATCAGAAATAATTAGACCGATTTCATCTTCATCACTTTCATTTGCCTCAATATCGGAGGCATTTTTAAAATTATTTCTTAAAATAACATTTTTAAAAATTTCGTACCTATTCATGACAATTTTTTTGTATTTCTAGTTGATTTCTGATGATCATTATTGAGTTTATATTGTCAGTTCGTTGACATTTTATTTCTCAACTTATTTTAAACTATGTTCATCATACTGAAAATGCGTTCCACTTCGGCATTTGAATGTGGAAGCGAAATTACAGTTCGAGCAAGAACAAGCAACACCACCAGGGGCGTAATAATTTAAAAAAAACATGTTTTTGCAAAAAGTCACTAAAGTAACTAAACTTTTGAAAATTCCACTAGAAACAGCGACAAAATCACTAAAACGGCAACTGTGGTGGGCGCGCGAATTTAAATTTCAGAAACCCACAGAAAAACAGTTTTGTTTGTCTTAAGGGCCCAGCCCATAGAATCCGTTCTAATCTAACTTTTAAGAGTAAAATTAATTTTTTACGGAAAGATTATCACATTAGATTACCTTTGGTATAAAAATATCACAGTTTGTTAATATGTATTATTATGATAACCTTTTTGTAGGTACTAGAAATTTTTATACTAACCAATCTTGCTAAAAGGCGATTTAAATAAGCTCTTTTTTAATTTGGTGTTTACATTGTGAAATGTAGACACATATTTTGATGAAATTAAAAAAAAAAATTCTAGTTTGATTGTTTATTGTAACATATTCTCTTTTCTAACGGAAGGCTTTTCGAACATCGAAATTCCCGAAAAGAGGAAGAACTCCCACTATATAAGAGCACTGGTGACAGCCGATGACCAGTGCTGCCACACGGGAAAACATTTGCGTAGCAAAACTGAATTTGCGTAGTATAAGTTGGTGTGAGAAAGTGAGTATAGATTGAATATAGGTACATACTTTCTTTTATTTTTATTTTTTTTTTTTTTTTTCAAGAAAAATTTCAAGATTTATGTTGACATTTCGTGCTTTAAAAAAAGTAAGACAAGTGCGAGTCGGACTCGCTCATGAAGGGTTCCGAAACAGCAAGTAACATAACATAAAAGTTCTTGTAGTTCGTTGTAACTTTGATCGATATTTCAAAAACTACTCGCTAGATCTCGTTCAAAAAATTTTCGTTTGAAGTTTACATGGTAATGTACATTATACATTTTTTTTAGTTTTATCGTTCTCTTATTTTAGAAGTTAGGGGGGGGGGGGGGGGTTGGGCAACATTTTACCACTTTGGAAGTGTCTCTCGCGCAAACTATTCACTTTAGAAAAAAATGTTATTAGAAACCTAAATCTCATTTTTGAAGACCTATCCATAGATACCCCACACGTATGGGTTTGATGAAAAAAAAATTTTTGAGTTTCAGTTCTATGTATGGGGACCCCCAAAATTTACTGTTCTTTTTTTGATTTTTGTGTAAAATCTTAATGCGGTTAACAGAATACATCTACTTACCAAGTTTCAACGGTATAGCTCTTATAGTTTCGGAGAAAAGTGGCTGTGACATACGGACGGACAGACAGACAGACAGACAGACAGTATTTCTCTCAGTATTTCTCTCACGCTATGCCAACTGTCAACGGGTGGGACGGACAGAAAAGTAGAAAGTAAACCTACTTTATCCGTCGCATCCGGCACATGCGCTGCTTATGGGTCACGGTCACCTTCCATAAGCTACTGTGTATTCTATTTAAACTGTCAGTCGAAAAGTTTGCCGCAACGGATTCTTTGGGTTGGGCCCTTGGCCTTAAGGCGTTTTGTTCCATCCGGTGTGGCTGCCATTCTGTTCCATCTGTCAGGAATTTTTTTCTGGTGGAATCCAATGCATTTTTTGTGGTTGATTTGTGGTAAGTTTCCGTAGGGAAATAATTTTCTGACTGATTTTTTGCCTAAACGTAAAAAAAAACTCATTTTCATACTGTTCCGACTTTTTCGGTTGCGAGATAAACACCCTGATGGGTGAGTTTCATTTCCACCAAGTTACTTTGACTGTGGCTTGGAATTATCGACACAGGAAGTCTGCGATTTTGGTTCGATACGATATGATCTTTCCAACATTTTACGTTTAATAAGTTAAGTACATATTATAATAATAGATTTGGATAGGGTGTGCAGAGCACTCACGCGAGCCTTTGAATAAACGCCACTGCAAATACACCACAATCTGCTGCGGCGATCGTTTGTGCGATTAAGGTACACGAGTTCAAATCTATGCGATATATACAGGACACGTAGCGGGCAATTAAGCCATTAAGGCAGTTCAGAATTTAGTACTTATCGGAATATAATAATTGTTATATATCCAGAGTAAGTACTGTTAATCTTGCATTTTTATGTAGGTACCTAAGCGGGAACGGCTTATCAGGTTTTTGCGGAATTTGGTAATTACACACTTACGCATTATGTCTGGAGAGCAAATTACTATATAAGGTGACCTTTCTTCGGCTTCCGTCTCCAGTGAACCGTTAACTGTGGAACGCGTATCGTAATTTTTTAAGTCACAGCCCACGCAATACAAAATGGACGATATCGCCAGCATTCTTGAGATGTCCAATAACAAATTGGCAAACTCAAAAAACGACAAACTCCTACTGCAGCCATTCGATTACATATGCAAAACTCCGACCCACCAGATTCCATTGATGTTCCTCCGCGCTCTCAATTATTGGTTTGATATACCATTAGAGAAATGCAATTTGATTGTTGAAATCGTTGATATGCTACAGAACGCAAGCATTCTGATCGATGATATAGAAGACAACTCGACTTCTCGCCAAGGATCTCCAGTTGCACATTTAATCTATGGAGTTCCACTTACTTTAAATGCCGCATCTTTCATTATGTGCACGATCCTGGAGAGGATCCATTTACTGGACCATCCCGAAGCAGTCAAGGTGTTCAACGAAGAAATGCTGGAGATGCATCGTGGTCAGGGGATAGACATCTATTGGAGAAATAACTTCAAGCCGCCTTCATACTTGGAATATAAGCTGATGGCGGTGCAGAAGTTGGGAAGTCTCTTTAGGCTTGGAGCGAGGCTGATGCAGCTTTTTTGTACAAAGACGATTAATGTCTCGAGGTTAATCGTAATCATTGGAATGTATGCTCAGATTTGGGATGACTATCACTCACTCAGCGCGGACATTACTGAGGGAAAATTCGGCTTCCCCATGATCCATGCTATCCATAGCGAGAAAGACAGTGGAAAGGTATTGAATATCTTAAAGCAACGCACTACTGATGTTGATGTTATAAAGGACTTCATAAGTCATATGGAAACACTAGGCAGTTTGCAATATTCATACGATGCACTGTTATCACTCGGCAAAGAAGCTCGCGAAGAGGTGGCTAAATTGGGGCCCAACTCTCTCATGGACAGATTACTTAAGGAATTCGGATCACCGAAGGCTGCTCGCGATTTTATTCGTGATTATTTATAAGAGACGTTGCTAATCGGTGTTTGTTTGTTTTGATATGTTTATATACTTGCGTCAAAAATTTAACTAATGGGGGTAGATCTTAAAGTGTCAAATGGCTTAAGGAATATGTAAATAAAATAAGATTCAAAGTTGTTAACTAAATGTTCAAATAAACAAAGCCAAAAGTCTTTTCGCATATCTACCTTCGGATTAACAATAACTTCCCTAGATTAGATTTTTCATATTCACCCCTATCGAGGTATACGGTCGGAAAACAAAAATCCGATATGAAAGTCAAATCTGGGGTGGGATTATGTAAGATGAAAACATTCGATCGTTTTCGTTTGCACGAACGAAAAAAAGAAAACACTTTCCTTGACGTCTTTTCTTTTCTTGCTTCATGTAACCTTAAAAACGAACAGATTTGATCGTCTATACGAAAGAAAACAAACGACAGTTATTTTCTTGACTTTATCATTTTGCTATTTATAATTTTTTAAATTGCTGGTGTTAAGATTGCGCTGAATATTTGATTAGAAATGCTAATAAACTATTATTGTTGGCCAGCGATAGCGACGAAAGTGAAGTTGAAAATGAACACGTGAACTTAAGAAATATTAGAAAAAATGGACGGGATTGTTCAAATCTTCTCACATTACTTTTTTTTATAATTCCCTTATAATGCTAATGCACAGCACGAGTGGAAGGGTTAATAGGGAGGATAGAGAAGAGGTACTGGTGCACATTGGTCTTAAACATTTGTGGGCTGTAATTGCATTCCACATGCGTGTTGTTCAACTCACAAAAGAATCTCTATATTTTACAGTATGTCCGAAGGTAGGCTTAAGGGTGAACTGATGTGCATTCGAAAATATCGATAAAATAAAGAAAGGCAAGAAACATTTCTGCGATGATGTTCGAGCTGGTCAATCGACTATGCTATATTTCTATCACCTATAAGTTTTATCGCGCGCTTTTGAATTCTTTCTAGTAGGTGCAATGAAGTTTTTGGTGCACCTGACCAGATATGAGCGTTGTACTCAAGCTTAGGCCAAATAAAGGCGTTGTATATTGCAGCTAAGTCGGAGGGTGTAAAGTATTTCTTACATCGATTTAGGAAACCTAGACATTTCGCAGCGTTTTTGGCGACTTCGTATATGTGGTCATTCCAACGGAGTTTGTCGTTTACACATAGACCAAGTATGGAAAGTCGTTCGGTTTCGTCGATGCAAGTCCCATTCATGGATAACGGGTGAGGGTTCAGATTTCGCTTTAATGATAGAAGGCAGCATTGTGTTTTGGAAGCATTAAATTCCACTCTATTGATTGTACCCCATTTTATAATGCTGTCAAGATCGGAATTTAATGTGTTTAGCATACGTCGGCGGTTCAGTTCCACGGCCGAAGAGCAGGGACGTGAGTCAGGGAACGAATATGAAAAACTGAGGGTGATATAATCAGCGAAAGAATGTATTGGATTAGAAGTAACAGACAAGAGATCATTGATGAATATGAGAAAAAGTGTCGGAGACAAAACAGAGCCTTGGGGAACACCAGCAGTTATATGGTGAATTGCAGACTTGAAACCGTCCAACACAACTTGGATTGAACGGCCAGAAAGGTAGTTTATAATAATTGAAAAAGAGACGCGTCGATCCCATAGGCACGTATTTTCGACAAAAGAGGTTGGTGCCAAACTCTGTCTATATCTTTCGAAATATCAAGCGCAACAATCTTCGTTTCACCATAGTGGTGGAGAGATTGGTTCCACTTTTCGGTGAGATAAGTCATCAAATCACCAGTGGACCTGCTGCCACGAAAACCGTATTGCCGGTCATTGAGAAGTTTTCGTGAAGATATTTCATAAGCTGACGGTTTATCAGCGTTTCCATGACCTTGGAAAGAATGGACGTAAGTGCAATGGGTCGGTAGTTGGTGGGTGAAGAAGAATTGCCTTTTTTAGGAACGGGCTGGACAAATGCAATTTTCCATCTACTCGGAAAGAGTCCAGAAGAGTAGGACAAGTGGAAAAGCTTACGCAGTGGCTTTGCCAGCGTTGAAGAACATCTCTTCAGAATTATGGAAGATATACCATCTGGACCAGCGGATTTGTGAATGTTAAAATCTTTTAGTACTCTTGCTACTGTGCGAGTGCGAAAATGTATTTGTCCCATTCGACGCTATCGAGCAGAGGAGGAGACATGATGCAATCTGGAATGGTGGAACTTGCGGCGAATTGCGCAGCCAGCAGATTTGCTTTGTCCAAAGAGCTGACAACTGGAATGTCATTGTCAACGAGTGTGGGAATTGACGACGTGGTGGAGTTCTTAATATTTTTCACGAAAGACCAAAACTGTTTACTACCACTGGGACAGTGAAGTATTTTTTGTCGAAAGTTTTGGTCATGAGAAAATTTTGCACGTCGTATCGCGCTAAGCGATAAAACCACACTGAACAACCTAAATAATAAGCTCAGAAAATTTATAAGAGAATTTAATAACGAGTCTTTAAAAACGTATCTTACCAGTCTTACAAATGATGCTAACACCGACTACTCGCTCGGAAGGCATCAAAAAAAATGAACAGGCCAATAGCTCACTTTCCGCCAGTAAAAACCAGAGAAGGTAACTGGGCCAAAAGCAGTCAAGAAAAAGCAAATACTTTTGCAGAGTACCTTGAAAACGTCTTCGAACTTTATGAAGATAAAGATTATCAAGAAAACGAAGAAAGGTGCGGAGAAGACAGACCTATTTGGCCGGTAACAGCTAAAGAACTTGCCAAAGAAATCAAAGAGGGCATAAACATAAAAAAAACCCTAGGGTTCGATTTAATCACAGGGGAAATTTTAAAACAATTTCCTCGAAAAGGTTAAAAAAAGCTAGCGCAGATTATAAATGCTGCATTTAAGATGAGGCATGTGCCAAGCATGTGGAAGGTAGCGGAGGTAATAATGATACCAAAACCAGGTAAACCTCCTAGCGAAGTAACCTCATATCGCCCAATATCGATACTACCAAGGTTGTCAAAGCTATTCGAAAAAATGCTGGCAAAACGTCTGCAAAAAATAGTTGATGACAAATTGCTGGTTCCAATTCATCAATTTGGATTTAGAAATAAGCACTCTACCATTGATCAGGTACATAAAATGACAGATAAGATTAAAAAAGAATTTGAAGAGAAAAAAGTGTGCTCTACGGTATTTCTTGATATAGCACAAGCTTTCGATAAAGTCTGGCACAAAGGACTGATACACAAATTACAAAAACAACTGCCGAAGCAGTATTCGACAATTCTCGAGTTTTATATATCAGATCGATTCTCCAGAATCAAACAAGGTACAGATTACTCAACATTAAGAGAGATTAAAGCTGGTGTACCGCAAGGCAGTGTTTTAGGGCCAAAGCTATACCTTTTATTCACTAGTGATCTGCCTGAAAGCGGAGATACTACTATAGTAAGTTTTGCAGATGACACAGCTGTACTTGCTGTTGGAGCAAGTGTTGAAATAGCAACAAAAAAGCTTCAATCAGCAATAAACAATATTTCAAAATGGACTAAGAAATGGCAGATTAGATTAAATGACCTTAAGTCAGTCCATTTAATTTTACGTATGAAAGCGTAGGTACCACACATTCCAGTCTACATTAACAGCAATGTAGTGGAATATTCAAACACAGCCAAATATCTAGGCATGACTCTAGACGCTAAACTGCGTTGGAAAGCGCACGTAAAGAAAAAAAAAAGACGAGTTGAACATGCGATACAGTAAATTGTATTGGCTTATTGGGAGATATTCATCCCTGTTCAACTACAATAAGTTATTGCTATACAAGCAGATTCTCAAACCGGTTTGGACCTATGGCATCCACTCTCCAGTTGTGGGCATGGACACGCCAAACAAATTTACAAAAAATTCAGGTCTTCCAAAATAAAGTACTAAGGAACATAGATAATGCACCTTGGTACATACGCAACGCTGATCTACATAGAGATCTAAATATTGAAATGGTTGAAGATGAAGTTAAAAAGGTTGCCCAAATCGAAATCCGACAAACGGCGGATTCTTCTTCGGAATTTTCCAAATAATTTAAAAATAAATTTCCGATTAGTCGAACGACAACTAGGTGCAATCCCATTCGGGATGACGAAAGTCAGTCCCTCCCGGGATTAGTGCGAATCATCGAAATCTGTGAAGGCTTTCTTGAGTTATAGGATTAGATACTAACATCACTTTCTTTTATATTATATATATAGATGGATATAGATATAATAAGCAAAAATAAGTTATGAATTAATTGTAACTATCTATTGTGAACTACCTAACAACCCTAACAAAAAAATGGTATAAAATTTGAATTTCTCGCTCTGACGGCCATCTTTTTTTAACCCTGGATAACTAAACATTCGTCTTACAGACTACCATACCCATGCACATTCGCTAGTTCTATACCACGGGGTTGCACCAGCGTGTTCCCTCTCTTAGTACCTTCCTAACTGGTTATGTCAGTAACTCGTAGGTGGTCTTTGTGGTATTGCGGTCGGTAGTTGTGGAGATTTTTCGCGAACGTAGTCAAATAGTCGAGTGTTTAGTATTTAGCTACTTTTTTTTAATAAGGTTTGTATTAATTCATTTATTTCTTATTTAATTTTTCAGTTATTTGTTGTATCATTTATGCGTGAAATAATTAAATATTTTATATATGTATATAAATAACAAATAATATATATATAATATTACATTTTTTATATGTATTTTGCATATTTATGGGTCTTGGCATTGTTTAATTTTTGTAAATAGATGGATTTTAGGGGAGATGAAGCGAAATTTAAAGCCTGGTGAGCTGAGTTTCATGACGATGATGTCAATGATCCAGCCTTAGAATCTTCTGGTTCCGAACATGAAGACAATCTTGAACAAGACGAGCATGTAGAGGAATAGAAGAAAGTGAAGATGATATGTCCTCTGATGAAAACTTTAAGAAGAGCAGGAACTACAATGTTTTGCTTTGACCGGAACAATACATATGTGTCATATAAACCTTAGTCGAATAAAGTTGACTTCCTTCTATCCACTTTACTCATGATCAGACCGGAATTTGTTCTACTTTGGAAAAGCCAGAAATCGTTGAATTTTACAATAGCTCAAAAGGAGCGGCAGATACTGTGGACAAAATGTGCTCAATAAAGAGTACCAGTCGTAAAACCAATAGGTGGCCACTATGCTTGTTCTCTGGCATTCTACATGTATATCTATAACTAACTCATATGTAATATTTATGTATTTAGTATGATAAGACTGCGACAAAAATCAATTAACCGGAGAGACTTCGCATTTGCAGTAGCGGATTTTCTGGTGGAGACTTGGTTACATAACTGCTATTATACAACAACTTTGAGGCTTGATAACAAATCAAGTATATAAGATATTTTGAACATTGAAGAGGTTCAACAAAGTTCGTCTCAAGTAGGGAGTAATAAACAAAAAATTTGCTCTTTTTGCTCATCGAGGATACGCAGGGTGGCAAAGAACCAATGCCAGTACGGCAGCAAGGCCGTTTGTGGAGAACACACAATACACATTTGTAATAAATGTTCAAATTAATTTTTACTAACATTTTTACTTTTACACAATAAATAAAATAACACTTCTTCGTTCTATCTACTTATTTAACAAATTACTGATGGGCGTATTAAAAATGATGGTATTTCAAATAGTAGTCTGGAAGGCGAATGATTAGTTACAACGGGACTTGAAATTAAGTTTAGTTATCCAGGGTTAATAGAAAGAAAAATAGGAAGAAAATAAATTCATGGGCAGTAGACAGCAGAGACCACCAAATTCAGCCGATTTCACGTTACAAGCTATATTTTTACGGAATAAATAGAAATTCGTATTGAAAATTGTCACGAAACTTCAACACACCAACATACCCTGAAAAAATATGAACACTTCCCCTGCGGGAAAAGTTGCTGCCAGCGTTCATAGAATTTTATCCGTTAAATTCAAAATTATTCGTTACGTGTAGAAATTATTTTTTTTTTTAAATAAGTGTACTTTTGCGTAAAATATTTATAATATTTAATATAAAAAAAACGATGTAGACTGGTTGACGGAAATAAAAACATTTTGAGGAAACTTTCATCAGTTATTTAAGAAAAATGTACACGCATGAAATCGAAGTTAATTATATTCAAAAGCGGAAAATACACAACCATGTTTCTTCTAATATGTTTCTGGTATTGTTAAGTCCCTTCATATATCATTGTCTCTTTACGTTTTATTAAAAAAGAAAAAGAAAAAAATGTTCTTTGAATTATTTGAATTAAACAAATGAATAACTTACGTACGATATTTTTGTAAGCCACTGTAAAGTTAAGAGTAGTTTTTTAATTATGGCGCCTAAGTGCCAAGGCTCGCCATGTTTTCACATTTTTATTTTGTATCCATCACACATACTGTACTGTAAAGTGCAAGTGTAAGCTCGTCTATATAAACGAGTGACAATAAAGTTGTGGCCTTCTTCTTGTTTCAACATTGCTATTGCGTTTTTCTCGATCTCGTTGCTATTCGCTCTTGTCGCTTTTGGTTCGTCGTGGTCAACTTAGAACGTCTCAATTGGTCAGACTTCTAATTCGCAAGTAAGAAGGTGAAGTTTTCTGATCATGTATATTTTTTTTGTCGTCGATCTCGCTTGCCATTGACCGGGAAAAGTTAAGTCATCCCATCTTCCTACTAGCCGATCGTACAAAACAGTCACGATCGTTCAGGTATACAAAACATCTCATTTGGATAGTTTTATGAACCAAACGAATATTATTAATCGCCTTTTAAAAAAATATGATAAATAACCTGTTACGTTTAAGTTATGTTGAAATGTTGTAGATATTTTCCGAACTCTATCACATTCCGCATTGATTTTATATTTTTTGTACCGTATATTTCGATAGGGGTGAATATGAAAAATCGAATCTAGGGAAGTTATGGTTAATCCGAAGGTAGATATACAAAAAGACATTTGGCTTTGTTTATTTGAACATTCAGTTAACAACTTTGAATCTTATTTTATTTACATATTCCTTAAGCCACTTGACACTTTAAGATCTACCCCCATTAGTTAAATTTTTGACGCAAGTATATAAACATATCAAAACAAACAAACACCGATTAGCAACGTCTCTTATAAATAATCACGAATAAAATCGCGAGCAGCCTTCGGTGATCCGAATTCCTTAAGTAATCTGTCCATGAGAGAGTTGGGCCCCAATTTAGCCACCTCTTCGCGAGCTTCTTTGCCGAGTGATAACAGTGCATCGTATGAATATTGCAAACTGCCTAGTGTTTCCATATGACTTATGAAGTCCTTTATAACATGAACATCAGTAGTGCGTTGCTTTAAGATATTCAACACCTTTCCACTGTCCTTCTCGCTATGGATAGCATGGATCATGGGGAAGCCGAATTTTCCCTCAGTAATGTCCTCGCTTAGTGAGTAATAGTCATCCCAAATTTGAGCATACATTCCGATGATTACGACTAACCTCGAGACATCAATCGCCTTTGTACAAAACAGCTGCATCAGCCTCGCTCCAAGCCTAAAGAGACTTCCCAACTTCTGCACCGCCATCAGCTTATATTCCAAGTATGAGGGCGGCTTAAAATTATCTCTCCAATAGATGTCTATCCCCTGACCACGATGCATCTCCAGCATTTCTTCGATGAACACCTTGACTGCTTCGGGATGGTCCAGTAACTGGATCTTTTCTAGGATCGTGAACATAGTGAAAGTTGCGGCATTTAAAGTGAGTGGAACTCCATAGATTAAATGTGCAACTGGAGATCCTTGGCGAGAAGTCGAGTTGTCTTCTATATCATCGATCAGAAGGCTTGCGTTCCGTAGCATAACAACGATTTCAACAATCAAATTGAATTTCTCTAACGGTATATCAAACCAATAATTGAGTGCGCGGAGGAACTTCAATGGAATCTGGTGGGTAGGAGTTTTGCATAATGTAAGCAAATGGCTGCAGTAGGATTTTGTCGTGTTTTGAGCTTGCCAATTTGTCATTGGAAATCTCAAGAATACTGGCGATACCGTCCATTTTGTATTGCGTGGGCTGTGACTTATGAAATTATGATACGCGTTCCACAGTTAACGGTTGACTGGAGACGGAAGCCGAAGAAAGGTCGACTTATATAGTAATTTGCTCTCCAGACATAATACGTAAGTGAGTAATTACTGAATTCAGCAAAAATCTGATAAGCCGATCCCGCTTAAGTACTTACCTACATGAAAATAGAAGATTGACAGTTTATAACAATTATTACATCCATATATGCCGAAAAGTACTAAACTCCTAACTGCCTTAATGGATTAATTGCCCGCCATTTGTCTTGTATGTATCGCATAAATTTTAACTCGTTTGCCTTAATCGCACAAACGATAGCCGCAGCAGGTTACGGAACGGTGTATTTTCAGTGGCGTTTATTCAAAGGCGCGCATTTGTGCTCTGCACACCCTATCCAAATCTATATGTACTTAACTAAAGTTCATTATGAAACACATTAATGTTTCTTGCAATTATTTATATAGGTACTAACTAATCAGTATTTGTAAAGGAATACTTGAAATCAATGTAAGATGTTGTAAAAATTATATCAAAAAAAAAAAAAATCATAAACTCGATACAGGATCGGATAATTTTGGTGGAAATGAAACTCACCCATCAAGGTGTTCATCTCGCAACCGAAAAAAAAAAGTTGAAACAGTATGAAAATGAGTTTTTTTTACGTTTAGGCGGTCGTAATCAGTCAGAAAAACATTTCCCTACGGAAACTAACAACAAATCAACCACCAGAAATTAATTGGATTCCTGACAGATGGAACAGACAGGCTGCAGCCACACCGGATGGAACAAAACACCTTAGCAAACAAAACTGTTTTTCTGTGTGTTTCTGAAATTAAAATACACACATTTAAATACGCGCGCCCACACTGAATACGGCAAAACAAAGCAAGAAAACAAAATAAGGCGTTTTGTTCCATCCGGTGTGGAAGTTAGTGTCCCTTAAACATGCCTCAGTTAATTAGCTCAGATAGTTTTTTACTTTCGATACTATCGATGGTTCAAAAAAACTATCGATTCTATCGAAACGCATATAAGAGCACATATATTCAAAGCAAACATAGAAGGACTGATAAAAGATAAAACCGGTGAAACATGTACGTAAAAGAAGTAGGGGAGAGTGGGTACCAAAGTAACATTTTTCGAATCCCCTGTCATAATTTGAATACCGTTGTACACACCAAACTGGAACAACATGCATATTAATAAGGGGAATTTTGACTACCGTAAGATAATAACTTCGTTTCCAGCTATTATCCCAGATCGGGGTTTTGCTGCTAAAATTAAGAGCGAGAATTAAAACACTTGTTTCTTACTTTTAAAATTAAACAATATTTATTTGGAACTATGTCCTTTATTATTGAAATACTTTTTACTAATTCTAAAAGGAGCTTAAGGCTACTATGTAGTTACAATAAGACTGTTGATAAATTCATCATACAGTCGTATTTATATACTTTTCTTATCTATCTACAAGGAGACCCAAGCGTACAATCGTCTTGCTTGATAATGAAGAAGAGATAATATTCCAACATTGTATACAAACGATATTATCTCTTTTACATATGTTATCATTGTAGCGTTGTGTGCAAGACTGTACTAGAGACTAAAGATATCATTGAATACAAATAATGTTATCTTTTTTCTCAATATGTTTTGCTATGGATACTTAACTCCCCCCCTTGTTAAACGAAATCGTCCCGATTTTTCGACGCTATTTTTAACATTTCTCTTTCATAAGTTTTGTTATATGCGTCAATCTTTTTTTGTTTTTGACGATCTGTTATACATTGTATAGTTTTTATCATTACGTACGTAAATGCTAGAATAACAATCAGTGTTACAATTGTGTATATAGTTGATAATATCGGTTTTTCTTCAAAAGGAATAATTAGTTTTTTTAAAGTATCTATGTTATCGAATTTGTACATTGTATCTTCTTTAATTATTTGGTCGATGTAAGACTCTGAATTATGATTTCTTAATATAACTTCTTTAATTTGCTTATGCATGTTTTTGTATATTTTATCGTCTAGATTTATAGTATTTTCATAAGTAACTAAGTTTATACCATTAATTGTTTGATTATTTAACTTATGCTTACCGCTTAATAACATAACACCGGATTCAATTTCTAAGTCGTAATCGTATTCTTGTTTAATGTTGCATTTTGAAGTTATATTCTTTAAAAGTGGAATAAGACAATTTTCTTCTTCAAAGTTAATTTCACAAATGTTTTTACTTAGATGATTTTGACAATTTCTTGTTCTTAAATAAGTTTGGTTACATAAGGCAATTGTTTTATCTGTAATGATTTTTCCATGTTTTGAATTTAAAGGTGTTACTTTATACAATTTACATGATTTAATTAGAACTGGATATTTATATATTGTGATGAAGAATTCATCAGTTCTAGCTAATAATATTTTAGAGTACTCAAGTATATTTATTATGGGTACTTGAATTATTTCATGTTGAATAATATTTTTAATGTCATCTAAGTCTAGGCTTTCTGATAAATATTCATTATTTTTTGCTGCATTAATTGTTCTGGTCAATAATAATAATTGTTCGTACACTTGTTCTATTACTAAATGTTCTTTAAGGCTCTGACCTTCGAATTGTTGCAAAATTTGTTCAAATCTAGAATTTATAGTTTTTTGTTTATTATTGTTTTCTATGAGATTATTTATACTCGTTTCTATGTTAACTAAGTCATAATGGTCAGGATTACCAAACACATATTTGAAAGCTGTTCCTAAAAAGTTAATTGATCTAGTATGCCTAGTATGTTCTTGTAATTGGTCTGCTAAATTCTTAATTTTACTTAACCAAATTTTTTCTTCTTGTGTAGGTTGATATTTACTAGTTACGATATTTACGTAAGGTTGAAATATCGAAGTCAGGTTGGTGGCATGTAACAAATAAGTTTGTTCTTTGAATAAATACACGTCATCTGTTTGCGTAAGTATAAACTTCTTGTTTAGTAACTCAGTTATTTGAACGTTTCCTTGCCCTTCTTGACTCTGTACAATTCCTAGTAATGTTAGGAATATTAATATTTTCGTCATCTGAAAAATGATAATTCTTTATGTTATCCTTGTGAATTTTTATTCCTTCTTTAGAGATTACAGTGTCTCCTTTATCTTCTTCTACTATTCTTGTTATGTATCTGGCGTTAGATTTCTTTCTAAGACCTGTGATTCTTACCATTATCTTATCTCCTTTTTTATACTCTCTGTGTCGAGTTCCTTTATTTAGACGTTCGATCACTTTTTTGGATGCTGAGTTTAGTTTATTTATTATAATTTCACTATTGCTATATTTATTTTGATTAAAGAAAATGTCTCTAGGTTTCAAACCGGTAACTGAGTGTATAGAATTATTTAATTCACGCACTGTTCTAAATATTTCTTCGATAAGTCTTGTTTTATTCTGAATTGTGAATATTCTAGACAGTTCAGTTATTGTACCGTTTACACGTTCTACCTGACCGTTCGCTGTCGATCTGTATACTGGAGTTTCTACTTTAGTTATGTTGTATTTCAAACACATTTGGTTCACCATTTCTGTTTTGAATCCCTTCTCGTTATCTGTCATGAGTCGTTCACATTTTGGGAAATAATTAGATAAGACCTCTTCCATAACGTCGTACAGTCTGTTTCGAGTTTCGATTTCCCGAAGGATTGTATATTTAGAATACTTATCTACTGTTACAAGGAAAGTATACTTGTCGTTGAAGTATATGTCCATATGAATGTGTGTTCCCACATGTGTTGGTATTTCTGAATTATTCAGAGGTTCTCTGATAGGTTTTCTTTCATATTTTCCAAATAGACATGCTATGCATTTTCTGTTGAAACTCTTTGCTTGTTTATTTAGATCGGGCCAGTAATATTTCTCTGAGATTTCTTGTATATTGTTACGTAACCCTCGGTGTGCTCTTTCGTGAGTTACCCTTACAAGTTTTAGTTGTTCCTCCAAATTTGTCACGTCTTGAAGTTTTCTTGGTGTGAATATAAATCTTACTAGTGGGAATTCTTTTTTTATGTTTTCACCATATTTGTATATGTTTTCAAATTTCGTATGCAAAGCTACAATCTTTTGGGGTTGTATAACTTCTTTCATCCGCCTTAGTAAAGAGTCTTTGTCCTTAAACTTTATTATGAGTCTTATTTTGTTACTAAAATAGATTTGTGTTTCGATATTATTTGTTATATCTTCAATAAGTTCGAACTGTGCAGTGTATGCATTAAAAGGCTGATTCACAGTTTTTATTATATCATTAGAAGAACTTTCAGCTGAATGTGCTGTTTCTATGGTAGAAGTATTTATGCGTTGACGTGATAATGCGTCAGCTACAAGATTTAGGTTTCCTGGTTTATAAACTAATTTTGCTCCAAAGTCTTCAATGATTCCCTTCCAACGTTTCAGCTTTGTGTTGGGATTTTTTTCTGATACAGAATATATAAGGCTCTGGTGATCGGTATATATGGTTAAGTCTGCTATACCATATATGTAGTTTCTGAGTTTTTGTAAGGACCATATGATCGCTAATAGCTCTTTCTCGTTTGTGCTATAGTTCTCTTCTGTCTTACTCAGTGTTCTTGACAAGAAGTGTATAGGTTGCTTATTCTGACTTAGTACGGCTCCAATAGCTATGTTGGATGCATCAGTAGTAAGCTCGAATGGTTTACTATAATCCGGTTGAAAAAGTTCGACTTGTTCTTTCAAATAATTTTTTAAAATTCTAATCGCTTCTAATGCTGAATCATTCAGATTTAACTTAATATTTTTACTTTGTTTTTTGTTTACTTTACCGTTATCTCCTCGTAAATATAATGTCAGGGGCTTGGCTATGCTTGCGTATCCTTTTATAAACTTACGATAGTAACCTGTAAGACCTAAAAATCCTCTCAAATCCTTTACCGTTTGTGGGACTGGAAAATTTTCTATAGCTGCTATTTTCTCAGGGTTCGTAGTGATTCTACCATGTCTGATTATGTGACCTAAGTACAGTGGGTGATCAAATTATTACGGCCACCTTAAAAAATATAATTTTTTCAGGATTTAGTGCAAATAAATGAATTCTATAACCCTTATAATAGACTTATTTTATTTTAAATAGATTTATGGGTAATAAGCTTTTAACAAATAATAAGTGATAACACTTAGCAGTTATTATTTTTGTGGCAGCCATCTTTCAAAATGGATGCCTCATTTTTTTATAGACTCAGCTTTTCCTTTCTTGGGCTTTTTAACGTTTTCTTTTACGAAAAATCAAAGGTTGCTGTTTCGGAATCGGTATTTGTGATAACAACGTGCTGTGCGTTTACTTATTTTTAAGTTTGTGTGCATTCAGTTTGTGTCTGGAATGTCTTATAGAGCTCTTTTGGTAAAGACGCCGTTCAAGCCCTGGGAAGAAGAAAAGACCTTTCGCCGGCAAAAGTTTCTGAAACCAAGACCCTGCTACTGAACACTGAGCATTCGTAGAGGAAAATAGCAGTAATTGCAGGAGTGGCAAAGTCCTCTGGGGACAAAATAAAAAAATACATAGACGAAAATGCTGCCCTTTCGCCTATGAGAGTCGGAAGATCGGGGCGAAAAAGAATTACAACGCCACGAAATGACCGCAAAACTAAAAAGATTTGTATCAACAATAGGAAGAAACCACGTAAGATTCTAACAAGTTTGATCCAGGAGTCAGGAATTGAGATTTCTGATATGACAGTTCGACGTCACCTGAAAGATATGGGTTTTGCTTGCCGCCGTCCAGCAAAGAAGCCACTCCTTACAAAGGCGATGATGGAAAAACGCCTTAAATGGGCTAAGGCTCATAAGGACTGGACATCCGAAGATTGGCTTAAGGTGAGAACTTATTATGTGGGCTTTCAATAGTTTTTTTATATCTTTCGGAGACATGTTATCACGATTTTCCTGGCACGCGTTATTTTCGTAGGTCTGCTTTTCCGATAAATCAACGGTTCAGATTTTGTCAGATAAGTCCGAGTTTGTTAGAAGGAGGGCAAACGAAAAATATAAAAAGGAATGCATAGTAGAACGTGTGAAACATCCTCTAAGCATAATGGTTTGGTCAATCATCAGTGGGAAAGGAACAACGACGTCTCTACATTGTTGAAGGAACCATGCGTCAAGACCACTACATTCAGGTCTTATCCTCGAAAATGTTGCCACAAGTGCAGGAATGATTACCAAACGGCAATTTTATGTTTATGCATGACTCTGCACCTTGCCATAAGGCAAAAAGATTGACTGCAATTTTGCAGAAAAAAAAAAGTAGAGGTTCTGGAATGGCCGGGAAAGTCTCCAGACCTTAACCCCATAGAAAATTTTTGGGAACTGATGAAGACAGAAATAGGCAAAGAAAAAATTACAAATAAGCGAGCATTGATCGAACGTCTTATCGAAGTATGGCATAGGAACGAAAATATTAAAACTAATTGCTTAAAATGCATCGAAAGCATGCCAAAAAGGGTTAAGGCTTTTGTAGCGGCAAACGGCAATGTTACAAAATATTTTTTTTTTTTAGTTTTACAGTACTCCATTTTAATAAAACTATGTTATTTTATTAGTTTATAAGTCTCTTCTAATATTAAAAAATAAATAAAGCTTAAAAAATATAAAACACAAAAGTTATGTTGGGCTATCTTTCAAAAAGTGAAATTTTTCCATGTGGCCGTAATAATTTGATCACCCACTGTATTCTACTTCTTCTTGAAAAAACTTACTTTTCTCATCAGATATTTTTAATGTGGCTTTATTGAGTACGTCGAATACTTGACTTATGTGCTGTATATGTTCTTCCTCAGATGAAGAATATATCAATACGTCATCAATGTAAACGTGTACGAATTTACCTACAAAGTCTCTCAAAATGTCGTCCACGCATCTCTGAAATATGCTTGGTGCATTTTTGAGCCCGAAAGGCATTCGTTTAAAATGATATTTTGCGCCATTTATAGCAAAAGCTGTTTTTTCTTTATCATCTGTTTTGATTTTAATTTGGTGGAAACCTGACTCCAAATCTAATGTTGTAAAGTACTTGGCTTTACCTAAATTTTGAATTGTCATGTTGACATCCGGAATGGGGTATCTGTCTGTTACAGTGTGAGCGTTAAGTTTTTGGAAATCAACAACCATGCGCCGTTTTGGTTTTCCTTTTTCGTCCAAACCTTTTTTAGGTACTGTCCATATGGGACTGTTATAAGGACTATGGCTTTTTTCTATTATATCGTCATGTAAGAGTTTCTGTATTTCTTTGTTTACGAATTCGTTATCTGCTATGGGATATGGATATTGTTTAACATAAACCGGATTATCATTGGTCGTCCTAATGCTTGCTTCTATAGTATCTGTAAAGGGTAACGGTCCTATGCTGTTATTAATCTTCATCAGTCTATCTATGTCTGCTTTATAAATATTATTTTCCCCAATTATGTAATTAATTTTCTGAATAGATTCGACACTGCTTATGGTAGTTAGAGTCATATTACTGAAATTTATTTCCGCGTTTAGAACTTTAAGTCCTTCATATCCTAATATCATATCAAAAGACTGAATATCCTCTAATTCAAAAAATGTTATATTTTTCTTTAATATCCTAACTACTTTCTTTGTATCTACCATAGAATAACCATGCATTGTTTTTATTTTTATAGGTTTAATTTTAATTTTTTTGCTAGAATCGCATTTTCTATTAATGTAATTATGGGTTGCACCAGTATCAATAAGAATTTTATAAATTTTCTTAGAAATAGTACTAGTTAAATTTAAGCAGGGCAACCCGTCTACTAGTTTAAATGATCTATTCTTATGTTATTATTTACCATACATTCCGTTTCATCTGCTTCTGCATATGTACTGCTGACATCGTCTCTGCGTTGTTGTCGGGAGTTATTTACTCTCTGCTGCTTGAAGTTCTGCTGATAAGATCGTTGCGGTCTGTTGTGTGTGTTGAAACTCCCGCTGTGTTCACGTTTCGCTGGTGGATTATATACATCGGGTTTGTATTGATTCCAATTTTGTCGCTGTGCATGTACAATTTGTCTCGAGTTTATCTCCATCGGCTGTGGTCCTTGATTGTGTTGCTGAATATTATCGTATTGCTTCTGGGGTTGATAATTCGTTGTTTGGCTCGAATAATTTGGTCTTCTTTCGTTTCTGCGTTCATGTGGCATATTTTTGTGGTGCTTATCCTGAGTGAGATGTAAATGCCTGTGCACATTATCATGTTCTATTCTGCGAGCAATTGCGAATGCGTGTTCTAGATCATTTATTGTAGCTGAATATAATGATCCTCTTGTAAAGTTGTCACTCATACCATCAATGAATATACGAACTGCGTCGTCGTTAGCATTTTTAATTAGTCTGTCGATTATATTCGGCGGATCACCTGACATAGTGATTTTTGATATTATTAAATTGAGATTTTTATTTATCTCGTCGTGGTATTCAGACAGTGTGCTTCTTTTTTGCGTGATGGCTTTCATCATGTCTTGTAGCACGTATAGAGGTTCTTGATTAGAGTACGTATAATCTAATCTGTTACGTATCGCCTCAAAATTAAAAATTGTGTTATAATTAGTTAACACATTCGCGGCTGCACCCTGTATTTTACTTTTCACTATAGTCAATGCTGCTGCGTACTTACTGTGTGTTTTGAAGTTTTTAATGCTGTCCATTAATCTGGATGCTTCTTCGCGCCACGACCGATAATTTGATTGATCGCCGTTGAAAATAGGTAGGCTTTTAAATGCGTCTAACTGTATTTCACTACCATCTGTATATGTGGTTCTTATTTCCTCTAGCACAGGTATGTTTGGTACTATGCCTAATCCAGATTTTACTTCATTTAGTTTTGTTTCTAAATTAGTGTTTATTTGATTTTGGTTAGTTATTATTGCTGCTAACCTTGCATTCTCTGTGCGTGTGTGCTCTAGGGTTTGTGTTACTGTGTTGCTCCTGGTTTCTAAAGCTTCTAATCTTGCCATTAATACTGCGAGTTGTTCCATTTTGAACTCGTGTCTGTTGTCGTCGAATTTGTGTGTTTTTTTTCTCCACATATACACTTTCACTGAATTGCTTTGCTGCTTCGTACGAAGAAGCTATATTTGTACCTGCTATGCTAGGTAATTCTTGTAACCGGTAACGCGAGTGTTCTGTTTATACTAGATTTCACTACTTGTTCCCGAGGTCCGCTCGATTGAAGTTAAAAAGTATATTTAACCTCCTGGCAGGATCGCCAATTAAAACACTTGTTTCTTACTTTTAAAATTAAACAATATTTATTTGGAACTATGTCCTTTATTATTGAAATACTTTTTACTAATTCTAAAAGGAGCTTAAGGCTACTATGTAGTTACAATAAGACTATTGATAAATTCATCATACAGTCGTATTTATATACTTTTCTTATCTATCTACAAGGAGACCCAAGCGTACAATCGTCTTGCTTGATAATGAAGAAGAGATAATATTCCAACATTGTATACAAACGATATTATCTCTTTTACATATGTTATCATTGTAGCGTTGTGTGCAAGACTGTACTAGAGACTAAAGATATCATTGAATACAAATAATGTTATCTTTTTTCTCAATATGTTTTGCTATGGATACTTAACTCGAGTCAAATGTTACAACCGACCTTCCCGGTGTATCGATTGTAAGATGGTGACAGCAACACCATATAAAGTTAAGAAGAAAACAAAAATAATGCTTAAAATGAATTGTTAATTCAAAAAAACAGTTAAAATAATTGTATAAATCGAAGGAAAAGTTCAGTAAACAAGGCACATATTCCCAGCTAAGTCCAATACTACGGTGATTCAATAAGCCTTGATATAAATGATAAATCCAATTCATTTTTATTTAGGTACTCGACCGAAACGCTCGGAATTATTCAAAGCAAGCTAAAAAAAGGAAGTGTCTTTTTTTGTTGGTGTATTCAGAGCATAATTGGAAGGAATTCTGCATTTAAAATTGAACGCATACAGGTAGTATACGTTTCATTAAAACGTCATTGTTACAACCGACCCTGCCTTACATTCGTACCCACTCACCCCTACTTCGTTTCCACTGACAAAGGATAGGCGATTGGGCAAAAACTCAGTTACATACCTACTGTACATAAGAATACGTGAAGCATCCAACTCTTTCTTACTTATTAAACAATTTTGAGCCTTTACACTCAAGTAAAGTACCTACTGATATTCACGTCAAAAGTAGGTACTTTCGTAGGTAATAGGAGTAGGGGAGACTGGGTACGGTTGAAACAATTTCGCTTATACCGTCCACACCATTGCCGTTTATAAGCTAAGCGGTGATCAAGTTATGTGAAATGAAGGAGCATGTTTCTATGTATAAATGGAAAGTGTTTTTTGAGTATTCGGTGTGATAGTTTGCGTAGTACATCATATTAAAACAAAAATGAAAATTTGTTTCAACCGTACCCATACCAGGGTCGGTTGAAACAGTTGTTGGGGTCAGTTGAAACATGAAAACAATCTTCCATTGTTACATATTTAATTAACTATTATTTTAAATAATAGTTTTGTTTGACAATATTCATCATGTCATTGTTTTATATAGAATTTAAAAAAAGATAAACAGTATTTCTAAACAACAACAAAATTAAAGAAAAAAAAAAAATCAAAAAAAAAAAATCTTAATTCATTAAATTAATTGAAACTTAACAAAAGGAACATTACTTTTATTTCGATAATACAATCTATAAAATTCAGTTGTCGGAATATTCCGAATCACAATTGTGGCAAACATAACATAACTATTGCAACCTTCTGTGCACTCTTTGTGAGCCCACATTTTACAATTGACACATTTGTGTCCAACTTTCACTAGATCTGCTCCCTGAATACGTTGACAAGCAGACAAGGCAATAAAATTCCTCTTCTTCTGAATAAGATAAAAATAATAGAGCACTGGAATGCTGCATTATTATTATTATTTTTTTTTTTTTTTAATTTCGTAACTTTAATTTTCTTTTTTACCACTTTCAAACAATTCTTAGCTTGCTTAGCTGGTTTGTTACAGTCTTGCTTCATGATCCTTTTTTATTTGTTCTTTCTCTGGTGTATCGGTGTATATTGTAGACTTTCTGGTACTTCTAATTTCGTTAAAAAAATATATAAGAATAAAAAAATAATTAAACATATTGTTTCAACCGTCCCCTGAAAAATTGTTTCAACCGTCCCCAACCCCCCCTTTAAGTGAAAAAAATTTATAAAGTAACGAAAACAACACTGACACGTTTAAACTAGTCATCATGATATACTCTACACTCCTTACTGCATACAAAAAAAATACGCACAGCAATCTCGCATGGATAGAAACCCTAATAAAATGAAAAATAACCGAACAAAAATACTTACTTTTGATAGTCTAAATAGAACATAAGCTCTCACTTACAACTGAACCGCCGAACGAACGATGCATTACTGCTATTCGTCTACGGACTTGTTTTTGCTTCATTCACCCCTAATACTCATAGACGCTGCGCGTATGGCTCACGAGATATTCGTGTTGTTTCAACCGTCCTGTGTTTCAACCGTACCCAGTCTCCCCTACTACTTTTCTACGTATAAAGATAGGCGCCTTTAAGTAAAGTTAAGATTAGAATGTATGCCAAGTAGTCATAAAATGCCAATTTCTGACAGTTCTCCTGTCAAAAAAATGGTAATACCATCGGCCCTAGCAAGGTATCCGTCGGAACGGAAAATTCTCCGATTTTATAGGAACGATTTGGAGGATTTTTGCTGCGCGGTTTTCTTCGAAACAACTGTTCGGAGAATTGTTCCGACATTTTGTAACGCATATTGGCGAATTACGTTGAAGTGCAATGAAGTGCATTTTATTGTTAAATTTTTGACAGCTAGGTTCCTCAAATGGAATTTTTTTGTCGTAGTACGTGTCAATCTGAAAAAAATATTGATATCTGCAAACAGTGATCCGAATCGAAAAAAAGATTGATTTTTTTCCCAATGGAAAACGACATTACATGGTCAACTGTATATGGCGAGTCACGTGTTGGCAAACCTCCCGCTATGTACGTGTACGCGCTGCAGTGCCGGCTCCAGCCAAACTAGCGCCTTGTGCAAGATTTACAGAACGCGCCCTTTTTCATATTTGCACACATGCATAGGTCTTTATCACATCACCAAGGAGGTAGACTTTCAATGCGTTTTTTTTTTTATTGGGTCCTCGGAACTACCTGGCCATTGGATAATGTTAGTTGATAACTTGTAATTGAAAATGTTGTTTTTGGAAAATGATGATCCCGAATTTGCATTGGACCCTTTAAAACTAATCTTAAAACTCATCAGATAAATTTTCCCAATTGTTGGAAGAGAACTAAGGATACTTCTTCTCCTGGCCCTAATGTGTTTCCTACCTGTATCTCATCGATATTATTTAAATTACTTACATTAGTTACATTTACCCCATCTGCATGTTCCTCGCTGCATTTCAAGAATTTGAGGAAATTTTTGCTTTGTTTTTTATTATCGGATTCACAGATTTCGCCCCCAGACTTTTTTTTTTGTTCATATTGGAAGAAGGAAAAAAAAAAAACACTATTATAAAATAATAAATATCTAATAGGGACAGTGAGTATTGGCTAATGGCAAGAGGTAGGGAAATTATTTTACAATAGTAGTGGTTAGAAACTAATTTTCAAAAAAAAAAAAGCAAAACAAAACAAAAATTCCTTTAGTCAAAAGTCAAAGATTCCTTATGCAGATGCAGAGCCGCCTGCGCAAGAAGAATTCCACTAATCGTTCATCCCTCACAGTCACAGCTAAAAGCTTTCCTTTTTTGACAATAGACTTTCAGTTTCAAGTTTCAATTCAAAGGCACTGCAGTATAAGAGAATAATATATTTTCATATACAAAATACAAACTACAAAGCTACTCATTCTCTTTGGAACTGTAAGTTTGAGAAACTTGTTATACTCTTTTTCGTAGATGACAAAAGAGAAATTAAGAAATCCCATACATAATGTGCAGAATCAAAAACCTGCACATTCTACACTCTACACATACGATTCCGTAGGAATGATTTTTTTTTTCTGTTTGACTTTTTTCCTATGAACATTTTGCGATTGAATGTGCAAGAATAAAACCTGCACATACGAGGTGGAACTTTTTTGTTTTGTGATTTTTGAACTTGGTTCTCTTTGAAAATGTAAGTGAAAAGTAAAAGGTAAGTGAACTTGCATAGGTCTAGTGGGATTTTTTATTTTGCGATATTTTGAGTTAGATTCTCATTGAAGTTGCAACATTGGAAGCGATATGAGTTAATGTGCAAAAAATAACTCACAGGTGCGATGGATGTTGTTATTTTTGGCTTATTTGAAGTGGCTTTTTTGTTTTGTTCGCGCAAGACAAAAACAGTTTTTCTTTCTTAGCAATGCGCCCCCAGAACCTGGCGCCCTGTGCATTTGCACACCTTGCACATATGGTTGGGCCGGCCCTGACGCGCTGTACGTGTACATGTATCTAATAGAACAAAAAATGTTGTGTACCATAAAGCACTTCAGTGAGAAAGCGGCAGGTTGAGCGACACGTAAATCATTGCAATTTGATTGAAAAACATCGACAATGTCATTCTTATTACTGTTGTACGGGTGTCCGCCGGGAAGGTATACTACTTTGTTTTGCCGCCATTTTGGTAAACATTAGTCTTGACAGTTCATATTTGGCAGTCGTGAAGCAGACCCGTGGCAAATTTATTATGGAAAAATATTCGATAAACCAACCTGTTTTAATAGTTAAAATATTTTATCAAAATCAATCATCGATTACTGTGACAGTGAGAAAGTTAGTTTTGGGAGAAACAACGTGCCAACAAAACGCACTATTTATCGCGTAGTGAATGATTTCGAAGAAAGAGGGTCTGTAGGTGATTCATCAGTCACCTTTGCATCCATTAAAAGTAACAGTCTGGTGTGCAATTTGGTCAGGAGGAATCATTGGACCTTACTTCTTTGAAAATGAAAATGGCGTAATGGTAACTGTGAATGGGGAGCGATATCGTGATATGATTGAAAACTTCTTAACGCCACAACTTCATGCTTTGGGCTTGATTAATATGTGGTATCAACAAGACGGTGCCACATCGCATACAGCCAGGATTACAATGGAATTACTGCGAGACCTCTTTCCACAACAAGTTATTTCAAGAAATGGTGGTGTTGATTGGCCTCCACGGTCGCCTGATTTGACAGTTCCGGACTTCTTTTTGTGGGGTCGCAGTAGCTTAGTGGTTAGTGTGTTGGACTGCTATGCGGGAGTCCCAGGTTCGAATCCCGCAAAAACCCAAATTCCAACTTATGGTTTTTTTCCACTGCGCTACCTCTCGCGAACGTCTGACAAACATCCGAGAGTATAAATGTCTTGTAAGAGCTTCTCAATTAGCCGTTTGGAGTCGGCATAAAACTGTAGATCCCTTCCATTCGTTCCAAAAATGAAAAACTCACACAAAACGAATGGTTGTGAGAAGCTAGGCCTAGGGTCTCTCCAGACCTGTTGCGCCAACTATTTATTTTTTTATATCTGAAAAGCAAGGTTTATGCAAACAAACCAGAAACGCTTGAGCAATTCAAACAAAATATTCGTGATGAAATTAATGAAATACCGCTTGAAATGTGTGAGAATGTAATGAAAAATCTGCTCAAAAGGGCTCGCATTTGTGAGACTAACAGAGGCGGACATTTACCTGATATTGTATTCCATACAAATTTGCCGACATTAAATAAAACATTTATCAATATAAGATCCATTCTCTTTCATTTAATCAAAAATTATAAACAAACAAAGTAGTATACCTTCCCGCGGACACCCTGTTCAAAGCTTCATCAAAGCAATTGTCTTACTGGTTAAGCCATTGAAATACTTGATTTTTGTACTTTTATTGAATTTGTATTTCCTAACGAACTGAACTTAATTAACTAGTTAATTAAGTTAAGTTAAAAGGTAGGTATCATTAAATTCACTGACCGTTAGGCGGTACGAAGTTCGCCAGGTCAGCTAGTTATAATTAAAGATGAAGCCTTCTGTTCTGACGAGACTTTAGTTTTAATTATAAGTTTCTAAGCTTTTTACATAAATAACGTAAACAAAGGAACTCAAAACAAGGAACTTGGTATTTGCTATAAAGACAATTGATTTTAAAATTAAATAGGGAAACTGTTCGGCAGGTGCAGTGGTACGCATCAAACCACCCCGGGGTCCATCTCCCCCTAACAATTTTCAATTCAAAAATACAATTAAATTGATTTGTTCGCAATTCGCGCTCGTGTGAATAGTCCTTATATGTATACAGCCTAAGTCTACGAGATGTCAACCAAGAGGCCGAAAAAAGCGGCCTCCATATAAAAAAAGAAAGAGTTTTTTAACAAAACGTTTCATATGTTTGCAGTCTTCTTCCATCAAAAAAGAATAAAATAAAAAGTGGGGGCCGAGAGTCCTGAGGGGACAACGCTGGTGCGGGCAACACAACTTGAATTACGTCCTTTTGTTTAAATTGCTTTGCTAGCAAGTTGGGAAAGTTAAAAAGTGTTTTTTTTACTTACCTATTTGGAACGCTATAATTTAAAATTTATGAAAAATGTGCGCTGGTTGGAGATGTTTATTGCCTTGTTCAGTGCCCCATCGCATTATGATACTTGTAAAAATTATGTTTGAGAGGCTTTGCTCTGTCTTGGCCTCTTGGACTTATCAAGAACATCAACCTTCCTTAGAGCACGTTATCCAATAACAATTTCGTTTATGAAAGAGCTCTGAGACTGATACGTGCTTTGAATATTTAAAGGATATAATATAGTTCCGTAGATGTATTTTAGCTTGCCGCTTTAAGGTTTTACTAAAATGTTGGCCTTTTTTTCCTTTTCAGACTGCTAAACGGCGAAGACGCCACAAATTCCGCTGTCAGGCAGAACGAGGCATTCAACCTGGACGATGAAAGCCGAGATTTCCGTCCACCTGACCAAAATGAAGTGAGGAAAGCAATATCTAAGCTTAAATCCACCAAGGCTGCTCGACCGGGCGGCTTAGCTGCCGAGCTGTTTAAGGCAGCGGGATATGACCTGGTAGAGAGCATACATCAAATCGTCTCCAAGATTTGGTCAGACGAAAGTATGCCTGATGAATGGAACCTCAGCATCGTTTGCCCGATCCACAAGAAAGGAGACTCTCTAAACTGCGCCCACTATAGAGGCATCAGTCTCCTGAACACTGCGTATAAGATCATGTCTGCTGTGTGAACGCCTGAAACCATTCGTCAACGATCTGATAGGTCCCTATCAGTGCGGTTTTAGGCCCGGTAAGTCCACGACCGATCAAATATTCACACTACGGCAGATCCTGGAGAAAACCCAAGGAGTCCACATCGATACTCACCATCTTTTTATCGATTTTAAGGCCGCATATGACAGCATTTATAGAGACGAGCTATACAGAGCCATGTCTAGTTGTGGCATCCCTGCCAAACTTGTCAGATTGTGCAGAATGACGATGGAGAATGCTCGCTGCTCCGTAAAGGTCGGAAATAATCTCACCGAGGCCTTTGATGTCAAAAAAGGATTTAGACAAGGTGGCGCGCTGTCATGTGACTTCTTCAACATCATTCTTGAGAAAATTGTGCGAAACTCACAAGCCAACACCAGAGGCACAATTTTTCAAAAGTCTGTGCAACTGCTTGCATACGCTGACGACATTGACATTGTTGGCAGAACACAGCGAGCTGTTACTGGAGCGTTTGCTAGTATTAGTACAGAAGCGGCAAAAATGGGTTAAGTGGTGAATGAGGGTAAAACAAAATATATGCTGTCAACAAGAAGGGACACACAACATTGAAGAATCGGACAGAACGTCACGATAGACAGCTATAACTTTGAGGTAGTTAGGGACTTTGTCTACCTCGGAATCTCGGATCCGCTATTACCTCTGAAAATGACATCACCTCAAAATCAAGCGAAGAATCGCTCTTGCAAACCGCTGTTTCTTTGGCCTAGGACGGCAATTGATTAGTAAGGCCTTGTCAAGAAGCACTAAGGAGATTCTATATAAGACTCTCATCATCCCTGTCCTGCTCTATGGCGTAGAAGCATGGACCCTAGCAAAAACGGATGAGGATCTTCTTGGCCGCTTCGAACGCAAAATTCTTCGAGTGATTTTTGGTCCCGTTTGCGTTGACGGGATTTGGAGGAGAAGATTTAACAGCGAACTCTACGAGCTGTATACAGCGACATCGTCTAAGATTGTTAGGACATGTAGAGCGAATGGACACCAACGCTCCGGCCCGGAGAGTCTTCGATTCCAACCCGGAGGGACAACGCAGTAGAGGAAGACCTCGCCTTAGGTGGCGCGTGCAAGTATGGAAGGGGACCTCAACCAACTTGGAGTGCGCAGCTGGAGGCAGTTAGCCAAAGATCGCGCTAACTGGAGAGGCGTATTGGTTGAGGCCCAGGTCCACGGTCCACCCCGGACTGTAGCGCCACCTTAAGTAAGTAAGTAAGTTTTTTTCCTTTTCGCTTCCTTGTTTTTTTCCCCTCGCCTTGCCAGCGAATCCTTTGCCTCGTCGTCCATGATGCCTATGTGAACTGGTATGCAGCACATTGTTAGGTACTCTGTTGTCCTCGTTTAATTTGTTTCGCATATTATGTAGACAATCTCAAACATAAACTTATAGGTGATGAAATAGGCGTCGAGTGAGCTCCTCAATTGCAGCTTGTTACAAGTTGCTATGGGTGGGTGCTCTGAATACATGACATTTCTTTTAGGGCTAACGATACTATTGACGCATTTCAGACCATTCTCCTAGCCAAACTGTCGAGGAAGGAAAACGTTTTAGTACCTTTAAATAAGTGTACCTTATATTGCTAAAGGAACCCACTTATCAACCCGCAAAAGTGTGCTCTACTACAACGGTTAAGCCTCTCCGCCGATATGAAATTCAATCAAACATTTTAGAGCGACATTCGCCCAACAATGTAATCAAACGCCACTCTACGACGACGGCTATTTCCGTTTTTACTAACAATGCACTGAAACCAGATTAACATTTGAATATACGACCACAGGCTTAAGGCTGGATTACCCTTTTAAAATGCCAGCCACTCTGACGGAACATGAATCAATGTATAAAATGAAATAAACATAAAAAAAAAATGTTTACTACCCACCTTTGACGCAATCAAAGTCACACCATCCCCCGGATCCACCCACTATAAACAAGAAAACAATTCCATTGAAATGAACTCTGGTTTTATTTTTATTTCACACATAAAATAACGGTAGGTATTACAAAAGAAACCCATAAAAAGGATTCACATTAAAAACGAGGAAGAATGCAAAGGAGGGTGCAAGTTAAGTACGTATCCCTTCAGTTTCGGTGCTTAACCGTGTTTTGTCTCCTCCAAATGAGTATTCGCTTTCGAGCGACGGCTACCGGACAAATCATTACGATCAGAAGTCAACGCCATCCTCGTCATCGTCATCGTCGATGATGGCGATACGACGTCGCTTGGGCTCCTCGCCCAACTTGGTCTTTCCCGTTGGGATTTCTTTTCGCCTAATGAACAGCTCATCGTCGTCCTCATTGTGAAGTGGTGGTACCTCATTATTGTCACCTTCATCGTCAGAGGAGCGACGGCGTTTTCTCCCACCAGAAATGGCGGCAGGGGCGGATACTGATGCATCGCCAGCTTCCTCATCGGAATCAGATTCAATTCGATTATTACGGACACGTGAGCGATTCGCTCGGGTGGATGTATTTTCAATTATCGTTGCCTCCGCTTCGTTATCGGACTCGGAATCGGTGGATCCCAATTCGGCCAGACGTTGACGATAGTCCTCGGAATTGAAATCATCTTCAGCACTGTCGGCAGTGTCCTCTGTGCCCTTAACCATATCGAAGAGGTTCATCTTGTCGGGCTTTTGTTTACCCTTCGGAGATGGTTTTTTGAAAGTGTCGCCTTTATGTTGTGCTGCTCTATCTTCATCGGAATTTCGCGACGCTGTGCTAGTTGGTCGCTCTTTGGCCACCAACGGCGTGCGCTGTTCATCTTCGTCGTCGCTCTTGCTGTACAGCAGACTGTTCATCTGTTCGCGACGTTTATTCATGAAAGCGTCGAGGTAGTCCTCCTCACTTTCTTCGCCAGATGAATCTGCGTTAGGGGGCGGCACGTCGTCGGCCTCATCTTCTGCATTCAATTCATTCTGATCGACCTCCTCGCCATCGAGGATTCGGGCGCGTAATTTCAAATCGGCAGCATTCAAATAGACTGGGATGCGCCAGTAGTTCTCCATTCCAGTAATAGGTGGCTGGGCACCCAACGACAGGAGTAGCTTCTGGAAATCATTATCATCCATGGCATCCTTTTGTACCTCGGACAATGGCAGCAGCGGAACGCCATCATCTTCCTCTGTTGGAGCATCTGTATCGTCGGACGCATCGGCGAAGGATTCCTTTAACCATGCCAGGGCGGCAGTGAACTTCTCATCAACGCTATCCAGCAATGACCGCACGGTGCCCACGTCCAAGGGGGTGCGAACAACCTTCCGCTTCTGCTGCTGCCCGGGCGCGGCCTTACTTTTGCCAGCAGACGACTTTCCACCCTCAGTCTCGGCAGCAGAGTCCTTCTTCTTCTTCCTCCTCGGTTTGGCTGGAAGAATTTCCGATTTGTCCGCAATTAAATGCAATTGTATCATCCGCTTAATGATGTGATTCTTTGTTCGTCGCTCGCCAAATGCGTCCAGGATTCTCTGCAGGCAGTCTGTTGAAAAAAAAAAAAACAAAAAGACAGTTATTTCCATAGGAACAGAAGGGACACCGAAAGCACTCACCATCCTCCAAGCGATGTTCATCATACAGTTCCTTCAGTTCATCATCCTCTTCGAGCTGCCAAAGACCCTTATTGGATGAAGCTGCTGTTGATTTCTTTGTTGGAGCCTTAAATTGAAGACCAAGTTCTCGTAGCGTTTTCAGGACGCCACGTCTGGTGCGAGTTTTATCGATCAAATTCTCCAAAATCCAATCAATCACATCTGGCAGAGCATGAAAAGACAACCGAAGGAGAAAAGCAAAATTGCGTGTTTAACGAGATGACAATATACGAGCGTAGGTATATATGCGGCATTGTATGCAAATTACAAATTGGACAGAGCCGATGAAGGGACACAATTTGTCAAAAGGAAAGCAACTCACCCTGGTCGGTTTGGGGATTGTTTTGGTTTTCTTCGAAGAGAAAGCGCAGCTCGTTCTTCTGGTCTTCGGTCCAGGTGCCCTTTGTTCCGCTGTGGAGGGAATGCAATCGAATTTACGGACTATTTGGTTGGGGTGACATATTTTTTTTTTCAACTTACGCATCGTAGTCATCGCAGTAACCGTTTTCTAGTTCGTTGGCGTCCCTTATGGTTTTGTAGAAAAACAGTTCGGCATAGATCTTTGGATTCTTCGGAGCGGTTTCGACAAATTTTCGCACCACAAATGTCCCAAGGCGACGGAGTTCTTCGGAATGGACGTCACGGGGTGCGTCGAACACTTGTTGGAACACCTTGAAAAGCACCACCTGAAGGAGAAGAGAAGGAAAATTTAAAAAAATAATAAGGACTTTAAAAATGATTCGGTAGAAATTTGGCGAAGGTTGGACAAAGCACGTGCGAAGACGTTGCTTTGAGATGAGGCTTGTGTTGTGCGAGTTCTTGACATTTTAACCAGTGAATAAAAACAAATCGCGCCATTATTTCCTGACATTCAGATTCGGAGAACGACGATCGAGGACTATTTTTCACATAGAAAGGTCTGACGGTCCATCGTTCGTTTTTTAAGCCCTTAACCAAGGAACATGGGGATAGACAATGTAAGACATGAACCTTTATGCGGCAAATACAGACTCAGCTAACAATTACCAAAAGCTCGTGCAAGAAGCCTTAAGACCTATAGGACCTAAGGCTGGTAAAACGCAGGTCCAGGAATACCGGCCAGACTAAGAACAAGAGCAGTGAAACAGTGTAAGGTTCTATTCAAACAGGATTGTAGTCTTACTTTGTGGCGAGTTTTCTTTTCGAACTGAGTTCGGATATCGGAGCTGAATCAAAGTCCGCACGGACCGTAGGAGCCTTGTCGGAGTCGGAGCGTTGATGTCAAGTGGGTTTTCATTTTCTGTCTTAAACACCTAATGCGCAGTTATTGATACTACAGAGCGTTTGTAATTCCCCGTTCAATAGTTTGATCGAAGACACATTAGGCCATCAATGCAAGGGGACAAATGACTTACGAGCCTTTTCTTCGGAGTTAACCTTCACTTTGTCGCTAAATAAAAACTCCTTATCCTGACAGCGAACACCCCGGTGTAGAAATTGTCGTTCATTAATGGAACTTTTTTCAAAAATGTTTAAGCCTTGCAATGTACATACAAAATATTCCTTTTTTGAATCTGACGCCTGGCTACTAAGTTTTGCAATATAAAATGTTTGTATCTGTCGATTTCTAGTTGAAAGTCACCTACAGCTAATGAAAATGTTCCGAGAAATAATTGAGAAGTATCAGATGCTGAAGTTGAAAACGTCGAGTTGGAAATCAACAGTGACTCTGAAAACGAGGACGATGGGAAAATGGAATGCTGCCAATCCCACTAAAAAAGCTTTGGTCTGGAAATCTTTACAAGAAGAAGAGTTTATGGCATACATTGGGTTGCTGATTGTAATCGGTAGTCATAGATCCAATTATGAAGCTATTGACCAGCTCTGGAAAAAGAATGCTTTCCCACTATATCGAGCAACTTTACCTGTTAGGCGATTTTACAACATCACAAGGTTTCTTCGATTTGATTATGATGTCACCAGAACACTTAGAATGAAAACAGACAAAGCAGCTCCAATAAGTGAAATATTTGGAATGCTCAACTCGAATCTAAAGGTGAATTATAGACCGTACAGTTCCATAACTGTGGATGAGCAGCTATTTCCTTTTAGAGGCCGAACGAAATTCACACAGTATATTCCCTCAAAGCCAGCGAAATATGGGATAAAGGTATAGTGGGCATGTGATTCTGAAACGGCATAGCCGTTGAACGGCCAGATTTACACCGGTAAAATTGGAAACCGGGACACAAATCAAGGCGAACATGTTGTTAAGGATTTGCTTGTTCCATATAAAAACACAGGCAGAAACGTTACGATGGCTAATTTCTTTACATCACTTCCTTTAGCCAAAGAATTATTAGGTTGGAACTTGTCTATGGTCGGTACTATGAAGAAAAACAAGCGCTGCATTCCTGCCGAATTCAAAGCTTCAAAAACTAGAGAAGTTTTGTCATCGACTTTTGGTTTTGGAGAAAAAATGATTCTGTGCTCATACGTTCCTAAAAAAGACAAGGCGGTAGTGCTTTTATCAACTCAGCATAATGATGACAGCATTTCTGGGCCAAAACTAAAGCCAGATATAATACATTACTACAACAAAACTAAAGGTGCCGTCGACACGATGGACAAAATGTTGTCGCAGTATACCACGAAAAGAAAAACAAATCGCTGGCCACTTTCAATGTTTTTCAACATTGTTGATATTGCAGTGCTCGCAACTTACATCATTTTTTCGAAAAACAATCCGTCGAGCAGGCGTAACGTCAGAACAAGTCGCCGTAGAGAGTTCCTGCAAGAGTTGGGTGAACATATTTGCATCCCAGTGATAAACAAAAGAGCTCTGATTCCAAGAGTTATGGGTAATTGTTGTACTAGAAGTGTAATAGAATGCATTTTGGGCGTTCCAACTCAAGAGCTACAAGAACCTTTCATACCAGATGATCTGACGAATCGGGATGGATCTGGTCGCCCGACGCAAAAATGGCAATGTTTTTTGTGCTACAGTGAGGAGAAAAGGAAGCGACCCTCTAGAAAAGTTTGCGTGCAATGCAAAAAAACAGTTTGCCAAGTTCACAGTCTTACGCAAACAAAATGTCAAGATTGTCATACAATATAATATTTTTCTTTCGTTATTTGGAACATATTAGTATTTTTGTACTATTTCCTTTCTTGTGTTTATTTTTCTTTCTGCTAATAATTTTACATAGATACTAAAAATTATATTTTCCATTTAGTTATAATGTAAATAAATATGTCATGGTTTCATAACTTTTCAAACATTTAACATTTTAACAATACAAACAAACACAAGGTTCTACTTTGTGCGTGTATATTGTCAATACTATTTTTGGATTTAACAATCTTTGAAGACGAATTCTACATACAACTTCGGGTAAATATAAATCTACACCCAGGTGTATACAGTCAATGTGGTCGAAAATATACTAAAAATTTCAAAATTTCTGCAAAATAAATATCAAAAAATGTTTATATTATCTCTTTCCGAGAGTATAGATTGATTTAGTCACTGAGATAAAACGATTTTAGAGTTGGTAAGAAAAATAACCGAGATATTTGAAGGCGAAAACTCGGATCTACACCTGGGTGTATACCGTCAAGGTGAAGGTTAAAGCATTACTGAAGCTATTGAAGTTCACTACACTTTTAACTCTTTGTATAAACTTTAACCCCTGTATTAATAAAAAAACGATATCCGCTCTCTAACACGTGTTTTAGCTGACAGACGGATAGTGACCTTATCCGTTTGTTAACTTTTTTCATTAATAAACACATTTCATCTCCATGTTAGCTATTCGCTCTTTGTCACCTAACGCACGACAGCACTACACGGAATTGTACTAAATATTCTAGTACATCTGTCATATTTCGTCTCTCTTGCAGTTGTCGTGCTCAGATTCTCTCTCAGATTCTCTTTTAGACTTCAGAGTTCAGATTTTACGCGTCAAACGAACGTTAATGTCATGTGCAATGTGTAAAAAGTTATCCGCTCTCTATACGCCGAATTCGGCGAGTTAAGTTATCCGCTCGTTATTTCATGTCAATGAAAGCTAAAAAGCGTTTATTAATACAAATTTGAAGTTAACATGTGAGTTAACGCTAACTCGCCGCTGCTCGTCGTTTATTAATACGGGGGTAAAGGTTCTCAATTTCCAACTGCTCATTTTTGACATTCAAAGTTATTACTTTTCGTGCTCAAAATCTTCCGCAGTCTTTTAGGACTTTCAGCTCCTTCAGTTCTTTTATGAAGTCGATACAAAGGAATTCCAATCTTCTGTTCTGCTGATGGTTAGGCGCACAGTTTTTTTTTCTCACTCACCGAAGCGATTTATACCTGAACTTTTTGTCAGAATCTTAGGTCGAAGCTAAAAGATCTATTGTGCCACAAGGGCAGAAAAATATTTAGCCTAGTATGGTCTCTACATGCAGATGATGATATGTACATTCAGAAGCGGATTTTCTTTGTTCTTTTAGGAACACAAATCTTCCTGAAAGACAACCTCCGCCTAATTCCGTATAGGGACATTTAGATATGAGTTCAGTTGCTTCGCCCTCGTCAATTCGCCACTCTGGGAGTCGAATAAATATCGATATCGTAACAATTCTCTCGGAACTTCTGCGGAAGGGCTATAAGGTCCGGTTGGCCTATCTGCCTATTGGCAGAGGAGTTCGGGTTCAGAACAGTTCATCAGCTTTTCCCCTAAGCCCGCTTGTGATCGTATTTGCTTTTGTTTTTGACGCCGAGTATTTGAACGGTATTAAGGGAATGTAAGTCGCTTTTGGAGGCAAAGATGCGTGAGCCAAACACGCTAATAACTGCTTGACTGCCCTTGAAGACGTACGTGCTCGCTTTTTTTAACCAGAGTAGTTGTACACGCCTATTTTTTGATGGCATATAGCTCTGCCTCAAATACACTCCGACATACCCATTGATGATAAGATATAAAGGTTAAGTGGATGCCAGTTCCCACACCCGAGTCATTTTACAGCCATCCGTATCCGTATACCACTATCGGTCTTTTTGGCAGGTTTGCAGGGTAGCTCTGTTGGACCAAAAAGCCTTTGGCACCATACACAAATCATATCAAGTTGCTAAAGTCTCGGAAGACGGAATCAAAATCTGGATTCATTTGTTGCCTTTGTGATTTTGCTAATTAGAGATTCTACGCATGCAACCGCATCTTTGGCAGGAGTTGGGGACCAATCCCCAAAATCATCCTCTGGATAAACGCGGCGATCATGCGTTCAATACTCACATATGACAGCGTAGTCTTGTGGCAAGCCGCCAACAAAGCGACCAATCTTATGTCAATGACAAAAATACAAGGAATAGAATGTATAGGGACAACCGGCACTATGAGAACTGCACACCTACAGCTGGACTAGAGGCGATTCTCAATCTGACACTAGACCTTTACATGGAAGAATCCGCTGCCTTAAGGATCAGCCAAACTAAGACTTGGAAACCCCTGCAACTTTGGGCATGCACCAGATCTTAGGTAAACACGTAGGAAACGTGTTCACTTCTGGCTATACGTCTCCCTATCTAGACCTTGACAGGCCATTGACCTGCTCCGTCCGGGCAGGGAAGAATGGAAACCAAATGAAACCACGAAAAGAAAATCAATATCCGTCTACACAGATGGTTCAAAGATGGAGTGTAGAACCGGCGCCGGCATATTCTCTGAGGAATTAAATATACATTGCTGCATCAGACTTCCTGATAGTAGTTGTGTCTTCCAGACGGAGGATGTGGTTATCGCCGTAAGGCGTCAATATTGACAATACCTCGTAGCGATATTATCGTGTTTATTGAAAGGCAGGGGGCTATAAAATCAGTTTCTGCCAATAAGCAATGAAATGAAATCCAAAGTAGTCCGCAGTTGCCGCGAAGGGCTCAAGGTTCTTTGCTCGCAGCACATCACGAATCTATGCTGGGGCTCTGGACATAGTGTGGCGAAACCGGCAATCAGATCGCGGATGAACTGGCGAGAGAAAAGTCCGCAATAGATCTTTCTTGGTCGAGCGCTTTAATCGATCAAGCCACCACTTTGCGGTCTCAGAGTGCGAGTGGAGAACAAAATTCAAATGAAAACCACCTACAGGTGGAAGGAACTTACTACCTGTGAAATATCACGGAAGCTTTGGCCAGAATACAACAGAAGCCGGACCAACAAACTACTACAGTTTGACAAGTCATTACTATCAAAGTTAGTAGGGGCTCTAACTGGTCATAACTTCCTTAGAAACCACGCAATGAAACTAAATCTCAAGGAAGACGATATATGTAGAGGCTGCGGAAACGAGAAGGTCCACGAGGTCCACTTTCTCTGTCATCGCCCGAGTTTCTGTCACTTGAGGAATAGAACACTTGGGAAGCTATTACTTCCATAACTTACCCTAAAGAACTTCCTCATGTGTCACTGTCTGATCTTGATATGTTTTTGAGGACATCGGGATGGCTAGATAACGTCTATTAACCACAACGGAGAGGGCATGAGGAACACCGATTCAACACCAAATGTTCGACCTCAGCAAGGGCATCACATGGGTCCACAGGACCTAAGTGGGTATTGCAGGGCTCAACCCGCTCTACCTACACGTTTAAAACCTAACCTAGAACTTCCACAAGTTCGTCTTCTAACGGCTTAAAAACTAAAACATTTCGTCCATTTCACGAATGAAGTCCATTTTTTTGTTTCTATTCCAATGTTCCACCGGGTTTTCCAATAAGAGGTGTTATTTTGGTATTCAAAGAAAAATGACATTTATTGAGATAAATGATCGGATGTTTATTTCATAATAAAGAGGAAGGTAGGCCGTTAATAATGAAAAACAACATCAGCCAAATGGCCACCAGAGCACGCATACAGGACCATATCCTTTTCATGCAATTTTCCATAACCAAATCGCAAAGTGGCTGCCCTATTTCCTCGACAGCCTCACAAATTTTATCTTTGAGGTCTTGAACCGAATCTGGGCTGTTGGCGAAGACCTTATCTTTCACGTAACTTTTCCCGTAAAAGATGAATGGTTTCGTTGCTTGTGTGGCACGTAGCGCCGTCTTGTTGAAAGTAAACATTGTCCAGATCAATACCATCCAACTCCGACCATAAAAAACCATTAATCATCTCTCGATAGCGAAATCCATTCACCGTAACTGTTGATCCAACCTCATTTTCGAAAAAGTAAGGTCCAATGATCCCGCCGAACCATAAACCGCACCAAACAGTCACACGTTGAGGATGGAGAGGCTTCTCAACAATAACTCTTGGGTTTTCCGAGCCCCAGATGCGACAATTTTGCTTGTTCCCGTAGCCACCGAGGTTGAAATGGGCCTCATCAGTCAAGATGATTTTTCGATGGAATTCCGGATCATTTTCATGCATTTCAAGGACCCAATCAGCAAAGACACGACGTTGTTGATGATTGGCCGGCTTGAGTTCTTGTGTTAACTGAATTTTATAAGCCTTAAGACCCAAGTCTTTATTCAAAATACGGTGTAATGCCGTTTGTGGAATGCTCAATTCCAAAGAACGACGAGGAATGGACAAACCTGGGTTTTCTTCAACACTTTGGGCTACAGCAGCAATATTCTCAGTTGTTCTTGAGCGACGTGCGCGGGTTTTATTCTTCACATCACTAACTTGTCCCAACAGATCGAAATTTTCCACCAATTTCTGGGCTGCGGTCCGACAAGGTGCTTCACGACGACCAAAAAGTGCTTTAGTTTTCCGAACTGTGACTGCAAGATTTTCACCATTTTCGTAGTGAATTTTAATAATTTCAATGCGATGTTGAAGCGTGTATCGTGTTTTTTTAGTAATGGCGTAGTTTCTACTTGTCAAATGTCAAAGAATAAAAGCTTCAAAAGTGACAGCTACCGAAATAGAGGGTCATTCTTAATAACACCTCTTATTGGAAAACCCTTTACTTAAAAAAATACTCACACAAAACGAATGGTTGTGAGAAGCTAGGCCTAGGGTCCCTCCGGACCTGTTGCGCTAACTATTTATTTTTATTATTTTTTTTTAATGTTCTACTTTTGTTTTTCTTGCGTCCTGTGAGCGAAGAAATGTCAATATTATGAAATTGAGTTTAAAGAAACCCGACTTAAAGTACTCAAACTGATATTCGGAGTGTAGTTTAAATTCAATCGGATTAAACGCCGTCAAGCGGCAAGTTTGAAAAACTAGGTTCGTGTTTAACGACTGGATATTAGGGACTTAAATTAATAATTTTTGGTGGGGGAAAAACCCCCATTTATTTGGCTTAATACAAGCTATTACAATTAAACTAAGACTAACTTAAATCTACTACTAAAAGCTAAGGATGGTGAAGGAGGTCAATTTTAAGGGAGGGACTACTGGGACTACTACAAAAACAGTATGGTTTGAATTAACCTTCCGCAGCATACGGGAGATTGGTTCGTTTGACCCATATGAGGTTCGGTGAATTGGTAAACAGAAGAGACGGGGACAACGAAGATTTCGAGGGTTAGTGTTAAAGGAGATAGAGTTGTGAAGAGACATAAAGTCGATGGAGCCTGAGATGAGAGTAGACGGTGAATAAAGAGAATGTCTGCTACGTCTCTGCGTTCCTCAAGGGTATTGAGGTTAATAAGTTTGAGGCGGTCTTGATAGGGAGGTAAGATTAAGGGATCATTCCAAGAAAGCCCCCGAAGCGCGAATCGAAGAAAACGACGTTGGATACTCTCAATTCTGTCTATATGAACACGTTGAAAGGGAGACCAAGCTTGGCTAGCGTACTCGAGCAGGGGGCGAACAGATGTGAAGTACCGAGATCTGGTCACATATGGGTTGGAGAATTCCTTGGACCATCTTTTAACGAAGCCAAGCGACGAGTTGGCTTTAAGAATTATCTCATCAATATGCGAGCGGAAATTAAGTTCCCTGTCGCATAATACACCAAGGTCACGAATAGATTGGGCGATAGATAAAGCTTGGCCGTGGAGGAGGTAAGTTCGAGGAGGAGACTTGTTGCACTTGCGTGAGAAGGTAATAGATTGGCATTTTGTGACATTGAGTTCAAGGCAGTTTTTGAGGCACCAGGTGGAAAAATTATCTAGATCTATTTGAAGGAGACGGAAGTCGTGATGTGAGGAAATGGATTTGAAAAATTTTGTATCGTCAGTGCTGAGTGCTGAATGACAGTTTCAAGCTCGTTAATGGTTAGGATAAAAAGAAGGGGACCTAGATGGCTGCCTTGGGGTACACCAGATGAAGCCAGGAAAGGGGCCGATAGGACGGACCTGAAGCGAACACTGTAAAAGCGATTTTCCAAGTATGAATTTAGCTACTTTAGCAAAATAGGTTAAAAGGAAAGAGCTGACAATTTGAAAAGGATTAATTTATGGGATATTTTATCAAAGGCCTTACTGAAGTCGATTATAATGACGTCGACTTCTTTACCACTTTCTAAGGCTGAGAGTGTAGACGACACAAATTCGATGAGGTTAGTAGTAGTTGACCTACCTTTAAGAAAGCCGTGTTGGGTAGGGGAAATTAAAGACTTGCACTGAAAGCTTAGGGCTTCGTACAAAATACTTTCGAGGAGTTTGTGTATATGTGAAAGTTTAGCAATAGGTCGATAGTTAGTAACCTCGCTCTTTAATCCCTTTTTGTGAACTGCTGTTATAAAGGAGGATTCCATATCTGAGGGAATTCGCCCTGAGAAAGCGACAGCTGAAAGAGGTTTGAAAGCAGGATGGAGAGATTGAAGGAACATTTTTTAAGAAAAATGGCGGGAAGACCGTCAGGACCAGGTGGATATTCATCATTAAGTTTTTGTAATTCATTTTCAATTAAATAGGGTTTAAAAGTTTAAGAGAGAAAGGGACCAATGGAGAAGTTCTGTAGGTATTTAAAATAAGAGGGATCCGGTACGAAGGAGCTGTCGGCAAAAGATTGTTTAAAAAAGGTGTCAAAAAAGTTAGCAATTGTGTGTGGATCACTTGGGGAAATGTTTTCGTAAGAGAGGGAAGATGGGTAACCATCGGATTTTTTTTCTATAGTTAACGAATCGGAAAAAAGACTTAGGGTCATTAATAATGTTGGCTTGCGCGTTAGAGAGAGTTATAAACCTGGGTACCTTGAAGGTATGAGCCGAGGTAGTTTGAAAAGTCAGAAAAAGAGTTAGTGCGAAGGAAAACAGCCCATAATTTATTTGGAATAATCCTTATTGAAACTTGAAAATGTATGAAATACCTCTATCCCATACAAAAAAGTCATTTTGAACGATTTGGAATGAATCGTATTCGGTGGAGTCATCAGAGCAAACCAGGGAAGTAGAGTTCGATTAGTGAACCCAGGAACCCATCCAGTTTCCGTTTTGCTTGTAAAATCCACAAAATGCAGTGACGTATGGCTCGCTCACGGTTGCTGTAATTCGGCCCCCAGCGTTTAGATGCTATTTCGATGTTTTTGAAAAGTCTCTTCGCAGAAGATTCGCTGAAGATTCTCCAAGTGTTCTTCTTAGCGAATCTAATCTCATATCTGATGTGATATTGGTTTAAAACGATTTCGTATACAAAATTTTTTTTTTTGTTTTGTTTGGGGGTTCGCTGGAAGGAAAAATCATCGAAAGACATTGCAGAGCAAGTACGCGAGGGATGCTTCTGCAATAGTGAGGGACTCGAACAACCTCTAAAAAACCTCCCGGGAGGGACTGGCTTTCGTCATCCCGAAATGGGATTGCACCTAGTCGTTCGACTAATCGGCAATTTATTTTTAAAATATTTGGAATATTCATAAGAAAAATCCGCCGTTTGTCGGATTTCGAAACTTTTTTATTTGAAGATATTACCTAATCTCTTGGCCTTGGCTAACTCTTATAGATCAAGGGGTTTTACCCGCCTCAATCTTCTGATTACATTGTCAGTATTTAAAAGTTCTGTAATTTCAACGTTAACGTGGTTATGAAGCCTACTTCTGTGCCTTTGGGCAACCTTTTTAACTTCATCTTCAACCATTTCAATATTTAGATCTCTATGTAGATCAGCGTTGCGTATGTACCAAGGTGCATTAACTATGTTCCTTAGTACTTTATTTTGGAAGACTTGAATTTTTTGTAAATTTGATTGGCATGTGCAGTGCATGCCCACAATTGGAGCCCGTAGGTCCATACTGGTTTCAAGACTTGCTTATATAGCAGTAATTTATTGTAGTTGGACAGGGATGAATATCTCCCAATAAGCCAATACATTTTACTGTATCGCATGTTCAGCTCATCTCTCTTTTTCTTTACATGCGCTTTCCAACGCAGTTTAGCGTCTAGGGTCATGCCCAGATATTTAGCTGTATTTGAGTATTCCACTACATTGTTATTAATGTATACTGGAATGTGTGGTACGTTTTTATACGTAAAATTAATATGGACTGACTTAAGGTCATTCAATCTAATCTGCCACTTTTTGGTCCATTCTGAAATACCGTTTATTGCCATTTGGAGCTTTTCTGTTGCAATTTCGACAGTTGCTCCAACAGCAAGCACAGCAGTGTCATCTGCAAAAGTTGCTATAGTAGTTTCTTCACTATCAGGTAGATCGCTAGTAAACAGAAGGTATAGCACTGGACCTAGCACACTACCTTGTGGTACACCAGCTTTAATTCCTCTTAATGTTGAGTACTCTGTCTCTTGTTTAATTCTGAAGAATCGATCTGTTATATATGACTCCAGAATTGTTGAATACTGCTCCGGCAGTTGCCTTTGTAATTTATGGATCAGTCCCTTATGCCAGACTTTATCGAAAGCTTGTGCTATATCAAAAAATATTGTAGAGCACACATTTTTCTCTTCGAATGCTTTTTCGATCTTATCTGTGATTCTATGCACTTGATCAATTGTAGAGTGCTTGTTTCTAAACCCAAATTGATGAATTGGAACTAGCAATTTTTCATCAATTATTTTTTGCAGACGTTTTGCCAGCATTTTTTCGAATAGCTTGGACAACATTGGTAGTATCGATATTGGGCGATATGAGGTTACTTCGCTAGGTGGTTTACCTGGTTTTGGTATCATTATTACCTCCGCGACCTTCCACATGCTTGGCACATATCTCAACTTAAATGCAGCATTTATAATCTGCGCTAGCTTTTTTAAACCTTTTCGAGGAAATTGTTTTAAAACTTCCCCTGTGATTAAATCGAACCCTGGGGCTTTTTTTATGTTTATGCCCTCTTTGATTTCTTTGGCAAGTTCTTTGGCTGTTACCGGCCTAATAGGTCTGTCTTCTTCGCACCTTTCTTCGTTTTCTTGATAATCTTTATCTTCATAAGGTTTGAAGACGTTTTCAAGGTACTCTGCAAAAGTATTTGCTTTTTTTTGACTGCTTTTTGCCCAGTTACCTTCTTTGGTTTTTACTGGCGGAATGTGAGCTATTGGCCTGTTCATTTTCTTTGTTGCCTTCCAGAGCGAGTAGTCGGTACTAGCATCATTTGTCAGACAGGTAAGACACGTTTTTAAAGACTCGTTATTAAATTCCCTTATGGATTTTCTGAGCTTATTATTTAAGTTGTTCAGTGTGGTTTTATCGCTTGGCGCCCTTGTCTGTTGCCAACGTTTTCTAGCTTTCCTCTTTTCTGTAATAATTTCACATATTTCACGAGGATAAGAGTTTTGTTTAATCTTCTTTGTTCTTTTGGGAGTTGCAGCCCATGCAGCTTTTTGTATATCCAGCGTAAATATTTGCACTGCTTCTTCTAGTTGCTCTTCCGTTTGAATAGCTGATGATAATTGGATACATTCTTCCAATTTCTGCCTGAAGTGGTTCCAATCAGTCAGTCTATTAACTAGTTTAGGGCTATGTTCTTTTATTATTATTCTATCGCCAAGTGTAAGAAGTATTGAGGAATGATCTGATTGAAGATCAGGACCTTCCTCTGTATTTATTTTATTTGAAGATATATTTTTGGTTATAAAGAAGTCAACAAGATCTGGGGTTTTATTCCTATCTGTAGGCCAGTAGGTAGGTTTCCCCGTTGAGTGATATTTGGCGCAGACTTCTTTAATAGTTTCATATAATTCTCTGCCTCTAGTATTTGTTAATCTAGATCCCCAATATTTATTCTTGGCATTAAAATCCCCTCCCGCGATGAATCTATTGTGAAATATGCGGAAAAGACTTTTAAAATCATTTTTCTTTAGTCTATAGCTAGGAGAGCAGTATACTGCTGCAACAGATATTTGTCCACTGCTCGTCTTTATACTTATGGAAATTCCTTGTATAGCGCATGATTGGAATTTTGCTACTATATGGTGTTCAATCGTATTCTTTATTAACACTGCAGCTCCACCTTTTGCACAATTGTGAGGATGTGGGGAGTGATATAATTCATATCCCTGCAGTTTAAAGTCAGTAGTAAATTTTAAGTGTGTCTCAGAAATAAGACATATATCTGTCTGGTTTATGTCGAGAATGACTTGTATCTCATCCTTTCGATTCTCGATACCATTAGCATTCCATTCAAGAATTTTTATTCTGTTCATCATGTTTGTCTTTTTGGCACAGCTTTTTTGTTGCTGTTCTGTCTCTCTAGCAATGATATTCTATCTAATATCGTTTTATTGCATTTTTCCATGGAACCAATCCTGTTAAGGATTTGTTTCATGAGGATTTCCATCGCAGTATTTGGCTCTGCTTTGTCTTTTACAGCTTTCTCTGCTGGTATTCCAGTTGGTTTTGATGCTGCCTGAGCATACGTCATTTTGGGACCTGTTGGCTTTTGTCTTGGGTCCTTTTTTATAATCACTTGGTGTTCGGTTTTTTCTTTTTGTGGGCTCCTTCGTACGTCCGTTTTGACTTTTTGAGCTTCACTGTCTGACGTTTTAAGAGGTTTCTTTTGTTGTTTATCTTTTGCAAGTTGTATTTCTTTTGCAACTGAACATCCTCTATAGTTAGCAGGATGGTTTTCATTGCAGTTTGCACATTTAGGGTGCTCAATTTTTTCCTTCATGCATTCTTTAGTGTGGTGACTTCCTGCACACTTTACACATCTTGGGTTGGAGCTGCAATATTTATGCGTATGCCCATACCTTTGACAATTTTTGCATTGGGGCACTAATTTTGATTTTCTTAAGGTATGAATTTGAACTTTCATCCCAAGTATGTTCTTGATTCCATATATTTTTTCTTTATCTTGGTCATGTTCGAAACTGAGTATAAAACTTGGAAGCGGTACTTTGCTTTTATACTTAAGCATATTTATCACATCCAATATTTTAAAATCTCTGTCGATTAACTCTTTTTTTATGCTTTCAGGTGAGCATGAGTAATGCAGTTTTTTCGCTACAACCTTAAATGGTCTGGTTTGCTTATTCTCATACGAATACCATTGCATTTTTTTCTGGTTCAGAATTTTAGTGAGGTTTCTGTATCCCTCTTCTTCAACCACATTAATTTTAATGTCATTTTTGTTAATTAGAGCTGTACTAGCTTTAATTTTTACAAAATATAAATATACGTATAAGAAGGTTCCACTTAGTCCTTGTGTTTTTATAAACCGCGCGATCTTGTTGGGCTGTATTTCTTTCCATTTGTTCCGCTTTTTGGGCAAGGTTTTTGAAACCAGTGACAGAGGTCGCCTGTTAGGGATTAGGTGTACCGTATATACTGGATCCTCAACTTCTTTTTTTTTTTAACTTGGCAGTGGTACTTCAACTGTTGTTTTCAGGGCTCTCTAGGTGAATATTTTTCCAAGTGATTCAAACTGAAGTAGACTCTTCAGCAAGCAACTAGAACAACTAGGTACTCCCTACTTGACACTTCCTGGGTTTATCTTCAGAATTTATCCCAAGTTGAAGTGATTTGGGAACAGCTAAATATTTCATTTAGCATAGCTAATGTTGTCATCAGCACCATTCACTTTTAGGTTGCTGGTACTTCGAGAATAAAAAGCCGAGACATACACCAAAATAACCAATTTAAAGCACTTTATCACAAATGCTTGCATACCTTCAGGCTGCTCCGGAACAAGTAGCTCTGAACTCTTTTGTTGAGCATGTGAAAACTTTACTTTGCTTCGCTGAGATTGAGGCTAAGATAAGTTGTCCGAAAGCAATATACCTTACTGTGCAACCTCTAGTTTAGACCTGCTTCGAGATATTTAATTTTCGACGGCTGCAGACGAGAAGATTAGAGGAACCAACAGTATCAGATGGACCCTCCCCTAGGACTAAGTTGTTCCACATGTTCTAGGGGCAGATAAAAAAAAGGTCCTGTTCACAAGCCAAGCCAAGCTTATTTTTAGGTGAGTCCAATTTCAGCTCTACTGTCTAACTAACACACATCCAACAATATACGACTGAAAGCAACTCAACTGTATGATTGAAAATCCCTCGGCTTCTGAACAATGACACGTCTCGTTCATGAACTACGCACAAACGACCTCCTCTGTGTGCCAAGTCTAAATCTGAAAATAACAAATGCAAAGCACTCGAATTCTTGGGACGCGCCCCCTAAGTACCAATCCCAACTGTGTCTGCGACGTACTTTTTATCCCAAATTACAACAAACTCATTTGCAACCACGTCAACAGACAGGCAACAGAGCTTACTGGGAAGCCAAGAAGTAGGAGACAGGTGGGCGATTGTGTCGCCACCGTCGTCGGCGTCGCGTCGTCTCTTTACCCGCATATTTTCTGGGCTTCTCGCTTCGTGATGCCATTCACGAACAGATGCCAGAACTTCACTGAAAGCTTAACTGTGATTAAACATTAGACAATTTCATTTGCATCTATATACACCAGGAGCAGCGTAGTCAGACAGGACCGTCCAACAACTCATCACGTGGACGAGCAGCACAGTCATCCTTATTTTTTGGTTCCCTCTTCGTAATTTCCTTACAAACAGAAAGAAAAAAAAAAGATTAATTTAGCCACCCGCGGGGTGGATTTTTTCTTTGTTTCCTTTCGCTCCTTCTACCACCTGCACCTCGCCGGCTGACTTTGATTTATGTTTGTTTTGCGAGATGAATGCGAAGCGAAAATCGCGGCGCAACTGAGCACTAAATTAATTGCCGGAAAAACATTAGTTGAACGCACGTATAGCAAAAAGCCAGCACCACCAATTCACTACAGATACCTACACGCTACACCTCCTGTAAGGATTCAAAACATATAACCAACTTACCTGGTAGAGCATGGCCGGGCAGGAGCAGCCGTATGCGATGCGATGAAGGATGGTTACGGTGCTCTTCAATGATTTTGTTGGAATTTTTTCCCAGTCGACAAGTACCATGCTGCAGGCACGAATGATTTTCGGATGTAAAAGTCTGCAATTGAAAATGGGAAGAGTATATTATGAGCAAGGCGAGCAAGAGAAATTGCACGAACAAAAAAAAATAAAAAAATAAAAAACATGCACATTAATTAAGATGAGAGGCCAGCCAGGAGAGTGCAGCGTCATTTTCAACCTTCCAGCGTCGAGGAGAAGGAGCTATTAGCGCGCTAAAAAGACGTTTTTGCAGTTATGACGTGATTAAAATTTATGAGGTGTACCTGATTTAATTACACGCGGGGTGTAACGGAGATGCATGTAGGTCTCAGTTTTAATTAAAAGCAAGTGTATAATTACTCCTTTTTGGGGGAAGTTGTCTTGTCTGTAGGCAGCGCTAACGATCGGCAGGCAGTTGTCCTGATGCCTGAGCAGTGAAACGAGAATGCGTATTCGTTTAGAGAAGGGGGAAATATTTTCCGGACAATTAAAGTGCTAAGGTGACCTTATTTTGTCCTTATGATACTCCAAAAGTAAAACAACGAGACAGGCAAAGTCAGTTTGTTCCGGGTTGAGGAAATAGGTTTTGTTGCGACGAACATTGTTATGCAGATCGTTCACCATATGAGCGTCAACTGACTGATTGTTCACCAGGCTGTTCAACTCTATCTAAAGTTGAGCAAATTAACTTCTTGCTCACGCTATTGTGGTGTGGTCCAGGCGTCCAGGGTTGCCAGAATTTGGTTTGGCTTAAGCGCCTAAACCTTAAATAAATTCAGCCCAAAGCCGGTGCCCAGAAAGAAGCCCAAAGAATCGTGGAAAATGTTGGCATTTTTCCCACTTATCCATCTCACTTTGCGCGCCGCGGATTTTGTTTGACTTCTATTTTCTGCAATTGGCTTTTGTGGCTTGTGTGCGCAGTGTTGCCGAAAGTACCGAAGGGTAATTTTTTAAGCGTAGTTTTTTTAAAAATGGAATAAAACACTCAAATTTGCATCAAATATTCAAAATTGTTATTGTAATCGATAAATAGGTATTTGCCATTCACGTTTTAAAGACAACTTCATGTAAATGTTGTCCTCGGCTCCGTTCCAAATGGTCCATTCGGAAGGTCCAATTTTGCGTCACTTTTTCGAGCATTTCGGCCTGTATTCCACGAATTTTGCGTGTTATGTTATCATGTAAGGCTTCAGTCGTGTTCGGCGTGTCCACATAGACTAACAACTTTACATAACCCCACAAGAAATAATCAAGAGACGTTAAATCGCATGATCTTGGCGGCCAACTCACAGCGCCATTTCGAGAGATAAGCTGCTCACCAAATTCATCCTTCAACATTTTCATTGTTTCACGAGCTGTGTGGCATGTGGCACCGTCTTGATGAAACCACATGTCAACCAAGTTCAACTCAGCCAACTGGGGCAAAAAAAAAAAAGAAAAAAAAAAAAAGTCGCGTATCATGGCTCGATATCGTTCGCCGTTAACGGTATAGTTTCATCCACGGTCGTCTTTGGTGCACATTTTCCACAGAGCACGAATTTTTAATATTAATTTCAACTACTAATCAGTGCTGCCAACCTGAAAAACTTAACTCTTAAAAAGTCACCCGTTACCATAGGAGTATCGTATTACTTTTAACACCTCTGAAGGTACTCCTCCTTTCACTTCAAATTTAATGCAAAATTTGGCAGCACCTTTATCTTCCAAACCGTCGTCAAAAAGGGCAATTTCCCATAGTATAGTTTGTTTTTGGTTTTCGTTGGCTTCGTGCACGTGACATTTTGTCAATATTAATACGAATTTCTATGTAACAATACTAAGGCACCAAATCGTGGCCAATCCGTAAAAATATAGCTTATAAGCAAAATATCGGGAAATCGGCCAAAGTTGGTGGTTTGAGTATTGTCCCTGACTAAAAGACGACACTTTAAAAATATTGAAGGAAATTCAGGTATAGCGTAGCGGACCTTTTTATTTTCAAGTTAAAGGCATTCATTATCATTATTTCTAAAAGTCATATCCATTTTTAATTTTTTAATTTTATATATGCATATTTCGATATTTTCAAGATTGTACAGTAAAAACAATGTAATGTAATTTCTTAGTTCCTTGTCTTTAATAAATCTAATTGCTAAACTCATTTGTTTTGCGTATCATTTATTAATAAACAATGCTATCCATATAACAATTTATTTGTTGAATCAACGAATTAAAATAATGGAACTGACAGAATAATCTATATATAGTTAGATATATTTTAGTTTATCTTATTTTTTTTATTGAGAAGAAAAACAAATTCATTGCACCTTTTTTTATTTGTAAAAATGTTTGCTTATACTTTTATTTATAATTAAAATTAATTTTAATATAAGTAGATAAACTTCCTTACAAACTTAAAATGAGGTCTACACTTCTCATTCTCATAGACCTTCAAAGAATACTCTGGTTATTTTTCTAGTCATGATAATGACCAGCTCGAATATCTAATATTATCTTATCAGGAAGATAGAGGTATTGAGAGTAGCTCAGCAAAATTTGATGTTGCAATCCCGTTGTTTGTTTAGAAAACGCCAAGAGTAGCAAGAGAGAAAATAATCCAAATAAATGGTGGAAATGTTATATAACAATGTATAAAAATGGACCGTGGTGTGTTTGGATGCTTAAAACTTGAAAACGACTTGACCAAATTGGTAACTTCATTCTGCGGGTTTGTTTGTAATTGCTACGCGAAGGTTTCGGAAAAAAGAAAAGTCGGAAAATTCTCAACAAGTGGTGCTGAAGGCGCACATTTTGTTTTTGAGTTCAAAGCAATTATCTTCTATAATTTTCTTTTTGGTGTTTAATTAACAAAATGACAAAACAAAAAAAATCGACTGTATTAACAATTTTTCTAGTTAATTAAAAAAAAAAAAATTAAAAAATAAAAATAACGATAAAATTAATAAAGATCTTTGCAAAATCAACAACAATTTGGTAAATTTAACAATTTCATAAGCAAAAAATAAACAATTTTTGTGTCGATAACAATATTTTTGTTATCACAATAAAAGCTTTGAGACAAGATAAAACGTTTCAAAATGTTATCTTTCTGATTACGTATTGTTGGCTATATAGATTTAACCCTCACTTTTATCAAATATACCAAGCTTTAATTTTCAGTGTAGGGTCCTGTCAAGAGCATCTTCAAATTTGAGCCCCAGCCATCGGGCATATGATAGCACTAGGTATGCGGAGCTAGTAGCCTGTCTTAATAATGGGGATTCTTCATGACTTTTGTAAGAATCTAAAGGGGTTGAGGTCAAAATTCTGGATGGGTCGAAATTCTTTTTACAAAATTCTTCTTAACAAAATTCGGCAAACAATAAAAAAAAGTTTAGAAACTGGAAAAAGCGCGCGCTTTCAAGACAACTCTTACTTTTTTAAGCATAACGTGTAGAGAATTTTCTTTTTAAGATTGCAGTGTTGTTTTAGGCAATTACTTTTCCAAGTAGCGTTTTTTGCTATCCCTTCGTGAACGTTTGCTGTGGTAGTGTTATACTCATAATGAATATTTCAATCGTTAAATCCAAAAAAGGGACAGATACGTTGTGCGTGGATGGATGGGGATGGGGAGGAATTTAAAATGAAAAGGAAAATTATTAAAAGCCAAATAAGAAGAATTCAAAAAAAAAGAGAGCAGATCTTAGCCATATTGGTTTTGTTAAACGAATATCAAGTAATACAGCTCTCCCCAGCTTTTTTAGTTTCTTAATTTTTTTTTGGTAATTTCAAATGTGAAATAATTTGCTTCTTCTGGATTTTTTTCTTGTAATTAATTTACCTGTAGTATCTTATTAAAACCTGGAATGCATGATATATTTTTTTAAAGCACAATAAGCAGAATTTTATTGCTTGAAATTTGAAAAGCAGAATTTCGCGAAGCAGAATTTTTGTGTGAGGAGATAGAATTTTGCAAAGCAGAATTTCAACCGGATCCCAATCTAAAGTCTTGATACGTGTCTCACTTATACAAGGAATACCTAGTAGTAGGTACGCACTGCAAAGCTGCCAGGTATGTTGCAGCTTCATGTATACTAATGGTGAATATTGAGGACCAAGACAGCAAATACGTGAAACCGATACTATCCAAAGCAATCTCAATTAAGTCTTACGCAGGAAGGACAACCTCTGCCATTCGACTATGTGCGCTATGCTTATGGGAAGTATTCAGATATTGAGCTATACATATGCCATCGCGAGATTGGCACCAGTCCTTGCCACCAAGTTTCAAAAGACCTACACGGTGCCCAAATACAGGAACACCAAACTTCAGACAAAGATAGGAAGCTGGAAAAAAGACTGCGAAACAAATAAGAACTTGACAGGTGAGATGAAATCGGTTAACAAAGAGTGGGTGGACTCATCGTGTTGGATAACCGAATATTTGGGATATGGCCTCCACAGATCGCCTATCGGTCCAAATTGGTGCGATTGCAGGGAAGATGCGATGCCGTTTTTTTCCACCGCTTTCATATAGGCAGAGAACTAAAGATAATTCTAGAAATCCGATGCAGGAACTTTGAGAGAGTCAGAGATAAACCAAGAGGACGGCTACAGCGTCTTAGGCTTTACACGTCGTCAGCAATTAATCGAGACAAATGCCAATTGTAGCTGTAACCTTACAAATCCAAAATTTAACCAATCGCATCCAAACGGCTGAATCGAGAAGCTTGCTTACAATGATGTACCCACGATGTTTGATATCAGGCGATTGGGAGACTCTTTAACTCACATTGTGAACACGAAAATGTACTTTTGGCCAACAGATCCCACTCCAAATCTTTCATTTATTACCTTCGAAATTATGTCACAGATGAATCTTTATTTTTCAAAATTTTATTTCCCTCGCACGTACACTGTGTACCCCGGGTAACAAGGCAAAAGTTTCACATTTAGAAGCTTTTTCGTCTGCCAGATTTTAATCTACCTAAGGGACCTGTCTATAGCGCTTTTTCCCCATCATCCGTCACTCACATCTTATGTCAAGAGCCGCCGAGTAATTCGTAAGAGCAGACTAATAAAGTCAGACAAGTGGGCCCAATTAGGATGCACCTCCTCAGCTAGACGTCCACGACAGCCACTTTACATAACTCATAGAACAGAACGTTAACGTTTCCAATTAACGCTAAGTAGTATAACCTAAACTGATGCACACACAACACACGTTGCACGGCACATCAATGCATCCACATCCATCACCCGAGACGATGTATAGTTTCTGTATTGGCAAACGATATAAATGCCATTGTGTGCGTGAGCCAGTGGCAGTGGCGCCCCCTCCCGTTCCAAACTGTTCAATAGGTTAGCTAGTTGCTACACGATATCTTTAGGATAATAAATACAATTTCAAAGAGGATGCACAGATACACATTGTTATGCAGATGAGGTTATAAAGTTTAAGCCACCACCACAGCAAGCTGCAAATCGTGTTAACCTGCCCCTGTGGATAGCACAACAAACGCTATCTGGCAAGTGTTATTCCAAATCGGCTGAGAGGCATGACACAACAGCAACCAAACTCTAAAAAGGAAGGAGTTTGTCACGAGCCGTAGTGTATCCTTTATGCAAATAAGCGAGACAATCTAATTTTATAATGTCGGAAATCTGTACACGCATCCCTCTGTTGCATTCCCATATCCGAACCGCATCCTACGGAACTGGTGTCGATGAGTTGTGTTGTTTTTTAATCATGAAGGATGTGGAGGGAGCATCGCTTTGGCCGCTCATCACAGGGTATAGTGATGGTATTCTTGACACAAATCCTTTCGTCGTCGCCAGAAGAAGGTGAGCTTAACCAAGTTTGTGTTCGGTTCCGCCTCGAGGTATTAGCATGTGTATATTTATATATATATGTATGTATGAACAATAAACGCTCTCTTAGTATCCTACTAGGAGTGTTTGTGCTGAAGTTGTTCTTGCGAAATGATTCGCCTAGAAGGATACTCTCGAAATGTGATTAACTTGAGCAACAGCTAGTGAGGCAATCATCTGAAAGTGCAGCTGTCGATATACTTTGAAGCGATTCATCGATGTGTGATATTAAAAATAAATAAACACACACACTGAGAGCAAATTAGTCCAGAGCTTAGTCAAGGAAGGAAGTCATACTTAAACAACCCAAGGCGCACTTTTGGATAGGTGAGTGGAGAGTGATGAGTGGCTGAGTGGAACCCCAACCATCAGAGAGCGGGAAGTTTCACGATCGACTTGGGCGAAAAATTAATTTCCATCGGCTCTTAACGATATCCTAAATGCAGATAGCCATGTGCGTGTTAAATTATACGGTAATAAAAAATGATGCACTGTCGCATGTACAAAATACTTGGGTTTGCAACGCTTAAAAATTATTATTGGGAATACCGATCGAATTTAAAGTCTTAGTGTGTCGTGCAAGGATTGAAGAAGGTTTTTCTGACAGCTCACCTCACTACAACTTGCATCCGTGGAGAATTCATGCGGAAATCTACAAAACGTCATGTAACTTATTCGTCACAATTTTTGGGGTGGATGGCTCGCTTCGCTCCCGGCAAACTATAGCGAGTAAAAGAACTGCAATGTCAACCACAATAACCTTAAGTGGGCTTAAGCTTGCTTCAAAAATTAACGAAAATCCGCTTACTCACTTATGGTCACGGTATACATTTTGTAAACTGGCTTAAGCTGGATTAGTTTTATCTACAACTCATCCACAAATCTTAAATTTTGCTCGCAACAATTTTTGGGGGAATTTAGGGGTCAACCACAATAACCTTAACTGGGCTTAAGCCTGCTTCAAAAATTAACGAAAATCCGCTTAATCACTTATGGTCATATTTTGTAAACTGGCTTAAGCTGGATTACTTTCAAGCAATTCCATCTACACTCATTTACGAATCTACATAGGTAGCCTTAATTATTCCGAAAAAGAAAAGAACTTCAGTGACATTTTATACAATACATCGCTAGTAGAGCCCTATCGCGAACAACTAAGGAAACAATTCTGTACAATTCCTTTATCACTCCAGTCCTGCTTTACCTGCGCCGAAGCTTGAAGACTAACTACAGCGGATGAGAATGTCCTCAGTTGCTGCTAATTTCCGCTCATAGTTGACAGACGCTTAAGCCCACGTAATCCCAATATGATTGACCAAGTCTACGGAATGAGTCTTTGAGTTTTCGTTTCATACACGATCGATTGGCAGCCCGAAACATGCCGAATATTCTTGGATAAGTTGAATCCGCAAATGGAATTTTTGGGAGGACCATTCGAAGCTTTCCAAAGACTTTACAAACCATTCAAAACAAACCAGTTGCCGAAATTCAGCCATATTTACTATGCGGTGGAAAAAGAGAATATTTCGGCTGTTGGTAAATGACAGCGAAATAAAAAGTCCCGCTGTCAGCTGTTCTAACTTGATGGCTAAGAAGCTGATCAGAAAGCAGCATTCAGATAACTAAGCAGAGCAAGGCAGGCATGTCTCTCCATGTCGAATTTGTATTTTTATTTTTTGCCGTAGTTAACTATAAAAAACCCCTAAAAGCTTAAGATTTCAGTATTTTGTAGGTCGTTACAAGTTTAATGAATATATGGGGCAGGCTTTGCTAGAAAAGTGGATGTAAGGAGGCCCAAAATTTGAAGTCGTGTCGAAATTTGTAGGATAGAGAACATGCTGGTGAATATACATCCAGAGAAGATCCTTGTCTTCCGGACGGTCTCCGGAGTGAAAATATGGCTCTAAGAATTTATCAGGGAAGGCAAAATAGGCTCCTTTAAGAAGCCGCAGTGCCAGAGCTCCTTGAAGGCCCTCCCGCCCTACAATCTAATCTAATGGTGGTGAAATATTTTGTAGAATCTCTTAGAGCTGCTCATCTCAAAATCATGGAGATCCAATGCGGTTTCGGTGGCCTGTGCATCACAGTTATGCTGGACCAGTTAAAAACTTAGCTGGGCTCCAGTGGGGGAAGACCGGGAATTGTAAATTCCATGACGCATTTGGCATTTTCTACAGCAAAGCTTGGAGAGTCGAAAATAAGCATGTTGTTGTTGAGCCATTGCATAGATCCCGGTTGACAGGTTGTCAACGTCAATGGCCGATAATCAGCATGCTTTGGAGCATTCAAAACTCAATATCCGTGGAGTTTTGACTGTCAGAAATGTGTCGAAAAATCATCGAAAAGAGATTTTTTTTTTGAAATAGGGACAAATGACATTCAAGTCAACATTGACAAAGAAGGATGTTTGACGGTTATAGTCTAAAATGCAGAGACACAGGCTTTTGGAAATTTGGAAATTAAGCACAATTTGACAAACTTGAAGAGCTCTTCCGATTTAGTTAGGAAATATTGAGGTAAGATTTACCTAAAGGAAAGGTATACCTAAGATTTAAATTTGGGCATGCCACAAGACTGGCTTAGCTAATACGGATATGTGCACTATGCAGGTACTGTGAGCGTGAGGACATACAAGTCGCGGAAGAAATTTCTCACCTTCTCTGTTAATGTCAGGCAATTGCTCGGAGTAGAAGGAGGCAACTCGGCAGGTACATCTTTAATAACTTAGAGGAGGTTGGTTCCCCAAACAATATTGAGACCATTCTTAAATTCTGTAGGAGAATTGAATGTTTGGGCGATTTTGTTTACGATTTAACCATGTAATGGTTCCCTGCGGATGTCGAGGGGCTCGCTATGCTGCCTGGTCTTTTGTGACGATCTTACCACCCCACTCAACATAACCTAACCGGACCTACACAAATTGACCGCAGAAGGTTCAGCATGTCTGTTGAAGTGTTAAAGGCTGGCGGGCTAAAGTCTTTGACCTTTTAGCATCTACTGGGGGCCGCACGTGGTACACCTTAGGCTGCGTTAAAAGGTCTACGACTTGTCTGTCAGCTAATAGCATGTCCAACTCATAGCTGCAACTGGGCTAGCTTATCTTTTATTATTCTTAAAATTTGAGCCAATCCACACAAAAGTTAGTTTTTATTTCTGGATGGGTTAAGCTGCATTCCTAACTGCGTACATCTCAACATGAAAAATGCTGTAATAATCTTCCAGTCAGTATGACAAGTTCGTTCGTAGTCTTCCGAAAAGCTTCCTGCTGCCATTCATTTTTGAGCTGTCTGCGAAGATATATACCCACCTTTTATGGTTCCATAGATAAAATTAACCACAAGTTGCATATCCGTCGGTATAGGGGAGAGGGTACCTTAAAAATGCAGTTCTTCAACTCGACTGCACCAGGTTTTATATCATCCAGATTCAAGCTAAACAATATGGGACCTAGCAAGCAGCCTTGTATGACTCCAGTGTTTGTTTGAGACCATTTAGAAAGCTTGACACAATTTTAAATTACGGTTCAAAATTTGTTGTTGCACTCTGTTCACTATACCAAAGTCTCACCTTTTAGTATGATAAAAAAGAACAGCCCCCTTTAAGTACTTTGTTAACCATGCCATATTGTATGACAAAAAATGTCACAACTTTGTTAAATTAATCTTTAAACTTCCAAGGATACACCCGCACACAAAAAGTTTCCTCGACAGCCAAGCCAATTCCCACAGATAAAACACATTAACCGCTCCAACCCAACCCCATAGCCATAAATCATCATCGACGTGGAAACAAATTTTGCATTCTATTAGTTGCCCATCGTTGCCAATATAAAATGCTTTAATTTATCAGCAAGTAATTGAAAATGCGTTTATACTCCATTAGGCATTTGATACGACCGCATGAAAGGGTACACTCAGTCCTAATGGATGCAGGACCTTCTCGACTCTACAGATAGTTCTCTTCCTTTCGACTCTCAGCTCAGCATATTACAAACAATTTTATAACCGCACCTACACAACACCCTTGCAGCGATTTTAAATCACTTTTCCTCCGTCATTGGGGTTGTGCGGGATTCCTTTTAAAATGCCAGTTGCGAAAACTTTCATCCTGCAATATAAAATTGTTTTAAGGGCAGGAACAAAAAAAAAAAAAAAAAAAGTGCAACACCATCAGGAAAAGTATTTTTTTTTTATTTCAATTTTGTGCATGCATGCAACTTTGTTGAATAGAATTACTATAGCTGCGGTGGCGGTCTGACGTTTCCTCTGCCATTTTACACCATTTTACAGGGACAGAGGTAGAAGACAAACCACACGAGGCCTATATATAATTATTCATATGGTGTAGGGGCAGGGGTAATGTGACCAGAGTTCCATAAATTGACCTCAACCGGAAGAGCACGTTCAATGCTCTTATCGGGCTTGTGATTTCATTAGTAGATTATGGTTGGGGTTAATTTTTTTTAAATGCATTCATTAAACGCAAGTTGAATCAATTACTGGTTCAAAAAGGACGAAAGTTGCAGCAGAGGTATTCCGTTTATGTGCATTCCTTCATATAATCTAAGTGTGACTGGGAGAGGTCGCTTTTCTATCCCCTTTCTGTTCGGACTATGCAATCTGTGAACTGGGATCCTAATAAAAAAAAAAAATAAAAAAAATCAAACATTTAATAAAAACAAAACAAATAATCCTATCTTCTAGTTATAAGCTTAGACATACCATAACGTAACCGATACAGTTATTGACACCCATAAGAATTTTTTTTTTTCTTCAAACCGCCGTAAAAATTTTTTGACAGGAGTAGTTTGAAAACCCTCGGGATTTCGAAATATGTTATGTTATTAGAATGCATTTATTTTTTATATAAATTAAGGAAAAATTATAAAATAAAGTTTAATCACAATATTTCAAAGGGCTTATAAAATAGTCTCTTAATTGACACCTATGTACAATTGTTGACACCACGTAAAAGTTATTATATATATATTAAACAGTTATTGACATATCTTTAAACGTTTTACACGGCAGGAAAAAAAGAAAAAAATGTATCAGCAACGTACCTTGATTCGTTCGATATCTGAAATATACATTCTAAATGCAGCGATTAAAAGTTAAAAAAGTATAGCTAGTTAGTTATAAGCATTTTATTAGATAACTCAAGGAATCATTAAATCGAGTAAATAAGTTAAATAACTAAATAAATTAAATCGATAAATTTAATTATGAAAGCAAAAAATAAAATCACATTCATTTGTGTATGTTTAACATAAAAAAAATTAAAATAAGTTAATAGTTAACTAAGTAAGTGAATAAACGAGGTCATTTTCACGGTATTTTAGACTGCTTTTTGGCATTTTTTCAACTTAATATTTATTTAGAGAAAGAAACTAGTATTGACACCCTCCAAAAGCATTTTTTTTTTTCTGTTGGAGGTTGTTACTATCCGATGGAGCACTCAGACACAACTACTGGTCCATTGTTCTGCCAAACAGACACCTTACATTTATGTACTTAGTTTTCCCGTCTTTCGAAGAAAGATAAGAAGGAGCTTTAGTGATGAAGAGCTTAGATGTTCGGCACTCACCACGTCAGCCCCAAAGATCCGCCACCTGATGCGAGCAAAGGCAGGACATAGTCGCTTCTTCTGAGAGACAGAAGGAAGGCCGCCGACCTTTTTTCAGATGTCCGGACGCAGTCGTTTGGTCTGTCTACACCCAGCACAGCCACGCCACCGACACTCGTGTTCGCGAGAAACCCAAGTATCAATGGATGAATTAGCCACCGATGAAGGCAGACCCAACGCAGGTTCAGGTCCTCCAACAGCATAATTATAGACACGGTGTCAACTTTTGTATTCCCATAGATGGCCTTTATTGACACCATGATGGTAATAAAAGGAATTGAGCAAATACTAATACAATAGTTGACCCCCCATTTATTTAATTAAATATCAGTAGAAAAACAAAATTAAACATAAAAGATCATAGGTGAAAGCATAATCTTTTGCAAGAAATGAAAAATTTGATCATGATTGCATAAAATAAATCATATAAAGTCGCTTATTGTTTCAGTTTCTTAAGGAATTGTTCTTGCTTCTGCGCACAATCTAAGAGTCACGAACCACTGATATGGTGGTTCTGACTGAAATTTTCCACTACACTGACAGTCTCTCACAGCGCAATAAAACACGAGTGTAGAGAGAAAAAAAAAAATGATTATTATTATTATTATTATTATTTTATTTTATTTTCCTTCAAACTTAGAGCTAGGTACAATTTCTTTTGGGGAATAGCGGAAAATAATAGTAATCAATCCGTAATTTAAAATTAGTGTGGAGTGATACAACTAGATATTTAATTTACATAAAAAGAATATTTAACTTTGATGTGGGGTGACATCGGTTTTAACTTTATAAATAACAACGAAAAGAAAACAGAATTAAAAACAAAAAAAAAAAGAGAAACGACAATTTAAGGAAAAACATAAGGAGCAAATACAAATAGTAATCAATTTAACATTATGAACAAAAAAAAAGAAATGATTTACAAATTTAATTAATTAATAACAGTACATTTATATAAAACATTTACTTGTGCTGATGAAGATGATGATAGCTAATTTTTAATCAAAGATTCAAGGACATCATAACTTATAGTGAATAACCAGTCTTTTACTTTTTTTAAGAATAAATTATATTTTGAGGCTGTCCTAACAGAAAATGGTAGCTTATTGAACATTAAAGGGCCTATAACAGAATAGAAATGAGAAAAATGGTTTTTGTACGCGATTGGAACATTAACAAGATACATGTTATTTATACGAAGACCATACTGCGAAGTTCTGCTAGGTATATTGCCGCTTTGCTTAAAAAATTCCTTTAGCACTTTAAAGACGTAAAGGTGTCTCATTGGTAGAATATGCAGGTCTCTAAATAAAGGCCAGCTCTGAGTAAGGCGATTTTTGTTACAAATAATCCTAATTAAATGCTTCTGAGCTATTAACAATGGACTGAAGGAGTTACTATAAGAACCACCCCAACTTGTAATACCATACTGCAACTTAGAGTGCCCCAGGCCATAATAAATTGACGTTAGTACTTTTTTGGAGCAATAAGGTTTGATAAGATACAATTTGCGCGTTACAAGGAGCATATGTGATTTAATAGTTTGAATATGATCCTTCCAATTTAAATTATGATCAATTAATACTCCAAGGTATTTATAACGATTCACTGCTTCAATATTAAAACAATTATTAGAACAAGACGAACTACTAACAAAATTAGATTTTCCACAACTATGAACAGGCAAACTGAATTTTTTACAATCATGAGCATGAAAGCATAAATTGAAATCACTTAAAATATTATTTGATATTTTAAAAGACATAACTTTTGTCTTCTCGCTAATAATCAATTTATGTTCTGTAAACCAAAGTCTTAATGTTTCAAGATCTTCCGATATCTTCGCCACACTTTCATATCTTGTATCAAATTGGTAAGTAAAGGCTACATCGTCTGCAAATGCAGTTGAAGCACCATTTAGATTTAATGCAAAGAGGGAGTTTATGTATATCAAAAACAGCACAGGACCAAGAACTGAGCCCTGTGGTACACCATTTTTTAAAATACGAGACTCACTAAGGCTCCCATTTACATTTACTTTTTGACTTCTACCTTTTAGATAAGAAGTAAACCACTTGTGAATCATCCCTCTAAACCCAGCGTTGTATAATTTTTTTAGAAGTAGGTCATGGTCAACCATATCAAACGCCTTCGACATATCCACAAAAAGAGCCATGGTGGATTTGCTACGGTTAATACCTTCATATAATTGGCTACACACTCTGAGGATAGCATCCTCGGTTGACATCCCTCGTCTAAAACCAAATTGATTACTACTAAAAAAATTGTTCTTGTCTAAAAAAGACAATATTCGTGATTTCATAAGCTTTTCGAAAATCTTAGAAAAAGTTGGTAGTAGGGAGATGGGTCTGTAGTTTGACATATTACTTTAAATACCTTTTTTAAAAAGTGGTATAACTTCAGCTCCTTTAAGGTGCTGAGGGAAACAACTATTTTGAACACTAAGATTAAATAAATAACATATAACGTCTACTACATAAAAGCTAATTTTTTTCAGCAATACACTTGATATACCATCACTAGTACAAGACCTTTTGTTTTTTAACGACAATATTGCCCTATAGATTTCGCATGAAGAAAATGACTGGAAAACAAAACTGTTTGGTTGTATGTTTTCTATTTGACTTATAGAGCAATTGCAGTCTTTCGAAATGTCTACAGATGGTTTCAGTTTTTCTGAAATTTCGGTAAAGTACTCATTTAGCTTATTGGAAATTATGACTGAATCAGTCAAAGTTTTACCATCTATATCCAAGCTAGTTATGCCTGTTTGCTGCCTACTTTTTCCCAAGATACTATCAACTACCTTCCATTCATCGCTGACATTACCTCGAGCTTGTTCAAACGAATTCAAATAAAACTTGTTCCGGGTTTCTTCAATATTTTTGTGGACGGATTTGCATAGAGAATCGTAGTAATTTTTAAGTTTTATATTATGTGGATGACTTCTACATTTTTTGCAAAACTTATTTTTTCTTTTTATCTGCCGCAAGAGATTATGTGTCATCCATGGCTTTAAAAATTTGTTTTTATTCGAGATGAGAGGGGAATAGGTAGTACAATTTTTGATATGATTTTTTAAAATTCTTACAAAGAGATTGAAAGCGATTGATGGGTTAGGTTCATCATAAACTGGTTCCCAGAATTCATATAGTAAGCATTCCTTTAAAATGGCGTAATCTGTGCGATATTTCTTCCTTATAGATGAGTTGCCACTATTTATTGTGTTGGTACTTAAACAAACATTTAGTGCAATCATACAATGATCTGTTAATTTTAGATCATATACAACACCATTAAACACACTTTTATTGTTTTTTTGAGTACGCATAAATATATGATCAATGCAAGATTTAGTCGAGTCCGTAACACGGGTAGGTTCATTAATAAAACTCCTCAGACCATTTGACGCCATTAGAAACAGATAATTCTCAGTATCTCTATCAGTTTCATTTAAAATATCGATATTAATATCACCAATTACTATTAAGTTTTTTTCTTTACAAGTACCCAGAGCATCACTTAATTCACCAATAAATACACCTTTTGAAACCGCTTGTAATCTGTATACACACAACATTGCATAATTCTCATTCAAGAAATTAAAAGACAATTTCATAACATCAGCACTAAGAAAATTAACCTTCAAACAATCGAGTACATGACCATTCTTCACATAAACTGCTACACCTCCCGCTGGGTATGATTCATTGCAATTTCCGAAAGGTGTATAGCCCGGTATATTATACAAATCTAGTTCTTCCTCATACAGCCAAATTTCACTCAAAACAATGACAACAGGTAACTTCGCTAATGACTCAAGATGTGCTATCAGAGCTGAAAAGTTTTTTCTAGTACTACGAATATTTTGATGTAAACAAAAAATGTCAACAGCATTAAGAGAATCGATATGATCTTCAAAAAATAGCTTTCTATTTTATAGGTTGGAAGCAATTGAGAAAAATAAAATAATCCTAAATTTCAAATTTATTATAACAACTAGCTGACCCGGCAAACTTCGTTTCGCCCAAATTTGTTAATTTGTTAATAAATTCCGAGCATGCACCAAGCACTTGCTAATTAATGTAATTCGACCAATTAAAATTCTTTATTCAAAAGTTATATTAAATGCAATAGAAATAAATGATGAATAGCAAGGTTGATTTTTTTCAATCAAACCGCAATGATTTTGACGTGTCGTCCAACCTTCCACTTTTTCACTAAATTGACAAACATTTATCGATTATCCTTGCAATAAATTATTTGTCATAGTGAAAGTTAGACGCACGGGAAATTGAAGTCGCAAGAATGGTAAATCGTTCTTAATAAACGAAATCTGCGGAATAAGAGTGTTTGCCTTTGAATTTTCCCCTTAAAATCATCACTTGTATGGCTTTGCCCGTACCTTTCGTATTAAATCTTGCTCACATTTCGCAAATTGCTTTATTTGGACAGCGTCCATTAATAATTTTCATTATACAACTTTAGAAATAGCGTTTGATTTTATTTTTCAATGGGACGTGTCACAATCCGTTTTCTTATCCCGCTTGCGTTTTCCAAAGTACCACCTATAGGGTTAAAAACTATCCGAAATTTAAAACTGGAAGCAACCATGTCCATATCCATCTACAAAATTTTCAACGTGGTAGAGCTGTTTCGGAGATTATTAGAAAATTTAATTGACCTGAATAACGACATACGCCTACAACGCCACATGTTGAGGATTTTCCGACGATGTGCACCAAGAAATTCAGTTTTTGTTAAAAATAATAAATTAATTATTTTATATGTATTTTATCAATATAATAACTCCGATCGAAGCATCTGTTTTAAACGATATTTATTTTGTTTACATCCTCGTTGACGATATTTGCAGCACGCATTCTGTCAATGTTACATCAAAAATGTTTGAATTGTAAAAGCGCTATGGTAACATTAGATATAATTTAATATGGTGGTTAAGTATTCTTAAATTTTCTAATTTTCCGCGCAATTTTCTTAATTTTTTAAATTTTTCTTTTTTCCTAAACCTTCGCGGAGCAATTACGAACAAATCCGCAGAAGGAAGTATCCAATTTGGTCCAGTCGTTTTCGAGTTTTAAGCATCCGAACAAACCAAGATTCATTTTTATATATATAGATAGTAGTAACAGTTTAAAAAAAAATAGCTATATTCAACATAACAAATTATAAAAAATTATAAAAATATAATTGAAAAAAGTCAATGCTATGCTTGATTTGATTTGAACCTTTTTGCATTTAGGTAAGTGGCCGAATTGGATAATTTTTGTTTGGATTTGCTCTGTTCTCGTTTTAAAAATGTGCACTTGTTAAGAATTTCGGGGTGGGTGGGGGGGGGGGGGGGGGGGGGGGGGTTCAAACCCCTGTGATCCCCCCCCTAGATACGGCCTTGGAAGAAGAATGGGGACGTTCGGATTCATAGTTTAGTAAGTTGACAAGCTGTCTGACTAGATGTCATTCAGTTTTGATTGGCCCAGAGTGGTCACGTGATTAGTTTTTGCAGTTGACGTTTATGGAGGGGAAGCCGACAAATCTAGTCAGGAAAATCCTGCCTGCATTCTGCATACTCAGTTGACATTTCGAAGAGTCAGATTTAAAATAAACAGAGTGGCCGTGGCAGAATTTTGAGGTGTTGAAAAAAGGGCCAGTGAGAGAAAAGGGTGCCATTTCTAAACGTACTCTGCAAAATTCGAATTTTCGCACGATTTTTAACAACCATTAGTTCGCATAACAGTGTAATTTAGTTGTGATAGGCAACCGTGTTACATTTTAAATGTACTTATTTGAAAATATCAATTTTTGAAAAAATTATGAGGGGTCTTTTCCGAATAAAAAAGGGCAAATCAAACAAAGGGAACGCTGACCGCGAGAATACAAAAACAATTCAACTTGCTCAGTCAACGCGTTCGGATTCCTAGTCACGAACAATCTAGTTGACGTTTTACATAAACTATGAATCCGAACGTCCCCAATAATTGTAGGTATCGAAATTTTGCTGTGTCAATAATTGTGGACGTTACGCTATATGGACTGCTAGTGAAATGTCATTTTCATAGACTTCCGCGAGAAAATATGTTCCAAATAGTGTTGGGGACTATCGAATGAAAACTATCGAGTTATTCGATAGTAGTTGAAAATTCATTCATTCGATAGTAAAGGACTATTCACATGAGAGGGAATTGCGAATTGCGAACACGCGAATATTCGTAGTTTCTGACACTTCATCTACATGAAAACTTTTTTTGGTCGCTTTCATTTTTAAAGGTTAGGTTCGAAAGAATTTTTCGTTGGTGGGTTTGTGGATCGCGACTGTTTTGTGTGGATTGTGAATAAAGTGTGACAGTTCGCGGCAAGAATTTTCAATTCGCGGCAAAATTACTTTAATAGTAAATTTAGCTATTGAAATCAATTGAGTCATGTTTTTTTAGGCTAGATGTTAGGTTAATTAAATATAATGGTTTTGTGATAGAACAAATAGCAATTTTCAATTCATAAATAGAGTTAAATTGATTTGTTCGCAATTCGCCTATTCGCAGTTCGCTCTCATGTGAATACCTAGTCCTTAACTGACAAATCATTCATATTGCTATCCAATGAAAATATGGTAATTGAACGAAAAATTAGTAACCACTTTTTTTGAGTTTGAATGATTCCATTCATTCATTCAGTTTTTCGTTCAACTAATACTTTCTTTCGATAGTAGGTTTGAATGGTTTCACTCGTTCAACTACTATATTATTTTCTTAGTAAGTCTGAGTCTGAACGATTATTTTTCAATCGATAGTTCGTGTGAATGGTTTTCGGTTTAAGAGTGTAGTTTTGTGTGTTGTATGCAATGAAAGTAGTACCTACGGCAATTTTGGGATTATGTGTTCTGTTTATTTCTAAAATATTTATATTGCGACTTCTTTAAATTTTTAATTTAACGTTTCGTTAATCTGTATTTATTAAAAATAAGTATTTTTTCTCTTATTTCACTAGGTATTTAGTTTATTGCATATTCTATAATTTTTGTATTATTTTGGGGTTGCGTTTCCGCTTAACTTTTTGAACAGTGCTATATTTATACATCAAAAAGACGCGCAGTAAGAGCTGTTATAGTACATAGTAAACTATTCAAATTGTGAAGGTTTTTTTTTTTGAAACAACTGGTCCTAAGCAAAATAAAAACAAAAATAATAGGAAATAGAAAATAGTTCGACACGTTTTTACCATGTCCAGTTTAATTTCTTAAAAAGTTATGTTTGTAATTATGTTACATTTGCTTTCCATTTATTCGACTTAAAATGTCACGTTGTACAATATAGCGGAATTACTTAGCTAAACAAAATAATATTGTAAACACAAACATATGTATCTAAACAAATATTTGTATAAATTTTAGATTTTTAGTTGTTATAGTAGGTATTGATCTAACGAATTACGAATCGACTACCATAAGAAACAAAAATTCAATAATGAACTGAATTACTGAATGAATGAAATTTTTCAGTTACTAACTATCGATAGGCGAATTCATTCGATAGTGCCAATCACTAGTTCCAAAACAGCACAAGCGCTACTGTTTTACAGCGGATTAGCGAGGAAACACAAGCCGCCGTCAAGTTTAAATTTCCATAGTAACGTAAACAAAACAGCGACATTTTTTTCAAAAAAAGTTCGTTTCCATAGAAACATGTGAACAAAAGAGCGACATCTTGTGCGAAGGGATCCATTTCCAAAGTAAAGTGTAGACAGAAGAGCGCCATCTATTCAAAAAGGCAAATCTTCAAGGAATGATTTCAAATTATTTCTTTAATGTTTATTATTTTGAAATATACAACGACAATAACAATCCGTTTGTTAACTTATTGTCCCAAGAACTGAACCAGTTTTGTAAATTTATTTGTAATAGCAGATTTAGTTCAAAATGTTTAGTACAAATTACTGCCTTTTTGCAAACGTCCTCATTAACTTCCTGATCACTCAATGCTTTTAAAGCAACTATCCAATTTTTAATAAGATTTCCTCTACGGAATATTCCGAAATATGTATTAATAAACATAATATTTTGATTTTGCATAAACCGAGCTATACTTAGGCCCCAGTCGTAAAACAAAACCGTAAAAATGTTATTTTGCTTTTTTGGACCACTTAAACTTGATGGGTGAATTCAATCTTGGTCTGTAGTTCGGCTTTCATAAGAGTATGTATTTAAAAAAGAGGTATTCCAACTACTCTATGCAATAGCTCCTAACGTATTTACTCCTAACAAAAAAAAAAATGAAATAAATCCTAAAATTGTACATACAAAGTTAGGAGTTATCACATATGAAAGAACTCCTAAATATCAGGGGTATTTACATCAATGTTAGGACTTATTGCATGTTTTAGTGTTAGGAATTATTTCATCATGATATAAATCCTAAAATCATGTGAATGAAATAAAACCTAATTAGGAGCTTTTACACTCAATGTTTTATCAATGTTGGGAGTTATTTAATTTTTCTTAAAATCATAATTCTTAAGTTAGTTTTTGTTTTTCAAACTGCATTTAAACTATAAACCGTTAAACTATAACAATTTGTCGTACCCATCGTCACTTAAAATCGCTCAGGTAATCAATTGATAACTAGTGTTCTTGTTGACAAGTTCGTTCGGTCGTGTAAAAAAAAAAACAATGGAGTTCGAAATAATTAGTGGAAAGAGAAAGAATAGTCAATTATTATATGTAAAAGTGAAAATTCGCAATAAGCAATATTACGTGTGCTATAACCAAAATTGCAAGGCAAAGTCGAAATTGTCAATAGTGTATGTTCAAAGCCAGTGAATTTTGTGGTCGTAGGACCGCGGCGCGGCCGGCGCGGGAGTCAATTTGAATATAATGATTTATATATCCACAGGTATTTCCATTCTTGTTTGTCCTCTTGAATAAGAAGTCTAAGAAGAGTTACTCAACTATGTTCACATACATACATAAAAACATAGTAAATTTGACATGCCAAACTATGATGACTGACTATGAGGTAGCGCTTCAGAGTGCCATGAAATACAGTTTTAGCGTTGGACAAATTTACGGCTGCTGGTTCCATTACTGTCAAGCAATAAGGAGAAACATAGCAACCAAATTTAGAGATTTGGCATGCTTTTTGCGAAGATCTAAGCCGGGCTCTCAGGCTTATCATAAATTGCTTTCTTTGCCCTTGTTACCATCCACGCAGATAAGACCGACGTATGAAACTATTAAAGAAAGTGTGAATACTTTTGATGCTGAAGGAAGGTTTTTGAAATTTTTTACCTACTTTGAAAATCAATGAATGCAGAAGGTAAATTTTGACGAATTGGTTTTTCCCTTTTCTTACCTACGTTTTCTGCAGGTCAAACCAGAAGGATTTTCGGTTTTTATGAGGCACACTCGGACAACGTCAGCCATAGAAGCCTATAACGGTGTTTTGGGCCGGATGATAAAAAAAAGGGCATTTTTTTAAATTTGTAAAATCGTTACAAACAGAAGAATTTTCCAAAAGTAGAGATTTTGAACTCCTTACCTCTAGCGGTGGTTTCCATGGTTCTTCAAAACAAAGAAAGTTGCAGTATATAGAAAGGGCGCACAAAATTGAAGATGCCCGTAGGGAATTGCTGGCAGGAAAAATAACTGCAGCTATGTTTATCAACAGGATGGTGTTTCCTAAAAATGACATATGCACCGAAATGGAACCGGACGAGGATATTTTCGATGGAAGATGGTGAAGAGCACAACAGTGATGAGAACGACAAGCCTAGCACTTCTAAATCCATACAAAAAGAACAAGATGTTGAGTACTTCTGCATCATCTGCTGCGTTACACGACCAAACACTCTTTTGTTGCCTTGTAAACATCTTAAACTCTGTGCCGAATGTTTCGATAAGTTGCATTCGGATGAGGACGAATTTATTAGATGCCCTGTATGCAGATCCGTAGTGGTTGACAACATCCAAGTTTATAATTAAACCTTTACTGACGCTAAATTAAATAAATATTTTGCACTTTAGGACTTTTTTCATTTTTTACTGCTAGGAATTGTTTCATTATGAAAGAACTCGTAACTGTTAGGATTTATTTTATGTTTAGGTTAGAAGATATTTCATCCGGGGTTAGGACTTATTTCATTTTAAAAATTAGGAATTATTGCGTTTATTGTTAGGATTTTTGTCATTAGGAACTATTTCATTAGGAGTTAATACGTTAGGAGCTATTGCATAGAGCCATTCCAACTACTCACTACGATTCTCTTAGAAATGAATTCTAAACCTTGGTAGGTATCTTTCATCTTGGGACCTCACAGAAAAGTCTGAAAATTCCAGCGCTTTACAAGCTGAACTCCGCACCTAATAAAAACATTACCAAAAGTTAATACTGTTGTTGATTGGTTGTCAACTTGGTGATCTGAAAACTCGATGCGTGCTGGTTCAAAGTATATACTCTTCGAAAACAGAGTCAAACTTAAGTAGCCGAAGGTTCTAAAAAATAAATTACAGACCAGAGAGGTTCCTAGGAAAGACACAGGGAGGACCAGGTGCTTCGAAGGCCAATGAAACTTACGACCTTATTGAAATCAGTTTGAAACGATATAGGTGATGTTACAGACTCCGTTCCTCAGATAGGAAGCCCTAAAGGTCTACCTATACCGCTTAAATAGAAACACCTAAGTTCCACGGAACTATACCTATATCAGCGACATTAATTTTAAAAACAAATTAAAGCTTGTGATTGTGACCCTTAGCAGCTTCCTTACATATTTATTTATTTAAAGTCGCCAACCTTCCATACAATTAAATGCAAGCTCCATCTACGCCATCATTGGCTGAGATATTTATTTATGGCTGCCGCACCGACCGACGACACCCAGGACACTCAATTTCCGACTGACACACATCTCAATGTGACCCATACCCTCAACTCGAGCGTAACATCACAATCTCTTTTGCTATTTATAAATTAGATTCCGGAATGAAACAAGTTATCATGTTGAGTTGTTTTTTAACTGCGCAATAAATTTCGCTTTGCTATGCGAATACAAAGGCAATTAAGTCCACTTGATTTACCCCGTAAACCACAGCCCGTATATACCGGTACCGGTGGCTGGCTACAGCTGGGATTTCGAGTGCTTAATGCACAGGGCCGGCAATTGTACCATCAAGCAATTTCTATAGACCGGAAAAACGATTTCATTTTTAACTGCGCCGCCCCACCCCGTGTCGATACAGTTTGTAGGTATAGGGGACTGCGGGTCGACAAAAAAGAAAAAAAAAAAAAAAGGATCCGAGCCGTCGGTCGGTGTAAATTGCCCTCGATTTTAATGACCTCTGAGTTTCATAAAAATTTACATAGCAAAGCTGTAAAAAAAAGCTAACCGAATGGGCTCTCATCTGTAACCACCATCGCTCCTGCGGGACTGAATGACCCCGCCGTCGATTCGTTAGCCCCCCGCCACAAATGCTGTCTGCATGATTGGCTATGTGTGGTTAATTCCTCCTTAGGTGCAAAAATGCAATCATTTTGGTTCGTCTTTTAATGACGCCCCATCGCACAGCACAGTTTTATCTTAAATACTTTTCGTTTAATTGAATTTTATCGCCGGCCGACGGTGCGGGGGGCTGGAGGCCGAAACAAGTTAAATTGGTTTCTGTTTAATGGCTTTAACCTGTGATTTTCAAATAAATGAGCAATACCAAGTCGAAGTTGCTCGTTCACGTAGTCGTATAGAAGGGGACCTCCCCCCCCCCTCCCCCTTCTTGGTTTATTCGAATAATGAATGGCTTCATAAGTAGATAGATACATAGGCTGGGGCTGTTTCTTTTTAAACGGCGAATGTTTTATGGTTAATTGTACCCCCGATAATAAAGATGTCGGGGTTAGGATATCTGCTGTTAGAGGGGGCGTCGTATATTATGTCTTTGCTAAACGATTGGGATTTGTAGGTGTGTTTGTTTGCCTTGGGACCTAAGCTTTGCGATGGCTTCACTTGTATAGCTATATTGGTGTCTTGAGCTTAAGGTTAGTTGGGCAGCACAATTGGAGGAGCCACAACGGAAACGGGCAGCATTTACAGACTACGTATTGGAAGCTTAGCACGGACTTGTAGATATGCAGTTTATAGATGCTGGCTGCACTGATGGAGACCTGCATTTAGGCTACCCACGACAAAAACAGCTCTAAGAGTAGGTAGATATATTGAGAAGGATTTCCAAATTAGCGATTTGTTGGGTTGGTTTATTGGGCTAGTTTCCAGGGGTCGAATCGACACTTCCGTGAACGAGCTATACGTTCACGGATTTAAGTTGATTTGACATGTGAAACAAAACAAATTCCGCCACGTAATGCTCGTTAACGGACGACGCGATTCGACCCCAGCTTTTTGTCAGGAAAAAAAAAAAAAAAAAAAACAATTACAGACTGCGCGCCGTTTTGAGACCAAAAACTGTACTCCCGCAAAAGGATGGAAAATTTAAAAAGGTATATCACTCAAAACGAGCTACGGCAGTGGGTACCTTCGGTCTTTCGGGGACGGCAACTACCATTCACTCAACGATCCTACAGATATACCTTGGGCATGTAGCCATCAGAGACAACATCCCACCCTACTAAGATTTTACCAGACCTTCCTCCAGTACCTATTCTAGCAGGAAAGAATGAAGACTTGGGGTAGTATACCCAATACGCAACCGTATATACAGACGGATCAAAAATGGATATCAGAGGTAGGTTTCCCCAAACGATAACAGTGTCTAGCTGCCAGACGTAAAATCGTCTTCTTCAAGACTTCTTTCAAATATTTCCCTCCAAAATTCTTGATCATTGTCAGTTGAAATATTTTCGATGTTTAAATTTCTAAGTTATCTATACTCCCTATCAATTTCAACGCAAGTTGAAGAAGAAACAATTTGTCCGAAATATTTAGAAAGTTTGAAAAGCACAAAGTTGTAAGTGAGACGTTACATGGGCCCATATAAGATTGTGATCATTGAATGAGTTTTAAAAATAGTGTCGAAGACTTTATTTAAATAAAATTTGAAATGTTTTTGTTTCCCCTTTTTACATTGTTTTTCCCCCTAAAAAAATCCCTTTCCCCCTTTTCCCCTTTTGGCAAAATTGCCGACTTTCCCCCCAATCTGGGGATCACTGGCATAGCACGCGAAAGGCATTTCCTTCTTTATCGACAGCTTTTATACGACTTTAAAAACAGAAACCAATCTCGTGAAATTGTGCCACGAAGATCTCAAGATTCTTGGTATTCTACCAAGAAGGGGTTCGACCGACGAAAAGTGAATTTCCAACAAGGTTTCACTTTTATTTCTAATAACCCCTTCTGAACTTCTGAACCTCTTACCATACCACGTTTCCAAGTACAAGAAAAAAAGTGACAGAAAAAAGGTAACAGCAAAGGACAGTTCGAGTTATAGGCTGTCGCTGTGCCCAACTGTCTGACATGTCACCCGGCAAGCAAAAGGAAAACACAGGGTGAAAATTTTTGATTAACGAATAGACCTCAAACAGATATTTTCAAACAAGCCCAACCTTCTGTGAATATTCCGCCCTGCAGGCTCAAGCTTGAAGCGCGGAAAAAGCGACATGAGAGGCGAACGTCAGGCAGACCCTCATGGAGACTTTCAAAATCCTTGTGCGAGGCCAGAACTGAGATACCCTTGTGAGATGACAAAAGAACCCCCTATAAGTTCGTATGAATCTTAACGGCGCAGGGACATAAGTCCCCGAGATATAAGTCCCAAATTGATTTTTCGGGACCTATGTTCCATGAACCGAATTCGGAACTTATTTCCCACTAAAGAATTCATTTTTGGGGACTTATGTTTTGGGGACTTATGTCCCTGCGCCAATCTTAACAGGGATCAATACTCTGCGCCACCATATAAAGCAAATAAATTTGCAAAGACTGCGGTGACGGGATACCTCTCAAGGACACAACCCACTTCCTAATTAGGCCTGGAAAATGCTGGCTGCTTTTGAGGAGACGAAGGCATTTGAATTAGTTATGTTTAAAAGCCGCCATATCCGATATGACTTGAACGTTGGTCCAATGTCAATTGTTCTTTAGACTCTACTCAATTTTATGAAAAGAAGAACAACTGCTTATCAGTCTACTGGTAGAATGGGTGAATAAAAGACCTGCGCATACCAAATGGCACAAAGCAAGGCAGGTATACAGGATGGCTGAAAAATTAAAATTTGAGCTGAAGCTCTGTCATAAAAGGCCCAGTTATGTGTGGGGCTGGGGTTGCACCATCTTGTTAAAGCCACACAGAGTTGAAAGGTATTCGCTTTTGGCGAAGTTCTGGGAAGAATACCTACTTCAAAGTTTTTAAATAACGGTCAGTATTGGCCGTTTACAGTGTGAACGTTTTCTTTAAAAAAAAGTACGGCCCGACATGCATCGTGATTAAACAGCACAACACACTGTGACTCGATCTGGATGTAGTTCACTCTCATGGAGTATCTCTGGATTAGTGTTACTCCGTTTTCGACAATTCAACAAGTTTACATTGTCGTTGAGATGAAAATGGGCCTCGATCGACATAAAAATTCGAATGATTTTCTTGCAAAATTTCAAGCTGTAGATTACATATATCAACGATCGTCTGAACGATATCGTTTACGTAACTTTAATCACAATTTCTTCGTGCACACGAAACGTTTTGCCTTACAAAATCTGACCCCAGGAATGCTTTGTATATGGCAGCAGCTAAAGGACCAATCGTTTCCTGTGTCCTAACTTAAGGATCTCGACTATAAGCCTTTCTTGTGATTGTCCCACGTTCGGTAAAAGAGCAAGCTTCAAAATAGTCCATCTGCATGGAGAAGTGCCGCAAAAAGTGCGCCAAAACTCTCTTCGCGCTCTAATTATAGACTCTTAGGTAGCTTCCACACCGGATGGAACAAAACGTTTTATTTTGTTTTCTTGCTTTGTTTTGCCTTATTCAGTGTGGTCGCGCGTATTTAAATGTGTGTATTCATATTCCAGAAACTCACAGAAAATGGTTTTGTTTGTCTAAGGCGTTTTGTTCCATCCGGTGTGGAAGCAGCCTTAGGTGATAGCGGCGCAGTATCCAAATTCTGGTTTCATCGTCCCAATTGTCCATTTTGGTTTTAAATGTCAATATCCGATTAGTTGCAGAGGAAAAAAGGTTATTACGATTTATTGTGGTAGCGCGTTTCATGTAAATTGCAGCCACAAGACTGCAATGGGAAGAGCTGCTTTCAAGAAATTGGTCACATGATCAATATCCTTGGGAAAACAGAGGAAACGCCTGCCAATTGAAAATTCGGTAGACTCTTTACTCATATTGACGCGGCTACTCTTCGTCAGGATGCCACAGACAGTGCAAGGGTTAACCCCTTAAGAACTCTTGATGCAGCTCCAGAGTCTCCCGCAAGTGCGTAAAGAGTATCAAGCGGCTCGCTGCCTACAACAAAGTCACTCTTTTGACGCACTTCTGTTGTTCTAGGTCCAGGGGAATTCTTTTTCACTCCTGTGTCAGATGTGCCGGCATTATGTAAAGCGGGACCCTTAATGCTGCTGGTTGTTCGAGAATAGACCAATACGCTTGATGCCTTACGAGTGAATAGTCTCGATTCTAAGCTTTGCTGAAGATTCCATGTCATTAGTTTTGGGAAAGCGGGTAAAACGGAAGTACTAGCCCTGCTATTTTAAAGATTGACCTTTTTTCGAATTTTTACAACAGCCCCATCCCTCTAACCCCACGGGAGACGGAATTGATTTTGGATACTGTTTACTTTTCGAGCCCGTGAAACGGTTAGTTCCTGCATTCTACTCGATGGAATCGGTCACTAAGCAGAGCACAAAAATCTTCCTTCTACTTGGGTCATTGCCTATAGATGATCCTCAATTGATAACAGTGGGCGAGGGTGGGTGGTAATTTAATGTCCGACAACTTTTTTGAATATTCTGGAATGTCCTCGGATATCTTTTCTTCCTGAAACATTTTTCTGCATTTTCTGTATTTTCTGTAAGCCTGTCGTCATTTCTCACGCACATCTTATCCACCGAGGATATCCAATATTCGATCTGACAATAGTTTTTGGTCATCTTCGACTGCAACTTTAACGATCTTCTACGAATGATTTTGCCTCAGCCGTTTAGGGATATCCAGGTATCCAGTCCCTAGTTCTATACTGAATAGATTTTTTGATTTAAAAATTTTCGAGCATCTTACCTTTGCGATCGATTACAGTTGCGTTTTAATTGATGATTGATTGAATGACACACAATACAGAAACTTTGTACTGAAACTTGAAAAACATTTAAACTACACGTTTACTAACCTATCGATCGATTGATCATACTTATTTTAAAGTGGTATCGATCCTCTTCATGGCAGAACATGAGTGGATTGCAATGCTTCGTATGAGCTATGGATCTCATATAGTTTGCCCTACACGAATTCGCGACGCAGGTGCTCGAAGTTGGCAGAACTTTTGACAAATACGATCTCACTGTATATTACAATTAAAATTAAAAAAATGTAATTCCCCTTAAAATTTTTGGAAAATTATTTATTACAAATTTTCCAATTTCCTTTTAAAAATTTCTAATTTTTTCGCCGTATGAACCTTCCATAGGCGTAGACAAACACAACAAAGAAAAGACAGCTCAATTCGGACGATCCGTTTTCGAATGATGGGCGTTCTTACGGAACATACAGCACACGATCATGGGCGCCTACGTTTTTTATGTTATGTATGAACAAAATCAGATGTTGACATAACTCACGAACGCGTTGACCAATTTTGTTCAAACTTTAGATAAACCAACTACACGATCATATAAACAAACCATAAACATTTGATCAAATTCGATTTGACCGTTCGTGAATTATAAAGTCACAACGCTTTTGCAACTCTATTTTATATATATAGAGAAGAGATAGAGAAGAGAAGAGAAGAGAAGAGAAGAGAAGAGAAGAGAAGAGAAGAAAAGAGAAGAGATATATAGAGAAGAGATGGAGAAGAGAAGAGATATATAAAGAAGAGAAGAGAAGAGATATAGAAAATGTTTGGGATCCGCACAACGCATGGATCTCCAATTTCGCAAAGGTTCTTTGTCCTTGAATGTATGCTTACAACGTATGTAGGGGTCAGTTTTGGGGACTTGCTTAGTATATGCTTGCAAGAAACAAGTGATGATAATTAGGGATTTCTCATAATGCCTTCACATCGCTGCTGCACAAAGAGCCGAGAAGGTCAATTTGGGCTTCAGTTGGACGATGAGGATGCACCTACGTACCTCAAATACATACGGGAAATAAAGTTGTTTACAACACAAGTTTATGTGCCTCACAAAAGTCGAAAGACAAATCGGAATTATTGTCACTTCGTGCTTCCAAGTCTTGCTTCTTACTCACTGACTATTTCTTGGGCCACTCTTTAAATTAAAAAAAAAAAAAAGAAGAAGTCAAGTTTACTCTCCAACTGCTTAAAGCAAGGACTGACAGTTGAATCTGAGGTCAGTGAAAAATTTCAGTTTCTGCCACCAAGCGAATGAGCCTTCTTTCTTTCCGCAACACACACACACCTATCCTATCCATTCAATCTTTGGCTGTCATTGTGGCGAAACAAGTTTGGTTTCCTTTTTTTCGCCATTAACTTAAGACGTCCCTTTGCCATCGTCCCAAAGGACTTGGGAAAATAAACGAACGCGTCCCTTAGTGTCGGGTTAAATTAATTTAGCGTTTCTTTTCTCAGAAGCAAAAAGTTTACATATAACCAGTGCAAGGATTGTTGGTGGTTTTCCTCGGCCAGGCAATTCAACTCGTTTAAAGTTCGCCTCCGGCGAAAGCAGTTTGAGTTAATAAATTATTAGATAGCGGACAGCAAAGCCCTTGGGTAGGAAAATGAGCAGTACAATTTTATTTTATTTTTTATAAAACTTCTAATCACTTAATGGCCAATACAAATTATACGGAATGTAACAGAGAACGCGATGAGGGTTGTGATGTGAAAGGGTATGCGGACAATTTACAAAAAAAAAAAAAAAAAAATATCTGAAAGAAGTTGTGCTGCTTTAGTGAAATTTCGAAATTGATTTGACTGTTTGTGGCAGACATTTTATTTATATTATTTTTCGCATCGACATTGTTCGTGGGAAGTATATACGAGAATATTATAAAAGTGCGGCTCCCCGATGAGGTTGCTGGTGCAAGACCAAAGCAAATTGTATTTTTAATGGCGTCCACGTGTCACACAATGTCACTGACAGTTTTGAATATAAAATTAACTGATTTTGTTTTCTCCGCTAAATCAGGATATTCGTATTTTTCTTTTCTTTCGTTTTGTTTTGGTGTTTGAAATATTTTGAATTTGCGCGTGATTTGCTTGAGGAGTAGTTAAAGTTCGAATGACAGGTGTCAAGAGCGGAGGTTGCGAAATGTTAATGCTAATGAAGTCGCCTACTATCCAGCAGGAAATGGTGGGTTGCTCGTACGAAATGAAATGAGAAATGGTAGGATTTGTGAGTATAGGATGGGGTTTAACTACCAAGAGCAGTTGTCGGAGGTACATAGTTGAAATGAGACCTTCCCAGGTTGCAATACTCTCTGAGATGGAGTTGGGGGTTGCCGTTAACTTAAAAAATAAGTCACTAACTCAAACCTAAGAATCCGTCAGATATGCTAAGTTTTTTTTTTTAAAAAGTCACTAGAAAAAAATGTCCACAATGTTCAAAAAAAAAAAAAAAAAAATAAATAAATATTCAATTTTAACAATATTTTTATTTTTAACAATAAAAAAAAAAAAAATATATAATATCAAAAAATATAAATTTCCTTAGAAAATCTGCCTCTTTAGAAAACTTTCTTTTCTGAAAGTTCGCACTTGAGTGGCTAATAAAAGACCTTTTGGACCGCAGAGAATTTTTTTGAGAGTCGTGGTTGTGGTTTCGCCAAACTCGCAATTATAGTATTTTTGAAAAATGAATGAAATTGCATAGGTACCTTAAAAACTGAGTTTCTGTAAATTTTTTATCACATATGAAATTACTCATAAACTGCAAAAGTGGTGATGTTTTAGTCTTAGTTTAAGATTGCGGTAAATGTCCGAACTAAGGCTTGAAATCATAAAAATCGATAAATAAAATGTTTCGAATTTCGCGCTGAGCTGCTCTCCAGTTTGAGCGAGTTATTACTTCTCGCTTTCTTCCATTCAAAAGTCCAGTAAGCATCTCACTAAAGGTATCTTTGGCAACAACTTATGCCCCTTGTCCACCAAGTGCGCACCGCATCAAATTCCACCAACGTATGATCAGGTTCGTGATCGTTCATCGTTGAACAACGCGTTGCTCAACAAGTGGTAGGGTAGTGTACGAGCTCGTGTTGCTTGTTGAACATGGTTGAGCAGTGCGTTGGGCATCAATTTTAAAATCATATACTACACTTTATCTGCTCAACCCGCTGCTCAACTTCTTGTTTTTTTTATTGACTTCTTTGGTGTTGAAAGTTGAATGCGAAATTTGTGCTAGTTCAGTCACTGGATCCAATTGTCCCACAGTGTACGGTTGTCATTTGCAATTCAGGGTGTAAATATTTGTAAAGGGGCTTGGAAGAATTGCCAACATTAGAGAAGCCGCTCTCTAGAAACGCTTATTTTTTTTTTTTTTTTATATACTTCTCCCGGGAAAGGCGAACCTATAACGCTTCAACAGCGCCCCGAGATGCCTGCAGATGTATATTTGTTCTGCACTTAAATTGCAGCAAATTGTAGTCTTCTGGAAATATATCCCCAGGAAGCGAGTTCCAAAGTTTGCTTGTCCTGTAACAAAAGGAGTTTTTGAAAGTTGATGTCCTCGCGGTTGTCAAGTGTACTGTATGGTCATGAGCATTAGCAGCCTGTCTTGTTTTAACTTTTAATTTTTAGTCAAAACAATTCGAATAAGAACCTTTTAAGTTGCCGAAAATAGAGCCTTGGCGTTTCTACATTAATACAGGCCGAATCTTGTGGGTCTCAAGACTTTTGCGAATATGAAAGTTTCTTGTCTCATCAGGACCGGTTAGGAACAGCCATACTCAACTTTTTTTCAATAGGGGCCACAAAGGCGTTTTAGCTGTGGTGCCTCGGGCACTCTTTGGACGGTTTCATATTTTTGAAGCACAAGAGAAATTATTTAAGTGTGTCAGGTGGACCAGTTTTAAAAGCTTAGCGGGCCGCAGGTTAAGTGTAGCTGGGTAAGACGATGCTGATATTCCATCGGGCGTACTTTCATCCGACCAAATTTGAAAGGTGAGACTTTTGTAGTCTTTTCATCCAATCATCTCCTCTGGCTTTGAATAGCTCAGCGGTCTTCAACATTTTTATAAGATTTCTACTTTAAAAGACCAATCCGTAAAAGGGAAAAGTATGAGAAAAAAAAAGTAGAAACAATTTTTTTTTCCGTTTCGAATATTTAACATAGTACGAAATCAAAAGCGGAACGAAAAGCACTTTTGAATAGGACTGAATAGGTACGAGCCCTTGATCGAATAGAAGGTATTTGAGGCGCTACTTATGAAGGCTTCCTGGTAGGACTGGTATATTTCACTTCAATCTGCCGGCAAAGGACTTTTTATGAAATTGAGCTAAAATCGGGCAGCCAACTTTCTACGTCAAATGTTCTCACAACAAATTTTCCGCGTTCAGCTCTTCGAGATGTTTGGCTGTGACTGCGTAGTGATCCAAAGCGATGGAAGATAATTAGAAAATAAATAGTTTGTACAGTAACCATATCCATTCCTACAACCTTTTTGTTTATTTGCGAATTTGTATGATCGTCTAAATTACTCTGTCTAGACTTCTCTTCCATCGACCCAAATTAACCAATCTCGTTTTTGTTGCTTTTGATCATAGAGCCAGGTCTCATTTCATGTAGGAAAATATATTTCACTGGAGTTAGCTACCCTTGATCTGTGCCGCCCGGATATAGTGGCCTTCTGGGCTTTATATTTGCGTACCGATGAGATGTCTACCTTTCGTCCTTTAGTATTGTTGTGGATAAGCATGATTTGAATGCCAAATATGAAAGCAATTTCAACTTTTAGTCTCAGGATAACCTTTCGCACCCATTAAACTATGTTTCACCTATCATCCCTTTCGCTGTACAAGAATTAGACCTCCCTATATCTATCAATATCTGTTACCACTTGACATGAAACTAGTCGACGATTCTTTTTTTTTTAAGTTTCTAAAGACTCTTAGAAGCCCAAAGGCTATGACTTTCATTGCCAGGCCCACTTCTTGGGATTGTTTTTGACCGGAGTATATTTTTTCTGCCCTTACTGGCTTGAATCTACCACTTCTACTACTCATAAGAGCCAATCGTTCCCTTCAAATTTTGAGCTATCTATCTGTCTCATCTAGAAGTTGAGTTATATCTTTTTTGCTGGTTTACGCACATCTACTCTGCGTCAGTGATGCCTCTTTAGAGATATTTTTACGCAGTGGATTCTCTAAAAAAAATGCAGTAGATTTTTTTTTTTTTTTGCAGTGTTAAATCTTTTATCGTGGACCGAAATTAAAACACGTGTCTTACTCTTAATTCTTAAAACAGGAAGAAGGTTTATTCGATGACAGCTTTCTCATAAGTGTTTGTACATGGTATAATTATTTTAAAAATAGTAGTACTAGTTTTCTATTAAGATTTGAATTTTGAAAAAATGCAATAGATCCACTGCAAAGGCAACAAAGTGGCAACACTGCTCTGTGTGTCGTTTTCACTGTTCGAGCTGAATGAAAGAGAAGTATTCGATTGCATGTGAATGTTGTCAAAATGGCAAACGTTTTTCTAAAGATAGGGTACATACTATGTCCAAATTTTGCATAAAACAGATACGAATTCCGTCAAGAATTGCTCGTTCACGGAAGACCCGATTTGACCCCTGGATTTGGAGGAAGTTATGTGAATACAAATTTCGTGCAAGAAGTATATCCCAGCCTTCTGGAAGAAACCCTCCATTTAGGTTAGGTTAAGTTGGGTAGGGTTGTGAGATCGTCACAAAAGACCAGGCACCAAAGCGGGCCCATCGCCATCCCCAGGGAACCATTACGGTTAAAAACCTAAAGCAAATCGCCCAAACAATCAATTTCCCTACAGAATTTGATTATGGTCCCAATATTGTTTGAGGAACCAATCTCCTCTAAGTTATTAAAGAAGAACCTGCGTATGGGCTTCCTTCTACTCCGAGGAATTGCTTTACATTCGCATAGGTTTTCCCCTCTCATTACAACCCACAATTGTTTAAGACCAATGTGCACCAGTACCTCTTCTCTATCCTCCCTATCAACCCTTCCACTCGTGCTGTGCATTAGCATTATAAGGGAATGAAAACTCCTTGAGCACTAGTGAATTATAAAAAAAAAAAAATAGAAGGTAGAAGATGTCTTTCGTAGCTTGTGGGTCCTCACAGTAGCTATATGTATCCGTATTAGCTAAGCCTAGTCTCATGGCATGCTTCCTTAGAAGGCAGTGCCCAGAGAGTTTTCCTACCGTTAATCTTAACTTTGTTCTACTGAGATTGATAAATTCTTCAGATTTCTTTCGATTTAAAGCGGGCCACAGTGCCTTTGAGACCTTGTGCCCCTCTAGTTGTGACCATCTTCTGGCTGCTTTATCGGTGGTTTTCTCAATGATAACCCTTCTAGCAACGGCCATAGCAGGTCTAATGCCCTCAATCATTGTATTTACTGGGAGTTCCGCTCCTTTTTTAGGCAAAACGTCGGCTCTTTCGTTACCCTCAATATCACAATGCCAACATAATCTGAGACGGTTCTGCGAACATAATGCCTTAAGCGTTGTGCGGCAATTCCTGAATAGTGCAGATTTAGTGGTATGTGACTCTAGCGCCTTGAGCGCAGCTTGACTATCAATGTAGATGGTTATTTTCTTATTGGATATCGATCTCATCTCATCTCACCTCCGCAGCTTTGAGTACGGCCAGAATCTCTGCCTGGTACACACTGCATGTGTCCGGAAGTCTCAGGGCCATATGTAGGTCCAACTCGTTGTAGTACCTATACACCTGACCCCGTACCCTCACTGGTTTTGGATCCATTAGTAAGTATATACTGACATCTCGTTTCCCTTCGAAACTAAATTCCTATGCCACTCCTGTCGGTCAGGGTACGACACATCGAACGGTGTGTCAAAATCAAGTGTATCAAGACTTTCATCAGATTTTTCCGGGATTTCGGAGAATGATTCCTTTAACATAGTACTGTGTCCTATCCTAAATAAAATAAATAGTTGGCGCAACAGGTCCGGAGGGACCCTAGGCCTAGCTTCTCACAACCATTCGTTTTGTGTGAGTTTTTCATTTTTGGAACGAATGAAAGGGATCTACAATTTTATGCCGACTCCAAACGGCTAATTGAGAAGCTTTTTCAAGACATTTATACTCTCGGATGTTTGTCAGACGTCCTATCCTACTGTTTTTAAAAAGCCCTGCATTAGTGAGCCGTAGCGCACTATTACCTGCTATTGATTGTAATTGTAAATCTAGTGGTAAAAGATGCATAAACGCTTCCAGTGCAGCCGTTGGTGTGGTACGTAAAGCACCCGTAACGACAATGCAGGCTGGTCTTTGTACCCTGGTTAACATATCCCGTACATACTTCTTGTTCGCGGCTTTCCATCAGACAAGAGCCCCATATGTAATTATGGGCCTTACTACCATTATGTATAGCCAACGCAACATTGAAGGCCTCATGCCCCATTTCTTACCTGCTGTCCTCTTACAGATGAAGAGAGCATTGTGAGCCTTGCGGACTCTTTCCTGGACGTTAAGTTTCCAATTTAGTTTCCTATCTAATACCGTACCAAGATATTTTGCGCTTTCCGAAAGAGCAAGTTCCACTCCAGCAAGCCTGTGGGCAGCTTGAAGGGTGGTATCTTGTATTTTGTACTAAATAGCACTAGTTCTGTTTTCTCCGGGTTGACTCTTAGTCCACACCCTTTAGCCCATATTCTGAGCCTATTGAGGGCTAAAACCCTCCATTAAGTGTGAGTACGAATTTCTTTCGTCAGGTTTTACAAAAATCTGTCGAACACCACAAAATTTCTATTTCAAAATTGGTATATTTAATTGAAAGGACTGAATTAAATACCAATTCATCATACGCTCTTGCCAGCTGCGTTAAACTACTACAATATGCTAATGATTAGAGATAATCCGTTATACGGCTTCAATTATAAATTCCAGGCGCAGCCTTCTTTTGCGAGTTTGTTTAACTTTCAAATGGCATATGTTGTGAAGCTGCCTGTGGAACAACACATCCCTGCCCACGTACACCTATTTGCCAAAAGCTCAAACAAAGCGACAAGATACAAAAACCGAAACAGAAAAAAATAAAAAAAAATGAAATAAAAACAATAATAAAAGCTCAAGTACGTAAGTACTCCGCCAGCAATTAACTCAGCCTTCAGAGGAGTTCATTTATGATGATGGCATTTGTTTGTTTTCAGGCTGAACAAATAAAGTTAATGCCGGCACAAGGATTTCGTTTTCATCCGTTATACGCGCTACTACTGCTCTGCAGAGGAGGCTTTGTGTGGTATGGAACTCCCATCGCCTGATGCCTGTGGGATTTATCTTTTCTAAGCCTTTCGGTCGGTACTTGCTAACCCCTGCCGCCACACCATCGACAAGGAAAAAGTGTGGAAAACTTTTGATTTTATTCCCATCTGCTCTTGATTATAATTCCGCTTCTATTTGTTGCCCCAGGGGAGCTAATTAGGGATTAACCGTTTTCCGGTTTCACTTCTGATGATGGGAGAGGCAGAGGGCCTTTCCTATTTACAGGCAAATGTTTTCATTAAATATTACATCTCTATCCGCAAGACAGGCTGTTGAGGTTTTCCCAGTCATATTAAAAGAGAGAGATAGAGAGAGATAAGGATCTATCAAAAGTTTACAGATTGGGATGGGTGCGGGCGAAGTGAACCTAATAAAATCTGAGCACAAAAGATTTGATGGGGAAGCAACGATTAAGAGCCAGAAGTGGTAAATCAAAGTGATGGCAAAGGACTATGGCGTTGCCCAAATTGGTCATTTTAATGGGATAATATAAAAGGATTAATCACTCTGGGTAATGGCAATAAGCTGGGGATATGCTATTTGGTGAAGGGGGTCGTGTTTACGTCCTGCGAGTGTAATTCGGTTCGTGTCGAATTGCTTGTTAAATGCATGTTTTCAGATATAAATATGACTGTTGCCTAAAGTGGTAAGTGCTGTCATGAAGACTTACCGTGCGGCACTTCGTATTTTGAACCGAGACCAAAAAGAACTTTGGACAAACATCCAAAGGTATAGGAGTATAGGCAAAGGTTTCTTAAATCAGGAGCCACTTGTGGATCCATTTTTATTCGGTCTAGCCAATATGGTGGGACATGTTTTGCGATTGCCAGCAGTGCAGTGGCGCCAAGAATTACAGTGGGGCTTCGCTGGTTCAACCAACAAAAAAATTAAAATAAAAAATAACTTCAATATTTTTTAACTTTCTCCATTACGTAGTAAGAGAAAGATATTGTTTTCGTACAAAATTTCCAACTCGAGATTTTAATCAATTCTGACATTACGATGATAGACCAACTCAAAAAAGTGGGTCGCAAAATTCTGTCCGGTCTGTCTGTCTGTCTGTCCCGCAGGCCTACAGCCTAAACGGCTGACCGGATTTCGTTCAAACTTCGGATTTGGAGTTTGTGGGCTTAATGCTCGGGGCCGTTTTTTATTTTGCAAGGTAACCTCAATATTAATGGTATACTTCCCATACAAAGTGTTCGTACCAGTATGATTTGCTCGAAAATGGCTCTAACGATTTCAAAAAAAATTGATATTTAAGCTTAAGTGGGTGAGGTTACCATGACTACATATCCATTTTTTGGCTAAAAATTCGAGTAACGGTACTTTTGAAATTTGGTCATATCTCGAAAACGGTCCATACGATTGTAACAAAACTTCATTTCTAAGGTAATATGGTCATTTCCAACTTAATGGCAGACTCATTTTTTCTCGGTATTATCGTAAAATGGATTTTTGAAAAAAGCCAATTTTTTTAAAATTTTGTTTTCCTTAGTTTCCCTGAAAACGGCAATGACGATTTTGGCCAAAATGTAAACTTAGAGTAATATTGATGTTCTTAAAATTGTTGCGTTCTTAATTTTTAATTCGAATCACCGGAAACGCTAATTTAAAAAAAAATACTCACATCTCGAAAACCCCATTCTTGACTTCGATAAAACTTTAAAAACCAAGTAATTCTTAGATCGCGAACAATAACATATAATTGGTTTTTAGCTACATAGTTAACAAATAGTATTTTTCAAACTAAACTTCGCAATATTTGGTACTGTTTTTTCTGCTAAATTTTAAAAAAAACCGCTCTAACGATTTTGATCAAAATGCATATTAAAGATAATTTTAGTATTCTAAATAAGGTCCTGTACCTACTTAGTTTTTCTCAGAAAAATTTGTTTTTTAATTATTTCTCAAAAATAACTACCCAAAAGCCGATCTCTGTTCATATGCATTTTTAAAACTCAATATCGCACTTTAAGACTCAAATTGCAACAGCTATTAAAAATGCAATAACAGCAACGCAAAACTTATTTTTTAGCAAATTTTACCCATTTCTAATTTTTTTTCAACCATTTTGAATATGCACCCACCTTAAAATATTTACAACAATCAGAATATCCCACTTCATTTGCACCCCCAAATACGTTCATCGCGATATTCAGTTAATTACTGCTATTTCAGATTCATGTTCTCGTACTCAAAAACCTGTAAAGTGCTATAAAATAGTACAGTAGGCGCTATAACTCTCTAACAAGAACTTGCGAGAATTGCCTGTTTCTAGAGCTTCAACGTTTAAAAATTAAAAGTGAATATTATTTAACACTATGTGTCCCTTTTTCTATATTTCATGTTTCTTTTACCTAGCATAGCTTCTCAGATCTTAACCTTATACCTACCTATCTAATAAAATAAGAAAACAACCAATAAAACTTTTGACGAACGAGAAAGTTTTGTTCGACCCAGTCGTGCACTTTATTTTTTCCTGCGGAACTTCTAAGAAACTCCAAACAGGTATCCGAGAGGATAACTTAAATTAAATAGTTGGCGCAACAGGTCTGGAGGGTAGGGACCCTAGGCCTAGCTTCTCACAACCATTCGTTTTGTGTGAGTTTTTAATTCTTGGAACGAGTGGAAGGGATCTACAGTTTTATGCCGACTCCAAACGGCTAATTGAGAAGCTCTTTCAAGACATTTATACTCTCGAATGTTTGTCAGACGTTCGCGAGAGGTAGCGCAGCGGAAAAAACCCTGAGTCGGAATTGGGTTTTTGGGGGATTCGAACCTGAGACCCCTCGCCTAGTAGTCCAACACACTAACACTAAGCCACTGCGACTAGGATAACTATGGTTGTGATAAACTATGCCTAAGGGTCATATATTTATTGCGCCAACTATTGATCTGTCCTGAAAAAGCCTCTCTTCAGCTGTGATCCAGCGAAACAACGCGGTAGAGGACCTAAGATTGCGCGCCCAACTGGAATCTGGAAAGGGCACCTCCATTGACATGGCGTGCGCAACTGGAACCAGCTGAAGATGAATCAAATTGGCTGTGGCTCAGGTCCGCCCTGCACCTACGTTTCACAGAGATTTTTAATTCCTCCCCTCTTTTTCCTCCTTTTCTTTAAAAAAGCTAAGAAATTGGCGTTTATCCCCTTAATCCACTCGTTATTACAACTTAATCTAACAAACATTTTGCTCTTTTTCGGGAATCTTAGTTTGTGTTATGTTACTTTATGTTAATGTTACAACCTACCACTGCTACTTTTAAGCCCGTCTTCCCCTACATAAATATTTGTCGATTGTTTGTAGGTCCAGTGCATACTTTGAGCGCTTAGCTAGCTGTAAAGATTCTGTTCAGATTTGAAAGCATTTGCTCTACCATTACTGATGGATATATCACAAGGATCCACTGACATGTTTTTTGATAGCTTCTACAATTGAAGGGTTGTAAGTCTAAAGGGTCTAAGTGCCAATTCTATTATTTCGAGATAATAACAAAAAAACACAATGAAATTAACAATTACATTACAAAAATGGTTATTTTTATTTAAAAAAATTAAATCATATCGTTCAACGTTAGGAAGTCGAAAAAAAAAAAATTAAAACAATAGGAATCCAAGGAAATAATACTAAATAAACATTCAATATGTAAGAATGTCAAGTGCCACATAAAGATGCCATATAGAATGCTTTATTTTCAGTGGGAATGTATGGTAGTATGTCCTTCAAATCTTTCAATTTTTCGTTCGAAATATTTTTTCGAGCTTCAAACGCTGGTAAAGTGTAGTTTTTTAATTGATTTGGAGACTTGCCTTTTTTTAAATGTTGACACTATCCCACGGTACTGAGTCATTGTGCAATTCCATAAAATTAACACGAGGTAACCTATCTTTTTTGATGCGGATCCAAGAAATAGTTGAAATTTTTAGCTTTGTAGTATTAAGAAATCCGTGGAAGCCTTTTTCCGGTCTTTTAAGTCATTTTGGTCCAAATTGATCACTTCAAATGGATTTTTGTGACATGATTCTCGAATAATTTTTTCCACATCCTTTTGTTCAAAAGATTTAACTACTTTCTTCCTTTTTTCAATTTGAGCGAAATCTCGATCGCAGGACATGAAGGAGTGAGCATTGACCAAGTATTTATTGGTTCAATAACATATTTCTTCCTTAATGCAAAGCAACAATAAAAGCCACCAACGTACGCAATAACTCTCCGCATATACACGGGTATTTTAACCGAAAGTTGGTTGGCACTTAGACCCCGTTACAACTTTATTTGTATATGGGTAAAGTTTTAAAAGAAACAGGCACTTTGATCCATTTGGATATTATTAGGCTTGGCACTTAGATCGTATTTTCGTAAAAATATGAAATTTCTACTTTTTGGCACTTAGACCCTTTAGATTTACAACACTTCAGTTACCACGACCGATGCACAATACTAGTCATCACTGGACAGGTGGTTTTCTGATTGCCGGGAAAGCTATTTTCCAGCAGGAGCTCACCTTCTATTTCTATCCTCATTCTATAGTCCTTCACGTGGGCGCCCGTCTGAGAATGGCTAATCAGGTTAACTGGTTAGTGTCAGCCAAGGATTTACGGTAACGTCTTAATCGTTCGCCGTGATCCATTTTGTATTAGGTTGGAGTAAACCTAATCATGTTTACTTGGATTGCCCTTTTCAAGGATTCACTCGGGGATTCCCTCTTTTTACAAGGGGATACACTCTTCGGCTCAGCATTATTTAAGCATACCTCTTCGAACTGTAATGGTTTGAATTTATTTTCTAATTTGTGTAAACAACTGCCTAAGGTGGGGTGACTAGTACAAAGAAGATCCAAACCCTTCTGGAGGTCATGTTGTTTGACATCCAGGTCCACCAACTGACGTTAAAATTGACTTCTAAAGCCTCATGTACGTCCAAGAAAGCATAGAATTGTCGATTTAAAAAATTAGGACCTACAATTTTTTGGCTTACCTCTTTACAAAATCATCAAATTTAAACGTCTTTTCGACGACTCCAGTTTCACCTGAAAGTAAATAAATTTTAAAAACATAAAACCAATAAACTATTGAAAATATTTTTACCTTCTTCGTCATCATCATCCTCTTCGTCATTGTCACCGTCTTCTTCCTCAGATTCAGGTTTTTCGTCTAGAAAATAAAAACAACGTAAAATTGGGTTATGAAAATGTTTAAAAATTTAGAACAGTTTGGCGAGTATCAAAAATGAATAAGCAGGTTCAGAACCAACTGGTACTTTATTTTCAAATTTTAAGCTTCAATTTGTCATTCCGTGGTGAACACAGTCTACCAGGTTAGAATCAGGGTGTATGATAAGTTAGGATGGCTAAACTTTCTGGCGGACTGCCTAATTTGTTGACAAATTTATAAAAAAAGTAAAAGTTACATAAACATGTTCTTAAATAGAACATCATGTATCGTAAATGTTTTCGTTTCTCTTGCTCTGGATAAATCTCTGATATCATTCTCATTCATTGGCAGAATACTACAGTCCCTGCTGGGGTTCCAACCTTGGCTGCTCGGATCAAAAGTAATTATACACACATCACGATGGAGGCGTGTCCATTCAGAAGAGCCGTTGCTGTGACACTTATCCGAACTTTATTTGTGAGTACACCTACTTCCGACTTTAGGTTTAAAGATGGTCGTCTTTGAATTGTAGTTTGCTCCTAAAATTGCAAGTAGTGTTCGCACCAAAAACCATCGAAGGATGTTAAAAGAACCTAAACGAAAGTTTTGCAATTCAGACGGACCTTTGTAAAACTAAAGTTGCAATTTAGCATACATTTTTTGCTATATTGTCCCTTTTTTAGTTGAAGATGCAGGTGCTTCAAAAATTGTTCAAATGCTTGTTATCGTTTAAAAATACTAAATGTGCAGAACAGCTTTAGAAATGGGACTTATTTTTCTCAATGGCCCTTTTTCATGCGACTTTTTTTTTAATTCTACAGCGGTCGCGCTGCGTTATGGATACTCAGCTACAGCCTAAACGTTTGTTTCGAATTTTAAACCTGGGGTAGGTAGGTAGGTTGTAGGCGCAGTGGCTTAGTGGTTAGTGTGTTGGACTACTAAGCGAGAGGTCGAGGTTTGAGTCCCGCAAAAACCCAAATTCCAACTTAGGGTTTTTTTTCCACTGCGCTACCTCTCGCGAACGTCTGACAAACATCCGAGAGTATAGCTGTCTTGAAAGAGCTTCTCAATTAGCCGTTTGGAGTCGGCATAAAACTGTAGATCCCTTCCATTCGTTCCAAAAATTAAAAACTCACACAAAACGAATGGTTGTGAGAAGCTAGGCCTAGGGTCCCTCCGGACCTGTTGCTCCAACTATTTATTTATTTATTTAGGTAGGTAGGTTATAGTGTGGTGGTTAAAAACAAAAGTGACACTTAGTTCCGTTGTGTTGCCGCAACGCATTTGACCTGGTTGTTGTAGTTTGTTAACGGGGACACTCCACTAGATCCAAATTCAAAAAGGTTATCACTTCTAAAATACTGTTCTCCGAGACTTCTTCAAGGAAGTCGAAGAAAGGCTTTCCAAGAGATGGCTGTCGATTTGTAGTGAATGAGAGTTTCTTTACCTATTGCATGTGATATCACAAGGGACCTAACCTAACTTAACCTACCTGTTGCTTCTTTACAACTGGCGCAGTGTTTGCTGTGTGGGATGCTCAGTCTGACTGCATGGTCCCCTATGGGCTAGTGGCCTGAATACTGGTCGCTGTTATTCCAGCGATATCTTTTCGCATTTTAAAGTCTGGTCACATGGATATGACGGAGTTTGGTCAATTCCTCCATATGACGTTTTCTGCGACTGCTCCGATCGAAAAATTGACTGATTCCGCAAGTGAATAGTTGGGGTCTGAGCTGAGCCTTGCCTGAGCCAGCTTGCTCGTTTGCCTAAACGCAGCTGTATCCTGAACGCAAAATTGGCTGTAGTTTCTTGGAGACCAGCACCCCGGCTACCCGAGTCTAATCGAGCTTTAAGCTGTGATCTTTGTAATGTGAAGGTCTAGAGTTTCAAGATGCATTACGGCAGTGAGGGCGTCTGAAGGTGCTCTCTTCGAATATTCGTCACCTTGACCAACCAGCGACGGAATGTACGAGCGTAGAGACGAGCCTGTGGTTATGTCATACGATTTTCTTAGGGCCGGCCATAGTACTATAGAACCGTATGTGAGGATCGGTTGTAGTATACACATAAATTCCAAACAATGATTAATAGTAACAACCAGACCTACAGTAAACATACTTCATTCATAATTTCAATTTACAACTAACAAACAAATTCACAAACAGATACACATTACACTGCACAGCCGAGTGCGATTAATGCACTCGACACCCAATCCATGATAAAGCCAATAGCCGCTATGAAGTCAAGGCCACCTGACTTGTGTCGAATAATGCTACCACAGCATTATGTCAGCACATTCTATCAACTTGCGAATTTATATTGTATTTTGATATCTCTAGAAATATGTATGTATAAGCTCGATTTTAAGTAGCAAGTAAGATATTTTTGTATAAATAAGCTAAGCATTTAGAAATAAAGTTAATGTTGATGATACAATCGATATGAATGGTTTGGCTTCTTAGCCTATATTTATATTTACAGCTCGGCTCTTTAGCCACCCCATACAGTTCGGCTTTTTAGCCAGTAACCATATCGGCTTGGGATAGCCTAAAATCCCCATAGCTTATGTAGGGAGGTAGTCACTGTTTTCGCAATTAATAATAACATTACATGGCGATCCTGCCAATCATAATATAACATTACATGGCGATCCTACCAATCATAATATAACATTACATGGCGATCCTGCCAATCATAATAAAACATTACAGGTCGTACCAATTTTCGTCCATTTTGGTCGTATGCCCCATCTTTTGCCAAAGGTTCTACTGCAGGCGTTGAAAGATACACACTCTTGCTTAACCCGTTGTTCAGTGTTACGTTTTCAGTTGATCATGTGTTCAAGGATCAAGTTGTGCACATTTTTTACTTCCTGAGATGCTAGCACGTAAATACAATCATATGACATCGCATCACTTTGTTTGTCTGCCTTTTTTGACATCAATGGTTTGGGCAACATTGGTTTGGATCTTAGGGGAAAGGTTGACAAAGTCTCACTTTTTCTGACGTTCATTTCATCGGTTAGCTATACTTTCTTCCGAAAAAAAAAACCCTTAGATTTGAGTTTGTGTATGATCAACATCATGTCATTCCCCGATCTTCTAAAAAGCAAGGTAGGTCCGGTCCTATAGCAGAACTTGGGACTAGGTATTGACATTCTCAGGCCAGATGTGTTGGCTTTCACCGTCCAAGTTGAATGATGCATTCTGCCTTTCAGCGGAAAATCGGGTCATCTTCGCTGGCTAACAGTTTGCACGAAGGCTCAACACCGGCTGTGACTTTATACAAACGCTTTCCTTCTTTATCTTCATAGGTTTCTGTTCGTCTTGTTGCTTTGAGGATTTGTTTAGAATTTTGGTAAAACCTCTGAACGTCCTTCCTGGAGGTAAGACCCTCTATGTTTTCTGTAAAAGCCGACATTTGCCCACCTTCTCCACCATAGAAGGGAAGAGGTCATCAGAGGTCCTCCCTTAAAGGTGAATAGATTTGCTGCATGTGCTTCCCTGTAATGCTCATCAAGGCATAGGGAGTTCGTTGTTGATCTGAGTACCGCCGTGACTCTTTAAGAATATAGAGAGGTACCGCATTCTAAAAAGCTAAATTACAGTAGGTAATGTTACGTCTCGGAGCAAAGTCAATTAGCCAAAGTCCGTTTCCAGACGTGGTGTCGTGTTGTGTTTTCTGTGCTTTCCGATTGTACTGTCCTTCTTCCCTCATTGGGTGTTTATATTGCCGTCAAATTTAGGACATAGCTCGTGTCTTTGCGAGAAGCTAGTAGATTCAGTCTTTGCTAGGACCGTCTTCTTGCTTTTTGCGGTCGTGTGTCCATATCAGACTGATGTTAACCGATGGAGGCTTGTCGCCGATTGTTGTAAGACGTTTTACCTATATAAGTATGTTGCTCTCTCCCTACCTTTACCTCGCCCGTCTCACCATACACACCAACTGTCAACTTGAACTTATTTCAAAGCCTAGCGTGGATAAAATCGATCATACTTTGCAAAAGCTTTACCAACAAAACAGCACTTAAATAATTTGCTCGTACCTGCAGCAGAGCTGTATCCTTCCCTCTATCCTATCCTCGGCACAGAAGTGCGATTTTATTACAAGAATTCGAAAAGACAAGCCGTTCATTGGAGTGAAACGATTCCACCCCTCGATGTCCCGTTTTCTTATCTTCGCCTTGTTCGATTCCAATTACTACAGCAGCAATTCGTTTGAACTTGTCCCAAGGAATACACCCCATTCAGGCGTCTTTAACAATGCCCACTTGTTACACATCTGCTACCCGGCATGTGCACGGTAATAGGCGACGTACCACACATTGGCTACGTGTGGCGTCGTACATGCGACAGCCATCTGCAACTGCCAACACAGCCATTTACTATTGTCAAAAGGACCCACAATGAAAGCGAAGCCCTTCTTCTGCTTTTGTTTCCTTCATTTCATTACTTTCCTATTCCTGTTTGAATCTTCTTTTTTTTTTTCGTCCTCTCTTTGTTATTTGTTATCTCTTTTTTGGCATTCTTGGGGGAGAACTTCTTGTCCGGATCTAATTTATCACCCTTGGATAAACGTAAAAAAAAAAAAATGTAAACGGACACAACGGGAGGAAGTAGTGAACCTGTAAGATGTGCCCTCAAATGAATTAGTGGTGATATACGGTTACTTGCCCCATAGGGACGTGTGTACGGGTATGTTGTTGTGTTTTTCCAACCATAGTCGTCGTCGTCGTCGTCGTCTATTTTCATTTTTATTCATCACCCAACGAGCTGCAATGTGCTGCTTTGTTGTGTTGGGCGTTGGGCCATGTGACCATATGGGGCTAAATCAGACTTTTAGTACTGCAATGGACCGTGAAACAGGAGTTACGGGAGACTGAAAGTCACAGTGGGTGCGGTAAAAGCACAACCCACGGAGCAGGAGATATACGGGAAAATAAATAAGAAACGATGTTCCAAATTGAATCATCAGCTGGATTCTGGTAAGAGATATCGACGATGGTCGCAAAATAACGATACTGTTGCTGCTGATGCGTCTTTTGACATACCGCTGGTACTTCAGATGATGGCAGTGATAATGTTTTCGGAAATTGCTTATGCAGACCCAGGAGACTGGCAACGAATTGGATTCTGTTTTTCAGCTGGCAGCGTGCAAAATTAATTTATCGATGCCGTCCTTAGAAGGAGTTTCCTACTTGCCCTCGGTAATCGGTGCATATATACGGAACAGAGGCCTTCTTGTTTGGATTTGGGTCAGTTCTAATTGAAAGCGGACGACCAAACTAATTTCCCTATCCACATAGCCTACGGGGGGGGAAATCATATAAGCAGCACGAGCACATCCTCTACCGACGGTGGTTTAGTCAGCACATTGTCGGCCTTTTGCGCTATAGCTGCGGTGCAGATAAACTTTCCGACAAGCGTCTTGCATCCGATTTCGTGCTGTTAGTTTGCAATTAGCCCCTCGAACGATGAGCGGTGGTAGCAATTTCGCCTCGGGGGAGGCAAACTTGTGTTGGCAACGATTGTTGAACTTTGCTCGGTTGCAGATGCTTGATTGTCGTTACCTACACACTTATATGCTGTGCGGTTGGATGGCGCAAATCCTTAAAAACTTTTGCCGTGCAAAGTCAGTTGTTTTGCTGGCTTTCGGGGGAGATTATTTGATGAAATTAAATAAACTGGTGAGCGGGTTTTTCGTTTCGCACTTAAATGACTCTAGGCATAGGTGGGTGTGGAGTGAATCTTAATTTTAATTAAAAGAAGTATGGATTAAGGTGGATTAAGAACTAGAAACTCACATTTGGGGGAACATTTTAGCTCTGCGGCCTGCACATCAAATTTATGAATAAATTCGGACTTGTGCACAATGTTATGAGTTAAAGGTCCGAGTTAAGAAAGGACCCTAGGACATTTTACATTACATTTTTTTTAATGAACTTTTTTTTTGCATTTGACCTAAGGCTAGGTAACACATGGTGGTGAATAATAATAATTATAATTTTTTTTTTTTTTTGTGTTGGGAATTCGCTGGAAGGAAAAATCATCGAAAGACATTGCAGAGCTAGTACGCGAGGGATGCTTCTGCAATAGTGATGGACTTTAACTCATCTAAAAAAAAACTCCCGGGGGGCTGACATTCGCCATCCCGAAAAGGATTGCACCTAGTCTTACGACTAATCAGCAATTTATTTTTGAGTTATTTTTTTAATTTAAGAGAAAGATCCGCCGTTTATCGGATTTCTAAACTTGTTTTGTTTGAAAACAATACCTGATTCCTTAGCCCTAGCTAAATCTTATAGATCAAGAGGTTTTATCCGTCTCAATCTCCTGACTACATTGTTACTATTTAAAAGTTCTGTTATTCGGTGTTTACGTGGTTGAGAAGCCTACTTCTGTGCTTTCGAGCAACTTTCTTAACCTCATCTTCAACCATTTCAACATTTAGATCTCTATGAAGATCAGCGTTACGTATGTACCAAGGTGCATTAACTATGTACTTTATTTTGGAAGATTATTATTTTGGAAGATGCATGCCCACAACTGGAGAGTGGTGACCATAGGTCCAAACTGGTTTGAGAATTTGCTTGTATAGCAATAACTTATTATAGTTGGACAGGGATGAATATCTCCCAATAAGCCAATACATTTTAATGTATCGCATGTTCAACTAATTTCTTTTTTTCTTTACGTGCGCTTTCCAACGCAGTTTAGCGTCTAGAGTGATCAGTCTACTGTGATCAGGCAGTCTGATCGAGTGGTGTATACTTAGCTCTTGGGAGAAAATGCCAGCACCTGTTCCACAGTCTATCTTAGATCCATCTGTGTAGATGGATATCGATTTCCTATTTGTGGGTTCGTCTCGAATACGTAGTAAGCGAAAGATATTGTATTCGTACAAAATTTCGAACTTGAGATCAATTCTGACATTACGATGATAGAGGAACTCCAAAAAGTGTGTCGAGGCCTACAGTTTAAACGGCTGCCCGGATTTCGTTCAAACTTCGGATTTGGAGTTATTGGGCTTACAGTTCAGGGCCGTTTATATTTTGCAAGGTAGGCTCAATTTTAATGGTAGGTACTGTCCATATAAAATGTTCATACCAGTTTGTGTGTTCGAAAACGGCTCTAACTATTTCAACCAAAATGGATATTTAAGCTTAAGCAGGTGAGGTAACTATGACTGCATACCCAGTTTTTGGCTAAAAATTCGAATAACGTTACTTTTGAAATTTGTTCATATGTAGTATGTCGAAAACGGTCCATATGATTGTAACAAATATTAATTTCTAAGGTAATATCACAGATAAGAAACATACAGATGTCTCATCCATATGGGAAAAGATGATGTATGAAAACGAAATCAACTTAAAAAAAAAGCTTTTTCAAAAGCTTCATATATACCCAAGAGTGAAATGAATCGTTGCCTCTTTTTCTTCTCTCTTCTACTTTCCACGCATAAAAAAACCGCACACAGAAAGTACCTACGGTACGGTACGGTACGGCTACCTACATCTGCTTTCTTCCTGCCTTTTGCTTCAATTCACACAACGTTGAGAACATTTTTTGTTGGTTTGTTTATTTTAACTTCCGGTCTGTGCGTAGGGGTGGATCGTGGTTATCGTCATCCTAATCGTTGATTTAGCACAAACTCGTATCCATGTTAAGATGTTTGGGTGGATGTGTGGTTGTTATTTTGTTTGAATTTTGATGTGCAGTGCGTATTTTAGGATTAAAATATTTTAATTCAAATTATAGATATCCTGCTATTTCATATTTATTTCCTGTTGAATATTTAGATTTCCATTGAAAATTATGTAGGAACATTACAATATGCAACACAGTTTATCTCTATGCCAGAAAAAAAAAAAAAACGGATAATTATGAGAAAAAAAAAAACAAAAAACAACATTATTTCAATAATTTAGTTTTTCTTTAGTTTACCTGAAAACGGCTACAACGATTTTGACCAAAATCCAAAATTTGAGTCAAATTTATATTCTCGAAATTATTGCGCCCTTAATTTTCAATTCCAATCACAGAAAACGTTAATTTTAAAAACTACTCATATCTCGAAAACACCATTTTCGATTTCGATACAATTTTTAAAACCAAATAATACTTACATCCGGAACAATCATTTTGAATCGGTTTTCAGCTAAATAGTTAACCAATAGTATTTTTCAAATTAAACATTGCAATATTTGGTACAATTTTGATCAAAATACATATTAAAGATAGTACTAGTATTCTAAACAAGATCCCGTACTTAGTTTTTCTCAAAAAATTCGAATAAATGAGATTAGTTATTATTCCTCAAAAATTACTACCCAAGTCGCCGATCTGTGTTCATAGAAAATTACCTTTTATACTTCTGTACCTTTTCTTTTTAATTTAATCCTAATACAAAAAAACATCACCCACAAATTCTTAACAATGTTTTTAAAATTCAATAACGCACTTTAAATTTTAAATTGCAAAAGCCATTAAAAATGCAAGAACAGCAATGCAAACCTTATTTTTAGCAAATATAACCCACTTCTTTTTTTTCAACAATATTGAATAATGAACCTTAAAATAATTCAAACCATTTGGAGTTTACATAATCAGAAAATCCAACTTCATTTGCACCCCACACACGTCCATTGGGATATTCAGTTTATAACTGCTAATGCAAATTCAAAAACAAATCTCTGAATTCTTACATAATGTGGTCATTGGCACCTTAAACCAGTGTCACTAATCTGTGATAAAAAAACAGAAACTTCTAGTATACGCCTATATCCCTATAAGACTTTTGATGAACGAGAAAGTTTTGTTCGACCCAGTCGTGCACTTTATTTGCTTTCTTTTTCGTTCAATAAAGCATAGGAAAAATCTTACTTTAACTGAAAACGGCCACGGGTATGGAGGCTGGAAAGGAAGCTCTTAACGCTCTAGGACTCTGACAATTGGAGGTCATATTTCGACAAGCTCGACACACTTGCGGTTGCTTCGGGTTCGGAGGAGTCCCAATGACCCCTAAATTATGCAATACTTAATGTATTATGATTGAATGTATTTCAGCTGTCAAAGTGCGGCCTTGGACTGTTCTTGATCAACTTTTCCGTGACCTCCGATTTTTGCAGCGGTCACAAGCGAGACTGATTGACCAATTTTTTTTTACGAAAATCGTGAAATCGAGAAAGACATCAACATTTTCACCAGACGTTTCGTCATATCCATTTCAGAGATCTCAACCATCACGGCCCACTCTCAGGTATAACAGGCAACAAATTCCATCTGCCCGCGGGTTAAACCAACCCATTCACGAATTTGTAATCGACCCTTGAACCACTATAACACAACCCAGCACCAGTGCAAATTGAAGTTCCCCAGATATTCCTCGCAAAAGATTTAAATCACGTTTCAATGAATTATATCAATCGGAAGGAAGTGTACCAGTTATGACTGAGTTCTTCGTAACGACGAACAGCACCCTAATATCACTGAGCGGCCCTTTTCTGGTTTCCGCTCTATATCGAAACGTTAAGCTGCAAGGGAGCACCGCATTCAAATATAAGAGTCTGGCGTCGAAAGGGTATCGAATAAATTACGGCTGCCTTTATTGTATCATTAATTTCCCATTACAGTTACGTTACAAGACGCGCCTCGCGCCTAATGCGGCCAAGAGTGAACAGTAGGTACCCATCCGAGTGCGAAGCGAGAGGTTTTTTTTTTCCAGGGATATAACTACCTACTGTAAGAAAACTCATCTCTTTGGCGATGCAAATCCCGCGAGTATGACAGGATAACAGCACAACCGATGACAACAAAGACGAGCAGAGCCTGAGAGTGTGGGGCAAGGGAGGGGTACACGTTCATCGTTTCTGCTATGAGCCATGCAAATCATTTCGATATCGCAAGCAGCGATCTAAATTGCCTTCGAAGATATAAGTTATAAAACTAAAATCTAGTTTTATTAAAAAAAACTTTATTTAAAAATTCGGCAGCGTTTCTGCCTCCTGACTTAAGACTGACATTGAAATTCTTACGACTAGCTTAAATACTAATTATCTGCTGCCACTGCACTTCTGTTTCGAATGTATTTTCCTGGAATCGTACGGTCGTCGCCGGTCGGTGTCATATGCCCGTGCGAAAGTGCTTTCGGTGCAGGTCTCGTCGCTGGTTGCTAGATGGCATGATTTCGGGTCGTTGCTCCATGTGACGGTGGCATGTGTTATAGATTGTTTTACGTTAACTCCTCCGCCCTTAAGAGTGGACGCCCTCGTTCACTTAAAAGAATGGTATTTGGCTTATGCGGGATGTTCTTGCCCTTGGTCGTGGGGACGGCTCGCTTTTGGTAGTCTCCAAGGCTTCTGTCGATACTTCTGGTTTGGTTACAGTATTCTCTACTGAGTTGTTGGCTTTCGTAAATTTCCTGAAGATGACCAATATGACAATGCAGGATAGTAGACACGCTCCAAAACTTAGCATAGTATTATTTTTGAAGTCGGTTTTCAGGAGCTGGATGTACTGGGTGTTGTTTGTGTGGAGTTCTTTTACCATTTCCAGCGAGAGAACTTCTTCTAGTATGTTGTCCGATGAAGTTGGTTGCAGGATTGGCGGGAGAGGGTTGAGATGACTGGTTTCGATGGAATTAAACGTGTTCTTTCCAATTTGTATACTGCTGTTATCATACCTTATAAGGAACGTACCGTTGAGTGAGATCATGTTGTTGTTTATTGAGATTTTCCCATCGTACCGATTCAGAAAAATGATGTCTGATGATATCTCTTCGACCGCAGGAATGTGTTGGCTGTTGATTGCAGTACAGTTGGCTGGGATACTACGTATTAGGTTTGGAATACATGTTGTATTGCTTATGTTAATAATATTAATTCTAGGACAAATGGATAGTTTATTCACTGTTTTACAATCTGTTACAATTCCATAGATTTCGTTTTCACATTCTATAATTTCCTTAAAGTCGATTTTTATTATTTTTGTTTCTTCTCTTACTGCTTTTATAATAATTTTTTTACAAATTTGTTCATTTACAGTTGGTAAACTTACTATGTATAATAAAATGGTATTGTTAAATGCTATCTTTATCTCTGAGAACTCAATTGCCTCTTCTATATTCTTGAATGGTATTTCTTTATTATTTATAATTTTTTCGATAGTATTTATTTCAATATTCGACAGGATATATGAATTTATAATATTTACTCTTGCCCAATGTAAGGCATATGCCACGTTTGTTATTTCTTCTTTTAATAGATCTAGTTTATATTTTATGTTGAAAACTAACTGTTCTATTATGTTTCCATTTTCTTTTACATATTTATTTATTTCGTTAGTTCTATTAGCTACGTTATTTATTTTATCTATTACAAGTTTGTTAATTACTATCTGTCTATTATTATTTTCTAGGACGTTATTAATTTTTTCTTGAATTATTTGGAAGTCGTGTTTATCTGGGTTGCCAGTAATGAATTTCCAAGCGCTTCCTAGGAAGTCAATTGACCTTCTGGATTTTGGATGGTTTGGGACTAAACGTTTTATCAAGGAATTGATTGTTGATATTTCTTCGGATAACAGGTGGAAGCTATTGTGGGAGGTTGGTAGATTTTCTCTCATGGATGTCTCTATGCTTTCTATGGCTTCGGAATATTTCGACAGATCGATCTCGTGAATAATCTTATAGGTTCCTGTTTGTAGTCTTGATGTACCCGTGTTTATGGTCACAAGTCTTGCGTTTGTATAGTCCAGTATCTGTACGTCAGCTAAGCAGTCGGTCATGTATAGGTACAGTTGTCTAGAAAGAAAGGTATAGGAAGATCTATTATGATTTGATGTGTGATTTGTGAACAACTTTGCCGGATTGAGTAAGAATCGTTGTTTTTTTATTTTCTTTTACGATTTCCTTTGCGTATCTCGGCGTAAGTTTTGAGCCTAATCTTTTGTTTCTTTTGACGTATATTACGTCGCCTGTTGAGTAGTTCTTTACTGGTTGCTTTCCCTTATTATGGTAAGCTAAGTCACGTTCTTGTTTGACTTGTAATTTGTCCTTGGTTTCCAAACGGATTTCGTTAATTTTGGTAGGATCTACGTTTCTACTAAAAAATATATCGACCGGTTTCCTACTGGTCACAGAGTGTATTGAAAAATTATATGCGTTCGTTGCTGCCTCTAAAAGTTCCGTGAAGGATTTGTGTGTTTGTTCACATTTTATGCATCGCATGATTTCAACGAGAGTCGAGTGAAATCTCTCGACTTGTCCATTTGAGCTGCTCGTGTATGGTGGTGTTTTATAAACTTCGATGCCGAACTCGTCCTCAATCATGAATATGATCGGGATTGAATTAAAAGACTTCTCATTATCGAATACTATAGTCTTTGGAATACCGTAAGAAAATATAATCTCTCTGAGAGGTGTTCGAACATCCTCTATGGCCTTTGATTGTATTCTCTTAGCCTGGGCGTATTTAGAGAACTTATCTACCGCAGTCAGTACAAGATTGCCTTCAGTTGAGAAAATATCTAGGTGTATTATTTGTCCGGGGTAAGTTGGTATAGGGGTCGCCTGAATTTCGATCTTCTCCGGGTGTCGGTCGTACTTATTTTCTCTACAAACCGAGCATAGTTTTGTTATTCTTCTTACTTTGCGAGACATACCGGGAAAATAAAATTTTTCGAGAATCTGTAATTTGTTTTCGCGATCATTCCTATGAGCACGTTGATGTGTCCTTATTATTATCTCTTCTTGTTGATTTTCGTCGGTTACATCTTCGACAAGAACTTGGGAGAATCTAATGCGATAACTGTGAAGATGGTCTCTATAGATTTCTTGAATCATACCCTGAATTCGTTCCTCTGTTCTGATGCAATTTATAACTGTGGGGTTCAATCGTACTTTTAGGATTTCTATTAAATTATTATAGGTAAAGGAGGGCTCTGTTATTAGGTGTCTATGGTAGGTGGGAAATACTATGCGAAACTCTTGTTTACTCGTATCACCAATATTTAAGAAAATTTGATTTTTATAAGCATTTATTGGCGTCTCAACACTGATTATGAGGCCATGGGACGAGCTTTCGTCACTGTGTACGGTTGGAGTGAGGGAGTTAACTTCAGTTCGAATGGGGGGTCTGGAGAGGGCGTCGGCAACTATGTTTGTTTTTCCTGGCTTGTACTTTATCTCATAATTATATTCCTCTAAGATCGCTTTCCATCTCTTAAGTTTGGTGTTGTTGTTTTTGTTACTTAAGGAGTAGGTAAGCGGTTGGTGATCAGTGTGAATTATAACCTTTGCTGGCCCATATAGATAGTTCCTGAAGTTGTTCAATGACCAAATTATAGCTAGCATCTCCTTTTCATTAGCTGCATAGCTTTCTTCGGTTTTAGTTAATGTCCTAGATATGAACATAATGGGCCTGTCCTCTTGTGATAGGACAGCTCCTAGGGCGTAATTTGAAGCATCGGTTACTAACTCAAAGGGTTTCGTGAAATCGGGGTATGCGAGTATGATTTCTTCTGAAGTTAAGGTATTTTTGATTCTCTGAAAGGCTTGTTTGGCTGGTTCATCGAGGTGGATTATTTTTTTGCCTGAGAGGTTTTTGGACATTCGTCCGTCCTCCCCCCTTAAAAGGGCTGTTAGGGGTTTCGCAAGCTTTGCGTAGTCCCTAATGAAGCGGCGATAATACCCTGACAGACCTAGGAATGAGCGAAGTTCCTTTAGGGTACGAGGGTAGGGGAAATCTTGGATTGCTCTGACCTTTTCTGGATTGGTTTTAATGCCGTTGGGCGAAATAACAAAACCAAGGAATTCTACTTCTTGCCTGTAGAACTCGCACTTATCCAGTTGCACTTTCATATTTGCTGCTTGTAACGTTTGGAAAACTTTCCGAATATTTTGCTCGTGTGTCGCCTCATCTTTACTAAAAATGACTATGTCATCTATGTAGACATAACAAATTGCACCAATATGTTCGCGCAGTATGTCGTCGAGTGCTCTCTGAAATATAGATGGAGCATTCTTGAGACCGAATGGAAGCCTCGTGAACTCATATTTACCATTGTTGACCGAGAAAGCCGTTTTTTCGATATCAGATGCTTTTAAGGGGATCTGATGAAACCCGCTTTTTAAATCTATTACAGTAAACCATTTATTTTGGCCTAGTTGTGCTAGCACATCATTTATTTGAGGGATCGGGTATCGATCTGCCACGGTAATACTGTTTAGCTTCCTGTAATCTATGACGAGTCTGTATTTTTTCTCTCCGGAAGCATCGGCTTTTTTAGGCACTACCCATACGGGAGAATTGTAAGGGGATCGTGAAGGCCTAATTATACCATCGTTGAGAAGTTTGTTGATTTGTTTTTCAACCTCACTTTTAAGAGATATAGGGTAGGGATAGCATCTGGTGTACACGGGTGAATCAGATGTTGTCCTAATCTCGCCTTTTACCACGGTGGTGTAGGTTAATTTCTCTTCAGGTTCATCGAAGAGTTTCGGGAAATCGAGTACAATTTTGTCTAAGGAATTTCTTTGTATTGAGGTCATGTGGTTCGTCCTAATGTTAAGTGAGTTAATGGATTGCGAAGCCATCTGTTTTATACCTATCTTTATTTTGTTATTGATAACCATGTAGTTATCTTTGGTATGTATAACTGCGGAAAGGCTCTTAAGACTGTCATTCCCGAGAATGGCGTGAAACGATTTGAGTTTGGGCATAAGAAAGAATTTAATTTTTATGTTTTGAAGACCAAAAAGATTGACAAAAGTATGCTGAGTGACTTGGATGTTACCTCCAATCGAGTTACAACAAAAAGGTTTTTCATTTATCAAAGGGTTCTTTACTAGGGATGGTTGTATGTAATTTTTATTGGATCCGGTATCAATAAGAATTTTTAATATATCTCCATTCTTCGTTGCACATTCGAAATATGGCAGCGAAGAATTGGTTAATCTAAAAAATGTATATCGGTTAGTTGCATGATATCGGTAGAATCGTTAATGTCCGGTTGCGTCATGTCAGTATAGTCTTGTAAAGTTTGGTCATATTCGTTCGAGTTGTCTACGTACGCTTGTATGCCCTCATATTGGCTGATTTCCTCTGCTTGAGTCATATCGGTACCAATATGAAAGTTTCTTTGAATCTTGTTAGGGTGTACTTGCTGAGAATGGGGAGCTGATGGTCTTTTCGGTGCTGGTGGCCAATTGTTCATACGGGGTCTGTTTATATAGTTTACGTTGTTCGTCCGAATTGTCGATATATCCATAGGCTCTTGTGGTGGTTGCCGGGGATTGCCAAAACGTTGTTGGTATTGTGGATTAAATTGTTGTTGGTATTGTGGGTTAAATTGTTGTTGGTATTGTGGGTTAAATTGTTGTCGATTTTGCTGTGGAACAACCTGCCTTTGAGGTAGAGGAGGCCTAGCGTTGTATTGATATGAAATCTGTTGTCTGGGTGGTTGAGGTAAATATGTTAGTTCTGGATAGAATGACTGGCGGCTTGGACCTTGTGGGTGGTTGAAGTTTCCTCGTCTAGGTGGGATTGGTGGCGGTTCGGGGTGCTGAATTCTTCTGTTATTGTTATTTGCAATCGCATACTGTGATCTAAAGTTTTGATTTTCTAGCCTCAGGCACAGATGCAAGGCTTGAGGTAAATCCAAGGGTTCTTTCATTCCCAACAGTCTGGGAAGGTCACCCTTAAGCCCTCTAATAAAAGTGTCAAGTGCCTTATCTCTATAAGTTTGCATAAGCAAATTGAGAGCGTCCGCACTGATATCCATGCACGATATTTTATTGAGAATTAATGAAAGATGCGCGTATACATTTTGATAGAATTCCTGTATAGATGTGTTGCCTTGCACAAGCCCTGTCATTTGGTACTCTAGTGTTCCCAAATCACGCTTGTCAGCGTAGTGCATGGTCAAGCATCTTGAAATACATTTCCAATCCAATGGAGTGTTGTACGACTCCAGGACATGGTCTGCATTTCCTATGATTTTGTTTCTGATGGTATTTATAATACCAAAGTATTTTGCTGATCCTTTGATCGAGTCATATATTTTTAGGATCCTCTCTACGCTCTTGCGCCATGAACTAAATTCTCCTGGTTCCCCAGAGAATTCGCGTAGGCTGCGTACCACATCTGGAATTTTATCGAGGTCGTTAATGTTTGCTTGCTGGTCGGGCGATATAGCTTGGTCAGTTCCCGTGAACTGATCCGCATATGGGTTTAGAATGGAGTGTACAAGATTTCGACCCTCGGTCTGAAAAGCTTCACGAACCATAGAAACGATGACGGATTCCAAGGGAGGGTTAATAACAGGATTTGATGACCCTGCTTGGCCAGCTTGAGCCGCATGGCCATCAAGCGCGGATGGTCGTAGCAAATTTTCATTAGGCATTTTAAGTGGAATTGAAATTATGAAATTAGACCGACAACCAAATAATTCTTGTTCTTATAATGTAAGTGATGATAAGTGGAAATTAATTTCCTTCAACTGCTTTATGCAATAATCAGATGGTAATTCTCTTTCGAGTTATTTTTACGCTATTTTCTTTAGTTTCTTAAGGAGTTTCACTTTTCTTGTGCTTACATAGACTTGTATAATATTCTTTTCTTTACTTTAATTTGATTAACTATTTATGTTCCTAAGTATACCTTAATCTATGCTTACATTAAATACACGATCATCAGCATGTTGTTGGCGGCAGTAGTATTAACTACACCTGTTCACTGTTTGTTACTAGGGGGCCCTTGATGTTTTCTCCAACTCTGGTTCACCAGCACTAGTTGTTTAGATGTTCTTCTAATGTTTTGAAGTTTTTTTCTTTGCACTGTACCGGTTACACTGATTTTCGTGCGGACCCTGGTTTTTGACGCACTCTTTACACGCACGTTACACTGGTTAAATGTTTTATCGGTTTGTACCACTTGGGGACTTTTCCGGATACGGTATAGTTATTGTACCACTTGGGGACTTTTCCGCGACTAACACACGTACCACTTGGGGACTTCTTTTTTAAAAAAAATGGTTAGTTAAGTACTACTTAAGTACAAGCGCGACTAACTATAGTGAACTAATTTTTTTACCGTGTTACCAGGGTCCCTGCTCGGGCGCCAGTTATAAAACTAAAATCTAGTTTTATTAAAAAAAACTTTATTTAAAAATTCGGCAGCGTTTCTGCCTCCTGACTTAAGACTGACATTGAAATTCTTACGACTAGCTTAAATACTAATTATCTGCTGCCACTGCACTTCTGTTTCGAATGTATTTTCCTGGAATCGTACGGTCGTCGCCGGTCGGTGTCATATGCCCGTGCGAAAGTGCTTTCGGTGCAGGTCTCGTCGCTGGTTGCTAGATGGCATGATTTCGGGTCGTTGCTCCATGTGACGGTGGCATGTGTTATAGATTGTTTTACGTTAACTCCTCCGCCCTTAAGAGTGGACGCCCTCGTTCACTTAAAAGAATGGTATTTGGCTTATGCGGGATGTTCTTGCCCTTGGTCGTGGGGACGGCTCGCTTTTGGTAGTCTCCAAGGCTTCTGTCGATACTTCTGGTTTGGTTACAGTATTCTCTACTGAGTTGTTGGCTTTCGTAAATTTCCTGAAGATGACCAATATGACAATGCAGGATAGTAGACACGCTCCAAAACTTAGCATAGTATTATTTTTGAAGTCGGTTTTCAGGAGCTGGATGTACTGGGTGTTGTTTGTGTGGAGTTCTTTTACCATTTCCAGCGAGAGAACTTCTTCTAGTATGTTGTCCGATGAAGTTGGTTGCAGGATTGGCGGGAGAGGGTTGAGATGACTGGTTTCGATGGAATTAAACGTGTTCTTTCCAATTTGTATACTGCTGTTATCATACCTTATAAGGAACGTACCGTTGAGTGAGATCATGTTGTTGTTTATTGAGATTTTCCCATCGTACCGATTCAGAAAAATGATGTCTGATGATATCTCTTCGACCGCAGGAATGTGTTGGCTGTTGATTGCAGTACAGTTGGCTGGGATACTACGTATTAGGTTTGGAATACATGTTGTATTGCTTATGTTAATAATATTAATTCTAGGACAAATGGATAGTTTATTCACTGTTTTACAATCTGTTACAATTCCATAGATTTCGTTTTCACATTCTATAATTTCCTTAAAGTCGATTTTTATTATTTTTGTTTCTTCTCTTACTGCTTTTATAATAATTTTTTTACAAATTTGTTCATTTACAGTTGGTAAACTTACTATGTATAATAAAATGGTATTGTTAAATGCTATCTTTATCTCTGAGAACTCAATTGCCTCTTCTATATTCTTGAATGGTATTTCTTTATTATTTATAATTTTTTCGATAGTATTTATTTCAATATTCGACAGGATATATGAATTTATAATATTTACTCTTGCCCAATGTAAGGCATATGCCACGTTTGTTATTTCTTCTTTTAATAGATCTAGTTTATATTTTATGTTGAAAACTAACTGTTCTATTATGTTTCCATTTTCTTTTACATATTTATTTATTTCGTTAGTTCTATTAGCTACGTTATTTATTTTATCTATTACAAGTTTGTTAATTACTATCTGTCTATTATTATTTTCTAGGACGTTATTAATTTTTTCTTGAATTATTTGGAAGTCGTGTTTATCTGGGTTGCCAGTAATGAATTTCCAAGCGCTTCCTAGGAAGTCAATTGACCTTCTGGATTTTGGATGGTTTGGGACTAAACGTTTTATCAAGGAATTGATTGTTGATATTTCTTCGGATAACAGGTGGAAGCTATTGTGGGAGGTTGGTAGATTTTCTCTCATGGATGTCTCTATGCTTTCTATGGCTTCGGAATATTTCGACAGATCGATCTCGTGAATAATCTTATAGGTTCCTGTTTGTAGTCTTGATGTACCCGTGTTTATGGTCACAAGTCTTGCGTTTGTATAGTCCAGTATCTGTACGTCAGCTAAGCAGTCGGTCATGTATAGGTACAGTTGTCTAGAAAGAAAGGTATAGGAAGATCTATTATGATTTGATGTGTGATTTGTGAACAACTTTGCCGGATTGAGTAAGAATCGTTGTTTTTTTATTTTCTTTTACGATTTCCTTTGCGTATCTCGGCGTAAGTTTTGAGCCTAATCTTTTGTTTCTTTTGACGTATATTACGTCGCCTGTTGAGTAGTTCTTTACTGGTTGCTTTCCCTTATTATGGTAAGCTAAGTCACGTTCTTGTTTGACTTGTAATTTGTCCTTGGTTTCCAAACGGATTTCGTTAATTTTGGTAGGATCTACGTTTCTACTAAAAAATATATCGACCGGTTTCCTACTGGTCACAGAGTGTATTGAAAAATTATATGCGTTCGTTGCTGCCTCTAAAAGTTCCGTGAAGGATTTGTGTGTTTGTTCACATTTTATGCATCGCATGATTTCAACGAGAGTCGAGTGAAATCTCTCGACTTGTCCATTTGAGCTGCTCGTGTATGGTGGTGTTTTATAAACTTCGATGCCGAACTCGTCCTCAATCATGAATATGATCGGGATTGAATTAAAAGACTTCTCATTATCGAATACTATAGTCTTTGGAATACCGTAAGAAAATATAATCTCTCTGAGAGGTGTTCGAACATCCTCTATGGCCTTTGATTGTATTCTCTTAGCCTGGGCGTATTTAGAGAACTTATCTACCGCAGTCAGTACAAGATTGCCTTCAGTTGAGAAAATATCTAGGTGTATTATTTGTCCGGGGTAAGTTGGTATAGGGGTCGCCTGAATTTCGATCTTCTCCGGGTGTCGGTCGTACTTATTTTCTCTACAAACCGAGCATAGTTTTGTTATTCTTCTTACTTTGCGAGACATACCGGGAAAATAAAATTTTTCGAGAATCTGTAATTTGTTTTCGCGATCATTCCTATGAGCACGTTGATGTGTCCTTATTATTATCTCTTCTTGTTGATTTTCGTCGGTTACATCTTCGACAAGAACTTGGGAGAATCTAATGCGATAACTGTGAAGATGGTCTCTATAGATTTCTTGAATCATACCCTGAATTCGTTCCTCTGTTCTGATGCAATTTATAACTGTGGGGTTCAATCGTACTTTTAGGATTTCTATTAAATTATTATAGGTAAAGGAGGGCTCTGTTATTAGGTGTCTATGGTAGGTGGGAAATACTATGCGAAACTCTTGTTTACTCGTATCACCAATATTTAAGAAAATTTGATTTTTATAAGCATTTATTGGCGTCTCAACACTGATTATGAGGCCATGGGACGAGCTTTCGTCACTGTGTACGGTTGGAGTGAGGGAGTTAACTTCAGTTCGAATGGGGGGTCTGGAGAGGGCGTCGGCAACTATGTTTGTTTTTCCTGGCTTGTACTTTATCTCATAATTATATTCCTCTAAGATCGCTTTCCATCTCTTAAGTTTGGTGTTGTTGTTTTTGTTACTTAAGGAGTAGGTAAGCGGTTGGTGATCAGTGTGAATTATAACCTTTGCTGGCCCATATAGATAGTTCCTGAAGTTGTTCAATGACCAAATTATAGCTAGCATCTCCTTTTCATTAGCTGCATAGCTTTCTTCGGTTTTAGTTAATGTCCTAGATATGAACATAATGGGCCTGTCCTCTTGTGATAGGACAGCTCCTAGGGCGTAATTTGAAGCATCGGTTACTAACTCAAAGGGTTTCGTGAAATCGGGGTATGCGAGTATGATTTCTTCTGAAGTTAAGGTATTTTTGATTCTCTGAAAGGCTTGTTTGGCTGGTTCATCGAGGTGGATTATTTTTTTGCCTGAGAGGTTTTTGGACATTCGTCCGTCCTCCCCCCTTAAAAGGGCTGTTAGGGGTTTCGCAAGCTTTGCGTAGTCCCTAATGAAGCGGCGATAATACCCTGACAGACCTAGGAATGAGCGAAGTTCCTTTAGGGTACGAGGGTAGGGGAAATCTTGGATTGCTCTGACCTTTTCTGGATTGGTTTTAATGCCGTTGGGCGAAATAACAAAACCAAGGAATTCTACTTCTTGCCTGTAGAACTCGCACTTATCCAGTTGCACTTTCATATTTGCTGCTTGTAACGTTTGGAAAACTTTCCGAATATTTTGCTCGTGTGTCGCCTCATCTTTACTAAAAATGACTATGTCATCTATGTAGACATAACAAATTGCACCAATATGTTCGCGCAGTATGTCGTCGAGTGCTCTCTGAAATATAGATGGAGCATTCTTGAGACCGAATGGAAGCCTCGTGAACTCATATTTACCATTGTTGACCGAGAAAGCCGTTTTTTCGATATCAGATGCTTTTAAGGGGATCTGATGAAACCCGCTTTTTAAATCTATTACAGTAAACCATTTATTTTGGCCTAGTTGTGCTAGCACATCATTTATTTGAGGGATCGGGTATCGATCTGCCACGGTAATACTGTTTAGCTTCCTGTAATCTATGACGAGTCTGTATTTTTTCTCTCCGGAAGCATCGGCTTTTTTAGGCACTACCCATACGGGAGAATTGTAAGGGGATCGTGAAGGCCTAATTATACCATCGTTGAGAAGTTTGTTGATTTGTTTTTCAACCTCACTTTTAAGAGATATAGGGTAGGGATAGCATCTGGTGTACACGGGTGAATCAGATGTTGTCCTAATCTCGCCTTTTACCACGGTGGTGTAGGTTAATTTCTCTTCAGGTTCATCGAAGAGTTTCGGGAAATCGAGTACAATTTTGTCTAAGGAATTTCTTTGTATTGAGGTCATGTGGTTCGTCCTAATGTTAAGTGAGTTAATGGATTGCGAAGCCATCTGTTTTATACCTATCTTTATTTTGTTATTGATAACCATGTAGTTATCTTTGGTATGTATAACTGCGGAAAGGCTCTTAAGACTGTCATTCCCGAGAATGGCGTGAAACGATTTGAGTTTGGGCATAAGAAAGAATTTAATTTTTATGTTTTGAAGACCAAAAAGATTGACAAAAGTATGCTGAGTGACTTGGATGTTACCTCCAATCGAGTTACAACAAAAAGGTTTTTCATTTATCAAAGGGTTCTTTACTAGGGATGGTTGTATGTAATTTTTATTGGATCCGGTATCAATAAGAATTTTTAATATATCTCCATTCTTCGTTGCACATTCGAAATATGGCAGCGAAGAATTGGTTAATCTAAAAAATGTATATCGGTTAGTTGCATGATATCGGTAGAATCGTTAATGTCCGGTTGCGTCATGTCAGTATAGTCTTGTAAAGTTTGGTCATATTCGTTCGAGTTGTCTACGTACGCTTGTATGCCCTCATATTGGCTGATTTCCTCTGCTTGAGTCATATCGGTACCAATATGAAAGTTTCTTTGAATCTTGTTAGGGTGTACTTGCTGAGAATGGGGAGCTGATGGTCTTTTCGGTGCTGGTGGCCAATTGTTCATACGGGGTCTGTTTATATAGTTTACGTTGTTCGTCCGAATTGTCGATATATCCATAGGCTCTTGTGGTGGTTGCCGGGGATTGCCAAAACGTTGTTGGTATTGTGGATTAAATTGTTGTTGGTATTGTGGGTTAAATTGTTGTTGGTATTGTGGGTTAAATTGTTGTCGATTTTGCTGTGGAACAACCTGCCTTTGAGGTAGAGGAGGCCTAGCGTTGTATTGATATGAAATATGTTGTCTGGGTGGTTGAGGTAAATATGTTAGTTCTGGATAGAATGACTGGCGGCTTGGACCTTGTGGGTGGTTGAAGTTTCCTCGTCTAGGTGGGATTGGTGGCGGTTCGGGGTGCTGAATTCTTCTGTTATTGTTATTTGCAATCGCATACTGTGATCTAAAGTTTTGATTTTCTAGCCTCAGGCACAGATGCAAGGCTTGAGGTAAATCCAAGGGTTCTTTCATTCCCAACAGTCTGGGAAGGTCACCCTTAAGCCCTCTAATAAAAGTGTCAAGTGCCTTATCTCTATAAGTTTGCATAAGCAAATTGAGAGCGTCCGCACTGATATCCATGCACGATATTTTATTGAGAATTAATGAAAGATGCGCGTATACATTTTGATAGAATTCCTGTATAGATGTGTTGCCTTGCACAAGCCCTGTCATTTGGTACTCTAGTGTTCCCAAATCACGCTTGTCAGCGTAGTGCATGGTCAAGCATCTTGAAATACATTTCCAATCCAATGGAGTGTTGTACGACTCCAGGACATGGTCTGCATTTCCTATGATTTTGTTTCTGATGGTATTTATAATACCAAAGTATTTTGCTGATCCTTTGATCGAGTCATATATTTTTAGGATCCTCTCTACGCTCTTGCGCCATGAACTAAATTCTCCTGGTTCCCCAGAGAATTCGCGTAGGCTGCGTACCACATCTGGAATTTTATCGAGGTCGTTAATGTTTGCTTGCTGGTCGGGCGATATAGCTTGGTCAGTTCCCGTGAACTGATCCGCATATGGGTTTAGAATGGAGTGTACAAGATTTCGACCCTCGGTCTGAAAAGCTTCACGAACCATAGAAACGATGACGGATTCCAAGGGAGGGTTAATAACAGGATTTGATGACCCTGCTTGGCCAGCTTGAGCCGCATGGCCATCAAGCGCGGATGGTCGTAGCAAATTTTCATTAGGCATTTTAAGTGGAATTGAAATTATGAAATTAGACCGACAACCAAATAATTCTTGTTCTTATAATGTAAGTGATGATAAGTGGAAATTAATTTCCTTCAACTGCTTTATGCAATAATCAGATGGTAATTCTCTTTCGAGTTATTTTTACGCTATTTTCTTTAGTTTCTTAAGGAGTTTCACTTTTCTTGTGCTTACATAGACTTGTATAATATTCTTTTCTTTACTTTAATTTGATTAACTATTTATGTTCCTAAGTATACCTTAATCTATGCTTACATTAAATACACGATCATCAGCATGTTGTTGGCGGCAGTAGTCTTAACTACACCTGTTCACTGTTTGTTACTAGGGGGCCCTTGATGTTTTCTCCAACTCTGGTTCACCAGCACTAGTTGTTTAGATGTTCTTCTAATGTTTTGAAGTTTTTTTCTTTGCACTGTACCGGTTACACTGATTTTCGTGCGGACCCTGGTTTTTGACGCACTCTTTACACGCACGTTACACTGGTTAAATGTTTTATCGGTTTGTACCACTTGGGGACTTTTCCGGATACGGTATAGTTATTGTACCACTTGGGGACTTTTCCGCGACTAACACACGTACCACTTGGGGACTTCTTTTTTAAAAAAAATGGTTAGTTAAGTACTACTTAAGTACAAGCGCGACTAACTATAGTGAACTAATTTTTTTACCGTGTTACCAGGGTCCCTGCTCGGGCGCCAGTTATAAAACTAAAATCTAGTTTTATTAAAAAAAACTTTATTTAAAAATTCGGCAGCGTTTCTGCCTCCTGACTTAAGACTGACATTGAAATTCTTACGACTAGCTTAAATACTAATTATCTGCTGCCACTGCACTTCTGTTTCGAATGTATTTTCCTGGAATCGTACGGTCGTCGCCGGTCGGTGTCATATGCCCGTGCGAAAGTGCTTTCGGTGCAGGTCTCGTCGCTGGTTGCTAGATGGCATGATTTCGGGTCGTTGCTCCATGTGACGGTGGCATGTGTTATAGATTGTTTTACGTTAACTTATATTTTCAATTACATTGGCACTTGGAAACGCAGCGACGGCAAAACTTGATACACTTGTTCGAAGCGATGTCATTAGACACGCGACAACGCCACCCCGCCGCCAGCGGTGACATCATGTCGATGGGGAAAGCCTTCTGTGGAAGTTCGATTATCGTGATAGGACGCATTTCCTTGGCAATGACATGATGTTTTTTTTTTTTTTTTTTTTTTCGTGCATGCATTGATTATGATCTGTCTACAATAGGTTGCGGGATGAGTAGGATACAAGCTGAGTACATGCAGTCAATAAATCATTCGAATGAAATTTGATGCAAGGGGGTTGGTGTTTATTTAAGAAGGCAGTTGAAACGTCTTTGTACTTTCTGCATAACAACGGCGATGCAAAGGGGGTGTGAGGGCTTCCTCTGGTGGAGTAGTTTGAGAAGTACGATGTAATCACCGAAGTACTATACTTCTTGTACCTATGTCACAATGTACACGATGCCAGACGCTTTTAAAACATTTTGTGATGAGCTAACGTGCATCAGGTACATGCTCAATGCTCATGGCTGTCATACCAAAAAGGGAAGAATGTGTCAAAATCGCGTCGCACTTTTCCCATCTTACTTCGATATTGGCAGTTGGCCCTTCCCTTCTAAGATAGCTTGCATGACATTTTACAACCGTCCAATCAATTTATAAAAAAAAAAAACTAAGAGGAAAAAAAAGTGGTAGGTTAGGTTAAGTTAATTGGTAGGTAAAGCAGGGTGAGCCCTGCAATACCTCACTTAGGTCCTCGTGGACCCATTGTGATGCGGGTTAACCGTCAGTTAGAGTCCCTAGTCCCTACTAACTAAGACGGCGATGACTTGTCAGACTGTAGTAGTTTGTTGGTTCGGATTCTGTTATATACTGGCCAAAGCTTCCGTTATATTTCACAGGTAGTGCGTTTTTTTCATCTTTTTTTTGTTTTAATTCGAATTTTGTTCTCCACTTGTTTTCTGAGATTGCAAATTGGTGGCTTGAACGAAAAAAGAGGTAATGCGTATGTTTCTCCCTATACCATCAGTAATTTTCAATCAAATTAGTTATTTTTTTAGGTATAAAAAATTATATAAACACTGAAAAAAAAAAAAAAAAAAAAACCAAACATATTGAGTTCAAATTTGCAAGCATTCTTCGATATTGACCCGGGAGTGTTGCTGTAAATTTTGGTCCAAATTCAACAAAGGGGAGTATCACTTTCCGTGCAAAAAGACATTCAAACGGTTTTTCTCGACATATATGGGAGCTAATGTTGTAAAATTTGGAACTTTGATAAGCAAAGCAGTTTAAAAAAAAAAAAAAAAAAATTGGTGCGACTGTATCCAACAGTCCCGAAATATGTGTAAACACCGTGCGTGCGGTATGTGTGTGGCTTGATATACGTCACACACAGGCGGATTTTCCAAAAAACATGGCCAAAATTATTTTTTTGTGTTTGGTAGCTAATTATTGTAAAAATTCATCAGAAAAAGATAGTAGTAAACAAAAAACATTTTTTTAGTAAACTTTGTAAAATTTTATTATACATATTAGAAAAACTACAAAAAAATCACGAAAAAATAAAGAATTTAAATTGTATGAAAAATAAAAAAAAAGATAATGAAAATAATAAAATTTTAAATATGATTTGAACAAGTAAGAAATAAAATTTAAAAAATGTTTCATTGCTAATAATGTATAAATAGAGTAAAATATTTTCACTAATCTTAAGGCTCTTGTTGTGAATCTGAAACAAACTGTGTTTCCTCAATTTCTGGTTCTTTTAGGAACTGCAAAACTTCAGAAGGATAGGATTTAACACTTTTATGATTAATTTTTCTTAAACTACTAATTTATGGATCAGAAGAAACCAAAAGGTTATGGAAAATATCTTCCATATTTTGTTGCCTTGAAAACTTTTTTGAAAAACTTTCTCGAAAACGCTTGATGTCCTTGTTTCGGGCTTCTTGAGCTTCCTCTCCAAGCTGTCCAATTGGAAGAATAGCATCCGAGAAAATTTCAGGACTATGTAGGTATTAAAATTTTGTGCACTGTTGTTGGCATATTGTACCACGGATAAAGGTGCACAAACTTCTTTGCTGTATCAATACAGTACTCCTTAAATTCATTTGTTTTTATCGGGTAGCCACTAGATATTGTCAGTAGCACTATCCGAAAGCGATTAATTATGTCTTGATCTACGTTGGTTATTTGGGATGAAGTGGCAGAGTCATCATTAGCTCTGCAAAATCAGTTTGTGGCCGCCCAACAAATCAAGGGGCTCGGCGTGGAAGCTAAATTTCAAGCTCCAACCAGGTTTTATTCTTATTTTTAAAAGCATAGTAATTTCTTGAGGAGGCTAACCATCGACTTTTATATTCATATGCAAACTTAGTTAACATTTTCTTTGTTTCCTCTGAGGCATCAATGTTAGTGAAACTTCTTACTTTTTCTGCCAAAAAAACATTTTTTTCTTTAAATTCATGAGATGGACAACTTCTCAAGAATTCAGTAAGCTGTTTTTTTGACAACAAAAATAAAACTTGATTGTGAGCCTGTAGCAAAAAAGCAAAAAAAAAAATCATATAGGCAACCCTTTATTTTCGGTAATTTCAAAAGCTTTACTTGACGATATCTTGCAACATCGCAAAATATCGCAACTTTTTGTGGTGATTCCTTAATAAGCATATATTAAGCTAAATTCTAAGCTATTTAATATTGCCAGACTCCACCGGAAAACAAAACTTTTTCTTTATGAAACAAAAAACTACGATTTTTTTGTTTGTCTCAAAAGTACTTATTTTGGACACCTTTTAAATCTACATAGCACTTAAAATTACATAAAAAGTTTGAATTAGAACTATTCTACTTACCACTAGCAACAGATTCCATAACAATTTGTTTCAATAAGTTCTCACAGAAAATTATAAAAAATCAATGCAAATCAACCACTCACCAAACACCAAACTTGGTACTGCACGTGATTCCCAAATGCATATACTTTAGAAGCATCAACTAACGAAACGGTAGCAAAAAAATAGCGGAATTATTCAGATAATATGCTCATGTAATATGTAAACAACTTGGCATGCAAAAAAAGCAACAAATTAAAAAAATATTTTTTGTAGTTTTGGCCATGTTTTTTGGAAAATCCGCCTGTGTGCGTCATTGAGAAAAGAGGGAATTGTAATAACCGTATTCTTGATATATTATGAAATAACAAAAACATGCTTTATTTCCCATCCAGAAAAAGCTGAAATTAAAATGCCCCAGCTCATAAATGTATGCAATGATAAAAACGTACGCAATGACAAAATGTATGCAATGATAATACACAGTGACGCATTTCCGTCCCCGCAAGTTAAATGTGTGGAATTACTCCATCAGATTCCAACAACGCGCGCTTAGATGTTTACACATCAAAAAAAAAAAAAAAACAAAGAAAAACGAAGTTCTCATTTAACACTTTTCATACAAGAAAATTATTTAAATTTTTTTAAATTGATATTACTTACAGCTTTAGCCTTGAAATTTGTCAAATAAACGTATATTGTCTCCTGGAGTCATTCTATAGAAGTTGGCAGTAATTAAAAAGGGGCGTTGCACCTCCCATATAAAAAAACAAAAACAAACAAAAAAAAAAAACATTTCAAATGTTTTTTCTCTGGTCAAAAGCAGTGATGCCAGATCGGGGGATTTTCTTGTATTTGGTAATAATAAAAAAGACTAAAAGCCCGATCCTCACTGATACGTCACAAGTCACAAAACCCTCACAAGGTGAGGTGAAATTTATTTTATGAGGTTTTCGTATTCTGTCAGCACACTCTCAACTTGCGAGGCTCACAAAAACAATCGATCTCCTATGGAGCAGGCACAAAATTTAAATCCAGTCATAACGGCTCATAAGTGGCAATATTTGTACTGGATGGCACTGGTACCCTATTTCTACATACTTCATGCTATATTTATAATCATTTCGGGAAATATAAATATTTGTATAAACAAAAACTAAGGAATGTGTAGAATTTGATTTGTGATAAAATGTCGTAAATTATTTATTTTCTTCAGTTCTAAAGCATTTCTGTGTTAACATTTCGCGTATTCGCGAATCACAATAAACATCACAAGAAATCAACCTCACACGGTCTTGTGTGTGACTTGTGAGGGCTCACAATGGCAGAATCTGGCTATAAATTTAATGAAATACATGTTTTTTTTTAAATTTTATATTTCTAGGGATAAATTTGGGATTTTTGAAATTTTGACGAGGGATAAAAGGGATTTTTTGGGTATAACCGTGGGATAACCTGCTTCTAAAGTCTGGCATCACTGGTCAAAAGGGGTCGCACTTTCGAAACCAAAATTCCATCTTAAGGTTTTTTCGACCACCTCTCCCGAAGGTCTTACAAACATCCGGGAGTACAACTGCCATGAAAGAGCTTCTCAATTGGCCGTTTGGGCTCGGTATAAAATTGTAGATCCCTTCCATTCGTCCCAAAAATGAACAACTCACACACAACGAATGGTTGTGAGAAGCTAGGCCTAGGCGCTAGACCTACGGACCTTTTGCGCCAACTAATTACTTTTTTTTTTTGTTAAATTGTAAAATAGAGACTAATAATACGGTATTTAATACGAGAGATAAGGCACCGGTAAAGCCGGCCGAGTACAGCTAGTGGTTTATAAATATGAGAAAACCCTTCAATGTAGTGTACAGTGAAAGCAGTATTTTAGGCTTGCGCCTAAGTAAGACTGAGTAAGGCTGCGATTTTTTGTTTTCTTTTTTTCGGGCTGAATTTTGTTCACTATGTCAACGCTTTGCTTTTGCTGGACTTTTTATATGAACTCTTGCACGATATTGACTCGGATTTGAACTTAAAACCTTCCACTAAGCGGTGAAAACTTATCCATTGCATTTGAGACACCAGCAAGTCTGCGAGCCTTCAGACATCCTTGATGAGTTTCGTGTTATGCCTCACAGTTTAAACACAATTTAGAACTTTACAATTGGCAGCTGAAGGTATGTATTAGAGTCCACACTTTGTGGAGAGTTTTTGACAACTGTCACTTAACATGTAAAAATATCGTTTCTTTAGCAATTTTCCTTTTATATATATTATATACTAGCTGACCCGGCGAATTTTGTTCCGCCTAAATTCGTTAATGTATTGAAAATAATAATTTCGAGCATGAAAAATGTACAATATGCACATGCACATGCTGCTTTACGTAATTCGGCCAATTCAAATTCGTTATTCACAACTTATACTTTTTTAAATAGAAATATTTGAAGTACCTATAGCAATGTCGATGTGTTTCATTCAAACCGCAATGATTGACGTGTCGCCCAACCTTCCGCTTTTTCACTAAAATCCTTTATTTATGGTACACAACGTACAAAAAGGAAGGTTTGCTTATACGTTACCACCCCGCAACAATTGAAAAACATGGGAATTCAAGATTGATGCCACCAATTTCCAGCGATTGGAATAGCGAAAGCGAGACGCACGGGATATTGAAGACGCTTAAATACCAATGGCAAATCGTTCTGAATAATCGGAATCCGCGGAATGAGAACGTTTGCCTTTCAATTTTGTCCTCATTTGAGATTCTTCACAATCAAATCAAACGCGATCAGTTAAAAAGTTTCGGTGCATTGAGGTTGCCCAGCATAATTATAATTGAGCCGGCTTTCATTTTCAAATTGTGTAGCGGTAAGCCCGCAATAGCCAAAGAATTCAAAAATTTTAAATAATTTTTGTTGTGTTGGAAGTGAGTTTTTATCCAGTCTATTTTTTTTTTTTGTTTCAAAATTCAGTTTTCTATACAAACTTCTTTCTCCAATATAATACCCATAAAGTTTTTGCGAATTTAAGCCAAAAATCAAAAAAATCTAACTATCCGTTCCCGAATTTTGAGTGAACATACGGACGTCAGTCTTTATATTTAGCTGTACCCACCCGGCTTTGCCCGTACCTTTCGTATTAAGTCCTGCTCACATTTCCCAAAGTGCTTTATTTTTTTTTTTTCTATAATTTTACTCGCGCTCAAGGGGTTATGAATACCCTTATAATGCGGGGCACAGCGCGGCATTCAAGTTTTTAGGAAGAGAAAGAGGGATAGGGAGTTTGTGGCGCAGTGGATATTCTCCACAAGTGGCGTCCTTATAGCTAGGGGAGAATTGTTGATATTTGTGTTCGCTTATAATTCACTTAAACTTATTCGCAGTTTTTCTTTGTGAAAAATGTTCGTGGTACTGGCTCGGATTTGAACACGTAACCTCCCACTCAACAAGCGAATACTCTATCACTGCGCCACGGCCACCCACTTATTTGGACAATGTCCATTAATAGTTTTAATTACACATGTTTAGAAATAGTGTTTGATTTTATTTTTGAATGTTGTCCTATCCTGCTTATGTTTTGCAAAGTACCACCTATAGTGTCCAAAACTATCCCGTCTTTCAAACTGGAACCAACCATACACATGCACAATACCTACTTCAATGAAATCGGTAGAGCTGTTTCTGAAATCGGCGACAACGCCACCACTCGGGTCGAAAAGTATCATATCCTTCAAGCGCGAACAAACAATTTACATCCACAAAATTTCATTAAAATCGGATGTTTGGTTTCGGAGATCGACAACAGCACCACTTATCGTGTCCAAATTAATTCTATTTTTCAAGCGGGAACCAGCCATACGCATCCAAAAAATTTTATATCGGGTGAGTGGTTTCGGAGATCGACAACAACGCCACCTATCGGGTTCAAAAGTATCCTATCGTTTAAGATTGCCTAAACCTGAAATACAACAATATGAACAAAACAAAAGAAGAAACATACAAATTGGCCCAGTGGTTATGGAGTTATATCGTCATCGAGTTTCACCCCGAAAGAATTATATATATAGAAGATTTAAATAAAAAGAAAGTTATAACGTATTAACGAAAACCGAAGTCTTTTAATTTTTCCTGCTTTCTAGAGTTTAATAGAAAAAGTGTATATTGAAATTACAAACCCAACCTAAAACAGTGTTCGTCAAATAAAAGCAAAAACTGTCAAATGTTTTTAAGATGTCACCAATACTATGTCGTAGAACAGCCGCATGAGTAAACCGGCTTTATTACCACGATATCATGCTGACTTTACGCGCGAAACAAAAACAAACCCTTCTCGTTCACGAGTGAGACATTTCGGCCCTCGATTTAAAGGTTAAGTGAATATTTTCACAGAAAACCGTAGTGTGGTCCTAATCTTTACTAACTCACACAACGAGTTCAAACTATGAATACCACTGGCCGGGATCGCTTCCGCTCCAGGGTGTCCCATATTATCTACGCCAAAGTCCCTGCTCTGCCACCTAATAAAGGCCATCACAAAAATAGTCACAATCGGATAAGTCAAAAAGGTACATTTGCAAATGGCCCGCACCCTACCTACCTAAAACTTTGCGCAAAGTATATCAATACAAAAACCATTAATCTGTTAATTAAAGCCGCCATTCCTTATCGCTACCACTAGCCAGACCACATCGCATGTGAAACTCAATATAAAGCGAGTATCCTTCCTAATTCAGCTGCCTCATACGTAGGTATAGCCCGATGTCGTAACTCACCTACTCTCATTGAACCACTTTAATATCCAATTTCGCATTAAAGGATTTAGATTACTTATTATCGATTACGTGAACACAGAATCGGTACCATGTATATATACGCCCGGTCGGGTCAGGACACACACGCTACCGCTACGGCGAAATTATTAATTGATGCACGTAAATTCTTATCGCTAATTATCATACGGTGCGTGGAGCTGAAAATTATTGTTTGCACATTGGGGACATCATACCCTACCAAGCCCGTCCTTCGTATAATATGGTCCCCATTTGTGCGCAACATTTATCGCGTCCCTGGTAATAAATTTATGACTACATCTCATAGGTATAATAGGTCCAGGGGATGAGCATCGGCTCGGGTCGATTGGGGAGGGGGAAACAACAAAAAAACAACAACAAGGACACCGCCCATTTGTTGCTGCCTTTGCATACTAATTGCAATCAATTGTGTAACCGATACCAAGCCACCGCCTCCATCACACATCACAAATTGCGGTTCGAATTACGTTACCAAACTCAATTTGCTAGGGAATTAAGCATCGCACAGCAGCGGCCAGCACTCAGGAAACACCCCCACGCCACGCACACATGTGTGTCAGTGGTCCTGCAGGCCCATTACACAGTAATCAAGGCAATGAACTGACAAAACTCGCTCCACATAACTCTCTGTCTGACTTCATGGCCCAATGTATCCCAATTATGATAGCAATAAAGTTTAAAGTTTCTGCGGTTTACGTTTAATTCTCTGGCGCTGGCTATATATGGCTAACCGCACCGCCGGACATGATAATTTATTGTTTGGTTCGCCTCGCTTTAGTTTTCTACACATAATACGTGTGTATGGTTGGAATGCGGGTCGTACATTAACAGTGTGAGGTTGTAAAACTGTACTTGCGAGCCCTTCTCCAACACCACTCGTACACATACGATGGAATAAAGTTATCGGGGGGTTTAAATAAACTTCTTGCGTCTCATTTGAGACGGAAAATTGTAATTTAAATGGCCAAGCATTTGCAAGTTGGCAAAATAATTGAAATTTATCATGGCACCGGACAAGTTTATCTGGCTCTGGGTAAACAAATGTGTATGGGTGTGCGGTTGCACCATAATTAATGTCAGGACCATCAATAAGGCCGAGGGCATGGGGTTGAAATCAGAAATCAGAAAACTGAAATCACAGTGCATGCGTTGCAATTTAATAGGGCCAATTGAGTCAGCAAAAACGTCAAAGCTCGAGAATTAATTCAGGCAGAGGCCCGTATGTTTTTTTTTTTTTTACAAAGTACGAGCTTCGCCGAGGGAGATGGTACTAAGTTATATCCTGTTATCGCGGAAGCTGCCCGTAGGGCTTCAATATTGACAATACCTCGTTAGCGATACTACCATCTTCATTGACAGGCAGGTGGCTATACAAGCAGTTTCTGCCAATGAAATTAAATATAAACTGGTCCACCGCTGCCGCGAAGGGCTCAAGGTTCACGGCAGCACATCACGAGTCTGTGCTGGGTCCTTAGACCCAGTGACAAAACCGGCAAAGAGAGGGCAGGTAAAATGGCAGATATCCGGACAACCAGTTTGGCTTTCGAGCGGTCATGACACTATTCATGCCGCGTCGAAACTGGTCTCCGACATACAATGCACGGGTGCCAGCCTGGTTGACTTTGAGAAGGCCTTCGATACCTTAGGTTGGAGGGGCTCTCCTATAAGCCATTCAAAAACCTTTTCTATATATGTTTTATGACATGCATATGGGAAAGAAGTTCGTTGTCAAAGCGGGCAACGTGACTTCGAGCAGGGTTTTCGAAATTAAGACCGGCTTACAACAGGGAGCAGTACATTCCCGGGTCCTGTTTAATATTTACACAAGTGATCGGGTGGGTTCCCTCAGACATGCTGTAGCGTATACGCAGGCGATTTAGTGGCGTACAGTTCCGGACCAAAATTCGAAGTCATCAATATCCTTCTGCAGCGTGGCTTCGGAGAAATTAAGAGGTATTGCGATGATTATTTCCAAAAATTCGGAAACAATCCTGTTCAGAACTCCATTAGCTGGGGCCTCTAGGGACACCAGAAAAAAAAAAAAAAAAACTGGAGAAAATTAACAATTATTGGGCAGCAGGGGCGACCATTGGCGGTGAGAACGGTGTCAGGTATCTTTGCATCCGGCTCGACCAGTGTCTGTATTTTGACAAACATATAGATGCTTGTCTTGCCGGGGCTAAGAGAGCCTACGCTCAGACAAGGAGACTGTTTCGCAGCAGTCAGCTTGACTCCAGGGTGGAGGTCATGTGCTACGTGGCCCTTATAAGGCCTTTCATCGCTTATGTCCGATGTGGTTCAATATAGCACCGTCATATATGGAAAAGATTCGGGTGTTTGAGAGGCAATGCCTCAGGGCCTATCTAGGGGGCGCAGGGTCATAAGTCCACAGGCCACAATGACCCACCTAGGTGGGTTATAAGTCCACAACAAAATTCTTGTGGACTTTTGACTCACTGATGTCTTATGGCTCAAAGTTCTAGTAATGACCTCATTTGTGGTATTTGCAATTTGAAAATCAAACACAAACTACAAGCAAAAGACCGAAACCCAAGCCGGGGGGTTGCAGGGGGGCAGCATGCCCCCCCATACACATTTAATAATACAATGGTAGGAATTCGCGTGCGCCATTAAATTATAAAACATTCCCATACTTTTTGAGTTGTTTTAATTTATTTTTTATAGTCATATGGATAATTATGGACTTATGGTCTACTTTCATTTTAAGATTGTGAATCTATGCTATGACCCAAATTATTGTGAACTTTTGGCTCACGTGGGTGGGTTATAAGTCCACAATTGATTTGTGGGCTTATAACCCACCTAGGTGGGTCAAAAGCCCTTTTTGGACTTTTGGCCTGTGGACTTTAGACCCTGCGCCATCTAGGGTTGTTTAGAACTCCTGAATCTGACTACAAAAAATACTATCCCAACAAGACCATATGTAATGGGACTCAACTGAATACTATTGACAATTTCTTTATTAAGGTGATTCTGAGGCACGTTGCTAGGGCGATGGCCAGTGATAATAACCTGATCTCAGGGGCTTACTACCCCAATTTAATGTATGTACCACGAGAGTACGCTTCGGTCTGGCTTTATCCCGCCAGAGGCATTTCTTCATGTAGATATGAAAGGGTTAGTCCAGACAAAAGATGGTGTGCCGGTATTGTACCACAGCCACCGCGGCGCGAGGGATAAGCGGCTCATCCGCTACGGGTACGCCGCCAATGCTCAGGAGCTCCTCCGTTTTAGTACCGCAATTGCGGAATGGGACAGGGTCGATACGGTAAAGCAGTTCACCGAATTTTAGTGGCTTGAGGAAGATGTGAGGGTGGATACGCTCTCCAGGACCGGTGCGCTACTTAAGTAGCACCCTCCTTAGTTTTAAGCTAGATAGAAAGGTAGTAGGTTTAGGCTTAGAGTAGGGGGTCCTTGGGAGGGGCCGGGCTAGTCAACATGAAAGAGTGCTTCCGAGGCTTGACCGACGCTTGTAGCCTCGAGCGGGTCTCGGCAGCGCGGATGAATCCCTGTTGGCGGCCGACAGGCAATCATGGACGCGATCGATGAGATTGCTCACCACCCTAATTATAAGTAACTAGCTGACCCGGCGAACTTCGTTCCGCCCAAATTCATTAATGTAGATAATGAAATTAATAACTCCGAGCTTTCGCTTCATTCTACAATAATTCGGTCAATTCAAATTTTTTACTCAAAAGTTGTATGAGAATTAAATAAATAGGTAAATATAATCAAATACTTGTCGGCCAACCTACCGCTTTTTCACTGAAGTGCCTTATGGTACACATTTTGTTGTTTTATTTTTATTATCGGGTGCGTACACGTACAAAGCGAGAGCTTTGCCGACACGTTAAATTCAAGATTTATGCCACACACATCCAGCGATTGTCCTTGCGACTTATTAATTGTCATAGCAAAAGCGAGACGTACGGGATTGAAGACGCTTAAATACGAACGGCAAATCGTTCTGAATAAGTGGAATCCGCGGAATAAGAACATCTTCGCATTTGAGTTTTCCAATTAAAATCGTTGCTTGAATAATATTTGATATTAAATTCTTCACAATCAAACGCGTACCGTTACAAACTTTTGGTTCATTTACATAGGTTGCACAACAAAGTGGGATAGTTGGTGGCTTCGTTTTCATCCATCACGGAGTCGACTGATTTGTGTAATTGAATGCAACTCACCAGCGATTTGGTTTTGAATGGCGAAATTCAAATGATCGACGTTCTTGTTTTTCACAGCCAAAATCCCTCTTACACTCAGCCAATCATGTTCAGTATAATTCTGAGCGATATTCGGGAAAACATTCATGATTAGTTCTTTCGGTTTCGTTGTAAAGTTGCAAAAATGTTGTGGAAACTCAATCAGGCCGATGATTAAGTCTGCTCGAATCACACCATTGCCCGTCATAAATAATTGCCTGGACAACTCTGCAGCGGACTGGTCATTTTGTAAAGAAACTCGCATGTTTGTTGTCAAATGCAATTTCTTGACGTATCGCCATAAAGCAGACGCCTTCAGACAAGCATTCAATTCATCTGCCGGAGTTGATCTCGAAATGACAGGCAGCGTTTGACGAAAATCGCCTGATAGCAAGATCATTGATCCACCGAAAGGTCGCTTATCATTACGTAAACGATTCAGGGCCTCCAATGCGCGTTTGTAAGCCATTATGCATTCGTCCCATATGATAATCTTACATAGCTGCAGTACTTTCGCCATCGCAGTGTTCTTTGAAATGTTGCATGTAGGTTCTTCTTCCACTTGCAGATTCAATGGCAATTTCAATGCAGAATGAGCTGTTCGACCGCCTTCTAACAAAGTAGCCGCTATCCCAGAAGAGGCTAGGGCCAAAGCGATCTCAGATCTCGAACGAATTGTAGCCAACATCAGTGAAATCATGAATGTATTTCCAGTTCCGCAATTTTCGTTCGACTGCTTGCATCAATTCATCGTACACTGTATTTTATTCTTGATTCAACATTGGCACATTTGTTTCAACAGCTTGACTCAATGCGATTCGACCGAAGTCCATTTCTCGCTCCAATTCTGGATTAATGCGTCTTGCATTGAACGATTTGGCTGTGGTATCCCCAATTTGCACAACAAATCGCCACTCATGAGCAGACACATATCCTCGATCAAAATCAAAGCTTTGTTGGGCATTCCATCTGACATCTCCAGTTCATTATCCGATCAGTGGCGTAGCGTGGGTTGGCGCCGCCCGGGGCAGACTCAATTTATGCCGCCCCCATAATTTTTTCACACATTTAAAACTAAAACAAAAACACCTTTGTACACTTGGTAAAATTTCTGGAATCGAATAACGGTACTTTTGAAATTTCGAAATACATATCTCGAAAACAAAAATTCATTTCTATGGTATTATGGTCATTTCTACCTGAATAGAGGGCTCAGTTTTTGTCTATATTATCGTACGCTTACCATTATTTTGCAAAATTCATTCGGTTTTTCTTTGTTTGCCTTTAGTCTTTAAATATCTCCTTTATTTTGCAATCCTGAATTTTAAATTCGGTTTTTTATTCCTTAAATTTTTCAATCATTGCGCGATTACTAATTGGCGTTTTTATCTTTCGTATTTTTTTTGAAATGATTTTTGATCATTTCGCAAAAATCATTTGGCAATTTGCTGATGTTGTTGTCAAGTAATTTTTCAACGAAATATCGTTTCGACGTTTTACTATGTCCCAGATTGATCATTTCGCCACCACGACGAAACGTCAATTTTCCGAACCCATTATCGTACAATAGATTTTTGAAAAGAATTTTTTTTTTTAATTCCGTTTTTTTTTTTTTAGTTTTCTAAGAAAATGAGATAACGGTTTTGACCAGATAAGTGGTAACAGTAAAATTTATGTTTCCAAAATTATTGTGGCCTTAATTTTAAATTCGAATCACCGAAAACGCTAATTTTAAAAATAGGCGCAGTGGCTTAGTGGTTAGTGTGTTGGACTACGAAGTGAGGGGTCCAGGTTTGAATCCCGCAAAAAACCCTAATTCCAACTTCACTGTGCCACCACTCACGAACGTCTGACAAACATCCGAGAGTATAACTGTCTTGAAAGAGCTTCTCAATTAGCCGTTTGGAATCGGCATTAAATTTAAGAGCCCTTCCATTCTTTCTAAAAATGAAAAAAAAACTCACACAAAACGAATGGTTGTGAGAAGCTAGACCTAGCGTCCCTCCGACCTGTTGCGCCAACTACTTATTTATTTTATTATATCTCGAAAACACCAATTTTAAATTCGATAAATCTCCAAAAACCAAGAAATGCTTACATCCCGAACAATAACTTATAAGTAGTCAGTTTTCAGCTAAATAGTTAGGCAATAGAATTATTCAAACAACATTGCAAAATTTGGTACGGTTTTTTCTGCGTAATTTAAAAAAAACTTCTCTAACGATTTTGATCAAAATACATATTAAAGATAATATAGGTATCTTAAATATGATCCCCTACTTAGTTTTTGTCAAAAAACGTCGACTAGGTCAATTTTTTTTATTATTTCCGAAAAATTACTACCCAAAAGCCAATCTGTATATATTTTTTTAAAACTCCGCGCTTCCATTAAAAGTGCAATAGCAGCTAGGCAAAACTTATGTTTTGCAAATATTGCCCACTTTTTTTTTTTTTTTTTTTTTTTTCAACAATTTTGAATATGCATCTTAAAATAATTCCAACCACTTGGATCGTTACACAATCAGAAAATACCATTTCGTTTACACCCCCACACACGTCCCTGGGATATTCAGTTTATAACGTCTAGTGCAAATTCAAGAACAAATCTCTGAATTCTTAGATATACTTGTACATATATGTAAGGATATCGATCTATCACCAACACTACTTGCATTCAAAAAACAGAAACTCCTACTACGCTTGTCAACTTGTAAACTGTAAGCGCTTATAAAATAGTACAGTAAGCGCTTATAGTTCTCTTACCAGAACTTACCAACATGATATTAATAAATATAAAATTATTTCTTTAAACAAAATTAACTGCTCCAAATTGCCGCCCCTAGCAAAGTGCCGCCCGGGGCCTGTGCCCCCCTTGCCCCCCCCTTGCTACGCCACTGTATCCGATGTCACAGTATGAATTCGATGCAAAATATCGTCGGCCATTATCATCTTTGTATAATCAAAGTATCTACTTCAAATCAAAAAGTTACTTAATGTAACATAGTAAACATAATTTATTAGAACAAACTTTTAAGGTACCTATATGTATTTAAAAAAAAAACTTTCAAAATTTTTGACAACAACAATTTGGTTGGAAAATAATTAAAATAATTGACAACAACAATTGCTTTTAAAATTAAAAAAATTTTTTTTTGTATTTGAAGTGTCACTACTCGATTTCTATCCAGTTTCTTTTTTTTCAAAGTGTACAAAAATGAATTTATTGGAATGGCGGTTGCGCCTTCTTTCAAAAATGTATCATACCAATATATTAACCTTCTGTGCATGGTCTATTAACCAACAAAAAAAACTAAATCAAAATCGGATGTCTGTGGCAGTCGGTAGGCTGTCACACACACATTTATCAAGTTATTTTTATATATATAGATTTAGGTGAAGTAGCTTAGGTAGTTTTAAGTAGTAGCGCTTCAAAGTTGTACGGTGAAGTCCTTCTTAGTTTCAAAATTAGCTTCTCCCGTAAGTTTGGAAAAAGTTTGTTCCTTCAGCAAGAACACTGATAGGTGACGTGCATTGGTTGTCGGTCCACAGGCATTCTTGTTAAGTTTAGGGGCGAACGAGAGGGACGAACATTCTTCTGCTGTCTCGAAACGACTGTAGTGAGAAACCTTCTCAAAGCAGTCATTTTGTCGGATCTTTGCCAAAGAGGTTGGTGACAGTCGAAAAGATCTATTTTGGTGTAATTTATGTTTTTCTGGGGGCTCAACCGGACTGCTTTCCTTCAGTTATTTTAAAGACGATTTGAGGCGCCCCGCCTTACAGTAAAATATTACCAGTCCAGCGTTATAAGAATACCCTCACTATGCCTTTAATAAATTGCCGAAGCTACATTCAGTATACGGATGTCAACTCGCTTATAATTGTAGATAAATTGAACGAGATTTCCGTTAGTTTCTTTTTTTTATACTTGTCCACGAAATACACTGAGGGTCAATGAATTTTCGCATTAATCACCCGCCCGGCCCCTTTCTGTGCTCGGTGAATATTCATTTTTCCAGAATCAGCATTCCTCCCAAAGGACCAAAGTAAAATATGTACACGAGGATGGCAGAAAAAACAACTGAAACCTCTGTAACTTAACACCGTCCTCTTAAGAGCTCCCAGTGGAGCAAAGAGGAGACGAGTCTGATCTAGTTGGCTATTCCTATTGTGCGAGCAGAAAAGTGCTGCAATAGATACTTGATTAATGGATATTTTTGCAGATTCTGATGCTTAAATGAAACTAATAAATGGCTCCGATATCCGCAAGTAATTCGGATACGCCGGGGTTCTCTTCTATAAGTGGTCGGTTGTTGATACAGAAGGGGGAACAAGGAACAAAAAATAAAAATAAAAAAACGCTTCGAAGTACTTTAGCTTGATGGCATGTGGCTGAGATTCAGTTGTTTGACAATCAATGATGTATAGTTTTTCAGAAGATACGTGCGGGCCAATGCTGGGAAGAGCAATGACTTAAAGGATTTAAATTCGGTTTACTTCTTTATTCGCAAGGTTGTATATTGCACATTTGAGTGACTGCAGGGGCTACCTGAAGATAGAGCTGAAAATAATGAGGGACCAGAAGGATTTGTTGACGAACAAGTCCCAAGTGGAAATAACTCCCAGTGATCGATTTTTGTTGACAGATCTATCATCTAGTTAATTGAAGATGGTAAAAGCAATTTGCCGCAGGCTCCTTCAACATTTTCATTCATTTGTTTTAAAACAAAATTGAAAAACGGCCTTCAGAAGTGAGGAGTTTATGAAATCAGCAATCAGGAAGTTGGCGCTAGGAATGAGTCACATATAGAAGATCAAGGCGTGATCAAAGACACTATGAACTAACTTAAGAGCTGAAAGGACACAAGTCAGTCGTCTGCGGTCTTTTCTGACATGGAACAGAAGGAAAGTTGCAGACTTTTTTTGTCAACACCGGTACAAACTTTCATATCTCTTGTGCGCAATCGTTCGTTAATTTCATGGGATCAAGCCTTACCTCTACTAAAAATCTAAGCTTGGCGAAACACTTGGCCATTAAATTTGTATTGCAATCACACGCGCCCAGGGTGCATTTGTGCTTTTCCTCAGGAAGCCATTGTCGCTGTTAATTGCATTCAGATGCACATTGATTGCATACTTCCCTTTAGGTCCGCTCCATCAGAGAAAACCCTTTGTATGTCTTGACGTGTAAGTTTCTCAGACATTTCCTTCAAGCCAAGTCAAGTTCAAGTTATTCCATTTCTGACAACAAAGGTTTCCATGAGGTCATTAGCGATCTTAATCCTTAATGCAGCACAGGCAAGACAAGGCTCTGTTTTGGATTTCCAAGTCCAAGTGTGAAAATTTGATGGGCGATGGACTTTTCTGGTCCAAGACCGGATTGAAAACGGCCAATAAGCAAACGATGCTTATATCCAGCAGGAACATTTTTTGGCGGTCATGCAGCGAAACGCCCCCTTGCACTGTGGAAAAACATTCAAGCTTCAGAGGTTCTCTCCTCGACAAATCTCTATGAAAGACGGCTAGATCCAAAGTTTTCTCCGACACTTTAGACGGACTAGTATGGGTTGATAGTACCATCCTTAGAGAATTAACTGAAATCGCAATTCAAAAGCATCGATTCATGGATTATATTCCAAGCTACTGGTGCGGCTTAGCTTAAACTACTCTTTCAGAAGCATAAGCCTTATAGATGGCGTCCACTAAAACTTGTGAAGGCGTATATATCAACGTCCTTCATATATTTGGCCATGTTTTCAAGCATAACAAGCATAATAAACATGCGTTTACGCAGAGCTCCTGTAATTGCTTTCAAAAATTTCAATAGGCTTTCACTTATAGCGACTTTTCTACTATCAAACGTTCAAAGTACAGTCCCACCGAATTTACAGCACTGATGTTGGATATGTTGCTCCCTGCATCTTTGAAAGAGCATAGCTTACAACAGTTTTCAATTGTTTATTTGAAACTTATCCACAGATAGCTCAATCATCCTACACCTACACCAACTTTCCAGGTTTTTGACAGCCCTTGTGCAGCGTGCAGGAAAAAAGTGAAAGACTTGGGTAACTTGTCAGTTATTTGCACAAATTTTAGAAAAAAAAAAAAAAAAAAACAATTTTAAGAATCTTGTGGGAGTCGGTTCACAAGCTAGCCCCAAGGCAGTGATATAGACAGTTTTTCAAGTTGCTAGGAGGTTTTCCTGGATCTATTAGACTTTTGAAGATCAACAGACATTCCGAGGTTATGACAGACAGAATCGTTTATACTATGTAGAGGAGACTTATGCGTTTGTAGTTGGGGCTTGTCAAAAATTAAGCTGAACCAATTCGTTCATCGAGCGGACTTTTAGTCAGGAAAGCTTTTGAAAGTGAGTTTTTGGTTGATAATCGCTACTAATCTACAACCTCTAGGCCTAAACAACTCTCCGTCGGCTTTAGTGCCAACTTTCAATTTAAATTGAGAAAAAAAAGCCTCACTTTATCTTGGTAGGGTTTATTGGACTCTTGTCTGTCATAGCTGAGCGGTTCACACTTCCTGACACACTGCGATCTTGGCTGTCTCTTGATAATCTACAAAAATAGCTCGTCGACTGCGGCTTTACTAGCATGTCCATTCACGAATTTAGATGCTTTAGTTTTGGGCATTGTCTTATGTACAGATTTTTTTTTTTTTTTTTATAAACTTCTCCCGGGAAAGGCGAACCTATAACGCTTCAACAGCGCCCCGAGATGCCTGCAGATGTATGTTTGTTCTGCACTTAAATTGCTGCAAATTGTAGTCTTCCGGAAATATATCGCCAGGAAGCGAGTTCCAAAGTTTGCTTGTCCTGTAACAGAAGGAGTTTTTGAAAGTTGATGTCCTCGCGGTTGTCAAGTGTACTGTATGGTCATGAGCATTAGCAGCCTGTCTTGTTGGGCGCCCAAAAGTTGCATTTCGAGGGATAATGTCTTTGAGTTCCTCAGAACATCTACCATGGAAGTACCTATAGAACAAGCATAGGTCAGCGACTTGTCTTCTGTGCACCAACGGTTGTAGATTCGATGTGAGTGTAGGGTCTCCAATGAGTCGAACTGCTCGTCTCTGTATGCTATCAAGCAGGTTAAGTGAATGTTTTGGGGCCGAGCTCCATATATGGGAACAATATTCCAAGCCTGGTCTTACCTGTGCTTTGTAGAGAAGGAGAAGTTGCTTAGGGCTAAAGTACCTCTTTGCTCTAAATAGGTAGCTCAACTTTGCGGACGCCGATTTTGCGATATAGGATATGTGGTTCTGCCATGTGATTCCTGAATTGATTGTGACTCCTAGAAGGTGCATTGAGTCCTTGTGATGGATTGGATGGTCATCCATTTGGATCTGAGGAACTGTTGATGCATTTTTTCTGGAAAATGTTGTGAGCTGTGTCTTGTTTGCATTAAATACAACCAAGTTGTCCTTTCCCCACTTCAAGATTTTGTCCAGATCATCATTTAGAGAATTAATTTGTTCACATCTCTGACTGTGTGATGTAGCCGTATTCACAGGCCCATTGTTCGAGATGGAGGATATAAGAGTGCTGTCATCTGCAAAGCTGTAGATATTATTATTTGTCGATCCAAGCAAATCGTTGATGTGGAGAAGAAATAGAGTTGGAAAAAGAATAGATCCTTGGGGCACTCCTGCATTTATAGCAAACGAATTGGATGACACACCATCTACAACAACTTGGATCGATCTTCCCAGAAGAAAATTTTGCATCCATCCGCAGAGTTGTTGTGGTAATCCGTAAGACGCTAACTTCCCTAATAGGGCTCTATGCCAGACTCGGTCAAATGCCTTTGATATGTCCAAGGCTACGGCTCTGGATTCGCCATGTTGTTCAATTGATTGTGTCCATAAGTGCGTTACGTAGCTTATTCAAGGAGAGCTTCTTCCATCCATCTAAGCGGTCTAAACTTATCATAATGCTTAAAATTATCGCCTTTTGGCCTATGATTCTATGATTTGTTTTCTTTTTAAGGTTACGAAAGGGGAAGAAACGGAACCTAAGCCCACTAGATCAATTTTTTACCTAGGTCAGTAGTATGAATAGGTAGGTTCTGGGACTCTACTTTGCCACCCTGGGTAACAAAATTGTTACCCCGTGGTATTGTCATCCTGTGGGGGGCGGGGGAGGGATGGAAGGAGTCGATTCGACTGTTTCATGTTGGCTAGCCCACCCTCCTCCGAAGACCCCCAACTCTAAACCTAAACCTTCTAACTTATATCAAGATTAAAACTAAGGAGGATGCTACGTAAGTGGCGCACCGACTCCAGAAAGCGTATCAACCCTCACCTGATCGTTAAGCCACCAAAATTCGGTGAGCTGCTTTACCGTATCGACCTTGTCCCATTTCCAAATTCCGGTGATTAAACGGAGGAGCTCCTGAGCATTGGCGGAATACCCGTCGTCAATGAGCCGTTTATCCCTCGCGCCGCTATGGCTGTGGTACAATACCGGCTCACCATCTTCTGTCTGGACTAACCCTTTCATGTCTACACGAAGTAATGACTTAGGCGGGATAAAGCCGGGAAAGTTGCTGTCCTTTGTTTCTGATGCATGCATAGGTGTCATAGGAAAAGCTTTTTCTTGTCGTTTGTATAGGTCCTTAAGAGGAACTATTGATGTGCCCGCCAGTACTTGTCAACGTATTGTGGGTTTCGTTTTGTTTTTTTTTTCGTGGGTTTCAGTCCTAGTGCACTTGAACCTTTAACCTTTTAACTCTTCAGACAGAGACATTTCTTTGTTTGAGCTTTGTAAATAGCTTCGCGTACCTACTGAAAGTATTGCCAAGAGTGCTTGAAAGAAACTTGTCTTTTACAACTTTAGGGCAATATTTAGGCCTCTGCTCAAGGAGATCCCAAGCTCGCTATAACACGCATTGCTTACTCTTGAATCCCGTCCCTAAACACCGATCAGGCTTAATCGGTCTCGTATCAGCCTTACGTTGCAAATTTCATCTCCGTTGCGGATTGTCAAGAGTCATTCGGTGACATGGCTGTATACTGCTCGCCTACGTCTTCTCCCGGTGACAAATTCACTTTGGGAGTGGCCTCTTTCGCTGCAATCGAAGTACACACTCTGTTTTGCAGCTGTCGCGGGCTATTAAGTTCTTGCTCTTTAGGCTTCCAAGCTCAAATCTCTTCCTTAGTATTTTATTCGTACTTCGAATTTTCCCGTGTATATGCGTCCGTCCTTACTTCTATTGTTTGGTCGACATACACTAAAAGGATTCTTATCCAAGGCTGCTGCTAGGCTTCTGCAAACCCACAGAATCATTTGTAGCGTGTATCCATTGGTTTTCTAAGCTACTCATACTACAGCCCAACTTAAGCCTCCGACAGTCGTTACGTAGTCTATCGTAACTCCTATCCTTCCACAGCCTTTACCTATACAATCGTGTCACACGCACTGGTGGCAATCTTCAGTTTCCCAATTTATGGCCTGCAATCCACAAACAATAATCGAATGTCCCACTTCAGATTAAATATCGTTCAATAAAACCTTGTGAACTATGAATTTATTTCTTCATTTCCGGGTGCGCCCCAGACACCACCAAGATTATCCTGCGCTTCCGGTTCGTACTGAAACACAAACAGGAAATCACAAGGCACATCTCCAATCATCCACAGCGTTGCATTGATTTTGCTTGCATCCTCCCTCCAACCTATTTGGTAGCCAGGTGCACGTAATACGATTTCACTGACTCATTCTTCCACATCTTAACCTCTAATGCAAACTTTAGAGCTTCCCTACGACTGTACCTATACAATATATATACGTACTCCAGCGGGAGACGAAAGAAAAACAAGGACCGAAAATCCAGCCACATAATTTATAAAAGCATTTATTCTGCGGAATCTTAGATCCACCAACATCGGGTCTGGAGCCAACTACACAAGTACCTCTTGGGCTGCAAGGATGCCAACTACCTAGAGATACCATAGTTGGAACTTTACAACCAGTGCACTCAGAAATCATTAGGTAGACAAGAGCAAGGAGGGTGGCGGCAGGCGGTTAAGAATTATGCGAGAGAAAAGTACGAGTATGACAGGATTATGGTGGTTAAAAAGTTACCCTCAAAAGAAGGAAAAGCAAAAAAAAAAAAAGGATCAGCGAATCTTTTTAATGCATTTCCCCGTTGCAACCGGTGTACACAAGAAAGTTGGGCGGGGAGTTACAAAGCCAAACACAGACGACAACGAATAAGGACCGCATATACCCATGCCATATACTGAGTGCCCTTGTTAGCCACCCTAAAAACGGGGAGGCTATCCAACAACCGAATGAATTAGACAATCGCTTGGACCGGCACCAGGTGAACAGACTACCTGTGCGTGGTATACGACGTGAAACTTCGCTTTCAAGGATTCACTTCACGAAACTCGCTAATGGCACGCGTATACCGTATAGTATGTACCGCAAGTCGAAAAGTGAAAAGTTTTCGCCCAGATTACAACAAGTGTTAAGCAGAGGTGTAATCGGGGCTTTAAGCGCTTTCCAATATGAGTTACACTTCGTTTATGAGGGATGTGTCGGTGTGATTCGGCAAAAGATTGTGCGAACCTATATTGCTGATGCGGGTATGCGGTTGCGGACGATAAAGTGTTTCACTTTTAATTACTTTCAAATGGCGGGCGGGCGCTCACGCTCGCCAAGTGTGGAGGGGTTGCGAAGGACATTCGTACTTATTACGGATGAACAATTATTAAATGGTTCTCCGAAGGAGTTTTGCACGATAATTGTTTCATGTTTGCGGGTGGGGTGTTCTATTTTATGGCTGAACAATTAGAGGTGAATTACTTTATGGAGCATGAATTGAACGCGGTAATTAAGTGCGGTTTATAATGAGCGAATAAACGGATTATGGACCGTGAGTGGTAGAAGATGCAAAAGGTGCAATAACTTACAAGGGAGCATTTGTAGGGTGACATCTATGGGCAAGCAGGGCGGGAACTCAGTGAAGCAATACTCCTATTAAGATCATTACTTAGTTGGGGGTGGATTTTCTGATTAGAAAACGGACCGAAGACTTCAAACTTTTGACGAACTTTGGAGCTTAAAAGTTTCCGCTAAGCCATACGCGGATGATACTTTCTGTTGTCTTATATATGTATATATATATGAACGAAAATGCGAATTCATCTTTCATCAAACTTGTTCATCAATATTATGAAAAATTCATCAATGTGATGAACCGAAATTAACCTTTAATTTCATCAAATTGACAAATTTGTTCATCGATATGATGCTAACTTTCTGTACTGTACATTTTTTTTCATGTATTTGTAAGATATTCACATCAATAAGAACATGAAATAAAAATACTGACACCAAAATAAATCGTAACCATGTAGCCTTCCAACTTCATGAGGATGGTAAAATAAAATACATAAGCAAATTTATAATATCATGGAAATGGTAATGCCCCCATTACCATTACAATGTGATATTAATAATTGAATTCTCCATATCGAAAGCAAAATATTCAAACGAAAATCAGTTTTTCCAGGAATGTCAATAAGTTGTGGTGGCGTATTTTAGTTTTACGCGCGAATTTCAGTTTTTACGCGCGTATTTTAGTTTTACGCGCGCATTTTATTTTTTACGCGCGTATTTCAGTTCCTACGCGCGTATTTTGGTTTTTACGCGCGCATTTCAGTTTTTACGCGCGTATTTTGGTTTTTACGCGCGTATTTTAGTTTTTACGCGCGTATTTCAATTTCAACGCGCATATTTCAGTTACTATCAACCAATAACATACCAATTGAAGTAGTCGGAAGCATAAAATATCTTGGAGTAACCATCGACGAGCATTTCCTATGGCGTGAACATGTAAATGTCCTGCGTCTTCAACTCAAGAGCACTATATTTGCGATGGTTTATCTTAAACGATACTCAAGTCCCGACGTGCAAAAGCAGGTATACTACTCGCTAGCTGAATCGCGCATGAGATATGGTATTCTGGCCTGGGGAAACGCAGCGAAATCTCATCTGGACAAATTATCTAACTTACAACATCGTCTAGTTAAAATGTTTATACCAAGTAATTCGTCTTTTAAAGTTTTAGATGTGAATGCAATCTTCCAGATGACGACACTGTTACACTAAAGGGTGTTCGCGAAACAATTTTCGAATTTAAAATTAAATAATAAACAGGTTTTTATATAATCGTTTTTATTTTAAAATAAAACATACAAATGCGGATTTATGTTTTGAAAATAATTGAAGTTAAATGTTTACCACGGAGACGAACACACTCATTTAAACGAAACACCATATTTTTTGTGAAAACTTTTTTGCAAGTTTCTTGCGAAATTCCTCTGATTTCGTTGCGAATATCTTTTCAGTTGCAATAAATTTCGCGGTTTGTTAACGTAGACTTTAGATTTAAGAAATCCCCATAAAAAAAAGTCCGCAGGTGTTAAGTCTGGCGATCTGGGGGGCCATGGGATATCACCATAACGACTTATGACTTTTTCGGGGAAAATGCGCCTTACAATGTTCATTGATGCCTCCATCCTGTTGAAACCATGTCGATCCGTTTACCCATTCATTGTTCTCCAACTCAGGTTCCAAAAAGTTTTCCAACATAGACGAATAGGTTTGGGAATTTTTTTTCTTAGTGAAAGACGTGGATTTGCAATAACATCACGACGAACTGCTTCAATTGTTTCGTCAGTTCTCACAGTTCGCGATACACCTGGCCCGTGTCCCACTACAGGTCCTTGTTCACGAAAACTTCGCACCCACTTGCCAATAAGTTGCGTACTAGGACAATCCCGTATACGCCGAATATTGAAATGTCTTGCGAATAGCCACGGGAGAATCGTTATTTTTAAAATATGCCTCTACAGCAAACGCACGATGCTCCGCCGACCAACGATCCATGGCTACTAAAATCCGCACGACGCGTAAGTGTAATGAATACGCCTCCCCCCTCCGCCGATACCCCGCTCGCCGTTTATTCAAATTCAAAGTCGAAAATTCTTTGGCGGACACCCTTTATATGGATGACCAGCGTTTTCTACAACCCATACGCCACACGCTAAATACAAGACGACGAGCCCAAGAGATGCTAGATGTTCCAGAAACCTTCAACACATACGGAAATCGAGAACTAAGATGTGTCATCCCAAAGTTACTTAACACACTTCCTCAATTTATAAAAATCATTCCGAACTTTAAGAAAAGAAAAAAAGAGTTAAAAAAGTATTTACTTGAATTATATTTTGTAAAGTAAGAGTTCAACCCTTTGAAATTTCTGAATTAAGTTGTAAAATTAAGTCAAAAATGTTCATTTAAAATTTAAAGCACTTCAAAACCATTTTTTTTTTTTAACAACCACCTGCAGATAAGCACTTTGCTTTGCGGGTAAAATTATATATGTAAAACGATAATGGAAATAAAAACACACTTTAAACTAAAAAAAAAAAAAAACTAAAAACTTTACGCGCGTATCTTAGTTTTACGCGCGTATTTTATTTTTTACGCGCGTATTTTGGTTTTTACGCGCGTATTTAATTTTTTACGCGCGTATTTTGTTTTTTACGCGCGTATTTTAGTGTCTACGCGCGTATTTCAGTTTTTACGCGCGTATTAGTTTTTACGCGCGTATTTTAGTTTTTACGCGCGTATTTTGGTTTTTACGCGCGTATCTTAGTTTTACGCGCGTATTAAATTTTTTACGCGCGTATTTTATTTTTTACGCGCGTATTTCAGTTTCTACGCGCGTATTTCAGTTTTTACGCGCGTATTTTGGTTTTTACGCGCGTATTAAATTTTTTACGCACGTATTTTATTTTTTACGCGCGTATTTCAGTTTTTACGCGCGTATTTCAGTTTTTACGCGCGTATTTTGGTTTTTACGCGCGTATTTTAGTTTTACGCGCGTATTTTAGTTTTACGCGCGTATTTTAGTTTTACGCGCGTATTTTATTTTTTACGCGCGTATTTCAGTTTTTACGCGAGTATTTCAGTTTTTACGCGCGTATTTTATTTTTTACGCGCGTATTTCAGTTTTTACGCGCGTATTTCAGTTTTTACGCGCGTATTTTAGTGTCTACGCGCGTATTAGTTTTTACGCGCGTATTTCAGTTTTTACGCGCATATTTTGGTTTTTACGCGCGTATTTTAGTTTTACGCGCGTATTTTATTTTTTACACGCGTATTTTGGTTTTTACGCGCGTATTTTAGTTTTACGCGCGTATTTAATTTTTTACGCGCGTATTTCAATTTTTACGCGCGTGTTTTATTTTTTACCCGCGTATTTCAGTTTTTACGCGCGTATTTCAGTTTTTACGCGCGTATTTTGGTTTTTACGCGCGTATTTTAGTTTCTACGCGCGTATTTCAGTTTTTACGCGCGTATTAGTTCTTACGCGCGTATTTCAGTTTTTACGCGCGTATTTTAGTGTCTACGCGCGTATTTCAGTTTTTACGCGCGTATTTTGGTTTTTACGCGCGTATTTTAGTTTTACGCGCGTATTAAATTTTTTACGCGCGTATTTCAGTTTCTACGCGCGTATTTCAGTTTTTACGCGCGTATTTCAGTTTTTACGCGCGTATTTTAGTTTTACGCGCGTATTTTATTTTTTACGCGCGTATTTCAGTTTTTACGCGCGTATTTTGGTTTTTACGCGCGTATTTTAGTTTTACGCGCGTATTTTAGTTTTACGCGCGTATTAAATTTTTTACGCGCGTATTTCAGTTTTTACGCGAGTATTTCAGTTTTTACGCGCGTATTTTATTTTTTACGCGCGTATTTCAGTTTTTACGCGCGTATTTCAGTTTTTACGCGCGTATTTTAGTGTCTACGCGCGTATTAGTTTTTACGTAGAGTAGAAGTGAGAAGAAAGCGATAAGACGTGTTTTCAAAGCGATCTGCGATTTTTTAGTTTTTTGCCCAGTTTAGAAATTATATTTTCCCAGTGCGAAAAAAAAAAAACAACAATTAAGACAGTTTATTGAAGTGCATTCGATTTATTATATGACATAGGTACCACATAGCATATTTTTTTTTTCGTTTTTCTCTGTTTAATTCGATTAGCTGCTAAAATGCATGCATGTTCTTCTTGCGGTGATTCTCTCCCAATTGAAGGAGATTTCGTTGATTGTTCCTTTTGCAAGCGCAAACTGCATTTCCAATGTACAACGGTCTCAGAAAAAACTTGGAGGACCATGGGTGCTCGCAAAGAATCTTGGAGATGCCAGTTGTGTAGGAACACGAGCACAACCGAAGGACCCATCAACGCAAATGCAGACCCACCTAGATCGAAGACACCAGATGTGCAAGCACCGAAGCGAATAAGACCGATAAACAGCCCCGAACCAGCACCTCGAGACAATGACAACGACAACCAAATTGTGCTCACTGAGATACGGCAGCTGAGAGATCAACTAGTGAAAATAACTGCGAGCTGTGAATTCCTGGGAAATAAATACGATGACATTAATGCAAATATGATTAAAAACAATGCTCTTATTGAAAGTTTCACCAAAGAAATAAACGAACTAAAAGAAACAAATAAAAAAAAAGACATTGTTATAGAAAATATGCAAACACAAATTCACACTTTAGAACAGCAAATGCTTAACAATAACATAGATATTAAAAACATTCCAATGACTCCGCAGGAAAATTTGATAGAAGTTGTAAAAGGAATTGGGAAAACAATCAACAATGTAATAAACGACAACGATATAACCGACGTTTACAGAACGAATATTAAAAATCCCGAGAAATCAAACATAATTGTGAAGTTTACATCAAATAAGTGCAAAACACAGTTTATCAAACAAGCGCGAGCCGTACGACCAATTAAGCTTTCTGCTGTTAGGAATAATACCAACAACCATAACATAAATGCTACGCCCGCTGAATTCGATGCCACAATTTATGTAAATAATCAACTTACAAGGCACAATAAGTACCTCTTATGGCTGACAAAAGAAAAGGCAAAACAAGAAAACTGGAAATATGTGTGGGAGAGCGCGGGAAAAATATTGGCACGTAGAAGTGAGAACACACCATCGTTGATAATTAATACTGAACAAGACGTGAACAATATAAAGAGCGCATAATAATTGTAGTAGCTTTTTGTCAGAACAAATAGAAGTTTAAAACAGTAGATAAAAATGGAGAGCACTGACGATACACTGGAACTAGAAGTTAATTTTAATTGTAGGGTAATACATGGCTTTAGCGGCATTGACATTAATGAATTAAAAAATATTAAAAGTTGCTATATGTGTTTCAATATAAGATCGATGCGTCTCCATTGGAATATTTTCTGCTTAAGTATCAATCACTTTATTAATGAATTAGATGTAATTATTTTGGTAGAAACAAATATCAAAGATGAAGAGAGCGGATTTTATCAGCTAAATGGTTTTCAACAAGAAATACTAAATCGAAATGATCAAAGAGGGGGAGGAATAATAATGTTTGTTCGAAACAGTTTAAGTCATCAAAGAATTTCATCGCCAACGGTTTCATATGAAAGTATTAAAATTCAGTTTACGGAAGAGAATAAAACAACATACATGCTTGGAATATATAGACCTCCTGGTTTTAGCAAAGTCGCATTCATTGAAGAACTTGGCAATGACTTAAGAAAAATGAAGAAAAATGAAGAATACATTGTTTTGGGTGATATAAATATTGATGTTCAAAATAAAAAATCAAACTTAAGCTATGTAAAAGACTATTTAGAGATGCTAGCGTCATCGAGACTTATGAATGTCATAACAAAGTGCACGAGAGTTGATCCACGTAACGGTACTAAGTCACTGATTGATCACATCTTAGTTAGCAACGTCGATAATAAAATTTATACAGTGGTTATTGAGAACGAGATTACCGACCACTATCCAACAATGTACTACAAAAAAACTCAAACGAATTCAGAAAAAACGGTTGTAAGTTCTTCACGTATATGTAATTCGAAACTAAACCAACTCATTCAAGAAGAAAATTGGAACTCGCTTCTTGAAGAGGAGAATGCTGAAAATATGTACAATAAATTTGCCAATAAACTAAAAAATATTTACATGAAATCAACAATCAATAAAAAAGTCTTAAAAATACGGAAAAACAATCCATGGATAACACCGGAACTCATCGCTGAATGTAAAAAAAGAGACAGATTATACAGGAAATGGAAAAATAATAGATTAAACAATAATTACGAAACAGAATACAAGACCTTACGGAACAAAATCAACAAAAATATAATTATTCAAAAATCCAAATTTTATAAAAAACAGTTTATGGAGTTCAAAGCAGATCCGCGGAAAACCTGGGGACTTATAAATGAAATCCTAGGAAGAAAAAAAAAGAGCATTGACGAGACACTGATGAACAATTTCAAAGCGGGATTCAATTCGCTTCCTAACGATTTTGCTGAGTTTTTCTCTACACAAACTGAAAATATAATACACAAATGTAATTTACATACATCAAACAATAGAAACTTGCATGTAGAAAACACAATCTTCGCATATGCTACAAATGTAAATGAGGTTAAAATTATTATAAAGTCACTTGGGCCGAATAAGTCACCTGGTATTGATGGTATCAGGGCAACTGACATACAAAGGTATGCTGATTTGTTTGCTCCAATCTTGTGTAAAATAATCAATTTAACTTTAACCGAAGCAACAATACCAAAACAACTTAAGACTGCTGTGGTAAGACCAATTTATAAAGGTGGAGTTAAGGATCGATTATCTAATTACCGACCAATTTCAATACTGCCGGTCTTTGAAAAGTGCCTAGAGGGCATTGTTGTTAGTAGATTACAGAGCTTTGTTGAAAAACACTCTCTCATTAACAATAGTCAGTACGGGTTCCAGAAAAACAAAAATACTGGACAACTAATTGGTGAATTTGCTAACTGCGTGAACGAGAGCTTAAATAAAGGTCACCATGTACTGGTATTGTTCATGGATTTCAGCAAGGCTTTTGATACACTCAATCACTCAAATCTTTTAGAAGCGTTGGAAAGAATCGGGATTCGAGGTGTGATGGCTGATTGGATGACAGACTATCTTCATAACAGAATGTTCTGTGTCAAAATAAAAGATGCTTACAGCGATGCAAAATATGTTAAATACGGAGTACCTCAAGGTTCTAATTTGGGTCCACTTCTTTTCATAATTTATACCAACGAGCTCCTTCGCACTTTTAATCTAAGCATTCCATTCGCTTTTGCCGATGACATTGCAATTGTGGTACGACATAAATCTCTTGATACGGCGATGGTGATGATGCAAAAGGAATTCGACAAAGCTATACAATGGTGTCACGATAACGGGTTGGTAATTAACGCTTCTAAAACCAAACTAATGCATATTCGAAGCCCACATTTCAAAAAAACCGATAAGCAAATATACTGCAGGAATGCTTTATGTCCAAGCACGCCCAGTGAATGCATCGAAGCTGTTGAAAGTTATAAATATCTTGGAGTCGTTATTGACAGCCACTTCCTTTGGGACAAACATATAGACAAGCTACGCAATGATCTTAAGAAAGGCTTATATGCAATCTCACATTTGCGGTACCATGCTTCAGAGGACGTTCTGCGACAAGTCTATTATGCATTAGTAGAATCAAAGCTAAGATATGGTATACTTGCTTGGGGAAACGCTGCCAAAACTCACATCAACAAGATCCAAAAACTTCAGAAAACGATTTTAAAAACCATTCAGAATAACAGACAGCAAAATGGAAACAGTTTTAAGGTACTTAAAGTCGAGGAAATCTTCAAAATGACTACAGTTCTACAATACCAAGATGACCACCGCTTCGTTCGACCGATACAACATCAACTTAACACCAGACAACGCGCACAAGGTATGCTCCAAATTCCAAGAAACTACAACACTTATGGTAGAAGACAGCTAAAACACACTGTCCCTTCAATAATAAATTCTTTGCCTCAAGAACTTAAACAAATTAGAAATTATAAAACAAGAAAAAAGCAATTAAAGCACTTCTTCCTAAATGAATCCAGATAAAATACTATTGATAACTTTTATATATGTAATCTGTAAATGAAATCAAATTTTGAAATTGATAACTTTTGTAACTTTAAATACAACTCACTTTTATTAGTTAAAATCAAATGGAAACACAATCTTCTGCAGAAAAGCCTAGGCTTCGCAGGAAAACATGAAAATTATAAGAATAATGATGATAATAATAAAAAAAAAAAAAAAAAAAAAAAAAAAAAAAAAAAAAAAAAAAAAACGCGCGTATTTCAGTTTTTACGCGCATATTTTGGTTTTTACGCGCGTATTTTAGTTTTACGCGCGTATTTTATTTTTTACACGCGTATTTTGGTTTTTACGCGCGTATTTTAGTTTTACGCGCGTATTTAATTTTTTACGCGCGTATTTCAATTTTTACGCGCGTGTTTTATTTTTTACCCGCGTATTTCAGTTTTTACGCGCGTATTTCAGTTTTTACGCGCGTATTTTGTTTTTTACGCGCTTATTTTAGTTTCTACGCGCGTATTTCAGTTTTTACGCGCGTATTAGTTCTTACGCGCGTATTTCAGTTTTTACGCGCGTATTTTAGTGTCTACGCGCGTATTTCAGTTTGTACGCGCGTATTTTGGTTTTTACGCGCGTATTTTAGTTTTACGCGCGTATTAAATTTTTTACGCGCGTATTTCAGTTTCTACGCGCGTATTTCAGTTTTTACGCGCGTATTTCAGTTTTTACGCGCGTATTTTAGTTTTACGCGCGTATTTTATTTTTTACGCGCGTATTTCAGTTTTTACGCGCGTATTTTGGTTTTTACGCGCGTATTTTAGTTTTACGCGCGTATTTTAGTTTTACGCGCGTATTTTTGTTTTACGCGTATTTTGGTTTTTACGCGCGTATTTCAGTTTTTACGCGCGTATTTTATTTTTTTACGCGCGTATTTTGGTTTTTGCGCGCGTATTTTAGTTTTACGCGCGTATTTTGGTTTTTAGGCGCGTATTTTAGTTTCTACGCGCGTATTTCAATTTTTACGCGCGTATTAGTTTTTACGCGCGTATTTTGTTTTTTACGCGCGTATTTTAGTTTTACGCGCGTATTTCAGTATTTACGCGCGTATTTTATTTTTTACGCGCGTATTAAATTTTGTACGCGCGTATTTTATTTTTTACGTGCGTATTTCAGTTTTTACGCGCGTATTTTAGTTTTACGCGCGTATTAAATTTTTTACGCGCGTATTTCAGTTTCTACGCGCGTATTTCAGTTTTTACGCGCGTATTTCAGTTTTTACGCGCGTATTTTAGTTTTACGCGCGTATTTTATTTTTTACGCGCGTATTTCAGTTATTACGCGCGTATTTTGGTTTTTACGCGCGTATTTTAGTTTTTACGCGCGTATTTCAGTTTTACGCGCGTATTTTATTTTTTACGCGCGTATTTCAGTTTTTACGCGCGTATTTTGGTTTTTACGCGCGTATTTTAGTTTTACGCGCGTATTAAATTTTTTAACGCGCGTATTTCAGTTTTTACGCGCGTATTTTGGTTTTTACGCGCGTATTTTAGTTTTACGCGCGTATTAAATTTTTTACGCGCGTATTTCAGTTTCTACGCGCGTATTTCAGTTTTTACGCGCGTATTTCAGTTTTTACGCGCGTATTTTAGTTTCTACGCGCGTATTTCAATTTTTACGCGCGTATTAGTTTTTACGCGCGTATTTCAGTTTTTACGCGCGTATTTTGGTTTTTACGCGCGTATTTTAGTGTCTGCGCGCGTATTTCAGTTTTTACGCGCGTATTTTAGTTTTTACGCGCGTATTTTGGTTTTTACGCGCGTATCTTAGTTTTACGCGCGTATTAAATTTTTTACGCGCGTATTTTATTTTTTACGCGCGTATTTCAGTTTCTACGCGCGTATTTCAGTTTTTACGCGCGTATTTTATTTTTACCACGCGTATTTTGGTTTTTACGCGCGTATTTTAGTTTTACGCGCGTATTTTAGTTTTACGCGCGTATTTTTGTTTTACGCGTATTTTGGTTTTTACGCGCGTATTTCAGTTTTTACGCGCGTATTTTATTTTTTTACGCGCGTATTTTGGTTTTTGCGCGCGTATTTTAGTTTTACGCGCGTATTTTGGTTTTTAGGCGCGTATTTTAGTTTCTACGCGCGTATTTCAATTTTTACGCGCGTATTAGTTTTTACGCGCGTATTTTGTTTTTTACGCGCGTATTTTAGTTTTACGCGCGTATTTCAGTATTTACGCGCGTATTTTATTTTTTACGCGCGTATTTCAGTTTTTACGCGCGTATTTTATTTTTTACGCGCGTATTTCAGTTTTTACGCGCGTATTTTATTTTTTACGCGCGTATTTTGGTTTTTACGCGCGTATTTCAGTTTTTCGCGCGTATTAGTTTTCACGCGCGTATTTTGGTTTTTACGCGCGTATTTCAGTTTTAACGCGGGTATTTCAGTTCTTACGCGCGTATTTTATTTTTTTACGCGCGTATTTTGGTTTTTACGTGCGTATTTTAGTTTCTACACGCGTATTTCAGTTTTTACGCGCGTATTAGTTTTTACGCGAGTATTTTATTTTTTACGCGCGTATTTTGGTTTCTACGCGCGTATTTTAGTTTTACGCGCGTATTTAATTTTTTACGCGCGTATTTTATTTTTTACGCGCGTATTTCAGTTTTTACGCGCGCATTTCAGTTTTTACGCGCGTATTTTATTTTTTACGCGCGTATTTCAGTTTTTACGCGCGTATTTCAGTTTTTACGCGCGTATTTTGGTTTTTGCGCGCGTATTTTAGTGTCTACGCGCGTATTTCAGTTTTTACGCGCGTATTTTGGTTTTTACGCGCGTATTTTAGTTTTACGCGCGTATTTTAGTTTTACGCGCGTATTTCATTTTTACGCGCGTATTTCAGTATTTACGCGCGTATTTCAGTTTTTACGCGCGTATTTTAGTTTCTACGCGCGTATTTCAATTTTTACGCGCGTATTAGTTTTTACGCGCGTATTTCAGTTTTTACGCGCGTATTTTGGTTTTTACGCGCGTATTTTAGTGTCTGCGCGCGTATTTCAGTTTTTACGCGCGTATTAGTATTTACGCGCGTATTTCAGTTTTTACGCGCGTATTTTAGTTTCTACGCGCGTATTTCAATTTTTACGCGCGTATTTTAGTGTCTGCGCGCGTATTTCAGTTTTTACGCGCGTATTAGTTTTTACGCCCGTATTTTAGTTTTTACGCGCGTATTTCAGTTTTTACGCGCGTATTTTATTTTTTACGCGCGTATTTTAGTTTTACGCGCGTATTTAATTTTTTACGCGCATATTTTGGTTTTTACACGCGTATTTTAGTGTCTACGCGCGTATTTCAGTTTTTACGCGCGTATTAGTTTTTACGCGCGTATTTCAGTTTTTACGCGCGTATTTTATTTTTTTACGCGCGTATTTTGGTTTTTGCGCGCGTATTTTAGTTTTACGCGCGTATTTTGGTTTTTACGCGCGTATTTTAGTTTCTACGCGCGTATTTCAATTTTTACGCGCGTATTAGTTTTTACGCGCGTATTTTGGTTTTTACGCGCGTATTTTAGTTTTACGCGCGTATTTCAGTATTTACGCGCGTATTTTATTTTTTACGCGCGTATTTCAGTTTTTACGCGCGTATTTTATTTTTTACGCGCGTATTTTGGTTTTTACGCGCGTATTTCAGTTTTTCGCGCGTATTAGTTTTCACGCGCGTATTTTGGTTTTTACGCGCGTATTTCAGTTTTAACGCGGGTATTTCAGTTCTTACGCGCGTATTTTATTTTTTTACGCGCGTATTTTGGTTTTTACGTGCGTATTTTAGTTTCTACACGCGTATTTCAGTTTTTACGCGCGTATTAGTTTTTACGCGAGTATTTTATTTTTTACGCGCGTATTTTGGTTTCTACGCGCGTATTTTAGTTTTACGCGCGTATTTCATTTTTACGCGCGTATTTCAGTATTTACGCGCGTATTTTATTTTTTACGCGCGTATTTCAGTTTTTACGCGCGTATTTTAGTTTCTACGCGCGTATTTCATTTTTTACGGGCGTATTAGTTTTTACGCGCGTATTTCAGTTTTTACGCGCGTATTTTGGTTTTTACGCGCGTATTTCAGTTTTTACGCGCGTATTAGTTTTTACGCGCGTATTTCAGTTTTACGCGCGTATTTTAGTTTCTACGCGCGTATTTCATTTTTACGCGCGTATTTCAGTTTTTACGCGCGTATTTTATTTTTTACGCGCGTATTTCAGTTTTTACGCGCGTATTTTAATTTTTACGCGCGTATTTCAGTTTTTACGCGCGTATTTTATTTTTTACGCGCGTATTTCAGTTTTTACGCGCGTATTTTATTTTTTACGCGCGTATTTCAGTTTTTACGCGCGTATTTTAGTTTTTACGCGCGTATTTCAGTTTTAACGCTCGTATTTTAGTTTTTACGCGCCTATTTTAGTTTCTACGCGCGTATTTCAGTTTTTACGCGCGTATTTTATTTTTTACGCGCGTATTTCAGTTTTTACGCGCGTATTTTAGTTTTTACGCGCGTATTTCAGTTTTAACGCTCGTATTTTAGTTTTTACGCGCCTATTTTAGTTTCTACGCGCGTATTTCAGTTTTTACGCGCGTATTTTATTTTTTACGCGCGTATTTCAGTTTTTACGCGCGTATTTTATTTTTTACGCGCGTATTTCAGTTTTTACGCGCGTATTTTAGTTTTACGAGCGTTTTTTAGTTTTACGCGTAGATTTTCTTTAGCACGGGCAAAGCCGGGCGGGAACAGTTAGTTTTTTGTACCTTTTAATGTTGATTGCTTATTACAAAAAGTTATAAAGTTAGGTGAACGCAAAATGCCTACAACCTCCCGCCAGAGAGAGATAAAAAAAAAAAAGGAATTACAAAATTACCGCGGAAAAATAATACCCCGACGAGAAGGCCGGAAGCCGCGAGATAAAGTCTGCGCTTCGGTGTACTCGTGGGACGTTCTTGGATTGCAATTATCAGGTGATGCATTTAGCAATTCGCATTTATGAATATGCAAATTACAACCGTTTAAAAATCTCATTCGACAGTTTATGTCATACAAAAAGTAGCCCATAAGGATTTTATGGATTATGGATTTTATCAGCAATGACCTTAGTGTGCTAGGTTTGGGTGACTTCATCTGGGACGCTATTGGAGAGAGCGACGATATTTCGTATCATATCCCTTGCTTTGTCCTGCATTTCCTTGAAACAGAAAAAAAATTGCTGCTGTGTAACACTCCCGAAATATGTGTAAACACCGTGCGTGCGGTATATGTGTGGCTTGATACACGTCATTGAGAAAAGAGGGAATTGGTATTAATATTCCCCAGCTCATAAATGTATGCAATGATAAAAACGTATGCAATGATAAAATGTATCCAATGATAAAACACAGTGACGCATTTCCGTCCCCACAAGTTAAATGTGTGGAATTATGCCACCAGATTCCAATAACGCGTGCTTAGATGTTTACACATCAAAAATAATTTTATAATTAACACGCGCTAAAGAGGTTGTGACTACTCTTATAGTGTAATGTAATTTACACAGCGCGGGCATTAATTGAGATAGAGGAGATAGGAGATACCGATGAACATTGGTCTTAAATGTCTGCAAATTGCACTGGGGAGGAAAGACAGAGCTGGGCAAGGCATTCCACATTCGCGGTGTACGGCTTATGAAAGAGTCTCAGTATTTCATAGTACGTCCGAAGATAGGCTGGATGGTAAACTGATGGGCATTCCTAGCATGGCGAGTATTGCGGATGAATTGCTGAAGGGGAGGAATGCAGTTGGCTTTTTTCATTTGAGCACTGTTTGTTGAAAAAACGGTAAAACAATGAGAGACACGAAACGTTTCTACGATGTTCAAGTGAATTATAAGAGTTCGCGATATTCGTGTCTCCGATTAGTTTCAACGCACAATTTTGGATCCTGTCCAGTAAGTGCAATGTGCAATATGGTTTTCGGTGCACCAGACCAAATATGGGAATTGCGCTCAAGTTTTGGGCGAATGAACGCCTTATATATTGTAGACGGATCAGGAGGGGTAAAATATTTCTTGTACCGTTTGAGGAAACCTAGACATTTCGCTGCATTCTTGGCGACTTCGTGTACATGGTCATTCCAACGAAGGTTTCGGTAATGCAAGTGCCATTCATATGGGTAATGGCTGTAAATTCGGGTTTCGCTTTAAAGACAGTAGACAGCATTGTGTTTTTGAAGCATTAAAATCCACTCAATTTTCTGAACCCCACTTTGAAATGCTGTCAGGGTCGGAATTTAATGAGCTTAACGTTGCCGTTCCAGTTCTACGGCCGAAGAGCAGGGACGTGAGTCCCGGAAAGAATGCGAAAAGCTAAGAGTGCTGTCATCAGCGAAGGAATGGATTGAATTAGAAGTTGCAGACAAGAGATCATTTATAAAAATGAGAAAGAGAGTCGGAGACAAAATTGAGCCTTGGGGAACACCAGCATCTATATGGTGGGTTTCAGAACTGAAACCATCGAAAACAACTTGATTTGAACGGCCAGAAAGGTAGTTTCTAATCCATTGAATAAGAGACGCATCGATCCCATAAGCACGCATTTTCGACATAAGAGCTTGGTGCCAAACTCTGTCAAATGCTTTTGAAATATCGAGCGCAACAATCTTCGATTCACCGAAGTGTTGGAGAGATTGGTTCCACTTCTCGGTGAGATAAGTCATCAAATCACCAGTGGACCTGTTGCCACGAAAACCGTACTGCCGGTCATTGAGGAGTTTCCGTGATTCAAGATATTTCATATAAGCTGACGGTTTATCAGCGTTTCCATGACATTAGAAAGAATGGACTTAAGTGCTATGGGTCGGTAATTGGTGGGAGAAGAAGATTCGCCTTTTTTAGGGACGGGCTGGACAAATGCTGTTTTCCACCTACTTGGAAAGAGTCCAGAAGAGTAGGACAGATGAAAAAGCTTACGCAGTGGTTTTGCCAGCGTGGAAGAACACCTCTTCAGAACGATGGGGGAGATACGATATGGGCCAGCGGATTTGTTTATGTTGAGATCGTAAAGTACTCTTGGGACTGTACGAGTGCGAAAATGTATTGGTCCCATGGTAAAATCTACGCACTCGAGTACAGGTGCAGACAAACCGCAATCTGGGAGCATAGAGCTGGATGCGAAATCTGCAGCGAGCAAAGTGCTGGCAGCTGGAGTCTCATTGTAAATAGGCGTTGGGATTGCTGACGAGGCCGAATCCTTAATATTTTTTACAAATGACCAAAAGTTTCTACTACCCTTGGGACATTGTAGTATTTTTTGCCTCAATTTTTGGTCATATGAGAGTCTGACGCGCTTTATGAGGGCATTGCAGTCATTTCTGGCTCGTTTAAACTTCTTTTGGTTTTCCTCAGATGGGTTGGCTTTGTAAGACCGCAAAATCAGTCAGTGACAGTCTATACCTATCGCAACTTTGATGTCCAAATCACTCAGTTCCTGCGCATATGGAGAATTAACGCAATTGATCCGTCATCTATATAGCATACAAATGTTGCCAACTCTCAGATAGTTCCTCTCCCATACGAACACACTGCCTCCCAAGCCACACATATTACTAACGACTTCTACACATGTGGTCTATTTTTTTGGCTACAACCTATGATACCCGTACCGCCGAACCAACGTAATTGCACAAAAAAAAAGAAAAAAAAAAAACATAAAGAAGTCATTACTCCTTCAAACTTTGAAAGTGCACAAAGCACTTAATCCCATTCCAAGGCATCCCTAATACATTTTAATAAAACCGCACAAACTCGACTCTGAAACATATGCGAAGCCCCCAGACGAGGACGACGACAAACGACGGTGGCGAGACCATATTACGATGATTTGCCAGTAATAGGCTTTAAAATTAAACTGCCTCATCCCATCGTCATATATAAGTGCATGAGTTATTGGTGCGCCATCATCCTCATCCACCGCCGTCATGTCACATCCCAACTGCAGAGAAACTGTTGACTAGTTCGGAACTTTCACTCAGCCACAACGTGTGTGTGTTTGGAAGTGTTTGCAAATATGGCCGACATTAAAAATGCATTTGAATGGATGATGATGCACGCCGTCGACACCTTACCGCAAGCCCTGTGGAAGTAACGCGAAAGTTAGATGATCCGCAATTTTCCTAGAGCCACAATTCAAAGGACATGGACGCAAACCGAAATGGTTAAAATTATTGTAACACATCAATCAAAATTCATATCGATATCCGTAGATACGTATACCTACAGACAGGATTCGTTGCCCGTCGCATTTATCCGTTTTGTGCACAAACAAAGTCTGACTCTAGTAGAAAGCTTTATGCAAATGGCGTTGTACTTTGTTGTCGGAAAAAAAAAAAAAAAAAAAAACAAGACAACTGGTGTTCGATATAAATTTGAAGCATTTCGGTATTGGAAGCAATTTGTCAGGCGAGTTCAACGTGCTATGCAGACGCAGAATTGAGGTAAGTGCCTGTCTGTGTTTTGACATTGCACGACAGGATTCGGCTGAGGAATGAAATTACATTTCAAACGGTGGAAATGGAGTACTTGAAATGTCTGTACGTATATTTATGTGAGTGTCACAATTTTTGAATTGTAATGGAAATATTTGCTGAAACTGCCATGCGCGGCTGCTGGATACGCCTTCGTTGTTGGCAATTTACAAGGCCAGTGTTTGTAGCCTTTGGCATCGTTTGGTCCTTTTATAAACGAATATCGGACCAAAAACATAAAGAGAAGGAGAAGGAAGTCAAATAAATAAATAAATAGTTGGCGCAACAGGTCCGGAGGGACCCTAGGCCTATAGCTTCTCGCAACCATTCGTTTTGTGCGAGTTTTTTCTTTTTGGAACGAATGGAAGGGATCTACAATTTTATGCCGACTCCAAACGGCTAATTGAGAAGCTCTTTCAAGATAGTTATACTCTCGGATATTTGTCAGACGTTCGCGAGAGGTGGCACAGTGAAAAAAACCCTAAGGTGGAATTTGGGTTTTTGCGGGATTCGAACCTCGATCCCTCGCTTAGTAGTCCAACACACTAACCACTAGGCCACTGCCTCTGCGAGAAGAAAGTTAATGGAGCTCAAAACCAGCCAGTTGAAATGGATACCTTGGATAGCCAAAGGTCACCAAAAAAAGAGATGACAAAGAAGATGAAACACCGTTTCGCTCTTGTTTGTGCCGGCGGAGCTACGGCAGTTCGTGTTAAGCTTATGGGGGATGCCAAGCTTGGCTGCGTGAGTTCCTAAAGGCCAATGGCTCGTACTAATTGCCGTTAGCCTGACGACATCTGCACGCCTTCTGACTAAGAGGTTTTTTGTTCTGGCATCATCGTAGGCTGGCCAGTTTTTCATTGAAATGACACAGTTCGTCAGGTTCGTCCATCTAGTCTCGGCCCTTAGGGTGAAGTGCAGGAGGATTTCTCTCTTTACGTATCCCAGCGTAGGGAAGACTTCTCTGCATGAGACACGCACAGAGCAGAGCCGCGTCTGGCAAGTTTACTGGCTTTCTCATTCCCCTCAATGTTCCTATGGCCGCGAACCCAGACGAGAGTGATTTCAAACCGATGACAAGGCTTGGTGAGTGTCTCCCAGCATTTCACAACAAGCTTGGACGTTGACTTAGTCGAACCGACAGTCTCAATCGGCCTGACTGTCGACGAAGATGCCTTTTTTTTCTGCATGTCGCTATGCTAAGAAGCAGTCTACACGCTTCCTTAATTGCCAGTACTTCTGCTTGAAAAACGCTGGCTGCGTCGGGAAGGCGAAGAGTTTTAAGAGATGTCTAATTCTGTTGAGAAAATGCCCAAAGTTCATTTTGGAACCATCTGTGAAGATAAGTATGTCTACTTCGTTTACGACCGCATTCTCCTCCCATTCTGATCTAGAGCGGAATCTAACAGAGAGGTTTTCATCGAAGTTGAGTTTGGGTACAGCGTAGTCCGTAGATATACGACCTACACCGTCAGGAAGGGAAAGTAGGATGCTGGTGTGGCCTTAAGGCCTTTCGGAACAACATTTAGATTCCTTCAATCTAACTGCACTACAGGCTGCAACACTTTTTTTAAAATTTAGAATCATATTGAGCGCCTCGGTCGGACTTGATCGTAGGGCTCCCGTGATTCCAATTCCAGCTGTTCTTTGGACTGTACTTAATTTGATGATGTTATAGGCTTTGATTAAGCCAGGCCACCATACCAGTGTTCCGTAGGTGACGATGGGACGTACCACTGCTGTGTACATCCAACGAACCAGCTTTGGTTGAAGCCCCCACTTATTGCCGAAAGTTTTACTACAGGCGTAGAAAGCTATGCTGGCTTCCGCACTCGGTGTTCGATATTGGACTTCCAGTTGATTTTAGGGTGAAGTATGACTCCAAGACACTTTGCGCTGGTGGATAAAGCAAGATTTTGTTTATTTAAGCGAGGAAGTAAGAAGGTTCAGTTTTGTTCAGTTCAATTCAGTTTTACTTGGATTAACGCTAAGACCACAACTTGTAGCCCAATCTTACCCAGTGCTCTTTCCATGATTTCACTTATCACGTTCGAAAACATTTCTGATACTAGAACAACCACGTCATCCGCATACGCAACGACTTTAATACCTTCCCTGTCGAGTCTTGACAGAATTTTGTTAAGAACCATAATCCATAAGAGAGGAGAGATCACCCCACCTTGAGGTGTTCCTCTGCTTACTGATTTGGTTAAAAGGTTGTTACCAAGTTTTGCTTGAACATGGAAATGATCCATAAAGTGACGAAATCCTATACCCCTAGTTCTAAGAGATATTTCTGGATCGATTCAGTGTGGACGTAATTAAAAGCACCCTCTATATCTAAGTAGTTAGCTAAGGTGTATTGGTGATGGGAGAGTGACCTTTCAACTGCACGCACTACTTCATGAAGAGCGGTCTCCGACGACTTGCCCTTGAGGTATGCGTGTTGTGAATGACATGGCAGACCTTTCCAGGCCTGTTCTTATGTGATGGTCAAGTATACATTCTAAAGAGTTGAGAATGAAAAAGGTTAAGCTATAATAGGTCGGAAGTCCTTCACGGATTCGTGACCTCTTTTGCCAATACTCAGGAGCTCCTCCGTTTTAGCATTACAATTGCGGAACGGTACACGTTCGATACGGTAAAGCAGTTCACCGGATTTTGGTGGCTTGACGATGAGGTGAGGGTTGATACGCTCTCACGGCCGGTACGCTACTTACATAGTATCCTCCTTAGTTTTAAGCTAGATATAAGTTAGAAGGTTTAGGTTTAGGTACATAGGGGGTCCTTGGGACGGGCCGGGCTAGGTAACATGAAAGAGTGCTTCCGAGACTTGACCGACGCTTATGGCCTCGCTCGGGTCTCGGCGGCGCCTATGAACCCCTGGCAGGCAACCATGGTCGCGATCAGGAAGGTGAACAATCGATGAGATTGCTCACCACCCTGATTATAGGTCATGTAGGCTAGGTAGTATAAGACCCCAATTTTTATTGGGAAATAAGGCCCCAAAAAAGGATATCTATAGGTAACACCCCAAATTTTATTAAAAATCGTTGTCGTTGTTTCCTGTATAATTTTTTGGGATTTATTTCATTTTTATATTGGGACCTTATTTCGCAGAGCCGCTAGTAAAACTATAAAATTGTGTGCAATGTTTACAACCGACCAATTGAAATGCATAGGTGTTTAAAAGACTCTTTACGAAAAAGTATTAAAAGATGCCCCCGTCTCCCCTATTTGGATATTACAGCCCGAATTTAGTAAACACTTAAAGTGCGGCACCATTAATGCCAACTTTGAAGTCGATGTTCATATTTCTCGGTTCGCATGTGAACTTGATTATTCCCATATTGTCTCCGAAAACTTAAAAAAAAGTACAATTCCCACCACCACATTTCCACAACTAAAATTGCAGAAAAAACTTCCCAAAACTAGACGACGGGCTTCACGTTGATAAACCCCATTTCTTGGTTCGTTACAAATAACTTCTCTTCGCAAAACTTCTCTGACAGATTTGCCTCTATCACACTATCGCAGAGTGGGAATAAAAAGCAAATAGACGCAAAAAAAGAAAAAACAAAAAACAGAAGAAAGCTTCCCGAAACCGATTTCAACTTGAAGTGAAACTTTTGTGACCGACCCCCCCATCAATGCACGCCCTTCTTTGACAACATGTTTTATCGTCTCTTCCTTACGACACCGATAATTGGCAATAAAAACTAGAATTGTCGCATCAAATACAACCCATTGTCATACAAGAGCCGCCACTACCGCGCTCCACCATCACCATCATCCAACACCAACACCCAACACGAAGACGGAAAGAAAATTGTCTGGAAACTTTTTCTCTTTCACACACAAAATATCCAAAGTCCATTAAAATCATAAATCACACAAAGGACGAACCGACTCGATCGGGCCAGAAGCGACAACGAATGCCATTAGGCATTTCCAAAATGAACATCCGAATGGGAGAAGCGACTTCCTTTTTACACACGCACACAGATACCGGACAGAGTACAGAGGGCACCCATAATAATCGGCAACAATAAGAAACTACTTTCGATATCCTTTGTTGCATGTCGAAAAGAAGGACGAAACTGACTTCAACTAAGGTACAGTGTGTGGAGGAGAAGAAAAATATATGCTGATGTATGCCCAATACAAAACGATGTGTTTTGCTCACTGGAAGGACCACCATTTGCTCATACATACAGAATTTGTAAGCTTGCAAATGGACCAAGTATAGACCGGCCAAGTTAAGTTGTAAGTAGTAGCCCTAGCAGTACATGGAAAAAAGGACAAAACACGAGGAACTCAATAGAGACGACATTCAAATTGCCAACATATTCAATTTTTATTCTTCGCTCGTCGTGCACTGTGAGTGTCGTGACTTTTCTTTTGATAATGTCCTCGCATTTAGTTGGCCCCGAGCATATTATGTGAGCGTGTGTGAAGTGTGAGTAGGAAGGTATTACCGTACCGGACCCTACTGAATGGTTATTTATGGAAATGCGTTAAAAGAAAATGTCCACCCATTTGAATTAAGTATTTATTGCTTCCTTGTCGAGCTCAGGCGGGCAAGTCTCTGGCAGTGAATATGGTGATTGTGACAATGCGGCATGGGGATATGGCTAGGCTATGTCTATGTCTATGTCTATTTGGCGAGTCGAAGCTGCACAAGAGATGAGCAATGAGGCCGCACGGAGCTATTGACATTGCTATGCCGCATACTGATCAACCTGACAGTTTTTAGTGCTATTTGCCGCCATAGGTGCAGGTAAGTAAGCCATTCTAAGGAGCATTTGAATGATCCTGCAGTTCCAGCAAATCGCTATAGCGCGCCTTCCTCCGTGGTCGTTGGACTCAGATAGCGGAGCGTTTTCTTTCCTCTTCATTTTGAGAGATGTGTGGACTAAATGTAACAGCGAAGTCACGTTGAACGTTAAAGAACTGGGAGATCTGAGGATATGGCCTTTGCTCCTCGTTGACGATTTGGTCATTCTGGGGCCCTCTCAGACTGAAATTCAGAGCGCACTCGATAGGTTTGTGACCGTCTGTGTTGAACCCATTAAACGTGAACAAATCCGAAGTAATGGCGGTCTTTAGAGCGCCACATTGTCAACAAATGGGAGAAGGAGTTTTCCTGTAGGACTGGACTAGCTGCGGACCAGCTTTAGATCATTTCGTTATCAGGAGGACCGATGTCAAAGCTGAGTATTCGGTCATGCAATCGGTGTTTGTTCCAACTCTATGGTGGTGACCGAACTAAAAAAGCTGCCGAAAATAAATTTCTTCGTTGCATTGCTGGTGCGACTCGCATAGATCGTATAAGGAGCAGCAGAACCATGAGATATTCTATGTCTTCGGAGGTAGCTTTGTATGCCTGAACTATTCTGCTTCCCTTCTCGATGTGTTTTTTGTTAATGATAGAAGAAAAGCCCTGCTCTATAGTCAACTCACGCCACGCCGTCGGGCTTCTCCAAACATGATCTGATATTCCTCACTTGCGATATCCAGTCAGACGCAGCTAATCATGTTATCGCATATAGAGACTTTAAAAATATTGATTACCAGAGTCTGCGTTCTGCCGTTACCCAAATTCAGTGGCATGATATTTATTTCATGGCATTAGTAAATCAGCAAATATCATTTCTGGAACAAAACATAAAAGCACTATTTGATCAGTATGTTCCAATGCGACATAGGGCCCCTACTTTCAGATCTCCCCCTTGGTTTAATCGATACTTATTAGGTCTGATCCATAATCGTGATACTGCGTACGCTCGTTGGAAACGATACAAACTCCCTGTGCTCTACGACACATATCAGTCACTTCGCAATTAAGTTGTCCTTCGTGTAACGGCTGCAAAGCGGCATCACTACGAACATTTCCTCAACCCTGAAACCCAGCCCGGGAAAGTTCTTTGGCAAAAACTGAGTAAACTAGGCAACGGAAAACACCGTTCAGGTGCAAATGATGATGTAGACTGTAACGTTCCCAATTCGGAGTTCGTTTCGGTCTCTGTGCCGTCAACTCCGTATCAAGACTCCGCACAGTTAACAAATCTGCATAGCGACGATGACAATACAGAATTCAGCTTTAATCGCCTAACGGATTAAAATGTAGTCGAGGCCGTGATATCGGTTAAATCTGACGCGAAAGGTTTGGATGAAATAAATCCTAAAATCTTAAAACTCCTGCTTCCTTTTACTCTCAAGCATACATAACACATATTTTTAATCACATATTTACCACTTGTGAATACCCCCTTTCGTGGAAAAAGGTTAAGATATTAACGATACCTAAGTCGCAAAGCCGGACTAACACTGAATATAGGTCAATCGCAATCTTACCATTTTTATCCAAAGTATTCGAGAAAACCACGCACAAGCAGATCCAAGCCCATCTCAGCGCCAACATCCTTCTGACTTCCGCTCAGTCCGGATTTCGCGCGAAGAGGAGTTGCAAAACTGCATTCTTACTTGTTGTCGATGACATCCGCAATGGCCTGGATACTAACTGTCCCACGTTCCTGACGTTGTTGGACTTCCCGAAAGCATTTGACACGGTGGACCACAATCTCCTTTATAAGAAGTTGCGGTATGAATTTAGATTTTCGTCTCTGGCAGTCAAAGTCTTGCACTCATACCTCACAGATCGGCAGCAATGTGTGGCAGTGGGAAGACAAATGTCTTCGTTTCTTAGAGTTCCCGCGGGAGTTCCACAGGGTTCGATTCTAGGGCCCATATTATTTTCACTTTATGTGAACGAACTCCCACAGCTTCTTAAACATTGTACCGTCCATATGTTTGCTGAAGATGTCCAATTATACTTGTGCAGCCCGCTGGATATGGTTAGTAGTTAGACGGATTCTGTAACAGTTCTTTCGGGGCTCGTACCAAAATTCCGAATACGACGGATTCTGTGATAAACCCGACTAAGTTCAGAACGTTAATCCTCTTAAATGTTGTTATACAGACCCAACAGCCAGAGTATTTGTAAAGCAGATTAAATTTCCCCAGTTCACAAAGAACAGCCATCATGATTCGGCCCAGATTCTATTGCTTGCAATCTGAGCGCTCATTCTTCGTCCATCTATCTAATGTTAATTTGCTTTCGAACTCTAAATTTGTATAGCCTTCACTAACTATAAGATGTAATCTTACCGTGAACTCATTCTTTAAATAAATATTATATTATATACTAGCTGTTCCCGCAACTTCGTACGCGACGTGAGACTGTGTAATTTTCAATAAAAGAGATTTGACCGCTTTCTCAACGGCATACCTAATTGCTTAAAATCAACAGTCGGTGAACATATTCAATGTGAAACAATGAATCAAACAAATCTATTTACCTAAAACACCAATTTAAGAAAATTAAAGTCAACAGCGAAAGTACTAAAGTTTCACATCCTTACTGTAGGTATCAACGTAGGTACTGCAACAGCCATTAAAACAAAAACCATGAACTCAATTTCTATAGACACCACCTCCACCATACGTCCATCACCACACCACACGTCATCAGCCATCTGCGCATTTCCTCAGAAACACATTGTTGCTGGTTTTTTTCATATGAACGTGCGATGTGCGATGAGCGCCACCAAACAACCCCAAAGCAGAACAACGATCAAGAACCGCGGCTGCTGATAATGTTCGATTTGAGAAAATAAATTTATTTGTTTCGTGTTGGATTTTAGGTTGTAGCTCAGCTTCTAGAGGACATAGAAAGCTGATTGATGGATTCAAATAACTATAAAAGTGTTGGCTCTCCTAAGTATTTTGTTCTGTTTGCATTGATTAAGAATTATTTGAGTAATGGCGAGTTAACGGCAGTAAAGTCGGAAAAATAACACATTTTGGTCAAAAACGCTCCAAAAAATAGGCATGACAATGGAAGGAAAAAGCCTATGTGTTGCATAAAATCTTAAGGAATATTTCAAAAAAAGTTTCATCGAAATCTGTGCAGTAGTTTTCACGCCATTAGGTAACAGAAAAATTGCCTACAGTTTTATTATAAGTATAGATTGTTATGCCTTTGGTTATGTTAAAACAAGTCTTCAACTCAGATTCCGAGGTGTGTTATAGGGGATCATGACGTAATCTCGAATGACAAAATCTCGAATGCTAAAAATCTCGAATTTTTTTTTTTTAAATCTCGAATGCAAAAATTTCGAATGTACAAAAATCTCGAATGTACAAAAATCTCGAAAGACTATATCTCGAAAAAATCTCGAAAATAAAAAGTGAATTCGAGATTTTTTTTGCTTCTAGTTTAAGAGCTAAAATTCGTATAAAACATAAAATTGTATGTTCTGTTTATTAAATAATTTATTCATCTTTGAAAAACAATCACAAAATATCAAAATTTAACAAAACAAAACTAACAGATAATTCATTATAACAAATTAGTAATTTCAAAATCGATTATATACATAAATACAACTAACTATACAAAGTAAAAAATATCAAAACAATACAAAAAAAACTCATAAAAAAAAATCACTAAATAAAATAAAAATAACAGCTGATAACTAGCGCCCATCATGGACAATGTAGGTACTGGACGTGGTTGATTGTTGTTGAGAGAATAGGCGTTTTTTATTTTCCTCAGATGATATACGTATAGAGATTATTGATTTTCATGCATTACAACAACTATGGCTTCATTTACAATTGTTGTGTTGCATGTAAACCAATGATCTATATAGATTACCTGGGAAAAATAAAAAAACAAGACACCTAATAATTGTAGCAATCTCGAATTTATATTTATTCGAGATTTTTTTTTTTTTCGAGATTTTTGTTATTCGAGATTTTTGTTTCTAGATTTTTGCTTTCGAGATTTTAGTTTTCGATATTTTTTTTTTTTGAGATATGGTAGGTAACCCGTGTTATAGAGGCTGAGCCATCTGGCAGGACATAATCAAGTCCGAAATCTCTCCATCATTGCTTTTATTATAATTTGCGAGTCGATGGCGAAGATTGAGAGCTGTGGAGGGTGTACTTAAGCATTCTTAATTCACTTTTAATGAATACGAGGGACACTGAATACGAATGAATGGAGTGTTAAATTCCTCTTCCGTCACTCAGGAAATGAAGCAACACTTCGATTCGTCGGTAGTTGTACAAGCAATAATCCCCTGTCGCAGAAGAACAGCAATAAGTACCCAACGCAGGTTTATATCCCGAGAGAACTTAGTATGATCCTTGCTTAGTAATTTCATTAGAGATCTCATCCAAGTTAACCGGTGACGCAGACCCAGAACGGGTTAGAGGATTGATAAATAAACAGAAATAATAAAATTCGAGCAAAAAGAAAAAAGAAAAAATTATAACAACATCCTGGTTATATTTTGTATCCTAATATACAAACGATTCGTCTAGTGAAGGTGGAGTCGGTGCTTTTGTTCGAGATTTGTATTATCCTTGTAATATTGTTTGTTGTAGTTTGGCGAGTGTTGGCTTAATTAAAATCTCGTATTGGAATGTAGTAGATTCGGTTTAGAACCGTTACAGTTTTTACTTTGAACCAATCTCTGAGCTCGAAGTATTGAAAAGTATATATTCTTTGGATTATCTAAGAATTTAGTTTAAGCCTTGACACAACCTTTTAATCGGATAGTTCTCCATGGAAGTTTTCCCGCAGAGCTCAAACATGCGATTGAATTATGCCCAATTCACAACGCGCATGCGTTGACAGATTAGATATGTAGAAACAAAGCGTTCATATATGCTGCTACACAAATATTGTAAAGTTCAACGCGACGCCTGAGTGGACCTACTTTCTGCTATATCGGGCTATTGACATCTTTAGAATTTCGAATTGCTCGATTTGGAGTCATAGAGTGTACCGTTCATAGTTGTATAGGCATAGATCCACCAGTGTTTATCAAACACAAGTTTTAAGGAGGTATAAGTTGTTTTTTCAATGCAAATTAAAGAATTCAGTGTGTGGAAAGTAGGAATACCATTTTTTTTGTGGAGCAACTACCATTTTCTATAGATTTTTTTGAAAAACAAATATTAATCATTATTAAGGTTGTTTTTTGTTTTGTTATCTAATATATAAAAATCTCGTGTCACAGTTTTAGTGTTTGTACTCCTCCGAAACGGGTCGACCGATTTTGATGAAATTGTATGTGTATATTCGGTAGGTCTGAAAATAGGTTTATAACTTATATAATTTTGTACCCCTGCTCTAAGTGTTAAGGGTGGTTCACCCCAAACAAAAATTTAAATTCTTGGACAAATTCAATATACAATTCATTTTGATTTTACTTTGATTTAAAGTTGTATTGTATTGTTTCATATGAAATACTAAATACTTAGTATATTCTGTTCTTATTTACATACAAAAACCTTACCTTTGTTAAAACAAAATTGTGTATATTGTATGTCTGGGAATATTGAAAAATAAAATAATAATTGCATATATAAATAGTCGAAAGGAAATAGTTAAGAACCACTTTCACTGCGTTAGCCAGAACATATTTGCTTGATTTTTGTTGGAAGATAGTGCAGAGATGCACTGCTGTCTGCAATTAGTTTTCCAATTTGTTGTGTTTAAGCCAGGTCAAAATAATGGTAGGATCTACCACTGGCCGAACTCTAGTAATAAAAATAATAAACAGGCATGTTAGATAGAGAAAGCATCCCCCAGTTCAGATCTGCGCACGTGAATCTCGACTGGTCTCTCCAAGCTTATCAGCAAGAAGGAAGACAGACTTATAAGTCTTAAACTCTAAGCGAGCGAATACCCTTTTAGAGTTTCGCTTTTTTCACAGCAACCATAACTACGTAGGTAGGCGGACAGGTTTCTTTATCTTTCTCAAACCAAGTGACAGCACTGCTAACCCTAAAAATAAAATCGGCTTTCCTTCTTCCTTATTTTTTGTTACTAGGCTGAAGGCCTCAAAATGCTTAATATGACACGATTCGCCCATGCACACACAAAATGTCCATACAACCGTTAGCCCACCCATCAACCCAATGCAAAAGTTATGGTTTCATCTGAATTTTCGGCTGGTCTCTGGTCCCTTTCATAAGCCCAAACCCACGCCAATATACGACTACAAAAAAAAAAAGACGATGGTATGCTTCCCATCCCAGATCGTCCTGCAAAATGGCTATTTCCATATCGAGCACATACCAAATAGCTGCGAGCGATTTTTCGCAAGCGAACCAACTGAAGTACTTTTAATTGCTTCGAGTTTTCCGGCTCATCCCTAACCGTAGAACAAGATCAAAGACACGCCATGTGGATAAAATTAAATTTCTTTCCGGTATTTGTTTTAGCCTAAGCCGCAGCAATCATTTAAAATCCTCGCAAAAATCCACACACACACACAAATGTATATTCTTTCAATTAAACTGAGAAATTATGAAATGTCCCGCTGCAGATAGACAGAGCTTCTATAATTGGTGAGATTTTTTCATGCGAAAAGGATTTGGTGAACACAAAAAGAAAAGCACATTCCTCTGATCCACGAGCATTCATGAAATGGCTATGCCAGCCATCCTGGGATTCAGAGGCTAAAAGCGTACATCCGATGTGCCAGTCAAGGGTAAACGGACGTTTTCCCATTTACCGCCCTGTCCACCCATCGAATTCGCATTTTAGACGGGCATAGGTATAGGTTTGAATAAACCGGCGGATCTAGGGTTTAATTGAAAATGCTTGTCGATTAAATAATTCTTTTTTTAAGCGAGTTTTTGTGTTAGCTTGACTTTTTTTTCCCCCTTTGCTTGTCAAAATATGTCGGCTGAGGAATGAGGGCCTGTTTTTAGAATATCGACGGGTTTGTGTGAATGCAGCAGGCTGTGTTTCGTTTCGATGCACTTTTGCAGTAAAAACACAAATGTCTGGGTATATGTTGTCAACTGGACATTTTATTTTTTCTACAGGTGAACGAAATTCAAACGATATATACCTATGATGGGAAATTAAATAGGAAAGGTAGTTGGAGGCCTCCTTTTTGACTCATAGCAAACATGAACAATGATGATGTAGGCCTCGGCACAGCACATTCAGCTAGGGACGGATTCCGTATAACAATAATCGCCTGGATATAGTTTTTGAGATTTTGAGGACCATTATAAGATGTATTCTAGTCGAATTTAATTGACTATCGTCAGCTTTCAATACAAAAACGGAAAATTAATTGGACTAAGCTCTCAGACTTGCATCGTTATGACGATAGTCGCCTGAAAACTTTCGGAATGAGTTCCCTGGATATCTATGAATACGATAGGCACCTAGCTCCTTCTAGAAAAGATTGTACGTACGTAGGTGGATTCACAAAGACACAAGAGACACAAAGAAGAAACTTGACTGAATGTCGAATACTGTAAAAGTATAAAGCTTTAACCAATTTTAAGGGACCAGTATTTTGGGTGGGCAGTGTAAGCCGTCGTTTATAGGTTGAATGTGACAGAGGTGGGAACCAAAGTTTTCGTCAGTTTCGGAGCTACTGCGACAAGTTAGGATACTGATGTTCATCTCCCTTGGTGCGCCCTCTCCCCTCTACCATTGTAAAATTCCGCACAAAATCTTTCTGTAATGCTTTCAAAACGCAATATCCGTCTCAATAATTTCAAAGTTCAAGGAAAAAGCTGCCATAAATGTCAAGATAAATCTGGTGTTTTGAGTAACTTTGTTTATATGTAGAGGCTGCGGAGACGAGAAGGTCGACGAGGACACATCTCACCTCCTCTGTCATTGCCCGAGTCTATGTCACATGAGGAACACAACACTTATTAGTTATTACTTCCATGACTTACAAGAACTTTCTGGTGTCTCACTGTCTGATCTTTGTAGGTTTTTAAGAACATCGGGATGGCTAGACAGCGTCTATTAACCACAAAGGAGAGGGAATGAAGAACACCGATGCACCACCAACGGTCAACCATAACAAGGGCATCAAAATGGGTCCATAAGGACCTATGGACCCGTTTACCTAACAACTTTTTTATATGGGAGGTGCCACGCCCCTTTACAGGAAAATCTTATTCTTCTTCATTTCTTGGAAGTAACTTTGTATTTTGTAGTCTGTATATTCTACAAAGCCGAGATGCATCCAAGTTACACAACAGATTTACAGGGTAGCCTATTTTTAATTTGAGCCAGGCCTGGCTGTTCGACACTCCTTGAGGAAGTCTATCAAATAACTATCTGCTGTTTGCATATTACAGTGTCAACCGATTTGCCAGTCTTTCCGCTTCAGTCGGATGGTGTTTCTAAATGAAACTGTCGGTCTCTCCCTTGAACGGACGACTTGACTTCTAAAGGCTACTTGTCAGCCTTGTTCACGTTTTAAAAACTCGTACATCGTACATCGCTTATATACTTAAACTCCAGGTAAAATCAAGAGGTATCGCAGGTATAGCAGGCCAGAGCCCTCTTTACATACTTACTTACTTACTTAAGGTGGCGCTACAATTCGGGGTGGACCTGGGCCTCAACCAATACGCCTCTCCAGTTAGCGCGATCTTTGGCTAACTGCCTCCAGTTGCGCACTCCAAGTTGGTTGAGGTCCACTTCCACTTGCGCGCGCCACCTAAGGCGAGGTCTTCCTCTACTGCGTTGTTCCTCCGGGTTGGAATCGAAGACTCTCCGGGCCGGAGCGTTGGTGTCCATTCGCTCTACATGTCCTAACCATCTTAGACGACTAATGCGTACTTTTCTGACCAGGTCGCTGTCGCTGTACAGCTCGTAGAGTTCGCTGTTAAATCTTCTCCTTCAAATCCCGTCAACGCAAACGGGACCAAAAATCACTCGAAGAATTTTGCGTTCGAAGCGACCAAGAAGATCCTCATCCGTTTTTGCTAGGGTCCATGCTTCTGCGTCATAGAGCAGGACAGGGATGATGAGAGTCTTATATAGAATCTCCTTAGTGTTTCTTGACAAGGCCTTACTAATCAATTGCCGTCTTAGGCCAAAGAAACAGCGGTTGGCAAGTGTGATTCTTCGCTTGATTTCTGAGGTGATGTCATTTTCAGAGTTAATAGCGGATCCGAGGTAGACAAAGTCCCTAACTACCTCAAAGTTATAGCTGTCTATCATGACGTTCTGTCCGATTCGTCGATGTTGTGTGTCCCGAAGAAGGGAGCGACATCCCTCAGCTTTCGATTTTGCGCGATTATGAAGCCTTTATAAAGGGTTTTCGATATTGCGAGGCTTTGGCGAACTTGCTGTTTTGGTGGCGTCTGTCTATATTATTCAGTCACTGACGCAAAATCACCCTGTTAGACGATTGAGCATAACGTCCAAAATGTTCGTGAGTGTAAACATTGAGCCCATTCTTCGGCAGGCGCAGAGGTCCTTCACAGTCGACTCTCCAACGTATGGTGGCCAAATTTGAGACAACCGGTTTCTGTAAACAATCAGCCAACACCCGTGCGAACCCGTTTACGAACGGTCCAATGCTTCGTTTTAATTTCCTTGGTTATGTTATTTGTGCCGGAAATCGATTGGAAATGTTACTTACCTATTTAAAATTGATTAAAAACTAATTTGGAATTTTCAAAAGCTATAGACAACCAACGCCAACTATATTATTACAATTAAATTTAATGTTGTTGATACAAAATTCTATCTAACTTGTCGTAAATGTCTCCCAGCGCCACCTATCGGGTCCAAATTTTGGCAAAAACTTTTTTGAAGTGATAACTTCTTTAGGCGCGTTGGGCACTATTTGGATGGGCAAAAATTAGCAAACTCGCGACACCGACACCGACACCGACACCGACACCGATACCGACACCGACTCCGACACCGACACCGACACCGACACCGACACCGACTCCGACACCGACACCGACACCGACACCGACTCCGACACCGACACCGACTCCGACACCGACACCGACTCCGACACCGACACCGACACCGACACCGACACCGACACCGACACCGACACCGATTGCATACTTTTAGTTGTAAACTTTTGTACTATGGCTTACTTTTACGGGTAGGTAATTTATAGCTTAATCTACGATGATTTTTATTTGAATACGTTACTATGGTAATTTATGGTAGCGACAAATTGATTGTAACCAAAATTATTTCAATTACCTGTTTTGTATGGGAATTCATAACTTAATTTTACCAGGCTTAATTCCGACATATCGACGATTTTGGGTTTGTGCACATTTACGGCACAGTAGCTTGTGTTATAATTACCGAAACAAGAAATAGAAAACTGTGGTAAACTTGCCACCCTAAGAGTAGGTATACTATATAAATAATTGTAATATTCGTGTCGCCTTAGTGTATACTGTAAAATATGATTAGTAATTTTTGTGTAAAATAATGAATATAAAACTACAATTGATGCCGTACCACGAGATCTAGAGCATTATCAATGGCGATGCGGCAAGACAGAAAAATATTGTTGTCTTTTCTCGTTCTTTTTCTTTTAAAAGTAAAATTTGTATTTTTCGGAAAGAAATTCATATTCAACTAAGCTTCAGTATAATTATTATTAATTTATTCGTTCTGTGCTAGTTTCGGTAGAATACAAGTAGATACAATCGGATTGTGGTAGCTGAAGTAAGATAATATGTACATTCGAGACTGTAATCTATCTAGATTACGCTGGAAGACAGCATCGATGAAAATTACTTATATATGCTAAAGATAATTCTGCATTACTTCAAGATAAAGTTGGGAAGAGATTTGATGATATTCCAATCATTTTGAGTGGGGATTTCAACATCAACTTTGCAGATGATAAAAACTACCATTAATTGAATTTTTAAATAGCAAATTTGATTTAACGATGAGCAATGATCGCAACCTTAGCACGACTAGACATAAAACTACAATTGATGCCATCTTCACAAGATATTTAAATAGATTCGAATCAAAATTGTTTGTTTCCTATTTTAGTTACCTACCATAAACCTATAGTATCCGTTTTCAAATATAATGATAATAATGATGATGATGATGGAAGAGTTTGAAGTTGTTGATGAAATTTCATAAGTGTCATTGGTATTCATTTCAAAGAATACCCATTAATTTTTAAATTTAATATTTCATGTATCTGTAAATTTATACATTTTAAGCAATAGATTGCAATTTTGTATGTAAAATAATATGTATTATTTTTGATGTAAAATACCGCATTAAATGAAAATGAAAAATGTAACATAATTTTTGTAGTAGTAGTAGTTTATAATAATGAATAAAAAAACACTTTATTTAAAAGTACTTCCTACACAATAATATATTTTCTGACGATTCGAAAAATACACACGTAATTGTTCAAGTTATCACTTCTGTCGGCACTCCCGGAGTGCCTTTTTTTTTTAGTGTTATATGGTCTTAATTTGAGCCAAATCGGTCCATAAATAAGAATTTTCAAAAAAGCGACCCCAGCGCCCCCTATAGTGTCTAAAATAAACATAAACCATACGGAGCATCACACAAACATATGGTGTGAATATAAGGGGGATAGCTTCAGTGGTTCAGCCGTGATACATACGCACGAGCGTTTTTATATATTACAAGATTTATAAATTTTGACGGTAATTCTTAATAGAGCCCGTGGCGAATTGCGGAACTGGAGTCATACCTGGCAATGGCACATTTTCTGTTGAACTCGGCTTCGGCAATGTCATTGGCTTACTGTTGCCAAGTAGCTAACAAAGTCCCGCATTTACTCTCAAAAATTTGGGTGGCAAGATATAACTACCAAAAGAAAATTATAGTGTATAAATGAATATTATCTGACACTCGGGGTCCCGTGAGGATGGAGTCCTAGGCACGGTCCCCGTATACCCTTATGGTAAATACCGTAGTGGATATATCTAAAAATTCAATTTACATCAGATCGAAGCATCTTGTTCTTAAATGCACAACAATTATACGTACCTTAGGCAGATTTGTTATCCATATAGAAAATTTTCCAAAAAGTTTATATCTGCATAAATATAGATTATTTAGAGCCTTGATGTGACCTTAGAGGAGTTTATCGGATAAATTAAATTACAGGCTCGCAGATACTGTTTGTGGGGCAACATCGCAAAAAGATTGGTACTCTGCTCCGCTTGTCAACTTGTCCTTAAAAGAAGAGACATGGGAACTCGTCCACATGAATTTGACAAGATAAGATCATTCCCGAAAGCTATGTGGTTAATCGAGGTCGACTCCGAAGGCAAAGGTATATACATTAACTTTCAGTCTTGCATTCAGGGATTGCGTTCAATTTTGGCCTACCCAAAACTATCGTGTCGGACAATATACCACCTAGTTTCTGTCGGAAGAGTACAAAGCGACATATTACGGCGGGATCTTTAGGAGAAATAATCTTAAGATCCCTTTTCTCCAAATGACGTATGATCATTAGGTTGGGTTAGGTTTGAAGGGAAGTGCACAGGCATTAGGTACTCTGTTTCCGAGGGACCTTTTGACACATTCTGATCGACGACCCTTAAAAATGATATGTTTGTCAGCGATTTTATTTTATCAAGCTTTGCATTTCAACAAATGAAGCCGGAAGAAGTCTCTGGGTCATGAAAAAGCGTTACCTGGTAAACTAAAGTTTTCCAAAGGTCAACCGATGATTGTTCGACAAACAAGGCAGTGCCAGAAATTTGACGTATCCTTTCGGGAAATAATCTATATAATAAGATTAAATTAAATTGTTGAGTGTCGATCGCCCTTGAGTCCAGCATATTTCGTACTTGACAAATTTATCCCCCGCCTTTAAAAAAAGACTGGAAAAGTGCCACCAGATTTATAGATAAACACCTTTGCTCTCTTCGATTTGCAGAAAATCCTTTAGAACGTTGGTTGAAATGAACAAATACCTTCGAAATGGCAGGCCCTAGGTATTTATCTCAATCGTGAATCGCATTCAGCCACTCTGCAACCTCTTCGAGTTCATAATGTGTTCAAAAACATAGATTAGAAGGGAAAAAAAAAAAAAAAAAAAAAACATAAAAGTCCGTCGGGGGAAATCGTTGCCATGTGTGTGTACTTAAATCCGACCGAAACCACTTCCAAAACCAAAAATGGCATTTAATTGTTATCTTTCGTGACTGTCATTTTGGAAACAACTTTTGTTGGTCTGCAGAAAGTTTCTTACCCCCTCTCAGCTGGCAAACACCCATGCTCACATTTACCACTTTCAGGGTGTAATTGGAATATTTAACGAGGAGACGGAAACTTTTTCCACACCACCGAACGACAGCTATGTGTCCAGCCAGACAATCATTCTGTTGCAGACTTTCGCCCACGCAACGTATACACAGTCACAACACGTTTTCCCTGTAACGCAGACAGAATATCTCACATATCAGTCCTTGGTGTGGTGCCGGGACAAGGCATGCACGCAAGCATGCTCCCAACAAAAAAACAAGCAAAATTCAAGGAGCAGAAAGTGTCGCCTCATCTTTGTATTAATTACGTGTTCGTTTAATTAACAATTTGACTTGGCCACAACTGCATAATATACATGGATGTATGTATCCTCGGGCATCGTCGTTCGTCCCCCGGCCGCCGATGAGAGAGACACGCTCATAAATCCTATAACGAGCTACAAATGTAATAATATACCTAACACGAGTGTAGAACTACGTCCTCTTTCGTTCGTTTGGTCCAACCGGAGGAGTGTGCAGGAAGGTCCTGTGTACAGACTTGACCTCCGCCCACTTTTACTGACTCGACACATGACCATGCGGATATTTAATATTACGACAGTGAGACTCTTTAATGACCAAAACTGAAGGGAGGGGACTGTGTGTGTGTGTGTGTGTTTACCTATACCCATTGGACCGTGCCGTGCATGCAACAACAACACCACCAACAAAGCCAACAGCTGCAGGTATTAACGGTAACATGAGCTGTCATATTAGTGACTTTATATAACAGCATGCCCAGCAGTTAATCTGTTTCCTTTGCTCCTACACAGACAGGATATGGCTTTAATAAGGATAATCGTATCATCGCGTGGCTTTAAGCTATAAAAACAAAGCCCTGAGGTGTGGCTGCAGCAGCAGCCACCTATAGAGGATTGCAGTTCAAATTTTCGTGTCCACCCCTATCTTCATGGTACATAGCCGCATAGGGGGTGTGAATTGAAATACATATGCGAGAGAATTGTCAAAGCAACTTTGTCACCCTAAATTCAGCGTATCGCGTTTCTTGCTTCCTTTTCCTCACACGATGCGCCTTTGAGGGCGATGAAAAGGTGCGCTCAGGTAAGGTTATCATTTTATTTAATTAACCAGCACTAAGAAGAGTGAAAACACGTGCACCTCCAGGTTGGTTGGTTCGCTCATCAATTTATAATGTGCGCACATTATCGTTGAATTAGGTTAGGTTAGGTTAGGTTGGGTGGGGTTGTGAGATCGTCACAAAAGACCAGGCACCAAAGCGGGCCCATCGCCATCCCCAGGGAACCATTACGGTCAAAAAACCTAAACCAATTCGCCCAAACAATCAATTTCCCTACAGAATTTGGTTATGGTCCCAGTATTATTTGAGGAACCAACCTCCTCTAAGTTATTAAAGAAGAACCTGCCTAGGTGCTTCCTTCTACTCCGAGCAACTGCCTGGCACTCGCATAGAAGGTGGGAGATGTCCTCCGTAGCTTGTAGGTCCTCACAGTACCTACATGTATCCGTATTAGCTAAGCCTAGTCTCATGGCATGCTTCCTTAAAAGGCAGTGTCCAGAGAGTATTCCTACCGTTAATCTTAACTTTGTTCTACTGAGATTGATTAATTCTTCAGATTTCTTCCGATTTGAAGCGGGCCACAGTGCCTTTGAGACCCTGTGCCCCTCTAGCTGTGACCATCTTGTAGCTGCTTTATTGGTAATTTCCTCAACGATAACCCTTCTAGCAACGGCCATAGGTGGTCTGATGCCCTCAATCATTGTATTTACTGGGAGTTCCGCTCCTTCCTTAGCCAAAACGTCGGCCCTTTCGTTGCCCTCAATATCACAATGCCCAGGTACCCAACATAATCTAACACGGTTCTGCGAACATAATGCCTTAAGCATTGCGCGGCAATTCCTGACTAGTTCAGATTTAATGGTATGTGACTCTAGCGCTTTAAGCGCAGCCTGACTATCAATGTAGATGGCGATATTCTTATTGGATATCGATCTCATCTCAAGTACCTCCGCAGCTTTGAGTACTGCCAGAATCTCTGCCTGGAACACACTGCATGTGTCCGGTAGTCTCAGGGCCATATGTAGGTCCAACTCGTTGGAGTATATACCTGATCCCGTGCCCTCACTGGTTTTAGATCCGTCAGTATATACTGAGATCTCATTTCCCCTCGAAACTAAGTTCCTATGCCACTCCTGTCGGTCAGGGTACGACACATCGAACGGTGTGTCAAAATCAAGTGTACCGAGACTTTCATCAGCTTTTCCCGGGATTTCGGAGAATGCTTCCTTTAAGATAGTACTGTGTCCTATCCTACTGTTTTTAAAAAGCCCTGCATTAGTGAGCCGTAGCGCACTATTACCTGCTATTGATTGTAATTGTAAATCCAGTGGTAAAAGATGCATAAACGCTTCCAGTGCAGCCGTTGGTGTGGTACGTAAAGCACCCGTGACGGCGATGCAGGCTGTTCTTTGTACCCTGGTTAACATATCCCGTACATACTTCTTGTTCGCGGCTTTCCACCAGACAAGAGCCCCATATGTAATTATGGGCCTTACTACCATTATGTATAGCCAACGCAACATTGAAGGTCTCATGCCCCATTTCTTACCTGCTGTTCTCTTACAGATGAAGAGAGCATTGTGAGCCTTGCGGACTCTTTCCTGGACGTTTAGTTTCCAATTTAGTTTCCTATCTAATATCGTACCAAGATATTTTGCGCTTTCTGAAAGGGCAAGTTCCACTCCAGCAAGCCTGGGCAGCTTGAAGGATGGTATCTTGTATTTTGTACTAAATAGCACTAGTTCTGTTTTCTCCGGGTTGACTCTTAGTCCACACCCTTCGGCCCATATTCTGAGCCTATTGAGGGCTGTTTCCATAAGTTCACTAATCGTGTTTAGGAATTTTCCTTGAACAATGATAACTACGTCATCCGCGTAAGCGATGACCTTGAATCCTGCACTGTTTAGTTCCTTAAGTATCTTATCTATGACCAACACCCAGAGGAGGGGGGAGATGACCCCTCCTTGGGGGGTACCTCTAGTAACAGATTTTCTTATAGAACTGTTGCCGAGAGTGGAATTAATATTTCTCGTCGAGAGCATTTCGCATATCCAACTTGTAACGCGTTGTTCGACGTATATATTTTACAAGGCGCTCTTGATTGCATCTCTCCTGACGTTATTAAAAGCTCCCTCAATATCCAAAAAGGCAACTGCAAATTCTTTCTGGTGAAGGCTGCCCTCTATTTTGCCTACTACTTCGTGTAGAGCCGTCTCTACTGATTTACCTTTTAAATATGCATGCTGAGCATTACATAAGTTTCCGTTGCAACACTTACTTCTTATATAAATGTCAATAAGCCTTTCAAGTGTCTTTAGGAGAAATGACGAAAGACTGATCGGTCTGAAGTCTTTCGCTGAAGTGTGGCTTGGTTTACCCGCTTTGGGGATAAATACCACTCGTACTTCTCTCCATGCCCTAGGTACATAGCCTAATCGCAGGCAGTGTATAAAAATATTTCCTATCATGTTCATAACTGTGCCTGGAGCCCGTTGAAGCATAGCCGGCAGAATGCCATCAGGGCCAGGTGCTTTGAACGGAGCGAAGGACTTGATAGCCCAACGCAGTTTCTTCCCAGTAATGATATTATTAACCCTCTCATCTCTTCGTGCGCCAATGTTAGGTCCATAAGGTACCGAAGCCATTGGTGCACTGCTTCCTGGAAAATGGGCTTCAACTAGTGCTTCCAGAACCTCCTCGCTGCTTTCAGCCCACGAACCGTCCGATTTCTTAATGAAGCTAGGGACTGCCGCGTCTTTGGCTAGCATTTTACGGAGTCTGGAAGCCTCGCTAGTATCTGCGATCGCTTCACAGAAGAGCTTCCAGGATTTCCTCTTAGATTGCCTGATCAAGTATTTAAACTCTTTCTTGCTCTCTATGTACAGATCCCATGTAATGTCGTCCCCTACAACCTTAGCCCTATTATAGAAGTGTCTAACTTGCCTCCTTTTGGAGTTTAACTCCTTATTCCACCACTGAGGCTGGGACCTCTTGGTTGGTTTCCTGAGCGGGCAAACTTTTTCGTAAGCCATATTCATTATCCTGCCTAAGTTATCAACTGCCTTGTCTAAGTCTGATGAAGTGTCAATGAATGGTACTTCATTTCCTACCTGATGACTGATTATAGATTCATACCTATTTCAGTCAGCCTTCCTGGGGTTCCGATAACTGTTCGTTATCTTGCTGTGGAAGCTTATTTGAAAGCGAATCCACTTATGATCCGATAGGGAAGCCTCTTCTAAGACCCTCCATTTCTCAATTGTGAGAGAGTCAGTGCAGGATGCGAGAGTGATATCTAACACCTCCTGTCTGTTCCGTACCACAAAAGTCGGTTTGTTGCCCTTGTTACATATAATGAGTTTAGTCGATAAGATATAATCAAAAAGACACTCACCTCTTGCGTTAATGTCGCTGCTGCCCCATTGCGAATGATGCGCATTGGCATCACATCCCAAGACGAAGAGCCATTTGTCCCTGCTCGTCAGCTGCCTTAACTTGTCGGGGGGTATTACCGTCGACTCGTAGGGAAGGTAAGCCGATATCAGGCACAATGGTTTCCTTCCCATTTGCTCGCAGGAAACTGCAACCAGATCTCCGTCGCTGAAATTATTCAAAAGAAATGCCCTTATGTTGTTTTTTAATAGGATGCAAGCCCTAATTTTACCTTCATTAGCTTTGAAGTAAAGCGTGTAATCCCTTATGGAGAGACCCTGAATCCGGTTGTTTTTGTTGATCCAGGGCTCTTGTATCAGTATGGCTGAAACGTCATGCTTGATTACGTATTCAATCAAGCACGCCGTCGCAGCCCTACTGTGATGCAAGTTTATTTGCATCGTCTCCATCTTGGGGTTCTGCTACCTCCGCTCCCTTGGTCATGACTCTTATCATGACCTTCCCCATGCTATAACGTACCATCCCCTTGTACTTTTCAAGGGCTGGTAGCGAATCCTTGTTTAGGCTCAGCAGGAAGTGCTGGCCAAATTGCCTTCTGGGCCCTGTTTTTAAGACCTTCCATGTATCGGCCTTAAGCTCCCTATTTTGGATGTGGAGGAGGCCGAGTAGTTTGTCTGGGTATGTGTATGGCAGCGGAACCCAAACCCAGGCCTTGGGCGGAGAGTACTTTGCCAACTCCGCCACGGTTACGCATTTGAGTTGTGCTCCGCTCCATACCTCGCCAACTCCTAGCACAAACTCTCTGAGGAAGCCGACGGAGTCCCTGTTCCCACAAGCTACAACCTTGCGACCGCCTTCCCATCCAGCGCCGTCAAAGAGAAGGTCACCACCCTCTGTGGAAGACATCTTCTTCCACAAAGCGTCCTGAAACTTCTCTTCAACAGCCAGCCACTGTTCCATGGTAAGGCGTCCGCTCGGCTCCTGCTCATTGATGATGGCGACGAGGAGCTCGTCCTTCGAGTCATAAACCGGGCGCACCACGGGCGAAGTACCAGCCTTCACCTTTTTAGCTGCACTCGGCTCAACAACATCGTCGGATCTGCTCCTTTTGCTTAGGAGGTTCGTTCCGGCCCCCCCAGACACGGCCCCCTCTCCATCCTTCTTGCCCTCTTGCCTAGCTGAGGCTAGACCACTAGTGGACGCCTTATCTGCTGCCCTAACTTCGACCGCTGAAGCTGCCGATTTTTTGGCGGCCTCGGCGGCTACTGTTCCCTTGGCCCGTTCGAGTTGTTTCCTATCCCAGGCGCTAAGTGAATTTATGTCGCACCCCCTGAACTGCTCTACTTTGCGCTTCGCACTCTCGACTTTACGTCGGGCATTGCGCATCATTAGCTTGTTCAGCTGGTGTGCGTTTTTGTTCGTCCCTGATTGTGCGACTGCGGGAGATCCAGAAGCAGCAGAGTACCTGCCTACTGCGCCTCCAGTCTCCTTCGTCGATTTTTTGCCCTTAGGGATCGCAATGAGAGTACCAGCCACCTCATTGCTGTCCCTATTAACTAAGGTGAGTGTACCAGCCAACTCACCTTCGCCCTGTTCAGTACTGGTGGGAGAACATGCCGTCCCACCGCATACCTTATCTGCGGAAGTGAGAGTACCAGCCACCTCACTTCCCGCTACGTTAGTGTCAGTGAGTGTGCAATCTGCATCCTCACTGTCACTAGCTAGCAATACCTCCTCTAGTTCCCTCTCCAGGCCGGAGATGGAAGACTGTGGTTCAGATTCGCAAGAATCCTCTCCCAGTTCCATCGCCGGCTTTGTGGAGTCTGTACCCTCCCTTTCTGGAATAATAATTCCTTTTTTTGTATTTTTTAATTTAATTTTATTTAAGTTTTTATTCATATTGTTCCCACGAGTAAAGCCGGATAAAACAAGGTCGACCCAGGCAGCGCCGCTATACCTGGGCAGGGCTAAATACAACAGACCCTCGCCATGGCGTCTGAGGGAGCTCGTACTCGACTGGTTTTACCCCCAGCCTTTCATCCTTGGGCACGGTTTGCTATCTGCTCACGCCACCACTGGAATTAGGTTGGATTTAAAGGTTTACTCCTACCTCAAACTAATGGATCACGACAAACGATTGAGACGTTAGCGTAAATCCTTGGCTGACACTAACCATTTGACCGGTTAGCCATTTTCAGGCGGGCGCCCACGCGAAGGACTGAAGAATGAGGATTTGTGCCCAAGCGTTGAATTAGATGGGTGTGTTTGACGCGTCCTTCTTTAACGCTGAATGGTGAGTAAAGACAGTTTGCTGTTGCATCGATGCAGCTCTTTTATGCGGACTGTGTTGTGGCATCGCATATATAATTAGTCTCTATATACCTATAGTAGTATTAGGTACCTCTACTGGTGTGGAAGTGAGACGGTGTAAAATATTGTCCTCGAGGAAATCGACGATGCACACTTTTGTCCTCGAAGAACCGATCTCACGACAAGTTGGAACAAGTGCATATTTTTTGAGAATATGGCACGCTACTGAGCCACCTCTTGCCAAAGTCGGACAAACATCCTGGAGCATAACTTCCATGGAAAAGTTTCTTAATGCGCAAAATTTTAGGTCCAGAACCCGATTTAGAGGTCTGGAGGACCTAAAGCAACAAAGGAGTTCGAGCAAATTCAGAAGTGGAAAAGTACCAATCTCGCGTACTGCTAAAGTTGGTCCTCAAGGGGTCTTTTGACACTTGATAAATTTTTGTTGCTAGTAACCTGCGGGTGAATTGCCGAGTCAGTCACAAGACGGACTTGAAGAAAGCCGGGACTGTCGAAAGACGGACCTGAAGAAAGCCGGGACTATCGCAAGACGGACCTGAAGAAAGCCGCGACTGTCGAAAGACGGACCTGATGAAAGCCGGGACTGTCGCAATACGGACCTGAAGAAAGCCGGGACTGTCGCAAGACGGACCTGAAGAAAGCCGCGACTGTCGCAAGACAGACCTGAAGAAAGCCGGGACTGTCGCAAGACGGACCTGAAGAAAGCCGGGACTTTCGAAAGACGGACCTGAAGAAAGCCGGGACTGTCGCAAGACGGACCTGAAGAAAGCCGGGACTCTCCCAAGACGGACCTGAAGAAAGCCAGGACTGTCGCAAGACGGACCTGAAGAAAGCCGGGACTGTCGAAAGACGGACCTGAAGAAAGCCGGGACTGTCGAAAGACGGACCTGAAGAAAGCCGGGACTGTCGCAAGACTGACCTGAAGAAAGCCGGGACTGTCGAAAGACGGACCTGAAGAAAGCCGGGACTGTCGCAAAACAGACCTGAAGAATGCCGGGACTGTCGAAAGACGGACCTGATGAAAGCCGGGACTGTCGAAAGACGGACCTGAAGAAACTATGGTCATTAGACCATGACCTGGTACAGCACTTGGAGCCTGGGTACACCCATAGCCCCGATCTCCCTACCGGAACCATCACCAAGGACCGAATCGCTGCAGCTGAATTGTCGACCGTAAATAAACTAACATTAGAATTGGTTGAAGTTTTTAAAATTTGTAAAATTGTAGAATTCGTTGAAAGGAGTGTTTGAGCTATAGAATTATTTGAATTGGAAAATTATAGAATTCTTTGGAAATTGTTTGGATTATCAAAACAGTTGGCATTGTTTGAACTATATTATTTCAATGAAATTGTAAAGCTATAGAATTCTTTGGAAATTGTTTCACTTGGCATTGTTTGAACTACAGAATTGTCTGGATTGAATTGCATTATTGTTTTTTTTTTTTAAATATATATTGTAAATCTAAGAAGACGTAATAAAGAAAACTCTTTTACCTAAAGTTCGTATTTCTTTAGGAAGGACCTTGGCGATCCGGAGAGCTAACCTCAGCCTAGACAAAAAGCACATCATACAGGGTGGCCCAAACACAAGATTTTTTTTAAAAATGCAATAAAATAAACAAAATTAAACTTTTTCCATATAATATGACTTTATTAGTAAGAGCAAACATTCCCATTAATTATGGAACAGAACGTCGTTCAAATGGATGTCTCGACTGGCTTCGAAGTAGGGCATTCTGTCACTCCAATTTTCCAAGACCTTGTTGATGGTTTCGGGCTGTAGCTCACGAATTGCTTGGATGACATTGGCCTTAAGTGCTTGAATCGTTTCCAGATTGTTGGCATAACATCGGTCCGTTAAGGTTTTCCACAAAAAAAAAAAAAAAAAAATCCAAAGAGGTCAAATGGCAGCTCCGATGCGGCCAATTGAAGCGCGACCTGAAGACTGTTCATATCGACAACTTTGGTTCTACAATCAAAAAGTGTAGCCTGCACGTCAATATCTCTGGAGATCTCCGGTAGCTTTAAATGTTCAAACGTTTTAAGCGATCAAGTTCTACTCGGATCTTTACTTGTCGGACACCCATCATGCTGCCGTACCCGACGGATTCTGTTATAAATAGAAGAAATGACTACCCAAAGTTCCAAATCGATTTCATACCGTGTTAACCTCTCTGCAAGCGCCATCAAACGTGCTGCCATTTAGCGACCAGAAACATTTAGAATCTAGTAAGATGGTCGCTGTTGGCTGGTAAATGTAGCCAAAGAAACCAACTTACCATTCAATGCTGCAGAGAGATGCCCGAGAGCTCTACAGAGAGATATATCCACTTCTCAGAGGAGAAAATGCCGTGCAGAGACGGGTGGTCAAATCTGTTTTGGAATACTGCTCCAGACCCAGTGGCGAAGTTGGAAATACTCTACTGACGTTAGAAACAATCTCACCGAAAACCATTGATGTCAAAAAACGATTTAGATACCTTGCCTGTCGTGTAGCATCTTGAACGTCGTAATAGAAAATTGTACGAAACTCACAAGTCAACACCAAAGTCACAATTTGCATACGCAGATAACAATCACGTCATTGGAAGAACTCAGCAAAGCTATGGATGCAGTCGTGAAAGAGGACAAAACCAAACACTTGCTGTTAACATGAAGGGAGAAGGGACACATAACACCAACGATTCGGACGGAACGTATCATAATAAACAGCTAGGCCTTTGATGTTGTTAGCGCCTTTATATGTATGCCTGGCTTCGCTATAAACTCGGCGGGTGACATCAGAAAAGATTCCTATTCCAAATCGTTGTTTGTTGTGCTCTAAAAAGGAAAAAATGTACCAGTTGACCTCAAAACTACTGAACAGTTCGGGATCTTTTTTATCAGATGTTTCCTAAGACTTTAAGCTTCACTTAAGGTACAGTCAAAAACTATTCCAGTTCCTTTTACCAGAAGGAAACTGATGAATTTGGAACCCATTATCTTAAATTGAACCACCGTAAGTTACTCAAATGAAGTAAAATATCTCGGAATCATCCTTGATAAGAAACTGAACTGGAACTTACACATCAAGTCCGCCACAGAGGGTGCCACTAAAGACATGTAGGCCTGTGTGGCAGAACTTGCATTAAATGGTTAAATTTTAAGGGCCGATGTTGAATGTGAACCACGCCTAAACATCAAGTCTTTTTTTCTGCATTTCATTTGACATTTCTCAATTTCAGACTAACTCAATTTGAACCATGGCAAGATACACAATCGAGCAACGCGTTAAAGTTATTCAGGCTTATTATGAAAATGGGCGTTCAAATCAAAATGCATATCGTGCACTTCGTAATTTTTTCGGTCAATTTAATCGTCCAAATGTGCGTACAATCGAAAAAATCGTGCAAAAATTTGAGCAAACCGGGTGTGTAGGAGATGTGAAAACACCAGTTCATGCTCGTACAGCTCGTACTGCAGAAAATATTGCTGCTGTTCGCGATAGTGTGGCTGAAGAGCCGTCCACCTCAACTCGTCGTCGTGCCCAACAATTGCACCTCTCACACTCTTCGTTGATGAACATTATGCATAAAGACTTGCATTTACGCGCCTACAAGGTGCAATTGACTCAAGAACTAAAGCCTCTTGAGCATTTCAAGCGTCGTCAATGGTCAGAATGTTGGCAAGAAATGGCAACAGTGGATGATCAATTTTTGAAGAAAATCATCTTCAGTGATGAGGCACATTTTCACCTCAGTGAATTCGTCAATAAGCGGAATTGCCGCATTTGGGCGAATGAAAATCCAAGAGTGATTGTCGAAAAACCCATGCACCCACAAAGAATGACCGCACCAAACGGTTAATGGGCTGGCGGCATCATCGGTCCGTATTTTTTCCAAAATGAGGCCGGTCAGGTAGTTACTGTGAATGGTGTTCGCTATCGTGAGATTATAACGAACTTTTTATGGCGCGAATTGGGAGATATGGATGTGAACGATATGTGGTTTCAACGGGACGGTGCCACTTGCCACACAGCTAACGAAACAATGGATCTTTTGCGCGACAAATTCAATGGCCGTGTTATCTCACGTGGTGGTGATGTCAATTGGCCGCCAAGATCATGTGATTTGACACCGTTGGACTTCTTTCTTTGGGGTTATTTGAAATAAAAGGTGTACGGCGATAAGCCAGCAACAATTCAAGAGCTAAAGGACGAGATAATTCGGCACATTAACGACATAGAACCTTAATTAGGTATGCCTCAGCGTCATCGAAAATTTGGACCATCGGATGGAGGTGTGCCGCCGAGGTCGCGACGGCCATTTGGCCGATATTTTGTTCCATACATAATTGAAGCATACCAATTTTATCATAATAAAAATAAATAACAATAACTTACTTAATAATTTGTGTTTTATTCAAAATCAACATCGGCCCTTAAAACTTAATCACCCTTTATATCTCCTTAAAACTTGTGTTTGATAAACACTGGTGGATCTATGCCTTTCCAACTATGAACGGTACAATCTATGACTCCAAATATTGAAATGATTAGTTTGAGAAAGACTATTGGTTAATTATTTAGCTGAAAATCGAATATTAGTTATTGTGCGGGAAGTAAATTTTTTTAAAGTTTTATCGAAGTCGAAAATGGGGTTTTCGAGATATGAGCAGTTTTTAAGATTAGCGTTTTTGGTGATTCGAATTGAAAATTAAGGACGCAATCATTTTGAAAACACCAATTTTACTCTTAGTTTGCATTTTGGTCAAAATCGTTATTGCCGTTTTCAGGTAAACTAAAGAAAACTAAATTTAAAAAAAAAAATACTTTTTTCAAAAATAGATTTTACGATAATACAGAGAAAAACTGAGTTTGCCATTAAGTTAGAAATGACCATATTACCTTAGCAATACATTTTTGTAACAATCGTACCTATGGACCGTTTCCGAGATATGTCGAAGTTTCAAAAGCACTGTTAATCGAAATTTTAGCCAAAAGATGGGTATGCAGTCATGGTAGCCTCACCTACTTAAGCTTAAATATCAATTTTGGTTGACATTTTTAGAGCTATTATCGAGCAAATCAAAGTGGTACCTACCTTTTACATTGAGGCTACCTTTCAAAACAAAAACCGCCCCGAACTGTAAGCCCACAAACTCCAAATCCGAAGTTTGAACTTAGTCCGGGCAGCCGTTTAGGCTGTAGGTCTGTGGAAGGACGGACAGACAGACATACGGACACAATTTTGCGACCCACTTTTTTGAGTTCATCTATCATCGTAATGCCAGAATTCATTAACGTCTCGAGTTCGACTACAATATCTTTCTCTTACTACGTAATGGAGAAAGTTAATAAAACTATAGGCTATATGTCGTTCCTTGCCACACCTACTTTTGTGGGGCATGGTACCAAAATGTTTTTTTTTCTGACTGCGGTGCCTTTAACTTGCCAATTTTCGAATTACTCTCAGTACAAGAAATATAAGCTTCTTATGGAAACCAGAACTACCTTAAACATTTTGAACTATCAATCAGCTTTCTGATTCATTTGGAAGCTTACAGTCAAAAATCTTAAATGGCAAAGTGAAATTCATTTCATCAAATCAAAAAAGATCACCTGCGATTGTTCTTGATCGTGACACAGCTTTGTGGTGTTGATTGCATATCGCAGCAACTGTTTGCCGTTTTCTCTATTCAAGGGGAACGAAAAACAGTTTTTCCTTAAGCCGGAGACTGTTACAAGTGATTGCTCAGTGGGAGCCCATTCATCGTTTATCTGTCAAAGTGTTATCCACCCGCTTGAGCATTGTCAGCTTTACTTAGACACACGAAGATTGCGTATACTCATTTCCACCCAACACTCTGTTGCGTATATTCATACGTATCATAGCCGACGAAAAGGCGAGCAGACTCCCCTCTAGGTATGTTTGCAGGAAATGAATCACTCAGCAAGTTAATTCGCTGTAATTACTGCAATAATTGTATAGCAACGTGTAATTAAGGTTTTAAAACAAACCATCCCTCCCAAGTCCCAACAGGGCCACATCCAATGTGTGGGTTGCATTTCACCACCGACGCAGAGGTACATATAGCATTTGGTTATTTATTTTCTCTGGTATTTTTGCGGGGCAATGAAAAGTCGCCCCTTTAACTGTTTAGATAAGAAGTTCCAACAAACGGCAATATACCTACCCCACACCCACATTTATGGAAATTATGTAAGGACTGACTGCCGGGACGAGTACGCCAAAACGACAATCTCTAGCTGTTCGCTGTTCCTCTCGCAATTTATGTTCGTTGAAATGTTTGTGCGGAACAATAGCGCACATACTGACTCACGACAAACATGGCTAAAGGTAAACGGGGGGTTTTCGTCGAAGTCAGGTTGCGGTTGTGCTATTCCCGAGTTTTCGAGTAGTTATTATTATCATCATCATCATCCTTGGGTCCTTATTGTCATCATACTCATTTTAACATTCATAGTCGAAAAGTTTTACTCCCATGAGAGAGCGGAGGTTGGTGCTGGGTGGTTTCGGCTGTTGTCGGCACTCGGCAGTGATTTCGACATCTCGTTGTAATGTTATTGGCCTTCTGGATGCTATATGCCACAGGCAAAATATGTAAAAATAATGTTTGTCAGCAATTATTCTGAATAACACAATTAAATCATTTTTATCAGTTGCAGAAAAGTTTCTGTGAATTTTCGACTGGGAATTCATACATGGACCGGCCCGCCCATATGCGTAGGTTGGGGCTCTTTTTTTGTCGTAATTAGATCTCGGCATATGTTCTGCTGAGGTTGGGGGGTTGTTTTTTGAGTTTGCAGATTTTGGCATGCTAAATAGAGAAAACACATCTCCACAGAGAGGGCGGTTGTAAATGGGGGTGGAGGGGAGGTTGGGGGAAATTAGACTAATACTGTTCACGTTCAGTTATGTAATTGCTGTGTAAGTAGCAATTAGAACAAGAGTTTTCGGTTATTAAATTGTAATGTGTGAGATGTTAAGCCACTTGTTTAAATGGGTGTTTTGGCGTGTATTCCAATTTTAACTACTGAGGTTTCTGTTGTTATTATCAGCGTGATCTGATCCGGATCTAGATCTAGTATCGAGTTTAGTAAGTCGGACAGCTGTCTGACTAGATGTATCTCGGTTTTGATTGGCTGAAATCGGTTATATGAGCAGCTATTTCAATTGAAGTTTATGGAGGGGTAGCCGACGAATTTATTCATGAAATTCGTAACTGAGTACTAAGTTGACAGTCCGGGTATGTAGCTGGCGTAGAATAAATGACGTTCCCGACCAATCTAGTTTTTTCGTTAAGGTTATATCTCATCCAGACCAATCTAGTCGACTTAAGACTAACTATAGATTCTTGAATATGTCCAATGTATGAGTATGACACACTTCATATTGCCACCAGCCATATTGCAAACATTTTGTGCATTGTGAGTCACAATATGATGTCAATTGACATGTCGTTTCCCTTGCTTTTCGGAGGTGATACCATTTGAATTAAATTTGCATAATTTTTATATTCGCTGCTTTACTAGGCGTTAAAATATAAATTTCAATCAATGTTGATGGTATTTGGTACGGATTTCCTATTCAAAAACATAAACCATTTTCATCTTGTGATCACTTGATCACACGTACCTAATCAATCAACTGTTTCAGTAGTCTAGTGATTGTATAAGACATAGCATATGAATTTCACAGTCTCATGTTGAATTCCCGGTTTAAACTGAAGTTTTTTACTTATTAATTAATTTAATTAATTCGAGGGAATTCACTTCCGTTGCCTCGCCAGATCACAATTGTCGTAACACATTACTCAGTTCACTCGCTCATAATGAAGTTGAATTTTATTTTAAAGAATGTTTATGTCTCGACAACAAAACTATTCCATCTTTCCAGCTGCACATCCACAAAATTTCATTGAAATCGTTTGATTGGTTTCAGAGATCGACAACTTCCTATACGCACATATACACGTCAGTTGATCGTATCATCGTATGTACTTAGAAACCTTGGTATTGACGCCACATTTCATGGAAATTTTACTGAAACAAATTAGGTTCACTCATTACAGAAAACATCAATTTCAAACACAATACAACTTATTTTTATAGGTATAGAGAGATAGAGAGAGAATAAGAAGATATATGATTGTCTGCCAAATCCAAACCTCTTATGACTGTTTCTTTGTGGTATTTGCGATCCCAGAAGAACCTCTAAATATCTTCATTATATCTTTGGATGTCTCCAATTACCACTTTCATGTAAATAGATAGAATTTCTTCGTACCTCTTGAACGTCAGAGATGAATCTTTTCATTTTAACCAGTGACATTACTAAATGATAAGTGGGAATACGTAGTATTTTAAAGCATCCTGTTCTATATTATCACACTATGAGCACTAAGCAACAACACTTACCGGCAAGCGCGAATAAAATGTGCATGTACTTTTGTGTTTATACGATAAACAAATTAACTAATATTACATCCGTTCAGAATGCGAGTTCGATGAAAAAAAAAAAAAAAAACGTTACTTAGTAACTCACTGACAGCTGTATGCATGTAGGTATGCGCTGCAACGTGTACAGCACACGCTCATAGGCGCATATGTTTTTTTTTTATATGGGCAAAATCAGATGTTGGTCATTAACGCGTTGACCAATTTTGTTCAAACTTTAGATAAACCAACTAAGCGACCATGCAAACAAACCATTAAAATTTTTTCGAATTTGGTTTGACCGTTCGTGAGTTATAAAGTCACAACGCTTTTGCAACTCTATTTTATATATATATAGAGAAAATATTAAAAAAAAAAAAATATTTACCAGCTATTATTTCGTTTTTTTTTTCGTGTATCCAGACCAGCGAAAGATTTGTTGAAATGTTTATGAAATGTTTTCGATTTGCTTCAGAAACATTTCATAAACATTTGTCAAATATTTCTGAAATGTTTTTTCCGGTGTAGACGTCGATGAAGTATTTGATAAATGTTTAGGATATGTTTTTTACTGTCGGCAATTCACGGCCAGAAGCTCAAACAAAAAACCGCTTCCGTAATATGGTACGTTTTATTTCTAAATGGTTTAAAAGCAGTTCGAATCTTACAGCAGTTTACACCTCTGGTCCACTTAGATTTGAATTCTTAGACAAAGTAAATGACAGCGGTTTAAGCTTGAAATTCCAGAAGAACACAAATCAAATGAGGACTTATAACCCACCCAGGTGAGCGAAAAGTTTACAATAATGTGGGTCATAGGTTCACAATCTCAAAATGAAAGTAGAAAGTAGTATCCATAATTATCCATATGACTATAAAAAGTAAATTAAAACAACTCAAAAAGTATGGGAATGTTTTATAATTTAATGGCGCACGCGAATTGCTACCATTGTATTATGAAATGTGTATGGGGGGGCATGCTGCCCCCTACAAACCCCCGGCTTGTGTTTCGGTATTTTGCTTGTTGTTTGTGTTTAATTTTCAAATTGCAAATACCACAAATGAGGTCATTACTAGAATTTTGAGCCAGAAGACCACAATCAGTGAGCCAAAAGTCCACGAGAATTTTGTGTGAACTTTTGGCTCACCTGGGTGGGGTCAAAAGACCATTGTGAACTTTTGGCCTGTGGACTTATGGCCCTGCGCCGTCAATTGGACGTTTTTAATTGGAATGGAAAGCAACTAAGCAATACCAAGAAATAATGCGTATGCATGCATATTTGGGAAATAAAGAAGGAAAAGTATGAAGTGTTGAGGGGGAGGACAGTAGGCAGATGAAGACCAAAATAATAGTATAAAAGGTGTTGGTTGTGACCAGGAAAGGCAGAGTAAGATTAATATTGAACTGAAGAGGTGCAACCTCTCAGCATTAGACGGCGGGCTCTGTTTTTTATAAAGAAACCAAAACAAAATGTTTTATTTTCTACTCTCCGTACGGTTATCTTCCCTCGATTTACCGAGAAAGCACGGGCCGGATCGTAACAGCTGTTGTATTATTTTCTTTTAAATAGGTATTTTGTGATAAACAAGAAAAATGTGTTTTGGACTTGCTCAGACTGAAGCGCCATCTATGAATTGAAGCCAATGTAAGTCAAAGTCGGAGCACCTAGCCTAAAATGATTTGAAAATTCGTCTGCGGGTAAATTTAGAACACGTGGATTGCTTGACAGCTGGCTTTATGGTGGCTCTCCCACTCAAGCTTAATGCCTTCTACGGTGTGGTTTAGCTATATAGAAATCCATAAGCTGTGGTCATTCCAATCGCTGAAGGTGTTTTGCACGACATTCGGTTAGAAATGTTTGAGAGGGAAGTGCCCAGGATATGCTGAGGTACAAGGGAAGTCGACTTTAAGTTCGTCCAAAACGTCGAGCTTTAAGCTTTCACTCAAATAGGCGTGCACTTCAACCCAATGGACCTATAATTTGGTCTTAGTGCACCTCATTGTGGACTACCCCTAAGCCAACCTAGCTGAACTTAAGGCAACAAATTCAATTTGAGCTAATTGAATCGGATTAATCTGAAATGTGACAAAAGTCCTTTAAGCCTGCCCCCATATACAATAAATAGACAATATCCCCGCATGGAACAAAGTAGCGAAAACCAAATTTTCAGCCTTCAAAACGAATACCAGATAAAGCTACTTGCACATGGGTGCGAGGTGAAACTTCAAAAAAAGTACGAGTAATCCATTGTATTAAGTACAAAAACGCGCACTCATTTTATAAAAGGATATTACATAGGATTGCAGAGAAACTACGTGCGTGGGACTTGTTTCCGGTGCGTGTGGATGAATAGAAAATTGGGTAGGACATGTGCGTTCGTTTCAAGTTGTACAACATACTCAGAGAAGTACACTAAGGGGGCGCCACACCGTATAAATACTTTATGAGGGCAAAGCCTTTTTATTGCGTTTGCCTAGGTATAATGTGTGAATGTGCTGCATTAAAGGGAGTGCCGAGCAGTACGAGCAGTTCCTTTTTTCTCGTTTCTTTATTTTATTCACAAAGTGTCGTTTGAGGTGATGACAGGAATTTCAAATGAGCCCGGGCGCCAATGCGCCAATGGGTCTACAGGGCTGCGGGGTGCTAATAGTGGCTCGTAATTACCTTTAAATGCTTTAAGAGTAATTTATGATATTATTGCAGGAAGATGTGGTGATAATGGCAGCTGAATAGGGTGAGAGTGCTTATCCTCTGTTTATGCGCAGACATAAGGAACAGAAGTTATAATTCCTACATTTCGGTCAGGGGGGGTGGCTTTCAAATGCCGAAAACGATGGTCTTTCATATCCCACATGGTATATAGAACAAAGGCTGCGACTGGAGTGGATGTGATGGGACAAGTCCACTCTAATACCTGATTGCCGAAAGCTCAACAGCAAAACGGAACCAATGCTATGATGCGATGGTTTCCAGTACTAGGTTAAACAGGAGATGTGCAAACATGCAGCGGGAGTCTGGTGGTTGTCTTGTCACGCTCGCCAGCTGTCCGGGTTTCATTCGAAATGGTTACGAGGTTTCAATCGATTGTCCCCCAAACTTGTTAGAGGGTTAGAGGGTTGGTTGCACTGTGCATGCACCAATGTGGTCATTATTAGAATTGCGTTTTGTCGTTTCGGACATTTCATCGCTTACCAGGACAACACAGTGCTAGTGGGGGTCCCCCGCACGGCAGAAACCTTGGCGAATGACGTCACCCTGACGTTGGGTGTTAATGGGGCTTAAGCCAACTCACTTGTGCCTATTGGGAGGAGCGGCACTACCAGTGATTGGAGTAGTTTAATGTATTCTGGTTCCTGGTGGAGTTGCCTCGATCGAAAGGCGATGGGGGTTGAGAGTTATGCCGTGCTTATCGGAAACGGTGTGCAGTCAGAGGTTATCGACAGTATTAGCGTCTCTGATACCGGGCCAGCTCAGGGAGTCATTTTGGCCTTACCACGTTACACGGGGCTCTGACCTGGCGTGGCTGACGACCTTACTCGTGGGATATGTCTAACAAAAAAAGGACACTAAACAAATTGCGGGCCCTCCACCGCATCTGGATTAGTTAATGAAGCCAAGGCTCCGCGAAGATATTCTTAGTTGTCAGCCTTTAAAAAGCCGAGGCTGCAGCGTCAGGAAAGTGCAACCTAGTACCAGCCAAAATGCAGCTACATCCAAAGTTCCGGTGTCGGCACCAATGTTGGCTAAGCATCTTGAAGCTGCCAGACTGGGAAGCGGGAGCCAAGCTCTAGCCTCTTAACCGTTGGCAAAGGCTGTAGTGGGAAGTAAGGGGACCTTAACGAGCAAAATTTCAGCAGCTGTGGCCAAAAGGAAAGGCCGCTAATGTCCACAGATACCACCGCCGGGCAAGCCTGGTGGTGAGGACGACCCTCTTCGGAAGGGGCTGAGCGGTGCAAGCACTATATGGTATCTTCGCTACCTCGAAAAATGCTTTGCACCTGAGGAGGCAAGGAAAAAATTAGAAAGAACATAAGGCTAAGCCTGGTTCTGGTCCGACACCCGCGGCAAAAAGGTGCACCATCTCACTTGCTGTAGGTAATGCGCAGAAGAAACCACAGGTAGTTGAGAAGTCGGAGAGGTCGCGGGCAAAAGCTATGTAGCGGCTGCAAAAGCAGCTGCAGCTGGTGGTAGTCGTCGACGGCCGAGCAGGTGGCGGTTCTCCCCTGTGAAAATCCTAGGGAGATGCTGAGTACCGACGAATTCAAGCATCTAGAGAATGCTCTAGTTCTAGTAGATAAAATGTCCCGTGGATGGGATCATAAGCCCAAATTCAAGGGCATACATTTCAGGATGGAAATGCTACTAGTCGACTGCGAGCCTCCACTGACTGTGGAATGGCTGAAGACAGTGGCACCGAAATTGAGTAATTGGAATGGAGTGGGGCTTACCGCAATGTGCGGGAAGGAAATACCACGAGCCCATTCAATAACTATGTACTTCCAACTTGGGAAGAAGCTAACCCACATGTGGTTCTCCGCGGGGACAATTCATCTACATCTTTGAATTCTGGGCCGGCCGGCGGCGTCATGGAAATGACGTTGGTGAGGCCATCACCATCAACGGCGAGCGCTTCAGAACAATGTTAAACCGATTTCTTTAGGCTGAAATTGAACAACATGGAGGTAGTCAACATGTGGTTCTAGCAGAATGGGCTACGTTCCATACAGCAGACGAACGCCACACTCAGGTCAAAGTTGACCCAGTATGATCCCCTTAGATGGAAAAGGTTTATCTCTTACCCGTAGTTACCTATTCTGTAAGCCTTGTAATAACTTAATTACTTACTGTTTGTCGTTGCGTACAAACCATCTTGATAGCTCGTTCATATTGTAGAAGAAGAAGACGCGCATTGGAAACCGAGATCGTGTTATGTGCTTTTTCTCCGGCCGGGGTTTTGCTCGCGGGATCCAGGGTTTACCAAAGAAACACCAAAACTTTGGTTTAGAGGTACACTTTATTCGCAGTGCGTTTACTTAATATTAAATACAATGTTGCCATACAACTCTATACAAACTACTTATGTCTTAATGATACTTCGACAATGTTTTCTGTATCCTCTATACAAACTACTTCTTAACAATGTTTGGATATGTGTATAACGTTTTCTGTATACCTCTATACAAACTACTTCCTAACAATATCTCTGTATGTCTCTATACAAACTACTCGTACCTTAATGATTACGTCTACACTACGTCTCTAACTACGTGGCCCGACTACTGCGTGGTTCCTTAGCGGCCCGATTACAGCGTGGTTCCAGGGGAAAGCAGGGGGAGAGGCCCGACTGCAGCGTGGTTCCTTAGCGGCCCGACTACTACGTGAATCCTAGTGGCCCGACTACTGCGTGGTTCCTTAGCGGCTCGACTACAGCGTGGTTCCAGGGGAAAGGAGGGGGAGAGGCCCGACTGCAGCGTGGGTCCTTAGCGGCCCGACTACTACGTGTATCCTAATGGCCCGACTACAGCGTCGTTCCTTAGCGACCCGACTACAGCGTGGTTCCAGGGGAAAGGGATAGCAAGCCAGCTGGGATTGCTGACACTGCTTGATTTAAGGCCGGTCTCCCAAAAGGGAATCCAGCCACCAAAAATTTAGAAATTGACCTAAGTCGCTTTCTATAAATGGAGCCTTATCTGGTACGCCAGAATCAAGATTGGTACAGTTCACTGGTAGAAAAGTCTCTCCGAATGCTTTTCTCACTCGGCTACTCATTGTTTTTCCTTCATTAAGACAGTGTGAATTCTATGGGTTCAATGTAAAATTCTATGTCACATAAGGGATTGGTGCAAAGGCCGGCAGTGGGGTGTCTGCGAGGTGGGGTGTGTGCTGCGCCGACAGTAGTGGCCATCTACACTCCACAGTAGCGGCCGTAAAAGTGTGACGAACGGTGGCGTTTCGTTACAATCGTACGATTTGACCCCGATAGTCTTTTCCTTTTGAGGGTTTTCGTTAAGTCACAAGTCTGCCAATAATCCGCAACCGACCGATGCCCTTACGACGAATATCCGCAATGCTGTCGCTCAAATTCATCCAGATCTATGCGACTGTCATTAAAAACCGGACAGCTCGGATCCACGCCACGTGCCAGAAGAAGAGGCTGTCATTTGAACGATTTAAAATTCTATATCTAATGGTGCATGCCATTTAAAAAAAAAGGAATTTTGTTATTACCTCACACAGAGCTTGCTTTATTCCATTTCATTTCATTTCATTGATTAAAATCTCAGACAGAGAAACGTAGGCTACTTATTCATTCTGTTCATAGCCTTAAAACATCATGACAAGTTAAAAATGAATTTAAACAATCGGCCGATGGATTTATTAAAAATATGGTCGATAATTGCAGTTGTGTAAATAATTAGCAGAAATTATTTTTTATATTTTAATTAACCATACAATTTGCATCAATCTCTCATTTTAAATTCACTGCAATCAGGGGTATTGCTTTACATTAGGACTTCAATTAAAAATGTTGATTTTATGAACGCGCATCCATTAGCAAAGTTGGCAGAAAGCTTATTCAATTCATCATAAAACTGCGAAAGGGAACATTGTCATATTCATGTTGCAGCAAGGCGCTACATTGTTCGAAGATTGTCCCTTAAAAGCCAATAAACTCCACGCACACAAATACACAACATCTCTACCACCATTGAAGATTTACGTCTAATTAAATCAAAGCGCAGCATTTCGCGTCAGCATCGATACGAGTAGGTACCTACTTATTTAAGGGCAACACCGGCGACGATAGGGCCAACGAGCGAGGACTGACAAGAGCTCACAACAAATTGGCCATAAAAATCGAGGCAATCAAATGTATTTCGTATATAGAGACAGACAGACATGCACACTGCCACAGTCACAGTCACAGTATGCGGCAGGGCTAAGCAATAAAATGCAGTTTCGCCCCCATAATTTAATGACGCCCATAAATAGTTCCGCTCGTTGACGTACACTCGCAGTATGTTGCAAGAAGTTTGCATTTGATGGTATCCTCGGATGTTTTCCTTACAATTTATCTTTTAACTTTGCAGTGGATTCAAGAAATCCCCACTTGAAAAGAAATCCAAACAATTGCTACAGCTCCCTTTGTACAAAGGAAACTTTTGACTGTGTTTTACTGGCTCGATGTGTGTACGCCAGACAAGTTACTTGGATGATTTGGGATATCCTTATAGTCTCCTCACATCACAGTCTATTTATATATTGCCGCAAAATATGTATACCCGCCGACGACGAACGGCATCCATCCAGGGTGGGTTTTTGACTGAGGGGGCGGGTGGCGACGTATTGGGTCCCCTTTGCATGCATTGACAGTCGGCCGCAGCACATCCTTTTATGTATATGTTGATACCGGCAATATGTTGCGCGTTCGAAAAAGAGTTATTACATTCGAGTGTTTCAATAACTTTATCTGAAAGGATACTCTGCTGCGGGGTGGATTTGCGACAAGAGGCACCCTTCTCGTCAACTTATTGCAATCGCATAGTTTTTGGAGATTTTTCATTCAATACTTTGGGTATTGTTGTGTGTAACTGGTTCGAGGGGCGACGTGTATATATGGGAGCGTTTCATTATGTCATGGGTAACATGGGTTGGAAATGAATTTAATAAACGAAATTTGTATATGCATATATGCGGATTTGTGTGTGGCATCGTTTGTCTGCTCTTTGAGTGACTTTTCGATAAGGCAACAGAGCGCAGCGTAAGCCCTTTTTTGTGCGCTGTTTTGTAAAAGAAGAATATCCTGAATGGTATTTCATTTGGAAAAAAATTATGGGGGCGCGAATGGGAGGAATGAAAAACCTAAAAGGATATCTCATTGTGGATTTTTTTTAACACTCCAATTGAATGCGGGTAGTTATGCTGAACTGGGGTGTTTTGATTTAAGTCCCTATGTTGCCATTGCGAACATAAGTTGAAATTCTGGCAGCGTAGATAAGGAAGTAATAAATGCAGAGCTGCATACCGCCAGACGAGGGCACTGAAGAAGGAAATCTTTTGGAAAATTCTCCGTAGATATTTTGTGTTTATTGTGAAGAAGTGGCACATTTTTGCTCCTAAAGTTCGAGCACAGTGATAATCATTTGAAAGAATGGGCATCGGCATTAAGAACTGCTTCTGATGTCAGTGTGCTCGGGTATAGCTCACGGCATGAACATCAGCACCAGCATCAAGTTCAAGATCAACATGATGTAAGATCTTCCTGTTCACATCTGAGCCCACTTGCAGGAAATTCTAACCCTTCAGGTAAGAATTTTCTTTTTCTAAGGGGGACATCAAGGTCATCGTCAAGATCAGCATCAATATCAAGTTTAGTTTAGTTTAGTTTAGTAATGTTTATTTAGTAAAGAATACCATTTTACAAAAAAATAAATGTTTATGTTATAAAATGTTAATAATTATTTCTTACAAAACTTAAAATTTCTTTTTTGTATTGGTTATAATTAGTTTCCATTTTAACACTATTCGGGAGTTGATTATATATGTTTAACCCTTTATAAAATAATACATTTTGTGATTTCTTGTTTCTATAAAAGTTTAAATGAAAATTATTGTTCGATCTCAAATCATGTGGCTGTATATTTGATCTTAGAATTAGTTTTTTGTTCAAGTATTGCGGCAACAGATTATTTTTAATTTTATATATAAAATTTAATGTACAGTATATTATTCTTTGTTTAATATTTAGCCACTTTAATGTTGTTAACATAAATCTTACAGAAGTATATCTGCTACAAAGTAATATAGACCTCATCGCTTTATTTTGGACTTTTTGTAATTTTTCCAACATTCCATCAGCACCCAATAATAATATTGTTGGGCAATATTCAAAGTGGGGCTTTATAATGGTATTATAAATTTTAATTGCCATGCCAATGCATATTTTCTTTCTTAATCTACGAAAGAAACCGATTTTTGTGGCAACTTTCTTTAACACATAATCAAGATGTTTTTTAAAGCTTAGCTTGCTGTCTACATTTATACCTAAATACTTTGTTTCATCGACACATTCAAATTCATTAAAATGATTACCTACATTATTTTCATTTAGAAACATCACTTTAGTCTTGTCAACATTTAATTTTAATTTATTCATGTTTAAATAATTTGTTATATTTTTTAGATCTTCCCTTAATTTTCTTTTACAGTCTTCCATTTTTGTGTCTTCTATGAATAAAAGACCATCATCGGCGAACTACTATTAATAAAATGGGGTTTTTGCACGCATGAATTTCAACGATTAGTAACCACAGATTCAAATGTATTTGTTCTTTTCTCTTTACTACATACTTCCAGTTTTCTTTTAAATATATTAACACTCCACCTGTTCTAGCTGATGTGGTTACACAAGGTATCGGGGTATAATTGGGAATACTTATTTCACATTCTAACACATCAGAAGTCATATGGGTTTCCGTAACAATAATCATATCACAGTTCTTTTCAATTATCACATTTTTAAGTTCATAAAAGTTATTTGTCAATCCTTGTATATTCAACATAATGCATTCAAAATTATCTAATTGCTAATACTATATTCTCGCTTTTTCTCGTTCAATCCTACGTAAATACACTGGACATTGAACATCCCTTGCATCATGTTGAGAATCAATTACGATATTTAGCTTTTCTATTGATAATACACAATTTTTACATTTATTTATTGTACTAGTACACTCATCTAGTTTATGTTCACCACTACATTTTGGACAACATACTTTATTCGTACAAATCTTAGCTTGGTGGTTAAATCCCCAGCATTTGTAACATCTTTTTACACTCACTTTATCAAATACTGCACATTTATTCCATCCAACATTTACACATGGTTTTTCGACATCTAAAATTTGCTTAAATAGCTTATTTTTTACTTCTATGATAGCATTATATTTATTTGTGTCATTATATTTGCTATAGCACTTTATAATATTCATGTAACCATATAATTTATTTTGTTTTTGTATTGTATCTACTAGATCTTCATGTTTAATTTCATTTTCTATACCTATCACAATAATTTTTGGATTAATTAGTGTCGGGACATTAACTTCATATTTTCCTTTTAATTTATCTTTTACTTGATCTTCTATTTTTTTGATTGAATCCTCACTTGCACATTGAATCACAATCGAACCATTATCTCTTTTCGAAACGCTACTGACTTGAAGACCCAGGTCTGCTGCATTGATATTTTTCCTTATTTCGCATTTGGTTGTTTCACTGTTTTGTTTATTATTTGGTTTTATCACTATTGGAGCTATATTTTTAACCGCGATTTCAGCATATGTTTTCTTCTTATTCACTCTTTGTTTTTCTTTGTTTACCTCTTTTTGATTATTAACTATCTGTACATTCTTTAATATTTCTTTAATTTCTTCTTCTTGTTTACTCAATGCTGCTTTGTTTTCATTTACCACTTTTAGCATATTATCCATTTTGTCCACTATATTCTTTAAGTATGATTGACATTCGTCACATATATAAAGAATATTCTTGTGTTTCAGCACTGTATTGATCTCATATTCACCAATATTAGCACACTTTTTACAGAACACTTTTGTACAGAACGATGAGCATGTAATACCACTCTCATTTCTCCCTATTAACTTATTACACTCAGCACACGCCTCACTCATTTTGATTAACTCACTGTAACCACTCTCTTAAATTGATATTATTTACTTGGTCTCTATCCACTCAATAACGGCGGACACTGCTGCCGCTATTAACACAATAAATCAATTTCGTCTTTTTTATATTGGTTTCAAAAGATAAGTCCAAATTAAATCAACTGTGCACTGGTTGGTCATTACAACCTTCACCTTCAAAAAAAAATGCTACCACTATCTATATTACGAAAAAATAATTTTATTTCCGATTATTTTCGATTTGGTAGTAAGCCACTCAACTATATACGTCTTCTCTCTACAAGAGTTATTTGTTCAACACAAGATCAACATCGACATCAACATCAGTATCAGCATCTCATTCGAGATCAACATCAAAATCAAGACGACATCAACATCAAGATCAACATCAAGATCAACATTAACATCAACATCAATATCAACATCACCACCAACATCACAATCAAGATCAATATCAACATAAACATCAACAACAAGATCACCATTAACATCAACACCAACATCACAATCACGATCAACATCAACATTAACATCAACCTCAAGATAAAGATCAACATCAACATTAACATGAACGTCAAGATAAACATAAACATCGACATAACGTTAACATCAACATCGACATCAACATCAGCATCAACATCAACATCAACATCAGCACCATCATCACAATCAAGATAAATATCAACATCACCACCAACATCATAATCAAGATGAACATCAACATAAACACCATCACCACAATCAAGATAAACATCAACATATACACCAACATCACAATCAAGATAAACATCACCACCAACATTATAATCGAGATAAACATCAACATAAACACCAACATCACAATCAAGATCAACATCAACATCAAGATCAGTATCAAGATCAATCAACATCAGCATCAAAATAAAATTCTGGGGATATTAGTAGATAGTAGTTTTTTTTTCCCAACCCAGGTTGAGGCCCAAGAGGCAAGTTATAATAATTGCAAACCCTTGATAAAATATTTCTGTAATAAAATGGAGCCTGCTTTAAAAACTCTGGCTAATGGCCGTTTGGATGAGTCTACATTCGGACCAAAAGTAGGCAAAAGGTTCTAGCCTATAAAGCTCAGCTTCAAGTGAAAACCACTATTACCACCACAATCTGAATCGCTCCTACAACAAGGACATCGAAATTGCTCACGGTTACTTTGTTAACTTAGAATTCAGATACAACTTTCCGTACATACTTGTCAAAGGTTGAATACCCAATCGCAGCCCGTAAATGGCACTCACCTGCAAAAAAAAAGAAAGCAACAAATTAAACTATTGTTTTAAATATACACAATATTAATAAAAAAATATTAAAAAGAACTACGTACGTAGGTTCATATTACATATTAGTTAAAACTTATTTTAACATTTTCGACATTGTAGGGTAATCAAAAGAAAACTGTCCACGACAGGGTCGCACGTAACTTTCTCAGTCAGTTATATTATTTTACTCAAAGTTCGCACTCAGTAGAGGCTCTTACCTCTGAGGTCAAACGCTGGCTGGAATACCTCACAAAATGCATCAGACGCTTCTGGATGGGACTCAAATCAGGCTCGTCCTTTTGAAATAACCCTACATACTCCCGATAGTTTCGTTCGGTGGATTTCGGATTTTTCGCCTCTGGAGACTGGTAATAGTTGCCTGGTTGTTAATGCCATTGATATAAATGTACAAAGCGAACTCGCTCTGTAATGCACCACCCAACCACTTTAAGCTTGCAATTGCGGTGCCGCCTAATCGAATTCACATGTCCTCCCGTATCTACTTTGAAAATAAACAACATTTCCGCGAGTTGAACACATAGCTCCAAACGCAATTATCCCTCACATCTGTCGCATAATTATCGTATCCGGCTTCTGGCTGAAATGCTCCATTATGGCTAACGATATACATCACCAGCACATCATCATCATCACAGACTCGACTAAAATTGAATAGGATAACATTTTTCGCCCGAAACAGGACGATTCTAAATCAACGTGCTATGAAATTACATTTCATGCATAATCCATTAAAATCGTCCCCTGTCAGAATCAGTGGCAGCAATCTAACTATCCATCTAACCCACCCCGAAGCGGCGACACTGCTCAGGACACATTAGCAAGCGAGGCCAAATGGCCAACAGCGTTAGCATCATCCATCATACTATTAACTACATATCGTAGATATGAGCTCCCGACACCCGACCACCTACTTTGCTCTTGGTGTTACACTTTTTCGTCCGCACTATGTCACGTTCCAAACCTAATGACACTTTCATTCACTCAGAGTCATAGCTCGCAAAGAGACACGCTTCGATGTGACCAGTGGGCGTGTGTCGTCGTCGTTGGTGCACAAGTCAAAAGAACTAACTTAATTAAAAGCGTTTCTTTGTTGGTAATTACCATTATTAATATGGATATTAATCATCAAAATCCAAAAGGAAACTTCCCTAATTGGATTAGAGGAACAGTAGCACATATAGAATGCGCCGCCCATTCGGTCTTTGTTGAAAGTTGGTTTTGGCCGCACTGAGTTGGGAGTTGGCCAAACGAAGGAAACCTGTCCGGGGGAAAGTAACGGCCAAGTGTACTCGTTTAGGTACGTCGTTAATATGATCATAAATATCGCCGATAATAGTTACTTTGGGAATAAAAGTCAATAAGCAACATTTACTGTCGTAAAAATTCACACGCAAGTATAGGTGTGGATATACATATTCAGGGAATAACTTGTCAAGTAATTTGTTCACACCTTGTATCGCTATTAAACCTCATTCACACACACATTGCCCGGAGTAGTGCTAATGAGATTTATTTGAGTGTTATACTCGGATTTATATGTGATTTGGAAGGGTTTCAGAAGCTTGAAAAAAGAACCGGAGGAAAACTCATGCCGATCTTGGGAATTTTAACACTTTAGGCGTTTTTTTATGATGCCCGCATGATCCATATAGATCGTTGTTTTTCATGGTTTACAGCAACAGCTGGATCTCGTATTATTGTTGTAAACCATGGAAATCAATGATCTATATCCTCGGTTCTTAAACTGTTCTTTATTTTTAGGGATCCGCGACTCCCGTGAATTAAGAATAGATAGTAAAAAACAGAAACAATTTTTGTAAGTATGCAATAACAATTTTTTTTTAAGAAAATGTGTGAAGTTTGATACACGAAAACTAACAACTTCCGAAGGCATTTGACACAGTGGTACATAGCAAACTTGCAGATAAACTTCATCGGGATTATAATTTTTCGTCTAAAGCCGTAAAGCTTTTATTATCCTATCCTACAAACAGAATGCAAGCTGTAAGATTAGGCGGTAGCCTATCAGACTTTCTTCCAACTAGTAATGGTGTCCCACAGGGTTCATTACTAGGTCCTTTATTGTTTTCCATGCACTTAAATGAAATTCCATCTATCTTCAAAAACTGCTCGGCTCATATGAAAGCTGATGATGTACAGATGTGGTACAGCTGTAATCTTGGTATCATCGATGGTGGTGCGAATGGTGCTTGTTGCGTGAACGAGGATCTTGGCAAAGTTGCTTACTGGGCTCAACTTAATGGTCTCGCTATAAACCCATCTAAGTCTAAATGCTTGGTTATATCCAAAAGTAAACTCGACTTATCTTATTTCCCTCGCATTATATTAAATAATGCATGTATTGAATATGTCCAAACGGCTAGGAACCTCGGAGTTGTCTTTAACCGTAACCTCACATGCGAGCAGCACATTTCCGTTACTGTAGGAAAGGCATATGAAGTGCTACGCACTCTCTGAGTATCCCAGCGGTATACCCCTTTAAAAACGCGTGCTATGCTTGTGAAGTCCTTAGTTTTACCGATCTTGGCCTACGGCTGTGAAATTTTTAGTAGTTGCAGTTACGTATGCAAAAGAAAGCTTAATGTTGTTTTTAATAGCGCTACTCGTTATATTTTTGGGCTCCGTAGATACGATAGAGTGTCGAGTTTTTGTATTCGTCTTCTCAATATGCCGCTTGAGAGCTACTTTAAGCTTCGAACTTTAACGTTGCTTTCTAATATATCTACTGCTTACCCACCAACCGTCATACCTTTATGAACGATTAACGCGGGCTTCTTCGGTAAGCTCCGACCAATTAATTCAGCCTCGTTATGATTCCTCGACATCCGTACGCCAATTTTTCATTAACGCTATTCGTCTTTGGAACTCTTTGCCGCGAATTAAAACACTTGTTTCTTACTTTTAAAATTAAACAATATTTATTTGGAACTATGTCCTTTATTATTGAAATACTTTTTACTAATTCTAAAAGGAGCTTAAGGCTACTATGTAGTTACAATAAGACTGTTGATAAATTCATCATACAGTCGTATTTATATACTTTTCTTATCTATCTACAAGGAGACCCAAGCGTACAATCGTCTTGCTTGATAATGAAGAAGAGATAATATTCCAACATTGTATACAAACGATATTATCTCTTTTACATATGTTATCATTGTAGCGTTGTGTGCAAGACTGTACTAGAGACTAAAGATATCATTGAATACAAATAATGTTATCTTTTTTCTCAATATGTTTTGCTATGGATACTTAACTCCCCCCCTTGTTAAACGAAATCGTCCCGATTTTTCGACGCTATTTTTAACATTTCTCTTTCATAAGTTTTGTTATATGCGTCAATCTTTTTTTGTTTTTGACGATCTGTTATACATTGTATAGTTTTTATCATTACGTACGTAAATGCTAGAATAACAATCAGTGTTACAATTGTGTATATAGTTGATAATATCGGTTTTTCTTCAAAAGGAATAATTAGTTTTTTTAAAGTATCTATGTTATCGAATTTGTACATTGTATCTTCTTTAATTATTTGGTCGATGTAAGACTCTGAATTATGATTTCTTAATATAACTTCTTTAATTTGCTTATGCATGTTTTTGTATATTTTATCGTCTAGATTTATAGTATTTTCATAAGTAACTAAGTTTATACCATTAATTGTTTGATTATTTAACTTATGCTTACCGCTTAATAACATAACACCGGATTCAATTTCTAAGTCGTAATCGTATTCTTGTTTAATGTTGCATTTTGAAGTTATATTCTTTAAAAGTGGAATAAGACAATTTTCTTCTTCAAAGTTAATTTCACAAATGTTTTTACTTAGATGATTTTGACAATTTCTTGTTCTTAAATAAGTTTGGTTACATAAGGCAATTGTTTTATCTGTAATGATTTTTCCATGTTTTGAATTTAAAGGTGTTACTTTATACAATTTACATGATTTAATTAGAACTGGATATTTATATATTGTGATGAAGAATTCATCAGTTCTAGCTAATAATATTTTAGAGTACTCAAGTATATTTATTATGGGTACTTGAATTATTTCATGTTGAATAATATTTTTAATGTCATCTAAGTCTAGGCTTTCTGATAAATATTCATTATTTTTTGCTGCATTAATTGTTCTGGTCAATAATAATAATTGTTCGTACACTTGTTCTATTACTAAATGTTCTTTAAGGCTCTGACCTTCGAATTGTTGCAAAATTTGTTCAAATCTAGAATTTATAGTTTTTTGTTTATTATTGTTTTCTATGAGATTATTTATACTCGTTTCTATGTTAACTAAGTCATAATGGTCAGGATTACCAAACACATATTTGAAAGCTGTTCCTAAAAAGTTAATTGATCTAGTATGCCTAACGATCGTATCTTTTTTTAGACAAAAAACAGTATATTTGGACCAAAAATTTAAAAAAAACAGTAAATCGATTTAAAAAATACAGTATTTTTCGCAGTATACATTTTAATCAATGAAAATCAACAAAAAAAACTATTCATTTCGGGGCGATTCGTTTCCATCATCTAAATCGCTTTCCATTTCAATGTCTTCTCCTGTTGTTGATGTTTTGTATTTGTCCTTTGAAGCAATTTGACGAAGCAATTCCGGCTTTGATTTGAGATAATGATAGAATTGAACGCATGGATATTTCAAGTTACATTTGACCATCAGAATTGCTTTCAATGTTTCGACTTCCAATTGAGTTTTGTCTGACGTCCAAGTTTTGTTCACTGCAGAAAAAATTCTTTCGACAGATGATGAGGTTCCTGGCAAGCATAAAATGTATTCAACGATTGTAGCCATTTCATTGTATTCACAATCGATCTTATTGAGGTGATTGAATATTTCCACCCAGCGATTCACATTCGAAACATGGTATTAAAATACAGTATTTTGGGCTGAAAAAGCAGTATACAGTTTTGGAGTTGCAAAAGCAGTATAATACTGCGAAAAACAGTGTAGATACGATCGTTAAGTATGCCTAGTATGTTCTTGTAATTGGTCTGCTAAATTCTTAATTTTACTTAACCAAATTTTTTCTTCTTGTGTAGGTTGATATTTACTAGTTACGATATTTACGTAAGGTTGAAATATCGAAGTCAGGTTGGTGGCATGTAACAAATAAGTTTGTTCTTTGAATAAATACACGTCATCTGTTTGCGTAAGTATAAACTTCTTGTTTAGTAACTCAGTTATTTGAACGTTTCCTTGCCCTTCTTGACTCTGTACAATTCCTAGTAATGTTAGGAATATTAATATTTTCGTCATCTGAAAAATGATAATTCTTTATGTTATCCTTGTGAATTTTTATTCCTTCTTTAGAGATTACAGTGTCTCCTTTATCTTCTTCTACTATTCTTGTTATGTATCTGGCGTTAGATTTCTTTCTAAGACCTGTGATTCTTACCATTATCTTATCTCCTTTTTTATACTCTCTGTGTCGAGTTCCTTTATTTAGACGTTCGATCACTTTTTTGGATGCTGAGTTTAGTTTATTTATTATAATTTCACTATTGCTATATTTATTTTGATTAAAGAAAATGTCTCTAGGTTTCAAACCGGTAACTGAGTGTATAGAATTATTTAATTCACGCACTGTTCTAAATATTTCTTCGATAAGTCTTGTTTTATTCTGAATTGTGAATATTCTAGACAGTTCAGTTATTGTACCGTTTACACGTTCTACCTGACCGTTCGCTGTCGATCTGTATACTGGAGTTTCTACTTTAGTTATGTTGTATTTCAAACACATTTGGTTCACCATTTCTGTTTTGAATCCCTTCTCGTTATCTGTCATGAGTCGTTCACATTTTGGGAAATAATTAGATAAGACCTCTTCCATAACGTCGTACAGTCTGTTTCGAGTTTCGATTTCCCGAAGGATTGTATATTTAGAATACTTATCTACTGTTACAAGGAAAGTATACTTGTCGTTGAAGTATATGTCCATATGAATGTGTGTTCCCACATGTGTTGGTATTTCTGAATTATTCAGAGGTTCTCTGATAGGTTTTCTTTCATATTTTCCAAATAGACATGCTATGCATTTTCTGTTGAAACTCTTTGCTTGTTTATTTAGATCGGGCCAGTAATATTTCTCTGAGATTTCTTGTATATTGTTACGTAACCCTCGGTGTGCTCTTTCGTGAGTTACCCTTACAAGTTTTAGTTGTTCCTCCAAATTTGTCACGTCTTGAAGTTTTCTTGGTGTGAATATAAATCTTACTAGTGGGAATTCTTTTTTTATGTTTTCACCATATTTGTATATGTTTTCAAATTTCGTATGCAAAGCTACAATCTTTTGGGGTTGTATAACTTCTTTCATCTGCCTTAGTAAAGAGTCTTTGTCCTTAAACTTTATTATGAGTCTTATTTTGTTACTAAAATAGATTTGTGTTTCGATATTATTTGTTATATCTTCAATAAGTTCGAACTGTGCAGTGTATGCATTAAAAGGCTGATTCACAGTTTTTATTATATCATTAGAAGAACTTTCAGCTGAATGTGCTGTTTCTATGGTAGAAGTATTTATGCGTTGACGTGATAATGCGTCAGCTACAAGATTTAGGTTTCCTGGTTTATAAACTAATTTTGCTCCAAAGTCTTCAATGATTCCCTTCCAACGTTTCAGCTTTGTGTTGGGATTTTTTTCTGATACAGAATATATAAGGCTCTGGTGATCGGTATATATGGTTAAGTCTGCTATACCATATATGTAGTTTCTGAGTTTTTGTAAGGACCATATGATCGCTAATAGCTCTTTCTCGTTTGTGCTATAGTTCTCTTCTGTCTTACTCAGTGTTCTTGACAAGAAGTGTATAGGTTGCTTATTCTGACTTAGTACGGCTCCAATAGCTATGTTGGATGCATCAGTAGTAAGCTCGAATGGTTTACTATAATCCGGTTGAAAAAGTTCGACTTGTTCTTTCAAATAATTTTTTAAAATTCTAATCGCTTCTAATGCTGAATCATTCAGATTTAACTTAATATTTTTACTTTGTTTTTTGTTTACTTTACCGTTATCTCCTCGTAAATATAATGTCAGGGGCTTGGCTATGCTTGCGTATCCTTTTATAAACTTACGATAGTAACCTGTAAGACCTAAAAATCCTCTCAAATCCTTTACCGTTTGTGGGACTGGAAAATTTTCTATAGCTGCTATTTTCTCAGGGTTCGTAGTGATTCTACCATGTCTGATTATGTGACCTAAGTATTCTACTTCTTCTTGAAAAAACTTACTTTTCTCATCAGATATTTTTAATGTGGCTTTATTGAGTACGTCGAATACTTGACTTATGTGCTGTATATGTTCTTCCTCAGATGAAGAATATATCAATACGTCATCAATGTAAACGTGTACGAATTTACCTACAAAGTCTCTCAAAATGTCGTCCACGCATCTCTGAAATATGCTTGGTGCATTTTTGAGCCCGAAAGGCATTCGTTTAAAATGATATTTTGCGCCATTTATAGCAAAAGCTGTTTTTTCTTTATCATCTGTTTTGATTTTAATTTGGTGGAAACCTGACTCCAAATCTAATGTTGTAAAGTACTTGGCTTTACCTAAATTTTGAATTGTCATGTTGACATCCGGAATGGGGTATCTGTCTGTTACAGTGTGAGCGTTAAGTTTTTGGAAATCAACAACCATGCGCCGTTTTGGTTTTCCTTTTTCGTCCAAACCTTTTTTAGGTACTGTCCATATGGGACTGTTATAAGGACTATGGCTTTTTTCTATTATATCGTCATGTAAGAGTTTCTGTATTTCTTTGTTTACGAATTCGTTATCTGCTATGGGATATGGATATTGTTTAACATAAACCGGATTATCATTGGTCGTCCTAATGCTTGCTTCTATAGTATCTGTAAAGGGTAACGGTCCTATGCTGTTATTAATCTTCATCAGTCTATCTATGTCTGCTTTATAAATATTATTTTCCCCAATTATGTAATTAATTTTCTGAATAGATTCGACACTGCTTATGGTAGTTAGAGTCATATTACTGAAATTTATTTCCGCGTTTAGAACTTTAAGTCCTTCATATCCTAATATCATATCAAAAGACTGAATATCCTCTAATTCAAAAAATGTTATATTTTTCTTTAATATCCTAACTACTTTCTTTGTATCTACCATAGAATAACCATGCATTGTTTTTATTTTTATAGGTTTAATTTTAATTTTTTTGCTAGAATCGCATTTTCTATTAATGTAATTATGGGTTGCACCAGTATCAATAAGAATTTTATAAATTTTCTTAGAAATAGTACTAGTTAAATTTAAGCAGGGCAACCCGTCTACTAGTTTAAATGATCTATTCTTATGTTATTATTTACCATACATTCCGTTTCATCTGCTTCTGCATATGTACTGCTGACATCGTCTCTGCGTTGTTGTCGGGAGTTATTTACTCTCTGCTGCTTGAAGTTCTGCTGATAAGATCGTTGCGGTCTGTTGTGTGTGTTGAAACTCCCGCTGTGTTCACGTTTCGCTGGTGGATTATATACATCGGGTTTGTATTGATTCCAATTTTGTCGCTGTGCATGTACAATTTGTCTCGAGTTTATCTCCATCGGCTGTGGTCCTTGATTGTGTTGCTGCATATTATCGTATTGCTTCTGGGGTTGATAATTCGTTGTTTGGCTCGAATAATTTGGTCTTCTTTCGTTTCTGCGTTCATGTGGCATATTTTTGTGGTGCTTATCCTGAGTGAGATGTAAATGCCTGTGCACATTATCATGTTCTATTCTGCGAGCAATTGCGAATGCGTGTTCTAGATCATTTATTGTAGCTGAATATAATGATCCTCTTGTAAAGTTGTCACTCATACCATCAATGAATATACGAACTGCGTCGTCGTTAGCATTTTTAATTAGTCTGTCGATTATATTCGGCGGATCACCTGACATAGTGATTTTTGATATTATTAAATTGAGATTTTTATTTATCTCGTCGTGGTATTCAGACAGTGTGCTTCTTTTTTGCGTGATGGCTTTCATCATGTCTTGTAGCACGTATAGAGGTTCTTGATTAGAGTACGTATAATCTAATCTGTTACGTATCGCCTCAAAATTAAAAATTGTGTTATAATTAGTTAACACATTCGCGGCTGCACCCTGTATTTTACTTTTCACTATAGTCAATGCTGCTGCGTACTTACTGTGTGTTTTGAAGTTTTTAATGCTGTCCATTAATCTGGATGCTTCTTCGCGCCACGACCGATAATTTGATTGATCGCCGTTGAAAATAGGTAGGCTTTTAAATGCGTCTAACTGTATTTCACTACCATCTGTATATGTGGTTCTTATTTCCTCTAGCACAGGTATGTTTGGTACTATGCCTAATCCAGATTTTACTTCATTTAGTTTTGTTTCTAAATTAGTGTTTATTTGATTTTGGTTAGTTATTATTGCTGCTAACCTTGCATTCTCTGTGCGTGTGTGCTCTAGGGTTTGTGTTACTGTGTTGCTCCTGGTTTCTAAAGCTTCTAATCTTGCCATTAATACTGCGAGTTGTTCCATTTTGAACTCGTGTCTGTTGTCGTCGAATTTGTGTGTTTTTTTTCTCCACATATACACTTTCACTGAATTGCTTTGCTGCTTCGTACGAAGAAGCTATATTTGTACCTGCTATGCTAGGTAATTCTTGTAACCGGTAACGCGAGTGTTCTGTTTATACTAGATTTCACTACTTGTTCCCGAGGTCCGCTCGATTGAAGTTAAAAAGTATATTTAACCTCCTGGCAGGATCGCCAATTAAAACACTTGTTTCTTACTTTTAAAATTAAACAATATTTATTTGGAACTATGTCCTTTATTATTGAAATACTTTTTACTAATTCTAAAAGGAGCTTAAGGCTACTATGTAGTTACAATAAGACTGTTGATAAATTCATCATACAGTCGTATTTATATACTTTTCTTATCTATCTACAAGGAGACCCAAGCGTACAATCGTCTTGCTTGATAATGAAGAAGAGATAATATTCCAACATTGTATACAAACGATATTATCTCTTTTACATATGTTATCATTGTAGCGTTGTGTGCAAGACTGTACTAGAGACTAAAGATATCATTGAATACAAATAATGTTATCTTTTTTCTCAATATGTTTTGCTATGGATACTTAACTCGCGCCACATTAATGTGGTATTCGTTTGGGCTTCTTCAGATTCGCTCTCAGATTTCAGATTTCGTGTGGCTAATCGAACATAAAAACGTCACTTGCTCTTTTTTGTGATAACATTCGTGGGATTCGAATACATGCAGCCTTCAACACTTTTCAAAGCATTTTCCATTCACTGGTTAAATTTTAAATTAAAACATTCGAAATTTGTGTCCCGATTGATTTTTAAATATTTATACATATAACCAATTTACAAAAATAGATTCACCCAATGCAATGCCTTTCTTTGCTGTAGAACAAATTCACGAAAACCTAAACGCCCTCCACCAGTTGTCAAACTAAAACGAACTTGTGTTGGTAAATCTGAGAAAATATCTAGATTCGCAAAAGTGCTCTGAAATCTGAAAAAAGATTGTTTTTTTTTGTGACAAACGAACATAAAAACTGCTCTGAGAGCAAAAAAAGTGCTCTGAGAGCGCCCAATCGAATACCACATAAAAGAATAGGTGATCCATTAAAATTTCAAATTGAATTAAGACACCATTTTTCAATTTCCCAAACTTTCTATCATGTCGCACTAATATTACAATACTGTTGTAAGTCAAAATGTGACTTTTTCAGAAACGGCGAAAAACTGATAACTCAAATCCTGTTACAGATTATAAAGAAATTAATACTTTATTACGATTGTTAATAAAAATAAAGGAATTATACATTTACTTATTTGTTTAAATATTGCAGATAATAAATATATTTCCAATTTTTGAGTTAGAAATGTATTACCCCAAAAAAAAAAGTTTTCACAGAGATGAATTATTTTGAATTGTGTAGGACTCATAGTGTCATATCTTTTTTCTTTCTTGCACTATGCTAACGACGGTTTTATTGATGAGTAGGGAATTGAATTTTACGTTTGAATAATGATCTTTCTTAAATTTGACAAATTCCGAGTTACTACAGTATTGTAATATTTGTGCGATGTCTTTCTTTAATTTTCCTCCTCCTTTTATTTCTGTCTCACAATATCTACCCCTTCTATCTTCTATCTCCACTGTCCCTTCTTTTTCTGTTTCTTCTCTTTTCGCTAAGGTCTGAAAATTGTGTCGTAAATCTTGTTTCTCCTTTTTAAGCTCTATTATGTCAACTGTATAGCCTATCACTAGTTTATAAGATATTATATCTTAATGTGTATAGGTATCTCAAAATAAATAAATGAAATCAAAATGAAGCATGCATTTCAGCTTATAAAAAGACTAAATACGGATCGAGATTCGCCACTCACCCAGATATGCGAATACAGCTTTCGTTTTTAATTTTTTATATCGTATCTAATACGCTATTCACACCGCACCGAAAACCGTGTTTTCGTCGATGCATTCACATCGAACACGGACTAGTTTTCGTTTGACGTTTCAATCAGCTATGAGACACTAGTCGTGAAACTTCGGTGCAAACTATTTGGTTGCAGGAAATAAGCCCCAACGTTTTCATAATGAACTAATACCCCAATTTCAAATATAAAATGAGGCCGCACTGCGATGAAATAAGGCCTCAAAAGAGAAAATGAAAGAAGGCCCCAAATTCGGGGTGTTATTTCATAATGAAATTAAAAATAACGAAAACTGCTTTTTATTTAATATTGTTGATATTAATTTAGATTAAAGAAACTTCGTATATACTCAACCTTGCACCTCGTTGTTGATGTTTCCTGTATAATTTTTTGGGGACCTATTTCACTTTTATCTTGGGGCCTTATTTTGCAGAGCCAACTATTTTGGTTACAAATTTCGATCGAATTAATTAACAAATAAAATGAATTTAGTGCATTTAAAAATATTATGAGATTATCAATTCAATGTGGAAACTGATTTTAAGTTGTGAAACATTTCTTCTATCTAGTGTCGCTTCAGAGATTTTTAACTGCCTACCTCATAAAAAAAAAAACAAAATAACGTTTGATGAAGGCGAAAGTTTCGAGCGATTCAGTCGTGGACTTTATTTTCATTGCATTCACATACGCTTATGGTTCAGGATTTTCGAACATAAGCAAAGGTGGTGGCTGGTGGTTCCTTCCTATCACATTTCAGTAGTTAAGGATAGAGCTAGTCCGAATGGGATCTCATCATTTACATCGATAGACAACCTGCCGAACGATGCTGAAGGCAGTAGGTACTCAGAATCAAGTGAGACTATGTTGCGTACCAGGATATTTATTATGGCGGAAACATTTTTTGTTTTTTTAATTTTTTTTTCCTGGAGCTTTCAGGTAAATTGCGGTCCCTTGTACTCAAATCCGAACCCCTTTGTATTTGTTTGTATTTACATGCGAATTATATGCTATTAATAGCAGAACATATTTCAATTGCAATTAAAAAAAAGATGTCAGTGTCAGCCTTCTACTTATTTTATTTTATATTTCCTATATGTGGCACAAGGCGTGGCTCCCTTCGAATAATATCCAATGAAATGGCGGACTCTCTGACATCTTCAACTTCCAATAAACCTCGCTAATATATCTTAACACAACACAATGGACTCTAAAAGTCTAAACCAATAACGCTTATAAATCTTTTTCTGATAGGTCCGGCATAAACGCCGCATAATATACTTTGCCATCATCCACGCAAGTGAGTTCATTTATTATAAGGTCGAAGTCATAATTCGGTCCTAATCACCTTTTTAATTAGCTGCCAAAACCACTTCGAAAAGTCATTTATATGGTAAAATTCATTTTATTGGACCATAAAGTGGCATTGGGAAGGACCAAAATCAAAAATAAACTTCTTAACGAATTCCAAATGCAGCAGGTCCTTAAGATTGTCACCCTCGCAATAAGGCGCTGTAAATCAACGACACCACTTAAAAACAATATTTCTCTTTGCTGTAATAAATGGCAGAGACTGTTCCTAATGACCTTTCTCCCATCTTCTACGGCCTCGTAGCTGGTGGTGTGTCGTAAAAATGATATCGCCCCTCATATTGCCACAGAGAGAATTTGGTCACAACACACGGCAGATATAGCCGAAACGAACTAACTTTTCCACCCGCTGTGTAGTAGCTGCAACAGGGGCTGCGCGGCTCTACATCAAACGTGAAATCGCGGAGTTGCGGCAGAAGCAGGCGGAATATACAGCAGCACAAATAATTCAAAAGGAGAAAATTGACTCAATTCGTTTCGCTTCAAAGGACATTTGGATCGCCGGCAATGGTGTGTCACATTATCATACCACCTGCATGTCATCGGAAGAGCTTATAACTTATCTGTATCTTGGCATGGATACGTCTACACCGCCTCCGGCATCGCATGACATATCCTACATCCTACATCCATCTTCCATCACAAAACACGGATATAACCACCGCAGCGCGACTACCGATTGAAAACACAGCAAAGGACATCCTTTTAGTTTATTCAAACGATATAACACAGATACATAGAGGGAAGCGAAGTGGCGGTGTTGCTCGCCCCTGAGAACGCTCCAAGGTTGGCGGTTTTATGTACGGGTGTGACGCTTATCGCTCACCAGCCAACCGCAGCGTACACCCGTCTGAGTTTCGTAGATAAATGATTTTCGCATGGAGGGAGAAGGAAAAAAATTGTTTTCCTTGGCTTTACCTCCCTCCAGTGGGGTTTCCACCGCGAGAAAAGCGAACAAATAACTACACCAGAGCAAACGCAACGGCATGGCGGATTGTGTTCATAACTCACGGCACACAAGTATACACAACACAAACAGCCGGAAGTCAAAAAGGAAAATGCAAATGCTTTCTCATCAGGGGGTCCATTTTAATTTGTAGCTGGGATTTTTCTTCTTTTTTTTTTTGCATAGCAGATACTTTTATACTCCTTCAAACATCGGATTGGTGCGGCTATCGCTAGCAGGATTCTCAGGATGGTCTGGGTAATGTGCAAAAGGAAAAAATAATATGAATTAGGAGGACAATGAAGGAGGGTATGAAGGCTGAAAAAAGAACCAAAAGTAACCAGTAAATATCAGAAGTTTCTCAGGACTAATAAATGGGATAAATCGTATCCCATTTCGTTTATCTCCAAGCCATCGGTGTGTGGTAATACTTTCGGTATAATTTACTATCGCTCGAGAGGAACTGCACGTCCTTTCAGCGTTAAATACAAAATAAAAGGGAATTCCAAAAGCGCATCAAAGGAAGTGGAATTATGAGTCGGCGTATACAGGTCATATAGAGAGCAGCCTGTGGGCCAACGCGATTCGCATGTATCTAGTAAAAGTATCTAACATGAGTGACTAGTAAATTGTTTGTATATTGTCCGAGAGTATAACTGTCTTGAAAGAGCTTCTCAATTAGCCGTTTGGAGTCGGCGTAAAATTGTAGATCCCTTCCATTCGTTCCAAAAATGAAAAACTCGCACAAATCGGATGGTTGTGAGAAGCTAGGCCTAGGGTCCCTCCGGACCTATTGCGCCAACTATTTATTTATTTATAGCAAACACCTGGTCGTACCTTTATAGGCAACCAAAGACAAATGCGGGTGACTTTAAAACCTCAGCAGCAATTTTATTGAACGGGCTTCTAAAAGTCGCAATATATAGGCCACTTCGCCTTCTTGATTTTTTTGCGATAATAAACTTTTTTATCATGAAACAAAAATCCGGACTTAATTTCTTCGCAAAGAGTTACATAGTACATATTTCAAAATGTTCTTTTTAATTACAATAATATGTAGTTTTAGCCGATAAACAATTTTGATGCTTCGCGAATTCTATAATTTATTGCGAGCTTATAAAATTACAACAGAAACAAAAATAATTGGCTGCGTTCAGTTTCAGATGAAGGTTAAGAATACGGTAAATCGAAAAATCGCAGTAGATTGCTTGTCAAGCGGAGTAGATTTTAAAATTCGTCTACAATCGGAGTAGATCTACAGTAATTTCAGTAAAGTCCGAACACTGAACTTTGTAACGACCCGTCACAACAAGAGGGTTTTAACCCTGAGAAACAAGCCACTGATCACCTCCACTGGACGATGTGTCACCATCCATCGGTACCCCGAACTACCAAACGCCACAAAGGAAACCCAACACCAACAACCGACATCCGAAACAACAACAACGCACACGGCAAATTTGCACAGCTTTTACAAGTCACACTTACTCCGCGCTATGAAAAGCATGAGTACCGACGGGCTAAAGTGGTTAGGGAGGACAGTACACTCAGTTCTGGGTGCAATACATTCTGGCATTGCACCGATCTCTAAATTTTTGAAGGCCACATTCTGCTAGCAGAATTAGTCCAAAATAGGAAGCTGGTATTGTGAGTTATTCCAATCCATGCCTTCTATCCTTTCCTCTATGGAACGTGTATTGTGAGTCGTTCCAATCTGCACAGGTTTTTATTCTTTCCGTCGTGGACGTGTATTCTGAGTTGTCCAATCCGCCACCCTTCTATCCTTTCCCTGTGGACCGTGTATTGTGAGTAGTTCCAATCTGGCACAGCCTTCTTTCCTCTTCATGGATGGATGTGGATGTGTATTGTGAAGTGTCCAATCCGCGTGTTAAGGTCGTTTAAGTATAATTAGTAGAGATGCCACGAATATTCGGCAACTATTCGGCATTCGGCCATTCGGCCACATTTTTCACTATTCGGTATTCGGCCGAATAGTTTGCAACTTTCGGCCGAATACCGAATACCTAGTGAAAAGTTAATAGAAAATCATGAAAAAAAAGAAACACTCAGTACGTAAAGAAGCACCGTGGCGCTTCGGCCACGAGCCTCGCCGAATATTCGGTATTCGGTATTCGGCCAAATTACTATTCGTGGCATATCTAATAATTAGGATTGGGATTACTGAATTTGAATTGTTTTAAAGATAAGAATAAGAATAAAAAAAAAATTGTACAACGCTCTGCGGCCGCAGATAAAAAGCACATCGCAACTTAAGACAACAAATAATTTGATATAATTAAAATGATATAAATAACTCTAAGATTTGCTTTTCTAAATAAAGTTAATCAAAAAACAGTAAGTCCTTCGAAAGCTATTTCCATTTAGTTATAAATTTTTTATTGACCGAAGGAAATGATTTCTACGAAAATCCAAATGATATCAGAAAATGAACTTCGTATTCATATTTCAAGAAAATGTTGGTTCACATAAAATAAGTCTGAATAATAAATGCACGATTTAAGGAAAAAGTTATTGAAACGAAAGAAAAGTTCTAGAGGTCACATTACGTATTCAACCTTTCTTTGCCATTCTTTGATCAAATATAATTATTCTTCATTTCAGAAATAAGTTATTTATTTAAGAAAATTGTTTCTGATTTCACTTAAATAATTAAGTAAACAATTTCTTGGCTCAAGTTTCTATGAACGATTTTAGAAAATAATGTGCACGACTGGGTCGAGCAAAACTTTCTCGTTTATCAAAAGTTTTGTGGTTGCTTTCTAATTTTTTTATGTAGGTTCATAGGTAAAAACCTGAGAAAAAGGAAGCGTTACATAAAATTTACTCTTATTCATCTGAAACGGCAGTGCATGTAACAATGTGAGTTTTTAAAAATTGAAACTCTCAGTTACAGGCAATTGTCGCCAGTTCTGCCTCTCAATTGATTTAAATAGCTAAATTTACAACTAGGGACATTTTCCAGCGAATTGAAAATTCTTACCGCGAACTGTCACACTTTATTTACAATCCACATATTACAGTCGCGATCCACAAAACCACGAATGAAAACTTTGTTCGAACTTAACCTTCAACAATGAAATTGATTCGCGGGTAGCTGCGACTACAAAAAAAGTTATCATATGAAGAGATGTCAGAAACCACGAATTTTCGCTTGTTCGCAGCTCGCTCTCATATGAATAGTCCTTTACACTTTACAAGATTTTTGAGTACGAGAACAAGCATAGTAGGGGTTCTCATTTTTGATCTGTTAGGAAATGATTTTCTTTTTGACTAGAATAGACTAATGACGCTGGCTTAAGTTGTCAATGATTACAAGTATTGTTCGTGATAGATCGATCTTTACATATAGTAATGTATTTATGTATGCGCAAGAATTCAGAGATTTGTTTTTGAATTTACATTAGCAGTTAACTGAATATGAATATGCCGATGGACGTGTGTGGGGGTGCAAATAAAATGAGAGTTTCCGATTGTGTACAAGTGGTTGGAATTATTCTAAGATGTTCAATGTGGTTGAAAAAAGTAGAAGTAGGTAATATTTGCTGAAAATAAGTTTGGCGTTGCTGTTATTGCATTTCTAATGGCTGTTGCAAATTTGAACTTTAAATTGCGGCATTGAGTTTTAAAAATATATATGAACATAGATCGGCTTTTGGGCCGATTTTGAGAAAAAATTAAAAACAGATTTCTTCGAATTTTTTGAGAAAAACTAAGTACGGCATCTTACTAAGAATACTGATATTTTCGTTAATATGTATTTTGATCAAAATCGTTAGAGCGGTTTTTGTAAAATTTGGCAGACAAAACAGTGAACAAATTTTGCAATGTTTAGTGTCAAAAATACTATTGGTTAACTATTCAGCTTAAATCCGAGTATAAGTTATTGTTCGGGATGTAAGTGTTATTGGGTTTTAAAAGTTTTTATCGAAATCGAAAAACCTATAACGCTTCAACAGCGCCCCGAGATGCCTGCAGATGTATGTTTGTTCTGCACTTAAATTGCTGCAAATTGTAGTCTTCTGGAAATATATCCCCAGGAAGCGAGTTCCAAAGTTTGCTTGTCCTGTAACAGAAGGAGTTTTTGAAAGTTGATGTCCTCGCGGTTGTCAAGTGTACTGTATGGTGATGAGCATTAGCAGCCCGTCTTGTTGGGCGCCCAAAAGTTGCATTTCGAGGGATAATGTCTTTGAGTTCCTCAGAACATCTACCATGGAAGTACCTATAGAACAAGCATAGGTCAGCGACTTGTCTTCTGTGCACCAACGGTTGTAGATTCGATGTGAGTGTAGGGTCTCCAATGAGTCGAACTGCTCGTCTCTGTATGCTATCAAGCAGGTTAAGTGAATGTTTTGGGGCCGAGCTCCATATATGAGAACAATATTCCAAGCCTGGTCTAACCTGTGCTTTGTAGAGAAGGAGAAGTTGCTTGGGGCTTAAGTACCTCTTTGCTCTAAATAGGTAGCTCAACTTTGCGGACGCCGATTTTGCGATATAGGATATGTGGTTCTGCCATATGTGATTCCTGAATTGACTGTGACTCCTAGAAGGTGCATTGAGTCCTTGTGATGGATTGGATGGTCATCCATTTGGATCTGAGGAACTGTTGATGCATTTTTTCTGGAAAATGTTGAGAGCTGTGTCTTGTTTGCATTAAATACAACCAAGTTGTCCTTTCCCCACTTCAAGATTTTGTCCAGATCATCATTTAGAGAATTAATTTGTTCACATCTCTGACTGTGTGATGTAGCCGTATTCACATGCCCATTGTTCGAGATTGAGAATATAAGAGTGCTGTCATCTGCAAAGCTGTAGATATTATTATTTGTCGATCCAAGCAAATCGTTGATGTGGAGAAGAAATAGAGTTGGAGAAAGAATAGATCCTTGGGGCACTCCTGCATTTACAGCAAACGAATTGGATGATACACCATCTACAACAACTTGGATCGATCTTCCCAGAAGAAAATTTTGCATCCATCCGCAGAGTTGTTGTGGTAATCCGTAAGACGCTAACTTGCCTAATAGGGCTCTATGCCAGACTCGGTCAAATGCCTTTGATATGTCCAAGGCTACGGCTCTGGATACGCCGTGTTGTTCAATTGATTGTGTCCATAAGTGCGTTACGTAGCTTAGCAGGTCACCAGTGGAACGACGGCTCCGAAATCCGTATTGCCTGTCGCTTATTAATCGATGGCCTTCTAGATATTTGATTATTTCGAGATATGAGCAGTTTTTAAAATTAGCGTTTCCGGTGATTCGAATTGAAAATTAAGGACGCAATCATTTTATGTAAGAACGTCAACTTTACTCTAAGTTTGCATTTTGGTCAAAATCGTAATTGCCATTTTCAGGTAAACTAAGGAAAATTAAATTAAAAAAAAATTCCTATTTTTTCAAAAACCGAATTTACAATACAGAAAAAAAAAAAAAAAAAAAAAAAACTGAGTCCGCCATTAAGCTAGAAATGACCATATTATCCAAGAAATTAATTTTTGTAACAATTGCATGGAACGTTTTCGAGATATGTATGTCCAAATTTCAAAAGTACTGTTATTCGAATTCTTAGCCAAAAACTGGGTATGCAGTATGCACTCATGGTAACCTCACCTACTTAAGCTTAGATACCTATCAATTTTTGGTTGAAATCGTTGGAGCCGTTATATACCTACCATTAGTATTGAGGTTACCTTACGTAAAAAAAAAAAAAAAGTCCGAACAGTAAGCCCACAAACTCCAAATCGGAAGTTTGAACGAAATCCGGCAGACGTATATACTGGAGGCCTTTGGACGGACAGACAGACAGATGGACAGAATTTTGCGACCCACTTTTTTGAGTTGGTCTATCATCGTAATGTCAGAATTTATTTACATCTCGAAATTTTGTACGAAAACAATTTCTTCCTCTTACTAAATACTTAATGGAGAAAGCTAAAAATACATTTTTGAATGGCACATTGGCATGTGAGTTGAATTTTTATTTAATATGAAATTCAGGTATTTACGGATATATATGGAATGGACTTTTTAAATAAATTCTAACAGACTGCTTCATTTTAATCATGAATTATTAATTGTTTATGTTAAATAAAATACATTTTGCATTTTTTAATTTCGTTTGCTCTCTTTTTTGTCCTCTATTTTGTTTAAGAGTGTTCTCTCTTGATTTAATATCCTTAGGAGGAAAATGTACTCTTTTTTTTTAGGGTCACAGACCTAAGACCCACTATGACATATGCACCCTCAGCCTATTTTTTTTTTTTTTTGTGTGGATATCGATGAAAGAGATTTCAATGTGAATGGTTTTGTATGGTGTTTGATTTTAGTCTGCCGAACTAGCAAACTATTGCTAAGCTCGTCACACGAGTGGACTCGTCCTCCGAAAAATTGCAGTTCGGATTCTAAGACTATCGCACAAAATTTTGCTAACTGGCTCTTTTCTAGTGATATCGAAGGTGGACTTCCAACTACTAAAGCCTAGAAATCGAATCTCAAAAGTTCACGAAGATCTACCTAAGAGCAATCATGAAATCGTATCCACAACAGTCCATACTTCGCCTGTCTAACAGTCAGTCCGTTTTTTCAGTTCTTAAAGAAGAAAATTGTCAAAGACTCAATTGCACGTGTGTCCCTCTCAATCCGCCATAACTGCACGTTTCCAATATCGAACAATATACACAAGACTCTATAAAAAAGAAAAAAGAATAATTTCATTTATCACAGACTTCCACGAAGTCAAGGTGTGCATAGGAATCCAATATGCGAAAGGATTGCGTTCCAATCAATTCGATCGAAAATTACCCGTGTATCCTATGTGCATCAAGTTCAACGCAAGTATCCGACTTTTGTTGCATCTCTAACCTTTCGACTTTTATTGTGTGCTTGACTTTGTGTTTCCTGTTCGTGGCATCCTATAAAAGCCCATACTTGCTCAACTTGATTTTCAGAAAAAAAAAAGTCCTACTCCTACGCTATAGCTATATCCTTGAGTATAATGCCTTTTGACGTGAAAATCCCATTTGCCGGTAAAAGCGAACACGTTCAATCGAATGTGTGACAATTGTAATCCTTGAGTGAAGGAGAGTAGATCCTTTCCTTTTCAATTTGCAGCTTGAGATTGGTATTTTTGTTTTGCGTACTCTTTTCTCGGACTGACAATGGGCCGAAGTCTAATAGTCGGCTGTCCAGTGTCCACCTCCACGAAGAAACTGTGCCCACGTCCATTTGTGAGTAGGAAGCTACATCCATTACGACCGAGCAAAGGGGTTTGGATTTTCCTTTTGCAGGTTTTTTTTTTTTTTTTTTGTGCGCCCGATTGCATCCCCATGTGAGATTGTCAGATACTATCAAGCCCAAGATTAAGAATAACGAACTGGGACATCATTCTTCATCAAAATAAAGTGGAAGGCTGAATGCATTATTGTTGCTGTCTCCGGTATGGGTGGTGTCCTGCTGCCAATTATCGACTGTGGACGGTATTTGTCAAACGATTTATGATTGGAGGGGGATAAACACGGATAACGATATATCCATTGATGATAAATTATCTTTTTGTTTGGCGAACCTATATAGGGCGGCTTACAAGTTGATGATGTCTATTAACGGGAATGTGAGTTTAGGGGCATAATACCATTGACTGATAGCGAGAATGATTGATAGATTGGTTTGCATGAATGACTGTGACCCATAAAGAATCCTATTACTTCGTAAAGCTCCTTTGATTAGCCAACTTTTTGTAATATTCCTGTCTGCTAGGGGGAATATAATTTTGTTTAGGCAAATGCCAGCGTTAATGGGAAGGAAAGTTTGGTTGCCATGAAGTGTCGCTACAGTTAACTTTTTCGAATCGAAATCGCTCAAATTGCTTTGGAATGAATCGCTTCAGTTGAACTTACATTGGGAGTTTATGAGCACCAAAAGTTTGGCACGACAAAATTGTTCAAACTCCAACAAGAAGTGGGACACATTGCTCCTCTTGAAATGTGTGTCTGCGATACAGTTTAGCACCGCTGTAAGTACACAATTGTGGTAACATTGTGGTGCAGTTTTGAAGACAATTTCCGTTGTGGAATGTTTCGCAAAGCTAAGTACGACTTGGTTCACTTAAATGCGTTTTAAAATAAAATTTAATCACGTCAGAAAAGTCGTCGAAAAAATGCATAATAAAGACTAGAATGTGACGAAACAACGCTTCAAAAATTCGTCTAAGTTTTATTACAAAACCCATCGGAAACGACGTAAAAAAAATACGAGCAACGGAGTCAAAAAGGGTTCAAAATCCGGACCAAAAATACATCCAAATGCAGAAAAGCATCCCAAATCGCCTCTAAAAGCACGTCTAAGAATCGATCCAAATATGCGTCAAAATGCGTCGAAACCATGTCAAAGAACGCTGTTAAAAAAGGCGTTTAAACACAGGTTGAACAATGCTTTCAAATATAGGTCTTTAAAAAAAAAAAAACCCAAATACGGTCCAAAAGTTGATTCAAGAAACGCGTTCAAAACAACCCAAAAAAGGTGAAAAAAATGTGTCAAGTACAGATGCAAAAAAGCGTTCTAAATTGGGTAGACAAGAATGCTTCCAAGTCCGCCTCGAAAAATAAAAAAACCCGACGAATTATGCGTAGGAAAACGAGTCCCAAAACGATTCGAGTAGTTTAAATGCTTGTCGAAAGAGGCGCAGAAATCTGCCGAAAAACATTTAATAAAAAAAAACCTTCAAAAATTGATCCAAGAGTGTCAAAAAAGATTTTTCAAAAAGCATCCCCAAACGATTTAAAAAAAGTGTTCAAAAACGGGACAGAAAAACCGTCCAAAAATGACGCAAAAAAAGGGTTTCAAAAACAGCGTCAAGAATGGAGTCAAAAAAAAAACGGTAAAAATAAGTCGAAAATGCTTCCAAATAGCTACGACGTGAAAAATTCAAAAATTAAGGAAACGAGTCCAAAAATGATTCGAATAATGTTAATTCTTATCCAAAGACGCGCAGAAAAATGCGTCGAACAACGTTTGAAAGAAATCTGTCCAAAAATGAGCCAAATATCGTCAAAAGTAAACTAAAGTAAAGTATATAGATTCGAGAGATATTCGAATCAGACCACCATTTGCGGGTCTCTTTTCGTCTCTGAAGCCTAGGCCTAGCTTCTCACAACAATTCGTTTTGTGTGAGTTTTTCAAGTTTGAAACGAATGGAAGGGATCTACAGTTTTATGCCGACTCCAAACGGCCGATTGAGAAGCTATTTCAAGACAGTTATACTCTCGGATGTTTATCAGACGTTCGCGAGAGGTGGCGCAGTGGAAAAAACCCTAAGTTGAAATTAGGGTTTTTGCGGGATTCACACCTCGGACCCCTCGCTTAGTAGTCCAACACACTAACCACTGCGCCTACAAGAGTTTCAATAAAGATTTGTCAAAAAACATCCAAAACCGATTCTAAAAAAGCGTTAAAAATCGCTTCGAAATCCGTCGAAAAAGGCGTCAAAAAACGTGTCCAAAATCGAGTTCAAAAACGATGTCAGAAGCGTCAGGAATCTGTCCAAAAATGCGTCAAAAAACTAGACGAAAAATGCATAAAAACAAACCTGTCCAAAACGATTCGAAAAGCCTGAGTTCTCATCCGAAAGAGCCATACAAAATCACGGCAAAAACAAACCGTCGAACAGTGTCAAAAAAAGAACCCACAAAATGATGTGTCCAAAAGCGATTCCAATAACGCTTTAATTCAATTTAATTTAATTTAATTGCTTATTACAAGCATGTAAGACTTAACAACAAACAATAAAGTAAACTTAAGACTAAAAAATACAAATACAAATATTGAAGTTTGAAGGTAAAATCAAAAGCGAATAATGATTATGATAAAAACAAAAAACTTATTAGTTAGAAGAAAATGAGACATTTATGATTCGGGTAATTAGTTCAGTGAAGCGCATTTTTAAAATTTGCTGTGGTGCAATTTAGGTCAAATAAATTGGGCGACATGTTTGTTTTTGCAAAGCGTTCTTGTTCAAGGCTCGTGTTGGACATAGTCAGTACGGTGATGGGGAAGGCGGAAAAAGCGGATTGATCGTAAACGACGAGGATTAGTGTTTATTGAAATCTGATGCAGAAGGTGTGGGCAATCTATGTTTCCAGATAGTAACTGATGAATAAAGATTATGTCAGCGATGTCGCGACGAGTCACAAGAGGCTGTAAATTGAGCAACTTTAGTCGATTCTTGTAGGGGAGTAAATTGTGAGGGTCATCCCAGTCAAGTCCACGTAAGGCAAAACGAATGAATCTACGCTGGACAGCTTCGATTTTCAAAATATGTACCTGATGGTAAGGTGACCAGACTTGTCTGAATATTCTAGAAGTGGTCTTACAAACGTCGTATAATGGGATTTAGTGACATATGGGTTAGAGAACTCCTTCGACCAACGTTTAACCAAGCCGAGTGCAGAGTTAGCCCTGCTAATAATGTTGTCGATGTGATGTCGAAAATTAAGTTGAGCATCGCAGATAATGCCCAGATCACGAATAGATGAAACAGTGGAGACAGACTCGTTGTTGATGAAATAAGATTTATTATTCAGGGGATGACGTTTACGTGAGAAAGTAATAGCTTGACATTTTTTCACGTCAAGTTCTAACCGATTTTGTTGACACCAGGTGTAGAAGTTATTAAGGTCAGATTGTAGTGAGAGAGAATCAGCGGTGCAAGATATTTGTTTAGAGAATCTCATATCATCTGCGTAAATCTCCAGGTCTGAGAGTAAAATGACACGTACTACATCATTTATTGTCAAATTAAATATCAATGGTCCGAGATGACTCCCCTGTGGTACACCAGAGGATGTTATGAATGGCTTAGACACGAAAAATCTAAAAAGGACACTTAACTTGCGATCTTCCAAATAGGACTTAATCCATGAAATAAACCGATCGCTTTTAGTTGAAGAGTTTAACCTTGTGAGAGATCTTGTCAAACGCTTTGCTGAAATCGGTAGCCACTTCCTTACCATTTTCCAAGGCACATAATGTGCTAGAAACAAAATCCGTGAGGTTTGTGGTTGTAGATCTGCCCTTAAAAACCCCATGTTGCTTACTTCACCATTCCATTTACAATGGAAGAACATTGAATCGTAAACGATGCTCTCAAAGAGTTTTGGTATGGAAGATAGTTAAGCAATGGGTCGATAGTTGGGAATATCGCTCTTGCTGCCCTTTTTGTGGATGGGAATAATAAATGAGTCCTTCCACAATTCAGAGAAAACGCCCTGTGTAAATGAAAGCTGGAAAAGAGCATAGAGATGCAGTGATAGTTTATTAACACATTTCTTCAAAACTATGGCAGGGATGCCATCTGGACCGGAAGAATAGTCGTCCTTAAGAAGGTTAATTTTTTCAACTACTGAAGATAGGCTTAAATTTATATATGTTAAGGATGTTTGGGCACAGCAATCCATGTAACTGAAATGTTTAGGGCTCGGTTCAACGTCGTCATTCACAAGCGCCTGGCTGAAGAAATCAGCGAAAAGGTTGGTAATTATTTTAGAATTAGCAGACGAACAACTATCGAATTTTAAGGTAGAAGAAAACCCATTCAAAATCGCATCAGAAAGTCAGTCGAAAAGCGACAAAAAAGTGCCAAAGACATATGTCCAAAAATGCTTCTAAGATCGATTAAAAAAATGCGTGCAAAATGACACCGATGAAGGTGTCAAAAATGTTTCAGTAATGTAGTCGAAATCGGTGCAATAAGTCGTCGATAAATCAAAAAGTTCGCAGAAAATGATTTGAAAGAATCGTCAGAAAACCTGTACAAAAATGCGTCAAACAGCTTCGAAGAGTTTAAACGAAAATTGTGTAAAAACCGTCGACGAAAGTGTAAAAAAAAAAATAAACGAAAACTGTATAAAAAAGAGCTCAAAAGTTATTACAAAAGAATGAATTTTCGTTCATACAACCGTCTCAAAGAATGTTTCTAAAAATCCAACAGAAAATCATTAAAAAAATGACAAAAAATACTCGTCGGTAAGAACCAAAAATCTCTTCGAAAATATGCTTGAAAAAGCGTCGAAAGAAGCGTCCAAAAATTCTTAAAAATCAAATTTCGGTAAGCAATACAGACCCTATATACCTGGCAGCTATTTATTTACTTTAATCACGACCACAAATCTTGTGTCCTAACTCCGTCGTAAGCTAATCGCTGACTACTAACACCCCTCATAGTACCTCATCAGCCCACAAATCAATAAGTCCTCAGGAAACGCAACACCATCCAATAGCCCTCGAAAATATAAACACAATTCATCAACTCGACTACTGTTGCAAGCAACAGACCTTTAGTTATCGAACGTCACTTTATTAAACTACGTCGGCCCGTTCCCGCCTCCGCCCCCAACATTGACCAACATTACTTTATGAAAATATCAAAATTCAGCTTACGCATTTAATTTATCACCAAGCGAGGGGAGAGAAGGGTCAAATGTGTCATGACAGTAATTGTCAACCCTTGTCAAAAATCATTTTAAGGATCATAAAAAAGGGATCAGTGTGGTCAGCAGAACAAAGCAGACAAAAAAATAAAACCAAACTAGGCAATATCTCTATGCAACTTGAGAACTTGCTCCGCCACATCCACCGGTCCGCATCTGAGCCCCTGAAATGAAACCCCAAACAACTTGTGTCCTTCGAATACTTATCATATATACCAAAGGACCGAAAAGGGTGAACTAAGCAAAGCATTTCAAGTAGTCACACAAATACCTGAAAGGCAAAGAATAAGCCCCACCCGATGAAGAAAAATATGTCCAACCAAATAAATTGTGGCCCCCCTGGATCGCAGGGTTTAACTGCACAATTTGTTGAAGATGCCCGGACGAGCCACCCAAGAACACAAAAAGGCTAATGAATAATTTAAGCAATTACTTTGAAAATGATTGTCTTCAGCTGTTGAATTAATTATTTGCTCGAACTAACAGCAGTACCTCTCCACCTCTGTTGTGTGTCACAACAAGGACCGTCCCTGTGTGCATAGAGGAGGACCATTCTGTGAATTCGAAAAAAAAATACCGACACAGAAACAGCCCCCGGCAAGGCCAATCAACTTTTCTAATTGTAATTTCATTGCAAGCCAGCGAGCGCGTTCTGTATACCATGGAGTCTGGAGATGGTGCGGTTCGCCTGGAAAATCGCTCCTTAATGCATTCCAAATAAATGCTTAGCTATATACGAGTACAAGGGAAGTTTTTCGGCGAACTGATTGCAAAGCGGGGGAACCATTTCACCACCACCCTTTTAGCCAGATAATTTCATTTGCTTTCTACCGGAGAATTTGCGAATTTTCCGCATTGAAGTGCTATAATGGCTTGAACGGCGACACGCGGTAAGGACGCAGATACGACGATGATTTAAGAAGTATAAATGGGAGCCATCTTCCCCGTATCGAGGCAATCAAATGACACTCAATGGCATAGGGCGCATTGGCGGCAAACGTAATCAGGGCGTAATAATGCCAGCGAGGAAGGGGGATTTATTTTAAAGTTCTCTGTCTAAATGGGGTTGTGCGCGCGGTGCGGCATACCCACCCACTCTTAAAAGGATCTCTTGCAAATGGATTCCCATGGTAATTATTACGTAAAGTGCACGATTGACTGAATTCGATTAGAAACACAAATTAGCATCCATTTATAATGGAGATGTGGTGTGGCGACATTAAATTGTGCCTTTGAACGAAGCAGCCGACGCAGAACTGTGGTAGTTATGGTTGCGAGATACGACTCAGTGCTTTTAGATCGAACGTCAGTGTCCTTCGGAGACGTAACATGTCTTTGAAAATCTCAGACTTCGTCCTAAACATATTCGCCCTTTTAATGCTGTCACATGAAGGCATACTTTTTTGAAAGCGAGAAAAGGTGCGGTGTTCTTAGAAGAAATCCATTTTTCTATGCCAATTCCTACTTCAATCCTTTCTAACTTCCTTTTGGGAGACATTACCTAAATAGTATACCCAGAAAGTAGCCGTGGAATCAACCCAATGTCGTTGTCTCTATCCACAACAAAAAATATCTTGTGCCTTTCCAACGAAAAGTCCAATAATTTCATATTTCGGTCAAAAACGCCCCTAAAAAGTGGGCGTGCCAGGCACTGATATTGAAACTTTTCACATAGGTATACTGAGGAGATATTTCTTGTTTACAATTTCTGAGCAATTTGTTATAGAAATATTTCGAAAATGCTCCAGAAAATGGTGGCTTTCTTGATAAAAATTAATATCTGCCGCGATATGTAGGTCATCATCACAACGATTGGCAGTTGCCCGTGTTCGGAAGAGCTTAATTAAAGCCTACATACTCTCAAGACAATGCCCAGGAGGTTCAAAATCGTGACCCTTAACTTAAATCTCGCTGAGTCAATTTTACAGATTTTTTTTCGTTCCAACTCAGGCGACAAGATCTTTGAAAACCAGTGCCCTTCTAAGTGTGACCAGATTATGTCTGCCGTTATGTAGGTTATATCGAAAATAAGTCCAAGCCATTAGTGGTCCTTCATGATAAAATTGGTCTTTTAGATCGCAGTGTAAGCCATTGGGTAGGGATTTTTAAAGAACTAAAACCATACCCTAAAACAACAACCCGACGATTCGCATTTTGCTCGCTTAAAGTTTTCGGAAGAACATTAAGTTAACTTGCGACTACATCTGAGAATCCCAGGCGATTCAAGTTACACGTGAAAACGTTGACTTTGAGTTGATTTGTAATGGAAGAATCGCCGGCGAGTCGTCAAAATTCACGCGGAAGAACAAATTGCGAACATAAAGAGGAAGTTTTAAAATTTTGCGATTTTATAATCGTGGGTGGTTTCTTTTAAGTAGGTTATCTTGACACTGAGAGCTGTTTCCCGCTCGAAATCTTAACAGAAAGTCAGTATTATACCTCTGCGGAACGACATGAGTCGCTTTGCTTGAACAACGTTGGAAAATATTGAAAACTTATTTCCAAATTAAGTGCTGTGTATCCCAAACAGTGCGTTTTTTTTAAGAAGTTTTGGCGGAAATGAAGCACCCTGCGCAAGCTGTACGGAAATTTGTGCAAAAAGTTCGAGAGATTGGTATGCTAGTGGACAACACTCATGGTCCCCGTTGTCGTACGGTGCGCACAGACGAGAATGTGCTGTAGCCGAGAGTGTGAGACTCAAATTATTCTTCGAAAATGATGTCGGGAACGACGTTTCGGTCAGCAGAGCTATGTTAACCGATCTTATTTTTTCAATGAAATTTAAGACATCTTATAAGTAGGTAGCAAATTCCCAAATCGTGTTATCAGCCGTGTTGGCGATGTCAAGGCCGCCTCGGCGCCCTGATACCACCTCTTGAACTTCTTTGTTTTGTGGGGAACCGTGAAGGACCGATGTTAGTCCAACAATCCGGAAACGATTCAAGCATTTAAGGCCAGTATCGTCCAAGCAATCCGTGAGCTACAGCCCGAAACAATCAACAAGGTCTTGGAAAATTGGAGTGACAAATATGCGCTACTGCGAAGCCAGCCGAGGCAGCCACCTGAACGATGTTTTGTTCCATAATTAATGGGAATGTTTTCTCTTAGGTTAGGTTGGGAGGGCAGTTTTGCAACCGATGCAAATTTCACCCAGAAGCCGTGAAGGCCCATTGTGAGTACCCTGTTCGTACATGCAAGGACATGTGGCTAACAAAACCACTTCGATCTGTTGAGGAATAGTTTTATGTCTGATAGAGGTACCCCTGCCAAGTCGTCCAAACTTTCGAAGAACCGAGCTTCCATACAGGATGAGCGGCGTTCCTGTAAAGCTGGGCAGTGGCATAGGAGATGTTCCACGGACTCTATTTACTCTTCGTCTCTACAGCTTCTGCAGAAGTCATTTGCAAAAAGTCGTAGCCTTTTAGCCATGTTTCCTATGATGCAGTGTCCGGTTAAAACCCCGACGAGCATCCGGATTTGGCTTCTATTAAGGGAGATTAGAAACTTTGATCTTTTGGAGTCAACCACAGGCCACAGACTTCGGGTTATGATGCAACCGATGGTGTTGCTCCATTGTTCCTTAGCCAGTTGTGTGGTGACGCCTTCAATAAAAGTCTTAGCAGTGTTGAAAGGCGGTAACACCTCTCCGTCCGCAAGTTGAGGGTTCATATCAGAGCCGTATCTGGCCAATTGGTCCGCCTTTTCGTTCATTTCCACCCCAACGTGTCCTGGAACCCAGCAGAGTAGAATTGAGTGATGACGTATAGCCCTGAGCGCCACGAGGCAATCTGTAACACATTTCGCATTGATAAGATTGGAGCCGAAAGCTTTAAGTGCTGCTTGACTGTCCACACAGATGGTTATTTCCATTGCTGGTAGTCCCATCGATAAGATAGTCTGTGCTGCTTTTTTAACCGCATATATCTCAGCTTGGAAGACACTGCAGTGGTCAGTCAGTCGGAACGACTGTCTAATAACAAGCCTTTCTGAGAATATGCCGGCTCCTGTTCCATTTTCTGTTTTTGAACCATCCGTGTAGACGGCTATACCTTTAATGATGGTACTGGGTGATTTCCAGTCCTGCCTTTTGGGTATAGTGATTCTAAAATTTTTCTCGAAGTCATATCTGGGTTTCTCGTAATCGGTGAGTGACATGAGTCCCTTCCGATCGAAGATTTCAAGTATGCTTGAGTGTCCGCAGTAACCAGGCTTCCAAGTTTTGTTCTCTCTTAATCTGAGAGCGGCTTTGGCTGCCACGTTCTTAGTGAATAGCTCAATGGGTTGCAGGTTCAATAGTGTTTCCAGACCTAATTGTGGTGTGGATTTAATTGCGCCTGTTATTCCCAAGCAAGCAATTCTCTGCACCTTGTTCAGGTTCTTAAGATGGGATTTGGTTTTAACCGCCTCCCACCAAACAACTGAGCCGTAGGTAAGAATGGGTCTCACAATCGCGGTGTACATCCAGTGCACAATGTTCGGTTGCAAGCCCCAGTTTTTCCCAAAGGTTTTCCTACATGCATAAAAGGCATTAAGTCCTTTCTTCATTCTTTCTTCAGTATTCCGTTTCCAGTTCAGTTTGGAGGTGAATATCACACCCAGGTACTTGGCCTCGGTCGAAAGATTAAGTCGGGCACCTTTAAGCTTCGGTGGGTCCCATTTTGGTACCTTATATTTCCTGGTGAACAGAATGAGTTCGGTCTTTTCCGGATTAACAGCAAGACCGTTGTGTTCCGTCCATTTGGATAGTTCTGATAACGCAGATTCCATAATATCTCTAATGGTGGAAAGGTATTTTCCTGTTATTAGTACTACTATATCATCCGCGTAGGCGACTATCTTGATACCTCTGTTGACAAGGGATGTAAGTATTTTGTTAATCGAGATGTTCCACAGTAGAGGAGATAAGACTCCCCCTTGTGGTGTTCCACGATTAGTGCTTTTCTTAATCGCACAGTCCCCTAGGCTGCTGTTAATAACTCTGCTGTTAAGCATAGTCTTAACCCAGTTTGTCAGAAACTGTGATGAACCTGACTCCTCAAGTGAGGATGTAATGGTTCTTGTATTCAGGTTGTTGAATGCACCTTCTATGTCCAGAAAGGCCGCCAACGTAAATTCCTTGTTTCCTAGGGATTTCTCGATTGTTTTCGTTACTTCATGTAGCGCTGTTTCCACGGATCTGCATTTGACATATGCGTGTTGTGCACTACACAGAGCACTCTTTCTCTCTTTGTTTTCTCTTACTAATAAAGCAATAACAGGTGGAACAAATTTAATTTTGCTAATTTTATTGTATTTTTTTGAAAAGAAACTTGTATTTGGCCCACCCTGTATATGGTTCTGAGGGTAGTTAAGAATAGGCGAAACATGTGTCTCGACTATGTATTTTTCTGGAAAACATTTTTTCAAAATTTTAACTGACTCACTTCATAGGTCACACCTACGAAAAAATTACCTTTTACACAAATAGTTTCTTGCACTATTAAAAAAATAAGCCCACCCATACAATTCCCTGTAAAAGTGAGTGCGGATTGTTGAAATTCCTCTCCGACCATCTAAAGAAAACAAGTAGGTGTGTATGCATTACTTCGCCCTATTCCTGCACCTGTCTTGCCGAATGTCATGCCTCATTTTTATTTGGAAATAAGTCCCTTTTTGCATTTAGGAATTCCACACCACAGACTCAATTAAATTCCATTGTTTATCTGCGCAAAAAAAGGGACGTCTGATACATTCCTGTGGCGAACGGAAAATAGGAAAAATTCTGTTGGAAAATCCTTGGGTGGGATCGAGAAAGGCCCTTCAGAATCGGTGTCGCACAGTACCTACTCCCGCTCCCAGAGCAGACGGCGAAGCCTTGTGTATGTGAATATGTCGAAGAAGGCTCGTCAAAACGCATACCAAATACGGAATTAGATATGTGGCAGCCTGACATCCAGTAATAGCATGGATCGTCTCCTATGTCCCGTTTATTTTTGTTTTCTGTCTGCTTGTTTTCTATACCGCCACCGCCACCGATACGCAGTATTCACACATTCACATGTGTGAGACTGTGAGAGGCGGGTGGTAGATTCGCCCACTTGGTTTTGCGATTTGTACATGTGCGATTGAAGAATTCCGTTATTACCATTTTTTGTCATTGTTCCATGCGTTGAATACAAAACAGATCCTTTTGCCAGCGAAAACAACGCGTCGGCACATACACCAACTCTCAAGGAGTTATACAATATACATGTTACCATGTGGAGGACAATTTATTTCTTGTTTCATTGTTGTCGCTTGACATATGAACGCGGGATGCGATACGTATGTATACATGCGCTCGGTGGAGAGTTTTATAATCCTTGAGGCGTACATATATGAAAAACGGGATAAATGGGAATACCGGAAAACATTCGCATAGTGTGCGGTATGCTTGTGTGTAAATGATGATGGCTTTTGGCGTCGCGTCGATACCTACTATACTCATACTGGGACGAAGGAGCAAGTCACATTCATCCGATGTTGTCGAATTCGATATCGGCAGTATGGCGGCGTATATTGAATGGTATTTATGGGATATGAGCATTTCATCTTTCGGGGGTAATAATGTCTAAATACGGACATAAACGATATTTACAGCATGTTTCGCCTGTTTGTGCCATGCTCGGTTGGTATAATAAACTTCTGCGTACAACATGCACTCCCCGAGGCGGAACAAGTAAATTCCAATTTGTGGAAAATTGAGATCGAATGGTTTGAGGGCAGGGAAGTCGCTTATCAAAACAAGGGATATAGAAACGGGACGAGCGGCTTAATGTTTGTCTACCTACATCCCATATATTAACTCTGACTTTCGTCCCGTTCTTCTAATTACATACTTCGATATGCTGAACTGACATCGGGCGAACGCGGCGATCTCACAGTGGCGTGGTTGCATGTTCTGAAATGAAGGCATAGTCTGGACATAATGAATTAAATGCTGGCATCGAGATAATAGGCAGGTAGGTACTCCCAACGTTTGCGACTCTGGGAAAACATCACAACAGAAACAGACAGCTATAAATTCGAGTTAGTTTAAGACGCAATGGCTCAGTGCCGAGTGTTCCGGGCTACTAAGCGAGGTGTCTCAGGTTCAATCCCCGGAAAAATATTATTAATGTCATGAAAGACCTTCTTACTTGCCCGTTTGGACTCGGGATAAAATTGTAGATCCATTCCATTCGCTCCAAAAATGAAAAACTTACACAAAACTAATGCTTGTAAGAGGCTAGGCCTAGGGTACCTCTATGGACCTGTTGTGCCAATTTATTATTATATTTTAGTTAAATACTTTGCCTACCTTTGCCCTACTTTTACCTTGCAAAATTAAATCGGCGCTGAGGTCAAGTGAAGAATCACCCTTTCAAATCATTCACGTTTAAAAATTGGACCTATCCGAGTGCGATTTTTGCTCGGTTAATAAAATGGGTTAAACAGCAGGAAGATGTTGTACAAGATTTAGACAACCCTGGTGTATGAAACAAAAACACGGCATAAAGACATCTTGGGACGCTTTGGGGGAAATATTCCTCGGCAAATAGCTATCCAACGACAAATGGTCAACAAGCTTAAAACGGCTGAGGTGACAAGTTAAAGTGCAGCTAATGGATAACAACAGCCCGACGAATCTTTGATAAAGCCCTACGAAAAAAAAGCACCACCGCGCAGTTAGCGAGCAACCTTAACCAAGTTGGAGTGCTTAGGTGATGGAGGCAGATGGCTAAGGACCGAGTTGGTTGGAAGATGTTTGTTATGTGAGACCTTTGTCCAACCAGAACACGGTTCGAATCGGATTTTGTTTAGATCTATGTTGGCACAATTTTCAAGCCTCAGGGAGTTGCATCTTTTGATATTTTTTTTTTGTTTGCCAGAATATGATGTTGATATATGTATATACCTATGCTGCTCTGCCTTGACAAGGCGCCAACAAAAGTAAAGTCAAAAATTTTTCGCTTACCTAAGCTTTCACATTTTATTTTAGGGACTATTTCGTTCTTCACCTAAGTATCGTTAGCAGCTTTCGTTGGACTTTAGTCCTTTCGTGGGAGAAGTTGTGTTAATCTTATGTTCGACTGGTAAAACCATAAAGGTGACACTTCTGATGGCTTCCATAGCCAGCACCGCCACTGGTGGCCGGTGCAAGGCCCATGAATCTAGCTAGAGATTTTTTCTGATAAGAGGTTAGGTGAGGTAAACGAAAATCGATGAAGATCGAAAGTCTCTTCCGATTATAGTTGTTCGACGTTGAACTTTCGAACACAATATTCTTGGACAGAAGCATTAATACTTAGCCCTTGACTCTGTTGGTAAGAGCAGAGCAGGTAACTTTGATGCTAATAACAGGAAGGCGATCAGTTCCTGTCACTTATTCCGTAAATGGGTAGTCCTGACAAGTCGTCATATATGACCATAATATAGCTTCAAATATATCAGATGTAGCTATAAGGTATGATATATCTGTCATCATGCCTATTGTCCACAGCGTGGATTCAGTCGAAGGGGCCTGAACCTTAGTTATAGAGAGCATGGCTGTAATAATATTGCAGGTTGAGCTGCAGTGCAGTGACAACGGGCGAACTATCAAAAAGGGAGCTGTGAGTGTATGTCACCGCCTGTCTGATCCGAGTCCCGCCGGTGTAAACTCTGAATTCTAATCCAGCAGTATGCGGATTTGACGGTCCCGTCCTGACTGATCCTGATATGAATATACTTACAAAATCTCCACAAACTATGGTCCGGTGAACGGTGTTTAACAATGAGATTTGGAAATCCTCAAGGTTGCGTTTTAGGTACTCCTCTTTTCGTCGTTTATTTTGACTGAAGTTTGCAGGGATCACTTGTTCTACCTTCATTTGTAACTTGGTCATCGGTGGATCCCTTCAAAACTAAACTTCAGGCAGCGCAAAAGGTTTGTAGCCGTCTGAATTCAAGCTGTTGGGTGGAAGATCAGCTAAAAAAAAAATCTGAAGAGATGACCGTCCCTTAAACAGCTCTATTAAACAGTATACAAATAAAGTATACCCTGGAAACAGGCAGAAATGTTCCATAGTCTCAGTGTCTTAATTTTGGGGATGGAAGGAGCCGAGTTTAGCTGTAGGATTGGTCAAGCTGTGGTCAGTTTTCAGGTGGACAACTAGGTCGATCTGTTGTAGGGAGGACCGAACTCAGTTTGTTTCAAAGAGTGTTCTTCACAAAAAAGTTCAATATGTATAGAAATGAAAAGGAAGATTACTTGTGTTGCTCAAGATCGGAGGATTGAGCGCTTTAGAAAGCGAATTGAGCCTCGTACACCGGCGAACGCTTCGGAACATCAGATCAGAGAATATGCCTGGGTTTGGAACTTGAAAGGTAGCTCATGGATGTAGCTAAATCTTCAGTCCAAAAAAAAAGTGATTGGTTCCGACTTGATGAGCGAGCTATAAAATCACCACTCATATATTGAGTTCTCAGTTGAAGGGTTCTCTACATCGAAGCTAAATCTAACTAGGTATTATTTTAATACCTCAAGGCTTAAGAAACTTGCATTAGGTGATTTTACATTTTCAGAAAGCGGCTTTAATAGATCTCCGTAGAACGGCACTATTTTACGTTGAACCATAAATAAATAGTGGGCGCAACAGGTCCATAGGGACCCTATAGGCTTAGCTTCTCAAAACCATTCGTTTTGAGAGAGTTTTTCATTTTTGGGATGAAGGAAGGGATCTACATTTTATGGTGATTGAGAAGCTCTTTCATGACAGTTATACCCTCGGATGTTTGACAGACGTTCGCGACAGGTCGCACAAAAGCACGTGAAAAGCAAATATAAGATGGATTTTTGTTTTTTTTTTTGGGAGTCGAACCGGGAAGCCCGCGCTTAGTAGTCCAAGACACTTACCACTAAGAGACTGCGCCTACCATATCGCGCCTTAATCTTAAATCCTCCCATTTATCTCACTTATTCTGATGCAAATAATTCTGGATGGGCGAGATTAGGCATACCGACGCCAACCCAAATGTCACAAACTGAAGTCTTTGTTACGGTAAAAACAGGCAGTCCCGTTCGGTCCTTTCATGTCAAAAAATCGACCATAACTCTTTGGTTACCAAGACTACAATGTAAAGATAACTGAACAACTTTTAGTAACCCATATAGATAAAACCTCTTTATATGTTTTTTTAACGACCTTCTATAACAACACTATATAGAAAATTGTTCCCTACGATGTTCCCCAACTAAATTTAATAAACGCGGCAAACTTGCTAATCCAAGCGATAACAAAACAGCCTCCGAAGTGTCATTACACAAAATTCTCATATTCGCGCACTCAAGTAGGTAACTTTCAGAATCTCGTAAAAAAAGTCATTTGGCTATGCAATCAAACGTCATGTGATAAAAATAAACTTCCTTCCCGCATACACATTATAGTCGAACGTATACGCTTTATGTCGCACGCATGTCTTCGCAGGGCACTATGCCACCAGTCAAGGACTTAAAATCAATTTCATTCCATCAACCATCAAAATTTGCGGCCGCAAGAAATGAAGCACCAAATTCTCTTCCGAGCTCATTTTTGTGTCATTTAAATCGATTGCTCAGTTGAATAAAAAAGGAAGCAAGAAAAAAACCCTCTAAAATGTTTGAAGATATGTACGCAGAGTACGACGTACAAGTAGAGTAGATATATTCAATTTGGTTATGGAGTTCGTTAGCGGAAGGAAATGAGCGCCACGCAACAAGAAACACACCAGCCAGTTGCGAGAAGCTATAACTTCTGCTGGCATAAGGATGCTTTGTAATTTCTCTAGGTTTTGGATACCTCCGATAGAGATGAATGCGGTGCCAAATGATGCGTAAAAATGCCAGATCCAACAAGAAGGCGAAATAAAAATTGAATACTCACATTCTCGGCAACCGGAACGGAACAGCCGTTATCGCTGCTTTTCGCTCCAAATTGTTACCACCAAATGCAAATAGATTCATGTGAATTGTGTAGTAAATTTTAACGCAACTCAAGCTCATGGATAATGGTTCGAAAGATGTTTTCTTCGCGGCTGCCGACAAAATCGGAAGGCATCCTATTTAATGGGCAATATGCTGCAATCAATTATGAGATGGGGTGCGGGATTTTCATTTTGCATGCGGAGTACCGGGACCAGATTGTGGTCGGCGATGGCCTGTTTCGAAAAAGATGTTTGCGAGGTGAACTATGTGAAGAGGTTCGACTTCAGGACGGGTGTTATTAATTGTGTTAGACTCATAGGCAAACAATTCTGAAGTTTTTTTTTGGAATAAAATGCTCTGCTGTTGAGTTTGTACTGTCTAAAAGAGGATGCAGTTCGAACTCAGTTAGTTGGCAAAAACAAATTTCAGTGAAACAAGTCTCAGGTGTCCGATTGGTCGAGTGGATCTACTATTTAAGCCTCCGAATTGCTTGCAGTATCCGGTCATGCTACCTTTCTTAAAGGCGCGGAAATGCACGCGATCTCTCGCGTCTTTTAATTAAGAGCAATCGAACTAGATATAGGAAAGAAAATTAACATTCTAGCTCATATCAGCCTCCACTCAGAAAAAAAAAAAAAGGTTATTAAGCGGAGAATGTTGAGATTTTTAAAAAATGTTAAGCTAAAGCTTTTTGTTTTAACTGTTATTTTTGATACCAAGAACTCGTTTTTAAATTTTCAAAAATCAAGGTGGTACTCAACAATTTCATTCTTAAATCAAGAAATTCGATATTTGCATTAATTTTAACTAAAGAACTTTTTTTTTTGGCATTACCATGTTTTTTTTTCTTTTCGAAGTGCCCGGTCAACTTCGTCTGAAACATGGGGGTTCAACCGGACAGAGGGTGGTTTTAGTTTGGTTTAGAAGATCGAAATCTGCGCCACAATTTCGGGTCCAAAACTATCCAATCTTTCAAGTTGAAATCGGTTGAGGGGTAGAGGAGTCGAGAGCGGTGGCGTACCTAGTCATGGCGACTTTCCCAGAAAATTTATTTATATTTAATTTTACTTAAACGTTTACAATTTACAGCAAAAATGGGGTTTTTAAAAAGGTTTACAGCTTAATAGTATTTTATTCGTCCACCTTCGTGATTTTTTTTTTTCGTTTCGATGAGTAAAGCCGGACTCTGCCGATTTTTTCAAGTTTTTGTCAGCTTAATAGTATTTTCAGACTCTGCCAATTTTGTCAACTTATTGTCAGCTTAATAGAATTTTATTCGTCCACCTTCGTGTTTCTTTTTCTTTCCGATGAATAAAGCCGGACTCTGCCAATTTTGTCAACTTTTTGTCAGCTTAATAGTATTTTATTCGTCCACCTTCGTGTTTCTTTTTCTTTCCGATGAATAAAGCCGGACTCTGCCAATTTTGTCAACTTTTTGTCAGCTTAATAGTATTTTATTCGTCCACTTTCTTTTTCCTTTCGATGAGTGAAGCCGGACTCTGCCGATTTTTCCAACATTTTGTCAGCTTAATAATAGTATTTTCGGGCTCTGCCAATTTTGTCAACTTTTTGTCAGCTTAATAGTATTTTATTCGTCCACCTTCGTGTTTCTTTTTCTTTCCGATGAATAAAACCGGACACTGCCAATTTTGTCAACTTTTTGTCAGCTTAATAATAGTATTTTCGGGCTCTGCCAATTTCGTCAACTTTTTGTCAGCTTAATAGTATTTTATTCGTCCACCTTCGTGTTTCTTTTTCTTTCCGATGAATAAAGCCGGACTCTGCCAATTTCGTCAACTTTTTGTCAGCTTAATAGTATTTTATTCGTCCACCTTCGTGTTTCTTTTTCTTTAAGATGAATAAAGCCGGACTCTGCCAATTTTGTCAACTTTTTGTCAGCTTAATAGTATTTTGTTCGTCTACCTTCGTGTTTCTTTTTCTTTTCGATGAATAAAGCCGGACTCTGCCAATTTTGTCAACTTTTTGTCAGCTTAATAGTATTTTATTCGTCCACCTTCGTGTTTCTTTTTCTTTCCGATGAATAAAGCCGGACACTGCCAGTTTTGTCAACTTTTTGTCAGCTTAATAGTATTTTATTCGTCCACCTTCGTGTTTCTTTTTCTTTCCGATGAATAAAGCCGGACTCTGCCAATTTTGTCAACTTTTTGTCAGCTTAATAGTATTTTGTTCGTCTACCTTCGTGTTTCTTTTTCTTTTCGATGAATAAAGCCGGACTCTGCCAATTTTGTCAACTTTTTGTCAGCTTAATAGTATTTTATTCGTCCACCTTCGTGTTTCTTTTTCTTTCCGATGAATAAAGCCGGACACTGCCAGTTTTGTCAACTTTTTGTCAGCTTAATAGTATTTTATTCGTCCACCTTCGTGTTTCTTTTTCTTTCCGATGAATAAAGCCGGACTCTGCCAATTTTGTCAACTTTTTGTCAGCTTAATAGTATTTTGTTCGTCTACCTTCGTGTTTCTTTTTCTTTTCGATGAATAAAGCCGGACTCTGCCAATTTTGTCAACTTTTTGTCAGCTTAATAGTATTTTATTCGTCCACCTTCGTGTTTCTTTTTCTTTCCGATGAATAAAGCCGGACTCTGCCAATTTTGTCAACTTTTTGTCAGCTTAATAGTATTTTATTCGTCCACCTTCGTGTTTCTTTTTCGTTCCGATGAATAAAGCCGGACTCTGCCAATTTTTTTAACTTTTTGTCAGCTTAATAGAATTTTATTCGTCCACTTTCTTTTTCCTTTCGATGAGTGAAGCCGGACTCTGCCGATTTTGTCAACTTTTTGTCAGCTAAATAGTATTTTATTCGTCCACCTTCGTGTTTCTTTTTCTTTTCGATGAATAAAGCCGGACTTTGCCGGTTTTTTTCAACTTTTTGTCAGCTTAATAGTATTTTATTCGTCCACTTTCGTGTTTCTTTTTCTTTTCGATGAATAAAGCCGGACTCTGCCGGTTTTTTCAAGTTTTTGTCAGCTTAATAGTATTTTCGGACTCTGCCAATTTTTTCAACTTTTTTCAGCTAAATAGTATTTTATTCGTCCACTTTCGTGTTTCTTTTTCTTTTCGATGAATAAAGCCGGACTCTGCCGGTTTTTTCAAGTTTTTGTCAGCTTAATAGTATTTTCGGACTCTGCCGATTTTGTCAACTTTTTGTCAGCTAAATAGTATTTTATTCGTCCACCTTCGTGTTTCTTTTTCTTTTCGATGAATAAAGCCGGACTTTGCCGGTTTTTTTCAACTTTTTGTCAGCTTAATAGTATTTTATTCGTCCACTTTCGTGTTTCTTTTTCTTTTCGATGAATAAAGCCGGACTCTGCCGGTTTTTTTCAACGTTTTGTCAGCTTAGTAGTATTTTTTCGTCCACTTTCGTGTTTTTTTTTCTTTTCGATGAATAAAGCCGGACTTTGCCGGTTTTTTTCAACTTTTTGTCAGCTTAATAGTATTTTATTCATCCACCTTCATGTTTCTTTTTCTTTTCGATGAATAAACCCGGACTCTGCCAATTTTGTCAACTTTTTGTCAGCTTAATAGTATTTTATTCGTGTTTCTTTTTCTTTTCGATGAATAAAGCCGGACTCTGCCGATTTTGTCAACTTTTTGTCAGCTTTATAGTATTTTATTCGTGTTTCTTTTTCTTTTCGATGAATAAAGCCGGACTCTGCCGATTTTGTCAGCTTTTTGTCAGCTTTATAGTATTTTATTCGTCCACCTTCGTGTTCCTTTTTCTTTTCGATGAATAAAGCCGGACTCTACCGATTTTTTCAACTTTTTGTCAGCTTAATAGTATTTTATTCGTCCACTTTCTTTTTCCTTTCGATGAATGAAGCCGGACTCTTACAATTTTGTCAACCTTTTGTTAGCTTAATAGTATTTTATTCGTCCACCTTCGTGTTTCTTTTTCTTTTCGATGAATAAAGCCGGACTCTGCCGATTTTCTTTTTCAAATTTATTTCCCAGCGGCGTTGGTACAACTCAGCTTATATAACTCCAACGCTGAGTTTCCTTTTTCTGTTGAAAGAATAAAATATCCTGCACTCAAAAGTCACAGAAGGTAACCTTTTGCGAAAGACATTACCCCTGGCCAATGTCAGCAACACCATTCTTCGCAAGAGATTACCTCCGGCTTACTCCATTGCGTAGCCTCACACTTTAGTGCAAATTAACCCATTTTGCCTGCAGGTGCTAGTCTATCCAAACAATACCTCTCATTCTAAAAATGTAAAATAACAACAGCGTGCAACAAAAGCCCCATGAAAGACATAATATTTTACGGGATGAATAGCCCTCGCTAGGCAAAAACGAGAAACCATCTAACGCAACCACCAGAAGAAGTAATAAACACTTTCGATTCATACTCCGTGTATAGTCTACCTATTTCTACCGAAAGCAGTATCTATCCGCATCTGTATACATCTATGCAGTCTTCCAAAGCGAAACACACAAGCGGCGCTGCACAGTGCATAGATTTTCAAAAACCTTGCATACTAATACAAATGCAAATTTTAAGCCCCGCCGTCGGAGGATGTCATTGTTTGGGCTCGCCGCTTTATCTGAGTGCTAAAGTTAAGTGCAAACTATGCATTGTACTTTGGAAACTCCATCGTCTTGTGGATGAAAGAAAATGCTCTCGTTGACGGTGTATAGTTTTCGGGGTGCGCGGAGGGAGGCGCCGGAACTCAAAGAAAGGATTGCAGTTTTTAAAGAGAGCTGTTTGCATAAAAGTTTAAGTGAAGCGAGAGGAAAAATAAACGACCTGCCAGACGGTAGACGATGCTGATGTGTTGGGATTGGGATGGGTTGATGGCTGATGGAAAGGTTTAATGGGGGGAAGACTATTATTCAAGAGAAAGTGGAATAATGCCTGCTTTATTTCGCAACAGGAGAATGACTTGCCAGGTGGCTCTGAGAATATGAGCAGAGGAAGGAAGGATACAAGAACATGTTCTTGAAGGAAAAACAAATTGAAATTTTTTAACTTTTTATATAAGTTTCTATGTAGGTATATGTATGGAGTGAAGACGTTAACATATTTTTATTCTTGTCTGCTAAAGTAAAGGTGTAGGCGCAGTGGTAAGTGCGATGGACTACTAAGCGAGGGGTCCCAGGTTTGAATCCCGGAAAAAACGCAAATTCCATCTTGAGGTTTTTCTTTTCCAGTGTGCCACCTCTAGCGTACGTCTGACAAACATCCGGGGGTATAAATGTCATGAAAAAGCTTCTCAATTGGCCGTTTGGCTCGGCATAAAATTGTAGATCCCTTCCACTCGTCCCAAAAATGAAAAACTCACACAAAACGAATGTTTGTTGTTAGAAGTAAGGCCACTGTTGCGCCCACTTTTTATTTATTTATTTATTTATTTATTTTATCGTTATGGTGCTAAATTTAAGTCCAGTGATTACAGAATGTGAATTAAATTTGTGGGTTTTGGATACCCGATTGCGGCGTGAAAAAAGGTAGAGCAATGCACTTACGGTTGTATTTTTGAACGACATCTCAAGATATTAACGAGTTGAACTAACATGCCGGACACCACTCACCTGAAAGGAAAAGGAAAAATGTTGTGAAAAATGGTTAGACTAGAAAAAAGCTGTCAGCTTGAACATGTAGTTCCTGAAAATAATTGTCTACCTGGAAATGTCTAAAATTTGCTACTTTTCTAGTGATTCTCAAGTTTAAGAACTAAAACGAGAAAGTACGCAGTTTGGGGTCGCAAGGTCGCAACTCATCCGAAGCCAAGTCATACTTACAGCTCATTTAGAAGAACCTGACCAGAGAAACTAAAATCTGGACACTAACTACTTACTACAGTCCGGGGTGGGCCTGGTCCTCAAGCCTTCACCAATAAGTGTCTTTACCCAGCACGATATGAAGCCAGGCGTCTTCAGTTTCTAAGCGCTGTTCCTCCGAAGTGGATTCGAAGATCTTCTGGGCATAGGGTAACCGCATCAGAATTGTGAAAAGGGACAATGCGAGATAAAATTGCAATTCCTGAAACTATTAATTTTTTTAAAATGAATTGGCCCTCTAAGGTTTAGAGTCTAGTACTGCGATAGGCAACTGCGCTATATTTTAAAGGTTTTATGTGGAAATAACAGCATTTCAGAATTTTTTTTTAAAGCGTCTTCTCCAACTAAAACATAGCAAAAAAATGGTGGCAGGCTCTCAAAAAAAAAATGTAAAATTGCAACTTTAGTTCCACAACGGTCACGCTGCGCTTTTCTAGGGTCCATTCGCTTGACATGACCCAGCCATTTAAGTCGTTGGACCCTCACTCTTCTGACTAGGTCGATATCGCTGTACAGCCCGTACAGTTCGCCGTTGTATCCTCCTCATACATTCACCGTCTATGCAGGCGAGACCAACATCTTTTCATAGAATCTTCTTCTCAAAACAACCAAGAGTAACCTCATCCCTTTGCGCCCGGACTGGGACGATTAAGCCCTTATAAAGGGTCACTTTAGTTTTTCGAGAGAGAGCTTGGCATGTGGACATTTCATCTACAAAAAACTGCTGCATGGGCCTTGGCTTTAGTCGAAGCGAAAAGCGTGACCGAAGTCATGCTTAATGATGTCGCAAAATGATATAAAGCGTTTAGGGTGAGTGAAGCCACCCTCGGATGAAATGGCTCGAGAATCTTTTTTTTTTTGTAAATGACTAGTATGGGGAATAGCTAACCATGGACGAGTTGTACCAGTTATATTGACTGTCTTCAATTTACCACGCTTTTGTACGCAGGAATTATGCTTACAAGGAGGCAGTGTATGGCAGTGCTTTTAGCACTTAGCCTTCATTTATCCCACGAAGCGTGCTAATTTTTCCCTTTTCACCGTACTCAAATTCCCTTTAAAAATCCCACGATACTTTTTTGCCTTAAAATCCAGTTTTTAAAAGTAAAATTGGTATTACAAGGAAAGAAAATCACGGTTAATTAACCTTTAGTATAAAAATCAAAGTTTTTAACATTATTACGATTATTTTTTGGTACTAGAACATTTTGATAAAAGACGAGCAGTTTTTTGTGCACATTCAGTGTGTTGATAATCATGGTGAAATGAAGGTGTTTTCATGAAATTTCAGCAAAAATTAATAGTTTGAATGTTTTTTGTTAGATTCCTCCAAATCCCACGATTTGGTGCATTTTCCCTCTATCCCACAAAAGGATTTTCGGATATCGAAATTCCCACAAAAAGGGATAAATCCCACGATATAACAACACTGGTGTATGGTAACCATCATGGACTGTTCTCGTTCAACCGAACTCGGTTTGGTAAACTCATAAACGCAAATGTGGATCAGAAAGAAAATTGAATCCGCATAAACATTATTTGGAAAGTTCCCCTTGCTCATGCTTGTCAGTCAGCAAAACTGTCGATCTTCAGTCATCGACTCTAAATGATCAGGCAGGGCCTATTACAACGATGGTCAAGGAGCGATGTCCTCTTTACTCCCACCATCTTTTCCAGGGGCCTGCCCGATGGCACGAGTTTCATATAACTTTTTAGATTTCAAGGGTGAGCAGTAGAGATACTCCTTTTCGGTCATAGAAATAATTCTGTCCATCAAAATTAAAAATTAAAAAAGTGGAGTGAAATGCCCCCCTGCCACACTTGGACCTTACCCAATGCACTCTCTAAATGATCAAAACAAGTAGCTCAAGGCGTCTCCAGTATCAATTTGGGACTTGATAGCCTATCCGTTTCGCTTTTGTCTGAACGAAAATCGGGTCACCCAATGCCTAGTCTTAACCCTCAATTCCATTACCCTCTGTCGCAAAATGACTCTCCGAAGTTTAACTTGAACATGAGTCGCTCAAAGCGAGGGCCGATAAATTTACTAGACCAAATCAACGCGTCACTAATTGTAGTCAGGATGGCAGACATGTGAAATACCTAATACTTTTGGTACCAAGTGTGTTTGTGAGAGAGCTAACCGAGGACTTAGATCTTAAAACGGTAGAGCCTTCCTGGGCTCTGCCACTGCGGCCTCGTTAAAAGTAATCTATTATGCTACCGTGGACTAGACTGAGCTTCATATTACGAAAAGACAGTCATATGTCGGGCAAGAACTATCAAGCCATATGCCTGTCCATCCCAGTGTCGCATAAGAAATTCGATTGAACGAATACAAAACCGTCCTCTGCAAGGTAAATATAGACAGATTGACCTTAGACCAAATTTTTCATACTTACTTACTTACTTAAGGTGACGCTACAGTCCGGGGTGGACCTGGGCCTCAACCAATACGCCTCTCCAGTTAGCGCGATCTTTGGCTAACTGCCTCCAGTTGCGCACTCCAAGTTGGTTGAGGTCCCCTTCCACTTGTGCGCGCCACCTAAGGCGACGTCTTCCTCTACTGCGTTGTCCCTCCGGGTTGGAATCGAGGACTCTCCGGGCCGGAGCGTTGGTGTCTATTCGATCTACATGTCTCAGCCATCTTAGACGAATTATGCGTACTTTTCTGATCAGGTCGATGTCGCTGTACAGCTCGTAGAGTTCGCTGTTAAATCTTCTCCTTCAAAGCCCGTCAACGCAAACGGGACCAAAAAGCACTCGAAGAATTTTGCGTTCGAAGCGACCAAAGATCATCCGTTTTTGCTAGGGTCCATGCTTCTGCGCCATAGAGCAGGACAGGGATGATGAGAGTCTTATATAGAATCTCCTTAGTGCTTCTTGACAAGGCCTTACTAATAAATTGCCGTCTTAGGCCAAAGATACAGCGGTTGGCAAGTGTGATTCTTCGCTTGATTTCTGATGTGATGTCATTATCAGAGTTTATAGCGGAGCCGAGGTAGACAAAGTCCCTAACTACCTCAAAGTTATAGCTGTCTATCGTGACGTTCTGTCCGATTCTTCGATGTTGTGTGTCCCTTCTTGTTGACAGCATATATTTCGTTCTACCCTCATTCACCACTAAACCCATTTTTGCCGCTTCTGTACTAATACTAGCAAATGCTCCAGTAACAGCTCGCTGTGTTCTGCCAACAATGTTAATGTCGTCAGCGTATGCAAGCAGTTGCACACACTTATGGAAAATTGTGTCTCTGGTGTTGGCTTGTGAGTTTCGCACAATTTTCTCAAGAATGATGTTGAAGAAGTCACATGACAGCGCGTCGCCTTGTCTAAATCCTTTTTTGACATCAAAGGTCTCGGTGAGACTGTTTCCGACCTTTACGGAGCAGCGAGCGTTCTCCATCGTCATTCTGCATAATCTGACAAGTTTGGCAGGGATGCCAAAACTAGACATGGCTGTCATATGCGGCCTTAAAATCGATAAAAAGATGGTGAGTATCGATCTGGACTTCTTGGGTTTTCTGCAGGATCTGCCGTAGTGTGAATATTTGATCGGTCGTGGACTTACCGGGCCTAAAACCGCACTGATAGGGACCTATCAGATCGTTGACGAAAGGTTTCAGGCGTTCACACAGTACAGCAGACATGATCTTATACGCAGTGTTAAGGAGACTGATGCCTCTATAGTTGGCGCAGTTTAGAGAGTCTCCTTTCTTGTGGATCGGGCAAACGATGCTGAGGTTCCATTCATCAGGCATACTTTCCTCTAACCAAATTTTGGAGACGAGTTGATGTATGCACTCTACCAAGTCATCTCCGGCTGCCTTGAAGTGCTCGGCAGGTAAGCCGTCTGGTCCAGCAGCCTTGTTGGACTTCAGCTTGGATATTGCTATCCTCACTTCATTTTGGTCAGGTGGACGGAAATCTTCGCTTTTCCTTGTTCGTCTCTACAGGTCTCCGGTCGAGTCTTGTTAGCATGACACGTTCTTTTCACCTTTTGGTAAAACTTCCGAACATTGTTCCTGGAACACCTGTTTATTACCCCGATCGCGCGCTTCTCTTGCTCTCTCTTTTTTTCTCCGAAGAAGCCGGATTTTTCATACTGAGATGTATAAAAAAAAATCCAATAATTTTAAGGCTAGCGGTACCAACCTTCTGGCTCTGATTTCTTTAAAGGCAGCGCTGACCAAGTCTAGTGAAACATATGCCCCAACTAACCCTTCGAACCTACCCAAACATGCACCCGACTTGTCGGAATCTGACTCCTTCAACCTAGGCCTTTCTGATGCTACAGCATAGCCCCACACCCGTATCGGTACGGACTTACTTCTCGCTTTAAAATCAGAAGCACAATCTCCGTCATCAGCCTTCAAAGCCCCTCACCAGTTCTCCCAAAAGCAACAGACTATATATAGGCACAGTAAGTATAATAACTTTCTCTCAACTTGTTAATGGATTAGAATAGGACCAACAAAAGTGAAAAGAAAAATCTCTGCACCACCCCCCATCCAAAGGACAAATCGACAAAAGAAACACTTCACATATATTCACCAACAATGCCAAAGCCCAAAGACAACAATGCGAAGACGAAATTTGAAAATATGGCTCAAAGTATGTCAGAGCAAAGGAAACAAAGTAGAAAGGAAAATAAATAAAAATCAACAAAGTCAGTTACACAATAAAATTTCATGTTTTATTGCACGACATCAGCCAACGGGATTGTTGTGGGCTACGCGCGCTTCCTTTATTCCCTCCGTGTGAGAGATACGCCACCGACGAAGAAGTCGCGTATCTCCATCCCAACCATCTATATCGGCAATCAGACTTCGACATTCGACATTGCTAGGCATCAGCGTCTGCTCGGGAGGGTGCTAAAGACGCCGGAACGATGCCATAAAGCTGAGAATCGTGTGGGCGAGGAGAGTTAATGCCGCCGAAGGAGGGTGTGGATTCCTTTTTCTGTTTTACTTCCATATAATGTTGGCTGTAAATTTATTGGTAATGTATGATGTCCTAATTTATAATTCAAGTCTCGTTACATGGGAGGGGGTTTTTTTTTTTTTCTTTGTTCGCTTTTTTGTTTGGCTTCTCTTTTTCTGTTGTTGCAAGAACCCGTGGCTATATGAGTCGAAGGAACAAAAGGGATGCTTGCCATTGATGTTTGGCTTATAAAATACAGGCGGGTATGCCTAAGGACCTAGGAGTGGAATTTGAGGAATACTACTGAAGGCCTAGAGGTACATATCTCTGGAGGGACAGTGCAATTTGCGCAATTGTACTTTGTACTTAGCCATCGTCTGGCTGTAGGGAAGGAAGGATATCAGCGAAGGGGTTTGCACAGGGTGACAGGGTGAATGGTTGTGAATTGGCTTTTGGTCTATTTTTTTAGTGCTAGGAACCGGGTGTTTTAAATGTAGTCTGAAGAAGTTTACGTCGCACAAGTTGGAAACGTTCGCTTTAGAACTTCCATTGCAGAAGAAGAAGTCATTACATGGAATATGAAACTTATAAAGGCACGGCGGAGGTACCTTACAATTGCGTCCATAAAAGAACGTGGGCTTTGTCTACTTTTAGCCATATAGGATAGCAGTGGTGGATTATTCAACTCGGATTCGTCTGCTACTTTCGAAAGGTTTGTTCAGGTAGCTTTCTTAAAAAAACAAAACACACTTAGACCAGTTGTAGGCTCATTGCAATCTCCTCTGAATTACGGACTATGAAGTATAGTAATTTTATCTAACTTGCCGAGGCATAATGTCTCAAGACAGAGTTAAAAGCTTTTTTTTTTGTGGTTTTCAAAATATTAAAAAAGTTCTTTTGAATGGTTTAGAAGTGATCTTGCATCTTGCAATTTTTAAGAAAAACCTTGTAAAATGACGGCAAACAAATTTACCAGGCATGATGTGATTTTGGTTGGGCGCTGTGGCTTTGTGGTTAGTGTAGGGGACTACTAAGCGAGGGGTCTCAGGTTGGGTTAGCATGGCTCTCGGAGCAAAATGGCGGAGATATGGCCCTAACGCGTCAAGCTTATACTCCAGGGATTTTACCACCCAAAATTTCCGTCAGTCGACCAAGATCAAGTGCGGTCTTATCAGTATACTACACTGGTACCTTACACTGTGACAAGAGCTTTCTGGATTGCTACTTCCAGTCAGCTACTCTTGGTCTTCCCAAGACCAAGTGTGAGAAGTGTGACTTCTATGTTGGACCGAAATACTGGTATCACCGTTATTTCTTTATACTCTTTGATGCATGTTGATTGGTTAGAAGTTCTACCGTGTTCCTAGGTGTGGATGTGTCAAAATAGCTTCGCACAGTGGCTGTGAGATTTTTTTGTGATAAAAGGTGAGTGTCGTTTCAAGGAGTATTGAATCCCAAAACGCGCGCTATTAGACTTGAATCAAAATTTGTTGAAATACACGCATCTACCTTACTATTTTACCTATCACCGTTCCAAATTGCCCAAACCGGTGGTATTTAGTTGGGATGTTGCAGTGCATACTTTTATATTTGACCCCTCAAAAGGGGGTAGAGGGGTCATTTTAAAAACAGCAAAACACCTTTTAAAAATCGTTACTTTTCCATCAAAGTGAAAAGTTGAATGCTAAGATGACGAATAAATCGAGAGCCCCAGTTCAAATGGCAGGGACGGTCCTGGTCATAGCTACAATTGCCTTCTTAAGCCCCAGTCCCCAGTTATGGCCATACGTAAAACGAAACCGTAAAAATGGTCTTTTGCTTTTTTTGATCACTTACCTAAAACTTGATGGTTGAACTCAATATATGTCTTAAAATGTTGCTTATGAATTGTAAACTTAGTTTATAAAAAAAAACGAAAATAATCAAATTATCTCTAACCCACGTAGTAATTTTTTTTGTTCTCCCCCATTTTCTTGGACAAGAGGTTCTTGATCCCGGAAGGTACAAGAGAAAACAAAAATGGTATGACTGTGAGTGTGTAGCTGCGACACTGCGAGGAGAAAGTATTTTTCCTACTTACGTTTGGTCAGAGAATTGGGCACCATCACGGCGAAAATGATGTACCATGAAGCAAATAAGGCGTACAAAAACATCTGCAGACGTAAAGAATCACTGTACTTGGAACAACTGATCAGATCACTTCCGGAAACAAAAGACAGTTACTCGTTTTGGAAAGTTGTCAGGACCATTAACGGTATAGGTTTTGCAAGAGGCATCCATGTTGAAATGACTGTACTTGCCGATCATTTCCAGTCATTATTGAATCCGCCATGTAGTTCTAACTTGTTAAGCCATGCTCTTCCATACACAAGAGTGGACTCTCTAGACAGTGAAATTCCGCTGCGAGAAGCTTGCAATGTATTGCATCATTGTAGCTTAAATAAAGCACCAGGAGAAGACCGCATTCCCTACGAGTTTTTTCAGTTTGCGACAAATGGATTCCTTGAAAAACTATCCGTGGCATACCTATACATTTTCGAGACGGGTGAGGTACCATATAGCTTAAGAAGAAGAATAATATTTTCGTTGTTCAAAAAAGGAGACCCGAATGATCCGGAATCATCTTAGAACGCCTGACAAACTGGGTACGGGACAATGATTTACTGAGCGAGTTTCAGGCGGATTTCAGAAAGAAGTACTCAACAGTTGATCACATATTTACCCTGACAAGCATCGTACGAAATTACAAACTTTATGTATTCTTTGTCTATTTTAAGGCAGCTTTCGATACTATCGACAGAAAGGCTTTGTTTTGCAAATCAAGCAATTTAGGAGTATCGACGAAAGTGCTTAGGATTATAAAACAAAGCCTGTACAAAAATAACAGGGCTGCGGTATGAAATGGGAAACAAATATCCAACTGGTTTGAATCAGAGATGGGGATTAAGCAAGGCTGTCTTTTGAGCCCACTCCTCTTTTCAATCTTCCTTGACGACCTCACAACATTCCTTCTGGGCGGAATCGTGTTTGATGGTGTTCATATAAAGCTTTTACTCTATGCGGATGATATTGTCATTATGGCGGAGTCCCCAACGATGGTGCAAATGATGATGAATAAACTGCAACAATACTGTACAACGTGGAACCTCGAAAACAACCTCGCTAAATCTAAAGTAATGGTGATACGAAATGGACCTGGAAGGTACGCAAGGCAGGAAAAATGGTTTTGGCAAAATGAGGAAGTTGAGATTGTTAAGACTTATAAGTACCTTGGTGTGATCTTAGCACCTAAAATATCATTCAAATACCTTCTTCAAGAAAAACTAAAAGAAGCGAAGAGGGCAATCAACTGCAATTGGAAGGTGATACATACTTGGCAAAAAAAAAACATCCCATCAAGTTCTAAATTTAAAGTTTTTGATGCTGCCGTTCGATCTATATTGTGTTATGCTGCACAAGTCTGGGTTATCTCTCGGTATGACGAAGTAGAAAAACTTTTAAGATATTTTTTAAAGAAAATCTTCAGACTTCCAGAAAACACACCAAATTATATGTTGCATCTACAAACAGGTCTGCCTCCTCTATACACATTTAAAATCAGGTTGCATAATATGCAGTATATATTGAATGTAATGACGCTTTTTAAGGCCAGAGGGGAACTATTCGTTTAAACTATATGCCACACAGATCGGACAGCAATCCAAAATGCAATCTATGTAATCTACGGGTGAAAGAAGACGTGCAGCATTTTATCGGAGTTTGTCCTACACTAAGAAGTATCAGAAGAACACATTGGGGTAAGCCTACACTTACCGAAGATGAAGTTGTTCTGTGCTTAAATGGTCAGGATTGGAATGTACTTTCAAGTTATGTAAGATCGGCTATGAAATATCGACAACAAATTGTAGATGAAGCATTTTAAATACCTATAGTCTTATTTGTGTAAGCTCTAATAGAAATATAATTAGAATTTAAATTGAGTTTAAAACGTTTTAACGATTGTTAATATTAATAGTATTGCAAAAATTCTCTCTTTATCCGGCTGACGGCACCTGCCAATGCACGATATTGTTAATAATTTAAAATAAATGTAATATAATATGTAATTCAATAAAATCACAATATAGTACAATACAATAAAAGAACAAAATTCTAGTACACAGAAACCAAGGACGAATACAAAAAACATTTCTCGTACTGTCTTAAAGTTACTCAATGGATTTTGTATTCATATTGACGCCCCATCTACTCGATTCATGTTTACTACAAATGAGAACCAAGTTCTCATCTGCAATATTGTCTGTGTCGAAGGAGTCGCGCACGAGCACATTTTTTTAGTTCGAGTTTGCAAATGCGTAGCATAAACAGTCCATCCAATGTCCACTTCTTATTTAGTAAGCCCGATTGTAAAGTAATCTTGGTAAGTTATTTTACATTAATTATTATAATTATTAGGGCAATTTTGAATTGTTATAATTTTGTTGTTCTATTTATTCTTATAATACTAGGATATAAGAAGCAAATTTCCAAAGAAAAGATTTCTTGCACAGCTCTAAAGACTTGAAGACAACGGACGGAAGTTCAACATGAGCATTATACAAAAGAAGAACACTATGACTTAAGGTAACATGTAACGACCCATCCCCGCAGGAGGGGTTAGCCTCAAAGAAACCCGCCTCTGATCGATTCCACTGACTACCACTGATCACCCCCACTGGACAATGAGTCACCAACCACCGGTACCTCGAGCTACCTACCATCACCAAGGCATAAAACAACATCAACAACCAACATCCAAAAGCAACAACAACGCACCTGACCGATTTACTCTGGTTTATATAAGTCACACTGACTTGTTGCGATGAAATCAATGAGTACCCACGGGTAAAAGTAGTTCGGGGAGGACAGTGCACTCAGTTTCGGGTGCAATACATCCGGCATTGAACCTGTTCTCTATTGTGGGCTGTGTACTGTGAGCTATTCCAGTCCGCCACAGCTTTCTATCCTTTCTATTTGTGGGCTGTGTATTGTGAGCTATTCCAATCCTGCTTATCCTTTCCTACTGTGGACTGTGGGCTGTGTATTGTGAGCTATTCCAATCCGCCACCGCCGCCAGACCTCCCCGTAACTACCACTTACGTAACCAATGGTTGTTAAGGTCGTTTTAAGTAGAATTAAAATTACGAGATTTGAATTGTTCTTCTTTTTAAGGTAAAAATAAAGTGAAATTGTACAACGCCCCAAAGTTAAGTGTTTCTTTGGGGGCAACCTTGGACCCGACGAGTCATACCCCGGCCGCAGACAAAAAGCACATCACAAACAAATATTTTGAAATAAATAAAATTATGTAAATAACTCCACAACTTGCTCTTCTATATAAAACGAATTACAGTTAGTCCTTGAAAAGCTATTTCCATTTAGTTACAAATCAAATTTATTAACCAAAGGACATGATTTCTAGGAAAATCCAACGAAGTAAGTAAGTACATACTTGATATCAGAAACTGAAAGGTACAGGGAAATAAGTCCCCGGGAACTAAGACCACTGAGGGACTTAGGTCCCACAGGAAATAAAACTACTTTCGTGAAGTGGACTTAGCTCCCATGTAAGGTGGGAACTTAGTACACATTCAAAAATAAGACGAGGGAACTAGTTTCTTACATTTAGAATTGGATATAATTTATTTTTTTTAATAACCGCGGCGATTTTTCTTTCATTATTTTTAGAATCTTGCAGCTAAATTTTTTAATTTTTATTCTGTATGACAAAATAATCTCTTCGAAATTCAGGTTTTGAAGACTTTGAAAATAATCAAAGAAAAATTGTTATTTTTCGGCGCAGGGACATAAGTCCACGAGACTGAATTCGCACTAATTTTTTACTTTTATTTACTCAAATTTTCGAAAACTAATACAAAAAAGTTGTTTGAGAAAATAAATTGGCATTTTTAGCCTTCGGAAATTTGAGAAAATAAAAGTAAAAAATTCGCACGACCGGTCTTGGTGTGCTTCGATTTTTCTTTGAATACTTTCAGAGTCTTGTAACCCGAATTTCGATTTTGAATTTATTTTTTAAACTCTGCCTCAGTAAAAATTAAATTTCTCTTTAGTTTATAAAAATTGCAAAGTACCAACTTGACTATTTAATTTTAATTTGTTCTTAGTCGACAGTGAGAATTAACTTCACACTTAAAGGGAAATAAAACCACTCAGAGTTTTCGGAACTTATTTCCCACCTTACATGGCTACTAAGTCCACTTCACGAAAGTGGTCTAATTTCCCATTAGGTGGGACCTAAAGTCCCACAGTGGGCTTAGTTCCCGGAGACTTATTTCCTTGCACCAAAATGAAACTCATATTAATATTTCTAGAAAATGTTGGTTCGCAAAGATTAGTCTGAATAATAACTGTGGTCTTTGTTGGAAGCCGCTACTGTAATTCTGCAAAGTCTTCGAATTAAGTAAGATACAAAGCTCTACTAAAAGTCAAAAACTAACAGCTTGAGCTTGATGATTTATTTCCCCGAGTGCAAATTAACTTTAATTCTCGCAGGACGAAGAACGCCATACCATAGGTAACATACTTTTCGCTAGTTTTAACTGAATTAAATTATTATATATACCAAAAAAGACTATGCACCTTACCAATAAACATTTTTAGATTCGACTCTAAGTTTTAGTAGGTACTTCACAGTGGCTATATTTTCCATAGGTACATGTTTCGCAATTGTGAGCTTCCGTAAAGTCGAGACAAAAATTTGTTATTAATCGGCGCTATATCTTAAATTAAATCAAATAAACTTTTTGGAATCTGGAAATTGGACAAAATTCTATATAAACACAAAATTTAAGGAAAAAGTTATTAAAATAAAATAAAAGTTCTGTAGGTCGCATTCTGTGTTCAACATTATCTCTTTTTGATCAAAAATAATTATATTCTTTATTTCAGAAATTAGTTCTTGAATCAAGGAAATGTGTTTTTCTGATTTCAGTTAAGTAATTAAGTTTTCTTGGTTCAAGAAAACCTATGAACGATTTAAGAAAAAAAAATCTCATTGAATGAAAATAATTCTTGAGACAAAACACCTTATTAAACATTTTGTTTTATTAAATTAAGAAAAACTTTCCTATTTTAGTATTTTTTTTTCTCGCTTTTGACTCATGAAAAGAAAATCTTAAAAATGAGAAAGAATTGACTTGGACCATAACCGTACTTTATGTTCTTGTTTTAAGAAACTTCTACTTCCATAGAAAATATTTTTTCCATTTATAAGTGCGATGGACCATGACTTGTGGTGAATGAGATGAACCTACAATTTCATGTCGAGAAGTGGTGCAGGTGCAGTCTTTAAATTGAGTCTTTCCGGAAATCGAACCTGATACTCTTCGCTCAGTATTTCTGTTCCAGCACACTAACCGCTGCTTCTTTTTTTTTTTTTTTTTATATACTTCTCCCGGGAAAGGCGAACCTATAACGCTTCAACAGCGCCCCGAGATGTCTGCAGATGTATGTTTGCTATTGCTGCAAATTGTAGTCTTCTGGAAATATATCCCCAGGAAGCGAGTTCCAAAGTTTGCTTGTCCTGTAACTGTAAAAGTGTAAAGAGACTACGCACTAAACGCAAAAATGAAAACTTTTACAAATGTAAAGCAAAGCAAACGAAAAAGAATAGCTCGCCGAGCAAAGTCAGTCGCATGAACATTTTCACAACAAAATTTCTATGAACTCTTTTTAAACTTTAAACAGTGGAGAACCAACTCGGGGCACTCTTATCGGGAGGCTATACCCTATTAGGAAGGATGCCAAGCGACTGGCGGTCACGGATATACACAGAGTCTTCAGCGAAGCTAAACAGGATGTCACAAATATATTACTGTGCGGATGTAGAAAATTTCTTGGAACATAAAAGCATTGAGGATCCACCCACCATGCTACTTATTAAGCCTGACTTTAATGAAAAATTAAAAGCAAATAACTTGGGCAATAGAATGCTTCAAAAGTACCTATGAGCTAAGGCCCATTTAATACGCATCACTGACATAGCTCGCACAGCTTGGAGTTATGTCCCAATTACCCACAAACCACAACTCAAATTCAATTAAATGCAACACATAGTTTAAAAAATAATTACCAACAGTAAACACAATTATCTGCTGTGCTCTATTGTAAAGGACAATCCTCCTTTAATTGCCACCCTGTGTTGTGACTACCGGCAGGAGTGCGAGTGCGATTGTTGAGTAAGTGAAAAGTGAATTTCGCAAATTGTCGACCATAAATAATAGAAATCGCGTCCTTCTTTGTCTCTTTGCATTTATTGCCAAAGGGATTGGGCAGAGGCGAGTGTATGGGGACATCGGCAGTGCCGCAATAAAGTTGTAAAATTCAATTTGTCAGGTTGGTGTTGGTGTAGCCGCGGCGCTTCAAAAATGCTACTCTACACGCTGACACAGACTCACTTATGAGTTAGGGTGAAGGTACATCGCTAGCTCCATGAGCTATTAATTAAATTGAAAATACAGTGTGTTTTTTACGTGGGGTGTAATCCTTGCAGGGTAACAATTTGATTCCACTTAAAAGCAGTAACTCTTGGTAATAATCGAGTTTTTTTGTTTTTTTCGGGATAAATTGATCGCATGAGGTATTTTTGTGTGAATGTGAATGGGAATTAGCCTTTTTGTAAGGACACAAGTTCCACGTTCTCCGTCATTTTATTATTTATGACATTTTATGGCAAAAGTTTTCCGTGCTCGCTTTTACTTATTTTTATTTTTTTTTATTTCTTATTTTTGCGTTAGCATTATCCTATGGAAGTGAAATTAATTTTGCACACGTGCTCTTTGGTGTCCTTAAAACTGTTTACAGTAATCAACATTACTTGGAAGATGAACGAAGAAACATGATGGTGGGGAAGCTTTTACTTGGATTTCTCTTGTGGGCTTTTCTTAATGCGTTCGTGTCAGTTGGTTGTGGGGTTTTAAAGGGATATTTAAAAAGAAAAGAAAAAAAGACCGTATGCCAAATGATGGTGGAGGGATAACAGGTTAAGATTATGCGTTGTTGAAGCAGTTGGGGTTTCGGCAGTATGTCTTAATCTCTGTCGCAGAAAGTATGGGTGGCTGTATATTTGAACAACTTATGTACACATAAATACAGATTTCAGGATTATGTTTTTGTTTCTATATAAAAATGTCCCATTTAAGGCAGTCAAAGTTGGATGAATGCATCAGGCCAGCATGCTTTGACAATCTTGTAACTGCTTTGACGAAAAATTCATCAAGACAGCTCTGTTTGAAATCAATTTGCAGCACCCGAAAAAGCGATCTACACGCAGAAAAATCGGCTACTTCAAAATAAGACGATGGTCATCTTAACGGGATCATGATGTAATCTTGAATGACAAAAATCTCGAAGGCTAAAAACCTCGAAAAGTTGTTTTTTATAATCTCGAATGCAAAAATTTCGAATGTACATAAATCTCGAATGTACCAAAATCTCTAAGGACTACACGGAAAGAGCTGAAAAATCACCAATTGCAAAATTTTGAGTTGCAAATGACGAACTATATATTTTTCGCAAATCACAACGATTTTGTCTTGAATTGATACAAAAATTCGTTATTTGACATTGAAAACGGCGAAGAATATCAAATTCGGTATTTTGAATATTACGATTAAAAGTATTGATGTGAGCTTCTTTTATTTTTAGTGATTTGCAATATTTTTTGGCGCAATTTACCACTTTAACGGGTCAGTTTTTCAAACAGCACTTTACAATCTAAAATTGTAACAAATATTTCGTGATTTACCACCACTGAACGATGAATCAATAAAATCTTATAATAATTTCGCATATGTAAATTGAAAACGTAAATTAACGTAGACAAGTTGTAAGTTGCAAATTATTTTTTGCAATTTGCGTGGTGTGGAAGAAGAAAAAATACAACTATACAGTGGGTGATCAGATTATTACGACCACAGGGAAAAATATAACTTTTTGAAAGATAGACCAACATAACTTTTGTGTTTTATATTTTTTAAGCTTTATTTATTTTTTAATATTAGAAGAGACTTATAAGCTAATAAAATAACATAGTTTTATTAAAAAAGAGTACTGTAAAAATAAAAAAAAAAATAGTATTTTGTAACATTGCGTTTTGCCACTTTAACAGCCTTAACGCTTTTTGGCATACTTTCGATGCATTTTAAGCAATTAGTTTTAATATTTTCGTTCCTATGCCATACTTCGATAAGACGTTCGATCAATGCTCGCTTATTGTAATTTTTTCCTTGTCTATTTCTCTCTTCATCAGGTCCCAACGATTTTCTATGGGGTTAAGGTCTGGAGAGTTTCCCGGCAATTGCAGAACCTCGACATTTTGTTTCTGCAAAAATGCAGTCACTCTTTTTGCCTTGTGGCAAGGCGCATAGTCATGCATAAAAATAAAATTGCCGTTTGGGAACCGTTCCTGTACTTGTGGCAATATTTTCGAGGATAAAACCTGAACGTACTGGTCTTGACGCATGGTTCCATCAACAATGTAGAGACGTCCAGTTCCTTGCCCACTGATGTTTGACCAAACCATAATGCTTAGAGGATGTTTCAGACGTTCTACTATGCATTCCTTTTTATATTTTTCGTTTGCCCTCCTCCTAACAAGCTCGGACTTATGCGGCAAAATCTGAACCATTGATTCATCAGAAAAGCAGACCTACAAAAAAAAAACCCGTGCCAAGAAAATCGTGAAAACATATCTCCGAAAGATAAAAAAGAAAAAACTATTGAAAGCCCACATAATAAGTTCTCACCTTAAGTCAATCTTCGGATGTCCAGTCCTTATGAGACTTAGCCCATTTAAGGCGTTTTTCCATCATCGCCTTTGTAAGGAGTGGCATCTTTGCAGGACGACGGCAAGCAAAACCCATATCTTTCAGGCGCCGTCGAACTGTCATATCAGAAATCTCAATTCCTGACTCCTGGACCAAACTTGTTAGAATCTTACGTGGTTTCTTCCTATTGTTAATACAAATCTGTTTAATTTTGCGGTCATTTCGTGGCGTTGCAATTCCTTTTCGCCCAGATCTTCCGGCTCTCATAGGCGAAAGGGCAGCATTTTCGTCTATGTATTTCTTTATTTTGTCCACAGAGTACTTTGCCACTCCTGCAATTACTGCTATTTTCCTCTGCGAATGCTCAGTGTTTAATAGCAGGGTCTTGATTTCAGAACCATTTGCCGACGAAAGGTCTTTTCTTCTTCCCATGGCTTGAACGGCGTCTTTACCAAAAGAGCTCTATAAGAAATTCAAGACACAAACTAAATGCACACAAACTTAAAAATAAATAAACACAGCACTTTTTTATCCCAAATAAAGATTCCGAAACAGCAACCTTTGATTTTTCGTAAAAAAAAAACGTTAAAAAGCCCAAGAAATGAAAAACTCAGTCTATAAAAAAATAAGGCATCCATTTTGAAAGATGGCTGCCACAAAAATAAGCACTGCTAAGTGTTACCACCTATTATTTGTTAAAAGCCTATTACCCGTAAATCTATTTTAAAATAAAATAAGTCTATTATAAGGATTATAGAATTAATTTATTTGCACTAAATCCTGAAAAAATTATATTTTTTAAGGTGGCCGAAAAAATTTGATCACCCACTGTAAATATGTATCTATGGTATATTCGAAAATAAACTTCGTAAAATAAAAAAAAATAAGATGTAAATTGAAAATAAAGTTTTCTAATTTCAAGGCTCAAGAATCGTAAATTGCAAATTGATAAAAATAAGTTGCAATTCACGATTAAGAATTTGTAAATTGCAACTACTGAAGTAGTAAATCAACCGCTGTTGCAATTTACTAAGGGATGAAATCGTAATTACAACAGGAAAGTGGTAATTTACGTTTTTTTTTTACATTTCACAACCACAGTAATATTAAATTGATAACTATTTGTGTCAAATTGCGATCGGTTGTGGCAATATGTATTTCACGTCCGATCGCATTATTGACATTGAGAAGTGTTGATTCACGACTTTTGAGGGTCAATATCAGAGACAATACTGAGACTCCCAACTCACAATCCTCTTGCCACTGGCCCCCTAAGTCTTTTTTTTTTTTTTTCAAATTCGCCATTTTGTTTTCCTATCGGTGTTATGTCTATTTAAAATCCGTGTGACATGCAAAAACATACAAAAAATATAAAAGCAATGCTGCCAACTGCTACCAACCATGGGGGAATGTGATAGAGTTCGGTAATACCATATTTTAAGATAACTGAATGCTATTGGTTGGTTATTATAAATTTTCAAAAGACGATTAATGTAATTTGTTTGGTTAATAATACTATCTAAATGAGTTGTTTTATATACTAGAAACATATTAGGACAAATATTGTTGTGTATTTTCCGCTTTTGAATATCATTAACTTCGATTTCATATGTACATTTTTCTTAAATAACTGAGGAAAAATTGCTCAATATGTTTTTATTTTCCTACAACCATTCTGCAGTAATCATTTTTCATAAATATTTTCAGCAAAAGTGCACTTATTCCTAAAATAAAATACTATTCAACCGTAACAAATAATTTCCAATTTAACGGACAAAATTCTATGAACGCTGGCAGTAACTTTGCCGACAGCGGAAGTGGGACACGCAAGGTGCGAGTGTGTTGAGTGAAGTTACGTGACATTTGTCAATACGAATTTCTATGTAACAATACTCACGCACTTAGCGTGTACCACCCCATAGAAATATAGCTTGTAGGCAAGTAACGGAAAATCGGCCGAAGTTGGGGGTCTCAGTATTGTTTCTGGTTAATATCTTCACTTTGTATAATTTCTAGAATTGCGAATAAAAAGTCGTGAATTAGTAAATCCTGAGCTAAGCTCTAAAATGAGACAAACTTTTCGTGATTCGGGGCTAATTTTTCTTGATTTGATCTTAAACTTTTTTCCGTGTAAAAATAATACAAAATAATAAGAACGTTTGCCTCCAATCTATGGAACGATGATCCAGCACAAATTTTAAACAATTCCGCATTCGCATCTTTCGATAGACGAATAGGGTCATTTCTCCAACAGATTGGCGCTCCTTGTCACAAAAGCCGAATGGTGATGTAACTTTAACGGGATATTGAATTTTATTGTGTTCCTCTTTTTATTTTAAAATATATCTACTGTTTTTAAACAAAACTTATTAGTCAAAATAATTATGCCAAAGTAAAGAAGATCATTTTATTAGTTTTAATAAATTTGAAATAATGTATGCATTTAAAAATTAAAATTGCCTTTGTTCAACTGTAAGTAAGCAACTGCGTATTCATTTTTTTTTTTTAATTTCGTCGTAGAATACTTCATAAAATTTCATAGTTCTGTCAAAATACTTTTGCCGATGAGTTCAAGCTTAACGAAGTTCAAGCCCAAATTAAAGTTACAAGTGTATGACATTTGTTTCCCAACCTATACTCAGCAAAACTAGGAAGAGAGAGTTGCCATCAAGAAGAACTTTTACATATTAGCTGTGCCCCATTCTATGATGAAACTCCTCCGCATCCCTACATCTAAATTCAGACGCTCTTCGGCGAATTTTTTTTTTATTTGACTCACATTACTGAGTGCGACTTTGGTTGTACTTGTAGTCCAACCATACTGTCACAGATACACGTCTCATTACGTCGATGACGTCAACCTCATATCCAGTCAAATCAACCACCGAATGCCAATTCTTATTCCACCCATCATAGGACACATTTGATACATAGAACGACTTCGAAAATCATCATATCCCGTATATAGTCAAACTCGACAAACAAAAATGAACATCATCTGCTGAAGTGCTGAGAGCATATTCCGCTTATTTCCCCACGACACAATAATTCGCCGAAATCCCTACCCTATATGCAAACAGAAGGAAATAACCCACACAGTCATCCCCGGCCGTCGGGGCGGCACTAAGACAATTCAAAGTGAGCGGCGGCGTGCCCTACTCCCTGAGAGTACTTGTGTCATCTCAGATTAACCCCATTAGACCAGCATTATAAACATTATCCCGGCAATAATACTCGAAACCGAAAACGCCCAAAACAAAACAAAACAAAACCATTTCAATATCCATTCGCTCACAGCGATAGCTGAAAATGGCATAAGCAAACTTAGCCAGGAAACTTGGCAAGAATTAGTGCGGATACTGTGTGCGTGGGTGTGGAGGGTGGGCGATCCCCCTCTCAATCAAGCGATAAATGGTATAGCGAATGTCCCTGCTCCCCAATGTCATCCGAAAAGGTAAATACGACAGCAGTCCCAGTTAGATACAGTCATTTGGGGCATTTTTGTTACGGGAAATCACAACATAACCATAATGTGGACTTAACCTGCAAAGTGCCGAGCTCCCGCACTGCCGCTACACACATGTCAATTGTCTAAGCATTCATTATGGGAACAAGGGTCTGGTCCTGGGGTCTGTTAATTTGGGTATCACAAATACTTTCAACTCGAATTAACTGCAGTAGATATAGGTACGTAAAGGATTCCCCTTGATTGTGCTCGGGCTTCTTGTTCGGGACGCTGCCATCCATGCGTGGCCTAATGAATGGGAGTCAAAGATGGAATTGCTGTCCCGAACACCCTAAGATTGTTCGAGCAATTAGCCTAATGGGGAGGATTTCCGCTTCGCAGCGGTTTGGGTGACGAGGGCTGAAGTCAAATGCGTATATGTAACGGTCGACTGGCATAGATAACATTAAGGATATTCAAGGGAGCAAATGGCGTTATTTAGTGGCGTAATTGGGGAATTGAGAGACAAGTGCGGCGGGGTTAACTAGCGGCGGCAACGAAAGAACCCGTCAGATTTAGTTTTATGCGGATATAACGTTGAAGTATAGTGCCGGCCGAATCCCTAGAGCGCGGAAGTAGTATTTCATTTCATTAAGTGGTACAGAGGCGAGCTCTGAAGGATCTTTTCATTTGCACTAACATAAACAACCTTAAAGGATTGCCGTGGTGTAAATTGTAATTTATTTACAGAGATGATATGCAATGTATTTCGATGGTAGTTGGCATCATTGGGATCGAAGTGAATCTTAGTAGCTGCTGACCCGCAGATAACCACCGTTACATTCTTTACAGACGGGCAACAAATCAGTGCAGGAATTTATTTTCACCACAGCTGTCATTTCTGGTTGGCGCGTGACTTTGCTTTTTGAAAATGCGGTTTAGGGGCAGTTTAAATGACTTACAGTCGCGTAGCAATTATTGAAATGCGTTGGATAAAACGAAGCTCCGGGAAAAACATGTCCTGCGGGTGCAATGCTCCTCAGTGCAGGACTACTGTCTCAAGGCCTTATTGCACTCGCTCTCAGCACTTCCGTTTCAAAGAGCTCCTGTACTAATACATATACTGCAGGAGAGTACATTGGGTTCAGCGTTGGCCCCTTTTGAGCCTCAGGACCACTGGCTCCCATTTTTTGGAAAATGATCAAAACGGCCCCTCTTTCAGTTTAAGTACGATTTTATTATTTATGAAACGAAAAAGATTTTAAACATATGAAAGGAAGTGTTTCGTAATATAAGAAAATTGTATTTTGTTAAAAATAAATGTTTTTGTTGGTTTATTTTTTTTACCTAGTACTCCTTATTAGACCTCGAAATTTTTCAGTCGCAACGCTGATTTGGGTAAATGGAAAATTTAGGGCTGACTGCACTGTTAAGTAAAATAATTTGTTAACCAACCTTGAAAGGTGCCACGCCCTATGTAGCTACCAGATATATGGTTCTAAATATTTTTGTTGCGTGAGGGTTGGGAACGCCCCTTTTCATTCCAGATCTCTACATTTACGAAATATATTGTATAAGTAAAAAATTTCGAACTCGAAATGTTAATCGATTTTGGCAAAAAGTTGGTCTCAAAATTCTGTCCATTCTGCCCTAACGAGTTCAACCAAAATTGACATTTTATGTAGGTTTCGATAAAAAAAACGAGCAACGGTAGGTACTTTTGAAATTTGGCCACATCTTTTTCTGTATTATCGTACATGGGATTTTTGAATAAAGTCATTTTTTAAAAATATAGTTTTCTTCGGCTTACCTGAAAACCTGAAATCGTTTAGATTTTTACCAAAATGCAATCTTGAGTAAAATTGATGTTTCAAAAAAGTTGCGTCCTTATTCTCAATTGAATTTTCAATTAGTTTTAAAAACTGTTTATATCTCGAAAACCCCACTTTCGATTTCAGCTAAATAGATAAGCAATAATAATATTTTTCAACATAAACATTGCAATATTTGGTACAAATTACATTTTATTGTCCATTTTCTTCTTAAAAAAAAAGACCGTCGTGTCTTATTTGGTTGTTGAAGTTGCTATACTCTGTCCAAGAAAAATTGTCAGTACAGGGAAGATAGGATGTTTGTCTCTCAGTCTGGTTGCAATGACTAACATAACGTCGTACATAAGTCGGTCCCTTTTTAAAGCACTCACAGGGTTGCCGTAGTGTGTATGATAATTCGACATAACTCAGAGAGCAATACTGTTAGGGTTACCATCTTCCAATTTAGCCAGGTCTCATCAGTAAAATAAATCTTTCTTTTCTCTTCTCTAATTTTTTTTACTTTGCATAGATATCTTCGTCTCCAAGAAATAATGTCACTTCTTTCCAACAACAAATTCTTTCGCTGACGTTTGACGAATTTAAGTCCGAGATCTTTTTGCAACATTATATGCAAAGTTGATCTGCTTAGTTTTGTTATATTTTCACTTTTTTGTACTTCCAATAATAGCTTGTCTAGCGTTGGAAGGTCATTATCCATAAAAAACTGATGGACTATCCGCCTAATCGCACATTTGCCCAAATCATCCACCTTGCTCTTGATACCGGAATTATTTTTCTTCTTTGGTGGTGAATTGTGGCCTTTGATTGCTTTTTCCCTTAAAATCCTGTATACAGTTCGTTCCGTAACAGAAAAAGCAGTAGCCGCATTTCCTACGGCTTTCGATTTACTTTTAAAAAGGCCATAGAATTTTTCAGTTGCATCAACAATTTGTTGTTTCTTTTCTACACTTAGATCCTTTGAAGACTTTGTAGCCATGTTTCTGTTTATTCATATGCACAATAAAGTTAACCACTTGCTTAGATTCACTATCCGCGATTGAGATAACAACCATTGTTTCCGCCTTATATACACAAACAGGCAATTAGACAAAATTATGTAACCACGACACAATGTCATATTCCTAAACAGATGGTAAAAGGACTGCACTTGTGCAGCTCTGCATACATTTTTTAATAAAGACATATATACCTAGATGACATATTTGTGAAAAAATTACAATTACAATCAATGCAGAACTTCGGGGAAACAGTAGCAAAAAAAGGATCATAAAATCCTTTCAAGGCATATGCTTTAGTGGAGAGGAGTGACCGGATGTGGTAAAACCCAACGACCGAAAATAAACAGTATAGGTCTACCTGCTTCATCATTTTGATATTTCAGTGTGAAAAACATGCTCTACAAAGTGAAATATGAATTTATACCTACCAAAACATGCAGAAATATGCCCTAACGAATAAGGCTGAAAATTGGTACTTAGTTTTCTATATTAAAATATTTAATCAAATTTTATCCCAAAAAAATACCATGCTTTTGCATGAATCCGGTTGAGTTGCCCTAGTAATCACTATTAATTTATTGCAATATCTCTACAACGCACATTATGATCACTTGTTGCGTTAATGAAATGAATGCATTAAAATATCTCACGAATAAACCTTATTTCTAAAAGACAACATTAAAAAATATGTTTTAACTGAATATTATTGGATCTTTCGAAATACAAACAAACTAAAACCGAATGGCAGCGCCCCACATAATATGCCGCTCTCAAAAGCTCCAAAAAGCACCAAAACCGAAAGTTCTTTGACAAAATTCAAAGAAAAACCCTTAATGATATGTTAACATTGACATATGGTAACACTTCTCTGATGTGCTTCAGTCACTCATACTGCTTATTTTGGTTGATGATAATAGCAAGCGAACGCAAGACGATAGTGCTCATTCTGCCCGCGGCTGGCAGACTGGTTGTGGTGGGATATATGCGAATTTCAGGAAAATTACAACAACAAAGTTCTTTGGAATGCCAGTGGTTTCGTTTTTATTTCAGTGGCAAATCTTGTGTTTGAGTGCCGTGAGAGTAGCTACAGGCACCACTGGTAGAAAAAAAGCTCCTCCATAAGGCCTGTACTGACAATTTTTCTTGGACAGAGTATAATGCTGTTCCATTTTCAAACAAGGCAATCAAAGGTGTGAGATAATGTACGGTTTGAATGTTTGATACCGTTCTGCTAACTTTTTTTATCGACACGTAGCCGTATGGCTATGGCCAGATCAAAGACCAAATTTTCACACTCAGACAAAATCGACACTCACCACCTTTGCCTGGCTTCAAAGCTGTAACCTCAAGAGCTCTACAAAGCGTTTCTTTTTTAATCATATATTACTGTCACACTGACAAATTTGTTCAATCTCTCACTCTGTCTCTCTTTCTTTTCCAGTTGTGTTGCCTAAAGACGTGTGTTTATCGAAAAGAAATATTGTCGTCGAATTGAAACACCCATCGCGACTGCTGTAAGAAAGTTTGGACAACAACTTCTTAAAACTGATTTGGTTATGTTTCCTGCCGTTGTAAGTAGGTGTACGGATAAGAATATAGCTCCTAGGATCGAGAATGTGAATATTACAGAGCCTTGATTACCGAATTTTGGTGGGCTGAATTTCAAGACATGCACGATATTTTTGTTTTCAGCAGGATGGTGCGTTGCCATCTCACAAAGCCTATCAAAAAATCGCCGCCCTGGCGATTACAATTGGCTCCCCTTGAAGCAAAGATCTTTCAAAACTTACCTTCTTACTTACAGTCCGGGATGGACCTGGTCCTTAACCAATATGCCTCTCTAGTTAGCCCGATCTTTGGCTAACTGCCTCCAGTTGCGCACTCCAAATTGGTTGAGGTCCCCTTCCACTTGCGCGCGCCACCTAAGGCGAGTTCTTCCTCGTCTGCGTTGTCCCTGCGGGTTGGAATCTTTCAAACCGTTAGTGGGTTATAGCCAGAAACAGTCAACAAAGCGAAGGAAAGTTGGGTTGACAGGATGAGCTAATTCGAAGCCAGAAAAGGTGTGGGTCTTAAATTGAACGAGGACACGACGTAAATGTTAATTATGTATGTAAACAAACAAACATCTGCAGCAGAAAGGATAAACCGATGCTTGGCTCCTTTGAAAGAAGAATTCTCCAACGGATTTTTAATCCTGTATGCGAGCACGAGAAGGCCAAATGTGGAAGACGAAACAAATGCAAACTCTACGAACTATGGAATGATGTGGAGAGAAAACAAAAGACCGCCTGTCTCAGAGACATACAAAACACAAAAGGCCGTCCCCGTTCTTTCGAAAGCTGTCTCCATGGAGTGACTTTTATCCGCCAGAAGTGATTACAATGGACAAAGTTGTGCCGATTTGTGATAAGTCCCTTAAGTGGCTTCGTAAACTGTCCCGCAGCTGGCTCTTAAAAAAGCCCTACATGTAGCAGACAATTATGTGGGACAGTGCGTTTCCACTTCGTTTGGATCTCACGGGTCCTGACACAAATCGATATTAACGCAAAAATATTGCGGGTGCGCCGCAAATGACCCCGAGCTCGACGATTTCCTGCAGAAACATGTTTACATGCCTGCCACTAGTTAAAGGCTTTGCCCTCCCTGATGGCTGTTTACGCATATACCTTTCTTTGGTCGGTTTTTAAAAATTCCATGCAAAGCGTGTCCCTCGTCAGAAGACTAAGTGTTTCCCTCACGCAACAATACGAGTACCACCTGGAAACGGCAACATCCAATAAGAGTTCCGTGTCAACATCAAATTATGCCACAAATGCAATTTGTATCTGCCCTTTCAAAGTGGAAACCTTTATGGCGAATAAAAAAAAAAACCACCAAATACTTTTGGCACACATTTCCACTGAAGAAAAGGAAGAATCCTTTATTCCAAAGTATACCTAATCTCATAAACAATATAGACAAAGAGACACAAAGCGAAAAAGAAACTTGAATTTTCTGCTCGTGAATCAAAGAAGCAGGAGACAAAAGCGGGACAAAAAAGAAGGCCTGCCTTGAAATCTGATATCTTTCCGCAGACCCAAATGGAAACAAACACAAACCCTTGTCTGTTTAACGCACACTAAAATGATACGCACTAAATAATTTTAATGCAATCCTTTGTTACCTCGGCTACGAATGGATTAATTTATGACAAATGGATACCGCCAAGAGGCGTAATGCTTTCGACAACTCGACTGTCGACTCGGATCCCATTGTTTTTTTTTTTTTTTTTTTTTGTAAGGGGGTTGGATTAGGCTCAGCCCGTAGGTAGGGGTGGATTTTGAATTCTTCTTTTGTACCTATTTCCCATTTCTATTATTAACTCATCATGCAAGAGAGTGATTGAGGGTAGTGCGGGGGAGTGGGAGTGCGTGTAGTCTTGTTCCAACTGAAGTAGGCGCCTGATGGGAGTAGACACATACTCAACGCAAGAACATTAAGTACACGCGCATTTGAGGATTTTATGATTTTCATCATCATCACTTTCCAAACAATGGATTTGACGACGCGCCACCACTCCGCCATACTCCACCACTGTCACTCATTTGGTGCTATCGCTAATGAGGACAATTCAACGGCGGCACCGTTTTTCTTCGGCTCAGCCACACTGACAGGGGGATCCTTGCTGTGCGCACACATACAAATAATAGCGACGAGGTCATTAAATCCACATTATGTGGATCTGCTGCTGGCATTGTTTGAATTACCGACAACATGTTTCTCTCTCTCTCTAAACACACAACAGGATTCTTCCACCCTTTTGACACCAAACCAAAAAATAAGCAACAACAACAACAGAGGGGTCTTGATGATGCCAGACAGGATATGAATGAAAATATTAGGAATTATGATTGTTCTCGGTGAAGAGATGTTTCTGTGCATCACAATTTCTCATTTTGTTAGACGGTGTGTCATTATCGTCTCTAACGACGAGTCGTTACGTATTCAAAGGGTTTTCTTGGTTTCATTCGCTGTATTGCTATTTGCGAGGGTGTGTCAGGCGGTGAACAATGGAATTAGCTGGCTGTGGATTTATTTATTTTCTTTTTTTATTGTGGAAAAGGCGAACACGAGCGGTTTCGAAAGTGATTAAGCGTTTTGCGTGCGGGTGTTTGTTGCGGACTCTCTTCTGGAGATGGCATTTCGGGAATGTTGTTGAAATTAAAAATGAATTAGTTTCTTGTTCGTTTGTCAGAAGTCATAACTGCAAAGATGTAAAAAAGGCGGGGAGGGGATATTGGCCCAAAACACTTTACAACTATACCCAAGTCGGTTAAAGAAACCTGTTTGTGATTAATTGTTGAAAGGTCGGAGGTGGCAAGAAATGCTTGGATTTGGATTTGGATTTCGGTTTGGATTACGGTTTGGATACAATGACTGGGGAGGTTTAAAAGCGGCAGGGGGTTGATTGTTTGTGAACTCGGAGAAGGGAGACAATTAAATTAGTTCTTGTGAGATGATAGTTGTTGTAGGTGGTATGTTTTTATACCACTTTACTGGGGGGAAAGTTTCAGCCGCTGTTACATTGTTTCTATCGATATTCTGTCTGTTCTACTTAAATACGTAGAAGCCGCCAATTTAATACCTGTGGTAATTGACTGTCAAGCTTGTTTAGTTGCTGGGTAGTTCAGAGCGAGCAAAAACAATATTGCAGGGAAAACTCCTGATCCACCCTTAAAAATACCATGAACAAGTGTATTTCTTGTGTTTTTTAATTTGTAGATATACAAACAGACTTAAGACTTAAAGAGAGGTTCAAAATACCTCGGATATCATCCTGCCAACGCTTATTATAATCCTAAAAAGCTGTTTAGACCTGCTATGGAGAGAGGTTAAAGTGGTTTTCATACCCAAATAAGGTAAATGCTCTCACGTGAGTCCGAAAGATTTCAGACCTATTAAACTTTCATTATTTCTCCTAAAAACTTTAGAGCGACTGATAGATAGATAGACAGCTTTATTTCGTATATAAATTTACAAGGATTTTGTTACCACAGATTTCACAATACAGAGATATGATAAGCTATATCTTTCTTCTGAAACATTATTTTTAACATAAGGATGATTTTAAGGTTTACATTGAAATATTAGATCTGAAGGAAAATACGAAAAAAAAAAACCTTCAATTAAAGTAGAGAGAAAAAAAAAGAAAGGATATAAAATGACTAGTAAATAAAGGTAAATCAGGTACATGTGTTAAAGATTTCACCGAACATTTTTATGTAATACGTATGTATTTAAGAAATCTACAGATTAAGAATCAAAAAACAGCTAACAAATAAGTGAATTAATAAATAAATAAATGAATAAATAAACAAATAAATAAATAAATATATTAATAAATTAATAAATACATAAATAACAAATAATTAAATATGTAAATAAATAAATAAATAAACAAATACATAAATAAACAAATACATAAATAAATAAATACACAAACACGAAACAAATAAATAAATATATAACTATGGATTAACATCCAGAATGTAACAAAAATAAATAACGAAGAAGAAAAAAAAAACGGAAAGTTATGACAAACTTATCAACTATCGAGTATTGCAATCTATTAACCCTTTTATTAAAAGCTCAAGGGTATCTCGATCTCCTCCAACAAGATCGAATAACGCCGGGAAAAGAAGTCCGCCGGGAGCGCTAGCGCGAGAAAAACAGGACTCAGTGAAAGATAAAAGTCTTGAGGAAGAAAATAAAGAACTCCGAATCAAGCTTAAGGAAATGGATCTACTCTATCAAGATCTTAAGAAAGAGATAGAACTGCTAAAAGAACAAAATAAGGTTCTAAGGAACACCCATTTGCAGAAAGAACGCGAATGTACTCCACCACGCTTGGCTAGTCGGGAATACCACACCGACGAAGAAGAGCTAGCGCGCGAAACGAATTGGGTCACTAAAAAAAGACCTAGTAAGAAAAGGAGGGCCGGTTCTTCGCCTGAAGTCGAGCCCTTAAAAGAACAAACGCGTAAAGTACCGCAAGAAAAACAACTCCGAGGTCATATTCGCGCACCGCCTCCAATAAACGTCGTTGGGGTAACGGAGTATAATAAATTGCACAGCCTCCTTAAAGGAACGATAATATCGCAGTTTAAAGTTACATCTTTGAGGAATAATTCGTGGAAAATAAACGTCGATAACCACGAAGACTACCGGGCAATGTCCCAAAAGCTAAATACTGAGAAGATCCAGTGGTATACTTTCGAAGTAAAGTCAGAAAGGCCACATCGTGTTGTAGCAAGGGGTCTCCACCCCTCATGCAAAAAAGAAGAGATTATAAACGACCTTCAAGCTAAAGGGTTTAAAATTCTTGATGCCGTTAATATCATCAAGAAGGAGAAACAGAAATCGGAAGAAGATAAGGATGTCATGATAAAGCGTGGACTACCGCTCTTTATGCTTACCTTTGATAGGTCTGATAATATCGAAGATATCTACCGAATTAAAACCATAGTAAATATCGTGGTTAAAATCGAGCCGATGCGCAGAAATTTGAAAATAATTCCACAGTGCAAACGTTGCCAGGAATTTAATCACACGCAAATGTATTGCAAAAAAGAGCCGCGATGTGTGAAATGCGCCGGAAATCATGTCTCCCAAGACTGTGGAGCAAATAAACAATCCTCCGCTACTTGTGCTAACTGTAAGGGAAAGCACCCTGCAAATTATAGAGGTTGTGAAGTAGCTAAGGAGTTGCAAAAACGGAGAGATGCGCTCCTTAAGCCTCAACATAAAAAAACAAAGCCGCTAACGAATACAAAGCGTAAGACCGCCCAGGATGTAGTAGGCAACATAAAACCTCCGGTTCCAGAGCGTAATAATGTCAGAGAAAGAGAGACAACAGAAAAGACCTCGACCTCTGTTGCCAAAAGAAACGCTACTGAAAAGTTACCATCAGTAAAGCCATCGAATAGTGGCCCTCGGACAGCCAGAGTGCAGACCTACGCTCAGGCCGCGGCATCCGAAGGAGCAAAAAACGTTGAAACTTCGCCGGACCCTGCTTCACATGTTTTCTCAGTTATTCTCCAGAAACTTGAAGAACAAAGCAAAATAAATAAAATTATTCTCGATCGCTTGGTTAAGCTCGAAAATAATTCACGGAAAACGCGTACATCAAATAAAATATGAATGAAAAACCAATATTAAAAATATGCACTTGGAATGCAAACGGACTTTTGCAAAAACTCGAGGAATTGGAAATATTCATACGCGAGAAAGATCTTGACATTTGCTTAATTTCTGAAACTCATGTGAAAAGGGGATCGAGCTTAAAAAATAAAAGGCTATAATGACTTCCACGCTTGTCACCCTTCGGGAAACGCGAAAGGTGGATCGTCATTGTTTATTAAAGACTGCATTGAACAATACGAAGACCTGAAGATAGAGCTTGAAACTATGCAACTGTGCACGATTCGAGTAAAAAATAGTCAGCGTACTCTTAGAATTTCCTCTATCTACTGTCCACCGCGTTCCGCGCTTGTAAAAACTGATTATACTAACTTGCTTAAATCGCTCAAACCAAACTTCATTATTGGCGGCGATTTTAATGCGAAACACACGTTCTGGGGTTCTAGATACATCTCGCGAAAAGGAAGAATGCTCTAGGGGGCAGGTATGGAGTACAGTTGCGATTTCCACTCGACGGGCAAACCGACGTACTGGCCAACTGATACTTCAAAAATACCTGACCTGATCGATTTTTTCGTCGTAAAAGGAATATCTACCAACCACATTAAAGTTGAAGAGAGCTATGATCTGTCATCTGATCATTCACCGGTTATTTTAACATTGAGCGTAAAACTAGTAAATAACCTTGAGCCAGCTAGATTAACTGGTAGAACAACTAACTGGGAAGGCTTTAGGAACGAAATTGAAGAGAATGTTGAACTTAGCGTTCCACTTACGACACCCTATGAACTTGAGGTTGAAGTAGATCGCTTCGTTGAGATCGTACAGCTCGCTTCCTGGAATAATACGCCTAATCCAAGGAAAACGCCGGCCAAATACGGTCTACGATATCCTCCCGAAATAAAAGAATTGGTCAACGAAAAAAGGAAGGCGCGTAAAAAATGGCAACAGAGTCGCGCCCCGCAACATAAAACACATTTGAATTATTTGTGCAATTTGTTGAAGACAGCTATTAAGGACTTTAAAAATCGTGCGATAGGTTCTTACTTTGAAAGTTTAACGGCGAAAAAAGATTCCAACTATTCACTTTGGAAAGCTGTAAAGGGCGCCAGAAGGCCCAAAATCCCCGCGCCGCCAATTAAAATAAATCAAAATGAATGGGCAAGGGAAGATAAGGAAAAAGCGGACGTTTTTGCCGCCCATTTAGAAGAAACCTTTAAACCGTACAATGGTCGGGCGGTTGACGACAGTGTTATTGGGACGGAATTACTATCCGACGATTTAACACTCACAAGTGCAACGCTAAGGGAACTAAAACGTGAAATTGAATCCCTAAAACCTAGGAAAGCTCCTGGTTATGATTTGATCACGGGAGAAGTTCTCAAAGTCCTACCAAGAAAAGCATTAATTAAGCTTCTTCATATTATAAATGCCGCGCTCAGACTAAAACACGTGCCGAGCCAATGGAAAGTTGCGGAGGTCATAATGGTTTTAAAGCCAGGAAAACCGCCAAATGAAGTAAAGTCGTATAGACCAATTTCCCTTCTTCCAGTTATATCCAAAGTTTTCGAGAGAATCTTACTAACGCGCCTACAACCGGTTATAGAATATAATAATCTTATTCCTGACCACCAGTTTGGGCTCAGAACCAAGCATTCCACGATTGACCAAGTGCATAGAATTACTGACGTAATTGAGAAAGCATTTGAAGAAAAAAAGATATGCTCAAGCGTATTCCTTGACGTCTCACAAGCCTTTGACAAGGTGTGGCATGACGGCTTAAAATTTAAATTACGACAAGTTCTTCCCGTAAGCCTATATGATATTTTAGAATCATATCTCGGGAATAGACTCTTCCGTGTTAGACATGGAAACGAATACTCTGAGCTTAAGGAAATTTCGGCCGGCGTGCCGCAAGGAAGTGTCCTTGGGCCCCTCCTCTATCTGTTATATACTCGCGATATACCAAGAGAAGATGGCACTACTCTCGCTACGTTCGCCGACGACACCGCTATACTAGCAGTAGGTAATACAATTGAAGAAACGACTGCAAAACTTCAAATCGCACTGAATAAGGTAAATGAATGGACGAGGGACTGGCGGATCGCCCTCAACGAAACTAAATCTGTTCACGTGAATTTCACGTATAAGAAAACTAATGACTTGCCAATTTTCCTAAACTTGGCCCGAATACCCTTTGCAAACGAGGCCAAATACCTGGGAATGACACTCGATGCAAAGCTGAAATGGAATTCGCACGTGAAAATGAAACGTAAAGAACTCGATATCAAATATAGAGAAATGTACTGGCTCCTCGGAAAATATTCCCAGCTCAGTACCGAAAACAAACTGCTTCTATACAAGCAAGTGCTAAAGCCGGTGTGGACCTACGGTATACAACTTTGGGGTTGTACCAAGAAAACAAATGCCAATATTCTACAAACTTTTCAAAATAAAGTGCTTAGAGAAATTGTGCAAGCACCATGGTATACTAGAAACGACGATATCCACAGGGATCTCGGAATTCCAACAATTGAAGCTGAAACTAGAAGCTTCGCGAGAAAGCATAGAAACCGACTAATCGGACATGTCAACAATACAGTCCGACAAATTCTGGACGAGAACAATTTATTGCGCCGACTACAAAGAACGAAACCGTTCGACTTGGCAAGATAGGATTAACCGCGTCTAAATTGCGGAACATGCAGGATCTTTCATTGGAAAGTAGCCTGTCAAAAGTTGTTATTTCGTTATAGAAAAATTGCTTGATAAGTTATATCTTAGTTGCAGTATCTAACAATTCTTCGAAGGGTGGTGTTTTTAGTCAGTAAAAATCTGACACTACTATGAGCACGCGCTTGCTATTCTCATAGTGTCTTTGGAAGATTTTCACCTACCCTCGGTAAAAAAAAAAAAAAAAAAAAAAAAAAAAAAAAAAAAAAAAAAACTATCGAGTCGGATATAATTCGTATTTAAAACATTTACTGAAGGATTATCGGCAAAATCACAGCGTTCTAGAAAACGTTGATTCAGCTTTTGAATTCTTTCGAAGATAAATTCAGCATTCGCTTTATTGCCACGGCAAGTTAAGCATCATTTAAAGTAATTTATTGCACAATTTCCCCATACTTGACAACCATATAGCAGTATTGCTTGAAAAATTACTTTGTGTATAGTTATTTTATTTTGATTTGAGAACTTCGACTTTCGATTTATGAAAGGATACAACATCTTGATAGCAATTGCAATTTTGTTGATAGTATTCGTAATATGGATGCCAAACGTCAACTTGGTGTCCAAATATATTCCTTAATATTTTACGGCAGGCTTCCAATTAATATTTGTACCATTTATATTAAACTGCCTACTCGGAAGATAACATGCTTTTATTTTTCGTGTGAAAAAATGGCTTGCAATTTTTCCCGATTCAACTTAATTTTCCATCTACTGTAATATTCTTCTAGTATCACCATCGCATTTTTTAGATTCCTCTCAATATCGAGAGCGAATTCATGAGACGATAAAATCGCAGTATCATCGGTAAAGATAGCTGCTTCACAATTGGGTAAAGATGGAAAATCTGATGTGTATAAATTATAATACAGGCCCAAGGACTGAGCCTTGTGGAACACCTGAGCTAAAGTAAATTATATTTGAGACACCACTATTTACATGGACTTTAAAACAACGATGTGACAAGAAACTATGAAAAATTTTACAAATATAAAGAGGGAAATTTAAATTCAACATTTTATGTAGAAGTCCGTCATGCCAGACAGTGTCAGTGTTAGAGCGACTGATTGAAATCCATTTACGCAAAAGTATTGACAAAAATCGTCTGTCACACATGCTTACTCTAAGGGCAAATCAGTAGAAACGGCCCTACACACGCTAACGCGCTCCATAGAAGATTCCCTTCGGCACAAGAAGTATACAATGGTTGCATTCCTGGACATAGAAGGCGCCTTGAACAACGTCGACTCATCTGCAATCGCTGGTGCTTTGGCAGATCTGAACGTCGATGTCTCGCTTGGCGAGCTGTTCAATTTGATGCTTAATAGCCGAGTTATTAACTCAAGTCTAGGTGAGATATCTGCCAAAAGATCTGTTAGAAGAGGAACACCACAAGGTGGCGTCCTATCTCCCCTTCTCTGGAATTTAGTGCTGAATGAACTGCTGATATCCCTGGAGGCGGAAGAGGTTACAATGTGATTGCCTATGCGGACGACGTTGCTATTGCCGTCTCAGGAAGGTACCCAAACACTCTAAGAGAACTCCTACAACACGCTCTTAACAAGCTAATAAATGGGCAAACAGTTGTGGGTTCGGTGTAAGCCCTCACAAAACTGAACTCTCTAGGAAATACAAGATTCCACACATTGACCCCCATCTATAAATGGCACTAGCTTGACTTTCTCAAATGAAGCTTAATACTTAGGCCTTATTTTTGATAGAAAGTTAACCTGGAAGCCTAACATCCAAGAAAGAGGTAAGAACGCCACTGTGATACTTTTCTCTTGCAAAAAAGCCATAGGGAACAAATGGGGTTTACAGCCCTGCATCACTCACTGGCTATATGTTTCGGTCATAAGACCAATACTCACGTACGCTGTGGTTGTCTGGTGGAATGCTTTGGACAAAGCGATTAGTCGCGATAAATTAAGCAAAGTCCAAAGAACGGCTTGCTTGTGCATCGGCGGAGCTCTTATTGCTCTTCGCAGCACCCCCTCCGCTGCACTTGACATCCTGTTTCATCTGACACCCATTGACATCTTCAGCAGCCGCTATCCTGAACAACATTAGGAACCTTCCAGAAAACATCGACTACACCACACCAGAACTACAATTTGATAAAAACTTCCAGGTCTCCAATCCTACTAGATCATTCTGGAAGGAGGAAGCATCCGTGGATGATAAATCGATCCATTTCTTCACAGATGGTTCGAAAACTGTGGACATTGTTGGTGGCGGTGTCTTCTCTAATAAACTAGATCTTAGTCTCTCCTTCCGTCTTCCTGATCACTGTAGCGTTTTTCAGGCGGAAATAATTGCGATAAAAGAGGTCTTATCTTGGCTAAGGGAAAACGTGATATCTGCTAAAGATATCCGTATCTTCTCTGATAGTCAAGCTGCCATCAAGTGCCTGGAATCAATTCAATTCAATTCAATTCAATTCAATTTATTTGCAATAATCTTAACACAGAAAGATACAGTATCTTCTAAAATTGTGCAAGCTTCAATAATGTATACATATGTTACTGTAGAAAAAAATAGGAGAGAACAAAGCCTAAGTTCAGTAGACAGAATTACATTAATAAGAAATAAGAAATTGGTTTTATAGATAAATCACCAAAAATTCGATGTAATATATTCCTAAGACTAAATTAAAAAAGAAAAGAAAAGTACAATGAAAACAATAATAAAAAAGAATCAAAATTATTGGAAACAATCTTCATCATCACTAGCTCAAATCGCCTCCAGATGCCGCCTAAGTCTGCTCTTGAACTGAGATGTACAACTTATTACTCGAATGGATCGTGGTAGGGAGTTCCATAGCCTAATTGCGTTTACTAAAAATTGACGCTCAGAAATTAAATAGGAGAAACGTACTGGCGCAAGACCAGAGGTTCTAGATCGCTGAGTGGGTATCATATTGTAAAGATAGAGTGGTTGACAGGTACGTAATACATTGTGCAGTAGATTTATTGTCCTAAATCTGAACAGATTTTCCACCGAAAGGCCATATATAGATTTCGAAAAACTGGAAACATGGTCATACCTCCTTAGTCCGTAAATGTATCGTGCAATACTGTTATATGCAACATTGATTTTTCGTTTATGTTCAAAGTCACAATTTCCATATATTTCACAACCAAACAATAAGATTGGGATGACTAATGTCTTGGCTAGTATTATCCGTGTCTTAATGGGTGTAATTTTTTGAGTTGTCCATAACAATCGGAGGCTCCCATATACTTTTCCTAGCGTCAACCCAATGTGGTTATTCCATGTAAGATTTTTGTTGAAGGTTAAACCCATGTTCTTAGCCGTATCAACAAATTCAATAGGTATATCATTTAGATATACTTTAGGTAAAGTAGAGGTATCAACAGATGTTCTCGAAATAAGTAGACATTTTGATTTGGCTGGATTCAAGCATAAGCCATTAGTTCTCGACCAAAGTATTATATTTTTTAAATCTTCATTTACCTCATGCACACCATTCTCGACAAGACCCAACGGACACTTATTATACAACTGAACATCATCAGCGTACATGTGTATGGATGAGTTAGATACATAAGAAGGAAGCTCATTAATGTAAAGTGAGAATAATAACGGACCCAGAATTGAGCCTTGAGGAACGCCTTTGCTCACTGGAAGAAATCCCGAGACGGTGTCATTGGCAACAATCGCCTGCGATCGATCTTTTAGATATGAACAAATTAAGCTAGTGGCGGATGTCGAAAAATTAAACTGATTCTTGAGCTTACTGCAGAGCATGTTGTGATTGACGGTATCAAAAGCTTTAGAGAAATCTAAAAGTGTCAGTATTGTTATATTATCATCGTCTACTGCTTTTCTGACATCCTCTACAATCTTTATTAAAGGAGTCGTACAACTATGCTGAGGACGAAAGCCAGACTGATTGGCACATAGCATATTATTATTGGTAAGAAACCTCCGTATCTGGCTATTCATAATCTTTTCCAAAACCTTGGATAAGTAGGGTAAAATAGCTATAGGTCTATACTCATCAGAACTTCCACTTTTCGGTATAGGTATAATTTTGGATTTTTTCCAAGCAGTGGGGAAAATCCCAGTCATTAAAACAGTATTGAATATATATGTTATGTACTTTAAGTAATATGGGAGGATCGCTTTTAAAAACACGGGATGCAGTTCATCAAAACCAACAGAATTCGATCGGATCGATAAGAAGCTTTCTAAAACATCGGCTTCGTCGACTGCCGTAAAACCAAAACTTGAATCGGTCTCCACAAACTCTATAACAGCCCAAGACTGTCGTTCATCTCTTATAGAGATGGCGGAGCAGTTCAATATTCACCTCTGTTGGGTGCCGGGGCATAGGGACATCCCAGGTAACTGCAAGGCTGATGAACTCGCCAAACAGGGAACCACACTACCTATACTTCCAGTTAAGGATGCTCTAGGTATCAAAATAAAGCTGGACGCTATCGAAAGAACAAATCTTAGGTGGATAACCGGCTCGACATGTCTAGTGACAAAACAGATCTGGCCAAAGCTGGATCTAAAACGTTCTAGACAACTAATCTGCCTCGATAGGAAGCATATCAGTGCTACAATAGGTGTCATTACGGGACACTGTCTCATAGGCAGGCATGCAAAAAGGCTTGGCGTATTCTCTAACGATTTCTGCAGAAGCTGTCTTGACGAGGAGGAGGAAGAAACAATTCCTTAGGAGATTTCTACCATAGCGATCTGAACGATCTAAAGAACATAGACATTCGAAATCTACTACGCTTCATCAGAAGCTCCAACTGGTTCAACGAGTAGCAGGTAGATTCATTTGGTATCACAAGGGACCTTATAAGTGTGTCGCCTAACCTAACCAGTTAGCCGACAGCCATTTCAATCTAACCTAACCTAACCTAAAGAGAGGTTAGGTTAGGTTCAAAGTACATATAAGATAGTAAAGACTGCTGCAGAGTAAAACGACCCATCGTGATGTCTGGCAAAACAATCAACTACAAATCAAATGAAAAAGTGCACGACTGGGTCGCACGAAACTTTCTCGTTCATCAAAAGTTTACTTGAATCATTTTGTAGGTAGGTAATAAGTTCACAAGCGCATAATCATTCCCGTCTTCTTCACTGTTACTTATAAGTAAATACTTACTAAACCAAGCATTTGAGGCTTAAATTTTAAGCCATAGATATTTTTCAGGGAAAGAGCGAACGAGCGAATGGGGCCTACAGTTTTATTTATGGACCAACGCATTCGAATGGCTGCGTTGGAGAGGCTTTCTCGGGACAGTTTTGCTCTCGTATGTTTGTCCGACTTCTGAAGAGGTGGCATAGTGGTAAAAGCTTCAACGAGTTATGTGTGCCCATGGTCCTATTTACAGCAAGAGCAATCAAGGATTTTACATAGAGCCAGGGTAATGTCGCGTATAAGTTGCAAACTAAGGTACATCAACAACTCACCCATACAAATTCTTGGAGAAACGACGTCTCCGATGCATATATTCTTCGAAAAAGCAAGTTGGGGGTAGTTTCAACAATGAAAACTCTGAAAACGCACATACAATCATACCACAGACTTCGTGTATCAAGTTGCTTAGCCTTTTCCTTGATTTTCTGCGACTCTTTGCAAGGATTCACTTACCCAATCGCTATTACACATGAGCCCATTTAAACAGTATCTTTCATAATCTAGGGAACCGCTTTTAAAGACCTTTAATAAACCCCCTCAAGTCGCTTTGTTGTGTAACAAAACCAACAAAAGGGCTCCATCGCCGCATTCGACAGTGATTATATCGGGCCATCTACTCCACCCCCATGCCCTCCAGTTGCAGACACCCAGTCCCGGTTTCGCCTCACCATCCATGAGATACAACTCAATTGCGCTCTCAGCCGGATCCAACAGTCGACATTATGTTGCAATTGGCTTTTAGTTTCACATTCAAACTGTTGTATATGTCGGCCATTAGTTTATATAACTTCTGTTGGCATTCGAAATTGAACTCATTCTCTTCCTGTGCGCTTCTCGTTCACTTGTGATGTGCACGCTGGCTGGTGGGCCTTTCGCCTGTGCTTGTGTTTCCGGAGACAACAAAATCTATATGGCACCACTCCCTACTCCCCCAAAACACCACAAACAAATGTGTCAGCTGCCAAAAGGCCCATCTATAGTGCACATATGCTCCTACCAAAATCCTGCTTCAATAATCCTACCCCACATCCTCCTCTTGTGCTTTGCTCAGTTCGTCGACCCCTCTGAATGTGGGACTGTGGCATGCCAATAAAAAGTCAATCTTCTATCACTTGTACGTGTTATTATTTCGCATTACAGTGGAAATCGAATATGTACAGCGGATTAATGGATTCGAGTGGATATTTTGGACATTTGCCTGCCACTGAACGGACACTATAGCAGATGGAATTGCGAAGCCGTATCACATGTGCACATCGATGTGGTCCTGGTCCAAAATGTCCTATGTCTGTTGTTCGATAATATGCCATTTTAATTTGGTCCGTGCGTCGTCACCGATGGTAGTTGATATTTTCGTGACAGTAAATTATAGGACGCACTCGTTCGCAGGATGCGTGCTCAACGAATACATCATTTGGGAAAGGACACTTCCCGAATGGACATGACTGTGGCTGGTGATTTATTGTTGATAATGGTGCTTCCTTCACTTGTGCGGTGATGAGGCATCTGTGTGGAATTCATCACGTGTTGAATTGTGGATTTGATGAATGTGTCTGCTGTCTGCTGTCAGCACTTTGTGCACAATTTGTGTCAAGCATTTGTGGTCCTGACTATACCGGCCGCACATTGAGAGATGTACACCTATTGACGTCTGTTCAATGGCAACTAGTTCAATAACACTTTTTTAACTATGTCGTCTCGACGCCTCGTGAGGTGAGCCCAAGAATTCTGCGACAGGAGTGAGCGCGTATGCAGTGGAGGCGCTGATCAGAGGAACTCTAGACAGCTGCGGCTTACTGGATGTATTGCAGTTTTAATTGGTCTAGACTAATCACGTTAAATTTTTTTTTGACATTTACGGACGGGTGGCCGGTAAATCGAGTCAAGAATTTCGTAACTGAATTTACTGACTGGAGTACTTATGTGTAAACAATTTTTTTTTTTTCACATTCAGGCTCCAGATAAGTTTGATTAACTAAAGTCAACTAGATTTTTTAAATATACAAAGTGTGAGTGTATAGTGCAGTAGCAAGTGCTATTTGTAACCACTTGTGACCTGCCCTCAAAATTTAAAAACCAATTTGGAGGGAAGACTTCGGCGATCGGTGTTGTCTTCCTAGCTTCCACCTGTAACTTAGGTACGTACATATCTTTAGGGTGACTAAACCAATACAAATAGTTAGATGATCTAAAACACATCCAATGAAGACCTCCGCCAGTGCCAGCAACTTGACTGCATTTCATTGACACCCAAAAGACCAACTTAACAACTTCTGAGCTACAATTTGTATAAATTTACTTATTGGAATAAGTCCAGCCTGTAATGCAAAGGCTATGCATCCTACGCACACATAGAACAAAACTCCGCGCCAACTTTAAGAATGGAAATCAATAACTTTTTACATTTTTTAGCCTTTCATCAAGAAAGATCTGATTTTATTTTATTGTAACTCAGCCTCGGGAACGAGCGGAAAGTTGAAAGGAACTGTATTGCCTATAGACGGTTTTAACCTTTTTCGTATTCACATAGATTTATGAATGTAAGGGCGGGATGAATAAGGTTAAGTTTAAATTTAAGCCCGTTTGGATGTATTCCAGAGTTGTACTGATTTATAGCAAAATCGTTTTTAAAATCGTTTCCGGAGCTCCAGAGTTTAACCGCCTACGAACATACCTTAGGTACTAATCTGCTTATATTAGTATGAAGGTTTTTGCTCTAGGCGGTCTTCAGTGGTGCACTGTAGTACCTTAGCCCTTCAAATCAGCAGAAGCCTGATCGGCCTATGTCAGTGTGGGCGGTTTTAGGTAACGAAACCACGAATCAGATCCGGGCTAAGCTGAATCACAAGCGCCCTAAAAAGCCTACAACACTGATCCATGAAGATCCATGATAAGCACTTTAGTAGGTGTCATTACGGGACACTGAATCATAGGGAGGCCTTCTTTCAAATGATATCTGCAGAAGCTGCATTTACACGTGCCCAATCCTCTCAACCCGAAGAAAACTACACCTCGGAGAATGCTTCTTCGACAATCTCAGCGAACTCGCAAATATAGGCATCAACTGCCTCCAACGCTTTATTCTTAGCTCCAGGTGGTTCAAGGGGTAGATTTTGAGATCATCGATCCTGTGGTATCACAATGGGCCTACTCTGGCCTAAGTGAGGCTGTACCTGATGTGGCTTGCCACACAAACCTATACTAACCTAGGTAATGAAAGTTAGCCATCGAAAAAGACTTCGTACTCCAACAAAATCTCCCTACTCTGGAAAATCTCATGCCATTTAAGATCGATACACATTACCTTTTTGTAGGCGAAGTTGTCACGGAGGATCCCGCAAAACCGTCTCAATTCAACCTTTCGGCATAAAGTTGAAAACGATAAAGTTTGTTATGACTAGTTTTACAACGTTTCGTCAAGTTTCGGCATACCTAAGAGACTTATTCCTCTCTGAAAAAGTACCACAAACCTCATTGATGTCGAAAAAATTGTTAAGACAAGACACTTTCGTCACTTTTTAAAATCAATCTTGAAGCTTACAAGTCAAAGAAGACTTAGAATTAAAAAAAAAAAAAAAAAAAATTGGTGCGACTGTATCCAACAGTCCCGAAATATGTGTAAACACCGTACGTGCGGTATGTGTGTGGCTTGATACACGTCATTGAGAAAAGAGGGAATTGTAATAACCCTATTCTTGATATATTATGAAATAACAAAAACATGCTTTATTTTACATCAACAATAAGCTGAAATTAATATGCCCCAGCTCATAAATGTATGCAATGATAAAAACGTATGCAATGATAAAAACGAATGCAATGATAAAATGTATGCAATGATAAAACACAGTGACGCATTTCCGTCCCCGCAAGTAAAATGTGTTTTTACTCCACCAGATTCCAACAACGCGCGCTTAGATGTTTACACATAAAAAAAAACGTTTTGATCGCATTTAAAAAATAATGGCATAAGGTCTGTTATATTGAAAATTGTATCAGTTGACAAATCAAAGTATAATACAACCTTTGCAACAACTACACTCTACTTCTTATTTATGAAGTTTATACTGAGTTTTTAACTTAGGTAGATGGTGACTTGAAGGAAAATCAATTTTAGGAGCTAAGGGAAACGTACTTTAATGTTGACACCTTTCATCGAGCGTATACTAGAAACACGTTGGATCAAACCCAACGTCAAAATATACAACAAAATATACCAGTTTATAACACTGTATCAAAAATATTTGCATAGCCTTAGGCTGATTCGATTGTAAGTGAATTTATCTTTTTAAGTTCAGAGCAGAACCTGAACTGTTGCACAAAAAGTTCATGATTTTTTTTAGCTAAGACACATCAGAGCTCGAATTTGTGTTTCTTATTTTTCGTTCAGAACTCAGAATAAGTTGACTGAGGGTGAGTAAAAAGCTTATTAGTCACATTTGACATAACAAAAAAAAAACAGGAAAAACAGAACACTCGGTTCAGAGAGCGCTCGTAATGCTTGAGCTAGGTTCAGTGCTCAGCTCTGAACTAAAAAAGAAGATCGCCAACTGTGAATTGTTTTATTCAGACTTTTCTATTTAACTTATTGCTTTGCTCAGATAGCAACAATAGGTAGGTGTCGGTTTTGCAAGTAGGAAATGGTGAAGATGGGTCTGACTATTGATTATAGGTTACAACAAAGTGAGCCGTACTAATTATTAATTTACCTAAGTCTCGACTTTATATTTACGGAAGCTCACAATTGCGAATTTTGTATGCAAAATATAGCCAGTATGTATTTAAATTTAAAGTCGAAACTAAAAATGTATTTTGCTAAAGCCCGGTGTCCAGCAAATGCTGTCTTAATCGGTGACTCGATATGAAAACAGAATATACTAACTTTCAATTATATAGTTGAAAAATTATAGTTGATCTTGAAGACGTTAAACCCTCCCGATAAACAAAAATAAGTAAATCTTTTATTTTTATAAGTTAAAGTCACAACAGTGTACAACTTTAGCTGGTCCACTAACAGGCGAAGAATAGCTCATATCAATCACTTTATTGTGGACACTGTGGCTCAAAGTTTAGTGTGCTTGACTACTGAAAGGAGGGATCTCCAGTTCAATTCGCGGAAAAGCACAAATTACATCTTAAGTTTTTTTTTTTATTGTATTAGCTCTCGCGAACGTCTGACAACCTTCTCGATTGGACTCGGCATAAAATTTTTGATCCCTTCCATTCGTCCGAAAAATTAAAAATGCACGCAAAACGAATGGTTTTGAGAAGCTAGGCCAAGGGTCCTTAAGGATTTGTTGCGCCAAATATATTTTCTTTTTTTTATATTACCCTTTTCCTGAAGGATACTTCCAGGAAGTTAAGCCACATCTAATAGAGATATTAAGCAAGTACACAGTACAGTCATTTTGTACCTGCTGTTTGAAGGAGGAGTAATTTAACGACAGTAGTTTGAATTAGTCTTTTCTGGCACAAATGAGCCCAGTCGCTCGAACCGTACTAAGTTGATACTCACTAACTGCCGAGTTATCGTGTACAGCATTCATTTGATTTAATAGAGTACTGGTATCAGTTAAATTCATATACGTTGAAGTACAGTAGAATCTCGAAAACATGAACGGTACTATAAGATGAACAGTACGGAAAGATGGAAGAATTTTTCCACTATTGAAGTATTCCGACAGTCTACCGTAGAATAATATATATAAGTCTGTTCTTGTACCCTTTATCATTTTAACCTTTAAACTTTTCTATTTTTGTTATGTTTCTTGTTTTTTCTTTTCTTTTTTTTTAATAAAATGTATGTTTATTTTTATATATTTAATGTTTCTATGTTCTAAATTGTTGATGATTAAAAAGATGAAAAGTTCAAAAAGATGTGGGGGGGTTGGACCTGTTGTATATCTGTTTATCTGTCTGGGATTGTACTGTACTCGAGTGTGGACAGAAGCTGTAGGAATCCGAGTACAAATTATATAAAAACGTTGGTAATAAATTTACCCAATAGTCCGCTGGGGTCTAGAGAATAGCTCATCTTTTTTCTACGTGAGCTCCAAAGGCTTGGGTCAGCTTTGGAGAGTTGCGATTTTTTGACATTTGCACCTGAATTTCCTTCCATTGCAAGGCATGCAACATTATAATCACAGAAGAATCCATACACCATTCACATCAATCAAGAGCGTTTAGTGTAATTGGCCTGACGAGGCCATCATCATCAATAGCACCAGATTTGACGTCTTCCATACCATACAACCATACAAAATCCAGTAGCGTGATTGAAGTAAGAACCCCGCTCCTCTGTGCCAGACCAATTCGAACTGATAATGTCGAGCTTTACCGGCTATGCAGAGACATTGACCTGATAAACAAGCTTAAGAAAATCTAAGAGGACTGGGGCGGCAAAAGTAGCACAAGCAAGATGAGTCTTTCAGACCTCCTCTAAGAACTAGCTCCAGCAGAGGAAGACCTCACTTCGTGGTGCGCTCCTCTAAGCCTCCTATAGGTTTAGCCAGGCGGTATGGGTTTGTTAATCGGGATTTTGGTACAACGCGTACTGCTTCAAGCTCAGTGCCCAAGAATCCCTCAAAAGTAGGCGAGGCATACCACAAAACATGCAGCTTCTATAAAACGATTTTCGTCTCCTTGGCCTCGTATAACTACGCAATCTACCAAACCGATTTAAAGGCTTAAAAAAATCATTGGTGACACAATTTTCCGCCTAAGCAAATATACCCCAGGTAAATGTGCCAGTATCTCAAACGCCCGAAATACGGGTCTTTGCCACTCTTTAATATGAACATGAACATCCCTTAAAAGACCGTCCACAGTGCAATTTCGGAAACAGTTCATGTGAAACCGAATCGCACAAATTGCACAACAAAAGTGTGTGTCCTGTAACCGACCATTGGCTTACCATCCATGCCCGGATCTATTGGCGAAACTGCAAATGACAATGTCCATGGCGCTATCGCTGTGGTAGCTGCAGCATCATTACCGAAACTCTAGCCCAGCAGTGTTCGCATATATGGATATGTGCTCCACCATCACTATGCAAATGTTTGCGAACTTCGGTAGCTATATATACGGCAACCAAACTTACACCTGACATTCAAAGAGTCACTAAGATAAATTGTTCGAGTTACGTGTGTGCGTCTCGGCCTCCACCCGAATATACAATTCCCTCAACTACATATCCGTACCTATGGCATCCGCACTGGCGCGGCGGTGGCCTGGTGGGTGGTATAGTTGGCTTTGACCCCTTCAGGTGCTGCCGGATGGCAATGGCACATCTGTGGCATAGGCATGGTCATGGCTGGCGGAAAATTTACATTTAGCGCTGAATCGTAATCCTGCTGACGGGTGTTTTGTACTAAAGGTACATATATGGGTATAGCGTATACCCATACATATATCGCCTGGTTTTGCTTGAAATTCAGTTTCATATTCTCACCATGTGACGGCATCAACTTTGCACTATAAAAACGAATTTATGCCCCGCACAGTGTATACCTAGGTTGAGATCGAGTGTACGACTCGGGAGAGTGCTGCGTGTCCGCACGGATTGTTCTTGAATACAAATATCCTGCACCACATGTGAGATGTGACTGACTGTGGGGGAATGAATTTTCTACTTATGTCATATTTGCTGTGTGGGTATTTGCTTCTGCTGTCGGGGAATGATTGTTGCCGTAAAATATTTTTAATGATTTACAGTCGGATGTCTCCGTTGGCAATGTGAAAATGGATGTAGTGATAATGGAGCGTGAATTAATTTGAATAAGAGTGAGCAGCATCCAAAAGGGTACCTAACGGGTCGATCCTTTAAAGAAATATGTATTTACAAAAATTCTTTTGCGGAATATATGCAGTATTTCGTAGTTGCCACCACGCTCACAGCTTTATGTTCCAATCGAATGCAAGTTATTTTCAATGGAAGTGTAGGTTAAAGCCACCCAAGCACGACGCACAACTCATGTGGTTAAAAAAAAAATTGAGAGTAGCATATCTTGATTAACATTTTTAAGCGAGGAATTTTGGGTTTTGCAAAAATTTCAAGCGAAAAATTGTTGCCCTAACAATTCGCTTTTACAATAAAAAATCGTTTTTGAGTGAAAAAATCAAGTTAGTCGTTTTAGGAACGATGTACTCGCCATAACAATTTTCTCTTTCTTGAATGTAATCAAAAAAAAAAAAAGTTCCCGAGGGTAGGTGAAAATCTTCCAAAGACACTATGAGAATATCAAGAGTCAGATTTTTACTGAATAAATACACCACCCTTCGAAAGATTGCAACTAAGATATAACTTATCAAGCAATTTTCCTATCACGAACTAACAACTTCTGCCAGGTTACTTTCCAATGAAAGATCCTGCATGTTCGCAATTTAGACGCGGTTAATCTTATCTTGCCAAGTAGAATGGTTTCGTCGGCGCAATAAATTGCTCTCGTCCAACATTTGTTGAACTCAGTGATGTCAGATTTTTTTTGCCGAAATTCCCTATTTTGGGGAGAATTTTTATAAAAATTCCCCATTTCTCATATCCATTTTTTCCCCATTTCATTTATTGAAGAAAATTAGGTAAAAATGAATTTTTTAGTAGGTGTAATGTTTTCTTCTATTAAGAACACATTAACTACACTGTGGGACGTATTTACGGTGGGCTACGCAAACTTTGGTTATTCTCGAGTTTTACTCCTGTAAATACGAGACTGAGACTTGTTAAAACCCTACTCGTTCCCTACATCGATTATGCGTCAGCCGTGTACTGCAAACTTGACTCCCTATCTCAGCACAAATTAACTGTTGCACTCAACGATATGGTTAGGTATGTGTATGGGCTTCGTCGATACGACCATGTATCCAATTACCACAAAAATATCTTTGGTTGCACGCTTCAGCAATTCTTAATTGTTAGGTGCTGTGTCTTCTTGCACAAAATCATACAGATCAGATCACCACCATACCTGTTCGAAAAACTTAGATTTGCTCGGTCGGCTAGAACATTCATACTAATAACTCCCTCATCGAACTCTCTGAACTCCGCACGTCATTTCTTCGTTTTTGCCACCAGACTCTGGAACTCTCTACCTACATCAATAAAACAAATAATTGGAGCCACTAAATTTAAATATGCTACTTTACAACATTTCTCATAAAATTGCAACTATTACTTAATTACTCTTTCTTCCTTCTGCTATCCTCTTTTTCACATTCTTTTCTCCCCTCCTATCCCCTCCAAGAATATTGTATTTATTAAAAATTTATGTTAATAGTTTATCGTAGGTAGCTTAAATTTAAATTAAATTTATTTTTGTAAATTATCCAGTTTTTAAGTACTATAAAAGACTAAGTCTTATCTGTACACCTGAATAAATAATTGAATTGAATTGAATTTTTTTTTTATGAGGTAATGCAAAATTCATGAGAATTTAAAACATAAATAATTAATTCATTATACGTTGGCTTTAAAGTTATTATCCAGGTAAAACAAAAATACATAAGTCTTTACTCTTTAATAAAAAGTGATAACAATAAAAAAATATAGAAACTTATTAGAATCTAATATTACAGGTACATAATTAAAATGCATTAGAGAAGCAATATAGGTAATCTATTAAACACATTGTCGTATATGTTAATTATATACACACAAAGAAGGTAAAAAATGAATATTAAATATATAAGGAAAGTAAAATATTCAAAATCTTTCAATTTAAAATTATATTAATTCAAGTAAGGTACTGCAAAAACTAATGAAAAAATAAATTACTAATAAGTTAAATTAAATGAATAGACAAAAGCCATCTCTTTGTTTATTTCTTTTTTTAAACTTTTAATGTAAGAACTTATTTTAACACTAATATATTAACTAATTTAAAAGTCTTTTTTTTATAATTTTAATAATGAGTCCATCCTCCCTTGCTGATAATAATCTCATAGATCCGATTAGGAAGCGATTCGTACAACTTTCCAATATAAATTAAAGAAATGGCTGGCCAAGCACTTTTAATGCCTTCAATTAATTCCTTTTTGGGTAGAATATTGCCTGCCAGATATGTAAACTTCGCGAACTAGCCATCCCCACACGTTTTCTATAATATTGATGGAAGGTGGTCAACTGTGGAACAATGTAAAAATAAATAAATAGTTGGCGCAACAGGTCTGGAGAGACCCTAGGCCTAGCTTCTCACAACCATTCGTTTTGTGTGAGTTTCTCATTTTGGAACGAATGGAAGGGATCTACAATTTTATGCCAACTCCAAACGGCTAATTGAGAAGCTCTTTCAAGACATTTATACTCTCGGATGTTAGTCAGACGTTCGCGAGAGGTAGCGCAGCGGAAAAAGCCCCTGAGTCGGAATTGGGTTTTTGCGGGATTCGAACCTGGGACGCCCGCATAACAGTCCAACACACTAACCACTAAGCTACTGCGACTACCTAAGCTACTGTGAACAATGTAGACAGGCTAAAATGGCAATTAAGTGGCCGACCTGCTCCACTCAAAGAAGGGTTCTAAGCATGAGTCGAGGAACATTGAAATGGGTGGTGGCTTTGTTAATAGGACATGGTAATTTCGGGTATCACTTAAGGAATATGGGCCTGGAGGAATCTGAGACAGCGGCATATATACTGTGTCAATGTCCGGCGTTGGCTGGCAGAAGAATGAAGATCTTGGGACATCATTGGGTCGAGACCCAGTCGATGAAACAGATCTCCCATAAGCAGATGCTAGCGTTAACACTAGGAATTGACTCCAGGGATTTATGGTGGTCTGATTCGAATATCTCTCAAAACCTATATATTACATAATATTGATGTCCGGTAAGTAAGGCGGCCACTGCAATAAATCGACGTTTTGTGCTTCAATCCAAGATTTAACCACCCGGGCAGTGTGAATCGGAACATTGTCTTGTTGGAAACGCCATGGTACATTTCCAAACCAATTTTTAAAAAGGGGAAATAAAGATTCCAGTACGTTTTTATAAGTGTTTGCATTCATATTCTTGTTCAAAAATTGCAACTCGCACGTACCATAGTAGGAGATAGCTCCACACACCATCAAACCGCCCACACAACTATGACGTCGATCCAACTAGTGTTCCTCCTTCCGAAGATCGTGGAATAATTGAATCCATCGGGTACTTCCAAATTAAATTTCTTTTCATCCGAAAAGACAACATAGCGCCAATCAGACTTCCAGGACATGTGCTCTCGTGCAAAATTAAATCATTTTTCTTTTCAAGCATCGTTAAGTGGTGGTTTTTTTCTTTTCTTTTAAGTTCTTTTCAAATGTGAGGCATTCCTAATCACCCTTTGAACAGTAGATAAGCTTGCTTCAACACAAACATTTGCCCTGATCCTTGCAGTCGATTAATGAGTGGGAAGCTTCTCTCGAAATTGATCTCTTATCACCATCGGAAATCGCTTTATTGTTACCGCCTTTATTATTTCGACCACATCCCGATTTATTACGTAAGAAATTGTACATAACTTTTCGACTTCTGACGACCTTTTACTTATATTTCAGTTATTGAAATCTTTAACTCTTCATAAGCTTCGATGTTTGCTTTCTCTTCAACCGATAGCGCTTTTCTTTTACCCATATTTAAGAAAATAGATCACTTGAGCAGAAATAAAATTTGGTGTCAATACGTGTTTAAATTCCAAATTCCTTGTGATAACCTGATGACGCAAAAATTAAGCACATTTTTCGATTGAAAAAAGTTAAGGGGAGGGGGGGGAACCAAAAAGTATTTATCTTGTCAGGGGGCTTCACAAAAACACACTATTATTAATTTTGAATATACATTGGACACTCTTTATTAGATTAATACAAATAACACTCTTCATGAATCACTCCGCTCCACGTGAGCACGTCTGATCAGTTCAGTGGTCGAACTTCGTCTGATTTACAATTATACCTACCGCCGCGCCGGCAATCCCATCGCAATCAGCCAAACGTGTTTCAATATGTTGGCTTTATTTTTCGCCTCTCTTTCTTTTGCTTATGTACTGCTCTTACAATAGCAAAAATCTTTTAGCGGTATATTTTTATCGCATGTTCTCTTTTCCAGCGACAGTGCATACAAAGATGAGAAAAATATAAAACAAAAAAGTAGCTGCAAGTTAACAACAACAAAATCAGAAGCAATTATATTAGACTGTTGAAGGTGCGCTAACCTGATGACGAACAGTGTATGTGTGGAAGCTCCATGTTTACCGCCTGGCCATCAGGTGTAGAGTATAGTGTATAGGTATACCTCTGCTCTTAAGTGGGTAGCCCCAAAAAAGTAACAAGTGTTAATGCTCAGGGCATCGCTTGCCCTGCCAGAAATCAGCTCCATCCTCCATCATTCAATTTCGCAAGCGGATCCGCTTCTATCTAAGCAAATGAAAAGCCAATATGTCTGTCTTAATCCTTCCAACCATTCCGAAATGTTGACAGTTGTCACACAACTGACAGCAGCATTGGGCCAAAAGAAGGTTTCAATTTTCAACCAGGCTCCTCTGCCAACACAAAACATAGGTACAAGCTACCCACTCCAATGCTAATGAATGTTTTTCCCCTCACTTACAAAGCATCCTTAACGTCAACTATCAAACAAGCAAATGAAAACTTCAACTCATCTCCGCCTTAAGATGACAGCTCCTTCAAAACAGAGCAAAACAAAAAAAAACACATGAACGCCTTAAGTGTTAAAAAAAGAAAAAAACTTCAACACTTAAAGTATCAACTTGCAGCAGATCAAGACATCGGTCGTCCAACAAACCAATTCAAAGTATTTTTACAAGAGAGAAAAAAAATCGACAGCTCCTGTAGTAATACTAGTGGTTGCAAAGATATCCTTGAAATGGCTCGCGATAAAATATCACAGCCATTCCTCCAGTTTGCAGTATCAGTCGTGCTTTGTTTTCTCCATTTCCACTCATTTACTCTCAATGTCCTTCAGCACCAAACACTATACATCGTTAGAGTTAACAGGTGAATTGGCCAACAGAGATGACTTTATCGAAAAGGAAACAAAACGGCAACTTCAAGTTCTTTCCCCGCATGCCTCTGTCTCAGCGAGATGATGATGGTGAGAGGGCAAATCTACGATATTACCACCAATATCGTAAGTGATAAGCTCAAGGACCTGCACAGTGCGCATGCCAGTGAATTCAGTTGTACGCTCCCCGGTCACACACAGGACACAGCACACAGAAGACAAAATGAATTCCAACTAGGATTTAGGATACCGTTTACCATTCGGCCGGTTTGTAAGGAAATGAAAAAGCTTTCCCCCTGGTTCACTCTCCCGGCTGAAGTGGATATTTAAGACCGTCATTGACGAGTGTATCCCTTAGTCTTCGATTGAACCTACGCCCGTTTAAAAGTCCTTTTCCGAGGCATCGCTGTAATCGCTGCGTTATCATTATTTTTCTTTTTCTTCTATTGCAAGTTGGAAAAAAAAATAAAAAAAAAATAAAACTACGGTTCGGTGTTGTGCAAGAGTGTGCTGTGAGTTTTACTATTAAATCCTGGTGGGTGGAAAAAAATAACCGTGATAGTTAAAGGATTTTTGTGGTCCCTTTGATTTCCTTTGATGTTCGCGTAATAGACGAGAAGAAAAAGCACAAAGTGCTAGTGATATCTTCAGAATCTATTGGGGAAGAGAAAAAAAAAACCGGATTTTCTAAAGAAACAAAAACACATCCTTTTCGTCGTATTGAAAGAGAAAAAAATTCGGGACATAAAACCAACCAAAAGAGAACTGCCGCAAAAGGATTCACCAAAGGGAAGCTTTTTCTTCCCTATACCCAGCCGCACCGAAACTGTAGAGCTTTGTTTAAAAGAGCCAACTAAATTCGTTTCCTTTCGCAAGGATAACACACAAATAAAAGTGATTCTTAAAGGTCAGCCAACATTTTTTTCGCTCTGCTCAGATAAGAACCAGTTGAATGTGCAATTAAAGCAGTACAATCGCAGAAAAGGTTGTTCAAAGATACAAACGTGATGTAGTGTGCATGCGAGTGTGTGTGTGTGAGTTTGTACGATAAAGTTTTCGAACTGCATAAACAAAAGCAAACACTAGGATACAGGCCCGCAAGGACTCTCAAATGCAACGACAATATAGCGACCACGTCAAATAATATTTCCACCACCGTTCGAATGCCATAGGGACGAGCACATCGCCACCAGGAGCGACACAACGCCAGGATGAGTGTGGATTATGCAAATTAGGTATACATGAATATATTCTATATATCTATATCTATTAGCTGTGTGCATAATATTATCCTAGTTAAGGGACGGGAGGAATTAACATGATATGAACGAAGGATGTGTAGTTCTTTTTTGTTTGCTCTCCTTGTGTGAGACTTTATGATGACCACATCAATTGCAAAGGCTCAGAGCCGGATTGGTGCAGGTTGCCTGGGTATCTATGGCCAGCTTCCTCAAGGTCTGTGCCGAAGAACAGCACTACCACCGCAGGGTGGCCTTGGCCTTGGTGTATACAAATGCCTCGAATGGACGTCATCGTTAATGCTGCTCCTAGGTGCACTGTTGCTGCCACGGTGGGTGAGGTGCTAGGTGGACTAAGGACTCGCATAGTTATATGAGTGTGTGTGTGCAATTGTGTAAGCAGATATATTCGTTTGATGTGGTTTCACTGATGCAACCAACTGCGATGATGATGCAGGACGATGCAGAGAGTAGTGTATCTGCAGAAGGACTATTGAGTGTAGGAATGAATTATGACTTGGAATGGGGATCCTAATGAAAATGAAAGGCAAATATTTGTTCAAGTGAAATGTTGTCTAATTGGATTTTTAATTTGGAGGAGTCGAGTTTGAGTTGCACTCGCCTGGGTAACAAAAAGAACTATACAACAAACTGCACACATGGTTGCACTTGAAAATTTACCAGTTGCCCCGGCGAGAGTTATTCGACCATGGTGGGAGTTGAGGAGGCGCTGGCTAATAGTAGTTCAAGGAAAACCCCTGCCGCAAGAGGTAAACCTGTTCAAGCACAAGATTCGGGTCACGCACAAGGAACCTGAGGCGGTGTTCTCCGTTAGGGATTTATCGACTTTTCGCTATACACACAGAGATGTTTGCGGATGCACATGTTGGTTTAGGGAGTGGGTGGTTGCCAACCCTCAGACTGTGCGGTATTTCGTTCCGTTGTATTAATTTACAGGAAAAGCAGTGCTCATAAATTGTGTGTGTGTTTAAGGTGTGATGGTGAATGTTCAGTACCTCCCATGGTCCTTCGCATGGCACAGAGACACTTGTAGGGATTGCGCACTAGCTGAATAAAAAAATAGCGGTCTATAGAGATCTCCAATATTGAGCCAGGGGGTTGAAAAAGACTTGGTGGCGGGTGAGCTCATTTTGTAAAGTATATTGCTGGTAGCGGACTATCTTTATCCGATCTTGCAATCAATTTCGCGGGATTCAGTAAGCGTCCGTCATCGGTTCAAATTCTGTATCCACTTGTTCCAAGTTTGGAAAAGAACAATTCTTAGGAAACACCGGAAAATCCATTCGGTTTTTGCTGGCATCCTTATGCCTTCGGAGGACTACTACACCATGTGTCACACATGTAAACCATGTTTACTACCTTTCTGACACAAAACTGTTGCGAGCTGATTTAGAAATTTCATCTGGAATGCTTTGAGTATGAAATTGGGGAGAAACCACCTCCACTGTGGAGAGAAATACAGCCGACACAGTAGATCTTGGAACATATGCACTGCACGTCTCCGCTATTGAGATACGGCCAACACCACCTGCGCGTAAAAGGAGAGGGTCAGATAAAACCTACTTTGTGTAACCTGATTTGTGCTTCTGAGTCATCTTCTTTTCGCTGACCAGAAGCACATCCGGGTTTTTATCTGTCAACATACCATACTTTCGACCCTGGGCCCATGCTCTGAAGCTTACACGATAATATTTCGCATCGGAAATTTAGGAACATTTTTTTTTTTGTGATAAATATATCGAGGTTACAGAACATGAACCCTGATCAGATCATCATAAGGATATCTGGGGCCAGATTCAGAAAGGCAAAACGATCAAACGTTTTCGTGAGCACGAATGATTTGCCCTATGCTGCACAAGCAAATTTCTTTGTGCACACGACAACGTCTGAACGCTTCGCATTACAGAATCTGGGGTCGAATCACGTCCTTCATGATCGAGCATTTCGTGACGGAATTCGTTTTTGTTTCACATGTAAAACCAACTTAATTCCGTGAACGGGTAGCTCGTTCACGGAAGTGGCGATTCGACCCCTGACCTCTGAGTTTCATCTCGATCGAAAAAATGCATAATGGAATAGGTACACTTTTTTTTTATATACGGAAAAATAATTTCCCCAGCTTGCATTTGCTTACACAAAGCATACCTCTCTTTCGTTCCATTCCCACAGATGGGTATTCTCGAGGTGCGTCTATATTTTTCCTTTTGGGGGTAATAAATTTGATTGGTCTGCAACTTGGCTTAGGAATAAATACCAAAGCTGATTGAAGGCTTAATATATTTCAATATGGCTCGAGGTTTCGAACTCGATTAACATATCAATTCTGACACTACGATAATATAGAGGAACTCAAAAATTCTGTCCGTCTCTCTGTCCGTACGATTCCGAGGCCCACAGCCTAAACGGCTGCCCTAATTTGTTTTAAGCTTCGAAATTAGAGGGCCTACAGTTCGGGACCAATTTTCTTTTTGCACGGTTCCCTCGATACTAATGGTACATCCCATATAAAATGTTCATACCAGTTTGATTTGTTCGAAAACGGCTCTAACGATTTCAACGAAAACTGATATTTAAGCTTAAGTAGGTGAGGTTACCATGACTGCATACTCAGCTTTTGGCTAAAAGTTCGAATAACTGTACTTTTGAAATTTGGACATATCTCGAAAACGGTCCATGCGATAGTAACAAAAATACATTTCTAGGGTAATATGGTCGTTTCTAACTTAACGGCAAACTCAGTTTTTCTATGTATTATCGTAAAATCGAGTTTTGTAAAAGGAATTTTTTTTTAAATTTAGTTTTCCTTAGTTTACCTGAAAACGGCAATAATGATTTTGACCAAAATGCAAACTTAGAGTAAAATTGATGTTCTTAAAATTATTGCGTCCCTAATTTTCAATTCGAATAACCGAAAACGCTAAATTTAAAAAGTAGGTACTCATATCTCGAAAACCCTATTTTTGACTGCGATATAACTTTAAACCCCAAGTAGTGCTTATATCCCGAACAATAACTTATAATCGGGTCTAGGCTATAGGGTTTGTAAATAGTATTTTTCAAACTAAATATTGAAAACTTTGTTACTATTTTGTCTGCCAAATTTTACAAAAACTGCTGTAACGATTTTGATCAATATTTATACTTAGGACTAGCAGGCCCGGCGAACTTCGTCCCGCCAAAAATTGAATTATTGACTAAAATAATCTGGAGAATTCACTATTCCACCTGAAATGAGTTTTTTTGATCCAAAATATCTCTTGACAAATACGATCTCACTGTATACTACGAGCAAAACTAAAAAAAAAAAAATTAAGCTCCCCGTACAAAATGTATGGGAAATTAATTTTCACGATCTTCCCAATTTCCCTTTAAAATTTTCCAATTTGAACCTTCCTTAGGCGTAGACAAACACAAAATAGAGAAGATAGCTCAAATCGGACTATTCGTTCTCGAGTTATGGGCGGTCTTACGGAGGCAACTTTGTTTTATATTCCGTATTCCCAAATTCGTTGATGAAATGAAAATAACAACTCCGAGCATGCTCAATGCACTTGCTACTTTATGTAATTCGGTCAATTCAAACTCTTTATTAAAAAGTTCGATTTGTCGATTTGTTTCAATCAAACCGCAATGATTGAACTTTCGACTAACCTTCCGCTTTTTCACTTAATTGACCATGTGAGAAACATGGGAATTGAAGATTGATGTTACAAATGCACAAATATAAAGAAATTATCCTTGCGAGACGAACGGGAAATTCAAGATGCTGAAATACGAAAGTTAAATCATTCTGAACAAGCGGAACCCGCGGAATGAGAATGTTTGCCTTCGAATTTTCCCAACAAAACTGTCACTTGCATGACATTTGATTTGAGATCCTTCACCATCAAATCAAACGCGTTCCGTTACAAAGTTTCTGTGCATTGAGAATGGGGATTGAGTCGATTTTCAATCTCAAATTGTATAGAGGTAAGTGCGGATCATACAAAGAATTCAAAAATTCAAATAATCCCCATAATTTTTTGTTTTCACGACAAAAATAGCATTTAGGTCCTTTCTTGAGCCCGTGCGAATTTACACTAAAAATCGTAAAAATCTAACGATCCGTTCCCGAGTTATGAGTTCACAAACGGTCAGTCTCTTTTATAAGTAGCTGTGCCACCCGGCTTTGCTCGTACCTTTTGTATTAAGTCCCGTTTACGACAATGTCCATTAATAATTTCAAGTATATAACTTTAGAAATAGCGTTTGATTATATGTTTGAATGGTAGTTGCCACTACCCGTTTTCCTAGCCCGCTTATGTTTTGCAAAGTATCTTTCAAACTGGAATCAACCATACCCGTCCACAACATTTCAATCAACGCGGTAAAGTTGTTGCAGAGATCGACAACAGCGCCACCTATCAGGTCCAAAAGTATCATATCTTTTAAGACTGCCTATACCTGAAATACAACAATACAAACAAAACAAAAGAAGAATTATGAAAATTGGCCCAGTGGTTATCGAATAATGTCGTCATCGAGTTTCACCCCGAAAAAATTATAGGTACCTATAGAAGATTATTATCGAAGCTAATTGAATTGAACTGAAAAAACGAAATATAAGCCTACAGGCCACATGTTGAGCCATTCCTGATTCAAGACGAACAAATCAAAATAAAACTCATTCAAATCGATCGAGCCTTTCTGAAGCCTTTACCCGACTAACGCACAGCAATTGATTTCAAAAAATTCAAATAAATAAGTTTTTTAATCATTTCTCACAAATGACTACCCAAATCGTGATCTGTGTTCGTATATTTTTGTAAAACTCAATGGGAACGTTCGGATTCCTAGTTTAGTAAGTCTGACAGCTGACTGAGATGTATTTCAGTTTTAATTGGCCCAGAGTGGTAACATCTATAGATTTGCAGTTGACGTTTATGAAGGAGAAGACAACAAATCTACTCAGGAAAATCCTGCCTGCGTACTCAGTTGACATTTCAAAGTACTTACTTACTTAAGGTGGCGCTACAGTCCGGGGTGGACCTGGGCCTCAACCAATACGCCTCTCCAGTTAGCGCGATCTTTGGCTAACTGCCTCCAGTTGCGCACACCAAGTTGGTTGAGGTCCCCTTCCACTTGAGCGCGCCACCTAAGGCGAGGTCTTCCTCTACTGCGTTGTCCCTCCGGGTTGGAATCGAAGATTATCCGGGCCGGAGCGTTGGTGTCCATTCGCTCTACATGTCCTAACCATCTTAGACGACCAATGCGTACCTTTCTGACCAGGTCGATGTCGCTGTACAGCTCGTAGAGTTCGCTGTTAAATCTTCTCCTCCAAATCCCGTCAACGCAAACGCGACCAAAAATCACTCGAAGAATTTTGCGTTCGAAGCGACCAAGAAGATCCTCATCCGTTTTTGCTAGGGTCCATGCTTCTGTGGCATAGAGCAGGACAGGGATGATGAGAGTATTATATAGAATCTCCTTAGTGCTTCTTGACAAGACCTTACTAATCAATTGCCGTCTTAGGCCAAAGAAACAGCGGTTGGCAAGTGTGATTCTTGGCTTGATTTCTGATGTGATGTCTTTATCAGAGTTCGCCTAACAGTTCAATAGTTTTGTGATAGGCTTTGTCATATTTGAAAATAACAATTTTTGTAAAAGTAATGAAGGGCCTTTTTTCAAATAAAAAAGGGCAAAATCTAACGAAGTAGCGCTGACCGCGAGAATACAAAAAAAAAAATTCAAGTTGCCTAGCCAACGCGTTCGGACACTTAGTCACGACAAAATAGTTGACGTTTTACACAAACCAGGTATCCGAACGTTCCCAATACCGCACCTCCATTAAAAATGTAATAACAGGGACGGACATTTTTTTTTATAGCTATATAGATATCGACCTATGACGAACTTTATCTCCAATCATTTACAACTTAAACCCAGGCTCGTTAATCTATTCCAGTCCAAAAATAAAATCATGCCCTAGAAGATCAAGGAACAGAAACTCCCACTACTCTTGTCCTCGAATTCAAAAATCTTGTAAAGTGTAAAAGCTCTAACCAGAACTTCCAAAAATTGTCTTTTACTAAGAGCTTCAACTTATAAAACTCACATTGTTATTTGATATGTACCTACCGCCATATCAAATGAATAACCTAAAATCGAATTTTCACTACCCATTCTTACACTAAGTCTTTATGTAGGGTTGCGTCTGAACTGTTTACCTACCTACAAATTGAGAAAGTTTCGTGCGACCCAGTCGTGCACTCTATTTCGATGAATAGATGAAGAACTATTTGAGATTTGAGTAATGTCAAGTCCAGTATACTCCGCCACAGCAGATACAGAATTCTCGGAAACCACCTTTTCGAAGACTTAGACCTCTCTGAGAAGCCTCTAAAAGGCTTACATAGATTACTAGGTATTAGCCTAGGGACGGATTGACAATCCGGTTTCAAAGGTTTCCACAGTATGAGGGCCATTTAGACTCCCAAGGGCATCACAACGGATCTACAATGATTTAAATATTCGGGGTGTAGGTTCATTTGTCTCGCTAGCCCGTTTACCTATACCTATAAAGAAATACATTTTCGTCATTAAAGCAACCCCAACGAGGAGGAGTGGGATTAAACGACACAGCCAATAGTGTCCTCGGAAGTCTTAAGAGATTTTTCCAAAATAGTATCGTCGAAATCGGTTCAGTTTTCACGTCAACCCATATAACAAGCCTAAACCTACTTTATGGATAAAATATTCCCACTTAGCCACGTGAGAAAAAGCTGTAATTCAGGCATGAGATACTGAACATGTGTCATCAGACCCAGGATAAAACTGTTCAAGTTGGACATCTCTCCACCCTCTGTGTGGGGGTTGTCCACACTGAGCGTCCTACGCCAGCAACCCTTTCAATAGATACTCAAAGTTGGGGCAATCTCTTTAAGCAAAGCAGTTCCACCCAGTACCATTTAGTCCAAAGACCGTTGGAATTTAAATATTTGAGCCCAAAAATATTTGAATTCCATAAAATTGAAACCACATTCATTGGGAACCCAAAAGCATCATTCATCATCGAAAAAAAAAAAAAAAAACATATACAAACGACATCAAGGACTCGTTTTACTCTTGCGATGCTGTAACTTTTCAGTTCATTTCCATGACACAATTGTAATGTATCGGAACCACTGGAATCACTCAACCAAATAAGGGGCGACACAAAAAAAAAAAAAAAAATTCCCAACTCAAGGGTGGAACTGGAATGGCACCCTTTTCTCATCCACCGCCTCCATGTGACCGAGTTGTGTAATTCTATTAACAAATTGAATACTCTCCTCGCTGTAATTTCCGGTGCATTAATTTTCATTTCAGTTTGAATTTTTTTTTTTTTTAAATGAGTGCCAATTGGACGTAATTTATACCGTAAACGAGAAAGATTCAATGTAACTAATCAGAAATTGTAGCCAGTATGCCGAACGGGTTCAATGTGCGTTACACGGGCCGTGGGTAGGGATTGGGGAGCGCACGGCCAATTTACTGACAAATGGGTTAATTTACAAAAAAAAAAAAAAATGTTATTTCCCTTTCAGGGTTCAATTTTTATTTGTCAACAAAAAATCATACTCTCAACAAATTGAAAACGACTGGGTGATTGTGTCATCATATTCTTTTTCGTTTTCAGTTCATTAGCTCTTTTGATTTTTTACGTTCTCGATTACGTAGTAAGAGACAAATACTGTATTCGTACAAAATTTCGAATTCGAGATGTTAATCAATTTCGATATTACGATGATAGAGGGACTCAAAAAAGTGGATCGCAAAATTCCGTCTGTCTGTCTGTATTTATGTCCCAGGCCTACAGCCTAACCGGCTGACCGGATTTTTTCAAACTTCGGACTTGGAGTTTGTGCGGGCTTAGGGCTCAGGCCGTTTTTTACTTTGCAAGGTAACCTCAATATTTATGGTACTTCCCATACAAAATGTTCGTTTGATTTGTTCGAAAACGGCTCTAACGATTTCAATCAAAATTGATATTTAAGCTTAGGTGGGTGAGGTTACCATGACTACATACCCAGTTTTTGGCTTAAAATTCGAATAACGGTTCTTTTGAAATTTGGATATATCTCGAATACGTTCAATGCGAATGTAACAAAAATCCAAATCTAAGGTAATGTGGTCATTTATAACTTAAAAGCCAACTCAGTTTTTCTCTATAGTACAATGAATTTTTGAAAAAAAAAAGTCATTTTAGATTTAGACTAAAACGCAAACTTAAATTGATGTTTTTGAAATAATTCCGTCCTTAATTTCAATTCTAATCACCGAAAACGCTAATTAAAAAAAAAACTGCTCATATCTCGCAAACCCCATTTTCGACTTCGATAAATCTGTAAAAATAAAGTAACGCTTACATCCCGAACAATAACTGGGTTCAGTTAAATATTTAGCCAATAGCATTTTTCAAACTAAACATTGCAAAATTTGGTACTGTTTTGTCTGCCAAATTCTACAAAAACCGCTCTAAATATATCGATCAAAATACATAATTATTAAAGATAATATCAGTATTCTAAATAAGATTCCGTACTTAATTTTTTTTTTTTAATTCGAATAAGTCAGAAATAATTAAAAATATTTCTCAAAAATGACTCCCCAAAGGCCGATCTGTGTTCATATATTTTTTTAAAACTCAACACCGCACTTCCATTCAAAATGCAATAACAAAAACGCAAAACTTATTTTGAGCAAACATTACCCGCTTCTTCTTTTTTTTCAACCATTTTGGATATGCACCTTAAAATAATTCCAACCTCTTGGAATTCACAAAATCAGAAAATCTCACTTCATTTGCAACCCCACATACGTCAATCGGGATATTCAGATTGCAAAGGCAAATTAAAAAGTAAGACAAGTGCGAGTCGGACGGAAGGGTTCCGAAACAGCAAGTAACATAACATAAAAGTTCTTGTAGTTCGTTGTAACTTTGATCGATATTTTAAAAACTACTCGCTAGATCTCGTTCAAAAAACTTTCGTTTGAAGTTTACATGGTAATGTACATCTTATATTTTTTTTAGTCTTATCGTTCTCTTATTTTAGAAGTTAGGTGGGGGGGGGGGGGGAGGGGACCAACATTTTACCACTTTGGAAGTGTCTCTCGCGCAAACTATTCACTTTAGAAAAAAATGATATTAGAAACCTAAATATTGGAAGACCTATCCATAGATACCCCACACGTATGGGTTTGATGAAAAAAATGTTTTTAAGTTTCAGTTCTATGTATGGGGACCCCCAAAATTTACAGTTTTTTTTTTTTTTTTTGTGTAAAATCTTAATGCGGTTCACAGAATACATTTTCTTACCAAGTTTCAACGGTATAGCTCTTATAGTTTCGGAGAAAAATGGCTGTGACATACGGACGGACAGATAGACAGACAGACAGACAGACAGACATGACGAATCTAATAGGGTTCCGATTTTTGCCATTTGGCTACGAAACCCTAAAAACGTATCTCTGAATTCTTACATATAAAGGGTTTTTCAATAGGGACGCTACAAAAGTAGAGCGACAGGGATAGCAAACGACGCCGAATTTCTTGCCGCTCTATTCACATTTCTCTTCAGTAAGGTTTGCCATTTCGTGATGGAAAGATATACGAGCCAATAACTAGTCAAAACTATTAAAATTTACTACCGAAATTCGGAGTCAGTGGCCTAACGTTAAGAGCGCTACGTCCAATTTATGGTCGTCATAATCGTCCTAGCAGATCAACAATTGAGCGTCTAGTGGAAAAATTTAAATCCACATGCACAGTACAAAATGTTCCCGTGCCAGTGAAACAAAGAAGTGCCCGTAGTGTCGAGAATATTGCTGCCGCTGAGGCTTCAGTTGAAGAAAGCCCAAATGTGTCTCTCACAAGTCGTTCTCAAGCGTTGGGCATCTCTGTGACGTCGTTGTGGCGAATTTTGCGAAAAGATCTTGGCCTACATCCTTACAAGATTAAATTGACGCAAGAACTGAAGCCGCTTGACCACCAGAAGCGTCGTATGTTCGTGAATTGGGCTGAGCAACAACTTGAAAATGATTCGGATTTTCATCGAAAAATCATCTTCAGCGATGAGGCTCATTTCTGGCTGAATGGCTTCGTCAATAAACAAAATATGCGGTATTGGTCAGGCAGCAATCCACACGTACTCCATGAGTCATCATTGCATCCCGAAAAAATTACGGTTTGGTGTGGTTTATGGGCCGGCGGCGTCATTGGGCCGTACTTCTTCCATGATGATCAAGACCGGCACGTTACTGTGAATGGGAATCGCTACCGTTCAAAGATAACCGAATATTTTTGGCCCCAATTGGATGATATGGACTTGGAGGACATGTGTTCCAACAGGACGGCTTGGAAACCAAGTTTGGAGAACGTGTTATCTCACGAAATGGTCCAGTCGCTTGGCCGCCTCGGTCGTGCGATTTGACGCCGTTAGACTATTTCCTGTGGGGCTACGTCAAGTCTAGGGTCCATGCCAACAAGCCAGCGACGATTGATGAACTTCGAATGAATGATCGAACGAATATCGAACGTGAAATTGCAGCAGTATCGGCCGATTTATGCTTGAAAACCGTCGAAAATTGGGTTCAGCGTCTGGACTTCTGCAAGCGTGCCCATGGTGGCCATGCAAAAGAAATCGAGTTCCATTATTAATGGCATCGTACTTTCGCAGGAATAAAGAATTTGATTGATATCCAAAACCGTTTTTGTTTTATTTAATTTATACATAACGTATAAATATGTAAATATATCGATCCATCACGAAAACTACTTGCAATCCTTGACAACTTAAACCAGCGTCATTAATCTATTCCAGTCAAAAATAAAATCATGCCCTATAAGATAAAAAAAAACAGAAACTCCTACTACGCTTCTATTCAAAAATCTCGTAAAGTGTAAGAGCTATAAAAAAATTCAGAAGGCGCTTGTAACTCTCTAACCAGAGCTTTCGACAGTTGCCTGTTACTGAGAGCTTCAACTTTTAAAAATTCACTTGTTATATCAACTGTCATAAAAGATGAATAGCCCAAAAGTGAATTTCGTTTAACAGTATTCATTTTTCTATATTTCATGAACCGTTTCTTTTATCTATACTCTGTCCAAGAAAAATTGTCAGTACAGGGAAGATAGGATGTTTGTCTCTCAGTCTGGTTGCAATGACTTACATAAATCGGTCCCTTTTTAAAGCTCTCACAGGGTTGCCGTAGTGTGTATGATAATTCGCCATAACTCAGAGAGCAATTCTGTTAGGGTTACCATCTTCCAATTTAGCCAGGTCTCATCAGTAAAATAAATCGTTCTTTTCTCTTCGTAGATATCTTCGTCTCCAAGAAATAATGTGACTTCTTTCCAAAAACAAATTCTTTCGCTGACGTTTGACGAATTTAAGTCCGAGATCTTTTTGCAATATTGTATGCAAAGTTGATCTGCTTAGTTTTGTTATATTTTCGCTTTTTTGTACTTCCAATAATATCTTGTCTAGCGTTGGAAGGTCATTATCCATAAAAAACTGATGGACTATCCGCCTAATCGCACATTTGTCAAAATCATCCATATTGCTCTTGATACCGGAATTATTTTTCTTCTTTGAAGGTGAATTGTGGCCTTTGATTGCTTTTTCCCTTAAAAGCCTGTATACAGTTCGTTCCGTAACAGAAAAAACAGTAGCCGCATTTCCTACGGCTTCCGATTTACGTTTGAAAAGGCCATACAATTTTTCAGTTGCATCAACAATTTGTTGTTTCTTTTCTACACTTAGATCCTTTGAAGACTTTGTAGTGGAGAGGAGTGACCGGATGTGGTAAAACCCAACGACCGAAAATAAACAGTATAGGTCTACCTGCTTCATCATTTTGATAGTTCAGTGTGAAAAATATGCTCTACAAAGTGAAATATGAATTTATACCTACCAAAACATGCAGAAATATTCCCCGAACGAATAATAATTTATCGCAATATCACTACAACGCACATCATGATCACTTGTTGCGTTAATGAAATGAATGCATCAAAACAACTCACGAATAAACCTTATTTCTAAAAGACAACATTAAAAAATATGTTTTAACTGAATATTATTGGATCTTTCAGAAATACAAACAAATTAAAACCGAATGGCAGCACCCCAAATAATATGCCGCTCTCAAAAGCTCCAAAAAGCACCAAAACCGAAAGTTCTTTGACAAAATTCAAAGAAAAACCCTTAATGATATGCTAAAATTGACATATGGTAACATTTCTCTGATGTGCTGCAGTCACTCACACTGATTATTTTGGTTGATGATAATAGCAAGCGAACACAAGCGATCGTGCTCATTCTGCCCGCAACTGTGTGGCAGTTTGGTTGTTGAGGGATGTATGCGAATTTCAGGAAAATTACAACAACAAAATGCTTTGGAATGCCAGTGGTTTCGTTTTTATTTCAGTGGCAAATCTTGTGTTTGAGTGCCGTGAGAGTACTACAGGCACCACTGGTAGAAAAAAGAGCTTCCCATAAGGCCTGTACTGACAATTTTTCTTGGACAGAGTATAGTATTGCTTCTCAGATCTTTACCTACCTACCTGTAGGGTTGCCAGATTCAAAAATACGAAAAGGGAGACATCGTGAGTTTTCCAGAGGGGACAAGTGTTCAACAAGGGGGATAAACATTTTTATGTTGTTTTTTTCTTTCGGTTCGCACATTTACCAAAGTAAATTTTAATTTCAAAACAAAAATTGAAAGCGAAGCAGATGGCAGTACAAAACAAAAACGTACAAGAGAACAACTTTAGCAAGTGAAGTGAGATGTAGTTCGTGAGTGGATGCATTCAGCTTAGAAAGTTTTCTTGCACTTTAAGTGGATGTGTTGGCAGATAATCTTGTTAAAAATAATAAAAAAAAGTATTCCCAAAGTTTTCAATTGAATGTTGTCTTTTATTGAATTTTGACAAAAAGGGGGACAGTGGTGGGACAAACAGCATTTTTGTATGAAAAAGGGGGACGTATGGCATCCCTACCTACCTGATAAAATAAGAAAACATCTAACCAAACTTTTAATGAACGAGAAAGTTGCGTTCGACCCAGTCATGCACTTTATTTTTAGTAATATCAACGCTTAACTTTTTTTTGCATAGTAATTTAATATAATAAACTTTTCTAAAAAAAAAAATACATCAATATTATCCAGCATTTGAACACTTTTATGCTATTTTCCCGATATTATGCGGCAGATTTGTAGGTAGGGAATTTTTGGAGCTGTGGTAGGTATTTTTATTTTTTAAATGTAACATCACTGGCTCCATGTAGCATGATTTCCCAGGGCATTCGAAGTGTAAATCGCCCTCCAATAGATAGACAGATATCATGTCTCCATAAGATAGACCTTCCTTTCAATATCAATAAGCATCCTTGATGCTTATGAATAAATCTGAAATAAATCTCTGAATAATATACATTGAGCCCAGTCGATCTCGATATTTCACCACCCCATGAAGAACGAGAAATATTGAAACTATAATCCCTCAAAAATCACAATAGGATAATATAGTAGCATCCTTGTGCAGTCATATAGCTGTACATATTAACAGTCTTGGAGGAATTTGAGAAACTTTCTAATACCCTCTCCGCTTGAATTGAAGTAAATAAATTTCGCAACAGAAATCCCTTCGAGCAAGTCCACTATTTGCGGTTGCAAATAAACCCTTAAATCTTTTGCCCACAAAGTGTAAATTAATTCAATCAAAATAGCACGACCTTATGCTGCGGAGATACACTCGCCTTTTGTGCATCGCGTATATATATATAGATACATTTTGAACTCATCCAATGATCCTTAAAATAGACAAGATGCTGGCGGTGGGTGCGTAGAGGTCTCTTTCACTCTCATCCTTGCAAAGTTGTGGAAGTGTAATTAATACAAAACTTTATCAGGCGTCCATTTTAAAACATTTCACAAAGAGAACGAAAACAGGAGGAGGAAAAATAAAATACGAAGCACCACAAGGGATTAAGACTGAATGCCATTGGAAAGTGTACGAGTAGAACTTCCGTCAATACGACCAACGAGAAGAGGAAGGACGTTGTACGGTGCCGTGGTATGAGGAAAATCCTTGCGAATGAAACTTTTTGCTTTTTATAATTAAGGACCTAATCGCTTGCCATAATCGATCATCACTTTTGCAGAATAAATACGGCCGTTTGGCCAGCTTCACGGTGCGAACGGGGAGAGCGAATATAAAAGGATCTAATGAAATTACCGACCCACTGAAGGGTATAATACGGTTAGCGGTATATACACACATACACTGGCTGTAGGTATATGGACTGATACAGCGTTCGCATCCTTTTGTTCTATTATTGACACATTAAGCGGATTGTGCATAAAGTGCTTCTCATTTCAAGGACGTCCTTTTGTTGATATATATCAACAGAGACCAGAGGCGTACTGAGGCTACCGAATCGCTGCAAGCTACACACTGTGGAGTGGTGAGTGGATTTGATTGAAGCGTGGTGTGCTTCGTGGATGAGCCCAATGGGATGAGGAAATATGGAACTATGGCCAGCGCGGGAAAGGCATAAACTTAGCGTATCCATTGGAAGAAGTATTCTCCGAGGTAGAGTTTTCTACGCAATGACAGTGCTGTCCTCCTCCTCCTCCTCGTCCATACAGCTTCTGCAGAAATCGGTTGAAGGGAGGCCCAACCTGAGAGCGTGTCTCCCTATGATGCCGTGTCCCGTGATGACACCTACTAAAGTGCTAATAACGGGTCTTTTCAGTGTAGTACGATTTTTAGAGAGCTTGAGATCCAACTGAGGCCAGATCTATTTCGAGGTGTGGCACGTTGTACAATTAGACCACCTGCGATTAGTAGCGCTTAACGCATTTTGTTAAATTGTGAGTTTGCAAGTCGCAAGGGGCATATAGAGATTCTCCTTTTCCGGTAGAATCGACATAGTATAGTGCCTTGTCTGGCGAGTTTGTAGTTCGTCGGTCATGCAATTACCTGGAATGCCTCTGTGGCCCGGAACCCATATAAGGTGAATTTTGAATTGTTTCGCCATCTCGTTAAGAGATAAGCGGCAATTGAGGGCAATTAAGGGCAGTTGTGGAATTGAAGACCACAGAAGATGGTGATATCCTTAACAGATATTGCAGTATACCGAAACCACGACAAGGCCTCTTTGATCGCCATGATTTCCGCCTGAAATACATTACAGTGATTAGGAATTCGGTTTTGGACCCGTCTGTATAGAAACAGACGGACTCCTTACAAGGTACTACATCGTTCTCCCCAGTCGCTCCTGGAGGGTATGTAGGTTTTAAGGTTCTTATCGAATTGAAACTGAGGGAGGGTGTAATCAGTTTCTTTTTCTTTCTTACTAAAATATCTAGAATAGACGAGAGACCTGTTTGGCGACTGGTCCACAAACAAATTGCTTTTATCCGAGTGGCGTTTGCTGCCACTTGTTTGCAATAGATGTCTAGCGGTAGCAAGTGGAACATTACGTCCATGGCCGCTGTTGGAGTGGTCCTAAGGGCTCCACTAATGCCTACGCATTCCGTTCTTTGAACACGGCTAAGGTGATTATAGTATATAGCCTTTTCGAGGGCAGTCCACCATACGATAACGCCATATGTAAGTATAAGTCTGATAATGGATACATACTTCCAATGTATAATTCGAGGCTGAAGTCCCCATCTTGGACAACTTGGACAACTTGGTTGTATTTAATGCAAACAAGACACAGCTCACAACATTTTCCAGAAAAAATGCATCAACAGTTCCTCAGATCCAAATGGATGACCTTCCAATCCATCACAAGGACTCAATGCACCTTCTAGGAGTCACAGTCAATTCAGGAATCACATGGCAGAACCACATATCCTATATCGCAAAATCGGCGTCCGCAAAGTTGAGCTACCTATTTAGAGCAAAGAGGTACTTTAGCCCCAAGCAACTTCTCCTTCTCTACAAAGCACAGGTTAGACCAGGCTTGGAATATTGTTCCCATATATGGCTCTCGGCCCCAAAACATTCACTTAACCTGCTTGATAGCATACATCAGAGACGAGCAGTTCGACTCATTGGAGACCCTACACTCACATCGAATCTACAACCGTTGGTGCACAGAAGACAAGTCGCTGACCTATGCTTGTTCTATAGGTACTTCCATGGTAGATGTTCTGAGGAACTCAAAGACATTATCCCTCGAAATGCAACTTTTGGGCGCCCAACAAGACAGGCTGCTAATGCTCATGACCATACAGTACACTTGACAACCGCGAGGACATCAACTTTCAAAAACTCCTTCTGTTACAGGACAAGCAAACTTTGGAACTCGCTTCCTGGGGATATATTTCCAGAAGACTACAATTTGCAGCAATTTAAGTGCAGAACAAACATACATCTGCGGGCATCTCGGGGCGCTGTTGAAGCGTTATAGGTTCGCCTTTCCCGGGAGAAGTATATACAAAAAAAAAAAAGGCAATTAACCAGCACCCTTCCCCTTCCAGTAGTTCATTCACCACTAGGTTCCAAAGAAGAGGTGAGATAACGCCACCTTGATGCGTACCGCTTCTGACGAACCTCCGAACCGAGGCCTCGCTCAGCTTTGAGTGGATGAACCTGTTGGTGAGCAACTGGTTGACCAATTCGCCAATCGATTTCTCAATTCCAAGGCCTGTCAGTGCGCCGAGAATTGCCCCTGCTTCGACGTTGTTAAACGCTCCCTCAATATCCAGGAAAGCAACCAAGTGAAGTCTTTGCAATCGAGACATTTTTCAATGGTTGATACAAGTGAGTGAAGGGCCGTTTCAACCGATTTCCCTTAACTATACGCGTGTTGAGAAGCTGACAGAAGATTTGATTCTTAGCAGAATGACAAAGTAATGGGTCCGAGAGCTTTGGGGTTTACAAGTCAGCTTTTACCACCCTTGGGTTTAAAAACCACATTAACTTCTGTGCATAACTTGGGAATATGAGTTTGACAAAACGTCATATATCTGACAAATGCTGTCAGTTTATTTTTTATCTAGGCGGAGTATCTTGTTGGTTAGTGTGTTGGACTAATAAGCGGGGGACTAGGACTGATTTCCGAAAAAAAAAAAAAAAAAAAAAATCCATCTTAAGGTTTTCTTCCACTGCGCCAGCTCTCGCGAGCGTATGACGAACTTCCGAGGGTATTACATACTGTCATGAAAGAGCTTCTCAATTAGTCTTTTGCACTTGGCCTAAAATTGTAGATCCCTTCCATTCGGCTCAAGAATGAATCACTCACACATTTGATTCGCCTTACCTGGACCTGTTGCACCAACTATTCATTTATTTATTTGTCCTTAAGGGATTCGACAAAGTTCAACTTGGGCTGTTTGACGTGTTAAAGTGTCGAATTTGTCTAACGTAATAAAGAAAATGAACGCAGAACATTGTAGGTGACAAATATGGGCAAATTAACTGTCAGCTTCATTCACTTACGTTACAAGCTAGCAGAAGACTCACTTGTTTTTTACGGAGAGAGTTTCGAATTGGGAGATCAAGAGTACTCATCGCTAATGACTTGGTCATCATTTGGTCCCTTAGATCCGCACCTCGAATTAGAATGGTTTGAACCCGTCTGAAGTGATAACGATCACAAATGTAGGAGGATATCCTTCCGAATTTAACCTTCAACCGAGAAACAGCAGTACCTACCCTAAGATTGAGGTAATTACAAATAGGAATTAAAGCGTTGTACAAAAGCTTAGCTTTGATTCGTCTGGCTCCTAAAATGGCATTATCGAAGATCGAACTCTTAGAACAGGAAAATAGGAAAGAAAAGATAGGTGGTCATAACAGCCCACAACATGAGCCGAATGGGACGGAGAAGACGCCACCGGGAACGAGTATGTTAATCAAGTAAAAAAGCAGTTCCAGTCTAAAGATTTGATGAAGTGCAATATCTTGTCTGTTGATGGAAGGGTCAACTGGGTCTTTTAAGAAGAACCTCCCAAGGAAGTGCGTTGTGTCCTCAGGTGCACAAATACTTAAGCTCTGTTGGAGTTCAATATCTTGTCTGTTGATAGAAGGGTTATCTAGGTCTTTTAAGGAGAACCTCCCAAGGAAGTGAGTTGTGTCCTCAGGTGCAGACCTTTAGGCAATCAGAAGGCTCTGATGAAGCTCAATATCTTGTCTGTTGTTGGAAGGGTTATCTTGGTCTTTTAGGAGGAACCTCTGAAGGAAATGCGTTGGTTTAATCAGGTCCACCCTCATCACCGTGGCATCAGCGAGGCTTTGCCATCATCAGGCGCACTTTTCTCATGTGATCCCACAGATTACTAAGCTCTGTTGTAATTTGTACGAGTGTAGAAAGGGAACATTCATCATTGCCACAAGCTCATTTTAGGATGGCCAAAACGGTGGTCCATATGGCGGTCTACCTGGCATTCGTCTCTCTTACGGATATTTTCTGTTTCAAGGCACAGAGCTTGTTGTTAAACAGCCACCCAACTTTATCTTGCTATTTCGTCTGCTTTATCATTGCCCTAAGTGCTTTCACGTGCAGGCTATACCTTCTGTTCGCAGAATCTTGAGCTCTTCGCGACAGCACTTCCGAAGCTTTGACTTTATTTTTGGGAAGTGTTTACTTCAGCAACTGCTTCGAATTTTTGAAACAAATTTTCAACCATTGAGAAGCGCTCTTTAATCTCGACAGGATAAAGGTAGCTTCAATAACGGCCGCAGTCGCCTGCCAAAGTTCTATTGCAGCTACTGAAAGAACATACACACACCGGCTATAGCGTAACACTCAAAAGCTTTAAGACTACCTATTCAAAATAAACGCGAAATACAACTTTTCGAATGCGTTTACAAAGCATTCATTGCTCGCAACGAAACAACTTTAAGGTCGGTTCAATCAAGAGATTGAACGTTCAACAAAAACTTCTCCAACAACCAAATCTTCTTAATTAATTTTATGTGAAAGGCGTGCGAGTTTCTTTTCTCGCCCATCTCATACAAAAGGTTCGACTTCATTAAAAGGAAATATATTATATCGCAAATGCGATTGGAGATCGAGGATTGTCGTTGAGTAATTGGCTTCTGACCCGCACCGCGCATCAACTGACTGATGCCCATACCCATTGGTATACCAATATACACCGAAGCGAAAGTTTCGATTATTATCCTCTTTTGAGAGCCTAAGATCACAAAGACGTGGACGTTTGAATTCTGTGAGCTCATAGGAAAAACAAAAAACAAAAAAAAAAAAAAAACCCAACCGAGAAAATCAAACCTTGTGAATAGATTTCATCTAAGAAAATCATTTCCGGTTGCCGCAACAACCTACAGCCAAAGTCTTAAATGCCACGTCTTTGTAATCGCTGATGATGATGATGATGAACATTTCTTTGGTCTTATTCTTTATTCTGCTTTCGTGAGTCGTCCTTTGTCGGTCTATAGGCCAAACAAGCAACGAGAACTTAAACCGAAGCTAGTAGGGGAATTTCAGCTTTTAGTTGAAAAGAATGTTCGGCTGTTTCGCCTTAGATATGTTCAAGTATGTACATCTAAACAAGCAACGGCGTCGCCCGCAATCAAGTGTCTCTATAGTTTGTGCAACATCCTTTGGTGATTCTTTTCTGGTAATTGCTAGGATTTGTTGAATTAAAACGATTTTCCCTCCGTTGGTTACACATTCTCGTTGTTGATGTACAAGTTTGAGTGGGTGCGGTATAGAACTGCCTGCGAAGGATAGGGCAGTCGGCGGTATATGATGAGATATCGTGTAGTAAAATTGTGAGTTGGCGGTGCTTCCAAACTTTGTTTTTTTTTTTTTTGTGAAGTAGAAATCCCAAAATCCTGACCGGGAATGCTGGTTGAATTCTAAGTGGTTGCTGTGCATTCGAAGTATAGTGGCAATGCAATGTCAACGCAGAAAGCGAGAGCTTAGACGTGTGGGCGGAAGGTTTTGTAATGGCTGGAATTTTCCTGTTTAAATTGGGTTTATGGGGGAGTGGTGCACACATCAAATGCCGAATACGTGCCTAGATGTGAGTTTTAACTACGTGCAACTAAATAGAATGCTTTAGATAAGCTGGTTCGTAGACAATTTGGCCGCCGCCGGCGCCGGTCCAAGCGATGAACATTTACGAAGATTGTTCTATTTTATAAAGTATTTTTCACAGAAACCGTTTGCAATCAAACTTCACAAAAATCATATATAGACAAATACGAAAGATGTGTGAAAGTTTGGTTCAAATCGGTAAATGCGTTAAGGCGTGAATCGACGACAAACGAACACAATTTTAAGGTTTTCTTTTTATATATATAGATTTTTCACAGGAACGTCAAGCTAGACGCGCCTTTGAGGCTTTCACGACGATGTTATAGTTCGCCATTTGAATCATTTGTGATTATATTTGCTCAAATCCTGCGAAGTCTGAGTCCGAAATAATGCGCCCTCTCTACAGCGAGTCTCGATATTTTTCGGCTACTGTTATCATTACGCCAAAGTATGGCATTCCGAAAGTAAAGTTCGTACTTTGAAAATTCACTGTCATGTCCTCTCGGCACTTTTGTCTTCCCTCCTGGATATGTATAGGTACATCTCCTTCACAATAACCATAAAAGGTACCACCGGATACTATAACCTTAATCGCATCAGAAGCCCGCACCATCATCGCTTCCCATACTAAAACCATCGTGAGGGTAAACTCTTCCTGCATTCACCGCCACCTGGCCCGTCCCCATTTCGCAATTTCAATAAGCAATAATTATAATTCCTCAATAAATAAAATCCAGCAGCTTCCTTCCACATGATCCCCATATGCTTGACCGAGATACATCCCATAACTGGATATTCAAAGGGCGATGTCTCCCCTATCTACGAACGGTTTATAATCCGCTCTCACCCGCAACGAAAACCGTATATGAGAGCTCGTAATCTCGTGGCCATTACGACGTCACCACCCTGCAAATCTGAGAATTTTCTACAGCTGCACACTGTCGAAACTTAGATAGTCTCATGTCGAATGCACCCCCACCGCCCAACTCCATTATCTGCTGCGGGTTCCATTCAATTTTAGTATCACTAAACTTTGTGGTCCTGCAAAGGGCTGTATAAACACATAGCAACCACCATACTACACAAATTTACATACTTCCCTGGAACAATTGCCCGGTATCTGTTGTGTGCACTGCATACAAAGTGTACGAGTCAACAGCACAAAAATGGCTATAAAACGGTTCGACTTAAATTATCCATTAAGACGGTGCCTGACTTACATGGAATTAAATCTTTTCCAAAGCAATCCGTACCGTAAGTCAACGCACACTTTTCGGGTGTGGGAAGCTCGATCTAGATGGAGATAAGCAGAAGCACCCCCAGTTCAGACAAGTGGGTATAGAGATATGTAATCCGTTTTAGTAGGCATTATATATTTTTTTTTTTCAGCCACTGGTGCGAATAGTTAAGGGATGCGCCTGAGTGAGGGTGATAAATTATTTGGCAGCAAACGCAATTAGAAATTTGTACTCATCGGAAATGGCATGAAAATCGAAATAGGCAACGGATAAGGGGTGCATTGTGCACCACCAACACCAACAGATGTCAATTTGTATTTGCAAACTTAATAAGGAAGCGCCGGATGTGTGAGCGTGTGTTCACACAGCATGTGGGTTCAAAGCACATTATTCGTTCTTTCGTATAACCTCCGCTCCATATGTGCGCTGCTGAGATATCCATATATATATATATATATTGCCCTAATCTACAAGTCGGGGAACATTCATTATACACCCGACAAGATGGAGGAATTGCACTTTGGAGCACAGCTTTCATTCGAGATACATTTTATGCGTATATATCTGCAGATGGTTCCATTATATTGTTTTGCTGGGGAGCAGCTTGATTTTGTTTATCATTTCTTATGCCTTGTGCGCCACGGCAAGCTATTCCCGCTTTCAGCTGGGGGGCGAAATGTAAATCTTAAAAAATCACAAGACGATGACTTATTATTTTCAATTTGCATTGAATTAGAATGCAGGTTGGAATGATGAATTTTATACACTTAGACCTACGGGCTGCCGGGTAATATATGCGGTAAACTGTGCGCCAGAGGACTCGTTCACCCACGCCGTCAAATGTAGGTATGTTCTTTTCCATTGAGCTTATTTCTATTTACACATCTACAAGTAGAAGTGATTTATTTATAAAAAAAAAAGAAGACGAGTGGTGAATTGGATTGTGATATATGTTCAGGAAAATTAACTGCTATTGGTGGGGTGCTTAAACCAGTTTTGCCTTTCGATGGATAAAGGGAAAAGCACCAAATCGTGGGATTTTGAGGAATCTAACAAAAAACATTCAAAGTATACATTTTTGCTGAAATTTCATGAAAATACCTTCATTTCAACATGATTATCAACACACTGAATTCGCATAAGAAACTGCCCATATAAATCTTCTTTTACCTAAATTTTCTAGTACCAAAAAATAATCGTAATAATGTTACAAACTGTGATTTTTTTACTAAAAGTTAATTAGCCGTGATTTTCTTTTCGTGTATAACTAGAAACTTAAACTAGATTTTGAGACGAAAAAGTATCGTGGGTTTTTAAAAGGGATTTTGAGTAAAGTAAAAAGGCAAAAATTACCACGCTTCGTGGGATAAATGAAGGGAGAGTGCTAACAACTCTGGGTCAAACTATGAGTCGCAATGAGATTTGAAAAGTGTGCGCTTAACAAATAAATCACCAGATTTATTCAGAATAAACGAAACGAAGAATGGACTCTAAACACAACTCACTAGTTGCGGCATCTAAACCCTTTTGGAATATAGTGAAAGTAATATTCTATTATATATAATTCTTTTGGAATGAAACTCGATGGTGTTATAACTCGATAACCCCTGGGACGATTTTCATGATTCTTTTTTGGTTTTGTTCGTATTGCTGTATATCAGGTTTAGGAAGAGAGAAAATTCCGGAAAATCGCCGTGCGGTCCTGATTTGGCATCCAATAATTCTTCCTATTAAATATTATTATTTTGACTTTTCTATCTCAAAAATTAATTAGAAAACTACGTAGTGTGTGCGGTTTTTTTTTTCAAGAAGTAGATTGATAAAATCGAGAATTTCAGATTAATGTATTATAAGTTGGTCAACAGTCATTGTCGATTAAATAATTGTGATCTTTACACCACCAATATTTGGGAAAAACTGGGGCTTGCAACCGAACATTGTGCACTGGATGTACACCGCGATTGTGAGACCCATTCTTACCTACGGCTCAGTTGTTTGGTGGGAGGCGGTTAAAACCAAATCCCATGTTAAGAACCTGAACAAGGTGCAGAGAATTGCTTGCTTGGGAATAACAGGCGCAATTAAATCCACACCACAATTAGGTCTGGAAACACTATTGAACCTGCAACCCATTGAGCTATTCACTAAGAACGTGGCAGCCAAAGCCGCTCTCAGATTAAGAGAGAACAAAACTTGGAAGCCTGGTTACTGCGGACACTCAAGCATACTTGAAATCTTCGATCGGAAGGGACTCATGTCCCTCACCGATTACGAGAAACCCAGATATGACTTCGAGAAAAATTTTAGAATCACTATACCCAAAAGGAAGGACTGGAAATCACCCAGTACATCATTAAAGGAATAGCCGTCTACACGGATGGTTCAAAAACAGAAAATGGAACAGGAGCCGGCATATTCTCAGAAAGGCTTGCTATTAGACAGTCGTTCCGACTGACTGACCACTGCAGTGTCTTCCAAGCTGAGATATATGCGGTTAAAAAAGCAGCACAGACTATCTTATCGATGGGACTACCAGCAATGGAAATAACCATCTGTGTGGACAGTCAAGCAGCACTTAAAGCTTTCGGCTCCAATCTAATCAATGCGAAATGTGTCACAGATTGCCTCGTGGCGCTCAGGGCTATACGTCATCACTCAATTCTACTCTGCTGGGTTCCGGGACACGTTGGGGTGGAAGGGAACGAAAAGGCGGACGAATTGGCCAGATACGGCTCTGATATGGACCCTCAACTTGCGGACGGAGAGGTGCTACCGCCTTTCAACACTGCTAAGACTTTTATTGAAGACGTCACCACACAACTGGCTAAGGAACAATGGAGCAACACCACCGGTTGCGTCGTAACCCGAAGTCTGTGGCCTGTGGTTGACACCAAAAGATCAAAGCTCCTAATCTCCCTTAATAGAAGCCAAATCCGGATGCTCGTCGGGGTTTTAACCGGACACTACATCATAGGAAACATGGCTAAAAGGCTGGGACTTCTGCAGAAGCTGTAGAGACGAGGAGGAAATAGAGTCCGTGGAACACCTTCTATGCCACTGCCCAGCTTTACAAGAACGCCGCTCATCCTGTATGGGAACTAGGTTCTTCGAAAGTTTGGACGACTTGGCAAGGGAACCTCTATCAGACATAAAACTATTCCTCAACAGAACGAAGTGGTTTTGTTAGCCACATGTCCTTGCATATACAAACAGGGTACTCACAATGGGCCTTCAGGGCTTCTGGGTGAAATTTGCATCGGTTGCAAAACTGCCCTCCCAACCTAACCTAACCTACACCACCAATAGGTTTGATTTGCATCAAAGCATTCTAATAAACTGTGTTCCGATTATTGAATAATTTGAAAGGCGTCTTATTACGACACAAATGCACTCATCAATCAATCATTAAGTACTAGAAGTCCAAGGAAAGTGTCTATAAAAAGTACAGAAAATTGTGCCCGAACGAATGATAGGGCATTACTAATTTGCATATCATATTTTTTGATAAATCAGCGGATTCTTTGTGGATTTCCTATTTTGTGTTTTGTTTTTGGTTATAATAAGCCTCAAAAAGCTTTTGGAAGATATCTTTTGGACAAATTTAATTGCAATTTATGTATTCTTTTTTTTTTTTTTAGAATAAAATCCTCGTGGTGAAAGAAACCGCTAACCTTGTTTTTCACGAAAACAAATTATGAAATTCAAATTCTGCGTGACAGCAAATGTAATAGATTCAACAGAATGTCTTCGTATTCGTACTAGTAAAGGTGGAGGTTCAATTTTTTATTGGTACCCTTTCGAAAATTCTGTACATTTTATTGTAAAAGTAATAGCCGACATTAGTGTTTGATTATTAGTAAGGCCGATTAACTTTAATGTTCCTGCGAGGATGCTCAAAAACCGATTTTGTTTTAATATTCCGTATCACAGACGAAATTATGCTTCAAATGAACCATTATCTAGGTGCTTAAGAGAAACCAATACCGTTTTGATATGATCGACTTTAGTCTAAGCAGGTGTTCTTTTAAAACTTATTTGCTATTCATTTTAAGTAATGGTGTACATTTTTAATGTGTTTTATTTATTGTGTTTTATTATTGTCAAGTAATCGCTTAAGTATTGTAACTTTTTTTGATGAAATAATAAACTAAACTAAGATATTCTTTTTTTGGGAAGAGACCCGAACGGGTGGTAGCACCAAATGACAGGCCGAGGATATAGTCACATAAATAAATAAATTTCAGTTCAATTCCAATTTATTATTATTATTATACAATATTAAGGTACATTAGGACAAATATCTTTTATAGTAATTAGACTTAAAACAATAAGAAAAAAATTTCAATAATACAATAACTTAATCTTATAATTACAACTAAGTTTAGAATATAATATTATAAGAGGTAAGATAAAGAAGAAAGGAGCGACTAGGAAAACAGACTAAATAAATAGGATAGATTAGATGACCGTTGAAGTTAGGGGGAAAGTTAGAATGAAAACATTAGGATAGGTTTGAGAAATGAAGAAAGACTGTGTTTTTAAAACGATTGCCATTGCAGATGGTTTTGATATTTTTGGTTGGGAGTTCAATAATTTTTATAAAAAAAAAAATAACATGTTGTAAATGCATGGCTATACAAAGTATTACCATGCGTCTAGAACTAAATAGTGCACAAGTGCACCCCTATTATACACTGAAAAAAAGGTACACCATAGTAGTGAAAAAGTTTATCAAAGTGATGAAAAAATCAATAATTTTAGTCCAGTGAACTTTTTCATTACTATGATGAAACCGATTTCGTCAATATGATGTTGTTCATCATTCATCAACTTTGTTCATCAATATTATGAAAAATGCATCAATATGATGAACCCAAATTCCCCTTTAATTTCATAATGTGATGAATGTATTCATCATATTGACAAATTTGTTCATCAATATGATGCACACTTTCTGACACCAATATAAATCGTAAAGATATAGTCTTCCCACTTTCACGAGGATGCTAAGATACTTAAACGAGCATAATGTCATGAAAATGGTAGGTAATGGTAATATTATGTGAATTTAACTATTGAATTTCTTCGCATCCGAAAGGAAAATATTCAAACGAAAATCAGTTTTACCACGAATGTCAATAAAGTGTAGTGGCAAAAACTCACGCGCTCAAGAAATATTGAAGATTTATAAAAATAAATTTTATTTCTGAGTTATGTAGTTTATCACTCCTGGGCCAATTTTTTTTTTTATTTTTTCATAATGGATCCCAATGAGAATCAGAGAACGGCCATTTGCCTGCCATATGCCTTTCTTTAGGTAGAGTCACAGGGTGCATGTGCATACATTTATGTTTGAAATGTGTTTTTATTGGTCCATTCTGTTGAATTTTATAATGTTAAGGCGTGACAGAACAATGTATGAGAAAAGTTTGGTTAAATAACAATATTACATTCATTTTGAAAATATTCTTAAATGGTAAATATATATTTACATTTATATGTGTAATGAATACACAACGTTATAATTATATAGCGAGCTATTTTTTTTACCAATGGAAAATCGTTGTAGAAAATGCATGATAATTGTAGCTTTATTTCATTGACATATATATTGAATGTTAGTCTAACTTGTGGTCGAAAATCGACCCTAATGCTAAGTTTCCACCGGAGAATAGCTGCGAGATTTAGAAAAATTTCCGTAAATCCCGCATAAATCTCGGGATTCATCATACAAAAGCAATCTCATAAAAAGGGAGATTTGAAATAAAACAAGCACACTTTCCACTCCACCGCTTGATATGTCAAAAGGGGAAACAAAATTAAAGAAAAGACATCAAAAATGGAAAAATGTCTCTCTCTCTCTCTCTCGTGAAATGTCATCTTCTCTCGAATGGATAGTCGAGTCAAGTCAATCTTCTTTTATTATTTGGTGGAAACACTTCAGGATTAATTCTAAACCTCTTGTACTTAATCTTGGGATTTGTGTTCGGTGGAATCGTAGCTTAACCTACCTTTTAGAAGTATGTATTCTAAAACTCGTACAACAACATTTTTCGATATTTACGTTTTACTTTTTCCAAATGGAAAAGCTATATCAAGATATCGGAAAAATAAGCCCCTTTGAAAATTAGATAGTAAATTAGATAAACGTCGCTATGAACATTTAGAGCAAACAATTGATGACGAAAAACGTTCGTTTACATAGTAAAATCATTGAAACGAAATCACTTGGTCAACACCTCCCAGATATATCTATGCAACTGAATTAAAGTTATACATTAATTGCATACCTTTAATTAAGGCTAGGTAAATTGCATTCTTTTTAGGGTAAATGAGGCGCTCCATCGAAGATATAGGTTCTAATTTTATAAGTTTCATTATACTGATAATATAATAAATACTTAAAATATATTAATGTATCAAAGCTATTTATGCGAAATTTATAACATTTTATATAATGTAAATAATCGAAGTTAGACTGTAGCTTTTTTATATTTCCACCATTTTTACACTAATATTGAATTTTTCACACATCATTAATTGTTTTAAATTTTATATACTGCAGTTTATTTAGCAAAACCAGTCGCCCGTTGTAAAAGCAAAAATAGAAAAGTTTGTTCATCGGCAAGCAATTGTCAATACATTGTTTAAAATGCAAATGGATACTTTTGGGGGAACATTAATTAAAAGATAAACATAAAATTATATGACGAGATTTATAAATCACATATATCTAATCTTTTAAAATATTCATCGTAAGACCATTCACAATTTAATTCTATGCCACCCTGTGTAGATACTTTACGCTTGATGAGCAATGGCATATAATTATCTACGCATATATACATTAAAAGATTCATCTTGCGTGTGTGAGTATAAATGCTGTACCAACATCGCGTGTGTACACCTACAGAATACATCATATTAACAATCTGTGCATCGCATTGATGAAACCGATGAAAGAAGTTCATCAATATGATGATTCCATTCAACAACATGATGAATACAACGGGGAATTTAATTTTTTTCATCAATATAACGAATTAGTTCATCTATATTATGAATTATGATATTAATAAAAATGACTTTCTGTTTTTTGACGAACGCGGTCATCAATATAATAAAAGCGGTCATCAAAACGATGAACGTCGTTATCAATATGATAAAAATTCAAAACTAGGCAATCGTACTTGAATATGATGATTCCATTCATCAATAAGACGAATAAATCATCAACTGGATGAACAAATGACTAAATTTATCAAAATAAGTGTTTTCGTCATATTGATGAAATGTTTCGATGAAATAATGAACGTAGTTTATAAGAACATACGCTAAATTCTCTTCAGAATCCTGTTGAAAAAATTGATGAAATCACTTTCATCATATTGAAAAACGGTTCATCAATTGTCAAAAAGTTTCCATGAATTTGTTCATCATATTTATGAAAAGTTCGTCATATCAATGAATATCATGTTGATGAACGCCATTCATCAATACGACGCCGACTTTTTTTTTTCAGTGTAGGCATCAAATATCGCAATAACATCTATCAGTCTGTGTGTTAAGGGACCATGTCACTGCGGTAAGAATGCATTTCCAAACGGTCTTCAAAAAACTCGGTCACGCCACTCGCTCGACCAATAAATTTCACACAACCCCTTTCGAGTTCATTTAGCCATTCAACTGAATTTTAATACTGGCAGCATAAACTAGGTCACAAAAACGAAACTGCATCACGCAGGACATTGTCCAGCAGTGGCAACACAGAACTCTATTGTCCGACTCCTCTAAGTGCATGCTAAAAATAAGCACACAAACTAGATGCAACGTCTCTCTAAAGGTAATTTCTTGCATCAGATAATTGTGTAAGAGATATCAGAGTAACGAAAAGAAATCCTTTTCCCTTGTGGTTTACATGCAAGGACATCCTTTATGAAACGTATGCCTTTACATACATGCTAGGACGAAATGAGGAGACAACACAAACAACAACAAAAAAGTAAGCCGAGCAGTGATAAAAATTCGAAAGGACATTTTATCGCTAGAACTCATTCCATTTACATGGTACTACCACCACTGCTCCTATCCCGTAGCTGGTGCTGTAATCCACTCGTCCTCTTCATAGAATACATTGGGGAAATGCAATCCAAAGGACACGTACATGTACATCGCACGCTATTGGTTGGGTTTTGGAATGCCATTCATGGGAGGTCGTCTGTTAGGTCGAATAAACTCGATATTCAATGTTGTGCACAGGATATTCGTAGAATGGCAGCGAAATATGTACGTACTCGTATACAAGAGGTTTTATGCTGCACCAGCTCGATGTGTCGAAGGTTTGAATTTGGAATTTTCTCTGGGCGAGTGTATTGGGGGAAAGGTCATTCAGGCGAGCAACGATGTCGTAGGGTGTTTGGATGCTATTTGGCACGATAACGTTTTGCATAGGATTTTTTTTTACCTTGCTTACTCTTGGTTGCATTTCTTGACTCATATTGTTGATATTTGTCATGTTACGCTTACACGGCATGCTTTTAATACCTTGAATTACACAAAGGATACACGGGGAAGAAGATCATTTGAGGACGAGAAGGATATACCTTTAACGTTGGTATCAAGTGAAATTTCGCTGCAAGGAAGGTGTTTTTCAAATATTCAGGGACAGATCATACACACTGTCAATACTGACAGCATTTGTAATTTTCATTTTCAATTGACACCAAAGATCCACCGCGCAAATATTAATGAGCATAGCTTTCAAATTTGGGATCAAAAATTTAATTCTATGCGGTAAACGTAAAGATGCGGCCTCGAAGGCGCTTAACAAGTTTTGAGAGCCCTCTTTTTTGGAAGGACCAGTCCAAGACAAACGTCTTCGATGTAGTTTGCAAACAGTCACTTCGTGCGCCTGAGCGAGTCTTTACTCCTTTACATTTGTCGATCACAGAAGAGGTCTCCAAAAGACTCACCATTTCCCAGTACGAATAGGCTTCAATAGAGTCATCCAAGGTGACCATGGCCAGGCCATATATAAGAAAATGTTCTTTGAATAAACCCGGCTTTATCAATTTCTTTGAGAAATGTTTCCAATGAGTGGCTGAGGGGACAAAACCTTAATAGAACTGAATAGAAAGGTTCTAAGACGTAAAAAGGTACACAACTTACCTACTTCGTTTTCACCCTAAAATGCTGGGACTATCCAACATCGAATTAAGTTGACCAGTAGACCAGACTCCAATCTGAGTCCTTGCATTGCCAACAGCTTTTAAACAGGCTGCAATGACGGCACTACCACACCCTGATATTACCTATTGAATTAACAGCCAAGCGGCGATTAAAGCGATTTCTGGCTTGATAACTTATTTTTTAAACAATAGCAAACTACTTGAGATATCTCAAGAAATGAAAAAAAAATGTATTGGCTTGAATTACTATCAAAATATTTACGAATGGAGCTCGACTTCCGTTATATGTCCACCACGGGACCGTATGCAGCGGTCGATACGTTGAACCCAATTTTCGATGACTCGACCTCACATTTCGACCGACACGGCCGGTATTTCTCGTTCAATATTGGCTCTGTGCTCCTCTAACGTCGCCATCTTGTTGGCATACACCTATGATTTAATGTAGGCCCATAAAATAAGTCTCGAGGCGTAAAATCACACGATTTAGCGCGCTCACCGAACTGAGACTTCAATTACTCCATTGTTACATCCGCTGCACAGTGGAGTATTTTATTTTATGATTTTGTTTTTTTTTTTTTTGTTTTTGTAAATAAATCAATTTAATCACAACATATTATGAAAATAAATTGTTTATTCTTAAATATTATGAAGAATTTTAAAGAAAATGTGTTTAATCAGAATCTGAAGGTGAAAGGTCTTCTACATATGTTCTTCTTCTTCAATATCGTCCATACTTCTGTTGTTATCGCCTTCTAGAGGCATAGGCAGTTCGCTTGGGATCTAAAGAGTTCGTTCGTTCTGGGATAGTGGTTTGGTTCTCTTGTGCTGCCGTGCTCTAAGGCTGCTAAGACACGGGTCTGAGCTCAAGAACAGTCTGTTTAAGACGTCTCTGTTACAAGAAACACGTGAACATATTCGACTAAATTTCAGTCTATATTGCCTGAAGTGTTTGTTTCGAGCCTCCGCTGCCTCCTCCGATAGCTGACCAATAGGCAAAATTGCATGGTTTATTACCTCTGCGCCATGTATCAACACATTGTGTATAGTTGGTGACATGGAATGCCAGCGGTACTGATCTATGTACAATTTAGCGGTATCGTGGGCGAAGGTATTAAATTTGTCTGCATAAATTCTATATCCACTAGAAATCACTTCCAAGATAGTTTTGAAGCGAGTTATCAAATTAAGATTTAACCCAGTTATACGAGAAGAACACTCCGGGTCATTGAAAAACCTTTTGCACGTGTTGCCGTCATTGGTATTACCAAATCCCGCTTTGGGTACATCTACTAGGAGCCCCATTTGCTCTTTGAATGCGCCTTGAATTTTCTCCTTTGTAGCTTTCACAATTGCTTTTTCTTCAACCGATCGTGCCTGCCATTTTTTTAAGGTACCCTATAAGCTAAATGGAGAAGGGATTCGAAAAAGCGAATCCGTGCGTGAAGAATTAAGAGTCCAAACTTTAGTGCTTCTACATTGACTTGCTCAGTTTTAATAAACTAATTGAAATCCTTAGAAGTCTGTCCACAAAAAAGCACCTCATAGTAGAGGCAGTATCTGTAGCAGCATTGCACACTTTGCCGTCAACCATTGTAAGCAACATTCAATTCAATGAAATTGATTTCATCTCTAGTAACATCCTCAGATTCACTAATGAAGCTTATGCGTATAGGCCTGCAAAATCTAGGAGAAGAAGCGACTGGGTTTCGCCATACGACTTTTTCCTGTTCGCCATCAATCATTACAGCAAGTCGCAAGGGAACGAGTGAGCTTTGAGAAATATATGCATCACTGTCAGTGCTGTTTTTAAATTTCTGCTTATACATTATACTGCGTCTGTTGCGACCCATCACATTCACAGCCCCATTTTGAAATCAAAACCATAGTTTTACTATCTTTCTCTGAACACGATTCAAATACATTTTTGATATATTTGCAAAGGCGTAATGCAGTGTGATCAAGCAATGCTTGCAGTTGTAATTCTGCACAGGTTTCAGTGACTGTATGATGAATTCCTTATCAGGGTAACATTCAGTTTTTGACTTTTTTATCAATGAGCATCAGGGGTAGATACATTTGCTGGCAGTTTGTATTACTTCCCACTGCTTCCTTGTAAAGTCGCCTTCAACAAATATTGCTAATGCCTCTTTAGGTGTAAACTTTTTCACTGCAACTTGCTTCGCAGAAGAGGAAATCAGCTTACAAAGTTCTTTAGCATCGGTTGGCGACTTAGTAACTCTTTTGATTATTTTGGACGCATCAGAATTTCCTAAAGTACGCTGATTTACGCTGGCTGCAAACGTCAACTCTTCGACTGATACTTGCTCGCGAAGGTCTTTAGTTTTTCGCCGCTTACTGCAGTCACTAAGCTCTTCGAACGGTTTGGATGGTCGCCCTGGTTTGTGCAGGGGCTTAACAAAGGACAGTTTAATGCTTTTTTGAAGCCACTTTTCATTGGTTTTAAGTAATCTTTCATCTTTATAGCTCGCAGCAGCCCATTTTTTCTTAAAATCGCTTTTAAAATATTTCAAAGGATTGCTGACACAACTTTTTTGTTCGATTGGACATTTTAAAATTTGGATAAGCTTTTCCTCCAACAACAAAAGTTTTTCATCAACTTCTTTATCTCTAAAATCTTTTAGCATATCGTATTATTCCCTTCGGATAAAACTCTTGACACTAAACGACGAATCTGCAGCGCAATCACGAAATTCTGTCTAAGTTACCATAAGCTATCATAGTCTTCGAAGTGACATAAAACAAAATGGCGGACGTAAGCGGACAGTTTTATTGCGGTCTATGATTTCCAAGATACTAAGGATTATGCCCATAACAATATTATAGTCCGATCATGACATACTCACAAAGAAAAACATCATTATCTAAAACGTTTTATTAAAATTAAACATTAAATTAGGACTTCATGAACACCGTACGCATACAACAAAATCATGCAGACAAACAAAATCTTATTTTATATCTTAACATTGATTATACCTTGCACTTCCATAATCAAATAATTTTCTTTCTTAATTTCACCACACAAAAAAAACAATAACCAAATCAAAAATGAGTCGCGAACAAAAGTGCAGATAACCAATAAATGCAGTTCCGACAATGGCTAGGTTCTGACTGATAATGTGGCGAATGGCAATAGCGGTGCAACTTATTTTGCATAGTGCGTGATGGATCGGTTATCAAGCTTGAAGAACAGCGGTGCTTAGCGAAATTTATGACAACCTGATTTTTTTTACTTTTGAGCGGTATTTTCATACAAATACTCCACAGTGCGCTGTGTGGCTTGTGATAGGGTTGCCATGTGTCCTCTTTTGCACCTAGTTTTTGTTTTCGTTTCGTACTCTTTTTAAGGCAGATGATGTTCTCCAAAGTCTGAGATTTTAAGACTTTTTGTAGTAGATTAGCTTAGACTGCCATTGCAATCCTAGCTTGTGGCACCATCTTGGCCAAACCACATATCACTGATGTCCAATTCATGTAAATGCTCAAAGAAATAACGTTCTAACACGTCTATGTAGCGAATACCATTTACCGAACCGTGACGATCATTTTCATCGGTGAACAAAAAACGGTCCAATGCGGCCACCGGCATGAAAACCGCACCAATCCGTGATTTTTTGCGGATGAAGTGCTGTTTCATGACACACATGAGGGTTCTCACCTGTCCAGTAACGCATATTTTACTTATTGACGAAGCCGTTTAACCAAAAATGAGCTTCATCCCTAAAGATTGAAAATTTACGTTAACGCTTTAAAAGTTGGGACCACCGACTCGGAATTTCGGTAGTAGATTTAAATTATTTTTAAACGTTCTTCCTTCGTGTAGTACACCATGATGAAATGTTGATTTTACTGAATATTTTGACATTGTCAGTTCGGTAATCGGTTTAAGGGTGCGTTCGCACTGAAAGTTTGAAGTAATCGAGTCGCTAATGAAAGATGCCAGTCGTCTACTACCCGGGTAACTTAGTTCGTTCAACAGTTTATTAAAGACTTTAGTTGAAAAAAAAATTAAATTTGAAGCTCGTTTGGGACGTGAAATTTAGTACTACCTCAATTGTTGAATAACCCCAAACACTCAGTTTATCAGCATGTCTCATTTTGTCAAACAAAGAAGTTGCTTGACTTCTTTGTGGTTGCTTAAACAGGTGATGGAGGTGTTCCATTGATACCCACGTACACTTAGCCAAGCGCCATTAGTTGGGCAGCCAGTTGAACATACTAGTAAGTTCAATTCTGACCATCGTCCATTATACGAGCGCACCCTTACTTTCTTAATATAGGTACACACTTTTCGAATTCAAAGGCACTTTTGATACGTCAGGATCCAGGAAGATAAGAGTTTCTAATAAATTGGTCAATGCAATTCATGGTTGGTTCACTATCCTCATCACCCTGCCAATCTAAATCTTCTCTTTCATTAAGTAGAAATGAAAGTATCTATACCGAAACCTTCGACTGCAAGTATCAAAACAATTTCCATTCTCCTGTAAATGAATCAAACATTTCCCGTTTTAATTACAATTTACTTGTATCTCATTCTAAAACAACTTTTCACAAATAAATTGGAAAAAATAAAAATCCCCATCTCTTCTGACATTGAGACTTTCTCGAAGTTCTTTTATAGCATTTTTTTGTAAATTACCAAACATAATTGCTTCACAAAAATGAAATCAAAACATTTTTAAGTACATTAGGGATCCCATCAACGTCGCACGATTCAAATTCGAACAAAAAGTCTCTCTATCTCCATCTCTGCCTTAAAACTAATTAGAAGTTATTTTTAATTAAAAACATCCATTAAACTCAAATTATTAATCATAACCAGTAGAAAAATACTTTTTTTTTTTCTTTTTCGAAGCAAAGGAGAGAACTATAGAAATGGTTTTGGGTTTTCTTCCAAATTCAACGGAAGAAAGAAAAAATTGGCCCATAGCACTGCCACCGGAAGAAATATATCTATATCCCTAAGGCGATTAAGTTTATGGTATTTCTTTCCTATCTGTGCATGAATTTATTAATTTTGCTTTAGCTATTAAAATTCAAAATATTATGGACAGTGTTTTTTTTTTTTTATCGAGAAACATTGTGAAACTGGTCAGAGGATAAAGTTTTGGAAGTTTATGTTGTGTCCATCCTAGAGACAATGTAAATATACATTATTGCTGGTTGCTGGTACTTTGTTTACGACTTTTTCTGGCAGCCAAAAGTTGAAGCATCGAAAAGTTGTGTTGTTGCTCGGTGGACTGGGCTTGTTACCATTTGACGTGGGCGACTGGCACAAGTTCATTAAATATGCAAAGTGTTGTCAACGTAGAAGCGAGAGGAGGAGGAGGAGATAAGGAAACGTGGGGAAGTTCTTAATAGTGTCCCTGAGGTAAGATAATAATAATTATGAAAAGAGTAGGTAAGGTAGGTCATCGATTGGCGGTCTTTGTTTGGGGCGGAGCTGGGACGAGGAATTTTTAAATCATTTAAACGAGCATTTGTGGCACAATAAAAATAATTTCTGGAAATCAGTTACTTATCTGTGGCGGATTCTTCTTAGAAGGAACTGAGTGCAGTGGACATAAAAAAAAAACCCTATCACGTAAAGTGGCGCCTGTGTATAGCAATAGCATTAACCCCTGCTGATACATATATGATTTCATGTGACAAAAAGGAGAAAAAAATTAGGGAAAATGAAGTAGCATACGGGCTTTAAAATATAAACATATATAAGCTTTCCTACGTCCGCGCCGTGATTTAGTGGAAGTACTAAGCGAGGGTTGTCTAGTTCGATCCCCGGAAAGACACAAATTATATTTTAAGGGGTTTTTCCATTGCGCCACCGCTTGCGAACGTCTGACAAACATCGGAGAGAAGAGCTGTTCTAAAAAGCTTCTCAATTTAACAGTTCGGACTCGGCACGAAATTGCGGATCCATTTCATGTGTCACAAAAACTGACACAAGCGATTTGAAGGAGCTAGGCCTAGTGTCGGATATCGACATAAATGGACCTGTTTAAAAAAGCAAAGGTCGTCCGCATACGCCATGATTTCCAAGGAGATCAGAAATTCTAGGCCAGACCTCGGTTGCAGAGGAGTAGAGAAAGCACACATCTCTGGTAACGATTAATGAGTTTTTTGATAAAACTACTGCCAGAAGTCAAAAACCACTGTAAAACTAGTGGGCTGGTTCTGGCTTGCGGCTGTGTTGACAGGCTTTGGAGGAGGCGGTTTAACAGCGAACTCTATGAGATGTACAACGACATCGACCTGGACCAGAAAAGCACGCACCAGTCGTCTAAGATGGCTGATATATTTTGATATATTTAGAGCGAATGGACACCAAAGCAGCGGCTCAAGAGTCTTCGATTCCAACCCATAGAGACAACGCAGTAGTGGAAGACCTTGTCTGCAAGTATTTAGAAGGGGGACCTCAACCAACTAGGAGTGCACAGCTAGAGGCAGTTAGCCAAAGATCACGATAAATAATCCACATCCACCCCGTACTGAAGTGCCACCTAACTAAGTAAGGTTGAGACTACATGCAAGCTTTCAATAAGCGATACTATCTCAGTGCACTTCGAGGAACTTGCATATATTGCCAAAACGGATTTTAGCAAAACCGAGAAGTTTCTGCAGAATGGAAAGTGGTACCAGACTAAGTCGAATCTGTTTAGGTGGTACAACAATAGACCTAATTGAGTCTAGCCTCACCTAGCCTAAGGCGACCCTCTTTGTCGAAGATCAACAGCCATAGAAATGGAACTTTGGATCGAACTTAATATATAGAGTGAAGTGCGGTTTCGGTGGACCAAACCTTAAGAAGGCATGTTCTGTATCTGATCTCAGCATCTCGTAACATTGAGGTCGGTGTTAATCTCAAAAGTTGTAACAAATAAGACACATGACACGCTGAGTGGTCTGAAAGGCTGGATGCGAATGTGTGAAATCCTTTTGTATGCCTAATATGAAAATAACTTTGTCCAATGTCTAAGATGAGTAGTCTTTCAAAATTAAAGTCTTTTACAACATCAAAGGCGTTCCAAGCCCCTGGACGTTGGCGGCTTGTTAGGATTCAAAACCGCCCATTTTAGTTTCTTCTCGCACATCAACAGTGGGAAGGAAGAGACGCAATTGCAGGTGCTTACTAAAGTCAAGACTACCAGTAGCAGGCGTGCTCCTAAGGGAAACGTACCTCCATGTGCAGATTTAGTAACTCTTCTTCCAATCGAAAGCGTTTTTGAAAAGCCTTAGCCTTTCTTTAAGCCATTTACTTCGCCATGGTGATCGACTGTCTTCGTGGTGAAATGGGATGGAACCGATTTAGAGTGAAAGGTACTGTTCAGTCAATTGCGTTTCCGGTGAATACCATACATCCTCAACGCTTCTTCGATTGCCGTGACTCCCCATCAACTGTTCTCGGTCTCTTCTCTCATACTAAGTTGAGTGGGTTTACCGCTTAGCTTGCTTAGCTCATGCTTAGCTTGCTAACTCTCATTTTATTTGATTGCTACATTGGTGGTTGTGTTATTTATTCATTTATACATTGTGTACTGTACTTTTTTAAATACGTTTAGCAAGTATGGGAAGAAAAACCCCAAGACGACTTAAAGTTCCATATCACCCAATGATATGCCAAATCACCCTGCAGTTTTTAAATGCCCGTTTTTTGTTTACTTTTACGCTTTAAAAAATGGTAGTATTTTTCATAGTTTATTAATTCTATTCTTTATGTTCCTATTTTCTTGTTTTTAAATTAAACAGAAAGTTAATATATTTATGTTTTAATTTAAAATATGCTTTATTTTTTGAGTTGTAACGAAAACAAATAAGACTCTCAAGAGAATGAAAGCAGTCTGTCCTCTGCCAACAGTAATCCCTACTCGATATCCTGAGTCAGATTGTGCTTTTGCTCCCTCCACAAATATACTTGTTGCAGTGCATCATCCGGAGCAAATTACTAATAAGTCGTTCGTGGGTTCAGTGCACCAGTTTATCTCAGTTCACGCTTATTGGGACTAAATTTGCAATTAAGGCAATCAAAAGTACTTGCAAAGATGTCGGGGGTATCCTGGACTAAAGTGCAAGTGCGAAAATCGATTGCCCCTCACAGACTACCCTAAACTGATTTCCAGAGCATATATCGCATATATCATTAATATCCGAATATCCCCACCCACCACATATCTGAGCAAATGCCTCCGCATCGAAAATACTCTTGATCCTTAACATACCGGAATAAACATGTAAATGTATGTATTGATACACAATTTTGTTTGCAATTTTTAACGCGCGCTCAAGTGTTGAGTAATCACCACCGCACCACTTCCCGAACCCTCTGACGCGTGGAGTCCTCGTTTTCGTATACCTTTCGAATCCACTTCATATTTCCGTATATTTCATTTATCGTTATCCTTTTTTGCTCGTTTGCTTACCAATATATTACTTCCACCTTAGAGATAAACTTAAAAAGCAACTTCTCTTTGCCTCATCCTGGCAGCGATGACTGATGAAGGTTACCTCACCGCGCAGCGATATTTGACGATGAGGGAAGGGGTGTTTTCATAAACGTCTGCCTAACTAAGATCTGCGTAAGACGTGTTCATAAAGTCAGATTTTTGATCGAACAAACGCAGATGAATTGCAGAAGATATGTTCGTAAACGTCATAAATGTCATCAGCGTCTGGCAGATTGTGCATCCATATTTTTTTGACTGCAGAAAGCGCGAGAGGTAAAAAATTGTAAAGTGCGAAAAAAGAGTTTTATGGGCAATTTTTTATGTGTTTTCACAATTGAATTTTATTTTTTTTAAGGGAAAAAGAAGCTGCGGCGTGGAATGTCACGAAAACCAAACTATTGTGATGATTTTTTTGATTTTTGTGTGACGTTTATGAACATTTAGTGACTACTTGAAATTGTACTAAAGCAGGCCTGCACATGTGCTGCAGAATAAGTGTATTCATTAATGCAACAAAAAAGAAAGACGATTGTACTAGCGCAGATTTTCGACGTTTATGAAAACACCCAAGGTCGCGCTACTCAATATGTGGAAATACCAAAACGTATGCATTTATGCATACTTTGTTTGGAGTTGTTGTGTAACGCGAAATTTTGGATAAACGTCAGAGAAGTGTAGGTATTTCTGAAGAGGCATGCAAATATAGGGAGGCTGTTGAAACGTATTGTTTGACTCAAACGATGGGGCTGCTGCATGAGCGAATATTCGCCCAAGAGTACAGGTACGGGCATGAGCGTATCCCTTACATCAGGTAAAATGGATAAAATTTGAATTCCTCGAACGTTTGTCAATATGTCATCGAGCACGGCGCAGAGACCATTTTGCTCGCTAAACGAGTATAGTGAATGATTTGCAAAAGATGTGAGATGTTTATTAATCTCGTATATGCTGTACGTTCAAGCGGGATACACTTTCCATTTGCCATTTAATTTTAATTAAAATTTAAAATTAGATTGAGCGGGGTTTGACGTGCTTATCGGTGCATATGGATATTTTCAGCGAGCTATATAACGACTTAGAGCACGTACAACTATGTGTATTGAGGTCGTATTTGAAAAGGCGTGATTTGAAATTTACTTTGAGGACTAGATGCGGCTCCAGCGGATGTATATCGGTATGTAAATATATATCTGATTCGAATAGAAGGGACGGGGGAAGGTGTTCCTCATTTGGTTTGACTTGGGAGTCTGTTGTATCGCTCAGAATGTTACATAGAAATGAAGTCTGCTTTTGGTAACATCAGTTAATAATAGGTTTACTGTCGATCAGTGAAGCTCTAAAATTTGAATGGAGACCAACTCGAACGGGGTGTGTTTTGGAGGCACTTGAATAATGAATAGCATAGGGCGAGTTCATAATTGCAACATTGTTGCACATGCCATGCAAATAAATATGGCATATTGAAATAAATACTGATTCAATGCAATTATGAACAGAAATATTGCTGCAAGCTTGCAGTAGCTTTGCGTTTCCGAAAAATAGTTCTTATATGCAGTACATTTTCTTTTTTTTAATTTCATTCCTATAAAACAAAAAACAAAAAATCCTTCATTTCATTAATTTTTTCCTGCCATCTTCCTGCAACTCGGCAACAAAACAAAATTCAATGCAGAGTTGATCGCAGTTTGACTGTCACTTGGCTTATATAAACGCAATGCTTATTTGCCCTCATGCAGTTTTTTTGATGTGTAAACATCTAAGCGCGCGTTGTTGGAATCTGGTGGAGTAATTCCACACATTTTACTTGCGGGGACGGAAATGCGTCACGGAAATGCGTCACTGTGTTTTATCATTGCATACGTTTTTATCATTGCATACATTTATGAGCTGGGGCATATTAATTTCAGCTTTTTGTTGATGTGAAATAAAATTTCTCCATTTCGTCCTTGCACCGTACTCAGAAGAAATTTCAAGAATTCTGCAGGGAGATTATCATCTTTTATTTTACATTAATGAACGCAAAAATTGCAGCGCTGCCGCATTTTTACTTTTATGAACACAGCCATATTTACAGTTCATGGCGAAGACCATGGTTTTGACTTAAGCAGATCATTTTATACCACTACTGTTTCAAGTGTGACTTTGGGCATGAAGGCCCGAATCTATTTGTGCAAATCAATAATTAGTTCTAAACGGCTTTGTCATAAGCCCAGCTACTATGCCGTCCAAAGTACGGTGGGTCTGCAAAGAGACCGGTGACAACCACAACTCACTTTAAACGAATTTGTGAAAGAGCGCGACAAAAGCAATTAGTCGCTCAAAAAACTATTGCTAACCATTGGTCTATTCTAAGCTTGCAATCGAAGGCACTATGATGGACCTCTTGCAATGGCGAATACCAATAATGCCCAACAGATATGAATGGCCAAAACAAAAAGCAAACTCCCATCTTGCTTCTACTACGGCTTGGCTGCAAGATTTTAAAAAAAGTGCACGACTGGGTCGTCCGAAACTTCGCCGTTCATCAAAAGTTTGGTTGAGTCAATTGGTAAGTAGGTTAAAAGTTCAAAAGCCACCGTTCATAAAATATAAGAATAGGTAGTGTTAAATAAAGTTCACTTTTAGGTTATTTAATGTGACTTTTTCTAAGTTTTACCTCTCAGTAACAGGCCATTTTCGCAAGTTCTGGTTACACTTTAGACGATTTTTGAGTACAGGGACACACGTAGCAGGAGTCTGTGTTTTCTGATCTGCTACTTTAAGGTGTCTTATGATTGGAACTCGAAGTAGGGTTCGAGATAGACTCCTTTTATAGATATATATGTATGTAAAAAATTAGAATTTTGTTGTTGAATTTGCATTAGCACTCATAAACTGAATATCCCGATGGAAGTGGGGAGGCAAATGAAGTGTGATTTTCTGATTGTGTCAACTCCAAGTGGTTGGAATTATTTTAGGCTGAATATTGAAAATGGATGGAAAAAGGTAGAAATGGGTGCGGTATTGAGTTTTAAAAATATATATAGTCATGTTTGAAAAATAATTAAAAAACTGACTTATTTGATTTTTTTGAGAAAAACTAAGTACCTACTGAACCTTATTTACTTACAACTATCTTTAGTATTTATTGAGATCAAAATCGTTAAAGGGCTTTTTGTAAAATTACAGAGATAAAACGATTCCAAAATTTGCAATGTTTAGTTTGAAAAATATTTATTACTATTGTTTAACTATTTATCTGAAAACCGATTATAAGTTTTTGTACGGGATGTAAGTGTTACTTGGTTTTTTAAGTTTTATCGACGTCGAAAATGGAGTTTTCGAGGTATGAGCAGTTTTTAGAATTAGCATTTCCGGTGATTCGAATTAAAAATTAAAGACTCAATAATTTTGAGAAAATCAATTTTAAACTTGCTTTTTAGTAAAAATAGTTATCGCCGTTTTCAGGTAAGCTAAAGAAAACTACCTTTTTAAAAAATTACTTCTTTCAATAATCCATTTTACGATAATACAGAGAAAAACTGAGTTTGCCATTAAGTTGGAAATGACCATATGTATTACCTTTGAAATAAATTTTTGTTACAATGAATGCACCGTTTTCGAGATATATGTCCACATTTCAAAAGTACTGCTATTCGATATTTTATTGAAAAACTGGGTATACAGCAGTCATGTATCATGTAAGCCTCACCTGACTAAGAACAAACATTAATTTTGGTTAAAATCGTTACTTAAGCTCAAGTATCAATTTTGGTTGAGCCCTTTTCGAACAAATCAAATTGGTATGAACATTTTATATGGGAAGCACCATTAATATGCAAATAAAAAAATGGCCCCGAAATGTAGGACCACAAACTCCAAAACCGCAGTTTGAACCAAATCCGGGCAACCGTGTAGGCTGTAGGCCTCAGGAGCATACGGACAGAATTTTGCGACCCACTTTTTTGAGTTCTGCTATCATCGTAATGTCAGAATTGATTAACATGTTGAGTTCGAAATTTTGTACGAAAACAATATCGTTCTCTTAAGTTAAAGTTAAAAAAAAAATCATCGAGATAAAAAGGTTAAACGAATACTGTTAAAAAAAAAGATCAAGATCAAGATCAACTCCACATTAAATACTTTATTATAATGTGACATAGAGGCAAATTATATTAATGTTAATTAATACAAAATATCACTAACTATTGTCCAAAAGTTTAGCTGCAGTATTTACTTTTTTTGTGTTTTGTGAATTGTAATATGAGGAAAATGAAATTATAAAATAAAAGCTGCATAAATTCTTCGGAATTATGTTGTTATTTACGACCGAGAAGATTGTGGAGGCAATTGAAGAATCGATTATTTATTGGCTTACCAAACCGCGTCGATAAACTGGTTAAAAAGAAGACTTAACAGACTCTGTTAACTCACTGTTACCTATCATATAGCCGAAACGATTCATGAAGATGAAGAAAAATGATAAGCTTGCCAAGTTTTCGGTATAGCAAACTAGGGGCCACTTTCTGTACAGCGAAACGTTGAAATGAATGATTTGGGATCCGGTCGAAATTCTGCTTTGCAAAATTCTGTCTCCTCACACAAAAATTCTGCTTAGGGAAATTCTGTTGTTTTTAATTCTGCTTTTCAAATTTCGAGCAATAAAATTCTGCTTATTGTGCTTTAAAAAAAAATATATTATGCATTCCAGGTTTTAATAAGATACTACAGGTAAATTAATTACAAGAAAAAATCCAGAAGAAGCTAATTATTTCACATTTGAAATTACCAAACAATTAAGAAACTAAAAAAGCTAGAGAGAACTAAATTTTTTATATTCGTTTAAGAAAACCAATATGGCTAAGATATGCTTTCTTTTTGAAGTGAAACTTCTTATGCGACTTCCAACTTAAGGTCGCGTTAAACGTTTAACGCTAATAAAATCATTGGATACTCAAAGGTGTGAGAGAGGGTTAGGGTGGCGCACATTGCACAAGCACGTTCATATGAAATAAAAACTGAGTGGTGTTTTCTCCAAAATAAGTGGAACGAAAGAGAAGTATGCGACGTGAATGTGTATGTAATCAACAGCGACAATGTGTTTCTGAGGAAATGCGCAGATGGCTGTTGACGTGCGCTGATAGACGTATGGTTGTGTACATAGAAATTGAGTTCAAGGTTTTTGTTTTAATGGTTGTTATAGTACCTACGTTGATACCTACAGTAAAGAATTGAAGAAGTAAAGACGATATATGTAGGTGAATTGTGTTGTTTGATTTATTGAAGTGAAACTTCTTAAATGCTTAATGCTACTATAAGCATTGCATACTCAAAGGTGTGAGGGTACCGCTCACGCTTCAGAGTATGCAATGGTGAGTGAGTTTATTGGCACCAAATGCTGGGAGAGGAATATTCTGTGGTGAAGATTAATTTCCAAAAATAATGACTAAATCGGCAATTAATGTCTTGTTGAAGTGGAACTTCTAATGCGACTTCCAACATTTCGTATCTTACTTTAGTTGTCATAATCCCGTTGTAAATGTTATAGATTTGGATATTTCTCCACTCGAAAATGATAATTAAAAGATGCGATCAATTGTGAATTGTAAGCAATGTTAATAAAGTTTGTCTTAAAGAAACAATATGATTTCACTAAAAATCAATTTCTACCCCCTCCTATTTTCATTTCCACATTACGAAGTTTCACTTCTTCCGCGCGGAGAAACTCCACGCACTATTTTTTAGAATTCTTCTGATTTGTTTTTTTTTAATAATTGTCCTTTTCTTTTTCAATTCCTCCCCATCCCCATCCATCCACGCACAACGTATCTTTCCCTTTTTTGGATTTAACGATTGAAACATTCATTATGAGTATAACACTATCACAGCAAACGTTCACGAAGGGATAGTAATAGTGAGAGGATTATCTTTTGAAGCGCGAGCTTTTAACACTTTCCAAACTTTTTTTTATTGTTTGCAAAATTTTGTAAAGCAGAATTTTGAAAAGCAGAATTTTGAAAACAGCATTTTGAAAGCATAATTTGTAAAAAGAATTTTGACCCAACCAGAATTTTGACCCCAACCCGAATGATTTGCTCTAAGTTGCAGAGGTAAATCGGTCGTGCAAACAAAAACGTTCGAACGTTTCGCCTTATGTACTGAATGTCGACCCAGTTTTTCCTACCTGTAGACACAGATCTGTGAGACCAAATTTTGAGATACCACATACAACAACTTCATTTGTTTGTATCTACATATATCTAGACGATTCATTTAAATTGCTACTGACATCCATCTCCCCTGTTGTTCAATCAAAACAAATTAACCTTTCATTTTCAGCCACCGTTCCTCTCCAACCCACCACAAACACTGTATACATGTGTGTGTATACAAACAATGCTCCAATTTCGGTTATATTAATCTTTACTCGCTCGAATGCTGATGTTTCGATTGCTTTTACTTTCTGTAAAACGGCGAATACCGATATTCGCAATGAAGAGAACGTAAATGGAATGCGGGACGATTTCTTCGAATTATTGTTGTCACACACCGAGTAAATTTTTCATCTGCCCCCTATATACACACGTTGGCTGAGTGTCTATTGTTGTGTGGGCCACTGCTCCTCTTTTTATCTGTGCCTTTGTGGGTTCCTATTTTTTTTATTATTGAAAAAGTTTTTCAATTTCACAAAAAGCTTTCTGCTATCCCCCTATAGAATAGAAAAATAAAAAATAAATAAAAAACAGATTCAAAGTCCCCGAAAAAAAATCCCACACACTTTTGGCCTGAAACTATGTAGATAACAAAAAAAAAAAAACAAACCCCAAACACAAAAATAACAATAAAATGAAAGAAGGAGCAGAGAAAAATCTCCAACACACTATTCCTCAGGGCATCAATAAGCCAGAGCCAACCAACAAGGAAACAAACAAGAAATCCTCACAACGACCGGAGCTACTCTGCCAGATCCATGTTCTGTGTCGTTAAGCTGCTCACCCATCAATCTCTGTCACACAAAAGGGTTTGCTTAGGTTCATAACTTTATTCGGCCAAGGAGTAGGTACTCGCATCTATAGTATGCCTAGTTCCAACTTCGAAGAGAAAGGATATACGTGAGTAGAATGGACTTTCCCCTATGTACGCGTCTCTTTTGTAAGTTCTGTTGGCCAGACTCAACTTACGGATACATTTAGCGTTTAAGACCTTTCCGAATAGTTTCTGCGCAATAAATTCATCATAAAGACTGGCCAGGGGGGTGGTGCCCAGCACCATGTTGATGGCAGGTCGGGCCATAGTGCTGGAGCGTCTGCGATTCACTAGGAAATCTCCACACACATTAACGGTGAGCCTGACATTGATGGCGAACTCGGATTTACTACGAAATGTATATGCTCCCAGAATTGTGCGACGGAATACGACGCCGCGCCGCCACCGACCAAGATGATGATGATGTTGATGATGACGGTGTGCTGTTCCTGCTATACTGGTCTTGCGTTGAGTTGACTGAACTAAATCCTATTTTTATGTGAATTTTATTTAGTCGACTTACTTACGTGGAAGACTGTTATTACCATTGAGTTGTATAAAAGCCAACGGGAAGCCAAATGTGCGTATGTAGTGCTTACCTGAAATTAGAGAGAGAGAGAGAGAGAAAAAAAAATATCAAAATTCAATGAAGGACATTTCGGAGTAGGTGTATAATGGACTCATTTTCATTTCGTTGGCTACTGGCACCTTTTTTGAGCGAAGGATTGCTGTTTTATTTATTGCTGAATTTATGATGCGTCATAAAGTATTGCCAAAAATACATGATTGATTGATTTGGGAACTGGCGACTGAAGGTATCAGTCTCGTTGCCAGCGTGGGTAAGCGTGCGTAAAGATACAAGTGGCGCCATGATTTCTTGTACTGGCGATGATATTTGCTTTATGTGTCACTGTCACATAACGACAGGCAAAATGAATGACATAACTCATAGGAGATTAGAAAGCCAATGAGATCATATAACTAAATGAGGGAACTATTTCGACAGGAGACGTCTGTATAGGTATTCGCAAGTGGTAGCTACGGCAAGATAGTCTAAGACGAGATAAACATGTTCGAATTATCGAATTGGACTTATGATACTCATATTCAGACACAAAAAGGATATTTCAGATTGTCGTAATTTTCCAATGGACATACAATTTTAGGCTATCGAGATGACACTTCTTTAGAGAAATCTTCCAGGTGATCAAAGGTGCTCCACATCATGTTGATGTTTCTCTATATGTCCCTATTTTTTACCGAAAAATTAAACATCAGACTTTTGACACCCACCATTCACTCTAAGGGCTTAGAAAAAAAAAGATTTACGATAAGTACCGTGCCAATTGCGGCACAGTTTGCTATGACAGTTAAAAAAAATTTAATGAGAAACAACCAACAAACCAGTCTTCCGATCGACCTAATCTACATCAAGGTTTAAAGAAATTTACCTACTATTTTTTTCGCAAAAATTGGAAGGCTTTTGATTGCTTATTTCAACTTCAGTAATCAAAAATTCAAATGAATAATGTTCTTTTTTAAGAAGAAATACTTCAAATCTATCGAAAGACTACAATACATTGAATTCACTCAAATGACTAAGAGAATGAATAAGCCTTCAAAAGGCCTTCAAAGAATTCAAGCAATCAAAAAGTATTGCAATTTGTTGACTTTAAGTCTTATGACTTAAAGTCTTATGACTTAAAGTCTTTTGACTGCATCAGGTTATTGCTTCACTTAAGGCTACGAAATATACTGGGATTTAGAATTTGAAGTAAAAGTACTTAACTGAAGTAGAAATATCTCAAAATTCGTATTTTTAATCAAATGACTGCAGTACTGAAAAGATTGAATTTTTTAACAACTCTCCAGTGTCGCAAGCATTAACCCTCACAGCTTATTGTAAAAACTTTCAGCGAACCATTTATTTTTGCAATTTAAGAGGACTTATATGTCAAAATCTATTCTGTCAATCTCAAGCTCACTCATATTATATCTCTTGATTGACACAAATACAAATCCCAGTATGAACAAAAAACAAAGAAAAGTCCCCGTAATTTTTATATTTTTCGCCAGGCCGGTGGCATACCCGGCTTTCAGACTGACATTCAATTTTGAAGTTTAATGCAGACATTTTTTTAAAAGAGTCTGAACATTTGAATTGATTTGTAATTCAATTATACTCACGGAAAACGACAAATCTAGATTTAAGTCTGCAAAACGAGAAATGCTTTTGAAAATTCCAACAACATCCATCTCCACATATGAACAATACGTATTTTTTTATAAAACTAGTTTAAGAGCATTTTCAAAACTAGTTAATACCAATTTTATTCCGAGTTTTGAAAAATGTGTACGTGTCACAATAATATCACGCCAGTTGCATTTGAAATGCATTAACTGGAACATTATGTAGGAACGCAAACTAGTTTCAACAAAACAAAACTGGTTTCATTTCAAGATTTGTAAAATATGAGTAATACGGGCTTCTTTAGTGACACCTTTGGACTAACGTTTGTGGAAAAACTTTTCCGAAACAGTAAAACTAGTTTTACAGCTACAGCCTAGAAATACGTTGGAGAACTCAAACAAGTGTCATCTCATTTTGCAAACTAGTTTCAGTGGTTTTCAAAAACGAACCAAAAATGACAGCAAAACTATTTTCATTTCAAGATCTGTTAAATGTAAATAAAATGTTTTTTTTTTTTTTTTTTTGTGGTACATTTGGATCATCTTTTGCTGAAAAACTTTTCCGAAAGCAGCAAAACTAGTTTTAAGGCTCCAAAACTAGAAATGCGTTGGAGAATAAGAAAACCATCTCCACTTATAGCACTGCCAACGCTTTTGAAAAACACTTTTAATGGTAACAAAAACTCACTTCAAAACTATACTATGTCCAAAAAAATTGTCAGTAAAGGCCTTATGGAGGAGCTTTTTTTCTACCAGAGGTGCCTGTAGCTACTCTCACTCAAACACAAGATTTGCCACTGAAATAAAAACGAGACCACTGGCATTCCAAAGAATTTGTTGTTGTAATTCTCCTGAAATACACATTTAGGGTCTCCATATACCTCAAACGAAAAAAGAGGACATATTTTACATATTTTGGGAGGTTAGGGGCCCAATACCCCCCCCCCCCCCCCCTTTTTTGTGGTTATTCAAGGAAAACATTTATACTGTGTATAAGTGGACATCACGAACCATAGATGACTGCTACAGATGTGGGACGTGAGTGTCGTTGACAAAAGAGAAAAGAAATTAAATTCATCGGAAAAATGCACCCACTGATAGTTTTTATGTGCGTATTTAAAAGTTTTAAAATGAAGGGCTTGTTTTTATTATGAAAATATAATGAAATTGAAAAAAGAGAACAAAAAAGAGGACAAAAGAAGAGCCAAACGAAAAAAAAAATGTAAAATAGATCGCTGACAAAAAAGAGGACATGTTCTCTTTAAAAGAGATGTTCTGAAAACCGTAACATACATCCCACCATAACCAGTCTGCCACACGGCCGCGGGCAGAATGAGCACGATCGTCTTGTGTTCGCTTGCTATTATCATCAACCAAAATAAAGCAGTGTGTGTGACTGAAGCACATCGGAAGAGTGTTACCATATGTCAATGAAAGCATATCATTGAGGGTTTTTCTTTTGAATTTTGTCAAAGAACTTTCGGTTTTTCTGCTTTTTGGAGCTTTTGAGAGCGGCATATTATGTGGGGTGTTGCCATTCGGTTTTAGTTTGTTTGTATTTCTGAAAGATCCAATAATATTCACTTAAAACATATTTTTTAATGTTGTCTTTTATGAATAAGGTTTATTCGTGAGGTGTTTTAGTGCCAAGTGATCATATATGTGCGTTGTAGAGATATTGCGATAAATAAATAGTGATTATTAGGGCAACTCAACCGGATTCATGCAAAAGCATGGTATTTTTTGGGATAAAATTTGATTAAATATTTTAATATAGAAAACTGAGTACAAATTTTCAGTCTTATTCGTTAGGGCATATTTCTGCATATTTTGGTAGGTGAAATATCAAAATGATGAAGCAGGTGAACCTATACTGTTTATTTTCGGTGGTTGGGTTTTACCATACCACATCCGGTCACTTCTCTCCAGTAAAGCAAATGCCTTGAAAGGATTTTATGATCCTTTTTTTGCTAATGTTTCCGCGAAGTTCTGCATTGACGGGTAGTATTTTTTTAACAAATATGTAATCTAGATATATTTGTCTATATTAAAAAATGTATGTAGAGCTGCACAAGTGCAGTCCTTTTACCATCTGTTTAGGAATACGACATTGTGTCGTGTTTATATCATTTTGTATAATAATTGCCTGTTTGTGTATATAAGGCGGAAACAATGGTTGTTATCTCAATCGCGGATAGTGCATCTAAGCAAGTGGTTAACTTTATTGTGCATATGAATAAACAGAAACATGGCTACAAAGTCTTCAAAGGATCTAAGTGTACAAAAGAAACAACAAATTGTTGATGCAACTGAAAAATTCTATGGTCTTTTTAAAAGTAAATCGGAAGCCGTAGGAAATGCAGCTACTGCTTTTTCTGTTACGGAACGAACTGTATACAGGCTTTTAAGGGAAAAAGCAATCAAAGGCCACAATTCACCACCAAAGAAGAAAAATAATTCCGGTATCAAGAGCAAGGTGGATGATTTGGACAAATGTGCGATTAGGCGGATAGTCCATCAGTTTTTTTATGGATAATGACCTTCCAACGCTAGACAAGATATTATTGGAAGTACAAAAAAGCGAAAATATAACAAAACTAAGCAGATCAACTTTGCATATAATATTGCAAAAAGATCTCGGACTTAAATTCGTCAAACGTCAGCGAAAGAATTTGTGGTTGGAATTTATTTCGCTCAGCAATATTTTTATTTTAAATTGGAAGATGGTAACCCTAACAGTGTTGCTCTCTGAGTTGTGGCGAATTATCATACACACTACGGCAACTCTGTGAGAGCTTTAAAAAGGGACCGATTTATGTAAGTCATTGCAACCAGACTGAGAGACAAACATCCTATTTTCCCTGAACTGACAATTTTTCTTGAACAGAGTATAGTTATAACAAGCACTAGATTTATTTCTAGTTTTGCAAAATGCCCCATCGAAAATTGTAAATATTCTAGAATTATTGAGAAGGTAGGTTAGGTTATGTTAAACGGGTAGGTAGAGCAGGGTGAGCCCTGCAATACCCCACTTAGGTCCTCGTGGACCCATTATGATGCCCTTTTTGGGGTTAACCGTTGGTGTTACATCGGTGGTCTCCATCCCTTATCCTCTTGTGGCTACCTGACGCTGCCTAGCCATTCCGATGTCCTCATAAACCTGTAATGATCAGACAGTGAAACATCAGAAAGTCTAGTACGTCATGGAAGTAATAGCTTCCAAGTGTTCTGTTCCTCAAGTGACTGAGACTCGGGCAATCACAAAGGAAGTGAGGTGTGTCCTCGTAGACCTCCTCGTCTCCGCAGCCTCTACATATGTCGTCATCTTTGAGATTCAGTTTAATTGCGTGTTTTCTAAGTTTCTAAGGAAGTTATGACCAGTTAGAGTTCTTTCCACCTGTTGGTGGTTTTCATTGGCCAGAATTTTGTTCTCCACTCGCTTGGGAAATTAAAGATTAAAGTGGCTACAGTCAGTTGAATGGGGCGGCTCTTGTTAAAAACTCAAATTCTCGTGGCTCCATTGTAATACTATAGCAACCTTGAAGAAATCACCTTTTTGAAGCAGCACAAAAATAAAAATGAAAAACATTCCCTCACACTCATCATTCTTAGGTCATTACACAAGGAACAAAAATAGGTATAAAATTAGGTCCCCAACCACCCGTCCACCAAGTACTCAGCACTTAAGCTAACTCAATGGCTATTAACAATTAACTTAAGATCCTTTAATTTTCCTCTCAACGTCGTCACTCACTCACTTAAAAATAAATCTTTCTCTCGTTGCAGCATTTCCATCAACAGCAGTGCCGCAGTAAACCGATCCAAGACAAAGGGCCTCAAAAGGAATTTCCCAACACAGCATTCTCGTACTACAAGAGTGTACACTTAAGCGTTGTAAAAAAAAAAAAATAATAACACAAGAGCGATAAAGAAATCCACAAGCTAAAAAATATAAAACAAAAAATAAAAAAAACAATGTCCCAAAGTGAAAGGAACTCACGTCAAAGCAATACAATAGTACAAAGAAAAAATATCCTTTTGTTGTAAGAATCAACTCTAAAATAAGGCCGCAAGGAACAATGCGCCACGACGTTAATTGAATTGAATAAATTAAATTTTATTTCACTGTCACACGACATTTTACGTGTCCCGTTATACAGAGTGGAATTAAAAAGTTCACACAGGTACCTACACCCAACCAAACCTTGTCGCACTCTTCGTCCGACATTTTAATTCAGAGCGAGTGGGGAGGACGATATATATATGTATATATATAGAATGCACAATTAAGTTGCGAAATTCTGTCAACAGTGCGAAATAAAATACTTTTCACAAAAGGACCTACATACCGCCATAGCGAAGTCAAAAAATTAACAAGGATTTTTCTCGTCTTGGCTCCCTAATGAACGTGACCTAAATTTGAATATCCAAGCCCTGTGTAAACTGCATACACATTGTTGAGGGGACGACAAAAGGGACGACCGAGTCCTTTTTCTTAAATGAAAATTTCAATCTACCTTGTCGCGCCATCGTGCACATCACCAGTTAGCGTTGTTGGTGTGTGATAAAATGTCAAGAATTCTGTTTCCAATAAAAAGCAAAGCAAATTAAGTAAAACAAGGACAATAGGGAAGAAATCGTTAAAATTAAAGGCAGTCGTCGTGCGTGAATTTATTCCCGTGAAGAGAGGAATTTCGTGCGAGAAAATGCCACTCGTTAAACAGACAGGCGTCGTTGCCGGTGCAAGGCGTAATTTGAACCTACTTTGTGATGTTTTCCTTTTAGGCACGCTCCTGATGGGAGTGCTTTTAACAGCGCCCGGATGCTGTGCCAAAATAGAAACCCAAATCAAGCTCTTAAACGATGACTATACAGTGCCAACGAGGACAGGCAATAATGAAGCAGCCTCCTCTTCATCCGACAGCCAACAGCCAACAGTGCCACATTACAACTTGTACAAGAGTGACTTGAAAAGGATCTCTTATGAGACAATTCACCGCATACTTAGAGACGAGAACGAGCCGATGATTTATCGAACGAACGATTTGAGATACATAACAAAGCGATCCAGTACCACAGAGGAGCACGAAATCACAAAGCGATCGGTGATTGAGAGTCGTCCATCTCCCGGGATTCGGCTCAATTTGACCAGCAGCAATTTACAAACGTTCTCTCGGGCAAATGTCAATTCCACTGACTCACAGGTAGACATCACATCAATCATCCTCCGCCACAACTTTCTGAGCGAGTTCCCCCTCGCCGCGTGGCCAAATGTAACCGCACTCGACCTATCGGAAAATAATTTCACCCATTTCGAGCTGCCGCCGGGGAATTTTCAGCTTCGTGTTCTAAATTTAAACCAGAATCGCATCGTTAACTTCATCACACAGGCGGCTGAGGAGGACACCCACAGCAACAGTCTGCATGAGCTCCACCTCAAGGACAATTCAATGTGTTCGCTGGGCCAATTGAACTTGGGTCTGCTCAATGAGTTGGAAATTCTGGATTTGTCATGCAATCAGCTGGAGAACCTGGAGACGGCTTTTTTTCCAACCCGCATGAGGAATTTGAAATATCTTAACCTGGCACGCAATCGATTGCAATGTATCTATCGGGAGACGTTCTATAATCTGTTGAGCATGAACACGCTGATTTTGTCGTACAATGAGATCTCCGAGATAGACTACGAGACGTTTTTGGCTCTGCCCAACTTACAGTACCTGGATTTGTCACACAATCAGTTGAGGGGTGATTCGATTAGAGCACTCCAGGGCATACCCGATTTGGTGGGGTTGTCCATTGCGTACAACTGGCAGCTGGGTGATTCGATGCAGGAATTTGTTGCGTCATGGAGTTTGAAGGAGTTGGATGCCAGTGGCACGGGCTTGTGCAAAATTCCAGCGGCACTTGCACAGTCTGTTAGGACACTGAAATTGGCTGATAATTGGTTAACGGTGAGTTCAGATTGAAAATTTTACTTAAGTGGGTTTTTTTTTTTTTTTTTTAGAGCATGCTCAGCAAATAGTTAAAAGAATGAATTTTGTGGATTGTGTAACGTGGCGTTTCCCCTGGGTTCAGCTTCAGGCAGCTCATGTCGTATGTGGCGAAACAGCATTTCAGACATTTAATCTGTCGAATGTATGATTTAGCGAATATAGGTCTGTCAAAAAACAAGAGTTAGGGGCAATAGTACTTAACATGGTAACATTCTAGCAGCAGCAGTCTTGCTTAGTTTATAGGACCATGAAAAAGGGGTGGGAGAACGCCCGTAAATACCCCTCAAACAAGTAGGAGCAATAGGCTTTTAAGAGGCTCTATAAAGCGACAAAAAGCGTGCAAAGTGAAACATCACAATCAATTCAAGAAGCACGTTAAAAATAGTGTCAAAAGTCACACTTAAAATTATCCCATGGAAGAAGAAGTTTTTAAAAAGATCGTCTAATTGTAGGTGACATATGTCAAAAATTGAGCAAAAAAGTGTGCAGAACCGTTTGGAAAGTTTCAATGAAAAACGTTCTAAAATCTCTTGTCAAAACGAGTAAAAAATCGAAACAAATCATACCAAAGCGGTAGTCACAAGTGTTAAAAAATTCATTAAAAGGAACCGATCCAAAAACGAGTTTCAAAGCACTTTGAATATCATGTCAAAAAGCATACGCGTCAAAAGATGACCGAACTAAATTTTCGGCCTCAATATGATTTACTATTAAGTCGTGAAGCCACCTCGAAAAGAACGCATTGAAAAAACGTTCCATCGCCTTATAAAACGGGGCCTAGCTATTGTATCAAAAACACGTCCAAATATGTATAATATTAAATAAAAAAACCGGGACAAAACATAGTTTAAAAATTTACTTGCGTAGCAAACGAGTCTATTATCATCTCGAAAAGGGAGGTAGTAATAGCCAAACGGCTGTAACAGAAACACGTCAAAACGCATCTAAGAGCATGTTGGAATATAAAAACTTTAAAATAAACCGGCCACAAAAAGGCATATCCAAATATAATTTAGAACGACATATCACGTCAAAAATTGTATACTAAAACACACCAGAAGCACATCAATACAGCTTTAAAACTTGTACAGTCAAATGCATCACAAATCGCATAATAAGCGTTAAAAATAAAGACCTCCAAGCTTGGTGACAAAAAATATCAAAAATCGGGCCTAAAAACACGTCCAAAAATTGGGTTGGAAAACGCAGCCAAAAAATGCGGCCACAGATATATCGAAAATCGCGTCATAAAACGCGACCAGTACCACGCCAAGACTTAGGTATATTTAAAAAGGCGTCCGAGGTGTCAAAATGTGTTTTGTGTCCGAAAACATTTCAAAAAGGGTTTCTAAAAGTGTTTGTAAATTGTACCCATCAGACGCAGAAAAACACACCCGCTGGCAGTTAGACAGATGCCAATGATTACGAAGCAATGATACAAAAAAATGGAAAAGTCCAAAAAATTCTCAAAAAATCGGGTCAAACTTCGCGGAGTAAAAAAAAACTTGAAACTGCTTTTAAAAACGTCAAAATTGTCATAAAAGTCGTCAAAAAAATTTTTTTTAATAAAAATTGGATCCGAATAATTACTTCCAAAGCATAAGACACGGAAAATCCATATTTAAATACGTCACAAAATCGTGTCCGAAACGCACTGTAAAATGGGTTGAAAAACTCTTTGCGTGAAAATGCATCAGCTCTTAAAAAAACTGTTCTTTCAAAAACTGCTAAAAAAAGGCAAGGGTAGACCTAAATTTCGTAACAAAAACGCCAAAAAGCGAGTTGAAAATATGACATAAATAATGTTCATAAAAACGTCATAAAGTATCAGCTAAAGGACAAAAAAAAAAAAAAACTACTCTCTCGAAAACTTCTCTAAAGAGTCGTGGGGAAGACCTTAAACTCGTAGCAAATACGCCAAAAAGCGAACTCAAAATGTGACATAAATAATGTTCGTAAAAATGTCATAAAGCAAGTCAGAAAACACGTCACAAATGTATCAAAAATGTGTCAAGACCATGTTATAAAAAGTAAAAAACGAGTGTCCAAATAGCATTCAAAAATTGTGTTCAAAAACGTGAAAGAAAATCGAAAAGTGAAAAAATTCGGACACCAGACCACTAGAGTGTTGCTTTGCCATAGGGCACAGCTATCTGCTATCGAAGAAAGCGAAGCTTCCCCTTGCCTAAGTAAAGTTACTCTATACTTTGAATGAGCTACGCTACGGAATTCTAAGTTTGTGGTTACTAAATCGTCAAAATGGTCACAGAAAAGTGCTCCAAATTGAAGGGGTTCTTGTAAAAGCACGTAAGGAAGGTATTTAAAGAGCCCTTAATGGTCCGAAAACGAGTATGTAGACAGAGAGGTTGCCATAATCTGTCAACGGAACTCGTGCTGTTAAATAAAGAGACTCAGAAGTGACTAGTGATTTAGTTGCCGATATAATACAGGACTTTTTTTGAGCTACGAGAGTCCGTAGTTTGAAACGGTAACCAACCCATGAGAGATGACAGAGTCCCTAGCCCAGGCTACCAACTTCTTTGACTTAGACCTGAGTTCATGCGCTTAAGGCGGCAGACAAATTGAATAAAAGTCGACTCTATCAGACGCTCATAACAGTAGGTAAGCTGATGTCTTTAATGAAGATGAAGTTAGGGGCAGATTCCGTATATCAAGGATCGTCTGAACGATATCGTTTTCGAAACTTTAAATCACCATTATAGAAGTTATACTTCTCTCGCAATTTTTTAAACACCGTCAACTTTCATTATAAATATTTGTGGGAACTTACTTACTTAAAGTGGCGCTACAGTCCGGGGTGGGCCTGGGCCTCAACCAACAAGCGTCTCCAGCCAGCACGATCTTTGGCCAACTGTCTCCAGTTTCACACGCTAAGTTGGTAAAGGTCTCCTTCCACTTGCATGCGGCACCTGAATCGTGGTCTTCCTCTACTGCGCCGTCCCTCGGGAGTGGATTCGAAGATCTTCCGGACCGGAGCATACACGTCCATTATTCGCTCTACATGATCCAGCCACCGCAGTCATTTGACCCTTACTCTTCTGGCTAGGTCGATGTCGCTGTACAGCCCGTACAGTTCGTCGTATTCCTCCTCCATTCACCGTCAATGCAGACGGGACCAAAAATCACTTGAAGAACTTTCCTCTCGAAACAACCTAGAGTTACCTCATCCATTTTTGAAAGAGTCCATGCCTCTGCACCATAAAGCAAGACTGGGATGATTAAGGTCTTATAAAGGGTCACTTTAGTTGTTCGAGAGAGGGCTTTGCTACTCAATTGCTTTCTTAGCCCAAAGAAACAGCGATTGCCAAGAGTTATATGTCGTTTAATCTCAGCGCTGGTATCATTGGCTGAGTTCATAGCGGAGCCTAGGTAGACAAAGTCCTTTACCACCTCAAAGTGTTATCTGTCTATAAACACATTCTGTCCAAGACGTCGGTGTTGGGTGTCCTTTCTTGATGACAGCATATACTTTATCGTGCCCTCATTGACCGCCAAACCCATCTTCGCCGCTTCCGTCTCAATGCTCACGAACGCGCCAGTGACATCACGCTGCGTTATGTCGATATCGTCGGCGTAGGCGAGTAGGTGGACGGACTTTTGGAAGATAGTGCCTCTAGTATTAGCGTTTGAGTTTTGCACAATTATTTCAAGAACGATGTTGAAGAAGTCGCATGACAGCCATCGCCTTGTCTAAATCCTTTTTTGACATCGAAAGTCTTGATGGAGCAGCTTTCATTCTCCATTATCCATTGTCAGCCTGCATAAACGAACGAGATTGGCAGGGATGTCAAAACTAGACATTGCTCTGTATAGCTTGTCTCACGTGGTGGGTATTAATTTGGTCTTTCTGGGTTTTCTCCAAGATCTGTCGCAGTGTGAATATTTGGTCGACGGTAGACTTTCCTAGCCTGAAGCCACACTGATAGGGACCAATCAGGTTGTTGACGAAATTTGTGGGAAATGAACAGGATTAAGCTCTCGAACTTGTTTTTAGCACTTAGCACAATAATATCGTCTGAAAAGTTACAGAATCAATGCCCAGTATTTACGGGGTCTTCCTTAAACGTACACTCAGAAAAAAACGCTGCAATGCCAGCCAATTGGTTAAAATATAAGCAAATTTTTGATTTAAGTATAAAATTGTTGTCAACGATGTGTGAAAGTAGTTATGTAGATTATTACGCTGAATACGAGATTTTTGAAAATATAACGAGGACTTGTTATCAAAAATAATAGTTAATGCAAGAACTTTAAGCTTATAATTTTTAAGAATCTTTCCTTAAAAGCATTTTTTTTTCTGTGTGTAGCAAGCCGCCGACTTGGTGAGTGGCAAGCTTTGAATCTCACTTTCTGAAAACATATTTCCAGTGCGAGGAATCAAGTAGCATCTTTCCGACAATACCACCCATTTCCCCTCTACAAAAATCATAGTTTACTAGCCAGGCTCTTGACAGCTCTCACAAAAGCAGGTGTTTCAAATACATTTTCAATGGGCCCCACATGAATCAACAAATACTTGCCACGCCCATCAAATAATACTTAGATCAGAATAGAAATTTGTTTCGGACGATCTATAATCTAAACTGGTAACAGAAATCAAACCAGTCTTGACAGAAGACTGCAGCATTCATCACCACAAATCTAGCATTTGCAATGCAACTGCAACATGACACTGTGCGAGTTTTGCAGTCATCCCTTTCCGACCAAAATCCACATCACTTTCGATGGAAAATCCTTTAACTCTCTAGAGAGTAAGGTCACCCCTGGCCAAAAATCACAAACGTGTTGATATCGAGTTAGCTATGTTAGCAAATGTTTTCCATTGAACTGCTCGAGGATAAAATTCCAAAATTCACTCGCCCATATTTTGGCAACCACAAAAGCAATTTGAACCCACCCACAGCACAGTGCATTCTATATCCTTTGAACGTTTATCTGGCGGCGCCAAAAACAACATTTTTCATTAATCTCTTTTCCAGCCATATCGCTATACGTACACATCTTCAAGCTCTCCAAGGATTTCGAGGAGTCTTCAAAGTTAAAAGAATCTTAACTAATAAGAGAACTCTTCGGGTTGGGGGTTGTGTACTTAGCCCCAAATGGCCCGAAATTAACACAGAACAAAAAAAAGACCAACCACAAAAAGGACTCCTCCCCGCTAGTGGTATAAATGAAAGCAGAAAAAAGGCCTCACGCCAACACTCGTCTCATTCATTTCGCCTGGAAAATTATTCATTTTAGCACTTTATGGCGTTTTCCCATTTAGTCAGGCAGCGCCTGCCGCGCCAGGAGGCTCTGCAGAGCATAAAAAAGGGTTTGCTGTGTCTAGTGTCGGTGATTTGGTTGAATGTTGGCAAGAAGCAAATATAGCGCTTAGCGCTAGCTTGCGGCCGACCTCATAGGCATCGTTATTCTGTCACGGCATAGTGTAGTGCCACTGTAGTAACACAAAGGGTGAGCAAAACTTTATTCTGTTTACCCTTCTGGAGTAGACAACGAGTTGGTATATATACATAATCTAATGTCCTTTGTGTACATATATTTTCCATACAACTTTTTGTGTCTTTTTTTTTGCACAATCCTTGTTGGCGCGGTTGGTCTCGCGTAATCCCTTTGCTTTACTGCGCCATGGGGAAATAGAGAGACTGAAAGAAAAAAAGGATCCCCACTCCACTCTATAGCAATTCATATATTACGGGATTTCTTCTCCTAGCGTGTTGTGCACTGTGCTAAATGTGTTTTATTATATCGGCCATGGTAGGGATATGCCCGCGCGCTAAGCAAATAAGGATGAGAAGGGATTTTACCTATAGCAAAATACCTCCACTGGGAAACTGGTAAGGTAAATGGTTTCCTTTTTCCCTCGTCCTTTTTGCCATATACCTACATATATATTTGTGTGTTGTCTTGTTTGTCAAACGGCTTAGGCATCGTTATTCATAATTTTTTTCCGGATTGCTTAAGTTTAATTCAACGCTGCACGAACGAGTGAATATACCTGGAAGGTATTGGCGGCACGGGGAGGAACGGCTGAGCAAATCGGCAAACCCAAACATATGACTGTGGTTGTGTTGCAGACACATTATGGTGTGTTATTATCCTTGGATTAGAGCAATTCATTAGGTGTGAGCATTTATTATATTTTGTGCGGGAATAATTGGACTCCAGAAAGGACAATGGATTAAAGTGAATCGTTTATGGGGTCTAGGCCATGACCGCTGAGCCTTAATCGGTGATTAAGGTGGCGAATTTCGTGCGCCAGATGTGTTTTATTCGGGAAAATTTTCATTCACAGTCGAATGAACTTTAGAGTGTAAGTAGGTAGATACAAAATTAAAAACAAAAATAAAGCTACACCAGCCTGGGTGTAAACTTGTCATTTGCATATAACTCGGAGGCAGGGGTTTCGACAAGTGGATGGGACTTGGGAATGGTGGCACCCAACTTTAATCCGAGTAAGCCCACAAAATGAACGCTTGAATACTTTTTCAAACGCAAACCTCGGGACCTCTGAGCTCTGAGCTCTGATTCACCTTCAGATGGGAATAGATATCGATCCTGGTTGATACGGATAGTTTGACCAATTACAAACGGATGCGATGCAATGTACCGAATTTTAACAATCGAGACGAAAACATTGTGATTTGTTAATGGCAGCAGCAAAAGATGGTAAATTTTGCGAATTTGAGAAACGCGAGCAAAGAGTAAAAACAACAATAGATTCTCCTAAGGGATTTTAAAAACGGATACATTTTTTTTTTTTTTTTTTTTATAATAAACACGCGCTAAAGAGGTTGTGACTACTCTTATGGTGTAGTTTGAAGTACACAGCGCGGGCGTTAAGGAAATTGGGATAGAGAAGATAGGAGATTCCGATGCACATTGGTTTTAAATATCTGTAAATTGCACCGAGGGGGAAAGACCGAGCCGGGCAAGGCATTCCACATTCGTGTTGTACGGCTTATGAAAGAATCTCTATATTTCAGAGTACGACCGAAAATAGGCTGAAGGGTAAACTGATGGGCATTCCTGGCTTGGCGAGTATTGCGGTTGAATTGTTGAAGGGGTGGAATGCAGCTGGCAATTTCATTTGAGCACTGTTTGTGGAAATAGCGATAAAACAATGAGAGACTTGTTACATTTCTGCGATGTTCGAGCGAATTTATAGAATTCGCTATATTTATGTCTCCAATGAGTTTTAAGGCACGATTTTGTATCCTATCCAGGAGGTGCAGTAAGGTTTTAGGGGCACCAGACCAGATATGAGAGTTGTACTCAAGTTTGGGGCGAATGAACGCCTTGTATATGGTAGCCAGATCAGAAGGGGTAAAATATTTCTTGCACCTTTTAAGGAAACCTAGACATTTCGCAGCGTTCTTGGCGACTTCGTGAATGTGGTTGTTCCAACGGAGTTTGTCATGGACACACATACCGAGAATGGAAAGTCTTTCGGTTTCGGCGATGCAAGTGCCATTCATGGATAATGGCTGAGAATTCTGGTTTCGCTTTAATGACAACAGACAGCATTGTGTTTTGGAAGCATTAAATTCCACTCTATTGGCTAAACTCCATTTTATAATGCTGTCGAGATCGGAATTTAATGAGCTTAACATACGTTGCCGTTCCAGTTCTACGGCCGAAGAGCAGGGACGTGAGTCCTGGAATGAATATGAGAAGCTGAGGGTGATGTCATCAGCGAAGGAGTGGATTGGATTAGAGGTAGCAGACAGGAGATCATTTATGAAAATGAGAAAGAGAGTCGGAGACAAAACGGAGCCTTGGGGAACACCAGCATTTATATGGTGAATTTCAGACTTGAAGCCATCCAATACAACTTGAATTGAACGGCCCGAGAGGTAGTTTCTAATCCATTGAAGAAGAGACGCATCGATCCCATATGCACGCATTTTCGATAAAAGAGCTTGGTGCCAAACTCTGTCAAATGCCTTTGAAATATCAAGCGCAACAATCTTTGTTTCACCAGAGTGATGTAGAGATTGGTTCCACTTTTCGGTGAGATAAGCCATCAAATCACCAGTGGATCTGTTGCCACGAAAACCATACTGCCGGTCATTAAAGAGTTTTCGTGATTCAAGATATTTCATGAGCTTACGATTTATAAGCGTTTCCATGACCTTAGAAAGAACGGATGTAAGTGCTATGGGTCGGTAGTTGGAGGGAGAAGAAGATTCGCCTTTTTTGGGGACGGGCTGGACAAACGCTGTTTTCCATCTTCTCGGGAAGAGTCCAGAAGAATAGGACAGATGGAAAAGCTTACGCAGTGGTTTTGCCAGCGTGGAAGAACACCTCTTCAGAACAATTGGGGAAATGCAATCTGGACCAGCGGATTTGTTTATGTTGAGATCTTTAAGTACTCTTGCCACTGTACGAGTGCGAAAATGGATTTGTCCCATGGTGTATTCGACGCTCTCAAGTACAGGTAGAGGCAAAGCGCAATCTGGGAGCATTGAGCTGGCTGCAAAATGTGCAGCAAGCAGATTCGCTTTGTCTAGAGAGTTGACAGCTGGAATGTCATTGTAAATGAGCGTTGGGATCGAAGATGTGGCCGAATTCTTTATATTTTTTACAAAAGACCAAAAGTTTTTACTACCCTTGGGACATTGTAGTATTTTTTGCCTCAACTTTTGGTCATACGAGAATTTAACACGCTTGATAGTGGTATTGCAGTCATTTCTGGCTCGCTTGAACTTTTTTCGGTTTTCCTCAGATGGGTTGGCATTATATGACCGAAAACTTAACTCCTTTTGTCTGATAGCCTCTTTACAGCTCGAGTCGTACCACGCATTTTCTTTCGGTGTGATACTCTTTATCCTGTTAGGAATAAAGGATTTCATACCTAAGGTGATAATACTGGACACCATATCAGCGGCGGCATCCACGTCGTTATCGAGGAAGCATAACGACCAGTTAAAACTCTTAAAGAAGTTGTTAAGTCCGCTCCAGTTGGCTTTCTCGTATTGCCATACGGTTCTTTTCGGAGATTTTTCTTTAACTGTGTGGTTGGAGTACGAGAAATTAGCTGATATGATGCAGTGGTCCGACGAGCCTAAAGGCGATAGTACTTCTAAAGAGTATTTATCAGGGTGGGAGGTAAGAAACAAGTCCAGAGTGTTGGCATTCTGACCGTCAATATCAGGTACGCGTGTTGGCTCATTTACAAGCTGGGTTAATTGGTTTACCTCAGCGAAGATCTGAACATAAATTCCTTCGGGTGTTGTCTGTCCAGTATGTCGAAGCCAGTTAGAATTGTGAATATTGAAATCGCCCGCAATGACGATTTCAGTATTAGGATACAGGGAGACAATTCTTGTAATGGAGTCAGACAGCGCATCACACTCGTTAAACATAAGCTTTTATTTCGGAGAGGGCTTTTTATACAAAAATTGAGTAACAGGTTTCGTATTCACCTGAGAGACATTACGTTAGATTTAAAATTTGTATAATGTGGCGAATACAAATTCACTCTCTGAAGCATTCTTGTACTTAAAAGGTACAAGCCAGAGCCTAGTACACTGCCCTGTGGTACACCAGCTTTAATTTCTCGCAATATTGACTACGAATTTTCTTGCGAAAATTTCATAAAAAAAAAAGAATAAATAAATAGTTGGCGCAACAGGTCCGGAGGGACTCTAGGCCTAGCTTTTCACAACCATTAGTTTTGTGTGAGTTTTTCATTTTAGGAACGAATGGAAGGGATCTACAATTTTATGACGACTCCAAACGGCTAATAGAGAAGCTCTTTCGAGACAGTTATACTCTCGGATGTTTGTCAGACGCTCGCGAGAGGTGGCGCAGTGGAAAAAAAACCCTAAGTTGGTATTTGGGTTTTTGCGGGATTCGAACGTCGACCCCCCGCTTAGTAGTCCAACACACTAACCACTAAGCCACTGCGCCTAATGCGAGAATTTCATGTCAATGTAAAATAAAATAAACCTCTATATAAAAAAGTAACTGCTGGTAAAACTCGATAATGACCGATTTAAACGAGGATTTGAATCTTTTTTTTCCATTCGTCTTGAATCAGGGATGATTTAGTTAAAAATAAAAGTCTCAATAGGTGGCGCTGTAGGCACATATTTCGATTTTCTGGTCAATTCAATTATCTTCTATTTTAATTCCTTCGGGGTGAAACTCGACGACGTTATAACGCGATAACCGCTGGGCCAATTTTCATGATTTTTTTGTTCGTATTGCTGTATTTCAGGTTTAGGCAGAGTTAAAAGATATTATGCTTTTGGACCCGATGGGTGGCGCTGTTGAAATTTTGTGGGTGGGTAGGTTGGTTCTAGCTCGAAGGATAGAATACTTTTCGACCCAGTAGGTGGCGCTGTTTTCGATCTCTGAAACCATTCAACCGATTTCAATGAAATTTTGTGGCTTGGTATAGTTGGTTCCAGTTTAAAAGATTGGATAGTTTTTGACCCACTAGGGGGAGCTTTGCACAAGATGAAAACGGGTTGTGACAGCTCCCATTAAAAAAAAACAAGAAAATTCAAACGCTATTTCTAAAGTTGTATTATTAAAATTAGTAGTGGACACTGTCAAAAAAAGCACTTTGCGAAATGTGAGCGGGACTTAATACGAAAGGCAAGGGCTAAACTGGGTGCGTACAGCTACATATATATATATAGCAAAAAAACTGACGTCCGTATGTGCAATCATAACTCGGGATCGGATCGTTAGATTTTTACAACCTTGGGCTTGGTGGACTCGGATTAGCCCAATGAAGGGCATATGCTACTTTTTGTCGTGAAAACAAAACTTTAAGCGGATAACAATGGGAATAGAAGTTTGTATTTAGAACCGCACTTTGGAAAATATAGACTAAATAGAAAAACCGATAGCGTCCAATACAACAAAAATGATGCAAAATTTGTATATTTTGAATTCTTTGGCTATTCTGGGCTTACCACTACACAACTTGAAATTGGAAGTCGGCTCAGTTATAATTTTGTTGCACAACCTCAATCCATCGAAGCATTGTAACGTTTGATTTGATTGTGAAATAACTCAAATCAAATGTCATGCAGGCGACAATATTGACTTGAGTGGAAAATTTAAAGGAAAACATTCTCATTCAGCGGATTCCGTTTCCGATTTTATATTTGTTTTATAAGCGTCTTCAATTTCCCGTGCGATAATCGCTGGATGTATGTGGCATCAATCTTGAATTTCCATATGTTTTTCACATGGTCAATTGTATATGAGCAAACCCTCTAAAATTTCGGATTAGGTACCATGCTTTGCCAAACGTTTTTTTGCAATTTATGACCTAGCTCTTTATAGCAGCACACTTTATCAAAAGCTTGGGATGTGCTATACACAGATATTGCGAGGCAGTTCTTTTTTTCTTAAAAGCACTTTTTCAGTTTTGACAGTAATTTAACATTTCACCAATCGTAGAGTGCTCTTTTCTAAAACCAACTTGGTGGTTTGGCATTTGTGTTTTTTTTTAATGGATTTTTTAAGGCGTTGTAAAAATATAGGCAGTCTGAATATTGGACAAGATGATGTGACTCCGCTCGGTGATTTGCCTAAACTGGGTATCATGATAACCTCAGTGACTTTCTAACGGGTGATTTTTTAAGAGGTTTAGAACTTTAAAAAAAAAAAAAACACAAAAAATTCGAAAAAATGAATGAAATATTTATTTGAATCGATAGTTTGAACCTTGCAATTTAATGTTTAAAGATAATTTCATGCAAATGTTGACCGCGGCTGCGTCTCAGGTAGTCCATCCGCTGAGTCCAATTTTGGCATACTCTTTCACACATATCGGCCGGTATCTCACGAATGAATGCATGGATGTTGGCTTCCAGTGCGTCAATCGAAGCGGGCTTGTCCCTATACACATTAGCCTTGACATACCCCCACAAAAAATAATCTAATGGTGTCAAATCGCACGATCTAGGCGGCCAATTGACCGGCCCGAAACGTGAAATTAACTGTTCACCAAACTCGCCTCGCAATTGCGCCATTGTTTCGCGTGCTGTGTGGCATGTGGCACCGTCTTGTTGAAACCACATATCATTCAAGTCAAGAACTTCCATTTCGGGCAAAAAAAAGTTTGTTATCATCGCTCGGTAGCGTTCACCATTGACAGTAACGCTGCGATTCGCATCATCTTTGAAGAAATATGGCCCAATAATGCCGCCGGCCCATAAACCGCACCAAACAGTGGCTTTTTCGGGATGCATTGGTAGCTGTTGCAATGCTTCTCGTTGATCTTCACTCCAAATGCGGCAATTTTGCTTATTTACGTACCCATTCAACCAAAAATGAGCCTCATCGCTGAACACAATTTTTCGATAAAAAAGCGGATCCTCGGCCAGCTTTCCACCAAAAATTCGGCGTTGTGGTAGGTCGGCTGGCTTTAGTTCTTGCACAAGCTGTATCTTAAAAGGCTTTACGCACAAATCCTTCCGCAAAATTTTCCACGTAGTGCTGTAACAAAGGCCTAACTGCTGGGAACGGCGCCGAATCGACATTTCGCGGTCTTCTGTCACACTAGCTGATACGGCCGCAATATTTTCTTCACTACGCACAGTACGTAAACGTGTTGGTGGTTTAATGTCCAACAAAGTAAATTTGGTGCGAAATTTGGTCACAATCTTCCGAGTAGACTGCTCAGAAGGTCGAGAATGCCGATCATAAAATGGAAGCAGCGCGCGATGAACATTTCGAACCGAGCACGAATTTTGATAGTAAAATTCAATAATTTGCAAGCGTTGTTCATTTGTAAGACGATCCATGGTTAAATTGCAAACCAAACTGAAGCTGTTTGACAGTGACACAAGGTACTAAACACACGTCAGCTGTCAAAACCAGTGTTGCCAAAACCAAACCAGCTAAAAAATCACCCGTTATAACAAAAAAAAAACTGACGTCCGTATGTGCAATCATAACTCGGGATCGGATCGTTAGATTTTTACAACTTTGGGCCTGGTGGACTCGTATTAGCCCAAGGAAGGGCATACGCTACTTTTTGTCGTGAAAACAAAACTTTAAGCGGATAACACTGGGGATAGAATTTTGTATTTAGAACCGCAATTTGGAAAATATAGACTGAATAGAAAAACCAATAACTTCCAATACAACAAAAATGATGCAAAATTTGTAATTTTTGAATTATTTGGATGGTCTGGGCTTACCTCTACACAATCTGAAATTGAAAGTCGGCTCAGTTATAATTTTGTTGCGTAACCTCAATCCATCGAAGCATTGTAACGGATCGCGTTTGATTTGATTGTGAAAACATTCTCATTCAGCGGATTCCGCTTCCGATTTGATATTTTTTTTTATAAGCGTCTTCAATTTCCCGTGCGATAATCGCTGGATGTATGTGGCATCAATCTTGAATTTCCATATGTTTCTCACATGGTCAATTGTATATGAGCAAACCCTCAAAAATTTCGGATTAGGTACCATGCTTTGCCAAACGCTTTTTGTAATTTATTACCTAGCTCTTTATAGTAGCACACTTAACCAAAAGCTTGGGATGTGCTATATACAGATATTGCGTGGCAGTTCCTTTTTCTCTTAAAAGCACTTTTTCAATTTTGTCAGTAATTTAACATTTTACCAATCGTAGAGTGCTCTTTTCTAAAACCAACTTGGTGGTTTTGCATTTGTGTTTTTTTTAATGGATTTTTTAAGGCGTTTTAAAAATATAGGCAGTCTGAATATTGGACAAGATTATGTGACTCCGCTCGGTGATTTGCCTAAACTGGGTATCATGATAACCTCGGTGACTTTCTAGGTGGATCTTTATCTTGAATGATAAGTGTTTAACTTTTTTAAACTTTTTTTTTTTTTTTTAAACCGCTTCAGAATTTCTGATGACTTGATATTCTCTGTCTTCCGAAGGTTGAAAGACATCTTACAAATATTCAGCAAATATGCCTTCTCTTGATTGTTTTCCTCCCGTCTTTAGTTCTGAGCGGGTGACTTGTCTGCCTTATTGACGCCTACCAGAGGGAATATTTGTTACTAGAATCATTTTTCAAGATCCCAAGGTATGTTCTAAAAGAATCATCCGTTCATCTATCATTACCCTTATAGGCTTACAATCTCGAGTAATGTGACGCCTTCGATCATTGCCAACGATTTCAATCTTTTTTCTTCTTCAACATTTTTCTTTAGGAAATCAGTTTTATTGCACTCTTTCTAGGTTAGCTTAGGTTACTGTTCATTGTAGGTTCACTGTATAATAACACGTAATTGGCAATAAATTGGCTAGAATTTCTAGACCGCTCTTATGAGAGCCTTGTTGCTGCGTACCGTTTTATTTGGGAATCCTTGACTATTGTCTCGTGAACAGACCCGAATGGTGACCGAACTTACAAACGCAGTTTCCTATAAGTTGTCTTTGAAGAGACGAAGGCTAACGGAAACAGGGTCAGATCTCATGGCCTGAAGAAGGGACGCCCATACCTCATAATATACAACAGTTCTGTTTCTGAGAATTAAAACCTCGTGTAAAGGAAAGGTTCCGGGTGAGGTGACCAACCTGTCAAACTCAGACGGAAGATTGCTGTAATCACACGGGATATAGAACTCAGCATTAATACGACCTAAAGTCTCTACTTGGGGAAAACGCTGTGGAAAAATTGCCGACATGCAATGGAACGATGGCGCTATACAGTCCGGTATAGACCTGGGCTTTAGACTTACTGAAAAAGACTGACGGAACCTCCTCGAAGCGAAGAACGCCTGCACCAAAATCTTGTTTTAGGTTAGTTTCGGTTCGTCCAATTGCTTCATCGGCCTACGACCGAACGCGATCGATCAAAGGCTGAGTGTACAGCTCTTATCGGACAAATTCACAGAGAAGACTAAAAAGGCATTACATAGGCTTGTTAAAAACACTTTAAGCCCCTGAGTAACAAGACTATCACTACTAAAACAAACTTTTCTGTATTTTTTCCTTTTTTTGTTGTAATTATTTTCATTTTATAATTTTATAATTAACTTAAACAATTTCACTTTTATAATCTTACATTTAACTTGAACAATTTCACTTTAACTTAACTTAACTTCTTTTCACTCCCAAAATAAAACTGACTGACGCTAATTGCCGACCCTTCTATTTATACTCAAGTCTATGCTGCCACGATCGTAAACATATTTACAAAATTTGTGCACTCTACTGTTATACCGTTGGCCAATTTGCTTTGGTGCTTAGCCTATGTAGGTCAACTCGAATCAACTGCAAACACGTCTACCAAGTGAGTGCACCGCACCGTTATACCGTTGGCCAATTTGCTTTGGTGCTTAGCCTATGTAGGTCAAACTCGAACCAACTGAAAACATGTCTACAAAGTGTGTCCACCGCACTGTTATACCGTTGGCCAAATCCGTTTTGATGCTCAGTTCAAGTAGGTTACACTTGAATAAATTCTAAGCATAAATATATGCAGTGATGCCACTGTACTGCTTGTAGCCTTGACACCAATTTGGTATGGTGCATCACATGATATAATCAGTTGCACGATTGTAACTCCTGGTGGGAGACGTTTTTTTCAGCTTTTTTAAAAGCCTTCATTAGAGCTTTCTATAATTGGGTATTGACCTCCATATAATAAGTGCTATCTTCATTTAGCAGGCAAACGAACTTTCCAATTCGTATAGGCCTACAAGTCCGCTATCGCTCGTTCTTAAAAAGAGACAGCCTTCAAGAATATGCACATTTTTCTCTTTTGTGTAGCACGTTCTAGGCGCGGAAAGAGTCGGCTTCTACCGTCTTGACTGCTTTTCTTTTGATGTGAAATCCTTTGAAACTAAGACCCGTAGAAAATTTTAAGAATTAAATGGAGTAAACTTTTATTGACGAACAATACGGTTGCAAAGAAAAAGGAGTAACTGACTTCAAAAATGTCTTAAAGTAAAATAGAAAAAATAAATGTGCGGAAGAGAGGAAGGATTGAGTGCATGTTGTTATGTGTGAGTGATTTTTCTATCCTTCACTGTGTATGTGGAAGTGGATGTTATGAGAGTTTTCATCAGTTTTTAACCGAAACACCTCTTTAACCTTTTGGATAATACAGCTCCATTGGTGCTCTACTACATTCTATCTACATAAATTCTAAGTTATGTATACTAAAGCCTTTTGTTTCCTTTCAGACAATCAACTGCGGCGATTTGGACAGCTACCCACTGCTGCAATACCTCGACCTCTCGCAGAGTCATATTGACGAGATCGAAGAAGATGCCCTCGGCCGTCTGGAGATACTCGAGACGCTCTTCCTCGACCATAACAACCTCAAACGCGTCCCAATCAGTCTTCCGACCAGCCTCGAGCATCTCTTCCTGCATGACAATCAAATCATGGACATACAGCCGCAATCCTTCCAAGGACTAAACAATCTGAAAACCCTCGATTTATCGTCCAATAAACTGCTCTACCTGCCCGATTTGCCGCTGCCTAAATTGCTAACGCTGAACCTTCAGTCGTCGGGAATCAATGGCCTCCATCAGGCGATAGTGAAGACATCGCCCCATCTGCGGGACCTCTATCTCGAAGACAATCCGATTAAATGTGCCGACCTACTTGGCATCGCCGAATGGGCAAGTCCTTGTCGCAATGATCGCCGCATTACCAAACGAATTAACATCAAATCGCATTACGTCCAAATGCATAATTACTTCGAGCGATTCCAGTGCGGGGGTGATGCCATCACATGTGCCAGCTGTATGGGCAATCTAAGCCGAATGGAGGTGCCAACCGGAAATACAGCAAAACCAAATTGCGTAGATGTAAATGGATTGGGAAAAGTTGCAAAAACCACACCAGAAGAGGCCATCAGTAATGAAGAGCCCATAGACATAACTACCGAAACTACATTGACCCGAAAAACTTATGCGCCTGATGCCGCAACAGCAGAGAGCACATCTACTGATGGCAATCAAGATGAGAACAAACGAACGAGCAACGCCCCAAGGAGCTCGCCAACGACAGCAGTTTCACAACCGGAAGTATCAACACAAAGAACAACAACAACAACAACAATAACTACTACAACTGCCAGCAGCAGGATACAAACTAATTCGACCGACAAAATCTCAGCATCGCCGCAACAAAAACAATTGGCAGACGAAAGCCCTAGCCCAGCACCATCTATCCCTAGCCCATCAGAGATAAAATCCGACAACAATTATGTCGAGACAAGTGGTGGAAGTAGTAGGCATCCTACCCCCGCCGCCGTCAGTAGTTTATTGAGCCAAGAGTACACTGGCACAAGTCAGAAAGGGTTAAAGGCGGAATCAGATAACGCAACGAAAATAGGACATGGCACTAATGGAGAAATTTCCGTAGCGACTGCCGCCGCCAAATCAAATTTCCCAGCCAAGGCTGAGAATGTGAAGGCAACGACAATGATTATCGGCCAGATACACACAGAGAAAGGATCAAATGGCTTACCAAGAGAACAGCAACATAATAAGATACAAGAAATACTGCACACGAAAGATAGACATTTAATTGGTACACCATTGCTTATGCATAAAGGACATGTTGTACTGGTTTCACCGTCAGTGGCGGCTATAACGGCGACGACCTCAAAAGACAATTTACTACATTTGGCCGCGCTCCAGAACGACAGAGAAAGCCATGGCAGCAGCACAACAATAACCACATCAAAAGGACATAAATTCGAGAACGTACTGGGCACATACCCACAGCAGCAGCAGCAGCACAACCAAAACCACTACCAACAACAGCAACAAGGAGCAAATCAAAATGCCATCATTAAGGGTGCGAAGCAGAAGATGGCCAACGGTCCATTAGGTCAAGAGAATCATTATCAGGACATTCAACAAACTCAGCAACAACAGCAGCATAAAGTTCACCCTCTGCCGATGCCGAAAAGGATTGCCAAACAAAAGCAGCATCAGACCAGCCAAAACGGAGTTGCGACCGATAAGAAGGACAACGCCAGTCAGCAGAAATTCAAAGATACCACTCCCATGGCTGCCATCCGAAAGGATAGCAATCTGCCAAACAACAATAAGGATAAATTCGATGTCAATGAAGCAACCGAACAGGATAAACAATTTGCGAGTAATTTAGGAGCCACGCAACAGCATCATAGTTCACATAGTTTAAACACCCCATTAGATGGCAAGATACGCAGTCGGGACAAGGACGACATCTTTAGAGGCATTGAAGGGGTGGCTGCAACTGGAGCCACCACCACCACAACCACTACAACTCCGTCACATCACAGTCGAGTGAATACGCCTCTGCTGAGAAGTGAGAACGACTTGCAAAACAATTCCCAAGGACAAACGAGTACAAGCACGGCTCCATCGCCAATCAAGCCCGAAACCGGGCCAAAGACCGAGTCCCAACAAGCGCACACAGTCAAATCGGAGCGATGGCTCGATATCCGCAAAGCATCGCGACATCCCGGTCTGATGGTCGTGGTCGGAGTGACGCTCGCCTCTGTCTTCATTGTTGGCCTAGTGCAGGTCTATCGATGCCGCCAGAAGCCCTTAAATCTGATCGGCAATCGCCACTACGGCTACCAGCACGACCATCAGCAGCATCAGTACCAGGAACACGACTACCAACAGCACGACTATCACCACCACTACCACCATCATCAGCATCACCAACACCACCGACTTCATCATCCTGGCGCCGAACCCCAGCCGGACAATAACCACCCCGACGATGCAAATAATCATAATCAATGTTCAAAGTACGGTTGCAATGATGATCGAATGCAGTCGACCGTATCGGCCCACAACTCACCACATCATTTGCTGCGTATTCACGAGAAACCACCATCATCGACGGTACCACTACCGATGGCACCCACTTCCAACTATGAAGTACCGAGCGAGAACTGCTCGTCGGGATATGCCACCAACAGCGGCAGCACCACTTCCAATTATAGGCTCTTTCAGCTGAATGGCAGGCGAATCAAACACAACCATCATCCGTTGTCCTTGTCGTCACTGGCGTCGTCTCCTACACCGCCGCCTCCACCTAAGCCCAATAATGACGAAAATGATTTCTACACCGAGATGAACCATGGACCACAATCAGTGCTGGCAAGTGATTTCTTTCCAATGGAACTATTGAGTGCACCATCGAGGATACCGTCATCATCGATGGCAGTGCCATCAACGTCGACGACAACTTCCACCTCCACCACTCGTGCTCTATCCTTAGTGGGGGCTGACAATCAACCGAAGCAACAACAAGCGCACAGGATCGATCATGAATTCCAGGATACCACTGGCAGGCAGAGAAGTAAATTTGAAATTTGGTGACAAACGGTATTTGCAAAAAAATATATTCCCTTCAATTGAGGTGGACACACAAAGGATGTGGTAATTGGGTGCCAAATGGGATAGAATAAAAATACACACATACACACAGCCATACAGGACACACTGCCATATACCAACGGTTATAGTAAGCATTCTCTGTGTTTTAGTACTCTTTGTTCGCATTTTCTTTTGCAATGCATTTATGAAACCTCACACCTAGCTAAAATGGAAGAGCAAACAAGCAAAAAAAAAAAGAAGACCAACCCTCCTCAGATTGCATCTAATCAAAATGGGTTTAGCTCTGTTGGATGTCCTTAATCAGGAGAATAGTCCATATAAAAAGTGGTGATGGTAAACTTTGACCCAAACAGTGGTGGCACTAAATCACAGACGGGTGGACCCGATAAACGACAAATATATGTTCAGATTCAGATAAAAAAAAATCACACAACCAATCCAACGACGGCGCTTGGGAGAGGGAGAGACGATTCTGTGTATTTATGGGGGGAAACCTTTAAAGAGCGCGCTATCCGGATCTGACCAAATGTGACTTCTACTTAGACCATTTTACCAGCCCAAACTACATATTTTCGGCATTTTTAGGGTAGCTTTTCGTTACGGACCTTTAATCTTTTGGTCAGTTTTTGAGATAACTTCTATTGCCATTTAACAATCGAGTTTGTCATGATCTTTGGAATATTTTTGCCCAAAATAAATATGCTAGTGCTGTGACTTCTTGTGACCAATTCGAGTGACAACACGTCCTGAGTCGTAATTATTTCTAACCATTCCTAGTGATATTTCTTGTCAACTTTTGTGGCAATAATGTCAATCGGGGCTTCGCTTGTGACAATCAAAGCCGGCTTTCTGTCATTTAATTAGTGAGTTCACAACTTTCTTCTTTTTTTGGTGAACATTTTGACAGCTTGGCATGAAAAGTGATTTAGTTGACATGAAAAGTGATTTAGTTGACATTAAAAGTGTTTGATTGACAATTCCTTGTCACTGCACTCTTTCCAACGATTTTCAACGAAATATTGACATTTCTGTCACTCTTTGTGACTTGACATCAAAGCTTTGGCTGATGAAACGCTATTGGACGATTTCGAATCCAGTCTTCTACCTGTCAATTAGTGAATTTTAAACTTTCGTCACTTTTGGTGAAGATTTTGACACCCAGACATGAAAAGTGATTTAGTTGACATGAAAAGTGATTTAGTTGACATGAAAAGGGATTTAATAGACAATTCCTCGTCAGTGCACTCTTTCAAACGATTTGTAACTCACTATTGACATTTCTGTCACTTATTTTGACTTGTCATCGAAGCTTCGGCTGGTAAAGCTCTATTGGACGATTTCGAATCCCAGCCCGTCTTCTACCTGTCAATTAGTGAATTTACAACTTTCGTCGCTTTTGGTGAAAATTTTGACAGCTAGGCATAAAAAGTGATTTAGTTAACATGAAGTGATTTAGTTGACATGAAAAGTGATTTAGTTGACATGAAAAGGGATTCAATAGACAATTCCTAGTCAGTATACTCTTTCAAACAATTTGTAACGTAATTTTGACATTTCTGTCACTCTTTTTGACGTGGCATCAAAGCTTTGGCTGGTGAAGCTCTATTGGATGATTTCGAATCCCAGACCGTCTTCTACCTGTCAATTAATGACTTTACAAGTTTCGTCGCTTTTGGTGAAAATTTTGACAGCTAGGCATAAAAAGTGATTTAGTTAACATGAACAGTGATTTAGTTGAAATGAAAAGTGATTTAGTTGACATGAAAAGTGATTTAGTTGACATGAAAAGGGATTTAATAGACAATTCCTCGTCAGTGCACTCTTTCAAACGATTTGTAACTCACTATTGACATTTCTGTCACTTATTTTGACTTGTCATCGAAGCTTCGGCTGGTAAAGCTCTATTGGACGATTTCGAATCCCAGCCAGTCTTCTACCGAATGCCGTTCCATAGACACTAAAATAATAATAAAAGGTTTTAGTGCGACTTTACGATCCATCCTTTACCCGGCTTATACCTTTTAGTCGGTTATAACCTCAAGCAGAGTCTCTTCGCATTATGATACTTATATAAGAGTTGTACTTGAAGGTATTTGCCCTGTCCAGGACTTAGCAAGAATATCTACCTTAGACCACTTCAAGCAGTCCACTTTCATTCAGGAAACACACGATGAGTTGTGAGTCCTTATCTAGTAGTTACTTGGCCCAGATATTTCTCCCACAAGATTCCAGTGTGTAACTTGGAGTTTCGTCCGATATACGTATTTTACTCGGACGTTGCCCGAGTCCACAGTGTCGCGTTAGGAAGGCTCTGAAGCTTCGTTTGCTGGTTTCACCTGGAGTGATACAAGCCCTAAAAATACGGCTGACAGTTTATGATCAAGTTGGTTAAGGGTGATAGGTCCCCTCCTTTCCGACTACCTGTCTTTATTTTGATGGTCCCGATCGGTGCGGTGTTTGTGTCTCAATATCAAAAAGCATTGTGACTTTATATCTCACGAACGGTCAAACCGAATTCGATAAAATTTTTAGGCTTTGTTTGCATGCTCGTGTAGTTGGTTTATCTAAAGTTTGAAATTGGTCAACCAACGCGTTCGTGAGTTATGTCAACATCTGATTTTGTCCATATAAAAAAAAAAACGTAGGCGCCTATGTGTGTGTACTATATATTTACTGTGTGATGATGGCATACACACGGCAAATACACGTTTCAGCGCATACATGCATACAGCTGTCAGTGAGTTATTATGTTACGGTTTTTTTTTTTTTTTTTTTCATCGAACTCGTGAAGATATAATTCAAGTCTTTCGTGCTTCGTCATTCAATGCTGAATTGTTATTATTATTTTTAGTCGTCAGTATAGTTTCAGTGATTCCGGTGAGATTATCGAAAACAACTTCGAGCACCTGCGTCGCGAATTCGTGCAGAGCGAACTATATGAGACCCATAGCTCATAGGACGCATTGCAATCCACTCATGTTCTATAATGAAGAGGATGGATATCACTTTAAAATAAGTATGATCAAACCTAACATCGATAGGTTAGTAACCGTGTAGTTTAAATAAAGTTTCTGTATTGTGTGTTATCAATCAATCATCAATTAAAATGCAACTGTAATCGATGGCAAAGTTTAGATGTTCGAAACTATTCAAATCAAAAATCTATTTTGGGCGGGACGAAGTTTGCCAGGTCCGATAGTTCTTCATAAAAAGGAGCCACGATTTACCTTATGGTCATGAAAATCTTTCAACTTGGCGAGGCATACACTTCAAATAAGTTGCTGATGAACTTGTTCTCACAATTTAGAAAAGCACAAGAGTAGTTCCGCTTTGACCGTGTTCAACAGAACATTTGACTTGTTTCTTATAAGGTTGAAAACGAAAGCTTTTGTTATACCTAGTAACTTTGATGTCTCCTTTGAGACCCATAATTTTGACATATGACCGTAATAGCGTTCAAACAATGACTCTTCTGACTTTAAAACACAAAACAAGCCAAAAACTATCTATGCAAGAAACCAGAGAAAATAAATTCAAGGGCTTCTACAATCTTTTCCCGCACTGAGAGAAATAATAGCTAAAATTTTCTCAGAAACTATCAACTGGAAAATTAGTCTCGAAATCTATAGAATTATTTATTGTTGAGGAGCGTTCAAAAAAAAATTCCAAGCAAACATTTTACTTGGAATCATAGCCAATCTCAAGTTAACCACTATTTTAAATCCAGTGTTGAGAAAATGTCAGAATACTTGTCTTTCTTGGAATTTCAAAATTCGAATTCGAGTTTTTAAAGCCCACTTGACATTCCCTTACCCAATTTAAAAATTCCTGAGCAACCTTCTTAGATATTTCTGAATATTTCAGCAGAGAATGCATTTTGTTTTATGTATATTTTTGAATGTGATAAAATAATATTCTTTTCGAAAAGTACACCCAAAAAAAAAACACACAAACACCAAGCAATTATTCCCCAAATAAAGCCACAGAGAAATTAATTTAAGAAAAAAACTAAATAAAATCTGCAAATTTGTTCATTAATAAAATATTTCATTGTAAATAGACTTTGGTAGAAAAAAGAAAAAAATGAAGACATTAACATTAAACTAATAATTAAATATAAAATATAACATTATCTTTACCAATGTATAACCAGAAATATTTTTTCAGTGAAACAAAAATTAAAGACAACCAGAAACAATCCCAAAAATTGCCAAAACAATTTATATAAATAATTAAAACCCCAAACTGTAGCGATTACAATTGTAGAGATATAGGATTTTAATTATAAATGGAAATATTTTCAACTTTTTAGAATACATTTAAAAAATATATATTAAAAATATTTATAAGAGAAAAGTTCTTTTATTATTTTTTGCTTTTATTGTAAATACTTAGGGAGTAAAGGAAACAATGATAATATGATGAGTGACAATTGAATTTTGTTCACACACAAACTGAAGATGAGAAAATACTTTTTGTCAAATAGATTGTAGAAAGAGAAACCGAATACAAAATAATTTAAACAATAATTAAATAAAGACTACAAATTAAGGAAAATGCGATGTTTATTTTATTTTTGAAGTTTTTGCATCTGGGCTCCGAGACCATGCAACAAATTGAGATAAAATTTGTATGCATTCTTTGGTGGTGGTTGATGCTGAAAAAAAAATAAAGTGCACGACTGGGTCGAACAAAACTTTCTCGTTCGTCAAAAGTTTTGTTGGTTGTTTTCTTATTTTACTAGATTGGTACGCAAAGATCTGAGAAGCAATGGTAGGTTATAAAAAGGGTTCATGAAATATAGAAAAAGGAATACATAGTGTTAAATAAAATTCACTTTTAGTTTTTAAAAGTTGAAGCTCTAGAAACAGACACTTGTCGCAAGTTCTTGTTAGAGGGTTGTAAGCGCCTACTGAGCTATTTTATAGCTTTTACACTTTACAAGTTTTTGATTACAAGAACAAGTTTTGTAGGAATTTTTGATTTTTTATCTTCCTGGGAATGATTTTATTTTTGACAGGAATAGATTAATGACGCTGGGTTAAGTTGTCAATGATTGGAAGTATTGTTCGTGATGGATCGATACCTTTCCATATCTAATATATAAAATTATCGTGTCACGGGGTGCGTAATTGAACTCCTCCGAAACGGCTCCACCGATTTTCGTGAAACTTAGTGTGCATATGGGCTAGGGTTGAGAATCGGACAACATCTATTTTTCATATCCCTAAATGTTAAGGGTGGTCCACCACTAAATTTTTTATTTTTTTCATGGGGAAATACACTTTGAAAAAAAAAAAAAAAAAGAAACTGGATAACATAAAGTAGTGACACTTCAAATACAAAAAAAAAAAATATTTTGAATTTTAAAAGCAATTGTTGTTGTCAACAATTTTGATTTTTTTTTTTTTTTTTTAAATTTATATGTACCTAAAAAGTTTGTTCTAATAAATTATGTTTACTACGTTACATTAAGTAACTTTTTGAAATGAAGTAGATACTTTGATTATATAAAGATGATATTATGGCCAACGATATTTTGCATCGAATTCGCACTGTGACATCGGATAATGAACTGGAGATGTCAGATGGAAAGCGCAACAAAGTGGCAATTTGTTGTGCAAATTGGGGATGCCACAGCTGGAACTGGAGCGAGAAATCGACTTCGACCGAATCGCATTGAGTCAAGCTGTTGTTGCGTTCAGGTAACGCACAAAAAGAAAAGGAAGTGTTTGTCTCCCACCTTTCCACCTTCCTACCTATTCCCGATTTTTCGCCCTCAATTCCTTTCGCTATCATCTTGAGGAAGTGGCCTGAAAACGAATCCATATTTCCCTTGGTCACGGCATCACGCGTGAACGGCTGGACCGATTTCACTAATTATTTTTTTGTTGTGTTTGTTATTTACTTTACTTTACTTTAGGTGGCGCTACAGTCCGGGGTGGACCTGGGCCTCAACCAATACGCCTCTCCAGTTAGCGCGATCTTTGGCTAACTGCCTCCAGTTGCGCACTCCAAGTTGGTTGAGGTCCCCTTCCACTTGCGCGCGCCACCTAAGGCAAGGTCTTCCTCTACTGCGTTGTCCCTCCGGGTTAGAATCGAAGACTCTTCGGGCCGGAGCGTTGGTGTCCATTCGCTCTACATGTCACAGCCATCTTAGACGACTGATGCGTACTTTTCTGACTAGGTCGTGTTTGTTATTGCCAGGAGAAAAATCTTATGAAAGAAAAAATTAAGAAAATTGCGCGGAAAATTAGAAAATTTAAGAATACTTAACCACCAAATTATATCTAATGTAACCATAGCGCTTTTACAATTCAAACTTTTTTGATGTAACCTTATGGCGCTTGGCATAATGCGTGCTGCAAATATCGTCAAGGAGGATGTAAAAAAATGAATATCGTTTAAAACAGATGCTTCGATCGGAGTTATTATATTGATAAAATACATATAAAATAATTAATTTATTATTTCTAACAAAAACTGAAACATGTGGCGTTGTAGGCGTATATGTCGTTTTTCAGTTTAGTTAAATTTTCTTTAATATAATAATCATCTTAATTTATACATATAATTCTTTCGGGACGAGACTCGATGATGATGATATAACTCGATAGCCACTGGGTCAATTTTTATTTTTTTTTTTTTTTTTTTTTTTTTTTTTTTGTTACTGAAGGTGAAAATCTCGAAAGGCACAGTGGGGTTAGAAACCCAGAGTAGTGTGGGACTCTAACCGCACTAAAAACACCTCCTTAATCATGACCAATCAAAGAAAGATCGACAAATGATTTTAGTTTCAACGTTCAGTTGCGTTTGAGAAAGTATTACAATTTGAATACGGGTTCTCATTATTTAGATTATAAGGTCGTGAGGTTTAATTCTTCTCAATCTACGAATATTGTATCGTACATTTAAGACGTCTTCCATTTCAGGATTAATATGCATCTGCAGACGCTCATTGTGACGAATTGCGTACTTTTTAATTACCTCCGTTACAAGATCAGTCTGCAAATCACGATGCAAGTCATTATTTCTAATATACCATGGGGCATTTACTATTCCCCGAAGGACTTTGTTTTGGAATGTCTGTATTATTTTTACATTTGCCTTCCTTGTACAACCCCATAATTGGACACCATATGTCCAAACAGGCTTCAATATCTGGTTATATAATAAAATTTTATTCTCAATGGACATTTCCGAGTTATGTCCTAGCAACCAATAAAGTTTTCTATATCTAATATTTAACTCTTCTACTTTCTTCTTCACATGTTCCTTCCATTTCAGCTTAGCATCCAGATTCATACCCAGATACTTAGCTGTGTTAGAATAAGGAACTACTTGGTTATTAATAACCACCGGAACATTTATAATTTTTTTATTTGTAAAATTGATATGAGTGGACTTTGACTCATTGAGTCTAATTCGCCATCGTTGTGCCCAATCACATATTTCGTTAACTGAATTTTGCAGCTTTTCTGTTGATTTAGTCACGCATCTATCAGTTGATAGAAGAGCAGTGTCGTCTGCGAATGTGGCTATCATCGTGGCGTTTGTATGTGGTATATCACTAGTATACAATAAGTAAAGGGTTGGTCCCAGAACACTTCCCTGTGGAACTCCTGCTTGTATTTCCTTAAGTTCAGAATACGCTGAACCATAACGAACTCTAAAGAATCTATTTGAAATATAAGATTTAAGTATTTCATAGTATTGTCTAGGTAGGTCCCTATGAAGTTTATACTCTAAGCCCTTATGCCAGACCTTATCAAAAGCCTGAGCAACGTCTAAGAACAATGCTGAGCAAACTTGTTTTTCTTCTAATGATTTTTCTATAATATTTGTTATACGATGTACCTGGTCTATTGTCGAGTGCTTATTTCTAAACCCGAACTGATGGGTGGGAATAAGCCTTCTCTGCTCTATGATTTTATCTAGTCTTTTAAGAAGCAGTTTCTCAAAAATTTTGGATAGTACAGGTAAAAGTGAAATTGGCCTGTAAGAGGTGACTTCTGATGGAGGTTTACCTTGTTTAGGTATGACTATAATTTCTGCTATCTTCCAGTGATGTGGAACATATCTTAGCTTAAAACAAGCATTAATTAAAAGCTTAAGTTTAACCAATGCTATGAAGGGTAGCTCCTTCAGGATTTGGGCAGTTATTAGATCATAACCTGGTGATTTTCTATTAGAGAGCTCATGAATACATGTGCTGATCTCTTTTAGCGAAACGTAAGTGATTACGTCCTCATCAATTCTATCAGAGAATTCAAGACATTCGCCTGCCACGCTAGGTGGATAAGGTTTAAAAACATTTGTCAAATGTTCTGAAAAAAGTTTGACCTTTTGTTTTGGGTCGCCGATCCATTTCCCATCAGATGTTCGTAACGGGGGATCTTGCGTTTGAGGTCTTTTTAAATATTTGGCAGCCTTCCAAAGGGAGTAGTCTGTGACTTTGTCAGCAGTTAGGTTGGAAAGGTATTTAGTTAGAGATCTATTTTTAAATTCACTAATACTCTTTTTAAGTTTATTATTAAGTCTATTGAATATAGTTTTATCGCCGGGATATCTTGTCATTTGCCATTTTCTCCGGGCTCTTCTCTTTTCTAATATTAGTTCCCTAATTTCTATGGGATATTTTACCGATGCTTGTTTACGTTGCTGACCAGTTGGTGTACTATCTTCTGCTGCCTGTTGTATATCGGCAATGAATTGTTCCACTTCAATGTCAATATGCCTTGTTGTGACCAGTGGAGATCTAAGGTTTATAAAACCTTCGAGTATTTTTTTAAAATTACACCAGTTTGTTCTTTTGTTGGTAAGTCTTTCATTGCTTATCTGCTCTACTAACATGCCGTTGACCGTTAAGATTACGGGTGTATGATCCGACGACAAATCATCACTACTTTCAACTTTAAGTTCTTTTCTATTGATTCCTTTCGTTATGAAGAAGTCAATAAGGTCTGGTATTTTTGATGGGTCGGATGGCCAATAAGTAGGCGATCCAGTCGAAATAAAATTACAATTAAAATTTCGCCCTGTTTTGTAAAGCTTCCTGCCTTTTGTCGTTACTAATCTAGACCCCCAGTAGGTGTGTTCAATTTTTATGATTCTTCTTTTGTTATGTTCGTATTGTTGTATTTTAGGTTAACGCAAACTTAAAAGATAGGATTTTTGACCCACTATATGGCGTTGTTTCACGATCTCCAAAATCACTCACCCGAGTTCAAAGAAATTTAGTAGATTTATATTCTTCGTTTCCGCTTGAAGGATAGGATACTTTTGGACCTGATAGGTGGCGCTGCTGCCGATCTCCGAAACAGCTCTACCAAGTTGACTGAAATTTTGTAGATGGATATGGTTGCTTCCAGTTTTAAATTTCGGATAGTTTTTGACCCTATAGGTGGTACTTTGAAAAACACAAGCGGGATAAGAAAACGGATTTTCGCACGTCCCATTCAAAAATAAAATCAAACTCTATTTCTAAAGTTGTATAATTAAAATTATTAATGGACATTGTTCAAATAAAGTAATTTGCGAAATGTGAGCAAGACTTAATACGAAAGGTATGGGCAAAGCCGGGTGGATACAGTTACATATAAAAGAGACTGACGTCCGAATATGCACTCATAACTCGGGGACGGATCGTTCGATTTTTATGATTTTTGGTTGGAAGGAAGGGCATAATGCTACCTTTTGATGTGAAAAAAACTTTATGGGGATTAGTTGATTTTTTTAATTCTTTGGATGTTCCGGGCTTACCTCTTCATAATTTGGACTGAAAGTCAGCTCAGTTAAAATGCTGTTGCGCAACATCAATGTATCGAAACTTTAAAGGATCGCATTTGATTTATGGTTAAGGATCTTACATCAAATATCATGCAAGTGATAATTTTGAGGGGAAATTTCAAAGACAAACACTCTTATTCCGCAGATTTCGCTTATTTAGAACGATTTACCATTCGTGCGACTTCAATTTCCCGTGCGTCTCGCTTTCACTATGTCTAATAATTTATTGCAAGGATAATCGATGGATGTTTGTGCATTTGTGGCATCAATCTTGATTTCCCATGTTTCTCACATTGTCAATTTAGTGAAAAAGCGGAAGGTTGGCCGAAACGTCAAAATCATTGCGGTTTGATTGAAACAAATCAACACTGCTATTCATAATTTATTTATATTGCATTTAATATAACTTTTGAATAAAGAATTTTAATTGGCCGAATTACATAAATAAGGAAGTGCATTGCGCATGATCGGAATTATTATTTTCTTTACATTAACAAATTTGGGCGGAACGAAGTTTGCCGGGTCAGCTAGTAAATATATATATGTATATGCAAGAATTCAGAGATTTGTTTTTGAATTTGAATAAGCAGTTATTAACTGAATATCACAATGAACGTGTGTGGGGTGCAAATGAAGTGGTATATTCTGATTGATAAAACTCCAAGTGGGTGGAATTTATTTAAGGTGCATTTTACAAATGGTTGAAAAAAAGTAAAAGTAGGTAATATTTGCTGAAAATAAATTTTGCGTTGCGGTTATTGCATTTCTAATAGCTTTTGCAACTTTGAATTTTAAAGTGCGGTATTGAGTTTTAAAAATATATATGAACAGAGATCGGCTTTTGGGTAGCCATTTTTGAGAAATAATTAAAAAACGGATTTATTCGAATTTTTTGAGAAAAACTAAGTACGGCAGCTTATTAAGAATACTGATATTACCGTTAATATGTATTTTGATCAAAATCGTTAGAGCGGTTTTTGTAAAATTTGGCAGACAAAACAGTACCAAAAATTGCAATGTTTAGTTTGAAAAATACTTTTTGTTAACTATATAGCTAAAAACCGATTATAGGTTACTATTCGCGATATAAGAATTACTTGGTTTTTAAAGTTTTATTGAAGTAAAAAATGGGGTTTTCGAGATATGAGCAGTTTTTAAAATCAGCAGTTTCGGTGATTTGAATTGAAAATTAAGGACGCAGCAATTTTAAGAACATCAGTATTACTCTATTAGGTGGTTGGGTGCTGTATGAATAGGGTAGGCACTGATTGGCGTCAACTTGGCGATGCCCAGTCGTTGTAACTGTTCATACACATCAATTGTGCTTATTTTACCTCCGCGTGGTAGCCACCGGGTACTGGTCTTGTCCTTCCGGGCATGACTTGCTAAACTTATAAGCGCGAGTGTTGAACACGAAGAAAATAGCAACACTATAATGCTCTGTCGGAATGACTGCCTGATCGAGTCTCAGAGGTCTTACATGAGCCCCTCAGAAAGAGGACGTACGGCGGATGAATTCACATGGTTGAATCAACGGTGGCGTCAACAGTCAACATGGCAGATACCTCAATGAGCTACTTTGACGTATTTGGAGCTGAGGTCATTGAGGATTTTTCAGCACTAGTCAGGGTGTTGAAATAGAGATGGTGGCGGAAGAGCCCTTAATGGGTCAACGGCAGCTCTCACATCCCCGCAGCGGGTTACTGACTCCGGAATATTCCGGCTCCTTTTGCCCAAGGGGTTACAGAAAGGGCCTGGTCCCCCAGGTTGGGGGTTGTGCGTGGGGTTAACGACCCTACCACGGAAAAAAAAAGAATTGTTGCGAAGCAACCAAAAGCCTCGGATAAGGACGGATTCACTGTTGACGACCCTGCAAAACGAAAAAAGGACAATGACGTTCGGATCTGCACGTGGAATGTTCGAACTCTGAACAGACCGCGTGCAGCCGAACAACTAGCGGAGGCCCTAGACTGCTACAAAGCAGGTATCACCGCCATCCAGGAAGTGCGGTGGGATGGGCCGGGCAAAAGGAGGATGAAAAACTGTGACATTTACTACGGTGACTGCTACAGAGAACAAAAGCAGCGTCTATTTGGATGCGGATTTGTTGTAAGCGGCAGACTTAGGCAAGAAGTCTTGAGCTTTCGACACGTTAGTGAACGCCTTACAACTATCCGCATCAAGGCTAAATTCGCCAACATCAGCCTGATATGCGCTCACGCCCCCACAGAAGATAAAGACGATGCTACCAAAGAGTGTTTCTACGAGCTCCTCGACAAAACATATGAGCAATGTCCTAAGCATGACGTTAAAATCGTCTTGGGTGATTTTAACGCCAAAATAGGAAAGGAGGACATCTTTGGTAGCACAATCGGAAAACACAGCCTACACGACACCACGTCTGGAAACGGACTTAGGCTGATTGATTTTGCTGCGGGACGTAATGTTACCATAGCTAGCTCACGGTTTCCTCACCTCAATATACACAAAGGAACATGGCGGTCACCTGATCATCAAACCGTCAACCAAATTGATCACGTTGCGATCGACGCAAGGCACTCCTCCAGTATTCTAGATGTCCGAACTTTCCGAGCGGCCAACATAGACTCGGACCACTACCTTGTTGTAGCCAAGGTACGGATGCGGATATCCAAGACGCCACAACAACGAGAAAATACTGTGAGGAGATTTAACGTTGGACGACTACAAACGCAACAAACCGCCAGAACCTTTGCCGATCGCGTATCCCTCAACCTCTCGAGAAGTCCTATGCTGCCAGCATCAAGTGCCGAAGACCAGTGGCGCCGATGCCAAGAAGCCATCAAAAACGCCGCAACTGATGTGCTCGGTTTCACCAGTCCACCCCCCCGAAACCCCTGGTTTGACGAAGAGTGCCGGCAAGCACATGCAGCAAAACAAAGTGCCTACGAAGCGTCGCTGCATAGAAGGACGAGAGCAGCTCGTCAGCTCTACGAGCAAAAAAGGAGGGAAGAACATCGGCTTCTCCGGAGAAAAAAGAGAGAGCATGAGAAGCGCGCGATCGAGGATATAGAGAGGTGTTACTCCAGGAACAATGTTCGGAAGTTTTACCAAAAGGTAAAAAGAACGTGTCATGGCAACAAGACCCGAACGGAGACCTGTAGAGACGAGCAAGGAAACCTTGTAGTAGAGTCACAGTCGGTGCTGAGGACATGGAAAAACCATTTCTGCAGACTGCTAAACGGCGAAGACGACACAAATTCCGCTGTTAGGCAGAACGATCCATTCAACCTGGACGATGACAGCCAAGATTTCCGTCCACCTGACCAAAATGAAGTGAGGATAGCAATATCTAAGCTTAAATCCAACAAGGCTGCTGGTCCAGACGGCTTACCTGCCGAGCTCTTCAAGGCAGCCGGAGATGACTTGGTAGAGTGCATACACCAACTCATCTCCAAGATTTGGTTAGAGGAAAGTATGCCTGATGAATGGAACCTCAGCATTGTTTGCCCGATCCACAAGAAAGGAGACCCTCTAAACTGCGCCAACTATAGAGGCATCAGTCTCCTGAACACTGCGTATAAGATCATGTCTGCTGTATTGTGTGAACGCCTGAAACCATTCGTCAACGATCTGATAGGTCCCTATCAGTGCGGTTTTAGGCCCGGTAAGTCCACGACCGATCAAATATTCACACTACGGCAGATCCTGGAAAAAACCCAAGAATACCAGATCGATACTCACCATCTTTTTGTCGATTTTAAGGCCGCATATGACAGCGTTTATAGAGACGAGCTATACAGAGCCATGTCTAGTTTTGGCATCCCTGCCAAACTTGTCAGATTGTGCAGAATGACGATGGAGAACACTCGCTGCTCCGTAAAGGTCGGAAACAATCTCACCGAGACCTTTGATGTCAAAAAGGATTTAGACAAGGTGATGCGCTGTCATGTGACTTCTTCAACATCATTCTTGAGAAGATTGTGCGAAACTCACAAGCCAACACCAGAGGCACAATTTTCTATAAGTCTGTGCAACTGCTTGCATACGCTGACGACATTGACATTGTTGGTACAACACAGCGAGCTGTCACTGGTGCGTTTGCAAGTATTAGTACAGAAGCGGCAAAAATGGGTTTAGTGGTGAATGAGGGTAAAACAAAATATATGCTGTCAACAAGAAGGGACACACAACATCGACGAATCGGGCAGAACGTCACGATAGACAGCTATAACTTTGAGGTAGTTAGGGGCTTTGTCTACCTCGGCTCCGCTATAAACTCTGATAACGACATCACATCAGAAATCAAACGAAGAATCACACTTGCCAACCGCTGTTTCTTTGGCCTAAGACGGCAACTGATAAGTAAGGCCTTGTCGAGAAATACTAAGGAAACTCTGTATAAGACCCTCATCATCCCCGTCCTGCTTTATGGTGCAGAAGCATGGGCGCTATCAAAGGCGGATGAAGATCTCCTTGGTCGTTTCGAACGCAAAATTCTTCGAGTGATTTTTGGTCCCGTTTGCGTTGACGGGTTTTGGAGGAGAAGATTTAACAGCGAACTCTACGAGCTGTACAGCGACATCGACCTAGTCAGAAAAGTACGCATCAGTCGTCTAAGATGGCTGGGACATGTAGAGCGAATGGACACCAACGCTCCGGCCCGAAGAGTCTTCGATTCTAACCCGGAGGGAAAACGCAGTAGAGGAAGACCTCGCCTTAGGTGGCGCGCGCAAGTGGAAGGGGACCTCAACCAACTTGGAGTGCGCAACTGGAGGCAGTTAGCCAAAGATCGCGCTAACTGGAGAGGCGTATTGGTTGAGGCCCAGGTCCACCCCGGACTGTAGCGCCACCTAAGTAAGTAAGTAAGTATTACTCTAAGTTTGCATTTTGGTCAAAATCGTTATTGCCGTTTTCTGGTAAGCTAAGAAAAACTAAATTAAAAAAAAATATATTTTTTTCAAAAATCGATTTTACGATAATACAGAGAAAAACTGAGTTTGGCATTAGGTTGGAAATGACCATATTACCTTAGAAATTAATTTTTGTAACAATCGTATAGACCGTTTTCAAGATATGTCCAAATTTCAAAAACACCGTTGCTCGAATTTTTAGCCAAAAACTGGGTATGTAGTCATGGTAACCTCACCCACTTAAGCTTAAATATCAATTTTTGTTGAAATCGTTAGAGCCACTTTTTTGAGTTCGTCTATCATCTTAATGTCAGAATTGATTAACATCGCGAGTTCGAAATTTTGTACGAAAACAATATCTTTCTCTAACTACGTAATGGAGAAAGTTAAAAAAATGTAAAAGCTGCGGTTTTTATTTCAGACGTTGGCATCAATTGCGCTTGCTAAACCTTCCAATGGGCACTGGATTCTGATCAACCCGACTCGGCTTGCTAAGCTCGCAATCGCAGAGCAAACAGCAATGACAACTTAGTCTCGGAAGCACGGTTGCCAGATTGGGCACTTTGTCGTATTTTGGGCTATCTTTTTACATAAAAAACGATAGAAACTTCTTCCATGAGCGCCCAACACAATTTAGGGCTACATACCGTTTTAAAAATTGTGTGTTAATTTTGTTTGTTTTATTCTTTCACAAAACTTAAAAAAGAAATATTTTCGAACAAACCCGCACTTTTAAAAATTGGCAGCACTCTTGCAGTGAAGTAACATCGAACAGTCGTTCAAGTTGCACGCGCACCAATTCATTTTGCAGGCCTTTTGGTTTGACACAAGCCACAAAAGCCAATAGCAGCAAAAAAAGTCAAATAAAATCCAAGACGTAGAAGTCAAAAAAAAAAAAAAAAACCGCGGTGAGAATAAGTCTTAAAAATACCAAAATTTTCAACGATTTTTTGGCTTCTGAGCAACGATATTGGGCTACATTTTTTTAAGGTTTGGGCGTTTAAAGCGAACTAAATTCTGGCAACCCAGCTCGGAAGTCATGATCATCAAAAAGTCAATACTGCTGCGAACGACGTTATATGCATTAAGCACTTTTGATGTTCGGGTGTTCCGATACATACCCAGATTTTTGACATCTTGTTGCTCGTCGGGCTGTTCAGAAGCACAATAGAGAGCACTCGCTGCTCCATTGAAGTCGGAATTCGTAAACAATCTCCCCAAAACTTTAGATGTTAAAAACAGATCTAGATCTAGGTTGTTTATGTATCTGGCTGACATCAAGTGTCAAGCGAAAAATTACGCTCGCCAGCAGCTGTTTGCTTAAACTAAAAAGGCAAATGAGAACTAAGGCCTTGTCAAATAACACTAATGAGGCTCTTCCCAAGAGCCTCATCATTCTCTGTGGCATAAGAGCATATAGAAGAATAACGAATTAAAAACGACGAGGATATCTTAATTAAAATAACCCGACTATCCTTGTTCATCAAATTTTTCTAGTGAAGGTTGTTTGAGTTGGCGGGATTTGGATAAGGATATTCAACAGCGCACTCTGCGCAAGCAACATTCATCTAATAAACCTTCTGTAGAAATTTGTGTAAGCGAGATTAATTTTAGCGCGTTCAGGATACTAAGCTTCGAGAAAAACCTGCAAGTTGCCTCCAAGTCGTGCAAAAGCAAAATACTCATGCGAACGTTTATGTCCTAGCATCCTACATTAACCTGTTGCGCTAAAATTGTTAAAAGTTTATTTTAAAATACAATTTCCAATGCAACACAATCACCAAAGTATAGCACTCCAACCGTGCGCCATTAAAATACACACACAAGTGCATTCTCAAGGGCCAATCCTGTTTATGCATAAATATCCATAAAGTTAATGGGAGGCGGTCATCAAGTGCGGAGTGCATTGCATTTCAAAACAGAAACCAACTTCACCCTCGCGTAATATTTTTATTTCTCCAGAATCCTTTCGAACGGGAAAAAAAGGACACACAACAATAAAACAAATAAAAAAACATAAACGAAACGACAAAAAGTTACAACAAAAACATATCCCAAATGGGAGCTTTCGCCGTAATAACTACCGGAATATGTAATGAGGTTGAAATGAATATGTCTTTGACATTTCACCTTTTCCTCTTACCCCGTCGATAGGGATGTTTGTGGGGAGTGCGGCAGGCGGAAGCACATCCGGCTTCGTGCAGGAAAAAAAGAAAAAGAAAAGAAAAATAACAACAATCAGCGCCACAAAACTAGAGCTGATCTCCATTTCAACTTGTTTTTCATTTCTTTTGTAATATCCTTGCGTCCTTGTTGTTTTTTTTTTTTTCGTTCTGTTATTTTATTAAATTTTTCTTATCCACCACTGTGGGACTATTTCTTTGGATGGCAGGAGTTCCCTTCGAGAAGAGAGCGCTATTTTTACATTCCAAGGAGTCCACATTTCAGATGGCACAACGCACAATGCACTCGAAAACTACGAGGAAGGGGCGAACATTTCCACAAACTGAGCGAAAATGTGGAAAATTTTCAAAATACGAAACTTTTATCAAACATAGGGATAGTACCTACCTTCTACCTACATCCAAATATACATACATATCGTGTGCATGACAACTTAGGGGATAAGAACTATTGTATGTGGAAATGTTTCCGAGGTGTAACATAAGTGACATCGTTGGGGGTGGTTGATCCGTGTTTTATATCTTCTCTGTTGCTCCAGCGGTGTTGTGCTTTTTTCTAGTTTCATTTTTGTTCATTTTCCATTCCATTGCTGGCTGTGAAAAGGGGGAGAGTTGTTTGAATTTCGATGGAGAATAAGTACGCTGAGGGCTGAGGCACTAGATGGCTAGATGGAATGGAATGGGGTTGTAAGTGGGGCTGTGACTGGGGATGGGAACGTACTCTGTTTGTGTTTGGCTGTGATTGTTTCATATGAGTTGAAGGATTCTGTTTCTGAGGTGCACTAGAGCAAGTGTAGGGTAGTTTTTGACGACGGGAGATTTGTGCTGTTAACCGCGTTCGCAGTCAGGGCAACGCAAATGAGCTCGTCATTTAATAAAATGCCGTGGATTTTTCGGTTTGGTCTTAGAATCGCCTGTGATAGAAGGGAAAGCATTTGAGGGAGAGGGAAGAGAGTTATTAAATAACTTTTAACTTCTGTCAAGTGAAATTAACAGTTTCCTTAGTATTCGGGCTGTTTAAAAGATTGAATTGTCATTTAAGGAAGTAGTTGGAATGCCGATTTTTTAACTTGTAGAACAAAGCGGTCTTCGAAGGTTTTTTGACAAGTTTTTTGGGTTTTTGACGCGGCCCATTCTTGGGATGATTTTTGAAGCCAGTTTTTGACAAGTTTGAAGTGTTTTTTGACACATTTCTCAATGCTTTTCAAAGGCTTTTTGGATTTTTTTTTTAACTTTTTTTCGGAAAGTCTTGGCTACTTTTTGAAGCGTTTTTAGACCTTTTAAGTTTTTTTTCGACACATTTCTCAATGCTTTTCAAAGACTTTTTTGAGTTTTTGTTTTTACGCATTTTTGGGCTATTTTTTTTTTTTTTTTTTTTTTGCGACAAGTCTTTGGCGACTTTTTGAAGCGTTTTTAGGTATCATTTTTGACCGCTTTTTGAGCGCGTATTTTAGTGCTTTTTGACACATATTTTCAATATTTTTCAATATTTTTCTTTTGGCGTTTATTTTTTAAATAGTTTTTTAAGCGCGTTTTCAAAGTTTCTTGACATATTTTTCAATTCTTTTGAAAATATTTCCTTTTAGATTTTTTTGTAAACATTTTTTGGCTAGTTTTTTGAACTTTTATCGACAAGTTTCTGAAGCATTTTTAGGCCTATTTGTTTTCTTGATTTTTGAACTATTTTTGAGCGCGGTTTAAGTTGTTTTTGACACACTTTCAGATTAGCGTGCTTTTCGAAACATTTTTCGACGCATTTTTTACCTGTTTCTTAACGTCTTTATCTCTTTATATCATTTTTGGTTTTTTTTTTCCTGTATTTTTTAACGCACTTTTGTTAGGTTTCTCGAAGCATTTCTTAGCCCTTGACTCGTTTTTGGAGCGTTTTTGAGCACGTTTTTAAATGTTTTTTTTTTTCACATCCTTTTCAGTTCACTTCTGAACGATTTTCGCGTTTTGAAACATTTTTTGACCCGATATTTCGTCGGTTGTTTTCATTTGTTTTCAGCGCGTTTTGTCGTTTTTTATACATTTTCGGGGTAGTTTTTTTTTTAAGTTTGTTCGATAAGTTGTTAGTTGTTGCTAGTTTTTGAAGCGTTTCTATCCCAATTTCTTGGGATGGTTTTTCAAGTTATTTTTGAGCATTTGTTAGATACATATTTTTGAGTGCTTATTTAAGTGTTTTTGACACATTTTTCAATACTTTTAAATTTCTTATTTTTTTGCGTATTTTTAAACGCATTTTTGGTAGGTTTTCGGACACATTTCTTGGCACGATTTTCGACCCGTTCTTTTAACACTTTTCAGGTCACTTCTGGACGATCTTCACGTTTTTTCAAAACATTTTTTTAACGCGTTTTTGGCGATTTTTTATGTATTTTTGGGCTAGTTTTTTTGCGACTTTTTCGACAAGTTTTCGGCGAATTTTAAAATCATTTTTAGACCCATTTGTTAGCATGATTTTCGACACATTTATTGATTCGTTTTTGGGTGCGTTTTTAACGGTTTTTTTTTTTCAGGTTTTCGAGTATTTTTTTTTTGTTTTGCGTTCTTTGACTCGTTTTTTGTGGATTTTTCGGTCCTTTTTGGCACGTTTTGAGAGCCGTTTTCGTCGCTCTTTTACCCGGTGGTTAGTTTTATTAAAATCTAGAACCATGACAAAATTCGTAACTTATAGAATTTCTAGCACCCACTCAGGCTTTGACGACCGATTGCATAATATAGGTCAATGCCAACCAAGACAGCCATCAATTTCACAATCAACAATAAAACCCTGCAAGCATGTTGAATATTCAATACCAGCGCATCATAAAATATTAAACTAGCTTTAAGGACCACCCACAGTGACCAACCAACCGGTTCGTTAAATAAAAGTGCTGTCCTCCGTTTTCGCTGTTTTCTAAATCGTTCAAGTCATTCCCCATCCCCATCCCCATCCATTGTTCCGAATTGAATGCTTAAATTACCCATGTACAGTTTTTTTTTTCCAGCACCACAAAGCACAAACAGAATCGTTCGTCAAACAGAAGCGAATGGGAGTGGTAGCGCTCGCTGTTGGTAGTGGCAGTTCATCAAATATGCAACCAAAGTGTCATCAAGTAGGCTATTTCGATTTTTATTTCACTCAAATAATCGCCGCAATAAAATGTGGAAACAACTACTGCCATCAATGTGCACACACAAACACACATATCGATACAGTACCACTCCACGCCCGCTACAGCTAGATGGACAGGATTATGCTATGCGGCACACGCGCACAGACTGCTGGACAACAATATAACGTGTGCCTACGTCGCGTCGCCTTTGCCAGGACGAACTAATGTGCGACCATTTGGAATGATTTGGAATGAGCTGATTGCTATACAATGAAATATAATTGGATTGAAGAAAAAAAAAAACACTCACACGAAGAACAAAATCAAACGGCTTGCTCAGCAGGATGTGTGCGGATTTGTTTCCTCTTGTTTTTCCAGCTCCAATCGCAGTCTCTATGAGCGCAAATTTATTCAATTTCGATGAGATTTTGTTGCCTTTTTTTTCCTGTGTTGGCTGGTGTTTTTTTATGGTTGGAATAAATCAATTCAGTAGATATTTAGTGAAAACGAATTATAGCGGATGGTCTCATAAATTAAAACTAATTTATAATTTAATTGCTTATACATGTGTGAGGATTGTGGTTCGATTTATCTGTTGTGCCTTTACGATCGGCAAGATGTCGCTGATGCGGCGTTGAGCGCAGACAAGATTGTTAAAGTATTTATTTTGTTATAATTTTTGCAAATGGCGTCGTACGTCTATCATATTTGACATTTGTGAACTAGACAGCTGCAGTATAGAACAGACAAGCACTGGAGCGGTATACTCCGCAAGAGCATGGAATAATAACTTCAACAACGAATAGGACGATTTTGTGTCGAAAATCATCGAAAATCTCGGTGAGATTGTTTCCTACCTTGGCGGAGCAGCGAGCGTTCTCCATCGTCATTCTGCACAATCTGACAAGTTTGGCAGGGATGCCAAAACTAGACATGGCTCTGTATAGCTCGTCTCTATAAATGCTGTCATATGCGGCCTTAAAATCGATAAAAAGATGGTGAGTATCGATCTGGACTTCTAGGGTTTTCTCCAGGATCTGCCATAGTGTGAATATTTGATCGGTCGTGGACTTACCGGGCCTAAAGCCCCACTGATAGGGACCTATCAGATCGTTGACGAAAGGTTTCAGGCGTTCACACAGTACAGCAGACATGTTCTTATGAGCAGTGTTCAGGAGACTGATGCCTCTATAGTTGGCGCAGTTTAGAGAGTCTCCTTTCTTGTGGATCGGGCAAACGATGCTGAGGTTCCATTCATCAAGCATACTTTCGTCTTACCAAATCTTGGAGACGAGTTAGTGTATATGCTCTCTACCAGGTCATCTCCCGCTGCCTTAAACAACTCGGCAGCTAAGCCGTCCGGTCCAGCAGCCTCGTTGGATTTGAGCTTAGATATTGCTATCATCACTTCATTTTGGTCAGGTGGACGGAAATCTTGGCTTTCATCGTCCAGGTTGAATAGCTCGTTCTGCCTGACAGCGGAATTTGTGTCGTCTTCGCCGTTTAGCAGTCTGCAGAAATGGTTTTTCCATGTCCTCAGCACCGACTGTGACTCTACTACAAGGTTTCCTTGTTCGTCTCTAAAGGTCTCCGTTCGGGTCTTGTTTATGCATCCACTGTTGTAAAAAAAAATATTTTGGATCATTCTTTGAACAATTAAATAGCCGCGATCTTTTTTTTACAAGATTCGTGATATTTTACCTGTTTTTTTAAGTTTTTCTTTAATTCCTTTCTCTGTTACTTCCTTTTCAAAGAAAATCTTACTTCAGCCCAAGATTTAGAAACACCCTGTAAAGCAATTTTGTTAAAAATCACTATTTTCGTAGGCTTGGAAAAAAGAAATTGTAGCGATATCCTCATACGTTCAAAAGTTATGATTTTTGCAACCAAAAAAGTAATTTTGGACCACAACGCGGCACTATAAATCCTTGCTAGCTTGCTGTGCAGACGTGGAAGGTTGGTTTAGAGTGCTATGATGAGTGCGCTATTGCTCAGTACGTCTTAGATTAGCGATTTCTTCCTAACTGCAGGCTAAAATCTTGTCATCCGTTGGTCCGTTCGTAGTTCTCCATAGCTTTGCCCATAGAGATGGAGAAGCTCCTCAAAGCCGCAGTAGATTCCGGCTTTCTGGGATAAGCCAGAAAGGGCGGTTTCTCAATCGACACGGGTTTCTTAACAAATACTTGTCTTCAAAAGTTAGATCTCAAAGGCTGTCGCCAGTGCACTTTGAATAGAATACGATGTACAACTGATAAGTGTTCACACAAGAAAAGGATTTTAACTGGCCTATTTCTTCCAAATGTTCGCATGTTCGCTGCAAGATAAACGGAACAGCAACACTCCTTAACGATGGTAAACTCAGTTTAATACTTATGATTAGGTAGATTATTCCTAGACACGTTCTAAAGCAGCACAGTACCCTTTTTTAGCAGTAAACTCCTTTTGTCGCCCGTTTTATACGATCACTTCCATTTTTACAACTTGTGGCGTGTCTCACTTTTACGTCCAAAGTGATTCATTAAAATTATGACTTAGCTTGTTGTGCGTTTATATGGCTGCGCATATCGCTGAGAATATGCTTTGAGCTACATAAAATAAGCGCCTAAACATTTGCCGCCATTGCCTTTCCTTTGCTAGCAGTTTGGGTACAGTCGGATTTGTTTAAATTCTTTAATAAAACATGAGCGCAAAAAAGACGGGAAATAAATGCAAATTCATATCTACCCATGTGGGGAACTTTACTACCACCAACTAAACAAAAGGAGCCGCATCAGGTATATAATTTTGTGTACATTTTTGTACTCGGCAGCTTAAATTTGACGACTCATTCGAGTCATTTGGGGTCCTTTTCTTTTTCTTTTTTTGTTATACTTGTACTTGTACAGTCGTTGTATCCTTAAAAGCCAAGTGCCCTCGAAAAACTTCATATCAAATGCGGTCTCAAGTACGTTTAGGAACCATCTATACCCATCCTATGCTCCGCTCCGAGTAAGCTGTGTGTTGGTAAACATTTGCGTACGTTCCCCTGTATTATTCATAAGCAACAAAAGTCCTGGCACTGGCACACATTCTGCCGACGACGAAACGGGGTATAGGAATGGGTATGTGAGTACGGGATATTTAATATGGAACAAAGGCAAATATCAACCGTATATACTCGTATTGGGTTGGTCGGGAGGGTGCACTATACTCGTACTAGTGGTTACATTCACCCGCCGCAATGTAATCAAAAGGAATTCTTTGGAGTTGAAATTGTGTGGTGGTATATGTTGTTTTTTTTTTTTATTTTATTTAGGTTTTTTGTTTCTTTTTGTTGGTTTGTGTATATTTTAGGTGTGCATATGTAATGCAGTTGGATAATGGAGTGGATATTCCCCCGGCTCGAGTTGTGGAGGCATGTCGTATCCTTTTATGGATTTTAGTGCACACCAAGGAGAGAGAGAGAGCGTACAGTTGATTTGAATAAAAGAAACATGAGGCTTCACAACTGTGCTCATCTTGAACTGAATGAATTGAATTAAAGTATCAGACGGAGTGGCTGTGTTTCGAGGATACCGCTATGGGACCACAGCGCATTGAACATACATATTCTGGAATTTTGAGGTTTTGGGTTCAGTGGGTTGTTGCATTTAACTAATGCCGACGGAATAATACATTGCGTTCACATAGGAATTCCAGTTAATTTGCAAGTACAGAGTGAAGATGGTAAACGATAGTAGAATAGACAATAGAGCATCGTGCTCCAATAGTAAACGCTCAACTCACAGCGGTTAACCGACGCCCTTTGAGTCGAGAATTTGTGAAATGTTTGCGGTCGCTTTGGAGATAGCAAGCTGACAGGTAGGATGTCAGGTTGCACAAATAAATGTAGATCAATAGTAATAATAATCACTTTGTGGGAAGAACAGCTTTAAAGGGTGGACTTTAAGATTGAATACTTTTTCTTTTTTTTTTCGAATATCGAATTTTAATAAAACCAAGGAAATGTTGAGTCCCTGCTCTTTTTGATGATGTTTAGAATGGGAAATACTATGTCTGAGGTGGCTGTCACATTTGTTTGTATACTTGTTTTTTTTTTTTTTCTGCATTATCCTTATTTACTTCATTTTTCTTAATTTTTTGTCTCTCATTTCATTTGTTGTTACGATGTTACTCATTTTTTATTTTCCTCATGTCTCAAAAAGGGGTAGTACTTTGTTGAACAATAAATAAATACTTTGACCTTTTGTTGAAATTCTGTTTCTGGTGTTGTTTATTTGATCTTAATTGCGATGATGCCAATGGTGATGCCTCCGTCCTTAATAATATAAAACAAAGTGAATAATTTTTTTTAGGAAGCTGAACAACAAACTGGTGAACGGACTCTTTTTTTTTTTAGGTTATTAGGTTGTTATGAGGAGCAAGTTCGTACATTTAAGAATATTTGATTTTGATTGTGGAAGCCCAATAAATTCAATAATTCGACTTTGAACATAAAAAAGTGAACTTCTCCTTCGTCTATTTGAATGGAATTAATTCCAGTTTTTAGATACGCGCATCTTTTAAGTCCAAAATTTAGTTTCTATTTGCTATAGCAGCTGGGCAATATTAACAAATTCTTTGCGAAATTCCTTTTTTATCAATTTGTTAATTGACTAAGATTTTCAAATCGACCTCAGTGCAGTGGTGGTTTCTTTTTAGTTTTCTTTCAAGGTACAGTGGGCCAAAAGAAGTCATCCGATGTTGTTTGGCTCTAATTTTTTTTCTAAGTGAAATCCTTCGATTCTGTTTTTTGATTATGTTTATTTGAACCTTTAGAATTTTATTGGTCAAGTCGAGAAGATGATATTGGCCAAATGGGCGCCGTCACAATTGATTGCATTCAGGGCTCGTTTTATGGCATTTTTTATCACTTCGGCGAGAACTTCGGCGACAGATTCTCGCACTCTTGCCGAATGTTGTCCTTGAGGGCTTCTAAGGTCTCGGATAAACACGGGACTTCAAAAGATCCCACAAAAAAAAGTCTGGAACGGTTAAATCGGACGATCTTGCCGGCCAGTGCAAATCGCCAAAACGAGAGATGAGGCGACCCGGGAACGCCGCCTTCAGAATATCGGTTGTGGCTCGCGCAGTGTGTGCCGTAGCTCCGCCCTGTTGGAACCACCTATAGCGCACACCGTCCACTGGTGTCGTTTGACCAGCGGCGTTCTCGAAAAAAAAAAAAAATGGCACGATGACTCCTCCAGCGTGAACAGCGCACCATGCAGTAACTTTGAGCGGGTGTAATGGCTCCTCGTGCATTACTGGTGGATTTTCGGTGCCCCAGAAGCAATATTTTTGCTTGTTCACGTACCCGCTGAGGTGGAAATGAGCCTCATCGCTCATAATGATTTTGGTCGAAAAATCGTCCACTTCGTCCTCGAGATGGCTTGGGCGTAGGTTACACGCGCTTGGCGGTCGACAGGCAACAGCTGATGCAGGGACTGGACGGGAACATGCGCAAGTCTTTGACCACGGCACGGCGTCTGGTCGATGTTTCCGGCGACAGCTCGACATTCTCGTCAACAGCGGCGATATTCTCGGCACAACGAGCGCTCGGGGCCGGCCACTCTTGGCAACGTCTCGTGTGGTCTCATACTCTTCAAGGTTGGTGGCCAAACGGCGCAGTGTTTGCGCAGTCGGTGTCGGACGGCTATGGAATCGGCGACGGAATTCGCGATGTGCAAACACTACAGACGAATTGTTAGGCAAAAAAATACACACGATTATTTCGCGTTCTTGGGGAGTGTATCGCTTTATGGCCTGTTTTCTTGTATTCTACATCTGTCTAGTCCACAAATGTCAAAACAGATTTGACATTGGCGGCCATTTGCAATGCCCAAACCATGGATTGGCTACGATATTCTAACCGAACGGACGAGGCAGGGAAACAAGCTGAAGACTTCGCCATTTGCTGCAATTTCACTCAGCTCGTTGATGAGCCCACGCGAATTCCAGACAATTCAACAAATTATGGAAACACTCTCGATCTGTTTCTCACATCAGAGCCAGATAATTATGAAATAAAAGTGTCTGCTCCCTTAGGGAATTTGGATCATGCTCTAATATCTGCTATCCTCTCTATACCGATACCAATAGGACCGAAAAAGGATCGTTATCGTTCGATTTGGAATTATAGTAAATCAAACTGGGACGAGCTGCGTAATTTCTTCGCTTCGTTGCCATGGGCTGATATGTGCTTTAGAGATACTGATGTCAATATGTGCGCAGAAGCCGTAACCGAAATTATTTTACTCGGTATGGAACTTTATATTCCACATTGCATCAAAAAATTAGCTTCAAATAAACCGTGGTTTAACAAAGAATGCAAGCGAGCTACCGCAGCGAAAAACAAGGCTTTCCGTGAATGGCGGTCAAACCCTTCAGAACTAAAAAGATCTGAATTTACAATTCTTCGAAATAGATGCAACCTAATTATTGAATCGGCGAAGACAACTTACAGCGAAAGAGTCACTAACAAAGTGATTGGATGTCCTAGCGGCTCACGCGCATTCTGGTCCATGGCAAAGGGAATCAGTAATAACTTTAGTTGCCCTTCTTTTCCAACTCTAGTAAAAGAAGACGGCACGCTAGCAACAACACCTAAAGAAAAGGCAGATCTTTTCGCTAGCATGTTTTCAAAGAATTCCACCCTAGATTCATCATCATCGATGGCAGAAGTGAAATTTCGGCCTCGAATAATTCAACGCATCCTTAAAGAACTAGATTGCAATAAGGCAACGGGACCCGATGGAATCCCGGCTATAGTACTCAATAACTGTGCACCAGAACTTGCACCTGTACTCTGTAAGCTGTTTAGCATGTCGTACTCCCAGAAGACGTTTCCTTCTTGCTGGAAGACCGCTCGCATTCAACCTATTTCGAAGAAAGGGAAGAAATGTCTGCCACAAAACTATCGTCCAATAGCGTTACTTTCAATGCTCTCTAAAGTAATGGAAAAGGCAATAAATGTCAAAATAATCAAATATCTAGAAGGCCATCGATTAATAAGCGACAGGCAATACGGATTTCGGAGCCGTCGTTCCACTGGTGACCTGTTAAGCTACGTAACGCACTTATGGACACAATCAGTTGAACAACACGGCGAATCCAGAGCCGTAGCCTTGGACATATCAAAGGCATTTGATCGAGTCTGGCATAGAGCCCTATTAGGCAAGTTAACGTCTTACGGATTACCACAACACCTCTGCGGATGGATGCAAAATTTTCTTCTGGGAAGATCGATCCAAGTTGTTGTAGATGGTGTATCATCCAATTCGTTTGCTATAAATGCAGGAGTGCCCCAAGGATCTATTCTTTCTCCAACTCTATTCCTTCTCCACATCAACGATTTGCTTGGATCGACAAATAATAATATCTACAGCTTTGCAGATGACAGCACTCTTATATCCTCCATCTCGAACAGTGGTCCTGTGAATACAGCTTCATCACACAATCAGAGATGTGAACAAATTAATTCTCTAAATGATGATCTGGACAAAATCTTGAAGTGGGGAAAGGACAACTTGGTTGTATTTAATGCAAACAAGACACAGCTCACAACATTTTACAGAAAAAATGCATCAACAGTTCCTCAGATCCAAATGGATGACCATCCAATCCATCACAAGGACTCAATGCACCTTCTAGGTGTCACAGTCAACTCAGGAATAACATGGCAGAACCACATATCCTATATCGCAAAATCGGCGTCCGCAAAGTTGAGCTACCTATTTAGAGCAAAGAGGTACTTTAGCCCCAAGCAACTTCTCCTTCTCTACAAAGCACAGGTAAGACCAGGCTTGGAATATTGTTCCCATATATGGAGCTCGGCCCCAAAACATTCACTTAACCTGCTTGATAGCATACAGAGACGAGCAGTTCGACTCATTGGAGACCCTACACTCACATCGAATCTACAACCGTTGCTGCACAGAAGACAAGTCGCTGACCTATGCTTTTTCTATAGGTACTTCCATGGTAGATGTTCTGAGGAACTCAAGGACATTATCCCTCGAAATGCAACTTTTGGGCGCCCAAAAAGACAGGCTGCTAATGCTCATGAGTCATGACCATATAGTACACTTGACAACCGCGAGGACATCAACTTTCCAAAACTCCTTCTGTTTCAGGACAAGCAAACTTTGGAACTCGCTTCCTGGGGATATATTTCCAGAAGACTACAATTTGCAGCAATTTAAGTGCAGAGCAAACATACATCTGCAGGCATCTCGGGGCGCTGTTGAAGCGTTATAGGTTCGCATTTCCCGGGAGAAGTATATAAAAAAAAAAAAAAAAAAACATCTTCCAATTGGGTGACCTCTTTTGGCCCACCTTATGTATTTCATGTCGGTAGCAAAATAAATGAATTCATGACTAAATTCAGACACTCCAAAAGACCGCTATTGTGAATACATCAGAAAGTAATTTATTTCACAGTTCAGTGCATTCCATACCTTGATAATTTCTCACTGACATTTGTATGACAATTGATTTATTTTTTTATATTTTTATATTTACACCTCTTTCTTCAAAATCGGTAAAGCCGTTTGAGCTGCAGGGCGTCACGTAGGAACATACGTAGGATACACGCGAAACACATAATCCACCCTGTGTCCAGTCGGGTAAAAAAAAAGGCTAATGGCTGAAAATCGTGGATTTCAGACATTTTCAGAGCCCCTTGAAATTCTGTGAATTTTAACAATTCCCAAGAAGAAGAACATTTATGCTAGGAACCATCCCATGACATGGCAACACATTGTACAAAATTCATCTTGTTGTTTATGGTGCGAGTGCGCTTATTCTTTTGTTTATTCATTTTTATGCTGTCCGCATATTTTTTTGTTTTATTTTTTTATTTTTTGTGGTTATTTAATGTCTGGGCGAATTTCCGAGTCTGACATAATACATAATATTCATTTTCCAATATGCTGTTGTCAGTCTGAAAGGTCCACTGCCCTTTGTCTCTCCTTTCAGTAATTGTGCACTTGTTGCAATGCAGCCACTGACTATCATGTTCATTGTACAGTACACATACATAGTATACTCTGTTCAGTAGCACTTTGCCCCGAATATCTCACATTTGAGCACAATCCTTGTGAAAGCCCCCATTCACTGAATTAATGGATCACCCCCATGGCCCCATTAGAGTAATGCTCACTCTCGGCACACTGAATAATTTGCGAACTTCCTTTTTCCCCATCAACATTCGAATTCCAAATGCAAAAAGGAGCAAGAAAACAGAGCCACTGTTTCTGATTTCTCTGATTAACTCCATTGCACTGCAAATGTGCACGCTTCTGCATACAACACTCAACACACCTACAGCTATGAGTCTCCCCTTTTGCATAATATCCTCTTCAATGACTTTTCCAATTTGCGATTTTTATTTCGCTTCATAAACCTTTCGAATATCCTCTCATTGGGCACGCAAACATTTGCGAGACAGAGGTGGAATTGCAAATGTCATTGGCCTCTAAAACACTATACCTATACATTATTGATTTTGAATTTTATATTTATATAACGGTCCTCTTCGATTTTGTTCCTTTTAATCTATCGCCGTGGAAAGTCTCGTTGTTTTCTCGCACGTAATTGATGTGCAGAGCGACCTATCTGTATATGGGAAATCATTAATCATAATCCTGACACGTCGTTATTTAGGATTATAGCGACACAACTGTCAATTGAAAAGGAAACCAATCAAATGTCGGCCGACGTTATTTCTGCCAAAAGCATGAGGTTTTGTCGTGAACTCACACTCGCACACATACTCAGTGTGGATGTGTTTTTTTGTCAAGGATTATAGGTGGAGCTCCTCGTTTTATATATGAAAAACATGAGGTTCGCATGTTGAAAACAGAATAACTAATTGGCCGTGGCTGGGGGCTTGCGTGTAAGGAGGTAACCGCTGTCGATAATTAGATTGTGTGCAAGCAGCAATCTGTTCGCGAACATGTGTCGTGCCAATGAAGGAGGGATGTCGGATTCATGTTTCCATTCCTCATAAAAAACGGAAGACAAACTTAATCTGCATTTATGTGGCTTTTTTTTATAGTCCTTTTCTGTAGGCAGGTGCGGGATGTTTATTTAAACTCGTTATTTTGTCACAAAGACTGTCAGTCACATTCAGGAGATATGCCTTGAAAAGGATATTTTTTTTTAATGTTGCTTTAGCCAGCTCCAAGAGGTTAGTTAGACTCTCCCTCTAAAATCGCCTTAGAGGTTAGAAGTTCTTAGTGAATACAGGATAAGGCAAATTATTTCGTGCCTAACTAACCGCCGATAAATTTGCAAGACAAGGTCCACGGTGGGTTGTTGGAGGCTACGAACTTATACGCTCTGCAGAGATAGCTTGTCAATATCCTCCGATTGGAATTTTTTTTATATGTAGGCTTTCTGTTAAATTATATTTGCGAGTCTTTTAACCATAAAGCTGGGCGGAAGTTGATGGAATATGACTATGATTAGAATATTCCGCTCCACCTTCAAGCGCCGATATTCCTTTCCTCGAAAACGAAAGATTTTCAAATATTTTATCTTATATATATGTTGAATGGATGCCGTCAGTTGCTTGTATTTACAATAGCTCTCCAAGTCGCTTTCTAGGCCGGACATGTTAGTGGGCGCATTGCTATCTTTGTGCTTGTGACTGTTTGTCTTTATCTACAATCCTCCTTATCCTCGTATAGAGAATCGGGGCAGTTTATCCTCGGATAGTAGAAGGGTGACCGAAACAGTCTTATCCTCGCCTGTAATCCTCGGACAACTCCTTGAAGAGAGGAGACTGGTTATAACTATTGGTAACCGAAACAGTGTGCCCTTCGCTTATAATCCTTTGACGTCTCGTCATAATGACGTAACCCGTATTCGCCATCGGTTGATTAGTAGATCGGCCCTTTCGTTGTGTACCTTGCTTAAGGTAAGATAAGGCTGATCAAGGAGGAAGTGACCGATCGATAGTATGCCTTCGAATGGGCGGGTGATGACCGTATCGATTAGACCCTCGCCTGTATCCTCTGGCTACTTATCAAATAGGGCGGATGTAGCAAACAGCGTACTAGTAGTGGCGATTGCAGCAGTCAGCCTACTACGCATATTGCGGGATGGTACAACTTGGCCAAAAGGTGAGTTTGACCGAGTGACGGTTTGTTTCGGATATACGAAGGGTGACCGAAACAGTCCAACACTCGATTGTAATCCACAGACAGCCCGTCGAAGATGTGCGGGTAGAGCAAGCAGTAGTCGATACTGCTTTCTTTTTTTCTTTTTTCTTTTTTGTTGCGTCTTAAGGATGTGTATAATCTTCATAGATCCCAGTAGTCCGTACTAGCTGGTATGCTCGATTCGCGGGATATGTTTCTCCAATGCCACGCGCCTTACGTACTAAACCACACCCCTGTGTACTCTTCTACCACTCTCCCCGCGGAACTGCCGTTAGGTATTACTTCGCGGGGCTGGTTAGCAACTCATGCTAAATCATTTGCGTCTGCCACTTTGACTTTTCTTAGTCTTTCGGGTCTTCTCAGCTCGTTTTGTAGACTCGTTATGAATGAACATGTCTCCAACCAGTCGTCTTCTGACCTCAACATGTGATTTATAAGAAGCTGCGGAATAGGTAAGTTCGCTCTTCCTCCTGAAAAGCATCTACAGTGGAACATTACGTGCTCCGTATCTTCTTCTTCTCCTGGGCAGTCGGGGCAGAAAGGCGAGCTATCGTGGCCAAATCTGTGAAGATATTTTCGCTAGCCGCCGTGCCCGGACTGGAACTGCGTAATGTGGTAGTTGCAGCCCCCGCGTGTTCTCTTAATCCAGACCTCGATGGTGGGGATCAGTTTGTGGGTCCATCTGCCTTTTTCCGTGTTATCCCACCGGGCTTGCCACAGTGCTATAGATGTTGCCCTTTCTTCTTCCTTTATCTTACTGGTAACGGCCTCTTGCCGGTTGACTGTTCGCCTGCTGCCAACTGCTGACGCTGAGAATATGCGGAAGATCATTGAAGCCATTTGGTCTTTGTAATGTATTTGTTGATACAGCTTATGTCTCTGTACGAGACAAGTCACCGAAGTCATCGAAGAAGAGTAGTCTCCTAAGTTGGTTTTGCGCAAAATTTGCAAGAGCTGGACATTTACAAAGAAGATGAAGAACGGTTTCTTCCTCCTCTTCATCTGCTCCTGCAAAAGTCATTGTAGGGTGTACTCAACCTACGAGCGTGCCTACCTATCAAACAGTGTCCTGTTAATGCCCCCACTACGGAGCTGATTTTGTTTTGTACCTAGAGAGAAGTCTCCTTTAGCATCTAGTTTTGGACAGAATTGCTTGGATATGACGCAGGTATTTATGCTGTTCCACCTATTGTTTGCGACCTTTGCTGCCTCTTTAAATAGGAGGAATTTGATAGATTGCATAGGAGCGTGCAGTTCACTGTTGTTGGTTGAGTGAAGGCCGCTGTGACCTGGAACCCAACACAGTGTTACTGAACATCTTTCCGCAATCTCGTTGAGAGATTCCCGGCATTGTTTTCCCAACATTGATCTGGTTGTTGGTGTATTCAGGGCTTTTATGCAAGGTGGACCAAAAGAAGTCATCCGATGTTGTTTGGCTATCTTTTTTTCTAAATGAAGAACTTCGATACTGTTTTTTGATTATGTTTATTTGAACCTTTAGAATTTGATTGGTCAAGTCAAGAAGATGATATCGGACGTCATAATTGATTGCCTTACGGGCTCGTTTTATGACATTTTTCATCACTACGGCGAGAACTTCGGTCGACAGATTCTTGCACTCGTGTCGAATGTTGATGTCCTTGAGGGCTTCTAGGGTCTCGGGCTTGTTCGCGTAAACAAGGTACTTCAAAAAAAAACCCACAAAAAAAGTCTGGAACGGTTCAATCGGGTGATCTTGCCGGGCAGTGCAAATCGCCAAAACGAGAGATGAGGCGACCCGGGAACGCCGCCTTCAGAATATCGGTTGTGGCTCGCGCAGTGTATGCCGTAGCTCCGTCCTGTTCGAACGACATTTCCTCCAGTCCTAATTCGACCAATTGCGGCAGAAAAAACTCGGTTAACATGGCCCTATAGCACGCACCGTCGTCCACTGTTGTCGTTTGACCAGCGGCGTTCTCGAAAAAAAAATAACCCGATGACTCCTCCAGCGTGCACAGCGCGCCATGCAGTAAAGGTTCCTCGTGCATTACTCGTGGATTTTCGGTGCCCAAGAAGCGATAGTTTTGCTTGTTCGCGTACCCGCTGAGGTGCAAATGAGCCTCATCGCTCATAATGATTTTGGTCGAAAATTCGAAATTATTCCGCGTTCTTGGGGAGTGTATAGCTCCATGGCTTGTTCACTTGTATTTTACATCTGTCTAGTCCACAAATGACTAAACAGATTTGACATGGGCGGCCATTTGCAAAAATAAGAGCATCTTCCAATACGGTGATCCCTTTTGGCCCACATTGTAGCTGCCGAACTGTCTTTTACCTCTATCGCCAACAAGGCAAGTCTGCAGGCTGCTGGTTGGTCTGCGTCTGTTGTTGGTTTGTGTTTTCCTTTCTCTTTTCTTTTCGACTCATCTTTATCGATACGCGCCGGGTATCAGACAGTATATACATATATAGGTTTAGGCTCTGCTATTGATACTGCCAAGATCTCCAGTTACGTAAACAAACGAAGAAAAATCATCGGCAGCCATAAAAGTATAATAAGACAGCTTATAAACAACGTCCTATCGTGGAAACAGATACGATACCAGAAGCTCACCAGAACTGTCCTGCAGTAGAATGGACTCTTCCAAACAGACCTAAGGTTCGTATAAAGCGCCTAGTCATGAAGAACAAAAACCAACGATCACTGTACCTCAAGAAGTTAGTATGCAAATCATAATGCTGTTGCGGTCTAAAACCCCCGATCGCGGCTAATTGCTTCAGAATCTACCACTGACAGTATACTCTGCGTGTAATACCCGCCTTCTAGAACTAGGTTTGTGATCCCAGCCAAAGAGTGCCGAAGCTATAAAGCCTTAGCATCACAATAAGCTCGTGAAACCAAAACACCAAGTTCAAAAACACCTTGGCGATAATTATCTCCTCCCCTGCTTGAATTTTAATGAGACTGATTAAAACTGCCTGTCGACTATAACAGTGCAGAAACTTTATTCAGCGCACTAACCCATCAAAGGCATTGTTTGAACTTTTCTGACGCTTACGAATTTCCTTCAACTTCCAGTCACATTGTTTCGGGATATGCTACTGCCGCTGTCGGCATTGAGGTACAAAAGTAAAGAAGGATAAAATGAACGCAACAAAAAACGACAAAACTTCCAACTTAAACTTTACAGACATCTAAAAACGGGTTCGGCTTTTGTCACATTATAACAAACTAATTACACTTATTATCCTTCAACTGCAGATACTTTGTGCATTGTTCTGTCGCTCCTTGCCTCCGTGCGAACCTTAGCAAATTATCTTCGTAATTTGTTACGGTTCATTAAAATTAAAACAAAAAATTAAAAAAAAAATGTCCCCGCTCTTTGCAGATGTGCAGGCACAGAAAAAAAAATGGATACAAACGAATTTTTCATTTTTTGTTAGTCCAAAGGATTACATTCATAATTGTGTGCCTTTGCCACTTTGTTAATAGTAAATGAAAGGCGAAGCCAGCCGCCGTATCCCTTGTGGGCACTTTGGCGCGTTTGGTGTCCTACTTGCGCCCGCTTTAATTTTGTTCTTCATTTGTGGATCCTTTCAGTTAAAATGATATACGACGATAATTTAACAAAAGGCAAGTATTCTCGTGGTAACAAAAAAAAAAAAAAAAATTGGAGCAAAGTGAAGGCAGAAAAAAAAGAACAAAATGAAAGAGCACGACAGGAAGAGAAAAATTACGGTAAATATAATTCTGATTTACATAAAGTCTTTCGACTTTCGAGGACACACACCAACACAGGCCATGATGAAGACTGTAGAGTGGCGGCGTAGCGAGAGGTTATTCCAGCCAATTATGAATTCCTGCGCCATTCGACGACAAGCAGCACACACTGTTTGCGGCCAGACGGACTGGAAGCGTACCGCACAGGCACACAAAAACCCCAGACACAGTGTGTTTGCGACAATTTAATTAAATTAAATTGTTGGTTAGGATTGGGGCGGACATGTTTAATTGCCTTTATTGCACAGCGCCAATTATCCTTTTTTTCGGATTTTTCATTCGGGGCAACGTGAATCATAAATCAAAGCAAACTCAGTTGGTTATCTCATAAATCCCTAAAATGGGTTGAGATGAGTTAAAATAAGTTCCTGAAGAAAACCCTGTAGGCGCTCTTGTTGATGTAAAATTGTTGGATTTTCTTTCAAACATGTGAACTCAAATTGCAAGTCCTGTCGTCTTTTCGAATGTTCTACAGAAATACATCATTATATGCGGTTGGCCGTATTTGTGAAAGTTAGGTGGCGTCCTTGAACTTTTACCCCATTTACTTTTCATGCGGAATAATGTGGGTAGGGGTACGGATACCGTAATCACTTTAACTGAGATTTCGCCTGCATCGAGGTTATTTTCGAAACCAAGACACGGCAAATTTTGTCGGCGAAACGAGGTTGAAAAGAGATGAACTCCATTCGATATGTGACGACTCTTATCTAGGGCTGCCATACCACCGAGACTCGCCGGGATCGTCCAGATATTTCAGTCCCGCTTAACAAAAATTTGTCCCGTCAAAAGCTCTGGGCAAAACATTTTTTTTTTTTTTTTTCAAATTCCTAAAACTTTGAAATGTTTTTTTAATTAAAAAAGAAAAGAATTTTGACCGAACTCAGCCATGTGACGAAATTTGAAACTGAAGTTGAACGCAATTTGAACCCAAATCTCCGATAAGCTTATTGGCTTAAATGCGCCAAATCCGGCAATAGGTTTTTTTTTTTTTTTTTTATACTTCTCCCGGGAAAGGCGAACCTATAACGCTTCAACAGCGCCCCGAGATGTCTGCAGATGTATGTTTGCTCTGCACTTAAATTCCTGCAAATTGTAGTCTTCTGGAAATATATCCCCAGGAAGCGAGTTCCAAAATTTGCTTGTCCTGTAACAGAAGGAGTTTTTGAAAGTTGATGTCCTCGCGGTTGCCAAGTGTACTGTATGGTCATGAGCATTAGCAGCCTGTCTTGTTGGGCGCCCAAAAGTTGCATTTCGAGGGATAATCCGTATAAGCTAGGCCTAGCCTCATGGCATGCTTCCTTAGAAGGCAATGTCCAGAGAGTATTCCTACCGTTAATCTTAACTTTGTTCTACTGAGTTTGATTAATTCTTCAGACTTCTTCCGATTCAAAGCGGGCCAGTGCCTTTGAGACGCTGTGCCCTTCTAGTTGTGACCATCTTGTGGCTGCTTTATTGGAGGTTTTCTCACGGATAATCCTTCTAGCAACGGCCAAAGGTGGTCTATTACCCCCAATCATTATATTTATTGGGAATTCCGCTCTTCCTTATCCAAAACGTCGGCCTTTTCGTTACCCTCAATATCACAATGCCCGGGTACCAAACATAATCTTAATTTAATTTATATCTATGTTAAGGCATCAGTCTATCGCGAACCCTACTTCCAATAATAGACACCTTAAGCGATTGTCACTAATCTATTTCAGTCAAAAATAAAAACATGCCCTAACAGATCAGAAAACAGAGACAGAACTTTTACTACGTTGTCCTCTAGTTAAACATTTTTTAAAGTATAAGAGCTTATAAAATAGTACAGTAGGCGCTTATAACTCTTTAACAACTAGAACTTGCGAAAATTGCCCGTTAAAGGGGCCATACACGACACAGACATGTCGCTGCAGACCAAGGAAAATTCAAAAAGTTTTGAATTTACGCAGACGGTCGCTGCAAAGGATAGACATAGGATACACACGACACTGATAGAGACAAATATATTGGTTGGCAACGACAAGTCTGTGTCGCGTATGTGCCCTATTATTAAGAATTAATGAATAACCTAAAAGTACACTTTAATTAACACTACCCATTCTTACAAATTTTTGAGGAACGAAACAGTTTCGTGCGACCCAGTCGTGCACTTTGTCATCACACCCGTAGCTCTTTCTCAGGTTTCGACTACCTCTTGACAAAGAAGAGAATCTGTCCACTCCAATCCCAAAAGCCCACATAAAAGGAGGGTGATAAGTTCGGTTTCATAGATTGCACACATTTACTTGGCACTCTTCAAACGCACTCATCCCTACCGCATCGTCAACAAACATCGCCTCTGACCATTTCCAGTTGCGGCTTAAATCAGAGTTCGACTGTCCAACAAGAAGCTCGGAGAATATAAAATCTTAAAGTTGTTATCCTTCTTCCTACCAGCAAATAGTTGACATCCGACCTCTCTGTGTGAATTTGCTTGGTTAACTTTTAAAGCTATCAACTACTTCTCGTCATAAAAATTAAAAAACGATAAAACTCTCCTCTTCAGATGATGTTATGTTTTATTCCCCCGCTTGGTTTTCGGGAATCATAAAAAATAATAACTTTCCTCGAATAGTTAGTGAACAATAGTCACGTCCGATATAGCACACAATAAACAAAGCAAAAAACAAAAATCCAGTTCAACTATTAAAACTTTCAATGGTCATAAATTTAATGTGCAGACGTGATGTGAAGGCTCCCTCAATATTAAGCTATGGCATGTATATCTATATCTATATCTACTCACCTGAACTAATGTTGTAGAGAAAGATCTCCCGCAGCAGAAGCAGTTCGTCCTCGGGCGCTGCTGTTATTGATCCAAAACAGTCATTCTCTGGCCAAACTTCTCTGTGACGCAAACAGACATAAAAATAAAAATAAAATAAAAATTAAAACAAAAATATTTGAAGTTGTGAAAATTTATGACACGAGTTTTATTATATTCAAAAGAGGTAAAGTCCATCGAATGATAACAGTTAAATGGACAAAACAGCACGAGCAAAAGGAATTGATTTGGCCAAGTTGTTATCTACTCAAAACGGAAGGAAGGAAACAAAAATATTTTCGATGATCAATACCAAAAGGTATCGACTTTTGACAGATGATAAAACAGACAACACTATGCGGATAGGTGTCCGTAGGTGGTTAGCAGTCCTAGGAAAGTATTTTAAATTATTTGAGTCAGCGCAACTTTAGTGTGTTGCACGCCCAATGATAGCTGCAGGGGCTTGAGTTAAATCCAGCGAATGAACTCGCCTGTTAATTGTGAAATTGTAGAGCAAGTTCCAATCTCTACCACCATTCAACATATGGATTGCTTCTTCTAAACCAAGTGTCGGAGCTCCGAAAATGTTTATGCGGATTTCTTGAAGTATCGGACATATTGCGAGGAAGTGTAATACATCCCCCGCTCCTTGAGATTACAAAGATCGTATAGAATTGTGGAATCAATTTTAGTTTAAGAAGTTCACCTCTTACTTTGAAGATAGTGCTTATCTTGTCTACCGAATAACTGTTCAAAAAATAAGTTTTGTCCTTAAGGTAATAGTAATAGTAATAGTCTGGGCTTCATTTGAAAATTCATCATAAACTCTTAGTCCAATTTACGTCAGTAACTTTTTTGCTTTGTGCCTTATAGAAGTCTGTGACTCATTCGGCATAAAAGTGAGGTTATAACCACATTTCAATCCTAGCGATTCCCACTCTTGAACACATTTGACCTTGTAACTTAGCATTTGTGCAAGCACCAACCTTGGAACTCTTTCCTGACTCATCCCAATGACCTTTACAATGCAGCTTGAGGGTATCCATGAACAGAGGTGCTACTCCAGTCTCCAAGTGTAACATATAGTTGGGGGAACTACTTGGAATTTTTAAAAGCCTCCTATAAGGAAATATCGGATAAACTTTTCCACAGCTTCAAACGAGCAATAACCCCAAACTTGTGCTGCGTAAAGCAAAATTGAAGACGCTGTAGAACGGAATATTTTCTGTTTTGTTGTATGTGAAACGTGGTTATTATTTATGCAATTTCCACAGACTGCACAAATCGCCCGTTTAGCTTCTCCTAGCTTAGTCTTTAGATGCTTGCTCATGTTTAAGCTCGGCGTAACCAGCACTCCAAGATATTTGTACTGTTTGACTATCTCAATCTGATCGCCTTGGAATTTCCATTTTTCCGCTCGAGCGTACCGCCCTCCACCATCTCTGAAAATCATCATCTTTGACTTCTCTAGGTTGACAGTCAAATTCCAGGTTTTGCAGTAGGTGTCCAATCTGTTTACCATTAGCTGCATCGTTTCTATTTTGTCAGCTAGAAAAACGATGTCATCTGCAAACATCAGTGCTGGGATTTTGGTACCACTGAGCTCTGTTCCACCCACAACGTGTTCGGTTATATCATTTATATACAATATAAATAATAAGGTGCTAAGAGCGCAGCCTTGTTTAACACATATGGAAACTTCAAAATCCTCTGATAACCGGCGACCATACCAGACACATGCTGTATTGTTTACATATAATGCTCTTAAAACGTTGATGACCTGAGACGAGATTCCGTACTCATACAGCTTATAAAAAAAGTATTTCTCTCGGAATAGAATCAAAAGCGGCACGAAAATCCACGAAAAAGGCGTACAATTTTTGCCGCTTCGTTTTATATATTTCTGCAATATTCACCAGCGAGAATATTTGGTCTATGGTAAAATAGTTTCTCCGAAAACCAGATTGAAACTCATTTAAAATCTTCTAATGATTCTGTGATTCTTTTGAAGAGTAAACTGGCAAACAACTTAGAAACGATATCCCTCTGTAATTTTCTGGATCGTCGTTATCTCCTTTTTTGCGCAGAGGAAAAATGATCGCCTTTTGGAAACTTTCAGGTACGTCCACTGTTGTAAATATTCTATTGAATTCCTGCGTGAGAGCAGCTTAAAATTCCTGCGAGCAGTTCTTATAGAATTCAAACGCTATTCGATCATGTCCTAGCGCTTTATTTGTCTTTGCATTCTCGATGGCCACTTCTATTTCTGGCATATCCAAAAATTCATCTATGATCATTGGGGCTGCATACAAAGGGGATGGGGGATTTGATGTGCATTGAGAAGAGTTTTAAAATGGTCTCTTAACTGCTCTGCTTGTATTCCAAAAGAGATTGAATTAGTTTTTCCATTTATAGTTTTAACCGCTTTCCAAAATTCAGCTGATGATCTTGATTCGTTTATCAATGCTACATTCTGCTCTTCGAAGTTTTGCTTCTTCTTTTTTTGCTTCTTCGCATAAAGAACTTTCAAAGTATCACAGTTTTTTATCCGCAATAATTCAAGGAAAGCAAAGGAAGTTTTCCTTGCTCGGATACACTCGCTATCGAACCACTTCTGCTTATTGATTTTTTGGATCTGTTTCTTCGGCTGATTTAGAGGTGCAGCTTTTTTAATTATCTTCGTCAGATCGTCAATTTTAGGTACAGTATTCATACAGCGCAGTTTTCCGAGTTCAGTGTTAAGCATATGGTTAAATGATTCCCGATAGGCATCCTTCCATACCAACTTTGGGATGAGTCCCATCTGTGCAACATTTTCGTCTCTTTGGGCTTCGTCAAATCATAAATGAAACTTCGAGGGGCAAATGGTCGGAGTATGTTTTTATTCCAACTCGAAAATTTGCAGCAATTTAAGTGCAGAGCAAACATACATCTGCAGGCATTTCGGGGCGCTGTTGAAGCGTTATAGGTTCGCCTTTCCCGGGAGAAGTATATAAAAAAAAAAAAATACAGTTAACCGATGAAAAGCAATAATCAATTACCGAATCGGCTGTTCCACGAAGAAAAGTGTATTCCCCTTGCAGATCTTCAGAATCTGCAGAATTCATGCATATACCTGCCAACTATCCTAGTTGTTCTATTTTTCAAGTCTTTTTGGAAGTGCTGTCTATCACCACCCTATCGACGTATCCGATCGGAATGGAATTTTCTCTGAATGGCACGAAATCGGAGAAATTCCATTCGAGATATCCGTTTCGATACAACTTTTGGAAAAATCCTTTTAGCGCACCTTGCTGCATTGCGTTGTACTTATACTTTTGACAGCTAAACGGCACATTTTTTTCCGAAGTTCTCCGACAACCAATTGCTGCAGAATATTTTGATGTCAAATGAACGAGTTTATATACCGGATTCATTTATTTTGTTTCAAAACGAATACTTCGAATGCAACCTGCGGTCGAATGGACACTTTCGAGAACGAGCGGATTTCACGGAGTTAAGTTGATTTTACATGTGTTAAAGAAAAACAAATTCCGTCACGTAATGCTCATTGACGGACGACGCGATTCGTCCCCTGAGTTCCGACCAGACTTGAGTTTCGTTTCAGATTTTTTTCCGAACGGATACCTCGTTAGGGGTATAGCGTATAGGGTATATCTAGCAAGGCGATTGCGTGCGATGATTAACAGTGGCTAAAGAACAAGAATTACTGCGCATGCTACACTGTAAAATCAATAAGCGGGTCAGTGAAGTTTATGAAGCTATCCTCGCTATGTGACATCTATCCTGACAGAAGTTCGTAGAATAATAGAAAAAACACATCGCTCTTGCCGACCGCTGAGCTGATGCGCTGTGTCTTTGGATGATAAGAAGGTAGCTAAACGGTGAGGCACGCACCGCGTAGAACAACAGATATTTTGTACCAAAGCCCAATCATACCAGTTTAATGCATAAAAGCGCGGATTTGGTCAAAAACGGTGGACAACCTCTAGAGACCTTTTGCGAGAGAGACCTCTGGGTCTATTGATAGAGTGCGCGGACGAGAAGATTCAACGACAAGTTTTACTGGCTACGCGCCTTAAATGCAACGGCTGAAGATGTCTGGAGCTTATGGACAACAACATACCTGCTCGACGACTCTTTGAAGACACTCCTGTGTTACCTGTGTTACAAAATAGCATGGGAAAGCCCAGTAGGAGAACGGCCTTAAAGAATCAAAGTCTGTGTAACTGGGCGCAGACATGTATAAGAACCTTGCTTCCAGAAGTGCTTGTTGATTGAGGCAGTTATCCATTCCGTACTGTTCGCGCCACCTAAATGAAGAAGATTGAAGCCACAACAAAACCGGTTATGGCTTTGCTGTTATCAATCAGCTAAACCGCAAACCAAAATGGATAGCGATATTTTGAGAACATCGCCCGAACATATAGCGAGCTCGATGCCCTAGGCAGAGTCGGTTTTGAAAAATTAATGTTCGCTTGTACCTCATACTAGAACACTAAGACGGCTTTTACGAAGGAACCCTAACAAGAAACCAGACGAGCTTGAAAGTCTGCTAACACAGTGCAGGTCTAGGAGCTTTATGCATATACGTATTCCCTTTGTTGCTTCAAAATATGTAACTTTTGGAATGGTTTTTTAATTACTTTCGCCATTTTGGTCAGTTTAAAGTTTTATGGTCCATTCTACCTGACAGCTGCATGTTGACTTACAGAAAGACATAATCATCTAGATTGCATGCGACATGACGCGTACCTTTCCTTATTTTTTGGGCAGACCATTGTTTGTTGCTCCGTCTTCTTTTTCGAAGCAGTATTACCATTTGTCTTCAATACTTGACTTTGATAGAGTAGAAGAAGGAGACATTTTGGGATATACGAGTTTCCCGAAGCTTCGATTGCAGCAAACGGTCCGAATCAGTGTTACCGACTCAGTAAGATTAAGAATCATGAATAACAGTGCTGTTGAGTACAATGGAATTTAGATATAAGTTGATCCAGACACAGCCATATTCCCCTATTAATATTGAAATGAGAAGCTTGTTACTTTAATTAGGTATCCCGAAATCGAAGTCAATTAAGTACCCTAAGTTCGTGATGACGATCAAAAATGTCCTCTACAAGATTTCATCGCGTCTCACTCAACAAGCCCAGCAGCATTATTTTGAAGTCAATTTGGTAATTTTATTCGTTGGTAGGTTGGGAGCTTCTAGAACCTCTTTTTGAAGGCGCACTCATGCTGTTCTGTGTTTTGGTAAGTAGACTGGACCCTGAAACGAGTTGTCAGAAAAATGGTTAACCACTCGGCCAAAACTTAACAGTTTTTTCTGCACGACATAATATGGTCCCCAGAGAAGCCAATGTTGTATGCTCTCCAGCAATCTCCGTAATTAAGCTTATTGCGCCTTTCCTATCATACTTTTAGCATAGCATTTATACATTTTTTAGGCCCATAAAAAACCTAAGCAATTGGCTGCCCGCCCATCAACAAAGCCCGTTTGCTAAAACTACTCATAGAGATTTAAGTTCCACTTAAAATCGTATGTGACAGTTTATGACATAGAAAAAGTAGCCCACAAGATATTTAAGTAGAACTTAAAACGTTATGAACGGGCCTTATATACCCTTTCTTGGGCAGCCACTTGTTCAGGTCTTTTAAGGGTCCGAAAATGTCGGATAGGTTAAATCTAAAGGTGTTCAAAGTTCATCAACAGTAGAACCATTTTTATCCGAAATTTTAAGCCTTGTTGCGACAACAAATTTCATTCATTATTGTGATAATTATCCACACAAATTCGTCAAGGCGGGTTATACCATCGTCTACGACAGTACAGGCAGCCATCCCAAAGTGTCATATTCAGTAAACAGAACTACTGCCAGTGAATTCATTCTGGACCAGTGAAAAAAGACGATGACATAACCATCTCCAGCTACTATTAACAACAAGAACAATACACGTCGTTTGCGTAAAGGAGATTGCGTGCGAGAACCGAGCCGTCACCATACACTCTGCGACATCGGATGCGATGTAAAACATTATCGTTCAGGGTACAGCTAGCGGTGGTAGCGACCCCGGTAAACAGGCCACCATACAAAGAACGGAAGCCAGGAATGCATGAGAAGCGGTTCGATCAACGTAATAAGTCCGTTATTACGTTCATAGTAATTTTTTTTTTTTTTTTGTATTGAATAATTATTGACTTGTAACTGCGAACGGATTTACTTACGTCAGCAGGTAAGTAGCCCGAAGGTGTATTCAAAAAGAGTCTGGTAACCCAAACTGTGCAAACCGCCGCAGATCAAAAAACATATGAAGCTAATTCCACCTTTGCGAAGGAGAAGAAGGGATAAAAATAGGGCAGACAGTGCACAATTATTTCGGAGGGAAGTCTGGCGTGGAGGCTGACATATTGAACAATCAACTGTCTAAGGGTGCCCGCAGGCAAAATGGGAAGCTTTACAATAAATACCTTATGTAATACAGTTTCAAAGGTCATCGTAGAAAACAAGCCTTAACCGAAGAAGCATTCAGCGCAAATGGACTCGAAATCATGGCTCATAAGGGACAAGAAGTAGAGATAAAATTTATTTTTTTTTTACTGTGAAAGATGTAGCACCCAAAGTAAGGTAGCCATTTTAATGTGATGGTAGGTCATACCAAAAATCTTTTTTTTTTTTAAACGGAAATACCATTTCATCAGCGGCTAGCGAAGGAAAGTTCGTCCTTATGTAATCCGATGCAGTCTGACTTCTAGCGGCAGTGTGACCGCGGCAGTGTGACCGCTGCAGAATATTGAAAAAAATAAGAGAAAAAAAAAAGTGTCATTCCTGAAGCCATTTCAAATGCTTCAAATTTTGAACCATATTTAACAAGCTTTGGCTCGCTAAATACTACAAGAAGGTTATGATAGGTAACCTTCGCTAAGTGCAGTCACCTTGACGTGGTGCGGAGGCTTAAGTCGCAAAGATTCAACAGGCTATGCTGTCGGAGGCGGTAGTCGCCTGAAGGGTCACCCATGGCAGACAGGCTGTTTGAAGAGTGACGAACTAAGAACTGCCAACCTAATTCCAGTGGTGGCGTGAGCGTAGTGAAAACCGTGCCGAAGGATGAAAGGTTGGAGGTTAAACCAACCGAGAACGAGCTCCCTCAGGTGCCCAGGCGAAGACCTGAAGGTATGATAATGCCTTACCCCGGTATGGCGGCAATGCCGGGGCGGACCATATTTTCCGGCCTTACTCGTGGGATCCAAAATAGACCAACTAAAGAAAAAAACAAAGGACGAAAGAGGTGAGGGTACGATAAGTACCGAGAGTGAGACGGTGGCCGACACAATAACCGTGGAGCCATACGATCTCACCAAGATTCAAGAGGCACTAGAAGCCGGCTTAACCGAGGTAGAGATCTCGAAAGAGGAAGAGGAAAAGCTTCTGGCTGAACCCTCCGAGGAGAAAACTGGCGAAGAGAAGGCGAAGAAAAAGAGGTTGCCCCCAGGCCTGTTTAGGAAACGGGAATACCTAAAGGCCAAACATTTATATGGCATTCTCGTCGCCAAAGACCAATGCTCCCTTACGGAGAAAGAGCGAGCCTCCTTGGAATGGGCCAAGGACACTATCGCGAAGGACGTTCTTACGAGGCCTGAGCCTATAAGACCGTCCCCCGCTGTAGTGACGAACAGCGCTCCAGGACCAAAATACATGGCACATAGCGCAAAACGGCAGAGGGACGATGTCGCTAAGACAGACCCCAAAGCCCACCGTAACCCCTCAGTGAAGAAGATTCCAAAGACGGAACATCGGACGACCGACAATAAGCCGGGACCGAGTGGACTCCAGAGGATATCTATCGCTGAGAGGCTCGGCAAAAAAGAGCTAGCCACGAAGAGGTTGAGGTCGCCAGAGGACGTCCTCGAATCGACAAAAAAGGCAAAACGCAACGAAGCGAGAGCGGCAAGCCCCAAAAGAACACCCACGTGGGGCACAAGCGGGAAGTACAACGAAGTGACCAGGAATCCACTTCAGCTAGCTGTTGTGGACTCCAGGAAACCAAGTGGCCAGTACTCGGTGGAATGCGGTTGAGAACGCGCTAGGTGTTGCGATTATCTCCCGCATTCGGGCGAAGACTGGGGAAAAGGCCCCCGCTTACGGCAAAATGAGATGGTCCAAAGGCATCACTTACATCGACTGCAAGGACCAGGCGTCAAACGACTTTGCCAAACAAATTTTAAACGGCGCGAAACTATGGGAAGGGGCAATGCTTAAGGCCGTACCCATAGAAGAAGTCCCCGTCAAGGCAAAGGGCAGAATATCCGTTCCTGAGATGGGTGTAAAACGGGAGGAGATCCTCAGCGTGCTGCAGGCACAAAACCCACAGATCCCGATGAGGGATTGGGAGATTGTGTCCGAGGAGGAGCCGAAGAATGGTGCTAAAGGGTACATCATTATATTTGATGAACCACCTGCAGCATTAAAGAAGGACATGCAGATGCCGCTATCATTTGCAGCGAGTGAGGTAACTCTCAAGCTCCTTAAGCGGACTGCAGAGAAGACACGGGCGCCTGAGACTGTGAAGGAGGCGGTGGCTACATCCAGAGATGAAAGTAGTCCAAATCAACCTCCATCACAGTAAGGTAGCCTCAGGCAACCTGAGGCTGTTCCTCGAGGAGGAGCAGCTGGATCTGGCTCTAATCCAAGAACCATGGATCAATAAAGATCAGGTGATGGGATTAGGGTCGAAAAAATATGACATACTTTATGTCGAAAATAAAGGTAAGGTAAGGTCGTGTATTTTGGCAAAGAAAGAACTTCACGCACTAATATTGCTTCATTTCAGCACAGGTGACCTGACGGTGGTGGAGATCAGAGGCAAGGGTGAGAGCTGCAGAGTGGCGTCAGTATACATGCCAAATGAAGACGACACATCAGTACCCCCCGAACCGGTAAAGGCGCTAGTAACAGCGTCAGAACAAGGTAAGAAAAACTTAGTCTTAGGCTGTGATGCTAACGCCCATCATACTATCTGGGGTAGCTCAGATACAAATGCTAGAGGTGAGACTTTGTTTGATTATATCCTTTGCTCCAATTTGCTTATTTGTAATCGGGGAAATGATCCCACTTTCATTACGGCAAGTAGAAGGGAAGTTTTAGACGTGACCCTTGCATTCCAATGTAATTCTGTTCAAGTTGTTAACTGGAGAGTATCCAGCAAGGCATCACTATCGGATCACTGCTGGATACTCTATGACTTGCATATGGTCTCTCAAGGTAGGAAACAGTTCAGAAATCCTAAAAGAGCGAACTGGGAAAAATTCAACGAGGAAGTGCAGGGTTACAGGAACCTCTGTCCGGTAAAAGATCTTACCTCTGCTGAAGAAGTAGACGCTGCAGTCGAGTCTTTAACAGACGTGCTCTCTAGGTCTTTTGAAAAATCCTGTCCGAAAAGCGGGACAAGTGGGAAGAAACGCCCCCCCTGGTGGAGTCCCAAGATCGCGGAACTAATACGAAGCTCAAGGTCTAGGTGGAATCTCGCAAAGGAGGGTCTCATCGAGTGGTCAACATACAGGGAGAGCGTTAGAATCCTGAAAAAAGAGATCAGATTCGCAAAGAAAACCTCGTGGAGGACTTTTTGTGAATCAATTGAATCTACAACCGAAGCATCTAGGTTGAGAAAAGTCCTTTCAAAGGCACCGACACCGATATCTTCGCTAAGAAGAAGCGACGGCAGCTGGACTGAATCACACGAAGAGACGCTGGAAATACTGACGGAAACTCATTTCCCAGGATGTACTAATGTGTCTGATGGTTACAATGCAGTAACAACAGACGCGAGAGAGGGAATGAAGCAAGAAACAATCGCCGAAATAATAGACGAGAAGAAAATAGCCTGGGCAATCAACACTTTTGCCCCGCTCAAAGCACCAGGAATAGATAATATTCGACCCATAATGCTACAGAAGTCAGAGGAAGCTATTATTCCATGGCTCAAATGCATTTACACGAGCTGTCTAAGGCTATGTTATGTTCCCAGGGCATGGCGTGAGGTAAGAGTGATTTTCATCCCAAAAGCAGGGAAGGCTAGTCACACCACAGCCAAGGACTATAGACCAATTAGTCTGTCGTCATTTATGCTAAAAACAATGGAACGACTAATCGATTTGTACGTACGGCAAGTGATCGGCGATAACTATCTATCAAAATCACAACATGCATACATGAAAAGCAGATCAGTTGACACGGCGCTACATAGGGTAGTATCGGTAGTGGAAGATTCACTACAACACAAAGAATACACACTGAGTGCGTTCCTAGACATTGAAGGGGCCTTCAACAACATCGAAGCTGACGCTATCTTACGCAGCTTGCGAGGGGCCCAACTCAATAGCAGCCTATGTGACTGGATTGGACTCATGCTAGGCACACGTATGATCAGGTCACAGCTAGGGGACGTGAGCACTGAACGGAGGGTCAGCAGGGGGACACCTCAAGGTGGAGTCCTCTCACCGCTCATATGGCTCCTCGTAGTTGATGAACTTCTAAAAATACTGGAAAAGGAAGGTTTCATTGTGAGCGCATACGCAGACGATGTCGCCATCCTCGTTCCAGGTAAATTCACTCCAGTTCTCAGCGAAAGACTTAGTTACGCACTCCTACTTGTTAATAACTGGGTTACGGGCCGTGGACTTGGAGTGAACCCATCGAAGACGGAAATACTACTGTTTACGAGAAGAAGGTCGGTCCCCGCCTTCAATCCCCCAAGGATGGGGGGGGTGGATCTGAAAATCTCAAAGACAGCAAGATATCTGGGCGTAATCTTAGATTCCAAGCTCAGCTGGAAGGAAAATATAGAGGATCGCATCAAGAAAGCATACGTGGCACTTTATGCCTGTAGAAGAGCATTCGGTAATACATGGGGATTCAGGCCGCAAGTGGTGCACTGGCTATACACAGCTATAGTGCGGCCCATCCTAACATATGGTACAGCAGTGTGGTGGAAGGCCACAGAAAAGAAATACCATCTTTTGAGCCTCACCAAAATACAAAGGGCGGCATGCATTGGGATAACGGGTTCTTTAAGGACCACTCCCACAGCAGGTGATGGAGGTGATGCTAAACCTCACCCCTCTGGACATCTACTGCAGCAGCAAGGCGGTTAAAACCGCGATCAGGCTAAGAGAGTCTGGATTATGGTCATCCAAACCCTACGGGCATGCCTCCATTGAGTTCCAATGGAGTGCGGCGAAAGAGAGGGTGACTACTGACTACCTACCCCCCACTCTCGTTTTTGACAGGAGATTCTCTACTAGAATTCCAAACAGAAGCGACTGGGACAACAAAGTAGTGACAATAGAAGATGAGCTAGCCCTATATACTGACGGTTCAAAGATGGATATCGGTACAGGCGCGGGAATCTTCAGCGAAGCACTGGACCTGCGAGAATCTTTCAGAATCAGCGATGATTGCAGTGTATTCCAAGCAGAGATAGCCGCTATCACCCAAGCGGCGAAGAACCTAAAGAGACGACACGTCGTCGGCAAACAAATCACCATCTACTCTGACAGCCAAGCGGCCATAAAAGCCATGGAGTCAGTCGTGGTGAAGTCAAGAGCAGTAAGTCACTGCAAGATTAATCTGGACGAAATATCACGAGCCAACGAGGTGACCCTATGCTGGGTACCAGGGCATATGGATATTCCGGGTAATGAACAGGCGGATGAGCTTGCAAGAAACGGGTCGAAAATGCATGCATCTATGGCCCTCAAATCAGTAAGAACTCCGCTAAGTACGCTTGTAAGGAAGATTGACATTGAATCCTGGGGTAGAACTAACCTACGATGGACCAATCTCATTACCTGCAGGCATACTAAAGAACTATGGCCAGAGGTGAACAAAAAGAGATCTAAACATATGATCGGACTAAGCCGCAAAGATATTCGCATACTCACGGGGGTCATTACTGGACACTGTGCGATAGGCGTACATGCGGGACGGCTGGGGATACTGCATAATGACTTTTGCAGAAGCTGTAGGGACGTAGAAGAAATAGAATCTGTTCGCCACCTACTTTGCGAATGCCCAGCCCTTAAAAACAGTAGACACAGAATTCTCAATAGTTACTTCTTCGATGACCTAGAGGATCTGAAGAATGTTGATCTCAAAGTACTCCTGAGATTCATACTTAAATCTGGGTGGTTCTAGGAGATAGACAGACTTCTTATCAGTAGTCACTAACTCGTAGGAAGAACTAGAGGATCAGGTTACAACGGAGCTTTAAGAACCCATGAGATTCATACTAAATCTATGTGTCACCAATACAAAGCGGTATAATTCTTTTTTCTCGACAGGCTACACTGGATGGTTCCCGTAATTGGACATAATGGACCCAACTGATGGTCTAAGTGAAGCTGTGGCAACCGCCTCAAGAGCATCCATTTACCTACCTACCTACCTATGATAGGTAACTGCAGTGCATTTTAAATGTTTTTATTTCGAAATAGTAATAACAATTTGTTAAAATTTGGGAGCGAGTTGTCTCTCTCTCTCTCTCTCTACCTTTGTGTCTCATTGAAATTAAGATTGAATTACTAAATGTCGGACAAAACAGCGTTGCCAGACGGTCGAAATATTTCCCCCCGATGAATCTGACAAACTCCCAGCTTTGGTTATTTTTTCAAAAAAAAAAGCCCCAACTTTTTGTCGATATTTTTTTTAACAGAAAAAAAAATCGAATTTTTGAATGCAAAAGTGTGCGGGAAATACCTAAATACAGTGTGTCCGCCGGGAAGGTATACCACTTTGTTTGTTTATAATTTTTATTTAAATGAAAGAGAATGGATCTTATATTGATAAATGTTTTATTTAACGTCGGCAATTATGTATGGAATACAATATCAGGTAAATGCCCGCCTCTGTTAGTCTCACAAATGCGAGCCATTTTGAGCAGATTTTTCATTACATTCTCACACATTTCATGCGGTATTAAATTAATTTCATCACGAATATTTTCTTTGAGTTATTCAAGCGTTTCTGGTTTGTTTGCATAAACCTTGCTTTTCATATATCCCCAGAAAAAGAAGTCCAGAGCAGTCAAATCAGGCGACCGCAGATACCAATCAACATCACCATTTCTTGAAATAACTTGCTGCGGAAAGAGGTCTCGCAGTAATTCCACTGTAGTCCTAGCTGTATGCGATGTGGCACCGTCTTGTTGATACCACATGTTAATCAAGCCTAAAGCATGAAGTTGTGGCGTTAAAAAGTTGTCAATCATATCACGATATCACTCCCCATTGACAGTTACCGTTACGCCGTTTTAATTTTCAAAGAAGTAAGGTCCAATGATTCCTCCTGACCAAATTGCACACCAGACTGCGACTTTAAATGGATGCAAAGGTGACTGCTGACTGATGAATAATTTGAGGGTTTTTCATTGCCCAGAACCGACTATTCTGTTTATTCACATATCCATTCAAATGAAAATGTGCCTATGGGCGTAAATGGTCTTGCAGAAGAAGCTCTTGTGTCAACTGAATCTTAAATGGAAACAAATACAAATCCTTGTGCAAAATTGTCGCCAAAGTTGTTCTTTGAAGACCAAGCTCCTGAGCACGGCGTCGAATTGAGGTTGATGGATTGTTTTGAACACTTTTTGAACACTTTAGCAGCAGTAATGTTTTTAGCCGATCTTGCAGTACGTTGTGGTCCATGCTTGGGCCTAACACCTACAAACCCTCTTTCTTCGAAATCATTCACTACACGATAAATAGTGCGTTTTGTTGGCACGTTGTTTCTCCCAAAAACTGCACGAAACTTTCTCATCGTCACAGTAATCGATGATTGATTTTGATAAAATGTTTTAACGATTAAAACACGTTGGTTTATCGAATATTTTTTCATAATAAATTTGCCACGTGTCTACTTCACGACTGCCAAATATGAACTGTCAAGACTAATGTTTACCAAAATGGCGGCAAAACAAAGTACTATACCTTCCCGGCGGACACCCTGTACAACGCAAATTTTGCAGTTTGAAACCATACTGAAAGAATTCGCACATTTCTTACGCAACTTTGTTGAAATTTTTATAAAATTTACAGATAATGTTGGTGCTTAAATGCGGAAAAAAAATTAAGGAACTATTACAAAAAAGTTATAACTTTTTCGTTATGAAGCTGGCATTATTTTAGCTGTTTTTACCCGACTGTACACAGAGAGGGTTATGTGTTTCGCGCGTATCCTATGTACGTTCCTACGTGACCTCCTGTAGCCTAAACGGCTTGACCGATTTTAAAGAGTGAGGTGTCACTAGGTTCGTATTCTTCCCCGGAGTGTCATAGGCTAATTAAACAATTATAAAAATATAAATTTAAAAAAACAAACTAAAAAAAAATAATTGTCACACAGTGGAAATGTCAAGAGATGGAATACACTGAACTGCGGAATAAATTACTTTCTGATGTATTCACAATCGCGGTCTTGTGGAGTGTTAGGCCCGATTCGCCAGGGTGTGCACCATTTTCCTGTGAAGACGATAAAACTTACGTAAATCTGGAGTTTTTATTTTTATTCGACCGGGCGGTTTTTTAATTTATATATTATATTATTTTTATTGCATAAACATATCGAACACTATTTGAGACCGGCAAAAAATAGATACCTACAATCCTAAAACACTGACAAATAAATATACTGTACACCATTCACAAAAGAAACTTTTTTTGTGTATTCTTCTAAATATATTAAACTAAAAAGCTAAAAATAAAAAAGTTAATTTAAAAAAACAAAAAACCCGACTGACTGTAAATTTAAAAGGATTGAAACAAGACACTTTTAAGTATAACTGATTGCCAGTCGGAGGCTGCGCATATTTTTGACAGATTATCTAGGTAGTCTCCGATTGTCAATCAGTTATACTTAAAAGTGTCTTGTTTCAATCCTTTTAAATTTACAGTCAGTCGGGTTTTTTGTTCTTTTAAATTAACTTTTTTATTTAAAGACTTGTTTTGTGAACAAAAGCAGTCCAATATCTTCGGAAAAACAATTAATTTTCACTACAAATATAGTTTTGGAGGATTGATCTATTATTTAAGATGATTTTAAAACAACACACACATTTATTTCATTCTCGATTGTCATGCTCAATGACCGATGGACAGAATCGTGTAATGAGACACTAGAACTCCTTCTCCAAACTCACTTCCCGGGATGTAACCCCAACGGGAACAATGACCTGGATTTAGAATATTACACGGATGACGGCGCTCCAACGGAAATGGTGACGGAGGAAAAGATAAGTTGGGCGATCAATTCTTTCTCACCATATAAATTTCCCGGAATTGATGGCATCTTCCCTATGATGCTACAAAAATGCGAGAAAGTTATAACCCCACATCTGAAAAACATATTCCTAAGCAGCCTAAAGCTAGGATACGTTCCAAAATCATGGCGAGAAGTTAAAGTGGTCTTTATACCCAAAGCTGGCAAACCCAGCCACACAACTGCCAAAGATTTTAGACCCATTAGCCTTACATCGTTTGTTCTAAAAACATTTGAAAGGCTGATAGATATACATATACATATCCGGAGTAAACTAAACCCGGACACTGTATCCCCGGCTCAACACGCCTATACAAAAGGCAAAAGTGTTGAAACAGCACTGCATAGTGTCGTCAGCACGGTGGAAAAAACATTGAAAGTTAAAGAATACACTCTAGCAGCCTTCCTGGACATTGAAGGAGCTTTTAACAATGTCGAAACAGAAGCAGTCCAAAGAGTTCTAACAAACCTTAAAGTGAATACCGCTATCATCAAATGGATAATGTGTATGCTCAAAAATAGAATAATCATCTCAGAACTAGGAGGTGTAGAAACGAAGGTATATGCATCAAGAGGCACTCCTCAAGGCGGGGTACTATCACCCCTACTCTGGGTTCTTGTAGTAAACGAGATCCTGATTAAACTTGAATTCAGTGGAGTTAAAGCAGTTGCATATGCCGACGACCTAGCACTGCTCGCGACAGGAAAATTTCTGTCCACCATCAGTGAACTACTAAACAAAGCCCTATCCACGGTCAATACCTGGACAAAGAAATGTGGACTGGCAGTAAAGCCACAAAAAACAGAATTAGTTCTCTTCACCAACAAAAGAACTGTTCCGGAATTTAGACTGCCAACAATTGAAGGGATTCCGCTAATAATTTCTGATAGTGCAAAATACCTGGTTATCCTAGATCGAAAATTAAACTGGAACCTTAACATTAAGGAAAGAGCCAAAAAGGCAATGATAGCATTCTATGCCTGTAATAGAATATTCGGAAGAACATGGGGCCCTAATCCTAGAATAGTCATGTGGCTTTATACAGCGGTTGTAAGACCGATACTAACTTATGGTTGTTTATTCTGGTGGCAAGCGCTGTTAAAGTCTAACAACCTAAAAACTATGACAAAAATTCAAAGAATAGCCTGTATTGGCACCGCGGGGGCAATGAGAACCAGCCCCACAACAGGTCTAGAGGCTATACTCCATCTCAAACCCCTAGATCTCTTTGTACAAGAATCTGCTGCAAACAGCGCCCTTCGGTTAAGCCAGACCAAAAACTGGAACCACAGCCTAACAGGACACGCACAAATTCTAAACAAATTCGCGGGCAATAATATATGCACGGACTATATCATTCCCCGACTAGACTTCAGAAGACCATTTACCACGTGTTTCCCCAGCAGGGACGAATGGAATGAGGACCAACCAACATCCATTGGACCAACCATACCCATATACACGGATGGATCAAAGATGGAAATTGGCGTTGGCGCGGGTTTCTACTCGGAACGTCTCGGACTATCCAGTTCAATCAGACTACCCAACCACAGCAGCGTATTCCAAGCTGAGGTATTGGCAGTGACTACAGCTGCTAAACGGGTTGCAATGTTGGCAATACCACATGCACATATTACCTTTTTCATTGACAGTCAAGCGGCAATGAAAGCGATCGCTGCCGCTGAGATAAAATCAAAGCTTGTAAGTCGCTGTCGCGAGGAGCTGCGGGTTCTTGGCGCGCAGCACAACGTAAGACTATGCTGGGTCCCTGGGCACAAAGGTGTGTCTGGGAATGAAAAAGCTGATGAGCTGCAAGAAAGGGATCCTCCCTTGAACTAAACCAGGCCGACACCACAGTAATGATTCCCCCCTGTAATCTCAGACAGGCGATTTGGAACAGAATACTAAAGGCGACAATTGAGAGATGGAGCAAACCAGAATCCTGTTTCATAACCAGGAAAATGTGGCCAATCTACAACAAACAGAAAACGGAGAAAATCCTACAATTGAGCAAGAAATCATTGTCCTTAGTTGTGGGCATTATCACCGGACACAATACACTGAAATACCATACCAAGATGATGGGAATCAGTTCAGATGACCTGTGCAGAGGATGCGGTGATGAGGAGGTGCATGAGGACACCCCACACTTTCTTTGTTACTGTCCAGCACTCTGTCACATAAGAAATAAATTCCTTGGCAGTTATTTCTTCGAGGATTTAGAGGAACTCTCAAATAGGTCCATTAACGACCCACTAAAATTTGCAAATAAAACGGACTGGTTTTCTAATCCGTAGGTTTTTCATAGGTTTCCAGTGTATGGGGGCAGTAAACCCCTAGGGCATCACAACGGATCTACATTGATCTAAGTGTGGCACGTACAGGTTCCTGTTCTGCCAACCCGCTAACCTAACCTAACCTAACCGTCATGCTCAATTTTGAATCATTTGGTTGTCGACAGAACAGAACGAAGAGTTTCCAAGCTAACTCATTCTTAGGTTTAATCGTTTCTTATGTTTCCAGAATGACTATAATTTTAATTTTTCTTAAGGTTAGCAAAAATAATTATACAACGAAATAAAACTAAAAAAAAAAAAAAAAACAGATTTCCCCCTAAACACTTTCTACCCCCAGATTTCCCCCCGTCGACCAAAAAAAAAAACCTCAATCTGGGGAGAAAACCCCCAAACTGGCAACGCTGGGAAAACATCACAATTACCAAACCCAGAGAACCACAATTCGATTTCATCTTACAGAAGGCACACACCGCACATATTCACTGCATCACTTTGTTCATATTTTTCTTTTGCAAATTTTTACACTGACACACTGACAGATAAACGAATTGCGAAGGTCCTTTCAATTAAAATAAAAAATATGTGCACACATTAAGCTCGGAAATTATTTTCGAGTACATGTGGGCGAAAGAAGCTCCTGTTCCGCAGAGAGAATTTCGCTCACAGCTTAATTGCATTGCATCGTTGCGTTTAAAATTATTTTATGAAAAAATAATGCGAAAAGTTTTTCCACTTCAATGCGCACACTGTACAGGCGAAGCCAAAGGAAAAGGCACAGGCACACATTCGACGCGGTCTCACACTCGCGTACAAAAGAACAACGACGATGGTCGGATGGCTCCTATGGGTGTGCATTCAAGTTTGGTTCGCTGCAAAAGGATTTAATTTCAATTAAAGGACGATAAATCCAGATGGAAATGTTTGCCGGAACCACAGGAAAACTGAAGCATCAGGGTGTGATCGTATAATCACTTTTAGTGAGCATTTTGTTCCTTATGTGGTACGAGTGTGTATGTGTATTGACGAAAAGGACATGTAGTCGAAGTGAGATTTTTTTTTATGTTTATTTGCATAGGCATGTCAGATGCAATGCGAATTGCAAACTGAAACCGAAACAAAAACCACATAACCCGAGCTGTTTGTCGAGGACTTTTAGGACAGGCTTTTTTTTTTTGTCTTCAGTTGTGCACGGCAAACTTTTTATTCATACGAGGCAGTCGCAGTCAGGAAAAGCGAGGGACACCTGCAAATGATGTGATGAAATAAAACTCCATTTTAACTTTTCTATAGATGCACATATCTGCGAATTCCCACTGATTCAACGGATATATGTAGAGTTTGACAAAGTGCTATAGTGCTACTGGTATTGCAACAGCGAGCTTCATTGAAACAGTGACCATTGCGCTGCATAATTGTTATAAGGGTATTGCGATAGTTGCGAGGTTTCATTGTCACTATCTTGCAGGGTTTGAAACAAAGCACGAAGGTAATATGAGATCCTATACTAGCATCACATTTTAAGTCGCCGTTTGGCATTCTTCCGTTTAAAATGAAAAATCCGCACTCAAATAGACTCGGCATCAATAGGGTTGCTAATTTGAAATTCTTGGGTATTATCCAGCCTTCGATTAAGATCGGAGGTCGATTGGATGTTTTTCAGCTCTGAGACCGCGTAGATAAATTCGCAATTCCAATCAATCTGTCAGTTTTAGCAAAGCACACGCGGATGTTTGTCTTGGCGTCAAATCAAACCAATGCGTAGTTCGAGGGTGTTTTTCATTTAATTTCTATCGATTTTGGATGAGTTTTAATACGTTTTTCAGGTGTTTTTCTTTTGGATCGATTTTGGAAATACTCGCCAAAAACGTTGAATACCCTTAGGATTTGTATATCCTACTAGAATTTTTAAACAACTACCTATACAATTACGGAGCTTTTTGAGGCAGAATTGAATTTTTCGTAGGGGATTTTGGGAGGTTTTTGAAGCGTTTTTAAATACGTTTTTTAAAGTCTGTTTGAAGTGTTTTTTAGAACGTTTTCTGGGCGTATTTCTAAAATGCTTTTAGGTAGTTTTGAGGGACTTGTTTAGAGCAAAAAATAACCTAAGCGAAATCAATGTGACTGTGATAACTGGTATACGAATGGATCTAAAATGAACAGCGGTGAGGGAGGTCTATCGATTTAACTTTATTGTTCCCAAATCAATGGGAAAACAAATTTCTTGTCTTTAGAGCTCGTAAATGTGGGAACTTCATTCTAAGAGCTGTAGTAAAGGTTATGCCCATTCAACCAGTCTTTTACTGATCAAGATCTATTACAAAAGAATAGAGTTTATCGCTGGTAGACGCTAGGGCGTGAAGTGAAGCAAGCAAAGGCCCGCTGTCTCAACCAGATTGAAATTCCGGAATATATTTGCAAAATAGATAGCTATTGTCATGCCCTCACAGCTTTACTATGATTCTGTAGTGAGGGCTTAGAAGAATACGAATTAAAAGGAGGTGTGCCTCAAGGTTTGGTCCAGGGACCATTTCTGTAGAATGGTATGTATGACGAAATTCCACCCGCTCCCATCCAAGAGAATCGTCAATTTCCGGTCAGTTAGTCGCAGCATAAACGTCAGATGTTATCGGACTGCACTGTAACTCATAAATCATAAAAGAAAAGCTCATTCCAGTGATCGATGTTTGGATTAAACTCAAGGTAAAACAAGGTTCTATTTAGATCAGTTCTTGGCCGGGTCATGGCTGTTACACAGAATATATCTTTAAACCCGGATGTGAAACCTTTTCAAACTGACCACATTGGGAACAAATTTCGGAAAAACGCGGAAATGATAAGATTGCCCTATTAGACCAACGCTGGGAGTCGCCGAAAATTACATGATTCAGAATAACGAGGCGGCGAGGACGATCTTGTGATCTTGCACGTTCGGAGTGCCAATGCAAAGCGGATAGGTCCAATAACAGAGTAAGCAAAGTTTTCATTCCAACCCCCACGGGGGAGACAAATCCGACTGTACGCAGGGAAGGTGGTAAGGTCCTTCCATTGCACAACATACAATGTTATCCTTTTTCACATTTATTCTGCGCCTGAAGGGGCGCAAAAGAAGTAAATCAATAAGTACATCTGCATAATTATAAATAAATAAATAAATAAATAACTGATTTTGCTACATGTGTGTGTACGATATAATGTTCATTAAATTAATCCGCAAGGTTATTCAATTGTGTGGGAAATTAACTTAAAAAAGGCTCCTCTTGGATGAACAGTACAACCAAGGAGCAGGAGTAAAGGATAAACACATATTTTGCAATTTTCATACTTCAACGCATACATGCACGTTAATGGCATTTTAATAAATCGAATATATTGTATATTATGTGCAGTCAATTCGATTGTCAAGGAGATATTGATTGTTATAATGTAAGTACACTTGATCCGGTTAAGCGTAAATAAAACGTACTCAAATGAAGCTCTCCAGGATAACTAAAAAGGCGGGTATTATGTCTGTTGTCAGTTTAGTTAACCTTTATCAAGGCATTTACGTATAAGTGGTTATCAATACAGAGCCAGAGGGTCTTGCAGAAGGTATTGTGGCGGACGAGCTGTTAATGGGCCGAAGGTACCGCTTACACCTGGATTAATCTGGTTCTGGGTTAATAGCTTGATCTCTCTTGCTGTGTGAGTGACCCTGGAATTTTCAGGTGAAATAGAGCCGAACAATCTTTACTTACTAAGAGGAAGCTTATACCGCACATATCCATACCTGTAGTGTTCTATCAAATCGGAGAACCAAAAATTCCGTCTGGTCCACCAAAAACTGATCACGGGAAGCGCAAACTAAATGCCAATCTAGTGACGAACTCTAGTAAAAAATTGAGTCAGCTAAAGGTATGCTCTCGCCAGATGGCAGCAGTTAACGGATAGCTGTAATGAGGAGGAAGACAACAACCCTTTTGGTCGGCACTATATTAACGAAATGCGACTAAAACAAGTAGCACTGCGAATAACACAGCCAGGCCAACGACAAATTTCGTTAAAACTCAACAAACCGAAGTTGACCGATCATCAGCCTTTGCACCCGATCAAGAAAACACAGACCAACAAAAAATTGATTCAATTTCTGACGCCCAACGGAGTAAAGGCGACCAGTGTCGAAATGAGACCCGAAATGTCTTCTCTCTTTTCAAAAAATGAAAGACTTATTCGTCGGTGCGGCATGCTGATGGATGTTACATTTTTTAGAAGTAATTTTATATAACAGGGTGGTCCGGTTTTGGGCACAGATATTTTCGGAGCCGCTCCATTGGTTGAAGTTACGTTTGAAAGCCCACAGGTAGGAACCAAGTAACAAAAAAAAAATTATGAGCACTCTTTCCGACTTGCTACTTCGGCAAAAATATAAATAAAGTGCACGACTCGGTAGAACGAAACTTTCTCGTTGATCAAAAGTTTGATATTTTGTTTTATTATTTTATTGGGTAGGTGGGTAAAACTGAGAAGCAATGCTAGATAAGACAAACGGTTCGTAAAATAAATAAAAATGAAGTGTTAAATAAAATTCACTTTCTGGGTTATTCATCTGATATAAAAGTACATTATAACAATGCGAGTCTTTAAAAGTTGAAGCTCTCAGTGACAGGCAATTGTAGCCAGCTCTGGTTAGAGAGTTATAAGCGTTATAAGCCTACACTTTACTAGATTATTGAGTACCAGAACAAGCGTAGTAGGAGTTTCTGATTTTTGATCTTATAGGGAAGGATTTTCTTTTTGACTGCAATAGATTAATGAAGTTGGTTTAAGTTGTCAATCATTGGAAGTATTGGGCGTGATAGATCGATATCTTTACATATAAATAAAGGGTTTTTCAACAGGCACGCTACAACAGTAGAGCGACAAGGACAGCAAACAACGCCAAATTCTTGCCGCTCTTTTAACATTTCTCTTCAGTTTGCCATTTCATGATGGAAAGATATACGAGCCAACAACGAGTCGAAATTATTAAAATTTACTACCGAAATTCGGAGTCAGTGGCCTCAACGTTAAGAACGCTACGTCCAATTTATGGTCGTCATAATCGTCCTAGCAGATCTACAATTGAGCGTCTAGTGGAAAAATTTGAATCCACATGCACAGTACAAAATGTTCCCGTGCCAGTGAAACAAAGAAGTGCCCGTAGTGTCGAGAATATTGCTGCCGCTGAGGCTTCAATTGAAGAAAGCCCAAATGTGTCTCTCACACGTCGTTCTCAAGCGTTGGGCATCTCTGTGGCGTCGTTGTGGCGAATCTTGCGAAAAGATCTTGGCCTACATCCTTACAAGATTAAATTGACGCAAGAACTGGAGCCGCCTGACCACCAGAAGCATCGTATGTTCGTGAATTGGGCCGAGCAACAACTTGAAAATGATTCGGATTTTCAGCGAAAAATCTTCTTCAGTGATGAGGATCATTTCTGGCTGAATGGCTTCGTCAATAAACAAAATATGCGGTATTGGTCAGGCAGCAAACCACACGTACTCCATAAGTCATCATTGCATCCTGAAAAAATTACGGTTTGGTGTGGTTTATGGGCCGGCGGCGTCATTGGGCCGTACTTCTTCCGTGATGATCAAGACTGGCACGTTACTGTGAATGGGAATCGCTACCGTTCAATGATAACCGAATATTTTTGGCCCCAATTGGATGATATGGACTTGGAGGACATGTGGTTCCAACAGGACGGCGCCACAAGCCACACAGCGAATGTCACAATCAATTTATTGGAAACCAAGTTTGGAGAACGTGTTATCTCAAGAAATGGTCCATTCGCTTGGCCGCCTCGTTCGTGTGATTTGACGCCGTTAGACTATTTCCTGTGGGGCTACGTCAAGTCTATGGTCTATGCCAACAAGCCAGCGACGATTGATGAACTTCGTACGAATATCGAACGTGAAATTGCAGCAGTATCGGCCGATTTATGCTTGAAAACCGTCCAAAATTGGGTTAAGCGTCTGGACTTCTGCAAGCGTGCCCGTGGTGGCCATGCAAAAGATATCGAGTTCCATACATAATGGCATCGAACGTACTTTCACAGGAATAAAGAATTTCATTGATATCCGAAACCGTTTTTGTTTTATTTATAAAAAAATTGTAGCGCTCTTATTGAAAAACCCGGTATATTTGCAATTGCAGTTATAAATTGAAAGTCACTTTGGACGTGAGTGTGGGTGCCAATGAAGTTGGATTTTCTGATTGTGTAAACTCCAAGTGGATATGGAATTATTTGAAGGTGCATATTCAGAATGGTTGAATAAAATAGAAGTGGGTATAATATTTGCTTAAAACAAGATTTGCGTTGTTGTTACATATTGCTTTTTTAATGGCTGTTGCAATTTGAATTTTAAAATGCGGTATTATGTTTTAAAAATACATATGAGGCCATTTTTTGGAGAAATAATTAAAAAGCCGAATTATACGAATTTTTGAGAAAAACTAAGTACGGGATCTTATTTAGCATGCTGATATTATCTTAAATATGTATTTTAATTAAAATCGTTATAACGGTTTTTGTACAGAATTTGGCAGACAAAAGAGTACCAAATATTCCAATGTTTGATTTGAAAAATACTATTTGTTAACTATTTAGCTGGAAAGCGAGTATAAGATATAAGTTATTGTTCAGGATGTAAGCATTGTTTGGTTTTTAAAGTCTAATCGAAACTGAAAATGGGGTTCTCGAGATATAAGCAGTTTTTTTAAATTAGCGTTTTCGGTTATTCGGATTAAAAATCAAGGACGCAATCATTTTGAGAAAATACATTTTACTCTAAGTTCGTATTTTGGTCAAAATTGTCATTGCCGTTTAGGTAAACTAAAGAAATAACAATTTTTAAAAAAAAATATTTTTTCAAAAATGTATTTTACGATAATACAGAGAAAAATTGAGTTTTTCATTAAGTTAGAAATGACCATATTGCAGACATCAATTTTTGTTACAATCGTTTGGACGTTTTCGAGATACATATGTCCAAATTTCAAAAGTTTGTTTAGCCAAAAACTGGGTACGCTGTTGGTTTAAATCGTTAGAGCCGTTTTCGAACAAATCAAACTGTTACGAACATTTTATATATTGAAAGAACCTACCCCCTACTATTATTAATATTGAGGTTACCTTCCAAAACAAAAAACCGCTCCGAACTGTGAGCCCACGAACTCCAAATCCGAAGTTTGAACGAAAGCCGCCCAGCCGTTTATGCTGTAGACCTGTGGAAGGACGGACAGACAGACAGATGGACAGAATTTTGGCACCCAATTTTTTGAGTTCGTCTATCATCGTAATGTCAGTTAGAAATTAAAAAAAATATATATATAGTGCGCAACAGGTCCTAGGTCTAGCTTCTCACAACCATTCGTTTTGTGTGAGTTTACAATTTTTGAGACGAATGAAAAGGATCTACAATTTTCTGCCGAGTACAAAACGCTAATTGAGGAAATCTTTCATGACAGTTTTACTCGTGGATGTTTGTAAGACGTTCGCGAGAGGTGGCGCAGTGGAAAAATAAACCTTCAGATGTAATTTGGGCTTTTACGTGGATCCCCTCGCTTAGTAGTCCAACACAGTAACCACTAAAAAAATCTTGTGTTTGAAGTCGAATTCTCGATATAGTGAAAGATCAAATGGGAAAAGTGGTTACCCGTGTAAAGGCTAAAGCATATTGTCTATGAAACGAGGCCTATTTCGATACAGTGGGAGTTTAAATTGAGTAAGTATATATTTTTTGAACACCCTGTACCTCAGTTCGTGTTAAAGATAGACCCTAACAAAATTGATCATAAAAAGTCCAAATGAATGACCACCCACAGTATTAGTATCCCAAACCGGATCACCCTGTGCAAACTGTATCCGTTGTTTTTGCATGAAATTATCTTTTTCCCACTTACAAAGTACCTTTTCGAGCGGGGTCTATAAATTGTGATTGACCAGTAGTACGTAGACCCCATAAAACCACCGCCTAGACGTCTACCCCAAAGCGAATTGCATTCGCAATAACTATCACCCATGAGCGACAGTTGAATTTAATCAAAATTAACTTTCCAATTAAATTAAGAAGATTAACTATTATTGCTGCGCAACGTCTATCCCCTGCCATTGTGTGCAGAACCCTGCACCGCCTTGTGCCGTCGCAAAGGACTACAAGATATAATTACCTTCCTTCTGGTAAAATAGCCAACAATATGCATTGTTATTTAAAATTATTATTATCCTACTACAACTACTCCATCGATATAGCATTCGCCTCCCGGTTTCCTCTCAAACACAGACTAATAGCAGCAGCACCTCTGGAATTTCAGTTCAGTTGAATGTTAGCGCCTCTCCGCTCCAAGCCAGACACCAGAGCCACCCGTATCATGTAACAGCATAACACTGCCTGTCGACAAACAGCAACATTGCAGAGCGAAAGGATATTTATCTTTTATTATATTCCTTTTCAACAAAATACAGTTCAGAGTAGAATATCTGCTCCAGAAGCGGCGGCGGCGGCGACGGCGGAAGCTCGAATCACAACAAAACCTTTGTGTTGGCGTATAATTTAGAATTTCCAGGATTCCGGCCTTTGAGAAGTTCAAACGTTATATACATAATTGTGGAGTTATCTATGGCGATGACCAAGGGCTACAGGGGCTCCCCTCCGATGAATTGTTACGGTTTATGAGTCGAACAATGGCCCGGTTGCCATACGCACGTATGTACAGTACATGTGCCTATGCGTTGGTCGACATCCTTTCTTTAGTGTCCGAAATTAAATTTCATGAGGAATTGCTAAACAACATAAATGTACAGCTGCAAAGGCGGTCGCTGGCGGGCGATAACTGAATAATGCATGTTTTAATTATTATTTGGTAGATATATGTATACTTTGGTCTAACGCTAGTACAAAGTAGACATACTCGGAGGTATATAGGTTGCATGGAAGCTTGTCCCTGCGAAAGGCTGAATCGCTTTAACGATTTATTTCGACTGGATGCATTTTGAAACTGATAACGAAGTACATTCTTTGTCATCGGGATGTATCTAGCTAAGCCTTATAGGCACTTTGTCCGACAAGGACGCTTGACTAGAATATACTGTATAAATATGGGGGAACAAGTGAATGCATGTCTCTGCCTGAAATAATGCGGTCTTGGTCTTTTAGGGATCATACCTCAATGCTTTTGTTGTGACACTGACTCGCCAGCGCACGGCCGACCGCCACAGAGTCTGGGTAATTCTCTCACCTTATCGTACGTGCGCTCGAAATAGTGAATCTTTGGTCGTACACTTGTTTTGAATTTAGCATACACTACAGCTAGAGCCACCAAATATCCCGAGGACACAATCATCGATGGCAGAAGTGAAATTTCGGCCTCGAATAATTCAACGCATCCTTAAAGAACTAGATTGCAATAAAGCAACGGGACCCGATGGAATCCCGGCTATATTACTCAAGAACTGTGCACCAGAACTTGCACCTGTACTCTGTAAGCTGTTTAGCATGTCGTACTCCCAGAAGACATTTCCTTCTTGCTGGAAGACCGCTCGCATTCAACCTATTCCAAAGAAAGGGAAGAAATGTCTGCCACAAAACTATCGTCCAATAGCGTTACTTTCAATGCTCTCTAAAGTAATGGAAAAGGCAATAAATGTCGAAATAATCAAATATCTAAAAGGCCATCGATTAATAAGCGACAGGCAATACGGATTTCGGAGCCTTCGTTCCACTGGTGACCTGCTAAGCTACGTAACGCACTTATGGACACAATCAATTGAACAACACGGCGAATCCAGAGCCGTAGCCTTGGACATATCAAAGGCATTTGACCGAGTCTGGCATAGAGCCCTATTAGGCAAGTTAGCGTCTTACGGATTACCACAACAACTCTGCGGATGGATGCAAAATTTTCTTCTGGGAAGATCGATCCAAGTTGTTGTAGATGGTGTATCTTCCAATTCGTTTGCTATAAATGCAGGAGTGCCCCAAGGATCTATTCTTTCTCCAACTCTATTTCTTCTCCACATCAACGATTTGCTTGGATCGACAAATAATAATATCTACAGCTTTGCAGATGACAGCACTCTCATATCCTCCATCTCGAACAGTGGGCCTGTGAATACGGCTACATCACACAATCAGAGATGTGAACAAATTAATTCTCTAAACGATGATCTGGACAAAATCTTGAAGTGGGGAAAGGACAACTTGGTTGTATTTAATGCAAACAAGACACAGCTCACAACATTTTACAGAAAAAATGCATCACAGTTCCTCAGATCCAAATGGATGACCATCCAATCCATCACAAGGACTCAATGCACCTTCTAGGAGTCACAGTCAATTCAGGAATCACATGGCAGAACCACATATCCTATATCGCAAGATCGGCGTCCGCAAAGTTGAGCTACCTATTTAGAGCAAAGAGGTACTTTAGCCCCAAGCAACTTCTCCTTATCTACAAAGCACAGGTTAGACCAGGCTTGGAATATTGTTCCCATATATGGAGCTCGGCCCCAAAACATTCACTTAACCTGCTTGATAGCATACAGAGACGAGCAGTTCGACTCATTGGAGACCCTACACTCACATCGAATCTACAACCGTTGGTGCACAGAAGACAAGTCGCTGACCTATGCTTGTTCTATAGGTACTTCCATGGTAGATGTTCTGAGGAACTCAAAGACATTATCCCTCGAAATGCAACTTTTGGGCGCCCAACAAGACAGGCTGCTAATGCTCATGACCATACAGTACACTTGACAACCGCGAGGACATCAACTTTCCAAAACTCCTTCTGTTACAGGACAAGCAAACTTTGGAACTCGCTTCCTGGGGATATATTTCCAGAAGACTACAATTTGCAGCAATTTAAGTGCAGAGCAAACATACATCTGCAGACATCTCGGGGCGCTGTTGAAGCGTTATAGGTTCGCCTTTCCCGGGAGAAGTATATAAAAAAAAAAAAAAAAAACAGGAGGCAAATTAATGGTGAAGGCCAAAGTGCTATCTAGGAAGGACATGCTAGCGGGGGCATTGCTATCTTTATGCTTGTGTTGTGACTGTTTGTTTTTATCGGCAATCCTCCTACGTCTCGTATAGAGAGTCGGGGAATTTTATCCTCGGATATTGGAAGGGTGACCGAAATAGTCTTTCCCTCGCCTGTAATTCTCAGACAACTCCTTGAAGCGAGGAGACTGAGGATAACTAATTGGACCATATGTCTTCGGATATACGACGGGTAACCGAAACAGTGCGCCCTTCGCTTATAATCATTTGCCGTCTCGTCATAATGACGTAACCCGTATTCGCCATCAGTGATTAGTAGATCGGCCCTTTCATTGTGTACCTTACTTAAGGTTAGATAAGGCTGATCAAGGAGTAAGTGACCGTACGACAGTATGCCTTCGGGCGGGTGGTGACCGTATCAGTAACCTGATGTAGGTTAGCAAGTCTGAAATGTATTTGAAACCGAAAGCAGTGAACAAATTTTCAAAATTAATGTATGTAAGTAAGTCGTGTCTTCCTGGTAGAGGTTCTGGCCGTACTAAAAGCTGCAGAGGTAGTTGCGGCACTGGAATCACAAAACACAGGTACCTATAGACATTTTGGTATAAAGTGTTGCGAAAAGGCCAACATTCTGGCCAAGAACGGAGCAAAGCTCCCACTTAATACAACGATCGAGTGTATAAATCCGCCTACGGCCGAAGGATAGAGTCTTTGAAAAAAATCTTCAATAAAGCTACCACACGATGGTCACAACTATAAGGGCACAGGTTTTCAAATGTTCTGGTGGCCCGTTTTAAATCGGCGAAAGTCTGAAGAATTAATCAAACCTTAGTAGAACTAAGTTTAGGCTAACGATATGAATACTCTCTGGATTGTGCCTTTTGAAGAAGTTTGTCGTGAGACGGGGGTTAGCTAATAGAGATATATAAAGGTACCTACTGTGTGGACATACGAGTCGCGGAAGACATCTCCCTTCCACCTTCTCTGCGAATGTCAAGCAAATTGCCTGGAGTATGGTTCCTCAAACTATAGACGTTTTCTACTATGCCCGCATGATCCATCCATATAGATCATTAATTTCCATGGTTTACAACAACAGTTTGGTCTCCTAATGTTGTTGTAAGCCAGGGAAATCAATGATCTATATAGAAAGATCACTAGCAGACCCGGCGAACTTTGTTCCGCCCGAATTCGTTAATGTAATGAAAATAATAATTTCGAACATGCACAATGAATTCAGAACTTATACAATAGAAATAACTGAAGTATAGAAAATATGGGAATTCAAGATTGATGACATAATTTCCAGCTCAAAATCGTCGCTTGTATGACATTCGATTTGAGATTCCTCACAATCAAATCAAACGCGTTTCATTGCAAACTTTCGGTGCATTGAGGTTTCTTAACAAAATTATAACTGAGCCGATTTTCTATTTTAAATTGTTTAGAGCTAAGAGGTGATATCCTATCTTTTAAGACCGTCTAAGCCTGAAATACAACAATACGAACAAAACAAAAGAAGATTCATGGAAATTGGGCAATTGGTGCGTAAAGTGCGTGTCCTAAATAGTCCTGAGTTGTACACGCAATGTTAATGTGTGGAAAAACCCCAAATTTACTGAAATACATGTCTTTTACACGCACGCACAGCATACATTTTCCGGTATCAATCAAACTTCACAGAAACCATATATAGGCCATTACCAAAGATGTGTGAACGTTTTGTTTAAATCGGAAAATGCGTTAAAGCGTGAATCGGCAACAAACGAACACAATTTTAAGGCTCAACTTTTAAATATATATATAGCGCAGATATATCGTCGGAGTCCTAAAAGCAGCAGACAGTGGCGCTCAGCACTACCGAAGCTGAGCATACATGGCGTTGGGAGCAGCCGCACAAAGGAGGCGGTGTACTTGAGGCGTCTGATAGAAGAGGTTGGATTCAGTTGTGCACTGAGAGCTCCTACTATGTTAAACCGCGATAACTTGACCGCACAGAACTTAGTTAAAAAACCCAGTTTTTCATTCAAGGTCAAAAAATATTTACATCAAATATCATTACATTAGAGAAATCTATAACAAATCTTTCATATTGAATTTTGTTTCAACTGATGACATGATTGCCGATGTTTTTACAAAAAATTTACTAAAATCGAAAAATGAATATTTATTTTTGAAACTTGGATTGTTGAAATGAAAATATGAAATAAACACACTAAAAGGCACTGTTTTGAGAGGGAATATTAGAAATTAAATTAGCATTGACACGACGGTTGCTTTTGTGTACCACTAATGTAAACTATTATGTAAATGACTAACGAACATTTTTGTATACTTACGAATGGTTAGTTGCTCAAAAAAACTGACCTGAACTGGATGTGTTCCGTGTTTAAATTATTTTTTCAATAGTCATTGACGCTGAGTTCTTAAAAGTCCGATAGGTCAGCGTTAGTTCGCAAACAATACCCAATCGAATTGTAAGTCCCTTCGAAAATAAAGCAGCGCCCACAAAATTTGAACTCGCAGTTTCACATATAAATTCGAATGGGCCCACCTTGATCTCTAATACCAGAAGGGACTTACAAGTGGTCGTCGGATTTGTAATCGCAAAAACATCCTTCCCTTCACAGGCTTCTCCCAAGCATGTACTTTGCATCAATTATAAATAAAGGGACATCCAGTCCTCACAACTCCCTCGCTCTTATTAGTTCCCCACTACCGACCTTAATTATAATATTTAAGTAGTCATTCATTGGAATGACAGGGGCTTATGCACCGGGCCCCCTTTCTTTAAAACAGCTCAACTCGTCTAGACACTTTCGAAATTACATCCCTCCACTGGTGTACCTGGACTAACAAGCCTCGCCGTAATAAAAAAGGATACAACACTACGAATTAAACGGCACAAGGTAGGTATTCATATTCAGAGTCCCGACGACCGAAACTACTGTAGAAGACCCTTCCCAACAGCAACACCCTACAATACATTTGACATTCTTCATATATGCAAAATTATTAAGATGCTTTGTTTCGCTGGCTTTGTGCGATATCGCGTCGCTCTTGTTTCCGTGTATCCATGGAGTGCACAAGTTAAAAGTAAATTCTGCTTTTTTTATGAATTCCATTAGCAGTGTTGCTGTTTGTGCGAGTTTCCGCATACGTTCCGGGTTCGACCGGGTAAAACAAACTCAAGTAGGGATATATGCCGGAAGAGTTCGAAGGTGTGTGTCTGGTGTCTGTCCCTTTTTTTATTTTGGTGCATGCACTCACTTTTTGGAAGGGACCTCATACGTTGTAACTATGATATTAATTCGTCTGATGGTGTCGCGTTGCTGGGCTCTTCTTTTATCCTTAAAAACAAAATGAACTAAGTGTGCACATTGTTTTGGGCATTAACATAGCTGGCTGAGGATCGAAGTGGAACACACTGAAAGTATGTACGCAACATGTATACGCTTGGTTGGAATTTATAAATTACTTTGTTCATCTTTGGAAAACTTGTGCATATGTGTGCGAGAGTGAAAAGTTAATTTATGCTGACGCCTGACGCGCTAAGTGATGTTCTTCTTTGAAAGAGAAATTCACAATTTTTAGCGAATTACTGAGAGACTTTTATATCCTTCTTGCACCATACACAGGTTAGGTGGAATGAGGACTTGCGTACAAGACAAGACAGCAGCGCACCCAAGTGAGATGGAAACACTTGAAATGTTAGATCGTTCCCTTTTAAAGGTGTTAAGTTGGGTAATCGCGAATTTCATTTCTGATGATGTCACAAAACCTTACCATCAGGTACATATTTTGAGAATCGAAGCTGTCCAGCGTAGATTCATTCGTTTCGCCTTACGTGGACTCGACTGGGATGACCCTCACAATTTACCTCCCTACGAGAATCGCCTAAAGTTGTTCAATTTAAAGGCTCTTATGACTCGTCGCGATATCGCTGATATAATCTTTGTTCATCAATTACTATCTGGTAACATCGACTGCCCACATCTCCTGCATAAAATCTCATTGAACACTAATCCTCGACGCCTACGGTCAATTCCCTTTTTCCGCCTACCCCATCACCGTACTGACTATGGCCAACACGAGCCTTTAACAAGAATGCTTTGCAAAGCTAACATGTTACCAAATTTATTTGACTTAAATTGCACCAAAGCAAGTCTAAAAAATGCGCTTCATAAACTAACTTAACCATTAACATCTCATTTCCTTCTATCTAATGTATATTTATATATATTTTGTTTTATACCTATTTAATAATATAATTATGCGCTTATGTGCTATGTTTGCGATTGTACTTTCAATATCTGTATTTTAGTCTTAAGTTTCTATATTATTTATTGTACACGCTTGTATTAAGCAATTAAATTAAATTAAATTAAATCATCGCTAAAAAACAATACCTGATACTCAGCATCAGCAACATTGTGCATTATGAAGAGTTTTTGATGAGAAACATCTATTGGGGCGACTTTGGACTAAAATCGACTCGAATGAAACGGAAATTGGCCTGTCGCCATCACTATCACTACGCCGCCGCTGTCGACTGCTAAACCATTCAACCGATTTCAATGAAATTGTTTGGGTGTATATGGTTAGTTGCAACTTGAAAGATACGATCGTTTTGGACCCGATAGGTGGCGCAATGGCTTAGTGGTTAATGTGTTGGACTACTACGCTAGGGGTAGAGGTTCGAATCCCGCAAAAACCCAAATTCCAACTTATGTTTTTTTTCACTGCGCCACATCTCGCGTGCGTCTGACATCTGAGAGTATGACTGGCTTGAAAGAGCTTCTCAATTAGCCGTTTGGAGTCGGCATAAAATTGTAGATCCCTTCCATTCGTTCCAAAAATGAAAACTTACACAAAACGAATGGTTGTGAGAAGCTGGGCCTAGGGTCCCTCCGGACCTGTTGCGCCAACTATTTATTTATTTTAGGTGGCGCTGTTGTCGATATCCGAAACTGAAACTGATTTCAATGAAATTTTGTGGATGTATATAGGTATATGGCTGTTGCGGAGATATAAACAATTTTGGGCCTGGTTAGTGAACTGATAGACAGTGACAAAACTGAAACCACCGACTCTTAATCCTCTTGCCGCTGGCCCCCTCATTTTTTTTTTTTTTTGTTTTTTTTTTTTCAAACTCCCCATTTTGTTCTGTCAATTTAGAATTCGTGTGATATCCAAAAACATACAAAAAATATAAAACCAATGCTGCCAACCGCTGCCAACCGTGGGGGAATGTGATAGAGTTCGGGCAAACGTATAACTGTCATGGAAGACCTCAAATAACCATTTAGACTTGGCATAAAATTGTAGATCCCTTCCATTCGTTCCAAAAAAAAAAAAAAAAAACGAATGGTTGTGCGAAAAGCTAGGCTTAGGATGCTTAAGGATCTGTAGCGCCAAATATATATTTAATTTTTTTTTAACAGGCAACTTTTTTTTTTTTTTTTTTTCTCCGAGGTAGGTGGAAATCTTCTAGAAGACACTATGAGGACACTCGGCGCGTGCTCATAGTAGTGTGAGATTTTTACTCACTAAAACCACCTCCTACAAATTTCTTGTGTACTGCAACTGAGTTGTGACTTATCAAGCAATTTTTTTATCATGAAGTTTTACACGTTTGGCAGGCAACATTCCGGCGAGAGTTCCTGCTCGTTCAGCAATTTTAACGCGGTTGATAATTATCGGGCTAAGTCCGAAGGTTTAGTTCGTTGTAGACGCCGCAATAAATTTGTTTCATCGAGAATTTCACGGACCGAGCTATTAATATGTCCTAATAATCGATTTCTTTGCTTTCGAGCGCATATTTTCGTTTCGTCCTTAACGGTGGGAATTCCGAGGTCTCTATGGAGATCTTCATTTCTAATGTACCACGGTGCACTGACGAATGTTCTTAGCACTTTGTTTTGAAAAGTTTGTAAAATTTGTTTCGCTGGTACAGCCCCATAACTGTATACCATATGTCCATACAGGCTTCATCACTTGCTTATATAATAAAAGCTTGTTCTCGACGGTAAGCTTTGAATATCTTCCGAGTAACCAATAAAGTTCGCTATATTTTATTTTAAGTTCTTCGCATTTTTTCTTTACAAGCGGTTTCCATTTTATTTTGGTGTCGAGAGTCATTCCGAGATATTTGGCCTCGTTTGCAAACGGAACTTGTTCCGTATTTATAAGTACAGGCAAGTTATTTGTTTTTTTATATGTAAAATCCACGTGAACCGATTTCGTTTCGTTAAGAGCGATCCTCCATGATTTTGTCCATTCATAGACCCGGTTAAGCGCGCCTTGTAATACTTTGTTTGTTTCTTTGGTCGTTGTACCCACTGCTAGTATAGCAGTGCCATCGGCAAAAGTGGCTACGGTAGTATCTTCTGTTTGCGGAATATCACGCGTAAGTAGCAGGTACAGGAGAGGCCCAAAGACGCTTCCTTGCGGCACACCTGCCCTTATTTCTTTAAATTCCGAATATTCGTTTCCGTGTTTGACACGAAAGAGTCTATTCTCTAGATACGATTCTAGAATTTTCCATAACCGTTCGGGGAGAACTTGTCTTAATTTGCAATTGTGGCCTTCATGCCACAACTTATCAAATGCTTGCGAAACGTCCAAGAATACAGCAGAGCAAATTTTATTTTCTTCTAGAGCTTTCGCTATTACGTCAGTTATCCGATGCACTTGATCGATTGTCGAATGTTTGCTTCTAAGCCCGAAATTATGATCGGGTATAAGACGGTTTTCTTCTATAATTGGTTTTAATCGTCTGAGTAATATCCTTTCAAAAACTTTGGAAATAACTGGAAGAAGCGAGATGGGTCTATAAGACTTTTTTTTCATTCGGTGGTTTGCCTGGTTTTAGAACCATTATGACTTCCGCGATTTTCCATTGGCTCGGAATGTATTGTAATTAGGCAACTGACATCTTTTCGCTTTATTCCTTGTTATTATTTTTTAGTAGAGTTTATATAGCAAGGCCGATGAAGATGTTTCCGGTAGTTATATCTTCGTATTGTACCTAAAGCATTTTTTCCAAAGTAAACGCGTCTTATCTCCATCAGAACTGGACACACCTCGATGAAAGGATTTAAGTCTTCCGTCTCATGCAGATTGTAAAGTGTGCAGATACCCGTTCCTTCACTTTGATAAGGCCTGTAGTTCAGCCGTACCATTTCTCCTCTTATTTTAAAAATTGTTCCAGTTAAGTTTCTGTTGTATATACTATTGAAATAATTTCTATCGTTGAGCTTGAGATTCAGGTTATACAATACGCTTTGAATAAAAAAGCCTTCCCCAAGATGCCCTTGGTTTTGACTTTTGACAGTGACTTTTTTCATTCGGCTGCATTATTCGGTGATAAATTTAAAACAATAACACAGTTTGCTGCTGCTAACAGTATCCAATCCTTTACGAAGAGAGTTTTTTCCTCGCTGCGAATTGCAGTATATTGCACGGGAGTCTGTTTTTATCCATATTCAATACCCTTATGATGTAATCCCCATTAAGTTGGAATTCGTTGGAAGCCCTGTTTCCAAGTAATGCATGTTTTTAGGTGTTTTCTCAACAACAACAAAAAAAAAAAAAAAAAGCACTCCGGGAGTGCCGACAGAAGTGATAACTTGAACAATTACGTGTGTATTTTTCGAATCGTCAGAAAATATATTATTGTGTAGGAAGTACTTTTAAATAAAGTGTTTTTTATTCATTATTATAAACTACTACTACTACAAAAATTATGTTACATTTTTCATTTTCATTTAATGCGGTATTTTACATCAAAAATAATACATATTATTTTACATACAAAATTGCAATCTATTGCTTAAAATGTATAAATTTACAGATACATGAAATACTAAATTTAAAAATTAATGGGTATTCTTTGAAATGAATACCAATGACACTTATGAAATTTCATCAACAACTTCAAACTCTTCCATCATCATCATCATTATTATCATTATATTTGAAAACGGATACTATAGGTTTATGGTAACTAAAATAGGAAACAAACAATTTTGATTCGAATCTATTTAAATATCTTGTAAAGACGGTATCAATTGTAGTTTTATGTCTAGTCGTGCTAAGATTGCGATCATTGCTCATCGTTAAATCAAATTTGCTATTTAAAAATTCAATTAATGGTAGTTCTTATCATCTGCAAAGTTGATGTTGAAATCCCCACTCAAAATGATTGGAATATCATCAAATCTCTTCCCAACTTTATCTTGAAGTAATGCAGAATTATCTTTAGCATATATATAAGTAATTTTCATCGATGCTGTCTTCCAGCGTAATCTAGATAGATTACAGTCTCGAATGTACATATCTTACTTCAGCTACCACAATCCGATTGTATCTACTTGTATTCTACCGAAACTAGCACAGAACGAATAAATTAATAATAATTATACTGAAGCTTAATTGAATATGAATTTCTTTCCGAAAAATACAAATTTTACTTTTAAAAGAAAAAGAACGAGAAAAGACAACAATATTTTTCTGTCTTGCCGCATCGCCATTGATAATGCTCTAGATCTCGTGGTACGGCATCAATTGTAGTTTTATATTCATTATTTTACACAAAAATTACTAATCATATTTTACAGTATACACTAAGGCGACATGAATATTACAATTATTTATATAGTATACCTACTCTTAGGGTGGCAAGTTTACCACAGTTTTCTATTTCTTGTTTCGGTAATTATAACACAAGCTACTGTGCCGTAAATGTGCACAACCCCAAAATCGTGGATATAATATGTTGGAATTAAGCCTGGTAAAGTTAAGTTATGAATTCCCCATACAAAACAGGTAATTGAAATAATTTTGGTGACAATCAATTTGTCGCTACCATAAATTACCATAGTAACGTATTCAAATAAAAATCATCGTAGATTAAGCTATAAATTGCCTACCCCTAAAAGTAAGCAATAGTACAAAAGTTTACAACTAAAAGTATGCAATCGGTGTCGGTTTCGGTGTCGGAGTCGGTGTCGGTGTCGGTGTCGGTGTCGGTGTCGGTGTCGCGAGTTTGCTAGTTTTTGCCCATCCAAATAGTGCCCAACGCGCCTAAAGAAGTATGCAATCGGTGTCGGTGTCGGAGTCGGTGTCGGTGTCGGTGTCGGTGTCGGTGTCGGTGTCGGAGTCGGTGTCGGAGTCGGTGTCGGTGTCGGTGTCGGTGTCGGTGTCGGTGTCGGTGTCGGTGTCGGTGTCGGTGTCGGTGCGGTGTCGGAGTCGGTGTCGGTGTCGGTGTCGGTGTCGCGAGTTTGCTAGTTTTTGCCCATCCAAATAGTGCCCAACGCGCCTAAAGAAGTTATCACTTCAAAAAAAAACAGATATTCCACCAGCTCGTACTTCTGGATTTCCCATACCTGCGCTTCATAAAACAAAATAGATTTAAGTTTGTTTTGACTTTTGACCAATCTTCCATTGGGCCAGGGCCAGTGACTGAAGAACAAAAATGTTGTCGATGATAGAATAACCTTTACGGAATCCGCTTTGAAACTCGCTTAACTTCTTTTCCCCTTGTACAGAGCTCTTGAGCCATACATATAATATGGATGTCGAAAATTGTCTGAGTTTTAACCTGAAAAATAGGGTATAGTGCCAGTGCTGGGCACTACCGTGCTCTTTAATCGTCAATTGAAGTCGAGGGTTCTTCGTTTGTCTCGGCACCGGACCCTTGACTAGATCTGAAGTCATCTGTGCAGATTAAACGGGGACGTAGATCCCGGCTCAGACTATAAGAAAAGGAAGGTCTTAATTTTCACAACAGCCGAAACTTCGCATCAGAAGGCAAATCTATAGTACCGAAGCCGTAGGACAAGGCTCGCGCAGTTATCGAAACTCTAGGACGATTGATACCAAAAGCCACCTTACACCGTAATTGCTTTGAAAATACAACACATGATAAAAGTCTTAAGAGGAAGGAAAACAAGCGAAACATCTAAAGCAAAAACAGAAGTATGCTCAGGAATGCTCCCATGTATACCTATAGCCGAGACAGCCCGTTCTTAGAGGTTGATGCAGAAAAACAGTCATACGCATATACTTACGCGAATCCTCCCTCCAAAAAACAAAAGACGGATGAGCTGCAAAGCTCTTATCATAGCCGTATATCTATCCAATCGAATGGAACTTTTTCGGTGCAGAGCAGAGAAAACTGAGAGCCCCAGAGGATCTCTTCGACTTTACATGCTTGCCGGAAGAAGTTCACTTGCAGGTACCTATTTCACTTCATTGAATTGAAATCTGAAAGTGACGTCTCTGGATGAGTCTGATTTTTGTATTCCTTAAAATTCGTCATGTCATTTCTGTTTAAAACCTCAAGACCATAAATTTGTTGCCCATTATGCATGAGCATGGGACATGTAAGATCACACAAAACAAACGGTTGTAGGTCTATTCCTCCATCTATTCACTGACCACCTTTTACAAATTGAGATGAGGCAAACGTATATGCTGTTTATAATGTGGTGACATAATCGGCTTCCATAAGTCCATCTCCAAACCGCATTCAACCGAAAGAACTATAAAAACTAAGAATCTTAGCACTTTATGTGGTATTGCAAAGCATGCTTAAAGTCAAGCCTATATATGAATTTAATGCACCGCAACATATTCAAGTAAGCGAACCCAGTTGTTTTAATGACAGACACTTGACACTTCCACTTAAACGCCATCAACTTCATTCACACATTTTCAAATTAATTACTTTCACAGGTTCGCAAAGTAAATTCAGACCTTCAAAGGCATTTGCCCTGCACACGCTGCTCACTGCATCTAGATCAAGATTGCTCTGCTCCGATTAAGGAAAATGTCGGCAACTTGAGACACATGTAGTGCAATTAACACCAAACGGATTCGTCTTTTCTTTTACCGTCTTCTCTATACCCATTCAACATAAAAGCTCCGCACTTCCTTTATTATTTCTCATTTTTGCCCCACTTTTAAGGGCAATAGAACACCAAGGGTGTAGTGTAGTGTAGGTAGGTAGGTGTACCCATGCACACCACACCAAGGAGTAACAATGTTCATGCTCCAGAACTTTTCAATTGTATTTCAAAAAATACAAAAGCAACTATCAAACAACTATATAAGGATAAAAAAAAAACACTCACCTTGCTGCACGCATTAGGGCAATAGAGTGCTCCAGTTTTTCCTCTCGCAAGAGTTTATGTATCCTCACCATGCAGTCCTCTCTGGGGAACAGAAAATAACACGATTATGATATGCATACAAAGGATATACGAATCAAGTTTATAATGTTCTCCCCAAGGAAAATGCGAAAAGAATAATGGTAAACTTAACCTACCTTTGATCGTCAATGCTCTTGTCAGAGGCAGCATCAAAGGGAATCGGTTGGTCCTCTTCGGGTAAATTTAGCTCATTGGAGAGAACGACAATTATCTGAGATGACAGGCCGACCCATTTGTTTTCCAATTCCTCCTGCAAAAGTAAAGAGCGATTATGAAAAATTTATTTAGTCGCTATTTAAATATTTTGAAGCGAGAAAATTTCACGAAGACAGGTTTAAATTCGCCTCCTTCTGTGTCCAGTCGTGTAAGATATATCATATATGGAATCTTCTTCCAATTCAAAATATTGGTAGAATATGGGGGCACTTGCCAGCATGTAAGACCTGAGATTTTAATAAAACGGCGACACCGAAAGACGATTGTGAATGATGAGTAAGGGTAGAGCATTATTGGTCCCTCACAGATGTAGGACTTTTACTGCTGTCACGATATTGAGTTGGTCTTGCACAATCATCATGCAGCATTTGACGGTTAAAGCCTAACTACAAAGTGTTTTCAATTGTGGACGCTTAACGTCTGTTCCACAGAGAATGGACTTGAAACGGAGCGATCAGGTCAAGGTTTCAAAATTTTCCAAAAATTAATTCTTGGTAAGCTACAACTTCAATTTATGGCAATAACCAAAATCTTGTTTGGACTTAATGGGAACGGTCTCAATGTGGTTACGTACGCGGATGATGTGGATACCTTATATTGGCGAGAATTTTCTTCTCCAAGAGAATTCATCTGCTGCAAAAACCCAAATTCCAACTTGGGTTTTTTTCCGCTGCGCCACCTCTCGCGAACGTCTTTTTTTTGTTACTGAAGGTGAAAATCTCGAAAGACACAGTGGGGTTAGAAACCCAGAGTAGTGTGGGACTCTAACCGCACTAAAAACACCTCCTTAATCATGACCAATCAAAGAAAGATCGACAAATGATTTTAGTTTCAACGTTCAGTTGCGTTTGAGAAAGTATTACAATTTGAATACGGGTTCTCATTATTTAGATTATAAGGTCGTGAGGTTTAATTCTTCTCAATCTACGAATATTGTATCGTACATTTAAGACGTCTTCCATTTCAGGATTAATATGCATCTGCAGACGCTCATTGTGACGAATTGCGTACTTTTTAATTACCTCCGTTACAAGATCAGTCTGCAAATCACGATGCAAGTCATTATTTCTAATATACCATGGGGCATTTACTATTCCCCGAAGGACTTTGTTTTGGAATGTCTGTATTATTTTTACATTTGCCTTCCTTGTACAACCCCATAATTGGACACCATATGTCCAAACAGGCTTCAATATCTGGTTATATAATAAAATTTTATTCTCAATGGACATTTCCGAGTTATGTCCTAGCAACCAATAAAGTTTTCTATATCTAATATTTAACTCTTCTACTTTCTTCTTCACATGTTCCTTCCATTTCAGCTTAGCATCCAGATTCATACCCAGATACTTAGCTGTGTTAGAATAAGGAACTACTTGGTTATTAATAACCACCGGAACATTTATAATTTTTTTATTTGTAAAATTGATATGAGTGGACTTTGACTCATTGAGTCTAATTCGCCATCGTTGTGCCCAATCACATATTTCGTTAACTGAATTTTGCAGCTTTTCTGTTGATTTAGTCACGCATCTATCAGTTGATAGAAGAGCAGTGTCGTCTGCGAATGTGGCTATCATCGTGTCGTTTCTATGTGGTATATCACTAGTATACAATAAGTAAAGGGTTGGTCCCAGAACACTTCCCTGTGGAACTCCTGCTTGTATTTCTTTAAGTTCAGAATACGCTGAACCATAACGAACTCTAAAGAATCTATTTGAAATATAAGATTTAAGTATCTCATAGTATTGTCTAGGTAGGTCCCTATGAAGTTTATACTCTAAGCCCTTATGCCAGACCTTATCAAAAGCCTGAGCAACGTCTAAGAACAATGCAGAACAAACTTGTTTTTCTTCTAATGATTTTTCTATAATATTTGTTATACGATGTACTTGGTCTATTGTCGAGTGCTTATTTCTAAACCCGAACTGATGGGTGGGAATAAGCCTTCTCTGCTCTATGATTTTATCTAGTCTTTTAAGAAGCAGTTTCTCAAAAATTTTGGATAGTACAGGTAAAAGTGAAATTGGCCTGTAAGAGGTGACTTCTGATGGAGGTTTACCTTGTTTAGGTATAACTATAATTTCTGCTATCTTCCAGTGATGTGGAACATATCTTAGCTTAAAACAAGCATTAATTAAAAGCTTAAGTTTAACCAATGCTATGAAGGGTAGCTCCTTTAGGATTTGGGCAGTTATTAGATCATAACCTGGTGATTTTCTATTAGAGAGAGAGCTCATGAATACATGTGCGGATCTCTTTTAGCGAAACGTAAGTGATTACGTCCTCATCAATTCTATCAGAGAATTCAAGGCATTCGCCTGCCACGCTAGGTGGATAAGGTTTAAAAACATTTGTCAAATGTTCTGAAAAAAGTTTGACCTTTTGTTTTGGGTCGCCGATCCATTTCCCATCAGATGTTCGTAACGGGGGATCTTGCGTTTGAGGTTTTTTTAAATATTTGGCAGCCTTCCAAAGGGAGTAGTCTGTGACTTTGTCAGCAGTTAGGTTGGAAAGGTATTTAGTTAGAGATCTATTTTTAAATTCACTAATACTCTTTTTAAGTTTATTATTAAGTCTATTGAATATAGTTTTATCGCCGGGATATCTTGTCATTTGCCATTTTCTCCGGGCTCTTCTCTTTTCTAATATTAGTTCCCTAATTTCTATCGGATATTTTACCGATGCTTGTTTACGTTGCTGACCAGTTGGTGTACTATCTTCTGCTGCCTGTTGTATATCGGCAATGAATTGTTCCACTTGTCAATATGCCTTGTTGTGACCAGTGGAGATCTAAGGTTTATAAAACCTTCGAGTATTTTTTTAAAATTACACCAGTTTGTTCTTTTGTTGGTAAGTCTTTCATTGCTTATCTGCTCTACTAACATGCCGTTGACCGTTAAGATTACGGGTGTATGATCCGACGACAAATCATCACTGCTTTCAACTTTAAGTTCTTTTCTATTGATTCCTTTCTTTATGAAGAAGTCAATAAGGTCTGGTATTTTTGATGGGTCGGATGGCCAATAAGTAGGCGATCCAGTCGAAATAAAATTACAATTAAAATTTCGCCCTGTTTTGTAAAGCTTCCTGCCTTTTGTCGTTACTAATCTAGACCCCCAGTAGGTGTGTTTTGCATTGAAATCACCTCCAATGATAAAGTTATTACCTAGAGATCGAAATAGGTCGTTAAGATCTTCCTCTGTAGGCGAATGTCTAGGTGGACAATATATAGCAGCTACGTTAAATTGCTTGCTTTTAGTCAGAATGTTTACTATCGCTACTTGCATGGTTTGTTTTCCTATTTTGGGCATTTCATAGGGTTTTAAAATACTTTTTACAATTACAGCACTACCTCCCCTGGCACTGTCAGAAGGATGGGGAGAGTGGTAACAGAGGTACCCAGGAATTCTAATCGTTGTTTCCTGTTTGAAGTGGGTTTCAGAAATCAGGCAGATATCAATGTCTTCATTGCATAAAAATACCTGAAATTCAGAAATGTGTTGGTGTAAACCGTTTGCATTCCAGGTTGCGACTTTCAGATTTTCAATCATTGTTATTTTGTTGATTTTTTCCTTTGGACACTTCTTTGGTTAGAAGTTTAATAACTTTATCTTGATTGTCCAATCTTTGAATAATAGTAGTAAGCATTTCCTTTACTGATATTTCTTCTTCTTTACGTGTATTTTTCACAATTTGGGAATACGATTTGTTATTAACTACTGGCGTGTTTATTTTTGTCGCATTGGTATTTTGTCTTTTATATTATTTTCGACATTTACCTGTTTCTTGTTTGTATTTTTAAGAGGGTTCTGTTTGTGTTTGGCAGTACCTCTCTTTCTCTTTTCTTGATATTCTTTTGCTGCCGGACAGCCTCTATAACTAGCTGGGTGGTTTCCGTGGCAGTTGATGCATTTAACTTTCTCTTCTCTTTTTTGTGGACAACTATTTGTTGAATGTTTTCCTTCACATTTAACGCATGCAAAATCTCTTTTGCAATATCTTTGCGTATGTCCGAAAGCTTGGCATCGTTTGCATTGAGATATAGTGTTGGATCTTTTTCGAAATGGCTCAATCTTGACAACAATATTCATTATTGATTTAATAGCGTATACCTTTTCAATATCTTCTTGATTGTGAAAGGCGAGCATAAAAAGGGGTAATTTTCTATTTCTTGTAGTTTTTTCCCCTTCATTAACTGTTGCTTTTTCTTTTTTAATTAAGTTTTTGGCTTCTATAATTTTGAATTTTTTATTAGTCAAGTCCTCAACAATATCATGTTCATCACAAGAGAAGTGAAGACCTCTGACGACTACCCTAATTGGTCTAGTAGCCTTATTTTCATATGTGTGCCATTGCAACTTCATTTTTGTTAACTTATCAGTGATATCTCTATAAGTGTCACTGTCATCGACATTTATTTTCCAATTGTTGTTGCTATATGACGTGAGCTTGCACGCTTTCTTAGCTTTTTGCTCAATTATACTTTTTAGCTCACCAAATCGGTCTACTCCAGAGATCATTATTGGTGGTGGTAATGGCTGTCTTTTCGAGCCAATGATTGTCTTTTCAATCCTTTTATCATTCGTCTTAGCTTGCAAATTTGCATGTTTTGGGGTAGCCACATTGTCAAAATTTCTGGCAGATGTTTCAGGACTTTCTTCTGCCTTTCGTTTCTTCGTTGGCCTTTTGCTTTTAGTCAGATGTCTTTCTGTCTCTAGTGCAAGCTCCTCTTCATCAGTGAGGTATTCTTTTTGTTTATCTTGCTGTATTGATTGGATTGGTTGGACAGTACGGTCCAAAAGGCTAACCTTTATTTCAAGTTATTTTATCTGTTTTTGTAAGCTTAAAACAATTACTTCTAGATTTTTCCTTGCTTTTCCTTGCTCGCGAACGTCTGACAAACATCCGAGAGTATAACCGTCTTGAAAGAGCTTCTCGATCAGCCGTTTGGAGTCGGCATAAAACTGTAGATCCCTTCCATTCGTTCCAAAAATGAAAAACTCACACAAAACGAATGGTTGTGAGAAGCTAGGCCTAGGGTCCCTCCGGACCTGTTGCGCCAACTATTTATTATTTATTTATCAAGAGAATTCATCTCATATGAAGAGTATCCTGAACAGGGTATACTGATAGGCCACGAAAAGTGTTCGGATTTTACTGCAATTGTAATAGATACTCCGATTTTAGAAAAAATAAAATCTACTCCGCTCTCCGCTGCTCCGCTTGACCAGCAATCTCCTACGGTTTTTCCCGTATTTTGAACCTTTATCTGAAATTGAACGCATCCAATTATTTTTGTAAGCTCGCAATAAATAATCGGCTACCTACTGGCATCTCGGGGCGCTGTTGAAGCGTTATAGGTTCGCCTTTCTCGGGAGAAGTATATACAAAAAAAAAAAAAAAACCTGGCAGCACTCGAAAAAACATTTTCAATCTAGTACCTACCTAAGCAGCAGCTAATGAAGTCCGAAATGGGTGGTGACACTTTTTTCATATTTACAAAAGTCTACTCCGCAAAAATCGAATTTGATTTTCGAAAAATCGACTGGTGTTATTTACCACAAAAACCAAGAGCCCTCGATTCATTAAGGATCATTTGATGTCCTCTTCAATGACATCAAAGTGCTTGCGAAGTCAACTTGAACAAACTCGTCCAAAAAAATTACCCACAAACATGAAACGAAAGACATCTTTTACTGGATGCTACTGGGAGATTCTCTCTGTGTGGCTTGAACTGAAGCTTAAGCAGTTTAAATAGTTTTAACGGTTTTGAAGAAAATTGAGTTAAATCGAGTATTGTAGACTTCTCTGTAGAAGGTTAAGGACGCACTGGCTTGCGCTTAAATCCTTCTCCAAACGTGATCTCTAAGTTTTGTAGAAAGTCATTCAAAATCATTTTCAAACTTTTCAAATTGCAAGTGTAAAGCATAACATTCAACTCTAAACTATACTTTCTTGCCAAATAAGCGCACTTTTTAGAGATCAGTGTTTCTGTCGAAACAGCATGCTCTTAGACCAAGAGCCGACAGCAAATTTTGGGAGTGGAGGTATAACCAAAATTCATATACCTGTACGTGTAGATACACACATCCATAATACAAATTTAAACATCTGGCAGGGTTGCTTTTCAGCCGGGGCTGTGGGCGGGCGTTTGAAAACGGTAATTTTTACGATTTTTGTGTCCGAGGTATAACCACTTGAATGCATATTCAAATAATAGATAATTGCGTACTGATTTCAAATCTTTAGGTCCCAGACGTTTTACTTTCAGCTTTCCCTTTGCCAGACGCCCCCTAAAGTGGGCGAAAAATCAACTTTTGGTGTCAGAGGTATAACCACATGAGTGATACATCAAAAAATCAGAATAATTCTCCTGATTACAAATATGTATGTCCCAGACGTTTTCTTTTCAGCCTTCACCCCGCCAGACGTCCTTAAAGTATCCTTAAAAGACTTTTATTGAAAACCTTCAAAACTTTTTTTTTTTTTAAATATAACCATATGCTGGTCACATAAAAATAATCTGCAACTCTTCCTCATTACGAATATATAAGTCTCAGACAAGTTATTTACAGCCTTCACCCCGCCAGACGTCCTTAAAGTATCTTTAAAATACTTTTTACTGAAAACTCTCAAAACTTTTTTTTTTTTTGATATAACCATATGCTGGTCACATGAAAATAATCTGCAACTCTTCCTCATTACGAATATATAAGTCTCAGACAAGTTATTTACAGCCTTCACCCCGCCAGACGTCCTTAAAGTATCTTTAAAATACTTTTTACTGAAAACTCTTAAAACTTTTTTTTTTTTTTGATATAACCATATGCTGGTCACATGAAAATAATCTGCAACTTTTTTTTTTTTTTTTTTTTTTTTTATAATTCACTAGTGCTCAAGGGGTTTTTGTTCCCTTATAATGCTAATGCACAGCACGAGTGGAAGGGTTAATAGGGAGGATAGAGAAGAGGTACTGGTGCACATTGGTCTTAAACAATTGTGGGCTGTAATGAGAGGGGAAAACCGTGTGAGGCAATGCATTCCACATGCGTGTTGTTCGGCTTACAAAAGAATCTCTATATTTTACAGTACGTCCGAAGGTAGGCTTAAGGGTAAACTGATGTGCATTCGATGTGTGACGGGTATTGCGAGAGAATTGTTGAAGGGGCGGAATGCAGTTAGCTATTTCATCAGAGCATCGATGGTGAAAATATCGATAAAATAAAGAAAGGCAAGAAACATTTCTGCGATGTTCGAGCGGGTCAATAGACTCCGCTATATTTCTATCACCTATAAGTTTTATCGCGCGCTTTTGAATTCTGTCTAGTAGGTGCAATGAAGTTTTTGGTGCACCTGACCAGATATGAGCGTTGTACTCAAGCTTAGGCCGAATAAAGGCCTTGTATATTGTAGCTAAGTCGAAGGGTGTAAAGTATTTCTTACATCGATTTAAGAAACCTAGACATTTCGCAGCGTTTTTGGCGACTTCATATATGTGGTCATTCCAACGGAGTTTGTCGTTGACACATATACCAAGTATGGAAAGTCGTTCGGTTTCGTCGATGCAAGTCCCATTCATGGATAATGGGTTAGGGTTCAAGTTTCGCTTTAATGATAGAAGGCAGCATTGTGTTTTGGAAGCATTTAATTCCACTCTATTGATTGTACCCCATTTTATAATGCTGTCAAGATCGGAATTTAATGTGTTTAGCATACGTCGCCGTTCCAGATCCACGGCCGAAGAGCAGGGACGTGAGTCAGGGAACGAATATGAAAAACTGAGAGTGCTATCATCAGCGAAAGAATGTATTGGATTAGAAGTAACAGACAAGAGATCATTGATGAATATGAGAAAGAGTGTCGGAGACAAAACAGAGCCTTGGGGAACACCAGCATTTATATGGTGAATTGCAGACTTGAAACCGTCCAACACAACTTGAATTGAACGGCCAGAAAGGTAGTTTCTAATCCATTGACGAAGAGACGCGTCGATCCCATAGGCACGCATTTTCGACAAAAGAGCTTGGTGCCAAACTCTGTCAAATGCTTTCGAAATATCAAGCGCAACAATCTTCGTTTCACCAGAGTGGTGGAGAGATTGGTTCCACTTTTCGGTGAGATAAGTCATCAAATCACCAGTGGACCTGCTGCTACGAAAACCGTATTGCCGGTCATTGAGAAGTTTTCGTGATTCAAGATATTTCATAAGCTGACGGTTTATCAGCGTTTCCATGACCTTGGAAAGAATGGACGTAAGTGCAATGGGTCGGTAGTCTTCTCTCATTACGAATATATAAGTCTCAGACAAGTTATTTACAGCCTTCACCCCGCCAGACGTCCTTAAAGTATCTTTAAAATACTTTTTACTGAAAAATCTCAAAACTTTTTTTTTAATATAACCATTATGCTGGTCCCTACTGTTCCTTAAACATCGATAGTCTATCATATCTATGCATATAAAAGCAAACGTAGAAGGACTGATAAAAGATAAAACCGGTGAAACATGTACGTAAAAGACGTACTTCGTTTCCACTGACAAATAATAGGCGATTGGGCAAAAACTCAGTTATATACCTGATGTACATAAGAATACGTGAAGCACCCATCTCTTTCTTACTTATTAAAAAATGTAGCGCCCTTACACTCAAGTAAAGTGCTGATTAGCGTTGCCAGACGTCCCGGTTTGGTCCCGGATTAATGACAGAATTTTGGTTGTCCCGCCGGGACATCTTTTGTCCCGGGTTGCGACTAAAATTCATAAACAAATAACTACTGCAAACATCTTTTATTACATTTTTTATTAATGTAAGAAAAAATGATTTCCTCATTGAGAGAAAAATGTCGTATCATACGGACTTAACAAATTCTCGTTAACATTTTCAACCAAGCACACCTAGCATATAGGAATAGGGACGTTCGGATTCCTAGTTTCTGTAAAACGTCAACTAGATATGTCGGGACTAGGTAGGGTACCTATAGGTATCCGAAAGCATTGACTATACAACTTGAATTGTTGTTAGATTTTCGCGGTCAGCGTAACCTTTGTGTGATTTTGCCCGATTTTATTTAGAAGTCTCTTCATACATCTTCAAAAATGTTTATTCTGAAATAATTACATTTAAAATGTGACACGGTTACCTACCACAACACTATTATACTGTTATGCGAACTAATGGTTGTTAAATATCGTGCGAAAATTCTAAATTTGCAGAGTAGCTTTCGAAATGACACCTTGTTTGCTTTTTCTCTCACCGGACCTTTTCTGAACTCTTCAGAATTCTGCAGCGAGTGGCCACTCTGTTTGTTTTAAATTTGACTCTTCGAAATGTCAATTGAGTACGCAGGCAGGATTTTTTTGTCCCGATTCGTCGGCTTCCCCTCCATAATAATGTCAACTGCAAAAACTATACACTTGACCACTCTGGGCCTATTAAAACTCAAATCAATCTAGTCAGTCTGGTGTAAGACTTACTAAGCTAGAATCCGAACGTCCCCAATGTAATTTTTTTCAAATTGACAGCTTTCATTCAAATGAATAAAATTTATTTTTTATTTTGTCCCGGGAGAAATTTAGAAATCCCGTTTTTTTCCATATTTATGCAATTTATCCCGTCGAGCTGCGAGCAAAATATGGCAACCCTAGTGCTGATATTCATATCTCAAAAGTACTTCCGTAGGTAATAGCAGTACTACTTTTCTACGTATAAAGATAGGCGCCATAGATACCAATATAAGAGAATAAGTAACTGAATAATTGAATGATTAAGAGAATAGTGTCCGATTTTATCAAACAATTTTTGACAAAACAGTTTTTCACAAACAAACTGTAACTCTCACTTATGTTGTTTTTAGGTCCGATTATTGAATTTCTAAAGGAGAATTAATTGTTTAAGAAACGCATTTTTAGATTATTCGGTATTAAGGTTCTATTAAAATTGCTGTTATTGATGTTTTAAACAATTTGTACCAATAAGTGACCAAAACATTAAATATGAATTGATTATTTAATAAATATTGTAAATTCAATATAATGTAATTAATATGTAGGTATTTAAAAAAAGTTTTTTGAAAGTTTCCCTTTAAAGATACTTTAAGGACGTCTGGCGGGGTGAAGGCTGAAAAGAAAACGTCTGGGACATACATATTTGTAATCAGGAGAATTATTCTGATTTTTTGATGTATCACTCATGTGGTTATACCTCTGACACCAAAAGTTGATTTTTCGCCCACTTTAGGGGGCGTCTGGCAAAGGGAAAGCTGAAAGTAAAACGTCTGGGACCTAAAGATTTGAAATCAGTACGCAATTATCTATTATTTGAATATGCATTCAAGTGGTTATACCTCGGACACAAAAATCGTAAAAATTACCGTTTTCAAACGCCCGCCCACAGCCCCGGCTGAAAAGCAACCCTGCCAGATGTTTAAATTTGTATTATGGATGTGTGTATCTACACGTACAGGTATATGAATTTTGGTTATACCTCCACTCCCAAAATTTGCTGTCGGCTCTTAGACTATCTACTTAAAGCCTCGTGGGACAGTGCTTTTATTACATTAATCAAGTGGAACTTTCGCGTGGATATAAACAAGGGGGATAAGCCTGTCGCCAAGTATCAAAATGTAGTCCGGATCGTTAGATGGAAGACCACAACCACAAACAAACTTAGGAGTTTTTAAACTTCGCTTTCATCACTTTCTTGAGTTTGCGCAGTATAAAAAAAAACGATCACGGTGTTGATTCAAGGAATTTAAACTTGGCACCAGAGTTGAAAGCCTTTACTCCTGTGATCATGCAGGTCCTCCATTTTGAATTTCTGCTTCTTTTTTTGCTGAACTTTTTTCTGTTTTTCTAGGTAGTCGGTGTTCTCGTATTCCTTTACAATTTTGATTTTTAAAGCAAAGTATACCAGCCATCATTGCGACAGTATTGGGTACGCCCTTCAATATAAATATGCTTTTGGCACCCCACACCCGTAGGCAACCCCCCACTTTCCCTATACCTAAAGCCTTTAATATGCCTGCATAAATCTCAAAAATATTTACTACATTTACAAAACAAATAAAATGTTCCGCGTTCCGCCTCTTCGCATAAATTCTGGCCAAATTAAGCACACAAAGCGCTTGCTAATTGAAGAGCATTTACTCGTATATCCACCAACATAGCGAAACGGGACATACATGGCTACAATAAGCGCGACGTAGCAATTTTCAATATCCACCCGCCTTACATCGAAAACTATTATTTTAAATTTCGAATAAATAAACTAATAATCGATACAGCGGCTAAAAAAATAATAAAAGAAAAAATACAACCATACCCATATAGCAAGCATATGTAAATAAGCCTCCGGAAAAAGGGCTAAATAAGCCTTCATTTTTCCACGCAATTAAACTTTATGCGCGGCATAAATTCCGCGACACAAAATATAAATGAAGAATCCTCCACTCCAATATATTTATATACATGTGAGACGCAATTGAAAAAAATAAAAAAAAAAACCCCAGATAAGGGCACTTCACATTTTTATATTTTTAAACGAGCTAAAATTTGGTCCTTTTTCTCCATAACAACTGCTCATTTTTTGTTAGAGCAATTACTACACATACTCGTGCCCGTAAATACATACTTATTATGGGCTCGATATGATGAAAACTTACGTCAAAAAAATATACGATACTCCCAGTGGCATTTACAATTTCCTTTTCACATCGATAAACCCGATTAAAGGACGATAACAACGAACGCGTAAAATAAAGAACCAATCAAAACGAGAGAGAACTAAAAATTGTAGTAGCAAATACCCACCTCAGTTTCTTGAGGATTCTTATCCAAAGTCGACTTCTTTGCTGTTTTCTTTTTAGCAGCAGCGGATTTCCTTTTGCGACGTTTATCCTGTACGACGACAGAGTCCTTGCAGAATTTTTCCATCATTTTTATAAAGACGTTTGCTGTTTCGATAACGTCGCGAAGGTATGTCCTGTGAATAAGTAGGAGCAAAGAATGAAATAAAGAACGCAATTTTATAATTTAGCTTTATTCAGCAGTAAATATTAAATAACGGATGGAATGTGAAAAAAATGAAATAAAATATAAAACAACCGGAACAGTAAGTAGTCTTTAGGAGGGAAGTGGACAGCCCTATAGGAAAAGGTATTTGTAACTTATAATTTTTTGTGTAGAGAGAGATGTAAGCGTTTTATGTATTTATGCGTTTGAATGGGAATGTCGGACTTGTAAGAAAATCAACTGATGGTGAAATTATGAAGCGGGATCTGGATTATTTATTCTATTGTGAACAAGCCATGAATGTGTATGTTTGTTTGGAGTTTTCTATATTTTGTGAGCTTTTCGTGGACAAATGAATGAACACAGAAACAGGAAAAGCATCGAAATAAAGTTTTGAATTTTCGGCGGCATTCACAATCGAAGTCCCACTTGATATGATGGACGGAGTTTTTAAATACTTTGAAGCTGGAGTAAGTGGCATATGTCCTTCCTGTAGTACACTGAAGCAGAAGTTGCATCAGATTGACCGAGTTGGGTGTCGGAAACCTCCAACAACAATTTAAATACTTGGCGCATTCACAATTGAAATTACGATGAACAAAGAAATTAGAGTTAGCGGCAGTTGTCCAGTTGTCCTTTTAGTAGCACACTGGAACAGCAACTGTATCTCAATGATCGAGTTGTATAGAAAAAACCACCTACTACAAATTTTCTAAATTAGGCGGCATTCACAATTGAAGTGGCACTTTCTGATGCGAAAGGATTTTTCAAATACTTTACGACAAAAGAGGAAACTAGAGCTAGCAATGGGTGTCTCTTTGGTAGTACGCTGGAAGCTGGAACAGCAACTGTTTCTCAGTGATCGAGTTGAATAGAAGAAACTCCCGTCTACAAATTTTCTAAATTCGGCTTCATTCCCAATTGAAACGACACTTTCTGATGCGAACGGATTTTTATTTTTTAAACACTTTTCGATGAACAGAAACACTGGAACAGCAACTGTATTTACTGATCGAGTTGGATAGAAGAAACCATAGTCTACAAATTTTCTAAATTCGGCAGCATTCACAATTGAAGTGAAACTTTCTGAGACGAAGGGATTTTCCAAATACTTTACGACAAACGAGGAAACTAGAGTTAGCGGCAGGTGTTTCTTTGGTAGTACGCTGGAAATAGCAGCTGTTCTGACTACCGACTAAATAATTTCTATATTTGGCTTCATTCACAATTGAAACGACAATTTCTGATGCGAACGGATTTTTAAACACTTTTCGATGAACCGAAAAACTAGAGTAAGCATCAGGTTTCCTTCTAGTAGTACACTGGAACAGCAACTGTATCTCAGTGATCGAGTTGCACAGAAGAAACCACCGAATACAAAATTTTCTCAATTCGGCAGCATTCACAATTGAAGTGCCACTTTCTGAAACGAAGGGATTTTCCAAAAAAATTACGACAAACGAGGAAACTAGAGTTAGCGGCAGTGTTTCTCTTTGGTAATAGCAGCTGCTGAGTACCGACTAAACAATTTCTAGATTTGGCCTCATTCACAATTGAAGCGAAACTTTCTTGTCTTGATCAACAAAAGAAACAAAAAACTAACTCATATTAAAAAATCGAAACCGAATAGCAGTTCGCCGTCCTACCATTCACCCTTGAACTAATTAGATGGTCCCTGGTCCCCTTTTTCCTTTCGTCCATCTAACATTCAAACCACCCGTATTTGAAATCTCTGCGCCTTGAATCGATGCATCTATGAATCATACCATGCACTCGTCAATAAAATCAATAGCAATTAGGTATATGCATCTTTACTCATCCTAACGCTGCCAAACAAGTCTATTCAACATCGCAATCTCAGCAACGATGTCACTGATGAATGAATGATTAAAAAGCCTACTCCTCTAGAGCTTTTCAATTAGAAATCAAACTCGCATTCCCTTGCCTTTGTATTCACTTGTCAGCTGTACGTTGTAGCCCACATGCATATATATGATGTCGTCCGTGATTTGAAAAACTTCCCAGTCAATGAATTCAAATATTGTATATCCTGCGTCTGCAAACGAGAATTATAGACGGTTGGAAGGACTGCATCCTCTTACCACTTTCATGCGCGTTTGATTGAGTTATCATGTTAATTTCATAAAATATTCAAACGGTACACAGCGCATCTAGTGCCATCGATGACTCAACTTCAAACGGAATGGGAAATCTGCGGAATGGGTGCGAATGAGGGTTACTCCTCTCTTTTTTAGATCCGTCTGAATGTCAAACAGAAGCATATAAGCGACGGATCCAATGAGTATAAGTAGAGGTGTGTGCAGCATGCAATGGCACAGCCCATGATACACATTCTCACTCTTTGTGTAGCCGACTGAAATGTACACTTATCCTTGTGCGAGGATTTCGCTTATTTTTGTAGCTATTTTGAATTTTTCCTTTCTGTTCGACTGTCTGGTGCTGGTATGTGAAAGGCAGACTCTGGTGTTTGTCAGAGGAATTTCTGGTGCGGACAAAGTTTAAGTAGAGCGAGTTGTGAGGTGCGCGTACTTTAGCAATCAGTCGAAAGTGTAGCCGCATGTTGCAATTAATAACGAGCGGATTTGCACTTTGGAATGCGAAGGCGAGAAGCATGTGAGTGCTGAATTGGCATTGTCGAGTAGGCATATACACGCTCAAAAATTTACTCCAAGCGAGTGCTAATTTTGCTTGGTTTTAAAAAATAGGTTAAAATTAACCAAGTCTCTGTTCAAAAAGGTTAAATGCATACTGTTACAAAAAATAAACACACTTTATTAGTTGTTACTAACAAAAAATAAAACAGGTGACATTTGCACCTATTTAAGTTAATTAATACAAAACTTCAATTTCATTTCAGTGGGGGCAATACCCCCCTATATTTGCTAAAACAAGCTAAAACTAACATTTAGGAAAGAAAGAACTTAAAACTAAGACATTAAAAGCCTTAAATCTTAGACTTATATAGATAAGGAGAATGGTGAAGGAGATCAAGTTTGAGGTGGGCAGAGCTGCGGTTGAAATCGAAAACTGAAAGGTTGGAGTTAACCTTTCGCAGCATACGGGACATCGGTTCATTGGAGCCATATGAGGTACGATGGTTTGGTGGATAAAAGAGCCGAGGGCAACGTAAATTACGGGGGTTTGTGTTAAAGAAAATAGAGTGGTTAAGAGACGCGCAATCGATGGAGCCGGAGAAAAGACCATAAATGAAAAGAATGTCTGCATCGTCTCTGCGTTCGTCAAGGGTATTCAGGTTGATGAGATTGAGCCGGTCTATGTAGGGTGGCAGAATAAAAGGATCGTCCCAAGGCAGACCTCGAATGGCAAAACGAATAAAGCGACGTTGGACGTTCTCAATTCTGTCTGCATGAACTCGATGGAAGGGAGACCACACTTGACTAGCGTATTCAAGGAGGGGGCGAACTAAGGTGATATAGAGAGATCTAGTCACGTAAGGGTTGGAGAATTCTTTAGACTATCGTTTAACAAAGTCAAGTAATGAGTTGGCTTTACCGATTATTTCGTCAATATGCGAATGAAAATTTAGCTCCATATCATACAATATGCCAAGGTCGCGAAGAGAATGAACGAGAGAGATTGGTTGACCGTGGTGAAGGTAAAGTCGGGGAGGGGGCTTGTTGCGCTTGAGTGATAGGGTAATGGATTGGCATTTGGTGAAGCAATTTTTGAGGCACCAAGTCGAAAAACGGTCAAGGTCTTCTTGAAGGAGGTAGGAGTCTTGAGGTGAAGAGATGGTTTTGAAGATTTTGTTATAATCCGCGTAGAGAGAGAGAGACGAGTGTTTGATGACCTTCTCCAGATCATTTACTGTTAGGATGAAGGGGAGGGGACCTAAATGGCTGCCTTGTGGGACACCGTATGTTGCTAGGAAGGAGGACGACAGTACGGACCTAAAGCGAATGCTGTAATACCGGTTTTCGAGGTAGGAAGATATCCATTTTATCAACATAGGTTCAAAGCCAAGGGCAGATAATTTGAAGAGGATTAATTGATGTGATATCTTATCAAAGGCCTTGCTGAAGTCGGTTGCGATGACGTCGACTTCATTGCCATTCTCTAGGAATGAGAGAGCAAAGGAAACAAATTCGACAAGATTTGTAGTAGTCGATCTACCTTTCAGGAAGCCATGTTGGTGGGGTGAAATAAGGGACTTGCTGCGAAAGCTTAAGACTTCATATAAAATACTTTCAAAAAGATTGGGTATATTGGAGAGTTTGGCAATTGGGCGGTAATTGGTAATTTCGTTTTTGATCCTTTTTTGGTTATCGGTGTAATGAAAGAGGTTTCCCAAATCTAGGGAAATTCTCCATTTGAGAGAGAGAGATGAAAGAGATCAGAAAGTGGAAAAGCGAGAGATTGGAAGAACAATTCTTAAGAAAAAGGGCTGGAAGACCATCTGGACCGGGTAAGAATTCGTCTTTAAGCATTTGTAACTTATTTTCAATAAGGGAAGGGTCAACAGTTTGAGAGAGAAAGGGACCAATAGAGAAGTTAGGTAGGTAGCTAAAGTAAGAGCGAGCAGGGGCGAAGGAGTTATCGGCAAAAGATAACTTAAGAAATGTAGCAAAAAAGTTGGCAATGGTATGTGGGTCGGTGGAAGATACATTTTCGTAAGAGAGAGAAGGAGGGTAGCCGTCGGATTTTTTTTTTATAATTTACGAATTGGAAAAAGGACTTAGGGTCGTTTATTAGATTGGTATGTGCATCATTTAGATAGCGTTGATAGAGAGAGTTATAAAGCTGGGTAAAATTAAGATAAATACCGAGATAGTTGGAAGAGGAACCAGTGCGGAGAAAAACTGTCCATAGCTTTTTTCTTTTGTTTCGTAAGGAACGAAGTCTTCGTTTATACCACGGGAGTGAATTGGCTAAGGTTCTATGACGAGAAAAGGGAACATAGAGAGAAATAGAGGTAAATAACTCTCGGTAGAACATGGAAAGAGCATTCACTAAATATTCTCAAAATTTTAGCTGCAGTATTTACTTTTTTCAAGTTTTGTAAATTATAATAAGAGGATAATGAAATAAATAAATTTAAAAAAATAAAATAAAATAATTCACATAATAAGTGGTTGAATTCAATTTAGAGGATATTGAAAACCGACTTTCCTTTAACAAGTTGACTCGGGTATTTTTTAATTGCACAAACTCTTTAGCAGTTTTATTAACTGTTGAAAGTTGGTTAATTTTAATTGAGTGATTTTTCTGCGTGTAGGTATATGGTATACTGCCATGGCAATTGGAATGCGTGCCTGTCTCATGATTTTATATGTTTGATAGCGTCAAATGGAAGCTTATCCTTGCTCTTTCAGAGTGAATGCTATGTTGAGTTTATTGCGATGGTATCCAGTGTTTGTAGTGCACATGCACACCCCCAAAGCAGAACCACGTTAAAGAAATTTGAAATCACTGACGTTAGATTTTGAATACAAGCTCACCATCTGTATGAAGCAGAAAGCTGAATGATAGCCTAAAAATATTTAAGGAAGCGGTATTTGACTTCCAAAAGCTTTGTTGTTTGCTTAAATGAATCATGAGCATGAGCTGAAAGCAGTGAATTCAGAAAAAAAAACTGGTTTTTAGTACAAAAAAATAAGTAGGTGTGGAACTGAACGGCACAGTCTAAATCCTACTCGGGATCATGAGAGATATATGGAAAAGAGTTTCATCGAGTAGTTCTCGATGCCAATACACTTTTATTATATGATAATTATAAACTATTAAACTTCGATGCTGTTGGTCTCCTTTTCCTGACCCATTTTCATTTTATTTTGCCTTTTGTACCCTTTTCTTCTGGTTTCTTCCGGGGGCTTCCCTTTCAAAACAGGTCCCTGACAAAACAGATCGTCTTTGAACCCAGGCGGAGGTCGGGACGGGAATATATCAACGGGTGGACGGAGGGATCCCCAATTGATAACTGAAAATAAGGGACAGGTGATCCCCACCCAACTACAAAATACGACGATCAATCGCCCAAAGGCCGCGTTACCCATCCTGAATACAAACTGGAGAAAACTTTTCTGCGCGGAAACTCACTCGACATTAGTAGGTATGGGGGTCGCGACTAACATATCCTCTCGCCCGTTAGTCTGGTAGGGGTTGGTAAATCGCTTTTGAGAAGAATTAATGTGGATCATAGTCGGAGAAGAAGCTGTCAGAACTCGGGATGCGAATGGTTGTTAGCGGGGCTAACTCACTTTTTGGTTAGTCGCCTGATAGACAAGACGCAAGAAAAGTTTAAAAAAAGAAAGTGTTCACAAAAGCAGAGGAGTTAATTAATAGTAGAGAAAAATCGAGAGTAGAAGAATTCACGGTACTAGTAGTGTGCAGTGGAAGTAATTGGACTTCGTCTAATACAGTGGTTGTAGCGGGAAGCTTTAGACAACCCCAATCCCCAGTACAGAGGACGTTAAGGAGTTTCCTAAGTAGAGGAAGGATAAGAGAACAAAAAAACAGATAAGTAGGATGTTGTGCATGTTTAATAGGTTGTTAGCTTCTGATAAATTGTTAAAAATATAGTGGAGTGAGTGAAAATCTCTACCATGATCGAACCCACACCCAGCTGAATAGCCAAAACGCGGCCTATTCTCTTTTGCCCTCCCCATTCGCTTCCGATTTGACAGATCGGAAGAAAATCATCATTTCGACTTGCAACCTCTAAAGCAGCGGCGGCTGCATTTGCTTATTCGATTTTGTACGCTCTAGAAACGTTTTCCCTTTTCCATCAAATTGAAGTGCAACAATGTATATTACTTGAACAATGCACATCGGAAAATGTGCCCGTTGTTGACAACGGGGCGTAGCACCTCTAATACAAAAGAAACATTTTCTACGTTATGTAGACAAGACAAGTGCCGAAATTTGAATCATGATGTAACATAAAACTCAAGGGGTTGCGGTCAAAATTGTGTATAGGTATTCCGAAACTATTTTTACAAAAGTCTGCTTTCAAAATTCTACATACCTTCTATAAATTTAAAATAGTTTGTCCTATCAACTGTTTTTTGTTGTTTATATTTGCTATTTGGAAAAAAACAGAACAAGCTGATTTTGTTTGCTTTAAAGTTTTGTTTATATTCATTAGTTTGTTGAAAAGAAGCACAAAAAGCTGATTTTTTTTTTTTTTTTTGGATTCAAATTTGAAAAGCAGAATTTTGAAACCAGTTCTTTGATCCACTCCCACCAAGCACTTCTCAAAATGTGGGCGGAATTGAATACGGGGCGTGGCACCAATTAAAAGGGCAGAACAAATAGGTACACTAAAGAAGCCGTGGCATTGCTTACAGAAGTTTGAAACAGACGAAGTGCAAACCATTCCATTACGCAATCCTTGACAAAACTGCACGCTAATTTTAATCTGAATGCAACACAAATTTACTCAAAGTTGTGTCTATTTATATAGTCATACTTTTGCATGATAAAATTTAGTAGACTTTCAAGCAAGATTTGAATTTAGCGCCATAAGTATGTTGAGAATATTGCCAACAACAACCAAAACCAAAAACCCTAACAACTGACAGTCCACAAAATAAAAATGAGCAAACTGTTTTCATTGTTGAACAATATTTCAAAATTAGTGAAGATTTGACAGCTACAGTTTCCAATTTTCATAAGCAAAGTCATTGTTATTGATCGTCAAAATTGTCAAATTTGGGCCAGAAAATTTAGAAAATGCATCCAATAGCGGTATATGGATGGTGCGTAGTTATCTACTTTGAAAATGCGACTGGGCAGGCACGCTGTTGAGACACGATAATCTAGTTTTTGGTGCCACACTTACAAGATTTGAAGTAAATGACATGTGGTTTCAACAAAATCGTACGGTACTGCCGGTTGATCTTTCGCGTAGAGCTCCATTTTCAACTTGTGGACTGTCATCTATCAGGTTGTTTAATTTTTTACTTGGTTGTTGTTGGCAACACTTTCACATTACCAATGGGAGCGCAAACTTCAAATCTTGCATGAAATTAAATTCAGGTTTTTCATGAAATATCACACAGCCAGGGAAATGCGATTCATTTCTTGTTTCTTGATTTGGTGATCAGAATTGCCAGCCCATAGATGAAACGTCGTTGTACTTATTTCATTAGCGTTTTTTTTTAAGTATAGAGAGTTAACGACAACAAGTTTACCGACGCGACGCCTTGAAGAAGCCAATCAAACGCTTTATCGCACATATCGAGGCCTTTCAGCCCGATTCAGAATTTACGAGGATGCAGGGTGGGGGAAAATTGCGACAAAAGCAAAGTCTTGCGATTCATTTACCTGATATGCTATTCCATACGTAATCCACTACATCATACTGCATAAGTAGGTATACTTTATGAAAAGGTGCAAAGTCCACAAATTTCAGTTAAAACTTCTGTTTATTATCGAAAGTATAAGTTTTCAACCTCAATTGTCAAACTAATTTGCCAAAAACCGCTCCACACAAATAAATGCAATCTGACAACTAATTTGACAACCCTTGACGGAAGTCCGTTCACAACTGATATCAGTTTACATTTTCAACTAGCTTGATATTCAATACTTGATTGAGAGGATCTATTCAAGTCTTTGAAAACACCCGACTATATTAAATATTTAAAGGCCATTCGGCTCATTTGTAAGTTTTTACACAATTTCAGCCCGAGCACATATCTATACCAACTACCCAATCAAAATCGACCCGAATTTATATGTACGAATAAATTCTGCGGTTGGTTCTCTATTCTATTTCCGGAGATAGTGTATTCCAAAAGGCGCCATTGATCTCAATTAACTTCCATCAAAAGCTACATTTCGATTGACTCGAATGAGTGCATCATACCTAATGATGTTTACATTCCAACCGCTTGACACTGTCCCATGGCTGCGGGCAAAAAGTAGTATCTCTCATCATTAACAACTAATGCATTTGCCCAGGGATTAGTAAGCAGATACAGTGGTCTGAATATATCCAACCAATACCCAGCGATTTGTAACGGTTTAATAAATCCCTCAATATTGCGCACATCTGCTGCTAGGACATGAACTATTATATTAATCGTAAATGAAAACTCTGCCGTCATGCAGTAATGTATCGGATACTGGGCATAGAATGCCTATTGACGGTATCACACACTCGCCCCAAAATTGAAAGGTGTAACCAGGTGCATATTGTAGTTGTAGTTATCCTCGGTAAATTGCATCGACGGTTGTTGCGTCGGACACACAATGATGCAGCGAATGCAATTCATTCATATCGACTGATAAAACGGGGACCGGTCGGGCTGAAGGATGAATAGAAATTTAATTTAATTTCTGAACGTGGTTGTTCCGCCGCAATGGTACCGAATTTACGCGCACGCTAATTGAATTGTATTCCCGTTATATAGTGGGCGATCCGATGGAAAAGAATCGGCGTGGTACTCGACTGCGGTGGGTAGAATGATAATCATTATTTATACAATGAACATGTTTAATTCAACAGTCGATGAAAAAGGTAGTTACCGAAAAGCCGAGGCAATACCTTTTTTTTTCCGTCGGTAATTATATCATTATGGTGGGATTGCATAATGTGAGTATTAATTATTTGTATTATTTATTTGTGTATTTCCTGTATGAGCGAGTGCTTAATCTGGGAAAATGCATTAAAGAGTTTCCTTAAGAGTTGCCATATATTGAAGTGGAGCAAGTGATGCCAGATGTGCCAATTCAATGACTATTAGTGTGTATATGTATATAAAGGGTGGGGTTACATTTTAAGGGCCGATGTTGAATGTGAATTACACCTAAACGTCAAATTTTTTGTCTGCATTTCATTTGAAATTTCTCAATTTCAGACTAACTCAATTTGAGCCATGGAAAGATACATACAAAATGGGCGTTCAAATCAAAATGCATATCGTGCACTTCGTGATTTTTTCGTTCAATTTAATCGTCCAAATGTGCGTACAATCGGAAAAATCGTGCAAAAATTTGAGCAAACCAGGTCTGTAGGAGATGTGAAAACACCAGTGCATGCTCGTACAGCTCGTACTGCAGAAAATAATGCTGCTGTTCGCGATAGTGTGGCTGAAGAGCCGTCCACCTCAACTCGTCGTCGTGCCCAACAATTGCACCTGTCACGCTCGTCGTTGATGAATATTATGCATAAAAACTTGCATTTACGTGTTTACAAGGTGCAATTGACTCAAGAACTAAAGCCTCTTGACCATTTCAAGCGTCGTCAATGGTCAGAATGGTGGCCAGAAATGGCAACAGTGGATGGTCAATTTTCGAAGAAAATCATCTTCAGTGATGAGGCACATTTTCACCTCAGTGGATTCGTCAATAAGCAGAATTGCCGCTTTTGGGCGAATGATATTCCAAGAGTGGTTGTCGAAAAAACAATGCGCCCACAAAGATTGACCGCACCAAACGGTTAATGGGCTGGCGGCATCATCGGTCCGTATTTTTTCCAAAATGAGGCCGGTCAGGCAGTTACTGTGAATGGTGTTCGCTATCGTGAGATGATAACGAACTTTTCATGCCCCGAATTGTAAGATATGGATGTGGACGATATGTGGTTTCAACAGGAAGGTGCCACTTGCCACACAGCTAACGAAAAAATGGCTCTTTTGCGCGACAAATTCAATGGCCGTGTTATCTCACGTGGTGGCGATGTCAATTGGCCGCCAATATCATGTGATTCGACACCGTTGGACTTCTTTCTTTGTGGTTATTTGAAAGAAAAGGTGTACGTCGATAAGCCAGCAACAATTCAAGAGCTAAAGGATGAGATAATTCGGCACATTAAAGGCATAGAACCTCAATTATGCCTCAGCGTCATCGCAAATTTGGACCATCGGATGGAGGTGTGCCGCCGATGTGGCGGCCATTTGGCCGATATTTTGTTCCATACATAATTGAACCATACCAATATTATCATAATAAAAAGAAATGACAATAATTTCCTAAATAATTTGTGTTTTATTCAAAATCAACAGCGGCCCTTAAAACTTAACCACCCTTTATATAAACCGCCAGAATACAGATATTTTATTACTTGAATTAATACTTTTTATAACTGAAGTACCTTAAATATATTTTTTATATATATTTTTTTATATATGTATGTACCTTTTTAATTTATAATTTACTTTCAACGTGCCACGTAATTAGGGTTGCCAGTTCGAAATGAACACATATCTGGGCAAAAGAGGATACCTCAAGAAACAAAGTAATGTTTCTTTTATTAATAAAAATTAAAATGTATATTTTAAGTTTTAAATAACAATATCATTTTAAGAAGTATGAAGAATACAAAAAAAAAAAACAAATTAAATTCACATTTATTTTAAGTTCAAAAAAGACTTGCCAAACAAAAATTATTGTATGTAAACCTGATTTTTTTTATAGAAACAAAACCTATTCTAGTCCTTATCTAAAGTGAAAATTGCAAGCACGTCTTTTACAAAGTTATCCCATATATATTTTTAAAAAGTGCTTCTTGTTGCAGATGACTGTTGCCACCTTCAGTGTTTAGCTTTCACCAGATTTACAAGTTTAATTTAAAAAATGATTTAGAACTCTTTGCCATATAAATTATGCTATACAGCTTGGCTTACTAGCCGTCTGCCGTTTAAACTTGAAATACATTAGCATTATACAAATAACAAAGAGAGAATATAGTTACTACAAATTATTTCAAATCTAAGCTCGTTACTTAACAAATTGAGCAGAGTAAAAGTAAAGAAAAAGTTACTACAACTGTGCTATTACCTTAAATAAAAAGAAAACAAATTTTAAGTTATAAAAATAGAATATGCATTTTATCTATTGAAAATAAAACGATTGCAACTAAACAACAAATAGATTGAGAGGTGACAAGAGTCCTGTAAATGTACGTAAATAGGCTTTTAGTTTGCCTAAAACAAAAATTAAACGGGATTTACATTGCTGCCAAGGAATTTCGATAATTGATAGCATGGACAACAAATCGAGGAAGCAATCTCCACCCACTACATCCATTAAGGATTTGAACACTTTGTTCAAACGATAAATAGCTTTTGTCAAAGTATAGTCTACGGATTTCCTGCAGAATTGGGCATAATGCAAGGAAGTGAAAGACATTCTCGTCTTGATCAAGGTTACATAGTGAACACCTGGAGTTTAACTCGCTTCTATGCGGTCTGGAGTTCAGCTCTATCATTTTTGTACGAATTTTAAAGATCAAACTCATTTCCAGAACTGATAGCTTATTGCTAAAATAATTGTTGTTGACTCGTCCTTTATGAAGTCAAATGTTATTCGGTTATAATTCCTTCAATAAACTAAAAACTCTTTCGGAAAACGCGTTATTGACGCAAATGCAATTGGAGATCAAGATTATCAAGTCTTTCAACTCATCGAAAGAGTTCTTAAAAAGGGAGACTGTATTTTGCCAATAGACACGCTTTTTTGGAAGATTACTAACAGCTTCACGGGAACAGCGTTAATATCAGTATAACCTAGAGAAAAGGTATACTGAGAGCTGTAATCCGGCTATCAGGCAAAACGATAACCGCATATTGTCTTAGAATACTCGTACGTTCATGTGAATTTATTTATGTTATTTACCATCTACTATGTTTTAGCAGAAACAAACCTGGAAAATCAGGAAATTGAAAGTTAAAAAAAAGAAAACATATTGCCGGGTTTTGCATTTAAGTTCACTATCAGAAAGTGGGGTTCAACTTCAGTTTCGGTGCTTCAAGTTTCGTTAAGTGGCTGTCAGTTTCGCACCTTTTTGAATTAAAAACATTTCATAGTCTTAGAGTTTTTCAAGAAATATGTTTTGCATGTTTTGAAAATTATTTTTTTAACCGGAACTCTGGAAAGGGCTAAAAATATTTGGACAATCCCGGTGAGTACCGGCCATATGGCAACCCTACTCGTAATGTAAGTAACTACAAACAATTTAAATAAGACTGTTATTTATGAATTACCTATGTTGCTTTGTAAATCTATTCAACCTAGGTATGCCTGCATTATTAGCTTTTAATTTGCCTAACTTATTTCGTATTAGTTTTTTGCAATACTTGAGGTACTTGATTTTAATAACTTAGTCTGTAGTTCTATATTATTTTGTTTATTATTATTTTCGCTTTTTATTAAAGAGTAACGAATAGTTTTTGTTTTTAACATTAAAGCCAACGTATAGTGAATTATTCGTTTATGTTTTAATTTCACATGAATGTTGTATTAGCTTTTTAAAAAAAAAAAGATGTCTTAAAAAAAAAATCAAATTTTTACTATATTAAAAATTTGTATTTACTTTTCTTCAATGAATCGAAATGGAGAAAAACCTATATGGAATGGGGAACATTTTCAAAAATTTACCCAAAAATGGGGCATTTCGGCAAAAAAAAAAAAAAAATCTGGCATCACTGAGTGGAGCTTGTCTAGCTGTATAGGAATGAGGAGTTCGTACAAAAGTAGGTATACACTTAACTTTTTCTTTTCTGATTTCCGCTTTAACGTTTTGATCATAAAGTGTCCACTAAAATTTTATACAAGTCCTTTGACTTTCACAAAAACATCCGTAGTTCTAGTATCCAGTGGCAAGTACCTACCCACTCACCCAACTTTCCATTTAAATCGAATCGACTTGATGCCGTTTTTGTTCGCTGATTGGTGGGTCCTGATATTGGCGGCTATTTTTAGGCGAGTATGCCGTCAAATCCTTCTGAATAATTAATAACACTTTTAAAACAAAATTCCCGCGTGATTCACTTTTTTTTTTGCTGTTGAGTCATGGCTGTTCCGACAGCCGCAATCCGGACTAGCCAACACTACCGTTGATGCTAATTTTTGCAAATTACCCTCAATCATTCAGGCGTGTACAGCCAGGGCCTCTCTTTAATAAAAAAATTGTATTTTCCCTTTGAATAGCCATTTCCAGGATGAACGACGCCGACGATGAGCAAACATTTTTGCAAGGTACATCCCGTTTGCCCCTTAAACGTTCAACGGCTTCAGCAAAATACCAAAGCGCTCATAATTGATTGCGCCCTAAAGAATTTAAGCAGGCACAAGCCGAGCAGGAAGGCTGTCGGCACCCCTTTTTTCTAACTAGCTGCGCGTTCTCTCGAAAACATTGTGGAGAGATATTAATGAATGTTGGTGAATAATAATAAAACCAAAAAAAAAAACTCCTGGTGTAGGTGAGTCAGCAGAATGAGTTGTGCGTTTCTGTTTGTACAGAGTTATTGCGCTTTAAAGAGCTTAAGAGTTACGATTTCAACTTTAAGGAGTAACAAACTTCCCACTAATTATTCCCTTGGTGGATCGGCATTACGACTTAGGTTGTCTCTAAGACAATCAATAATGTGGTTACCGCATCATCATCATCATCATCATCAGCATAATCACCACTGCCACCGTCATACGCAGATGTCGAAAACGTCACAGAGACAGGACGCAATTCAATTACAACCAACTGATGAAATTTAAATATTAATCGTTCCGCAGGGTATAGCTATATTATGCTACTCGGGCTGATGTTTAGCTGGATTTCTCCAGAGACATACCGCTACTTGTGTGTGTGTGCGTGTGTTGAGGCGTAAATATACCGTTTATAGTATCATTTAGTTGCACTAAAATTACGACCGTCAAATGTTAGCGTTTGAGTATGCTGTAAGGATATGGGAACCTGATTTGTAGCTGTAGAACGAACCTTGCAGGATCAGTACTGTACATATATATATGCGGATGCAACATCGCCGAATCGGATGGAGCCGATGGACAGCCACACCTTAGAGATAGTTTTATCTATCTCGGGTTCGCTATGAACTCTGAAAATAACAGAATTAGACTTGTGTCTTGTAAGTCGCTGATTTTTTGACCAAAGGAGGGCATTTTGAGTAGTAAAGCCTTGTCAGAACAGCCCACGGAGCTCTAGAAGTGGTCGAATTGGATCTTTAATCTTCAAGGAGTTCAAGGAGGCATAGCGAAAACGATTGAGATGAATTTGCAATGCGGCTATGAACTTTGAATTTGAGACAACCATTCGATCTTGGACCAAAACGAGAGCGCCGAATTTTTCGAGAGAGCTGAACTTCAATCCAGGGGGACCCAATGATGGCAAATGACTATTTTTTTATATATGGGCCTGTGGAAAGCCTTCTCAACACTTCCTTTGCAACTCTTATGCTCTCATCTTTTTAAAAGCTGAAATTGATTGTCAAGGCTTTCACGATTCGATCTTGTTGTAGGCTGTATAAGCGTATGATCTCTATAGTGAAACTTATCGTCTTTTTATGAAGTCAAGTAGGTTAATCTAAAGTTGAGATCCAAATGAAGCGGTGTTCCACTTCCAGTCCATCTAGCCCTTTGTTAAGAAATGTCTGCTGTTGCAACCTGACGATCCCGTTTGTTCTAAATATGGAAAATGCTGACAAAGGTCTTCAGTTTGAGGAAGTCTCTATAGACCTTGCCAGTTCAGCCAGTAACCCGCTAAATCTGATTTTGTTTGTAGAATCGAATTATGAAACAGATTGCAAGACTGATTATTGTAGTCTATGGAAAACTGATGGGGTTTGGTTGGGCAGCTCCGTCAGCTTAGAACCATCCATATGGCGTTGTTTCGAAAAGTTTGTATATTTCGTAGCCTTGTATATTTGCATATTTTGATGGTGACCTATTGTGTGACTTTATTCCAATAAGCATCTGACTATAAGTGCCCGACCATCTGTGTCGAGATCCTCTGACAGATTCAAATTGGCCCAGCGATTAACCCTACTTTCCTGCCCAACGCTAAGTTAATTTGCTGTACAAATCATATACATAACATCACAAGTGAAGCATGTCGCCAACGCATGGCCGCCATTCCAACCCCGTGACAAAAACTTCTACACTACAACCAATTACTACACTTCCGCTACATCACTTGGGTTAAAATGTTCTTCCAACACTACGACCGGTTGTAGCCTGACGTTCTAACACCTACATCAGTTGAAATTTGAAACTTGAAGTTTCTCCACATCAGTTGTAGCCTGATGGGTTTATAGCACGACACAAACTTTATTCTCGCGTTTTCGCAGTACTGGATACACAGCTGTAGACTTAGGTGACGCTTTTCAAGCACTACACCCATTCCAGTTGTGGTTGAACGTTCTTACAGCACTACGCATTGTGGTCTGGTTTTTTAATTGTTACCCTTCCGACATGGAATACGTATGGGGGGCATGCTGCCCCCCTGCCTGGGTTTGCTGTTAGATTACGGTGTGGGTGCTAGGTTGAGTATATACAAAGTTCCTTTAATCTAAATTAGTCTAACCAATATCAACAATATTAAATAAAAAGTAGTTTTCATTATTTTTAATTTCATTATGAAATAAACCCCAAATTCGGGGCCTTATTTAATTTTTTTTGTTGGGCCTTATTTGATCGCAGTTGCGCCGTATTTCATATTTGAATTTGGGGGCCTTATTTCATTTTCTCTTTTGGGGCGTTATTTCATTGGGGCCTTATTTCCTACAGCCGTCTAACTGCCCCAGTAATACACCAGTTATGGGCTTTAGTTTTTCCATAACTACAACCACACCAGTTGTAGTCTGACATTTCTCCAGAACTATACCAGTTGTAGCCAGACGTGACGTTTCTCCAGTATTAAACCCGATGGCCCGATGTTTTCCCACTACTTAGCCAGTTTTAGTCCCATGGTTTTCAGCGCTATACCAGTTGTGGTATAAAATTTTCCCAGCAATACAGCAGCAGCCAGCAGCAGTTGTCGTCTGACGTCTTTTCAGAACTATTTATTTATTTATTTGTTTGTTTGTCAACAAAGTACTAGGCCTTTTTTAGACATAAAAAATTAAATTAGTAACATCGTACAAATGAAATGAGAGACAAAAATTTAAGAAAAATTAAGTAAATAAAGATAGTTCTGAAAAAAAGCTAATAAAAAACTAATTAAGATCTGAGCAATACAATTAAAAATTCATTATACAATAACATTAAACCATTTAAAGAGGAGGATCTTCCGTAATTTGTACGAGAACGAGGAATAATAATAAATATAGATTTCGAGAGATATTCGATTCAGACCACCATTGTCGGGTCTCTTTTCGTCTCTCTATCGCTATAAATCTTACCCAGAGAGACTTTCTGGATTTCTCCAGAGTTCTTCCCTGAGCTCAATTCCTAGTGTTAACGCTAGCATCTGTTTATGGGATTGGGTCTCGACCCAATGATGTCCCAAGATCCTCATTCTTTTGCCAGCCAACGCCGGACATTGACACAGTAGATGTGCCGCTGTCTCAATTTCCTCCAGGCATAGTTTACAGGTATCATCCTCTCTAAGGCCCATCTTCCTTAAATGATACCCGAAATTACCATGTCCTGTAGACAAAGCCACCTGAAATTTCAATGTTCCTCGACTCATGCTTAGAACCCTTCTTTCAGTTGAGCAGTTCGGCCACTTAATTGCGATTTTAGCCTGTCTACATTGTACCACCTTCTCAGGTGTTCTGCCGTGATCCATTTGTGAATCAGCTGTTCTACCATTCCTTTGCCAATTAAAGAGGATGGTTCTGGTCCCAGCAACTTTTCAGTCGACCCCTGTTTTGCAAGGGAGTCCGCCTTTTCGTTGCCTTCGATCCCTATGTGTCCTCGTACCCAAGTCAGTGTTACTTCATTTTTAGATGAACACTTATTGAGCCTAAGTACACTACACATTCCAATGCCAATGATGTTGTGATGTTTGTTTGTTCCATGCATCTGATCACCGTCTGATTGGCCAGTGCTATAAGGATATTTCTTCCCTCCACCTGACTCTCAAGCAAGTAGTCCAACGCATGCAGCAATGCAATTATATCAGCCTGGTATAAAGAAGTGTAATTCCCGAGGCTAACGTGACGGGCTAGTTCCAGAGAACGAGGAATATAAAAGAATCTGTTATTTTGTCCTCAGACCTCTCACATTTTGATAGAAGAAGGCAAGCTCGGTAAGTTTTTTGGCTTCCTGCTAGAGTTGTTAGGGCGGTATGTAAACTCCTTCACAATCATATTTTTCGGCCAAAAATTAGGGTTTACTAGAGCCTTTCCAATATCTGAGGGAGCGAGCAATTTGAATGAGGCTGATATTCGGTTCGGCAGGTTTTCAGGTGTAAGGCTATGACATCTGATACCATCGGTATCAATGCCGCTGCTACTTATAAAGTTGATAATGTCCACAGGTTTGGTTCCATATTGTAAGCGTGATAGAAACACGGCAAAAGGTGGAGGATGATGGATGGAGGATGATGATGGAACGACTAAACGTGTTCCACTGGTAGAAGATGGGTTAACAGCTTCATTAATTGTAGGCTGGTTGCTGACAATGAACGGTGAGGATGGCGTAGATGGTACAGGTGGTAAAGATGTAGACGATTCCAATGAGACTTCCACACTAGGAATGACAACTGAAGTGGTAGAGTTAGACCGCAGAATCCTTTTTGGTTGGAGAAGTTGGGCCTCCGTATTTGGGCGAACTGAGACATCATTGCCCTGATTCTGGTGAATACTAGATTCATTGGTATTGTCAGTTGGCAAATTTCGTACTGAACTGATCCTCACTCAGCAAATTAACAATATGATCCTTAGATTGTGGTAATTCTTGGTGTACGGCATTCTCAATATTATAAAAGCTATGCTGCATCCTATCAACATTCGCAGAATCAAAATCCAACGTCTCCGGTTGTTCGGCAAATATAGATGCAATATTTTTAATGAATTTTTGCGCCTTAACTAATTTCCAGTGAAGGACACCAGGTGAGATATTGCGGTGTTTTTCACAATAAACACATAGACCAGGAGTAGAAATAATTTTGTCTACATCTTTCCCTTTTATGCCTATGCATTTTACATGAACAGGTTCAAGACAAATTCCACACGAAACGCTCACATCGTTCGTGTTTTTCTTACAAATGTAACAATCAAGGTTACTCATGATACGGTGGAGGAAGTAGGAAGAATGCAGGTGTACTCCGAAATGGTAGAGAAGGATGGAACCACTTTCTTGCTCAAAGGCAGTCGTTGAACTAAGCCAATTCTAGCCCGATGTCGCAGCACTATAGCAGTTGTGGTGTAACGTTTTCCTAGCATTACAACTGCAGCAGTTGTGGTTTGGTGGTTCGCTAGCAATACACCATTTGTAGCCTAGCGTTTTATCAACACTGCTACTACTACAGATGTTTTCAGACTTTTTTAGCACAGCACCAGTTGTAGTCTGACAGTTTTCCAGCACTTCACCAGTTGTGGTTTTCCGTATTTTCAATACTAAGCTAGTTGTAGTCCAATGTATAGTAGTGGTATAACGTTTTTCCAGCACTACAGCAGCAGCAGTTGTGGTCTGACGTCTTTTCAGAACTAAGCCAGTTGTAGCTTGTAGTCCGATGTCGCAGCACTATACCTGTTGTCGTATTATACGTTTTCCGAGACAACTGCAGCAGCTACAGTCTTGTAGCCTGGCGTTTTTTCAGTGCTAGCTACACCAATTGTGGACCGACGTTTTCCCACCACTTATTCAATTGTAGCTCGATGTCTTTCAGCACTACACTAGTTGTGGCAACACGTAGAAATTAAAAATCGTCCCACAATGACATGATGACATGGCTACTATCCCAACCGACAGATTTAAAAGCAACAAATTTACGAAAAAAAAATCAAAGTTCTTCCAACACAAATTTGTAACAAAAACAAAATCCTATTAAAAGATTAAACCCTGTAACGAGGGAGGACTATAGAAAGTGACAAGGACATAAGATAAATATTTCACTGCTGTCCAGCTTTGCCTTCGTTAAATTGCAAACAAAAACCAACTATATAGCCAAGAACAGATACTTACTTTGTGCTATGTGACTCATTATAGTTCATTAATAGATGCAGTATTGTCTCTCGATATTCCAGGACATAGCAGACGTTGTTCAGCAGCATATCGAATAGTGCACCAGCTTTGACATCCTGTAGCTTTTGCAATGCCAGCAAGCTGAGAAGCAATTCCCGGAATGTCTTTAATTAAAATAGCGTGTGTAGAGAGGGAAGAGAATCGAAAAGGATATTAATACTTTTTCTTTAATTATTTTCGTTTTTATGATTGTATTTTGTTCCCTCTGTGTGTACAGATGGCAGCGAGACGAGGCTCTGGTACAAAAGAGGGAACAAAAAAAAAATAAATAAAAAACACTCCTAAGAATAAATGACACGTAATGGCAATGAACGACGTGGATAAAGACGACTAAGACCGGGTGGATTTCTGAACCAGAAACCCCAAGTATCTGCAGAGTGTGAGTGGTCGTGACTTTTAACGATTTTTAGGGATCTCTGTCTCTGTTGAAATACGACAGGGGCGCTTAGTTACTTGTTTGCAGTAAGGAAAGGATATATAATTTAATTTTTATTTGTATTGAATATGCTTCGCACACAGATCAGTGTAATCAATTGTTTATTGATAGAGAAATGCGCCATAAATTTTATGTTTCGAAGAAGTCGGGTCAGTGTATAAAGATTGTAAATGCAATGTCCTGTGTTAATTTTCGGGATTTTCATAGTGTCCCGTTACCCTCGTTCGGTGGGGTTGTTTGCTCTTTGTCTGAAAAGAGCACGAAAGCTTTTAAATGGAGAATTTTCGTTGTTTACTGTCTGAGCCGATAGGCTTGGGATGGAAAAGATCCTGGTAGTGTATACAAATGATGGGTTATAGAGGTGGCAGAAAAATATGAACTGCTGTTGAGTATTATCCTGCAGATTCTTCAACACGAAATAGGATTAGGTACATACAATGGCAACGCGAAGTTTATATAAAAATTAAGTAGGGCCAAGAATAGGTTTTCATAGGGTTTTATATTTGAGGCGACAATTTTATGCCTTATGTGAACGATTCAATTGAGAAGCTGCCTTAGTGAGTTATAAAAAAAAAAGGAAGAAAAACCTAAATTAGGTGAAATTTGGCTGTTTTCGAGGGGTGGGGGCAAATAAAATGATGAAGTCTGAGACTCATTTAGCGGGTTGTTCGAGTTCGTTACTATAAGGAGGTAGAATAAATACTACTCGAAAACTAGAGTCACAGGAGTGGGTTATATGCATTGAAACACTGGGCCTGCGTGTCAAAGGTCGATTCAAAGGCCTGGGTCCCTAGATTTAGCATACGATCGGGTGTGGCCAGTGTCTAAAGAGAGCTCCTGAATGAGAAACTATATAAACAGTGTTGACATTAACGAAGCTGTGGTCCCTAGATCTCTAAACCAGCAGATAGGGACCGGCGGATACCGCAATTTACAATCCCCTACAAATAAGGATCCCGTGCGGTAAGGTCGAGTATCCTTACACCGGAAAAAGATGATAGAAGGTTTGAAAAAAAAAAAAAAAAAAAAAAAACAGACCTATTCAGTATGTTCCTACGATAATGACTTTATCAGCCCAAGCGGGCTTGTAACGGGTGATTTTTTAGCTGGTTTGGTTTTGGCAACACTGGTTTTGACAGCTGACGTGTGTTTAGTACCTTGTGTCACTGTCAAACAGCTTCAGTTTGGTTTGCAATTTAACCATGGATCGTCTTACAAATGAACAACGCTTGCAAATTATTGAATTTTACTATCAAAATTCGTGCTCGGTTCGAAATGTTCATCGCGCGCTGCTTCCATTTTATGATCGGCATTCTCGACCTTCTGAGCAGTCTATTCGGAAGATTGTGACCAAATTTCGCACCAAATTTACTTTGTTGGACATTAAACCACCAACACGTTTACGTACTGTGCGTAGTGAAGAAAATATTGCGGCCGTATCAGCTAGTGTGACAGAAGACCGCGAAATGTCGATTCGGCGCCGTTCCCAGCAGTTAGGCCTTTGTTACAGCACTACGTGGAAAATTTTGCGGAAGGATTTGTGCGTAAAGCCTTTTAAGATACAGCTTGTGCAAGAACTAAAGCCAGCCGACCTACCACAACGCCGAATTTTTGGTGAAAGCTGGCCGAGGATCCGCTTTTTTATCGAAAAATTGTGTTCAGCGATGAGGCTCATTTTTGGTTGAATGGGTACGTAAATAAGCAAAATTGCCGCATTTGGAGTGAAGATCAGCCAGAAGCATTGCAACAGCTACCAATGCATCCCGAAAAAGCCACTGTTTGGTGCGGTTTATGGGCCGGCGGCATTATTGGGCCATATTTCTTCAAAGATGATGCGAATCGCAGCGTTACTGTCAATGGTGAACGCTACAGAGCGATGATAACAAACTTTTTTTTGCCCGAAATGGAAGTTCTTGACTTGCATGATATGTGGTTTCAACAAGACGGTGCCACATGCCACACAGCACGCGAAACAATGGCGCAATTGCGAGGCGAGTTTGGTGAACAGTTAATTTCACGTTTCGGGCTGGTCAATTGGCCGCCTAGATCGTGCGATTTGACACCATTAGATTATTTTTTGTGGGGGTATGTCAAGGCTAATGTGTATAGGGACAAGCCCGCTTCGATTGACGCACTGGAAGCCAACATCCATGCATTCATTCGTGAGATACCGGCCGATATGTGTGAAAGAGTATGCCAAAATTGGACTCAGCGGATGGACTACCTGAGACGCAGCCGCGGTCAACATTTGCATGAAATTATCTTTAAACATTAAATTGCAAGGTTCAAACTATCGATTCAAATAAATATTTCATTCATTTTTTCGAATTTTTTGTGTTTTTTTTTTTTAAAAAGTTCTAAACCTCTTAAAAAATCACCCGTTATTAAACGAGAACACCTACCTCAAACTAATCAACGTGACTAATTGCATCTAAGTGGCGATCCGGTGAATACTTACGTTAGAAAACCGTCCCTTACCTAGGTTTTGCAAAACAGATGGTTTAAACCTTTTTCTTAATCGAATTGCGAAGTCTGTCAATTCTGCTGTACCTATGATGCCAAAGTAGAAAATGAGAGATGATACTGAATTGCTTCTAAAGAAAGATTTTCCGACGAATTTTCGCCTGATGTGCACCGCCGGAGAAGATAGAATCGCTATGAACTGCACCAAGATGTCGATGTAGTGCAAAGACCCAAAATACGTCGGCTTTTCACTCGGCCACATCGAGCGAATAGACAATTATGTCCCAGCAAAGAGGATCTTTCCCGTCCATAGGTTCGAGCCGACAATGGAGACCAAGCCGCCGTTTCAAAGACCAATAGAAAGCACCCTCAGAAGGCTGCCATGTCTCAGGCGAAACCCCTTCATGAGTCGGAGGCCCGCTTTTTGTAAATCAAAACGATCCACTTGGAGTAGAAATTGTGTGTATATACCCTTTCCCATTGCCAGAAGCGCATCAAAAACAATTCTAGGTATATCAACACCATCAATATATATACAACTCACCTGCAAAGCCACATGCAATCGCTTTGCCCAAAGTCTAGCCAGCTTTTTGTCGGTCACCATCATATCCATATCATGCTGCATTCGTGTCAGTACCCAATGGAAGCATTGCACACTCAGCGATTCACTGTAAAATATAAAAAAAAAAAAACACATAAATAAGAAAATTGCAAACTCCACAAAACGTTTCATTATTTATCGCCAAAGACCCCCTATTCCATGAATCTCCGCAAGAAAAAAAAATGGGCCTTGCATCAAGAGCAGACCGACACACAAAAAAGGGTAAATTAATCAAATCGACAGGCAACAAAACGCGTCCAATGAATCTATCCCTCTTACCTAACTAAATGCATTTGCAGTCCACTCAGGCGATTGAATTCCATGAAAAATCTGACTGCCCACAGCAAATAGGAGTCATCATGACTTGTCGATCCAGAGTTCCGTTCTAGGACACGCCTGACCTGCCGGACAAGAGTATTGTAAGCTGACCGCAAAACTTCTATGCAATATTCCCGGAGACACAATCTGTAAAAAAAAAAAAAAAACAGATCACACACACATATAAAACAAAGGATACAAAGATTTAACAGAATAATTCTTCGTTAAAACAGTGAAAAGAAAAAATGGGAAAATGAATACGAGCGGTATCGGTAGAAAGAATTGTATAGGTAAGGACTGACAGTATCGCTCAAAAGTTTGTACACAGTGGCGTTGTTTGAAAATGTAACTGTGAACACCGCAGAAAATTAATTGATAAAGCATTCGCTGACTGCATAAGGAATTGTTATAAATATCAAAACGATATATTAATAAAATAATATAGCTAAATAACCAGAAAACTTTTTTGAAACTGACAAAACAATTTTTTTTTACACAATAACCACTCGAACTATGTATGACAATACACCTTACAAATAATCAGTTTTAACCTTTAGCTTATATTACGGTTTCCAAAACATCTCTTTTAATCTCTTTAATGTCCTCTTTTTTGTCAGCGATCTATTTTACACTTTCTTTTTTCGTTTGGTTCTTTTTTTGTCCTCTTTATTTGTTCTGTCATCTTTTTGTTCTCTTTTTTCAAAATGATTATAATTTCATAATAAAAACAAGCCCTTTTTAAAACTTAAGTACGCCCATAAAAACTAGCAGTGGATGCGTTTTTCCGATGAATTTTATTTCTTTTCTCTTTTGTCAATTTTCCATTTTTTCCCTTTTCGCCGTACTCAAAATCCCTTTTGAAATACCACGCATTTTTTTTTTTGCCTCAAAATCCAGTTTTTAGAAGTAAAATTTGTATTACAAGGAACAAAATCACGGTTAATTAACTTTTAGTATAAAAATCACCGTTTGTAACATTATTATGATTATTGTTTGGTGCTAGAAAATTTTGATAAAAGACGATTTATACGAGAAGTTTTTTTATGCACATTCAATGCGTTGATAATCATGGTGAAATGAAGGTGTTTTCATGAAATTTCAGCAAAAATGTATAGTTTGAATGTTTTTTGTTAGATTCCTCAAAATCCCACGATTTGGTGCCTTTTCCTTTTATCCCACGGAAGGCTTTTCGGACATCGAAATACACCAACACTGCACTCACGTGCCACATCTCTAGCAGTCACCACCTATGGTGCGTGATGTCCACTTATACACAGTATAAATTTTTTCCTTGAATAACCAAAAAGAGGGTGGGGGGGGGGATTGGGAGGTAAGGGGTTTTGTAAAATATGTCCTCTTTTTTCATTTGAGGTATATGGAGACCCTAGCTTATATACATTTTTTCAAGCCACAATATGCAACTTTGTATGGAAAATTTCGCCATTGTGAGTTCAAAATATTTAGCCTGGACACTAAAAATGATTATTAGTATCGCGGAATGAGTTTAGAAAGTTAAGCAGCGGTAGAGTCATTGGGCTTTACCAATAAACAGTTTTAGTTTCGACTCTAAATTTTAGAAGTTCACAGTGCCTATATTTTCCATACAAATTTTGCAATTGTGAGCTCCCATAGATTTAAAGTCGAGTCGAGACGTGACAGTCATTTTTATAGTCGAAAAAAAAGACCCTAACGCCACCGGCATGAAATCCGCGCCACCAATCAGTGAGTCACTAAGGGTTGAAAACTTGCGTTTAAGTATTAAATTATAATTAGTTTCATGAACTTTGTTCTTGAATATTTTGACATTGACAGTTCGGTAATTGGTTTAAGGATGCGTTCACACTGAAAGTTTGAAGTTGTCAAATAACTAATGAAAGACCCTTATTAACAACAGAGGCAAACTCTTCCTCCAAACCCTTCCCGTGCCAGCTGGCAATACATTTGAACTCACAATGTCGAAATTTTTCATAAAAAAAATACCCATTGTGACCTACAAAATATTTCGTGTGAAGGAAAATGATTATTAGTAAGGCCTATTGGAACTATACTGTAGTCGCAGTAGCTTAGTGGTTAGTGTGTTGGACTGCTATGCGGGGGTCCCAGGTTCGAATCCCGCAAAAACCCAATTCCGACTTAGGGTTTTTTTTCCGCTGCGCTACCTCTCGCGAACGTCTGACAAACATCCGAGAGTATAAATGTCTTGAAAGAGCTTCTCAATTAGCCGTTTGGAGTCGGCATAAAATTGTAGATCCCTTCCATTCGTTCCAAAAATGAGAAACTCACACAAAACGAATGGTTGTGAGAAGCTAGGCCTAGGGTCTCTCCGGACCTGTTGCGCCAACTATTTATTTATTTATTGAAACTATACAGATGTCAAAGAGTTGGCCACTGTATAAGTTCAGCGGTATTTCTGTGGTGTTGGTATTTATTATGATAAACAAATCAAAATACATAGTAGCAGTAAATAGGTGTTTTTGAGCAATTTTTGAAGGCGTTTTTTAAAGAGTTTTTGACGCGTTTTTAGAGCAGTTTATTGACCCGTTTTTGAAGATCTTTTTCGACGAGTTTTTGATGTTTTTAGAATTAGTTTTGAAAGTGTTTTTCGACGTGAATTCGGACTGTTTTTCGACACGATTTTATATTAATTTTTGGACGCTCTTTTTTACTCGTTTTAACTTGTTTTTACACGCCTTTTTTGACGCGTTTTTAACACGTTTCTGGCGAAGGCGTTTTTCGAAGAATTCTTGACGCGTTTTTTAGGATTTTATTGACTCGTTTTTGAATGCGTTTTTAGAGTTATTGTTGTAGGTGTTTTTCGACGTGACGTGAATTCGGACCGGTTTTCAACACGATTTTTTATCTATTTTTGGACGCTCTATTTTACTGGTTTATTCACGCCTTTTTTAACGCATGGCTTAACATGGTTCTGAAAGCGTTTTGCTAAGAGTTCTGGGCTCGTTTTTCGACTTTTGTTTTTTTTTTTTTTTTTGAACGAGTTTTTGGGCAGTTTTTCGACATGTTTTTTAAATCTTTTTGGAAGCGTTTCGGACACGTTTTTCTACCTGTTGTGGGACGCTGTTGTTTAATCGTTTTAGACGCTTTATTGACGCTTTATAACTTATGCTTTTGACCGTTCTTATGGCGGTTTTAAGGCGCGCTTTCTGATGAATTCTTAGACTCATTTGGGACGCATTCTTGGAACTCTTTGGATTTTAAGAAGAAAATCATGGCACGAATCAAATACTCGTGTTGTTCAAGATCAAGCAGTAATGTACTGAAATTTTGTTTTGTAAAATATTTTTACAAATTTTACAAAACAAAATGTCGGTAACTCCATTGCATGGACATATAGGTTTTTCGCAGATAGCGCGATTTATTCAGCCTCTGCATAGAGTTCGACGGAGGTGTTTTAGCAGGTTTATTCACATAGAGACAAATCCTAGAAAAGACGACAGCCTATAGGTAGGCCTAGAGCCCTGTATAGAGCTTTTGCGCCAACAATTTATGTTTATTTAAAAACAACAAAAGCTTTCTTAGGCTTAGTACAAGGCATTTGGCGCTTTATCGAATTCAAAGTGAAGTTACATTCAGCTTGGAAGGGATATCTCCGTCGACGTCACTCATTCATTCGCGTAGCCCCTATAGAATGGCTGTCCCAGAATGGTTTTCCCATTTAATAGTGGCTCCTCTTTTGGAAGAGCTGTGGTGAGTGAGTTTCGTGACACTTTGAGGTCGCCGTTGAGTAATTAAAATCACCTTTTATATGTCTAAGAACGCAATGATGAAATAATGAATGGGGCCTTTCAATCGAACAAAGTATAGTGGTGTATTCGAGTGTATTCTTGATGAGAGGTAACTAAGTAATAAAAAAGAAAGTGTCCAGTGAACCAGCTACAAATCACAAAAAAAACACTTACCGCGAAAGTTGACAGCCGCTTATTGCTAGCAGCTTAGATATCAGTATTGTTTAAAATATCTTCCCCACTAAACGTTGCACATAACATGGCAAGTCGTTAAAACTAATAACAGACACTGTAGCTGCTACCTATAAAACTGACGCCTATATGTACCTACATTCAAATGCTATATATTGACTCTGGGGTGGATTGAAAAAGGCTATCGTTTGCACAAAATGCACACAACTACCCGCATAGACTGGTATAGGACGGAAGAGTTTTCCTCCTGATAGCGGAAGTCGGTTGTCTGCTTAATTTATTTTCATTTTCTCTCCTCGGCTTGGATTCGTATTTTTTTTTTTTTTTTTTTTTTTGTTGTAGAGGTTTCCTTTCGGCAAGCGAGTATAGGAGGCGCTAGCACAAGGCAAAGAAGTTGCCTTTTGTATCTTCTTCTTATATTATCCTGAATAAACAATGCGAATGCATTTTTGTTTGCCAGCTGAAATATTTATGTTGTTGATGTTCGTCGGATATCCTTACAGACAGACATGGCCTGGGTGCATGGACTCCTATACTGCTAGTTATGTGCTGTGAGCTTTGTTTCGCCCTCTTTGATTATTTATGTGAATCAATTTAATTTTGAAAACTGAATGTCTGAAGATAGGCGTCTGTGTGGAATATTAATCAAATTTAGACGAATTTTAACGGAGGGAAGGTGGATACTAGCAGGATGTGGTAGGGGAATAGTGAAACTGGCAGAAAAATTCTCAGCAGACAGAGTGATTGAAGGACATTGATGAATGATTTGATTCGGTTGTGAAAAACAGAATGCAGCGAAGGTTTTGGCAAATTTGGCTCGAAAAGAGATTGTGTTTGGCAAAGGATTGAATTTGTCCCTGTTTTATATTTTCCGCAAGACTTTTATGTCGTTGATCGTTCTTGCGAAAAGAAGAACAACTAATGGCAGGCAGCTACACTTTGGCACTCAATCGTTTCGGAAGTTGCGCTCAGAAATTTGTTGGTCCTGACAAACAAACAGCTGTCAGTGTGGGACAAAAAATCGCATATACGACATATACGTCTTTGAAAACGTTCCCAACATTGCGAAGGTAGTTCATTGCAATGTTTATGTTCAACTTCCTTATCCTGAGGAGCGACTCGACGATGTAACTCTTCGCAAACTGTATATGGAATAGATTTGACATATTGGAAATTGGACACACTTATACTTTATGACCAAGAATTGTGGCATATAACGCATCAAAACTTGTTGAATGCAGAAATTAGGCAGAGGAAGTGGCGCTGGATTGGCCACATGTTGAGGAGACCAAACGACAACATCGCGAAGCAATCCTTCGAATGGAACCCTCAAGGTACACAGCGAGTTGGTAGACCAAGAACAACGTGGAAATCAACCGTATTGGCTGAAGTAGCAACGCAGCGTAAAACGTGGCCACAGCTGAAGTTTCTGGCTGCAGATCGAGAAGGATGGAAGAAATTTGTTGCCGCCCTATGCCCCACCCGGGGTTGAAGGATTCATATATGAACCTACTTTATGATGCAACTCAATTCCGTTAATGATGTGGAAGAGAGTTTCGATACTGCTTTCCCCCTTGGTATCGTAACTATTTCGGTTTGTACTTCATATCGGACTGCTCCATTGCCAGTCCCACTCGAATGAAATGAATTACCATTCACCACCACCCCCACTGATAGATACTCAAAACAATTTCCTCGAATGGAATTCATTTCGCCTGAACGAGATAAACAATTTCCAAAAAGAAACAAGTACCGTACTCTGTACTCCAATTCAGTTCGACAAACTATGTGGCCCACTTTGTAGCAATTTCCCCAAACAAATATGACCCAATTCGTTGGCATCCTCTCGTATTTACACGCACACATTTCAATTTTCCAATCAAATTTCCTATTCGCATAACAGGATAACATAAAATCGATTAGGTCAAGTGTGACAACAAAATCAGATCGGAACGTTGTTTTTTCCATTAGGCGGACACAATTTCCGGTAAATGTGACATGTTTCGTGTTAAAAAATGTCAGGTTCCCAGGAAGATAACATATTGCGGATCAATATATAACATCGAGTGAATAATTTTGTGACACAACGACCGGAAATCCGAAAACAAGCAGCAACGATGACGACGGAGATGGAGAAGGTTCGTCAATGCCAACGCAGCTTGTTGCCAAAATCGAATAGTACTGTAGGTCAGGTAGAGAGAAGATGGGTTTAAATTAATCAGCATAGCTTCGCTGCGGGGAAGCGGACATCGACGGCCCAAGTTACTTGAGAACAAATTGAAACTTGTAGTTGCCCGGGATTGAGTAGGGTAGAATGATTGCGATTTAATTTGCGAATAGGGTGGGCGTTGAAGCGAGCTAAGATGTGGTTTCCCCATTCTGTAGTGGCATTAAACCGGCATAAATACACACTTCGGCATCAGTTTATATATGGGGGTAGTTCGTGCAGCAATAAAATTCACTTACCTCACAGAGAATGCACTTCGACGAACGTTCTGGCCCTCCTCCTTGATAATGCGATGGGATTTCTTCTGGCGCTCCTTTTCACGGTCGAAATCAATGGCAACGGCACGTTCCAAAGATTGATGGCATATGGCATCCTTATCCGATACAGATTTAAAATTCTGAATCACATAAGTGCCACCGAAACGTGAATGACGACCGGGTGGAGGTCGTGCCACCAGCTTCTGTTTTTCTCGGCGACGTGCTGCTATCAATTCTTGTTCATCGCGTTGCTTTTCGCTTGCACTGCGTTGCAATGAGGCATCGGCTAAGGATTCTGCTGTCTGCAATAGAGAATGGGATATACATTAATCTTGGTTCGCAGAGGAGGCGATTTATATATGCGAAAGTGTGTAGCATACCTGTTCTCGAAACAGCAAACATAGGATCTCCAGACCATGGAGGTGATATTGATTCTCATCGGGTGAACTGACGACGTAGAGCACCAAGTCAAGGATGCCCGATTGGTGAAGGGCCCAAATGACCTGATCGTGCAGGCTGGCATCATTGTCGGCACGACACTCAGCCTCCGGATTGGCTGGCACTTGCAAGACATTTCGTATTAGCACGAGAATACGTTCGATGAGAAGACCTTGTTCTTCGCTGCGCAAGGCCCAGTCCTGCAATGGGAAATAAATGTGCGAAACATGAGAGTTTATTGATTTAGTGAACATATTCAATAACTTGTTTACTTAATTCTACAAAGGCCAGAAAACTTTTTCCTTTAAAGCGATGCGGTGTGAGTATTCTTTGTTCTCAGTTGACTGTTGCGTTCCGGACAAACAAACTCACACTCTAATATTAAAGACGTTTGACCTTCTGTCGAGCAAATGGCACCAGTTTTTTTTTTTTTTTTTTTCGTAAAAGTCCAATAAACAGATTTAACGACACCTGGCCATGGAGAAACATCGAGAGCCCACAGTAATATCTTCATAAACATTAGAAGGCATTTCTGTCGAAATATAGCTGAGAGAAGGCCACGCAAATCACAGCAACAACGTACAAGCTTGGGCAAATTTATGTAGCTAAAGCGTTCGAGGAGAACAAATAAGGTTTGCTATAGTCAGAAAGAAAGCTACCGCCGCACTGTGGTACGTGGTCCAAAATGACTTTTTTGGTAGCAAAAATCACAACTTTTGAACGCATAAAGATATCGCTACAATTTCCAAGCCAATAAAAATACTTCACAGGGTGTTTCTAGATATTAGGCTGAAGTAAGATTTTCTTTGAAAAAGGAAATAACAGAGAAAGGAATCAAAGAAAAGCTTTAGGTTAGGTTAGGTAAGGTGGCTCTAGAAAGACATACTTAGACCGTATATAATTTAGTTCCTTTGTGAAACCACACGAGTTAAGGGAATGGGGGGAGGGAGAAGGCCAGAGTGTTCTAGGCCGGACATACTAGTGGGCGCATTGCTATCTTTGTGCTTATGACTATTTGTCTTCTTTGTCTAAAAAAAATTCCTACGTCTCGAGTAGATCGTCGGGGCAGTTTATCCTCGGATAGGGAAAGGGTGATCGAAACAGTCTTCCCCTCGCCTGTAATCCTCAGACAACTCCTTTAAGGGAGGAGACTGGGGATAACTAATTGGACGATCGGATATATGCGCCGGGTAACCGAAACAGTGTAGCCCTCGCTTGTAATCCTTAAACGTCTCGTCATAATGGCGTAACCGTATGCGCCTTCGGTGATTAATAGATCGGCCCTTTCATTGTGTAGGTACCTTACTTGAGAGATTTGTTAAGGCTGGTCAAGGAGGAGGTGACCGGTCGCCAGTATGCCTTCGGATGGGCGGGTGGTGACCGTATCGGTTCGACCCTCGCTTGTGTCCTCTGGCAACTTATCGAAAAGGGCGGATGTAGCGAAAAGCGCAGTATTAGTGGCGATTGCAGCAATCAGCCTACAACGCATATTGCGGGGAGTTGCAACTTGGTCAAAAGGTGAGTTTGACCGAGCGACGGATTGTTTCGGATGTACGAAGTGTGACCGAAACAGTCTAACCCTCGATTGCAATCCACAGACAGCTCGCCGAAGAGGTGCGGGTGGACCGAGCAGTAGTCGATGGGACCAACTGCTGACGCTGAGTATATGCGAACGATCATTGAAGCCGTTTGATATTTGTAATGTATTTGCTGATACAGCGTATGTCTGTGTACGAGACAAGTCACTGAGGTCATCGAAGAAGTAGTCTCCTAAGTTTGCCCTGCGCAAATTTGCAAGAGCTGGACAGTAACAAAGACCCTCTGTATAAGACCCTCATCATCCCAGTCCTGCTTTAGGGTGCAGAAGCATGGGCGCTATCAAAGGCGGATGAAGATCTCCTTGGTCGTTTCGAACGCAAAATTCTTCGAGTGATTTTTGGTTCCGTTTGCGTTGACGGGCTTTGGAGGAGAAGATTTAACAGCGAACTCTACGAGCTGTACAGCGACATCGACCTAGTCAGAAAAGTACGCATCAGTCGTCTAAAATGGCTGGGACATGTAGAGCGAATGGACACCAACGCTCCGGCCCGAAGAGTTTTCGATTCTAACCTGGAGGGACAACGCAGTAGAGGAAGACCTCGCCTTAGGTGGCGCGCGCAAGTGGAAGGGGACCTCAACCAACTTGGAGTGCGCAACTGGAGGCAGTTAGCCAAAGATTGGGCTAACTGGAGAGGCGTATTGGTTGAGGCCCAGGTCCACCCCGGACTGTAGCGCCACCTAAGTAAGTAAGTAAGATCTGGTTGTTGGTATACTCAGGGCTTTTATAGCTACCTGACTGTCTATGTAGAGGGCGATAGATTTACCGTTTATCGCCAACAAGGTAAGACTGCAGGCTGCCTCGCGTATTGCCATTATTTCAGCCTGAAAGACGCTACGTGGTCTGGGAGGCGTAAGGCAATATTCAACTCGAGTGATTGAGAGAAGACTCGCGCTCCCATGCCTTCCGCCATTTAGGATCCATCTATATAGATTTCAAGTGCGTAGTTATTTTCGATTGTGCCATTTTCCCATTGGGAACGTTCTGGGATTATTGCTTTGTATTTAATGTTGAAGTCCTCGAAAGGAATAGTGTAATCCGTTTTGTTTGGGATTATTCTAGGAAGAATACGCGTATGGCCCGTCAAAGAGTTGGTCCCTTTCTGAGATTCTCTAAGTCTTAAGGCTGAAAAGGAAAAGAAAAGCTTTAAAAACAGGTATCATTTTAGGAATCTTCGAAAAAAAAGTGTCTGCGGCAATTTAATTGTCCACAGGGTGATTCAAAATATTTTTTTTACAACAGTGGTTGCATAAAATTAACGAACCAATTTTTAATGTTTTTAACAAGTATTTAAACAGCATTCTTTTAATTTTTTAGCGCAGCAGTTTATCCTAGTGTAGGAAAAAAGTAAACGACCGAAAAAAAATAATAAAATAAAACCAAATAGAATACAAAATATATACCTATATATTTAGTAAATAAAATAAAATACAAAATACTTACACTTAAATGCCCGTTTTGATAGGCACTTATGCTGGTTTTGCAATTATAAAAAAATCCGCTTAAGTGCACATAGGCAAACATTTTATTTTTTATGACAAGAGAAAACATTTAATTTTATTTAAAAAATAAGAAAATATATAACATTACATTTTTATTTTTAAATCTTAAAGCATGAAACACAAGGAAGCGCTAAAGGAAAAAAGCTTTTAAAAGAAGTTTTTCAGGTAAATTTCAATAAAAGTATACAAAATAAAAGGCAATTAAATGAGTTTCATATGAAAAAATCCTCAGAATTTTGGTTCTCAAAAAAAAGGCATTTATGCGGGGTAGGCACTTAAGCGAGAGGCACTTATCCGGGTTTTACTGTATCTTAATTTTCAAAAAAAAAATCCATTTATCTTATTTCATTATGAAATAAGACCCCAAAAGAAAAAATGAAATAAGTCCCCAAAATAATTTTTTTTTTATTATTAATTGTTACCCTTCCGACATAGAATACGTTAGGGGGGGTATGCTGCCCCCCTGCAACCCCCCTGCTTGGGTTTTACTGTTAGATTACGGGCTGGGTGCTATGTAGGTTAAGTATATACAAAGTTCCTTTAGTCTATTATGAAATAACTCCCCAAATTTGGGGCCTTATTTCCTAAAGCCACAAAACTGACCAAATTTGAAAAGCTCTATAAGTCAAACAGTTAGCAGAACATTATTTTGTTTGCCGTTTTTGAAGCTCCGTTTATATTTCTATTAGAAATAAGAAACAAAACAATAAAAATTAAACATCGAATTTAGTATTTTTGCCACGAAATTTGCCTTCTTGGACCACAGTGCGCCGTGTTCATCCTGTCTTTTCTCTTCTCTATATACATATATGAAACAAAGTGACAAAAAGTGTATGTTTCTCTCTGACACCCGTAATTTTCAACCAATTTAGGTTATTTTTTTTTAAATGTCGGTAATTACGGTGTTCAATTGATAGGTCAACAAAATTGAAAAAAAAAGAATCCCATTAATTTCTATAAGTGCCTGGCGAAGCCGGCGGGGTAGTATGCACATATTTTATTAGTATTTAGGGAGTGTGATCTAAGACCTTTGTCAGAGCGTAGTTGGCGTGGTGCTTAGACCGAGTATATGTGCACGCTGCTAGCAGAGGTTTAGACATCTGTCGAGGAGTGGTTCTGGCGAAGCTGAAACCTTCATTTGAATTTAACAGAAGTAATTTGCTACGCAACTGATTGACTGACCAAAGGTAAATAAAGTAGAAGCCTCTAACTTTTCAATAATACAGATATTTATCCAACGACAATCCACTGTGTTAGACTTTGCCGTTGGTATCTGTTCATCTTCGCTAAATAACAACGTCCTTCACTGTTCACTCCTACCCCTGACAAATCACGAAATGCCAATTAGTTGCTGTCCAGTTTGGGCGTACGGAATACGGATACGAAGCGCGAGAACCTCACATTCCACCCTCACACTAAGGCAGCATTACAGCAATTCTGTGTATGCCCTGTGCCATCGACGATAAAGAGAGTGCACTTTAATTAATCCATCTAATGGGAATGGAATTATGTGGGATCACGTGTACGTGTGTATGTGTTTGTGGAGTAGAAATCGTTTGGTCAGGGCTGTGGTGGAGCTGATTTTGTTCCTCCCGAAGACCAACACGAATTGAGATAACATAGTTTTCCTTTTACCTTTTCCTTTCGTCACGTCGTTTCTTCTCTAACATCTAACATCGTTCACTGTTTTTTTTTTTTTTTTTTTAGTTCGTTTTCTGTTTAATTTGTTTGCGGAAGTTGAACTTTTTTTTAGTTTTACTTTGTTGGCTTAGTGCATCGGAAGGAAAGGGGTAATAAAAAATTAAGCAGACTCTTTTATGGGATTCTGTGGCTGGCTTTGAAATGATTTGAGAATGGAAAATGGTTGTCTCGCTATTTTCAGTTTTGTCTGTGATTGTTAGCTTGAAGAGGCACAAAACTATAAATGCATTTAACAGCATTTGTTAGTAAGGAACGGAGGTTTAGGTAGCTGTAGAAAGTTAGACAGCATATATAGGCACTAATTTGAGAGACTTTTTTCTCGAGTTCGTCGTGTTTGTCAATATTTATTCATTAGGGCAGTCAGACTCAGACACATTACGAACTGACAGCACAGTTAGTCTTAGTTTTTAATCTCGTTAAAATAAATAATCAAATATTTGGCCCAACACGTCCAAATAGCTTCCAGATGACAAGTCAATAGGGAAAGACCATAGCGTGGCTTTCTCTTATCGTTCATGTGGCGCCTTGTAGTTGCCAAGCTGTTGATGATGCTTTATGTATTTGAATTGTTTTTATCACTACCCCTAAGTCTGTTCAAACATAACCACTTGATTAGTTATCATTATTACTCTTATTACTATACACAATACATATTTACTTAGGCTAGACTATAAATAGGACGTACTCTTATGAATTCGCTCTCTCTTGCTGTGACCGACAATTAATAAAGTTGTTACCTCATTATATCGTGCGTTTTGACTTAACATTGGCGACGAGGATTTTTTTTTTAGTAACCCAATAACTAATTTTTTTTTAAGTCATAATGTCTCGGTTGGTGGGGTATATTGAACCGTTTGTGACGGGAAGCAATTTTAAAGCGTACGAAGATCGATTGAGACAATTCTTCAAAATCAATGACATCGGCGAGGAAGCAGAAACAGCGTTATTCATTACGGTAGTGGGCGCAGAAATTTATGAAATACTGATGTCGTTGACTATGCCCAAATTGCCGAGTGAAATGAAATTCAATGATTTAATCGCACTATTGCGAAATCATTTTGCTCCGAAAGAAAATAAGAGAGCCGAGAGGTATAGATTTAATAAAATTCAGCAGGAGGATGGGGAGCCGCTCTGTGAGTTTATTATTCGTCTTAAGGCAGCAGCACAGACATGTCGTTTTGGAGATTTTTTGGAACACGTGAAAGTCGAAATTAAAGGGGATAATGCGATTCAGAAGGATTAAAGTTGCTGGTGTTGGCACTAAAGATTCCATGGATCCAAAAGCTGGTATGTACAAGTCGTACATTTTAGACGAGGCGTTGACAGATCGTTTCATAATGGGCGTGAAAAGTGAAAAAATCCAAGAAGTTTTGTTGAGTGATGATTCGTTGACGTTCGAGAAGTGTTGCGCGAGAGCGCTTAATATGGAATCATCAGAAAAGGCATCCAGGTCTATTCAACCTATGTTTCAGAACGCGGTTTATAACGCAAACAAAAAATTCAACACGAAACATCGAGATCCAAGAGCACAGTATAGTGATAAAAAACAGCATCCAGTTAACCTATCAAGGAATGATCACGGGAGGAAAAGGGACTGCGGTAGATGTGGTCGTACAGACCACGCGGATTCAAAGTGTCCAGTCAAAAATTGACAATGCTTCGCATGTAATAAGAAGGGTCATTTGGCAATCAAGTGCAGATTCAATAAGGCTAACGTAAATCAGATAGATGGTGCAAGCAGTGGAAGCCCTTCCCAAGAAATAAACGTGGTGGTAAATGGTGTGGAATTATCGATGGAGGTGGACACGGGAGCAGTGGCGTCGATTATCAACGAGCGGGAATATTTAGATAAGTTTAAAAATGTCAAATTAATAAAAACAAGTTTTAATTTAGTTTCGGTCACAGGTGCAAGGTTGAGAGAGCTAGGAAGCATATGCGTTGAGGTTAGTTCTGGCAGTCACATGGTGAAGTTACCATTAGTAGTGGTTCGAGGAGAAATGCCCAGGAAAGGCTTAATTGGTCGCACGTGGATAGATAAATTGTTTCCCAACTGGAGGAATATGTTTCAAGACAACGTTATCTCCAAAGTAAGTACCCAAACAGAACTTTTAACTCGTATTAAGACGGAATTTCCGAACATAACCGTTCAAGAGCTGAATCATCCGATTGTGGGTTTTGAGGCGGAGATAATTCTCAAGCCAAATCAGACGCCTATTTTTCACGCACCATACAGGGTGCCATATAAATTACGCGAAAAGGTAGAGGCGGAATTGGAGAGGTTAGTTAAGGAAGAAATTTTAATACCGGTGGAATTTAGCAAGTGGGCTAGCCCAATCGTTATCGTTCCCAAAAGTGACGGCACTATTAGAATATGCGTAGATTGCAAGGTGACATTGAATAAATGCATAGAAACACAACATTATCCGTTACCTTTAGCCGATGATATTTTTGCGGGTCTTGCGGGGTGTACACATTTTGTCGTTATTGACCTAACAGGGGCATATCAGCAACTTCGGGTATCAGAAAAATCCCAAGATCTTTTTGTTTTAAATACGTTTCGTGGTCTTTACAAGTGCACTCGTTTGATCTATGGGGTGAAATGCGCACCTGCAATATTTCAGTCGGTAATGGATCGCATGCTAAAGGGTTTGTCGAGAGTCTTTTGTTATTTAGACGACATTTTGATAGGAGGTTCATCTCCGGAAGAATGTGAAAAGTTGTTGTTTGAAGTTTTACAGCGTTTACACAAACACAACATACATATCAACGTAAAAAAGTGCAAGTTCATAGTAGATAGAGTTGATTATTTAGGGCATACGCTGTCGGCAAAAGGCATAAGCCCAAATGAAAAGAAGGTTGAAGCCATTGTGGGTGCACCACCACCAGTTAATCTTCAACAACTTCAATCGTTTTTAGGTCTCCTAAATTATTACAACAAATTTTTGCCTGATTTATGTAGTAAGGCCTATCCACTTTACAACCTGTTAAAAAAGGGAGTTCATTATGATTGGACAGCTCAATGTCAATCATCTTTCGAAAATTGTAAAAAATTGCTTTTGCATAACCAAATTTTAGAACTTTATGATCCAAGGAAGTCCATTGTGGTGATCGCAGATGCTAGTCCCTATGGCGTTGGAGCAATTTTGTGTCATATAGTCGACGGTGAGGAAAAACCTGTCTATTTTGCATCATGCACCTTATCTCCGGCTGAACAAAATTACTCACAACTCCATAGGGAAGCTTTAGCAATCATTTTTGCTGTGAAGAAGTTCCATACTTATATTTATGGACATGAATTTCAGATATGTTCAGATCACCAAGCTCTCAAGAAAATCTTCCACCCACACAAGGGAAATTCGGCAGTCGCATCAGCGCGGCTTCAGCGTTGGGCAATAATTCTCTCTCAGTATAATTATACTATTTCGTATAGGAAAGGTTCGAAAATGTCAAATGTAGATTGTCTCTCGCGTTTACCCCTAGCAGAAAACTCTGAAATAGAGGAAGCAAATATATTTTATTTTAACTCCGAAGAAAGTTTAATAGATATGGAATTAGTTCGGACGTTTACAAAAAAGGATAAGTGTTTGGAAAATGTTTACAAACACTTACAGTTTGGATGGCCAAACTGCCATAATAACGGGTGATTTTTTAAGAGGCTTAGAACTTTTTAAAAAAAAAAAACACAAAAAATTCGAAAAAATGAATGAAATATTTATTTGAATCGATAGTTTGAACCTTGCAATTTAATGTTTAAAGATAATTTCATGCAAATGTTGACCGCGGCTGCGTCTCAGGTAGTCCATCCGCTGAGTCCAATTTTGGCATACTCTTTCACACATATCGGCCGGTATCTCACGAATGAATGCATGGATGTTGGCTTCCAGTACGTCAATCGAAGCGGGCTTGTCCCTATACACATTAGCCTTGACATACCCCCACAAAAAATAATCTAATGGTGTCAAATCGCACGATCTAGGCGGCCAATTGACCGGCCCGAAACGTGAAATTAACTGTTCACCAAACTCGCCTCGCAATTGCGCCATTGTTTCGCGTGCTGTGTGGCATGTGGCACCGTCTTGTTGAAACCACATATCATGCAAGTCAAGAACTTCCATTTCGGGCAAAAAAAAGTTTGTAATCATCGCTCGGTAGCGTTCACCATTGACAGTAACGCTGCGGTTCGCATCATCTTTGAAGAAATATGGCCCAATAATGCCGCCGGCCCATAAACCGCACCAAACAGTGGCTTTTTCGGGATGCATTGGTAGCTGTTGCAATGCTTCTGGCTGATCTTCACTCCAAATGCGGCAATTTTGCTTATTTACGTACCCATTCAACCAAAAATGAGCCTCATCGCTGAACACAATTTTTCGATAAAAAAGCGGATCCTCGGCCAGCTTTCCAAGAGCCCATTCACCAAAAATTCGGCGTTGTGGTAGGTCGGCTGGCTTTAGTTCTTGCACAAGCTGTATCTTAAAAGGCTTTACGCACAAATCCTTCCGCAAAATTTTCCACGTAGTGCTGTAACAAAGGCCTAACTGCTGGGAACGGCGCCGAATCGACATTTCGCGGTCTTCGGTCACACTAGCTGATACGGCCGCAATATTTTCTTCACTACGCACAGTACGTAAACGTGTTGGTGGTTTAATGTCCAACAAAGTAAATTTGGTGCGAAATTTGGTCACAATCTTCCGAATAGACTGCTCAGAAGGTCGAGAATGCCGATCATAAAATGGAAGCAGCGCGCGATGAACATTTCGAACCGAGCACGAATTTTGATAGTAAAATTCAATAATTTGCAAGCGTTGTTCATTTGTAAGACGATCCATGGTTAAATTGCAAACCAAACTGAAGCTGTTTGACAGTGATACAGGGTACTAAACACACGTCAGCTGTCAAAACCAGTGTTGCCAAAACCAAACCAGCTAAAAAATCACCCGTTATATCATGCAGTTTGCAACCATATTTTAAAAAACGAAATTCGTTAGCAATTGAAAATGGATGTGTATTTTATGCACATAGAATAGTTATACCAGAAGCTTTGCAGGAATCTGTTCTCGAATTATTACATAAAAACCATACAGGGATTGTGCGTATGAAAATGTTGGCAAGGTCTTTTGTGTGGTGGCCTAATTTGGATGACAACATTTCAGAATTTGTAAAAAATTGTGTAGCATGTGTACAAACACAAAACATTCCAAAAGAGATCGTTAACACTAAGTGGATTGATGCGGATTATCCATTTGATCGGATACATTTAGATTTTTTTCACTTTAGTGGGAAAACATTTCTCATTGTCATGGACGCTTTTTCAAAGTACTGCGAAATAAAGTTGATGCTAAGAACATCGGTATCGAATTTAATAGATGTACTTACAAAACAATTTTTAGTTTTTGGTCTACCAGCCAATATAGTTACGGATAATGGTCCGCCCTTTAATTCGTTCGTTTTCAAAAAAATTTGTAGCTGTAAGGGAATTAATCTAATGAAGTCGCCTCCCTACCACCCACAGTCGAATGGTTTAGCTGAACGTGGAGTTCAGACAGTTAAATCAGTGCTAAAAAAGTTCTGTTTGGAGCTGAAAAGTGAGTCTTCGTTAATAAATAAAGTAAATGAGTTTTTATTGAATTATCGAAACACCCCTACCACAGTGACTGGCAGAACACCCTCTGAGTTAGTATTTAGTTATCAACCCAGAACTCTATTACATTGCTTAAATAATAAGAATATACTCGTAACATCTAAAGATTCAAACTCAAATATTAAAACTAATAGATTGTATGAAAAAGATAAAGTTGTTTCCGATCCAAAATTTAAAAAGAATATTGTTTTTGAAATTGGGGAGGAAGTTCTCTATAGGAATCATTTTGTGCATATGATCAAATGGATACCAGCTAAAATTAAACAAATTGTAAGTAAGAAAACATTTATCATTTTGGTTAATGGGTACGAAAGATTCGTACATGAAAATCAACTTAAAAAGAAATGTGTTAGAATTAAATCATATTTAGCTGATATCGATCCTAAAGAATTTATGAAATTTAATGATGAAGTATCTAAAGATGTTAAGGAGAATGAAGTAATTATTAAAAAAGCTAAGAAACAAAAATCAGAAATTCCATACATTCATGAAGTCAGAAGATCTTCTAGAATTAAAAAAAAGGCTGAACAAAAAAAAAAAAAAACAATTAAGGTAAAATAGAATGTACAATGTTTAACTTTATTATATTTTTGAACTTTTGTTAAAAAGGGGAAGATGTTATGTATTTGAATTGTTTTTATCACTACCCCTAAGTCTGTTCAAACATAACCACTTGGTTAGTTATCATTATTACTCTTATTACTATACACAATACATATTTACTTAGGCTAGACTATAAATAGGACGTACTCTTATGAATTCGCTCTCTCTTGCTGTGACCGACAATTAATAAAGTTGTTACCTCATTATATCGTGCGTTTTGACTTAACAGATGCTGGTTAAGAACGCCTCCATTGTGAGCACTAACTTCGACGATGTGGACATTGTAGTGGCAGCTAAATTTCTGACAGAACTAACCAGTACCTGTCTATCATATTCCAACTACATTTCTTAATTGCAATTTATTCCAAGTGGTGAATGGGTCATCAAATCAGGATCTAGATCTTTATGCTTAAAGAAAGGCTTGCTTGACTTGTTTGACCACAATATCCCATACTCGATACTCCAGTCATACGAGAGAACTGACCAGTGACCAATGGTGAGCAAAAAGAGAGCAAAGTTGATGATCAGATTAAATAGTCTTGGTTCACGCACATTCTATTTGATAATTAGCAGAAATTTCAGTTTTTTTGTTACCATATTAAGTAAAAGAAGACAGATAAACAGCAGTATTAACGGAGCATTCTGCTCTAAATTCTCCACAGCTTTTGTAACTGCCACCTATCCCGAGGATAAAATCATCGGCGACGGTCTTTAAATGTTCACCACAAACAATACAGCGCATCTTTAAAGAGCTGGATTCTAAAAAGGGGGAGCGCATCGGCATCCCGCTTAAAAAGTTTTAAAACACCGTCTTCTAAATTCCCGTTTTTTTTAAATACTGCCTCTGAAAATCCCGCTTATACTAAATCCAAATTTATTACAATACCGCTTTTAAAAATCCCGTTTAATTCCTCTTTGCCGTTTCTCAGAATCCCACTAGAATTTTAACAACGTTATCGTTTAAAATTGAATATTGCTTGTTTCCCATTTTCTTTCATAATTTAATCCATTTCAATATATATAATTTGTGACAATGCTTACATTAATTGAATTAACTTTAAAACTGTGTAAGTGCACATAGGAACATAGTTTTATGGGTAAATATAGCTTCACTTATTTCAATTTGTTATAAAAAGCGGTAATAAAAGAAACGGACTTATAAGAAACAGGATTATAAAAAGCGGGATTGTAAGGAAGAGGATAAAAATGCGGGATTTTATAAACCGAAATTTAAAAAGCAGGATAAAAAAACGAGATATCGTACCCAAATAGTAAAAAGGCAACGCAAACATTAGACTTCACCGAGAAGGAACCAGTCTCTCCATCACTCCGGTGAAACGAAGATTGTTGCGCTTGATATTTCAAAGGCTTTTGCCAGAGTTTGGCATCATGCTCTTTTGTCGAAAATGCGTACTTATGGGATCGATGCATCTCCTATTCAAGGGATTAGAAAGTACCTTTGTGGCCGTTCAATTCAAGTTGTTTTAGATGGTCTGAAGTCTGAAACTCACCATATAAATGCTGGTGTTCCCCAAGGCTCTGTCATTTTCACGAATATTCTTCTGTGTACAATTTCAGTACCTTCAATTTTCTACACTCCCTTCAGGACTCATGTCCCTGATCTTCAAACGTTGAACTGTAAATACAACGTATTCTAAACATATTAAATTTGACTGGACAGCATTATAAAATGGGGTTCAGCTATTAGAGTGGAATTCAATGCTTCTAAAACACAATGGTGTCGGCTGTCTCTAAAGTGAAAAGTGTGCCTATGTTCTGTAATTATCGCATCGATATATCTATCACTAAAATGATATGAATTGAAACAGAATGCCATAATATCACATGAAGCGTTCTGGGACTGTGTGAATCGAAAACGATATCACATGGAACATTTCGATATGAAACCCCTGGAAATGTGTGATATATTCAGGTTCCGTAAGTATCAAGGGCGATAAAATATTCACTTCAACTGTCGAATTTTATCACGAAATACAAAGCTTGCGGTTATAAAGTATTAAAACAAAAAATTAAAATGGCTGAAAGTCAAAAAGTAAGAAATCTATATATATAAAAATAACTTAATAAATATGTGTGTGACAGCCTACCGACTGCCACACACATCCGATTTTGATTTAGTTTTTTTTGTTGGTAAATAGACCATGCAGAGAAGGTTAATATATTGGTATGATAAATTTTTGAAAGAAGGCGCAACCGCCATTCCAATAAATTCATTTTTGTACACTTTGAACAAAAAGAAACTGGATAGAAATCGAGTAGTGACACTTCAAATACAAAAAAAAAATATTTTAAATTTTAAAAGTAATTGTTGTTGTCAATTATTTTAATTATTTTCCAACCAAATTGTTGTTGTCAACAATTTTGAAAGTTTTTTTTTTTAAATACCTATAGGTACCTTAAAAGTTTGTTCTAATAAATTATAGGTTTGTTCCCTTACTTTTTGGGCTAATTTTGGCAAAATGTCAAATAGCAAGGAGTGGGGATAAATTCTCTCAGAAAAGGAGAATATAACCAAAAAGTACAGGAACAAAAATTTGCATGACGTATGTTAAAAACACCGGGAGAAGAAACAAAAATCAAATTCAAAAATAAACGTCAGCTGGTTTAAAAAAGAATATACCTAGTTTTCATTTTAGAGAAAAATGTGTGATAAAACAAATTTATTAACTGTTGTTTCAACGTTGTTAAATTCATCAAGCGAATCTGAAAGTGATGAAGATTTTTTGGAGATCTTTATAGAGGATTCGGATAGCGAAGAAGAATTGTTTTTATGCGAACTAATAAAATTCTGTGATAGAAAAAAAAGAAATTGCGTTAAAAACTATTTAGAGGATGTAGTTCCTTCTTACACAGAAGAAGAATTTCGCAGACACTTCCGAATATCGAGGGCTCTATTTGAACAACTAGTACTAAGGTTTGAACAGAGTGAATCATATGCAAAACTACGTGCTGACAAGCGCTATACCGGAAAAACTTATATGGCAGTATTTTTATGGTTTGCTGGACATGAAGCTTGTAGCTTTCGAGATTTGGCGGACCGTTTTGATCTTTCGTTGTCTTCAATCTGTCGCATAATTAATAGGACTACAATGTTCATAAGTAACCTTAGTCCTGATGTTATCAAATGGCCCAATGAAGAGCAAAAACAGGAAACAAGCGCCTTTTTCACGAACAAGTCCGGATTTCACGCTATAGGTAACGAACTAAAGAAACTATATAGATAGATGCAACAAGATTTGTTTTCATAATGTTCATTATAACCTTAGGTTGTATTGATGGAACACATATAGTCATTGATCCACCTATTAAAAGCAAAGATGATTATATTGACAGAAAAGGATGCACAAGTATTTGTATGCAAGCGATTTGTGACGAGCACAAGAAGTTTACCCACGTATTCATTGGATTTCCAGGATCTTCGCATGATAGCTGGGTCTTACAAAACTCTCCCATTTATCGAAATTTACCAACACTTTGCGGAAGTAATGTTTTTAAATTTGTCTTCGAAATTCCTTTAAAATATTTAGAACTTTGCAGACTATTACCTACTAGGAGATTCTGCATATCCATGTTCAAAGCATCTGCTGACACCTTACAGGGACAATGGCCATTTAACACATGCACAGAAAAACTTCAACATTAAATTGAGTTCCTGTCGCGTTGCAATTGAACATGCATTTGGAATACTCAAACAACGTTTCCGGCAGTTATACTACTGCAAGCTAAAGGGTGCTAAGAAACTATGCCATTTTATAAGAGCATGTTGCGTCCTACACAACATTGCTGACGAAGACGACATTGACTTCTCATCCGAGCCCGTTCTCAATCCAACTAGTGTAGTGGAACAACAGTATGGAGAAATCTCAAGAGGAAATATTGTCAGAGATGCTATATGTCAAGAGCTGCTAAGGCTGAATAATTAAAACAACAAATTAAATATTAACAAAGCTGTTTTTATTTTAAAAATAAACTTAGAAACTGCAATCACAAACGATTGTTCAATTTAATTAAATTATGAAGTGATTATTCTACACAATAGACAACAAAAAATAAACAGAACAAAAAAAAGCTAAATTTGAACAATTCTTACTAAAGCGCCTGATAGAAAGAACTAAATTAATTATTTTTTAATTGAGAAACTAACGTTTCGATTAGCTCCAATTTTCTTTGCGCACGTTCACTTTTTTCTTGTTCTCGTTTCTCTTTTTCTTCCAAAAATCGTAACATTTTTCTGTGGTAGATTCTCTTCTCCTCAGCCATTAAATCCAGCTTTTGTAAGAGCTTCTCCTGAATAGTTAGTTTTTTAGTTTTTGTTACTATAGCATCAGAAGTTGGACTCTCTGATGATGTTGACCCGTCTTCGTATAAATGGAAAATGGAACAAGTTACTAGAAAGGAGTTTCATTTACAAAAAATGTACCTGAGCTTATTGGCATTGAGGAAAAGCTGTTATTATTGGTATCAGTCGCTTCCACGGAACTCATGCCAGCATTAGCTAGCATTTTTTCTCGCGATGTTCCTTCATGCAACTCGTTTTCCAAAATGAAATCTGGATACATGCCCCGTTTTTCTCCAATTATTTTATCCAACTCACTATAATCGATGATCAAGCACGTTCAATTACACACAATTCAATTCACATACATAATTACCTTTGGAAAAGACAGGTCTGTCTGTTCCGACCAGTTTGGGAATTGTGTACTTTGGTTTTTTTATAATGCCTCTCCAAGCTTCTATATTTGTTTTGAACTTGTGTTGCAGTGAATTCATGTCCCTCATCTGCCAGTTTTTTGCTTATCAGCTGCCACATTTTAGTTTTGTTTTTGACTTTGATGGATTTTCCCAGCTGAGGGCTCAATTCATCCACTAAAGACAGCATTAATTTAATGGGAGCTTCCAGCCAAAGCAGCTTGTGTTGCTCAGCCTCCCCAGGATCGTCCAGAAGTGCTTTTAATGTATTGTTGTACTCTTCACCATCAGCACCATCATCAACGTCATACACATCGTCGAAATCACCATCTACTGCTTCCGATATCGATATTTGTTCAAACGCAACACAATCACCACCTTGGCCTTGAATGATTTGTTGCATAACCTCATTCCTGTAATCTTGGTCTATAAAACTTTGCATTTTATTTTCAAAGTACTTGTATGTACAAATGTACATGCTTTAAAAAAGAACTTACCAATTTGCACACGTTGAAAAACATTCGGATATAATTTAATGTTAAGTTTTCTTGCCGATTTATTCATTTTTGTTAATAAATTCCGGTACTGAAATAATAAACCGAAATAAACAGACAATTCGAAATTGACTTTTTAAATAATTTGACAGCTAAGTCAGTTATAACAAACTAGCCCAACGAAATTTCTTGGGCTACTATTTGCAGGTTTATTATTGAGGGGAAATGTTTTGTTCTCTCTTTTCGGCTCTCTACTGCCCAACTTTTGCGTAGAGGAACAAAGTTTGACTAAATTCGGCGAATGTGTTCGAATGCATTATCGTTAGGGAACAGACCTTATGTTTACTATGTTACATTAAGTAACTTTTTGAAATGAAGTAGATACTTTGATTATACAAAGATGATATGGCCGACGATATTTTGCATCGAATTCGTACTGTGATATCGGATAATGAACTGGAGATGTCAGTTGCATCGAATTCGTACTGTGACATCGGAAAATGAACTGGAGATGTCAGATGGAATGCGCAACAAAGCTTTGATTTTGATCGAGGATATGTGTCTGCTCATGAGTGGCAATTTGTTGTGCAAATTGGGAATGCCACAGCCAAATCGTTCAATGCAAGGCGCATTTAATCGAGAATTGGAGCGAGAAATGGACTTCGACCGAATCGCATTGAGACAAGCTGTTCGAACAAATGTGCCAATGTTGAATCAAGAATAAAAGAAAGTGTACGATGAATTGATGCAAGCAGTCGATAACGAAAATTGCGGAACTGGAAATACATTCATGATTTCACTGATGTTGGCTCCAATTGTTCGAGATCTGAGATCGCTTTGGCCCTAGCCTCTTCTGGGATAGCAGCTACTTTGTTAGAAGGCGGTCGAACAGCTCATTCTGCATTCAAATTGCCATTGAATCTGCAAGTGGAAGAAGAACCTACATGCAACATTTCGAAGAACACTGCGATGGCGAAAGTACTGCAGCTATGTAAGATTATCATATGGGACGAATGCACAATGGCTTACAAACGCGCATTGGAGGCCCTGAATCGTTTACGTAATGATAAGTGACCTTTCGGTGGAGCAATGATCTTGCTATCAGGCGATTTTCGTCAAACGCTGCCTGATTTTTGGCGATACGTCAAGAAATTGCATTTGACAAGAAACATGCGAGTTTCTTTACAAAATGACCAGTCCGCTGCAGAGTTGTCCAGGCAATTATTTATGATGGGCAATGTGTGATTCGAACAGACTTAATCACCGGCCTGATTGAGTTTCCACAACTTTTTGCAACTTTACAACGAGACCGGAAGAACTAATCATGAATGTTTTCCCGAATATCGCTCAGAATTATACTGAACATGATTGGCTGAGTGTAAGAGTGATTTTGGCTGCGAAAAACAAGAACGTCGATCATTTGAATTTCGCCATTCAAAACCAAATCGCTGGTGAGTTGCATTCAATTCAACAAATCAGTCGACTCCGTGATGGATGAAAACGAAGCCACCAACTATCCCACTTTGTTGCGCAATCTAAATGAACCAAAATTTTGTAACGGTACGCGTTTGATGGTGAAGAATTTAATATCAAATATTATTCAAGCAACGATTTTTATTGGAAAATTCAAAGGCGAATATGTTCTTATTCCGCGGATACCACTTATTCATAACGATTTGCCGTTCGTGTTTAAGCGTCTTCAATTTCCCGTACTTCTCGCTTATTAATAAGTCGCAAGGACAATCGCTGTATGTGTGTGGCAAAAATCTTGAATTTCACGTGTCGGCAAAGCTCTCGCTTTGTACGTGTACACACCCGATAATAGAAATAGAACAAAAAATGTTATGTACCATAAAGCATTTCAGTGAAAAAGCGGTAGGTTGGCCGACAAGTATTTGATTTTATTTATTTATTTAATTTTAATATACCTTTTGAATAAAAAATTTGAATTGTACGAATTACATGAAGCAGAATGAAGCGAAAGCTCGGAATTATTAATTTCATTACTTACATAAATCAATTTGGGCGGAACGAAGTTCGCCGGGTCAGCTAGTAATATATAAAAATAACGTAAATATTTTAATTTTTGTTTGTTTGAGGGGCTCAAAAATCAAAAGCAAAATCTTGTAGATTTCATGGTTAGCAGCCAGAATTTAGAATTTGCTAGAGGCCAACATTTAGGCGTTAATGCCAACACCAAAAACAAGGCGAATTGGGAAAAGCTCTCTTGGTAAACTCAATTCGATGGACACTAGCAATAAATCTGTGGAGCATAATGGGGACTTAGCTCGTCAATAAGTATCCGAGCTGAACCACGGGAAAAACGATACAACTTGCGAAAGCTTGCTTCCGGCATTTCAAAAGGGTTTGTGCTATCTCTTAGTACACGCCTTCGAATCCGTAACATGTTACGCCGATCGAATTCTTCAAAATTAGTGAAAAGCTAAACATTTTTAAAAACAACGACACAACTAACTGACAATCCCTGTGAAGTAAATTTCGATTTTATTTATTTTCTTTTGCAGTATTTTGACAGCTTTGGGAAATTTTTCCAAAAATTCCAATGAAATTAAAAGTAACTACAGAATACTTTTCGCATAGAGTAGATGCGATAAACGGCGGAATGTTTTGTTCCAAACTTTTCGATGCGAAAAGTTATCGCATGAGTTACAGAGCATGGGCTGGATCGACATTCTGTAACGCGAAACGTTCAAACGTTTTTGTGTGCATGATGAAATTTGCTTTTGTAACATATCGCTTATCATTCGTGTACACGAAAACGTTTGATCGTTTCTCCCTACAGAATCTGACCCCTGAATCTACAGCCATTATCCATATCCATGGCACTTGAAACACCGCAACCGAAAGACTCTCCCATTCTCGAAATGTGTATTCATAACAAACCTTCGTTCAAAAATATTGGTATATTATCGAATATATTATATGCGAAGTCGCCAAAAACGCTGCGAAGTGTCTAGGTATCCTCCTATTTTACCCCTTCTGATCTGGCTACAATATATAAAGCATACATCGCCACAGTGAGTTAAGTTTCCCCGAAAACTGGAATCAAATCATGTGTTGGATAAGGTGTGCTGGAATTGTTTTTTTTTTTTTTTTTTTTTTTTTTTTTTTTTCTCTGTTAAAGAAGTTGTTATCTATATATATAAAAATGGATCTTGGTTTGTTCGGATGCTTAAAACTCGAAAACGACTGGACCAAATTGGATACTTCCTTCTGCGGATTTGTTCGTAATTGCTCCGCGAAGGTTTAGGAAAAAAGAAAAATTGAACAAATTAAGAAAATTGCGCGGAAAATTAGAAAATTAAAGTTTGTATGGGGAAATGCACTTTACACAAAATTAACTGGATAGAAATCAAGAAGTGACACTTCAAATAAAAAAAAAAAATATTTTGAATTTTAAAAGCAATTGTTGTTGTCAATTATTTTAATTATTTTCCAAGCAAATTGTTGTTGTCAACAATTTTGAAGTTTTTTTTTTTTTTTTAAATATAGGTAGATATGTATACCCAAAAAGTTTGTTCTAATAAATTATGTTTACTATGTTACATTAAGTAACTTTTTGAAATGAAGTAGATAGGTACTTTGATTATACAAAGATGATATTATGGCCGACGATATTTTGCATCGATTTCGCACTGTGACATAGGATAATGAACTGGAGATGTCAGATGAAATGCGCAACAAAGCTTTGATTTGACGCATTTAATCGAGAATTGGAGCGAGAAATGGACTTCGAACGAATCGCATTGAGTCAAGCTGTTCGAACAAATGTGCCAATGTTGAATCTATATATATAAAAATGAATCCCTATTTCCCTTGGTCGCGGCATGACGCGTGAACGGCTGGACCGATTTCGCTAAATTTTTTTTGTTGTGTTTGTTATTGTCAGGAGAAGACTCTTATGAAAGAAAAAGTAAAGAAAATTTCGCGGAAAATTAGAAAATTTAAGAATACTAAGCCACCATATTAAATTATAATATCTAATGTAACCATAGCGCTTTTACAATTCAAACTTTTTTGATGTAACCTTATGGCGTTGGCATAACATTGACAGAATGCGTGCTGCAAATATCGTCAACGAGGATGTAAACAAAATAAATATCGTTTAAAACAGATGCGTCGATCGGAGTTATTATATTGATTAAATACATATAAAATAATTAATTTATTATTTTTAACAAAAACTGAATTTCTTAGTGCACATCGTCGGAAAATCCTCAACTTGTGGCGTTGTAGGCGTATGTCGTTATTCAGGTCAATTAAATTTTCTTTAATAATAATCTTCTTAATTCATACCTATAATTCTTTCGGCATGAAACTCGATGATGATGATATAACTCGATAACCACTGGGTAAATTTTTATGATTCTTCTTTTGTTTTGTTCGTATTGTTGTATTTCAGGTTAAAGCAAACTTAAAAGATAGGATTTTTGACCCGCTATATGGCGTTGTAATCGATCTCCGAAACCACTCACCCGATTTCAATGAAATTTTATAGATTTATATTCTTCGTTCCCGCTTGAAGGATAGGATACTTTTGGACCTGATAGGTGGCGCTGTTGCCGATCGCCGAAACAGCGCTACCAAGTTGATTGAAATTTTGTAGGGAAAATTCAAAGGCAAACATTCTTATTCCGCAGATTTCGCTTATTAAGAACGATTTACCATTCGTGAGACTTCAATTTCCCGTGCGTCTCGCTTTCGATATGACAAATAATTTATTGAAAGGATAATCGATGGATGTTTGTCAATTTAGTGAAAAAGTGGAAGGTTGGACGACACGTCAAAATCATTGCGGTTTGATTGAAAAAAATCAACATTGCTATTCATCATTTATTTCTTTTGCATTTAATATAACTTTTGAATAAAGAATTTTAATTGGTCGAATTACATAAATTAGCAAGTGTTTGGTGCATGCTCGGAATTTATTAACAAATTAACAAATTTGGGCGAAACGAAGTTTGCCGGGTCAGCTAGTTCAAAAATAAAAAAAACATATATTTTCTTTTTTAGCAGATACTAATTTGTTTAAGTCATGTTTTCTTGGATTTTCAACAAAAATTAAAAACATAGTTTAGTATGTTTTTTTCTTATACTTTTTAAACTTAGCTACTAATATTAAAAATGTTATGGTAAAGCTCATTTACATTTTCCACAGGGCAATGGGTGCCGCTTGAAAAATAATGAAATTTTTGTTTGAATAGGCCATTCCAGACTCCTTCATTTTGTTAAATAACTCCATCCGAGTTAAAAAAAAAAACAAAAGTTCATTTAAATATGAACCTGTACCAAAACGTAAGGAAGTGAAATAAATATGTATACGAATTTTCTAAGAACGTCTACTGAAATGGTCGTTTTGAAATAAAAAAAAAGTGAGCACCTATAAGCAGCCGTTTTCTTCGGCAATAAGTCAAGTTTTATGATTGTATTAAAAACTCGGCGTGAAAGCACGTGGAAACTTAATTTAACCTTGAGGTTTAAAAATGTTCTCAATGAATTGTTAAGAACTTTATACACCACAGTTTAATTAAAAAAAAAACTTACACAACTTAAACTAAATTCTAAATTTATAATTAACTAGCTGACCCGGCAAACTTCGTTCCGCCCAAATTTGTTAATGTAATGAAAATAATAATTCCGAGCGTGCACAATGCACTTGCTAATTTATGTAATTCGGCCAATTAAAATTCTTTATTCAAAAAAATTAATTTTACTGAAAAACGAAATATGCCATTCATGATCCAAGACGAACAAAACAACACAAAAATCCTTCAAATCGGTCGAGCCGTTCTGAAGCCTTTACCCAACTAACGCACAGCAATTGATTTTTATATAAGTGTATAGAGATATTATAAATTACGCACTAGAAGCTCTCGATTCTTATGGAAGTTACAGCTACTTCAGCACCACACTTTTTTCTCTTATTTTTCCTCACGTTTCAACGACATCTAATGCGCGAATTTGAATTGAATGGTTTGAAGTGGGAGATCATGTAATGAGTGAGCATATGATGCAGTGGGATGTTTTATAACAAAAAAAAAAAGAAGATATATACTCATCTCTCTCATTTCATTTTTTTAATTAATTCCGATTTTGCCATATAAGCTGTTCCACTGTGATCGCCCAGAACTTGAGTGCAACTCGCATATCAGGCGTCGAAACGTTACTTCCTCGAATGAGCAATACGTGACAGAATTTGTTGTTGTTTCGTGTGTAAAACCGGCATAATTCCGTGAACGTGTAACTCGTTCACGGATGTGGCGATTCGACCCCTGGTCTTGTGCTCAAAAAAACAAATTTAACTTACTAAACAGTTTTCAAAATCGTACGATGGAACTAATCGCTTGAACATTGTAGAAATGTTACGTGTCTCTCACTGTTCTATCGTTATTTTGACAAACAGTGCTGAAATGAAATAGGCAGCTGCATTCCTCAACCTCAACAATTCAACCGCAATACTTGTAATGCTAGGAATGGATATCTGTTCACTTAAGCCTATTCTCGGACGTAATACGAAATATAAAGATCATAACTTGTTACAAAAGAAGCAGAAGAAGAAGAAGAATAGTACTCGAAAAGCTGTGAGCCAGAACTTGCCGCCATAGTATGGAAGCTGTTTAGAATGGCGTACTCCTGGAAAACAGCTCGCATTCTACGTAAGATTTGAGCTTAGAACAATTTAAGTGCAGAACTAGCTGATACCAGCATCTTTCGAAGCGTAATAGGTGTTCTTGCGTAAAAGAAGTGGCTTGCTCTTTGTTGACAGCATATACAGGACTTGTCAAATACAAGTTTCTTTTTAAAAATGGAAAAAAATTAACAAAATTAATATTTTTTCCTTTATTAGTAAGAGCAAGGTCCACCCCGGACTGTAGCGCCACCTTTAGTTAAGTAAGAGCAAACTTTCCCATTAATTATGGAACACAGAGTCGTTCACGTGGCTGGCTCGGCTGGCTTCGCAGTAGCGCATTCTGTCATTCCAATTTTCCAAGACCTTGTGGATGGTTTCGGGCTGTAGCTCACGGATTGCTTGGATGACTGTTGGCATAACATCGTTCCTTCATGGTTCCCCATAAAAAAAAAGTCCAAAGGAGTCAAATTACAGCTCTGACATCAGCCAAGACGGCTGATAACACGATTTGGGAAATTGGTGCGCAAAAGATCGATTGTGGCATGGGCTGTGTGGCATTGCGCGCCATCCTGCATGAACCAGATGTCGTCAAAATCCATGTCTTCATTTTCAGTAAAAAAAAAAAGAGTCGGTTAAAATGACGCCGTTAACCACCGTTGACAGAAACATTATTGCCAGTCTCATTTTCCAAGAAAAATGGTCCAATAATGCCACAAATCCACAATACGCACATTCTCGTCTTTGCGCACCGTACGGAGTGTTGTCCACTAGCATACCAGTCTCACGAACTCTTTGCACAAACTTGCCGTACAGCGGCCGCGGTGGGTGCTTCATTTCGACCAAGACTTCTTTTAAAAAAAAACTTTCTGTTTAGGTTACACAGCGCTTTGGAAATACATTTTCAATATTTCCCAACGTTGTTCAAGCGTAAGTAAAGCGACTCATTTCGTTCCGCGGAGGTATAATACTGACTTTCTGTCAAGATTTCGAGCGGGAAACAGCTATCAGTGTCAAAATAACCTATAATTTTAAACTATACCACTAGATGACCCACCCTTTACTTATGTGCTATTGACAAATGTACAAGTTGGCCTGCGATATCTGGTGGCAAAGAAATGAACCCCATTAGACATACAGGAATCTGTCATCGGTAAGCGGTACGTGTATTTTTGTAAAGGTAATTTATTTATTTTGTAAATAAAAAACTATTTTAATTGATATAAACGCCTTGTCGGTCTAAAATTCAAGTACTGCTTATGAAAAATAAAATAATCCCGTGTCAATAAAATATGTTTGAATCGTCTAAAAGTGGAATGAAAAATGTGTGTTGGTTTCGTGTAAACAATTTTGTTTTTTGGATAAGACTCTTTTATAACTGTTTAAAGTTCTTTAAATTGTTGTTAATATTCTATTAATTGTGCAGCATTATCCCAAATACCAATGGCGGATCCAAATAACCGAAATTTATACCCATATGCGATATTACAGAATATTTTAGCGGCATAAAACGTTCCATTCGCGAAGGGGAAGAGCTCGTCAAGGCTGGTTGGGTCTATGCTTTAGGTGTGATACCAGATTTAGCAAACAGTGATGTAACTGGTCTGGTTATAAATGCATCCTCAAAACCCCACGAAATAAAACTAAGACATCTTTTAAAATCTGCAAGCACATCGCAGCATGTCTCATACATATTAACAGGTTCCATTTGTAATTAACTGTATAAATATTGAATTCTCCGTAAGAAACGTTTCTCTATTCCGCAGGACACCTTGTCTTCAACCTATAAGCGGCACAGAGGTCAAACAAAAGTGGGGCAAAGTTTGTTTATGTTACTGAATGAAATGTGATTTTATTTTATAAACGCTTTGCATTCGCTGGAAAAAATACAAAAAATTAATTTAAAATAATGAAGTTTTGTTTATATGATTTATTTCTATTTAAGAAACTGTTTATCACTCAGTATAGGGGATCTTAAGTTTGATAACGCACATAAAACCGTCATTATGTCATCTATATAAGGTAAATGTTTATTTTAAAGCATTTAGGAAGTGGTTTTCCCATGCGAAGAACAATTAACCACTTTTTTAAAAGGAATCGAGAGTTTAAAACTTCTTTTGGAATTTTGTACATGGTTATGACATTTCTATATGAGTTGCACTGGGGTACACCACAATGAGACGCTCGATCCAACATTTTTTTCTTTATTTTCTATTACTGAAAACTATTTCAAAATTGATTTATATGTTTTTAATTAACAAATGTATTTATTTTCCACAATACTTAAATATTTAATCTCGCTTAGCTTCTTTTCCGTATATTTTTTCGCTGATCTGTCAAACTTGTATGTCTAGTAGGGTTCAAATTATAGCCGCTAGGGTACACCCTCCATTTCTCAATTCGTTTGGGCTTCCTCAGATTCGCTCTTGGATTTCAGATTACGTGTGGCATCGAACATAAAAACGTCACTTGCTCTTTTTTGTGATAATATTCGTGGGATTCGGATATGTGTAGCCTTCAACACTTTTCATAGCATTATCCATTCACTGGTCAAATTTTAAATTAAAACATTCGAAATTTGCGTCTCGATTGATTTTTAAATATCTATGCATAACCAATTTACTTAAAAAAATTCACCCGATGCAATGCCTTTATTTGCTTTAGAACAAATTCACGAAAACCTTAACGCCCTCCACCAGTTGTCAAACTCAAACGCACTTGTATTGGTAAATCTGAGAAAAAATATCTAGATTCGCAAAAGAGCTCTGAAATCTGAAAAAGATTGCTTTTTTTTGTACCACACGAACATAAAAATTGCTCTGAGAGCAAAAAAAAGTGCTCTGAGAGCGTCCAATAAAATACCACATTAGACAAAACCAACTTTGGCTATAATGTTCATCCGCCGAAATAGCCATTATTGAGGTACGCCTGGCACGATGAAATTAAATTCAAAAAGTCGCACGACAGAATAGTGTAAAAGCACAGCACAAGTTCATCAAGTTCATACTTTATTTAGCCACGCACTGTATCCTGTTAAGTTAGATGAAATAAATCTCCTTGCAGCCAACATAATGGAAACGTAATCTAACATTGCATATGGTTATCCTGCTCGGGATTCCTTTCATTATATCTAAAATAGCATCTGAAATTCTAATTTGTTGCAACCGTTTCCATCTTCGACAGCATGAGGACAATTTGCTATCGATATATTTTCCAAAGAGGAAACTACCACCACAGTCTAGCAAGTAGCACAAATCGATTATTCGAATGAGGTCAACAAGATGCCAAGAGCGAAGACGATACCCAAGGAAACCAGAACAATAATACGACTTAGAATAGATTTATACATCTCGCAGCAGAAGCATACATTCAGTGATAGCAATCATCTCTCTCGTTTCTGGCCAAGGATTATCAACATTAAGTGGCACACTGTACCTTCCAGTGTTCAAATGCTCTTAATGTCTACTGCCAATGGTTCCTATTGAACCGCTTTGTACTCCCTGCCAGGTCATCTTGGGATTTGCCGTAAAACAGAGATGAGGGACCTCGGTGTGCTTTGCATAATTTACATCCAACCGACATAAACTTACGACTGAAAATGACATCGAAAACACCAAACACAATGGGACATCCAAGTGCCATTGTAAATCTAAAAGCAGAAATCAATTTTCTATCGCAAAAAGAAAATCAACAATACGTCACCTCCACCAGCCAATATAGAGGATCCGAAACGCAAACCCTACTCAATAGCTAGCCCCCACCAAATCACCGACAGCAGATTCTGTTCGATCTGCCCCGCGCAATTCAATCGAAACATAAATGAAACGAAACGAGATTTAGCAGCCACGTAACATACACTCGACACCAAGGCTATGCAGAGAAACCGAGCGAGGGACGAAGTAGAAATCACATGAAATCCTTTACAATAGCTCCCCAGAGTGAAATAAGCGCCATGAAATCGGAATCGAAATTAATTTATGTCCTTTAGGTCAGCAAGAAAAGGTCCCGCCGGGCGTATGGTGGTGGTATGCTTTCTGGCCGAGTTCGCATTCGTTTTAGAATTGTTTTTTTTTTTTTTTTTTTTTTCCTTCTCACCCTCAGCGAATCTAAATTTTCATTTTAAATTTTTTAACCTTAGGCCGGGTGACACATTCATTGTTCTCCTTTTGGAACAACAACGCCCGGTCGAGATTGGATTCTTATGTGGTGAGGGTTTATGCTCGGTTGATGGTACCGCATGTAGCACGTTGTCGTTGGTCGTAGTGGCGGCAGCGTTGGCCAAGTGTCGAGGAAATGAAATGAAACTCGGGGAAATTGGATTTAGTGCGGTAGCAAAGACAAGTTTTTACGAGGGTGCACCCCAGATACGATATGGCGAACATGACACAAGTCAATGAAATGGAAGAACAAAAACAAAACCCTATCGCGTACACACAATGGCGAGGCAGGAGCATTGTTTTGCATATCGATGCTGGGATGACGGCTGAATTTTGATTCCATTGGAGAAGGCCAACTTTTGCCTAATCGCATTGTTTGGACGATGTTCATGTTTTGAGACTCTTCAGTTTATAAAGCAGGTCATCGGGCCAACAGGGACGTATAGATTTTTGCCGACAGTTGTTGTTTGGACTACGGAATCATGTTTCTCAATTCAATCACAGGCTAAGCTATCGATGCGGGTCAACTGTACGTTCGACGAGAACGAATTGCTGGGGATTTGGTTGAAGTTTATTGAAAGGTAGGCGGTCGAGTTAAGGACGTAATTAGTCTTCCGTGCAGATGGGAATAGCCTTTTGTTCTACGGAACAATTAACCCAGTTTGGTTCTAAAAACCTTGCAAGTGATTGCAATGGAAGATGTTTTGGGGATAATGTTAAACCAACACAGATGGACTAGGGAGAAGAAAATACTTCCACAAAATTGCATTCAATACAAGCAGAAAACGATTAATTTTATTTGGTGAACTGTAAGGTGGTAGGTAGGTAAGTAAATCCCAGACATTCAAGTTTGATGACTTATCTGATTAAAAATGGCTGGCGAGACCAAGAGTTTCATCCCCGTCTCGAAGTACTTACGATTTCCAGGACTTTTTGCAATTTTAAGGACAGTGCCGCCCACGTTCTGTCCACCGTGAAGGCGGTCTTGTAACCCTGCAAGATGTCAATCAGTTCCATGAAGACTTTTCTTCCGTGATTCTCCTTGGGTGCACCATCTCTGTACAACAGCAGCGTTGGATTTGTCAGAATAACCAACAACCGAATGAGAACATCAGCAAACTCATCGTCATCCATATAATCGGGGAGCATGGGCACCAAATCGGTTTGCACAACTTTGGCACGTCCCAAATGGCGACGATATTCATGGTTATCCAAGTCACGACGTAGGATCCATATGAGATGCTGGAATAAGAGTGAAAAATACTCAAATAAAAATCACAATTTTAATGCGGCAACTTGTTGAAATTACCTTCAACCCTTGAATCGCATCTGGTTCAGCTTGATATTTGGTGCCATCACTGTAACCCAATGCCGCACAAGTGGCATCGATGTCGGCGAGCAAAATCGACATTATTTACAAAGTTTGAATAATAAAAAAACGACCCGAAACTTCTTTATTTATCGATACTTCGTCTTCGACCCGGCGCGAGGTAAATTCAAATAAAAACTAATCAGCTTTTTGCTTTTTAATGACTTGACAGCTGTCAGACGGTCGAGACTCGAGGTTTTCGCGCGGAATTAGTCAAATCAGCTGGCTGCATTTGTGGGGTTTCGTCTGCGGATCTTGGATTGTGTCTTTACTGATAGAACCGAGTATGTAGCTCCATCTAAGTCCGAATACAATCAAAATGTCAGTTAGCATTTGAAAATTATTCCTGTTCTCATACACAGATTTTCCTAATCCCTATCCTAATTTAATGCAGTAGCTTTCTGTGGTATCAGCTTAATTGGGTTGAATGGGTGGGGAATTTTATCTGCCTGCCGATGCCGACGCCCCAGAAGGAATGTGTACTTACACTTGGATGCTTTTGCCTAATACGATGATATATTTATGTCTCGCAATGCGATCGAGAGATGGTAGTAAGAGATAATTCCCTTGTTTTTGTATTTGTTGCCTGTTTGCCCTTTCGATGCTGGAACTGGGACGGGCGAATGTCCTATTTCGTTGTCAATTAGGAAATACTAATTAAATGTTTCCTAATTGGAGGGAATTACCCTCTAATTTCGATGGACAAGAATTCGTATCGTTGGACAGGATCTTAAGGAGATTATAGTTGGTTGTGTTGTTACCAAGCCCTTGTTGAGTCGTTGTGATTTGATTTGCCATTGCCATTGGCCTGAGAAGGGTCGTAGGACCATAAAGATTATCAAACTTAACTTTATAGTACAACGTTTTGTTGTGTTTCATCATTAAGATTTTATCTGTGATGCGGGTTGGTTCTTTTTAACCGAATTTTCGGACAGAAAGTGCTACCAGATTTTTAGAGATGTTGCTATGTATGTCCTTTGGCGAAAATTAGGTAGAAAAGAAATAGGTCTGTTCCTTTACTTTTAAATCTTACGAATTTTTACTAATTCTTACGAATTCTTACGAATTTTTACTCAATGCCGTTCCTTAACTCAGAAAATTCGTAAAAGAGAGCGTCATCGAGAGAGCAAGTTATTACCCCTCCACTGAGAATCTTACGAATTTTTACTCAACAAATTTCTTGGTGTAAGAAGTGAAAAAGCTGTCAGTCACCTTACCACTAACAGCTGATTTGAAATTTGTTGTCCCATTTGGCATATGCGTTGATTATTTTTTGACTCTTGCTTATTAAAATGGTATCAACAGGCGGCAAAATAAAATTGAATGTTCTCTTTAAGATTCTTTTCGATATTGACGTCGAAATTCTTCCTTACTGTAACAAGGTATAATCTCTTCCATGTAAATCATAATGCAGTGTCGCTTTTTCCTCTTCTCGAATGCTTGTAGTTCAATCAGTACAAACTCTTCCACATACTCAGATTCATCCAAATAAAGTTAAAAATAAATGATAGAACTAATTTTCTTAGTAAATTAACAAATTCCTCGAGTTTATCTGACATTTTAACGACTTTTCGTACAATTTTTTGAATATTTGATTTATGTATCTGTCATTTTTCATAAATTACTACAAAAGCGTTCCTTAACTTTTTCGTAAGCGTCTCTCTCTGTGAGAGAATTTATCCCCACCACTGCCATTTTGACAGTTTTTTCCATTCTTACTACAAAAGTAAAGGAACAGACCTAATATCTTTCGTTGTGTTGTTATGTTTTGTTGATGTAGGGAGGTTTTGACAGCTATTGCCCCATGACATATAAATGAGCAGAAGCTTTTGCTTGTTTTGCTCTTCATTTGACGTTGTCGGGAACTATACTGTTGACAGTTGGGCGGCAGTCCCTTTACTTTTGTAGTAAGAATGGAAAAGATTGTCAAAATGTCAGCGCGGTGGTGATAAATTCTCTCTCAGAGAAAGACACTTACGAAAAAGTAAGGGAATGCTTCTTTTTCGTTGTAATCAATGAAAAATGACAGACACACAATTTAAAAATTAGAAAAGTTGTTCAAAAAGTCGTTAAAACATCTGATATACATAGGTACTCAAAGATATACTCGAAGAATTTGTTAATTGTTAATTTACTAACAAATTTAGTTGGTTCATCAACCAAGTGAACGATGAAAGTGATTCGGAACTAATCGAACTTCTTTTTTATGAATCCGTGTGAAAGAGTTTGTATTAATTGAGGTACAAGCATTCGAGACGATTAAAAAGCGCCACTGCATTACAAATTACGTAGAAGAGATTGTCCCTTCTTGCAGCGAGGAAGAGTTTCATTGCCACTCTCGAAAAGAATCCTGATTCGATTTTATTTTGCCCCTGTTGATACCATTTTAATATACAGGAAATGAATACATATATATGCAAGAGTAGGTGCCGGGAAATGAGTCTCCGAGAAGTAAGCCCACTGATGGACTTAGGTCCCACCTAGTGGGAAGTAAAACCAATTTTGTAAAGTGGACTTAGTTCCTATGTAAGATGGGAACTAAGTCCACTCTCTTATGGGAACTTAGTACACATTCAAAAATAAGAAGAGGGAACTAACTTCCCATATTTAGAATTGTCACTTTTTTTTTTTTAATAATCTCAGCGATTTTGCTTTGATTATTTTCAGAGTCTTGCAAACTAAATTTCGATTTTGAAAATTTTGTTAATTCAATTTGGTATAATTACTCTGATCAGTTAAAAGTTTATTTCGCTTTTGTTAATAAAAATTGTTATTTACTTGACTCTTTAATTTTGCTTTGCTCTTAATCGACAGTGAAAATTTACTTCACATTGAGGGGAAATAAAACCTCTGTAATTTTTGGGAATTTATTTCCCACCTTACATGGGAACTCGAACTACATACGTTCACTTCAGCGTTGCCAGTTTGGGCGTAAGAACTGTGTAAATTCTTTCAGGATGGTTTTAAACTGCAACATTTGCGTTTATTTTAGGTTTTTCATGCACTATTTTGCATTCAGAAAACCAAACCTACACGTTCGCATTTCAATTTTGAATTTTTTTTTTAAATACTGCAAAAATTTGTGTTTTTTTTTTTGGAAAAATAACCAAATCTGGGGGTTTTTCAGATTTATCCTGGGGGAAATATTTTTACCGTCTGGCAACGCTGTTAACCAGCGAAAGTGGGGAAATTATTTCCCTGCACCGCACGGCACGCGTATGCCAAATAGGGAAATTAATTTCAAATCATATGTTTATTGTCAAGTGTCTTGTGTCTGACAGCTTTGTCAATTAATAACAAATAATAACAAAATGAAATGATGGTGGTACATAGTCAGAATAGAATATAATCACATAGAAAAATTCTTTAGCCACTCCTAAATTTTAGAATTCATGCTACTCGTGAGTTCTACGATACGTCTATGAAACCGATTTGTGACCAATCTTAAAAACGCTCCGTTCGGACAAAAACTTATTCGATTTTCAACCTTAAAACCAGAGATAGACCGCAGACCATGCTGAGACCCCCAGCTCTCAATCCACTTGCCGCTGGCCCCATCAATTTTTTTTTTTTTTTTTTCAAATTCGCCATTTTGTTTTTCTAACAATGTTATGTCAATTTTATGTGGTATTTGATTGGGCGCTCTCAGAGCACTTTTTATATTTGTTTGGTACAAAATAAATGCAATTTTTTTAGATGTAAGCGCACTTTTTCGAATCTAGAATTTTTTTTTTTTTTTTTTTTTTCAGATTTGCTTCGGATCTACCATTACAAGTACCTACACTTTAGTTTGACAACTGGTGGATAGTGTTTAGGTTTTTGTGCATTTTTTCTACAGCATTCCATCAGGTGAATCTATTTTTAAAAATTATAAATGTACCTATATAAATATTTAGAAATCAATCGGGACGCAAATTTCGAATTTTTTAATATAAAAATTTAACCAGTGAATGGAAAATGATTTGAAAAGTGTTGGAGGCTACGCGTACGCATATTCGGATCGCATGCATATCAACACAGAAAAGAGCAAGTGACGTATTTATGTTTTGAAATCAGGAGAGCGAATCTGAAGAAGCCCAATCGAATACAATATTAGGATCCGTGTGACATGCAAAAACGTACAAAAAATAAAAATAAATGCTGCCAACCGCAGCCAACCATAAGGGAATGTAATAGAGTTCGGGAATACCACATTTTAGCATCATTGAACGTGTTGCCGCAAGGACAATAGCAAAAATAAAAAAAAAATCACGAAATTGTTTTTACGCCGCGAGTTCAAAAGTCGCAAAATGCCTTCGGCTCTAGCATATGTAGCAAAAATACCACTCTCGCTCAAAAGACGAAGAAAAAAAGAAAAAAATGCGTTTCACTGATGTTTGCGTTGGGCTGTTGATCATCGATCTGCTGCAATTCTTCTGAGCGTCCAAATCTGCCTTTGGGTAGGCTATTCGCTCGCTCGATTTCCTTCGGAAACTGCGCTCCCAATCTTCGGTTTTGCCGACGGCGATTATCATCTGCGGGTGATTGCCGACCGTGAGATGTTTCGGTGTGGCTGCTTCTGGAAAGCCGATGCTGTGGCTCGAGTGGAAGGGTTTGTTGCGTTGCAACAGAACGCTATTGGTTAGTTATTATTAGGGTTCGGATTTTCATGCACTAAAGATCTCAAAATATGCGCTTAAAATATGCGTTTAAAAATGCAAAATATGCATTTAAAATATGCACTTAAAATTAGTTAAACTTAATTTCGGTTCAATTTAAATACACATTTTCTTCAGTCTATAAGAATAGATACGTTCAATTTTTTATTTTTATTATTTAATAAAATAATAACTTAAAACGAGATCAACATTTAATAAAAAAAAAACAAAAACACAGTTAACGTAAGCATAAATATCTTCCTTTGTTTAATAAAAATAAACAATTTAAAATAAATTGCTTAATTCCTTAATTCATTTTGAAAAGTTTTATTTGCATAGATCATGAATTTTTTTTTTTTTTAATTTTCGAATTCAAAACGTTGGCGAGCCGGTCTTAACAGTGCCTTATACAACGAAAAAGATCTCTCGACGTCAACTGAAGTTAGTGGAGCATTTTTGAAAGAACAAATCTCATCGCCGGTAAAGTTTTTTGTGTAATTTTCATCATTGCTCCAAAAATATGAATTAATATTATAAAAAATATGCAAAATATGCAAATATAGTAAGATATGCACAAAAATTGCAAAATATGCATTTATAGTAAAATATGCAAAAATATGCACTAACGGTTAAATGCCATTTTAAAGGAAATCTCATGATACGTATACATAATAAGTTACCTTGCATCCAAAGTGTTCATAAAAAGACATGCATTTGCATGGAAATCCGATCTCTAGCTTATTATATATTTTTAAAAGGCAAATAATTTGACTGCTTTGGTTTATCAAACTATTTAAATGAGATTTTTTTGTTCATCCCATTAAATTTTTTTTGTCTATTTTTCAATTGTGCGTTGCTTGGTAAGTAGGTATTATACAGCGCAGGTATTTCGTGTGTGTAGTGAATTAAAGAGAAATGTATCAGTTTTCGTTTAGTGGATTAATAGCTATTTAACAAAAAATGAACACCTGTTGTTTTTTTATGTGTTGTGCAAACGCATATTTGTTGTTATATGGCGCACTTGTTTTAGTGTCTTACTTACTTACTTACTTACTTACTTAAGGCGGCGCTACAGTCCGGGGTGGACCAGGGCCTCAACCAATACGCCTCTCCAGTTAGCACGATCTTTGGCTAACTGCCTCCAGTTGCGCACTCCAAGTTGGTTGAGGTCCCCTTCCACTTGCGCGCGCCACCTAAGGCGAGGTCTTCCTCTACTGTGCTGTCCCTCCGGGTTGGACTCGAAGACTCTCCGGGCCGGAGCGTTGGTGTCCATTCGCTCTACATGTCCTAACCATCTTAGACGACTAATGCGTACTTTTCTGACCAGGTCGATGTCGCTGTACAGCACGTAGAGTTCGCTGTTAAATCTTCTCCTCCTAATCCCGTCAACGCAAACGGGACCAAAAATCACTCGAAGAATTTAGCGTTCGAAGCGACCAAGAAGATCCTCATCCGTTTTTGCTAGGGTCCATGGTTCTGCGCCATAGAGCAGGACAGGGACGATGAGAGTCTTATAATATAGAATCTCCTTAGTGCTTCTTGACAAGGCCTTATTAATCAATTGCCGTCTTAGGCCAGAGAAACAGCGGTTGGCAAGTGTGATTCTTCGTTTGATTTCTGATGTGATGTCGTTATCAGAGTTTATAGCGGAGCCGAGGTAGACAAACCCGAACTACCTCAAAGTTATAGCAGTCTATCGTGAGGTTATGTCCGATTCTTCGATGTTGTATGTCCCTTCTTATTGACAGCATATATTTTGTTTTACCCTCATTCACCACTAAACCCATTTTTGCCGCTTCTGTACTAATACCTGCAAACGCACTAGTGACAGCTCGCTGTGTTGTACCAACAATGTCAATGTCGTCAGCGTATGCAAACAGTTGCACAGACTTATGGAAAATTGTGCCTCTGGTGTTGGCTTCTGAGTTTCGCACAATTTTCTCAAGAATGATGTTGAAGAAGTCACATGACAGCGCATCACCTTGTCTAAATCCTTTTTTGACATCAAAGGTCTCGGTGAGATTGTTTCCGACCTTTACGGAGCAGCGAGCGTTCTCCATCGTCATTCTGCACAATCTGACAAGTTTGACAGGGATATACCAATACCAAAACTAGACATGGCTCTGTATAGCTCATCTCTATAAATGCTGTCATATGCGGCCTTAAAATCAATAAAAAGATGGTGAATATCGATCTGGACTTCTTGGGTTTTCTCCAGGATCTGCCGTAGTGTGAATATTTGATCGGTCGTGGACTTACCGCAGACATGATCTTATACGCAGTGTTCAAGACTCTGATGCCTCTATAGTTGGCGCATTTTAGAGAGTCTCCTTTCTTGTGGATGTTGTAGGGGCATCATAGCATTAATGCCCTTATGAAATTTGCACAAAATGTCCGCCATATTGTCCCAATTTAAAATAACTAAAGTGCAGCAATATTTTACAGTCAACAATTTTGTTTTTTATGTCTTATTTCCATATACCTAAATGTCGACTATCCGCAAAGCAAATAAGGGTTGGATAGTAACATGGTTGGGAAGTGACTTAGTTGCTGCATTTAACGAAGTAAACAAGAAAGCCCTATTAATAAATAAAAAGGATGAATGAATGCTTTGTATTATATGTAGTTTTTGGTCCACGGCTCCTCACTTATTCAAAAATAAAACTGAGATAGTTGTGGCAAATCCAACCGCAAGTAAATCATCACGCAATATTGCCCACTAGAGTGCGCCATATTGCCCCATGCATAAGGCACTATGGTTTTTTATAAAACATTTTTAAAATTGTTTGTTCTATGTTTCCTATATTTAATAATCTTTTGATAAAATAATTATTCGTGTTAAAGTTATTTGGGAAAGAAAAAAAGTGTGCCATAATGCCCAAAGTTACCCTACTCTATAACTAGTTTACTCCATGTGCTCTATCCAACTGCCCCCCTCGGAAGTTCAAACAAAACCCTCATCTCCACGTTAATACGATTTTATAGTGAACTTAAATTACAGTACAGCAGACAAAATCTATACACCGTCTAAGTACGTTAAATGGAAAAGTCCGTAAGTCTGCGAGTTCAATCGGATTTCCATTCCAACTCTCAATGATCAAAGTGAAATCGACGAACCCCTAAGCTCGGTAAGTTTCCTTTTTTCTTCCACAATCTTCCTATACAATTGTTTTAAACCTCACAATCTCAATTTCTTAGAGAGACTTTCTATTTGCCCATCCTCCTGGAGGTTGGTCTCGCCCATCTCTCCCTTCGTCACCTGTTATTTCTCTTTAGACTATTGAATGTCTGATGAAGCGCAGAAAGGTATTATTTCGGCTTCGTAAACATAAAGGAATCAAAACGGAGAAAAAAATCAATCTCCCCCGTGCCCCGTTTAACTCATACATACATCAATCGATGTTTTCCACATTTCGCTCGAATGATTTATATCAATCGCCTCCCCCTTAATAGGATGAATGCTAAACTTTTCGATTCCTTTACATTTGTTCAGTAATACATGTGTGTGTGTGTGTGTGTTTGTTATCTGATTCATGGACCAAAGCCGACAACGACTGTGATGATGATGTGGAACTGGATGATTGAAAATGTCCATCGATGGTAAGGAGCAGGGTTAGACGATTCCGCTTTTCGGCCTTTGATTTTCTCGGACTTTGCTTTGTTTCGAATAGGTAGACAGACAATTGATTTACAAAGTGTTTAAGGGATATCGGGCGTCCGGCCACATCGGACAGGTGGACATATCATGCGGTTCCTGAGAACATATAGAGGGCACAGTGGTGTGGTCAAGTTTTTTTCAGTTTTACTATTTTTTTTTTTTTTTTTTTTTTTTTTCAATTTAAACTTTGTCCAGCGTTGTCAAGCTGACGCGTAGATGCCAATTTGTTTTACCAAGTCGATATATAATGGTGTATCGCAGAATTTATCTCTCTGCACGATGTAGGTAGATTTATTGCGAACGTCGTAACATTTTATGAAGATGATCCATCCGAATATCATTTCCTAGTTCGTCTCTATGTTCGCATTTTGTTCTTTTACGTGAGTTTTGTGAATCGCCGGCGATTCTCCCATCGACATTTTACGCGATGTCAACCATTTCAGACGGTACATACATGCATCGCCTGGGATTCTCAGATGAACTCGATGGTAAACGAAATCCTTTACCGGGGAACAAGAAGCATGATTTTCTCTGAATTCGTATCTCATTCTAGTCTAGTCGCATAATCCCTTAAATTGTATGCCGATGGCGAACAGTGTCTCGTGCAAGAGATTCCCTAAATTGTCTAAGTTCCGAATCAAATATAAAATGGCAGCCTCGGAAAGAGCTTTTCATAATTGAAAGATCTAAAAATCCTCCATTAAGAATTGCGGCGTTTGCCGCTCTTGACGTTAGTATCAGGGACCGCGCGTCTTAATCGCGTCACACGTATAAAAAACAATACCGGAACAAAATTGGATTTTGTTTGAAGTGCAAACCGACTTTGACCATTTACAAATAGGTCGTTCATCAATGCGGCATTTCGGCCCCAGTTCTCTAACTCTAAGATAGTCTTTCAGCAGCTAACGCTGGTGTGCTGAATACGTTTTTTATGGTATTGCAGTTATTGTACTAGATGCTCAAGTTTAAGGCAATGCATTATGGGGACGTTCAAGTATCTAATTTAGTAAGTCTGATAGCTGTCTGACTTGATCGGTCATATGAATCGGAGCTGCTTCAGTTGACGTTTATTGAGGGGTTACCGATGAATCTAGTCAAGAAGTTTGTGACTGGAGCACTAAGTTGACAGTTCGCATTATGTGGCTGGCGTAGGAAAAGTATGACGTTCCCGACTAATAGTTTCTGCGTTCAGGTTACATCTAGTTCACACCAAGCTAATCGACTCAGGATAACGAGATATTTGAGTGTGCCCTTTGGAAGCCGACAAGAAAATGTTGCCTGATGGAAAAGCATTTTATCTTGTTGAGCAGACTGTTTCATAAATACTTGCTAAGGTGGCGCTACAGTCCGAGGTGGTCCTTGGTCTCTGTTTCTAACATCGATTAGATATTGTTTGGTGTCTCCTCAACAAAGCAAAAGGGTTTTAAAACTTGAGTTGAATTTCAATCTGAAAACGCGGTCATTTTTGGAACGCCTGATGCAGTCTACATGTTAGTGCAGTCCCATTGGAACAAAGAGAGAGGTTTAGGCATCTCGAGGTCTTAAGCATTGACTGACACATTTTTACAAAAGCTAGCTAGCTTTTCGATTCTTAATGAAAAAAGGAACTACTTCAACACTTTTACGCATTTCTGTCTTATTCGCCACCTATTCGAAGTTCACATGAAAAGGCTAAAAAAAATAAATAGTTGGCGCAACAGGTCTGGAGAGACCCTAGGCCTAGCTTCTCACAACCATTCGTTTTGTGTGAGTTTTTCATTTTTGGAACGAATGGAAGGGATCTACAGTTTTATGCCGACTCCAAACGGCTAATTGAGAAGCTCTTACAAGACATTTATACTCTCGGATGTTTGTCAGACGTTCGCGAGAGGTAGCGCAGCGGAAAAAAACCCTAAGTCGGAATTGGGTTTTTGCGGGATTCGAACCTGGGACTTCCGCATAGCAGTCCAACACACTAACCACTAAGCTACTGCGACTACCACATGAAAAGGCTGCTCTCTTGAAACTCAAACAACCTTATAAAGCTGCCTTGGGGGAAGATATAAATTCAAGTAATATTCAAAATTAGGTCAAAAACGAAGAACAATTCCCAGTCGCACAGGCTCTATATAGAATACCGGTAGGTATACAACACTCATCAGCAAAAAGCGGACATCCTTTATGTAAATACCATGACCATGGGGATGGGCATCGTTTTGTTCAGGGAATTCAAAATGGTTTTCAGAGATAAAAGGAGAAGAATTTCCACCTGCACTAGTCTCAGGATTTAATCAGAACATTTTCCACATTTATGTATCATGAGGATTTCATTGAATGGTGCTCGCATTTGAAATAATGATCCATTTTTCTAAATGAACGACACAGAGAGACTCGATTTCGATAACTCAAATCGACGTAGAGCAGTAGAGGGTAGAGCTTCTAATTTATAGATGATGTGCATTTATCTATTAGGATGGTATGTGGATAGGTAGCTGTCTCTTGCTTCCGATGGTGGTGTATATGTAGATAGGTGCTCTAGGGATTTGTATGTTTCTTGAAATTTCAACAAATTGCAAAGAGAAATGTCAATAGGTGGCAACTGGCAAGACATTCAGTTATTTATAGCTGCGCACATTTCTGTTGAATTAAATTATGTTTGAAACCGATTGGATACGCTCCATTACTACACAACTTTTGGGCTTGACAAATTGTGCCTATATGCTACAGAAGACATATACAAGCTGTTTTAATTTCAAACGTCCTTAGGCGGAATAATTTAAGAGGACTATATCTACAAATCGATTCGAATCGAAACAGAAAGCAATCCAGAATTAGAACTCGTATGTGTCCTTCGGCTTATAAATCACTTAGGTATGAGGCGGTAAAGTGATACGGTTGCATTAATATAAGGAGTTCAAGTTAGCCATAAATGCTGATCACACCGGGGATAATCGGATAATGGACGAACTCGTACATCGTAATGCTTCCACTTTTAACATTTCAAAATATCGCAGGATTATCGTCTGATAAGAAAATAGATTTTATCATTATTTTGCTACAAGTGTTTTGTTAATATTATAGGCGATAAAGAATCCACTTTCAGTGCCTGTTTACACTTACCCCTTCCGTGTTTACATTTCCCCCATAGTTTATAAAAATACTGGGGTAAATGGGGACAAAAAATTTCTGTTCTCTTAGACCTAGGAGCTCGGCTATGGGGTGAAAGTTAACAAACATGAGTTTCCGTTTCAGTCAAACGTTTTTTCAAGACTAAAATTGCGAACGAAAGCCGAACAACAACTGAAGGTAATTCCAAGCACCGGTGCCGCGACACTCCAAATTCAGATTTTTTTTATGTCTGGGTTCCGAGAACTATATTTAAAATATGAAAATAACGGCCGTTTACATTTACCCCATGTTTACATTTACCCCAACCGACCCTACAACAAATAAAATGTAATCTAAAATAAAAACCTTTTTTTCACTTCAAATGCAAGAATGTCCCGCCGGCAAATTTTTCAGTTCTGGCATCCCTATCGCCAGGTCTATAGGACGATGGTCGAGTTCGGAATCCCCGCAAAACTGATCCGATTGTGTCGCATGGAAAGTGTAGTTTTCTGGTTCGATCACCGTTACAAGTTCTTATCTGGCTGTCAGGCATCCGGTGCATAAGAAGAAGCTGTCCTAACGACGGGCTCTTCTTCTTCTTCCAATTTTATGCGAGGTAGAAATTCCCCTGCCTATATCTTCGAACCGTCTTTCCCTATTCGTCTAGCAGTCTGTCTGATGGCTTTTCTGCTCCGGGGGTTCGTGCCAGCGTTGGCTGGAACCTCTTTCGCTTCCACTTCAAACGTTCAAAATTTTCAATTCAAATACAACAACTCGTATTCATCGGTTTGAGGGAATACGCGACTCTGGAAAAAAAATGATGTCTATCGCAATATGATACTGGACTGTTCTATACCCAGTGTACCCTCCCCCATCCTTTACGGACTTGCGGCTTTAATTGCCAACTACTGTTAACGTACACGACCATGTGTGCCACCACGTCTCCATATCTGTCTTTGTTTGTAGTAAGTCCTTTTTCATTAGTTTTCCCCCGTATACCGGATCATGGTATGAATTATTTTCCTTTTGATGGTAGCCATCAACTGATGGCTATCGCATAATGAACATTCATCCAATGGAAGCTTGGAGCAACGACCAGCGGATGGCCGCAATCGTATATCTAATACGTTATTGCTTTGGCAATTTACAAGGGAGCTTTTTTAAAACCCCAAGGGTATTTAATATCTCGTGCAAGGAGTCGAAGGTTGTTTTGCTGAATGCAGAGCCGCACAGTATGAATTGGAAAGTTATTTACCATTACCACTCTTAGTGCTGCCAATAAATCATATTCGAAGAGAAGGCAAAACAAAAAGTGGAATTATGTGTATTCGATGGCAAGCGTTTTGTGTGGTCTACCATATAGCCTTATGAAACGGGAAAGGAGGTCTGGTGTATATCTTTTAGTCTCTCAATCAAACTTCCGGTTGCGAAATTTTGACATCCAGCTTCCAGTTGTATGAGTAAATGACTATGGTCGCCTCAAAACAGATGGCTGGACATGATTATTTCGAAATGTTACGGCCACGGAGTGTGAGTGTGTCAGGCTGGCAAATAAACCCCAAGCGGATGCTCGCTCGTAAATTTATTCATTTCGAAAGGAGAATAGACATAAAATGTCCTTCAATGTGATGCTCGTAAAATATTCGAATTGTTTCATATTTTATTGAATTGTCGGTGTTGACTGTTGCTGTCCAATAAGACCGTAGAAACTTATAAGATTCGTATTGCACGAAATTTACCAACTCTCCGCAATCTCTGTTTTATGGTTTAGAAGTTGTTGCCTGATTTGGACAAAATCCAATTGCCGAGAATTAGGCGATGCTTAGTATCGAACGTAACTCTCAATTTCAGTTGTGACCAATTGGCGTTACCGAAGAATGAAACCGGTATACGGGTCTGGTCTATCCTGACTACACCCTTCATAAACTTAGAAGCACGCCTGTTGAATGTGGAGAATTAGTTCTGTTAAATTTGGCTGATGATCGGCTCAGAACGGCCGGTGAGTAAGACATCCAGCAAGTGCTTAAAGTTTCTTTTACTTAATATACCTCCGTATCCGCGATGGCTGTTTTATGGAGAGAAGGTTCGGGTTTACTGCAGACTCACACCTCTTCTTAGCCCATTTGCCCAACATGGCCGAGTCGATGTTTTCACTTTCTGAACTACACCCAAACCTTGGTTTAGCTCGTAGGTTCTGCATAATTATCTTCTTCCACCCGCATAAATTATTGGACTGAAAATCAGTCAAAGATCCTTCTTTCGTAGTAGCCCGGTAAAGTACACTTGCAGGATAAGGTTTCCCTAGAGCATTTATACATTTCTTTCGTTGAGTCTGAAGGTTTGAACAAGATCCCTTTGTTTATAGTACCTTTACACCGCACATAAATTCAACATTTCGGAAAAAAAAAAACATTTCGAAATCCAATTTTGCGTTCCCACTTAAACTTCAACATTTCAAATGACAGCTGCTGGTGTTCTGTCAATTGCTTACTGATTTTTTTTTTTTTTTTTTTTTTTTTTTTCTCTTTAGAAATTAGAAGAATTAATTTTGTTTGTATATTATTTTAAACATGAACTTAAGTGCATCTATACTTATAATAAAACTATAGGCAATTTTTTTGTTACCTAATGGCGTGAAAACTACTGCACAGATTTCGATGAAACTTTTTTTGAAATGTTCCTTAAGATTCTGAGAAACACATAGGCTATTCCTTTCATTGCCATGCCTATTTTTTTGTTTTTTTTTTTCTGACTTTCCTGCCTTTAACTCGCCATACAAAATACTTAGGAGAGCCAATACTTTTATAGTTATTTCAAGCCATCAATCAGCTTTCTATGTCCTCTAGCAGCTGAGCTACAACCTAAAATCTAACACCAAAAAAATAAATTTATTTTCTCAAATCGAATATTATCAGCAGCCGCGATTCTTGATCGTTGTTCTGCTTTGGGGTGGTTTGGTGGCGCACATCGCACAAGCACGTTCATATGAAAAAAAAAAAAAAGCGAAAATGTGTTTCCGCAGATGGCTGATGACGTGTGGTCACGGTTGCCACATTGGTCATTTGTGACCAAATTTGGTCATTTTGTTCTATCTTGGTCACATGGTCATTTCTTATTCCATTTGGTCATTTTTTACGAAATGAAAAAAGAAAATCGACTTTAATTTTTATGCAATGCGCTTCTTTTTTTTGTCTGATGCAAATGCTGCATTAATGTGTGCATGTACGATCACTGAATGAATTCAATTCCTTCATTTGAGAATTTATTGGCAGAAATATGAAACAACTGCTACTTAGATTTGATCTCAGTAATAATAATTTGAGAAACTTATCCATAACTAGCGGAACTGACAAACTTCGTCGCGCCCGAAACAGATTTTTTGATTTAAATAATTTCGAGCATCTAAACTTTGCGATCGATTGCAGTTGCATTTTAATTGATGATTGATGAAATGACACACACTGAAACTTCAAAAACATTTAAACTACACGGTTACTAACCTATCGATGGATTGATCATTACTTTTTTTGTAAGTGATATCCATCCTCTTCATTGCAGAGCATGAGTGGATTGCAATGCGTCGTATGAGCTATGGTGCACGAATCCCTACGCAGGAGCTCGAAGTTGTTTTCGATAATCTCACCGGAATCACTGAAACTATGCTGACGACTAAAAAAAATTACCAATACAGCACTGAATGACGAAGCATGAAAGACTTAAATATATATCTTCACGAGTTCGATGAAAACAAAAAAAATTGTAACATAGTAACTCACTGACAGCTGTATGCATGTATGCGCATGAATGACATCAGCACACAGTAAACATACAGCACACGCTCATAGGCGCCTCTTTTTTTTATATGGACAAAATCAGATGTTGACATAACTTACGAACGCGTTGACTAATTTTGTTCAAACTTTAGATAAACCAATTACACGGCCATGCAAACAAACCCCAAAAATTTGATCGAATTCGGTTTGACCGTTCGTGAGTTATAAAGTCACAACGCTTTTGCAACTCTCTTTTATATATAGAGAGAAGAGAAGAGATAACTCCAAAAGGTGTTTGGTTGGATTCCGAAATTTCAAATTTAATTAATAGTTTTCCTAACTTGGTTCAGGGTAATCAGGAAGATGTAGTGACGGAGTGGAGAATGCTAAGATTTTCAAATGATCATAATCTTAACGATAAAATTGACACATGCGAATTTTGGGCAAAGTCGGTTTTCTTAAAAATGCTTTGAACGAGTATTGCTTCGAAAATTTAGCGGAGCAACGTTCGACATCAAGACCTACCGTCACCGATGAAGTATCTGAACGAATTGATAAGCTTGGGAAACTAATAGACCCCCAAGTATCCACAAAAAGTGGGTTACAAAAATTGATCAGCTTTCATCTATTAACTGCTGGGATGATAAAGCTACCATATACCACATGAAAAACCGTCTTGTTGGGTTGGCTAAGGTATGGTATTCAAATTTACCAGATTACGATTTATCTTGGGAAGATTGGAAAATTCTTTTAATAAAATCTTTCCCAAATCACATCGACTTTTCGTTTACATTAAGAAATCTGGTCAATAGATATATGCAGCCCAATGAAATAATAAGGTACTTTGTGAATTTATTTGTACCTATTTTTCTTTTTTTGTTATTTTTTGTTTATTATTAATAGGTAGGTTATTAAAAAAAATGTTGGTCATTTTTAGGTACAGTTGGTCCTTTTTATTTCCAATTTTGGACACAAAATTTATTTTCAAGTGGCAACCGTGCGTGTGATGTGGTGATGGACGTATGGTGGAGGTGGTGTATATAGAAATTGAGTTCATGGTTTTTGTTTTAATGGTTGCTATAGTACCTACGTTGATACCTACAGTAAAGAATTGAAGAATTCAAGAAGTAAAGACGATATAGGTGAATTTTGTTGTTTGATTTATTTAGTGTAGATACAAATTTCCGTTAAGGCTTTTGTTTTAGTGGTTGTTTTGATATTACCTACGTTGTACCTACAGTAAGGAAGTGAAACTTTAGTACTTACGCTGTTGAATTTAATTTTCTTAAATTGGTGTTTTAGGTACTTAAATAGATTTGTTTGATTTATTGTTTCACATTGACAATGTTCACCGCTTTTTTGTTTAGCTAGGCTGTTGATTTTAAACAAATATCCCGCTGAGAAAACGGTCAAATGTCTTTTATGGGAAATTACACAGTCTCACGCCGCGTACGAGTTGCGGGCACAGCTAGTATTAAATAATGGCTAACCCGTGCTCGCCTTGCTTCGCCACGATGAGTCCGGATGAGTCATTCCAATGCTAGGAGCTAAAAGGCATTCGAGAATTATAACTTTTCTTAGATATCAGCTTAGATTTCCGCTTCCGGACAGCGGATAATGGTAAAACATATCCTATAATTTAATCCCGACAATGTTCAACATAACTATGAAAACCGGAATCAATTTCGTGCAGCACTTTTTTAATCTATTCCGAACATACACCTTACAACCGGAATAAAAGGTACAGTTTTATTATAGTAAGGATATTTCTGACTCATTTTTATTTTTTGACAGCTGATTCTTTTCTTCTTTTTTTTTGTTAGCGGGCTGAAAAGTCATTAAATGACGTGCAAAGAGGTAAAGAGGTTTGTTCGAGTTAACACAAATGCAGCGAATGAAATTCCACACTTCGCTAAAATTCAACATTTGGAAATGTTGGAAAATATTGTGGCGAAATGGTGGACATTTTGCTTGAAATTTTGAATTTAGCCCAAACGATAAATTCAGGTGCGTTGTAAGTGTACTATAACTTAGAAAAAGCGTAAACTCTTAACTTCCCTTAATCAGCTGGCTATTTTTACTGCAAAGTTTTATTCTATAAACGTTATTTGCCTGTTTATAGCTTGACAGTTGACAGTTTGATTTGGCTGTTCTTCAATATGGCCGTAGAGGCCTCTATCAATATTTTTAATATTATGATCTGCACCTAGTAGCTGAAAGGACATTTTAAAAACTAAAGGAGCTAACTTCGCTCCGTAAAATTTAAGAGTGAGGCATAGTTGGCATAGTGACTAAACTAAGTAATTTCAGGTAAAAGATGTAATTAACTCATTGACTTTAACTTTTCGTTTCGGTCCAACAGAGAAAACGGCACACAGTGCTCTCAATGTGCTATTTATTCGCACTACCTTCGCCATAGTAGCTATAACATCCATCTCTCATGCGTAAGGTATTGGCGTCTTATTATATTTACTAGTCAAAAAAATCAGTTTCCATAAGTTCGGAAGGTGTTGCCCTTGCAACATTCCTCCATCAGGATGTCGTCTTGCAGCGTTCTCACCGCGTTCGTGAGATATCACTTACTGATGAGTGCTATGATTCCTAATTGGATATTTTTGACATCGAGGGCAACTTCGCAAGTCAGTTGCGAGTATAAAGTTTTAGATCTTATCAAAATTCATTTACATATACGCACCCAAAAAATTAGAAACCGAATATCTTCGAATTTTCTAAGAGACAATTTTCCTTTAGCAACGTGGACGCTATAACAATAAAATACGTCGCTTGCTTCATTAAATCTATATGAGGACCGTTGATGCTTCGGTTCCTTTTTAATAGCTATACATCGGTATGTTCGTTATACCCGATTAATAAAATAAAGTTAACCGAGAAACAAATACACATAAATCTCTTTTTTATTTATTAAATTGGTGACTGATAACTATGCAGCTTATATCTTAAGCTGTTGTTTGTCGGCGGTAATTCCCAAGGACTATTTACTACCGACTCTCCGCGATCTAGTAATTCTATAAACGGAACCTGTTCACCGATCTTTCCCAGAAATCCATATAGAAATCAAACTCTGAATGGTATATAAAGCGGCCCAATGAAGTGGTTTCGAAAGACCCTAAAACTAAATTTGATCCAACAAAGAAAGGCTTCAAAAAGTTTACGACTTTTTTTATTTTTATTTCTAGGTGTGGTTCAACGCCAAACTTAGCTGTCTGTAAAAATACACTTAGACCAGAGTTTTGAATTGTGGTACTACAAAAGTGAGAATTGAGGAAGGTAGCCAGACTGCTGAGAGCCTTGTTGCTGCATAGCGAGCTTCCTTGAAGAAGTCGTCTTGATTCGTAGTGCACCACCCCAAAGCAGAAACATTCGATAGAATAAATTCAATTTGATCATGTAACGTTGATTGATGGGTCAAAATTATTAAAAAAGTATTTTCTTTCTTTCCTTATTTTTCCCTTTTTTGCAATAAGAGTTTCTTGAGTAATGACAAATTAGAGACAGACTAGGGAGGATGAAAATACATATTTAGTCCAAAACGTTCCCAAAAAGTAGGCGTCTCAATGAACGACTAGCCTACGGCTTTCTTTGGCTTGAGGGAAACAGTTTCTAAAACAAAAGTCATCCACGTTTCCACAGACGGTTTAAAGTCAAACGACATAGAAGATCGAACCCCCTATTGATCGTGTCTTTTCTGCTGGCAATTAGGACTGCTCACGATCTGCTACAAAACAAGTCCAAAGAAGTCAAATGATAGCACATATCTTTTGCTGATTTCCACTATATTTTTGTTAAATTTCGAAAGAGATTTGTTTGGTATGTAAAATTGTTGAACTATCACGGAGACTTTTGGGATACCGGTGTTCAGCTTAAGCCTGATTTTGCCCATGCGTTCTGGTCCGAAAGTCAGCAGCCAAGTCCTTGGCTGTTTGTTTTCATATTTAGTATGAACCTTTTATTCTGAGTAAACTTTAATGTGTTTTAATTTTACTTTAACGCAATTTATGCAAAATTGCGTTTTAAATTTATTTTTAAGCAATTTAAGTTTCACAGATATTTGCGTTTTTTTTTTTTTTTTTTTCCTCTTTTTAAGTTAACGTACACAAAGGGGAAGGTTAGGTCAATATTGACCCATTATGATGCCCAATGGGGGATAAGGATGTCCATTACCCATAATAACCCTGTCAATACCTGTGATTAGTACTCACTGTGTTGTTGCATACAAACCATGCTGCGGATTTGATAAAGCTCATTATCTTGTCTATGTTTGTGCTGGAAAGCTCGTCTAGGTCGTGGAAGAAGCGTCTCCCTAGGAATCTGTGCCTAATGTGTTGGAGGCCTGGGCAGTGACATATGAAGTGGGTTGTATCCCCAAGATCTTCCTCATCAGAGACAATACTGAGACCCCCAACTCACAATCCTCTTGCCGCTGGCCCCCTCAGTTTTCGCATATTTTAAGTGTTTAAATTAATAAATAAATACATTTGTCTTGCAGCCTTAGAAGGCGCCGATGTTGAGGTGTTCGCCGACTTTACTAGATAATATTGGGTCGTATTAGAGACGACTATTTATATCAGATGACAAAAAATATATCGATCGAAATCAGAATAATTTTTTTTTTTTTTTTTTTTATACTTCTCCCGGGAAAGGCGAACCTATAACGCTTCAACAGCGCCCCGAGATGCTTGCAGATGTATGTTTGCTCTGCACTTAAATTGCTGCAAATTGTAGTCTTCTGGAAATATATCCCCAGGAAGCGAGTTCCAAAGTTTGATTGTCCTGTAACAAAGTTGATGTCCTCGCGGTTGTCAAGTGTACTGTATGGTCATGAGCATTAGCAGCCTGTCTTGTTGGGCGCCCAAAAGTTGCATTTCGAGGGATAATGTCTTTGAGTTCCCCAGAACATCAATATGTTTCAAAATACGTTTATTTACTATTCTCTCTTAAAGGTTTGTTATATCGAAATATTTCAGTCAAAAACAACTGGATTATGGCTAAGGAAAAAATCTTAAGTGTTTATCGGATTTGTGCTAAATATTCTTTTCCTTTCCAGCAGTGGCGTAGCAAGGGGGGGGGGGCAAGGGGGGCACAGGCCCCGGGCGGCACTTTGCTAGGGGCGGCAATTTGGAGCAGTTCATTTTTTTTATTGTGCTGTACTATTTTATAAGCTCTTACAGTTTACAAGTTGACAGCGTAGTAGGAGTTTCTGTTTTTTTGATTGCAAGTAGAGTTGGTGATAGATCGATATCTTTATACATATAAATAAGAGTATATCTAAGAATTCAGAGATTTGTTCTTGAATTTGCATTAGACGTTATAAACTGAATATCCCGATGGACGTGTGTGGGGGTGTAGGTAAACGAAGTGGGATTTTCTGATTGTGTAACGATCCAAGTGGTTGCAATTATTTTAAGATCTGCGGTGAAAAAGTGGGCAATATTTGCAAAACATAAGTTTTGCCTAGCTGCTATTGCATTCTTAATGGAAGTGCGGAGTTTTAAAAAAAATATATGAACACAGATCGGCTTTTGGGTAGTAATTTTTCACAAATAATTAAAAAAATTGATTTAGTCGATTTTTTGAGAAAAACTAAGTAGGTGATCTTATTTAAAATACCTGCATTATCTTTAATTAGTATTTTGATCAAAATCATTAGAGAGGTTTTTGTAAATGACGAAGAAAAACCGTACCAAATTTTGCAATGTTGTTTGAATAATATCTACTATTGCCTAACTATTTAGCTGAAAACTGACTACTTATAAGCTATTGTTCGGGATGTAAGAATTACTTGGTTTTTAGAGTTTTATCGAATTTAAAATTGGGGTTTTCGAGATATAATAAAATAAATAAGTAGTTGGCGCAACAGGTCGAAAGGACCCTAGGCCTAGCTTCTCACAGCCATTCGTTTTGTGTGAGTTTTTTTTTTTTTTTAGAAAGAATGGAAGGGATCTTCAATTTAATGCCGATTCCAAACGGCTAATTGAGAGGCTCTTTTCTTAGAAAACTAAAGAAAACGAAATTAAAAAAAAATCTTCTTTTCAAAAATCTATTGTACGATAATGGGTTTCGCTTAAATTGTTGGGAAAATTGACTTTTCGCCGGGGTGGCGAAATGATCAATCTGGGAAATAGTAAAACGTCGAAACGAAATTTCGTTGAAAAATTACTTGACAACAACATCAGCAAATTGCCAAATGATTTTTTCGAAATGATCAAAAATCATTTCAAAAAAATACGAAAAATAAAAACGCAAATTAGTAGATAATCGCGCAATGATTGAAATATTTAAAGAATAAAAAACCGAATTCAAAATTCAGGATTGTAAAATAAAGGAAATACATATTTAACGACTAAAGGCAAAACCGAATGAATTTTGCAAAATAATGCTAACCCTACGATAATATAGACAAAAACTGAGCCCTCTATTCAGGTAGAAATGACCATATTACTACCATAGAAATGAATTTTTGTTTTCGAGATATTTCGAAATTTCAAAAGTAGTGTTATTCGATTCCAGAAATTTTACCAAGTTTACAAAGGTATTTTTTTAATTTGTGAAAAAATTATGGGGGCGGCACAAATTGGGTCTGCCCCGGGCGGCTCCAACCCACGCTACGCCACTGCTTTCCAGTTTGTGAAGTTCGCAAAAATTACATATTTCTTTCATCTCGATCTCGTGACATGGAAATCCGCTCACTGTGGTATTGTATAGTATTGTCTCTGTTCCTCATCACTGCAGCCTCTAAGTTCTTCCGCCGTCAAGCGTAATTTCTTTATGTGATAGCGCAGAGTGTTATGCGTTGTGCCCCGTTAGGATTCCTACGATGGTGGTGGCCGGTTTTTGTTTAAGCTTGACCCTAGTTTTCGCCTTATCCTTACTATAATAAAACTGTAGCTTTTTTTCCGGCTGTAATCTGTGAGACAGGAATAGATTCAAAAAGTACTGCACGAATTTGATTTCGGTTTACACAATTGCATAGGAAATTGTTCCGATGTGAACATAGGATATGTTTTACCATTATTCGCTGTCCGGAAGTGGAAATCTAAGCTGATATCTAAGAAAAGTTGTAATTCTCGGATGCCTTCTAGCTCCTAGCTTCGGAATCACTCATCCAAATGAAATGGGATTTTTTTTAATACAAAGTTCAATAATGTACAAAGATTTTAAGATATAAATCATCTTTGTACGTTATCCTGAAGTCGAACAATAAGCAATAAACTATAAATTTAATACAATTGAAAAAATCAAAATGTTCGATTGAAGCTAGATCGTTGGATTTTTCCAGCGTTGAGTGGAGGAAATTTTGTGTGTGTGTGCGGCAAAACCTGTTTCTCTCTCTATACATTTTCTGCCGTGTGCTTCTCTTTTTTTATGCAACTTTTGGGTTTTGTGTTGTTTTTTTTTTTTTTTGCTCACGTTCTTAAATTATTAGTGAATAATGACAATGAGTAGTAGAGCGAATGTGGTGCATGGGATTGAGGGAGATAGCTATGTAATTGAGATTGAGGGAGTCACACTCAGTTGTTAATTGTGATGATTGTGATTTTTAAAATGCGCTATAGTGATTCTGATCTTATTAGTGATACTGATTCACGTCCATGCTAAAACCTGTTTGTGCATTTGCAGTTTTTTTGCTTCATGTTTTTTTTTTTCTCTTTTTTTAATTTGAACTTGAGGATGTTTGTGTTTGAGTAGTAAGTGAGCGAGTTGTTATGGGATTGAGATGGGGAATAAAATGTAACAACTTACAAGTGGAATGTAAATGAGATTGAGAGGGAATAATAGAAGTTAGCCTACCAAGGTATTTGTTTGGATTGTTTTACTGGCAGTTTTTCTTCTCTTTTTTCGGGTAAGCTACTTTTTGTATAGCGCTAATTATTTTGTTTTAAATTTGAGAAGTGGAACTCTGGCGAAGCAAGGCGAGCACGGGTCAGCTAGTTCATTATAAAAGCTCTAAAGTTGGCGCTTCTTGGATCGCTGGTCGTAGGGTTCTATTCTACGGACCTAGGACAGTCCATTCGACCGTTGCAACGTAAGTCGCATACATAAATGTTTCCGCATACCTACTCGTCGCGCGGTCAGTTCCCTAGGGAGCTATTTTGTATTGGCGAATCTATAAAGCTATTATGCTGAAATACTCCCGCAAGAGTCACACTCAGACGTCTAAATACATAAAACATCCTCGACGATAACTGTCATGACAAAGTTTTTCTTATTCGGATACAGCATATAATTGCAGAACCCTGACACGAACGACTGGCTTGAGAAGCTATCCCTACCCTTACAAGGTCCTCTCTATAATATATACTTAATATGTTGTCAAATATCTATATATATTTGTTTTTAAATCACATTCCTTTCTTTTTCCTTCTTATTGAAAATTAACTACATATAAGTATAAAACGTCCCTTAATGTAGATAGAAAAAAAAAATCCCAAACTGTCATTAACACATCAAATATTATTACAGTGCCCTAAAATCCCATCAGTTATGGCAAGGGGCTGCTGCTTCAATTGAATTTGATCGTAACTTATTTTCGTAAGTCTGCAAAAAATGGCAGCGAATTTATGTTAAGTGGCAAAATCCTTTCAAAATAATACTTTGTAATACTTATTTATCAATTCCCTACCCTGATGGGGGACTTGGGGTGCCTAATACGACGCGTATACTGTAAACCCTGCCCTCCTATCCCTGCTTTCACTTATTTCCAATACATTTATCGCAGTATAAATTTATTTTTTTCGCCTCTACCGACTTTAACATGAAAAGCGTTAGCAAACAATTTTAGGCGCGGATTTTAGGAGAAGCAAAAAAAATTAGTTTACTTTAAAAACACATTCAGTGCCACTCCAGCTCAAGCCTCCACCTCTTAACCAGTATAAGGATGACACTCAAAGCCCCTTCGATCGATCTGCCTTCGCCGCCTTGATATACTCATTTGGCGCAAGTTATGCAAATACAGTGCGAAAAATCGCGCACAGCACATCCCCCGAGCTACAATCGTATCTCGAGCTCTTTGATCCTGTAATAAATTTTAACGAAAGCGTATATAGCACGCAGGAATAAAAAAAAAAATAAACGACTCAAATCCTTTTGGTAAACTTTCATTTGGCAAAATAAGAAGTGAACATAAAATCGAATAGATTCGCGCAATTCAATTTTAAAGTTATTACAATTTTATACTTTGTGCGAGTGAATCCTTTTCAATTTCGCCATTTCGCACTCGCAGTGCGGAGCGTCGCGTCGAGTTGTTATTTCGAGGATTTGGGGGGCGTTCGAGTATGTTATCGTCCACATGGCAAAGTGTGATATGCGAATCATTGGGGTGGGGACAACATCACCAATCACTTTATTTTATTTTTTATTTAGTTCAATTTATTTGGATCATCGGGTGGGTGGGAGTTGACACTGTGTCACCGTTTTCGGCGATAGGAGGATGTTTTTATGTACGGCTGAGCTTAATTGTAGCAGTTATGCAGAAAATTGAATAAATAGATGAGCTTATGTAATTTCAAGTGGATTTTTATTTGCATGCATGCCGCGACTAATGAGATTTTCTCTGCGCCAGATTAATAGCGTAGGCGTAGTCCAACCAGGCGATGGGGAAGCTGGCAATAATATTCACCATCGGAAGACGCTTCCCATAATCTTTTGCCGTAATGTTCGAGTTACGATCTGTTTTTATCGTTTCTTTAAAATTATATAAACAATTTTACATTAACGCATTATTCGTAAGAAATCTGAAATGAGGCTTAAACAGTGGATTAGCTATTCGACTTTAAGGAAAATAAAACTAAAGCATCCACTTAATACTGCACTTGAAACCCGATTCAATATTATAAGTAAATAAGTTAATAAATATATTTATTAGGTACTCTAAAGTAAGAAACGCTCTTGGTAACGAAAGAAAAGAAGGGAATACTGCACGGTTAAAAACCCTAGCGTTAAATTTAATATTGCATAATGCGTAATGCCCAATTCACAATATCGCGTTGACGCGCGCGTGCGTTGACAGATTATGTAGAAACAAAGCGTTCATATGATGCCACATAAAATACAACTTCAGGCGTTGACTCGACTTTAGATCGTAAATATCGTAAAGTTCAACGCGACGCCTGAGTAGAGCCAGTGGTCCCAGAGCCCAGACTTTGAAGACTGTTTTCCCCTTTTTTATCAGCAAAAGCTTTAGTTTTCCCCTAAATTCCAAAAAAAATCCCCCAAGTTCCAAGTGAATGCATTCAGGTACACTTAATGTCCTACATAGACGTGCGATAGGCTGTTTTCTCTCATGTTTAATATGAACAATTAATTCTTTGACATTTTTTCGTAATGAAAATACGTTTTAATTTTATTTTTAAACATTTTACGTTTAACAGAGATTTTCTATTATTCCCCTTTTTTCCCCTTTTTCATTCAAAAAGCGCAAAAAATTGGCGCTTTTCCCCACAATCTGGGACTACTGAGTAGACTTACTTTCTACTATCACACGCGTTTGACAACTTTGGAATTTCGAATTATTCGATTTGAAGTCATAAAATGTGCCGTTTATAGATGGAGTGGCACAGATTGTTTACTACACACAACTTTTAAAAATCTATATGATGTTTTCCAAAGCATAATTAATTAATTCAGTGTGTGAAAATGATAAATAACAATTTTTTTTGTAGGGCAACTACTAATTTCTTTAGATTTTTTGGAGGAAAAATATTAATCAAGGGTCTTGTATCCTTAATAAGGTTGTTGTGTGCTTTGGTATATTGTTGAATATGATTTTCTTGTATTTTGGAGAATCCTTTTTCAATTCGTGCATCAAAATTACAGCTTCAAGGAAAAAGGGAGTAGACTAAAAATTTTAATTCTGCTCTGAGTTTGTATCTTTCGGCCAGAAAACAAACAGAACTTTTAGTTTGTCAAACTTTTCCCTGTTAACGCGTATTCCCTTCAAAGCAGCGTTTTGTTTTCAAAATTGTTGCTCGCGCGCTTTGGCATTTAAAATCGTAAAATTTCTATATAGCGTGTCAAAGCGCGCCGACGCACACACGCGTGCAACGCCGAATTGTAAATTGGGCATAAGAAGTTACCCATGTAAAATTTAAAAACATCGAATTTTCCATTAAGATAGAATATTTTACTGCACCACACCGGGAGATTGAACCAAATATCTCAACTGCATCGAAAGTAATAGAGTGGTGGCACGCGATATCTCGAGATAGGAAAGTGTATTAAAATGATGACTTACTTACTTACTTAAGGTGGCGCTACAGTCCGGGGTGGACCTGGGCCTCAACCAATACGCCTCTCCAGTTAGCGCGATCTTTGGCTAACTGCCTCCAATTGCGCACACCAAGTTGGTTGAGGTCTCCTTCCACTTGAGCGCGCCACCTAAGGCGAGGCGAGGAATGATGACTTAGTCCTCCAATATATCGGAGGCTTAGTTACAGTGGCCCTTACCAATAAACATTTAAAATTTACAGCGGCTATATTTTCAATACAAATTTCGCAATTCTGAGGTTACTTAAATTTAAAGTTGAGACTAAAATTTGTTATTAGTACGGCGCAGTAAGCTTCACCAATATTTGCAGTTTCCACTTCAAATTTTAGTAATTCAAATAGCTATATTTTCCATGCACATTTTGCAATTGTGGGCTTCCGTAAATCTTTGACGTTAGGTAAATAGGTCTTAAGTCAGAAACTGCAGTTTTTCTTAAAGCCAAATTAAAAGTAGTTTAGTCTGACTTATTGCCTAAAGACTAAATGATTACGATGGGAAGAAGTTGTGCCAGACTTAAGTCGTTAATACCAAACGAAATAGACAAAAAGTGAGTTAATAATACAAAACCCAAAATGAATTTTTTGACTTAAGACCTTTTTGCCCAACGTCAAAGAAATTTAAAGTGAAGTCTAAGATTTGTTATAAGTAGGTACGTGGCGCATAGTAGATATGCAATGTTGGCAACTTCAAGTTTAATCGAGGTTTCATTATCTACAATGGAATTACCAAACTAAATTCTTGAACATGTCCAGTGGAAAACGAAAAAAGCTGAAGACCAAATTTTCTCTGTCCCTATCTCAAGGCTATTCAGGAATTGGCATATTCATGCAAAAGCTGGGGTCGAATCGAGTCGTTCGTGAACGAGCTACGAGCATAACGTGACGGAATTTGTTTTGTTTTACATGTAAAATCAAATTAATTCTGTGAATGTTGGTATAGCTCGTTCAAGGAAGTGGCTGTTCGACCCCTGACGTTATATATCTCCAGTTTAATATATTAAATGAGTGGTAGCGTTATTCACACAACAACTGTTCTCCATACTTATGTAGGTAGTCCATTTACAACCAAATAACCTGAATTAGATTTTTTTTTCTCTTCTTAACCTGAGTTCGGTTGCATTCAACGTCCCCTCAGCCGGTAAAATCGATAAAATATGGGGTACCTACATTCCCAAAGACCGGTTAAAGTGGAATTAAACTTTAAAATTTTCATTATATCTTGCATCGATTGACTCAAGCACCAGAAGATGCCTTCGATTTTGTTCACCCTTCAACCCCATACCCATACAGAGATCTACAAAAGTAATCCCATACGATTAAATTTGCCCCGAAAGTCATAGATGCGGAGAGGAGGCAATAGCAAGATGCATCAACAGATCCAAGGAGCAGGCTGCTGGCTGCCATTTCATTGATTCTATAGGCGAGTAGGGGATAGGGGTTGATGGAAAACGATGGCTCTCCATCCATATATAATATGCACTGCATTTAGCTACGTGGAACTGTGTATTCATATATACAGCTCTATACCCAGATACAACGTCTTAAATACGGCGGGATAGCGTGCGTGTTATCCTCCCGATTTGTAAAGAATCTATGAGATGCATGAAAAATTCCCTCAGAGAGTCCTTCTCCAAAGTGTAAATCGAATTAGAATACTCGTTCCAGTTCGCTCTTGTTTGCCGTACAGCAGGTTGTCTGTTGCATCATCATTGAGCGTCAGTTCCTCTCTGTTGATGGAATCTCATCGCATCACAATTGAATTAGGAAAATTTGTTATGCTGATGATAATCTTGTAATAGGGATGATGAATAGAATGCATGTATCTGGATATAGGCTTATATAGGGTCTATCGCATTATGTTATGGAGACAATCAAATTACAATTTATTATTGATAGGGATCCTCATTCTGGTTCTTACTTTTTCCTAGCTGTGTATATGAATCCATACCACACACTACAGAGTTGTCAAGAAATGATGAAAACTTTATTCCAGGAAGTGTTCATTAGGTTCCGAGCTGAAATAATTTGCTGTTAACCAACTTATCTATCGGGTTATAGAATAGTGGCAGAGCAGTAAAACTATTCAACACTTGGAAGGGTAACTTTTCTCATCACAAGTTATACCTACCCTGTGAAAAATTGTGCTGGACAGCGAGTTGAGTTTTCGAGAATGTTCGCAATATTAGTTTTAATTTTCCAATTTTTCTGCGCCAAATTGGATTTTCCCAAGAATAATAGATAGCGGAGAAACTTGTTGAGAATGAAGCTTAAGGCTTCTACAAAAAGAATGTGTGTTGTGTTTATAGAGAAAGGCAGTATTACTGGCACAGCCACAGTGGAATTATTAACAAAGCGAGTGACGCTTTTGTGTCATAGGAATTAGGTTAGTGATAGAGAACAGTCTCTGTTACAAGTCGTGATCGCCACGCGAAAAAATATTCACGTCGGGGTATACTGACCATGTCAAAAAACGTTTAATTGTGAGAGACACCCAAAGAGCCCCGGAAAATAAATTTCCTCAAAAGGCAATTAGTTTGGGAACGTTCACGGATTTCGTTTTGGGACTATATCATGACAGGCGATAAAAACAAGTGGTCCCAGTACATCAGTATGGAAACGGTAAGATTACAGAAAATACGTATGTTCAGACTCTGCAACATAAAACAAGAAAAGCCATAGGCAAGAATTTGGAGAAGATCATGTGTGGAAAAAGGACGGCATGCGTACCACGTAGTCAAGTCTTCTAGCACAAGGAGATTGAAAATTTTCGCGTGTGAAACAACATCCGGACGTTTTATAAGATATGGCAATGGCAAGCCCGAGCGAAACACATCAGGGAATTAGAAAAATGAGTTTAGGCAGAATATTCGGCTGCTTTTAAATAGGCTAGAGAACCCAAGTCTAGATAAGTAACTATTAACCCAATCCAGAAGAGACGCAGTGGCTTAGTGGTTAGTGTGTTGGACTACTAAGCGAGGGGTCGAGGTTCGAATCCCGCAAAAACCCAAATTCAAACTTAGGGTTTTTTTCCACTGCGCCACCTCTCGCGAACGTCTGACAAACATCCGAGAGTATAAACTCTCTTGAAAGAGCTTCTCAATTAGCCGTTTGGAGTCGGCATAAAATTGTAGATCCCTTCCATTCGTTCCAAAAATGAAAAACTCACACAAAACGAATGGTTGTGAGAAGCTAGGCCTAGGGTCCCTCCGGACCTGTTGCGCCAACTTACTTACTTAATTACTTAAGGTGGCGCTACAGTCCGGGGTGGACCTGGGCCTCAACCAATACACCTCTCAAGTTAGCGAGATCTTTGGTTACCTACTGTCTGTGGAAGAAGTGCCTATGCCTAAGGTAATAAAAATGCAATACTACGGCCATTGGCAATAAAACATTTTAGAAATTACTTTTGGCAAAAATTCAACTCAGTCTAAGACTTAGACTTTAAATTATAAGAAACTAGCTGACCCGGCAAACTTCGTTTCGCCCAAATTTGTTAATTTGTTAATAAATTCCGAGCATGCACCAAGCACTTGCTAATTTATGTAATTCGTCCAATTAAAATTCTTTATTCAAACGTTATATTAAATGCAATAGAAATAAATGATGAATAGCAATGTTGATTTTGTTCAATCAAACCGCAATGATTTTGACGTGTCGTCCAACCTTCCACTTTTTCACTAAATTGACAAACATCCATCGATTATCCTTGCAATAAATTATTTGTCATAGCGAAAGCGAGACGCACGAATGGTAAATCGTTCTTAATAAGCGAAATCTGCGGAATAAGAGTGTTTGCCTTTGAATTTTCCCCTTAAAATCATCACTTGTATGATATATGATGTGAGATCCTTCACCATAAAACAAATGCGATCCGTTGCAAAGTTTCGGTACATTGATGTTTCGCAACAAAATTTTAACTGAACCAACTTTCAAATCCGAATAATGTAGAGGTAAGGTAGCATAATTTCCTTCCTTCCAACCAAAAATTATAAAAATCGAACGATCCGTCCCCGAGTTATGAGTGCACATACGGACGTCAGTCTCTTTTATATGTAACTGTACCCACCCGGCTTTGCCCGTACCTTTCGTATTAAATCTTGCTCACATTTCGCAAATTGCTTTATTTGGAAAGCGTCCATTAATAATTTTCATTATACAACTTTAGAAATAGCGTTTGATTTTATTTTTGAATGGGACGTGCCACAATCCGTTTTCTTATCCCGCTTGTGTTTTTCAAAGTACCACCTATAGGTCAAAAACTATCCGAAATTTAAAACTGGAAGCAACCATATCCATCTACAAAATTGCAATCAACTTGGTAGCGCTGTTTCGGCGAGATCGGCAACAGCGCCACCTATCAGGTCCAAAAGTATCCTATCCTTCAAGCGGGAACGAAGAATATAAATCTATAAAATTTCATTGAAATCGGGTGTGTGGTTTCGGAGATCGATTACAACGCCATATAGCGGGTCAAAAATCCTATCTTTTAAGTTTGCGTTAACCTGAAATACAACAATACGAACCAAACAAAAGAAGAATCATAAAAATTTACCCAGTGGTTATCGAGTTATATCATCATCATCGAGTTTCATCCCGAAAGAATTTTAGGTATAAATTAAGAAGATTATTATTAAAGAAAATTTAATTGAACTGAAAAACGACATATACGCCTAAAACGCCACAGGTTGAGGATTTTCTTACTTTTCTTTTTTCCTAAATCATTCCTGATTCACGACGAACAAAACGACACAAAAATCCTTCAAATCGGTCCAAAACTCCATATTAAATTGAACATTTAATATTAGGCGCGATAGCTCTGAACTAACGGAGATGTGCACTAAGAAATTCAGTTTTAGTTAGAAATAATAAACTAATTATTTTATATGTATTTTATCAATATATTAACTCGGATCGAAGCATATGTTCTAAATGATATTTATTTTATTTACATCCTCGTTGACGATATTTGCAGCACGCATTCTGTCAATGTTATGCCAACGCCATAAGGTTACATCAAAAAATTTTGAATTGTAAAAGCGCTATGGTTACATTAGATATAATTTAATATGTTGGTTTAGTATTCTTAAATTTTCTAATTTTCCGCGAAATTTTCTTGACTTTTTCTTTCATAAGATTCTTCTCCTGACAATAACAAACACAAAACATTTTTTTTAGCGAAATCGGTCCAGCCGTTCACGCGTGATGCCGTGACCAAGGGAAATAGGGATTCATTTTTATATATAGGTATAGCTATAGATAAAGCATTAAATTTGGATTTAAGTTAGGAAATAGTTAGATTGGAGTCACCTCTGAGACTGTATTAGTCAAATCTAAACTGTATTTTTTTGTGAAATTCAATCAGTGAAAGCAGAGACAATACTGAGGCCCCCAACCCTCAATCCTCTTGCCGCTGGCCCCCTCAATTTTTTTTTTTTTTTTTTTTTTTTTTTGAATTCGACATTTTTGTTTTTCTGTCAATTTATAATGCGTGTGGTATGCAAAAACATTCGAAAATTATAAAATAAATGCTGCTAGCCGTGAGGGAATGTGAATTTCGAATCCACAGACAATTAGTAGATGACACCTGGGGTCGAATCAGTGTTCCCATACTTTGAAGACTTTTTTTTATCATATGTAAAAGCATTAGTTTTCTCCTAAAATGAAAAAAATCTCTTTTTTCCCTATTTGAAATTTCCACTTGTTCTTATATGAAATACTTAAAAACTGTACCCGTTTTTATTAACAAGCTTAAAAAAATCATATAACATAAAAATATTTTCTATATTTTCTATTGATAGGTAATACATTTATACAAAAAATCTTACTTAGACGTTTGATGGCCAGTATTCTTTTTGAAAATTTTTCGTATTGAAAATACATACGTTTTAATTTAATTTTTAAATAATTATGTTTATCAGAGATTTTTGATTTAAGATTGTCCATAGTTTTCCCCTTCTTCATTTACGATGCGCCAACAATTACCGCATCAGGTAATCCAACACCTGAATTCTCTCTGTAACTCTCCTTTCTTTAATGTTAATCTACGTCTCATAACTTTTTTAATTCGCATTTAAAATATTAAATCTGTTCCACAGACACACAGTAGATTTTTTCATTCCATTGACATTTTCAATCCAATCTGCTGCTTATTTAAATCTGGGACATCGAATGCAAACATCAAAAACCAACAACATAAAAAGCCAGTTTCTGTTTTCTGCAAAGCAAAACAAAACGATTCCATTTAACACACTTTTGGAAAGTTGATCGTCCGTTCGTCCTTGTGTGTTGTGTCTTGTGTGATGGCACAAAATGATTTTCCACTTCAAAGAACAGTATTTTGCTTATTTTGTTGTTTTTGGATTGAGCTATTCCGTTGTGTTGTACTAATTTCACAACACACAAAGCTATATAGTAATGTATATGGATCCGGTGACCACCCGGCACCCTGCGCCCTAGCTCTGCCATTTGCTGCTGCTGCTCCTGCAACTGCACTTATGTACTCGGTTGTCGGTTTGTTTGCTTAAAGTTCATTAAACTTTTTCCAAGGAATTTCTCTACAATTTTCTGTGTCCTTCTTCTTGCTAGAATACAAGAAGGAGTAGGTACACGCATTTCGAAGATTTTAGGATAACTCAATTTACAAGTAGTTTCGCCAGTGACAATGGCACAGTACAGTAGAACAATAAATTGGTTGACAGCGCGGTAGCGGTTGTCTTTTATACTTTTAGAAATATGTGCTGTTGCTTTCTTTTTCGTTGTCTCATTTTCTTTGTGGAAAAGTTTTGACAGTCAAAAATATTACACTTAGTAATGGCGCATAGGAAACGCACAAAGTGGGTGTGACCCACGTGACTAGACCCGCGTTTCTTGACACTTTATCGGACAGATTTTTAACGCTTTTTTAAAGTTTTTTAATGCGAATTTTGACTAGTTTTCGGACGAGTCTTTTGACTAATTTATGAATGTTTTATGAGGATGTTTTTGTAAAGGCATTAAAATCATCGTTTTTAAGTTTTTTTTACGTTCGATTTTAGTGTAGTTTCTTGACGCGTTTTTGTGCCGTTTTACTGGCACGATTTGAATAATTTTTGCCGGGGTTTTAAAACCATTTTTCGACGCCATTTTTAGCGCATTTTTTGAGCTTTTCTTGATACCTTTTTCGCAATATTTTGGGGTTGCGTTTTCGGACGCAATATTTTTTTTTTTCGTTTTCAGAAGCGTTTTTGGGATCGTTTTTAATCTTTTTGTAAGGAGTCTATTCAAGCGTTTATCGAAGAGCTTTTGACGCTTTTTTAGGTCTTTTGTTTACCCTTGATTAAGTCAGATCTCAAAATCGAAATCCAGTGCTCCTAAAATCCTTCGCAGATCTACTTGTTCTAAATCGCATATTAAACTGCATTTCGACGGAAGACGAACTAATGTGTACCGGTTAGCACTAAAGATGGATAGATCATTCAGCACTGCAAAGGAGGATTTTGATAGTTCTTGCAAGACATCGCTTCTTCTGCGGGTGAAAAAGTAATGGTAGACTGCGTTGGCCCATTCGTTCTACACAAAATCGTATTTCACTTCCTTTACCTAATTTAATATGTCCTCTTTCATTATTACTTATATTTTTTAACGAAGTATTTTCACAGGTCATCTCGCCTTACACCTTTTTCTTGGCTGCCTCTTTGAAAAGGGCAAAAGTACCTACTTCTTGAAGGAGTTTCAATCTTACCAAATTTGCTCTCCAGTTCCAAGATTCAACATTCAATTGCTTTTATTTTTGGTTTTGTACCTAAGGTAAAATTTGAAATTAAAAATGAATCGTAGCTTTAGGGGAAACTGTCAACGTCCCTTGCTTAACCTAATCCTAATTTCGGGAAGTGCTTGCTACTGCAAAAAATTGGCTACAAAATCTGGAATAACTCCAAATAGGTATATAGGGTCCATTGTATGGGCAGTGCGACGCCTCATTTTTCAGTCCACAATCTGCTTTCGTGTTACAAGTCATCCGATCATCCGATCAATGGCAACAACATACATTGCTCACCCAGCAAAAGTCCAGGCATTATTTTATAACCAAAGACCTAAGACAAGTTCCGTAAAGTGCATGCCCCTTATTGGCTTGTCCTTGCTTTGCTTTTCCTCTGTACAAATTCTAAAGAGCAATCAAGAAATGTAATTAAAAACTCAGTTGTTACATCCTCGTATTTAACGTCCATTCACATCAATTCTATGCACTTTGCCCGAATGTGGGCCAACTATTATTTGCTCTGCTAACCTATTCATAGCGTTTACATTCGCAGATTGTATTTCTGCGCCATGAATTGAAGTAGAACACTTGTTACACAATGTAATATACTCCCCTTTGGTCTCTATTCTATACTCAGTGTCAAGGCGTAGTGATGTCCTTTCATCGCCAACCATCCCTGCTCGGTATACATTATAAACGCGCACCCACACTTTGCGTGCATGTGGTTTTTTTTTAAAGTAATTAACGTCTCTTTTGTCATTGTAAATTGCAGTTGCCTCTCGGCCCCAAAACATCCGAGTAGGGACTTTGCGGAATGAAAGTAAATTGCGGTAGCCTGCGTTCTATGCGACTTCTTTGTTCAAATGATAATGTCCGTTCAAAGCTTCAATGTAGATATATTGTAAAGAGATTCTGTTCCAGCACCACAGTGAAAAAATAGAACCCCTTTCCCCCCATAAACTGGATACGTAGAAGAAAATTAATTAAGGCCGTCATCCCCTTTTTAGAACGTTATTGGGACCGTAAATACAATTTTAAAACTGTTATTTTGCTTATAAGGATCTTCATTGCTACATATGACATTGTACCTACCACCCGCAAGACCGCAAGTCGATCCGTATAAAACCGCACACATAAGATAAGAAACATCTAATTTGTGTGAGTGTATGGAACTTTTATGGTGGAGCTGAGACATATTGACAAAACTCATTTCAGGACATAACTTTTTATGCAAAACATAATGTCGTTTTATTTCAAAGAATGTACAGTAGACGACAATTAATTGTGGCCAGTGATATAAAATTCTTTTTCATACCTAGCGAAAAATAATGTAAAGGGACGACAGTATAGGGTATTTGAATATTTGGTTTACCTATACATTTTCCTTGGTCTTGTGTGGAGTGATGTGTGCCGTTATTTATTTACTTGATATTATTATGCTAGAGACTAATTTGTGTAATGAAGGAGGAACATGTCTCTATAGGACCGGCCTAGGCCTCGCTTCCCCCAACCTTTCGTTTGTGTGAGTTTTTATTTTTAATCCGTTTCCGTTTGCATATTGAATGATTTTCATGGAATATTTAATGAAGAACCAGTTCTAAATATCAAAATTATTGAAAAAAAAACTGTAACGCAAGGTTCGTTACTCCTCTCCTTTCAGCTCGCCACTCTGCGAACCTGTAGTCAATGTTTGGCTATTGCATACTACAGATCTAGATTGCATTTTAAGATTCTTCAAAATGGGCGTTGTATATTACATGGTTTATAAAATTGAGCCTCTACTCGTCATCGGGAGAACGCAGAAAACGGAATACGGAACTGACAGTCTGATACCATGTTCCCACCAACGTGATTTAGCCGAAGTGATTTATAAATCACGAAACGCGTCCCCACCGAACTTTAAGTGATTAAATGTGACATTAACGCCAACTTTGCCATATCAGTGATGGGACTTCTAACACTTAAGTGGTATCTGTATTAGTGCGAAGGTGTTTTGCTAAGTTTTGATATTTTGTATGTAATGGTGAGTTTAATCTATGCCATTTTTTCAGTAGTTCTTTCAAAATGTTAATTCAAAATTTAAAAGCTGCCAGGAACTTCTGGAGAACGGGGAAGATTTTGAACCCCCGAAATTATTGGTAGAATATGCTTCAAAATATAAATCCGCAGACGGTTGCAATACGAAGTTTTAATTAAGTTTTTTTGTTTTGAACAACAAATGTGATTTTTAAAAATAATTGAAATTAATTAATTAATTCTAACGAATGTCTCTATTCGTTCGAATGAACTTTGTGTATTTTGATAGACATTCATTAGAATTGGGTATTCGTTCGAATCTCAAAATAAGCATGATAAATAGAAATGACTTAGGTATATAAGATTTATTTTATTTCGGTTTTTTTTTTTTTTTTTTTTGTTATTATTAGTATTTCATCGGTATAAATAAATGAATTATTTATCATGGACAATTTTGTTTTTCTACCACTTTTCTACCACCGTTTCACTTTCCTCAAGTCCCATCACTGACTTTTCGTTTGCTGAATGAAGTGCTGAACATAATAAAGGTATGTATGATTTTATTTTGTGTGGACAGATACGTAATTAAAATTGAAACACGTCTAAATCACGTAAATCTTAATCACGAAAATGTATAATAAATCACGTAATTTATGAGATGATTTAGCTAAATACACTTGATTTCACGTTGGTGGGAACATGGTATGACACATTCCACTACACCATTGCCAAATGCAAACCCCACGTGTAAAATACGGTGGTCAATAGGAGGAGGTCGACCTCTACAAACATTTTGAGCTATCTGGAGGGGCTTCTTGCGTTGCGCTACATTCCACTCCAAACTGTATACGCAATTGTATGTAAGATGGTGGATTGGTGGATATATTTGGACTACACAGTGAGTGTTGCCAGTTTCCCCCCCAGATTTAGTGTTTTTTTTTTGTCGACAGGGGGAAATCTGGGGGGAAAAATTGTTAAGGGAGGAATCTAGGGTTTTTTTAACTCTATTTTATTTGTATTTTGTTATAATATCCTTTTTGGTAACCTTAATGTTACCTATTTTAAAATGCATTTAAATAATCAATCCATTACAAATGTTTCAAAATGCAACATGCGTTGACACTGTGTTTCTTTTTTTTTTGTGCGCACACTTTTGCTTTCGGAAAACAAAACTTACATGTTGGCGTTTCAATTTCCAAATTTTCTTGTTTTTAATCACACAAAAAAGTTTTAAAAAAAAATGAAAAAAAGTTGGGGTTTTTTTGAAAAAAAAGTACCAAAATCTGGGGGGTTTTCAGGGTTATCTGGGCGGAAATATTTTCACCGTCTTGCAACGCTGGGACTACATTACCTTCACAATTTCTCGAGATGCCATCTGGCTATTAGTGAAATTTGTCATTCCAACAGCATTTAATTTTAAATGAACTCAATAACGAGTCACAGAGTGTTTGTTGTGTTTTGAATTTGTGATATTAGGGTTGTACACACATTAACTCCCTGAAGGGTCCGCAAATGAGCATATGCCCTGCCTCATTTAAATCCTAGCGATAGGTTATGATATACGATTCGACATTACCACCACAGAACGCCTTAGGAACGTAATTTTTGTTTTAATTCGTATGTGACTTCGTGCGGCTGATAAAGGGAAGCGGAATAAAAATGATTTTGCATATGGGATGACGAAATGTCACATAAGGAGGATTACCCGCTCTTTCAGCCAGCACAGACAGTTTTAGCTGTCATTTTTTAGATATGCTTCAAAGATGTCGCCAGTGGAAATATAATTAGTTTTTTTTTTTTTACAAAAAGGAATATTTGAGTGTGAACTGTGAATGGGAACGCGTAATGGTATTTGAATTTCACCTAAGTGCACATGGTTAATCCTTGGAATGAGCTTTGTCTGCATCAAGCGTCGCGAATGAGGGCGGAATGAGAGGCAGAGCATGCCTATTATGTTTGGCTTTTAATGAGTTTTTATCTGGCAGAGACAGTCGATTGTCGAATCCTTTATTTTTATTATTCAAAGAGATTATTTGTCTGGTGCGGTTTTTTATTTCTGCTCAATGTTATTTTTTGTTGTTACAAAAGAATGCGAATCCTGTGCAAGCAAACATTTGTTTTTGCCATTTCACATAGCGAGGCTTTTGAACTTTTAATAGGACTTAAGTTTAGAATTAAACCTGTGGCGAAAAGACTGGGTGGTGATGGATTTTTGGCGAATGCAGCAGATTTGTAGGTACTTCGGGATATCTCACAATAATAGTTTAAAAAAAAATACGCGCCGACAAAAACGAGGGTCTCACATTTTTATAAACCAATAACTATTCTATTATACTTTCATATAACATGATTTTAATCAGAAATGGAAATGTTGTTTGGCTTCTCTCGCTCTTATATAACAGAGTTGTAAAATGACCAAATGGCCCCATTTTGAAAAATGATCAAAATGGCCCCATTTTGAAAAATGATCAAAATGGCCCCTTTTTTAGTTTTAGTAAGATTTTACTCTTTATAAATAAATAAATAGATATCGCTTCTAACTTCTTACCTAACCATTCGTTTTGTGTGAGTTTTTAATTTCTGGAACGAATGGAATTTTACTCTTTAGTCAACGAAAATGATTTCAAACATTGTGAAAAAAAAAAGTTTGTAATGAGAAAAAAATGTTTTTTATTAAAAATAAATGACTCTGTTTCTCTGTTATCTCTATCTCTCTCTGCATTCCTAACACGAGAGATTAACGAAATGCATAGTACTAAATAGCCGCCTGAGTGAAAGGGAAAGGCATTATGACACGTATTTTGGTCGGCAATCTTGTTTAGGTGGTTGGAATTATGGGAAAGCTGGAATGTGGATATTTTTATAGCGGTGGTTTGCGAAATTTCGCTTTTCTATAAAATAAAATGGTTTCCGGAAGACATGAACAGTGTTAATTCTTTATTTTGTTCGTATAACTGATTGACGAATTGTTGTTTACTGAATGGACTGACACTTATTACCACTCTCTTTTCACATATTTTTAACTAGAAATAGTTAACCAAAGGCGGTTGTTGAGCTCGTAGAGTACTGTGAGTCCAAAAAGATAGGTCTTATTCTATGTTGCGATGCTAATGCTCAAAACACTGTTTGGGGCAGCAGCAAATGCAATAAATGTCAAACCGGCATTCCAAGACTATCACGAATTGGCGGGTATCACCAGATAGCACTTTGTCAGACCACAGATAGGTCGAATTTCAAATCTTCTGTGAAGTTTCGTCTTTGCTAGAGAGGAGAAATCCGAGAAAAACGGAATCACTAAGTGCGACCAGTAGGCTTGTTAAAGTCCTCAAAAGGGACAGACCAAGTAAACTGGAATCGCTCCAAAAATCTGATGGTACCTACACTGAGACAAAGGCGGAGAATTTCAGTCCCCTGCTGGAGACTCACTTCCCGGGAAATCAGGTTACTACATGCTCTTCAGTGGTACCGGAAACGGTGGCCACTCCTGATCTGTCAAACACCACGCGGCGTAGCTGGTATGTTGCATCCAGAGTAGTGACGGATGAGGCCATCAAATATGCAATTGCATCCATCGTTTGATGGTTTCAAGTCGCCTGGTCCGGATGGCATCTTTCCGGTTATGCTGAAACAAGGTTGTAGTCAGCTGATGCCGACGCTGAAAAGAATTTTCACCGCTAGCTTGGCCTTGGGCTACATACCTTCTCCTTGGCGTATGGTTAAAGTCGTGTTCATACCAAAAATTGGTAAGACTGACTACACTCTCGCCAAAAGTTTCAGACCCATAAGTCTGTCCTCCTTCCTGCTGAAAAGTTTGGAGAGACTGGTTGAGCTGCACGTGCGCAATGTCGCTCTTCGATCGCACCCTCTTTCAGAGATGCAACATGCCTATCAGCGCGGAAAATCCTGTGAAACTGCGCTTCAGAACCGTGTTGGTAGGATTGAAAGTGCTCTTGATCGGAAGGAGTACGCGTTGGGCATTTTCGTCGACATTGAGGGGGCTTTTGATAATGCGACCTTTGATAGCATGTGCACTGCAGCCAGACATCATGGTATAGATGAAACATTAGTGTTGTGGATTAAATCAATGCTAATGTACAGGACGTTGATTGCCGAGGCGGATTGTGGTAAATGCGTCGTGACAGGGGTTAACAGGGGCTGCCCTCAAGGCGGTGTTCTGTCTCCCCTTTTATGGTGTATGATAGTTGACTCTCTGCTAACGCTTCTCGATCTTCCTTGAACCTATACTCAAGCATACGCGGATGATGTCGCCGTTCTGTCTGTCGGTTCTGACCTAGGGACTGTCTGCTCTCGGTCTCAGAGATCCTTGGGCTTGATCGGTGGCTGGTGCACAAGAAATGGGCTTTCAGTGAATCCTCTTAAAACGACTGTTATTCTCTTCACAAGAAGGAGGAAGGTCACTGGTCTGACTCAGCTTGTGTTAAAAGGTGTCACTATTCCGATCTCCGATGAAGTCAAATATCTTTTTTTTTTTTTTTTTTTTTTTTTTTTTTAATTTATATATTTCATAACAACAAACTTAAAGCTAATATAATAATATAATAGGATTGATACAATAAGAAAATCACTTTTTTTTTTTTTTTTTAAGCATTGTATGAAATATTAAGATACAATCTGTTGTCGAAGACAAGAGGCGAATGTATCTATCATTACGAAATTAATATTTAAAACAGTGAATAAAACTATTGATGGGGAAAATATAATACAAATTACGATAAAAATTACAAATTTTAAATTCGAAAATTAGAAATTATAAAATAAAGATAGAAATTAAGACGATTTACAGACTATTCAATTATGTAATTGGAGTAAAAAACAAATCAATATGAGAATGGTTAAAAGAGAGAAGCCATTTTTTAATATTATTTAAAAATACTGTTCTCACTCTCTCGCATCTAAGGTTTTCTGGCAGCATAAATTTAGTTTTATTACTAATTACCAATCTATGCTGATTGAACCATCTTCGCAATATATCTAAATCATTATTAACATCCAAATAAAGATTAAGATAACTCTTATTTGAATAGGAAAGGGCAGTATCGTCGGCAAAAGCTGTGATTTTGCCTTTAAAGGGTTGAATAAATAGCGAATTAACATATATTAAAAACAGAATAGGACCCAACACAGAACCTTGGGGAACACCTATATTAACCAAACGTTGTGAGCTGAAACAGTTTTTTAATTTCACTATTTGCTTACGATTTTTTAAGTAAGAAGCAAACCAGTCATAAATAAAACCTCTGAAGCCAGCATTGAAGAGTTTATTTAACAACAAAGTATGATTCACCATATCAAAAGCTTTAGTTATATCTATGAAAAGAGTAGCGGGAATTTCAGATATATTCAAGCTGTTATAAATTTCGCCAGTTAGTTTTAATAAAGCACTTTCCGTCGACCTTCCGCTTCTAAATCCAAATTGAGAGACATTAAAAAAATTTGTTCTATATAGGAAAGACAAAATTCTAGACTTCATACCTCTTTCAAAGACTTTAGAAAAAACAGAAAGAAGGGAAATAGGGCGATAGTTATTTAATGCCGTAGTATCACCTTTTTTATGGAGTGGTATTACTACTGCTGTTTTTAATGATTCTGGGAAAATTCCAAACTGAACGCAGAGATTAAATATAAAGCAAAGGACATCCGAAATATGAAAAGAAATGTTTTTCAAAACCAAGCTGGAGATCTTATCAAAAGAAGAGGAATTGGATGTTTTAAGTGAAAAAATTATTTTTTGAATTTCAAGTGCAGTAAACTGTTCAAAAAAGAAGCTTTCAGATTGAAGATCCATTTGTTTTAAAGAATAATCATTTGGGTTTTCTTCCTTAGAACAGTCTTGAAAAGAATTTAAGTTAGAAAAAAAATCATTAAATAAATTGGCAACTTCTTGAGGTTCAGATACAGGAGTATTGTTGTTGTTAATAATAATATCAGAATCTGTAATACCATTAGACCTGTTCAGAATTTCGTTAATAACTCCCCATTCCCTTTTAACGTTACCAAAATTCGCAGCTAATCTATTATAAAAGTAAGTATCTCTACAACGCGATATTTCAGTTTTTAGTTCTAGACACAATTTATAATAATATCTTTTCAATCTCCCATTATAAGGATGTTTTTTAACTTTTGAATATATTTGTTTTTTCATTCTAATTTTTCTTAGTAAAGGGACAGTCATCCATTGCTTAAGACACTTTAAATTATTATTTTTATTACAAATTTTCAGAGTACAATTGGAAATATGAAATTGCAACTTTTTTAAGAAGAGATCAAAAGCAATTGATGGATCCTGAGCATTATAAACATCATCCCAAAACTCAAAATTTAATTTCGATTTAAGAGCAACAAAATCAATCTTGTTATATGCATATTTTGTATTCACTGATTGTTGAATTCTAGATGCCCTGCAATCAAGTTGAATACTGGTTAAGCTGTGGTCTGATATTTTCAAATCATAAGCCACTGTTTTATAAGCAACGCTATTGCTTCTATGAATCCTTACAAAAATATGGTCTAAGCAAGATTCTAAACGAGTAGGGGTAGTTAAAAGAGAATCAAACCCAAACGAAGACAAAATTGATAAATAGTTATCTACTTCAGCTGAATCGAGCAAGATATTAATGTTAAAGTCCCCTAACAGTACAATATTTTTACAAGTTAGAAGCTCCAAAAATTCCGTGAATTCATCCAGAAACACCTTTACTGTGCACCTATGGAATCTATAAATACATATAAAACAATAACGAACACCAGAAATTTCGCAAAAAACATTAATAATATCAGCACTTTCCATTTTCCATTTTTTCACTTCGCAACCTAATTATAAATCACTTCGATAAAAAACTGCAACACCTCCAGCTGAATATGAGTCGTTACAATTAGCCTCAAACGTAAAATTTGGAATTTTATAATCTAAAATCTCAGTGTCAAAAATCCAAATTTCAGAAAGAAAGATAAGATCTGGTAAGTGATCCAAAGATGACAGATGAGCGAGAAAAATATCAAAATTAGCTCTCATGCTACGAATATTTTGATGAATGACTGAAAAACCTGAGTATTGCTCATTATATGGGTGGTCAATACAAAAGCATTTTAAGTTATTATTGTGATTAGAAGACGAAAGGTTATTACTACTAGTATGATTAGGAGGATTTATGAATGAAGTATTATAAGCGTTATTGTTTATCATAATTAGTCTCTAAGTTTAGAAAAATCCTCAAATCTACTAATTTTAATAACCTCATCGCCTTCCTTTTTTCTAATGAGTACAGATGAATTCCTAACCCAAACAAATTTACATTTATTATTACTTTTATAGTTTTTTGCCATTTTCAATAAAGATCTTGTGTAGCTAGTGAGACAATCATTGATGTAAATACTACTGCTGTTGTAGGTGTTGTTGCTGCTGCCGTCATCTTTGCTGTTGATGTTGTTGTTGTTACAATGAGTACCAAAAACATTTGCCGAAATCTTTCTTCTGTTCTCTCGCACCTTGGTCATCACGGCTTTTTTCCGTAAGAGAGATGAAAATTTCACGCACACGATGTTAGAAGGCGCATTGTTGTTGTTTTTGGTGGTTGCTTTTATATTCTTAACGTAGCATGAAAGAATTTCGCTGGAATTCATTTCTTCCCCGTTTACAGCTGATAATAGTGTTTTTACTTTCTCTTTAACATTTCTATTATTTACATCAGGTATGCCAATAATGTCAACTGCACACTCTCTCTCTCTTTGCTCCAAAAGATTCAGCTTCATCTCCAAATCATCAATTTTTTTTAATGAGAGTAGTATTGCTATCCTCAAGAGATTTAATTTTAGCGAGTGCCTCAGTCTCAGTGTTAACTTCTTTAAGCATAATAATCTCACTATACAGCATTTGTAACGTTACTGTTTGCTCACTGTTGAAGTTATGGGAGGTTGGAGCTGTTTGATCTTTAGCTGATGTCGATGTGCTGGCAGTAATATTACTGTTGCCAAAACTGGAACAAGTTGGCGTAAGAGAAGGATTACTACTTGAAGAAGAGTTTTTGTTAGCAAGTGCATTTATGGGCGCATCTACCAAAATTGATTTTCTGCGCTGAATGACACAGTTATCATATCACACTTATACCCATGACTATTCTTCTCAAAGAATGCAAGCTCTCTTTTTTCTAATTTCGCGCACTTAGCATGATAATATTCTTTGCAAATGATACACTGAATTTTTAGTTCATGTCTATCGACTTTTAGACTGCATAAACCGCACTTCATTTTTATTTGTAATCTTATTAGAATGAACTTATTAACCCCTATCGGGAATAAGATTTCCCCGGGAACCTTTTCTATTCAGCAATCTGACTTACATTGCTGACAAGGGAAACATTTCCCACGGAATTTATTCGCGATAACCCCTAAATTGAGATAAAAAGTAAAATTCGAATGAAAACTTTGAATTTTATATTGGAACTATTCCCGATGCGTGTGTGTCCCCATCAACACTCAATCGAGAACTATCTGGGAGTAATCCTCGATAGAAAGCTTCTTTGGTCCAAGCATGTCGAATCGAAAACCGATAAAGCGCTGTCAACTTTCTGGCAGTGTAAAGGCGCCTTTGGCAAGACATGGGGTTTATATCCTAAAAGGGTCCTTTGGATCTATACGGCAATGGTAAGACCACTCCTCTCATACGCGTCGGTTGTATGGTGGAACAGGCTTTCACGGAAACGTGTTACTGCCTCTTTTGCCAGACTTCAAAGAACAGTTTGTCTCGGCTGCACGGGGGCCTTCCCCAGCACACCGGGCTCCGCTCTAGACGCTATGATGAACCTCACCCCCCCCCCCCCCCCCTTGATATTTTTATCATGGGGTGTACGCTGAAAACCATCTCTCGGTTAAAGAGAGGTGGCTTTTGGTACCACGCGCATTGGAGTTTTGAAGAACTTGTGCGAGAATTATCCTTTGACCCCTGTCTTATGGATATGCCCTCTGACGCAATGACTGCAGAAGTCCTACTGCGACAAGCTTTCCTCAGGCAACGGAATGGCTTAGGCCAGACTCTGAGCCAGGGAAAGAATGCCATCGTATTTTTACGGATGGCTCCAAAACCGGACAGGGGTCTGGTTCTGGAGTCTTCGTGGAAAGCGAGAACATTAGACTTCACTTCCCCTTAGGAAACCATGCGTCTGTCTTCCTATATATTGACAAACAGGTGGAGGGCTAGGAGTATTTGCGTTTGCAGCGACAGCCAAGCTGCATTAAAAGCGCTGCTTAACCCTCTTACCTCGTCTAAATTAGTGCTCGAACTCAAGCTTTCTCTGAACTTGGTCGGAAGGCTAAATACAGTGTATCTTGTTTGGGTCCCAGGTCACACTGGTATCCTTGGAAATGAGATAGCTGATGAGCTTGCCAGGCTGGGTTCAGAGGAAGAATTCTTAGGACCTGAACCTGCGTTGGGTCTGCCTTCATCGGTGGTTAAGTCATCCATTGATACTTGGGTTTCTCGCGAACACGAGTGTCGGTGGCGTGGCTGTGCTGGGTGTGGACAGACCAAACGACTGCGTCCGGATATCTGCAAAAGGTCGGCGGCCTTCCTTCTGTCTCTCAGAAGAAGCGACTGTAGACTGCTTGTGGGCGTCCTTTCGGGCCACCAAGCTTTTGCCAAACACTTAAATGTTTTGGGCTTGAGCATCTCCACCATCTGTCCTGCCTGTGGAGAGGATGACGATACAGCGGAGCACTTCCTCTGTAGCTGTCTTGCCTTTGCTCGCATCAGGTGGCGGATCTTTGGGGCTGACGTGGTGAGTGCCGAACATCTAAGCTCTTCATCACTGAAGCTCCTTCTCATCTTTCTTCGACGGGAAAACTAAGTACATAAATGTAAGGTGTCTATTTGGCAATGGACCAGTAGTTGTGTCTGAGTGTTCCATCGGATAGTAACAAACTCCGACAGAAAAAAAAAAAAAAAAAAAATAGAAATAGAAATGTTTTCAATTGATTGCAGGAATGTTGGTCACCGGAACTTGTGTTTATTTCCGATTTACGTATATATAATTATGGGTAGAACATAATCAATGACACTTTAGGCGTCTGACTTGTGATCTCATTCTTACGCATCTATGATCATTGACTGCGGACAAACGGATCTCTCATCTCTCTGTCCCGGTTTCTTCACAAATGCGCGTGGGTGATGTTGTAAATGCAGTATAAAATATGTAAATCACTATTCAGGCTATACCTACGATTTGTTGTGATAAAAATGATGGCTTTATTTTCAATTTATGATTTACAACCGAAACGAATGCCTATTTCAGCATGCGCGCATTGTTTTGTTATCCAATCACTGAGTTTTTGAAAAAAAAAAAGAGTTGCATTGCATAAATGCAGCAATTATTTTGCGAAATACTGGTTACTGGATAAATACAATAGGTAGGTACATAAAGAATTTTTTTTTTTTTGTAATATTAAGAAACAGTAATCACGCAAAACAATGCACTTTTCTGCAACTACACAGAAAGGATGATCTCTATATTGCGTCTAAGTGGCCTATGCCTATATCATTTCCATATTGATTTCCTTGATCTCGGATGTGTTGAAAAATGCCAGCAGTGTTTCCATATTAAAATTCTCTAAAATTTCTAAGAGCTGAGGAATTTTTTCCTTCACAAAAATGCCCCTGAATTTAAAGCGATCTATGTAAAAGTCGGTAATTATTCCAAAGAATTTGTCCAGTATGGCCGGGGTCTTCTTGAATTCCTCTTCGATTTGCGTTCGCCTGTTTAGAATAGATTGGTATTCTGGCATAAGACAGTCAAAGTCTGCTTCATTTCGAATGTCAACTTGTAACAGAGCTTGCAGGTAGGTGTATTCTTTTTTTATTTTTATGCAATCCACAACAGACGATTGAATTAATTTTAAAACGTGTGCGACCGATGCCTCTGAAATTTCTGAAATAAAATTAGGAAGATTTTGCAAGTGTTAAATGATTATTATCAGTATTTTTTTTTTAGATTTAGCTGTATGTACTTAAATTATGGTAGATATAAAATACAGGGTGGCGCAAAAGTAATCCTCCTATCAGAAAATGCTATACATTTTTCGATGGCCCCTACCCCCTAATGTCAGTTCTGTTTTGACATTTGTGTAGTAAACACATGCGAAATACACGTTAATAAACAATGTTACGCTACACTGCTCCAGATCCACAATCCACAAGAAGAATCAACGTTTTTAATTTTTTTTTTAAATTACAGCCAAAAAACATCGGAAGGTTATTTTTGCGCCACCTTGTAGTTGTAACCACAAATAGGTATATAAAATTCAGTAATGCTTCGTTCCAGTCTGCAGAAGTTGGCACACCTTTAATTGACTAAAATAAATATTTTTCTGAATTAGTTTATCGAGTACCGTTTACAGAATGGTATAGACAACCAAATTATGGCAACCCAGTTGATAAGTATTTCAATGAGATAATATCGAAAACACCTACCTGTATGCATTTCCAATTTTATTCGCTTCTTTGTGGCTTCCTTGGTAAGGAAATCTTTAAGAATAGAAATAGTTGATAGATTATCACTGCGATATTGTGCATGTCCTCTTCTGCATTGTAAGAAATATATTAGGACTTCTTTAATAACGACAGCAGAATGAATTGATATCTTACCCATATTTGCATTCAAGAATAGTGCCAATGAGAGAATTTTCAAAGAATAAGTCAGACGTTTCTGCTGCTGACAGCCGCTCCGGAACTTCTGGAACACACTGCTCTATCCAGTTATGCATCTCCGAATGGGAGAATGGTCCTTTCAGTGTTAGAATGTTTAGTGGTCTATAATAAAGGAAAGCAAATAATCGCCATTAGTACGATTTTATTGTGAAAATCAGGGGCTGAATTACCGCATCCGTGAGCGAGCCATATGTCACTGAATTTTGTGGATTTTACAAGAAAAACAATAAAAAATTCAGTCACGTTTTACTCGATCAAGGATAAGGTAATTCAACCCAGGGACAATATTGAGACCCCCAACTCGCAATCCTCTTGCGGCTTTTTTTTAAATTCGCCATTTTGATTTCCTATCGGTGTGCTGTCAATTAAGAATACGTGTGACATGCAAAAACATAAAATAATAAAATCAATGCTGCCAACCGCTGCCAACTGTTCGGGAATACCACATTTTAACATAATATAATAGTTGGTTAAAAGGCGATTAATAAAATTTAAATGGTCAACTCTCGATTATCCGGCATTCTATTAACCGGCAACTCTATTAACCGGGACATTTTTTTCAAAAATTTATTAATTTAGAAATCGATTTTCCGGGATTCACTCTATTATCCGTGATCATTTTTTATAACTTTCTTTAATTTTTGCAAACGAAACCAGACAAAACCTAACATGCAAGGTTTTGTTTCTTATTGTTTGCATTCTTCTGTTAATTTTTCTCATTCAGTAAATCAATTCCTTCGTAAGTTCACGTGTGTTTTAAAATAATGTTCGTAAGTTGGTTTATTCGTTGATAATATAATTTTCGATTATCCGGGAATTTCGATTTTCCGGTACGAGCTCGGTCCCGAGCACCCCGGTTAATCGAGAGTTGACTGTATCTAAATGAGATGTTTTATATACATACTAGAAACTTATTACGACAAACACTGTTGTGTATTTTAAATTCAAATTTAACGGATAATATTCTATGAACGCTGGCTGACAGCAACTTTGCCCATAGCGGAAGTAGTTCATATTTTTTGAGGGTGTGTTTATGAGCCGGAATTTTTGAAGTTTCTTGACATTTGTCAATAGGGATTTCTATGTAAGTAAGTAACGGGAATTCGGCCGAAGTTGGTGGTCTCAGTGTTGTCTCTGGTTCAACCCCAGCCCTCACTTACATACCTGGTTGAATCGAACGTATGACTCCTCAAGTGCAACGAAAGCGGTCGCACAATATAAAACCTTGTTTGTACATTACTGGGTTGATATCGTGGTACGATCAAGGCCTGAATGCCACCGTATTGACCCTCAGCCGTTTGGAATTTCATCTCGAATCGGTTGCGGTCCTCTTTCATTCGTATTTTGACCGTAAAGTGATACTCTGAGTCTGAGACGTTTTGTAAGCTGTAATCCGTTTCGTTGTCAGTATTTAAAACCTGAATCACAGCCTCGCTTTCAAGCATAATCTCACCGATCTGTGTTGGTAGCTCGATAAAGAGGTTATAACATTTTTCTGCCCTATCAAGGATCAACTGAAATGAGATTTTATTCGAAAGTTTCGCTTTCGCTGTATTATTTCGGCAACCTCACCGAGTCATTGACCTCCAGTATGGACAGTAAAGTCATTGAATTGCTGTGAATTGGCGCCGTCAACTGATAGTTTTCAACTGGTTTAACCAAACTCGCTTTGATACTGTCATCACTCGACGCAATTGATTTCAAATCAGTCGCTGTTGGCATCCTTTCTAAATGCTTTAACGTAAACGGCTGCTTGACGATTTCCTTGTTGCTCAGACTGACGTTTATGATTTGGGTCGTCAGACCAAAAATATTGCCAGAGTAGAGAAGGACAACGATTTCCGACCAACCCTGCGAATAGACGCAGCCACCGCAAATGGCTGAAATGCTCTCCGAGAAGGACTGTTGTGAGGAGAGACAAAATAGTTTTGTGATTAGTAACTCCATATACAGCCAGCATAAATTCTGCAGTTTACTAGCCAGCTTTGGTTTTTAAGTAGGTACGGGGGTAACGTATAAATAAATACATTATTTAACTAAAAAATATTTGAATCTTACTTCTCTGTAGATTTGCCTGCACTCCACATCGATGTCATCTTCGGCAGCCAGAGTGAATACCTGTATGGTTCCATCACGTCTGCCTAATATAAGTTCATCACGGCCATCGCCAGACAAGTCATAAGTGTCAATGCATGTTACAGCACTTTGGCTAGACGCAGCATCAACGAGAGTCCTATGTTTGACTGAAAATAGAAAAGGTTAAATAGCAGTTCGAATCTGTATTAATGCAAACATACCTTCCCCAGTAAAGGGTCCAAATTGAAATAGGGACACTTTGCCATCAGTGAAACCACAAAGAAGGCGATCTCCTAAAATGTTCTTTGGTACATGTAGCACCGTTGGAACGCTGTCAAGTTCAACAGTCTGACGCACGCGGCAGTGCTCTAATATTCGCAATACACGTCCGGAACAAGCCAAAACTGTTAGTATCCTGTTCGTCTACAATGAACAAACCATTTTTATGAAGTATTTAAACAGAGTTCCTTTTATTAATCACATTGGGGACGTTCGGATAGGTACCTACTTAGTTTATGTAAAACGTCAACTAGATTCGTCGGGACTAGGAATCCGAACGCGTTGACTTAGCAACTTGAATTGCTTTTGTATTCTCGCTGTCAGCGTTACCTTTGTTTGATTTTGCCCTTTATTAATCGGAAAAGACCCCTCATAATTTTATTCAAAAATTGTTATTTTCAAACAAGTACATTTAAAATGTAACACGGTTGCCTATGACAACACTATTACACTGTTATGCGAACTATTGGTTGTTAAAATATCGTGCGAAAATTCGAAATTTACAGAGTAGTCTTAGAAATGGCACCTTTTTCTCTTACCGGCCCTTTCTTCGACTCTTCAGAATTCAGCTACGGCCACTCTGTTTATTTTTAAATCTGACTCTTCGAAATGTCAACTGAGTATGCAGGCAGGTTTTTCTTAACTAGATTTGTCGGCTTCCCCCCCATAAACGTCAACTGCAAGAACTAATCACGTGATCACTCTGGGCCAATCAAAACTGAAATACATCTATCAGACTTACTAAACTATGAATCTGAACGTCCACATTGCATGGAGTTGCTAGCGGATTTGTTAAAAATAAATTCGTCAAATATCGGCTCGTTAGTGAACGTCTTATATCTGACAATCCGTAGACCAAGGCTAAATTTGCTTAGATCAGCCTGTCATGCGACTGTTGAACAGCGAAAACGACGGAAGTTCCGCTGTCAGACAGAGTGAACCATTCAATATGGACGACTAAAACCAAGATTTGCTTCCACTCGACCAAAATGATCCAAATAAATGAGGATCCTTTCGGACGAACTGTGTGTACGGTTGAAACTAATTATTTTTTGGGTCCCGTAAGTCCTGTAAGTTTTTCTACTGCAAAAAAGGCATTGCATCGGGTGAAACTATTTTTGTAAATTATTTATGTCCAAAAATTTAGAAAACAATCGGACGCATATTTCGAATGTTTTTATAAATATTTACCCAGTGAATGGAAAACGGTAGAAAAGTATCGAAAAGGCTACACATATTCGAATCGCACGAATATCAAGTATCAACACACAAAAGAGCAAGTGACGTTTTTATGTTCGATTAGACACACGAAATATGAAATCTGACAGTGAAGCTGAAGAAGCCCAATCGAATAGCACATAAGTTGACAGTTCCCATTCCCATAAGTGACTGGCGTGGTAAAGTGACGTTAACGATAAATCTAGTTTTGGCGTTCAGGGTTAATCTAATCCAGACCAATTCAGTCGACTTAAGATACCTAGGTTTTTGAATGCGCCGATAATATCACCGAGGCCTTTGTGCAAGGTAATTTGACGTCTTCAACATCAAACTTGACAAAATTGTGCGAAGCGCACATGCGAACACCAGCGGTGAACCACTTTTCAAAAGTATGTAGGTACAACTTTCACACACGGATGACATTGACATCATTGGAAGGACGCAACGAGCTGTCACTGAGGCGCTTTTCAAGTATCGTTTTCACAATAAATCTGATATTGATATGTAATTGCAAATGAACAGATTCTTACATTATTGGGACAGAGTGCCACCACATCCACAATAGTGTCCCCACAAAGATAGGTTCCAATATCTTTACAATCTCTGTAGTGACTGTATACGTGATTTCCGCAAATTACCAAATCAGCTCCTGATACAAACCTTAAAAATGCAAATAGGTAACTTTGATTTTTTTTAATCAATATCCATTAACTTACATGCATTTTATAGGCTCAGTTAGATTAGTATCAAAGGATAGAAACATTTTCCCCTTCTTGGTGAATGCCTTTACCACATTGTCAGAGGCAACAAAAACCTTGTCCAATACTGAACCTGAAATAGAAACGCCTTCAATTTAAACTGCAAGTTCTGATTTAATTAACTTGCCTGGAACACCGCCCAATTGAATGTTGGAAACTTTTCTGCCGACATAGGTTTGGAAAACCAATTGTGCCTCAGACTTCTTTATGCCAAACATTTGGAAATTACCCTCTAGATCTCCAACGGCAACCTTTGTGAGGAATCATACAATGCACATTATTTTTTCTTTAACAATGACCTACCTTTTGCTGCTTCTTCAATTCCCCAGTAGGTACAAGCTTTAAACAATTGGGGAGTGTTGTATTTACACTTCCATAGTTGATTTTTGTTAATTCCAGCTCCATTATTTGAAACTCTGTGTTTTACTAGAACAAAATCAAATGGTTGGCTAAAGAAATTAAATATCCTTGTGTATAGCCATTCGAATGCCATGGCAACTTAAGAACTCGGCTGGTCGTGGTAACTCAAAATGAACACCAATGACACTTGGTAGGTAAACTAGATATAATCAGGCTCAGGAGAGGATACAGGTGGCGGAGAAGGCACTCGAAAAAAAGCGTTAAATACATTTATATTGTTACATTTGGCTGGGATTCGAAAAGATAAAACACTATTCTGTTCAACTGTTCCAATAAAATCTCTTTATTTACACTTTCCAAATATTCACTTATTTAGTACCAAACAATAAAACTTTAAGCAATTCTCAAACGTTTCAATCTATTCGCTTTATTACTTTCACTTTATTATTTTACACTTATTTATCTCTCAGTACAATATCACTTTATTACTTTTCTTAAACGTCTCAATCCAATCGCTTTAATCTATTACTTCACACTTATCTTTCTTCGAACTCAACTATCGCGCGCTAAAAATCAACTGCTCTGCCTGTTGTCAACGCGCCCCTTTTATATCCGCGCTGCCACCTATCGGCGAATATTCTAGAAATGGATAGCAGATGCACTCCCGATGTATACTCCATCTCTTCTCCAGAAGGTACTAGAATTACTTGACAGATTCTATTCCATTCTCCAATTGGAAGTGGAACATGGGGTGTTACCAGATGCCCGATTCACCACAATTCCTAAGTGTGTGATTCACTAAGTGCCTGTCACTAAGTGTCCGATTCACCAAGTACCCGATTTACCACATTATCCCCCTCTTAAACTTGTTCGTCCCGAACAAACTCGCTAGCATTTTCACCATTATAGCGATGAAGGCGATCCACATGAACGACTTTCAGCTTGCCTCTTCCTCGTTGGATGCGATAGACAACGTCGTTGATGTGCGTCACGATTTTATAGGGGCCTTCCCAGTCTTGTTGCAATTTAGGTGATAGGCCTTTTCTTCGATGGGGATTATATAGCCATACCAGATCTCCTTCCTGGAATCCTGTAGTTGTCGTTTTAGTGTCGTACCTGGTTTTCATGCGGTCACTGGCTATCTTAATCTTTTCCCTAGTCCCTCGATGCACGTCCCTGATGATATCCCTGAGGTCTGCAACATAGTCTTCCTCATTCTTGGGTTCTTCGCATGGGGATCCAAACATCAACTCGCTTGGCAGGCGGACTGTTCGACCAAAGAGTACTTCAGATGGAGTATGCCCTGTGGTGTTATGTACTGCATTTCGATAGGCCAATAAAAACAAGGGAATCTGCTTATCCCAATCTCTTTGGTCATCGGCAACAATCTTAGAGAGGTGTTCATCTAGGGTTCTGTTGAAGCGCTCTACCATCCCATCTGATTGTGGATGAAGGGGTGTTGTCCTTGTCTTGTGAATCCCGAGTAGCTGGCACACTCCTTGGAAAATCTTGGACTCGAAGTTTCGTCCCTGATCCGAATGCAGTTCCATCGGTACACCGAACCTGCTTACCCAGTTATAGACAATTTGCTCCACCACGGTTTTAGCTTCTTGGTTAGGGATAGCAAATGCTTCAGGCCACTTACTGAAGTAGTCCATAACAACAAGGATGTAACGATTTCCATTGTTCGTTTCAGGAAACGGTCCCGCAATATCAATTGCTATCCTTTCGAAGGGAGCTCCAACATTGTATTGATGCATCTTGCCTCGGACTTTCACTCTCGGGCCTTTGCTGGCCGCACATGTTACGCATTTCCTGCACCAATTCTCAACATCCTCCCTTGCATGGACCCAGTAGTAGCGTTCCCGTACTTTATCGAGTGTTTTATTTACTCCCAAGTGGCCTCCAGACACTCCATCATGCAATTCCCTTAGCACTTCGATAACTTTCGACCTGGGCAAAACAAGCTGCATTACGAAAGACGTTCCATCCGAGCTCTCCCATCTTCTTTTTAGAATGCCGTCTTGTACATGAAGGGAGTCCCACTGCGCCCAATATGCCTTGAGCTCCGGGCTCCTATTGGATATCTCCTGCCAGTCTGGTTTTCCTTCATGCTCCTTCCAGGCGAGAATCGGTTCGATATCCGGATCTTCCATTTGAGCCTCCCGGATTTCACGCGCACTCCAGCCACTGTTGGGGTTAGCTCTCACCCTTTGAATGGACACGACTTCTTTTTCCTCATGTCGTAAGCAATGTTTGCAATCTGCTTTGCACGGTCGACGGGAGAGAGCGTCTGCATTAGAGTGAAGACTTCCCTTTCGATGTTGTATTTCGTAGTCGTACATCTGCAACCGTTCGATCCACCTCGCGACTTGTCCTTCAGGATTCTTAAAATGTAGCAGCCATTTTAAAGATGCATGGTCTGTGCGAAGGATGAATTTCCGCCCATAAAGGTACTTGTGGAAATGTTTTGTTGCCAATACCAGAGCAAGGAGTTCGCGCCTGGTAACACAGTAGTTCCTTTCTGGCTTTGAGAGCACTTTGCTGAAGTACGAAACTACCTTCTCTTTGCCATCGTGCACCTGGGAGAGAACGGCTCCAATTCCCACATTACTAGCGTCTGCATCCACAATAAATGTTTTCCCAGGGGTGGGGTACGCTAATATGGGGGCGTCGCACAACTGTCGCTTAAGTTCTTTGAAGCTCTTCTCGCACTCACCTGACCATTTGAATTGTTTGCCTTTTTCTGTCAGTTGATGCAGACTCTTTGCGATCCCGGCAAAGTCCTTTACAAATCGTCTGTAATAGGTCGCAAGTCCCAGGAAGCTTCTCAGTTGATGTTTGTCTTTAGGAACCGGCCAGTTTTGCACTGCATCAACCTTCTCTGGATCAGTCTTCACTCCTTCGGAAGAGATGATGTGTCCGAGATATTTCACTTCTGGTCTAAATAAAGCACACTTCTTCGGGTTCAGTTTTAGTTGCGCACTTCGTAGCCTTTGGAACACTTCCTTTAGGTTGTCTCGATGTTCGTGAAATGTTTTTCCTACCACGATGACATCGTCCAAGTAGACCAAACAGGTTTTCCACGTGAGTCCCAGCAAAACGCGCTCCATTAGACGTTCAAATGTTGCTGGAGCATTGCACAGTCCAAATGGCATTACTGTAAACTGCCAGAGTCCGTTACCTGCTGTGAATGCTGTTTTCTCACGGTCTTCTGGATGGATCTGTACTTGCCAGTAGCCACTCTTCAGATCAAGAGTCGAAAACCATTTAGCTCCAGACAGTGTGTCCAGGGTATCGTCAATTCTTGGCAGGGGGTAGCTGTCCTTCTTGGTGACGTTGTTTAGCTGACGATAGTCCACGCAGAATCTCGTACTTCCGTCTTTCTTCTTGACCAAGACGACCGGTGATGCCCACGGACTTTTTGAGCTTTCAATCAGTCCCTCCTTTTCCATCGTCGACACCATTTCCGCAACCTCCGTCTGCTTCGCCAATGGTAGTCGTCTGGGAGGCTGTCGAATTGGTCTCGCATCTCCGGTGTCGATTCGGTGTTGTACGAGATGTGTTCGGCCATACTCGCCTGTCTGCGAAGCAAATATATCAGCGAACTCGTTGATAAGACTCCCTGCCCTGGCCCGCTGCTCCTGATCCAGCTCACACTCTCCGAGTATATTCTTGTTTATTTCCGATACCTCCGTAGGCCTAACTGGTTTCGCAGGACTTTCATTGGACAACTTTGTAACCGCAGTAATCGGTACGCACTTTCCGATAACTTCCCCTTGCTTCAGCTTCACGCTTTTGTGCTCCACATTGAGGACACGAACGGGAACCAAGTTGTTTTTGGGTTCAACTAGCATCTTTCCCACGATATAGTTCTGATAATGTTTTTCTGGTTCTGGCTCGATTAGATAGAATCGGTGGCTCCCATGATCACCTTCCAGCCTTGTCCAAATCACTGTCTCTGACGAAGGTGGTAATATTTCGTCCTTACTTACAACTGTCCTTAGAGCTGCGACGTTCTCGTTCCCGTAAACCATCGGAATCTCGACGTTCCTGTACTTTAGAACTTGCATACCGATATCGAGTACTACATCATGCGCCTTCATAAAGTCGATTCCGATGATGCATTCGTCACATATATCAGCCACTAAGAATGCATGGGAGAAGACTATCCCTGCAAGATTTATCGCCAAGAGTACCTCACCATACACCTTTGCCGTTGCTCCAGTCGCTGTTTTCAGACAGTAGCTGCTGGTGTTGTGCAGCCATGATTGGCGAACGATGTCCCTTCTGATTATGGAAGCGGTGGCACCTGTATCGATTGTGGCCACATACTTTTCCTGGCCGATATGTGCTTCCACTGTCAAGCTCCTGTTACATCGTTTGGTCTGGGAAACCTGAATTGTGGTCCTGGGGGCGTCGATTCCAGAAACCAGCTTCTGCCCCGCGAAGTTGGTTCTTACTCGTTTCCCGACTGACGGCTTTGTGATGTTCCATCCGCCGAATGTTCAGGTGCCTCCTCGTTACGACTCCTAATTCTGCAATGTGGACAACTGCCTTGTCTACGTTCAGCTCTGCACTGTCGTTGTAGATGTCCAATTTTGTTGCAGTTCCAGCAACGGATCGGTCCCCTGCGAGAATTATTCCGGTCTACTACTTCTGTTCTCTGGCATGAGCATTCAACGGATGTTATTTCTCTTACACGGTGAAACCCTTGAGATGCTTGGTCAGCAGCTTTCATCGTTAAGGCAAATGCCAGTGCCTCAGGAAGAGTTCTCTTTCCAGCCATGCGTAGAGCCATCTGTAGTTGTCTGTCTTCTATGGCTTGTGTAAAAGCTTCAATAGCCATTTCATTAATGACATCTTCGCCGGCATTGGGGTATGACAAATGCGCCAGCCGTTCGATATCCGCTTGCAACTGCTGGAGTGTTTCTCCCCTCTTCTGGATTCTACTGCGCAGTTGCACTCTATATACTTGCTGCATATGGTCGTCACCAAATCGCATCTCAATAGCTTTCAACAGGGAGTCGTAGTTGCGTTGTTTTTCTTCTGAGATAGTTTGAAGCAATTCTGCAGCTGAACCTCGTAATGCGAGCGTTAGTGCAATCGACTTTTCCTCGTCGTCCCATCCATTGGTCGTTGCAGCCGCTTCAAACTGTCTCTTATAAATTGGCCATGATGTTTGACCATCAAAAACAGGTGGTTGCATCTCTTTCCTTCTTGGGCAGTCAGCAGAATATTCTCGAACCTTTTGTTTCTTAACTTTTTCTAGCTCTTTAGCTATGTTATCGATGTTTGTTTCGAGCTCTTTAGTTATGTTCTCATGTTTATGGAGCGTTTCATTAATTTCGTCAAACTTGGTATCATGTTTGTTTAATTTTTCATCAATTACGTCGATTTTGTCTTCGAGAACATTCTTAAATTCTTCCACCGCTTCTTTTTGTGCGGCGACAATGGAATCCTTCTGTTCTTCTTGAGAATTCTTTTGTTCTGCGAATTTCGATTCCATAGAATTCTTCTGTTCTTCAAGAGAATTCTTCTGCGCTTCGAACTTCAAGTCCATAGAATCGATTTTGGCGAGAAGTAATTCTATCATAGCGCTTATATCAATGCCTGTACTTACTTGTTCTTCTACTACGTCAAATAGCACGGATTTCGGATCTGCTCCCTCGCATTGGACGGCTTCCTGCAGACGAAGTATGAGGTCACTTTTCCCTCCAGCTGTGGAGAGATTTCGCTTTTCTAGCTCACTTTTTAATTGGGGTATGCTTAGATTTAGCAATAAACGACCCATTTTGTTTGTCTTTTGTAATTTCAAAATTCACTAATTCACAAATTCTCAAATTCACTTTTTTTTTTTTTTTTTTTTTTTTTTTTTTTTTTTTTTTTATTTTTTTTTTTTTAACTTTTCTTAATAGCACTTATACACTTAGCACAGAATAAGTTTTATCCCACTTCTGACACCAATGTTACATTTGGCTGGGATTCGAAAAGATAAAACACTATTCTGTTCAACTGTTCCAATAAAATCTCTTTATTTACACTTTCCAAATATTCACTTATTTAGTACCAAACAATAAAACTTTAAGCAATTCTCAAACGTTTCAATCTATTCGCTTTATTACTTTCACTTTATTATTTTACACTTATTTATCTCTCAGTACAATATCACTTTATTACTTTTCTTAAACGTCTCAATCCAATCGCTTTAATCTATTACTTCACACTTATCTTTCTTCGAACTCAACTATCGCGCGCTAAAAATCAACTGCTCTGCCTGTTGTCAACGCGCCCCTTTTATATCCGCGCTGCCACCTATCGGCGAATATTCTAGAAATGGATAGCAGATGCACTCCCGATGTATACTCCATCTCTTCTCCAGAAGGTACTAGAATTACTTGACAGATTCTATTCCATTCTCCAATTGGAAGTGGAACATGGGGTGTTACCAGATGCCCGATTCACCACAATTCCTAAGTGTGTGATTCACTAAGTGCCTGTCACTAAGTGTCCGATTCACCAAGTACCCGATTTACCACAATATAATTATGATAAAACTATGACTTATAGAAAAGCAGTTTTTTTAGAGTGTCGTAATTTAAGGGGACTTTTAAAATGCCTTTATAAACAGAGGCTAAGCGAAATAAGATCCCAGGAAATAAGGCCCCAAAAGTTCAAAATTGGGATACATTTGCATGATGAAAATAAACTCCATTTTTAAAATAGTAATTAGGTCGCAATGAAATGAAATAAGTTCCCAAAAATAAATGAAATAAACCCCAAAATTGGCGTAAATTTTCATTATGAAATTATGCCCCATATTTAAAATGGCAATTAGGCCGCAATGAAATGATGCTTCAAAAGCGTCGCCCTAATATTCACCCCTATCGAGGTATCCGTTCGGAACGGAATTTTCTCCGATCTGTACGAAATCGGAGAAATTCCATTCGAGGTATCCGTTCCGATACAACTTTCGGAAAAATTCTCCGATGGCATGTAGCGCACCTTGTCGCATTGCGTGGAACCGCGTTATACCACTTATATTTGACAGCCACACGGCAATTTTTTCCGAAGCTCTCCGACAACGAATTGCTGCGGAATATTTTAATGTGAAATAAACGCGCGTTTGTAGGCTTCATTTATTTTATCCCGAAACGGATACTTCGAACGCAATTTGAGTTTCGATCGGATTTCACGTTCGTATCGGAATTTTCTCCGAACGGATACCTCGATAGGGGTGATTGTGTTACCGTAAACGCCAAAATTCACTTTTTGAGTTTGGTATGCAACTTATGTTTTCGCCGTAGCTCTTTTCAAATCGTGTATCCGTTTTGCTATATCTCTTTCTATTGCAAAGATATACAGAATTGTTTTGACGTATATCCACCAAATCCAAATTCATCAAGTTCATGTATTGTTTTAAAGTAAACGCCAAAATTTGACATTTTCCTGGGATCTTACGTCAAATTTTCCATACGATTCAAGCAAATGAGGGCGTTCAAGTATCTAGATTAGTAAGTCTGGCAGCTGTCTGACTAGATCTATCTCGGTTGTGGTTGGTTGAAATCGGTCACGTGGGCACCTGTGACATTTGACGTTTATGGAGGGGTAGCCGACGAATCTAGTCAAGAAATTCGTGACTGAGTACTAAGTTGACAGTTCGGGTATGTGGCTGACGTAGAAAAAGTGACGTTCCCGACCAATCTAGTTTTTGCGTTCAGGTTACATCTTATCCAGACCAATCTAGTCGACTTAGATAACTAGATTCTTGAATGCGGCCAATTTTTATTTAAGAATTGTTTTGACGTACGTCCTATTGTCCTACAACGTACGCCATCAAACTTCAAAGCAGCTTCAAAGGTTTCTTCAGTATTGTTTTGACTTATGTGCGCCTACAAATTCAAGGTAACGCTATTTAATCGTATGCACGTACGTCATAAAAAAGAAAAATATTTTTGTTTTGTTTTGCCGTACGTGCATACGATTTTATTGTTATCTTTTGTAGTGAAGTCATTACTTGTGGTTTTTCTTACAAAAAAAAAAACAAAAAATTAATTGTTAAAAAGTAGTTCTCTACTTTACAAAATGTGAAATAAATACAGTGGTGGCCCAGTATAACGGATGCCGATATAATGAATGATTGATATAACGTACACTTTTTCAATTTCATTGGTGTCTCTTTATAACGTATGAAAAAAAAGGGTTGACATTCGATATAACGAATGTTTCTGTTACACATCCCTTTAGTAATGCGAGAAACAGATTAACACAGCGACAGCAACAGCAACAGCGAATTTAGGATTGGCTCTAACATTGATGTCGCTGTCGATGTTATTGTCGCTGTGTTAATCTGTTTCTCGCATAAAGAAATATGTGCCTATGTCAGTTTTACGAAATCAAACGTTTATTGGTGATTTCTTTTTAAAAAAACGAATGATGGCATCCAGACTTTTTTACTTTGCATAGTTTTGTTTTTTGTTTAACTTTATGAATAAATGAAATAAAACTAATGAAAGACACAAATTGTACATTTTATTTAATGTAAACTTTTCTCGACATTATATCGTTCGTTATACTGGACCACCACTGTATTTATATTTTTTATTCTCAAAAACTTTGTCTTTTTTTTTTTTTGAAACATAAAAACTTGTGCTATATTTCTTGATTTTAAGTAAATACATTTTTTACTAATTTATTATTGGAAAAAAATACGGATTTTAGTGGCGTATACGGCAAACTTATTTTTTAATAACTTTTAAATATTTTAAAAACCTAAAGCGTTTTGGAATAACTTCTTACAGAGCGAAAGAGGACTTCCGTGTGAATATTGTGTCAAAAAAGAAAATCTTCCAGCTGTTGGTTTCCGTACTATAAGCTGTCAAAACTTTAAACGCGATTTTCCAAAAATATCAAAATGGCGTTTACGGCAACCCAAATTTGGGGCGACGATAGGTATTGTTACAATTTGGGGCTGTGGGGATTCGAAAAGATAAAACACTATTCTGTGCAACTTTGCCAATATAATCTCTTTATTTACACTTTTCAAATATTCACTTATTTAGTACCAAACAATAACACTTTAATCAATTCTCAAACGTTTCAATCTATTCGCTTTATTACTTTCACTTTATTACTTTTACACTTATTTATCTCTCAGTACAATATCACTTTATTACTTTTCTTAAACTCTCAATCCAATCGCTTCACACTTATCTTTCTTCGAACTCAACTATCGCGCGCTAAAAATCAACTGCCTTGCCTGTTGTCAACGCGCCCCTTTTTATATCCGCGCTGCCACCTATCGGCGAATATTCTAGAAATGGATAGTAGCAGATGCACTCCAGATGTATACTCCATCTCTTCTCCAGAAGGTACTAGAATCACTTGACAGATTCTATTCCATTCTCCAATTGGAAGTGGAACTTTAAGAGGGAAACAGATTGTTACCAGGTGCCCGATTCACCACAATTCCTAAGTGTGCGATTCACTAAGTGCCTGTCACTAAGTGTCCGATTCACCAAGTACCCGATTTACCACAGTATTCTAGTACTCGCCTACATTAATCTGGCTTTGAAAATCGAAGATTTGTTCATCAATTCTGTTACTCGCTGATGGTTCTCAACGCGAGGCTAACAATTTAAATAAATCGCTCGATTCGTTTCAGTTGTTTTGTAAATGATATTACGCTTACAATAACGTAAAATGTAACCCTCTGTCTGAAAGTCATCAGCACAGTTCTGAAAAAATTGCGTTTTTTGCTATTCCGTTATACGCCATTATGAAACTACGCCCCCAATAGAAAATAGAAATAAGGCCCCGAAAAATGAAATTGTTGTCGTTTTGTAAGCGTATTTTTGGGGCCTTATTCATTTTTTACTTACTTTACTTTGGGGTCTTATTTCTTATAGGTATTTTAAGAAATGATCTACCCCATATAATACCAATTTAACCATTATAATAATCGCTTTTATTGACAGGTAGATAGTGGGTGGTATTGTTACATTCTGGCTGGGATTCGAAAAGATAAAACACTATTCTGTTTAACTTTTCCAATAACATCACTTTATTTAGGTACACTTTCTAAATATTCACTTATTTAGTACCAAAACGATATCACTTAAATCAATACTTAAACGTTTCAATCCAATCGCCTTATTCACTGTATTACTTTACACTTATTAATCTCACAACCGATTACTCTTTCGAACTTTACCAATCATGGTTTAAAAATCAACTGTCCATCTCTGTTCTCAACGCGCCCCTTTTATATCCGCTCTGCCACCTATCAGCGAATATTCCAGAAGTATATTCCAACTCTTCTCTAGATGGTTCTAGAATTAGCTAATTTGACATATTCCAGTCTCCAATTGGAAGTGGAACTTGGAGGTTGACCAAGTGCCCGATTCACCACAATTCCTAAGTTTCTGATTCACCACAATATGAATAAAAATACCGTTACCTTGCCTACGAGCTATATTTTTACGGAGTGTCCTCGATTTGGTGCGGTAGTATTCATACATAGAAATTCGTATTGACAAATGTAACGAAACTTCAAAAATTCCGGCTCACCGAAACAACCTAAAAAAATATGAAAAACTTCCGGTATCCGGTGTCGGCAAAGTTGCTGCCAGCGTTCATAGAACTTTGTCCGTTAAATTTAAAATTATTCTTTACGTGTGAATATTATTTTATTTTAGGAATAAGTGCACTTTTGCTGAAAATATTTATGAAAAAAGAACAAAGTAGATTGGTTGAGGGAAAATAAAAACATTTTGAGCAATTTCTGTTTAGTTATTTAAGAAAAATTTACTCATGAAATCGAAGTTCATGATATTCATAATCGGAAAATACACAACCATTTTTGTCCTTATTATATTTCGAATACTTATATAAAACATCTCTTTTAGATAGGTTTATTAACCAAACAAATTGTCTCTGGTGGTAGCAAAGTAAAAATCTCAGCCATTGGTTTGGGTCGGTAGGTACCTACCTACGAATAAAAACCTATTTTGCTAAAGTAAGTTCGAAAATTCGAAGATAGCATTTACATCGCTGTACGCGTGGACTTGCCTTGGCAGTTTCTGTCAAACCTGACCAGTAAATTTAAATACTATTTGAATTTTTGAAATGAAATATTTAGATATATTCTATTTAATGTGGTTTTCCATTGGGACCACCAGAAATCTTTTTCAGATCTCAGATTTTACTGTGCTCATGGAACGCGCAACGAGATTGATCTGCTTTTGTAAATGGATTAGTGCGTTAATTGACAACAATATCAGCTGTTCAAATGGCATTCGTTTTTGGCTAAATCACAAATGGATATCGCCCTCAAAAATGTTTTCCTTCTTGTAGATACAAATGAAGTATTATTGGTGATTTGTAGTCTTCAGATGACGAGGGAGACAATGAAGATAATAATTCCTCCGAAATTATATTCATAGCTATTTGTGTATTTTGCTATTTTGGTTTTCACGAAACTTTGCGCATTTGCCTCGAAATGAAACTTCTTAAACTGACGTTAAACAGCTGTACAAAGTATATTGGTATGCGTAAATCTGAAAAAATATCGAGATCTGCGAAAAGTGATCCGAATCGAAAAAAAGATTGATTTTTCGTCCCAATGGAACGCAAAAAGTGATTTAGATCAAAAAAAAGATTGATTTTTTGTCCCAATGGAAAACCACATAACTTTTCTAATAAAATCACTTTTATTACACTTTTATTGTTTATTATAATAATTCACCTATTAAACGTACCAAAACAATATCACCTAAATTAATTCTTAAACGATTGGATTGAAACAATCACTTAAATCAAATTCACTGTAGGTATTACCTACTTTACACTTATTTATCTTCCCAGTCAATAACTATTTCGAACTTTACCAATCACTGTTTAAAAATCAACTGTCCGTCCCTGTTCTCGATGCCCTTTTATGTGGTATTCGTTTGGGCTTCTTCAGATTCGCTCTCAGAATTCAGATTTCGTGTGGCTAATCGAACATAAAAACGTCACTTGCTCTTTTTTGTGATAATATTCGTGCGATTCGAATATGTGTAGCCTTAAACACTTTTCAAATTGTTTTCCATTTACTGGTTAAATTTTAAATTAAAACATTCGAAATTTGCGTCTCGATTGATTTTTAAATATTTATACATAACTAGTTTACTAAAATAAATTCACCCGATGCAATGCCTTTCTTTGCTGTAGAACAAATTCACGAAAACCTTAACGCCCTCCACCAGTTGTCAAACTCAAACGCACTTGTGTTGGTAAATCTGAGAAAATATCTAGATTCGCAAAAGTGATCTGAAATCTGAAAAAGATTGCTTTTTTTGTACCAAACGAACATAAAAACTGATCTGAGAGCAAAAAAAGTGATCTGAGAGCGCCCAAACGAATACCACATTATAATAGCTCTGCCACCTATTAAAATATTCTAGTGTATTCCGTCTGGTTCTAGAATTAGCTAGAGAGAGACGAAGAGTGGTTCTAGAATTAACTAGAAAGTTGTTGAGTGTGGGGAGTTACACTTATTTGACATATTCGAGATTCCGATTGGAACTGTAAGGGGAACTTGTTTCGTTTGACTAAAAGCAATTGCTACATTTTATTCATCCGTTATCCTCTAAATGCATCAGTTTAGTGTGGAAAATGATTTGAAGTTGTAAATTGTGTCATTGGTTCGATCAGCTCTTCTGCTGAATTTGCTGAATATTGCAAAAGGTGTGTTTGTTTCAACAACCCAACGATTGGAAATCGTCTCCGTGGAAAACGACTCGTTTTGAAAACTGAAATATGTATGGAATACTTCTGTTTTCGATGAAGTTTTCGAGTGTTTTCGCGAAAACCCGGCTCGGTGTGAATCGTGTGAATAGGGTAGGTAGGTATATGGTCATCATCTGCAGAAGCGAACATTTACTTAAGTGTTTTTTGTGTTCAGATGACAAAGTTCTACTGGTGCTTAAAGTGTTGAAGTGCTTAACTGAACAGGAAACAGCAGCATCATTCGCATTCGCAGCAGTGGCGATAGGGCGCCGCCTTATAGAGTTCCTCTACTAACTGCTTTAGCTCTAAGGTTTCTTTAAGCAACTATGAACGACTGTGTCTAAGTTCTTTAATATTAGAGAAATATTTACAATCTTTCAGGATTATCTACAACACTAGCCTGGTAGTAAGCTGTGTGGTCCTGCGGATTTATACGGTTTGAAGCTGTGTATCGCTAGTAATCAAATCTTGTAGGCTGATGATTTGCGCAGTTGACCTGTGGCAAGTGGCTTGTGACATTTGTGCTTTCCGTGAAATGGGATCTGCTGGACTTTGCTTCTTTGCTCAAACGGATGCTGCAGATAACGTAATCTCAAGGAAGGCAAAAAAGTGAAACAATCAAAAATGCAATTATTCGTTTGCTTATTTGGTTAACGTTTCCGCGGACTATTTAGTAAGACAAGTAAAAGCTTAATCCCATGTTAGGGTCTGAAACTGGTCCAATCTACGCCATAGGGGAATATTACTTATTAGTGATACCCACGCCTCACTGTTCGTTATGCCCCATTATCACTTCACAGACTTAAAATCTGTGTGCACAAATTTCCACTCCACTGCTATGAATGAAAAGGAGGTGTCCATGTCTCTCTCCTGCATATGGTTTAGATTCCGTTTGGTGTTGTATTCTATCACAATTAAAATGCGGATCAACACTAAACACTTAAAAGCTTCGCTTTAATTATCAACAGCATTCGAGCACAGTGAGCATATTCATGCTGTCGGCTATAGTACAATAATACAAAATAGTTTTCCTTGTACAAAACAATAAATTACGTAATAAACACACAGAGCGTTGTGCTAATTTTAGGGATCCTCTGGTTTCACGGTGACATTCATCTTCTTCAGTCCCCGATAGATTACCATTTCAAGGGATTTTGTGTTCTCTGCTAGTGCATCATATATGTCTGACGAGTTGGACACCTCCTTGCCGTTGATGTGAGTAACAATGTCACCAGGAGATAAGCCCCCACTGCAATTAAAAACAAAATATATATCATCATTTTTATGCGTCAATAACTCAACTTACACATGCGCTGGTGAGCCAATGATCACCTTCCAGACTAGCACACCGTGCTTGACCTCTTCGGGAACACTGCGACTTCGACTTTTCAACTCATGCAGTATCTCATCGGTCAGTGTGAGCATCGTGATGCCCATGTACCGGCGAACTGTATGCCCCTGACGAGGACTGTTTCCCTTAGATTTCCGTTCTGCGCTCCGCAACAGGAACTCCTTGACGTAGTCAATTGGTATGGCAAAACTAATGCCTGATGTAACTTTCATACTGTTGACACCAATGGCCTCTCCATCGAGGTTCACAAGCGGGCCACCCGAATTGCCAAAAGTAATTGCTGCGTCTGTTTGAATGTAGTTGATATTTGACCCACGCAGCCCCAGTTCCAGCGATGCTCTCTGTGTATTGCTCACCACTCCAGCGGTGACTGTGTTACTCAGCGATAGTGGACTTCCCAGTGCCACAACCCATTCACCAGTCCTTAACGAAGATGACTCACCCAATTTCATAACTGGCAATTTATTGCACTGTATACGAACTGTCGCCAAGTCAGATGACTGATCGACATCCTCCACGGTACCGGGGAACGTGCGTCCATCGGAGAGTCGCACTTGAACTGTTGTATGTGGTTTGTTTATGACCACGTGTGCGTTGGTAAGAATCAAACCTTCTGAGTCAATGATAAATCCAGATCCGTTGGAAGCTGTAACTGGTGTTCCGGAGTAGTAGTCAAAATGGCGAAGATCCTTGATTTCAATGTAAACCACCGAGTTGGCACACACATCGACAACATCAGCAATGAAATTGAATTGCGTTCGGCGACCGGTAAGTTTTGGCAGGGTTTTTGCTTGGACGGTAGGCGCTAAACTTCGGAAGTCATCCTTGTTTCGGATTAGTTTGTAACCACAGATTCCACCAACAAGGAGGCCAAAGCCTGGCAGTAGATACGAAGAAGCGTTCTTTTCACTTCGGTTGTAATTCTTTTCTTGGTTAGAACTGTTTGTACTCTTGCAAACTGAACTGAGTATTTTGGAGTCAAATTTATTATTCCGCCAGTGAAGGAGAACCGATAAGCGACGAAAATTATATAAAACCATTACGAATCCTTTTCAATAAAATTTCTGTTTTGTTTTTGAATGAGACAGATAAGACAGATTCGTCTTTGACAGTTGACATATATCATTTTGACGTCTTTTTCTTTTGGAGAATGTAGAGATTTTTTCTTTGGACTTGCCAACAGTGAGGTTTAGTTCTACTACAATTACGAGTTCATCAAATAAATGGAGTAGGTAGGTTTTTCTTTCCCAACAGCCAAGTACGCAGCTTGGAACGAAATTTTGCTTTGTTCTCCAAATGGACAGAAAAACGTCTGCAAAAAGGCAGCGGAAAATAATTTGTGAAGAGTTCCATCAGCTGATACACAAGAAGCAGTGTTACAAACACGGTCCACGGGCTATTTATCTCCGATTTGGATACTCGAACTTTCCACTGGCTCCCTAAAATTGTCATTCGGAAACTAACCTCATTTAGTCTATTTACTTCAAAGTTTGGCAATTTTTAGGCTTCTTAGGTATTTATAAAAAAAAATGCATACTTCAATTGCGAACGTATAACTAATGTGGTTTTCCATTGGGACCGCCTGAAATCTTTTTCAGATCTCAGATTCTACGGTGCTCACGGAACGCGCAACGAGATTGATCTGTTTTTGTAAATGGATTAGTGCGTTAATTGACAACAATATCGGCTGTTCAAATGGCATTCGTTTTTGGCAAAATCACAAATGGATATCGACCTGAAAAATGTTTCGCCTGTTGTAGATACAAATGAAGTATTATTGGTGATTTGTAGTCCTCAGATGACGAGGAAGACAATGAAGATAATAATTCCTCCGAAATAATACCCACAGCTATTTATTTATTTTGTTATTTTGGTTTTAACGAAACTTTGCGCATTTGCCTGGAAATGAAACTTCTTAAACTGACGTTAAACAGCTGTACAAAGTATATTGGTATGCGTAAATCTAAAAAAATATCGAGATCTGCGAAAAGTGATCCGAATCGAAAAAAAGATTGATTTTTCGTCCCAATGGAACGTGAAAAGTGATTTAGATCAAAAAAAGGATTGATTTTTTGTCCCAATGGAAAACCACATAAAGCTTTCTACACACTTAACTGGAAATGAGTCAACTCCATTTTCATACAGTTTTTGAACAGACTCTCACATCTCAGGAATAAAATCATCTCACAAGATATGCATGAATATGAAAACACACTGTCTACGTATGAAGGTATGCGGTATATATGCCGCCTTTATTTTTTGTTAATATCGGAAAATGGAAACTAGAAAAGTCTCTCAATTACGATTTGTGTTGTTTTTATGAATACCTAATAAGAACGTCTTTGAACACAATTTAATCAGAACAAGTAGTGTGCCTATGAATTACCAAACAATTTTAATATTCATAAGGCGTGTTTTTTTGAGCTTCGATCTCAGCAATGCAAAGTAAAGTAGGATGTTCAGCACGTAATTACAACAACTACTCTGAGTTCTCGAAGTTACAAGTAGAGCGTAGTTGTTGTAATAGCGTGCTGAAAATCCTACTTTACTTTGCTTTGCTGAGATCGAAGCTAAAAAAAAAAAAAAAACAGGGGTCGAATCGCCACTTCCGTGAACGAGCTACCCGTTCACGGAATTAAGTTGGTTTTACATGTGAAACAAAAACAAATTGCGTCACGAAATGCTCGATCACGGAGGACGCGATTCGACCCCAGGCTTATACATATTTGTATTTGAATATTTTCGGCTTCAAAATTTCTCAATTTGGCTTTACCTACACCTCTTATTAAAGCTGGAAACACTGCGGTACAAATGCCAAATGCAAGCAATTGTCTCGGATATAATGGGGGCGTTCTCCAGACCACTTTATTTTCGCCAATACAAGTGCGTTTGAGTTCGACAATACTGGTGGAGTTTGTTTAGGTTTTCGTGAATTTTTTCTACAGCACAGAAATGCATTGGTTCGGGTGAATCTATTTTTCTAAATTATATACCTATGTATAAATATTTAGAAATCAATAAAGACGTAAATTTCGAATGTTTCAAAATTAACCAGTGAATGGAAAGGCTTTGAAAAGTGTTGACGGATATACATATTCGAATCGCACGTTCGATTAGCCACACGAAATCTGAAATCTGAGAGCGAATCTGAAGAAGCCCAATCGAATATGTGTGCGAAAAGAGAGTGGAGAATTGTACCAAGCAATCTACTACAATTACCCATTTATCCGTTATCACTTCGCAGCAGCTGCCTACTGCAAAACGAAAAGGAGAGCGAAATGTTTCCTTCATGATTTTGTTTTTCACTTTTGTACGGGACTTTTCGATCCGGAACAGCTCCGTAATAGGCTTTTAGGAAATTTAGCTTCCAAGCCTCCAAAAAATTATGTCATGCGTGCTATAGATACCTATAAAAACCTATTTCCAAATGCAAGATAATAGTTTTCAATCTATTACAATAGCTACTCACAACCACCCGATTTACGAAACCATCCCTGCACTGTATAATACAGAAGACACAAACACAACACAGCTCTACATCTCTCGCTGTCGCTTTCGAAGAAGTACATTTTTCCTGTCATACATTTTTGTGAGCTGTCAATAGACACATACAGTAAGGTGCGTGAAATTTGTAGGTGGACTGTGTTAAAAAATTTATTTAATAAAGAAAAAATGGAAGTTTTCCAAACAGACAATTATTACATATTTGTTAAACGTGAAAAGAGTTTGTGGTGGAATCGTATTACATCGGAATTTTCTATTAAAGCAGGTAAATTTCATACAGAAAAACGATCGAAATCCATCGACAAGATTTTCCTCGCCCATTATTTTCATCAATAAAAAATCACAAAGCAGTGAAAAATAACTGAAGGGGGTGGATATTTGCTGAACTGGGGTTCCTTGTTTTTGTTTACATCGACGATATCACACTAATCACCAGCTAATCATAGCTATTGGAATTTTGTACGAAGTGTATTTATCGAAATCAACTATGCAAGGCGATTCCGTAATTGACTCTGACTTGATAAATGACTCATTAGGTATGCATTGTAGTCTGTAGGTATTTGGTTCTACGCGATGTCATCTACCTAGACGCAGAGGTTGAGTAGAATCGTTTGTTTATGGCTGCGAGTTCCTTCTGCATTGAATCAAACACCCTTTGCTATTAGATTGTAGGGCGGGAGAGCCTTTAATGAGCTCTGGCACTGCGGCTTCTTAGAGGAGCCTATTGTGCTCTTTGCTATTGATTTTATTTAAATTTTGTACCATCAATTTGGAGGACATCCGTCCTATGGCAGTTGCCTTCAATATCAAGGATGTTGTATATCGCTAAAGAACACTTGACTTAACAACGAGATTAGCATGTTTCGAGTATTTTTGTTTTGTTGTACATCGAAGGGTATTGCATTGCTGTAGAAAAACAAGCAGCAGGGTCATTACTTTGTTTGGGAGCAGAATGCATGCGTTTGAGCTGCTCCTGGGCTGAGGCCAAATATAATTTTTAACTCCTTCAACGACATTTTTGTTCGCAATGCATTTAAGGATTTATTGGGACAACTGTTAGACACGACAAAGTTATCTTGTAGAACTTTGGGACAGTAATGTGGTTCCCTGATTTGGCAACAAGCAAGGTCGGCACATGTTTGACTCATGTGCGTTACTCATTGTTGGCCAAGAAACGATTTGTTTCAAGTTTATCTGAATTGATGATATTAAAGCAAACATACGTCAGATGTATGCATATTGTCGCCGTTGGAGCTATATACTGCTAGAATGTTTGAACGGGAGCTATACAAATACATACCGTGTTCATAATTGTTTTTTTTACTTTATGGCAGAACGTAAGCATTCTGTCGTGTGCTGCCAACGAATATTATACAAATAATGTCTGTTCTTAATATATTCATTGAGGCAAATGTATCACGAAACAGTTGCTTAATAGCTGGTTTTCAGAATAATTCGTGTTACATGTTAATAAATTTGTTTTTTTTTTCTGTTCTACTGGGGAGGCAGTTGGGAAAATATCATGTTAGTCCTCCCTATTTTTGTTTCTTGACTTATGCTATTCCTGTCCTGACACGTAGAATCGTATCCATGGTTTCAGACGTTAAAAATTGTAAGGCTCACAGTGAAGTACTTTATTTTGATGATGAATGTCCCATTTTATTTATCCTTTTCCAGGATTTGACGTACTTAGGTTATTGGACCTGCACCTTAGGAACACTCTCGAAACAAGCGGTGCTCTGTGTAGTGCACAACACGCATATGTCAAAGGTAGATCCGTGGAAACAGCGCTACATGAAGTAACGAAAACAATCGAGAAATCCCTAGGAAACAAGGAATTTACGTTGGCGGCCTTTCTGGACATAGAAGGTGCATTCAACAACCTGAATACAAGAACCATTATATCCTCACTTGAGGAATCAGGTTCATCACAGTTTCTGACAAACTGGGTTAAGACTATGCTTAACAGCAGAGTTATTAACAGCAGCCTAGGGGACTGTGCGATTAAGAAAAGTACTAATCGTGGAACACCACAAGGGGGAGTCCTATCTCCTCTACTGTGGAACATCTCGATTAACAAAATACTTACATCCCTTGTCAACAGAGGTATCAAGATAGTCGCCTACGCGGATGATATAGTAGTACTAATAACAGGAAAATACCTTTCCACCATTAGAGATATTATGGAATCTGCGTTATCAGAACTATCCAAATGGACGGAACACAACGGTCTTGCGGTTAATCCGGAAAAGACCGAACTCATTTTGTTCACCAGGAAATATAAGGTACCAAAATGGGACCCACCGAAGCTTAAAGGTGTCCGACTTAATCTTTCGACCGAGGCCAAGTACCTGGGCGTGATATTCACCTCCAAACTTAACTGGAAACGGAATACTGAAGAAAGGACTTAATGCCTTTTATGCATGTAGGAAAACCTTTGGGAAAAACTGGGGCTTGCAACCGAACATAGTGCACTGGATGTACACCGCGATTGTGAGACCCATTCTTACCTACGGCTCAGTTGTTTGGTGGGAGGCGGTTAAAACCAAATCCCATCTTAAGAACCTGAACAAGGTGCAGAGAATTGCTTGCTTGGGAATAACAGGCGCAATTAAATCCACACAACAAATAGGTCTGGAAACACTATTGAACCAGCAACCCATTGAGCTATTCACTAAGAACGTGGCAGCCAAAGCCGCTCTCAGATTAAGAGAGAACAAAACTTGGAAGCCTGGTTACTGCGGACACTCAAGCATACTTGAAATCTTCGATCGGAAGGGACTCATGTCACTCACCGATTACGAGAAACCCAGATATGACTTCGAGAAAAATTTTAGAATCACTATACCCAAAAGGCAGGACTGGAAATCACCCAGTACCATCATTAAAGGTATAGCCGTCTATACGGATGGTTCAAAAACAGAAAATGTAACAGGAGCCGGCATATTCTCAGAAAGGCTTGCTATTAGCCAGTCGTTCCGACTGACCGATCATTGCAGTGTCTTCCAAGCTGAGATATATACGGTTAAAAAAGCAGCACAGACTATCCTATCGATGGGACTACCAGCAATGGAAATCATAAACAAATCATACTGAGACCCCCAACTCACAATCCTCTTGCCGCTGGCCCCCTTAATTTTTGCCAGGAATCCGCCATTTTGTTGTCCTATCTGTGTACGCCAATTCCTATCCGTTTTGCTTTGCCCACAGTGAAATGTAAAAAGATTAGGTGCGAATGTGTTGGTTGAGAGAATTTTTGACGTTTGTCAATACGAATTTCTATGCAACAATACAAGCGCACCTAAACTTTTTGGGAGCGTAAAATTTAGCTTGTAGGCAAATAACTGTTAATCGGTCGAAGTTGGGGGTCTCAGTATTGTCTCTGATGGAAATAACCATCTGTGTGGACAGTCAAGCAGCACTTAAAGCTATCGGCTCCAATCTTATCAACGCGAAATGTGTTACAGACTGCCTCGTGGCGCTCAGGGCTATACGTCATCACTCAATTCTACTCTGCTGGGTTCCGGGACACGTTGGGGTGGAAGGGAACGAAAAAGCGGACGAATTGGCCAGATACGGCTCTGATATGAACCCTCAACTTGCGGACGGAGAGGTGCTACCGCCTTTTAACACTGCTAAGACTTTTATTGAAGGCGTCACCACACAATTGGCTAACCCGAAGTCTGTGGCCTGTGGTTGACACCAAAAGATCAAAGCTCCTAATCTCCCTTAATAGAAGCCAAATCCGGATGCTCGTCGGGGTTTTAACCGGACACTGCATCATAGGAAACATGGCTAAAAGGCTAGGACTAGGAGGAAATAGAGTCCGTTGAACACCTTCTATGCCACTGCCCAGCTTTACAAGAACGCCGCTCATCCTGTATGGGAGCTAGGTTCTTCGAAAGTTTGGACGACTTGGCGGGGGTACCTCTATCAGACATAAAACTATTCCTCAACAGAATGAAGTGGTTTTGTTAGCCACATGTCCTTGCATGTACAAACAGGGCACTCGCAATGGGCCTTCATGGCTTCTGGGTGAAATTTGCATCGGTTGCAAAACTGCCCTCCCAACCTAACCTAACCTAACCTAGGTTGGTTGACTATCATGCTTAGGACCTATCAAGTTGGTAAGAATTTGCTCTAGCATTACTCTGCAGCCCAAAGAGATGTGCCAACGAAGAAAGTGGGTCTAACGCAAAAGCCTTCGCTCGAACTTAAGTCGCAGTTTTGTGAACTTATGCCTGTGACACACATATTATGGTTTCGATACCATGGTATCGAGATGAAGCACATGTCTGTCAGGGTATACTACGGTCATACCATGCGGCCAATGTGGTTTAAGCGTAGTATCGATACTAGGGTTTTTTGCGTGGTATAGCTGTCCTCCTAGCGAAAACAGCGCCACTCTCATGTAGTGGAGATAAGTTTTACTTAAAGTACCTATCATTTTCATAGAAAATGCTTTAGTATTCCCAACAGGGTGTCTGTACTAGGTGTGTGTCACGGGGTTTATTGTCTGCCCCAGCATGGTAACCAATGGCAACTGTCAGCCTATACTACATTGTATTATGTGTCACCTAGCATGGTATTGACGATGCCATAGTATTGATACCATGGTATCGAAACCCTTTGTGTGTCACAGGCATTAAGCTCGGGTTTGTGTGCAAAAACAACTTACGTACGCCTTAAAATTGAGGTTTTGCAAGGCATATGACATAGATTTCATGTCAATCGTGAGATATGACGACACAGTGTTTATTTCAGGTCTTAAGAAATCTTCAGCCTATCAGAAGACTAAAAATATAGCGGAATAGATCGTTCGACAGTCCAATGACAGGTTTTTAAAGGACCTTCTTCAACATGACATCTCCCGCGAGCTTCTAAAAGAATGCAACCTCTTTCTGCATCAATCAGATTTTCTCTACTGATGTACCGTGGTGGTGGACACATAAACAGCACACTTTCCATCTCGTTTTTTGAACTACATACAAACTCGATCTCTTAGCTTAAAGTAACGAAATTTCTAGTTTGATGTAACTTTTGACTATTGAAAAAATGTAAGAGCGAATAGTTGTGAATTTCCGTCAGCTGTCCTGCTGAATATTGCAAAAGGTGTGTTTGTTTCAACAACACAACGATTGGAAGTCATTTTAGTTGTGTTTTCGTAGAAAGAGACTTTAAACGACTCGTTGCAAAGACTGAAATATGTTTGGGAAAACTTCTGTTTTCGATAAAGTTTTTGAGTGAGCATGCGTCTCCAGATTCGAGGTGCCGATAACCTCACATTTGGAAATCACAATGTTATGGAAAAACTTTCATCAATTTGAAAGTGAAGGAACAGAAATAATTTGCTCGATACGGCTTCGTATATCTATCAATCGTCAATGTATAAAGATCGAGTATACCTATACCTACTACTCCGCCGTCAAACGTGACCCTAAGAGCGTCCCATTTTCGTGAGGGACAATATTTTCAACTCACAAATCAAAACTCTTCCACCATGACCCACCAATGCTTAAGGGTCAACATCAAATCGAACGTTTTTTTGGTAATTAAATATAAATCCTACGCTCTAAGCTGAAAACACGCACCGCATCGATTAAGGGTATATATTTGTCAAAGTCTAAAAGCCCGCTAATGAGTATCATGAAAGCAAAGCAAGACATCAATCAAGGAAAACCTTGTCAGTAAGAAGTACGCGTCAATGAGTCGGAGTCAATAACTTATTAAGTTTACAGACACGCAACCAATATACCACTCAATCAATATTGGCATGGGATCCTTGGCAACTCCAAATATCGGATTAATTCAAAATTGATTAATATATTTCCTTGGCTTACATAAATCGCAACTCAAGTAGGTAGATAAATTCAAATCACAATATTTGTTTGAATCAGAATAATAATCAAGACACGCTTACACAATTAGCTGTAGTGTCCTTCAAACGACAAAAATGTGTCTTCGATATCAGTATGGTGGGCGGAAAAGATATTATATTCTGCGCCTGTATCATTCCCCAAAATGCTGGCTCCTTCGTGTTGACGGTTATGTTTCCCATAATAACATCACCTCATTGATTATTTATAAACCGTCAGTTGTGGGCTTATCGATTACCGTACCAGTGTAAGCATCCAAAAATAATTTGGGTAATCTGTTCATTTTGTTGTTAAAACGAACTGTTGCCTGAAAGGACAACACGCCAGAATTATTGATAGATTTTTGTTTGGTTGAATTTTGTATTCGTTTAGCTATACTTTGAATTGGTTCTAGACAGGTGTGACTTTGGTTCATGTTTTGAATTTCCGAGGAAATATATATTTATGTTGCCTTATTCCATTGCCATGAAACGTAATTTAATCGATTCCCTGAGAAAGATTCAATAAATAAGTCGAAATATGTTCTACAATCCTATACATCCAGGTAGGATACCTATACTGGTCTTTAAAAAAAATAAGGACTGCTGGCTTGTTTCGCCAATACAGCATCTACTTTGGAAATAAATTTGCATTTTGTATTCCAAATTGTTGTTGCAAAGGGAGGCAATCTGTTTTTGTACGAAGTTAGCGTTTGTGCCATTTTTTGTCACTTTCAGTTTACAATTTAAAAAGTATTTAAGCCTGTAAAGAATGTAATTAAGTAGTGCAAATAAAACGAAGCTAACCACTGGGTTGAAGACGATTATCAACCTTTTACTTCTGGCCCGATACATGAGGAGGAGACAGCTTCCAAAAATGCCTTAAAGATCAGCCGTACAAACAACTGGAATATTGGCCTTTTGGGCTTATGCTACGGAGATTAATACTAATAAATAACTAATACTACACCGAGCCGAAAACCTGGTTTTCGCGAAAATACTCGAAATATTAATCGAAAACAGAAGTTTTCCCATACATATTTCAGTTTTTAAAACGAGTCGTTTAAAGTCGTTTTCTTCGAAAACTACTCCAATCGTTGCGTTGTTGAAACAAACAGACCTTTTGAAACATTCAGCAGGGCAGCTGACCGAAAAAATGTCACAACTCACGACTTTTCTACGCTAATTGATGGGCTAATATTATTTTTAAATGCTCTGAATTCATTTTATTTGTTAATTAATGCGATCGAAATTTGTAAGCAAAATAGTTTACACGGAAGTTTCACGACTAGTCTCTCACAGCTGATTGAAACGTCAAACGGAAACACGGTTTTCGCTGCGGTGTGAAAAGGGTATAACTCCGAGAGCTACATTTGACAGGAACAGTAAAGAATATGACAAAATAAAAAAAAAATACTTAGGAAACGTCACTCTGTCTCTAGAATGGCGAAAGCCAGTTGAAGATTAATTTTAAACCTCTGGCACTTACTTTTGTAATGAAAAAGACTGCCGCACTGGTGCGGTTAAGATAAACTCTCTCTCTCGGAGAGAGACACTTACGAAAAAATTATGTCGTTTTCCATTGGTTTCACTCGAGGATCCACTCATTCTGTAATCTAATCCAATGAAACAAGAAAACTGCTTTTGATTGAACCCACAAAAGTATGCTGACTTTTGTAAAATACATAAATTATTACCTACACTTGTGTAAGTGTTTCTTGAATGAATTCTGACTTCCAATCGGGAGCGTAATTCTCTTCTCAGAATCACTAATGGAACGGTTAATCGTTAATGTAATGAAAATAATAATTCTGAGCATGCACAATGCACATGCTACTTTATGCAATTCGGTCAATTCAAATTATTTATTCAAAACTTATACTTATACAATAGAAATAACTGAAGTATAGCAATGTCGATGTATTTCAATCAAACCGCAATGATTGCGTTGTCGGTCAACTTTTCGTTTTTGCACTAATGGCGTTTTCTATTGAAGATCCGAGAGAATTGTCCCGAAATACAGAATTGTGTCTTTTCAATGAAATTCGTTCGCGCACTTTTGTAATAGTGGTAGACACCACATGTGAGATTGGATTCGATTAGATCTGATATTTTTCTTGTGTGTGTTGGTGTGTTCAGAGCAATTCTTTAAAAATATTCCGGACACTTCTGTCGTGTTAAGAATTAACCTGGAAGTGCATTTTTTTCTTCAATGAAAAATAAAAAAACATAGAAAGAATACTTCTGGATTTGCTCTTTTTTTTTTCTTCAATCGAAAACGCCATAAAGTGGGTTGCTCACACGTGAGCACGTCACAAACAATTGAAAGCATTTCACGCTGAATACCAAGAATGGGGACGTTCGGATTCCTAGTTAAGTAAGTCAGACAGCTGATTGACTAGATGTATATCAGTTCATTGGTGCAGAGTTGTCACGTGTATAGTTTTTACTGTTGACGTTTATGGAGGGGAATCCGACAAATCTAGTCAAGAAAATCCTGTCTGCATACTCAGTTGACATTTCGAAGAGTCAAATTTAAAATAAACAGAATGGCCGCTGCAGAATTCTGAAGAATGAAAAAAAGGGCCGGAGACAGAAAAAGGTGTCATTTCTAAAGCTATTCTGCAATTTTAGAATTTTCGCACGATATTTAACAATCAAAAGTTTGCATAACACTATAGGCGTGTTTTTTTTTTTGAGCTTCGATCTCAGCAAAGCAAAGTAAAGTAGGATTTTCAGAACATAATTATCTTAATCATAGATATTTATAGACAGGGTTACCATGGGTAAGGGACATCCTTTTCCCCCAATGGGCATCATAATGGGTCAATTTTAACCTGAGTGTGGCACGGAGTATTCCACGTCAACCCATGCAAACCTAACCTAACCTAACCTAAGCTCGGAACGTCCAAAGAATTACAAATTTAAAATTTTGTACAAATTTTTGTTGTATTCGAAGTGACGAGTATTGTTTTTCTATCCAGTCTATTTTTTTTTAAAGTGCGGTTCTATCATCAGGTTTGAAGACAAATCTACGTTCAAATCGTCTGAGTTCATCGTAACAAAGCGTTGTTTGCATTATATAACTGTTGCAATTGTACTATGTACCTACCACCTATGTCAACTTGATCATCGTCCGACGAAATGAAGTACACCTTCAGTTATTAGAGTGCATCTTCATCTCGAATCGCGTATTCCGTGAACGAGCATTATGCGACGGAATTTGTTTTTGTTTCACATGTAAAGTCAACATAATTCTGTAAACGTATAGCTCGTTCACGGAAGTGGCGATTCGTCACAAGGTGTGTTTGCATGATGTATAAAAGAAAAAAAATATAAGTCGGCATAAAACTAGTTCCTTGAATGATTTTTTTTTTTTTTTCGAACGAAGTCATACGGAAACAGTTGTTGTACTGTCGAATGTTCTTTAGAAAATCATTCGATTCAAACAACAATTTGAATGACTACGAAAGTGCATCTAACGCATGCAACGATTCGCATCTTGCCGTCTTCGATTTGAACTTGTTTACTCTCTCTCAGCAGCAATACGATTTGACGCAGTTCTCATTACATACACAATCAAATTGCTTGCCTATTGAACTTGTCTTATGCTATGTCCCGTTTTGTCGGCTTTTCTATGTGCTTCGCGTTTTTCTTTAGTTTGGTTTCGTTGATATATTTGTTGTTGACGAAATCAACAACTTTTTGATGAATCCAAGTATGTGGACGAGAAGAAGAAAAAGCGACACTGCATTAAAAATTACGTGGAGGAGATTTTCGCTTCTTACAGCGAGGAAGAATTTCGTCGCCACGTTTCCCCAACTTACGCGACGAGTTCTGTGGGTATGTTCTTATACACAGGCTTTGGTTAATGATTTTTATACTTTTTCTGAGAATGGAACAACAACTGAAGCCACGAAAAGAAAATCGATGGCCATGGACACAGACTGCTCACAGAAAGAGTGTGGAACCCCAGTCGGGGAAAGTTGTAAAATGCGGAGCTTAAGACTCATGCTGACAGGAACGGGGTTGTATCGAACTGCATGAATAATAATTTCAACTCTGCAGTCTATGTATTGAGCGATGATATAAGACTTAACGAAAGACCGAGAAGGTTCTAATAATTGTATGACGAGAGTCAGTCTTATAGCAGGCAATATGAACAGGAGCAAGTATTACTGAGAAGGAATAAATAAAAGTTTTTTTTTATAACATTTTTCCGCTATAAATATCTTGTATTTTTGTTTTTTCTGACGCGTATTATTTTTGTGACGGTCTGTTTTCTTTTCTTTCCACTAATTTCCCTGAGCTACGATACAGGGGTGCATTAGATCATGACTTGACACTTCAATAGATCAGTACATCGTTCTGCTATATCAGAATGAGAAGAGAAAAATATGCGCTTGGAAGCCATTAAGACATGGATGACATTAACAGTCTATAGACAAAAGCTGACCATAATCTGGACCAACAGTTTCAATTTTACTGAACATCGTTGTCTTAGTTTTCTAAGGAAACAAATATTAATTGAAAAAGGAAGACGACTGTGGTGGTGGACTTTTTCCAAGTCTAACGACAGTAAGTCATCCTCGGGATGGATATCAACTGAAAGACGGTTTATCGCCGTGTATAAACGGACACAGGTGGTACAGTGCGAGCTTGGGTCAGAATTAATAATTTGAACAGCGTACCCTGTAAGTTGAATCACAACCATCTTGCGCATTGAGAAAGTCTTTGGACCACCTACTAACGTGTGACGAAAACGATGCAGCACTCTTTACATTTTGAATTTAATTAGCTTGTCAGATTAATGTAGCAGTCAAGTGATTTGTATTGTATTTTCTTTTGTAAAGTCGTATTCGATTGAAACGTAGTTTCCTATTCTTGAACAAATAAACTTCTCACTTACTTCCCATACCATATTCGTCACATTCTGCTAACTCATCTGTAAATATCTGCCAAGAGAAAATGAATTTCAACCTCTTAATTCCGATGTATGAACATTGACCATGAAATCTTGACCCTGCATAAACATCAACCTTCAAGGTCAGAGATGCAAACCAAAGGGCGATAGATTGGTTTTATATAATTCTGTGACCATAAAACCTTGACCCAACCGATTTTTGTTCTGCCAAAGAAGAAAAACTGTACAAAACATAAACATCAACATTCTTCGAAAGCCTGAGAGGTGAACCGAGGGTGTTATTGGCTGTTATGTACATCACTATTGCGCCTGATAACTATGTCAGGATATTAAATCATTCAACGAATTGCTTGGCGACGGTAAAAGTTCATTAGATATTCACCAAAATGTACTTAACACAGCCGAGCAATAGAAAGGGGAAAAAAAAAAAACATTACCTCCCTTTGTGCGGATTTCCTTGCAAGCGACGGGCCCAACATTTTCACCTGAATGCCTAAGCAATTAACGTTAGCTTCCGTTGGAATGAAATAATTTCCGTGAACCCCCAACACACCCCCACAACGCTAGTCCTTCCGTTGCGGAAACTACCAACAACCTTGACTTTTTACTGGATGACCTTGCTAGTGGCACCAGCACCCAACAAGCTCGTTATGAATATCCCATTGACATGATTTCACAAGCTCTTGGACCAAATTAATTGTGTGTTTATTGGATTCTTTTCAGGATGGGATTTATCATCGGTCGATGATATCGAGTGCATTGGCATTACTCACGGTATAGTTGGTGTCATATCCTTACCTGGTGTCTATGAGCCACATCTTGTGATAGTTAAGGAGGCTACTCCAGTCGGAGTATTGTATCCACCGCATTTGGTATATAAGATTAAGAGCATTTGCATTTTAAGTTCGGACGATCCAGACACTATACTAACATCCTGCACGCGCCATAACCAAAACAAGTAAGTACGAACAGTTGACCTGGGATGATTTGAAATGAAAGCACTGTTGTTTTTGTATTTAGAAGCTCCACTACTCCCACACATAAGCCAAAGATATTCGAGGGCAATCAGCTGATGAATAAAACTTGGGGTGCGTTTAAGAGTGCTGGTTCGACAATCAAGACGACAACACAACAGGCCGCAGCTATAGCTTCGAATCAAGTCAAGTCATCTGTTGGCATTCGTGATCCCAGCCGTATTGAGAAACGCATCACTGAAGAACTGCATAAGGTCTTTGACGATTCGGATAGTTTCTATTTTTGTTTCGAAAGTGACATTACAAACAATTTGCAACGACAAAACGAGGAGAACATTCGCGATGAACGATTCTTCTGGAATATGCACATGCTGTCGGAGATTATTAAACTAAATGTAAGTTCCTCTGGCTAGGTATGCCCATTTGTTAATATTGAAACTTGAAACGAGTCAATTGTCATGCTTACTTGTCCTACGAATGATGGTGAATAACGTAGGGTGGCATCTGTTCTGTTATATCCAATGCAATTCACATATTGGTGTGACCTGACTACTTATGTCGTTCTGCAAACTTACTTACTTACTTAGGTGGCGCTACAGTTCGGTGTGAACCAGGGCCTCAACCAACAAGCCTCTCCAGTTAGCCCGGCCCTTAGCCAACTGCCTCCAGTTGCGCACTCCAAGTTGGTTGAGGTCGTTTTCTACTTTTGCGCGCCACCTGAGGCGAGGTCTTCCTCTACTGCGTTGAACCTCTGGATTGGAATCGAAGACTCTGCGGGCCGGAGCGTTGATGTCCATTCGCTCTACATGTCATAGCCATCTCAAACGTCCAATGCGCAGTTTTTTGACTAGGTCGATGTCGCTGTACAGCTCGTATCGCTGAATCGTCTCCTCCAAAACCCGTCAACACAAACGGGACTGAATATCTAACGAAGAATTTTTCTCTCGAAACGAACAAGGATATCTTCATCCGCTTTGGAAATAGTTCATACTTCCGATCCATACAACAGGACTGGGATGATGAGGGTCTTATATAGAGTCTCCTTAGTCTTTCGGGAGACGGTCTTACTACAAAGTTGCCTTCTCAGCCCAAAGAAACAGCGATTGGCAAGAGTTATTCTCCGTTTGATTTCTGATGAGACGCATTTTCAGATGTTACAGCAGAGCCAAGGTAGACAAAGTCCCTTACTACCTCAAAGTTATAGCTGTCTATTGTGACGTTCTGCAAACATTCAGTTACAATTGCCATTTAAATGTGCATCCCTTTGTTAAGTTTAAATTTGTAAACTGACTTTCTTTTAGCTGCTTGAATTGTGTCCAAATCAGTGCAGAGACTTTTAAAGTGAAAACCATATTAGGGCTGCAGAATTGTATGTTCATGTCGAAAGTATATCCTTTGGCCTACTAGAGTACATTTGTCGTAAGGGTTTCCCTGTGGAGACAACTTCACACTGGTTATGGATAAGGATTTAAAAATCGTTATACGTAGTCATCGTTTCTAAAGGGTTTTTCAACAGGGACGCTACAAAAGTAGAGCGACAGGGACAGCATTTCTCTAACATTTCTCTTCAGTAAGGTTTGCCATTTCATGATGGAAAGAAATACGAGCCAACAACGAGTAGAAATTATTAAAATTTACAACCGAAATTCGGAGTAAGTGACCTCAACGTTAAGAGCGCTACGTCCAATTTATGGTCGTCATAATCGTCATAGCAGATCAACAATTGAGCGTCGAGTGGAAAAATTTGAATCCACAGGCACAGTACAAAATGTTCCCGTGAGAGTGAGACAAAGAAGTGCCCGTAGTGTCGAGAACATTGCTGCCGCTGAGGCTTCAGTTGAAGAAAGCCCAAATGTGTCTCTCACACGTCGTTCTCAAGCGTTGGGCATCTCTGTGACGTCGTTGTGGCGAATTTTACAAAAATAACTTGGCCTACATCCTCACAAGATTAAATTGACGCAAGAACTGAAGCCGCTTGACCACCAGAAGCGTCATATGTTCGTGAATTGGGCTGAGCAACAACTTGAAAATGATTCGGATTTTCGTCGAAAAATCATCTTCAGCGATGAGGCTCATTTCTGGCTGAATGGCTTCGTCAATAAACAAAATATGCGGTATTAGTCAGGCAGCAATCCACACGTACTCCATAAGTCATCATTGCATCCCGAAAAAAATACGGTTTGGTGTGGTTTACGGGCCGGCGGCGTCATTGGGCCGTACTTCTTCCGTGATGATCAAGACCGGCACGTTACCGTGAATGGGGATCGCTACCGTTCAATGATAACCGAATATTTTTGGCCCCAAATGGATGATATGGACTTGGAGGACATGTGGTTCCAACAGAACGGCGCCACAAGCCACACAGCGAATGTCACAATCAATTTATTGGAAACCAAGTTTGGAGAACGTGTTATCTCACGAAATGGTCCAGTCGCTTGGCCGCCTCGGTCGTGCGATTTGACGCCGTTAGACTATTTCCTGTGGGGCTACGTCAAGTCTTTGATCTATGCCAACAAGCCAGCGACGATTGATGAACTTCGTACGAATATCGAACGTGAAATTGCAGAAGTATCGGCCGATGTATGCTTGAAAACCGTCGAAAATTGGGTTCAGCGTCTGGACTTCTGCAAGCGTGCCCGTGGTGGCCGAGCAAAAGAAATCGAGTTCCATACATAATGGCATCGAACGTACTTTCACAGGAATAAAGAATTTCATTGATATCCAAAACTGTTTTTGTTTTATTTAAAAAAACTTTTGTAGCGCTCTTATTAAAAAACCCGATAGATATCGACAGCACTTTCAAAAATGTCAATGCCCAAGGCACTCCTCATAGTTGATTGACTATGCGTATGAGTAGGAAATTCGCTAGACAGATTCTAACCTATTAGGCAGACGAAGGTAGCGAAGTAGTCTTTACAACGTACATCCCAGGAAGGAGTTCTCTCGCTAATTCTTTGGATCTTACAACTAAACAAAGTACTAACCATTCGTGGTAATCAAACATGCGAGGTTACGCTATGGCGGATCTCTGTATTGTGGAGTATTAATAATATCGTAACACCTTAAGGGACTTACAGAGTCCGCTCTGATCGAACTAGCTGATGGATACGGTTGGGTTTGTCGTTCCCGCCTGTATAGAGGTTATCCATGAAGCAACTTGCCTTGTACTTGATAGGCGGTAATTCTACTGTCCGTCGTTCATATACACTGTCAGTCAACCAGATATAGGAACAAGCTAAACTAAGTTGCACGTCTGCCATCAATTTGTGATCTCCGTAACCAACGCACTACTTCGATCTAGTTCGGAAATGGTAAACACCCACTGATATACTGAGTTGCGAATAGTTTTATTTTTAAAGGTTTTACATTTTGTATGTTTTGTTTAAATATTTCGCAGGACAAAACATGGATTCTGCCAATAATTCAGGGATTTGTACAAGTAGAACAATGTGTGATTGGAAACGAATGTTTCACCCTAGCTTTAGTATCACGGAGATCACGTCATCGCGCCGGTACCAGGTAACATCATCAAATTACATATAAGCATAAATCATTCATGCACTTCCACATAACAGATACAAACGTCGTGGAGTCGATGATATCGGGAACTGTGCTAACTACGTCGAAACCGAACAAATACTCTCATTTCGTCATCATCAGCTGTCGTTCACTCAAGTACGTGGTTCGATACCGATTTATTGGAGTCAACCCGGCTACAAATATCGGCCTCCTCCACGACTGGACAGAGGTGAGAGTGTTATACATTTAGCCACAACAGTAACCAGTAGAACGAGTCTTTCTATTCTAGGTGAAGCGGAAACCCAAGAGGCCTTCGAGAAACACTTCAGCAAAGAGATCTCAATTTACGAAGGTGTGTGCATAGTCAATCTAGTTGAACAAAGTGGAAAGGAGAAAATAATTGGAGATGCCTTCGCCAAACATGTGCTGCGATACAACAACGATCAACTGATTTATGTTACATTTGACTTTCATGATTACTGGTAGATTGGAAATCACATAAATTGTGTCCGTAATAGACTTTGTTTTGTATTTGCTCCGCAGTCGAGGAATGCGATTTGAAAATGTGTCAGCTTTGGTGGAAGCACTTGCTCCAGAGGCTGGGGCAATGGGATTCCATTGGCGTGATATTCGTGGAGTTATTTGCAATCAGAAATCAGTGTTTCGTATAAATTGTATGGATTGCCTTGATCGAACGAATGTAGTACAAACTGCTGTGGGGAAGGCTGTGCTTGAATCGCAACTAGTGAAATTGGGACTGTCGCCACCGTATACTCCGATACCTGAACAATTGAAAGTACCATTCATGGTGCTGTGGGCGAACAATGGTGATATTATAAGTCGGCAGTATGCTGGAACTAATGCATTGAAGGTGCGTATACCCTTTTTATTTGTTTGCATTAGACGACTTACTTTTGACGGGTTTGCTATTACTGGTCGGCACAACTGTGTGTTATGAGACAATAGGCCTCAGTTTTGTTATTTCCTGATGCAATGATTCTTTTCTAGATCTGCGCCATTTATTCCTCTGTCGGACCGGTTCCTTTCATCTTGTGTTAACCCGTTTTATTGCATAGACATGAATGGCCAATTTGTTGTCACTTCCCTCGTGGATCAGTCGTGTCTATTGGTTCTTGATCCATTCGTTGATGAGCTCGAATATTTTTATGATGTTTCGTAACTATTTGTTAATATAAGCCTGTTAATGACAGTAGCTGTCAAACACCAAGTAACATAATTGAATCGAATTTGGTTTCTAGGCTAAATGCATCAACCATTCAGCTTTTTTGATTCGGCTCGCAATATACTGCCCTGCGCCACCATCAAGCGACGCAATACTTAAAAAAAAATAGATATATCTTAACTTTCTGCCAAACAATATTTAAGCAAAAGACTTCCTTTCACGGCTTTTACTATGTTAATTCTCAGCCTAAAGATATCTGCACCCTCCTTCATCAGTCAAATGATAAATGACTCCAAGTATGCTTGACAATTACCGTTGTGACCCTCATCGGATGGTATCCCTCTTGTAATACTGATCAAGAAATTGAATTTCGGCGGCTGTTGGAAACTAAGACGTTTCCAAAGCAAGTACAGCCGACAAGTTAATAGTTCCAAATTGTGCTGAATGCAGCAAGCATTAACAACAATGCCCAGATGTCAAAATGTAAGCAAAGATAAAAACTGTTAATTGTCAAATAAAGGAAGGAAAATTATTATATTTGATAACGTGGTACAGATAAGTTTTACATCGCAGTTTCCTAACCTAACTTAGTACAACAGTTTGATCTTCATACAACCTGGCTTGGGTCTGACAATCCAATCTTTTTTTTCTGTCCCCGAATCTTGCCGTGTCTCTGCCAGCGATTTTTCTAATCTCCTTTGGAAGGAAACTCTTCGGTTCTACAACGAACATTTTGGTCCTTCGAGCCGGATATGAATCAGCTCCAGGTTCATTTGACGCTTTTTGGACGTACACAAAATCAATTTTTTACCCTGATTAACCAGGGTCCGACACCAACTGCGCAAGCACTACGTCCGCTACGGAGCAGCTGTTCTGCTGTGAATATAGCAGTTGTGGCTGAAGATGTGTCAGAGGACCCTGGAGTGTCGACTAGAAGACTAGTATTGATGACGAGCGCTACAGAGTCATCAACAGCTTTCTTTCTTTCTTCTCAATGGATGAATTGGGACTGGAGAACATGTGGTTCTAACAAAATGGAGCAACGGCGCATACTGCACGAGCCACAAATCGAAATGCTGAGAGCTGCATTTCTGGATCGCCTAATCTCTCGTTTTTGCCCATTTGCAGTGGCCGGCAAGACCGCCTGATTTAATCGCTCCAGACTTAACTTTCTGGGTTTTAAGACTTACGAGTCTGTTTTTTTTTATTTTTTATATACTTCTCCCGGGAAAGGCGAACCTATAACGCTTCAACAGCGCCCCGATATGCCTGCAGATGTATGTTTGCTCTGCACTTAAATTGCTGCAAATTGTAGTTTTCTGGAAATATATCCCCAGGAAGCGAGTTCCAAAGTTTGCTTGTCCTGTAACAGAAGGAGTTTTTGAAAGTTGATGTCCTCGCGGTTGTCAAGTGTACTGTATGGTCATGAGCATTAGCAGCCTGTCTTGTTGGGCGCCCAAAAGTTGCATTTCGAGGGATAATGTCTTTGAGTTCCTCAGAACATCTACCATGGAAGTACCTATAGAACAAGCATAGGTCAGCGACTTGTCTTCTGTGCACCAACGGTTGTAGATTCGATGTGAGTGTAGGGTCTTCAGTGAGTCGAACTGCTCGTCTCTGTATGCTATCAAGCAGTTTAAGTGAATGTTTTGGGGCCGAGCTCCATATATGGGAACAATATTCCAAGCCTGGTCTTACCTGTGCTTTGTAGAGAAGGAGAAGTTACTTGGGGCTAAAGTACCTCTTTGCTCTAAATAGGTAGCTCAACTTTGCGGACGCCGATTTTGCGATATAGGATATGTGGTTCTGCCATGTGATTCCTGAATTGACTGTGACTCCTAGAAGGTGCATTGAGTCCTTGTGATGGATTGGATGGTCATCCATTTGGATCTGAGGAACTGTTGATGCATTTTTTCTGGAAAATGTTGTGAGCTGTGTCTTGTTTGCATTAAATACAACCAAGTTGACCTTTCCCCACTTCAAGATTTTGTCCAGATCATCATTTAGAGAATTAATTTGTTCACATCTTTGACTGTGTGGTTTAGCCGTATTCACAGGCCCATTGTTCGAGATTGAGGATATAAGAGTGCTGTCATCTGCAAAGCTGTAGATATTATTATTTTTCGATCCAAGCAAATCGTTGATATGGAGAAGAAATAGATTTGGAGAAAGAATAGATCCTTGGGGCACTCCTGCATTTATAGCAAACGAATTGGATGATACACCATCTACAACAACTTGGTTTGATCTTCCCAGAAGAAAATTTTGCATCCATCCGCAGAGTTGTTGTGGTAATCCGTAAGACGCTAACTTGCCTAATAGGGCTCTATGCCAGACTCGGTCAAATGCCTTTGATATGTCCAAGGCTACGGCTCTGGATTCGCCGTGTTCTTCAATTGATTGTGTCCATAAGTGCGTAACGTAGCTTAACAGGTCACCAGTGGAACGACGGCTCCGAAATCCGTATTGCCTGTCGCTTAATAATCGATGGCCTTCTAGATATTTGATTATTTCGACATTTATTGCCTTTTCCATTACTTTAGAGAGCATTGAAAGTAACGCTATTGGTCGATAGTTTATTGGAATAGGTTGAATGCGAGCGGTCTTCCAGCAAGAAGGAAACGTCTTCTGGGAATACGACATGCTAAACAGCTTACAGAATACAAGTGCAAGTTCTGGTGCACAGTTCTTGAGTACTATAGCCTCAGACTCTTCAAGTCTTCAAAGAGAATATCCGACAAGAATGCGAGGACCTATCGCCGGAAGTTCAGACAATGCGAATGGTCATTAAGTCTGGCGGCGGCACTTAGCCGATATCATATTCTCAACTTAATGGAAGCAAATGTAAGATCTAAAAACAAACATAATCCAAAAAGCAGAACCAACGTTTTTCATTCACAAAAAATGACGGCCAAAGAACATCGGGTGATAACTGCCACCTTATTTCCTTTAGTTTGTTCCTTTACTTTTAAATGTTACGAATTTTTGTTATCCTATTTGGCTTATTTGCACGCGTTTTTATTTCCTGCGTATTAATTAATAGGCGAAAAAATAAAATTGAATGGTATCCTCAAGATTCTTTTCAAAAGTGGCGACAAAGTTACAAAAAAGAACAGAAACAGAATTCCATACATTTGCAACAGAAACAGAATTAGGAACAGCATTTTTTTTTTCAGCAACAGAATTTAGCGACAGAAAAATGGCTCTTTGACGACTGAACGTAAACAAGTCTATATTGATTGTTTCAGTTGCTGCCAGCAACAGAATTGCCAATCAAACCTGGGTGGTTTTTTGGTTACCAAAATAGATTTGCTCAAAATAATAACAACTCTTAACCTTCAACTTCTATATTTTGTAGGTCGCAATATGTAATTGTGTATGGAAAATTTCGCCATTGAGAGTTCGATTATTAGTATCGCCATTGTTTCTAGGCTCTTCTTGCGTTCTTCATAAGACATCAACCAGTGTATTATAAATAACTTATTTTTCCCATTCACTTGACACTAGTAAACGGTCATTTTCATTTCGCATCTGCATAGTTTTCAAATGGTTCAGGTTTAAAGGGTAGGGCTCCATTATCTGGACACATTTTCTGAGTTATAATCACTTCAGATACGATATGTACTTAGCTTTTCCGTATTTCAGGGTGACTACACACGTACTGGCGAAAGGAAATTAGCTGGCATGGTTAAAGATGGAATGAACTCTGCTAACCGGTAAGTTGTTCGCTATCATAAATCTGTTTCCTTCTTTTCTAAATTTTCCATTCTCGTTGTTTTTATCAAAATTTGTACAAATTTTAGTTTACACGTTTTAGAAACTTTGTACTTACATGTTACATAGGTTTAATCAGTTATAAATGTGTTTGTTTTATTAGTAACCAGTTGTTTTTTCTATTTTTGTTTTAATGAGCTAACAAACTATTTCATTCTTATCCCTGCGTTTCGTTGGGTTTTTCCAACTTCCTCAGGCGGATGTTTTAGTCCTTATTTTCGTATAAATTCGTTTAGCAGACACCTATACCTAACCTCATTTATTTCATCGTAACATCGTAACTATATGAACTGGGTACCTATCTGTGGAATGGTATACGATCGGGTTTTATATGTTTTTTGAAATGGTTCCAATTTTGGTCGGAAAGTGCAAATTTCTGTATTTTATTATAATTTTCGTTTCTTAATATGGGTCGCATTCAGTCTTTTTTGAAGCTCATAAAAGAGATGCCAATTTTAACGCAAATGTGCTTTCGAATTGGCTATTAACGAGCTATGCGTTCACCATGAGATGCCATTTTACAGTTGATACGACTCTAATACACTCATTGGACGTATCGAAGTCAATCGATGAGAATGCTCTTGGTCGCCGACGCTAGGGTGTACCTATGTCAAAAGGTTTGGCATTAAATGGCACCTGGTCCATTCGCTGATCGCTGTCATTGGCCGGAATATATCTGAATTGCTATTTTATTTACATTATTACCAATTTTATCACAATTACACTTGCTCGGCTTCGTATTTATTTTTATTTTGTAAACGTTCGAACGATTTCCTTTGACAGGTCGTTTTGTTTTTCTCTCAATGCAGCGGGTAGTTTTGCGCTAGATTGAGAAATTTCCCTAAAAAGGATTTTGTGATATTTCACAAAAAGTGCTAACGCAAATGGTGTTATGTATTTTTTTTTTTTTTTTTTGTATGGAGTTTGTCATGTCGCTAGTCATCTATAGCGTTCAATGGAAAGCGGCCATTATCGCAGGTGATGGTGGCTGTACTGGCGGCTAAATGAATAACCTAACTTTGCCGCTCGGAGAATTTCAAATTGCATGTTCGAATATGCGTTTTTAAAATTGAATTTTTTGAGGACTTAGGCGGTACCACTGTTCGGGGTGAACCGTTCTTAGAAGCGTCTTTAGTAAGCTTTGTCCTTAGCCAACTTTCTCCAGTAGTGCACTTCAAGTCGCCTTTCTACATGTGCCCGCTGCATTAGACAAAGTCTGAGTAATTATCAACACTGCGTTGATGCTCATTCGTTCTAAATGTGGAAGCAATCTAAGGCTAAGGCTCCGCACTGACCGGCAAGCGGCAGAGCGGCAAAACAAAAATTTAAAGATATGAAATTGTATGGTTTGAGCCACGCGGTCGCTGAGTGATTCAATTCTTTACTATTATTTTAGTGTAGTGCTGAGCTGAGCGGCAAGAAATCATCATTATTAACATTGAAACTTTTAATTTCTTTCATTTTGTAATTATGGTAGGAACTTTTTCTAGCAGCAAATCAAATATATTTAACAAACGTAGATATTCGGCCCTAGCGAAGTCTGCGTCGGAACGGAAAATTCTCTGATTTTATACCGTTTGGAGGATTTTTGCTGTGAGGTATTCTTCGGAACAACTGTTTGGAGAATTGTTTCGACATTTTGTACCTAACGCATATCGGCGAATTACGTTAAAGTGCGTTGAAGTGTATTTTTTTGTTAAATTTTTGACAGCTAGCTTCCGATAACCTCCGACAGAAATTGGTTGCGGAAATTGTTTACGAATTGGAGTGCGGTGCGCTATCGCAATTGTTTATTTCTCTTCCGAAGTCGGATACCTCCAATGTAATTTGAGCCTCCAAAGAAGTTTAGTTTAGTTAAGTTTATTTATTCATCAAACAAAGTTACAATACCTCAGTGATTACTTGACAATAATAAAAATACAATAAATAAAATACATTAAACATGCCACCATTACTTAAAATTAATAGCAAATTATTTAAAAAAAAAAATCAGCTTAGACTAAAGTCGATCATATATTGCAAACGGTATTGCTTTCTCTTAAGCAACTAGATAATGGTTCATTAGAAGCATAATTTGTTCTGTGATACGGAATATTAAAAAACAATCGGTTTCTAAGCATCCTCGCAGGAACATTAAAGTTGATTAAGGACAAAATGTCGGAACAATCAATATGATTAGCCAATACATCACGAATGAACATAACCTCAGAGAATTTTCTTTAAATGTTAAGAGGCAAGATACCAAATAATTTGTATCTTGTTTCATAGGAAGGCATATCTATATCCCAGTGAAGCCTTTTTACTAATACTTGCACTCGACAATTTCAACTTTTTGAGAACGTTTTAAAATTAACTTGCATATAGCACAAGACTTAGACATTTTCAGAAAATCTACAACCGACTGCGAGAGAAGTTAGTCGAAGACTGAAGAAGTATGCGTTGCGGAGAATTTTCCGTTCCAATGGATACCTCGCTGGGGCGATTGCCTGAATCGGTCTTCATCTTGTCGAAGATTGCTATACAAGTGGTGGAATTCGCCATAACCTGATATCTTTCAGTTTATTGGATGAACACCAAATCCTTTTTTTTTATCATAAAATAATTCTGTAAATTTTGAAATGACTTTCTTGTAAAATCGCTCAAGAACTGCCGCTTAATAAATTGCCACTCGCCACTTAAGATTGCCGCTTGCCGTTCAGTGCGTTGCCTTTGCTTAGAATTAGAACGTCAAACCAGAGACAATACTGAGACCCAAAACTTGCAATCCTCTTGCCGCTGGCCCACTCAATTTTTTTTTTTTTTTTTTTTTGAAATCAGCCATTTTGTTTTCCTATCAATGTTCTTCCAATTTAAAATCCGTGTGACATGCAAAAACATACGAAAAATATAAAATCAATGCTGCCAACCGCTACCAATCGTGGGGGAATGTTATAGAGTTCGCGGACTACCACATTTTAACATATAACTGGATGCTATTGGTTATTTATCATATATATATTTCTAAAAGGCGTTTAATATAATTTTGTTGGTCCATAAAACTATCTAAATGATATATTTTGTATACTAGAAACATATTAGGACAAACATGGTTATGTATTTTCCGCTTTTAAATATGATTAATTTTGATTTCATGCGTGTACATTTTTCTTAAATAACTGATGAAAGTTTGCTAAAAATGTTTTTATTTTCCTACAACAGATTGATTTCCAAATTTTTGTACATAAACAATTAACAGCAATAACGGGTGATTTTTTAGCTGGTTTGGTTTTGGCAACACTGGTTTTGACAGCTGACGTGTGTTTAATACCTTGTGTCACTGTCAAACATCTTCAGTTTGGTTTGCAATTTAACCATGGATCGTCTTACAAATGAACAACGCTTGCAAATTATTGAATTTTACTATCTAAAATTCGTGCTCGGTTCGAAATGTTCATCGCGCGCTGCTTCCATTCTATGGTCGGCATTCTCGACCTTCTGAGCAGTCTATTCGGAAGATTGTGACCAAATTTCGCACCAAATTTACTTTGTTGGACATTAAACCACCAAAACGTTTACGTACTGTGCGTAGTGAAGAAAATATTGCGGCCGTATCAGCTAGTGTGACAGAAGACCGCGAAATGTCGATTCGGCGCCGTTCCCAGCAGTTAGGCCTTTGTTACAGCACTACGTGGAAAATTTTGCGGAAGGATTTGTGCGTAAAGCCTTTTAAGATACAGCTTGTGCAAGAACTAAAGCCAGGCGACCTACCACAACGCCGAATTTTTGGTGAATGGGCTCTTGGAAAGCTGGCCGAGGATCCGCTTTTTTATCGAAAAATTGTGTTCAGCAATGAGGCTCATTTTTGGTTGAAGGGGTACGTAAATAAGCAAAATTGCCGCATTTGGAGTGAAGATCAGCCAGAAGCATTGCAACAGCTACCAATGCATCCCGAAAAAGCCACTGTTTGGTGCGGTTTATGGGCCGGCGGCATTATTGGGCCATATTTCTTCAAAGATGATGCGAATCGCAGCGTTACTGTCAATGGTGAACGCTACCGAGCGATGATAACAAACTTTTTTTTGCCCGAAATGGAAGTTCTTGACTTGCATGATATGTGGTTTCAACAAGACGGTGCCACATGCCACACAGCACGCGAAACAATGGCGCAATTGCGAGGCGAGTTTGGTGAACAGTGAATTTCACGTTTCGGGCCGGTCAATTGGCCGCCTAGATCGTGCGATTTGACACCATTAGATTATTTTTTGTGGGGGTATGTCAAGGCTAATGTGTATAGGGACAAGCCCGCTTCGATTGACGCACTGGAAGCCAACATCCATGCATTCATTCGTGAGATACCGGCCGATATGTGTGAAAGAGTATGCCAAAATTGGACTCAGCGGATGGACTACCTGAGACGCAGCCGCGGTCAACATTTGCATGAAATTATCTTTAAACATTAAATTGCAAGGTTCAAACTATCGATTCAAATAAATATTTCATTCATTTTTTCGAATTTTTTGTGTTTTTTTTTTTAAAAAAGTTCTAAACCTCTTAAAAAATCACCCGTTAGATCCACCCTATGCAATGTAATTTCATGAAAACTTGAACTACCTCCACTCAAATGTCCAACTCAAACACTCTTGCCTTAAAGCAAATCTGACAAAAAATCATTTAACAAGGCAATTGCTATGTTTCATATTTTAGAAAATATATTCATAAATATGCATATTTATTAAATTTAAGGTATCACTTTGCGAAAGTAAAAAAAAAAAACATAAATTGGATCCGCGCACTTGTATTCCCGAAAATTACCAAAACAATATGATTTTTTGCTGTCAAACGCTGGTCTAGACTTCAAATCCTAAACAAATAATACTGAGACCCCCAACTCACAATCCTCTTGTCGCTGGCCCCCTCAATTTTTGCCAGGAATCCGCCATTTTGTTGTCCTATCCGTGTACGCCAAATCCTATCCGTTTTGCTTTGCCCACAGTGAAATGTAAAAAGATTAGGTGCAAATGTGTTGGTTGAGAGGATTTTTGACATTTGTCAATACGAATTTCTATGCAACAATACTAGCGCACCTTAACTTTTTGGGAGCGTACAATTTAGCTTGTAGGCAAATAACTGTTAATCGGTCGAAGTTGGGGGTCTCAGTATTGTCTCTGCTTCAAATGTCAAATCTCAGTCCAAAGATTTGTCTGCAGAGATGTCAGGAAAAAAAGTCAGAGTGAAAAGTCTGGATTTCTGCCATGTTCACAAAATCGCGGTCTACACGAGACATATTGTTGTCATGAAGTCTTGAAGTCTTGACTGCATTTTAGTATTGTGGAGGCTGGGTGTAAGGTTCAATTCAATTATCCCTTTTAGCAACTAAAAAAAAAACGCGATCGTAGATTCGGCTACGTACCCGGCGGTCAAAAGTCAAGAATGATGGATGGGCGAAAGTCCAAATGGCGAAGAGCGACCAAAAAGGGAAAATCGTGTGCAACCAGCAGTGCGTTGGTCGCTGCCACTCTCGGCCACTCAGCTGGGGTGGGTTCAAAAATAAAATGCAGAAACGCTACGATAGGGTGGGCGCCAAACAATCTTTGAAAGGAATTGTTAAACCTTTTGAAGACAATGCCGACGATGATTGCTGTAGGGGAAAAATAAAACAAAGACAAGATATATGTTGCGTTATAAAAGCTCAGTTGGAGCACGGCTGTTTATTGATGGTATGAAATTAAATTAATACTTTGAGTGCGAGGCGACCAGACGGTCGTTATAAAAAAAATTGTCGATTGCGACAGATTGAATCTAAGGTTTCGATGACAATTTTCTAGCCATTGGGAATTGACTCGTTATTGCGCTGTCTGAACGGTTAAAAATAACAATGGAAAAGGGTCGCGTGTCCCGTTCTTTTTCGGGAGTTTAACGTAACGGAAACCAACGGAATTACTTTTCCTTTTAATCAATCACCTAACTACGAACGCTTTATTCCACTCTACTTATCTTTCTGTTCGGGCTTCTTCTTCCCTGTTCTCTACTACTCTGCCGTCTTGGCGTTTTATGTTTTCTTCACCTAGCTTTTCTTTCCTTTCGTTCCCTTCCTTTTCCTTTCTATTCGCTTTGTATTAAATGATTTATGTCCGTTTACGTCGGACTCAAATTTTCCAAAAAAAAAAAAAAAAAAACTCGAATCTGCTAACAAAAAAAACTTAAAATTAAACTTAAAAAAACGATTTTAAAAACTCGTATATGGCAATTTGGACACTGCTTCCTCTCTATTCACTGGCCAACCAAGAAGTGATTGTCTTCCCACACTATTTTTTTCTTGTTCCTTCTCGAACCTCACACATTCATGCATTCGACCATTCAGCCGCAACGGGGATCATTAACAGCGTTTTTGAGCGTTACTCACAGCTTTTTCGCCATGGTACCCGACCGTTATGATCACCAATGCATACTCTCATTCACTCCACACGTATCCGAATTCGCCAGGTCGCCGGGAAATTTCCAGTGCCTGACGTTGACGTTTCGATGAACGAGTACAGCACCATTCTTGTTATTTTTTTGTTGATTCGACAGTGGTGCCAAATTGCCTTGGAGACCCTTAAATCGAGAATTTAATATTATTATTATTATATTGTTTTCCTATATTTTGTACATTTTTCCCCAACAATGTCAACCAATTAAAATTGGAAAGGGTAGGAGAGGCTCATAGAGACGATAGCTTGGGGACGGTGGGCTTTATTGCTCATCCTTTTGCAGCACAGCTGGAGAAGAACGAAGAGAAAACTTAACTCAATATTTCGCGTACCCTACTCTGTTCCGTGGACCTCCGTGCAGATTTCGGTTGACGAGACTCGCAGATAACGTGCCAATTACAAAATTTTCAATGGATATGGTGGGCTCTCGGCCTTTCGAGTTTATGTTGTGTTTGTGTTCCGTTTATGTTGGGTTTGTTTGTATTCGTGCTATAATGATGGAGACCTCGGTGTCTGGACTCTGGAGTCGTATCATCTTTGGAATATTGGGTCTCGGGGAACGTCCTCCCCCACTCATCGTTGCGAGGTTCCCGACCTTCCGTCTGGGCTCGACTTGCTTTTGCCACTTTCTCCGGACAAATGACCAGTGAGAGCGCTGAATTGAAACCAACTCAGGAACACCCCCCTGATCACTTGTCCCTCGAAAGCGACGGGAATGACCGAATGGTGAAAAAGGGAGGGATGGAAGTGGGATTGGGACTTTGTGGCGTTTTCTAACGCAACAATAGGGCTTTTGAAAATATTGGATCTAAGATTTATGTCTGCTGTGCACTCATTCGTCTTTCGCTGAGTTTAAAAAGCGGTTTGATGGAACTATTGGCTTCCATCGTTCAGATTAAATTATTGGGGTCACCCTCACCTCAGTACAGTCAGCAGGTATGTTTTTTTTTTTTTTTTTTGTGACTTCCTTGCTATTCTCTGTGCGTATGCTGCTGCGTTAAGACGTTCTTTTCTACTTCACATTGCCCCTAATGGGGTAGCACCTCTCTACTTACTCAATCGCCCGCTTGTCATTTCCTGAAATTATGACAGTAATTTCCTCACAGATTTTCGTTCTCATTTGCACGGAGGTGGACTACTAACAAACCTGTTACTTGTTTAACTGTTAATTCTCTTTTTACGTAGTTTTGAGTGTAAAACTATATAGTTAACAAATTTTGTACATACGTTAGAATAAATTTTAAATTTTCTTAATAAATAAAAACAATTTTGGCATGAATCTCTTTCGCTTGATAAGAAAAAAAAAAAAAACGAAAAACATTTCTGTTCTTCGACAATCATTGCTAAGCGAATAAATCCGATAAATTTTTGTTTGTAGTTTCTTCATTCAAACATTCGCGGATTCATTTCGGCAGAGTATTATTGATCTAATGCAAGGCAAACTGACGGCGGCCGATCAGTTGAAAGAGGATGAAATATTTGATACCATATTGCAAGTAGCAAAGACCGCCTTGATCCCATCGACGCCAGCGCCAATACATGGCTATTATCATGCTGGCGTTCTTGGTCCCGAGTTGAAACTATTGGAAAATCTAGTATACACAAGGTCCGCACTTTAGTTTTAACACATTTCCTTTATTTCATATTGGCCCTAGGTACACATTTGTTTTTATGTTCATGCGGTCGCATTTCGCTGTGCAGAGAAAGTTCTCATATTTGACATCTTTCTTGCAGTTACTATTTGGCACGTTTCAAGGACTCGTATCGACAGGCAACAATCGATTTGATGCTTGGTAATCAGGTGTCGGCGGAATCTTTAAACGCCTTGGGGGGCCAACAGGCCCCCGACGACAACGATGCTTTGGAAGGTGCAGAGCACGCAAAGTTGCTTGTGGAAGACTGCCGTAGAATGCTATTGGGTGCGGCACAGTACCCAATTGGATCGTGGGGCTTAATTGACGCTGATCCAAGGTAAGCATCTTGGACGCAGCTTTTCTTTTCGAAGTAATGTATGCTCTTCTCTCTGGTATAGCTCTGGGGATATAAACGAAACGGAAGTAGACACGATTCTCTTGTTAACCGATGACTGCTACATTGTGGCCGAATATGATTCGCATTTGGACAAAATTGTTCGCTTCGAGAAGGTTCTTCTACAGAATGTGATGCTTATCGAGCTGGGCATGTATCAGCAGACGAAAATCTTCCAAGGAACAGCACCAGCATTGCTTTGTTTGCGATTGAACTATATGGTTGATGGTACAGATGGGTATTTCCACATGTTCCGATCGGCGAATATTCGGTTCTTCAATAACGTTGCAGTTGTGATTAAGACTCAAGAGGAAGTTATGGGTGAGTGTGTGGTAAATTTGCTAAATTTTCCAACTGAAGTATGATTGTGTTTGCAGAATCTCTTATGGCGATTGTTGAATTTTTCAAAATTGCTCTGGACAGTATCGGGAAAGGCGATGTGCGCTTTATCACTGGAGGCACGCTGCAAAGGAGAAAGAGCAAAGTACCAATGCTGGATGTTCCGAAGGTAATTAATTAAAGGGGTGTTCTCTTCGCTACTATGAACACTTGTTAACTGCAATACGGTCCTACGCACTACGCATAAATGGTAATCACGAAGCAACATCACTCTTTCCATTCCAGCAAGGCATGCCACGCAATCTATCCGAATCGCAGCTTGTCCAGATGAGTTCAAAGGCATTCAGTAACGTGGCAGGACAATTTTCGAAACTAGGCCACAGCCTTAATCCCAACAAGGGAAAATCGTCTGCTGCCGCACAGTCCAACAACAATACCGCCCAACTGAATCCCCAAGTGATGCGGCAAAATCAGCCCGTCGACTCATGCATTGAAGCAGACAAAGCGATATTTTCCGTAGGACCACACAAACCAAAGGGCTCCGCAACTAGTTCCGACTCCGAAGACAATGACAACAGTATTTATGAACCAGATATCGAATGTGATATACCAGAAATAGCAATAGCAGCGACTTCTGACAAAGCGGGATTCAATGAAAGCGACTTCCTACCAAGTGTCGGTATAGTAATGTGTCCCAGCCAGGACCAGACCATGGAATCCAATGTCAATCAACTCGAAGACAGGGATAATATGGCGAAGATGTCCGAAGATGTTCTCACGATCTCAATTACCTCGGTAACCGATCACGTTACCCTGCCTGCAGGTCTCCTTGAAAACGCTCCGCCATTGCGCACACGAAGCCCAACACCTGAAATACGAATTCAAGACTCTGCCGCTAGCCAAAATACTCAAGACGGTGCATCTAGTGCGTCTGGTGAACAGTCAAGGTCAGTGTTTTATTGTTAGCTCTGCGGTTGGTCACATTATGTTTTTGTTTGCTTTGTAATTTTATATAATAAAATCGACAAGAACAATAAATAGCTTTATGTACACTACTTGACGAAATGGACCGTTTTTTTTTTTCCTTTTCCTTTTTGACACCTCAAACAGATCGTCATCGCCTAGAGATCTGTCATTGCCAGTCGGGGGAGCCTCACAAACGGATGGCACTCTCAAGCAACTGAAAACAATGACTAGTCCTCTCTCGAAATTGGCCAAAGGAATGCAGAACTTCGGAATGAATCTAGATCCACGTAAGATTGCAAAGGTAATTTTTGTCTGTTTGTTTATTACTCTGACGTCTAACAGTTTTTTTTTCTAAATTTTAGAGTGGTGTCCTTTCACCGTCACAAACATCATCGGCTGAGAATTCACCGCCTGAAATACAACGTTCCATAGCTTATCGCAACAATTTGGAGCAGATGTGGACCGATAGTAAATGCCAGACAAAGCTGATTGCTCTGTAAAGAGCTTTTGGTTGGAAGACCAATTTACTGTTATAGAATATTCTCCCCAAAGCTTAAGATAACGACAAATAATTTATTGTATCTCTCGAAATAAGGGTGCTATATCAAGGATTCAGTTGATTTAGGTTTAAATCATGATGCCAAGTGTGATGATATGGGTTAGCTTACTGGTCATCGTTTCAGCACTTGATTGGTTAAGCGCAATTCAATTGGCTTATTAGAAAATTTAGTTAACTTATGTCGTTTTCCATTGGGCAAAAAGAAGCGTCTGGGAGAGTCCGGAATCGAAAAAATTACTGATTACTGCCATTGGCACAAAAATTACTCTTCTGGTGATTCTGAGAAGAGAATTTCGCTTCTCAATTTGAAGTCCGAACCCACTCGAGAAGCACTAACACAAGTGTAATTTATGTATTTCATGTAAGCTGACAGCAGCCGTAGATTATTTCTTGGAATTCCAACCATACTTTTGTGGATTCAATCAGCAGCAGGGGTCGAATCGCCACTTCCGTAAACGAGCTACCCTTTCACGGAATGAAGTTGGTTTTACATGTGAAACAAAAACAAATTCCGTCACGAAATGCTCGATCACGGATAACGCGATTCGACCCCAGTTTTCTTGTTCCATTGGATGACAGAATGAGTGGATCGCCGAGTGAAGCCAATGGAAAACCGACATTAAACGCTAAACATTTGAGTTTCAACTTAAAAGACAAATGCCAATTAACAAAATCAATGGAAGACAGGTGAATGTGAATCATTCGTAAAGTAAATCATATAATTCCTGATATTAGGCGTGTTTTTTTGAGCTTCGATCTCATCAAAGCAAAGTAAAGTAGGATTTTCAGCACGCAATTACGAGTATAACAACTATCAAGTAGAGCGAAGAACTGCGTGCTGAAAATCCTATTTTACTTTGTTTTACTGAGATCGAAGCTAAAAAAAAACAGCCTTATTAGCAAACTATGGAGAAATGGATTTGGGAGTGTGTTCAATACTAACCAAATCACCTATTGTTCAGTGATTTCGAAAAGATGTTCGCTAGATTCGACAGTCTAGGTTTGTTTGCTCTTTCATGTTCGACTGTTGTAACATTTCAAAGACAAGAGCTGGGCCCTCCTGTACGCCTTCTACCTACTAACACTCTAGAAACCGACGTAAGGGACTTCGTCTCGAGGTGGGCTTGGTTTTTAAGTCCGGTGGCTGGTTCACGTCACTGGTTAAAGTGCGATTTTTCTCCGCTTTTATTTGTGTTGCTTTTTCATATTGCGACTCCTCATTTCTATTGACAGATAGATTGATGAGCAGACGTTTATAACACATCAGAGCTCTGAATTAGAGTTATTGCATGTGACCCGGCGACGAGGACAGCTATACCCTGCCACCGAGCATAAAATGAAATAAACCACATCACAGTTTCTCCACCGCTACTTCAAAAGCGATGAATAGGGACCCAATGTGGTAGGTCGAAATATATTCCACCAGACTGTCGATGCGATGTAAGAGGAATCGTCTTACAGGAAATGTTTGTTTATATGTTTGCACTCGTAACGCCGATAAGCGTATTCATTTCATATAATTTCCTTTCGAAAATACAGTTTGAAACACATCATTTGAGCTGAGCACTTGGCATCCATGAATTTGTTGCAGTTTTTCCACTCAAATAAATCACTGAATTATCAGGCCTTTTTTATTGTGCGCAAATGATCCTTGATCTATATAGATCATTGATTTCCACGGTTTACAATAATAGTAGGTACCAGAACCAACTGTTGTTGTAAACCATGAAAATCAATATCCATATAGATAATGCGAGCACAATAACAAAGCGTTTTGTTTCTTAGACATTAAGGTACCAAGTAGATAAAGTAAATTTTATGTGAAAATAATGTGATTAGCTTTTAGAAATATAATAACAAAGCAATAATAGCTTCAGCTTATGAAACAAAACATATTCCAATGCCGACCATCCGTATAAGTATTTTTAGAAAAGACAAAAAACATTTTACTTATGATATGAATAAGAATTGATATGCAATTTCCCTTGTATGATTATAGTTATAAGCGCATACCTAGTGTTTATTGTTTGTTGTGTTTGTGTTTCGTTTTGCTATTATAAATATTTTTAACGAGTTACTAAAATAGAAAAGGTTTCCTAGAGAGATTGTACAACATTTGTATTATATTGTTAATTGATTTCAGTGAATATGAATTGTCTGTTTGTTTATATTTATGAACTGAATATTGTTCGATCAGTTATTTAAATTCTTCGTTTTTAATTAAGTCTTATGTAGAGAACGTTTTAAATTATTATATTGTGTTAAAAGTTAATCAAGAAATATATTTAAACATACACTGGAGCTGAACTTTATCAGTTTCGCCACAATTTTTGGATTTTTTGTTTTGTTTTGTTAACAAGGTATCATGAGCGACAGTAAAAAGTTGTGCTTGCATGTAGCTCGTCTTATAATCTTATTCGTTCTTCGGACTAACTCAAAAAGTCGGTTGCATTACGTCTAAGCTTTGATGCTAGTTTTAGTACAAGTAGACTCTAGTTCAATTTTTGCCTGCGTTAGTGCATGACGTTCGTTTATTTAAATACAATTTAGGAACATAATTAACGTTATACTATACTAAAAACACTTACCCACCAATTCAGAGAAAAATTATACTCACATCTGATGATGTTAGTTGAATTATAAAAAAAAATATTCCGCGATATTTAAACAATGAATATTTTAGAGTTTTTTTTTTTTTTTTGGCACTTGAACGCCAGTTTGCTGTGTGCTTTTAGGCGCGCTATTATATACATATATTATATGAACCAATAAAAAAGCTGCACCAATATCCAATACTAAAGTCAATTAAATTGCAAAACTAATACTCAAGAACAGTGATAAATAAAACGATTTAAGTAGTGAGTTACAATGTAATTGAAATTTTTGTATTTTTATCCCTCGTCATTGTAGACACAAAGATCTCAATGATGGAAGTGGAAAGCTACTGCAAGGACAATGTACGAATGTTGTACCAACGGGTAAAGAGAGCGCGTCGAGTAATCGTACACAGGTACCTATATCGAGATGAGGAATGCACATTTTAAGAAAATTAAAAGTTAGTGTTAAGATTATGGAAAAATTGCTTATAAGGGCGACGCGAATGAAAATCTACCAATCAGGCAATGACGATTGTCAAATATTACGTAATTGCCTGCTAGATGAAAATGGAGCAAGAAAAGTGATATCCAAGCTCAAGCTCAAACCAGCGAATTTAGAAGTGCTATGTTTTCTTTTTAAGTCTGATCACCGTAGGGTTTTTCAGCCGGAAATAATGGCGATAAAAGAAGTCTTATCTAGGCTAAGGGAAAACATGATATCTGCTAAAGATATCGGTATCTTCTCGGATAGTCAACCTGCTATCGAGTGCCTCGAACTAGTTTCCACAAACTTTGTAACAGCCCAAGACTGTCGTTCGTCTCTCAGAGAGATGGTGGAGCAGTTCAATATTCACCTCTGTTGGGTGCCGGGGCATAGGGATATACCTGGTAATTGCAAGGCTGATGAACTCGCCAAACACGGAACTACACTACCTATGCCTCCAATTAAGGATTCCTTAGGTATTCCAATCGCTACTTGCAAACTCACAATAAAGCTGGTTGCTATCGAAAGAATAAATCTTAGGTGGACAACCGGCTCGACATGTCTAGCGAAAAAAAAAAGAGCAGACCAAAGCCGGATGTAAATCGTTCTCGGCATCTGATCTCCCAAGATAGGAAGCATATCAGACCTACAATAGGTGTAGGAAAATCCAAGTCCAAGAAATACACAAATACAAGACGTCCATCGGGATATTTAGTTTATAACTGCTAATGCAATTTCAAAAATATATCTCTGAATTCTTACATATACATAACATATATATACATATAATATGTACGAGTATTTATAAATATATCGATCAATCACGAACACTTCTTGCCAAAAATAAAATCATGTCCTAACAGATAAAAAAACAGAAACTTTCTTCTACTACGCTGTAAGAGCTAAAATAGTATAATAGAAGCGTAAACCTCTCTAATCAGAAATTGCGACAAATTCCTTTTACTAGAGAGCTTAACTTATAAAATCTGACTTTGCTATTTGATATATTATTCTGCCATATCAGATGAATAACTCAAAAATTGATTTTATTTAACCTTCCCAGATTTTTATCTACCTAAAAAAAGAAAACGAAAAAAGAACTAGGTAATCAAACTTTTGATCAACGTGAAAGTTTCGTTGGACCCAGTCGTGCACCTTATTTTTATTTCGGTGAGCGAATTAGTTCGCACTAAGAGAAATGTGACATAGATTAGGCAATGTTGAAAAAAAAGTATGGAAACAGACCTTAAATTGTGTGCACCGGATATACTATATGTATACTGAACCATTCAACCTGGGCGATGAAAGCGAAGACTTCCGTCCACTTGACCAAAATGAAGTGAGGATAGCAATATCCAAGCTGAAGTCGACGGCTTACCTGCCGAGCTCTTCAAGGCAGCCGGAGATGACTCGGTAGAGTGCATACACCAACTCCCGACCAAAATTTGGTTAGAGGAAAGTATGCCTGATGAATGGAACCTCAGCATTGTTTGCCCGATCCACAAAAAAGGAGACCCTCTAATCTGCGCCAACAATAGAGGCATCCAGTCTCCTTAACATCGCATATAAGATCCTATCTGCCGTACTGTGCGAACGCCTGTCAACGAACTGATTGGACCCTATCAGTGCGGTTTTAGGCCCGGTAAGTCCACAACCGACCAAATATTCAGACTACGGCAGATCCTGGAAAACACCCAAGAAGTCCAAGTCGATACCCACCATCTGTCTATCGATTTTAAGGCCGCATATCACAGCATAGAGACGAGCTATATAGAGCCATGTCTAGTTTTGACATCCCTGCCAAACTTGTCAGGTTGCTCAGAATGACGATGGAGAACGCTCGCTGCTCCAATAAAGGTCGGAAACTATCTCACCGAGAGACCTTTGATGTCAAAAAAGGATTTAGACAGGGTGACGCGCTGTCATGTAAACTTTTCAACATCATTCTTGGGAATATTGTGCGAAACTCGCCAACACCAGAGGCACAATTTTCCAGAAGTCTGTGCAACAAACGGGTGATTTTTTAGCTGGTTTGGTTTTGGCAACACTGGTTTTGACAGCTGACGTGTGTTTAGTACCTTGTGTCACTGTCAAACAGCTTCAGTTTGGTTTGCAATCTAACCATGGATCGTCTTACAAATGAACAACGCTTGCAAATTATTGAATTTTACTATCAAAATTCGTGCTCGGTTCGAAATGTTCATCGCGCGCTGCTTCCATTTTATGATCGGCATTCTCGACCTTCTGAGCAGTCTATTCGGAAGATTGTGACCAAATTTCGCACCAAATTTACTTTGTTGGACATTAAACCACCAACACGTTTACGTACTGTGCGTAGTGAAGAAAATATTGCGGCCGTATCAGCTAGTGTGACAGAAGACCGCGAAATGTCGATTCGGCGCCGTTCCCAGCAGTTAGGCCTTTGTTACAGCACTACGTGGAAAATTTTGCGGAAGGATTTGTGCGTAAAGCCTTTTAAGATACACCTTGTGCAAGAACTAAAGCCAGCCGACCTACCACAACGCCGAATTTTTGGTGAATGGGCTCTTGGAAAGCTGGCCGAGGATCCGCTTTTTTATCGAAAAATTGTGTTCAGCGATGAGGCTCATTTTTGGTTGAATGGGTACGTAAATAAGCAAAATTGCCGCATTTGGAGTGAAGATCAGCCAGAAGCATTGCAACAGCTACCAATGCATCCCGAAAAAGCCACTGTTTGGTGCGGTTTATGGGCCGGGGGCATTCTTGGGCCATATTTCTTCAAAGATGATGCGAATCGCAGCGTTACTGTCAATGGTGAACGCTACCGAGCGATGATAACAAACTCTTTTTTGCCCGAAATGGAAGTTCTTGACTTGCATGATATGTGGTTTCAACAAGACGGTGCCACATGCCACACAGCACGCGAAACAATGGCGCAATTGCGAGGCGAGTTTGGTGAACAGTTAATTTCACGTTTCGGGCCGGTCAATTGGCCGCCTAGATCGTGCGATTTGACACCATTAGATTATTTTTTGTGGGGGTATGTCAAGGCTAATGTGTATAGGGACAAGCCCGCTTCGATTGACGCACTGGAAGCCAACACCCATGCATTCATTCGTGAGATACCGGCCGATATGTGTGAAAGAGTATGCCAAAATTGGACTCAGCGGATGGACTACCTGAGACGCAGCCGCGGTCAACATTTGCATGAAATTATCTTTAAACATTAAATTGCAAGGTTCAAACTATCGATTCAAATAAATATTTCATTAATTTTTTCGAATTTTTTGTGTTTTTTTTTTTAAAAAAAGTTTTAAACCTCTTAAAAAATCACCCGTTACTTGCATACGCTGACGACATCGACATCATTGGCAGAACATAGCGACCTGTCACTGGTGCGTTTCCAAGTATCAGTATGTACAGAAACGGCAAAAATGGGTTTAGTGGTGAATGAGTGCAGAACAAAATATATGCTAACAAGAAGAAGGGACACACAAAATCTACGAATCGGACAGAACGTCACGATAGACAGCTATAACTTTGAGGTAGTTCGGGTTTGTCTACCTCGGATCCGCTATTAATTCTGAAAATGACATCACCTCAGAAATCAACCGAAGAATCAAACTTGCCAACCGCTCTTATTTCGGTCTAAGAAGGCAATTGATTAGTAAGGCCTTGTCGAGAAATACTAAGGAGACCCTATATAAGACCCTCATCATCCCTCATGATGGAGAGGTGGAGAAGCATGGACGTTATCAAAGGCGGATGAAGATCTTCTTGTTCGTTTCGAACGCAAAATTCTTCGAGTGACTTTTGGTGCCGTTTGCGTTGACGGGCTCTGGAGTAGGAGATTTAACAGCGAACACTACAAACTGTACAGCGACATCGATCTAATCAGAAACGTACGCATCAGTCGTCTAAGATGGCTGGGGCTTGTAGAGCGAATGGACACCAACGCTCCGGCCCGAAGAGCCTTCGATTCCAACCCGGAGGGACAATGCAGTAAAGGAAGACATAGCTTTAGGTGGTGCGCGCAAGTGGAAGGGGACCTCAATCAACTTGGAGTGCGCAACTGGAGGCAGTTAGCCAAAGATCGCGCTAACTGGAGAGAGGTGTTGGTTGAGGCGCAGGTCCACCCCGGATCTGGAGGTCCAATTTTCGATAACTTTTTTCAACATTTGTGGCCGTATATCGGCAATAATGCAGCGATTGTTGTCCTCCAAGTGGTCAATCCTCAATCGTTTCGGGCTTATCGGCGTAGAGTAGCGACTTCACCTTTCCCCACAGAAAATAGTGAAGCGGCGTTAAATCGCACGATTTTGGAGGCCAATTCACGGGTCCGAAACGTGAAACTATGCGGTTACTAAACGTTTCCTTCAATAAATCAATTGTGGCACGAGCTGTGTGACATGTTCCGCCGTCTTGTTGAAACCAAGGCTCCTGCACATCATGGTTGTTCAATTGATGAACGAAAAAGTCAGTTATCATGGTTCTATAGCGGTCACTATTAACTGTAATGTTCTGGCCAGCCTCGTTTTTAAAGAAGTAGGTACGGACCAATTATTCCACCAACCCATAAAGCACACCAAACAGTCAGTTTTTGTGGATGTAACGGTGTCTCAACACACACTTGAGGATTATCATCACTCCAAATACGCCAGTTTTGTTTATTGACGTCTCCATTCAACCAAAAGTGAGCTCTGATGGACGATTATGATGACCGTAAAATGAACGTAGTGCGCGATATGTATATTTCGAATAGAACCATGATTTTCAAAATAAGTTTGCACAATTTGGAAGCGTTGTTCAGGCGTCAGGCTATTCAGTATTCCTGTTGAAATGCCAAACCACACTAAAAATAATTCACTTGACAGCTGACAAAATGGCCGCCAGTTAAAATAGTAGTGCTGCCAACTTGAAGTTCTATAGGTACCTCTAATACCATGTTCCCACCAACGTGATTTAGCCGAAGTGATTTATAAATCACGAAACGCGTCCCCACCGAACTTTAAGTGATTAAATGTGACATTTACGCCAACTTTGCCATATCAGTGATGGGACTTCTAACACTTAAGTGGTATTTCAACCACTTTTTACCCTTTCGGAAATTCTACCAGAACACGAAATCTACCACCTTTTAACAAAGCTATTCGCTAATAATATTTATTTTCCATCGTTAAATTGAAAATTGTACCTACTTTACCTACTGCTACTACTTACTTGTACCCATACACCAGTGGCGTGGCGTGAACATTTTTAAATGGGAAGTCGAAGCAAAATCAATTCAAGCCACCTTTTTTATACTTTAAGTCATTAATATTTAAAATTTACAAATTGAGTTCACTGCACTAAATTCACTTTAAGTCACGCACTGCAATCTGCCAGCCAACTGAATTTTTGAACCAAAACACACCCTTACCTACCTCAACAACTACCTGTAATTAATCACACAAGAGACAATAAGAAAAGAAGAAGTAAAAGAAAATCGAATAACTCGAAGAAAAGCGCGTTATTTTGTTCATATCATAACCAAACAAACACATACGACATACCCAAAACACAACCCAGTGGCCATGGATGGCCAGTACCAGTAACAAGCTAAGCTCTGGCTCTGGGAAGAAAAAAAGAGATACAAACATAATGTTCACTCAGTACTCAGCAGTCAAAATGAACTTTGTGAGAACCGCGAATAACTCGAAGAAAAGCGAGTTATTTTCTACAATGGGTGTTGAACAAAGAGGTGTCAGAGTCAGACAAAGTACTCAGGGAAGAAAAAAAGAGATAACAAGCAAATTTTCTCTCAAAATGAACTATAAAGTGAGAATTTTAATAACCCGACTTATTTTGGGTTACCTTCGCTTTGTCGCCACGAGACGATGACGACGTTGTATGAAAATGGATACACACACGATTTTTATATGAGTGCTTTTGTGTGTGTACCATTTGGTGAGTATTCACAATTTCACATTCATTTGGTAGTGTTTCATGTATATTCGGTTTTTGGTAGATAGATAGTGTTGCCTGGTGGAGATTTCAAAAGGTAACTCGGTAGGAATCGAGTTATATGGACCCCACGCCACTGCCATACACACTCAGCTATCAGTATTTTTTTCGAAGAATTGCATCAGCAAAAACTTCCAGTCCAGTATACACCATTTACTGCGCCATTACTTCATTATTTGCTGAATTATTTATCATGGACAATTTTTTTTTCTACCACCGTATCACTTTCCTCAAGCCCCATCACTGACTTTTCGTTTGCTGAATGAAGTGCTGAACATAATAAAGGTATGTTTGATTTTATTTTGTGCGGACAGATACGTAATTAAAATTTAAACACGTCTAAATCACGTAGGTACCTAAATCTAAATCACGAAAATGTATGATAAATCACGTAATTTATGAGATGATTTAGCTAAATCAAGTGGATTTAGCTAAATCACGTTGGTGGGAACATGGTATAGAAAAAAGTCCTTCATATACCTAAGCCATTTTTGTTTTTTGTTTTTTTTTTTTTTGGTTTGTATTTAATTTAGGACCTACACATTTGACTAAACTAAACATTGCCTTGAGTTTACATAAATTTAAATTATATATAACAGGTTCGGTAGCCATTTTCTTGCAATAAGTAGATACCGCCAAGTTGCCCATCTGTTGGGTAATAAAATTCAATTACAAACCTGTTATAGAAAATGCGACAGCAATAATCAGTGCAGTGGCTACGAGTACGACCATGTCCATTCCAAGTGCCACTACGCTCACCAGACCGTAATCCAATTCCATTCTGTTCAACCCCTTATTTGTATCGGCCATCGGCCGATTTGCCAGTTTACTTGGTGTGGAGCTACTGGCAATGGCAATACAATTCCTATACTTTCTGTGGTGCAAATGAATCAATTGCATCTCGTTTTTCAAAATCAATTTGTTGCGCCCGCGTTTGCCGTGAATTGAAGTCGTTAGCGCTTCACTGAGGGTGTGTATAAATTGTGTATGTCAAATAGGGTGTTGCAATAATTGCAATTGCTGATTTTGTTTATGGTTAAATTGTTTTAATAGGGATAGAGACAAGCGGTGATTATATTTATAGAGCCGGAGAACAATTATTGCATAAGGACACGCTTAATTGGCCACATGTGCGCCCGAAAGACCGGGGAACAGTGTGTCGGGGTTGTCAGATGTAACTGGCGCACTAACTACCCTTAAATGATGCGTGTGCAAATCTGAGATATGCCAAGATAATTTGCGTGGTGAATTGAGTTTGTTTTTATGGACTTTGTTTAATGTAATACCGGTAATGGTGTTGTAATTGGGACTCAATTTGCCATACATGTCGTAGATGGTAAGTCGATTAGATATCTAAATGACAAACACATGGTTCGCGTAACAGGTTCACACCAGGATTGAACCTTGGCCTAGCTTTTTACAGCTAATTCGAAAATTGAACAACCAACTACAAGAAGAAAGAAGCACCTTTGCCGATTGAGGTTCTCCTTGAGCTCTCGAGAAATCATGCACGGTTGCCAGATATGGCTTTGTCGTATTTTGGGCTATCTTTTTACTGAAAAAATGATAGAAATTTCTTTCATGAGCCCCCAACACAATTTTGGGCTATATATCGTTTTACAAATTGTGTGTTAATTTTGTTTGTTTTATTCTTTCACAAAACTAAAAAAAGAAATATTTTCGAACAAACGCGCACTTTTAAAACTTGGCAGCACTCTTGCACTCTTTCAAGTACCTCGAACCGGCCTTTTGATTTGACACAACGACACGAGCCAAAAATGTCAATTACAGAAGATCGAAAAAATGCGCACTGAAATGGGAAAGTGAAAAAAATAGAAAAAAAAAATACTTAATGAATGGTCAACGATTTTTGGACTTCTTTCTGGGCAACGATATTGGGCTACATTTTTTTAAGGTTTGGGCACTTAAGGCGAACGCTGAAATCATGCAGCAGCAAGCTCAGAAGCAGCGTTGCCGCTTGGCCCCTTTAGGGATCAAATAACCCCTTTTTGAGCCTCAGAGCTCCTTTTTTATTTTAAGTAATTTTTAACATATGAAAAGAAGTGTTTCGTTATGTAAAAACTTTATTTTTTTTTTTAGAAATAAATGCTTTTGTTGCTTTTTTACCTGACTGGATACAGGGAGGATTTTGTGTTTCGCGCGTATCCTATGTAGGTACGTTCCTACGTGATGCCCTGTAGCCCAAACGCCTTGAACGATTTTGAAGAGTGAGGTGTCATTAAATTGGTATTCTTTTTCGGAGTGTCATAGGCTAAACAAATAAATATGTATAAAAATATAAATTAAAAAAAAGATTTAAAACGATTAAGCCAAGACCCTTTCAAGTATAACGATTTGGCAATAGGGGACTACCTACACAATCTGACAAAAATATGCCCAGCCTCCGACTTACTTAGGTGGCGCTTCCCACTGCCAATTAAATATACTTGAAAGTGGCGTGTTTTAATTGTTTTAAATGTTTTTTTTTTTTGTTTTTTGTTTCTTTTTTTTTTTTACTATAACAGTATTTTATGTGGAAGCCCCTTTTTTGGCTCGGGCCCCTTTTTAGTCCCCTTTTTGACATTTGTCAGCGGCAACTCTGTTCAGAAGGACAATATAGCAGTCTATCCTGTCAGCAAGCAATCAGGAATGTAGCAACTAAATTGTGAAGACGCTGGTTTGGTATGCCTATATAGTTGGATTGCTTCCCAATTCGAAGCAGAAAAGGACCACTTCAACAAACGCGTATCTACTTGCTTTATACGCAAGAAAAAAAAACGAAGATGTTATGGCAGGAATGAGAACCGAAAGATTCAACAATAAAGAGGGTAGCTTAAGGTTTCGCTACACAAACCAAGGACTTCGAGGATAGGCTTGGGAAAACTATGCTGGAGAGCAGGTTATAACTCAAGCTAACGAAAGTCTCAAAACTTTCAATTCAACAATCGGACCGAAACGATGTGTGCGATAGCCTTAAGCTGTGCAAAACACTAGGCCCAGGTGGTTAGACATTCCTTTGCGAATAGTTTCTGAAGCTGTATCAGGGACGAAAAGAAAGTGGAATCTGTTTGAGATCTCTTATGTCACTTAGCAGAGTAGTCCGCTTCGAGAACAGCCCTTCTTCTCAATGTACGTACGGTTTTTCAAAAGCCTGGTCGACGTGTGCGATCTAGCAAAGATCCCTTATCCACTTTTGAGGAGATTCGAATTTATTTTGTTATTCCCAAGGCGCGCCATGCCCTATAAGCTATAAGTCTCAATGGGACTTCATATGGCTTCTGGGTAAAAATTGCAGACGATTTAGAATAATAAAACGAAATATTTGCTATTTAAGAACACGGAGGGGTAGCATTGTCGCACATCTCGGTTATAGGTGAGGTTACCATGAACTTGATAGTGATGAGGTCATTCGACTCTGCAGTAAACTCAGCCAATAAGCCAACTTGGAGTGTGTAACTGGAGGAACGAGCTAAGGACCGGACTGATTTTAGAGGCATGTTGGTTGAGGCCCAGGATCATTCCGGACTGTTAGCCCCACTTCAGTAAGTAAGTCAGTAGAAATCGTCACTCGTCAGCCGGCAATCGCAGTGACAATCACTAAGTATATACAAATCAACACCATATCGAGAAGAACGAAGGATGTGCTATACAAAACCTCTATCATTTTCGTCTTTCTGACAATGTTCGGATCAAAGGCGCATAGACTTGTTTAATTTTTGTGAAGGCGGACTTGATTTTTCGCTAGAAAAGTACCTACTGTGCAAGATTTATATTCCCATACCAGTAAGGTGCGCCGATCCTCAGAAAATGTCACTTCCAAGACGGCCTTTTCCCCAAATGCAATTATCTCATCAACTTATACCAACTAAATTCATTTTCTGGCCGATAAGGCTTCGATAATCTTCTAGAAAATTCCTCCACAAGCTCAAGACCTTTTCAATACAAATTCACTTCAGCAAAACCCTAACACCAACATTTTCCTTGCAGAAAAAAAAAAATGAAATTTCATTTTTTTGTTGCACCACTGTTCGGGTGTCTGCCCGTGTCACAACTAATCCCTGGTACATGCGTCGAATTAAATATGTGCTAGTTGATTTCTAAGCAGCTAAGTCGACCGGAAAATTAACTTACACATGGCCTCATACACCGGAACAGAGAAAGAGAAAATTTATTCGCATATCCTTACCCATATTAGAGAGATATATATACGACTTCCATCCCCTTGCTCCTCGCATAGCTTAGCACTAAAAGACAATTTTCTCCGCTTTCGGATAGCTGTGCAACGTAAAAAAAAGAGGCAGTGTCGTTCCAAGTAGTTAACCCCAATAAAAATAATTCTCTATGTGTTTCCTGTAGAAGCATCTACATATGGGTGTCATGTCCTCCGATCTATACGAACTGAGATAAATTGTCTGGGGGCTGCAGGCTACACGAGACACTCTCGAGCGAACGTATAAAGATCCTTCGAATGAGTTGTGCAATTTCTCATGTAAACGGCAATGAATGTGAACGAAGCTAATTTTCTGAACACACAAGGACACAGAAATCATCAGCAGGATTTAATCGAAATCACCAAATCTTAATGGCAATCCCATATATATTCTATACATATCCCAATGATGAGGATGACGATATCCTTTTACGAGTTCTTGAGTCGAATCGAAGACCGTCGTCGTTGTCGTAAAAATCCAAAAGGACATGAAGAGCGAACGAAATACTGGATTTCGCCTAAGCCACTCCGCATGGTAGCATAGTATACTATTACCGGCAACGATGAATAATAGAGTTGGGTGCCGGTACAGGACATGGATATATAGCTACCACCCAACTCACTGCAAATAGAGGTCAATCGTTGAAAGCTTTGTTTTCATTATTTATTCAATGAGAAGAGAAATGAAACAGCATATAGTTCCTTCTTCGTTACCGGAGGAAGATTCTCAATATCATTCCACCTGGGCCTTGGGTAGGTATATGAATCCTTTTTATGCGTCCACTTGGGCATCCAGAGGGTGTTTTGTAGGGAAAACCCATTCGAGATTGAAAACCACTTAAGCCAATCAGATCACTGAGCACAGCGATGACGATGCCGTTGAGCGAAGGACTCAAATCCGAAATAATTAAATTTAATTGATATTCAGATTCTGGCGAATGGTTTATTGTCTTCCTTGGATGTACCCAGGAGCGAGTAAAGAGCAGCAGATGACGATTTTGCCAATAGATCCGTGCGGTGTGTGGTGTGCTCTGTTGAAAAATTTAAATTTCTGTTAATGGATTTTGCAGGTAGCAATTTCGAGGATAGGTATAGGTATTTGAAGTTTGCGTTTTAGAACTTTGGAGCCAATTGGAATTTTCAATCATTCGACAAACACGGTACACTTTTGCCAGTGAATTTCAGCTATACAGAGAGGTACTGAAATTAAAAAGGCTTTTTGTACGGGAGTGGATTTGAAGGCTCATCGTAGTCATCAACGAAAGCGATTGCATCTGCGAAATATTATCTTAGGGTGGTTGCTAGTTGGTCGAAAGGGTAACCTTTTATAAGTGTGATTTTATTTTACAGACTTAGCTGCCAAATAAAACTAAGCCGATGGTCTCCTGGGGTCCCGCTTGTTCGATCTCCGGAAAAACCCAAATTACATCTTAAGGTTTTTTCCCACTGTGCCTCATTTCAACTGTCATGAAATAGCTTCTCAATTAGTCTTTTGGAGTCGGCATTTAACTATAGATCCCTTCCATTCGTAAAAAAAATGTTAAGCTCACACAAAACGAATGCTTGAGGTATAGAGCTAGAGCCCTTATACCTCACCTATTAATACTATTTCAAACTTTCTAGATTACGTAGTAAGAGAAAAATATTGTATTCGACGAAATTTCGAACTCGAGATGTTAATCAATTCTGACATTATGATGATACTCAAAAAAGTGGGTCGCAAAATTCTGTCCGTCTGTCTGCCTTTCTGTACCGAGGCCTACAGCTTAAACGGTTAACCAGATTTCGTTAAAACTTCGGATTGGGAGTTTTCGGCCTAAAGTTCGGGTACTTCTCTTTTTTTTTTTGCAAGTAACCTCAATTTTGATGGTTCTTCCTATGTAACATTTTCGTACCAGTGTGATTTGTTCGAAAACGGCTCTAACGATTTCAACCAAAATTGACATTTAAGCTTAAATATGTGAGGTTACCATGACTGCATACCCAATTTTTGGCTATGCTATGTTTTGAAATTTGGACAAATCAAAAATGGTCCATACGATTTGTCAAAAATTCATTTTTGAGGTAATTTCTAACTTAATGTCAAACTCAGTTTTTCTCTATATAGATAATCGTGCAATTAATTTTTGAGAAAAGCAGTTTTTTTTTTTTAAACTTAGTTCTGTTTTGTTTAACTGAAAACGGTAAGAACGATTTCAACGATAATTTATATTTAAGTTTAAGTAGATGAGGTTACCGTGACGCGTGACTGCATACTCAGTCGAATTAATTTTGAAAACTGGACAAATCTCGAAAATAGTCTATACGATTGTAACAAAAATTCATTTCTTAGGTAATTTCAAACTCAAGCTCAATTTTTCTCTGTATTATCGTAAAAATTTAAAAAAGTCATTTTTTAAGAATTTAGTTTTCCTTAGTTTCCTGAAAACGGCATTAACGATTTTGACCAAAATGCAACTTAGAGTAAAATTGATGTTTTTAAAATTATTGCGTCCTTAATTTTCAATTCGAATCACCGAAAACGCTAATTTTAAAAACTGCTCATTTTCGAAAACCCCATTTTTGACTTCAATAAAACTTAAAAAAAACAAGTAATGCTTGTATCCCGAACAATAACTTTTACTCAGTTTTCAGCTAAATAGTTAAGCAATAACATTTTTCAAACAAAACTAAATATTATAAAATTTGGTAGGTACGGTTTTGTCTGCGTAATTTTACAAAAACCGCTCCTACGAAGTTGATCGCAAAAAGTTTTTCGTACGGAAGAATTAATAAATTATTATTTTAGAAATTTTTAAGATAATTTGCTTATTTTTTTGTTTTGTTAAATTAACTTTAATAATTTACAAGCAACATTTTAAGACCAATATTAAGTTCAACCATTCAACCATTCGGTTTAAGTGGTCAAAAAAAGCAAAAGAAAATATGTAAACTTTCGTTTTACGTATGACTATAAGCAGTGACTCGTAAAAAAATGTTCACTTGCCCTATAAGTCCTTACTACAGTCTAGTCCTAGTGTATTTCCCAACTCGTGCCAGGTGCCAACCTCTCGAGAACTTGAGCCAAATCGCAATTCATACAAAACGAAATACTAACCTGCGACAGCTACTTTCCACTCGTTCCGCTACTAACATCAAAAATTAAAAAAAAGTTTCCAATATCCACTTCTCCCCTAGCCTAAGTCTAAACCAAACTTCAGTAAATTTCTTTCTTTTATATATCGAAATCCCCAAGTTGTGTTCAACTTCGAGTGAATTAAACGGCCCTTAGTGGATTTCCCAACTCTTTACATTTACATTTTTTTACATTTTAAGTTCATTTTTGACACTTTGACTGACTGAACTGATTAGTAAGGCCTTGTCAAGAAGCACTGAGGAGATTCTATATAAGACTCTCATCATCCCTGTCCTGCTCTATGGCGCAGAAGCATGGACCCTAGCAAAAACGGATGAGGATCTTCTTGGTCGCTTCGAACGCAAAATTCTTCGAGTGATTTTTGGTCCCGTTTGCGTTGACGGGATTTTGAGGAGAAGATTTAACAGCGAACTCTACGAGCTGTACAGCCACATCGACCTGGTCAGAAAAGTACGCATTAGTCGTCTAAGATGGTTAGGACAAGTAGAGCGAATGGACACCAACGCCCGGAGAGTCTTCGATTCCAACCCGGAGGGACAACGCAGTAGAGGAAGACTTCGCCTTAGGTGGCGCGCGCAAGTGGAAGGGGACCTCAACCAACTTGGAGTGCGCAACTGGAGGCAGTTAGCCAAAGATCGCGCTAACTGGAGAGGCGTATTGGTTGAGGCCCAGGTCCACCCCGGACTGTAGCGCCACCTTAAAGTAAAGAAAGAAGTTCATTTTTATTATATCTTTAATTAAACTTACATGCTAGACAAAAATGATTAAATCTAATTTAAATCTAACATTTATCTTATTCTAGCTTACTGGCTCCTAGCGAGCGCTCTAAACTTAACAATATGCTTGAAATTATTGCCTTTCGGCCTTAAATCTATCTATATGTATGATTTGTTTTGTTTTTTAATTTTCAAGAAACTTTAGAAAACTTGAATTCTTTATTATTGTTTTATTTAAAACTACTTAAAACTACTAAGCTGCTTAACCTTTAATCAGGGTGGTGAGCAATCACATCGATTGGTCACCATCCTGATCGCGTCCATGGTTGCCTGTCGGCCGCCAGGGGTTCATCCGCGCTGCCGAGACTTGATCGAGGTCAAGTCTCGGAAGCACTCTTTCATGTTGGCTAGCCCAGCGCCTCCCAAAGACCCCTACTCTAAACCTAAACCTAATAATTTATTTTCTAGCTTAAAACTAAGAAGGATGCTAAGTAAGTAGCGCACCGGCCCGGGAGAGCGTATCCACACTCACCTCTTCCTCAAGCCACCAAAATTCGGTGAACTGCTTTACCGATTTCCCAACTCTTGGCAGCACTTTTGTGCACTTGAGCCCATTCGTTATTCATACAGAAATGAAAAACTACCCTGCTAGACCAACGGCTGCGACTGTGACACGAGCGAAAACAATACTTTCCATTAACTCGTTCAGATGAATTGGAAACGAAATGTATCCATCAAAAATAAATGCTATAAAAAAAGTATAAAACACATCGTACCCACTATTTCGTTCAGTTCAGTTGTAAACGAAATCAACTACCTATGACTATGGGTTTGTGTGGAGTTCGTGTGGTGCTTGGGTTTTCGGTTTTTGTGTGATAAAGTGCAAATGAAAGCATATTATGTTTCACGTTCTACTCGTTCTAGAAGGCTATGAACGAAATGGGAAATTTGTATACAATTTCTTGAGTGTATAGGATATTCTGGGTGGATTGCGATTACTTTAACTTTTGTTTCGAGTGAAGGTGTGAGAATGAAAATAATCTCAAAGTTAATGCTGATTTTAGTGGAAAATCTGTTTTCGTTTTACGTGTTATGGCTAGGTTTGAAATGCTTGAAATTGCTTACGCTTGCTTCAAACCATAGTAAAATGGACGATCATTCGTCAGGTAGTCTACAGCCTACACTATCAAGACTGAGCCCAAAAAGAAATTTAGTTCCCAACATAGCTCTACCTTAACTTGGAAACAGCTTTTAAAGGTACTAAACATGCGCGAAATACCTAGATATATGAATAGATAGCTAACTTATTTTGAAGCAGTGCTAGTGCTGTTAAGAGACTATCTACACCAAAGTGATGAAGAAAAATGTCTAGTTCCAAGCCACAAATACCTTCCTTCCTTCATACGTCGAAAAAAAAAAAAAAACTGATACCTGCTCTAATAAGATCCTAGATATAGCGCAAGCCTTCAATAAAGTATGACACAAACAGCTGCTCCATAAATCACAAAAGCAGCTGCCAAAAGAGTTTTCGAAAATTCTAGAATCCGATATAAACATCACAGTCATTTTTCAGATTATAGCAAGACCTCCAATACTCGACAAAGAATTAAAGCTGGTTTATCTCAAGGCAGTATACTAGGTCCCATACTATAAATATTATTTACAAATGATCTTCCAAAAAGTCAGTCAGTTAATAGAGCAACCTTTGCAGACGATACCGCTGCGGGACCGTACAAGAAAGGCTATCTACTTTTATCATATTCACACCTGCTGTTAGAAAGCTTTAGGTCTTTAAAGGCTTTAGTGACTTGGTCCTAACTGACGTTTGCTTTAATTCATAAAACTCATTATGAAGTCGTTACTGGCTTTATTGTACACCAAAGCACGCAGTATCATAAGGAACGACTATGGAACGTATCTCGGACAATCCATTACTTTGACCTATTTCCGTTCATCATTAATTAAATTCCTACAGGGTACAGAAAGAAAACACACCAATTTGATGATTATACTTCAGAAGCATCTACCAGTGAACTGTAAGAGGATATATACACGGGGCTTGGACAACTTCGGTTACCCAAAGACAAGCCGGTACCCTCAAGCTGTCTCTGTCACCTTCGTTGCTCTATCCTATCTATCTTATCCTAAATATGATAATTTGTTATATTAGCTTGACTGTTCCCAGCCGAATTGGAACCCAAGCAAGGTCCTACAAACTAATTGTAAGTGTCCAAGGGTTTTAACGCAGGTGATGGGGCGGGCTCAGGGGGCTTACGCGCCCCCCATACAAACTTCCAGCTTAAGTGAAATATTCTCTGATGGATTCCAATGGCAAACATTTCATCACAAAATTAAGTCACAGCCCTCCCGAAAAAAAAATCTTGCGTACACTAGAACTGCTTATTACCCTGGTGAAGGGTTTCTTGCCTTTGCCAAGACAGCCACCTATCTTAACCTATAAGCTTGCGGCTGATTCTACCATAAGCTAATAAGTAAGCTAAGTGGGCTCTGTAAGCAGAATACGTACCCTTTCGAAGTCAAGCGCAGTATAACCGATTCTTCCCGAAATATTTTTTGGTTTTAGCCAGCAGAAATATCGACTTAGTACCACCATTTGTGCGTCCCCAAGTCTACCTCTCAGTCTTATTTCTTACTGCACGGCAACGGCCTTCAATTTCACTTAACCAATAGTCGAATGAGTTAACTCTGTATTATGGTGTAACTGAAACACGCGTATCTTATAATCCAAGGACCAATCCTTCACTTATCTCAGAGGGCCAAGTGCGGATTAACTTAAACACAAAGGATATCGTTAGCACAACAAAAACAAACAACAAGAGGAAATGCTTCAATTATTTTGTTTTCGCCAAATAAACTGAATTCGATGTTATCTCTCTTTGCCATTTAACCTCCTTCTAGATGGCGTCGTTATCAAGGAAATACTATAAGGTGTCCTCCTCTGTCCTCTTAGCCCCTTGGTTAGACTAGAGAAATACACTCTACACCAGCCACACTATCGTCAGTCGTCGGAATCTTCTTTTCTTTGTAGTTCCATGGCTCGCCGGGCAGTGTTTTCTTGTTCAATGGATAAACAGGGAGTAAGGAACTTAATGTAAGCAATGCCAAAAGTATGGGAAGGCGATGAGAAGAAGGACATAACGATTTGAAGGAGATATGCTACTGTGCTTAAGAAGGCGTGTAATTGAGAAACATTCAAGGAAAATTTCCACCCCATACTTTCCATTTGGTAGCCATTGCCATTCTCGTTGTCGTCATCCTTTGTATTATGCTGTGTATATCCCAATCCCAATCCCAATCCCAAACCCAGTTTCCCAAAACAGAGATTGTCGTGTTTATACTCACTCAAGGATGAAACTCTAGTACCTACCTACTCTCTCGCTCTTGTGCATGCCGACTACTTGGATGAAAATGGCGCTGTGAGTGGGCTACACGGTCGCAGTTGTTTGACTGTGACGGGAAAGTAGTACTCCGGCTTAGGAGGAGGCGATTAGTTCTTAAACGAAGGATATTGTGAGATAAATTTGTTCGGTGATTTGGTATAACGAAAAATGAACGAATGGCTGAAGATCTCAGTCACTTAGTGTGAGAGAAGTTATAGATTGTTATTCGAAACAGAGCGAGGGGTGTTTTCGGAGCACTTTTACATTTCAACTAAAGTAACATCACAAGTTCAGAAATTTGTGTAAAAGGTAAGGAAAGGCGGATCTGAGCATCATCAGGGTAAAAATATATTGTGGTGCACTTAGTGAATCAGACACTTAGGAATTGTGGTGAATCGGGCACTCGGTTTCCCTCAAAGTTCCACTTCCAATTGGAGACTGGAATCTGTCAAGTTAGAACCATCTAAAGAAGATATGGAACATACATCTGGAATATATCTACTTCTGGAATATTCGCTGATAGGTGGCAGCGCGGATATAAAAGGGGCGCGTTGACAACAGAGATGGACAGTTGATTTTTAGCCCGCGATTGTTAAGTTCGAAAGAGTAATCGGTTGTGAGATAAATAAGTGTAAAGTAATACAGTGAATAAAGCGATTGGATTGAAACGTTTAAGAATTGATTTAAGTGTTATTGTTTTGGTACTAAATAAGTGAATAATTAGAAATTGTGAATAAAGTTATTTTATTAGAAAAGTTGAACAGAATAGTGTTTTATCTTTTCGAATCCCAGCCTGAATGTAACAATATGAAACAGTTTTTGCATACGCAGGGTAAATCATTTATAAAATTGCTGAACAAAATAGGTCCCACGATTGATCCCTGAGGCACTCCTTGTTTAAGCGGAGTGCAAAAGTCATTGTATGCCAGTCCAAGTCTTTGAGAGTGTCTGCCCAAAATACAATGATCGGTAATGACATTAGCAACTAACGAGATGCTATAGGTCTGTTTAGTCGTAGAAGCTCATTGGATCTTTTGGCAACGTCGCAATATCCCAGATGTTTCCATCTATTCCATTAATGATTTGTTTAACGTAAGACAGCGGTGCATACACGTTGTACAGACTAACGCTATCAACACCGGAGGAGCCTAATCTTGCAAGTTCGTCAGCTGCATAGCTCCCTGGGATGTCACAGTGTCCCGGAAGCCGGAAGCCAGCAAAGGGTAAGGTTGTACTCTCCAGTTATCTCGTTAAGATATACGCGGCAACCTTCCACCGCCTCAGATCTTATTTCGCTGGAAACTAATGTGGTATTCGATTGGCAGTTTTTATGTTCGTTTGGTACAAAAAAAAAAATCTTTTTCAGATTTCAGAGCACTTTTGCGAATCTAGATATTTTCTCAGATTTACCAATACAAGTGCGCTTGAGTTTGACAACTGGTGGAGGGCGCTTAGGTTGAATTTGTTCAAAAGCAATGAAAGGCATTGCATAGGGTGGATCTATTTTTGTAAATAATTTATGTATAAATATTTAAAAATCAATCGGGACGTAAATTTCGAGTGCTTTTATTCAAAATTTAACCAGTGAATGGAAAACTATTTGAAAAGTGTTGCAGGCTACACATATTGGAATCCCACGAATATTATCACAAAAAGGAGCAAGTGACGTTTTTATGTTCGACTAGCCACACGAAATCTGAAATCTGAGAGCGAATCTGAAGAAGCCCAAACGAATAACACATAAGGATCCGATTGCAGCCTGACTGTCAATATATATAACAATATCCCTGTGTGATATATGTAGTATTAACTTGAAGTTAGTCTTATAAAGAGTTTACCTTCCAATTTTCAAAGTATTTTGCCAAACCGTTCACACGCTACGTTAATTTACGTAAAATTCAACTTTTTTGACTTGTGTCCCACCGCCTATATTTTGGAACTGATTTTTTGTTTGTCCATGCACGTGGAACACAAAAAAATGGATATGGTTTTTCTTTAACACAAGTGCACGTGCAACAAAACAATTCTCGCAACAAAATTGCAAAAAATTATAATGAAAATTTGTCTCAAACGCCAAAAAATAGTTTATGGCACAAAACAATTCTACAAACTGTTGATTTTGGTGGATATTGGACAAAGTCGATGCTCGATATCTCGGGATTGAAAAGACTTAGAGCTAAACGAATCACAGATTTAAAAAGAACATACAAAATTACCATAGAATCCGTTCCTAACTCAAAAACGACAATAGTGGCGTATGGAACAAAACTCCAGGCGACGAAAAGTCACAAGAAAAAGAGCCAATGAGAATAAAAAGTGGTAATTCTGAAGTTTTTTTTGCACATTTAGAATTTTTGAAGGATATTAAACAAGCATTGGTTCGCTAAACACTATAAACTATAATACATTTTTGATTGGCAACTGCGTTACATTTTAAAAGGTTTATTAGGAAATATAGGCCCAAAATAAAATATTGTGACAGGCTCTCAAAAAAGTGCCAAAGTGCAACTTATGTCGCGCAACGATCACGCTGACTGACACCAGTAAAGGACCGCTCTGTCAATTTCTTCCAACTTTACAGCTGTGATTGCACATAAAGGGTCTTTCATTAAGGACTCGCCAACTTTTTTTTTTTTTAATTAAATGCAAACTACTTGGGATATCTAAAAAAAAATGTTATTGGCTTGAATTACTATCATCAAAACATTTATGAATGGAATTCGTCTTCGTTCATATGTCCACCACGGGAACTAATACAGCGATCAATACGTTGAACCCAATTCTCAATGAGCTCCTCTAGCTTCGCCGGCTTCTTGGCATAGACCAATGATTTAATGTAGCCCCATAAAACAAATTTTACAGACGTCAAATCACACGATTTCGGCGGCTAATCGACGGGTCCGTTTCTCGGGATAACATACGCTCACCGAACTGAGACTTCAATAACTCGATTGATGCACTCGCTGTGTGGCTTGTGGCACTGTCTTGTTGGCAACACCTAATACTGATGTCCAATTCATGCAATTGCTCAAAGAAATAACGTTCTAACACGTCTCTGTAGCGAATACCATTAAAAACCGCACCAATCAGTGACTTTTTGCTGATAAAGTGCTGCTTCATGAAGCACATGAGGGTTCTCACTTATGTCCAGTAATGCATATATTGCTTATTGACGAAGCCGTTTAACCAAAAATGCGCTTCATCGCTAAAGATTGAAAACTGGTAAAAGTTGCGTACACACTGACTCGGAATTTCGGTAGTAAATTTTAATCATTTAGTGTACCTCAACATAATGGAAATGTTGACTTTACTGAATATTTTGACATTGACAGTTCGGTAATCGGTTTAAGGCTGCGTTCACACTGAAAGTCTGAAGCTGTCAAGTCCGTAATGAGAGGCCCTTTTTATATGCCATACATCTATACATTTATGTGTCTCCTAAAGTCGTAAATCCTACACATCCATTATTGCCACTTGCCACCAGAATAAAGCAACACATTGTTCGGAGAACTCTTTCAAAATGTGCTAACGTAATGGCATTTTGAGAAGGTTTTTCGCGATTATCTGTGCCGTCCAATTTGCTCCATCCACACCTTCCCCACCCTGCTTCTGCTCATGGAATGGAATACATAAAAGAAGGCAAGTATTTGAGTATTTTCTTATTTAACGATCAAAGGAGAGTTCATCCCCAAAAAGGCAGCCCTTCCACAATAATAAAAAAAAGTAGCAGGAAATTTTAATTGGAATTCGAAACGCCGTAGTGACTTTCTAATGAATGCGCTAATTATAATAACGGAAAAAAGTTTCCAATAAAAAGAACGTCTGGGATAATAGGGATAATCGCTTACGAGACAAAAAAAAAAAAAAAAAAAATACATTTCTTGCCACTTATTGACCAAGAAATTGACAATTTCTCCTTCAGCAGATAATTGGCATTATGCCTGTGGGAAGGCAGTTTTGGAATCACTGACGCACACACACCTACACCCACAAGGGAGTATAATAATGTAAAAACTAATGACCTTTGGCAGGCGCTGCGACGAAATTCCACCGGTTGCCCGCAATCGACCGGCATGAGGGTGGACAAGGATAAAATTCGTTTCTCCAGTCAGCCGACAGTCTCACTTCACTTGTCAGTTGTGCAGAAGATGGATTACGGATTTATTGGAAAACAATTGGTCATTCATATGTCATTAGGGACGAGAATGATGATGACTACGAGAACGATGAGAAGAGGGTGGGGGATCGCTGGCTTTGTGTGTGGAACAACAAAACAAAGGGATGTCTATGGCCATAGGGAGGTTTCAAACTTACGTTCACATGTGGTCCAACTGTTATCAGTTGGAGAGCAGAAATCAAGAGCGGAACGGGACCGGAAATTGGTTTTCCTCTGATTTGTGAAGCAAATATTAAGCGATGATTAAATTGCAGTGTTTTTTTTTTATTATTTTTATTTTTTGGCGAGGTCAATACGGGGTTGTTGGGATGAAGTGAATGACCGGCAGGCGTTCCTACACATAAATTACAATAATTTCTTGGATATTGGAATTTGCTTTGTCGAGACGGGGAAAGATTTTTCAGATTTGCAGTAGTACCGAGTATAGGCAAGGCGTTTTAGAACGTAAATTGTTTTTAATGCGGTGACACGTGTTGGACATACACACGAGTACTTGTGGTGTGGCTAAAAAGAGGGATGGGCCCTCTTAAGTGATTGAAAGGACTGTGGTAGAACAATGTGGTTTATAGCATAGACAAATTAATAAATAGGTAATTATTAATTTGTCTACCTATGTTTATATTTAGGTACGCTTACATACCTACGAAGAAAAGTTAATTTCCACACTTGGGTAAAAGTACCTACTATAGTAATGCTAGTCTTAGGTAGGTAGGTATACAGAAGAAAGTCCTCAGAGGACATCAACTTTCAAAAACTCCTTCTGTTACAGGACAAGCAAACTTTGGAACTCGCTTTTGGGGATATATTTCCAGAAGACTACAATTTGCACCAATTTAAGTGCAGAACAAACATACATCTGCAGGCATCTCGGGGCGCTGTTGAAGCGTTATAGGTTCGCCTTTCCCGGGAGAAGTATATAAAAAAAAAAAGAAGGCGTCGGCCTGTATGTATGTTCTAATATAGAGAACCGATCACCGAATTCGGATCCGGTTTTCACGGTCATGATCTGCATCGTGGAATAAGCATCGACAAAACCTACCCTACCTTCAAGGAGCTGAACATCAGGGCTCAGGGGCTTAAGTGGAAGAAAGGGTTTAAAATGAAAGTTTCCCTGATGTAAAGGTGATCGCACTGTCCCAACGCAACAATATGGAGTTTAATTCTACTCCAACTTAATTCATTGAAACCATAATTTCCCCCTGGTCCGTATAGAATTGACCATAGACAAACCATACTGATGATTTCTATGATTTGTGTATTTTATTGACCAAATATTGTATTATAGACCGGCGGCTGAGAGCAAAAGGAGGAAAAATGCAGATGAAAGCTGCCTGGTGTGCAGGGCAACATTGGTTACAGGTAGGGCGAAAGTAAAAAAAATTAGCATAATTGATCTGCCCTCGAAGCGCACGGACTCCTAAATTGACCTCTAGGTCAGTGATGTACATTCAATAGCTATTCGTAGACAAATAGTTTCTGTGACAGAGCATGAACATGGATCTAAGAACTATTAAATCCTCAATGATGAAGAACAAGCGAACAGTATGGTTGAACTTCCAGATTTGGAGGTAGATATCCACGTCTGAGTGAGAGTGAGGTAATAATTAATTGTTAGGTGGGGTGATACGAGTAAATAGATACGACCAAAAATACCGTTCAGATCAACTGATTTTGTTCTTTTTTTTTTTCAAAGGCCAGAAAAACCATACCAGCCATTCTCTCGTGACCCATTGACAGCCTTTGAGCAGTGCTGGATTTACGCCTAGGCCCGTAAGGCCCGGGCCTGGGGCGGCATGATTTTAGGGGCGGCAAAATTTTGATAACCCTGAAAATCAAGAACCGTAAAATGTTAGAATACAGTCAAAATTCGATAACTCAAACTACTATTATCCACAATAAAAGCTCGACTTATCAAGACTTCGATTTATCCAAATTGTTCCTCAAAATTAAAATAATCAAACAATTCAATATATATCTGAAATACATATGCACACACATTTTGTGCTTTTATTAAGTCTAACACATTTTACAGTAATGTAGTACATAAGTATTTACAACATACATAAAATTATTGCCTGTATGTACATATATGTATGTACTTACAACTTCCAACCAACAACGAAACATGTCGGTAATAAAAAAGTCAAATTTCTTAAACCTACATAATTATTTTTGTGTGTATGTAGGTAAGTATCTCGTTTTCTTTTCAAATGAAAATTCGCTTCAAAAATTCGAATTTAAAATGCATACGTGATGCTGTTATTTCTTCTCACTAAATTTATAATCAAATATGAGTGCATATCGAAATAAACTCAGTGGTGCTGAATATCGTAAAAGAAAGGCAGAAGAATCTACGAAAAAATTTAATTTACTAAAGACAAAAATATCTAATTTCTTAACAAGTTCGTCAAAAATTTCTAATAATGATCAACAGCCATTATGTTCATCTACTGTAAGTATTTTACTATAATTATCAACATTTTTTTTTAAATTGAATGTAACGTTGATCTTAATCTAAGGGCGGAATCACATTTGTAACGTGTGGTTTGTTGCTATCACTCCAATGAATTTCATATGCGTAGAAACATGTTTTTGTCGTGTGGTGCAGTGTGGCGCGTTGAGCCGATATCGCTCCTATTACGACTGCGACACACCACAACGATCTATGGAGCAATAAAACGAGACAAATATACTATCTGAAATTGGGTATGTGAAAGATCTAGAAATCAGAATTCATTTAAATAAAAACCACAGCACACAATCCAAGTGTGCACAGAACGCGACAGGACACACCACACGTTACCTTTCAAGCGTGGTTCCGGCTTAAGAAAATAAGAGAATAAGAAAAAGAGTTTTCAGTTGTTTAAAAATAATGTATTTTTCTTCAGCAGAAAATAGACGAGATTTCAACACCAAATATCGAAGAAAGACAGTTAAGCCCTCCTTCACCAAAAGATACTGAAGAAATACAGTCAAGTTCTCCTTCAACTAATTTATTAGGTGACAGTTCAATTGCAGGTAATGTTTTAGGAATCAGTAGTGATCCCTTCTTATGGAATTTAAACGAAGAAACTCAAGAATATATCATTTTAAACGGTGCACCACAAAATAATATTCATATTAGGTATATTGATTTTAAAAATTCTAAAAATGTTTATAGTGATAAAACAAGATATTGCCCGAAAAATTTATTTCAACGAACTTTGAAGAATGGAGAGATTCAACGCCGTGAGTGGTTGATGTATTCAGAAACTAAAGGATCCGTATTTTGTATTCCATGCTTACTATTTACTAGATGTGGTGAAACAAATGCTTTCACCTGCGAAGGGTTCCGAGACTGGAAAAACTCAAAAGCACGCGTTGAAGGTCACGAAAACTCTGACGTTCGAGCGGTAGCTCAAGGACGTGTTGATCAACATTTATTAAAACAGCTCGACGAAGAAATTTCGTACTGGAAAAAAATATTGTATCGGATAATTGCAATCGTTAAATCACTTGCAATAAGAGGACTGCCGTTTCGAGGGCATTCAGAGAGAATTGGAGATCCCCGTAATGGAAACTTCTTAGCATCAGTAGAACCATTGTATATAGAGACTATAGTACTATCACTTCGACGAGAAGATCATTGCGCTCCAAGCGCACAAAACCCGAAGCTCGAATATTTGAGTGGGTGAAGAATGAAGATCATAGATTTCGTTGTTCAGAGTTCAGTTGGCGCAGATACCTCAATGGTGGCAGTTGTAATGGTGTCAGCGCTGGTGGTTGCTATTTTTTAAAGGGAAAAAAACCCAAATGAATGCGTATGCATTTGCACTGCTGTGTTATGTTATGACTTATGATGCTTTCCCTTTCCGATTTCAGAGTATGGATGAGGGGTGGGTTTTGTAATGTATTCTTTTTCTGCCTTTTTGGTTCGATTTCATAACATTTTCAGGTTTGTTTTTGTTGTCTGTTGCTTTTATGAATGAGATGAGCAGGTACCTACTTTGTGTGTAGTTGGATTGTGCATTTCTTTTTCTGTGGAAGAATTTCTGCATTACGATTTGCGAGATTTTTCAATTCTTGGTTGAGCACACATGAATTGAAAATTTTATTTCTATCTTCTATGGGCATATGACTGATTTACTTGATGGGTTTAAATTGTTGTGGGGGTAGAATTTTGTAGGGAAAAATTGTGAAATAAATTGCAAATTTATTTAAAAATTCACATCTGTTACTTTTGAATAGATGCTGCTCTCAATTATCAGTAGTTATTATCTAGTAAAAAAGTATACATCATACCTCCTTATTTTAAAAATAACACGTTGAAGTTTTCATTATGAACAGGTGGTCCTCATTTCTGAAACTGGTTAAATTGGAATTAGGGTTTTTTATCTCTCTCCCCAAACTATTTTTTATACTTTTTTTTATTTAACTAAGACTCGTTTCAGAAAACTAATAAAGCCATGAAATACATTTACCAAATATAATATTTTATAACGGAGGAGTGAACTTCTTATTCTTATGGAATATTATATAAATATCATCGGCCATCCGCATAATAATGTTTTGTATTTTAGTGCATTGGAATGCTTTTTACAAGGGGCAGTAAATCTAAAATCTTAAAATTCTCTTCTTTTCTAAGCATTTCTCCGTAAATGTAGGTTTTACGAAATTTGGAAATTTAGAAAAACCTAAGCTAATAGTTAAAAACAGGTAGTTATGGTTAGTTTTGTGGGATTCTTATTCCTAAAGAAACGCCCCTATTTTTATTATTATTATTATTATTTTTTTTTTTTTTCATTTATCAGAAGCAATATAATCATTTTCAATACAGGTAGAGGATGGTTAGCTTTTTTTTCAGTTTAGGGTAATAAAATAGACCATTTTGTAGGTTTTTCTTTTTAACTTGGACAAAGGCATCATTCTTTATCTTATTTACAACCCTACGGTAATTTTTTCTCCGTATATTATTGATATAATTGAGACCCGTACTTAGGTTTTTCTTTATGCAATTCCATAATTTAGATAGACATCGAACCACATTCAATGAAAAGTTATAAAATCGCTTGACATTGACAGTCTGTCTTATTTTTCGAATAATTCAATGATTCGGTAATAATTGGAATCCATAAAAACCTGGGGTCAGATTCTGTAAGGCAAAACGTTCAAACGTTTTCGTGTGCACGAAGAAATTTGCTTGTATTTGTCATAAGGCAAATCTTTCTTGCGCTCGATTTCATTGATAATGTTACCGTGTAACTGACAAAAATTTTACAATACATACTTTCCTATTCAAAAATAAATAATATATTGCCTACCTACCTATTTTCTTCGTATGTTACATTATAGAATTTTTAAAAAATAATACGAGACAAGAATTATTACCCAGTACGAAAATTAAAAAAAAAAAAAATACCAAAATTAGTAAACTAAAAAGGGGTTTTAAGACTCATTTGCGCTATTTATATCCATATTTATTTATGTACATACTATAAATTAAAAATATTGATTCTTCTTCCGAGCTGCTTTGCATTTTGCAAAAAATGCTGACAACTACCTATAATTCTGTTTCTGCGTTAAAAAAAATCGTATCTCCTTATATGGTGGATCGGGATTTTTAAGATTCGCTCTTAGATTTCGTTTGTCTAATTTTGTGTTGATATTCGTGTATTCGATTATATCTATCCTTCGATACTTTTCTACACGTTTCCCAATCACTGGCTAAATTTTATAGGTATTAAGACCTTCGAAATTTGCGTCGCGATTGATCTCTAAATATTTATACATACCTACCTAAATAATTTACAAAAATAGATAAACCCGAAGCAATGTGTTTTTTTGCAGTAGAAAGACATTACGCAAACGTTAACAAACTCCACCAGTCGTCAAATTCAAACGCACTTTTATTGATAAATCTGAAGCAAATCTGAGAAAAAATCTAGATTCGCAAAAGTGCTCTGAAATCTGAAAAGATTGCTTTGTTTGTACCTACCAAACAAACATAAAAAGTGATCAATAAGTATCAACTTTTATTCGGAATAGCATATATCGGTTGTAATAACGTTTCGTCGTCTTTTTTTAGGTAGGGTAAGGCGAGGAGGATTTGACGAAAGGAGGATTTGTCATTTCCAAATATTCTTTGACACATTATGCGCAGAGTGCGCAAAAATCAAAACAAAGAGTGCCTGGCGTGATATGACTCCCTCATATGAATATGTCACTTGTGTCTCTGCGTTTTTAGTAAACACACGTGATTTTTGTTGGTGGTGATTTTTTTTTGTTATTTTGCTATTTTTTCTTTTCGGAAAAAATCTTTCTGCGCCAAGTTTCTTAATTATACGAAAAGTTATAACATCTTTCAATAAACCAGTGTTGACAATAAGTATACGGTTTGGTAGAGTTTGTTCCAGAAATTTGGTAAGTTGAAAAATAATATTCAATGTGACAAAAGGAGGATTTGACAACTAAAAATTAGGATGATTTGACAAAATGTCAAATCCTCCTAACGGTTTTTTTAACGATATTTAGTAGATAAAGGCTAGTACGCTGCTCAAGTGAAATCCAGTTTTTCATACAAATTTTTCACCGCGAAACGTCAAAATGAACTTTCCACATGGAAATTTCACTTGGCAGTACGCAGCTCAAGTGAAAAATTGCGTTTCAAAAACTGAGCTGTAGGTGGCGATACTAAAATCTCTCCACAGCTATTTCACTTGGTTTTTATTGTCCGTCGCATTAAATTTTTGACGTTTCGGCGTGAAAAATGATTCGTAGGACGACGGTTGAGAAATTAATTTCAATTTCAGATGTTTCTTAAAGAGAGTACTGCATTTTTCGAACTTCTTTTATCATTTTTGCATTGAATATAGTACCATAAAGTTAGGTGTACAAAAAGTTGGTGGCATGGAAGACCTTTTTGATGAGCAGGGTGCCTCAGTAAATTGTTATACAATATTTTGCTGAAGATAAGATTTTTAATCGGCGGTCAGATCAATTACATGAAATGGTTTATGGATACTAAAATGGCAATTAAGTGTTTTAAGTGCTTTACAAAAAATGATTTGTTCGCAGCTCGCAGTTCCCTTTTGTAAAGGCGACACGGCGGCTGCTGCAATTGCGTTATAAAATTGAACACGATAATCTTTTTATGCATTTTTATTACTAGTGAATGAATGAGAGTTACTTTAATTAATAGTAAATCCTTAAATATTATTGTGGCATTCGATTGGAAGCTCTCAGAGCACTTTTTATGTGCGTTTGGAACAAAAAAAAATCTTCGCGCTTTTGCGAGTCTATATTTTCTCAGATTTACCAATGCAAGTGCGTTTCAGTTTGTTTTTTTCTCTACAGCAAAGAAAGTAATTGCATCGGGTGAATTTATTTGTGTAATTTATTTATGTATAAATATTTAGACATCAATCGGGACGCTAATTTAGAATGTTTGCATATAAAATTTAACCAGTGAATGGAAAACGCTCTGAAAAGTGTAGAAGGCTACACATTATTCCAATCGCACGAATGTCAACACAAAAAAGGGCAAGAGATATTCTTATGTTCGATTAGCCACACGAAATCTGAAATCTGAGAGCGAATTTGAAGAAGCATAATCGAATACCACATAAGAAACTTTTGCAAATAAGAATACTGCGGTATTCGAATGTTCTACTACAATGAGGTTCAGTAATCACATCAATATAATTCCCGGATCTTTCAAAAGGTGCGGTATACTCTCTATGCACTCTTGATTCTTAAAATGTGTTACACATGGTCTTATGTACAAATCAGATATTATTGCCAAAATTAAACACTTCTAGAACCTATGAACTACAATAAAACAAAATTCGCAATTTCTTTCCTCCATCTGTTTTCATTTTAAGTAAAATAAGAGTGAAAAAATATGTTTATTTTATACTATAGCTATCCTTAATCTTATGGAATTCCCAGAAAAAAAAAATGTTCAACTCAGTCACCCTGCATTAATTTCTCCACGAAAATCTCCAAAAAAAATTTTCACTTTCGATTTCACAGCATTTTTTGGAGAGCAGTGAAAATTTCACTTCACTTGAGCAGCGTACTAGCCTTAAGTAGTTGAAGAATTAAATTTGGACATAATTATTTAGGAAAACATGCCGAATATCTACAAAAGAAAATATCCTGATAGGGTTCTTGAATCTGTCAAATCCTCCTACAAAGTAGGAGGATTTGTCACTTGCTCAATATTGATTTTGAGCTTAATATCATAAAACCCTTTTTGATTGTATTATTGTAATATAGACAATATTGAAGTCAAATAACTAAGGAACATCTCCTACTACGAAATTGTAAGCTATCGGGTCAATGCTGGTTCCGAAGTGTGAAAGAATATTTTTGTGTCAAATCCTCCTCGCCTTACCCTAAGTAGGTTTATCCTCATGCGGACGTTCTTATGCCAATTTGTTTTGTAAATGAAATAACCTCAAAACAATATCGTGCGACTTATAAACAATGTCAGTTAATTCTCTACGAACGCATGGGTAGGTAGGTATTTATTTTCTGAATATGACATTACCTATCAATCGCACTCTGATTATGTAGGTAAGGTATGTCAATTCCAAAACAGATACTAAATAATAGATTTTATACGTACCTACCCTACATATTTGAGGATAAAAACAATCCGATGAAAGACAATCAGCGACCCTAAAATTCGCACGACCAAAGCCACCTGTAGATCAAGGTCATTAATTGTATCTCCTTTCCCATATTTGGAAAGTGAAATTCACATCCACAATTGGAGTTCATTAATTGTAGATATTATTTCAAATAATATCATTAAATTGTTGGACATGAGTTCATAACTAACAGAAGGACGACAAAAACATTAATTGCAATAAATTCCATTTGCGTTCAAATATCGACAGAACGAATTTTCAAATCGAAATAAAAGATCAACCGTCATCTCATCATAAAAACGAACGCAAACAGAATCCTTTTCTTTCATAGGTAAGTGCAAATACCTAAATTTGCCTCTCATACGATCGAAATTCCAAATCAGAAATTTGTCATCGTTTCTTTTTCACAGAAACTAGATACACATTCACGAAAACCTCATTGTGTGAGTAACACAGAAAAGAATCCCAAATGCAGTTTTTCGTCCCTTTTTTTGCTACCTACCCATCGTCATCAGCCACCACCACCAATTGTTCGGTTAACTAATTACAAAAACAAATGTGATTTTTCCTCTCATATTTTGGTTCGACAAGAAACTTAGCCGACAACAACGCTATCTGGTGTCGGAAACGGTCAAAAAAATTTTCGTGTTGATGTTTGATGATAGTACTATAGTCTCTATATACAATGGTAGAACTTGTTGCTGAATTCGATCCATTTCTATCTCAACATTTAAAGTCGTGTGCGCATCCTGGTAGTGGCAACATATCGTACTTATCAAAAACAATCTACGAAGAAATTATATTACTGATTCAAAGTCAAGTATTAAAGCACATTTCTACTGAAGTGCAATCCGCTAAGTACTTTGGTATTATTGTAGATTCTACGCCTGATATTGCTCATGTCGACCAGCTAACTATATATTATTAGATATGTACGTACAAATGGTGAACCCGTTGAAAGATTTTTAGAATTTATACCTAGTACTGGTCATAAAGCAAAGGATATTGAAGATGCTGTATTAAACTCATTAAAAAAAATGGTTTGGACATTATGAACTGTCGTGGTCAATCGTACGACAATGCAAGTAATATGTCAGGGATATATTCAGGAGTTCAAGCACGAATGAAAACAATCAATCCATTAGCAGATTACGTTCCTTGCGCTGCCCATTCGCTAAATTTAGTAGGCATTTGTGCAGCTGAATCTGTACCTGAAGCAGTTGATTTTTTTTTCTACTTTGCAAGAACTGTATAATTTTTTTACGATATCTACACATCGTTGGGAGATGGGAGGTCCTGGCGCGACAGACAAATTTAAGACTCAAAAGCCTTTCTCAAACTCGATGGTCTGCTCGACATGAAGCATGCTATGCTTTAGAAAAAGAGTGGTGTGCAATAATTGAAGCATTGGACTTTATTGGAGAAAGCAAAGACGAGAAACCGAGTACACGATCTGAAGCTATTGGATTAAAACAGAAATTACAGCATCTAGAAACAGCAATACTAGTCATAGTTTGGAATGTAATCTTAGATCTTTTTAATGCTGTTAGTAAGAAACTTCAGGATTCCCAAATTGATTTATCATCCGTAGTCCGACTCTACGGTTCGTTGGCCTCTTTTCTTCAGGATATGAGACATAAACAATTTTTAGAATATGAAGAAAAAGCTAAAGCGCTGTCTGGAGTTCAAGATTATTATCGCTATGGTACTCGCCGCAGAAAAATCAGAAAACTTCAGCCAGACGAGTCACGGGTAAATGAAAGAGCACCTATTTCTGGCGAAGAAAATTTTCGTACAAATATTTACTACCCTATTTTGGATACTCTAAGTACACAATTAGCTGAACGTAAAAATGTATATGATAAGCTTTATGCACAGTTCAATTTATTTGATAATCTATCTGAAATTGATACGAATGAGTTGAAAAATGAATCAAATAAACTAGTCAATAAGTATCCTGACGATTTAGAAGAAACATTAGGAAATGAATGTATTCACTTTCATTATCAACTTAAAGATTCATTGGCAAATTCTGAAAATGTAAGTTCTGCGAAAAATATATGCAATATATTGCATTCACAAAATCTTTGTGATGTTTACCCTAATTTAGATATTGCTCTACGAATTTTTTTGAGCATCCCAGCAACAAATTGTTCTGGAGAAAGATCTTTTTCAACTCTGAAAAGGGTAAAAAATTATTTACGTGCAAGTATAGCCCAAGACCGACTTAATTCCCTTGCATTATTATCTATTGAAGCTCAGTTGGTACAAGAACTGGATTACGATGATATAATTGACGTTTCCGCACGAACTAAAGCCAGAAAGAAGAAAATGTGAACTCAAAAAAGCTATATTCAAATTAATCTATATATATAAAAATGAACCCCTATTTCCCTTGGTCCCAGCATCACGCACAAACGGCTGGACCGATTTCGTTAATTCTTTTTTTGTTGTGTTTGTTATTGTCAGGAGAACAATGTTATGAAAGAAAAAATTAAGAAAATTGCGCGGAAAATTAGAAAATTAAAGTTTGAATGGGGAAATACACTTTGAAAAAAAATTAACTGGATAGAAATCAAGTAGTGACACTTCAAATAAAAAAAAAATATTTTGAATTTTAAAAGCAATTGTTGTTGTCAATTACTTTAATTATTTTCCAAGCAAATTGTTGTTGTCAACAATTTTGAAGTTTTCTTTTTTTAAATACAGGTAGATATACCCAAAAAGTTTGTTCTAATAAATTATGTTTACTATGTTACATTAAGTAACTTTTGGAAATGAAGTAGATAGGTACGTTGATTATACAAAGATGATATGATGGCCGACGATATTTCGCATCGAATTCGCACTCTGACATCGGATAATGAACTGGAGATGTCAGATGAAATGCGCAACAAAGCTTTGATTTGACACATTTAATCGAGAATTGGAGCGAGAAATGGACTTCGAACGAATCGCATTGAGTCAAGCTGTTCGAACAAATGTGCCAATGTTGATCTATATATATTAAAATGAATCCCTATTTCCCTTGGTCACGGCATCACGCGTGAAGGGCTGGACCGATTTCGCTAAATTTTTGTTGTGTTTGTTATTGTCAGGAGAAGAATCTTATGAAAGAAATAGTTAAGAAAATTTCGCGGAAAATTAGAAAATTTAAGAATACTAAACCACCATATTAAATTATATCTAATGTAACCATAGCGCTTTTACAATTCAAACTTTTTTGATGTAACCTTATGGCGTTGGCATAACATTGACAGAATGCGTGCTGCAAATATCGTCAACGAGGATGTAAACAAAATAAATATCGTTTAAAACAAATGCTTCGATCGGAGTTATTATATTGATAAAGTACATATAAAATAATTAATTTATTATTTTTAACAAAAACTGAATTTCTTAGTGCACATCGTCGGAAAATCCTCAACATGTGGCGTTGTAGGCGTATATCGTTTTTCAGTTCAATTAAATTTTCTCTAATAATAATCTTCTTAATTCATACCTATAATTCTTTCGGGATGAAACTCGATGATGATGATATAACTCGATAACCACTGGGTCAATTTTTGTGATTCTTCTTTAGATTTGTTCGTATTGTTGTATTTCAGGTTAACACAAACTTAAAAGATAGGATTTTTGACCCGCTATATGGCGTTGTAATCGATCTCCGAAACCACTCACCCGATTTCAATGAAATTTTATAGATTTATATTCTTCGTTCCCGCTTGAAGGATAGGATACTTTTGGACCTGACATATAAAAGAGACTGACGTCCGTATGTGCACTCATAACTCGGGGACGGATCGTTCGATTTTTATAATTTTTGGTTGGAAGGAAGGAAATTATGCTACCTTACCTCTACATAATTCGGATTTGAAAGTTGGTTCAGTTAAAATTTTGTTGCGAAACATCAATGTACCGAAACTTTACAACGGATCGCATTTGTTTTATGGTGAAGGATCTCACATCAAATATCATACAAGTGATGATTTTAAGGGGAAAATTCAAAGGCAAACACTCTTATTCCGCAGATTTCGCTTATTAAGAACGGTTTACCATTCGTGCGACTTCAATTTCCCGTGCGTCTCGCTTTCACTATGACCAATAATTTATTGCAAGGATAATCGATGGATGTTTGTCAATTTAGTGAAAAAGTGGAAGGTTGGACGACACGTCAAAATCATTGCGGTTTGATTGAAAAAATCAACATTGCTATTCATCATTTATTTCTATTGCATTTAATATAACTTTTGAATAAAGAATTTTAATTGGTCGAATTACATAAATTAGCAAGTGCTTGGTGCATGCTCGGAATTTATTAACAAATTAACAAATTTGGGCGAAACGAGGTTTGCCGGGTCAGCTAGTAATTTATATTTAAGACTTTATACGAAAAGTTGTACCTATGTTAACTTATTAAATGTTGTATTGAAGTTAATAAATTTGAATTCATAATAATTTAAATATTTAAAAATTTTGTATTTATTGTTAATAATTTTTTCTCCATACAGCAAAAAGGGCGGCATATCTCACGGGGCCTAGGGCGACATCGAACATAAATCCGCCACTGCCTTTGAGGCCTATTAATTGTAGCTAAATTTGAAAACGTAGATTCGCACACTGCAGTGCTACATCCTATGGTCGCCATATATGCAAAAAGTTCATTTGAACGCCTCTCGTTGCCTTTTTCCATGGAACTAGGAGTAGCGATTGTATTTTGTGCTTCCACCTGTTTTGCGCAGTGAGGTTCTTCGTGGTGAATTTGCTCTTCAACTTTTCGTTTTTTTTTCCAAAGAAAGCCCGTATATCCATCGCGAAATCAATTAATCTTCAATTTATTCCAATAAAAATAACAATTGTATTGATTTTTGACTAAAACACTCTTTACCGTACACTTCACTTAACCAAACTACAAACAATCATAATCAATCTCTAGCTTATGTTTATTTTAGTTTAAAATGGGATTCCCCGGTATAGGTATGGGGAATTCCATCTGCATCACAGATGTTATAATTAAATAGACACATCCCTTAATCGCGCTTCAAATGCCATCTATACACAGAACAAAGAATTATTATAATATGAAATGAATATCACAAACTGTGGTATAGTCGGAAAAGTTTAGATAGGTACATATTGCTACAATTTTTTTATCTCAAACTATGAACAGACAATTTAATTATAATAATTTATCTTAGTTTTTGGTATTTTTAAGGTAGGGCATTGCCCCACAATGAGTAAGTAACTAAAATAAAAACAATTTTGTTAATGATGGGATATTATGATGATGTTGGATGTTTAATATGACTTCTAATTGCATTCCAAGGCCTAATGATGTTCGGATCTTTGTTTCATCATCGGACCAGTATTTTTGTTCTTGTTTATTTATAACTAGCTGACCCGACGAACTTCGTTCCGCCCAAATTCGTTAATGTAATGAAAATAGTAATTTCGATCATGCACATGCACAATGCACATTATTGTAATTTGGTCAATTTAAATTCTTTATTCAAAACATATACAATTAAAACAACAAAAGTACTTTTAGCACTGTCGATGTGTTTCATTCAAACCGCATTTCAGAAATGACAAAAATAAAAAAAAAAACTATTTATTTTTTCCCGCGTAAAGCGAGCATTCAAAAGTTGTCAACACCCTACATCCGTTATCGCCAGTGATGTGCCAAACCTTTAATTTTTCAAACCGAGTTAAACCGGATTAAAATCTTTCGTCTTTTATTGAGGAGATGTACATGGATGTTAGTATGCGCAGTGGCTTAGTGGTTAGTGTGTTGGACTACTAAGCGAGGGATCGAGGTTCGAATTTCGAAAAAACCCAAAATTCCACCTTGGGTTTTTTTCATTTTTGCACTGCACCACCTCTCGCAAACGTCTGACAAACATTCGAGAGTATAACTGTCTTGAAAGAGCTTCTAAATTAGCCGTTTGGAGTCGGCACAAAATTCGTTCCAAAAATGAAAAACTCACACAAAACGAATGGTTTTTTTTTTATTGTTTTTAAACATAGCACATAAGCGCATAATTATATTATTAAATAGGTATAAAACAAAATATATATAAATATACATTAGATAGAAGGAAATGAGATGTTAATGGTTAAGTTAATTATTTATGAAGCGCTTTTTTTTAGACTTGCTTTGGTGCAATTTAAGTCAAATAAATTTGGTAACATGTTAGCTTTGCAAAGCATTCTTGTTAAAGGCTCGTGTTGGCCATAGTCAGTACGGTGATGGGGAAGGCGGAAAAAGGGAATTGACCGTAGGCGTCGAGGATTAGTGTTCAATGAGATTTTATGCAGTAGATGTGGGCAGTCGATGTTACCAGATAGTAATTGATGAACAAAGATTATATCAGCGATATCGCGACGAGTCATAAGAGTCTTTAAATTGAGCAACTTTAGACGATTCTCGTAGGGAGGTAAATTGTGAGGGTCATCCCAGTCGAGTCCACGTAAGGCGAAACGAATGAATCTACGCTGGACAGCTTCGATTCTCAAAATATGTACCTGATGGTAAGGTGACCAGACTTGGCTGGCATATTCAAGAAGTGGTCTAACAAACGTCGTATATAGGGATCTAGTGACATAGGGGTTTGAAAACTCCTTCGACCAACGTTTAACAATCCCAAGTGCAGAATTAGCCCTGTTAATAATGTTGTCGATGTGATGTCGAAAATTAAGTTGAGCGTCGCAGATAATGCCCAGATCACGAATAGATGAAACAGTGGATACAGACTCGTTGTTTATGAAATAAGATCTTTGATTCAGGGGATGACGTTTACGGGAGAAAGTTATAGCTTGACATTTTTTCACGTTAAGTTCCAATCGATTCTGTTGACACCAGGTGTAGAAGTGATTAAGGTCAGTTTGTAGTGAGAGAGAATCAGCGGTGCAAGATATTTGTTTAGAGAATCTCATATCATCTGCGTAGATCTCCAGGTCTGAGAGTAAAATGACACGTACTACATCATTTATTGTCAAATTAAAGATCAATGGACCGAGATGACTTCCCTGTGGTACACCAGAGGATGCGATGAATGGCTTAGAAATGGCAGATCTAAAAAGGACACTAAACTTGCGATCTTCCAAATAGGACTTAATCCATGAAGTAAATCGCGGTGGGAAACCGATCGCTTTTAGTTTGAAGAGTATGACATTGTGAGAGATCTTGTCGAACGCTTTACTAAAATCGGTAGCCACAACATCCACTTCCTTACCATTTTCCAAGGCACATAATGTGCTAGAGACAAAATCCGTAAGGTTTGTAGTTGTAGATCTGCCCTTAAAAAACCCATGTTGCTTCGGGGAGAGTATTGATTTACAATGAAAGAACATTGACTCGTAAACGATGCTCTCAAAGAGTTTTGGTATGGATGATAGTTTGGCAATAGGTCGATGTGAGAAGCTAGGCCTAGGTGCCTCCGGACCTGTTGCGCAAACTATTTATTTTTATTTATTTTACATGGATGTTATGTGGTTTACATTTTTTAAGCCACCAAAAATATAAAAGTTTTTTTTTTTTTTTTTTTTTTTTCCTGTAATTCATTGACTACTCGGATTCGCGGGTATCTTTCCATGTGAATGAAGTGTCAAAAACTACGAATATTCGCTGGTTCGCAGTTCACAGTTTGTTCTCATCTGAATAGTCCTTTAATGTACTGTACCCACCCACATAAATCTAAACAGTCCAAAAGATGGAAGATTCTAATTGTATGATTGAATTGAAATGGTTTGACCAAAAGTTGCTTTGCATGTTTTGCGAGAAAACTTAGGTTGGTATGTATAGCTAACTCACGTCTGCAAGGATTACCTATCCAAAAATATTCATTCAATCTTGACTAATGGACTCCTCGCTATAATCAGGACTTGCCACTTCGCCATATGAAAACCATAAATATACCTAACCTATACCTACAGCGGCCATTCAAGTAAATCGCTCACGCGGTAATTCAGACCCGCCAGCTAAAACCCATTTCATATATTCGAAAACAAAGTTTTAAATTCCTTTTTTTAAAAAGTTCGCCCTCTGGCATTTTTCTGACATGAAAAATGCGAATAAATGTTGACAAACATTTGAGTAATAACTGCGTAACTAAACATATCAACGACTGACACACACAAATAAATACCGAATAAAATAAAAGGTCGCTCGGTAAATTGGAAAAAAAATTCGCTCCGCCGATTTCGCCCCGAAGAACTTTAGCCATTACCGCTCATTATAAAATGAATGAATTTATGTCCTCAAAGAAAGAAAAAAAAAAACACCTCAAGAGAAATCCGCCTTCTTAAAACGATTCCCGCCACTCACAACCAAACAATTTAAACTTCCCAATTCGGGAAAGTTAATTCCGTGATTTTCATCTGATGGCGTCGCATCAACTTTGCACCCCTGCTGCTGTTCGCAATCGCAAGCCACTCAAAAACTTTATTTACCTCAATTCAAAACTAATTTCAAAAGTCAACAAACCAATAACACAAGTACATAAACATGCAATCACATAATTTAAAAAGGGGGTACTTATACCTATTACCCCCTGCTCCGTATCGCGGCCGACGGGTTGGCTCTGGCGTATGGGAAGTGATGCAGCCACACACAGAGCGAGGGATTTTCCTTCTCCAGCAAACAGGGGTTGAAGGAACAGCCTTCGCAATCATAATTTATGAAATATGATTTTTCAAGCCGGAGCTTGCTTTATGTCCTTCTCATGACACAGAGACTTTAGGACTATAGAGAGGGGTTGCTCTTGCTTTGACTTGACGTATATACCGACCATTTGGCTCCATAACCGACCGCAAAATGAACGTTTTCGTTTGTTCAAGGATCTCTGGGGAATGCAGGACGCAGGGTCTTTTGGGATTTGCCTGATTTTTCAACATCAAAACAACACAGCGGTGCTAACGTTATTGGCTAAAGAAACACAATTTCAATTAATTAAGTTTGGCTTTGTTTGCAGATGGATTTTGGTGTTTCCTAAAAGGAGATACGGTGCATTTTCGAATGAATTCGACAATGAGTGGCATTAGATGGGATGTTAAGTGAACCACGTATACGTTTTGTAATTCGTTTAATTTGTTTGCAGACATGTGGCAAAATTCGATCTGATGTTGGTAGAGGTTTTCTCTTAGCGATTAAATGTTATTTCCGGAGAAGCCCTTCAATACCGCAAAGCCTAGAGTCCTTTTCAGTTCGTTGGTGTTTTTACTGACATTTATAAAGCCGACCAGAGTTCCCCATGTCCTTCTCCACGAGATTGGTGGGAATATTAAAGCTCTGGGTCTGGACGTCCTTATATTCACTGTAAAAAGAAATTCTGAATTGGATAAAAATGAGCGTAGTGCAGGGATTCATTTAGGAATAAATTAATTCTGTTGGAAGGCTCTGATATATTTTTGTATTAAGTTATCCAGCTAGAACAGTAGATGTACTCATTTCATTGGAAATAAAAATAAAATAAAAATTCCTACCTATAGCGCCCTTAAGTTGATATTAACTCGTTTACGGCCTGACAGCGAGATCCTCACCGTTGTCATCGCCATTTGACAGTGCGCAGTGGTCCTTCGAAATTATTAACTGGTAGAAAAAACTATAGAGACCCACATCCAACCACGGACCTTTCCCATTCCCCCTTTTTTTTCGGTGAAGTTTGTGTACTTCCTATCTCGACTGCCCAAAAGGTGAAATATTTTCTCTGGGCACTCGTCCTTGTGCTGCGAGGTTGGCCGGCATTAGTTTTTTTTTTTTTTTTTTTTTTTTTTTTTCGAATATTGGGTTTCCTCTTGGTGGTCTTCCTGGCAACGCTGCCATTTGCGTCTACGCTTTAATTTAGCGGCACGTATCTAGCATTCTAGGGAAAGGGCTTGCAAACGATGTTGGCAACTCGTGCGGACGTCTTAGAAACAGCATGGACCATCATTTTGTGCTACGATTTGCCGGAATTTTTTCTTTTTCGAACATTGGTTTTCCTCTTGGTGGTCTTCTGGTGAAATAGTACGAATTATACTTACTTAATTACTTAGATGGCGCTACAGTCCGGGGTGAACCTGGGCCTCAACCAATACGCCTCTCCAGTTAGCGCGATCTTTGGCTAACTGCCTCCAGTTGCGCACACCAAGTTGGTTGAGGTCCCCTTCCACATGAGCGCGCCACCTAAGGCGAGGTCTTCCTCTACTGCGCTTTACCTCCAGGTTGGACTCGAAGACTCTTCGGGCCGGAGCATTGGTGTCCATTCGCTCTACATGTCCTAACCATCTTAGACGACTAATGCGTACTTTTCTGACCAGGTCGATGTCGCTGTACAGCTCGTAGGGTTCTCTGTTAAATCTTCTCCTCCAAATCCCGTCAACGCAAACGGGACCAAAAATCACTCGAAGAATTTTGCGTTCGAAGCGACCAAGAAGATCCTCATCCGTTTTTGCTAGGGTCCATGCTTCTGCGCCATAGAGCAGGACAGGGATGATGAGAGTCTTATATAGAATCTCCTTAGTGCTTCTTGACAAGGCCTTACTAATCAAATGCCGTCTTAGGCCAAAGAAACAGCGGTTGGCAAGAGTGATTCTTCGCTTGATTTCTGAGGTGATGTCATTTTCAGAGTTAATAGCGGATCCGAGGTAGACAAAGTCCCTAACTACCTCAAAGTTATAGCTGTCTATCGTGACGTTCTGTCCGATTCGTCGATGTTGTGTGTCCCTTCTTGTTGACAGCATATATTTTGTTTTACCCTCATTCACCACTAAACCCATTTTTGCCGCTTCTGTACTAATACTAGCAAACGCTCCAGTAACAGCTCGCTGTGTTCTGCCAACAATGTCAATGTCGTCAGCGTATGCAAGTAGTTGCACAGACTTATGGAAAATTGTGCCTCTGGTGTTGGCTTGTGAGTTTCGCACAATTTTCTCAAGAATGATGTTGAAGAAGTCACATGACAGCGCGTCGCCTTGTCTAAATCCTTTTTTGACATCAAAGGTTTCGGTGAGATTGTTTCCGACCTTTACGGAGCAGCGAGCGTTCTCCATCGTAATTCTGCACAATCTGACAAGTTTGGCAGGGATGCCAAAACTAGACATGGCTCTGTATAGCTCGTCTCTATAAATGCTGTCATATGCGGCCTTAAAATCGATAAAAAGATGGTGAGTATCGATCTGGTATTCTTGGGTTTTTTCCAGGATCTGCCGTAGTGTGAATATTTGATCGGTCGTGGACTTACCGGGCCTAAAACCGCACTGATAGGGACCTATAAGATCGTTGACGAATGGTTTCAGGCGTTCACACAGTACAGCAGACATGATCTTATACGCAGTGTTCAGGAGACTGATGCCTCTATAGTTGGCGCAGTTTAGAGAGTCTCCTTTCTTGTGGATCCGGCAAACGATGCTGTTCCATTCATCAGGCATACTTTCGTCTGACCAAATCTTGGAGACGAGTTGGTGTATGCTCTCTACCAGGTCATCTGCCGCTACCTTAAACGAATTATAGGCAACACTTTTTCTTGGCTTCTTGGCAACGCTGCCATTTGCGTCTGCACTTTAATTTAGCGGCACGGGACTTCGTGAAAGGTTTGGTAAAACGAAAGCGTATCTAGCTTCCTGCAGGAAGGGCTTGTAAACGATGTTGGCACCTCGTGCGGACGTCTTGGAGACGGAAGCATACCTTCCGTCGATCGGTGTGTATGATCTATATGGCTCTTCCCGTTTAAGGCGACAGTCACATTTTATTATGTACGGCGAAATGCTTTTTTGATTTTTTTTTTTTTTTTTGTATGGCGATATGGAAAAACGCGCCCTCTTGCGGACGTGACATTTTGAACCATCGCGACGTCATTAGCCGTTGTCGGTTTGCGGGTGTGGCGGTGTTTTGCCATTTCGGCATGTCTAGCGACAAAACAGATCTGGCCAAAGCTGGATGTAAAACGTTCTAGGCATCTGATCTCTCTCGATACGAAGCATATCAGTGCTACAATGGGTGTCATCACGGCAGGCATGCAAGAAGGTTTGGCGTATTATCTATCGATTTTTGCAGAAGCTGCTTTGACGAGGAGGAGGAAGAGACTATTCTTCATCTTCTCTGTACTTGTCCGGCTCACTCACAAAGACGAAAACTCCACTTGGGGGCGTTCTACTTTAGTGATCTGAACGATCTGAAAAACACAGACATTCGAAATCTCATACGCTTCATCAGAAGCTCCAACTGGTTCAATGAGTAGGAAGATAGATTCATGTGGTATCACAAGGGACCTAATAATGGTCTAAGTGTGTCGGCTAGCCGTGGTATTGAAATTTCCATGTAAAGGGTTTTAATGCCGTGCTTATAGCTTCCCACTGGAATTTCCTAAAAGCGTTCTGCGGCAATGTCAGCTTTATCCCTCGTCGGAGGAGTGCATGTAAGTTGTTAGGCATCATTTGGGGAGTTTCGTCGACGTTTGTGTTTGTGAGTATAGGCGTTCGCTTATAATACACAAACAGCCTCTTCCGCAGAAGCTTGCGTCGTATGGTCTAAGACAGCTCCTAGTGGTATTACAAATTGGAGGTCAATGTCCGTTCTCGATTTAAATCACAAAATCCATGACCATTTATTTATTTATTTATATATTCTGTTTAAAAACGACTGAAAATAATAGATTTAGCAAAATGACGAGTAACAAGAAGTTTCCTTGACGTTTCCTATGGCGAAATAGGTCGGTCTTTAACTAAACGACGATAGGGCTCAGTGTGTGCTATACCAACATACATTTGTTCGTCACTGTGTTGATAGCATCAACCTCGGTATGGTAAGAGAGTTCAACTCATCGGGTTCCGTAATGACGGACCAGTGGAAATGCGGTTCAGCATTACCCTAGGAAGCTCTATATCTACTTTGGTTTGACAAATGATTTGCAAACTCCTAACTCGAAAGACCAAATGCGAAAGCCTAGAAGGCTGGTTATAGAGTTGGAAAGAAAACTATTCCGACGTCTTTCCGACGCTTTTGGTTGCGAAAGCCTATTTCGTAAAATAGATAGGTACACCAAAGAGTTTTCAAACAGGTGATAATCGACCTATGATATGGCATAATCTGCACGTGTCGAAGAGGCGACTTCTTAAGTGTCAAAAGGTGAGAATAAAGAGAAGAAGACTCGAAAGTTTGGCAACAAATTTGCAGTGCTCAAGCTCATTGCTAACTATCACTAGGTAAATGGGAATCGCTTCGGCAAATGATGGCGAATCAGGATTCAGGTTCACTCCCTGACAGAGAAAAGAAAAACGTCTTACGCTGATAAATATGTAGTACAGAGCATTCTGATGATGGATTAGTAGTACTGATGTATAGGCTGAAACAGAAGTAATTCCAACCAGGGTTCTACGTTAAGTAAGATAAGGTTAGAGATGGGATGTGATTTGGCATTTTTTAGCAGATACGATATTTCTGTTTTAGCCAGTTCCGAGGTTCCGATAGATTTTCGAAGAACCTGCAACTCCAGGAGATCTGAGTCGTCGTTCTTTTGAAGGGCGGAACAGTGAAATTTGTGGGAATAGTCCGCATCGTTGGACTATAGACCCTTTTTGCAGAACATGATTCTGATGATGATGGAAATCTTTATTTGGACCTTTACAATTTTGTATGTTAAAGCTTAGTACGCTGCTCGAGCTAAATTTTCGCTACCGTAGAAAAATCTCTCCAAAATTTAGCTAAATTTATGTCCTCAAAAAAATTTTAGCGAACCCATTTAGCTGAGTGGTACGCTGCTCGAGCTAGATAATTAAACTTTTGTTTTAGAATGTACTTCATGTATCTGTCAAAATGTAGCGTGCCCATTTAATGGGGCGGTAAATTTTCTCAAGGTTAATTTTGACAGATAGTTCGTTATGTTCTGTTGTTTTGTGGAAATTTTGTATTGCGGAGAATGGGAGAAGTATCTAAGCAAGGATGTGTTTTTTTTTTTAATAAATACCTCGAAGAAGAGTACATAGAATCGGAAATGGTTGAAATCAGAGACTGTTGAATTTTCAAAGTAAATTATTGTAAAAGAACAGCTGTTTTCAGTGACACTTATCCGCGGCGTGCTTTATGTCAAAATTTAGCTAGGACCTTAGCTAATGTTTGGAGAGAAAAGTTGGAGACAAGATAAAATGTAGTTTAGCTCGAGCAGCGTACTAAGCGTAAGTGGAAAAAGTGTTGTCTGTTTTATACTGCAGCTGTCTAGTTCACAAATGTCAAATATGATTGACGTAAGATGCCATTTCCAAAAATTATAACACCTTCCGGATTTTGCGCCACCTTGTACAATTTAACGACCGTTAAGTGATCATTTTGTTGGACGCTTGGTTTGGACTATCAAATTTGAAGTAAACTAAGACTGCAACAATGTCAACATTCTACGTCTCCTAGCTGACTCGTTCCCCTAATGTCGATCGACCTGCACTTTTCCATTATCATAGGATAGCTAGGTTATAGGTAATTGGTCGCAGATACCGCGTATCAGTTTCATTATGAAAGGTTAAGTTCGAACGAATTTTTCATTCGTAGATTTGTGGATCGCGACTGTTTTGTGTGGATTGTGAATAAAGTGTGACAGTTCGCGGCAATAATTTTCAATTCGCGCGAAAATTGTTTTAAATGTTAAATTAGCTGTTTAAATCAATTGAAAGTCATGTTTTTTTAGAATTCGATTAATTAAATATAATGGTTTTGTGATAGAACAAATAGCAATGTTCAATTCATAAATACTGTTAAATTGATTTGTTCGCAATTCGCCTATTCGCTCTCATGTGAATAGTCCTTTAGGTTGGTGGACTGGGGAGGAGTGTCCCGAGCCACACTCAGGTCAAAATTGACCCATCAAAGGCTAGGTAAGTGGGTCCATTCGTGCCATACGCAGTCGAATGGTCTATAAGGCCAACGCGCCCTAGTAGTATTTCAGTCTGTTATTTGGCCGATGTGAATTATACCATTGAGACTGCTATAGGGCGCACCAGACTACTAAATATAACCCACTAACTCCCAACTACATCGAATGAACCAAAGTTGGAGTAATTTCTGACTATGTCATCCCGTCTTCCACACTCAAAACCTGAATCGGCATGGAGAAACCTCCTCTAGCACCAGAGAGATTGCCATCAAATTATCTCCGACATATTCGCACGCAATTAATTTAATCAGCAAAACCGATGAAACCTCGCCAGAAACTCATTCCATGCTATTAACGAACCGGAAGTTAATACAATTTGACACTTTGGATAGGCACTGAAGTTGCTGACACCGCACAGATGATGACGATGTTGATGTTGCGCTGGTGATGGCTGATGGCTGATGGCTGATGGGGTTGCTTATTCCAAGTGTATCTATTATCATTTTGGCGGCGTCTGGCAGAGAGTGCCTATAATCATCTTTGAAGTGTGAAAGTGTCGAGTTAATTAAGAAGTTGAATCGTGAAGTGGGGCGGAAAGTATACATTTTGACTCCAATTTGTTGGGCGATATATCAATCGGGCGCTCGTTATCGTGCGCTGCTCGCACTTAACCATCAGATGAGACTGTTTTAATTGAACGCAAAGTTGCTGACACATTTACCTCTTATGCGCTTCGGAAGGAAGTTGGGCGACTCGCACATGTCACTATACCTATGCTAACCCCTCTCGCAGCGTGAAACCACAAAAACACTAACTCGTACGCTGGCAAGTATATTTATACAAATCAAATTCACGCCATATGCGAACGGTTAGATAATGCGAGTATCTGTAAACACAATCGTCATCATATCACAATGGTATATGCGCTTCGGGGGGTGCTACTCGAAAGCCCTGTATCGACATCAATTAGAGGACGAAAATAGAAAGGAGTCGACAGTTAACAAACAATGATCAAGTTGAATAAAAAAAGCCTCTGTCTCGAATCCCTTCACTGAATTGCCGCCGGGCACAAACAGGATCGCACAATGGCAGGGGTTGCACAAGGCAATCATACATACACCATGCACATAATATAAGTACCAAAAGGATGGACGCAAAAAAGGCAAATTAGCTAACCAGCCTAGTAATTTGATGTGCCGATCTAAATCCCCTGACAATTCAATTTGACAGCACAACAAGGGTGATAGTGTGTATCCACAAACGCCGGCTCCGAATTGAAGTAATATACCACCAGCGATAGCGAATCGCCCCAAGGGTTAGAAACCATCCCGACCTCCTGTCAGAGATGCATCGTCGAGCACCCAAACAATAGATTGCATTATACACAGGACATTTGTTGTCGCTACGTGTTGGCAATAATTTTAAAATTTTACAATTCACTTTGAATACGCGAGCAGTACTGCAGTAGTTGTTGCGACACCGTACATGTAAATTGTACGTATAGGTACTCTTGGAAATTAAATGAGGTGGCAGGATTCAAATTTTTCAAAAATTAACTGCCCTTGCATTTGAGTCCGCGTGAGCATCAATTATTTCAATCTATACTGGCACTCGCTGCAATAGTTTGCATAATTGTTTGATCGAGTGGAAGTGGATTTTGAACACTCACTCAACTCTTTGCGGGTCCACTTTTTATTCCCTTCGGTCTTACTCGTACCTCCCCGCCCATATATGGGAGTGATATTCTGGGCATAATTTGTTTGCCAACTTCAAGAGTGTGTCGTCGCATGTTGACACATTGGATATTGGTTATCGGTGGAAAATGTTATGTATAGGCATGGAAATTGAATCTTTTCGATGAGTTGGGTCTTGGGTCGTCGAGAAAGGATTACACATCGAACGCAAGGCACACTTGCGAGAGTAAATATTTATCTAGGTCATCTGAAAGACATAATGAAATCACACACTTTCGGTGATTATGTTTGCAGATTTGCGGAAAGTGTATAAGTAAATACAAATCGAGTTACAACCGCCAAGTGAGTTCTTAACATTTTTTTGATTATCATATTTGCATTTGGAGCGATTCTTGAGAAAAGTATCGATGGTGAAGGGCTGCTCCTTAGCGCTTAGCCAGCTGTCGCTGAATGCCACCATATATACCTACCAATGTGTAAATATACCAACTTGATATGTTGTGTAGTCCACAGCCGGGAGTGTCTTTCATCTGACACATAGTCCGTATTTCTGACTTCTGAGCGATATAATAGGGCCGCAGGTTTAAGAGGCATTGACAGGGTTTTTTTTAATTCGGACTGCTTTATAATTATTTCTTGCTTTGATAAAAACGGCGGTTCAGCTCAGTGATGCCAGACTTTAGAAGCAGGTTATCCCACGGTTATACCCAAAAAATCCCTTTTATCCCTCGCCAAAATTTCAAAAATCCCAAATCTATCCCACGAAATATAAAATTAAAATAAGGATCTATTTAATTAAATTTACAGCCAGATTCTGCCATTGAGAGCCCTCACAAGTCACAAGACCTCGTGAGGTTGATTTCTTGTGAGGTTTATTGTGATTCGCGAATACGCGAAATATTTATTAACACAGAAATGTTTTAGAACTGAAGAAAAATAATTATTTCCGACATTTGTCACAAATCAATTGCCCCAACAAATATCTATATTTCCCGAAATGATTATAAATATAGCATGAAATGGAATTTCGGGTCATTAAGTATGTTGAAATGGGGTACCAGTGTCATCCAATACAAATATTGTCACTTATGAGCCGTTATAACTGGTTTTCAAATTTGTGACCTGCTCCATAGGATATTACAGTTTCGATTGTTTTTGTGAGCCTCGCAAGTTGAGAGTGTGCTGACAGAATACGAAAGCCTCATGAATTAATTTCACCTCACCTTGTGAGGGTTTTGTGACTTGTGACGTATCAGTGAGGCTTACCATAATCGGGCTTTTAGTCTTTTTTCTTATTACCAAATACAAGTTACATTATACATTACCTAACTATGCAAGCTAACAAAAATAAATACATTTTAAGATACGTTTTCAATTATTTTTTTTACATAAACATGATAATATTTAATTTAATCTTAGGTTGACTAATTTTTGTATTCTTAGGGCCGGTCTGTTCACAGCTGGTTAAAGCCTTGGCTAGGTTACCACAGATTTAGGTTAACCCATGATTATAAATCAGTGATAACCAATGAGTGTCTGTTGACCGTTTTTTCACTTCGGTCACCAAACCATAGCTTTGTAGCAAATCGTTCCATTTTTCCAGTTTATTTGTCAATCATAGATTGGCACAACCCATGATTACATTTTTCTTTTTTTTCTTCGGGTCCTTTGGTTTTTGATAAGTAATTTATTTAGGTAGATATTTTATGTATTCTATAATTTTTTTTAAGAACTGAAGAATGAAACTTTGATTTTGTGAAGAAAATTTTTGAGAACAAAACCGAAATGAAAACAGAACTAAAAAAAAATTGTTACAAATTTTTAAGCCTCATCTTATTTTATTCAACGACAAACGAAATTTTCTAATTCTCTCAATATTTTTCCTATCGCGTGTGCTTTACCTCAATTTATGAGAGCTGTCATCGGCCAAAAATAATCGTACCTCATATTTTGCATCCATTATTTTGGCTGTTGTGTATTATATTAATATGTTAGTTGCAAACGTCACTGAAACCATTCGTTCATTCTATTATTTTCATTTTACTTTTCTTTCGCACAATATTGTACAACAATTTTTATTTGGTTAGCAGCTACGTCAAAATGAATACCTACGTAGTCCTAAAAAAATCTTAACAGACGAAATTACTGAAAATCAGTGGTTAAATCTCATTAACCGCTCAAAATCGGCTGGTTATCGATTTTTCTGGTTAACTAACCAAACTACTGATTCTCTGGTTAATATTTTGCTGAACAAACACATTCGATGGTTACCAGCTGGAATAACCGATGATTAAAGATAACCAAGATTGAACAAACCGGGCCTTAATGAAACTAGCAAATTATGAACAAAAATTGACCAAAAAGTAAAATCCCTTTTTTTGTACTATGAGGTTTGAAAAATCCCTTTAACCCTTTTAGCTTATTTGAAGTGCGAAAATCCCACAAAAAGGGATAAATCCCCCGATCTGGCATCACTGGTTCAGCTCTCACAGGTCCCGTCGTGCACTCTTCGCTATACGAGTTTTTTGTACAGCTCGCATATTGTTCCTCAGAATAGGAGTTTTGATCCAATTGGTGTCATTACTGGGCAGCGTTGCCAAAAGAGACGGTCAAAATGTCAAAATATTTCCCCCGAGATAGATATGAAATTATTAGTCTTCTTCTTCTTCTATATATATAATTCTTTCGGGGTGAAACCGATGATGTTATAACTCGATAACCCCTGAGACGATTTTCATAATTCTTTTTTTGTTTTGTTCGTATTGCTGTATATCAGGTTTAGGAAGAGAGAAAATTCCGGAAAATTCCGGAAAATTGCCGTGCGGTCCTGATTTAGCATCCAATAATTCTTCCTATTAAATATTTATTTTGACTTTTTTATCTCAAAAATTAATTAGAAAACTATGTTATATGTGCGAATTTTGTTTTTTGTTTTCATAAAGTAGATTGATAAAATAACCACTGGACCAATTTTTATGATTCTTCTTTTTGTTTGGCTTAGGCAATCTTAAACGGTAGGATACTTTTGAACCCGATAGGTTGTTGTCGATCTCCGAAACCAAACAACCGGTTTTAATGAAATTTTATCGATGTATTTTCTTCGTTTCCGCTTGAAGGATAGAATACTTTTCGACCCGATAGGTGGCGCTGTCGCCGATTTCCGAAACATCTCTACGGATTTCATTTAAGTTTTGTGCACGGGTATGATTGGTTCCTGTTTAAAAGACGGGATAGTTTTGGGCCTATAGGGGGTACTTTGCAAAACATAAGTGGGATAGGAAAACTGATTGTGGCACCTCCCTCAAACGCTATTTCTAAAGTTATATAGGTAATGAAATTATTAATGGACATTGTCCAAATAAAGCACTTTGGGAAATGTGAGCAGGACTTAATACGAAAGGTACGGACAAAGCCGGGTGGGTTCAGCTACATAATAAAGACTGACGTCCGTATGTGCTCACATAACTTGGGAACGGATCGTTAGATTTTTCTGATTTTTGGTTTAAATTCTTATCGGGCCACTAAAGGACATAATGCTACTTTCTGTCGTGAAAACAAAACTTTATGGGTATTAGATTGGGGATAAGAGTTTGTATAGCATTTGAAAAAAAAAAATAGACTGGATAGAAAACTCACTTCCAACACAACAAAAATTATTTAAAATTTTTAACTTTTTAATTCTTTGGCTATTGTGGGCCTACCGCTACACAATTTGAAATTGAAAGTCGGCTCAGTTATAATTATGTTGCGCAACCTCAATGCACCGAAACTTTGTAACGGATCGCGTTTGATTTAATTGTGAAGAATCTCAAACGAGAAGAAAATTGAAAGACAAACGTTTTCATTCGGCGGATTCCGATTATTTAAAACGATTTGCCATTGGTATGTAAGCGTCTTCAATTTTTCCCGTACGTCTCGCTTTCGCTATTCCAATCGCTAGAAATTGGTGGCATCAATCTAGAATTATTCCCATGTTTTTCACATTGTCAATTGTTGTGGCGTGGCAACGTTTTAGCAAACTTTCCGCTTTGTATGTTGTGTACCATAAATAAAGGAATTTATTGAGAAAAAGCGGAAGGTTGATCGACACGTCAGTCATTGCAGCAGCTTGTGCATTTTGCATGCTCGAAATTATTATTTTCATTTCATTAACGAATTTGGGCGGAACCAAGTTCACCGGGTCAGCTATAGTTAATTAATAATTAATTGTCATTACTTTTTTTAACATGTTCTATGTACGACTTAAAATTTTCGAATTTATTTGAAACCAGCTGACCCGGCGAGCCTCAAACCGCCAAACGTTCAATGAATTTATTGATGCCTTTTAGCTTAACTTAATTTATTATTTTAATTAAGTTCAATAGTTCATTAGGAAATAAAAATTCAATAAAAGTACAAAAACCAAGTATTTCAATGCCTTGACGAAGCTATGTGTTTTACTTCTTTGGTTTACACTTAGGTTTATTATCCTCACTGAAGCACCTTGTGATACATAATATTTTTCGCAGAAACAAATAAAGTGGATGGTTTACCGACACAAGAATATGCCACGTACAATTAACCATGAGAAAAACATGTATATCAATTATAGATCTTGTGATTTGTGAATCGTCATGGTGAATGCAATACGAATTGGATATTGAAAATTTCGTGGCCGTCTATAAGATGTTGAACAACCGTTAATAACACAATGAAATAAAAGAATTGATAACCCACATAGAACTTTTGGCAGAAATTATGCAAGAACTCTTTTATTTTTCTAATAAATAAATTATACTTTGTAGCTGCCCCGGCGAACTTCGTGTCGCTTAAAATTATTAATGCGAGAAACAGATTAACACAGCGACAGCAACAGCAATAGCGAATTTAGGAGTAGCTCTAACGTTGATGTTGCTGTGCTAATGTGTTCAAACTTCAAAGTAATTAAAATGCATTGGTTCGAAAAAGTTGTCAAAGTTGCTGTTGATGTCGCTGTGTTAATCTGTTTCCCGCATAATACCTACCTCTTTCGAAAGTCAAGTGTCAAGCCCCTCTATTGAAAAATGAAACTCTTTTGGAATAAAATCTAACTCAATGCATAATTGCGACTTCATAGATAAAATGACTACCCAAATCCCAATCTGTCTTCGTATATTTTACTAACTCAAAAAAATGCAATTACGAAAAACTTTCTCGAATACTTATCACCTCTGACAAGACTAATAAATAAAACGACGTGCGGATCGAGTAATCAGTTTTAGTGCCAAGTTGTCAAACAAAATTTGACAATAAAAAATTATTATATACGACCATCCACCACCTAGCTATTCAATTTTTAAACAAAACCACTTAAAATCTTATGTGACAGTTTATAACATGGAAAAAGTAGCCCATAAGGTATTTAAGTAGAACTTAAATCGCTATGTGTAGTATCAGCAAGCGGGCCTTAATAAAAAAAGGAAGTTATTCGCCCCCGGGTGGACTCGAACCACCAACCTTTCGGTTAACAGCCGAACGCGCTAACCAATTGCGCCACGGAGGCCATGTAATCCCTTTGCCTAGGGGCGTATATTATATTGCTTTAGCTGCTACTATTCTCATCGTCATCAGTTATAAGGTTATCATTATCAGTTATCATTATCACTGATGATTGTGTGTGATTATACCCATTGCCAATTTCTGATAAATCACAAAGTTGATCTATACGGTGCAGGGAAATAAGTCTCCGGGAACTAAGTCCCCGTAGGGATTTAGTTATAACCTAGTGGGAAGAAAAACCACTTTCGTGAAGTGGCCTTAGTTCCCATGTAAGGCTAAGTTCACTTTCTTGTGGGAAGTAGGTACACATTCAAAAACAAGTAGAGGCAACTAACTTCCAACATTTAGAATTGGATAATTTTTTTTTTTAAATAATCGAGGCGATATTTCTTTGATTATTTTCAGATTCTTGCAAACTGAATTTCGATTTTGAAAGTGTTGTTAATTAAATTTGGGACATACATATTACTCCGTCTTAGTTAAAAGTTTATTTCTCTTTTGTTAATAAAAATTGCAAATTACCAACTTGACTCTTTAATTTTACTTTGTTCTTAGTTGACAGTGAATATTTACTTCACATCAAAAGGGAAATAAGACCACACAAAGTTTTCGGAATTTATTTTCTACCTAACATGGGAACTAAGTCCACTTCAATAAAGTGGTTTCATTTCCCACTAGGTGGGAATTAAGTTCCTCTGTGGACTTAGTTCCCGGGGACTTATTTCCCTGCACCAGCACCAGTCTATGCTTTGGTTAGGCAAAGTAAGTACAATGACTCATACATTTTTTTATGAGTGTTGAGTATCAAAAAATAACATTTTGAATAGATTGACACGCCTCGTTTTTGCAATAAGGTATATACTCGGCCTTACTAATAATCAAACATTAGGGTAAAACTGGGTAATACCGGTCAATTCAACAAAAACTCAAATAAAACGAAATTCGTTATTTAAATAATACTTTTACTTCACTTATTATTAAATTCATATGTTTTTGTATTATTATAAACATAAAAAAGGTAAATGAACAAAACGGAAAAAAAGTTATACAAAAAACAAAAAAGGACAAAAATGACCGGTATTAGACGCATGGTCGGTTAACTCCGGTCAGCAATTCTGGTAATGACGGTCATTAATGTTTATTTAAAATAAACTTATATTTATTTTTAGTTTTCACATAAATCGCGAAATGTTTGATCTGTGTTGCAAGTTCATTTTCCTGGTCTTTGTTAAAACCGTGTGTAACCCCAGAGATGGCTCATAGAAGTTTTTCTTTTTTAGACGTTCTGGCAGTGTCGAAAATGCTATTTTAGTAGACCTGGCCGCGACGCGAATGGACATTTCCTTTTCAATAAGTTGTTTGGCGTTGTTAATAGCCGCCTCTGACCACGAAACTCTGGAAGTGGTTCTTGACTTAGGCTTACCCATGAATAGGTAATGCCGATCAGTTGACTGGGACTTCCCAAACGGGAGCGCCAAGAAAAAAAAATGCAAAATGAAATTTTAGGTTAAGGAAAACAAAGTAAAACCATTGCAGATTAATAACAAAAAACAACATAAAGTATGCAAAATATCACTATATTTATAACATATAAGGAAAAATACTTACTCTCTATTTTCTGATCACCTTTTCTTATAACAAATTGACCGAAAACACCAATAGATCTGAAACTTCCAAAGGACACAGACAAACTTAACAAACAACAGTCTGGTATGAAAACAATCTTCGGGAGCACTAATCCATGCAAAGAGTTGGTGATTCAATGTTCCCATTCTCGAGATACAAGGGTGACCGGTATTACCGACTGACCGGCATTACCAAGTTTTACCCTAATGACGGATATTAGTTGGTTGCCAGTTTACAATAAAATGTACAGCATTTTCGAAAGGGTACCAATAAACAATTTGACCCACACCTTAGCTAGTACGAAGATTTTCTGTTGAATCTATTACATTTGTTGTCACGCGGAATTTTATTTCATAATTTGTTTTCGTGAAAAACAAGTTCAGTCGTTTCTTTCACAACGAGGATTTTATTCTAAAAAAAGGAATACGTAAATTGCAATTAAATTTGCCCAACAGATATCTTTCAAAGGTTTTTTGAGACTTTTTATAAGTAAAAAACAAAGCACATAATAGGAAATCCACAAACTATCCGCCGATCTGTCAAAATATCATATGCAGATCAGTAATGCCCTATCATTCGTTCGGGAACAATTTTCGGTACTTTTTATAGACACTTTCCTTTGATTTCCAATACTTTATGATTGATTGATGAGTGCATTTGTGTCGTAACAAATACCTTTCAAATTACATATTTAATAAACTTAACACTGTTTATTAGAATGCTTTGATGCAAATCAAACCTTATTGGTGGTTTAAAGATCGCAATTATAAATCGTTAGCAAGTGAATATTTTCGCAAATAGAAATTATAGCCTGCTAATCCATTTCAGAAATATCACTTAGGAAGCCATAAGCGTTTTAATAACCTAGTATCGCTTCCGTTTTCGAATTTCAATTTATTTAAAATACAAAATACAATTTGATCTTCTTAAAATTGTGTAGATTATATTACTTAATTCGGGAAACTTGGAAACCGACAAAATTAAATTCTCCCAGAAAATATATAAAGCCACGGCACACTTTATGGACGAAAACTGTCACGTTTCCCCTTTCATGAATTCACACATACTACCTGCTATTCCTCCAGAAGTTCCTTAATTTGTTAAATTGCTTGTATTTTGCTGAGTGGTGACAATTCTATTCTTATATCTAGGTATATTCTCCGTGAAGTCAACCTTTTCACACCAACCATTGTTTCCTCATCCTCATTCTCGGTAATAAAACTCTTTTTGCAAAGAGTTTAATAAGGGTTTGTTTGCAGCCAAATACATATTACCTAAGTCGCTTTAGGTTCTAAGAATTTTTGATAAAAGTATGTATTCAGCTATGAGCCTTTCAAACTAAAGAAGCAGATATTTTATTCCGTTTGCGACGACTATCAAGAATGTCTTGCAAATATCCCAAACTTATATAAAATATTTTTTTAAGTAAGTATCCGTTGCTTGCAAACTGTTTTAAAAGGAAAACCAATTCAAAGGAAAGAGCTATCGCCTAAACAAGATAAAACAGAGAAAAACACAAAAATATATGCTTCAAGCGTTTAGAAATAAGACAAAATTGCAATATTTTTAAATTTTTGGCATACATTTGTACAGATTTGTGTTACTACAACGAATAAAATTAGAAAACTCTTACAATTTACTAAAATCAATTTATAATTGTAAACGCCCACGCTGAACAACAGCGTATTTAAATTCGCTCCTATTACGAAATTTAATACCGTGTTTTCGGACGGTTGGGCAACACTCCTCTTCAAAATGACATAAAGGGGGGATTTGTTTAGCTAATGCCCGAGATAAACATGACTTTCTCACCATTAACATTTAACCCTACAGTTAGCGATATTCTGGCAGCTATTTTTGTTTATTGGTAAAGCGATTTTGGAAAGTCTGGAGTCTTTGGGCAAACTGCCAGACTAAAGTTGATTATTGGTAAGGCCGACTGACTCCGCAATCTCGATCGATGCGATGGTAGGAACGCATCTAAAACGGGCAGACAGACATGTCTATAGAAATTTCCTTCAAATTAAAATATATTTTTTTAATTGCATCAGACGTTCAAAATATTTTAACGAATTTGGGATTATTATTATGTTATTGACAGTTTATTTTAACTATTTCTTAACTTTAAATGTTAAAAATAAATAAATAAAAATACCTTATGAGACATTATTTCTATGATTATCCTAGGCTCAGCCCCTCCGGCTGACTACTGGAGACTACGTTAATTTTTTGTTTACAATAACTGAGTATGCAAAATGAATGGACACTTCAATCTGTCTTGATTCGCGCCAAAATTTCTATAAATTTTCTTTGTTTTCCAGTAGTGGCTGACTATAGAAGACACGGTTCTTTTAAACGTTCTCCAGTTGTCAGCCCCCCTTTTTATGAAAATGTGTAAATTAAATTGGGGCTGACTACTGGATACTTGCGTGGCCGACTACTGGAGCTGAGGGGGCTGACTACTGACAAATCATACCCTTTTCACTTATTTTCTAAATAGTTTGCATTAGGTAGCTCATACACTTAATAAGCTTAGTATTTTCGAAACTACAGACTTCAAACATTCAGAAGAACTAAATACTTGATTATATACCTGAAGAATGGATTTTTAAGGACCAATCCAACTCAAAAAAAGAGTTAAGGGGCCGACTACTGGTGCCATCACCCTACTGCAACTGTCTCTAACAACGGCTTATTCTTTGAGGTCCAAGAAACAAGGAGTACCAACACAATACTTCTTAACAGCCATATCCGCTCTGTTGACATCATATAAGTCTGAAGAGGAGAATACAAATTTCGCGCTCCATTTCTCAAGGAAAACTATACCCAGTCCGGAGTTCACAGTTCACACCCCAAATTGAAATCTATTGAAAAAATGTCCGCCCCTTCGGTGAGTTCGGATTGATTAATTTGAGTGTCCGCTACTGTATAGAGAACTAGTTCACCTTTAAACAGGCAAATTGGGTAATTTATCAAACTAATTACCCGTCATTAATCAAATTTCCACGAAAATCTGAACCGAACCGCTGACGTCTGTCTACTTGGTGTATACCTTCGTCTTTCCGAACGAAATCCAACTCAACCAGAAATATACATTCGTTCATAAGCTGATTTCGGTTGCCGTTCGTTGACAGATACAGAAATCTCACAACTGGATGCCATGCAAGGGAAACTCTTTTCCCGTTGCACCGATGATAGATCTCTTTTCCTTGTGTCATCCGACACAAAAACGGGGTGCGTCGTTAGTTATGCCGCGCCGCGCCGTCCGTCTTGGGATCGGGATCATCAATGATTATGGGTGTTAAAAGATTACGCGGAACGGAAAGGGTGGCGTTCTCACATCTTATAGCAGGTCATCGTTGGCATTCTCATGTGAAAATCAATATTCCTTCCGTCGTCATCGTTGCATAACTGAAAGGCATCGGAGAAGTCAACAACTCCACCATCATCGTTGTCAAAGTCAGTCGGCCGGTATAAGAGACGTGCAATAAATCACGTCGCCTAGTCCTCCCAGAGGTATTCGTTTGGGCGGCCATGGCAAACGAACAAATTCGATTTGTAATTGATACTAAAAAGCCCTTAATTGGCAATCGCCGTAGCCCGAGGGGTGAATTAATAGAATATTTGACACCAAATGCGGTCGTTGGATGTTGGACAACAGGACATGGCACCGTATGCTCTTAAGTTACTATACATGCGACTCGCAGCAGGAAGCCTTTTCGGCATCACCTCTTCGATTCCGAAATGTATGTATGTATCCCATGTGTAAGTGTGATTTAATCCCAGGCATGTCCATGTCCATCCTTTCGGGCTATGTGCGGACGGTCACCGGGGAATTTCGCAAATCGGACAAGCAACCAGTACAAATGGATGAGGTATTTTTTTTTTTTTGTGTAAGATGTGATGGGGGCCAAACGCCCCCCTGTGGTTTTGTTTGACACCGTTGTTGACGACAATGTCGCGACGTGATTTGGTTTATTTGGTGCAAAGTGTGCGTGTGTGTTGTGAATAATTGAAAATGTAAGATGAGCATCGTCATTAGATTGACGAAATGGAAAAAATTGCCCCTTGCGTCGTAAGCGCCGAAAGTGAATATGAAAATTCGATTTGGTGTTGAGTTTCACTTTGAATTGGCTTGAGGGTAATAAAGACATATTGATGCCACGGATGGGTGGATGTATATGATTCCTTCTTGTTTCAAAGGTGTGAGGTGTTTCTGCCGGTTTTTGTTGGAATAGGGGGATGTCCAGCTCCAGGTCCAGTATCGTTACTGGTTCATATAAATCGGTTGTGATTACTTTACCTCACCTTGGTTACTTGTGTCTTCTCCATTTGCAGTCTCCTTGCAAAATAGCGACACTACAAGGATCTGTCCGATATGGTTACTTGAATGTGTCTCCAAAAGTCTTTGAGTCCCTTATATGGATGGAGGAGAATTCGGTAGTTAGAATGACAGTTATTAGGTACCTTACGAGAGTCACACAAATGCAGTTGAGGTCGGTATAAGAATTTTCCTGGACTGGTCCGTGTTACTGAAAATTATGTGGTGGATAAACCTTTTATGATGAGAAATCGACGTAGATTGAAAGTTATCGATAAGAGATTGCCCATTTGCAGTCCACATCGGGGCTACAAAAGCTTTTATACCTATGTACAAGTGCCCATACCGAAGAAGCTGAGAATCCTATCAAGGAGGTGACTTATGACCGAGTCTGAGGTGTCTTTATCTGGAATACGAAAACAAAGTTTTGCCATAGGCGGCTTCAGTCCTGGTGCACCGGAAGGAAAACGAATTTCAACGGGTTAGGTTAGGTGAGCACAAAATGTACAAACAGCTCGAAAAATGGCGACACAATTTTCGTAAGACTAAGCGCCGTACTAATAACAAATTTTAGTCTCGACTCGGCCTGATTCAAAGCTCAACTGTCTAAAGAGTGGAATCTTTTACCTTAAAAAGACGGAGGTTTGTTATTGGTCTCAGGGTTGGGCCAACAATAAAGGGGTAGTTAAAACCACACCGTTCCTAAACTCACTACGCATCTTCCCACCTCCAGAAAATCGAAGATTTTTCGGAGTAAGGAGAAACCTGACTTGTCAGCAGACCGGGCATCACCTTCATCAAGGTTAAATATCTCTAAATTATACTTGACGGGAAATGGATTTGGTCTATTCCAGAATTACCCGGGTGTCTTCTACTGGAGTCGGTTTCCGTTTGAACTGAATCAGAAGGTATTTTTCGCTATGATGATATGCACCTATGTTTCAGGCATGAGACAGAGCTATGTGCAATCCTTATAAAAACGTGTTACTTGCATCTGGAATGCCTGGAAAGGTCCACTTTAGAAATAACACAACACCATAATCACCCAAAACTGGTGTATGAGCCTTAAAAGTCCATTAATTTGGTGCCATGACGAAGTACTTTCGTAGACTAATTTGGGTTGGCTATAGCATTGTCTTCCGAAGCAACGTATTCGGTCTCGTAAGACAGAGTTTGAAGGAGGAGGTCAGAAGGCCTGAATCTACCTTCGCTGGCCTTGCTTAATATCTGCTGATGAGATGGAGCAACACGTCCACTCACCACGTCAGCCCCAAAGATCCGCCACCAGATGCAAGCTAAGGCAGAACAGCTACAGAGGGAGTGTTCTCCTGTATCGTCGTCCTCTCCACAAGCAGGACAGATGGTGCTGACGCTCAAGCCCAAAACATTTAAGTGTTTGACAAAAGATTGGTGGCCCGAAGCAGTCTGTAGTCGATTCTCCACTGCACTGATAATTATTGATCGCTGCATCAATGCGGGTTTTACCTCGAATATGCTGGTTCGTTACAACTTACGTCTGATATTCGTTACAGTTTGAATTGAAATTTACTGATTTTGGAGTTACGTCCTACAGGGAAGTTGTCCTGAGGCCGAATCTCTATATACTCACGAAATTAACTCGTGAATTTACAACCCAAACACAATTTCACGGATAATGCGATTCGTACCCTGGTCAAAAAACTAAAAACCCAACGATGAAGTTGAGCTTAAAGAGAAAACAACCTTAAGTAACATAAGAACAGAGAAAACCCCACCCTAGTTCTCCTTAAGTGGCGCCCACAAGCCACAACCCACAACTGGCTTGCGAACAAAAAAGAATAAAAAACATTTATAATACAAAATAAATATTTAATAATTTATTATTCAAAACATACTCAATAGCAGCACAGTCATTCGTCTGTCATCCTTATCCGTCACACGGTCCTATTCCGTAAACGTACAGCGCTATTGACAAAATTAGATAAATTTCGGTTTCATGAAACCCATACAAATACAAACTTTAACTCACTCTCTCCGGTTCGGCATATATGCGACTCCATCTCACACTGATTGGCAAAAGTCAGCTTTTGCTCATTGTAATAGCCACAGACTGGATTGTCATCCTGTTCACATTCTGTTATGCATAATCTCTGGCATTCGTCCTGGTCGATTGCCTGTAACTCTGCATAATGACACGAATACAATATAGAAATCAAAAGTGCTCCTGCTGTTCTTACGAGGCTCTTTATTATTTTGGTGGTGGCAATTCACTTCGTCTAGAAAACATTTGTTTTGGAAGACATGACACAATTTGCCATCAGTAGCCCACTTCACATCCTTGTCCATGGGACACTCGTGTGTTATATCACAACTTGCCGCCATATGGCATACAAGCAACAGTAATGAAACGTAAACCTGCAGCTCCATTGAAGTCTGATTAGTATTTGATTATTATTACTGAAACTGAATGCATTTGAATTTTGGTCGACTTTATAAAGGAGCCTGTGGCCGATCAATTGACCGATCTGCTTTTGAAGACTCGTTCAGCGACATCTGCCTTTTTGTAATACCTACCTACAGGTTAATGTACCTAACTCACCTGCATTACGAACCCTATCAAAACAAAATCACCGACTACTGGGTCGTTTATTATTCAAATGAGTAATTTCGACGAAGCACTGAAGAATTAAATCAACTGATTTAAATATTTTTGCATTTTTATTTTTTAATGATATAAAATACTGATAAATTGATGAATTAGTTAGATATAATACGCTGACTAAATCCGAATACAGTGGCGCCGAGACGCGGACGAGACGTGGGTCACTGCTTTAGTACAAGAACTTGGTGTCAAACGATAAATTTAGATTCCCCTGTGCAACGTTTAGCAATAAAGAAGAGTCAACTTGTATTTATTTTAGCAGCGCTTTTTCTGTATAACATTTATGACGCGACGTCTGTCTTTGCTCTTGGCCAGCCAAATTACGAAATTAATAAATGGTGTCAGCTCTGTGAACATAAAGCCTCTATACACCCGTTGAACGTACGTTTTACTATTCGGTGAGTAAGGGTCTTGGTACGTAGTAACTTTTTCCACCAACTAGTTATTTGACGTTTCAGTGCAAAAAATCGTATGTAAGTGGGATGACTGTTCCAAAATCCAATAAAAAAAAATCATCGCAAGCTAAGGCACCAGTTATAGCCATACGTAAAACGAAACCGAACAAATTTTCTTTTGCTTTTTTTGACCACTTAACATGTTGCTTATAAACTATAAAGTTAGTTTATCAAAAAAATACTAACAAATTATCTTTAAATTTTCTAGAAAAAGAATTTATTAATTTTTTCGTGATTAGAAAAAGTTTTTTGGACGGAAAAATTTGTACATTCTTATTTTAGAAAAGGCGTCGAACATGAAAAGCAATCTCGGTAAAAAAAAATGTTTCTCCAAAAAAAAATTTCTTTTTGCCAAATCAAAAACGAAATTTTTTGCTGTCAGAAGGTATTCAAGATTTAAGCTAGGTACCTCTTTAGACGGTTTAGTTATTTGCTCGTTTCTTAAATGTGTGTTTTTTTTTTATTAATTATTGGACGTTTCAACGTAATTGGTCGCTATTTTGTTTATAAGATTAATGCGCAGCTGTTCCAGAAAAATTTCGCTCTCCTCTTCGTTTTGCAGTATGCAGCAGCTACGAAATAATGGCGGAAAATTTGGTAATTGTAGTAGATTGCTTGGTACAATTCTCCAGTCAGGGGCATTAATTGCTTGCGAAAATTTGACATTTGCGTTGTTGTTGTGTTGCCAGCTTGTATAAGAGGAATGGAGCCAAATTGAGAAATTTTAGAGCCAAAAATATCTAAACTCGATTATGAAGATCAGTGATGTGCATTTTTGTTTAAGTCGTAGGCACACTTATTCTAATTAAATTGTGTTTTAAAGACGACAATATTAAATTAAAAAAAAAAAAAAAAACACAAACTCGTAATTGAGAGTCTTTTCTAGTTTCCATTTTCCAAGTTAAGCTTAGTACGCTGCTCGAGCTAAACTAAATTTTATCTGCTCTCCAAATTTTCTCTCCAAACATCAGCTAAAATCCCAGCTTCATTTTGACATTTGTGGGCGCAGTAGCTTAGTGGTTAGTGTGTTGGACTACTATGCGAAGGGGTCGAGGTTCGAATCCCGCAAAAACCCAAATTCCAACTTAGGGTTTTTTTCACTGCGCCACCTCTCGCGAACGTCTGACAAACATCCGAGAGTATAACTGTCTTGAAAAAGCTTCTCAATTAGCCGTTTGGAGTCGGCATAAAATTGTAGATCCCTTCCATTCGTTTCAAAAATGAAAAACTCACACAAAACGAATGGTTGTGAGAAGCTAGGCCTAGGGTCCCTCCGGGCCTGTTGCGCCAACTAACTAATTTTGACATAGAGTACGTTGCGGATAAGTGTCACAGATCACAGCTGTTCTTTGAAAATAACTTAAGTACTTCAAAAATTCAACTCCGATTTCAACAATTTGCGATTGTAGGTACTCCTCGTCGAGGTATTAATTATAAAAAACTCATCCTTGCTTACTTCTCCCATTCTTCGGAGTACAAAAACGCAATAAAGCAACAAACACAACGATCTGTCAAAATTTAGCTTGGGAAAATATTCACGCTAAATTTTGACAGATAGCTTGAGAAAATATTCACGCTAAATTTTGACAGATACATGAAATACGTTCTAAAACAAAAGTTTGATTACAGAACTCGAGCGGCGTACCACTTTTTTTTAGATCAGCTAAATTTTGGAGAGAATTTAATATGGAAGCGAAAATTTAGCTCGAGTAGTGTACTAAGCTTTACAAAAAATAAAAAATAAAAATTTAATTTTATTTAGCAATTGAAAAGTTCGAGTATCCAAATCGGAGAAAATAGGCAGAGCTGGTAACACTGCTGGCCGCTGATGGAACTCTCGAAGAATTATTTTCCGCTGTCTTTTCGCAGACGTTTCGCTGTCCGTTTGGAGACAAGCGGAAAATTTCAAACCAGAATAGCTGCGTGCCTTATTAAGTGCGCTGTGTATGATTTCCTCACTCACAAAAATCGACTGCCTTCTCTATAAATGTGGAGGTTATACTGATAATAGATCGCACATTCTGATAATCGATCTAATCTGTATACAGATACGTGTTGAGAACCGTTTTAAATTCCGTCACCATTTAATAAAACCAATAAAGAATTTAGCCTTGTCAACCATACTGTACTGTATTAATAACGATTGTATTTTGTATCACTTCAGGTTGTAAGTTCTATGTTTGTAAGCCGTATCAGCAATGGTTCGTGTTCGTGCGTCGAAATCTCGCTATCGCCATCGCACTCCAGCCAGGGTTGCCGTTAACTTAAAAAAAAAGTCACTAACTCGAACCTAAAAATCCACCAGATATGCTAAATTTAAAAAAAAAAGTCACTAGAAAAAAAATGTTTACCTACCTACACATGAAAAAAAAAAATCAGTTTTAACAACATTTTTATTTTTAACAACTATTCAAAAACTTACAATATGTAAATAGATTATGTTAACTTACAAAAAAATTCAGTTTCAAAGTTACAATAAAAAAATTCACATGAGAGCGAATTGCGAACTCCGAAAGTGCGAACACGCGAATATTCGCAGTTTCTGACACTTCATTCACATGAAAACTTTTTTTGGTTGCAGATACCCGCGTATCAGTTTCATTTTTAAAGGTTAAGTTTTAACGAATTTTTCATTCGTGGGTTTGTGAATAAAGTGTGACAGTTCGCGGCAAGAATTTTCAATTCGCAGGAAAATTACTTTAATTGTTAATTTAGCTGTTTAAATCAATTGAGAGTCATGTTTTTTTAGACTAGATTTTAGAATAATTAAATATAATGGTTTTGTGATAGGAAAAAAAACAATTTTTAATTCATAAATACAGTTAAATTGATTTGTTCGCAATTCGCCTATTCGCAGTTCGCTCTCATGTGAATAGTCCTTTAGATTGATTTCATCTTCATCACTTTCATTTACCTCAGGCATTTTTAAAATTATTTCTTAAAAGAACATTTTTAGGAATTTCGTAGGTATTCATGACAACTTCTTTTTGTATTTTTAGTTGATTTCTGATGAACATTATTGAGTTCAAAGTTTTTGTTGACATTTTATTTCTCAACTTATTTTTAACTATGTGCATCATACTAAAAATGCGTTCCACTTCGGCATTTGTGGAAGCGACATTACAGTTCGAGCAAGTTGGAATAATATTGCAATTAGCAAGTGTCGAACTCGAATACCATGGATGTAACATCACCAGGGGCGTAATAATTTAGAAAAACATGTTTTTGCAAAAAGTCACTAGAAAAGTAACTAAAATTTTTTAGTGACAAAAAATAAATTTTTGTCACTAAACTTTTGAAAATTCCACTAGATATAGTGACAAAGTCACTAAAACGGCAACCGTGACTCCAGCTGCCAGCACGCCAGCAAGAACGCTACCTACGAACAAAATAATATTATTTCGATCGAACAAGTCGACACTCATACAGCTCACATGTCACATTATTTGTTCTTTTCTCACAAATCCAATACTACTTGGCGTTTGGCGGTATTATGTGATAGCGATATGCCATATGCGTACATTTCATGTGAATACACACAACAACATTTCACAAGTATGCGTATCACATTGTTGACAACATTTTCGTTGTTCGTTGAGTTGAGTGACTCATCAGTCGTTGAATTCAGTAATTGTTTGGTTGCAAAGGTGGATGTATCGCGCGCCCATATAATACTGTTTAATTTTTTTATTTTTATTTTGTTTTAAAATGGAATGGAGCGTCGAGAATACACTTACTTTAATAAAGCACTACAAACGTCATCCGTATCTATGGAACTGTAAGCAGCAAACGAATAGAGTAAAGAGACTGAAAAATGCTTCGTGGAATGATATAAGTAAATGTTTATGTATCGATCGAACCGATGTGGAACGGAAAATAAGAAGCTTGGTTGGGCAGTTCGACAGAGAAGAGAAGAAAATCAAAGAAAGTGTCAATAAATACGAGACAAAGTGGTTTGCCTACAAACATTTATTGTTCTTAAAAGGCAGAAATAAGCAGGGAGGATCGGCGAGTTATGAATATCTGGTAAGAGTGAACTTTGTATAAGTGGAAAAAATGTCGTAAAAAATGTACCAGATAAAAATCAAATTGAAACACACAAGGGGCATTCGCGATGCGCATATTATTTTTGTGGAACCGTGAAGAAGTGTACAACAAAAAAATATTGCTTACATTTTGGCACAGATTCAAAGAGTGTGAAATCCCGCTGCTTATGTGAATGCCTCTGTCTGTGCTAAATGAATTTCTGTTTCGATAGCCAGTGGCACGGAGTAGTCATTTAAAATGGAAAGCCGATGGAAAAATATTCAACCACTAGGTACCTGTGAGTGACTTTCAAATAAAGCGCTACTTTCTTTTTTTCTTATTCTTTATTTTCTTTCCATCGCAAAACAACCCCAGTCACAGTTTGAAAAATCAATACTCACGAGTCACGAGTCACGACACACAGCCAGATAGCTCTCCAGTTCACAGAGTCACAGCACAAGTGTTGTTATATCGTGGGATTTATCCCTTTTGGTGGGAATTTCGATGTCCGAAAAGCCGTTCGTGGGATAAAGGGATATCTAATCTAACAAAAAACATTCAAAATATAATTTATAATATAATTTTTGCTGAAATTTCATGAAAACTCCTATATTTCACAATGATTATCAACAAACTGAATGTCCATTAAAAAAACTGCTCTTATAAATTGTCTTTTATCAACATTTTCTAGTACAAAAAAAAATAATCGAAATAATGTTACAATCTGTGGTTTTTCTGCTAAAGTTTAATTAACCGTGATTTTCTTTCCGTGTAATACTAATTTTACTTTTAAGTACTGGATTTTGAGGCAAAAACTATAGTGGGGTCTTAAAAGGGAATTTGATTACGGTGAAAAGGGAAAAATTGCTACGCTTCGTGGGATAAATGTAGAGAGAGTGCTAACAACACCGGCGAGCGGGTCACATTTGCGTGCGCAACACGAATCACAATCACAATCACAATTCACAAGGTAGGTAAATGGAGAAACAGTGAAACTGCGATTCAAAGTAGCAGCTGTAGTCGCAGTAGAGCAGTAGGCACTAACAGTACCTAGCTAGCAGTGTAGAAGAATTCTACAAAAGAAAACCTGAATAATTATGAAGTGGGAGAGGGACGAGGAAGTGATTGTGTTTTGTCGTTTGTGTATCGGTTGCTTGTTTCTTTGCTAACTGCTGTAGTACTTATTGCGTTCCTTTGGTTGTATATTGAGAGAGAGAGAGAGAGAGAGAGAAAAAAAAAAAAAAACTATATGTGCCGCGATACGATATTTGTGATTTTTTTTTGTGTAGGTATGCTGCGTTGGGTTGTTGTTGCTTTTTGTAATTTGTAATGGAATTGTGTTGTGAAGTGTCTTGAGTATTCCTCGCTAGTTCTTGAGTGCGTTTAAGTTTGAGTTTGCTTGGAGCTTAGTAAATTTGTATTTAATTTCTGTGTTTTTATTTCAAGCTGTTGCATCAATTGACATTTTGCCAAGTAATTTTCGATAATATCTTTGTAAGTAAACTGTAAAGAAATTTAAGTTTTTCTTAAAAAGTTTCCTTAAAACATCCACATATTATCCGAAAATGATCTATGGAAAATTCGCGTAACGCAATTTGCTACATTATTTGTGTTTACTTGAAAATAGGTAGTACGAATTTCGAAATAGGATCAAGATGCCGCCGATAACTACTAATGCAAATAATAGGAGAAGAACTAGTTTTTTGTGGAATTTTTTTACAAAAATAGATCATGACACTTTTGCTACGTGTAATATGTGTAAAAGTAAAATATCTTTTAAAACCAGTACATCAAACTTGAAAAAACACATGGAAAGCAAACACCCTACAGTGTCTCTATATCCTGAACAGGATGTTCGGGTAAGTCTTGTATTCAATAGTTTTTGTATAATAAATTATGTTATGCGTATAATACTTAATGAAAAACAATTTTAATGAGTTGTTCCAAAAAAAAAATATTCCACAGTCACTATTAAAAATTCGATCGATTAAGTTCATAAGATTATATCCTGTAGAAGCTTAAGCTTATGTAGTACGCTGCTGGAGCTAAATTTTCGCTCCCATACAAAATTCTCATAAAAATTTAGCTTAAATAAATTTAAGTGAACCCATTTTGCTGAGTGGTACGATGCTGGAGCTAAATAATCAAACTTTTGTTTCAGAATGTACTTCATGTATCTCTCAAAATTAAGCGTGCTTCTCCCTGCCCATTAATTTAATGGGCGGCACATTTTCTCAAGCTACATTTTCACAGATCGTTGTGCACTGTTGTTCTGTTGCGTTTTTGTATTGCAGAGAATGGGAGAAATAAGCAACGATTTTTTGTTTAGCCCGAGCAGCGTACTAAACTTTAAGGCCATGTTTCGTACAATTTTCTGATACTTATACTTTCATTGTGAAATATCTTATCTTGTCAAAAAACAATCCAGCTCCAAGAGCAAGATAATGAGCTATCTTGTAGTAAATTTTTTAACATTACTTGATCTCGAGGTTAGGTAGGGTGTTAAGAAAAAAGAAGAAGAAAAAAAAAAAAAAAAAAGAAAAAAGCAGCTGAGATATCCACGGTTGCCACTTTGGTAATATTTTACCAAATTTGGTAACTTTTTACTTAGTTGGTGATTTTTGGCAATTCGGTAATTTGTATATGGTTTTGGTAACTTTTTGAACAAGAAACACCAAAAAGAAGAACTCGATATCATCACTACTTGTAAATGCTGCCTTAATTTTTCAGAAAAAGGATTAAAAGTATTCTTGTAGTTTTAATTATAAATTTTAAACAGCTATTTTTCGTGCACTGTATATCGTGCATACTACGCTTAAACATAGGTACATTTTTCCACTGCCATGAAATTTTTTTATATTAAGTTCGTAAATCAGAAAAATATCCAACGATACCGAAAAGTCATATTCATACTGAATCATATTTTTGGTAACTTTTAGCTTCTGGTAACTTTTTTTTCCATTTTTGGTCGCTAATTTTGTTTGCAAGTGCCAACCATGGAGATATCTCTGTTTTAAAATAGGATTTTCAATTTGGTGAAGGGTTTACTTTTCCTTTCGAAACTAGCTGAAGATAATAACTTACGCAATTGACAGACGGCCTAAGAATCTAAGCAATTACGTATGCGGCTCCATTTATACATTTCTCTTAGGTGTTTCAGTTTTGTGAAAAGGAAAACTTTACATAAATACTCAAGTAAAAAATTGATTTGCTTACATTTAAGCATGGGTGACCAGAACAATAGAGTAGGCATTATTTCAGTTAAGAATTAAAAGAAAGCCAATCAAAAATTTACTGACACCATTGTGGTGAAAAAACAAAAATCTAGGCGTCAACATATTTTTATCATTTTGAGTTATTGTTCACTCACTTTTCTCTTAGACAAATATTGTTTGACGTTTTTATTAGCTTGGGTTTTTTTTTTTTTTTTTGATTGAAGCGTTAAATTTTTTTTTTTTTTTTATTTATAATTTTACTCGCGCTCAAGGGGTTATGAATACCCTTATAATGCGGGGCAGAGGAAGAGAAAGAGGGATAGGAAGGAGTTTGTGGCGCAGTGGATATTCTCCACGAGTGGCGTCCTATATAGCTAGGGGAGAATTGTTGATATTTGTGTTCGCTTATAATTCACTTAAACTTATTCCAGTTTTTATTTGTGAAAAATGTTTCGTGGTACTGGCTCGGATTTGAACACGTAACCTCCCACTCAACAAGCGAACACTCTATCACTGCGCCACGGCCACCCGCAAATTAGAGGAATTTAAAATTCAAGTTTGGAACTTTGGCTGTTTCGAACACACTATCAATCTGATTGTCAATGAAGGATTAGGTAAAGGAAGATAGGATATAGTCCGGACGACAAACAACCTGAAGCATTTCGTTAGTCATTTTCAAAAACAGTCAAGTCAAACTGCTTTGTTACAAAAAAAAAAAAAAAACAGATCAAGGAAACGCATGTCCGTTAAAACTGCTGTGGCCACACGATGGAACTCTACTCTCTACACGTTAGAAGGATTCGTAACGTTCATCTTGGGGAAGCAGTGAAATTGACCCTGACTTTGACCGATATTGATGCGAACATCTTTTTATCGGTCGATGAGTGGACTGTTATTCGACAGCTTTGCCAAATTTTAAAGCTTCTTAATTGACGCCATTAGATTATGAAACTCTTTATAAGGACATGACAAACAAGCCGTTTTAAAAATTCTATTGGGAGTGTTGTTTTAAAACTAAATAATGTCAATCAATAGTTGGCAAATTAATTACTATTGCATATAAAGTATCGATGGTCAATCTTGTTGTTTTATGAAGATTTCCGTTTCGTCAATCGCTGGTCTGTTCTTCCTATATCCATTTAGTTTCTCCCCACTCTTAACATAGATATTGGGAAGATCTCCTCCAGCCTACTTGTCTTTCATATCCTTTGAAGCGCACATGTCAGAGGGTTTCAATATGTGTTTTGCCTTCATCGGGGGAACTATACGCCTCTGACTTGTCTACTTCAGGCTTTTTCACGGAAGTATGTTTTTTTTTGGTTAGCTTTAGAAGGAACCATCCAACACTAGTTAAACATTGTTTAGGTACAATTGCAACTTAATATATGTATATATGAAAGGAAAAAATCACAAAATTGAAAACTGTCTTCGTTGACCTGGAGCTATTTTTATTATTGCAAAACGTGCCTACTACTACATTATTGGTGACTTATATTTTCCATTTTTTTTAATTTCAGAAAGCCATTACTAGCAACACATCAGAACACAATGTTGATGATGAATGTAGCATTAAATCGGAGTCTGATATCAGATTCTCGATTGAAGTCAAATCTGAAACTGAAACTGAAACTGAAGTACCCAATGAATTGATCAATATCTCCATGAATTCTACATCAGTAGGACACAATTCAATGCAGAATACACCGCAAATGCCTTGGAATAGTATGACGGCGCCAAGCGCTGATAGTACAGACGTGGCCATAGATATTGTGCGAAAAGCGTTGGATGTTAGAGTTGAGCGTGATGAGTACAGTGTTTTCGGAGAGAATGTGGCCTTCAAAGTAAGGAAGCTTTCTACCAACTATGCAAGAAGCACAGTCCAACATTTGATCAATAATATATTATATGAAGGCGAATTGGGGAACTTCGACAAGCCTCCAGCAGAAACCTTTTAAATTCGCTTTTATCAACATGCACATTTGAATATACTGTATACCTGAAATAGTTCGCTAATAAAATATAGGAGCCTAATAATTAATTATTAACTTTTGTTTTGCATTAAAAAAGAGGGAAAATTATAAATGTATGTTAAAAAAAAATATAGCCTTACAAGTGGATTTTATTCTTGCAGCGCAATGGTCACAAAATACATTCAGATACCCGCATTGTGGTACATAATAGCCAAGAACATTGCAAAACAATGATCTTGAATGTAAATAACTAAAATTTATTTAATTCAAATAATATTAATATTCGATTTTATTGTTTTCGTTAAAACTGTAGATATATCAAGTTGCTGCACAAACATTTTTAAAAAGTCTAAAATAATATCAAAACTCATTAAGAATGTACATTATAAGTGTGGCTCAGATCTCAGTATTAATATTTAATAAGAATAATGATCAATTTTATAGAGGCAAAAAAAAAAAAAAAAAAAAAACACTGTCCTGACCCATTGAATATGTAGAATGTAGGTAATGTCAGTGAATAAATTACACCAAACTTTTATTTGATGTACTGTAGTACAGTAAAAATATTCAAACAAAACAAAAAACATTTATCAAACATTTTCGAATAAATAAATAAATTATTATTAATCTTCAATTGTATTAAGTTATTTTAAATATAAAGTGCGTTTTATTGATATCTACGGGCACCTTTACTAACTATAGGTACTCTATACCGAAGCATTGGGAGTGTCCGCTAGTCTAAACTACGGTTTCCAGAACATATCTTTTAAAGAGAACATGCCCTCTTTTTTGTCAGCGATCTATTTCACACTTTATTTTTTCGTTTGGCTCTTTTTTTTGTCCTCTTTATTTGTTCTGTCCTCTTTTTGTTCTCTTTTTTAATATATATATAAATCTCAAAATAAAAACAATTTCCTCGTTTTAAGACTATTCAGTACGCCCATAAAAACCAGCAGTGGTAGCACTTTTCTGATGTAATTTATTTCTTCTCTATTTCACATCACCCACATCTGTGGTCAGCGTTGCCAGTTTTTTTTTTTCCAGATTAAAGTTTTTTTTTTTTGCCAACGGGGGGAAATCTGAGGGGGAATATATATTTTTTTTTTAATTCTGTGTTATTTGTATTTTGTTATAATATCCTTTTGGTAGCCTTAAAATGAGCTTCCACTGAAAAATTAAATTTATAGGCATTCAGTGAACAAACAAGAATTTCATCAAATTTGCGTAAGGGCTGTGTATTTATTTGCCTCAAACTTTAGAGTATTTGGAAAACCAAATGAACATGTTCGCGTTTCAAATTCGAAATTCATACTTTTAAGCCGCGGATGGGTCTCAGGTTCGATTCCATCCTAAGGTTTTTTTCCCTCTGCGCCACCTCTTGCGAATGTCTGGAAAGCATCCGAGAGTAGATATAACTGTCATGAAAAAAAGGGGTGGGGGGGGGGGGGGTTATGGTTAGTTGTGTATTTTTGGTAGTTTAGTTCATTGCGAGACCTGAAAAGTGCTGTGATGAAAAAAAAAAAAAAACAGCAATACAACTGACAGTTCAGTTTTTAGTGCTGATCAAGGGCTTACACGAAAGAAGAAAACTAGTTCTAGTTATTGCGACATATTTTTCAATTGGCACACCGGGCAAAAAACAAAAACTAAAGATGGCTTTTTTAGTGGAATCGAACCTGGGACCCCTCGCTTAGTAGTCCAATACACTTAACACTAACCCGGGACATAGGGACATACCAGGTAACTGCAAGGCTGATGAGCTCGCCAAACACAGAACTACACTACCTATGCTTCCAGTTAAAGATTCCTTATGTATTCCAATCGCTACTTGCAAACTCACAATAACGCTGAATGCTATCGAAAGAACAAATCTTAGGTGGACTACCGGATCGACATGTCTAGCGACACAACGGATCTGACCAAAGCTGGATGTAAAACGTTCTCGGAATCTGATCTCCCTCAGGAAGCCTATCAGTGCTACAATAGGTGTCATCACGAAGGCTTGACGTATTCTCTAACGATTTTTGTAGAAGCTGTTTTGACAACGAGGAGGAGGAAGAAACTATTCTTCATCTTGTCTGTACTTGTCCGGCTCTCTCACAAAGACGAAAACTCCATTTGGGAGCATTCTACTATAGAAGCTCAGAAGCTCCAACTGGTTCAACAAGTAGGAAGAATAGTTTCATTTGGTACCACAACGGACCTTATAATGGTCTAATGGTTAACCTAAACCTAACCTAGCCTACCACTAACCCACTACGCCTACATGGCTTTCTTAGTAGGCAAAAAAATTGGCGAATTTGAATTTTAGTAAATCTACATCTGCGGTTGCTGAGAAACAAAGGATGCCACCCCATAATGAACTTCTGCTCCGTGGGGATTTTTATACTATTTCCATTATGAGAAACAAAAATTAATAGTGCTCAAAATTGCTAGAGGACAAACCAATAATTTCTGCCTGAATTGCAAGACATTGCTTTGGATGAGATGGGAATTTTAAAAGACGGTCTTTAAGCCCGAGAAAAAAAGTAACTATTGCATGAGTCTTTTCGTGATCGCACAATTTAACATATTGCCAGAATTGTCTGTCCAGCTACTGGGATTAACTGCCGTTCAATTTTATTCTTTGGAGTTCTCCGAAGTCAAAGAGTTACTCCAAAAGGTTATTAGAAATTTCGACAACAAAATGCAAAATAAAAAACCGTATGTGCCAAAATTGAAATTTTCAATTTTTTATTTATTTTTTTCAATTTACATTCAAAAACCTGTGTTTTACGAAAGATCCTTTTCGTGCGTGAATTCTGGGACACCCTTTGGAAGTCACGAAACCTCAAAACTGAACTAACTTTAGGCTGATCATTCAGATACGTAGATATATACGTCTAAACTAACTATTATGGTGCTTTACAGTGCGGTATGAAGCGGGGGAAGTCATCCAGTGAACCAAATCTTCCCAATCCGACAAAACACTGGGAAAAAATAGTCACTCCAGTTCCAGATCGATAACAAAATGGCTCCTTATCGACTTTAAAATCATCGACAGACGTATGTAGAAAAACTACTGTTCCAAAAACGGATAATAATATGCCTTCCAAAATTGGAAAAAAAAAAAGTGCTTTATGCATCACCAGCATCGCAATCATTTCATCTTATCCCAATATCAGACGGTATTCCACAAAAGTGAATTGGAAAACTCTGGCTATGTAAACACAAATCGCTTATCGTGAATCCGCCAGATATTTATATGACCAGAAGAGTGCGCAGTGCTCCGCCCTTGTCGGGATCTGAATAAATAATGAATTTCATTGTTTGCGGTTGTCATAGATACATTTCACCCCCAAGCACCAGTCGTCGAACTGCGAATGCAAACCCCCGATGCCCGGTGCGATGAGCGAGCGAGTACTGAGTACCCCAAAAACCATATTCTGGTGCACAAAAACGAATGCGGATGGTCTATGTGCGCGTATTTCAAAATTCCTACATCCACCGTCACCGGCAGGAGAACCAACAGCAACGAAATGTGCTGCTCTGTCTCTCTAAGGGGAGTCATATTCCATTATCGAGATGCTTAACAGGCGGCAGAGAAAAGCTTCACGAATATGCTTGGGAGGATGGTTGCAGATATTGGCCGGGTGGATGCTACGCATTTCTCTTATAATGGAACACTCGTACTTCGAGCATACCCCGTAGGTAATTGAAGAACGGAATTATGGGACGCGCCATTATGAGATTTGCTTAATGGGTTTATGAATGAATTAAAAATTAAACTTAATTAACATGAAATGTTCGCAATGAGCGAGTCGGTATCAAATGAGACCGAAGGAATAAAGGAGTATACATATTGAGGTGGATATAAGCTTAGGTAATGGATGTGATGCACAAATATATGTATGTATTTGTGTATCGTTAATATTTATAATCGGCAGCGGATGTTGATAAAACATATCCCATCCTTTATTCGCGACATTTTGCACAGCAACTGTGAAAAACGGGAGCATTTTCGTGCAACTGTTTTTAAAACTACTCCGGGCAAACATTTTAAGGTCGGAAAAAGTTTCAGTTTCATAATTATGTTAATAAGACCGTGTTAGCTAGAACCTTTTTTTTTTTTTACCAGGACTCCACTGTAGGCGCTTACACCATCCCTAAAAGACAATAAATAGCAAAGCCTTGTCAAGAAACAGTTAACAATTGTGGTGCTCTTTTTTTTACAAGCGAAAACTTCTAGCTAGTTATAGAAAAAATACGCCCCGTTGAAAATAGTTTTACTAATTAATATTTTAATACGTCGCTATGAAATTTTGGAGCAAAAAATGGTATGCCCCTGAATTAGAATTAAGTATACAATTGCTTACTTTTAGGGGTAGTGAAATTGCATTCCTTCGTAAATAGGTTCTAATCTTTTTGTTTTTTTTTTGCGTCCAAAGGATGTGTAATCTTCATAGATACCAGTAGTCCGTACTAGCTGGTATGCATGATTCGCGGGATATGTTTCTCCAGTGCCACGCGCCTTACGTACTAAGCCACACCCCTTCGTACTCTTCTACCACTCTCCCCGCGAAATTGCCAATCATGCTAAATCATTCGCGTCTGCCACTTCGACTCTTCTTAGTCGTTCGGCTCTTCTCAGCTCGTTTTGTACACTCGTTATAAATTAACATGTCTCCAACCAGTCGTCTTCTGACCTCAATATGTGGTCTATAAGAAGCTGCGGAATATGTAAGTTCGCTCTTCCTCCTGAAAAGCGCCTACAGTGCAACATTACGTGCTCCGTATCTTCTTCTTCTCCTGGGCATTCGGGGCAGAAAGGCGAGCTATCGTGGCCGAATCTGTAAAGATATTTTCGGTAGCCGCCGTGCCCGGATAGGAACTGCGTAATGTGGTAGTTGCAGCCCCCGCGTTTTCTCTTAATCCAGACCTCAATGGTGTTGATCAGTTTGTGGGTCCATCTGCCTTTTTCCGTGTTATCCCACCGGGCTTGGCACAGTGCTATAGATGTTGCCCTTTCTTCTTCCTTTATCCTACTGGTAACGGCCTCTTGCCGGTTGATAGTTCGCCTAAGGTAGATCCTTTGCATTTCGTTAGCGAGAATGTCGATGGGAATCATTCCCGCAATAACACAGGCTGCTTCGTCCGAAATTGTTCGGAATCCGCTTATTGTTCTTATTGAGCAGAGCCTGTATACTGACGAGAGCTTCCTTGTTGTTTCCTTCGTTGTAAGAGCCCCTGCCCATACCGGTGCAGCGTACAGAAGTATTGAGCTAACCACTCTAGACAACAGAATCCTTCTGGTATATCCAGGGCCACCGATGTTTGGCATGATCCGGGAAGAGGCTGCTTGCATCTGTGACGCCCTCTTGCTGGCATAATGGACGTGAGTTTTAAAGCTTAACCTGTTGTCGAGCATTACTCCGAGGTACACTAATGACTCCTTTGACCTAGTAGTTTGGTTTCCAACACGGAAATTCGCATTTTCCACAGTCTTTCGGCTTGTTATCAAGACAGCCTCGGTCTTGTGGTCAGCTAGTTCTAGCCCTGCAGTTGCTAGCCAATTCTTGATTCTCACGACTGCTTCATTCGTGGCGGACTCTATCTCGTGGATATGTTTGGCCACAGTAACCACAGCGATGTCGTCGGCAAAGCCTATAACCTTAACTCCTTGTGGCAGCGTTAGTCTGAGAACTCCGTCGTACATTATGTTCCACAGGAGGGGTCCAAGAACCGAGCCTTGTGGTACACCCGCGGTAACGTTATAGTACTTAACTCCATCGTCAGTAAAGTACCTCAACTTCCTGTCGGTAAGGTAGTTACCAACTATATTCAGCAGATAGTACGGTGTTTCCATTCTGGCCAGGGATCTCCTAATGCATGACCAGTTTGCCGAATTGAAGGCATTTTTAACGTCAAGCGTCACCACCGCGCAATATTTCTTTGTCCCTCCTCTCCATCTTTTTCCCAGAATTGCCTCAGCCGCTGTATCTACAACTGCCTTTATGGCATCGACGGTAGAACGTGATTTTCTAAATCCATACTGGTCATCCGACAAAGCTCCTTTATCCTCTGCCACCTCGAGCAGTCTGCCATATATGATCCGTTCTAGGATTTTGCCCATTGTATCTAGAAGGCATATTGTGCTTTTTTCCTTTTGGCAGTAAAACCAGATGTTGGAGTTTCCATGACTTAGGGAATACACCCTCTTCAAGACACCTTTGCATCGTTGCAATAAAGAGCTCCGGTCTTTTTCGAACGGCCGCTTTGACCGCCACATTTGGGATGCCATCAAGTCCGGGTGCTTTGTTGTCGCCTATTTTCCTGCATGCTTCGTACAGTTCCTTCGGCGTGATTGCAGGGATGTTTTCCGAACTTGTGTCTCTTGTGGTGTTGATCAAAGTGGACGGTCTATGTGGGAATAGGTGCTCAACTATTGTTTTAAGCATTGTCGGGCAGGATATTTGTGGGGACCTACTGCCCTTAAGTTTCTTCATCACCATCCTATATGCCATACCCCAATGATCTAGGTCAGCTGCATCACAGAGTTGTTTAAAGCATCTTGCCTTGCTCTCTTTGATGGCCTTATAGAGATCTCGTCTTGCTAGCCTGAAGATAGATAGCCGTTCTTGGTTCTAATCTGAGATTTTGAATAGGTATGTTACCTACTATGGCAATATGGCAGCAATAAATTGAACGTCACCAAAGTGGGGTCTATTAATTGATAAACATTTTGTATGGCGAAGTCTTATCTTCACCTGAGGTCTCACACTTAATTTAATAGTCTGGCTTCTAGCACAATAACCGCTGAGCCTTTGCTCCATCGCCCAGCCCGGATTGTAGCGACCAGATCAAAACCAAAAATTATAAAAAAACGTGAATAGAAGACATTGCTCCCAAGGTGTTTATATCGAAAAAAAAAAAAAAAAAAAATAGAATTTCATGTCAAAATTTGCGAAATTACCCGTGTACACGACGCTAGTGACTGGGAATTAGCATTGTGATTTTAAAACGCTGGTGATTTTGAACAATCGCTACCCTTCGATTCAATTTTGATTAAGAATTTATCAGCACAAGGACAGCACTCGTACATCATCATCAACTCTAGTGGAACCAATGCAATTTCCTAGTTAAACAAAAAAACAAGTTCTTTAGTTCATCTCCAATAACGATAGTTCAACCACTAACACTGAATCCATACCGTGTGAATCATAAATTTCCCTTTGGCTCGTAAAAAAGTCAAACTCATTAATTTAAACGAGATTTGACATCCACTTCTATGAAATAAAAAATCTAAACAACAGAAAAAAAAACTGACAACAGTACATCATTCCATACACTGTTGAATAAAAAAAAAAAAAACACGTCCTCGTCCATGGGGGTAGAACGTAGAAGCGACAACCGCGCCGTTTCTATAACATCAAAGCCCACCGGATCCATTCCGCTTTAGATCTCTGCTATACAAGAGCAATTACTTTTTATGGAACTGAACTCGGGCAATAATTTTCATTTTGATGGGACATTCATGAAGCCAGCTCGTGTCATTGTTGGCTACGCCAACCAACGACGCCATTGCTTCCATACATAGCAATCAGGGGCGACATGTCCTTATGACAATTTCTTTTCCTCTATACGTGCATCTGGGAGAACACGTGTAAAAAATGCAATAGAAATTAGTGAAATATTTCTATCCGGTGACGGTCGGCATTCGCTGTCAAATTTTAATGCAACCAAAACCGTTGCGCCTTTTGGCAAGAGTCAGTGAAAATATATATTAGGGGTATTCACGATTCGGTGTAACGGACCTAGTAAAGTTGCGAAATTTTATTTTTTTTTTTTAGTGGGCCAAAAGAGATCACCCTATTGGAAGATGCTCTTATTTTTGCAAATGGCCGCCAATGTCAAATCTGTTTTGACATTTGTGGACTAGACAGATGTGGAATACACGTGAAAAAGCCAAGAACGCGGAATAATTTCGAATTTTCGATTTTTCGACCAAAATCATAATGAGCGATGAGGCTCATTTCCACCTCAGCGGGTACGTGAACAAGCCAAACTATCGCTTCTGGGGCACCGAAAACCCACGAGTAATGCACGGGGAGCCATTACACCCGCTCAAAGTTACTGCATGTTGCGCTGTTCACGCTGGAGGAGTCATCGGGTCATTTTTTTTTTTCGAGAACGCCGCTGGTCAAACGACAACAGTGGACGGTGCGCGCTATAGGGCCATATTAACCGGGTTTTTTACTGCCGCAATTGGGCAAATAAGGACTGAAGGATATGTGGTTCCAACAGGACGGAGCTACGGCAAACAATGCGCAATCCACAACCGATATTCTGTACGCGGCGTTCCCGGGTCGCCTCATGTCTCGTTTTGGCGATTTGCACTGGCCCGAAAGATCGCCCGATTTAACCGTTCCAGACTTTTTTTTGTGGGGTTATTTGAAGTCCCGTGTTTACGTGAACAAGCCCGAGATCCTAGAAGTCCTCAAGGACAACATTTGACACGAGTGCGAGAATCTGTCACCGGAAGTTCTAGCCGAAGTGATGAAAAATGCCATAAAACGAGCTCAATTGTGGCGGCGCCGGCGCCCATTTGGCCGGTATCATCTTCTCGACTTGACCAATAAAATTTTAAAGGTTCAAATAAACGTAATCAAAAAACAGAATCGAAGTATTTCATTTAGAAAAAAAAAAAAAAAAAAAAAAAATGAGAGCCAATAAAGTACGATAAATTTCAGTGGGGGCAATACCCCCACATATTTGGCTTAAAACAAGCTAAAACTAACATTTAGGCTTAAAGTAACAACAACTTACAACTAAGATACTTAAAACTAAGACATGATAAAGTTAGTTTAACAAGAATTTGGTGGCAATGATGACCTTTTTGATGAGCAGGGTGCCTCAAGATGAATTCACGGATCGTTGAAAATGTGTGCAATTTAAATGCACTGTTAATTAATTAAAAGTATTACAAATCAGAATTTATTTACCAAATTAAACTATTAAAATTGCCATGAATAGAAAAAAAAAACTAAAAAAAAAAAAAACATTTGAGCTCAGCGGCTTGCCGAGTTTGCAAATACATATTAAAATTTAATATGCAAATATAGTCACTGTCTAGAATGAGATCAAGGAGAATGAGAATGCCATCAATAGAGAGGAAAACACGATATCGAGAAACTCGACAGAACGTCAAAGGTCATAATACAAACTTAAGGTGATTATAATGAGGGCTTTCTAAAAGGCAGACTTGGGCAAGAGATTGGGGGAATAATTTTCTTATTTTTCACAAGTATTTCGTTGCACAAACTGGGATTGGAAGACGCAACCTTTCACGCATTACCGCCGCGCCGTGACCGCATCCTGATGATAATTACGAATAAAAATATCGAAACAGATCCATGTAGTTGTTCAGTTCGTTGCTAGTTCGAAATGAACACATCTGGGCATTATGTTGATATTGTAATGTTTTATTATAGATTTAAACAAATGTCTACCTCCCTACATTAACTATGTGGATTTTAGGCTATCCCAAGCCGATATCGTTTCTGGCTAAAAAGCCGAACTGTATTTGGTGGCTAAAGAGCCGAGCTGTAAATATAAACATAGGCTAAGAAGCCAAACCATTCACATTGCTTGTATCATCAACATTCCTTTTATTTCTAAATGCTTAGCCTATTTATACAAAAATATCTTACTTGCTACTTAAAATCGAGCTTATACATACATATTTCTAGAGATATCAAAATACAATATAAATTCGCAAGTTGATAAAATGTGCTGACATAATGCTGTCGTAGCATTATTCGACACAAGTCAGGTGGCCTTGACTTCATAGCGGCTATTGGCTTTATCATGTATCGGGTGTCGAGCGCATTAATCGCACTCGGCTGTGTAGTGTAATGTGTATCTTGTATGGGAATTTGTTTGTTAGTTGAAATTATGAAGGAAGTATATTTATTGTAGGTCTGGTTGTAACTATGAATTATTGTTTGGAATTTATGTGTATACTACATCCCTTCTCTTCGGGAGAAAAAAATTTTTTTTTAATAAAAAAAATTTTTTTTTTTTTTTTGTTTTAAGTTTTACCTAAATCTATTTTCTTTAATCTATTATTATGTACCTCCTTTATTTCATTGTCCATTTTTATTTTAGTATTTACACCTCTTAATTCTATAACCTCGTAGGGTCCCTTATAAGGTGAATCTAATTTTTTCCTATTTCCTACTTTTAAATATACTAAATCTCCTATACTAATATTTAATGGATTTGCCTTTTTATCTACTGAATGCTTTCTTTCCAGCTTTGCTTTCAATAATAAATCTGCCGCAATATTTCTCATTTGACTTAATCTAAATTTTAATTCTAAGGAGTAGTCTTCGATATTATATACAGGGTTTGATTCAACCATAGTAGAGTTTTCTCGTAGTGTTACTAATTTTCCATATATCAACTCAAAGGGTGATATTCCTATGCTAGAATGGGGTGTTGTATTGTAACTAAATGCAAAATAAGGTATCCATTCATGCCAGTTATCTTCTTCAGCAAAAGCTAAAAGGTATTCATTGAGCACTCTGTGGTTTCTTTCTATCGAACCTAGGGTTTCATGATGGTATGGTGTTGATGTTATATGGTTTATACCTAATATTTCATATACATTTTTCATTATGTTGTTAATGAATTCTGTTCCCATATCTGTTTTCAATGTTTTGAAACTACCATGTCTGAGTATAAAATTTTCCACCAGAGTCTTTGCTACCGTTTTCGCATCTTTGCTTTTCATTGGTATTACCTCTACGAATTTGGTCAGTTCACATTGCAATGTTAATATGTATCGGAAATCATTTGATGGCCTGAGTGGTCCTACTGTATCTGCGGTTACTACTTCGAAACTTGTTGTTGGTGTTTCGGTTATTACTAATTTTTCTTTAGTATTTCGAATTTGCTTAGTCCGCGCACATACTACACACTCATTGACATGCCTTTTTACCATCTTGCTAAGATTTTTCCAACAATACCGTTGTTTAATTTTATTTATCGTTCTTCTGATACCTGAATGTGCACCTGCATAAGGGGTGTTGTGGAATTCTCTTATTATTCTATGCATCTCATTCTTGTCATTTATTCTCAGCGCTGGTTGATATATTATTAGTTTAAGGTTTGCTAGCTTTTTATTACTTTCACGTTTTTGTTGCAACATGTTGTATGTCATTTTGAATTCATTTATGTTAATGTGCTCGAATATTGCATCAGTTTTTGCTATAGCTAATTTTTCAATATTTCTTTTGGCCATTATGAATACGAGTTTCTCCAAAATCTGACCTAAGTCCTGATTAGGATTATCACTGCATTCTATTATAACTTTTTCATATAGCTAATTTATCAATATTTCTTTTGGCCATTACGAATACGAGTTTCTCCAAAATCTGACCTAAGTCCTGATTAGGATTATCGCTGCATTCTATTATAACTTTTTCATATAGCTAATTTATCAATATTTCTTTTGGCCATTACGAATACGAGTTTCTCCAAAATCGGACCTAAGTCCTGATTAGGATTATCGCTGCATTCTATTATAACTTTTTCATTTAGCTAATTTATCAATATTTCTTTTGGCCATTACGAATACGAGTTTCTCCAGAATCGGACCTAAGTCCTGATTAGGATTATCGCTGCATTCTATTATAAATTTTTCATCGTCGACGTATATTTTAAGCGAAGTATTTCTTCTTTCTCGCGAGTTTTTGAGCACAATTTTGAATTCTAGTTTACGTACGTTTTCTTTTATTTCTGCAATTGAAGTGCATTCCCAGGCGTAAAGTTGATCAGGCCTTACGTCTAAAGCATTGCTTTTGGGTCTATCACTATTAGTTTTGTTTCTTGTCATTGCTCGAGTTATGACATTTATGTTTGATGACGGAATCATCGGAAAGGACATAGTGGCTTATATGTGCCGTATCATATGTCGATTCTATTTCAGAAGCCAGCTGTACTGCTTTGGACAATGTATTTGGTCTTGCTGCAAAAATTGTGGTTTTTACATAGCCGTTTGAACCGTTCTTAAAGGCATTTAAACCAAGCTGATCATTGAGTTTAGTTATGATTTCTCTACCGTTTTCTCCTTGCTCAGCTATCTGCAATGTGTTCAATTCTGCTACTAGACTTTCTATTTTTATGGCGGAGCTTTCAATGCTTCTAGGTCCCTGAACAGTTTTTCCTAATTCAGTCTGTAATTGAAGTGTATTTATATTGCTTCTAAATATATTTCTTAAAGTTTTTATTAGTTCTGTTAATCTAGTTTCTAAAATGAATTTAAATAGTTTTTCTTTTTCTGTGTTACTGTTGAGAGTATCCGCTATGAAGTTTGCCATGTTTATAAAGTTATTCAATTTGTCAAATTCTCCGTTGTATTCGGGAATGACTTTTAGTGTTGTTACAATATCAAATGTCGCCATTGTATCTAATTGCAAATTGTTTTCGTTATTACGTAATTTATTTTTTATTAATAAGTAATTAATTTTGTTTTAAACATTTAAACATTAATCCTAGCTATTTCTTTATTTACTTCCTTAACTACTACTTTATTTATTTTCTTTTTGCAAAGATTTCTTGCTATTTTACTTATAATTACAATAATTATTACTATTGTTATTACTATAATTAGGTCTATTGTTTTGCTATTATTATTGTCTCCTGAGTTAACGACAATATTCTCTTTCGAATTTTGTCCACCCATTGTTACTGTTATACAAAAAAAAAAAAAAAATATATAGATATATTTTTTTGTTTACGCTTCTACTGGTGAACAAATTTATTTCAAATTTTACATTATATATTTTTTATTTTTCTTTTACTAGTGAACAGATTTATTTAAAATTTTACATTATATATTATTTATTTTTCTTTTACTGGTGAACAGATTTATTTCAAAGTTTACATTATATATTATTTATTTTTCTTTTACTAGTGAACAGATTTATTTCAAATTTAACATTATATATTATTTATTTTTCTTTTACTGGTGAACAGATTTATTTCAAATTTTACATTATATTTTATTTATTTTTCTTTTTTGATGGTTCTTATTTAATTAAATCAAACGCATCTTAACTTCTATGAAGTAGGTATATAATACATTTTGGTCGTGAGTTTGTTTTGAACAAAACGAAATTCTTTTCGGATATAGTGTGCTTATTGTCAATTAATAGTCATCGTTCTCGAAAGGATGGTATTGATGTCCATAGGTACTATAGGAACCAATCGAGCATTACAATCAGAATCATCAATGGTCTTCTCATCGTCGTCGTTAAAGTCGAATCCAAAAACATCAAAGTTTGACGTGATGCGCGCCTTTATCACCGATTTTGGAATGACAATGTTTCCACGCTTTAGCTGATAGTGGATAAGAATTTGCGCTGGTGTCTTATCGTACTTCTTGGCAATAGCAACGATCTTTGGATCATCCAACAATACAGGATCTTCAGACTTCATTTTTGTGGTTCTAGATACGCAGGATCGCCATGTAATGTTTTATTATAGATTTAAACAAATGTCTACCTCCCTACATTAACTATGTGGATTTTAGGCTATCCCAAGCCGATATCGTTTCTGGCTAAAAAGCCGAACTGTATTTGGTGGCTAAAGAGCCGAGCTGTAAATATAAACATAGGCTAAGAAGCCAAACCATTCACATTGCTTGTATCATCAACATTCCTTTTATTTCTAAATGCTTAGCCTATTTATACAAAAATATCTTACTTGCTACTTAAAATCGAGCTTATACATACATATTTCTAGAGATATCAAAATACAATATAAATTCGCAAGTTGATAAAATGTGCTGACATAATGCTGTCGTAGCATTATTCGACACAAGTCAGGTGGCCTTGACTTCATAGCGGCTATTGGCTTTATCATGTATCGGGTGTCGAGCGCATTAATCGCACTCGGCTGTGTAGTGTAATGTGTATCTTGTATGGGAATTTGTTTGTTAGTTGAAATTATGAAGGAAGTATATTTATTGTAGGTCTGGTTGTAACTATGAATTATTGTTTGGAATTTATGTGTATACTACAATATTCCGGGACTCGTCTGGACATTTCAAATTTCGACGATTTTATGTTTTTATTCATAAAAAAAGTATTCCTATTACATATTTTGTTTCTCTAATTATAAAAATACAAATTTTTATTTCAAGTTTTAAATATCAAAAAAAGTAATGGAGAATAAAACGACATAAATTAAATTCACATTTCTTTTTAGCTCATAAAATACTCGCCAAACAAAAATGATTGTAACCCTGCATTTTTCATAAAGTAAAAGTCTATTAAAATCCTTATCTAATCTAAAGAAAAAATTGCAAGAAGCTACGTCTTTTACAAAGTTATCCCATATACAATTTGAATGAGTGCTTTTTGTAGATGACTGTTGCCACCTACAGTGTTTGCTTTTACCAAATTTACAAGTTTAATTAAATGATTTAGAATTTTCATAAAAATTGAACCGAATGAATGAATCGTCCTTCATTCTTCGGTATATATAGTTCCTTCAATAAACGGAACACTCTTTCGTAAAACGCGTTATTGACTATATGAATATGAATTAGAATTCAGCTTCTTTAAGTTATTCAACTCATCGGAAGAATTCTTAAAAAGGGGGAATGTGTTTTGTCAATAGACAGGCTTTATTAGCCTTGAGTATTGCTTGAGCCAAGGTATTCTGAGAGCTATAATCAGGCTACCAATAATTGCAGGCAAAACGATAACCATCAAGTCTTAGAATACTCATACGCCCATGTTAATTTATTTTTGTTTTTTGTCAACTATGTATTAGAAAAAAGAAATCTCGAAAAACAGGAAATTGAAAGTTTTAAGAAAAAACGTAGGTTCAGATTTGGCATTTAGGTTCATTAACCTATAGAAAACTGGGATTCAACTTCTGTTTCAATTTTCGTTTCGTTAAAAAAATGTCAAAGTTTTAGGTATTTGAAGAAATATTATTTGCTGAGACCTTTGAGCTTTTGAGTGGATAGATTTCTTTTAACCGGGACTCTGGACACGGCTAAAAATATCTGGACAATCTTGGCGAGTCCCGGTGGTCTAGCAACCCTAGGGTCAAGAGCTATACAAACCTTGCGTTTCCATTCATTTTCAATCGAATTTTAAATACACAAGTGCTTCCCAGCCGGCAAGCAAATACGAAATACCTACCTCATTTCGTAACCCAATATTGGAACATTTTCCATTCACCTTCTAAATCGATTGAAGTACATCTCATCCTAATTAAGACCTCCTCCATCGGCACCAGAAGAAAGAGGACACTTAGTAGTTTTCTAAAGGGAAAGCATGAAATTCATTAGACTCGTTTGCGGCGCTAAGTATACGTCTTTTGGGCTTAATATCTCGTCAAAATTTTATAATTAGTGTGACAAATATGCGCTAGGAGACATTGCAGATGTTCAAGGAAGCATTTTCCATCGTCGTTCCGATTTGTCACGGGCGGCAATTAAAATCGGAATTGCCTTCATAATTTTTCTCACCCACTTGAGACACTTAAGTAACACAGATGGGCAAAGCGATGTCTTGGTATCGGGTTGCATTTTGTGCAAGTATATGGCGTATACTGGCATGCAGCGTACTTACGGAAGAATTTCATCGAAGTGGCGGGAAACGATGATGGATCAAGGTCGCATAACTAATTCGAGTGTGAAGTATGTGAAATGAGTTCATAAATGCCATAAGGACTCCTCCATATGCACAGTTGCAGTTTCGCTGAGTATTATGAGTATCGAGCGTTGAGTAAGACGAGATCATCTCTGTAGCAACAGGGTTGAGTTAGGTTGGGTTGTGGGGAAGTGCCCGACATGTGCCGCGAAGGTCTCTTGGTCTGTTGTAATTTATTTTGTTTATCTTGGTCGTGAGATTATTCCCTCGGACATTATATGTTTGAGATATTTCTATTTTTTTTTTGCTAGATCTATAAAAGGTCTGTTACTCAATAGCGGAATCGTTTGCAGGTAAAGCGTGTCTTTCTGGTGGTTTGCCGTTGAAGACTATTTCGACTTGGAAGACGCTGCATGTATTCTTTTGGAAGTTTGTTTTGTACCAAAAGACTTTTATAAAACTACTACTCACCTACTTTACTTTTTTTTAATGAGCCCAACCTATAATGCCCTATTCACAATGGGTACATTCAAGAATTTGGTTATCTTAGGTTAGGTTAGGTTAGAGTGGCAGGCGGCCTCAAGTGCAGCCTCACTCAGTCACGAATTTCTTGACTAGATTCGTCGGCTGCCCATCCATAAACATCATCTAAAACAGCTGCTCAAATGACCGATTTCAATCAATCCAAACCGGAATATATCTAGTCAGACAGCTGTCAGACTTACTAAACTAGATACTTGAACATCCCCCATGTCACGTTGACGCGCGCGTTCGTTGACAGATTATATAGAAACAAAGCGTTCATATGCGGCTACACAAAATAAAACTTCAGGCGATGAGTCGACTTTAGATCGTAAATATCGTAAACTTACTATCGTAGACTTACTTTCAACTATCAAACGCGTTTGACGGCTTAAGAATTTTGATTTCTTCGATTTAAAGTCACAGAATGAGCCGTTCTTAGTTAGATTGACACAGATCCGCTAATGTTTATCACACACAACTCTTAAAGAGCTATATGACGTTTTTTCAATGCAATTTCATTAATTCAGTGTGTGGAAATGACGAATATCATTTTTTTTTGTAGAAGAACTTTTAATAAAGTATTTAGATTTTTTGGAATAGAAGTATTCAAAAATAAAAAGGAAAGACCTCTTAAATAAAAAACTGCCAGATTTTTGTAATTAATGACTATAGTTGCAACGCGACGGTAACCCTAGGCATCGCGAATCCACATTTTGGTAGCCGCTTACGCCGACACCTTGAGACACCCTACATCTCTCCACTACAATATATAATCCAATCATTCGCCTCCTTGTTCGTTGACACATTTAAAGTCATTTCGAAAATTTTCTCAAAAACAAAAACACACTTGCAGACGAAATAAAGAAAATGGGGTGACGCAGCACCAGCGGATCTACGACTATCCACAGTCAATCAGGAAGGCGAGCCATGAGTCCCCCTGCTCTACCTTTTGCTCATTCGCATTTAGAAAGAAAAACCAAATCCATTCGAGTTTGAACAATTTCAAAAATTCAGATGACATTTTTTCACACACACACACATACAGCTACAGCCGTACATAGCCCAAGGGATAAAATAAATAAATCACGAAAAAACGAAGAACACCAAATAATAATATCCACCCAACAATTTAATCCGATCGAAGTTAAGTAGCTACTTAATGTTTTTAACACAAAAAACAATTGAACCCTCCCCGCATGTGAAAGTCCTTCAAAGCTGCACCGCACACTAAAAGGTCTCGCTCTGCATTCCGTCTAGTTTGTTGGTCGTCTCCATCTCCAGCTCACACAAGGATATCGGAAAAAGTATTATCAAACTGCTTACGGGAGAGCACTTTATTGCCTCGCATAAGAACCTGTGTGGGTGGATGGGAGTGGTTCCGTTTTATATCCCTTCGAGGTAAGGCTCTGCATTCACTCACCGACATCCGCAACGTACCTACAGCTACAGTGTAAAGTGTGAATTTTAAAATTTCATTTGTAATTTTTTAAGTGGTTTTTTGGCAGTTACCGTCGTCTGCATCATCATCGTCATGCCGCCTGACCCCATATTCCGATTTCCGAATGGCAGAAAGTCTTCTCGCTTCTCCATATTGTCGAGTGGTAAGATTCTCACATCTAACAGTCCTTGTGTGTGTCATTTGGCAATTTATTTAACCCTGAACCTCTGCGTATAATGAGGACAGCGCTGCTGATTTTTTTTTTCATTCCTCCGGTATATAATGTCCTTGATCGAAATTTCGGGAGAGGTAAGTCGAGTTTGGGAAATTCACCATGTGTACCGAGAACGTATACGTGTAAGACGATGGAAAGGCAACAACAAATGAAAAAAGGATTTCCACTTCTTGAGGGTGAAGGAGAGGAATCGAATTTAAAACTTTGTTTGTGCTATATCGTTAGGGGTGTCCATGTGCAGTATTTCCAACACCAAATGTGCGGAAGCTGATTTGGCATCCGGTGAAATTATCATTTTCGTATCGTGATGGCAGATTTAATAATGAATGAGGTAAGTGAGTTTGTGGCGGTACCAGAAGAACGTGCACGTGTGCTCTGGCCAAAAGGCAGCGGGAAATTTGCAGGTGCTGCGTTCAGAGACTAATTTTGCGGGGTGGAATTGTCCATTTCATTGTGCATTATGTGTCACCTGCAGTAATTGTGTGCTTAAATATCGCAATAAGCTGATAATACTCTAAAGGACCTAACGACGGGATGGAATAATAATGCAAATGGTATAAGCAGGTTGTACAATGTACATGGTGAAATGTACTAAGAGGGGGTAGTTTGAACGGCTTAATTCAAAACAATACAGAGTGGTTATGGCGGGTGGCGACAAAACCGTGTAATAGGAGATATTGCAGGCAACCTGGCCAAGTGAACACCGACAAACTTCTCTATAACGAACTTCCTTTTATTCTCTCTATACAGAATTTCATTTTGTTCCCCTTCCCCTTCAAAAATTCTCTTTTTAAGGAATTATTTTTTTGTTTTTGGCCCAAAAGCAAAAAATGTTTCTTTATGTGGCTATATTCTTCTCCAATAGACAACAAAGTGTTCGGACACTAAAACTTACCTTACCCTAGAATTTCATAAAGCAGAATTTAGAAAAGCAGAATTTTGTAAAAATAATTTTCACTCCTACCCTGAGAATTTAGTGATTCAAAGTGGAAAACGAAAACAAAATCAAATTATTTATATAAGAATTTTAGTGTAATGTATAATTGAATTAACATTATGAAAAACAACTTTACATAGGACAAACATTGCACCTAGTCCCACCACTAAACAGGTGCAGGGAAATAAGTCCCCGGGACCTAGTGGAAAGTAAGACCACCTTCGTAAAGTGGACTTAGTTTTTAATGTGAGGTGGGAAAAACGTCCACTTTCTTAATAGCTAAAATATGGAAAAAAATTGGTGAGACTGTATCCAACAGTCCCGAAATATGTGTATGTGTAAACACCGTGCGTGCGGTATGTGTGTGGCTTGATACACGTCATTGAGAAAAGAGGGAATTGTAATATCCGTATTCTTGATATATTATGAAATAACAAAAATTTATTCGTTCTGTGCTAGTTTCGGTAGAATGACATCAACTAATATACAGTAAATGGAAGTGTCATTGGAATTTCATTCGGCTTGCATTGCATATTGTAGAGGTGCTGGTCTACGACATTTTTGTTAGTTGTTGTTCAGCTGTGATTTCTGCGTGCCTGGTAATTCACGAAAGATTTGGTACTGAATTTCCTCGAGATGTCCGTCACAGAAAACATGTTTTATTTCACATCAACAAACAGCTGAAATTAATATGCCCCAGCTCATAAATGTATGCAATGATAAAATGTATGCAATGATAAAACACAGTGACGAATTTCCGTCCCCGCAAGTTAAATGTGTGGAATAACTCCACCAGATTCCAATAACGCGCGCTAAGATGTTTACACATGAAAAAAAAAAACCGGGATTTTTAAATCTCGGAGCAAAAATAAAAAATAATTTTTATTCATTTGAATGACAGCTGTCTTTTTACAACATTTTATACGCAGTAATACACAGCTTACTCACTGCTCTTAATAGTTTTCGCTCATTTCTAATAAAACTAAAAAAGCTCAAATTCTAAAAAGTAAAAATTCTATTCTACAAATCAATTTTCAACTAAATAAAACAAAAATGAATTTTTCTCTCTTTTTCGTTTAGATTAAATTGTTTTAAATTTAAATTTTTAAACGAATTAACTAATTTAAAAGTTTTTTTTTTTAAGAATTTTAATAATGAGTTGATCCTCTCTTGCTAAAAATGATCTCATAGATCAGATTAGAAATCGATTCGTCCAACTTCCCAATATAAATCAAAGAAATGGCTGACCAAGCACTTTTAATGCCTTCTATTAATTCCTCTTTGGTAGCAGGGTTGCCATAATTTAGTTCGCTTTAAGCGCCTTTAAAAAATGTAGCCCAATATCGTTGCTCAGAAATAAGCCCAAAAATCGTTGAAAATTTTGGTATTTTTCAGAATTATTCTCACCGTTTTTTTTACATCTACGCCTTCGATTTTATTTGACTCGTTTCTGCTATTGGCTTTTGTGGCTTGTGTCAAACAAAAAGGCCTGCAAAATGAATTGGTATGCGTGCAACTTGAACGAATGTTCAATGTCATTTGACTGCAAGAGTGCTGCCAAGTTTTAAAAGTGCGGGTTTGTTCGAAAATATATTTTTTTTTTAGTTTTGTGAAAGAATAAAACAAACAAAATGAACACACAATTTGTAAAACGATATGTAGCCCAAAAATTGTGTTGGGCGCTCATGGAAGAAATTTCTATCGTTTTTTAATTAAGTAAATACGACAAAGCGCCCAATGTGGCAACCGTGTTTGGTAGAATATTGCCTGCCAGATTCGTAAACTTTGCGAACCAGCCACCCCCACACGTTTTCTATAATATTGATGTCCGTCGAGTAAGGCCACTGCAATAAATCGACGTTTTGTGCTTCAATCCAAGTTTTAATCACCTGGGCAGTGTGAATCGGAGCATTGTCTTGTTGGAAACGCCATGCCATATTTCCAAACAAATTTCTAAAATGGGGAAAATCAGTTTCCAGTACTTTTTTATAAGTTTACATTCAGATTCCGAAGATCATTGAAATAATAATTGAACCCATAGGGTCCTTCAAAATTAAATTTCTTTTCATCCGAAAAGACAACATAGCTCCAATCAGACTTCCAGTCCATGTGTTCTCGTGCAAAATTTAATCGTTTTTCTTTTCGAGCATCGTAAAGTGGTGTTTTTTTTTTTAAGTTTCAGTCTTTTCAAATGCGAGGCACTCCTTATCACCCTTTGAACAGTAGATAAGCTTCCTTTAACACCCACATTTGCCCTGATCCTTGCGGTCGATTCATGAGAGTTGGAAGCTTCACTCAAAATTTCTCTCTTATCAGCATCGGAAATCACTTTATTGCTACCGCCTTTATTGTTTCGACTATATCCCGATTTATTGAATAAGAAATTGTAGGTATATAACTTTTCGACTTCTGTCGACTTTTTTGATATTTCAGTTATTGAAATCTTCAACTCTTCATAAGCTTCGATTTTTGCTTTCTCTTCAACCGAGAGCGCTTTTCCTTAACCCATATCTTATCTTATACCTTTAAACGAGCAATTCTTGTATGTATATTTCTGTGATCTCTTAAACGGCTCTAACGATTTCGTTGAAATTTGGTATATGGGGGTTTTTGGGGGTAAACAATTGATCTAGATTAGTCTTATGTTTGGGAAAACGCGTGCGTTCGAGTTTTTATGCGTTCTCCTTTCCACGCAGAATATGGTCGCTTATTTTGCCATTGTCCGTCTGGTTCATCGGTTTAAGACATCAGTACCTGGGCGACCGAGCTTTGCTCGGTTATTAGTATTAATTGTAATTTCAAAAACAATAAAAATTAAAAAAATATATTTTTAACTTGAACTTATAAAAAAAAAACAAAAGTAAGTCACCGAGCGGGATTCGAACCCGTAACACTCGTTTCTTGCCGTCCGCGTCATAGTAAAAGGAAAAAAGTAAGACATCCACCGGCATTTAGGAGACTTAAAGTTTTTATATGTTCAAGTTTATATATATATATATTTTTTAATTTTTATTGTTGTTAAAATAACAATAATTAGTAATAACCGAGCAAAACTCGATCACCCAGATATTTTGTTTTTCTTAAAATTGCAGTAGATCTACTGCAATTGCAGTCAAGTTCGAACCCTGCTACTGCTCTTGTTTCATTTTAAAAGTTTGAAAAATGCAAACAAAATGTAATGTCATACGGACCTAAGCTCAATTTAGAATGCAATGAGTTGTTGTAAGTTGTTGTTTGTGAATTTTATTCTCAGCCCGCAATCCCGGCGGGCAAACCGAAATTCTATCTTAAATCACTAGTTCTAATTCACTAATCTACGCAAAATTGGACAGGGGAACCCAACCGCAGTCACTTTCTTTTTTAAGACGAGGGCAAATCAAGGAGTACTCAGATTAATTCCACAGATTCACTGAAAATTTTACTCCCAAGCGAATTCACACGTCTGTTTTGATTGGAAAACGGGGCGTGGCACATCTCTATCAACAGCCGTATTTTATTATCAGCGTGATCTGATCCGGATCAGATCACGATAATAAAACAATACGGATCATTGAAGAATTTTATTTTTAAGTTGTGGCTACAGTTGCTATGAGCATGGCAAACCTCATTTTGCCACCGGGCCATATTGCAAGCATTCGGTGCAACGTGAAGACAAACTTCATACTGCCACCAGCCATATTGCAAACATTCGGTGCAGCGTGACGTCACAACATGATTTCAATGGACATGACATTTCACTTGCTTGTCGAAGGTGTTACCATTTTAGTCAAATTTGAGTAGTTTTGATTTTCGATATTGTTTTTTAAAAACTAATTTAAAATTTTATGTTGAAATATGCAACAAATAAACAATATTTGTGCGGCTAGTTCATATTTGGGTTTTTCTTGGCTTATTTATGTATCCAGACCAGCGAAAGATTTGTTCAGAAACATTTTTTTGTCAAACGTTTCGGAAATGTTTTTGCCGTTGAAAACGCCGATGAAGTATTCATTAAATATTTATGTTTTTAATTATTATATATTATATAATTATTATCATGGCCAGGGGCTCGAAAACAACAACACCGCTTCCGTTATACGTTATACCTTATACGGTGCGTTTTGTTTTTAAAAGGAAATGGTTTACAATCAGTTCGAAATGTAGGTAATGAAAATCTTACCGCAGTTTGCACTTCTCGTCGGTAATTGGAATTCTAAGACGAAGTAAATGACAGCGGCTTAAACATGAAAACCCAAATGAACAAACTGAAGTTAGTTACAAAAAAATCGACGAAAATTGTTGCAATTACATTATTTCTTTGTACTATTTTGAGATAAAAAAGAAATGTGTTTCCCAATAATTAGCTTTGAAAATAATTTAAATTTATACAGCCTGCTAGTTTCCATTTTTCATTATTCCAAGATTTTTGGAAATTCGTATTTTATGATAAAAGAAGACAACAAAAAACAACTCTCACCTTTCTACAGGAAAACTTGTGAAACAATAATTATTTACGATTGAGAAAATGCGAAATATTTCATAAACATTTTTTTGTTAATAAATGGTTATGAAACACATACTTAAATGTTTATGAAATATTTTGCTCGAAATACGGACGGGAAATTTATTCGCATGTGAAAAATATGCTTGTTGATTGCTTGTTCTGAATGGTGTTGAATATTTTAGTCTGGCAACGTGTGGCTTGGCTATCGTTAGCCGTATTTTATTATCAGCCATGATCTATACAGATCATCGATTTACATGCAATTACAACAACAGCACATGATCCTGCTTCTCATCGAGATCATGAATGATGATCTGAAAATTATTTCTCCTATTTCTCGCTGCGTTGTTTGGTGCTGTTTGTTTCATTTTTATATGTTGGTGTGCCTGTAAACGATAGCCAAGCCACACGTTGCCAGACTAAAATATTCAACACCATTCAGAACAAGCAATCAACAAGCATATTTTTCACATGCGAATAAATTTCCCGTCCGTATTTCGAGCAAAATATTTCATAAACATTTAAGTAAATGTTTCATAACCATTTACTAACAAAAAAATGTTTATGAAATATTTCGCATTTTCTCAATCGTAAATAATTATTGTTTCACAAGTTTTCCTGTAGAAAGGTGAGAGTTGTTTTTTGTTGTCTTCATTTATCATAAAATACGAATTTCCAAAAAATCTTGGAATAATGAAAAATGGAAACTAGCAGGCTGTATACATTTAAATTATTTTCAAAGCTAATTATTGGGAAACACATTTCTTTTTTATCACAAAATAGTACAAAGAAATAATATAATTGCAACAATTTTCGTCGATTTTTTTGTAACTAACTTCAGTTTGTTCATTTGGGTTTTCGTGTTTACACCGCTGTCATTTACTTCGTCTTAGAATTCCAATTACCGACGAGAAGTGCAAACTGCGGTAAGATTTTCATTACCTACATTTCAAACTGATTGTAAACCATTTCTTTTTAAAAACAAAATCACCGTATAAGGTATAACGGAAGCGGTGTCGTTGATTTCGAGCCCCTGGCCATGATAATAATTAAAAACATTTTCATAAATATTTAATAAATACTTCATCGGCGTTTTCAACGTCAAAAACATTTCCGAAATGCTTAACAGAAAAATGTTTCTGAACAAATCTTTCGCTGGTCTGGATACACATTAATAAGCCAAGAAAAACCCAAATATGAACTAGCCGCGAAATTGTTTATTTGTTGCATATTTCAACATAAAATTTTAAATTAGTTTTTAAAAAACAATATCGAAAATCAAAACTACTCAAATTTGACTCAAATGGTAACACCTTCGACAAGCGAGTGAAATGTCATGTCCATTGAAATCATGTTGTGACGTCACGCTGCACCGAATGTTTGCAATATGGCTGGTGGCAGTATGAAGTTTGTCTTCCCGTTGCACCGAATGCTTGCAATATGGCCCGGTTGCAAAATGAGGTTTGCCATACTCATAGCAACTGTAGCCACAACTTAAAAATAAAATTCTTCAATGATCCGTATTGTTTTATTATCGTGATCTGATCCGGATCAGATCACGCTGATAATAAAATACGGCTGTTTACAGGCACACCAACATATAAAAATGAAACAAACAGCGCCAAACAACGCAGCGAGAAATAGTAGAAATAATTTTCAGATCATCATTCATGATCTCGATGAGAAGCAGGATCATGTGCTGTTGTTGTAATTGCATGTAAATCGATGATCTATATAGATCATGGCTGATAATAAAATACGGCTAACATCCAATTCGTTTAAGACACAAAAGTACAGCTTTGGTTTCGAAATATGATAAATGTGGGTGGTATCGGACTAGTAAGTGTGGTAGCTGCTCGCAACAAATATTTTTCAAAACGTTTTGTCAATATTTCAGCTCACTTATCGTTTCTTTTGGCGCTACAGTCCGAGGCGAACCCTTTGCCCCAAGTAACCAACCAATTGTCGCTAAGCCTGCCGATAGAAGGTGACAGTGAGTGTGGGGCGGGAGTGGAATAGTGTAACCACAAATTTTACTGGATATAAATGTTATAAACCTGATATGGCCGAAAATTGAAACAGAAGAAGACCTCCATGCTCATATAGCTGAGATAACCATCAAGATCTTAGAAGGGGAGAAGCACAGTGCGCTCAAGCCTCTAACTGCTAATAAAGAGTTCTAAGAGTTCTTAAAACCTTCAAAGTAGGTACAAATTGTTTAGAACGATTGCATTTTGACCCACAAACAGCATTAGGAAATTGGTCACTTTTGACTTTTGTCATTTCCCACAGCTTTTGGATGGTTGGTTAGTATAAGAATAAGCTTTCGCTCCTCACTTCGGGCCTTCAAACGATACGCTGTGGAAGTGTGAAACGGAACTGCTCGAGTTGGGTATTTTTGGTAACAATTTATGTTACGCTACTTACAGAAGTGGGATTTTGTATTCCTATCATAGTGCCCACTTTTTCCAAAACAGTCCCTTTTTCAAATTGCTCCATGATATATTAAAGTGAAATGCAGCTACAATCGTTTAGATTCCGTTGTACAGAATCCACCCAAAGCGTTCCTTGTTGAACAAACATCCCGCACTGAGCGCGTTTGCAAGGGAACACCCTTGGGATTCGTATACAGCCTCCAAACACAAGTGCAAATAAGGAAAACAGAAAGAAGTATCCTGCTTCAACCACACGCAGACTAAGCGACAACAAAAACCAGAAACTCTATAGAGCTGCCTGCAAGGTTCAGTTCCACTTTCGAAAAGCAACCGCAATCAAAGTAGCCCGCAAGGATAATGGGGGTACATTTCCCATGCTAGTGTTGGTTAATGAAATTGAGATTTCCGCTTGTGCTACGACGAGCAGAACATCATCTGTCTTAGAACAGCTTGCCTCGCATTCTTGTACCAAACAAACATGGAAGGGAAACTAGAAGTAGCTACCTCCACCTTATCACCGTTGTATATAGCAACTGAGAATACAATATGCCTCTGAGACGCGCACCGGCAGGAATGGGCAGGGCAACCATGGAGACTATGCACTGTAGAGAACCGCTGTTAATCCTTCTTCTGTTCTACTCGGTCCTCTGAGGTGTTCGCAAGGATGTATTAATTGCGAATTCGTGGTTGCTTTCGGTTAGGAGCAGAAGATTGCTTTAATTGCTCAACATCCTTTTCGTTGAGACGGATAATTTGTTTGGCTGGTAATTGAGATTACGGTGTGCGCGCATTTGTTGCCATATAATGGATGCCTTGTGTCTGCACAAACGAATGGCTGGTGTGCCTTGCGTGTTTTGTTTCGGCGAAGGCGGTGTCCAATGAGTCCTTTTGAAGTGTTACCACGGTAAGAAGCTTGTAAATGTTAATGAATTACTTAATTTGTTTTGCTGGCAGAGGAGTTACGGTGACTTATTTATTATTGTGGAGGATTAGTGTCTCTAGCTGCCTGGAAGGGTATCTCAAATGACGGCCATGAGCAATGGAAGGTGTCCTCTAAAAAAAAAATTGAGTTTTATATGAAGTCATGCTCCCATTCCATAAAACTTTTATATTTCTAGAAGCAGCGCCTATTTGGAATGGGAGAAATTATATTGTAAGGACCCACATTGGGCGCCCATTACTTTGGTGCGCATTCCTCCTTCTGCCTGTTATGGGTATGTGGTTAAAGCAAGTCCGTATAGCTACGGCTCTGAGGAACTGCGCCATTTGTCAGAAAGTAGCAGTCAAAATAAACAAATGAACAAAACTTCCAAAATAACTGTGACACCCAAGGGAATTCTATCAATATATGACAAGATATAAAAAAAATAGGATGTGGCTTGTGGTAAGTGAGCTTCACAGGGTCACATGGGTGTCTCCAGAGTCCTGATAGTCAAACTGGAAATTATTTCCTGAAGTGCAACAGACAGAATATGAAGGAGCATGAGAACCGCATGGCCGAATTTATTGAGCGGCGTTACTGCAGAGGCAACGTTCGAACGCAATGATGCAAATAAACTTTTCTCAGCTGTACTGAAAACTGAAAAGAAGTAATACTGAAACGTAAAGAATAGTACAAAATTTTGTTTACTGCCATAGGTTTGATCTGGGTTGCCAGAATTTAGTTCGCTATAGGCGCCCAAAGCTTTGAAAAATGTAGCCCAATATCGTTGCTTAGAAAGAAGCCCAAAAATCGTTGAAAATTTAGGTATTTTTCAGACTTATTCTCACCGCTGTTTTTTTTTTTTTTTACTCTACGCCTTGGATTTTATTTGACTTTTTTTTCTGCTATTGGCTTTATGTGGCTTGTGTCAAACCAAAAGGCCTACAAAATGAATTGGTATGCGTGCAATTTGAACGAATGTTCAATGTCACTTGACTGCAAGAGTGCTGACAAGTTTAAAAATTGCGGGTTTGTTCGAAAATATTTTTTTTTTTAGTTTTGTGAAAGAATAAAACAAACAAAATGAACACACAATTTGTAAAACAATATGTAGCCCAAAATTGTGTTGGGCGCTCATGGAAGAAATTTCTATCGTTTTTTAAGTAAAAAGATAGCCCAAAGTTAGATACATGAATATTGTATTCGAGACAAAAAAAAAAAAAAAAAATCATTAATTTAATGAATCCCGCAAAAACCCAAATACCAACTTAGGGTTTTTTCCACTGCGCTACCTCTTGCGATCGTCTGACAAACATCCGAGAGCATTACTGTCTTGAAAAAGCTTCTCAGTTAGCCGTTTGGAGTCGGCATAAGAATGTAGATCCCTTCCATTCGTTTCAAACTTGAAAAACTCATACAAAACGAATGGTTGTGAGAAGTTAGGCCTAGGTGCCCTCCGGACCTGTTGCGCCAACTATTTATTTTTTTTATTTTTTGTTTCTTTAATGGCCATATTATTTACTTCGAGTGTAAATTAAGTTTAAGCTAATTTTACATCCGATTATTTTATCCACAATTCGTCTTCGGGCTTAAAAGGGTTTAAATATTAGATCTACATTTATTATATTCATTGAAAATCATGCATTAAGCTCGCTGGATAAGGCTGCATTTAAATTTAAATTTAATGCATTTAGCCCGATTTAAATTTCACATAAACTGACTTTTATTTGTTTGCCGTTTGTCACTTGGAAATGAATTTGATTTGCTCTGTGCTGATTTTCATTTCTGTTGTATTAATAATGAATTTAATCTCCCAAATGCATATTTTTAGCAGGAAATATTTCCGAAAATTCACTATATTGTACACGGTTAAAAATATGGGGGTGCTTTTTAATGCCTCCGCAGTATTATACAGGTCTATACAAAACAGGAAAAAAGAGCTTTCAATATGTCCAATTTATTATACCTATTATTTTTTTACACTTTAATCACGAAAGATTATAATCCAATATTTTTGTTCTACAATCCAACCCAGTTTTTAATAAAATAATATTTCAATCAAGAATTTATTACAATTAAGCTAAAGTTAACCTGAAATATAGCATCTACTCTGATTACATTTTAATACGAACTCATTAAAGCCATCAATTTCAATACATTTGCATTTAATTTTAATACAGGGTTTAGACGAAAGTGATTCAAAGTGATTTAAATATTCGGTATTACGTTTGAACCCAAATATATTATTTTGTCGCTTGGTTATGAATTTAGAGTTAGTTTGAGCATCAATCGACTTATGTAATGGAGTACATAGTGAATTATTTGGACAGCGTTTTTGTAAAAGAAAAATGTTTAAAAATACAAACAAATAAGTGAAAATCATGCTAAAAACGGGGTTATATTGATATCAATATACCATATCCATATACCTAAGTAACTTTAATTTTAATGTGTTCTTGTAAGAGGTTACATTATTTGTTTTCTTTTCTTTTTCTTTTAGTTGTGAAGCGCAGTTGTGAAGCATTTGTTTTTAAAGATCAGGGCGGTCTAGAGATTACAGTTCATTGCTTCAGAAATATAGCTGTTACATACAAAAAAGGAGAATCGAAGAAATTATTAAGGAATTCAGTCCAAACACTAACCATCAGACGAATAGAAGAGAACAGTTTAAGGAACCGTGGTTTGAAAGGGAGTGCATGAAGGCTAGAAAGCTATCATTCGGCTGGCTCAGAATATTCCGGACTTTCAATCAAACTAAAATAAAAAGCACTTATATCCAAGTCAACAGGTAGTTTAAGGCACTTTGCAGGGAAAAAAAGAGGAGATACTTTGAAAAGGAAGCTCAGAGATTGGCTCAATGTAATAGCTCTGCAGAATTTTGGAAACTAGCTAAGAGACTAAATGGTGGAAAGAACCTTATTAGCATAGACCTAAGCCCGGGAGTGTTGGAAACGTACTTTAACGAGCTCTTGAATCCATCGATCAGCACGCATGGCATTCATCATGCCATTCCTGGATTCCAAGATGAAATTCTAGACCGACCGATTGTTCTTGTTGAGGCACTTAGTAGTCTTAAGGATGGTAAAGCTGCAGGATCGGGATTCCTATCGAATTTTACAGATATGGCACTAACGAGCTTAGCATTCAACTTACGAAAGTGTTTAACGAAATTTTAAGAACTGGAACTATCCCTCATCGTTTCAAAGAAGCGCTGATCTTTCCCATCCACAAAAAAGGATGTACGACGGACCCAGCGAACTACAGAGGCATTTCCTTTTAAAATTCGTCATACAAAATTCGTCAAGCAGAATTAATACATGGATAAGGACAAATAACTTACTCAAGGAATATCAAGCTGGTTTTCGGCCTGGGTATTCCACTATAGATCACGTGTTTGTTCTAAGTAATATTGCCCAGTATTTTCTCTGCAGGAACAAGAAACGATATGTCTTCTTTTTTGACTTCAAAGCAGCTTTTGATTCGGTGGACCGCAATGCCCTATTCTATAAGCTGTACAAGATAAGAATGTCTTTGAAGTACGGAAGAGTAATACAAAACTTGTACGAGGACATCAAGGCTTCTGTTTGGAATGGGGAGGTGCTATCGGAATGGTTTCAGTCGCGGTCAGATGTACGACAAGGATGTGCTCTGAGCCCAAGTTTATTTGCCCTGTTCATCGAGGATATAGTGGATATCGTACCGGGAGGTGTGGAGTATGCAGGACAGCTGATCAAAGCGCTTCTGTTTGCCGATGACATTGTCTTGATGGCGAGCTCACCCGAATCATTGCAACTCATGATAAATCGGCTGTTTAGATACTGTAATATGTGGAATCTGACGATCAACCTAGGGAAGTCGCAAGTAATGGTTTTTAAAAAAGGTGGAGGTAGATATTGCTGTAACGAAAAATGGCACTTCAACGGGGAAACTTTTGAGGTGGTGAAAGAATATAAGTACCTCGGAGTATACCTTACGAGAAACCTAAATATGGAAAAACACCTTTGCGAAAAACTGTCGAAATCAAAATTGGCCATCAGTGTTGCTTGGAAAAAATGCTTAAGTAACAAATGTGTAGCACATAGTGCTAAGTATAAAGTATTCGAAGCTGTTTCGGAGTCCATTATTTTCTACGCTGCGCAAGTAGTATGGGGAGGAAAATGTTATGATATCGTGGAGAAACCGAACACTCCAAATTATATGATCATGTTGGAGACAGGCTTATCACAACTATTCGTGAAGACACCAAAATTGCAAATCGATTATGTGCTCAAAGTATTGAACATGCCGGACTACCGTCTGCCAAAGAAAGCAGCCCTACAGTCAATTCGTGAAAAAACTGGATGGTTTAGAATTGATCTAAATCTAGATGAAGTAAGGAGTTGGAAGCCCAAACTCTACCATTTGGTCAAATGTGTTGATGAGCAGTTACGACAAAGGTTTGTAGAAGAAGCATCAGGCTCACTCCATAGAGCAGTCTATAGTAGATTATGCTACAACCTCGAGGGGAAAAACTATTTTCGGGATGATCATAGCGTAGAGGAAATTTCAACGGTGCTAAAAATGCGTGGAGAACTCCTCAAACTGAGTTATATACCACATAGAGATGACCTACCTATAATCTGCAGCTTGTGTAATTTAGCGGAGAGAGAGGATATCTTTCATTTTGTTGGGAGGTGCCCAATTTTAACCCTGCAAAGATAATCTGCGTCAAATTGACTCATCTGAAAACAAATTATAGCTCTCTCTCGCTCTTTAATTATAAATAAATCATTGCGCGATCGTAACATCAGAGTCAGCACGAGTATCTATTGGTATGTGGACGTGTTGTTTGAGGAAGGTATCACCCATTTTGAGTTATAACCACGCTGTGAGTCAAATTTACACATGATTATCTATAGTTTGTTGCAAAATATGATTATCTTTCCAGGGTTAAGGGAGACGAGAAGATCAATATTTGGTCTATCTTATCCGAAAACCATGTCTTACAAATCCTTAATGAAGTTGACGTCCTAAAACTAACCAGGTACTGCAAAATAGCTCTTCACTACAGAGAGAGAGAGTTTTAACTGAAAGTTTCTAAAATGCAAAATAATTACTGTGCTAATATTGTTTTCTGAGTTACGTAAATTGTCATTTACAAGTTTTTTTTTTTTTGTTTCCTTTTTTTTGTTTTTGATTTGCCAATCAGACAGACGGCAATGCCATGTTAACTGATTTTTGTAAACAAAATTACTCAATTGTAAATATCTTGTTTTGTCCTCTGCTGGAAATAAAAATCATCTATCTATCTACAAAAAAGTAAGTAACTGACTGATTAATTAATGAGATAATTCTTTTAAAGGTCGAGAAAAATATACCAACTATTTTCGAAGGGGATAAGAATTTGCCACCGGAATTTGCCTACGCATGACAATTTTCTATATGAGTATTATAATATTTCAAATCAATAAATGCTAGTATTAAAATAAAATATTTCCCATAGATACTTAAATTTAATATTCCATTTTATAAAAAGCCAAATAAGTATTGAATTTGAGGCTAAAATATTACATTTTAATCTGCAGTTTATTTAATTCGAATAATCCGTTCAAATTTTTAATTTCTCATTATAAATAAAGGATTAATTTAAATTTAAAAACTAATGCGCTTCCTAAAATTTTCTATGTTCACATAACGGCATACGGCATTTATATTGCGTATTTCTCTGTTGTGTCTAGCTTTGTACACTGCTCGACCTAATTTTAGCTCCCATACCTGCCTACCAAAATTTAGCTGACCTAAATTTAAGCAAATCCATTTAAACAAATGGTACGCAGCTCGAGCTAAGTAATCAAACTTTTGTTTCAGATTGTACTTCATTTATTTGTACAAATTTAGCGTAGCCATTTAATAGGTCGGCAGTCGGCACATTTTCTCAAGCAAATTTTGACAAATCGTTGTGTTCTGTTGTGTTTTTGTGTTGCGGAAAGTTAGCAAGTATGAGCTTTTTTAATAAGGAGGTATTTAAGGAGTACATAGAATCGTAAATGGTGTAAACTGTGACACTTATCCATAGCGTATTCTATTTTAAAATTCAAACAAACATTCAAATGTTGAATGTGCTTATAGTATGTCTAGTATGAATATGGGCCTAGAGAACTTACAAAATCGTCTTATAAGCTACTTTCCCGACGAATCTGAATGGATCTCAACCTTTGTCTTGACATGTCCATACATTCAGCTGACCTTAACATGCAAGAAAAGGAAAAAACTGATTGAGCCTTCTGCGGATGGAATGCTTAAAATGGAATTTCAATAGCAGAGGATAGACGTTTTCTGGATTGAAAGAAGGAACGAGTTCCCAGATCTTGTAACAGAAGTTATTAGGTAGTGCCATTTGCTACATCCCTCCTGTGTGAGCTTACGTTTTCTTCAACACTTAACATGGAGATTAAGGACAGAATCAGAGTGGAATTGGAAGGCGATTTAATTGCAACGTTTCCAAGATAACTCCACGATTTCACAAATTAGTCAATAAAAAACAAGCCCACAACTCTCATCAATATATAAAAAATAACAAAAAATAAAAATATTCTTCATCGTTTAATTTCCGATTTTGAAATGCTCCAAACTCCGTCGACTACAGAGGAGCGATTTGGCTTTAATGACGTATGAAGAGAAGGGAGGAGTTACAGAAACCTATGTCAGGGTCGGCAACCCCAAAAATTCGTTTGCATGGGGAGCTTTGCTGCTCCTTAAAAGGATCGCCCATTGATGGGGGGATAGGTTTAAGACAAGCCAATCACGGAACTCACCTTTAACGTCGCTGTAATGAAACAATTTTTCAATAATCCATCAATATACTTGAATAATGCTCACATCATTACAATTTTGGGTGAATTCTGGAACACATCAGTGAGGCGTGTGCCTTTTTTGGGTATATTTTTTGATTTAAATAAATTTAATTTTGGCAAACTGGATTTTTGTCCGAATGAAGCTCATTGATAGCTCAAATAGATTTTGGATCTACTAGATTTCTGAGGCATTGGTTTCTTTTTTTGTATCTATTAAAACTTGTTCGCGGTTAAGGAAGTCAAGAGCCATGAGGCCGGAAAAAAAATCATTTAGATCTAAACGCTCCCAAAAGAAGGTGTTGAAATGAACGACATGAACCATTTCGGAGTCTTCAAAAACATTTCTGAAAAAGTTTGCTGACGTTTGCTTCTATAAACTCGGCACGTAGCTAAGCGTTCTTTCCTATGCACTGGCATGCTAACTTGCCCAGTGAAGGTGCGCACTCCTAATGTAGGTATTGAAGGTCTTTTTCTGAAAGGCTTGCGAGCAATTGTTGAACGCGCCCAAATCTTATGACTTGTAAAACCTTAATCTTGGATAATAAAAATATGACAAAGCCCCATCCACATACCAAACCCGGCTCCCTTTTTCCTGGGCTGTATTTAATTGCGTGACTCCGAAAATTGTTCTTTTTTTGCCTTTCAACTCCGAATTTGATTACACTATATTTTTATAAATAGGCCGACTTAGCTCACAATTGCCAAATTTGCACGGAAAATAATTAAAGTCGATGCTAAAAATGTTTATTGGTAAGGCTGTTATGAAGACCCAAGTGCGTTGAAGTTCTACAGTCTTTCTCGTTACACCCATAGAAATAGAATCAAGCTCTCGTCACCCTCAGCATGTCATGCATGTAAATAAAAATCTTCTGCACGTCTGTGCTAAGGGCCAGGCCCGTCCAAAGTCATTGACAGCAACATGTTGTTTCATTAAAGATTTCCGCTAAATGAGCATCATCTGAGGCAGAAATTGCCATGACAATCAAAGCCGACTGTGATGTGACAAATGACACAAACTGACATACTCATCACTCATCCGCTCCGCCAAATTGCGATATTTTTAGATGGCCTTTCAAGTCGCATCCACTTTGCTCAGATTTTTTTTTCACATATTTGCCTAATTTCGTAGCCCATATCTGTTGGCCTAATATCGACAGACGTAAGTACTCCCACTTGGCATAGCACATCGATTTGATCCTCCGGCCGTTCACGGGCTGACGACTGTCCGCTGAACCCTGAACATTGGATTTTCATTTTTGCATAAGCGTGAACGTGAGTATTAGTCGGCTGGAAAATGGCAACACAATGCTAATGTAATGTCACCGTGACACCGGGCCCCGTCGTTAATTGGCGGCTACACTGTGCCAGTATATATAAATCGATGCGATGAATAATGAGACTTCGTGTCACTTTTGGACTGCGGCTGTCATGGTAATGATGGTAGAATGTCACATGTGCTTTCCGCTGTTCGGTTCAGTGTTCAGTCCTGTTCGATCAAAATTTGGATTTGGGCTTTTTTGTGTTACGACGAGTTGTTCAGTTGGAAATATAAATGCCGTCGATTTGCACCTTTAGGGGATGTTTTGACTGCGAAAATGTCACAACGCAACGGGTGACAATGGTTAGTGCTTGGACAAATTTTGACGAACCCCTTTTTTTTTGCTGGGCGAATATTGCCAGCTGCATTACGGTATGAGCGGATTTGGCAACGATAATTGGCGGAAATTGATAGGCAGCGTTTTGTTTTCGGTTCAGTTAGCGTAGAGCTGCTGTTGCGAGAGAGACAGTATATAGATAGGGGATTATTTTTTCGTTTTTAGACTTGTTTTGGCAGATGACAGGGGGTTGCCGCGTTCAGAAAACAAGTGCTCCCACCACTTGAGGGCCATTTGGAGCGTGAACTTGTACAAGCAATTTTGGGGCTCGAAACTATATCTGACTATGCAATTATGAATACTGCACGCGGTTAACGAGTTGCTTGATAGGTAGGTGACTTATACGATTTGCTGGTTAATAAGTTCTGTTTTCATAACCAACTTGCTGGAGGTTTTATCGTGTGCATCAGCGAGCATCAGCCCATAAAGAGAAATCAGGCTTTTCTGAAGTTGGATGAAGACCGTCCTGGGCGGGGCTGAACAGAAGCTATTCGACGCACTGTTTAATAATGAACCGTACTGTTAATACTGTGTTCGAAAAAGGAGTATCAAAACCGCATATTTAGTACTGTCAAAGCGCAGTAGCTAATGCCCATCCCTGCAGTCCGCCCAGTAAGCCTGACGGTCAGCATCTCATTCTACAAAAGAGGGGCCAAAAGAAGTCATCCGATGTTGTTTGGCTCTCTCTTGCCATACGGGCTCGTTTTATGGCATTTTTCATCACTTCGGCGAGAACTTCGGGCGACAGATTCTCGAACTCGTGTTCGTGTCGAATGTTGTCCTTGAGGGCTTCTAGTGTCTCGGGCTTGTTCGCGTAAACACGGGACTTAAAAAAAAAACCCACAAAAAAAAGTCTGGAACGGTTAAATCGGGCGATCTTGTGGGCCAGTGCAAATCGCCAAAACGAGAGATGAGGCGACCGTGTGTGCCGTAGCTCCGTCCTGTTGGAACCAGTCCTCCAGTTCTAATTCGTCCAATTGCGGCAGAAAAACCTCGGTTAACATGGCCCTAAAGCGCGCACCTTCCACTGTTGTCGTTTGACCAGCGGCGTTCTCGAAAAAAAGTAACCCAATGACTCCTCCAGCGTGAACAGCGTACCATGCAGTAACTTTGAGCGGGTGTAATGGCTCCTCGTGCATTACTCGTGGATTTTCGGTGCCCCAGAAGCGATAGTTTTTCCTGTTCATGTACCCGCTGAGGTGGAAATGAACCTCATCGCTCATTATGATGTTGGTCGAAAAATCGAAAATTCGAAATTATTCCGCGTTTTTGGGGAGTGTATCGCTCCATGGCTTCACTTGGTTCACTTGTATTCTACATCTGTTTAGTCCACAAATGTCAAAACAGATTTGACATTGGCGGCCATTAAGAGCATCATGATCTCTTTTGGCCCACCTAGTACTATTCAAAAAATCTCTCTCTACAAGCTAAGAAGGTGTTGTTTTGGCGTTGCTGGTTTAGAAGCTCTGGGAAGGGGTGTACCTTGCCTTGTTTTCTTTTTTTTCAGCATCTTATTGGGGATTGTGGCAGTTTTTGTACTTGGTCTGGTTTATTGCAGTATGCTCCAAGAGAAGCATGAATCTTTCCCCCAACCCTGATTCACACTTAACTTCGGATAATCACGATTTTTCTATAAAAAGTGTGACTTGTGTGAACTTATAAAATTTGGCGCCCAACCTTTAAAGTTTGTCAGAACCCCTTATGCCTTATTTATCCCACTTCGACAATGGTCTTGCCATCTGATCTCCATTTATCACAATGTCAAATAGCTGCACTATTTCCACTATAATTCAAAAAATGCAATTTGCATACCGAACGCTACCATCCTGTAACAGTCCCTTCCAATTAATACACGGCTGACGAGCGTAAAAAATCAATCCATCGCGCACTTGCCGCTCGCTCATTGTGTCGATTTATTTGGTGAGAAAACATTTACCTAAATGCCGCACAACGCGCCGCCATTGAATTAATGGAATTATTATTCTTTGCATTATCGTGTGTAACCAGTTGCGTTGTGGCAAACAAGTCCCATAGGGCATATACGCTGCTGGTGCGTTAACTTTTGGGCCACAGCTTGGCAGCCCACATAACTGCGCTGCGGCACACGTTGGTCACGTGCAGCAATTACGCGGTAAACTGCTTTCAAATGAGCCGAGCGTAGCGAACGCAAAAATTGAGCTGTTTTTATGGTAAAATTGCGACCACACAGCCCTTTCCAAGGGTTCGAATTCGAATATAGTTGCAGTCCAAAAGAGGGATGGAATGAAATTAAAATATTTTCCGGTTGACTCTGCCTGCGTGATTTCATTCAATTGATTTCACATTAAAGATAAGACTCGCAAATATGTTGACACTTATTGTGTTGTCTGGAAGAATCTCCCATTTGACACTGATGACTGACAACTGAGTTTAGTAGATACATAGTGTGTCCGATGGATTTAGGGGACTCAGATAGCGGATAAGTGAGACGGTTGCTAAGCATCAGCCAATGTGGTGGGTGGTGTCTTCAGGAGATAATGACAATGGGAGTCCCGTAAAAAGGTAACTTTTTGAATTGGGTATAACTTTGTGAAAGCCTAGTGAATGACCTCTCGGATTTAATAGCCTTTTAACACCGCAGCGAAAATCCTCGAAATTGCATTCCCACCGAACAATAACCAGTTTTCGTTTGACGTTTCAATAAGCTGTGAGACACTAGTCGTGAAACTTCTGTGTTAACTATTTTGTATCAATCTCATTAATTAACAAATAAAATTATTTCAGAGCATTTAAAAACAATATTAGCCCATCAATTAGTGTGGAAAATGATTTTAAGTTGCGAGTTGTGACAGCGCAACGATTGGAACGACGATTTTTGTGGCATTTTCGTGGAAAACAACTTAAACGACTCGTTTTGAAAACTGAAATATGTATGGAAAAACTTCTGTTTTCGATAAAGTTTTCGAGCGTTTTCGAGAAAACCAGGTTTTCGGAAATGCACAATCTTTCAAGTCCCTAATGGGCAAAGATTTCCGACAGTCTTTCGCGTTTTTTTATTGTTTTTTGATTTTTGATTTTTGGTGGGGGCAAGAACCCCTATTTATTAGGTTTAACAATGACTTAAGTCGCAGTAGCTTAGTGGTTAGTGTGTTGGACTGCTATGCGGGAGTCCCAGGTTCGAATCCCGCAAAAACCCAATTCCGACTTAGGTTTTTTTTCCGCTGCGCTACCTCTCGCGAACGTCTGACAAACATCCGAGAGTATAAATGTCTTGAAAGAGCTTCTCAATTAGCCGTTTGGAGTCGGCATAAAACTGTAGATCCCTTCCATTCGTTCCAAAAATGAAAAACTCACACAAAACGAATGGTTGTGAGAAGCTAGGCCTAGGGTCTCTCCAGACCTGTTGCGCCAACTATTTATTTATTTTTTTTAACAATGACTTAAAACTACATAGATTCAGGAACTTATAACTAGTACTTAAAGCTAAGGATGTTTAAGGAGATCGATTTTTAGGGAGGAGGTGCTGCGGTTGAAGTCGAAAACAGTGAGGTTTAAGTTAACCTTTTTCAGCATATACGAGAGATTGGTTCATTAGAGCCATAGGAGGTGCGGTGGGTTGGAAGATAGATGAGTCGGGGGCAACGTAGACTACTAGGGTTAGTGTTAAAGCAAATAGAGTTGTAAAGAGACGTGCAATCCACCGAGCCTGAGAGTAGTCGGTGAATGGAAATAATGTCTGCTGCATCCCTGCGTTCCTCAAGTGTATTCAGGTTAATAACTTTGAGACGGTCGCGATAAGGGGGTAGGATTAAGCGATCATTCCAAGAAAGATCACGAAGAGCAAATCGAAGAAATCGACGTGGATGCTCTCGAGTCTTGAGACATTCACTTGTTGAAAGGGACACCAGGCTTGGCTAGCGTACTCGAGGAGTACATTCAGAATTCTTTGGACCATCTTTTAACGAAGCCAAGTGATGAGTTTGCGATATGCGAACGGAAATTAAGCTCCCTGTCGCATAAAATGCCAAGATCACGAATGGATTGCACGATAGATATAGGTTGGCCGAGAAGAAGGTAAATTCGGGGATGAGACTTGTTTCTCTTGCATGAAAAGGTAATAGATTGACATTTGGAGACATTCAGTTCTAAACAGTTTTTAAGGCACCAGGTGGAAAAACTATTCAGATCTTTTTGAAGGAGACTGGAGTCATGTTGTGAGGTAATGGGTTTGAAAAAGTTGGTGTCGTCAGCATAGAGAGAGACTGCTGAGTGTTGAATGACCCTCTCAAGATGGTTAATTGTTAGGATGAAGAGAAGGGGACCTAGGTGGCCTTGTAGGACCTTGAGGAACACCCGAGCTGGCTAAGATAGGGGCCGAGAGAACGCACCTGAAGCGGACTCTATAAACCCGGTTTTCCAGGTATGAAGATATCCCTTTCAGCAATATGGATTCGAAGCCGAGGGCAGACAATTTGAAAAGTATTAATTTATGGGAAATTTTATCAAAAGCCTTACTGAAATCTTTTGTAATAACGTCGACTTCTTTACCGCTTTCTTCACCAAAGAGTTTAGAGGATATGAATTCGATAAAGTTAGTGGTTGTTGATCTACCTTTGAGAAAACTGTGCTGGTTAGGGGAAATGAGGGACTTGCACTTGAAGCTTAGACTTCATATACAACATACTTTCAAAGAGTTTGGGAATATTGGAAAGTTTTGCTATGCGGAGGTAATTAGTTACTTCGCTCTTTGATCCCTTTTTGTGAATCGGTCTTATGAAAGAGGACTTCCATATCTGAGGGAATTCCCCTTGAGATAGCGGAAGTCCAAAGAGATATGAAAGGGGGACTGAAAGATTAGAGGAGCATTTTTTAAGGAATATTGTAGGAAGGCCATCTGGGCCGGGAAAGTATATTCATCATTAAGATTTTGTAGTTTACTTTCTATTTTTGTACAATCAAAACTTTGAGATATGAAAGGACCAAATGAGAAGATATTCGAAATAAGAGGGATCCGGAACGAAGGTTTTGTCGGCAAAAGACTGTTTAAAGAAAGAAGCAAAAAAGTTGGCAATCGTGTGCGGATCGGAAGATGATATGTCTTCAAGTGAAAGGGATGGGGGAAAACCGTCGTTTTTTTTTATAGTTAACAAATTGGAAAAATAAGCTTGGTCTGTGCACTATTAAGATGGTGTTGGTATAGGGAATTAAAAAGCTGAGTGAATTGAAGGTATGCAGCGAGATAGTTGGAATAGTCTGAGTAAGAATCGGTTCGATGGAAAACTACCCATAATTTGTTTCTCTTGTTACGTAGAGACCGAAGTCTTCGATTGTACCAAGGTACCAAACGGCACATAGAGGCCAATTGAATTAAATATTTCTCTGTAGAAAATTTTTGCCTATATGCCTACAAGTCAGCTTTTATTTTATATACAACTCATCCTTCCTTTTTATGTCTTCGGACATCACGCAGTAGGCTTTCCTACTATGAGGAGACTTCAGTTTGTGTGCTAGTACATCTGTAATTGCGGTGAAGCTGAAAGTGTCCCTTATCTTCTAGACGAACTTTCAGTTCCATTATTTATTAGGCATGCATTCATCCGACCAAATCCCTATGTTCTTCATCATCGCCGATATAGTTTTCACTTCGCAGCCACCGACTATGCGTCTACTACAAGGCTTCCGTCGGTCGTCGTCTCTTTAATAGTGCATTTACACGGTCACACCTTCCTATCACGGAAAATTAAAGAGATGCCCAATACTAAACAGCCGTCTGACTGAAAGGGACAGCATTACCTAACACGCAAAAAAACGTGATACGTTTTTTGGTCGGCCATCTTGTTTACGTGGTAGGAATTATGGGAAAGCTATGCATGTTGATATTTTTATAGCGATGGCTTACGAAATTTCGTTTTCCTATAAAACAAAATGGCTTCCGGAAGTTATGAACGTACAATTACTTATTTATTTCGTTTAAATGATTGATGAATTGTTGATTTAACTTACCTACTGAAACTACCAGAAATGTTGGTTGCCGGAACTTCCGTTTTACGTATCTATAATTATGGGTAGTACATCCATGGCACCTTAGGCGTCTGATTTGTGATCTCATTCCAACGCCTTTATTAGCATTGACCGCGGACAAACGGATCTCTCTGTCCCGTCTCGTGCAAAAATGCGCATGGGTGATAGTGTAAATGCAGTTTAATATACAGGTTTCTCTTTACCTTTTCGTGAAACTCTTCAATACGTCGTGCAATTTGTGCCACACGTATGAAATAAAACAGCAGACTTTTATTATAAATGTAACAAATAAGATATAATTTTTTTTTTACCTTAGGATTAAATACTTATTATTTATTATTATATTACTTATATTACTACGATTGTAAAAATTTCGGTGCGCCAAACACGCCGACAACCTCCAACCAGAGAGAACCAAGAATTAATTAAAAAGATGGACGCGGAAAAACGATTCTTCGACGAAAAGGCCGGAAACCACGAGGGAGAAAGAATGACACTTCGCATTTTTTTATTTCGCTGCACGGTGTGCTCGTGGGAAGTGTTCCGAATGTAATGATCAGTGGGTGCATTCAGCGACTCGCGTTTATGAATGTGCCAGTTATAGTAGCCGCTTTCAAACTTTGCTTTGTAAATATCCCTCTTTCAGACCATGCTTTTCCACCTCGATCCAATAATTTACTAATTCGTAGATCTAGATATAAATTCTCATATAAAACTGTAAGTTTCTTGAAATAGTCATTAGGTGTTGAAAGAATATTTTCACCATTGACAGACCGACTTTCCCAAGTTTTTGAGGTGCAGTTATGGAATAGGGTTGCCAGATTAAAAAATACAAGTGTTCAAAAAGTGGGACTTCTCCATTTTTATTTTTGAACACCTTAAGTTCGGTCATTTTACCAAAGTAAATTTTGGTTTCAAAACAAAATCTGAAAGAGAGAAAGATTACAGTACAAAACTAAAACGTACACGAGAACAATTTTAGCACGCGAAGTGAAATGTAGTTCGTGAGTGGATGCATTCATCTTTGAGAGTTTTCTCGCACTTCAAATGGATGTGTTCACAGAGAATTTTGTTAAAAATATTAAAAGAAAGTATTTTAAAAGTTTGAATTGAAAGTTTTCTTTTATTGAATTTTGACTTACTTTTGACAGTCGTTTATAATAGTGTCCCCCCTAGTATAAACCACTAAACAGCATTTTTGAATGAAAAAGGGGGACGTCTGCCATCCCTATTCTGGAACCTTTGTCCCTCTTGGAGGGGGTTATAAACTTGCTCTCAGCTTCATGTCTTTTTGAATATACTTAACGAAGTATCAGTCAAGCAGTCGAGATGCAAACGATTTTAGAATCCAATTACTATTTTTGCTTTGCAACCAACACAGTGCATTTGGGTGTATATCCGCACGTATGGCAGTGAATGTGAGTAGTAAATGGTTCTATGGTTTCAAACAAACTCAATTGTATTGCTGAAATCATTATCCACCCCTTCATTTCGTTTGACTATACCCCACCACACACCACTTAACTGTCTTTTAAACTTACAACGTAATCTTTTATTCAATTTAGAACCCATTAAAAGGACATTGCTTATCCTGTTAAGTGCGTTTGCAAACACATTACCATACAAGTTGTTGGGTAACTGAAATCCTATTTATTTAACGCAGGACATTTGCCATCGCCCTTCAGCAAGAAGACATTTTCTTTCAAAGAAAAGTTTCTATCAATTAGCATGACCGAAAGGATGTGTTTCTTAAGTGGAAGTAGTCAGTGTCCAATGTCTTTGCCACTCACACATTTAGTCTTGAACTTATTTTTTTTTTTTTTTTTTTTCGTTAATCCTCCACTTTTCTACATACATTAACTCCCATTCCGGTTTGTGACCCCTTCAGGGCGTACAGCCGTACATTTCCTGCAAAGGAATACAAGGAATCGCATTAGACATGGTTGAGTTAAAAATTAAAATTGTGTAGGTTATAAGGAGCAAGTTTTTAAACTGAAATTAAATTGGTTGTGATTGTCCTGCTAAGTGGTAAAATCCTTTCCGTTTTTTATTTTCTCTCTCTCAGGCAACAAAAGTATGCAGTGGTTGTTGGGTGATGAAATGGAAAACCTTTTGCAATTTTTATGTCCACTTAAGCAGTTTTTTTTTTTTTTTTTCTGTCCATCCACTGTAGCTTCGGGTGAAAACTTGTCTGGGTGAATAACCGGGTTTTGGACAATGGATGGTCTCCCTGGTATACAGAATTTTTTTACGAAATATCCGCCCGATAATAAATGAAACCAATTCAAGCCAACCAAAGGATAATGAGCCTTTTAATCCTCGTTACATATTGAGGGGCATATCCGAAAATTACGGCTGTTTATATCCAGCATCCCTTGGGGGAGGGGGACATAATGGCAAAGCCTCCACAACAAATTGCCAGACACCGATGAAGTTGATTATCCTAAATTAGCCAATTAAACGGAGAGCTCAGATCTCACCTTAAGTCTATATACGCACCTTGATATCTTCGCCTGGTATTGGCAAGGAACAACATTTTATCCTCAGAGCTAATTATTCTTTCATGAATTTTATAGCGAGCACACTCACTCACAGTGGCAGTGTCAGTTAACACCCCATGAAATGACTTGGTCCCTCTGGTTCCAAAAACGGAACCCCACTCTATTAAGGATGTCAGTTGAACTTGATGAGAAATTATTTCGTTATTAGACACCACATTTAAAGTTTATACTAACGATTGCGTTGGATTACGGTTCCAACTATACAACAGATTGCCGGGGCGGGGGCAGTAATGGCGGCGATTTGTCAAATTCAGGGCGTAACGCATTTCTCAATTTTCAACGGTTAATGGGATACTTGTTGTGTATAGGCGGTTGAAGTTGTAGTCAAGATATCAAGATGTCCTTAGAATGAGACAGATTGTTCGACACCGAAAGAGTGGGACGATGACAAATTTATCTACCCCAAGGAGTGGCACACGCAACCAATTGGATGACATGGATAATAATAACTAATTCGCTAGCAGAAGTTCAACGCTCAAGTGAATCGGATGGAGCTAAAACAAGCGGGGTTACTGCTACAACCACTGATGCCAACCCGGATTTAAGCTTTTATGCCTTTAACCAAAAAAAAAGCCTTTCTCAGAAAAATTACACCTTTTTGGTAAAAAAGATAAGAAATTTCTCATTTTACAAATGAACTTCAACGAACATAGGAGGCGTGATTAAAATTTGTTAACATAATGATGGACGATCGATAGGTAATTAAACCCTTTTTGATCTCTAGCTCAAGCATTGGTTTTGGTGAGAACGTAAAGTAAGGAACTGAAAAATAAGCATGACGCACAGTTGTGAAGATAAGTGAAGCGACTTTGATCAAAGTGCCAGATTTACAAATAACAAAATTTATTGGATACTACGATGTACGAATTGATTTTAAAAACATCTCACAAAAATGTAGGTAGGTATGCGTTTTTTCCAAAAAAATGATCTAAATTTTTATTATAGGGGAGACCGGGGCTGGTTGGCCAGAGGCCTATAATTTGCCACACTGCCATTTATTTTAAAGAGTAGAGATGATGCAATTCTATTCCATTCCCGTTTTAACATTCATTACAGATTTCTGTGTAGTCTTCTGTAGTAGGTATATCTTCGTGAGTCCATGTTATTCAAGAAGTTTTAAGGAAAAACGAAACGAAAAATCAAAATGGTTAGGTTAGGTTTATGGGAGGATACGGCAGAGCGAGCCCTACCGCACCCCACTTAGGTCCATGTGGACCCATTGTGATGCCCTTGAGGGGGGGTTAGCCGATGTTGTTGGCGGTGATGTGTCTTCCTTCACAGTGGCTCGACCTTGTCCAGCCATCCCAATGTCCTCAGAAACCTGTAAAGATCAGATAGTTAGACATCAGAAAGTTCAATTGTTCTGTTCCTCAAGTGACAGACACTCGGGCAGTGACAAAGGAAGTGAGGTGTGTCCTCGTGTACCTCCTCGTCTCCGCAACCCCTGCATAGATCGTCATTCTTGAGTTTCAATTTCACTGTGTGGTTTCTTAGGAAGCTGTGACCTGTTAGGGCCCCTACCAGTTTATACATCGACGTTCTATCAAGCCGCATGAGCTTGCTAGTCCGACTAGGATTATATTCCGGCCATAGCTTCCGTGATTTATCACAAGTGGTTAAATCTTTCCACCTGTTATTGGCTTTCATGCGGATCTTATTTTCCACTCTCTCTCTGAGATTGCAAAGTGGTGGTTTGATGGACTTAGTCGCCCGATCGTGATCCATAGCAGAACCACTTCTTGCTAGTTCATCGGCCACCTCATTGCTGGTTTTGTCCCTGTGTCCAGGGATCCAGTAGAGGCGAATGGTGTGCTGCGAGCACCTTAAGCTCTTCGCACGAGCGGCGAAGTAGCTTCGATTTTATTTTAATAGCAGACACTGCTTTTATAGCCGCCTTGCTGTCAATAAATATGGTAATATCATCATTTGGTATTGCCATCATTGACACCATATGGGCAGCTTCGGAGATTGCCAGAACTTCCGCCCGAAAGACACTACTGTAATCAGGCAGCCTGATTGGGTGGCGTATATTTAACTCCTCAGAGAAAATTCCAGCACCTGTTCCACAGTCCATCTTAGATCCATCTGTGTAGAAGGATATCGATTTCCCTTTTGTGGGTTCATCTGTGTTCCATTCCTCCCTGCTGGGAAAATAGCAAGAGAATGGTTTATCGAAGTCAAGGTGAGGAGAAAAGTAGTCAGCAGCATAAACTAAGTACTATATAGGCCGTCAGCTCCCGCGCATCTACCCGATTCCCCCCGCAAATTTTGAAAAGATTTCTCTCTTAAATTCTCCTTTAAATTTCCTATCCGTGATCCGTGAATACGTGTGAAGCAGAAAAAAAAAAAAAAAAGAATTCTTAATGGAGTGGGTAAAATGAAAAAATGACACCGTCAGTCATCCTACATCGTGGTATTTCTACCTTTTTGTAGAAATTTTGATGACCGAAAAACCTTACGTGCAAAACAGGAATAAAGCTTCAAAATTGTGGTTATATGAGGAATCTGACGAAAAAACATTCAATCTACATTGCAAAACACTAAATGTCTATAAAAAGTAGATTTCCCTTTATCAAACAATTTCTAGTACCAAGAACAAAACATTATAATGTTAACAAACTGCAATTCTTATACTCTAGGTTAAATTAATGTGAATTTCTTTCCGAATAACAAACATTCTACTTCTAAAAGAAAGATTTTTGCATATACATATAAATCGAGGGAATTTGATTTCGATGAAAAGGGAAAAATGCCCACGCTTCGAGGGAAAAATAAAGAGAGACTGCTAAAAACACTGACTGAGATTGTTTGTATTTGGTGAGTTTCTATCAGCTGATGGATGCGTTCTGGGAGTTTTAGTTTGTTTTTTTAATTTACCACGAAAACATGTATTTTGCAAAATGGTTAATTACTAATGTAATAAATATATAGATAAAGTAATAAAATGAGAAATATGAAAATAGAATAAGACCTTTTTCTTCTTACAATTATTGCGTCTGTTCTTTTGTTGTTTTTTGGTCGAAAAATTATTTCGCCAGTGAATGTCGACAGGTAAAAGGCAACGAATTCAAAGGCAAGAATTGATAAGGAATATTAAAATAAAAAACATGTTGGCGTTCAAGGGAGGTTTTATCAACATTTCTGCGTGGGTATTTGAGCTGTAATCTTTTCATGAAGTTTCCGTGTAATAACAGAAAATAATAATAAATAAATCAAAAACAAAGAAATTAAATTTATTACGAGATTTGAACCAATTTGATATAGAAAATAATTTCCAACTAAGGCAATAGGTAAATGAAAACAGTAGAGTCAGCCGAGAATAACTATGAATAATGTTTATTTAGAAAATAACTTTTTTTTTCTGTCCATTTAATTCAGCCTGTTATTTTTTTTATACTATTTTGGTGCAGATTTATTTTCCAAATTTTACCTTCCAAGACTATATACCTACAACCTTCAATAAATAGGACATAACAAAAAAAATGTATAGAAATTCTGATGGCCAACCAATTTGTAGGTAGTTGAAAATCGATTCATCGTATGACAAAAAAAAAAACAAAATATTTCTGGCAACTTTTTTAAATTGTATTTTTTTTTTCTAAATTTTCATTGCACTTTAGCTACAACCAACGAAAATGAGTTGCTTTTTTTTAAACTGTATGGGAAAGAACAGAAACAAAAATGTATACCTAGGTATCTATCAGTAAATTCCAAATAATTATATGTAGGTAGATACTGATTTTATTTTATTTTTGCAAATGATCGCTATAGTTCATCGATTTCCATTGTTCATAACTATAATGTAAACATCATGTCCTGTATGGTTACCTAGGTAAAATAAAGCAGTCCTTATAATATTTGTTTTAATGACAAAAATAAAAATTGGAACTAATTCACCACACCATACCCACCGTTTTTTTTTAACACGTCCCGATAACGGTCAATTATTTGTATTATTTGAATTTTTTTATAATGTGACCACAGAATGAATTGTCAGTCATCTGTCATGGTTCCTATGTGCCAGTGTATGCGTGCGCCTAATCTACTTTAACATGGCACATACACTTTCGCACATAGCATAGCAACACGGAAAACTGCTTGTAGGCATACTCTCCTCAAGTGGGCGGAGCTGACTGTCTATTTAATACTTAGTTTATGGTAGTCAGAAGTGACAGGTGAAGGCATCTCCCACGTATTTATTCAGAATCTGCGCTTGTCCCATTTTGTAGGGCTTCCAGCAGACTAAGCTTCTGTAATACTGTAAGAAACTTGTTTGTTTCTCTTATTTTTCCTCTTTCCGGTCGATTTTGAGCGGATGGCTGGTGCAGATTTTTTTTTTTTTTGAATTTTGTGTTTATATTTATTATTTGTCTATGCAGGAAGTACTCCCATAGGAGTATTGAACAATATTGTACTTCTTTCAACACCTTCGTTATCCTAAAGCCCTAAATTATCTCTCACTTGTAGCAAAGTGTAGTTGCAACCTCAATAAATTTAATTCACTTCAAATTTAATTTAATTTTGCAGCACTTTTATCTTTCAAACTGTCGTTAAAAAGGAAATTTCCCTGTTTCGGACTAGCAAATAAGCAAAATTACAAGTTTAAGAGCCTCGTCGAATACCCCAGATGTTTTAAAAACTTTAAAAAAATATATCGTCTAAGTCAGCAATTCGCATATGGGTTCCGCGGAAGGGTCAAAGGGGTTCCGTAGAAAAAACATAATCGTGCGAAATTCATCATCAAAAAAATGAATACATCTAGTCATCAGTATTTTTTTGTGGTAGGTACAATAAACGTTTTCTAAAACTTAAAGCAATTATTTTTATATTATTTTCTCTTTTCTTGTCAAACATAAAAGTATCCAAACCGCAATTCAAGGAACGATGATTTCTGTTAATATCGATATGGGGGTCCGTCAAAAAAAGTTTGATAATTTTAGGGTTAACAAAATATTAAATAGACGGCGCAACGCAACCCTAGGCCATGCTTCTCACAACCATTTGCTTAGTTTGAGTTTCATTTTTGGAACGAATGGAAGGGATCGACCTACATAATCTTATGCCTATTTCAAACGGCTAATTGAGAAGCTCTTTCAAGACAGTTATATACTCTCGGATGTTTGGCAGACGTTCCCGAGAGGTGGCTCAATGGAGAGAAAACCCAAAGTTTGAATTTGGGTTTTTGTGGGATTCAAACCTGGGAGCTGGGACCGCTCACTCAGTAGCCCAACACACTAACCACAAAGCCACTGCGCTGTGTCCGAAAAAAATTGGGAGTCTCTGGTCTAAACGATCATCATCTTCGTGATTTGGCCCCTGGTAGTAGAGTCACAACCATTGTTTTGTTGGAAAACCCACTTCTTCTTTAAGGAAGAAGGGACAATTCCGTGACGAAAGAAACCAAGATAACTTAGGCTATGAGCCAACATATCTAGGTAGCGGACACCTCGCTAGCAATGTGGTATATACGGCTGGAGGCGGCTTTCTGAGAAAAAGTTTGCAGATACAACTCATCTCGATGATTTGGTCGAAAGCAAGTATGCCTGATGAGTAGACCTTCTATAATAACGGTGACCATTCGTCCTCTTTTTCAGAAGACAGTCCTCTTTTTCGCTACTATATCCTATCTGATGTTTTAAGTAAAAGAGGACATTTGGGAGGTCAAATAATAATTTGCTTGAACCCTTTTCGACTGTATTTTTTCTTAAGTAAGAATGTCCTCTTTTCTGTGATTACAAAAATGGTCACCGTATCAATACTGCGCCAAATAGCGAGTCATAAGTCTTCTTGTGTCATTTTCCATTGGGCAAAAAGAAACGTCCGGGAGAGTCCGGAATCGAAAAATTCGCTTCTGAAACCGTTCCGTTGGCACAAAAAATACTCTTCTGGCGATTCTGAAAAGAGAATTTCGCTTCTCGATTTGAAGTCAGAATCCACTCAAGAAGCGCTCATACATGTGCAATTTATGTATTTTATACCAAGTCAGATGACACAAGCCGTAGATTATTTTTTGGCATTTCACCAATACTTTTCTGGATTTAATCAGAAGCAGTTTTCTTCTTCCATTGGATTAGAGAATGAGTGGATCCCTGAGTGAAACCAATGGAAATGGACATTAATATCTCATGTCATTGTCAATCCCATTCGATTAGTCAATGAACTGATAGGAACTCACCAGTGCGGCCATAAGAGCGGTAATTTCACAACCGACCAAATATTCACACTATACTGCAGATCCTCGCGAAAACCCTGGAATCAGTTTCAATTTCAAGACCGCATATGACAGCATTCTTAGGGAAGAGCTTTATAAAGGCCGGCTTCGTTTTGGTATCACTGCCAAGCTCTACGGGGTGTGCAGAATAATGATGCAAGTTTTCCTGCCTTACAAGACACAGCTCCGTACAGCTCATATAGCTCTCCTCCTAATCTCCTTTTCCAAAAGTTGTAAACAAAACCGTGACCTAAAATCAGTCAATGAAATTGAAGTCAAGAATGACCAAATATAAGTAAGTAGGTACATCCTAATCCACGGCAAAATACATGCTCCTGGGCAATGGGGGAGGATTCGGTTGATAAGAAACTTGTAGTTATATAGAGTTTTGGGAACACTAACCTTTTGATAACTTCTTCCTAGGTAGTCAATTTTTTTGCGTTATTTCTGATGTGAGCTTATTGTTAGAGTTTATAGCGGAGCTTAGGTATAGACAAAGTCCCATCGTTGTCTCTTACGACGTTCTATCAGCATCGCTTTTTTGACACGCACATAATCACAACTGAACCTATTTCTATGCTTTTGTCCCACCTTACCTTACTTACCTTACTATGTGCAAACGGGCCAGCTGTGAAAGCTCTGAAAATCCTGTTTTCCGAAATATGAAATATTTTTTGTCGAGATTTTTTAAAAATAGAAAAAGAAGGAAATATAAAACAGAATTTTGAATAAAACTTATATTTGTTTTTTCGACAAAATTATAGTAGGTAAAATATATATTACTTACTTATAAATATCGATAACAATAATTATTTCTCATAAATTAAGTTTCGGACTAAGCTCTAGTCTTTTTATTTGGATTTCCCGACTGATTTTGTTTTTAGTTATTATTTTTTTATCAACCCTAACTTATTGAATGGAGATGTATGTGTATAATGTGTTGTTGAGAACGCGGTGAATTGCACAATTGTTGCAGCCGAGAGTGAGTTAGAACTCGTCCAGGTAATTGCACAGACTTTTTGAAATGTGCCGTCCTTGGGTTTATCACAACTCACAAGTTCTTTTAGTCAGAGACAATACTGAGACCCCCAACTTCGACCGATAAACAGTTATTTGCCTACAAGCTAAATTTTACGCTCCCAAAAAGTTTAGGTGCGCTAGTATTGTTGCATAGAAATTCGTATTGACAAATGTCAAAAATCCTCTCAACCAACACATTCGCACCTAATCTTTTTACATTTTACTGTGGGCAAAGCAAAAGGGATAGGAATTGGCGTACACGGATAAGAAAACAAAATGGCGGATTCCTGGCAAAAATTGAGGGGGCCAGCGGCAAGAGGATTGTGAGTTGGGGGTCTCAGTATGATTTGTTTATGCTTTTAGTGTTTTTTACATGCCAGCTTATCGTTTTGTCTAAAACCAATTTTGACATCCACGACGTCGGTGAGGTTATTTTCAATCTCAATGGAGCTGCGGGTATTTCCATTATTTTCTATTCCGCACAATCTTTTAAGACTAGGTGCCAACTGCCAAGAGGGTGCTGTCAAATAAAACCTCAAAAACCGAACAAAATATGTTGATATTGATTACAGTTTTTTTCTTATTGAGTTATTTTAACTATTGTCTCTGATTTTAACTATGTAACAACTAGTTGTGAATAATTAATATTTAAATGTGCTGGCTCAGCAACAGGCGCCAAACGCTACTGTGTTTGTGTTTGTTTACTTAAATCTATTTTACATACAATGTAGCTCTCCTCTCGGACTCATACTCGTAGCATACATCGTTGTCTGGGTTGACCTCAGGGTGTTGATGTGGTGACGTTTGATCGATGCAGGACTTTATTTATATAAAAAAAACGCTCTCCTGGAGACAACCGAATCCTGGCTGTTTTTTTTTTTTTACACAGGAAAAGCTGTCTTGTGTAAAAAAATAAAACCAATCAATATCGTTTGGAGCATATCCTTTACGTAATACTTACCCCTCAAAGTGTTAAAATGAAATATTTTGGGACCAACATAAATATGCGATGCTGATGATGCATTACCTGATCTGACTGAGTATCTGCGTGACAAAAGGACACTGTCCATCACTGCCACTCATCTCTCCCATACTCACACATCATGGCTTGGTGTGGTATAGTTAACGAACTGATTTTCAAAAATAAAAAAAAATATCAACACTCCGGTGAATCGAAACTTTTGTTCCGAATAAACCATGTATCTGCAAATCGGATTAAGAAATTCGTTTTTCACATAATTGAATGTTTTTGTTGTCAAAGTGAGGAACAAATTTAAAATTTTACACTCGACTTAGCTGCCGGCAAGCACACGCTCAGTCAGCCAGCAGCATCATCATCGGAGCTACCGAGATAGAGCAATTGTCACCACGACTGTGTGTCTGTCTCTCTGGTGCTGTATTGACACAAAACTCGTATATCTCACATTAGATCCCAATGGGATCTAGGATTAGGGGTAGATATGCGGAAAAGTCGGATCTGCATAATTCTATCATGCAGCAGTCAGTATAGCGCAATCAGAAGAAGCAGGGATGTGTGTCTGATGCCTGCGTACAAATTTGGGGGAGGGGTGCGCATTTGGTGACACTGTACTATATAAATGAACCATCAGATCTCGCATTTGCATTCCAGCTTTAATGACAACGGGCCTGAGTATTTTTGTAATTGAAGAGGTGGAATAATTTATTCAAATAACGATTCTTCACATGGCTGACTTCTGGAGGATAGAAATAAAACGATGTGTATCCTAAGTCTATTTCTATCATCCTGTTCCTGACAATTAAGTTGTTTACGAATTTCGTATAATGTTTTGCCAATCATAGCAGTAGGTTTGAATTTGAGGGTTTTTTTTTTTTTTTTTTTTGGTTTTTTGTTGGGCGGTTGACTTGACAGAACACGAAGTGGTGATGTGACTTTGGGGTGTAGAGGTCATTTTTATCGACGGAGATTAATCGAAAAGTCGTTGTGTTTGTTTAATTGAATTGGGATTTGTTTTTGTTTTTTTTTTTCGACTCCATGGATTAATGAAGACGAACAAATTTCAATGTTACACCGTGCAAATTGTAATTGACAACATTTTTTTTGCGGGGTTGTGTGGAAGGAATTGTAAAAATAGTGCTCAAACTGTTGACAGATACTTTACCATTTATTGGTGTATAAAGATAACCACAAAAAGATTGGTATATCCATGCATTTATAGACTTTTCTTATCATAGACCGTTTGGAGAAGTTTGCCCATTACTGCGATAAAATGTGACAGATGACACGTGACAGAACTTTTAGGCATTTTTTATTTATTTATTTATTTTTCAAGGCTTAACATTTGTTATACAGGTTTCACGAATCTTTGGTGGCCTTTCTGCAAAATGTTTTTTTTTTAAATATACATAAAGTCCACGACTTGTATAAAAAATACTCATATGAACAAATCGCTTATTAGAAATGCATGTTGAGCCACCGTAGACTTCAATTTTTTGACAGATACTTATACACCATTCATTGGCGCTTAGAGATAACCGCAAAAAGTTTGGTAGATGCATGTATTAATAGACTTTTCTTATTTCTTAAGTGCCAAGAAATGTAACAGATGACAAAATGACAGAACTTTAAGCCTAGCATCCTATTCATATTATAAACGCGGAAGTTTGTATGAATGGATGTTTGTTACTCTTTCACGTAAAAATTACTAAATGGATTTAAATGAAACTTTACAATAATATAGCCCATACATCAGAATAAAATATAAGCTACAATTTGCAAAGATATTGTGTGAATTGTCCAAAATATCAAGTAAGTAGGAAAAAATCTACCATCTGCGAGCTTTTCTGGCGTGCGCTGCCAAAACCGCAAGAGTTACAGATATGTGATGTATGATGGAAAAGTTTATCTTAAATAGTCCTACAAAAAAGCCCGTCACAGTATATATCTATGTCTTATGTGTAAGCCATTATAGCCAAAATAGTGAACCATAACTAACGGGTGATTTTTTAGCTGGTTTGGTTTTGGCAACACTGGTTTTGACAGCTGACGTGTGTTTAGTACCTTGTGTCACTGTCAAACAGCTTCAGTTTGGTTTGCAATTTAACCATGGATCGTCTTACAAATGAACAACGCTTGCAAATTATTGAATTTTACTATCAAAATTCGTGCTCGGTTCGAAATGTTCATCGCGCGCTGCTTCCATTTTATGATCGGCATTCTCGACCTTCTGAGCAGTCTATTCGGAAGATTGTGACCAAATTTCGCACTTTGTTGGACATTAAACCACCAACACGTTTACGTACTGTGCGTAGTGAAGAAAATATTGCGGCCGTATCAGCTAGTGTGACAGAAGACCGCGAAATGTCGATTCGGCGCCGTTCCCAGCAGTTAGGCCTTTGTTACAGCACTACGTGGAAAATTTTGCGGAAGGATTTGTGCGTCAAGCCTTTTAAGATACAGCTTGTGCAAGAACTAAAGCCAACCGACCTACCACAACGCCGAATTTTTGGTGAATGGGCTCTTGGAAAGCTGGCCGAGGATCCGCTTTTTTATCGAAAAATTGTGTTCAGCGATGAGGCTCATTTTTGGTTGAATGGGTACGTAAATAAGCAAAATTGCCGCATTTGGAGTGAAGATCAGCCAGAAGCATTGCAACAACTACGATTGATCCCCTCACAACAAACCTATCCCCCCAACTCGAGCGGATTTGTCTGCCGACGAGAGGGGACTGGAAAATTGCGAAACAAATCTGTAACCAGAACGCCATTAAATGGGCCATAAACTCCCTGAAGCCGTATAAAGCAGCAGGGGAAGACGGCATGTTTCCTGCACTTCTACAGCAGGGAATTGGTGTACTGGTACCCATATTCACCAAACTGTTCAGCTGCAGTCTAGCCTACGGTCACATTGTTGCAAAATAATTTTCAATGATATTTCCGCGATCAAACTACTATTTACGTTAATTTTGGCGAAACAAACGAAAAGGAAAAAAAAATGCAGTCGCCACTGCCCGAGAAAAAAAGTCGAATAAGTGCAATGTGACACTTGCCAAAGATCAGGAAAAGAGATCGCGAACTTTTGCAACCGCAGCCAGTGGAATGGCTACGTTCGGTTAAGCTCAGCGAAAGGGGTGGGTTCGTTTTTCGTTGAGCGAGAAGTTCCAAAGATGAATTTGCTGGTTAAGTGCAAAATGGGCGCCACGTAATTTTCGGCAAATTACGAAACCTCGACAAATGGAGGGAGCAAGAAAAAGAAAACAACGATTTTTTTCCACAACGTTATAATGGCTCCGTTGGAGCACGGTCTTTATTTAATGGGCCACAAAAAAACCCAGATTACGACTACGAAATTAATTAGTTTCACACAATTTGTGACAAGCAATGGGAAATGGCGTTTGGACCGTTGGCGTGGCCCGCTATCACGTTATCTCGAAAATTCGGAAAACCGTAAATAATGGGTCGCGTGTCCCGTACCTTCCGGGATTTCGTCGGAACAAAAGTCTACCGAGATCTTAATTATTTAATTCCCTAGCCAAACGAATGATTTTGAACTGATTGATATGAAACACTATACTTATCTTTTCCCAATATCTGTTGGATTTCCTGTTCTACCTTCTCCTTCGATGCCCCTTTCTGACACCTCTGATATTTCGCTTTATCCTCTGTCCGGTTATCCCCTCTCCAGGATCCTTTCTACTTTTTCTTTTCTTTCAAATTCACTTTCCACTACGTTACTCTACTCTTTAAATTATTAAACCTCCACGGTTTACTCTTCTTAAAAAAACTTCCAAAGTTGCCTATCTCGCAACGCAAAGAAAAACAAATCAAAAATATGTTCGCTTTATCAAAAACCTCGAGCTAAGCTTATGCTGGTCAGCCAAGAAGTGACTTCCAGGGCTTTGGTTTGTTTCGAAGTCGCTTGGCTTCCTCACACACTCTCTCATTCATTCGCTGGTATTGGACCCCAACGGTGGGTTAAGTATGCATTCAGCAATGCTTCCCACGGCCACTAACCACCACATTCAAACATATTAGCGGGCTAAACGGTCAATTTTTGTGCGATACCAATACGCTGCCGTAACCCGCTAATCCTCTCAAAATTTCCAATCACTCCTCTCTCTTTATATACTGGAATTCGCCTTGGGGGATCCTTCCAGTATATTTGGGATTAGCCAGCCGACTTCGAACTCTTTTCTCTTTTGTCAGAGTTAGCCTTCTTTTAAAGTGTCATCTTTGGTATTCAGCCAAAGATGATAAAAGTAAATAAAAGTAAATAAAAGTAATTCGTGGAGGAATTTTGCAACCGGCATTTTTCCCCACGAATTAAATAAAATCCAATCAAAAAAATAAAAAAGAAAAAAGGATGCTGGTGGACGCAATAATTCCCCACCCGGACATTGGACATTGGACCATTATTCCCCAACAATCAACCCCAATAGCAGACCAGGAATCCATCAGGTATTGTTTGTTTGTTTACTTTTTTTTCGCGAGTGATTAAATCTATCTCGGTGGACTTTCGCGCAGATTTGGGGGATGAGATTTGCCGATAGCAGGCCATTCCTTACAAAGTAATTAATTTAGGGTGGGCTCTCGGCCGTGATTCCACTGCAGCATTTTTAGTGGTGTTCTGTGTTCGCTATCAATGTAGCTTTACATCGTCCCGTTGTTGCTGCGATCGTATTTGAACGATTTGTGTTTTAGTGTTTATGTGCTGTGGTGTTCATAATTGTGTTGTCACGCACTTTCTGTGCGGGTGGGTTGGAGTGCTTTCTACGTGGCCGTCCGCCTACACTCTCTGCTGCTCCTCCGTTGCTCCATCGTCGGGGCGTTTACCTAGGGATCGTCTTCCCTATGCCCATCGAACGAGACTCTCTACCGTGGTAGTGGTAGTTCTTGTTGAAGAGTGCCTGTTTGCGTTGGCCGTCCGCCTGCACTCCTCTGCTGCTCCTTCGTTGCTCCAGCGGCGGGGTGATTCGTAAAAGAGATCGTCGTCTCTCCACCCATCGAACTTCGAGTTTGTTTTATTGTCACCGGTGGGGATGTGACAATCGTTGGGGTGTTTTGTATTGGCCGTCCGCCACACCCCTTTTCATAGACACATTTGGTGCGTGTCTAGTTGTCCCTCGGTGGAGTGTTGGCTAAGGGGGTCGTCCTCCCCCCACTCTTTCGTCTGTACCGACCTCCTGTCGGTAGGTTTGTGCTCTTGGGTCGGTGGGAGTCTCCTGACGACCTGCCAGGCTCACCATCCGACTTCCGCTCGCTCCCAATCGACGGTTGTGAGTCTCCCTTCCGTCCGAAGGGCTGCGCAACCGGAACTCCCATTCAGACCGCCCGTCTGATGGCTTGTGACCGCCTTGTCACTTTTGTACCTGTTGGTGGTACCCTAAGGATCCGAGGAGGTGGTCCGAAGGTTGATGGGGACCTCGGATGCCCGTCCACATCCCAGGACCTCGAGCACAAACCCAAGATAAAGAGGGACCACGGGTGGGAAGAGAAAGGGACCTTAGAGTAGACCTTGTTGCGGTAAAATTTAACGCAACAAACCCCACCCTCACCTCCTGGGAAATGATCTTGGTTTTCGCAGAAACCCAAATCATTTTCCAAGGTATAGGTTGACACCACAACAGAGGAGAGACATTCCCATCATTGGCCAAAACTGCCCGTCTAGATCTCAAAACCAAAATCAAAAGTGAAAGAAATCAAAACAAAACAAGCTAACGCTACTCTATCGGGACTTCTAGACTAATCTGCATCGTGATGAGACTTAAGGTCTTTCACGTGCCATGTTCCGCGGTCTTTTCCGCTCTCATCAACCAGCGTATATGTCCAAGGTGACACACACTTACTTATCCTGAAGGGACCGACGAATTTGGGAGCCAACTTTGCGGCATAATAATTAGCGGCATCTGATAACGCGAAATTTCTGCGCCATACAAGCTCGTTCGGGAGATATTGGGTATCTCGCCGTCGGAGGTTGTAGACTTTCGCGGACTTCTTGGCGGCAGCCGCTAACTTTCTACCTATATCTAACCTAAGCTCCCTAAAACGACGTTCTAACTCGGCCCTATCTACGTCCCTATCTCCTACGTCTAACTCCCTATCTTCTACAGCTAAATCCCTATCTTCTACATTTAAATCCCTACTCGTTGAAGCTGCCTCCCCACTACCCGGGGCTGCTTCCCTACTTCCGACGTGATTACTTGTAGGAGCTACTTCTCGACCACAAGTCATCATGTCCCTACCAAAATTCGCGTAATATGGCGAAATCCCTAAAACGTCGTGTTGGGCCGTGCGAATCGCGCACGCTACTTTCGCCAGCTGCGAGTCCCAACTTCGGTGATTTTCAGAGACATACGCTCTCAGCGTTGTCTTTATAATTTGGTTAATCCTCTCCGCAGGATTAGCTTGTGGGTGATAGTGTGCTGTATAACGTAGTTGTGACGCGTACGCCTGGCAAAGCGCTTTCAATTCCTTGCTACGGAACTGCGGGCCGTTGTCACATACGACCGCTGATGGAACGCCAAATAACAAAAAGACATTGTCTTCCAACTCCTTACATACTGCCTTTGCGGTGGCAGATCTCAACGCGAATAAAAGGGGAAATTTGGTAAAATAATCGACGACAGTTAAAATATAAACGAACCCCCTACTGGACTTGGGAAGAGGTCCTACCAAATCTACGCAGATCATTTCCCAAGGCCTCGAAACCCCTACACGTTCCCTCATTAGACCAGCGGGTTTCTCATTCACCGGCTTAACCTGTTGGCAAACTTTACAATTCCTAACATACCTAGTTATATCCTGTCTCATTTTAGGCCAATAATATTTGCCTCCTACTCTAGCAAAAGTTTTTCGGACCCCCATATGTCCAGCTAACGGACTGTCATGGCAGTCTCTTAAAATCCCTAATCTACCTGATTTCCCTACAACTAATTTCCACTCGTTATTATCCTCGTGGACAACAATGTGACTGGCCTTCACGAACTTGAAGAGCCGTCCATTTTCCACCCTCCACGCTGGGTATGCTAGTGGATTCAACTCAACCGCTGAAATCATCTTCACCACCCAAGGGTCCAAATCCGCATCCGAGATCTCGGCAACAACCGGAACTCCTCGCGACAACATATCCGGGACGACATGTTCCTTCCCCTTGCGATGAATGATCTCAAAATCAAATTGCTGAAGCCTCACTGCCCAGCGCGCTAATCTACCCGACGGATCCTTAAGATTACTCAGCCAAACCAACGAGTAGTGATCCGTCACGACCGTAAACCGAACTCCTTCGATATACGGACGCAACTTCTCAACAGCCCATAGCACGGCCAAGCATTCCTTTTCAGTCGTCGAGTAGTTTCTCTCACACCTATTGAGAGACCTACTTAAATAACAAATAACCTTTTCCCCTTCCTCAAACTCCTGAGATAATACGGCCCCGATACCAAAATCTGATGCATCGGTTTGAACCACAAACGGTCGCTGGAAATCCGGGCATGTCAAGATCGGTGCCGTAATTAAACATTCTTTCGCCTTCCTAAAACTTTCCTCACATTCTTTCGACCATACAAACTTCCTACTTTTCTTTAACAAATCTGTTAAAGGCCTAACTAAAGTGGCGAAATTAGGTACAAAACGTCTGTACCATGAAATTGTCCCTATAAAGCTCCTAACTTCCTTCACATTCTTCGGTGCAGGAATCCTAACCATGCTTTCCACCTTTTCCGGATCAACATGTAATCCGTTCCTATCAACGACGTAACCTAGAAATTTTAAAGAGGGCCTACAAAAGTTACATTTTTCCCGACTAACTTTCAACCCCGCCTCACACAAACGCTTAAAAACCTCCTCCAGTATCTCAAGATGTTGTTTGAAAGTATTAGTGACGATAATAATATCATCCAAATACACGAATACGTGTGGCTCCAAATCGGCACCCAAAACGCTGTCGATAAATCGTTGCCACGTCGCAGGCGCGTTATGTAAGCCGAATGGCATTCGCTTGAACTGGAACAGACCTCTATTCGGAACCGTAAAGGCTGTGAGTGGGCGCGATCCCTCCTCCATCGGGATCTGCCAATAGGCCGACTTTATGTCTAATGATGTTAAAAACTTCGCATCTCGAAGCTTATCTAGGGTCGCTGAAATGTATGGAAGTGGATAAGCATCCCTATCTGTAACTTTATTAAGCTTCCTATAGTCGACGCAGAACCTAAACGAACCGTCCTTCTTTCTAATAAGAACTATCGGAGATGCCCACGGACTGCTTGATTTCTCAATAACTCCCGCATCCAGCATCTCTTTTAGTTCCTTATCTATATGTCCCTGCATTGCCGGTGAGACCAGATAATATCTCTGCTTAATTGGTTCTGCCGACGTCCTAATCTTATGCTCTACCAATTGTGTGCACCCTAAGCCCTCTGGCATAACTTCGAAAATTTTGTCTATCAAAATTTCGAGTTGCCTGACTTCGACCACGTCCAACTCGGACTTTTCCCTAATCGCTGAAATTGAGCCAACCATCTGTTGACTCGAAAAATTCCACACGCCTGATCTCAAATCCGGGACCACTCCCGTCAGTGCCCAAAAATCTGCACCTAAGATCATCACGTGTGGTAGAGCTGGTATTACCAAACACTCTAAAAACACCGTCTTCTCCTGCACAACAATTGGTAAAGATATTACCCCTAAAACTTCTATCCCTGCTCCATCTGCTAATGCAACCGATTTAATGTTGCCTCTACCTAACACTAGCCCTAAATCTTTTAAAATATTCCACCCGTCCCTACAAATGATTGTGCGTGAAGCGCCCGAATCCAAAAGTCCTAAAAACCTAATTCCATAAATTGAAACTCCTAAGTATGGTCGCCTATCTTCCCCGTTTGCCTCCAAAGTAAAACCTAAATGAATTTGAGAAGTCCCTAACTGGTCACCAGCAGGCGACCTCTCTAATTGCGACGGCGCTCTTGTCCTGCTGACCCAAGAGACCGTTGCGCATTTCCCGAACAGCGCCGACAATCCTTACGAGACGTCCCTACTGCACCACAACCATAACAACGCCTAGGAGCGGAACAACGATTAGCGAAATGCCCTTCGCTATCGCAATTAAAACACCTCATTGGTCGTGGTGATCGACGCTGTTGGTTGTCTGGAACGACAACCGAAACCCTTGGTTCCTCCGAACCAATGTAGGCCAAATCCGGTTCCAGGAGATGCCTACCCCGAGTTGTTGGAGGTGGAGCAAACGTTTCCACATTTGCTCGCACTGTCTCCAGCTTTCTTCCCAAAGCGACCAAATCACTGACGCACCTGGGCTCTGCGAGTCCAAGCTGCGTCTGGTAAAATGGCGCAAGATTCCTTTGCAGGATCGACAGCTTCCTTCTCTCCGGCAGAGGATCGGAAAGTCTGCCGAACATATTCTGCATCGTTGCGACGTAGACTCCAATTGATTCGTCCTTCCCTTGGGTACGTCGTCGAATCTCTTCTAAAAGAAGATCATCGTAGTTGGGGGGCAGAAACTCCAGTTTCAATTCCCTCACCAACTCTGGCCACGAGGAAACAGTCCGCCTAATCGCCCTAAACCACAGAAGCGCCTTCCCAGTAAACAAATCGACCGACGACCTAAACAATTGGGATTCACTGATCCCCCTAGCTTCCCTAAGTTCTTCAACTCTCTCCAGGAAAGAGTTGACTGATGCCCCGCATCGTTCACCCGTAAATAAAATATTCCACTTGGAGAGGTTCTCAGGTTTCTCCGAGTGGATGTATACTCGTTCGTCAGCAAAGGTGTTTGGGTTAATACCCAAAACCGTTGCCGACGTAGACGGTTCCCGTCGAGGCTCTACTGGCCTTTGAATATGCTGTTGTTGTTGTTGATGTTGTTGTTGATGTCGTTGTACAGCTGGTTTCACGCTAGTGGTTGCGTTATCATCGCAATCACTCTCTTCTTCGTCGCTATCCTCTAACTCCCCGAGGATACAAACCAACTCGGTCTTAAGTTCCTTCTTTACTGTCGTCTCGTCTTCCGTAATAGCACGAGACCTCCCTATCCTGCTTGTAGCCCAATCTATTTTGGTCAGAATTTTTTTATATTCTGATGACCCCGGTTCAGGCCGGCCCACTGCAAGCGCTCTAATTTCTACAATCTTTTTCTCAACCGCTTCCCTATCCTGTTCAAAACTAAATGGATACGTGTCCGCTTCCACAATCGAACCACGTCGCTCCATTGCCCTAGCTGCCCTAAGAGATTTTCGCATTGGGTCGACATCGCCAACCGACAACCCTCTGCGCTCAATCTCGTAAACGAGCTCATCCCTCGACAACCTATTTATTTCCATATTGGTATCGAAACAAAATCAATAAAGAAAAATGAAAAAGACAATATTTGTCTTGAAAAAAAATTATCCCCTTGTTGACAAAACAATCCAAAAAAATAAAATGGTGTTATCAACTCCGACACGGTAGACCAATCAGTGGAAGAAACCAAAAAAAACGAAGAGGAAAAGAAAAAAAATGTTCCTCCCAGATACAAAATCAAAAAAAATATTAAAAATTAAAAAAAGAAATTATGGTAACTCTACCAACTTCCTCAAAATAAAACAAATATTATTCCCAAACGAACCGGTAAAAAAACGTAAGAGAAAAATCGTAAAAAGAAATCGTAAAAAAAATCATACCAAATAACTCGTACTAAGAAGACCCAAAAAAAAATTCACCGACGGCAACACTGTTTTCAAGGTATATAACAGAGTACCACTGTAAATGTAAATAATAAAGTAAAAAAAATCCCGCTTGATAACCCAACTCAGAAGCAATAACGCAGATGTATGTAATATTATAATATATAATGAATCCAAAACAGCGAAACGGTATAAATGAATGTATGGTTATAAGTGTAATAATATAATCGAAATATTAAATAATAAAGCCGAAAAAGAAAGAAAAGCAAAACCACCTACTTGGGTATTTCCACTATGGGAAATCTTACTCCGTTTCTTGTGCCTTGTGGGTTCCTCCAACACCAAACTCCTGAATCTTTCAGCGTACAATTGACTGCTTCCCCTTTAGATCCCCAACCAAAAATTATATTCGAACACCTAGAAAAAGAATAGCCAAAGTAAAAAGCACCAAGCAAAAAACACAAAACACTTCCCTAAAGCACAACACTTTGTTTGGGGTTGGAATTGTGCCACACCAATTCCTTCCAACACCAACAAAATTATTTAAAATTGCCCCACGTTGGGCGCCAAATGTTGCAAAATAATTTTCAATGATATTTCCGCGATCAAACTACTATTTACGTTAATTTTGGCGAAACAAACGAAAAGGAAAAAAAAAATGCAGTCGCCACTGCCCGAGAAAAAAAGTCGAATAAGTGCAATGTGACACTTGCCAAAGATCAGGAAAAGAGATCGCGAACTTTTGCAACCGCAGCCAGTGGAATGGCTACGTTCGGTTAAGCTCAGCGAAAGGGGTGGGTTCGTTTTTCGTTGAGCGAGAAGTTCCAAAGATGAATTTGCTGGTTAAGTGAAAAATGGGCGCCACGTAATTTTCGGCAAATTACGAAACCTCGACAAATGGAGGGAGCAAGAAAAAGAAAACAACGATTTTTTTCCACAACGTTATAATGGCTCCGTTGGAGCACGGTCTTTATTTAATGGGCCACAAAAAAACCCAGATTACGACTACGAAATTAATTAGTTTCACACAATTTGTGACAAGCAATGGGAAATGGCGTTTGGACCGTTGGCGTGGCCCGCTATCACGTTATCTCGAAAATTCGGAAAACCGTAAATAATGGGTCGCGTGTCCCGTACCTTCCGGGATTTCGTCGGAACAAAAGTCTACCGAGATCTTAATTATTTAATTCCCTACCCAAACGAATGATTTTGAACTGATTGATATGAAACACTATACTTATCTTTTCCCAATATCTGTTGGATTTCCTGTTCTACCTTCTCCTTCGATGCCCCTTTCTGACACCTCTGATATTTCGCTTTATCCTCTGTCCGGTTATCCCCTCTCCAGGATCCTTTCTACTTTTTCTTTTCTTTCAAATTCACTTTCCACTACGTTACTCTACTCTTTAAATTATTAAACCTCCACGGTTTACTCTTCTTAAAAAAACTTCCAAAGTTGCCTATCTCGCAACGCAAAGAAAAACAAATCAAAAATATGTTCGCTTTATCAAAAACCTCGAGCTAAGCTTATGCTGGTCAGCCAAGAAGTGACTTCCAGGGCTTTGGTTTGTTTCGAAGTCGCTTGGCTTCCTCACACACTCTCTCATTCATTCGCTGGTATTGGACCCCAACGGTGGGTTAAGTATGCATTCAGCAATGCTTCCCACGGCCACTAACCACCACATTCAAACATATTAGCGGGCTAAACGGTCAATTTTTGTGCGATACCAATACGCTGCCGTAACCCGCTAATCCTCTCAAAATTTCCAATCACTCCTCTCTCTTTATATACTGGAATTCGCCTTGGGGGATCCTTCCAGTATATTTGGGATTAGCCAGCCGACTTCGAACTCTTTTCTCTTTTGTCAGAGTTAGCCTTCTTTTAAAGTGTCATCTTTGGTATTCAGCCAAAGATGATAAAAGTAAATAAAAGTAAATAAAAGTAATTCGTGGAGGAATTTTGCAACCGGCATTTTTCCCCACGAATTAAATAAAATCCAATCAAAAAAATAAAAAAGAAAAAAGGATGCTGGTGGACGCAATAATTCCCCACCCGGACATTGGACATTGGACCATTATTCCCCAACAATCAACCCCAATAGCAGACCAGGAATCCATCAGGTATTGTTTGTTTGTTTACTTTTTTTTCGCGAGTGATTAAATCTATCTCGGTGGACTTTCGCGCAGATTTGGGGGATGAGATTTGCCGATAGCAGGCCATTCCTTACAAAGTAATTAATTTAGGGTGGGCTCTCGGCCGTGATTCCACTGCAGCATTTTTAGTGGTGTTCTGTGTTCGCTATCAATGTAGCTTTACATCGTCCCGTTGTTGCTGCGATCGTATTTGAACGATTTGTGTTTTAGTGTTTATGTGCTGTGGTGTTCATAATTGTGTTGTCACGCACTTTCTGTGCGGGTGGGTTGGAGTGCTTTCTACGTGGCCGTCCGCCTACACTCTCTGCTGCTCCTCCGTTGCTCCATCGTCGGGGCGTTTACCTAGGGATCGTCTTCCCTATGCCCATCGAACGAGACTCTCTACCGTGGTAGTGGTAGTTCTTGTTGAAGAGTGCCTGTTTGCGTTGGCCGTCCGCCTGCACTCCTCTGCTGCTCCTTCGTTGCTCCAGCGGCGGGGTGATTCGTAAAAGAGATCGTCGTCTCTCCACCCATCGAACTTCGAGTTTGTTTTATTGTCACCGGTGGGGATGTGACAATCGTTGGGGTGTTTTGTATTGGCCGTCCGCCACACCCCTTTTCATAGACACATTTGGTGCGTGTCTAGTTGTCCCTCGGTGGAGTTTTGGCTAAGGGGGTCGTCCTCCCCCCACTCTTTCGTCTGTACCGACCTCCTGTCGGTAGGTTTGTGCTCTTGGGTCGGTGGGAGTCTCCTGACGACCTGCCAGGCTCACCATCCGACTTCCGCTCGCTCCCAATCGACGGTTGTGAGTCTCCCTTCCGTCCGAAGGGCTGCGCAACCGGAACTCCCATTCAGACCGCCCGTCTGATGGCTTGTGACCGCCTTGTCACTTTTGTACCTGTTGGTGGTACCCTAAGGATCCGAGGAGGTGGTCCGAAGGTTGATGGGGACCTCGGATGCCCGTCCACATCCCAGGACCTCGAGCACAAACCCAAGATAAAGAGGGACCACGGGTGGGAAGAGAAAGGGACCTTAGAGTAGACCTTGTTGCGGTAAAATTTAACGCAACAACATACCGGAAGCCTGGCGGAAAGTAACAGTTAAATACTTACCTAAAGCAGGGAGGAATTTGGATTCAAGCCCAAAATCCTTTCGCCCCATCAGCCTCATGTCTTTTATCCTTAAAAGCATGGAAAAACTCATTGATAGACACATTAGGGATGTAGCGCTAAAACAGTTTCCGCTCAGTAAGTCTCAGCATGCCTATCAACCAGGTAAATCCACCGAGTCAGCACTCAATGACTTAGTAACTAAAATTGAATCCTCCATCAATTGTAAGGAAATCTGTCTTGTCGCTTTCCTTGATATTGAAGGAGCTTTCAATTACACGTCCTATGAGTCCACCTACAGGACTCTCAACAATATGAATCTATCTCCCATTATTGGAAGATGGATAATGTCAATGCTGAATAGCAGAATAATTCAGTCCCGCATCGATGATGTGGAAATATCAGCACTCACAACCAGAGGGTGCCCTCAGGGGGGTGTCCTCTCGCCCCTCTTATGGTCCCTTGTCATTGACGACCTACTTCAGTCCCTGACAAATCAAGGGATCTATGCCGTAGGATATGCCGACGACGTTGCAATCGTCGTCAATGGTAAATTCGAAAGCACAGTCTCAGAAATACTTCAACACGCTCTATCTGTTGTTCAAAGATGGTGTAATAAAGAAGGTCTTTCTGTTAATCCAAAGAAGACAACCATAGTCCCCTTTACCAGACGGAGGAAACTTGATCTCCTGATTCGCCCTACCCTGTTTGGCGAAACCATTGAATTCTCTCGAGAAGCCAAATATCTAGGAATTATCCTTGACAGTAAACTATCATGGAACAAGCAGATTGAACGTACCGTAAACAGAGCCACCAGATCTCTATGGATCTGTCGTCGAGTCTGCGGTAAAAACTGGGGTCTTAGGCCTCGGATGATGTACTGGCTCTATTCGCTCGTCGTAAGACCAGCGGTTACCTATGCCGCCGTGGTCTGGTGGACGAAGACTAACGAAGTCACCACAGTTAAAAAGCTAGAACGAGTCCAACGTATAGCCGGAAACTGTATGACGGGCTGCTTACGCTCCACACCGACTATGGCACTCAATGTCATCCTTGGTCTAACGCCTCTTCAAATACATATTCAAACGGAAGCCTAACTGGGTGCTCACCGTCTGTTCCATTCGAACAACTTTGACCCCTATACCTATCATGGAGGTCATCTGTCCCTACTCGGCACCATTGAGCCTTCAAGCTCATTCAGCATGCCTCTTGATGACATGCTACCGAAATATGTATTCTATAAAAACTTCTCCATAATCATCCCCCCTAGGGAAGAATGGGAGAAATATAAACCTAATCCATCTCGACTTGACATAATCTGGTACACAGACGGTTCTAAGATGGAATCAGGGACTGGCTCTGGAATATACGGTGAGTCAAACCAGGTGAACTTGTCAGTCAGCCTTGGAAAAAACTTATCCATATTTCAGGCCGAAGTCCTTGCAATCAACCACTGCGCTAGAATAAATCTAAGTTCTAACACACGTGGAAAAAACATATTCATATTCTCAGATAGCCAAGCAGCTCTCAAAGCTCTTGACTCATCTGTCATCAAATCCAAACTTGTCTTAGAAACTTTCTTAAACATCTATGAACTTTCTAAGAAAAACCTTGTCATCCTCCACTGGATTCCAGCCCACAGAGGATTTGAAGGTAACGAATCAGCTGACTCACTAGCTAAAGTCGGAGCAACCACTCCACTCATCGGACCTGAACCCTTCTGCGGAGTCAGCAAAAACCATTTCAGGAACTACATCAAAAACCAATCTTGTATAGAGTCTAACGAGATCTGGAAAAACACAGCTGGGCAGAGTTGCACCAGAAAATGTTTCCCCAAATTCTCCCCCAGAAAATCACTCTTCTTGATTAACCTGGATAAAAACAACCTGAGAATACTAACAGGAATAATCAGTGGCCACGGTCGCGTGAAAAAACATCTTTACCGCATTGGCGTTTCACCGGATCCCATCTGCAGACTGTGTCTCGAGAGTGACGAATCCTCTCTTCATATAGTCACAGAATGCCCGGCCCTTTGTCGTCTCAGGAAAAACGTCCTTGGTGACGAAATCATTGATTTAGCATCACTTGCTAATATACATCCAGAGAAGATCCTGGTCTTCCTGACGGTCTCTGGAGTGAAAAGATGGCTCTAAGAACGTAACAGGGATGGCACAATAGGCTCCTATAAGAAGCCGCAGTGCCAGAGCTCATTGACAGCTCACAATCTAATCTAATCTAATTGCAACAGCTACCAATGCATCCCGAAAAAGCCACTGTTTGGTGCGGTTTATGGGCCGGCGGCATTATTGGGCCATATTTCTTCAAAGATGATGCGAATCGCAGCGTTACTGTCAATGGTGAACGCTACCGAGCGATGATAACAAACTTTTTTTTGCCCGAAATGGAAGTTCTTGACTTGCATGATATGTGGTTTCAACAAGACGGTGCCACATGCCACACAGCACGCGAAACAATGGCGCAATTGCGAGGCGAGTTTGGTGAACAGTTAATTTCACGTTTCGGGCCGGTCAATTGGCCGCCTAGATCGTGCGATTTGACACCATTAGATTATTTTTTGTGGGGGTATGTCAAGGCTAATGTGTATAGGGACAAGCCCGCTTCGATTGACGCACTGGAAGCCAACATCCATGCATTCATTCGTGAGATACCGGCCGATATGTGTGAAAGAGTATGCCAAAATTGGACTCAGCGGATGGACTACCTGAGACGCAGCCGCGGTCAACATTTGCATGAAATTATCTTTAAACATTAAATTGCAAGGTTCAAACTATCGACTCAAATAAATATTTCATTAATTTTTTCTTTTGTGTTTTTTTTTTTAAAAAAGTTCTAAACCTCTTAAAAAATCACCCGTTACGTTCTGGGAGAACATTCGACCACCGCCAAATTTTCTTTATTTGCACATTTTTTTTTTTTTTCTTTTTGAGTGCAATTGATTCTTAAGACGGATTTCGAATTTGTTTCTTGTCAACTTTGTGACTAATTATGACACATTTATCAGTACCTGCCGCTTGAAATTCTTCGAGCTGTTTCGAGCCAAGAGAGAAACTACTCGTTACTCGTTATTTTGCTAGTTTTCTCTTTTTCTGTCATTTTTGATAAGAACGTGTATAGACAGGGGACGGATGGCAGCTAAAAGATAATGAAGACACATGAATAATAATTAAATAGGTATTAAAGAGACTTATATTACAATACGCATTGCAACGAAATTGTCCACTGGCAACAATCACAACGTCATTTGCATACAAGTTTGATATTTTTACAATAAAGTTTTACATTAAAAACAAATTTTATTTTACTTTGGGACTACTGTCCACTTTATTGTGCCAAAAAGATAACTATCAAGCGACAACTTGTTGACTCAGCAGCTTGGGTTGGATTATAATTTCGGAGAATTGTTATTGTAGGTGCATCGGATGTGAGCTTCTATGGAATTTTATTGCAGCGAGTGTTCAATAAAGAGAAAAGGTAATTAAATTTCGCCCCGTTATATTCTGCGACTCACTACGACGAAACCTTCAATTCTACATATATATGTAGTTTGTAGCTAACGATCTGCGTATTGACATTTTCCTTATTAGTTTTTCATATACATAAGTGCGTCAATGAATGCCTCCGATATGAAGTTTCTAAAAGGAAAAGCATCAACAATGGCCAAAGAATCAGCCATTCTTGAACGCTGAACAGAGGAATGTAACTCTGTCTGTATATATACTGACCTGGCTTTACACTCTTGTCGGGACGCTGATACTTTAGTTCTGCATTTATCTTAGAGGCTAAGTATAGGTATCAGTCAACCTTTCTAGAATTTTAAGCAATAAGAGAGGCGACGAGCTAATAGGTCGGAGGTCGTGTTTATGTTTGCGTTTAAGATTTTACAAGCCATCAGTGTGAGAACAGCTTTTACTTCGGTTTAGCTTTTTGAAATGCATAGATTCAAGTCGCCCTCTTTCCAACTTTCGCTTTTGATGGTATTATGCGTTAGTTCTTGGTGACTTTTAAGGGACTTTCGATATATTTGTGACTTTTAAGGGAATTTCGATATATTTGACAAACACCTAAAGGCGTTAGTTCTTGATGGTGACTTTTAAGGGAATTTTGATATATTTGGCAAACACTTCAAGGCTGCTAAATAATTCGAACTGTGTGAGCCTGGGTATCGAGCTGTAGCTAGTGAGGTACTATATGAAATAAATTATATCACGGAAGGACAAGCGCCTCTCTACTTGATGTGGTCCATTTCCCGTCCGGTCTCATAAGGTATCAGTTGTATATAGGGGATGTCCCCCATTTCAAGACCTATGCTGTTTAAAAAAGAAATCTCCAAGATATGAACTTGAAAAAAAGGCAGACCGAAGAATGATTTTTTTGAATGTACCTAACTATAAAACATAAAACAATTTCCTGCACCATAGCGCAGTGGCTTAGTGGTTAATGTGTTGGACTGCGTCACCTCTCGCGAACGTCTGCCAAACATCCGAGAGTATGACTGTCTTGAAAGAGCTTCTCAATTAGCCGTTTGGAGTCGGCAAAAAATTGTAGATCCCCTTCATTCGTTCCAAAAATTTAAAATACTGACACAAAACGAATGGTTGTGAGAAGCTAGGCCTAGGGTCCCTCCGAACCTATTGCGCCAACTATTTATTTATTTATTTATAGGTGCATTTCAAAATTGATCAAGCCGTGACCAACCACAAATACGTAACTAATGACAGAGGAACATTTCGTACTCTTTATTTATTTTAAGAAAGATCTGAAACGTTTTTTGACGCAGTCCATTTGCACTCGCTTTCTACGTATACTCAGCGGCGCTTGTGCCGACAAAGTAAATGCACGAACCGTGTGATCATCGTGCGGCTTGATGACTTAATTGGTGGCGCCAATCCTACCGATAAATGAAACGTCATTAGAGGCATATGCACATTGCACATCAAAAAGCGCGAAAGTTCTGGGTGGCATGCGATTCCTAATGAGATGCAGAAATTAAATTCGCTCTGACATATTTCAGGCTTCGTTAACCGCGATGAGAACTTACACAAACGCCGACAAACATCTGTTGCGGTTTGATTTTCGTTTAATTACTTGTTAGCAGCACAGAGAAGTCTCCGAGGAATAAACAACTTTTAATGCCGCTACCCACATTCTCCCGGGTTATTAAGCTCAATTTTTGAAAATTTTATTACCACTAATTTAAAATGTATACATCAGATACGGAATAATGTCCGTAAATTTTGTGTCTCATCTTTGTCACTTTTAAAATGCCCCAAGGGCTGTTCCAACATAACTGTAATTTAATACACAGATGTCACCATTATCACACTCACCCCTTCGCATCTGCTGAATACCAGTGCAAGTTCAAATCGATACATCAGTTTCACCTTACAGAGCGCTTATCCTTTTTTTCTTTTTGGCAAGAGTACGCCAAATATTAGATTCTCATATATGATAGCTCGTGTGCGTGCGCCATCATCAAAATGTAATTCATCCCTCTAATGTTGCAAACGAATTGAAAGTCTAGATGCAGAACTGAAATCATATAGATATCATCCCCCTCGCACCCAAGTGGTCCGTATACGTTGTTCGTTGTTGCTTGTGTCAAATTGTTCTAAGGGAAAACGGAAAACTCCCCGATGACACAGAGTATGGCATGTCGTCCCTGCTTCAGATGATTGTACATTAATAGTCCTTGGGATTGGGACTTGCCCGTACTACATACCGGAGTGCAAATAAAAAGAATAACGATGCGTAATCGAGATGGGAAATCTGTCGTTAAAAAAAGGACTCGAACTCGAAGGCCAAACTCTTGCATTATGTCAAACGAATGAAATATAAACACTTTGAGGTATAAACGAGGCAAGAGGCCACTTGGGACCTCGTTTATGTCAACTTTAGTCGTTTGGCAAAAGGAAGAAAAACAGAAAAAAAAAACCGTAAACGAATAAATGGTGGAAGGAATTTGATTGTCGCATGCGGTCCTTAATCGAATTCACTTCAATTGCAATTAGAGTGGTTAACTTGTCCAAATTTGTTTAATGCGATATAAGTTGACAGAGCGGACTGTCAACTGAATGGGAGTGGGAGATGACAAATATGTTTGATTAGGAGTTTGCGAGGCAGGTGTATTATTAATATAGGGGTAAATGGTATAAGAGGAATCAGCTTAGACGGGATGCTTTACGCTTTAATGTGACCATCTTACACCGTACCGGGCTCTTCAGTGTTCAGTCTTTCCCTATAAAATGATCAAAATATGTCTTTAAAATTAAAATAAAAAAATAAAAACAGCCAAACTTGAGTGACAGCTGGAGTCCTTTGACCTAAAACCAAAGTCTGGATACCAATTGGAGTGCGCCCTTGGCCTACTCTGTTACTGAAGACTCTATTCACTATGATTAAAAACTTTGCGCTACGTTAAACCTTCTGAATGATATTTAAAAGGACAATAAAATAGATAGCCCAACATGCCAATATTGCGGGGTACTAGGCCCCGCTTCTCACAACCATTTCTTTGAGCGAATTTTATTGTTTGGACGATCGACTAAAGTGAGAAGATTTCTCAGGACAGTTACACTCTCGGATATTTGAAAGACTTTTGCGGGAGGTAGAACTGTTGAAAAATTCTTAATATTCGTTTTTTCTTTGTTTTTGAACGCGCCCTGGATCCTTTTTTTATACGTTCCTTGAGGCGTTTCTAACGATTTTTTCGCGACAAGTTCATTGTCCCTCTTTTAAGGCATTTCCGAAGCGTTTTAATGCGATTTTTCAATTTTTTTCGACGATTTCCTTGAACATTTCTTAATGCGGTCTTAGACGCGACCTTTGACACATTTTCACGGATTTTTCGACAAGTTCAGTGACACGTTTTCAGCGGGTTTTTTAATGAAATTTTTTAAAGCGTTTCTAACGCTTTTACGACGAGTTCTTTGAACCTTTTTTAATGCGTTCTTTGACCCATTTTTAATGTTTTTTTTCGACGAGTTCCTTGTAGCGTTCTTTGAAGCATTTTTCTGTTCATTTTTGAACGCGTTAATAACACGTTTCTTAAAACGTACTTTGACGCGTTTCGAAAAGTTCTTGGAGCCTAAAACGGATGCTTTCTTAAAGCGTTCTTAGACGCGGTCTTTGACTCATCTTAACGCCCTTTTTGGACAAGTTCTTAACCTTTTTTTTAATGTATTTCATAATGCGTTTCAAATAGCATTTATTTCGACAAGTTTTTTGATCGTTCTTAACACGTTCTTTGACGTGTTCTTCGAAGAAAATCTGAACCATTCTTAATGAGTGTCTAATTGCTATTCTTAAAGCGTTTTTCACGCTTTTTCGACGAGTTCTTTGAACCGTTCTTAACAAGTTCCTTGACGCGTTTTGCGACGAGTTCTTTGACATAATGTAACGCGTTGCTCGCACGTTTTTACCGAGTTTCTTAAAGCATTTCATAAAGCGTTGCTAACGCTATTTCGACGAGCTTTTGAACCGTTTTTAATGCGTTCTTTGACGCATTTTTAATGTTTTTTTTCGACGTGTTCTTTGTGGGTTTTTCAACGCGTTCTTTGAAGCATTTTTCTGTTCATTTTTGAACGCGTTAATAACACGTTTCTTAAAACGTACTTTGACGCGTTTCGAAAAGTTCTTGGAGCCTAAAACGGATGCTTTCTTAAAGCGTTCTTAGACGCGGTCTTTGACTCATCTTAACGCCCTTTTTGGACAAGTTCTTAACCTTTTTTTTTAATGTATTTCATAATGCGTTTCTAATGCTATTTCGACGAGTTTTTTGATCGTTCTTAACACGTTCTTTGACGTGTTCTTCAAAGAAAATCTGAACCATTCTTAATGAGTGTCTAATTGCTATTCTTAAAGCGTTTTTCACGCTTTTTCGCCGAGTTCCTTCAACCGTTCTTAACAAGTTCTTTGGCGAATTTTGAGACAAGTTCTTTGACGCATTTTAACGAGTTTTTCGGAAGTTCTTACCGAATTTTTTTAATGCATTTCATAAAGCGATGCTAACGCTATTTCGGCGAGTTCTTTGAACAGATTTTAACAAGTTCTTTGTCGTGTTTTCCGACGAAAATGTGAACCATTCTTAACACGTTCTTTGACAAGTTTTGCGACGACTTCTTTGACGCATTCTTTGCACTTTTTAACGATTGTCTAATTGCTGTTCTTAAAGCGTTTTTCACGCATTTTCGACGAGTTATCTGAACCGTTCTTAACAAGTTCTTTGGCGCATTTTGCGACAAGTTCTTTGACGTATTTTAACAAGTTTTTCGCACGTTCCTACCGATTTTTTTTAATGCATTTCATAAAGCGTTGCTAACGCTATTTCGGCGAGTTCTTTGAACCGATTTTAATATGTTCATTGTAGTGTTTTCCGACGAAAATGTGAACCATTCTTAACACGTTCTTTGACAAGTTTTGCGACGAGTTCCTTGACGGATTCTTAGCACTTTTTAACGAGTTTCTTAATGCTATTCTTAAAGTGTTTCTCACGCTTTTTCGACGAGTTCTTTCAACCGTTCTTAACAAGTTCCTTGAGGCGTTTTGAGACGAGTTCTTTGACGTAATGTAACGCGTTGCTCGCACGTTTTTACCGAGTTTCTTAATGCATTTCATAAAGCGTTGCTAACGCTATTTCGACGAGCTTTTGAACCGTTTTTATACGTTCTTTGACGCATTTTCAATGTTTTTTTTCGACCAGTTCTTTGTGGGTTTTTCAACGCGTTGTTTTAAGCATTTTCCTGTTCGTTTTTGAACGCATTCACAACGCGTTTCTTAAAACGTACTTTGACGCGTTTCGAAGAGTTCTTTGAACCGTTTTGAATGATTTTCTTAAAGCGTTCTTAGACGCGGTCTTTGACTCATTTTAACGCCATTTTCGGCAAGTTCTTAACCATTTTTTTTAATGAATTTCATAATGCGTTGCTAACGCTTTTTCGATGAGTTCTTTGAACCGATCTTAATATGTTCTTTGTCGTGTTTTCCGAAGAAAATGTGAACCATTCTTAGCACGTTCTTTGGCAAGTTTTGCGACGAGTTCCTTGACGCATTCTTAGCACTTTTTAACGATTTTCTTAATGCTTTTCTTAAAGTGTTTCTCACGCTTTTTCGCCAAGTTCTTTCAACCGTTCTTAACAAGTTCTTCGGCGTATTTCTGCGACAAGTTCTTTGACGCATTTAAACGCGTTTTTCGCACGTTCTTACCGATTTTTTTTAATGCATTTCATAAAGCGTTGCTAACGCTATTTCAGCGAGTTCTTTGAACCGATCTTTACATGTTCTTTGTCGTGTTTTCCAAAGAAAATGTGAACCATTCTTAACACGTTCTTTGACAAGTTTTGCGACGAGTTCTTTGACGCATTCTTTGCACTCTTTAACGAGTTACTTAATGCTATTCTTAAAGTGTTCCTCACGCTTTTTCGCCGAGTTCTTTCAACCGTTATTAACAAGTTCTTTGGCGCATTTTGAGACAAGTTCTTTGACTTATTTTAACGGGTTTTTCGCACGTTCTTACCGAATTTTTTTAATACATTTCATAAAGCGTTGCTAACGCTATTTCGGCGAGTTCTTTGAACCGATTTTAACATGTTCTTTGTCGTGTTTTCCGACGAAAATGTGAACCATTCTTAGCACTTTTTTTGGCAAGTTTTGCGACGAGTTCCTCGACGCATTCTTAGCACTTTTTAACGAGTTTATTAATGCTATTCTTAAAGTGTTTCTCACGCTTCTCACGATTTTCACAAAGCGTTCCTAACTCTTTTTCGGCGAGTTCTTTGAACCGATTTTAACATGTACTTTGTCGTGTTTTCCGACGAAAATGTTAACCATTCTTATCACTTTTTTTGGCAAGTTTTGCGACGAGTTCCTTGACGCATTCTTAGCACTTTTAACGAGTTTCTTAATGCTATTCTTAAAGTGTTTCTCACGCTTTTTCGCCGAGTTCTTTTAACCGTTCTTAACAAGTTCTTTGGTGCATTTTGCGACAGGTTCTTTGACGCATTTTAACGTGTTTTTCGCACGTTCTTACCGATTTAACATGTTCCTTGTCGTGTTTTGCGACGAGTTCTTTGACGAATTTTTAGCACTTTTTAACGATTGTCTAATTGCTATTCTTAAAGCGTTTTTCACGCATTTCGACGAGTTATTTGAACCGTTCTTAACAAGTTCCTTTTGCGACGAGTTCTTTGACGCATTTTAACGCGTTTTCATAAAATGTTTCGATTGCTAAGCATGTTCAGTGTTAGGTGCTTTCACTGAAGACTATTTCAAATAAAAAAATAATTTACTACTGTCCGATGCATACCCTGCGGACTTCAATGGTTCTATGGTTTATTGCACTTTTCTATAACTTTAAAGTTTAGCCCTCTAGCTAAGACGCGTAAAAGGTTCTTCTGTCTTACTGTTACGTGAGGACTTAATTTAAAATTTGTCTGCATTATGCTTAAGAGAAGAAAAGTTACCACCTAAACTTTCAAAGTCTTTCAAAAAGACTGCACCGTCGTTGGTTCCCAGCGTTTCCTTGTAGACTCAACTGGCAACCCAGACTTCCCTCCTTTTCACCGATTTGTTCTTGTGTACATTCAACCAACTGATGAAAAGTATTCCAACAGCTTTAGGGTACCGATTTGCCTCCACTTAGCAACTTAAAAAAAGAAAAACAATTTCGGTTTCAATAATATTTACTCTTATCAGCTATTTTTGTTTTTATTGTATCTTATACTACACAAAAAATTACTATTTACAGCAAATGACAACAAAACGATTTCATTTTTGGATTCCTCTTCAAACAAGCTACGATACTGTCAATAAATAATTTTATTTTTATTTTTTACAAAAGAAAGCTGCAGCAGGACATCTCTGTTATACAAGTCCAATCTCCAATGGGCTATATTATTCGACAGAAACATTTTTTATAACTTTTGCACAAAAACCCGGCCAGCATAGTGTACACTGTGCACACAGTGCGCATCCTGGCATTCCTTACAACTAAGTAAAACATCATCACAATTTCTGATTGGCTGGCTGATCACATGCTCCCCTAAAGAAGCATGCTGAGAACATCGACTGCACTCGCTCAGCCTCCCTCGCTTATGAGTGCGAATGACTCAAGTGATGAGCGCCGAGTGGATGAAAGTATGGTCCATACGGTGGATATGGCACCGCATGTGGATATAGCAAACTGCTGGCATATGCGCCGGGTCCAAACGAGCCGCCATTTGGAGGTGGAATTGTGGGACTGTTCACATCCATGCCGGGATTTTGTTTCTTCCATTTCGTTCGACGATTTTGAAACCAGATTTTCACCTTAAAAAGAAGAAAAAACAAAAAAAAAAATTATCGGTAACTTTCATTTGGGGCTTAAAGGATCTTCTCGACCTACCTGTGTTTCTGTCAAGCTCAGACTCAACGCCAAATTCAGTCGCTCACACACAGACAGATATCGGGTTGTCTTGAATTTATTCTCCAGCGAGACGAGTTGTTCATAAGTGAATGCAGTGCGGGCACGGCGAGGTTTTGAGCCACCACCACCTCCACCGCCGCCGCCGCCGCCGCTTCCTCCAGGACCCTTGCCATCACTGGAGCTGCCACGTGAATTACGGCTTCCGCCTTTCTTCGAATCAGTTTCACTCGCCCTGTCGTCAATGTCACTGCTCATTGCATCGTCACACATCTCGTCCTGGTCCATGTCGTTGTCCATATCCTGAGCTGCAAGTAATCAAGCATAAGGGTCGGGGGTTAGATTGATTTGGTGTCAGAATTAATTACGAGGATGATTATATCATCCCATGTGTCGGTGGAATTTGCAATTAGCGCATTTGTAATTGATCTTGAGTTGGGAGTCATGTGAAGGTGGGCTGTTTTAATTAAGGTTACTCATGGGGATGCACTAGTGGTATGTATCGTTTATATTGCCGAACGTGTAGGTGTAGGTGTACACAATTGTGTGTTAAATGAAAGCTTGATTTATGTTGAAGGATTAGCTGAGGACATGCAGCAATTAATAGCGAAGGTTGGACATATTATTGGGCTTTGAAATGGAATTGGGTTATTTTTTTGAGCAGATATAATGCGGCGATGATTTGTATGTTCATGTGCGGATGTATGCAGTCCAACACTGGTGCATGAGGTTACCGAATTTCGAGGAGCTCTATTAAAATGTGCGCAATACTCCGCAAAAACAAGCAAAATTGAATCATATGGATTAAATATGAACCGTGTTACTACCAGCAAGAAATGTGACTCAACATAAGCTCCTTCGCCATTTTCTTGTGGTTTAAATGGCTCCCCTTCGACAAAAAAAACAAACGATTTTTTAAGGCCTTAAAAGCCTCCCGAGATGACCGCAGAACAGGTATCCTATAACTAGGACGGTGTAGTTGAAAACTCAACACAGAATGAGGCGCTAGATGCCTTTAAAAAATAACCTAAAGGTAGGCACTGTGGGTTCGTAGTTAGTGTGTTGGACTACTAAGCGAGGGGTCCCAGGTTCGATTCCCGAAAAAAAAACAAAGAACAATTTCAAACCTACGTTTTTTTCCCACTGCACCACCTCTTGCAATCGTCTGACAAACGTCCAAGAGTGAAACTGACATGAAAGAGCTCCTCAGTTATCCATTTAGGATATAAAAATTGTGATCCCTTCCATTCGTCCTAAAAGAAATTAAAAATTCACAGATAAAAAACACGAATGCTTGTGATAAGGTAGGCCTGTGGACCTGTGGCGCTTAAAGGTTGTTTCTTTTTAAATCATATAGGTTATTTTGACATTGGCAGCGGTTTATCGCTCGAATCTTGACAGAAGGTCAGTATTATATCTCCGCGGAACGAAATAAGTCGCTTGACGCTTGAACAACGTTGGCAAATATGGAGGAATTATTTCCAAAGTGAGTGTGTGGCCCAAACAGTGCGTTTTTTGAAAATAAGTTTTGGTCGAAATGAAGCAAGCACCGCGCCTTCTGTTTTTTTAAAAAAGTTTTTGAGACTGGTATGCTATTGGACAACGCTCTGGTCGCCGTCATCGTACGGTGTTCACAGAAGAGAACTAGCAGATTGTGGAGTGGTGGCATCATTGGGCCACTTTTCTTCGAAAATGAGAACAAACTGGCGAACAAACTGGCGTTAAACAGCTGAAATTGAAGACATGGATATGGATATAGACGACCTCTGTTTTATGAAGGATGGCGCGCCATACCACACAGTCCATGCCACATTCGATCCTTTGCACACCGAATTCCCAAATCGTGTTATTAGCCGTCTTGGCGAAGTCAAATCGGAAACGATTCAAGTACTTAAGGCCAATATCATCCAAGCAATCCGTAAGCTGCAGCCCGAGACCATCAACAATGTCTTGGAAAATTGGAGTGACAGAATGCGCTACGGCGAAGCCAGCCGATGCAGCCACTTCAACGACGTTGTGTCCATAATTAATGGGCTACATATCGTTTTACAAATTGTGTGTTAGTTTTGTTTGTTTTCTTTCACAAAACTAAAGAAATAAATATTTTCGAACAAACCCGCACTTTTAAAACTTGCCAGCACTCTTGCAGTCAAGTAACATCGAGCAGTCGTTCAAGTTGCTCGCACAACAATTCATTTTACAGGCCTTTTGGTTTGACACAAGCCACAAAAGCCAATAGCAGAAAAAAAAGTCAAATCCAAGGCGTAGAAGTCCAAAAAAAAAAAAAAAAAAAAAAACGCGGTGAGAATAAGTCTGAAAAATACCAAAATTTTCAACGATTTTTGGGCTTCTTTCTAAGCAACGAAATTGGGCTACATTTTTTTAAGGTTTGGGCACTTAAAGCGAACTAAATTCTGGCAACCCTGGATATATCTAATGTGTCCATGAATGAATTCCAATGGAAAGAGAACATACCTATTTTAATGAAGGGAGACTTGAAGAATGAACATGACCGAGAGCAATAGTGTGGAGTGTGGACTGTGGACTGTGGACGGGGAGTGAACTTTAAAGTCCGGAATCTGGATGGAGTGTGGTATTAGTGTGTGAATGAACATGAGTAGAGTTGCAATTGGATTCGATAAAGAGAACACACCAATAACGAATGAAAAATGGTTAAAAGAGGCGTAGGGTAGAGTCGCCTGTTTCCGAACATCCCCAGTTCTCGAACACTTTTTGCAAAATCCGTTGTATTATCGTTAATTTACAGTTTCTGCTTTCCGTCACAGCACACTTATACGTATGCATATTCCCTTTTCACTTACCATAAGTATCGCATTCATACTAATGTATCTTATGTCAACAAAATTCTTAGTTTGCTTATGGGTTTCAGTGAGTGTGGTAGATCTGTTTTCTTTAAAAAAAAAAAGTTACAGTGAACGTCTGGGAAAAGTTGTTTTTAATGCAAAATTGATCAGGTAAGTTATTTAAACTGTGTTTTTATGATATTAGTGCAATTAATTGTAATATTTAATGAAGTTTTGTAGGTACATTAAAATTGAACTAGTGTTTTTGGGCTGTTCGGGAAAAGGAACCTAATTTTTACCGAGTTTCCTAACCGAACACAACTGTTCGCAAATAGGCAACTATAAAAAAAAAATTCTTACCAGTTTACTACCTTATCTTATTGGAAAACATTTTGTTTCTCTTTCTGTATCACAAACCGCATATAAAAAATTAGTGTTCCTATTCTCGAACACCATACTCGTTGGTGTTCGGAATAAGGAAACTGACACTTTTATGGTTTCCTATTCTCGATCACCCAATATTTTAACGGTTTTCATTTTATAGGTTCAAATAATGACTCAAAAACAAAAATATACTGAGGCTTCATTAGCAGCCGCGTTGAGAGATATCCGCAATGAGTCAATTGGTATAAGGGCAGCAAGTAGGGTATATGGAGTTCCAGTCACAACGCTTCATGACAGAATTAAGGGCAAAACTGTTGATGAGCTCAAAAAACCAGGTTCTGGAACTGTACTTACCAAGTCAGAGGAAAACAAGATCGTTCAATGGCTTATAAACATTGCCAAATGTGGTTTTCCCCAAAAATCAAATGAGCTATTAGATGTTGTGCAAAAGATAATTAAAGACGAAAAAAGAAAAACTCCTTTCAAAAATGATAGACCTGGGAAAAAATGGTACTATAATTTCCTGAAAAGGCATAGCGAGTTACTGTCTTTACGTGCTCCCGAAACTGTAAGTAAGGCCAGAGCCGTTATAAAGGAAGAAACAATAAGGAAATGGTTCAGAGACTTGGAGGCGCATTTAATAGAGGAAAACTGTAGAGACATATTGGATGACCCTACACGTATTTTCAATGGGGACGAAACATCATTTAGCCTTGCACCAAAAACTGGGAATGTCATTGGACCCAAAGGATATCGCAATATTTATCAAGTCAAGTTTGCTAATGAGAAAGATAACTTGACAGTCCTTCTAGTCTTCAGCGCGAGTGGTGAAACATTGTCACCCGTTATAGTATTTCCGTACCAAAAAGTGCCCTTTAAAGTTGTGAGCAACATGCCTGAATACTGGGTTGTTGGTCGTTCAGAAACAGGTTGGATGAGGACTGAAACCTTTTATGAATACATCGCAAACGATTTTTCAAATTGGCTCGATCAGCACCAAATTAAAAGGCCAGTACTTCTCTTAGTAGATGGGCATAAGTCGCATATATCGATGCACATTAGCGATTACTGCTCCAACAACCAAATTATCTTGTATTCGCTGCCACTTAATACAACACACATTATGCAGCCTGCTGATGTCGGAGCCTTTAAAGGGCTAAAAAGTGACTATAGGAAAACTGTTAGAGACTGGAATAATTTACCAGAAAACCATGGTAAAACAGTTACAAAAACGAACTTTTGTCAACTGTTAAAACTAGTTCTGGATAAATCTGATCGTTCCATAATTATACAGAATGCATTTAAGAAATGTGGGATATTCCCATTCAATCCCAATGACGTTGACTACACGAAATGCATCCAAAATAACTTGGAAAATCTCAATAGTGCCGTTGAACATCAAACAGCAGTTACTATTGAAGAAGTGGATGTTGCAGAGAAAGTTTTGTTCTCGATTCAAAATGATTTAAAAGAAAATGAAATTAACTTTGAAAATCTGATAAAAACAATCACAGAAACTCGAAGAAAACTTCTGTCGACTCAGGATCCTCAACCACTTCAATTGGAAGATAGATCATTACAAATTGAACATGTATTAGAAGAAGCCGCCATTACTATTTTGGAAAACCCTTCCATATCTGACATAGAAATGCTGGACGATATCGACGCTACCTCATCATTCCTTCAAGCAAATAAGGATGACATTGTAGATGATGGTGTGTTAGAAGAAGCAATAGATAATATTTTAAATGATGTTCAAAATTGTAAGTAGGTATCCAGTGGGTAACATTTTAAATGATTCATTGTAGGTAGGTAGTTTTGAAACCTACCTTTTAAACTGCCCTGTATCAATTAAGCTGTTACCCTCTGTAAATTAAACTCTAAAAGTAAAACAGTAAGCAAATATTTATTGTATTGATTTTAGGTGAAACAGTCTCCAATGAAAATAGACCAAGTTGTTCTACGAGTACAGCAGTAGTCAGTGCCGAAACATTTATTCCGATAAGTAGTCCATCTTCAAGCTTTGACAAGCATTTGAAATACCCTGATCCCATAACTAACAAAAAAGGGAAAACTTTATTTCCTAAAGATAGGGCGCCAATGTCCATTTCCTCTGGGAAATGGAAAGAATTTTATTTAAATCAAGAGCGTATTAAAGTGAAAAAAGGCAAGAAATTAACAATCGCAAAAGTCGGCGCCAAAGTCAACGAAAAAATAAACAAACTAAAAAAAAATCGATAAAACCTAAACTTTCGGAGATGATTTCTCGCAAGAAAGAAATATGTGGACAATGCGAGGATGAACTTAACACGGACACAGAAGATGATGCGTTGAAGAATATCGGGTGCGACTACTGCATCAGATGGTTTCATTTGTCCTGTACCAAACTGTCCACAAAAACATTTGAAGAAGCACAGATGGAAGAATATGTGTGTGATTTTTGTTCATAATTGTTTTTAAATTATTATTAAAAAAAAAGAATTACCTGTGATTATTTTTGTTCCTACGTAATAACGAAATGACTGATAATAAATAGTTATTGTATTAGTTATAGATACCTAGTTTTTTATGTCTTTAAGTCTTTTTTTTTTAAATAAAATGAATTGTTTTTGTTATTTTCTTAACCGAATATTTATCTTTTTTAAGTCTTTTTGAATTGGTAATCTTATTATCTTAAAATAAAATCTGTGCAAGCACTAAAGTGTTACCTTAATTTCGTTTTTACTTCGTATGTACCTAGTTGAAATTAACATTTAAGACAAAATTATAGGTATGATTAAAGTGTTCGAAAAGAGGAAACCTGTTGTTCGGCTTTGGGAAACAAGTGTTCGAAAATAGGGGAAAATGGTTAGTTTTCACATTTACTTCATTTGTTAATAAATTGCAATAATTAAAAAAATCAACTATATGAGGTTTAAGAATATTTGAGTTTTTCTTTCAAATGAAATCAAAACTAAATGTGTAGGCCCATTGTAAGCATTTTTTACAGACTGTTCATTATTCAATGTCGGTAAACTGTTCGAGAATAGGCGACTCTACCCCTTTGTATAGTGATGACTGTTTTTTTGTAAATATCTTTTAAAATATAAACTTTATATATATATATACATATATTCTAAGAAATAAACAGTTTTTTGTGCGAATGAAAATATTTTTTTCAAAAAATTACTATCTACCTACTAAAACCAGTATCGCAGCAATTTTTTAGCAATTTGCTTATATTGCGATTGCATTCAAAATATTGCATTCAATGCTTGAAATCTAATGCGGCTTTGGTAGATATACCTAAGGAGATACACTCTTTCTTTCACAAATCTTCCTTCAACCATTTCAAACAGACGAGCTTATCAATAAATTACCAGAATTGACTCAAAGGTCCACCAACTACCGCGCGCGAAAACCTTTTTCAAATGAATCTTAATCAAGCGATTTTGCTCTAGATTACACTTCTCGACCCTTAAAAATGGGGAAAAAAAAACCCCCTAACCAACCCTTCACAGTCGTGTTGTCTCACAAGCGTGTAAATCTCCAAGTTGATGCCAAAACATCCTCCTAAAGGACTTACGACAGCTATTGTGTTCTCAAATCGTCTTAGCACAACCCTTTTGGATAGCAGCAATCACCCTTGTTCGACGAACACAGAGAAATATCCTCAAATTCACTCAAGCGTTTTTGAATAATTTTCAAGATGAGTTGATGCGACACACAACTAAATAAAGTGTACGGGGGAACAGCAGAAAGAAAAATCCTCATCCACCGTTCCTACTCTCCGTCCGACGTGAAGTGGTTAGACAACAGATAAAGTTTTCTGTTCTCCAATTAATTACATCAGCATCATCATCTCATCATCGTCTATATCTCGTCGATGGCTTAATTTATTGATGTTTACCCGTTTACCCGTTCGGACATGGCATCATCAAGAGCTGCACTGCCTGCAGCCACTCGAAGCTCACGAGTCGCACAAGTAGCTCGAGCTCCACAACTGTTCTGTATGCATATAGATACACACAGGCATTTAATCGTCCATGTATATATAATTAGGCGCACCTTGCTGCTACCTGTTAATTAATCACTTAATTAGCATCAACGCTTCATTTAATATTTAGTCTCTCAGTACATACATGTGCGAGTGTAAATGCGGTCTGTGCACCAGCAGGAGCCATGGTGCATCTTATGAACGGGCCTATAACGCGATCGATATTTGCAGTGCTGCTTGCTAAACGCTCCAACAGACCGCAGAGCTTTTCCAATCAGAAAAAAAAAAAAAAAAAAAAAAAAACACACCCCCAACAGACAACCCTTGGGTTTAATTCCGCCCCAGCGTATTCGCTTATGCGTCGACTAATTTCGTGCCGCATTTAATTTGATTTTGCGGTCGATGTGAGTGAATTGAACTGGAAATGGTTCTGCCGCCGCCGACACGGCACAAAACCAACCCCCACCCCACACAGTCCGTTGTTGTGCCAGCCAACCCGTTGAATTGCTGGACCATGAACGCAGACGGCAGAGTACTCCACCTGGGTGCGTACATACTCCGTGGATGTGGGTGGCGGCGTCGGCAAATGGATGGGTTAAGTTGGAGGTCACGTTGGTTCAATGTGCGAGAGGGGTTGGTTAGCTCGACTGCTTTGTTTCAATTTGACCATGAACGGTGGGGAGCGACCGCCTATATACTCATTGACGATGATGATGGTGCCAAACCACTGACAAGTGTTCGAACCTCGTTAACTGGACCCGTTTCTCTCAATTAGCGGGTCGTGGGAGATAATTTTCGCTACTACTCGGACGATTCGTGTGGTGATGCACGATTGAATCCCGATTGAGAATAATTCAATTTCGTGAGCGCAACTATAGGGGAGCGATTTTCCGATTGCGGTCTACATATACCTACCCTACGTGGATGGTGTTGATGAGCAAATTAGAAAGGTGCGCGTGCTATGATACACCGCAGGCATAGCATTGGGGGGCGAATAATCCTTTGTGATTAGTAGCGATGATACGCATGATGCTGGGATGTAGTGATGGGATTGATTCTTTTTATAATTTTTAATTCAAAAGGACAGCGATTGCTAATATTGCTGTCTCCTTAAATTGAACTAGGAAACTGTCGACGGGGTCTGAGGGAGGCTGTATTTTTATAAAAATGAAAAAGAGAGAAAGAAAACTATACCTAAAGGGTTTCTCAACAGGGAAGCTTCACAAGTAGAGCGACAGGGACAGCAATCGACGCCGAACTTCTTGCCGCTCTTTTGACATTTCTCTTCAGTAAGGTTTGCCATTTCGTGATGGAAAGATATACGAGCCAACAACTAGTCAAAATTATTAAAATTTACTACCGAAATTCGGAGTCAGTGGCCTCAACGTTAAGAGCGCTACGTCCAATTTATGGTCGTCATAATCGTCCTAGCAGATCAACAATTGAGCGTCTAGTGGAAAAATTTGAATCCACAGGCACAGTACAAAATGTTCCCGTGCCAGTGAGACAAAGAAGTACACGTAGTGTCGAGAATATTGCTGCCGCTGAGGCTTCAGTTGAAGAAAGCCCAAATGTGTCTCTCACACGTCGTTCTCAAGCGTTGGGCATCTCTGTGACGTCGTTGTGGCGAATTTTACGAAAAGATCTTGGCCTACATCCTTACAAGATTAAATTGACGCAAGAACTGAAGCCGCTTGACCACCAGAAGCGTCATATGTTCGTGAATTGGGCTGAGCAACAACTTGAAAATGATTCGGATTTTCATCGAAAAATCATCTTCAGCGATGAGGCTCATTTCTGGCTGAATAGCTTCGGCAATAAACAAAATATGCGGTATTGGTCAGGCAGCAATCCACACGTACTCCATGAATCATCATTGCATCCCGAAACAAAAAAAAAAAACGGTGGTTTATGGGCCGGCGGCGTCATTGAGCCGTACTTCTTCCGTGATGATCAAGACCGGCACGTTACCGTGAATGGGAATCGTTACCGTTCAATGATAACCGAATATTTTTGGCCCCAATTGGATGATATGGAGGATATGTGGTTCCAACAGGACGGCGCCACAAGCCACACAGCGAATGTCACAATCAATTTATTGGAAACCTAGTTTGGAGAACGTGTTATCTCACGAAATGGTCCAGTCGCTTGGCCGCCTCGGTCGTGCGATTTGACGCCGTAGCGTCATAGCTGTTAGACTATTTCCTGTGAGGCTACGTCTATGGTCTATGCCAACAAGCCAGCGACGATTGATGAACTTCGCACGAATATCGAACGTGAAATTGCAGCAGTATCGGCCGATTTATGCTTGAAAACCGTCGAAAATTGGGTTCAGCGTCTGGACTTCTGCAAGCGTGCCCGTGGTGGCCGAGCAAAAGAAATCGAGTTCCATACAAAATTGCATCGAACTTACTTTCACAAGAATAAAAAATTTCGTTGATGTCCAAAACCGTTTTTGTTTTATTTAAAAAAAACTTTTGTGGCGCTCTTATTGAAAAACCCGATATTAAAACAATTCAATTAAAATAAAATCGGAATTAAGAAAAGATAAAAGAAGTTAAAAATTTAAAGAAAAGAAAATTTAAAAAACAAATTTGAAAAAATGATAACTGACCGAAAAAAAATGTTCTCTACATCAAGGCACTACACCCTTTTTACAGGAACAAACTCAAGCGATCTTCGGACCTCTCTCTATCTTCTGTACCAATGCAGTCAGAAACTTCAAATTCAGAATATTTGCTAAGCTGATCAACCACAGGCGCCTCACTTAAATTTCACTTTTTAGCATTAGTGGTTCCTCAGATATATGGAGCACTTCCCGACATCGTAGCATCTTGTTATTTTGAACGACGGTATAGGTCTTGTGGTGCAAGCAAAGGAGTAATTCAAAAATTTGAGACTTCTCTATAAGACGGCATGGAATGCACCCACTTTCTCAGAATTGTTGTCAATTATATGGAGCACGACCGATTGCTGTAGAATTTAGAATAATGAAATTTGGTAGAGCGGTAGAGCTTGAAAATCTAAGATTTTTCATTCGAAGTGTCGAAATATAGACGTAAGTTTAGCTTTGATCAACGAATCCATAGGAATAGTTAAAACAATTTCATGGGATGTTGATAACAAGAATAAAGCGAAGGGAGTAACCATTCAATTTAGTCATGGAGTTGTTTATGTTAAAACCAAAACCAAATTTGAAGTCATAAATAGAGCTTTCGTATATCGAAAAAAGTTTCCTATCTGCCTCACTATGAAATCACAATACATAAAAGCCAAGGGCTCAGTCTCGAAAATGCTCTTATTGATTACTGATATTGGGACATCCTTATTTTTTGTTGCGGCAAGGCTTGATAAGGCTTTGTCTAGAGTAAAAACTCTTAATAGTGTGCACTTAATTAATTTTGACCAAAGTCAATTGTCCAATAAAAGATTTTAGAGTATACTTGATTGAGCAGTCTCTAGACTTGATTTGTCCTCACTTCAGTTTAAGAATGCATGTATCCAAAAAGTATGTGACCGAGAGTGGGCCATTAGATCTTCAAAAACGTTCCACAAGATGTACTTCCTTGTCAGGACAGGAAGAAATAATTGAACATTGAAGCGCAAAGCAAAACAACCAATAACAAGAAAATATACCACAAGAAATAGGAAGGTATGAAGGTAGAACTTACTTACTTAAGGTGGCGCTACAGTCCGGGGTGGACCTGGGCCTCAACCAATACGCCTCTCCAGTTAGCGCGATCTTTGGCTAACTGCCTCCAGTTGCGCACTCCAAGTTGGTTGAGGTCCCCTTCCACTTGCGCGCGCCACCTAAGGCGAGGTCTTCCTCTACTGCGTTGTCCCTCCGGGTTAGAATCAAAGACTCTTCGGGCCGGAGCGTTGGTGTCCATTCGCTCTACATGTCCCAGCCATCTTAGACGACTGATGCGTACTTTTCTGACTAGGTCGATGTCGCTGTACAGCTCGTAGAGTTCGCTGTTAAATCTTCTCCTCCAAAGCCCGTCAACGCAAACGGGACCAAAAATCACTCGAAGAATTTTGCGTTCGAAACGACCAAGGAGATCTTCATCCGCCTTTGATAGCGCCCATGCTTCTGCACCATAAAGCAGGACTGGGATGATGAGGGTCCTATACAGAGTTTCCTTATTATTTCTCGACAAGGCCTTACTAATCAATTGCCGTCTTAGGCCAAAGAAACAGCGGTTGGCAAGTGTGTTCTTCGCTTGATTTCTGAGGTGATGTCATTTTCAGAGTTAATAGCGGATCCGAGGTAGACCAAGTCCCGAACTACCTCAAAGTTATAGCTGTCTATCGTGACGTTCTGTCCGATTCGTCGATGTTGTGTGTCCCTTCTTGTTGACAGCATATATTTTGTTTTACCCTCATTCACCACTTAATCCATTTTTGCCGCTTCTGTACTAATACTTGCAAAGCACCAGTGACAGCTCGCGGTGTTCTGCCAACAAGGTCAATGTCGTCAGCGTATGCAAGCAGTTGCAGAGACTTATGGAAAATTGTGCCTCTGGTGTTGGCTTGTGAGTTTCGCACAATCTTCTCAAGAATGATGTTGAAGAAGTCACATGACAGCGCGTCACCTTGTCTAAATCCTTTTTTGACATCAAAGGTCTCGGTGAGATTGTTTCCGACCTTTACGGAGCAGCGAGCGTTCTCCATCGTCATTCTGCACAATCTGACAAGTTTGGCAGGGATGCCAAAACTAGACATGGCTCTGTATAGCTCGTCTCTATAAATGCTGTCATATGCGGCCTTAAAATCGATAATAAATGGTGAGTATCGATCTGGACTTCTTGGGTTTTCTCCAGGATCTGCCGTAGTGTGAATATTTGATCGGTCGTGGACTTACCGGGCCTAAAACCTCACTGATAGGGACCTATCAGATCGTTGACGAATGGTTTCAGGCGTTCACACAGTACAGCAGACATGATCTTATACGCAGTGTTCCTCTAATATTCTATAATTTTATTATGATTATGATTACTGACTAAAATTTGGTGGGTTCTCTGGTCAAGTGGTAAGGATAAAAAAAACATTGTTTTTGTGTTTTAGGTATCAGCTATTCGTTTCTATACTGTCGCGCACAAAATAAAATCTTCCTTTGCTCCTAACGACACTTGGGAAGTGCCTTATACTTATGTTTCAGTTTGATTTTCAAGAACCTTTTAGTAGGGCGTTGTTTAAAATAGCAATATACGTATAAATACGGTGCATTATGTACCTATGCACCTCTACTTTGTTATTTTACAGGACATTTCAGGGGCAATGTTCTTTTTTGTGGTTTTAGGGAACGCAGAATAAAATATACACGAAAACAAAGATCTACCAATTTTTTGAAGAGAATTTTGAATAGATGTCCTTTTAAAGGATTTCAATAATATTTGGCGAACATTTTTCAAATGACTTTCTTCAAAAAAAATGTACCTATTATTAGGTATTTTAAAAAGATGTCCCTTTCAAGGATCCTTTTGGGGAAAAATACAAATTTTCAAAGACTTAAAATACAAAATGTAGGATTTTTTTAGATAGATGTCTTTTTCAAGGATTTCGAGGATCTTTTGAATAAATATACAAATTATTATTCTTTTTAAAAAAATAAATATTTAGGAATAGGTATTTAAGAAAGATTTCTTTTTCAAGGATTTCGAGGACCTTTTGGGGAACATTTTTCCAAAAAAAAAATGTACCTACCTATTATACCAGGTAGACTTTCCTTAAAATAAAAATGTACCTACACGGTTAAAAATCCTGGCATTAGATTTAATATTTTTAGGGTTGTATATAATATGTAAGTCCACACCGAAAAAAAGTTTGCATATATTCAAAATTAACAACTTATAAAAGATTTATTAGTTTTAAATAATATCTTATCTTACAAAATATGTCTTAGTTATTTAATTTTAATATAGATGGAAACGAGTTTCAATATCTCCCTTTTTAAGCATGGCTTTTACTTGTTTATATTTTTAATACATTTTATTTTTAAATAAACTTCATCCAAATCATCCACTCCATTGATTAGGACGCTCAAACTAACTGTAAATTCTTAACCAAGCGACAAAATAATATATTTGGGTTGAAAAGTAATATCAATATATTTAAATATATTAACTTTAGTTCAGATCCTGTATTAAAACGAAATACAAATGTATTGAAGTTAATGGGTTTTAATAAGTTCGCATTAAAATGTAATCAGAGTAGATGTTATATTTTAGGTCAACTATAACTTAATTCAAATAAGTTCTTGATTGAAATATGATTTAAATATAGACTGGGTTAGATGGTAGAACAAAAATACTAGATTTTAATCTTTGGATATTAAAGTTCAGAAAATTCCTATTAATATGAGCATTTTAATGAAACAATTATTAAATTTAAATATAAAAATATTACAGAAACAGTTTAATAAATTGGAAATATTGAAAAATAATTTTTCCTGTGTTACATAGACCTGTAATAGTGCGTATTAAGGAACACCCCCATATTTTTAACCGTGTATTATTATTTTAAAAAGATGTCCTTTTCAAGGATCCTTTTCAGGAAAAATACAAAATTTTCAAAGCCTTTAAAAAAAAATATGTAGTAATATTTTATAAAGATGTCCTTTCCAAGGATTTCAAGGACCTTTTGAAGAAAAAGACTTTTTAAGAAAACAAATATGTAGGATTTTTTTTTTAGAAAGATGTCCCTTTCAAGGATTTCGAGGACCTTGTTTGAGATTTCAATGACCCCTCTTCATAAAAAAAAATCTTAAACCAAGTCAAATTCCCGCGGAAATTCGGATTAAAACTTGCCGCACCTACGCCATCCTCATACGAAGCCAGCCAAAACTGTACCTATATCTGCTTTAGCACATACTCAAACCTGTCGTTTCATCGTAGTCTGGATTGACTGACCAACGAGCATGCATCCACCTTAGAGAACCAGGATCAGTTCAACGGAAATCTTGAGATCACTCAATCATTAAAGCTGATGATGGGAAAGTGTCAGAAATAGTACCTACCTCCTATCCGATCTTCAGAATAGAATACAACGTCATGTTTGTTGGAAAAAAAAATCAATAAAACAAAAAGGACCAGCCACACGGACAGCGAATATCCACGTACCTACGTACCTACCAACTTTCCTTAAATCAAACCGAATCCAATCAAATCAAGAGATTACATCTATCGGGTTGCTAAATCGCTTAGTCCAACTCACACTTCCACACAGCCGCAAATGAGCCCTTTACCCATAATATCCGTAAAATGCCGCAGGCCATAGCCATACGTATATTATCTCTTGCTAATTTTCGCGAACATCACAATAATTACAAGTGGCGCACATCCTTCGCACCAAATTAATGGGATACACTCCATCTAAACGCACACACAAAGGAAAGGACATTGCCAACGACGCCCAAGGGTGAAACAACATTTAAATTATGAGTCGTTTTTAAGTCATAAACTTAATTACGAAATCAGAGTGTTAATTACCATTACCAGGGCTTTTCGCCATTTGCCATTATCCCCTCACAGCTCCACAGCTACGTATACCTATAGCTATACCGCACTTTGGCAATTTGCAATGCAGACTTTCCGCACTCCAACCGGTTGGGTCGGGTCTCTAAATGGGAAAATTTGATTGTTCGCACATACACACACCCGGCCACGGCCATATGATACGCCATCATATTCAGTTGGTAATTCTCCATGTGGCACGGAGTTTCGGTTTCGGTGGGTATCCTGCAGAATAATATCCTCTGCAAAGTTTCACAAAAGCCCCAAGGGTGTATTTGTCGTCTCATTTTCATAATAATAATAATGATACTGCCATGAGATTGCCATGGCAGACATAAAAAATGTCCACACAGTGCTGGGTGGTGGTGTGTGAGAGTTTTGAGCGGCGCACACATACTCATGCATATGCCCAGCCATTGTTTAAATATGAAAATTCAGAAAGCAAGCAGCATAATAGCACTGAACATTTATAACTTTGCCCTTTTGAGACATCGCACACACACAAAAACTCATGCACACAGTGCGGTATATCCTTGGCAAATTGGCATTCATATTTATTGCTCTCAAACGACTACACATACACAGGCAATATTTGTGGAGAGAAGGGCATTAATCAGAGACAATACTGAGACCCCCAACTCACAATCCTCTTGCCGCTGGCCCCCTCAGTTTTTTTTCAAATTCGCCATTTTGTTTTCCTATCGGTGTTATGTCTATTTAGAATCCGTGTGACTTGTAAAAACATACAAAAAATATAAATTCAATGCTGCCAACCGCTACCAACCATGGGGGAATGTGATAGAGTTCGAGAATACCACATTTTAAGATAACTGAATGCTATTGGTTGGTTATTATAACTTTTTAAAAAACGATTAATATAATTTGTTTAGTTAATAATGCGATCTAAATGAGATGCTTTATATACTAGAAACATATTAGGACAAATATTGTTGTGTATTTTCTGCTTTTGAATATCATTAACTTCGATTTGATGTGTACATTTTTCTTAAATAACTGAAGAAAAATTGCCCAAAATGTTTTTATTTTCATACAATCATTCTACAGTAATCATTTTTCATAAATATTTTCAGCAAAAGTGCACTAATTCCTAAAATAAAATACTATTTACACGAAACGAATAATTTCAAATTTAACTGACAAAATTCTATGAACGCTGGCAGCAACTTTGCCGACAGCGGAAGTGGGACACGCAAGGTGCGAGTGTGTTGGTGAGTGACAGTTGTCAATACGAATTTCTATGTAACAATACTAACGCACTTAGCATGTACCACCCCATAGAAATATAGCTTGTAGGCAAGTAACGGAAAATCGGCCGAAGTTGGGGGTCTCAGTATTGTCTCTGGCATTAATAGTTCTCGTATCTATGACATCGACAGAAGAAGGCCGAAAAAAAAAGCTCAAATTCAGCTGCAGGACTTGGATGTGAACAAAAGAGATGGTAAGCAGGGGCTGGGCCGGCATCCATTGGGGGAGCGCATCCGTAATTGGTATACACAAGTTTCGTTTTGGTCCTCATCGTCATCGTGGCCGTCGTCGTCTCTTCGTTGTCGTCACTGAACAACAACATTGTGCAGGTATGTGTACACATAGAGCATAAAGGGGGTGCTCTTGCTCTTGTGTGCTGCGCTGGTACATGACCGAGTGTATATTAAATCAGTAGCACACAATTTAGCCCAACCGAACAAACGTTAATGGTGGAGCTACTACATACTACCGCCAGCATAACCACCACCACCACCACAAGCGTGCAGGCGAATTGCTTTGCAAAGGGTAGTTCTGAACACTCAAGCAATTCGATATGGCCTGCGACTTGGGGTCGCTGCTGGTTGGAGGCAATGTTTGCAGGTTGTACAGCTTTACCAATTTCACAGTCACACAGTGTGTGCTAAGATGGCAACCATTTTGCTATTTTGCGGGGGTAGCAATAGAGCAGCAACCCCCAACCCGTCAAGTAGGTGGCTGCATGCATATTACATGATTTTGAAACCAAACGACGCGACAGAATGGGGGAGAAGTTGCCGGTCCAATCTATTCACAAAAATTACTTCGTTTGGTTAAGGGATAAGTTTTGTCAGCCGTAAAAGGGTTGACTCCCCAAGTTGCCGTATATACTCTATTAGGAGTTTTCTTTTTTTGCTACTTGGGACGGTGGTTACAATAACCGCCCGCCATAATTAAGTGTCTTGCTAATTAATCTGGGGTTGCGTTTCGAACAGATTGCCATTCAACAGTGATTTCCGGGTCTGGCATGGTGATGGGGATGATGATGATGACTGCCATGCTGTTGGCTGTAATTGGATGGAGAACGCAGCCGTTAGGATAACGATGTCGCTCCACTTGTGTGCCAGCTATGCCTACGCAATTTCGTTGCGAGTTTTATTGTATGGGATACCTAAATTATTCATTAGCACCCCCCATCATTAGAGTACCGTCGTTGTAGGGTGTATTTGATTGCAAGGCGGCTGTGATGGAGAGACATCCTATACAGCCTCTAATAGGAGACTGTAACCGAGTACATTTTAATGCTTCCAATTAGGAGTGTTTGCGGATCCTATTCAAGTGTTTGTAACTAAAGTGGAGTGGATTTGCTTTTGGAGGCACTTTATTTGGTCTGTGTTGAAAGTGAAAACGCGTTTTATAGGCAGATAGGATGGGGTGTGGGTGACGCGATAAAAAATCTTCTGTTAAATTGTATAAAGGCGAAAAACATGCGGTCTGCTGGTTGGACGATAGAAAAAAAAATTAGAAAAAATTCTGTACAGGAGAGTTTTGAGATTTTGAAAAATTTGTGACTCAAAAGTTTTTGCTTTAACTATTATTTTTATTATTAAATATTAGCTATTATTTTTAATAATAGTTTTTGAGTTTTCAAGAATCCAGGATTCACCGTAAGAATGTTCACAACTAAATGATTCAAAATTAAGCATGACAATCCAGGCAGAACTATTATTATTTTTATTTTTATAACTTTATTGTTACATAAATGAATTATATAAATAAAAACAAATTAAAGCACTTGCTACCAGGCCAGGGCCTTGGGCTAAAATCCAGGAAGAAATAAATGTGCGTGTTATTTTAAAATACATAATCGATCGATCCTCCAAAGCTTATATCGTTGGTTTGTTTTCATTTACGAAACACGAAAAAAATTAATGCCAGTTTACTTAAGAAAACGTTTTTTTATAAAAGCTCCTTAAATATTTTTCAGAACTTAGGCACCATCTGTAAATTTTAGAAATAAGAATTTCATCAAAGTTGCGTAAGGGTAGGTATTTATTTGCCGCACACTTTAGCATATTCGGAAAACCAAATTTACAGGTTCGCGTTATAAAATCGAAATTCATACTTTTAAGCCCTTGGCACAGTGGCTTAGTTTTTAGTGTGTTCTACTACTTAGCGAGTGTTCTCAGGTTCGATTCCCGAAAAACCCAAATTAAATCTAAAGGTTTTTTTTTTCACTGCGCCACCTCTTGCCAATGTCCGAGAATATAACTGAAATGAAACAGCTTCTCAATTGCCCGTTTGGACTCGGCATAAAATTGTAGATCCCTTTCATTGGTTTCAAAAAATTAGGACTCACACATAGAACGAGCAGCTAGGCCTAGGGTTTCAACGGACATGTTGCGCCAACCGCCAACTATTCATTTATTTTGAAGTCGTACATAAAACATGTTAAAAAAATAATGACAAAAGGTTGTTTTTGTTTTTGTTTTTTTTTTTTTTGTTAAAATTCAAATTATAAAGAGGGAAAAATTTTGACCCTCTGGCAACGCTGATCTACACAAAAAAGCGGACAATCGTTGGAGCAAATTTTGTATACACCTAGGAACTCAGTCCTCCACAGCCGAACAGCCTTCAAATAAGACCAAGCAGGAGAGAAAGACATTGGCCCTAGATGGCGCGAAGAAGTGGCGAAATCGGAGTGCGACATAATTACGAATCTGACGGCAGTTAGCCAAAGGTGCCGCTTATTTGAGGGGTAAACGCTGGAATGCATAGCTTTATTGCACTTCGCTCTTTAAAGAAGATGAAGAACAAAGAGCTGCATGTAAGTCTCTTAAGACCTAAAAAAGAGGGGGTACATTTTTCAAATGAATTCATACGATTGATTCAACAGTCAACAATCAGAAAGGTAAAAACTTTATGTCAGCCGCAGTATGATTAAAGCTGAGATGAGTAAAAATGTTTCAGGACGAACAGCTTTTGAAAATTAATCTCCTCAAAAGGTTGCTGTACAGGTGTGTACACTTACGAGTACCTGAACAATTCTTCACAACTGTGTTATTAATTCAAAATTAAGATCCCAGTCTTTTTTGAAGTCTTAATTGAAGCAATATGCAGCAACAGATTGCAATAATTTTTGATTGCATGCATTTTTTAAAAGTCTTTTTGACGTCGTTTCCATTCCTTTCAGTCTTTTGATTGAATTAAAGTATTTTTTCATAAAAAAAATGCATTTAAATTTTTTAAACTCACATTTCAGATGTAAGTTTAAAAATGTATACGAAACAATAAGAAGAACAGGTTAAAATTCAAGTGTTCTCTAAATATTTAGCAAAGCAAATTTTTTTTCCAAACACTAAGATACATAGAACATAGGATATGTGTAATCTGGACTTGTTTCTCACCTCCCACCCTAATATACACTCCGTTGAAGTATTATCGCCTCTAGGCTCGTCAGACCACTATACCATATAAGCTAATTTCTCGTACTCCGACCACAAAGTTAAAGAAAAAAACCCGAAAAGAACCGTATGGCAATAAACAGCTTCTTTAGGGGTTTTAACTGGTCGTTATGCTTCCTCGATAACGACGTGGATGCCGCCGCTGATATGGTTACAAATATAATTACCTTAGGTATGAAATCCTTTATCCCAAACAGGTTAAAGGTATCAAACTAAAAGAAAATGCGTGGTACAACTTGAGCTGTGAAACCAACCCATCTGAGGAAAACCGAAAGAAGTTTAAACGAGCCAGAAATGACTGCAATGCCCTCATAAAGCGTGTCAAATTCTTATATGACCAAAAGTTGAGGCAAAAAATACTACAATGTCCCAAGGGTAGTAGAAACTTTTGGTAATTTTTAAAAAATATTAAGAATTCGGCCTCGTTAGCAATCCCAACGCTCATTTACAATGACACTCCAGCTGTAAGCTCTTTAGACAAAGCTAATCTGCTCGCTGCACATGCCAGCTCCCAGATTGCGGTTTGTCTGCACCTGTACTCGAGTGCGTAGAATTTACCATGGGACCAATCCACTTTCGTACTCGTACAGTCGCAAGAGTACTTTACGATCTCAACATAAATAAATCCGCGTCCAGATCGTATCTCCCGCATCGTTCTAAAGAAGTGTTCGTCCACGCTGGCAAGACCACTGCGTAAGCTTTTTCATCTGTCCTATTCTTATGGACCCTTTTCGAGTAGGTGGAAAACAGCATTTGTCCAGCCCGTCCCTAAAAAAGGCGAATCTTCTTCTCCCACCAATTACCGACCCATAGCACTCACGTCCATTCTTTCTAAGGTCATGGAAACGCTGATAAACCGTCAGCTTATGAAATATCTTGAATCACGGAAACTCCTCAATGACCGGCAGTATGGTTTTCATGGCAACAGGTCCACTGGTGATTTGATGACTTATCTCACCGAGAAGTGGAACCAATCTCCCCATCACTTCGGTGAATCGAAGATTGTTGCGCTCGATATTTCAAAAGCATTTGACAGAGTTTGGCATCAAGCTCTTTTGTTGAAAATGCGTGCTTATGGGATCGATGCGTCTCTTATTCAATGGATTAGAAATTACCTTTCTGGCCGTTCAATTCAAGTTGTTTTGGATGGTTTCAGTTCTGAAACTCACCATATAAATGCTGGTGTTCCCCAAGGCTCAGTTTTGTCTCCGACTCTCTTTCTCATTTTTATAAATAATCTCTTGTCTGCAACTTCTAATCCAATCCATTCCTTCGCTGATGACAGCACCCTTAGCTTTTCATATTCTTTCCAGGACTCACGTCCCTGCTCTTCGGCGGTAGAACTGGAACGGCAACGTATATTAAGCTCATCAAATTCCGACCTTGACAGCATTTATCCATGATCCATGAATGGCACTTGCATTACCGAAACCGAAAGACTTCTCGCCAGTTCGTCTACCCTCTTACTGTCGGCTTTGTTTCTGTGTCCAGTGACATAAGAGAGATTCATGGTATGCTGCATGTAAACATCTTTGAGCTCTTCGATTTGGATTTCATTTTAATAGCAAAAACTCCTTTTACAGCCGCCTGATGGCTGTCAATTAAAATGGTAATATCGCTACGGTCCGCTTCCGCAAATGTCAGAACCTCCGGTTGAAAGCCACTGCTGCTTTCAGGTAGCCTATTTGAGCAGTGTTTATTTAATTCCTCCGACAATATACCTTGATACTCCAGGTGTTAGAGAAATAGCAGTCTAGACAGCGAAAAGTTCTGATTCTGATTGTGGCATTAGTTCTGAAAGTGTCGATATGACTGCCGGATACAAGCATATAGAGTCTTCCAGTCAGAAGTTCTAAGACAAGTAGATATCTATAACATATAAATTCGAATGAGCCCACTCAATTGGTGGTCTTAAACAAGGTCCTGTCTACTCAACGAGTTTGCACATCGCAGTACAAAAAGTTCAGACGAAAGCGGTACCAACCGACCTAGTAGATGTAAGTACCTTGATTAGAAAAACCTGCTGATGCAGTTGTTCTGCTCCAGAGCAACAAAAGTGTCGAAATTTGTTTGCCAAACTACATTTTTCGATAAATACCCGAAAATGTATTTTCCAGGTAGAACTAGGATACGATATTTTACAACATTCCGCAAGATGTGCGGTAGAAAACGATCGCTAAATGGTCGAATATGAATCGTAGCAGTTCAGATAAAATTGGGTAAGAAATCGAACTCGATTGTAATTAATTCTGAAAAGGTTTTCAAGGTTGAATGGCTTTCATGTCCACTTTAAGACTAAACCCTTCTTACATCACAGCTTCAGGTGATTTGTTGTATATATACGTAAAGCTATGTCCAAACGGATATTATTGTCAAAAGGTGCGATAAAGACTCAGTGTTTTTGAGACTCAATTGTTGACCAGGTAAATTTGTTTGTGCAATAAAACTTCTTCCTGACCATCTATCTACATCTCCACCACCAATCTATACTTTCCAATTAACTGTCAATCCCGGTATAAGAACAAAAAAAAAAAAAAAAACAATTCTCACCGCAGCAATTATAAAAGTTCCCCATTTACAAGCCGGAAATATTCACCATTTACATGCAAATGGCGAAATCAATCATCTCCTGAATGCTTAATGCCCTCAAGTCCCATCTAATATACGAGCATGGGTACATTTTTTTAATTAAAACATCAATCAAATGTGTTCTCCATTTAAAAACCAAACTCTACCTATAACCGGGTCAGCTCAAAAAAAAAAAAAAAAATATCCATCAATCCACCCTGCGATCCATTTCAAGTCAATCTACCTGCCGTGCCCCGTCAACCACAACGAAAAAGCCAGCAAAAATATTTCCACACTAATAAAGGGAAATTCGTCAAAAAGGACGAATACCCTTTTCAACCTTTGCTCAAAAAATAAAATAAAATCGAAATGGAATTTGCAAATTGAAAGCTTCATGTGCTAGACTTTTGTTTTTGAACAGCCAGGATATAGGTGGACCTACCTCTGCCAAATTGAAAGCGCAAAAAACGACCCAAACTACTCGGCGTCATTTAGGAAAATTAATGGAAAATCATTCGAATTCATTCAGTCATTGGAAAAAAATAAAACATTCGACAGATGGAATTGAAAACCACTTTGCCTGCTGCTATACGACAACCTATATACCTACACCCACCATTCGACACTCGAGTAGGGTGTCCTTAGATACCTTGTGCTCGCATATAGTGAAATATAAATTGAATAAACACAAAACCGCAAATATATTCGGTGGTTGTTTTTGTTATCGATTGGGGGTCCGCTATGGAATGAAGGGGTTGAAATTCAAAAGCTGGTATTGAATACTTGATGCCTGGCAAAATGCTGGCTTTAATTGGAAAAACATTGAGAAACACTTACCAGACATGATTTCACTTTGGTCATCATCGAGGCGATCTTGCATGTCGTCCCGATCATAGTTACTACTGCTACAGCTCCATTGTCTTGACGGGTTGAGGGAGGAGTCTTTTTTGCCGGTAAATTTGTTTGGATCCAGGATATTTTCCACCGAGAAGGCTAGACGTTTTGCGGCTTCCTTATCTGTGGGAGTGCTGGCGGTGACTGAGCGGGTTAGATCGACCGGACACACCTGGTTAAATAAAAGAACAGTTCAAACGATAAGTTGGTAACTTATAATGGAGGCTGTTAATTGGGAAGGAGAGTTAATCAAATTTTCGATTGTAGCCATCTGCGTGGTTATGAACTCACGAGTTCAGTACAACTTCCGTCTATTTTTGTTTCTCTGAACAGAGCTAGAGATGGGTGAGCAGTGAGGACTCTCTAAACTGAGCGTGTGCCGTGAGCGTCTGCTTGATTTATGAAGCACATACGACCACTAGCTGTCAAACGACTATGAAAATCAGGGGTCGAATCGCCACTTCCGTGAACGAGCTACCCGTTTACGGAATTAAGTTGGTTTTACATGTGACACAAAAACAAATTCCGTCACGAAAAGCTCGATCACGGAGGACGCGATTCGACCCCAGAATCAGCTCAGATTGAGGACGTTCTGATTCATAGTTTAGTAAGTCTGACAGCTGTCTGACGAGATGTATTTCAGTTTTGATTGACCCAGAGTGTTCACGTGAATAGTTTTTGCAGTTGACAGAAAAACCTGCCTGCCTATACTCAGTTGACATTTCGAAGAGTCAGATTTAAAATAAACAGAGTGGCCGTGGCAGAACTCTGAAGAGTCGAAAAAAGGGCCGGTGAGAGAAAAATGTGTCATTTCTAAGACTACTCCGCAAATTTCGAATTTTCGCACGATATTTATCAGTCAATAGTTCGCATAACAGTGTAATAGTGTTGTGATAGGCAACCGTATTACATTTTAAATGTACTTATTTGAAAATAACAATTTTTGAAAAAAATTATGAGGGGTCTTTTCCGAATAATAAAGGGCAAAATCAAACAAAGGTAACGCTGACCACGTGAATACAAAAACAATTCAAGTTGATAAGCCAACGCGTTCGGGTTCCTAGTCACGACGAATCTAGTTGACGTTTACATAAACTAGAGGTCTGTTCCTTTACTTTTGTAGTAAGAATGGAAAAGACTGCCAAAATAGCAGTGGTGGGAATAAATTATCTCACAGAGAGAGATACTTATGAAAAAGTTAGGGAACGTTTTTGTAGTAATCTGTGAAAAATGACAGATACATAATTCAAATATTAAAAAAAGTGGTACGAAAAGTCGTTAAAATAAATATCTTATAAACTCGAGTAATTTGCTAATTTACTACGAAATCGAACTTATTTTTGATGAATCCCATCAAGTACCTATGTATCCGTCGGAATGAAAAATTCTCCGCAACGCATACTCTTTCGGAGGCTTCCGCAACCAATTTCTGTCGAAGGATATCGGAACCTAGCTATCAAAAATTAAACCAACAAATGCCCTTCATTGCACTTCAGCGTAATTCGTCGATATGCGTTACAAAATGTCGGCACAATTCTCCGAACAGTTATTCCGACGGATACCTCGCTAGGGCTGTGTCCTTATTACAGCGAGGAAGAATTTCGTCGTCACTTTCGAAAAGAATCTTGAGAAGAACATTTGGTTTTATTTTTCCGCCTGTTTTAATACGCAACAAATCAAGATAAATGCACGCATTTATGTCAAATAGAACGACAAATTTCAAATCAGCTATTAATTTTAAGATGACTGACAGCTTTTTCACTTCTTACACCCAGAAATTTGTTGAGTAAAAATTCGTAAGATTCTCACTGGAGGGGAAATTGCTCTCTCGATGACTCCCTATTTTACGAATTTTTTGAGTTAAGGAACGGCACTGACTAAAAATTCGTACGAATTCGGAAGAATTAGTAAAAATTTAGATAAAATAACGATTTAAAAGTAAAGAATCAGACCTTAGGTATCCGAACGTACCCATTTCCACTTGTACTTATAATGTGACAGTGTACGAAAAAAGAAAAACAAATTCAAAGCTCTGAGGTGTCAAAAATATAAATATAGGTACGTATCTTTTTTTTTGACAGTTCGGGCTCTGATCTGAGCTTAAAAAGAAGAAAGCATAATAATTCAACGCATTCTTGTTCCAAGGGAGGCTATTTGACATCTGTCACTTTCGCTAAATTACAACATTCAGCCTATAAAGAGCCTTTTACCACAAATAGCGGTGCGTTCGTGAAGTTGTGATCCGTCAATATCTGTCAAGGTATTATGAAGACTCTATGTGTGAAAAATGAAAAGGTGAGCACCATTCTAGTTTGACAAATAGGACAAATCGCCTATTTATTTCTGAAAACTGACAAGAACTTTTTCACGTATTTTCTTTTATTTAGAAGATTTCGAAGCAGAAATGGCCTATTACTTAATGTGGTTAGAATGTGTGTTTGAGCGGGTGTCTTCAGAAAAGCGCTCTTTAAAGTTTTTAAGATCTGATTCCTATTTACCGATCCTCGCAAGACTTTTGCAGAGACCAGTTTTTGAGACTGCAACTTGAAAAATTCCAACTCTTCGTCAAAAATCGGAGCTTTGAGAACAAAATATAAAAATATTATTACACGATCATACAACAAAATCCGAGTAGAAAAAAAGAAATTCCCTTGAAAAAAATCTAAACTTTTCAACAAACTTATGCGTTGAACTTGAGCACAACGTTTTTACAACTTATAAGCCCATTTTAGATTAAGGCAACTAAATTTCGACACATGACTAATGTCTAGCTTTTAATAATAATAATAAATAGTTGGCGCAACAGGTCCGGAGGGACCCTAGGCCTAGCTTCTCACAACCATTAGTTTGGTGTGAGTTTTTCATTTTTGGAACGAATGGAAGGGATCTACAGTTTTATGCCGACTCCAAACGGTTATTGTGAAGCTCTTTCAAGACATTTATACTCTCGGATGTTTGTCAGACGTTCGCGAGAGGTAGCGCAGTGGAAAAAAAACATAAGTTGGAATTTGGATTTTTGCGGGATTCGAACCTGAGACCCCTCGCTTAGTAGACCAACACACTAACACTAAGCCACTGCGACTACATTTCATTTATTTCTTCATTTCTTATAATGACCCTGAATAATTTCTCGCCCAATGCCAGGGTTAGCGTAAGGAAAACAGTGGTTTTCACCCATAAGGTAATTTTGACTTTAAACAAGGGTAGCTTTGTTATTTTAAACGCGATTTTAATGTGTTATATATTTATATATTAATTAAGTTTATTTTTAATAAAAATTTACTTTTTAGACCTAAGGGGTTTCAATTTAGAAATAAATTCGTTTTAAAAAATGTCTCTCAAAAACCACAGTAGTTGGAACTCTACGGAACTGCAGTTTCTGGCACCCAAAAATAATGATTAAATAATCCCTATCGGTACCTTATATTAAATACATTTAAGGCAAAATAGAAATCCATTAATTTAAATAAATTATTGAAACATAATAATCAACAATTTAGTTTTTCTATTTAACAACTAAATATAAAACTCTAATGGAACACAGCTAAAACGAATATTATTGATTCACTGTAATTTTAATATTTCAATTAAAAACAATTAATATGCAACTTTGTTTTATTATATAAACAACAGAATCTGTGTTTTGTGAAAACTCCCTAAGTTCTTAGTTTCCTTATAAATAAACTATAATACATATACAATATTAAAATTGTTTCATTTGTATGTTTTAGTTTTAAATGGCCTGTTAAACTGTAAGTATGTATTTCCAATTTTGTTTTGTACTATTGGTACATTGCTTTTAGCAAAATTTTAAATGGAAAACTTTTCAAAAAACTTTCCACACTGGCGATCTTTTGCTCATCTTATATGTACATATATAATTCTTTCGGGGAGAAACTCAATGATGTTATAACTCGATAACCCCTGAGACGATTTTCATGATTCTTTTTTGGTTTTGTTTGTATTGCTGTATATCAGGTTTAAGAAGAGAGAAAATTCCGGAAAATCTCTGTGTGGTCCTGATTTGACATCCAATGATAAAATTTCAGATTAATGTATTATACGTTTCTCGTCAGTGATGGTTTGTTTTCAATTTTGTACATCGCTCCAATAGTTTCATTGCTTTTATACAGTTGATAAGGTAAAAATTAAATGTAAAAAGTTTAAACGCGGACAAAATATTTATTGAAAAGTAAATTTGAGTGATTTTTTGAAAATGCCAAGACGAACGCGCGCATTTATTGGCCGACGAACAAGGCAAAAAATAAACGAATTTAAACTGAAGAAGAACGCGAAGAATGGGATATCGGATGGCAAAAGACCAGAAACCAGATCAGCAATCAAGCAATTTGAGAGTGCAAGTAATGACAACTGCGTCAAATCGTACAGATGCTGAGAGCAAGTTCAAATCGAAAAGTGGCAAGAGGCAAGACGTGCGTCCTTGCCAACATTCAAACGACAAAAAACTATGGCGGTGATGCGATTTACAATATTGAAGCTATGAATATAATTGTGTGCCATCACTAAAACGCGCTGAAATTTAAAGGCGAAACGACCGTGCTTTGCTGTGCGAGTGGCGAAGTGAAATTATCACCTCCGGAGCCATTTAGGTAAATCGCTTTTTGAATCGGATGATTTTCTAACGAACATTCGACAGTACAAAAACTGTTTCCGTATGACTTAGTTGGGAAAAAATCACTCAAGGAACTATAGTTTCATACAAAGCATTTTTTTTTCTTTTATACATCATGCAAACACACCTTGTGTCGAATCACCACTTCTGTGAACGAGCTATAAAAATAAAAAATAAATAAATAGTTGGCGCAACAGGTCCGGAGGGACCCTAGGCCTAGCTTCTCACAAACATTCGTTTTGTGTGAGTTTTCATTTTTGGAACGAATGGAAGGGATCGGAGGATGGTCAAGTTGACATAGGCGGTAGGTACATATGGCAAACAGGAGCGACAAAAAACGTCATTCGACAATTGCAACAATTATATAATGCAATCAACGCTTTCATTGTAATGCTTAAAACGGTGATACAGAAAATAAACTCAGACGATCGTAGATTTTTCTTCAAACGGGTAGTGTCACTTACTCACTTCCAATACAAGAAAAATTATTTATAATTTTTAATTTTTTAATTCTTTGGATGTTCCGGACTTACCGCTTCACAATTTGAAATTGTCGACTCAGTTATAATTTTGTTGAGCAACCTAAATGCACCGAAACTTTCTATATCGGATCGCGTTTGATATGATTGTGAAGAATCTCAAATCATATGTCATGCAAGGACGATTTTAAGTGAAAATTGAAAGGCAAACATTGTCATATCGCGGACTCCGCTTATTCAGAACGATTTGTCATCGGCTTAAGCGTCAATGACAAATAATAAGTCGCAAGGATAGTCGCTGGATATTTGTAGTTTTTCACGTGGTCAATTGTATGTGGCGTGCTCACATGTTAGCAAACCACTTTAGTGCAAAAGCGGAAAGTTGGCCGCCACGTCAATCACTGCGGTTTAATTGAAATACATCGACATTGCTATACTGCAGTTATTTCTATTGTATTTAATATAACTTTTGAATTAAAAATTTGAATTGAAGGAATTACATAAAGTAACATGCGTTGTGCATGCTTGGAAATATTATTTTCATTTCATTTACGAATTTGGGCGGAACGGAGTTCGCAGGGTCAGCTTTATTAATAAATTAAGAAAATATTATTGCTTAAATTAATATGATCAAAATCTATACTGAAAACTAAAAACCAGATGAGATTTTGTTGACAGTGACGGATCGAGCGCCCACAAAAAAAAAAAAAAAAAATTAACAAACGTATTAATCAGGATTAGCAAATAAGAAATGTGATTTAATTTATTAAAAGGGGTTTCCCCAAGTAGGTATTTATTTCCTAGACACCTACTTCCATAAAAAGAAAGATCGATGGAAATGAAAAAAACCATCGAGGTTTTCGATAGTTCATAATTATATCGATATCTACTATCGATGTTTACCGAACACTACTTACGAGCATTGAGTTTTTAATAATGACTATCAACTTCAAATGCAATTAGTATCTCAAAACCAATTCAAAAAAATGATTAGTTTTCACGTTGTCCGTTTCCGTTGTCACAGAAGGGCGATGGCTGATAAAAATTCAAAATACGGGACGAATTAGAAATATTTATTTGGAACCTGACACACATCGGTAGAGCAAGCAAAATCATTGCACCAACGATTTAGATTCATTCATTAGGCTGGACTGATTTTCATTTGCGGAAAAACTTAACAAACACACAGAAAAAAATATTTGTACTGTTTGTAGAATATCCCGAATAGTTCGGATAAATCCAAATAGTTGACCAAACAATCAAAATGGTAAATGTTACAAAAAAAAAAAATAAAAATGGTTAAATGAATTTTCAAACTTACCGACGGCGTATCATTTGATCCGTCATTGCTATCCTCATTCCCGTCGACGTTCAACTCCTCGCTGGTTTCACTTCGGGCATAGATTTGTTTTTGTGTCACAGCGGCCGCTGCCACTGCCGCCGCCGATAAGCCACCTAATTGTATCCGAAAGCCGTAATCACTCAGATCACGTTCGTTGGCCGCGGACATTGCTGCTGTTCGTGCTGCGGCCACGGTAGCCGCCGCCAATTTAATCCTTTCCATGTCGAGGTCATTTGTGCTATTGTTGTTGTTGTTGTTGTTGTTGTTGTTAGCACCTATGTGGGAGGTAGTAGCAGTGGGCGTAGTGGTTGTGGCAGTCGCTGTGACCGACAGTATAGCAGGCGGCCCACCGATATCCACTGATGACGGTATAGGTGTTGGTATTCCCATTGGGATGGCAACACCGGTCTGCTGCGGTTGTCCCTTCCGATTTGGACTATTCGGCGATAATTGCTGTTGTATTGGTGCAGGTGACATGGGTGGCGATTGGGTTGGAAGCAAATGTTTGAACTGAAACTGATGCGGCGGGACATGATGTGCGGCTGCGGCCAGTGAATGATGATGCGAATGCTGTTGATGGTGAAGGCCTTGCTGATGTTGCTGCTGCTGCAGGTGTACCGGATGATGGAGTAGTCCAGTGGGATTATGGATCGGCTCGGGTCTTATCAGCTTTCTGCCATTCGCGCCGATCTCGATTTCGATTAGTTTTCTAGGCGACGGCGACTGACTGCTATTACTACTGTTATTGTTGTTGTTCACAGTGGGGCTGTCGGTTTTGGCTGGCTCGCCATTGCTCGGCGGACTCAATCGACTCAATATCCTGTGATCGGTTAGTTGTTTCAAGCGGTCGATGGAGAATTTGAATGCTGCCTCGTCAACGCTGTGCGATTGGACCATGAGGAGGCTGTTCATCTGTTGGGTTAGTTTAGAATTACCGTCGGGAGAGGTGTTCGATTTGGGGGAGTCGGGACTCGAGTGCGGACTTAATTGGCCGCCAGTATGCGATATATCCGAATTGACCGTATGCATCATTACCATAGTACTGGGATGTAGCTTTCGTTTTTCTTTTCTATTTTTCGTTCAAAACACTTCTTCACTTGACACGCACAAATTTTACGCGAAAATTGGAAACAAGATTCCTTCACTTTGTGTGCACAAATTACCCGCACATTGCCCGTTCTGAAATGCGAGTAGCTAACACTTATCTCATCGAACGCACTGTTACGACTAATTTCACTTGATCCGAGATAACATTCATCCCTTGGACAATCGAAGGAAGACCGTATTAGCTGCGGATAAGCGGTGAGCAAAATCAACCCTCCCTTGTTGTGTGGTTCAGATACACTGGCTGGGTGTAAGGAGCAGCATCTCATGGCTGAGGGGTGTGTTCAGTGTGATTTTTTAAAATGGGGTATTTTTAGAAAACTCATGATTCGGATACGCCCTCCACAGTGGCGAGTATTTGGCGTATATTTCCCCTCTTGTGATGGGTTTTTGGTCCAATAGATTGACTGCGTTCGGAGCGCTGGATGCTGGATTCGGGACTCCGCCCTTGGTTTGTCGGCTGGCTGCTGGCAATCTGGCATACTGTACGGCGGCAGTGGTGGTGGTAGTATTTGCATCCAATTGAGCACAACGACGCCAGTCGACGGGATATGTCGTCTCTAATGATTTAATTTGTTTTCCCCTCGTTAGGAGTGTAATGGTCTGACAACATAACTACTACTACCACCTCTCCCTTGCTCCTGAATGGCATTACATTTAGATACTTTAGCTTTTATCGACCCCGATGCTGGCTGCTGTCGGTCGATGTGCTCTGTCTTAAAGGAGCATCATCAAATTATTTAGTAAAAAGTTTTTATTTGTTTATACGGTCGGTTGGTTGGTTGGCTGGTTGCGCTTGCATGGTCGAGAGAGGAAATAATGTATCTTTGGACACGAAACGTTTATAATCATTTGCGGATGTATGGGTGTGCAGTGTGCTTTTACACCGGCAATTTCATATCGCATCCAATTTGCGGTTGACGGTAGTTGTTGTTGGTTTTTTTTTTTTTTTTTTTGCTGCGCTCTTCCCGTTTCGGGTCCTTTTTGTGTGTTTGTCAATTGTGTCAAGTAAATGATCCACTTGACAGTGAGGGTGTTGGAGATGGAGATGGAGATTTTTTATCCATGCTCTCGTTTGTAGCGTCTGCCTGTGTGTGTGTGTGTTGGTACTCAGCTATATATGCGATGGCGGTGGAGTGTTTAATTTTATACTTTAATTAGTTTATTTTTTTCCTCTTGTTTGTGTCTGTTGTTGGTTGATTCATGTGAATGCGGTTTCTTGCTAAATGGCATAAAAGTGAAAACCGTTTTATTTGCGACTAATTAAATGGTTGGAGCGAGTTGATTTTCATTTAATTAATTTTCGTAAAAAATGGTAGATATATGGAAATGCGTGAGGTGTTGGCATGAGGTGGCACCGACCTAGTTTTTGCTGCTTAGGCCATTATGGTGGGCGACAGAAATATTTTTTCCTGGGCTTATGTAATTAGGCTAATTGGACTGTTGTTGCTTTCATGAGGTGGTGTAAAAGTAATTAAGTCGAATGAATAATTTATTCACGGGAAGGTGCTAGGTAAATAGACGATAGCCTCAAGCATACCGCTATGCACGCCTGCTAATTAGGGATAAAAGTGGGCTATAACATTCTACCGGAGACATGTTGTATATGGAGGTGCACATCAAAAGTGGAGTCATATGTGAAATGGCGCCCAATGTGTTGACATTATTTATACACCTAAATGTGATTTTTTTTTGTTTTATTGCTTCTGCGTTTCCTTTTTTTTTGAAGAAATGCGGTTGAGTTGCATTTGTGGTTATATATGGTTGGACTACTAAACGAAGGGTCCCACGTTCGAATCTTGAAAAACCCTAAATTCTGAATTATGTTCAATGACGTTTGAATGACGATTGAATGAGCTTTTTTTCCACTGCGACCACTTCTCGCGAACGTCTGACAAACATCCGAGAGTATAACGGTCATGAAGAGGATCGCATCAAAAAAGCATACGTGGCACTTTATGCCTGTAGAAGAGCATTCGGTAATACATGGGGATTCAGGCCGCAAGCTATGGAGGTGATGCTAAACCTTACCCCTCTGGACATCTACTGCAGCAGCAAGGCGGTTAAAACCGCGATCAGGCTAAGAGAGTCTGGATTATGGTCATCCAAACCCTACGGGCATGCCTCCATTGAGTTCCAATGGAGTGCGGCAAAAGAGAGGGTGACTACTGACTACCTACCCCCCACTCTCGTTTTTGACAGGAGATTCTCTACTAGAATTCCAAACAGAAGCGACTGGGACAACAAAGTAGTGACAATAGAAGATGAGCTGGCCCTATATACTGACGGTTCAAAGATGGATATCGGTACAGGTGCGGGAATCTTCAGCGAAGCACTGGACCAGCGAGAATCCTTCAGAATCAGCGATGATTGCAGTGTATTCCAAGCAGAGATAGCCGCTATCACCCAAGCGGCGAAGAACCTAAAGAGACGACACGTCGTCGGCAAACAAATCACCATCTACTCTGACAGCCAAGCGGCCATAAAAGCCATGGAGTCAGTCGTGGTGAAGTCAAGAGCAGTAAGTCACTGCAAGATTAATCTGGACGAAATATCACGAGCCAACGAGGTGCCCCTATGCTGGGTACCAGGGCATATGGATATTCCGGGTAATGAACAGGCGGATGAGCTTGCAAGAAACGGGTCGAAAATGCATGCATCTATGGCCCTCAAATCAGTAAGAACTCCGCTAAGTACGCTTGCAAGGAAGATTGACATTGAATCCTGGAGTAGAACTAACCTACGATGGACCAATCTCATTACCTGCAGGCATACTAAAGAACTATGGCCAGAGGTGAGCAAAAAGAGATCTAAACATATGATCGGACTAAGCCGCAAAGATATTCGCATACTCACGGGGGTCATTACTGGACACTGTGCGATAGGCGTACATGCGGAACGGCTGGGGATACTGCATAACGACTTTTGCAGAAGCTGTAGGGACGTAGAAGAAATAGAATCTGTTCGCCACCTACTTTGCGAATGCCCAGCCCTTAAAAACAGCAGACAGAGAATTCTCAATAGTTACTTCTTCGACGACCTAGAGGATCTGAAGAATGTTGATCTCAAAGTACTCCTGAGATTCATACTTAAATCTGGGTGGTTCTAGGAGATAGACAGACTTCTTATCAGTAGTCACTAACTCGTAGGAAGAACTAGAGGATCAGGTTACAACGGAGCTTTAAGAACCCATGAGATCCACACTAAATCTATGTGTCACCAATACAAAGCGGTATATTTCTTTTTCTCGACAGGCTACACTGGATGGTTCCCGTAATTGGACACAATGGACCCAACTGATGGTCTAAGTGAAGCTGTGGCAACCGCCACAAGAGCATCCATTTACCTACCTACCTAACGGTCATGAAAGACTTTAGCAGTTAGCCGTTTGCAATCGGCATAAAATCGTGTATCCCTTCCGTTCGTCTCCAAGAAAAAAGAAAAATAAACTCACACGAAACGAAAGGTTGTGAGAAGCTAGGCCTGGGCACCAGCTATTATTTATTTATTTATTTAGGTTACTTAATTTAATTAATAAAATACAATTACTCACTTACTTAACGTTTTAAGTTATTTCCCTTTTTGTCGTACGTCTAATACTGTTCGTTCCTTCCGCAACAGTGAGGTAGGTAGGTGTGGCGGTTTATTTTAAAACCCCAAGGAGCACTATGTGCCGTTTTGTTACCACAACTCATTTGACCTGGTTGTTTAAGATTTTCGAATAGGTGAGCTAAGATCCAGCCTGTGGAATTCAAAAAGGTTATCAGTTCCCTAATACTACGTTTCGAGACCTCCTCAAGGGAGTCGAAAAAGGGTTTACTAAAAGATTGCTGTCTGGCCCTAGCTAGTGCCGGACAGGCGCAAAGGAAATGAGTGTTTCCTTTTCGGCTCTTTCATAACAGCTGCGGCAGAGTGTATTATGTGGGATGCCTAATCTAATTGCGTGTTCCCCTTTTGGCCAATGGCCTGTGGTTATCGCTGTAATTCTTATCTACTTGTGCCTTTTACTTTTATAAGTACCTATATATTTTTTGTTATTTAGCCAGGTAGAAGCTTCTATTTTATTAATTTTGTTTCTTTTTCTTTATTAATACAAAAAGGTTTTTGTGCATATTTCAGCTTGAAACATTTTTCCGATTTCTGATGTTCAAGATTGATTTTTTAAAAGTGTATTAAATGCGGTCGTGCTTTTTATTAACATACCTAACCATGATCCATATCATTTGGACACGAAATCGGTAGTAGTCGAAGTTCTGTTTAGAGTGGACCTATGATCTTTCTCTTCATCACTATATCCACACTATGTCGCATATTTTCTTCTGGAGCGTTGGCATATTTTTGTCGACGATAGCCAAAAAAAAAAATCGTATTTTCAAACCAAAACAAAAAGCATGGCAAAACCTAAAATAAAAACAAATATGTTGGCATTTTATTGCATTAATTTTCTAATAAACACAATGCCACTTTTTATATATTTTATTCTTCTACGTCTGAACGTACCACAAGCTGTAGGTGACTAGGGGCATCTGAACTTAGTGACAAGCGACAAGCCCTATATAAAAAAAAACTTACATTCAGCACCTGGATAGAGCTATAATAATATTAGATATATTATACAATTCCATACCGGTTCTTAAGATTTTAAGCCTAGGATCCTGCTCGCAGTAAACTTTACTTCCCATACAAACATTTCTACAAAGATGCAATTAGCGAGGCAGTTTAGCAAAGCAGTAGGGGAAGCCGGGGTATTATTGGCCCTTTAAGGAGTTTTTTGATTTTTTATCACCAAAACAATTTTTTTAGAAATCACGGAAAGAACTGCAAAGTCATTAATTGCAAAATTTTGAGTTGCAAATCAAGAATTATATATTTTTTGCAAATCACAACGATTTTGTCTTGAATTGATACAAAAATTGGTAATTTGACATAAATAACGGCGAAAAATATCAAAATCTCTTTTTTGAATATTGCGATTAAAAGTATTAATACGAGCTTCATTTATTTGTAGTGATTTGCGACATTTTTGGCGCAATTCACTACTTCAATAGGTCATTTCCTCAAACACCACTTTAAAATCTCAAATTGCAAAAAATATTTCGTAATTTACCACCACTGAATGATGAAGTCGTAAATTGCAACTACTGAAGTTGTAAATCAACCCCTGTTGCAATTTACTAAGGGATGAAATCGTAATTGCAACAGAAAAGTGGTAATTTACGATATTTTTTTTGCATTTCACAACCACAGTAATATCAAATTGATAACTATTTGTATCAAATTGCGATCGGTTGTGGCAATATGTATTTCGTGCCCGATCGCATTATTGACACTGAGAAAGTGTTGATTCACGACTTTTGACGGTCAATATCTTCACTTTGTACAATTTCCAGAATTGCGAATAAAAAGTCGTGAATTAGTAAATCCTGAGCTAAGCTCTAAAATGAGACAAACTTGTCGTGATTCGGCGCTTATTTTTCTTGATTTGATCTAAGAATTTTTTCCATGTACTTTACGTTTGCCCATTATACCTCTTCCATTCTGCCACATATTTTTTTTACTTAGATCTCCAAAAAAATATTTTCCATCTAACCGTTAAGGAGAAATAATTGTATCTATACAAACTAAATTAACGTAGGTACCTTGATATATTAAATGATAAGAAATCAATTTCAAGCTGGTCTTCGTTTCAAAAAACACACTTTATTTCGCAACAAAATAATTTCCATTCAATGAAATTTTTTTTCTAAAAGCGGGACAGATGCCACTTTAATTAAAAAAAAAAAGGGTTTTTCCCCACTTGCCACCTATAATTTAAGCCAGACAGCTTACCTTCCGAGTTTCCACTTTACTCGACAAGAAAATGGAGCGGGAGGCCCATTTTTCCCCGTGTGCCTAATATGCAACGAGTTCCCCTACCTATCCTTTTCGTACGCTAAGTTCTTGACTTTATATAATTGGGCCGATGACAAGTCTTCATTGTTCATTCATTTTACTTGCGAAACAAATGTCTGGTTTATTAAATCGAAGATAAATTTTGAAATAAAAAACGGAGGAAAAGGTTTGTGTTGTGCTTACCCATATTAAATATGTAAAATGATCCATATCCATTCCACACAAAAATCAGTCACACTAAAGGAATGATTGTTAGAAGATCTGTTTATAGTGAACCTGGTGTTCTTGCTCTTCATCACTATATCCATACTATATCTAATATTTTCTTCTGGACTTTGAGCGTCGGTATATGCTTGTCGACGATAGCCAAAAAAATCATATTGTCAAACCAAAATAAAAAGCATGGCTACACCTAAAATAAAAACAAATATATTTGCATTTTATTGCATTCATTTTCTAATAAATAAATAATTCTACTCTTGGCATTTTTTGTTCTTCTATGTTTGAACGTAGCACAAGCTGTAGGTGACTAGCGGCATCGCAACTTAGCTATAATTTAAGATATAGTATACCTAAATTGAAAATAACTTAATTTAATTTTAATAAAAAAAAATATTTGTTTCTTTATTATTGAGGAGAAGCCTCTTTTTTATTCTAATTCTAAAATACAACAACTAACTTAATAGAAAAGAGTAAGAGTGCGGTGTCGAATTGTAGAATGTCTGGGGTGTCCGATGAGTATGGAATTTGTGTATTGTGTTGTTGGCGATGGGATGATTTCTGAGAGTTGAGACGCCTTGTCAGCAACATGACCCTTGAGCGTGTTCTGCTGATATGTCGTTGCTGTTGCTCGTGGTGGAATGTGCTGACTTCTATGTTGGACGTAATATTTGAACGTGTTTGTTGTTAACTTATAGAATTCTTTACCGGTTCTTAGGCCTTAAAGCTAGCAATAAATTTTACCTCCCATACAAAAATGTCTACAAAGACACAATTAGCGAGGCAGTTTGGCAAAGCAGTAGGGGAAGCCGGGGAATTATGGGTCTTCAAAAAATTATTTTCCACCTAACTGTAAAAGAGAAATATTTGGCTTTATACAAATTAAATTTACTTACTTTGACATTAAATGATAACAAAATCAATTTCAAGGTAGTCTTCGTTTCAAAAAACACACTTTATTTCGCAACAAAATCCACTTCCACTCAATGAAAAACATTTTTTTTTTTCAACAGGTGCCGCCACGAAAATTGATCCGTGTAATCTTTGCTTAAGGAAGGCAGTCCACTCTGACTAGCACATAATGTTTTTCATCCCATCTTTATCATGTTAAATAATTTAGCGATTTGTATGTGTGGTTTATGATTTGTGGACGCTGAAATTAAGCGTGAGCTGGATTGTAGATCTAACGGAACATGCGGAGTGTCTTAAAAAATGTTACAATTGAAAACTTTAAAAAGTAGAATTTTTGTATGTTAGAGTTCTTTAATTTATAAAAATAATAATAATAATAGTAGGTAATAATAAAAATATACCAGACAAATCCCATTGTCTCTGGACGATATGGCGCCGTGTAAGTCTCTTGGAGGAAAACAAGATACGACTATAAATATGTATTCGCAAAAAACACAAGATATTAGTTGAAAATTGAGAATAAAGTTTTCTAATTTCACTACTCAAGAATCGTAAATTGCAAAATATAAATCGCAAATTGATAAAACTGAGTTGCAATTTACGATTAAGAATTTGTAAATTGCAACTACTGAAGTAGTAAATCAACCCCTGCTGTTCGCAAATCAACACTATTGAGTTGCATTTCAAGACTAAATGGTTGCAATTTGCTAAGGGGTGAAATCGTAACTTGCAACAGAAAAGTGGTAATTTACGAATTGTGTTTGCAATTCACAACCACAGTAGGTAATATCAAATTGATATTTGTGTCAAATTGCGATCGGTTTTGGCAATATGTATTTCTCGCTTTATTGACACTGAGAAGTGAGAAGTGTTGATTCACGACTTTTGAGGGTCAATATCTTCACTTCGTAAAATTTCTAGAATTGCAAAAAAAATCGTGAACTAGTAAATCCTGAGCTCAGCTCTAAAACTAGACAAACTTTTCGTGATTCGGCGCTTATTTTTTTTTTGATTTGATCTTAAACTTTTTTCCGTGTTAGGCGAAGGGCACAGTGGCTTAGAGGTTAGTGTGTTGAACGTCTAAGCAAGAGTTCATCAAAGAGTTTCTCAATAAGCCGTTTGGACTCGGTATAAAAATATATACTTAGATCTCTTATATTCGTGACAACAATAAAAAAAACTCACACAAAACGAATGGTTGTTAGAAGCTAGGCCTAGGGTCCCTATCCTTTTGCGCTGGGCCAGGGTGTCGTTTATTAAAAGAATAAGTCGCATCAGGAGGAGCTCTTTTTTTTTATTTAAAAAAAAACTCTTCCTTGGACGGTGAGCATTCCCTTGGGGGCACAAAAATTGGCTTTCACTGCAATCTGCAACATCAAGCATATTGGTTCCGAAAAAGACACATCTATACTGCGGCGCTTGCTTCACAGAATATGTACCTACCTCTCCTTTTTGTAAAATGAGTTGTCCGAGTGACAAAACATCACTTCAAATCGAGTATTGAATTATATAGATATATGCAGGCAGGTATAAACAGAACGAAGTACCGAAGTGCAAAAGGAATTAACAGAAACGCCGGACTCCAGTTCTTCGTAAACCAATCTGAGTAGAGTTTGGGGAAAGTGCGTCTGTGCAACATCTACGGGTAAAAATGACGGTCATTTATCGATAATCACCCCACCCATGCACCATTTCGCAAAATTTAATTCAACGCTCGATTCGACGACAATCCACTGATGCAGCAGCAGTTGTGTCATCCCACAATCTCCTGTCATCACACACACACCCATAGGACGTATCCATCCATTTACCTCGAGGTACCTATAGATAGCTAAAGCATCAACATCTCCACGTGTCACATGATTTGCGCGTTCTAATTAAACGCAGCCATTAACAGTCGTGCTAATTGCAATTAAATATTCAATATTGGCAATGTTTGTGGACCGACAGGGGGTGGTAGGGTGTGGGAGTGCTTCCATTCCGCCACCAACCCAAAATCACAGCGCCGCTCCGAGCAACAGCGCACAAAACCGCAAAACTCATTGCAAACACATCCACCAGCATTCCAGTTCGCCTAAGCTGATTTTCGAATCAAAATAATTGCTACACGAAAATAACGTTCCCCCCCACATCAACGCCAACCCCGAACCCCAGAGGAAGCGATTCAAATCAGGTCGTCTATTTGAGTGTATCGCCGGCGTGTGAATGTGTTTGGTGTAGGTATATTTGCTCGCTTTGATTGCTGTTGGGGGTGAAGTTTTACATGTATGCTCTTAATTATTTTCACTTCAAGTCCCCGCGCAGCCCGCCGCCGTTCGGCTTCCGTTGGAAAAACGCCTGGACTGTGCTCGCTTCCTTGCTAAGTCTTAACTAACCACCATCCCCGGCCTCTTACTCACCTGCTGAAGCAAACAGTTAAAGTGCTAATTGCCATAAATGGCTGTCATTGTAGGGTAAATGACATTAGAAGCGTGCATCATTACCTATCTAGGTACTGCTACACGAACGCATACAGTGACACAGGGTAAACGGCAAAGGAGACGACCGAGATGGACTAATTTATTTCTCCTCGTCATCATGCGCATGATCCGTGCTATCCGCTTGCACAGGACCTTGTGGAGGGGGGATGCTCTCATTGTGAGGCCGACCACGCCTTCGTGTGCAACCAATCGGAACAAGGGGAAATGCTGAAAGCTTTTGGTGTCCTTCAAAGCACATGATGGCGGCGCGATGTCCTGTAGTAGTATTCCTATGACGCTGACTGACCTTATATACACCGTAGAGCCAACTTTGAGGGATATCGCTTTTTTTTCTCATCCTTACCGGCGTTTAAGTGTCCTCGGGGCTATGCATTAAGAGAGAGTTTTCCAAGTGAAAATCGCAGAGACGGTTGGTGTTCTTTTTTCACATCAGTGTTCTATTTTTGAGACACCCGCCTCATCCATTTAACTCACTCTCAACTCTCGAGGTCTTGTTTCGTATTTATATGAACATAGTGGTAGGGGGTTGGATAAAGTAAACGGCCCCCATGAAGCCATACTTACAAAGAAATGCACGCACACAGCCGCAGACATCTTGTTTGCATATATCCGATATCAATTACGGCAGATAAGTGCGGGATAAATGTCTGTGAATTCTCCGAAATGTCCTTTTTGTTCGGGGGGGAGCAAATTACTGTTGTTTACATGAAACGATCCTTTTGCTTGGAGTTTTTAGGGACACCCCGGTTGCCCACAGCAAATTATCGCACTCATCACGTTAGGTATCTGTCGGTGAAGGGGGTGGCAAATCGTTTGCTGTATCCATTAAGAGAACGCGCTCTTCGTTCGTTCTTTGCTGGTAAAAATGACGTTTGATTTTACCAAGTGTGTACATAGGGCAATTGGATGATGAGATGTTTTTCTTTCAATTAAATGGATTAATTTGAAATGCATGAGCGATTATCAACCAAAGTTGGTGGCATCGCCGTTAGTGTGTCCAGCTTAAGGTTGATTTTGGTGGTGTAGGGTAAATGGGGCACCAGTATCCCGACATTCAACGTAGGTATATGTGAAGTTTGACTGTCATTCATTTTCTCACTGTTAAAGTTACCGCAAATTTCATTGCTCATAAAAGTGGCGTTTGGTCGGGAGAGGTGATTTCAAAAAATAAATAATAAGGAGAGAGGTGGTCACCTTAGGACACTTTTTACAAAAATCGCTCTAGATCCATTAAAAAGCGGGGATACCCGGATCTTGAAAATTATTATTACATGTTGTTTTATCTTTGAATCGTATATCCAAACTTATATGTATAGCTATGATTTATATATTTTTTATTTATTTTAATAATCTCTTTAAAGTGTCCCATTCTGCCCCTCTGGGAGGGCACCTTAGGACAACCATGGGGCAGTTTTGGACATGTCTAAAAAACGCTCATTAGGAGCGGTTTCCTTCTTTTTCTTAGTGCAGAGATAAACCTAAACAAATAAAACCAAAAACAATCACACTGAAATAGATTGTTCAAAGTGAGGAAAGGGGGCAGATTAGGACATGTCCAAAAGTTCCCCTCGCGCATTGTCCAAAAGTGCCCCGAGAGGGATAAAAAACTAAAAACTTCATATTTTCTTAGAAACAATGTAAATTGTTAATATTTTGGTTGAATAACATCGCTACACATATAAAAATTATTACTGAACCCTTTTAATTTGTAAAATGAGCATAATTTTAGAATAATATGCTTACGTCTAGGAATAAAAAAAATTACAACCGTCGTCTGGAAACACACTTTTCTTTTTATTTTATTTTTTAAAGTTGGTATCGTTTCAATATCCATCAGATGTTTGTTTGAAGTGGATTTGCCACTGGAAAATGTTATTAAAGTATTAAAAAGTTTTTTTGTAGTACTTTTTCTTAAGTTGTCCTAAACTGCTCCCGTCCTAAACTGCCCCCCTCTCCCCTACTTAAATTGCGAAAAAACATAGGTACTATAAAAACACAACGGCAACACTTACAATAAAGTACCTTTTATCAATTTAAGAACAAAATTTTTCCACATTGAACTACGATTATGAATGATTATAAAAAATAAATTCAAAAAGGCCGATTTGCACGGTTGAGGGACAAATTTCGGAACTTATGTCCCACAAAACATATTTTCCTAAATACACGCCTAGAGTCAAACTAAGAAGACTTCTCCAACTGCTGCAACAAATAGTCAAACCGGTTTCGTTATCTCGATTTTGTTGTTGTGTACCTATTACCTACCTACTTAAAAAAAATAAAAAAATACAGTTAGGTACAAGCCGTTGGGAAGAATGCAAGTCATGCAATTTTGTATTTTTCTTTGTCAGTCGAGTTTGCATCGTGACGTAGGTTCATCTTTATTTGATTAAATTCTCAAAAAAAAAAAGGCTTCCACACCGGTGTGCTTCTTAGTCATCGTTTTGCTTTGTATAAATTGATGAATTAATTAATTTTCTAATATACTTTTTCAAAATATAAGAATTGTAATATTTTGATCATTGGTTTTTGATATTCAGTTTCCTTCATATTTGGGGGCTCAACCGGGACATACTCGATATTAATAATCATATTTAGTGTCCAGCCAGGGTAGATCTTACGAACTCACTAGGGCCAAATTTTCCATAATAACATTTCCCATTGTGATCTACAAAATATTGAGTGTGTAGGCTAAAAATGCGGTTATTATAGTTAGTAGACCCACTGTCTGTAACGAGTGACAATTGTGATACCTACAAAAATAAAATAAGCTGAATATATTCAGAAAGTCTTTGAACTAGACAAAATATTTAATGATATCAATGTTACATCTACAAGTAAAAATGTGTCGGTGGCAATAAGAAACCCTAATTTTGACGGCAAACGAATTCTTTCGCATTTCCAAAAAAAAAACTGTCCTGCTTAGGTGTCCTTATCACATCTTTTATCACAATTTTTTACTTTTTCTTTCGAAATACATAATATACCCGTCTAAATAGAACTCCCAAAGTAGGTACATCTTTCAAGTACACAGAAAGGAAACCCTTTTCCCTATGTAACAGATATGAACACGTTTAATAAAAATAAAAGTGTTATCTCGGCGCTAGAAAAACCCTCGAACAATTATATTTTATTTAACTGCGGTAACCGTATTAAAGAAAAAGCCAAGTTGCAACAACCCTCTTCCAAGGAAATGTCTCTTAACATTACGAGTTTTCTTTTACTTGTCGCATCCTATCGCAAACACAAAACAACACACCCACCCCTATATACAATTATGAACAATCTTACAACAACAAAAAAAAACTGAAAATCCGAATCCAATTAATTAGTTAAAACTCAACCATTACCTCGCGCATCCTGGCTGATCCATTAATTATAATATCTAGATGGCTGGGGGGGTGGTAGCGAGCAGGGATGGTGCTCGGAATAATGAAAATTGCGAAAATAATTTCGTAAAATTCTCATAATTAGGACTTGCGTGTATGTTTCTATATATTATGTGTTTTAAACTGATGGCATATATCGTCGTCGGTCGGCACCGTTTTGCGTGAAATGAGATTTCGCAAAAATATTTGGCGCTCTGTCAGGCGTCTAATTACTCTTTGACTAACTAAATGACCTCGTTCATTATGGCGGCGACTGGTTTTGTAAAATATTTTTCATATTTTATCTAATTTGAATGTAAACCGTGCGGAAAGTGCTATTTGATTTAAATAATTAGCTGGCATTACGTAATTAATTTAATAAGCGAAGGGTGACAGTTAAAATGATTAATTGTTAAAATAGGTGGGTATATTACTGAACGTGGCGGTATGGAGATGTGGATTCTATTTTTTGATTGGCTAATATAAACTACAGGCGCGTGTGTGTAAAAATATAAAATATCTGTTGGGAAAAATGAATTTAATAAGCTATTTTCAATTTAAGTTGTTGACTATGCAAGTGGGGAAAATCAGTTTTGAAAACTTAATGCTGGGAGAATGAATCGTGATTTTAATTTGCCGGGGTGCAGGATTTTCCTTGTACCAGTCCACCTTAAGTGGGTTAGATTAATGCTGAACCGATTCTAAAAACACCCATTAACCCCAGAATGCATAGAGGTTTTTTGAATAACGTTAACACATATGGGGTTCCTGAGCACCCTAGTTTTTTAGGCTATAAAAATATCAGCAACTTTTAATACAGGGTGTCCGCCGGGAAGGTATACTTCTTTGTTTTGCCGCCATTTGGATAAACATTAGTCTTGACAATTCATATTTGGCAGTCGTGAAGTAGACACGCGGCAAATTTATTATGGAAAAATATTCGATAAACCAACGTGTTTTAATCGTTAAAACATTTTGAGAAAGTAACGTGAAATTTTTGGGAGAAACAACGTGCCAACAAAACGCACTATTTATCGTGTAATAAATGATTTCGAAGAAAGAGGGTCTGTCAAATTATTCATCAGTCACCTTTGCATGCATCAAAAGTTAAGTTACAGTCTGGTGTGCAATTTGGTCAGGAGGAATCATTGGACCTTACTTCTTTGAAATTGAAAACGGCGTAATGGTAACTTTCTAACGCCACAACTTCATGCTTTGTGCGTGATTAAAATGTGGTATCAACAGGACGGTGCCACATCGCATACAGCCTGGATTACAATGGAATTACTGCGAGACCTCTTTCCACAACAAATTATTTCAAGATATGGTGATGTTGATTGGCCTCCACGGTCGCCTGTTTTGACTGCTCCGGACTTCTTTTTGTGGGGATATCTGAAAAGCAAGGTTTATGCAAACTGAAAATGAAAAATGTGCTCAAAAGGGCTCGCATTTGTGAGACTATCAGAGGCGGACGTTTACCTGATATTGTATTCCATACATAATTTCCGACATTAAATAAAACATTTATCAATATAGGATCCATTCTCTTTCATTTAATCAAAAATTATAAACAAACAAAGTAGTATACCTTCCCGGCGGACACCCTGTACAATTTTATGCCGAGTATAAACGGCCAATTAGGAAGCCAGACGACTTTCCTTAATGAAAAAGGCACTAGCTTTTTTGGAAGAAGTGTTTTGTAAATAAAAATCGTCCAGAGATATCGGCTTTGGAGGACCGATCGATTATTCAACAGCATTTTAAATTAACACACACACTCCTGAATTTAGTTGTTAACAGAACGAAGAATCTCTACGCTAGATTCTAGATACCTATACCTATACTCATCGTTTCTTACGTTCACCGAATGCCTTTAAATTTCATTTTTCTACGAAAAAACATTTTTAGGTTACCTACCAAAAAGAATTTTATAACGAAATACAAATAAAGTAGAATTTTAAAAACCCCCAGATTTCCCCCCGTCGACCAAAAAAACCCCTAAATCTGGGGGGAAAACCCCCAAACTGGGAACGCTGCCCCCAACTTCGGCCGATTTCCCGTTACCTTGCCTACAAGCAATACTTGTACGGAGTGTACACTACTTAGTGCGCTAGTATTGGTACATAGAAATTCGTATTGATAAATTTAATGTCACGAAACTTCAACACACCAACACACCCTCAAAAAATATCAACAATTTCCGGTGACTTCCGGTGTCGGCAAAGTTGGTGCCAGCGTTCATAGAATTTGGTCGGTTAAATTTGAAATTATTCGTTACGTGTCAATAGGAATAAGTTCACTTTTGCTGAAAATATTTATGAAAAATGATTACTCCAGAATGGTTGTAGGAAAATAAGAATATTTTGAGCAATTTCTCTTCAGTTATTTAAGAAAAATGTACTCATGAAATCGAAGTTAATGATATTCAAAAGCGGAAAATACACAACAATGTTTGTCCTAATATGTTTCTAGTATATAAAACAACTCATTTAGATAGTATTATTAACCAAACAAATTATATTAATCGACCTTTGAAAATTTATAATAATCAACCAATAGTATTCAGTTATCTTAAAATGTCGTATTCCCGAACTCTATCACATTTCCCCATGGTTGGGAGCGGTTGGCAGCATTGATTATATATATTTTGTATGTTTTTACAAGTCACACCAATTGTAAATTGACATAACACTGATAGGAAAACAAAATGGCGAATTTGAAAACAAAAAAAAAACAAAATTGAAGGGGCCAGCGGCAAGAGGATTGCGAGTTGGGGGTCTCAGTCAGTATGATTTGTCTCTGGTTTCAATCGTTAAATCCAAAAAAGGGAAAGATAAGTTGTGCGTTGATGGATGGGGATGGGGAGGAATTAAAAAAGAAAAAGGAAAATTACTTTTAAAAACAAGCAAATAAGAATAATTCGAAAAAAAAAAACATATTCTAGCCATATTGGTCTTCTTAAACGAGTACCTATAAAAAAATATAGCTTTCTCTCTAGCTTTGTTTATTTTCTTAATTTTTGGGTAATTTCAAATGTGAAATAATTTGCATCTTCTGGATGCTTTCTTGTAATTAATTTACCCGTAGTATATTATTAAAACCTGAAACGCATAATATACTGTAATACAAAAATATTTTTTTTTGTTCATGATCATATTGGATTTTTTTTAAAGCAGAATAGGTAAGCAGAATTTTATTGCTTAAAATTTGTATAGCAGAATTTTGTAAAGCAGAATTATGCTAAACAGAATTTTTGTGTGAGGAGAAAGAATTTTGCAAAGCAGAATTTTGAAAGCAGAATTTCGACCGGATCCCAAAAATGAACTGCCGTGAAATTCTTTGCAAAGGCTGCCTTTGCCTAGAAATCATCAACAGCTAAGAACTTCGCCTGGTGGAAATTTTGGCTTTAAACTAATCGAAACATTGTTGGAGCCGGTGATACCAGACTCTTCGGACTGACTTGCCATTAACGATTTTCAAAAATACCCTTTTTTTTCCCATGCCGTTGTTAGAAAAACTCCAAAATTTAGGGCCGTTTTATTCACTCGTAATTGAACACAACTTGGGGATTTTTATATATCAAACTCCCCAAGTTGTGTTCAACTTCGAGTGAATAAAACGGCCTTAGTGTGTTATCGGCATAACGTTCTGGTTTCAGAATTTTTAGTTTGATTGCACGAAAAGAAACTCATAATCTATTTAAACTGTGTCTATCTAAACTCTAAGGGACTTTGAAAAAGTCCGATTGTCTGTTCGATTTTTACGATATTTTAACCAGGTTGTTACTTGCAACCGCTTTATCTACTATTTATCTTTATTACTTATAGGTTTCAGGTATCTACTTGTAGGTATATACAAGAAGGTCAAACAAATATAGTACATAAAAAAAAAATAATAAAAAAATAAGAAGATGTAACAATTCCACCCCAACCCATAGCCTTGGAGTTGGACTTAAGATTTGGCATGGAGGTCTGTTGAATATCGCGCATAAATCTTTCATCGGCGTGCAAAAATAGATACTGAAAGATTATTAAATATGGCATAGCTTTCAAGGCCTAACTTTTACATTTAAACACTTCGAAATAATTCTCTGCGAAATATCGGCAAGTGAACGACTGCCGTCAACGAGAATGTCGGGGTTTTATTTGCCCTGGTGTATAATGAATGACTCTTAATTTGGGATGGAATTTATGTCATTTCGAATAATACTGTTTCAAATAGCTGGACTTAGAGTCTTGTATTTCCATGCTTGCCCCTCAAGTCCGGCGCGAGTACGACGTCAACCATTTACCAACATAATAGTTCCTCTGATTCCGCGATAAGAATATTGATTCAGTTTTATTAGTTGTCTATTCAAGTTAATCCATTTGACTGTAGTTTGACGCCACTTACAGGCTATGGCCTGTTTACTATCTCGTAATCAATCAGGTTGTTAGTTCTTAAGAATTGCTCTATCAACTGTATCGAAGCAGTGGCTAATCTCTAATCACTTACAATGCGTAGCAAGCTAGGAATATAAATACCATCATAAATGGAAGAGCACCCGCAGTTAAGAAAACATTGCAACTGTCACTTTTGAACGATTCGATTTTCTTTCATCTAAAGTTGGTGTAAAGGCGAAAATGAGAAAAATTGTTTCATTAGTGCTGGCAGCCTTCGGACTGTTGATTACTCAAACTAACGCCTTGACTTTTGTGAACAATGTTACCTTACCAAGTGATGTCCTCGCGACAGTGTTTTTCGATCAAATTAAAAATAATCCAAGATTGTTGGACATACCAGTTGAAAAGACTGGCCTATACAATTCGATGAAATGTGTTATGGCACTACGGGAAATTGTTAATCAGTTGCCAAGTTTGAGTGTTCTGCCATGTAAGTGTATATTAAAATTGTGTAAGCTACTTTAAGCTACTTTACTAAATAAATAAAATAAATAGTTGGCGCAACAAGTCCGGAGAGACCCTAGGTCTAGCTTCTCGCAACGATTCGTTTTGTGTGAGTTTTTTCTTCTTGGAACGAATGGCAGGGATCTACAATTTTATGCCGACTCCAAACGGCTAATTGAGAAGCTCTTTCAAAACAGTTATACACTCGTATGTTTGTCAGACATTCGCGAGAGGTGGCACAGTGAAAAAAAAACACCTAAGTTGGAATTTGGGTTTTTGCAGGACTCGAACCTCGGCCCTCGCTTAGTAGTCCAACACACTAACCACTAAGCCACTGCGGCTACGCAAGTTACTTTACTAGATATTGAAAAATTTTACAAAAATTTAATAATTCTGGGGGATTTTAACTTTAACATTCTTGAAAAAAATGACACAGTGGCGACATATTTGGCTTTACTGGCATCACATGGGCTGGGGTCTTTTATAGACGAACTCAAAAAAGTGGGTCGCAAAATTCTGTCCGGCCTGTCCGTCTGTCTGTCTGTCTGTCCCGCAGGCCTACAGCCTAAACGGCTGACCGGATTTCGTTCAAACTTCGGATTCGGAGTTTGTGGGCCGTTTTTTGGTTTGCGAGGTAACCTCAATATTAATGGTACTTCCCATACAAACTGTTCGTACCAGTTTGATTTGCTCGAAAACGGCTCTAACGATTTCAACCAAAATTGATATTTAAGCTTAGGTGGGTGAGGTTGCCTTGACTACATACCCAGTTTTGACATTCGAGTAACGGTGCTTTTGAAATTTGGACATATCTCGAAAACGGTCCATACGATTGTAACAAAAATGGTTATTTCAAACTTAATGGTAAACTCAGTTTTTCTCGGTATTATCGTTAAATCGAATTTTGAAAAAAGTCTTTTTTTTTCTTAAATTTAGTTTTTCTAGGCTTACCAGAAAACGGCAATAACGATTTTGACCAAAATGCAAACTTAGAGTAATACTGGTGTTCTTAAAATTACTGCGTCCTTAATTTTCAATTCGAATAACCGAAACCGCTAATTGTAAAAATCGCTCATATCTCGAAAACCCCATTTTTGACTTCGATAAAACTTTAAAAACCAAGTAATTCTTATATCGCGAATAATCACCTATAATCGGTTTTTAGCTATATAGATTACAAATAGTATTTTTCATACTAAACATTGCAATTTTTGGTACTACTGTTTTGTCTGCCAAATTTTATAAAAACCGCTCTAACGATTTTGATCAAAATACACATTACATTATCAGTGTTCTAAATAATATCCCGTACAAGGTTTTTCTCAAAAAAATTCGAAGAAATCTGTTTTTTAATTTTTTCTCAAAAATGGCTACCCAAAAGCTAATCTCTGTTCAGTTCATATACCTATATATTTTTAAAACTCAATACCTACCGCACTTTAAAATTCAAAGTTGCAACATCTATTAGAAATGCAATAACCGCAACGCAAAACTTATTTTCAGCAAGTATTACCTACTTTAATTTTTTTTCAACCATTTTGAAAATGCACCTTGAATAAATTCCAACCACTTGGAGTTTTATCAATCAGAATATCCCACTTCATTTGCACCCCACACACGTTCATCGTGATATATTCAGTTTATAACTGCTAATTCAAATTAAAAAACAAATCTGTGAGTTCTTGCACATACCTATATATATTTATATGTAAAGATATCGATCTATCACGGACAATACTTCCAATCATTGACAACTTAAGCCACCGTCAATAATCTATTCCAGTCAAAAATCATTCCCAAAAAGATCAAAAATCAGAAATTCCTACAAAACTTGTTCTTGTACTCAAAAACTTGTAAAGTGTAAAGGCTATAAAATAGTACAGTAGGCGCTTATTACTCTCTAACAAGAACTTGCGACTATTGTCTGTTTCTAGAGCTTCAACTATTAAAAACTAAAAGTGAATTTTTTTGATGTGTATCTAAGCGCGCGTTGTTGGAATCTGGTGGAGTAATTCCAAACATTTCTCTTATAAAAGAATCACACAACAACGCAAGATGTTTCGTTCTGCACAGTGGACAGCTTTCCGATGCATTTGAAGTTCGACAAGGAGTGAGACAGGGTGATGGTCTGTCACCGATCTTATTCTTACTGGCAATTGATGATGTTATGACTGCCATGGTAGGTGAAGGTGAAAGACTTGGTATCCAGTGGGGCCTCTTTCACAAGTTAAGCCATTTGGACTATGCTGACGACATCTGCTTAGTGGCAAACGGAGCTGAAGCCCTTAACCAAATGTGTCATTCACTTCAACAAAATGGTGAGGCAACTGGCTTAAGAATTAACGCCAAGAGGACAAAAATAATGCACACCAGCCAGAACCAACAACAGCAGGTTATTGTGAGGCAGGAGACAATAGAAGAGGTCGCTCAGTTTAACTATCTGGGTAGTTATCTGTCACCCGACGGTGGAACAGACTTGGACGTCAGCAATAGAATAAATAAAGCTCGTAGTGCATTCGGAATGCTTTCTCCAGTGTGGAGCTCTTCAAAAATATCACTTCGTACTAAGTTGAGACTCTTTGAATCCAATGTTAAATCTGTGCTGATGTATGCCTGTGAAACGTGGAAATGCTCTTCTTACATCTCGAGTAGGTTGCAGGGCTTTGTCAACCGTTGTCTGCGGTACATCCTAAAGATCCGATGGCCACAAACAATATCCAACAATGATCTGTGGCTGAGGACTTTACAAACAAAAGTGGATGTTGACATCAAGCAAAGAAAATGGCGCTGGATTGGCCACATACTGAGGAAGCCTGATGACAACATAGCAAAGCAGTGCTTTGAATGGAATCCTCAAGGTGCGAGACGGCCTGGAAGACCAAAAGGAACATGGAGGTCAACTGTCATGAAGGAAGCTCAGTGCCAGAACTTGCAGACGTGGGCACAGCTGAGGTATCGTGCTAGGAATAGAGAGAGATGGAAGGATCTGGTTGCCGCCCTATGCTCCAGGAGGAGTTAAAGCGTTGCCAACAGCAACCGGAAACTAAGAAGAAGAAGAATTCCAAACATTTAACTTGCGGGGACAGGGAATGCGTCACTGTGTTTTATCATTGCATACATTTTATCATTGCATACGTTTTTATCATTGCATACATTTATGAGCTGGAAGAATTCTGCACGGAGATTATCATCTTTTACCAATGATCATAATCGGAGACTTCAATATCAATTTTGCAACTCCAGAAGCTTAACCATTTATTGATTTTATGCAAGATAAATTTAATCTTCAAATGAACTCCAACCGCAAAATTTCAACAACACGATATGGAACAACTATCGATGCTGTCTTCCAGCGTAATCTAGATAGATTACAGTCTTGAGTCTGTACATATCTTACTTCAGCTACCACAATCCGATTGTATCTTTTCTACCGAAACTAGCACAGAACGAATAAATTATTGTTATTTCATAATATATCAAGAATACGGTTATTACAATTCCCTCTTTTCTCAACGACGTGTATCAAGCCACACACATACCGCACGCACGGTGTTTACACATACACATATTTCGGGACTGTTGGATACAGTCGCACCATTTTTTTTTTTTTTTTACTACGTATTCCTTTTTCTATATTTCATGAGCTGCTTCTCAGATCTTTACTTACCAATCTAATAAAATAAGAAAACAACCAACAAAACTTTTGATGAACGAGAAAGTTTTGTTCGACCCAGTCGTGCACTTAATCTAGTAAATACAAGCAAAATGTAAAAAAAACATAATCCAAGTTCAATTAATAAGGTCACTAAAATTTATTTTTCAAAATTTAAGTCTGTTCTTAGCTTTGAGTCATGGAAATATGTTCTTATAGAGACCGATACATCAGAATCATATGATCTGTTTATAAACTGTCTTTTTAATCATATAACAAATTGCAGCTTTACGAAAAACATTAAAAAGTCGTCTAAAAGGCTTAAACCTTGGAAAACATCGGATTTAGTACAATTACCCCCGTATTAATAAACACTGTGTAAAAGTTATCAACTTGTTACTCAGCAGTTATGTCCAATTTTTGTATGCTATCTGACGTTTGCCAACTAACTTACTTTTGCACATTTTTTTATTAATAAGGGGGTTAATCAATAAGAAAAATAAACTCAGACAGAAATGTTCTAAACATCCTAGAGATATCAATCTGAAAATGGAATACAAAAGGCTATGTCTAAAAGTAAAAAACAATATTCCTTAATGCCGTGATAATTTTTATAAAAATCAGTTTTACTTAAATTGAGGAAATATAAGAGGAGAATGGAAATTAGTTAATAGCATGCTTAATAAGAACTCTTCCTTTAAAAATCCTACTACGCTGCTCTTTAATGAGTGCACTGTTACCGATAAGATTGAAGTGACCGATATCTTCAATATTTTGCCAATATTATCCAACCAAATTCAAGCACATATTTTTGTCCGAATTCCAGTGTTTTATGTACTCCTTACGAAACTGCTCAGAGCTCTACATTCTTTTTCGAATTACAGGCTTGGAGTAATTAAAAACTATAGGTTCTTTAAAAAAAACTCAAATTCCTGTGGCAGAGATGGAATTTTTAATCGTTTGCTAAAGAACATAGCATGTTTTGTTGTTGACGTCTTGTAACGATGCATTCGTTACATGCTGTTTTTTTTCTACTCAACAGCCGATCGACTGTTCCCCCCCATCCCATACCGATATACAATGAAAACCCAGCAATGGCCCAGTACTTGCTATGCACTGGCACAACAGTGCTGGTACATGAATTGTGTGTTCGGAATATTTTTTCTACTAACAACAATGGCCCAATAATTTCTATATATCATAGAATTCACACCAACTCGTTGTCATGAATTATATCATATCATATCATGGGCCATAGCCCCAGAAAATCGAGCAAATTCAGAGTTGAAACAGTACCAATCTTGTGTACTACTGATATTGTTCCTCAAGGGGTCTGCAGACACTTGATAAAATTTTTGATTACTAATTGCCTGCGGGGCATTAGTAAGTTGCCAAGTCAATCGTAAGATAGACTTGTGGAACGCCGAGCTAGTCGCAAGATAGGCTTGTGGAACGCCAAGCTAGACGCAAGATAGGCTTGTGGAACGCCGAGCTAGTCGCAAGATAGGCTCGTGGAACGCCGAGCTAGTCGCAAAATAGGCTTGTGGAACGCCAAGCTAGTCGCAAGATAGGCTTGTGGAAAGCCGAGCTAGTCGCAAGATAGGGTCGTGGAACGCCGAGCTAGTCGCAAGATAGGCTCGTGGAACGCCAAGCTAGTCGCAAGATAGGCTTGTGGAACGCCGAGCTAGTCGTAAGATAGGCTTAGAGCTAACGTGGTCATTGGACCGCGAGTCCAAACTTGAAGCAGAACGACCGCCGTAACCCCGATCTCCCTACCAGCCGAGGACCGAACCGCCGCCGTAGAATTGTAGGTGTAAATTGTAGAAAGTCGTAGAATTGTATTGAGCAAGTATAAGAAATTATATAGGTTGTAGAATTGTTTTTGGATTATAATATTGTATGAAATTAAACCAATTGTAAGTTCATTTACCGAATCATTAAAATTGAAACCGTAGAATTGTTTTGAGATCAGTCGAATTATGAAATTGTATGAAATTATATAAATTTGAATTATCAAATCATTGAAATCATAGAATTGTTTAAAAGTTAAGATCATCGAAATAAAGAAATTAAAAATTGTAACGTAGTAATTTAGAAAGGCATAATAAAGGACCCTTTTTGTTACCTAGAGTTCGTGTTTCTCTAGGAAGAACCTTGGCAAACCGGCGAGCTAACCTCCGCCTCGACAAAAGACACATTACAGTCTTAGCGCATATTTTTAATAAAAGTGTTTTATCTGGAGTTTTCCCCGTAGCGCTTAAGTCCGAGGATGTTGTTCCACTTTTCAAAAAGGGTGCTACAAATGACGTTAGCAACTATAGACCACTTTCACTTCTTCCTTCAGTTAGCAAAGTTTTTGAAAAAGTTGATTGTTGATTGTTCATTGTTAGCTTTCTTAATAAAACGCTCTTCTTCAGTACATTACAGTATAGATTTAAATCAGGTAAAGGTACGGAGGATACGCTGTTAAATTTCTGTTCAGCTTGGATAATAAAGTGTGTACAGCAGGTCTATTCGTCGATTTTACCAAAGCATTTGACATGATTAACCATAACATTCAGTTGCATAAGTTACAAAATGCTGGTTCTCGAGGCCTTAGCTCGAGTGGTTTAAATCTTATCTTAACAACAGATCGCAAAGAGTGAATTAGATTAGGAGTGGAATTCAGCCCATGAACCTAGGGGTACATCAAGGCTCTGCATTGGGACCAATCCTCTTCCTGATAAATACAAATTCATTATTTGAGCAAAATTTCAAAGGCCTTATCACTGCTTTTGCAGATGTTGTAGGTTTAACTTATGGTACAAAAAGCCCTCTAAATTTAAATGCTGATATCAATATGGACTTGGATTTGCTTAGAAAATGGTTTGCAGTGCATAAAAATAAACGTATGATCACTTCCAAAACTAAAGTAATGTTTTCTTCAGTCTGGCAGCACAACACTCGTTTGTTGCTGACGTTCTTTTTTCATGCACCTGAGGGCAACGATTTTAAGTGCGGAGTTGCTTCTGTAGCACCAGCCTTCCCTCAAAAACTTTTTGTGCCAGTCTTAACTGTAGCGAAAATTGTTTTCAAATTGAAAGCGTGAATGCATTTAAATATCTGGGGCTTATTATTGACTCCAAAATGTGTTTCTATAATCACATTCGGCCTTACCAATAATCAACTTTAATCTGGCAGTTTACGCAAAGACTCCAGGCTTTCCAAAATCGCTTTACCAATAAACAAAAATAGTTGCCAGATTATCGCTAACTGTAGGATTAAATGTTAATGGTGAGAAAGTCATGTTTATCTCGGGCATCAGCTAAATAAATCCTCCCTTTCATTTTGAAGACGAGTGTTGCCCAACCGCCCAAAATCACGGTATTAAATTTCGTAATAGGAGCGAATTTAAATACGCTGTTGTTCAGCCTGAGCGTTTACAATTATTAATTACTTTTAGTAAATTGTAAATGTTTTCTAATTTTATTCATTGTAATAAAACAGTGCTAATGGTTTTTAAGTCTAATAAACACAAATTTGTACAAATGTATGCAAACAATTGAAAAATATTGCAATTTTGTTTTATTTCTAAATGCTTGAAGCATATATTTCTGTGTTTTCCTATGTTTTATCTTGTTTAACTAGTTCTTACTTTTAAATTGGTTTTGCTTTTAAAAAAGTTTACAAGCAATGAACGGATGCTTACTAAAAAAATTATTATATATAAGTTTAGGATATTTCCAAGGTATTTTTGACAGTCGCCGCAAAAAGAATAAAATATCTGCTCACTTAAGTTTGTACGGCTCATACCTAAATACTTAATTTTTTTCAAAAATTCTCAGTTTCCAAATAATTCTGATTTTTAGACCACCAATAAGGTTTGATTTGCATCAAAGCAGTCTAATAAACTGTGTTCCGTTTATTGAATAATTTGAAAGGTAGGTATATTATTACGAAACAAATGCACTCATCAATCAATCATAAAGTATTAGAAATCAAAGGAAAGTGTCTATAGAAAGTACCGAAAATTGTGCCCAAACGAATGATATGGCATTACTAATTTGCTATTATTTGCCTATTATTTTTCCTATTTTGTTTTTTGCTTATAATAAGCCTCAAAAAGCCTTTGAAAGATATCTGTTGGGCAAATTTAATTGCAATTTATGTATTCCTTTTTTTTAAGAATAAAATCCTCGTTGTGAAAGAAACCACTGAACTTGTTTTTCACGAAAACAAATTATGAAATTCAAATTCTGCGAGAGAACAAAAATGTAATAGATTCAACAGAAAGTCTTCGTAACAGTAAAGGTGGAGGTCAAATTGTTTATTGGTACCCTTTCGAAAATGCTGTACATATTATTATAAACTGGCAGCCAACTAATAGCCGACTTAGTGTATGATTATTAGTAAGGCCGATTGAAAACTTGAGGCAATATTTTCGTGCAACGCTGGGTTAACCCTAAAGTGTTCGATATAGCACTGAACTCACCCTGGTACTGAAAACCTGCATTCGACATGACTTCTATGGCGCCCTAGTTTTGCCCTGAACTGACCCCAGTTAATTAGTCGGGGCAAGAACTCAGTGCTGAGTTTCATTGTCATTTCGCTTGCTGTTATTCAATTGTTGTGATATCGTGATAAAGGTAAATACAATAAATTTGAAATGCAAAAGTGAATTGTTTGAAAACAACCACGTTTATGAACTAAAATTGTATTTTATAGGAAAATGGAATGGAAAAAAGCTGGAATCAGAGCTAAATAAATTTTCAAACTCATCATCTATATTCCAAACACTTTTATTAACTATTTGAATTATGGAAATCGCAAGATCAGAACTAAGTGCTCTCATTTTTAACAATAAACGGAAAAAAATGTTATCTTCTTTATACTCCGTTCACTAAAAGATAAATATTTTTCAATTTCAAAAACTGAGAATTTTCAGGGCAACATATTTTGTGTTCGATATAGTAGCCGAATATTCAGGGTTAGGCAGGGTTTTTGGCAGACATGAAAATCAGCTGATACTTTTCAGTGCGCACTAGTGGGCACTAGTGCTAGCCACGTCAAACAAACCTAGTGTCTGCTCAACAAACTTGGGGGGACAGTATTTTAACAAAGATTCTACCACTTCTAGTTTTACAAAAATATATTATAAGAAAAATATGCGGGAAAAATCACTTGCATTCAAGTTTTTCGTTGTTTAATGATTTGAAAATTCTTCCAATCAGGCACTTGTACTGTTTCAAAGTTCTATAGAAATTCTTCTTCAGATTTGGAAATTTGAATACTAGAGTTCTTAAAAATAATAATACTTATTATACGTGACAATCACTTTAATCTAGTCGCTATTCCGAGTTCTCGCACCACAGCCTACAGAAATTTTTATACAGTTGCATCACGTCGTCTCTTTAATAAGCTTCCTTCTTTGATTAGGAAACTCATTTCAAATAATAGATTCTTAAATCACGTAAGAAGCTGGTTATTATCAAATGATATTAAAAGTTTAGAACTTCTTTTTGCTTTTCGGTCGTAACTTGACATTTTGGTGTTTCGTTCTTTAATTATTTTTTTTATTATAATTTTGGTTCTCTAATTTGAAATTTTGTATAATGTTACATTTTTCTTCAAAGATATTTTGTATTTTTACTTGGATTTTAATGAAGTACTTACACTTAAGGGTCACCCCACCCATTTATTTTTTGTTATTAAGAAAATGTAAATGACATTTAATACTATTTCTGTTAAAGAAATATAAAATGTCAATTCATTTTTTCTAGTTGGAAATATTAGGTCTGTTCCTTTACTTTTAAATCTTACGAATTTTTACTAATTCTTACAAATTTTTAGTCAGTGCCATTCCTTAAGTCAAAAAAATTCGTAAAAGAGAGCGTCATCGAGAGAGCAAGTTATTTCCCCTCCAGTAAGAATCTCAAGAATTTTTACTCAACAAATTTCTAGGTGTAAGAACTGAAAAAGCTGTCAATCATCTTACATAGGTCTGTTCCCTTACTTTCTGGTTCACTTTTGGCAATATGTCACATTTCTCTCATTGTGAGAGAATATGCTCACTGAAATTAAATATAACCAAAAAGAAAAGGAACGCGTTGAACCAAAAATTTGAAAAATGTGATTTTTTTTCTTGGCGGGAATACTTAAATTTTAGTAGAAAAAAGCACAAATTTTTATTTAAGACCGGATTTGAATTGCTCTTATTGCAGATATTAAAAAATAAAATTCTTTTATTTCTTCCATCTGTATTAATGCTATATAAAAGAAATTAAATGAAAAGTCAGTTAAAAATTAGAATTTGAACGATTTGACAACCACTTGTCAGCAATAAGCAACTAACCCAAATAAATTTATTGGGCTAATATTTGCAGTTTTTTTATGGAGGGGAAATGTTTTGCTCTCTCTTTTTGGCTCTCTTCTGCCCAAAGGAACGAAGTTTGACTAAATTTGGCGAATGTATTCGAATGAATTATCGTTAGGGAACAGACGTATAGCTGATTCGAAATTTGTCGTTCTATTTGACATAAATGCGTGCATTTGTTTTGATTTCTTGCGTATTAAAACAGGTTAAAAATATAATCAAATGTTCTTCTCAAGATTCTTTTCGAAAGTGACGACGAAATTCTTCCACGCTGTAATTTTTTTATTTTTTTTTCCGTTTTTTTTCCTGGTGGGAGGAGAAGATATGCTTTATGCACCATAAGGAGGTCTTTTTGGCGTTGACCATCCCCGTTTGTCCGACTCCCCTTTTTGCAAGGTATACGTAAACTAAAACTCCCCCTGGCCCTTCGGTTTCTGACCCACCCCCGGGACCGCTGTTTGCATTACTTCGGGGGGGCTGTAATCATATATCCTTTCGGACTCCCTCTATCTCGCGGGATTGCTCTTCTTCGCTTTTCTTTCTTCTGAGAACATATTGGGCGTAGGTAGAGATTTGGTTCCAGTCCTGCTCGTTGGCCAGCATCTTTTCGGCTATGTTGCCTGGAGTGGTGGTACCGATATTTCTCTACAGCTCTCCTCTTTCGTTTTCCCATCTACTGCAGGTGAAGAAGGTGTGTTGCGCTTCGTCTTCTTCGGAGTCCCCGTACTGACAGGCTGAACTGTTCTTTTTACCAATTTTGTGGAGGAAGGCGTTGAAATGTCCGTGTCCGGTTAGTAACTGCGTGACGTAATAGTTTACCTCACCGTGTTTCCGGTCTTTCCACTCAGCCATGTTCCTGATCAGCCTCGCTGTCCATAGTCCTCTGCTTTCCGAGCTCCAGCGCTCTTGCCACTTCTGTTTAGTGAGTTCTTTAGCTTCTTCTTCATCAGAAGGACTATCTCTGTTTTTTCTGTAGCCAGACTGAGGCCGCTTTCATCCATCCAGAAGCTTACTCGTCGCATAACCTGGTTAAGCTTCCTTTGCGCACTTTCGGTGTCTTTTGCCGTTATCACCGCGGCGATATCATCAGCATACCCTACCAGAAGAGTATCTTGCGGCGTATCCATGCGCAGAATGCCATCCAAGGAGATGTTCCATAGGTCAGGCCCAAAAATCGATCCTTGCGCTGCTCCGGAGGTGATTCGCATTTTTCGTTGGCCTTCTGCTGTCTCGTAGATCAGCTCCCTGTCTTTGAGGTAGTCCTTCACCATCCGCAAGAGATAGTCCGGGATGTTGAAAGTGTCTTCGAGTGCGTTCAGCATGTGACTCCACCCTTCTGAATTAAAGGCGTTTCTAACGTCCAGTGTTGCCAACAAAACGATCTGCCTTGGGTAATTGCTCCCTCGTTGGGCGATTTGGGTAGCTTTTATTACTTCCTCAAACCTTTTCTGAAGCCCTACTGTCCATCTGACAAGTCAGGAGGACTCTGTACTGCAGCGGTGAGTCGCGGTCTCAGCATCTTTTCCAAGAGTTTCCCTGTAGTGTCTAGCATACACAAAGGTCTGTACGCTGATGCAGAATCAGGGTCTCCTTTACCGTTACTGATAAGCACTAAACGTTGTGTCTTCCAGCTTCTAAAGAAGACTCCCTCTGCCAGGCAGCTGTTGTACATATTTAGCAAAAGTTGGGGATATGAATGGGCGATCAGCTTTAGCACTTCTGACGGTACCCCATCGAGTTCGGGGGCTCTTCTATTTCGTAGAGTTTTTACTGCTGAGCACAATTCTTCTTCACTAATGGGTGGTATTTCTTCTGGTTGGACCGAAGTAGTGTCGGGAGGCCTCACGGGATGTGTTGGGAAAAGCATGTCGACAATACCCTTAATCTTTTCTTCGTTGAGGACAGCATTAGTTTTCTGAGCTCCAAGCTTCCGCATTACAATCCTGTAGCCTAGTCCCCAGGGGTCGCTGTTGAACTTCTTGAGCTCGGATCGCTTGGTTCTGAACTCCGCGAGGGCTTCCTCCATAGACTCATCGTGTCTTCTTCTTCCTCTAGTGACTTTGCGTCTAAGATGTAAGCATCTCTTGGGAAGCGCCGCTATATCCTCCGTCCACCAATACACTGGGTCTTTGTTTCGACTTGTAAAGTTCTTTCGTGGCATCGAGGAGTCACATGCGAGCCGTATTAGTTGCATCGTGGCTTCAGCTTTTGTTTCCGCAGATCCCTCTAGGTGAAGTACGGCACCTTTCCCATCTTTAATCACAGAGGTGAGGAGCTCTACGTTGAGTTTGTTCACGTTCCATCCCGGAGGCCGTTTTTGCCTGCTATATCAAAGGCGATGTATTGATGGTCGCTGCCAGTATAGTCCTCGATAAATCTCCAGTTTTGAATTCTTGCAGATGTGGATTCAGTGGCGAAGGTTACGTCCGGGATGGTACCTTCGCAGCCAGGTCTCCTAAAAGTGGGCGTGTTTCCTATGTTCACTACGTTTAGACCACGTCGTGCAGCCATTTCGAGTATTTTTTACCCACACGAAAACTCTTTGTGCGCCTTGGTTTTTGATGTAATAAGGAAACGGCCCTAGCGAGGTATCCGTCGGAACGGAAAATTCTCTGATTTTATACAATTCGGAGTATTTTTGCTGCGAGGTATTCTTCGGAATAACTGTTCGAAGAATTGTGCCGACATTTTGTAACGCATATCGACGAATTACGCTGAAGTGCAATATAGGGCACTTTTTGGCTTAATTTTTGACAGCTAGGTTCCGATATCCTTCGACAGAAATTGGTTGCGGAAGCCTCCGATAGAATATGCGTTGCGGAGAATTTTTCATTCCGACGGATACATAGGTACTTGATGGGATTCATCAAAAATAAGTTTGATTAACTTATTTCGTAGTAAATTAGCAAATTACTCGAGTTTATCAGATATTTTAACGACTTTTCGTACCACTTTCTTTAATATTTGAATTATGTATCTGTCCTTTTTCATAGATTACTACAAAAACGTTCCCTAAATTTTTCGTAAGTATCTCTCTCTGTGAGAGAATTTATCCCCACCACTGCTATTTTGACAGTCTTTTCCATTCTTACTACAAAAGTAAAGGAACAGACCTATTTATTGTATAATTGTACTAGTTTACCAACTCTGAATTGATAATATATACAACTAGTGAAAATAAATAAATTCTAAATTCTAAATTCTTTAAAATAATTAAATTACAATGGCGCAATTTTTAAAGACACCTTTTAACACATTAAAAGATCACGAAATTAATATACAGATTTGGGGAGTGAATTGAAAGTCATTAAAAAGTGTTTAAAAATTAAAAAATTGGTTAGAGGTAATTCTTGAGCATGCTTCTACCTTCCATAGGGCGCCAACTATATCCAATACGTTTTCTCTTCCTAGTTTCTATTCCAACCATTGACAGTTGGACAACCTTACAGCAAGTTATACCTTACGCAATTAGTCAAGCAATTCCTACTACCTTCCCTTACTAATTTATCGGCCTCATACAGTTCTAGATTCGTGGGGCAGCCTCCCATCAGGCATCCTCTACGGTCATTTACAAGATTTGGGCAACTTTGACCAGTGCGTTCGGACGTCGGTGAACTTGAGTCAAACAATTGGAATAGTAAAAGGACAATATTGTTTTGCTACAGTGCCCTTGTTGCAAAACCTACCAATACAAGTGCCAGACGCAATAGGGTTCGATGCTCAAATTAAAGAGAGAGCTATGGCGGATCCCATAAGGATCAGCATAGCAATATGTGTGCCCGATGTTTGCGATCCGAAAACTATTGAAAAGGTCTTTGAAACAGCCAGCGAATCCATATTCCAAGGAGCGCTCTCTGGAATAAAAGTAAAAGGCTGCACCACGGACCAGAAAACTGATCTCGAGGCAATCAACATCGTTGGAATGTCAGTATACTTGGATATTTCAATAAATTTATACCTTTGTCTACTGTCTTCTCCTTGTTTGCAGAGTAATATTTTCAGTTTTCGGCGCACTGATGGTTTTCAGCACGACATATGATGTCTACACTGAGTACTTCAAGAGTAAGGACATCCTTCAAACACATCTGTGCACTTTTGATAAGAGAATAATTAACTTCACAGAGCCTGTGGTGCCCCTGCTATTGGCCTATTCTGTCCTAACAAACGGAAGGAAATTGTTCGCCATTAATACCACCAGATCGCCGAACTCCATTGACTGCCTGACCGGTATTCGCGTACTTTCAATGATTTGGGTGCTCTACTGTCACAACTACGTGTTTTCCATTCTACAACCGCATATCAACAAGATCGATCTGCTGCCCGTAAGCATCCTTTCAATTCAACTGGCAAATTAAACGTGGTTCTTATTTTTCAGTGGGCCAAAGCAGCCTCTTCAATGCACGTCCTCTCAGCGACAGTCTCGGTCGACACATTCCTCTTTATAAGTGGCCTCCTTATAGCATGGCTGGGATTCCGTGAGCTGGATAAAAGGTATTCACACACAATTCGCTTGACTTGTATCCCCGTATCCACAATGTGGCTGGTTGTTTTTTTTTTAAAGCAAGGGTAAAATAAATGTGCTCATGATGTACTTCCATCGATACATTCGGCTCACCCCAGCAGTGGCAGCTGTAATCCTTTTCTATGTCAGCATTATCAAGTTCATTGGAACCGGGCCGTTAAGGAAAGACTACGTCACTCTGCTGGACGGCTGCAAAACCAATTGGTGGGCCACATTGTTGCATATTCAAAACTACGCTAAAATCGACTTTATGGTGAGTTGAAGTCCGTTAAAGTAAAACTACACAACAGAAGCATCTATACAATCTTACAGTGCATTGCTCAAAGCTGGTATCTAGGTGTGGATACTCAACTGTACGTCCTTTCGCCGTTAATTTTGATCCCTCTATGGAAATGGGGACGCAAGTTCGCCCCCGTGATGGTCATACTATCCCTGCTCTCAATTGGTTGCGTTATAGCGACATACTTTACCGAAGGCTACAACGATTTCCTCGGGTAAGTATAAAGGACGAACAATACCTACTTCCGTTCAAGGCTTTACACCTACTCCCTACTAATTGTAGCGTAGTGGGTGAAAATCAAATGCAGCTTACCTACATGCCAACGCACACCCGGTACTCAGTTTGGCTGGTCGGCGTGGGACTGGGTTACTTCATGTTCAAAAATAGAAACAAATCCATGCGGCCTTCAAAGGTAGTTACACTATATAGATAGAGATACGAGTACTGAGATGCTACAATGTACATCCTTTAGTTAGTGCAGCTGCTGGGGTGGCTTGTGTGCTTTGCTACAATCCTTGCCATAATATATGGGCCTTACTTCACCATCAGAACGGGCCGTGATAAGACGGTTTTCGAGACGGCCATGTATGAGTCCTTGAAACGTGTCTCATGGGGCATAGCGCTGGCATGGCTTGTTTTTGCCTGTCACTTTGGTTTCGGTGGAATTGTGAACTCATTCCTCTCCCATCCGTGGTGGCAGCCGCTGGGTCGTCTGACCTTTTCAATGTACCTGGTGCACGTTGCCGTTCAGAGTGTTAACTTTGGAATAACACGGACGGACGTCTTCTTCTCGGACTATCAAATGGTGAGTACAAATGATGACAGTTAGCATTTTGGAATTTTAACTGGTTTCTACGTTTCAGGCACTCTCTTTCTGGGGCACGTTTGGTGTTTGCATTATGGTAGCTATTGTTTTGACCTTGGCCTTTGAATCGCCCATACTTGTGATGGAGAAGACCATTCTTGGAGGCTCGAAGGGTTCAAAACCAGAGACAACGATAATACCGGAGCAAGAAACACGCATCGACGTAGTTAAAAATGAATCTATAGAGTCGGCTCAGAAGTCTGAGTAGGCGTTGCTCCCTAATTTTAGTTTAATTTATCGATATCTATTTATGTCATATAAAGTTTAAGTATACTGCACCCTATTTGTTTATTTGCCCTCGATTTTGTTTGAATTTCCTGAGAAGTTTATAGGTGGACCGTTTTTTTAGTCCCTATTGTTCTACCATTTTATAACACTGATCATGAATTTTATAGATCATCTCTTTTAGGGTCGCGTATCGAATGACCATAAACAGCTCTTCATTGAAACTGGTATTATGTCAACATCATCTCCAGATGGCGCTCTACTTGCAATGCTGAAAAAGATTTCATTTTAGTTTACAAACAGGATCAAAAAACTTTTTATAGACGCTCTATAAGATAAGGCTACCTCTGCGGAGATATACCTACCTATAGTATGGGTAGAAAGACCGAGTGGTATTTGTACCTAAAGGAGGTAAACCGGGCGAAGAACTACAGTGCAGAACAGCACAACTTTCTCTATTTTTCCACTTCAGGACACTTCAACAATTAAAGGTGTCCTGGTACAAGTTTTTGACGCATTTTTCGACAGTTGTTTTAATGCGTCCTTGGATGGCTATATTGAGGCGTGATTTTTGACGTATTTTTAGACGAGTTTTTTTGAACGCTTTTCCCGACGTGATCTCTTTCGGGCGCGCTTTTGGAAACATTTTTGGATGACGTTTGGGATGATTTTCGAGGTTCTTTTTGGCACGTTTTTGACTCATTTTTGGACGCTTTTTTGAAGTGATAACTTCTTTAGGCGCGTTGGGCACTATTTGGATGGGCAAAAACTAGCAAACTCGCGACACCGACACCGACACCGACACCGATTGCATACTTCTTTAGGCGCGTTGGGCACTATTTGGATGGGCAAAAACTAGCAAACTCGCGACACCGACACCGACACCGACACCGACACCGAAACCGACACCGACTCCGACAGCGACACCGACACCAATTGCATACTTTTAGTTGTAAACTTTTGTACTATTGCTTACTTTTAGGGGTAGGTAATTTATAGCTTAATCTACGATGATTTTTATTTGAATACGTGACTATGGTAATTTATGGTAGCGACAAATTGATTGTCACCAAAATTATTTCAATTACCTGTTTTGTATGGGGAATTCATAACTTAATTTTACCAGGCTTAATTCCGACATATTATATCCACGATTTTGGGTTTGTGCACATTTACGGCACAGTAGCTTGTGTTATAATTACCGAAACAACAAATAGAAAACTGTGGTAAACTTGCCACCCTAAGAGTAGGTATACTATATAAATAATTGTAATATTCATGTCGCCTTAGTGCATACTGTAAAATATGATTAGTAATTTTTGTGTAAAATAATGAATATAAAACTACAATTGATGCCGTACCACGAGATCTAGAGCATTATCAATGGCGATGCGGCAGGACAGAAAAATATTGTTGTCTTTTCTCGTTCTTTTTCTTTTAAAAGTAAAATTTGTATTTTTCGGAAAGAAATTCATATTCAATTAAGCTTCAGTATAATTATTATTAATTTATTCGTTCTGTGCTAGTTTCGGTAGAATACAAGTAGATACAATCGGATTGTGGTAGCTGAAGAAAGATATGTACATTCGAGACTGTAATCTATGTAGATTACGCTGGAAGACAGCATCGATGAAATTTACTTATATATGCTAAAGATAATTCTGCATTACTTCAAGATAAAGTTGGGAAGAGATTTGATGATATTCCAATCATTTTGAGTGGGGATTTCAACATCAACTTTGCAGATGATAAAAATCTACCATTAATTGAATTTTTAAATAGCAAATTTGATTTAACGATGAGCAATGATCGCAATCTTAGCACGACTAGACATAAAACTACAATTGATGCCATGTTTACAAGATACCTATTTAAATAGATTCGAATCAAAATTGTTTGTTTCCTATTTTAGTTACCTACCATAAACCTATAGTATCCGTTTTCAAATATAATGATAATAATGATGATGATGATGGAAGAGTTTGAAGTTGTTGATGAAATTTCATAAGTGTCATTGGTATTCATTTCAAAGAATACCCATTAATTTTTAAATTTAATATTTCATGTATCTGTAAATTTATACATTTTAAGCAATAGATTGCAATTCTGTATGTAAAATAATATGTATTATTTTTGATGTAAAATACCGCATTAAATGAAAATGAAAAATGTAACATAATTTTTGTAGTAGTAGTAGTTTATAATAATGAATAAAAAAACACTTTATTTAAAAGTACTTCCTACACAATAATATATTTTCTGACGATTCGAAAAATACACACGTAATTGTTCAAGTTATCACTTCTGTCGGCACTCCCGGAGTGCCTTTTTTTTTATTTTTTTTTCTTTCTTGACGTTTTTCGACAGATTTTAAAACACTTTTGGACACATTTTTCGATAGAACATTTTGGGCTGTTTTTTTTTTTTTTTTTTTTTGTGCATTCTTAGAGGCGTTTATGGGCGGGTTTTAACGCTTGTTTCTTACCCGTTTTTTAAGTGTTTTTGAAAAGATGTTCTACGCTTTTCTTGAGGTGATTTTCGGTTATTTTCAAGTTTCTGGAAGGACACTTTTTTTAACGCACTTTAAAACGGTCTTAAAGTGTTTTTTTTTTTTTTTGGAGTGGACCTACTCGTTTTTGTGATCTTTTGCGAACACGTTTTTGAAGAAATAATTTTCTCTTGTTTCATAAAAGAGAACAAAACGTTTTGTTTGTTCCGGTGTGTTTTCAGCCTTAGTAAACATCTACCATCGCACTAGTAACGTGCACCGTACACGTGTATGTCACTGCCTATTGATAATTCCCTCACTATATATTACGCTTATAATGATCGAACTTTGACTATTTAACTTATGCATCGGTGAACATTTCCCCATACCATACACGAATTTAAAAACAATTAGCAATCACTGAAACAGTATCTATTCGATTCATAGTTGTAATCCAGTCTGTCGCCAAAATACCAAGGTGCAATAAGAGATAACTTCAGATTGTTATTAGGCGCACTTCATGTTATTGAGTCACGTAGAGAGACTTCCCATAAAGACATTTGTACCAGCTCTTCGAGTACCTACACCTATCTGATACCGGTTATCTATAAGAACTTTAATGATTCATACAGTGAAGAAATAATAAAAGCGTCGCATCGTCCCAACAGAGCGCAGTATGTAGTAAGCATTTGAAACTTGCATCAACAACTGCAAAACTACCTATAAAATAATTATAGTATAGTGCGTGTGCGATATAATGCCAAAAAAAGTGTCGTTCATCTTTATAGCGTTGAGCGTTTTTATAGCTCGATCGGACGCGATCGTTTTTGTGAATAACGAAACCGTATCGAGTGATATTCTAACCAAACTGTTTATTAAAGAAATCCAAAGCAACCGAATTTCAGTGAACACATCTGTTCCAAATTTGGAAAAATGTTCTTTAGCATTACAGCAGATAGTTGATCGGCTTCCGAGTGTGGATGTGTTACCCTGTAAGTTTTTGAAAAGTATATCGAAGTCTGTTGTGATGTGAAAAACATGTACCTACTAGTATTGTGATTAGTTTCTATATACAATTTACCATTGGCGCAGTGGTTTGTGAACTGGACTAAAGCTGAAAGCACACCTGATCAAACAAACCGTTTTATTTTCTTTCTTGAAACGAGATATTTTTTTTTTAAACAACACACACCAAAGCAAGCGAAAAAAAAACAACATTTTTGTTTTGCAGTGTTTCGTTAGATACTGGTACTGGCTGTCGAAAATACATTCCATTGAATACGAACAGCAACAAAACCGTTTCGAACAACAGTCGTTGTCGATAAATGAATGCTTTCTTATGGCGCAGCACACACTAAATGAAAATAAACAAACAAAATTAAAGCTAAACAGAAGAACATGTTTCCTTGCCGATAGCTGACCTGATGTTGTTTTTTGCAGAACAAGAATTTGAGTCCTGTATTTTTGTTATTTTTCATATTTCGTTAGTTATTTCTTTTGAGCTTTTCAGCTTTATTTGCTTGTTCGTTTATTCTGTACAAATTTGGTACAAACTGGACGTACTTTTTCGTTGAGACAAGAAGCCCTGTCGAGAACTTTGAAGATAGCAGAAAGCCATTAAATTTCCAGTTTGTTTTATTTAACCACACACTAGACGAATTAAGAAAACCAATTGCTTTATTTTGTAACATTCTATTTCGCTTGGATTAAAAAAGTGTTTTTACACCTTCCTAATCAAAAACGTTTTGTTTGGTCCAGTGTGTGTTCAGCCTAAGCGAGTTTTGTATAAGAATTTTAGTTGAACTCACATGTGAGATCGCTTCTGCAAAGCGAACAACTCACACAGTTTTATGTGCCAAATAATTAGGAGCTCTGGCTTTAATAATTATGCTGGTAAGGGGAGTGCTTTAAATTATATTCGTGAATCGTGATTGAGTACTGAGGTGACAGTTCGTATACCTATGTGACTAAGGTAAGGCAAGTGAGTCAGGGTTCGGACATCGGACTTCAAAAATCCATTTATGCAGAATGCAGTAGATTTTTCGAAAAAGTGGAGTAAGGTTTTACTACCTACTCGTATGTCGGAGTTACAATTTTGTTGTTTTCCATTACTTTTGTATTTATTAACAAGAATCCAGAACATACAAATAAATTAAGATTAAATTGAACAATTCAAATAAATCAAATTAAAATAGATCCCAAATCTTTCTTTTCATCGTTCGTAATTAATTTTCCGTGTACCTAATTCCTAACATTATATTTCATGTTTTCGAAAAACTTCGGGAACTCAGAATTTAAAATACATTTTCAATCAATAAACTTATATTTTTTTAGGAACTTGATTTGTATTGTAACCAAATTTCGGCTCTTTTTTCTATCAGACATTTAGCAAACATTAAGTTTTCAACGATTTTAAAATCTAGTTTTTAAAAGTAAAATATATATAAAAATAAATACCTTCAAATATGTATAAAAATTGCATTTTGTTAACATTTTATGTACGAGTATTAGATTATTTTTTTGTACTACAAATTTTGATAAAATAGAATTTACATCAGCCGTTTTTTATGAACAATTCAGTGCGTTGATTATCATGGTAAAGTGTAGGTGTTTGATGAAATTTCAGCAAAAATTTGGAGTTTGGATGTTTTTGTTATAGATTCCATGGTTTTTCAGCTTTTTCCCTTAATCCCATGGAGGACTTTTTTGACATCGAAATTCCCACAAAAATGGATAAATATCACGATATAAATACACTGACTCAGTCTATAGGAAGTGAAAAAGTGGTGGCATGCTCTTGCTCATTTTTACTCGAAGCTGATTGTGTCTCAGCAAGTATGCTGCTACCTAATACGATATTCACAGCGAGCCGAAAACGTTCGAAAACTTCATCGAAAACAGAAGTTTTCCCATACATATTTCGGTTTTCAAAAGGAGTCGTTTTCTACGAAAACACCACAAAATAAGGCCGACTGGGCTTTATTTCACTATAGCAAAGTGAAATAAGACCGGACAAGGAAATTCGGCGTTATTTCACGGCACCCTTTTGCAACATTCAGCAGAGCAGCTGACCGAACAAATGTCACAACTTAAAATCATTTTCCACACTAATTGATGGGCTAATATTATTTTTAGATACTCTGAATTCATTTTACTTGTTATTTAATGCGATCAAGTTTTGTAACCAAGATAGAAGATAGTTTTCACAGAAATTGCACGACTATACTCTGTCCAAGAAAAATTGTCAGTACAGGGAAGATAGGATGTTTGTCTCTCAGTCTGGTTGCAATGACTTATATAAATCCGTCCCTTCTTAAAGCTCTCACAGGGTTGCCGTAGTGGGTATGATAATTCGCCATAACTCAGAGAGCAATACTGAAAGAGCTACCATCTTCAAATTTAAAATAAAAATATTGCTGAACGAAATAAATCCCGTTTATCTTTTTTTTTTCCGGTAAGATAATATGCGCGTTTTTGTATACCTAAAAAAAAGGTAAAAGGACTACACATGCACTTGTGCAATTGTACAGGAATTTTTGAATATAGACACCTAGATTACATATTTGTTAAGAAATTACTACCCGTCAATGCAGAACTTCGCGAAAACAGTAGCAAAAAAGGATCATAAAATCCTTTAAAGGCTTTATCTTTACTGGAGACGAGTAATAGGATTTGGTAAAACCCAACGACCGACAATAAACAGTATAGGTTTACGTGCTTGCCATTTTGATATTTCAATGTGAAAAACTATTTGATGAAAAAATAGACGAATATGCAAAAATATATAAAAAATCCTAAAATATGCCAAAAATATGCTCTACAAGTGAAATATGCATTTATACCCAAATATGCAGAAATATGCCCTTACTAACAGGGCTAAAAAATATGTACCTACTTAGTTTTGTAATCACTATTAATTTATCGCAATATCACTACAACGCACTTATGATCACTTGTTACCTTAATGAAATGAATGCATTAAAAAACCTCACGAATAAACCAGAAATACAAACAAATTAAAACCGAATGGCAGCACCCCACATAATATGTCGTTCACAAAAGCCCCAAAACTGAAAGTTCTTTGACAAAATTAAAAAAAAAACCCTTAATTTCATTGACATATGGTAACACTCTTCTGATGTGCTTTAGTCACACACTCCTTATTTTGGTTGATGAATGATGATAATAGCAAGCGAACACAAGTGTGCTCATTCTATCCGCGGCTGTGTGGCAGATTGGTTGTGGTGGGATGTATGCGAATTTCAGGAAAATTACAACAACAAATTCTTTGGAATGCCAGTGGTTTCGTTTTTATTTCAGTGGCAAATCTTGTGTTTGAGTACCGTGAGAGTAGCTACAGGCACCACTTGGTAAAAAAAAAAAGCTCCTCCATAAGGCCTGTACTTTTTTTTTTTTTTTTTTGTTACTGAAGGTGAAAATCTCGAAAGACACAGTGGGGTTAGAAACCCAGAGTAGTGTGGGACTCTAACCGCACTAAAAACACCTCCTTAATCATGACCAATCAAAGAAAGATCGACAAATGATTTTAGTTTCAACGTTCAGTTGCGTTTGAGAAAGTATTACAATTTGAATACGGGTTCTCATTATTTAGATTATAAGGTCGTGAGGTTTAATTCTTCTCAATCTACGAATATTGTATCGTACATTTAAGACGTCTTCTATTTCAGGATTAATATGCATCTGCAGACGCTCATTGTGACGAATTGCGTACTTTTTAATTACCTCCGTTACAAGATCAGTCTGCAAATCACGATGCAAGTCATTATTTCTAATATACCATGGGGCATTTACTATTCCCCGAAGGACTTTGTTTTGGAATGTCTGTATTATTTTTACATTTGCCTTCCTTGTACAACCCCATAATTGGACACCATATGTCCAAACAGGCTTCAATATCTGGTTATATAATAAAATTTTATTCTCAATGGACATTTCCGAGTTATGTCCTAGCAACCAATAAAGTTTTCTATATCTAATAATTAACTCTTCTACTTTCTTCTTCACATGTTCCTTCCATTTCAGCTTAGCATCCAGATTCATACCCAGATACTTAGCTGTGTTAGAATAAGGAACTACTTGGTTATTAATAACCACCGGAACATTTATAATTTTTTTATTTGTAAAATTGATATGAGTGGACTTTGACTCATTGAGTCTAATTCGCCATCGTTGTGCCCAATCACATATTTCGTTAACTGAATTTTGCAGCTTTTCTGTTGATTTAGTCACGCATCTATCAGTTGATAGAAGAGCAGTGTCGTCTGCGAATGTGGCTATCATCGTGTCGTTTCTATGTGGTATATCACTAGTATACAATAAGTAAAGGGTTGGTCCCAGAACACTTCCCTGTGGAACTCCTGCTTGTATTTCCTTAAGTTCAGAATACGCTGAACCATAACGAACTCTAAAGAATCTATTTGAAATATAAGATTTAAGTATTTCATAGTATTGTCTAGGTAGGTCCCTATGAAGTTTATACTCTAAGCCCTTATGCCAGACCTTATCAAAAGCCTGAGCAACGTCTAAGAACAATGCAGAGCAAACTTGTTTTTCTTCTAATGATTTTTCTATAATATTTGTTATACGATGTACCTGGTCTATTGTGGAGTGCTTATTTCTAAACCCGAACTGATGGGTGGGAATAAGCCTTCTCTGCTCTATGATTTTATCTAGTCTTTTAAGAAGCAGTTTCTCAAAAATTTTGGATAGTACAGGTAAAAGTGAAATTGGCCTGTAACAGGTGACTTCTGATGGAGGTTTACCTTGTTTAGGTATAACTATAATTTCTGCTATCTTCCAGTGATGTGGAACATATCTTAGCTTAAAACAAGCATTAATTAAAAGCTTAAGTTTAACCAATGCTATGAAGGATAGCTCCTTCAGGATTTGGGCAGTTATTAGATCATAACCTGGTGATTTTCTATTAGAGAGCTCATGAATACATGTGCGGATCTCTTTTAGCGAAACGTAAGTGATTACGTCCTCATCAATTCTATCAGAGAATTCAAGGCATTCGCCTGCCACGCTAGGTGGATAAGGTAAAAAAGTTTGACCTTTTGTTTTGGGTCGCCGATCCATTTCCCATCAGATGTTCGTAACGGGGGATCTTGCGTTTGAGGTCTTTTTAAATATTTGGCAGCCTTCCAAAGGGAGTAGTCTGTGACTTTGTCAGCAGTTAGGTTGGAAAGGTATTTAGTTAGAGATCTATTTTTAAATTCACTAATACTCTTTTTAAGTTTATTATTAAGTCTATTGAATATAGTTTTATCGTCGGGATATCTTGTCATTTGCCATTTTCTCCGGGCTCTTCTCTTTTCTAATATTAGTTCCCTAATTTCTATGGGATATTTTACCGATGCTTGTTTACGTTGCTGACCAGTTGGTGTACTATCTTCTGCTGCCTGTTGTATATCGGCAATGAATTGTTCCACTTCAATGTCAATATGCCTTGTTGTGACCAGTGGGGATCTAAGGTTTATAAAACCTTCGAGTATTTTTTTAAAATTACACCAGTTTGTTCTTTTGTTGGTAAGTCTTTCATTGCTTATCTGCTCTACTAACATGCCGTTGACCATTGACAAATCATCACTGCTTTCAACTTTAAGTTCTTTTCTATTGATTCCTTTCGTTATGAAGAAGTCAATAAGGTCTGGTATTTTTGATGGGTCGGATGGCCATTAAGTAGGCGATCCAGTCGAAATAAAATTACAATTAAAATTTCGCCCTGTTTTGTAAAGCTTCCTGCCTTTTGTCGTTACTAATCTAGACCCCCAGTAGGTGTGTACTTTGGAACTTATGACCCACTTGAGTGGGTCCCACTTGTGGGACTTATGTCCCACACCATCGGGACATAAGTCCCAAAATTGTTTTGCCGAAGATGGGACATAAGTCCCAAATTTTCGCATAGGTAATAGTTAGCAAAATATTGTGAAATCCATTAGGCATCCAACCCCTTTTTCCACTACACACACCAAAAATAATTGTTCTTAATAATTTAGAAAATTAAACTAACAGTTTTGAACAAACCAAAAATATAATCTAACCAAATATTTTAATTTTATTTTCTTAAATTCTCAAAAACTTGAGTTTTGTATTTTCTTTTGAGGATATGAGAAAATATACTAAGAAAATTTCTTTCGTTTGAGAAAAAAGCTTATAAAATTTTAGGTTTTGAGAATTTGAGAAAATAAAACTCAAAAAATCGCTCGATTTTTTTAGTTTTATTTTCTCAAATTCTCAAAACCTAAAATTTTATAAGTTTCTTTTCGCGAGCGATGCAAAGTCTGAGCCCTTACAAAGCATTTGCAGTGATTATAGTCTCACTTTCCATTTCCCCGAAAGTACTTTATAATATTAAAAACTGAACTAACTAAGAAACCAAATACTGAAATGCTTGCATTGTGTTCCACAAATTGTCAGTAAACTCATTGGTATTTTTTTTTTTTTTTTTTAATTTTAAGTAATGCGTTTGACTTTCCTCTGGGAAAATCTGTAAGCTTATAAAAAAAATTGTTGGGTGGGACATAAGGCCCAACATTTTTGTTTGGGACTTACGTCCCGATGGTGTGGGACATAAGTCCCAAATCGAATTTGGGATTTATGTCTCACTCAAGTGGGTCATAAGTCCCAAAATTAAAAATTGGGACTTATGTCCCGGGGACTTATGTCCCTGCGCCGTTAAAAACATCAGGAATACAATTTGATTGGCCTTGTTGTTTTTAGGATCTTCACAATTCCCAATAGTAGGGGAGAGTGGGTGCGAAAGTGACGCGGGTCGGTTGTAACACTGACGTTTTAAGGAAACGTAGAACATTTTTAAATGCAGAATTCCTTGCAATTATTGCTGTTTTCTTCTTACATTTATATGGACTTACGATCGTCCTTTCACCATGTTACAATCGATACACCGGGAAGGTCGGTTGTAACATTTGACTTGCTCTTAATTTTAGCAACATACCGCCGATCGGGGATAATAACTGGAATCCAAGTTATTATCTTACGGTAGTCAAAAGCCCACTTATTAACATGCATGTTGTTTCAGTTTGATATGTACGTTTGTAAATTATGGAAGGGAATACGAAAAATGTTACTTTGGTACCCACTCTCCCCTACGATCTTTTGGATGCGATATTTTATTTTCGAATAGTACAATCTCATCCGAATTCACGATTGTTTTTTAGCGGTTTTGAGAAGCGAATACATATATAAGCTTCTAAGGATCCTAGAATAATTTAAGTTGAAGTTATTTAGACATGTTGCTAAAAAAAAATTAGAGACAACAAGCTCGAATGCATGAGGTAAACTATCGAGCAGTGTGGGTACATGACAAAGTCCAGCAATGCGACGAACATTTTTCGCGCTTTGTGCATCTGACCTTCATTAATTTGTTATGTAAACAGTTTAAAATATATATGTGAATTTGCCAGTTAGAAATTCAATTTTTTATTCCACAGTTTTCGACTCTTGGGGTACACTGCCGTCGGGACTGCTCTACGGTCACACACAGGACTTTGGCAACTTCGACGAATGCACCAGAATATCGATGCACTTGAGTGCTGCTACTGGCTTAGTAAACGGACAATACTGTTCCGCAACAGTTCCACTGAAACAAGATCAGCAAAACACGGTCATGACCAAAATAGGAATATGTGCACCAGATGTCTGCGACGCTGGTGTGATTGAGAGGGTTTTCCACAGCGCTACTGAAAACATTTTCAACGGATCGCTTTCTGGAGTTCAAGTGAGCAATTGCATCACGGCCCAGAAACCGGACTTCACTGCTGTGGATATTTTTGCAATGTAAAAAGGACTTTTATTTTCAGATGTATCATGTATCTGTGTTTAACAATGCGCTCTTTTTCCAGAGTTGTGTTTTCGATTTTCGGAGGATTGCTGGTGTTGAGTACGGCATACGACGTTTGTACGGAGTATTTCACAAGTAAGACCAAGCAACGTTGCTGACGTCCGCCACATTATTATTATTATATTCGCGAAACAAAGTACCTACACGTACGTGGGATTGAATTGCTCTATTCTTGATATTGTCGCTCTTCGTGAAGTGGGAGATTTTGTGGTGGTCGCTTACCGGTGAAGCTGCGTCACATTAATATTTTAGGGATTTTTTTTGAATAGCCCTGAGTTTTGTGCTAATTTTGTGTTGTTTTTAAATTTGGTGCTTCAATGGTTTCGGCGAAAATCGACCTTGAAAAGTGCTCTTCCAAGTTAATAAATGTCAAGCCAGCAGAGCACATATTTAAATCGGCGGTAATTTAAACAAAAAATTAATATTCCATATTGATGACTGATTTATGTGATTTTTAGTGCTAAGTTTCTAGGTTCGTAGTTCAAGCCATTTAGCTGGAAATCACTTTAGAAACGTCTATTCTAATAAGTTCATAGAAAACTTGTAACGCAAATCCTACAAATGGAAGAAAACAAAAAAATTAAAAGCACATACAAATTATTTTGATCTGAGATTTCAGATTTCTGCTGCCAAATCAAACATTTAATCCGAATTTTATAGGTGATTGTATTTAATTGACTGCAAAAAAACATTTTTTTACTCGATGAACGATTCGTAACCGCCAGCTGTGTGTCATACATAAACATTGAGCTTACTAACAGAGTAGGGGAAAGTGGGAGACTTGAACATATGGGTGACTTGAACCACTCTCAATAATTCACTCAAATTCCACTCAAACCCTCAAAAGGTACACTCAAATGTCGCAGAGCTTGATCCTTTACTTCCACACAAAAAAATTTCTAAATTGTCAATTGACTTTGGCTGTTAGAAATGAAAATGTGTTTTTTAGTGTAAAAGATTAAACAATTTTTTTTTTTTTTTTTTTTTTTTTGTGATAACTTTTTTTTTTAACGTGGTAAGTAATAATAGTTGACATTATCTTATAAAACAGTTATTTGACTTTGTAGATATTAGAACGAAATCTAGCTAGCTTGTGTTTCACAAATGTTATAAGTTTTTAATTGTGAAAAAATGGAACGGGAGACTTGAGCCGGTTTCAAAGGGGAGAGTTGATCAGTGGTTCTGAATTCTGATGAACTAATAGATATACGTCTTTGCGTCTTAGTAACAAATTTATGTGCACGAGATATGTGTTGGACTGACCAAAAGGGACAATGAGATCTTTAAATGCCCTAACTGTGATCCCAATTAGACACATGGCTAAATTACCTTAATGATATGGTAGTTTATTAAGAAATGAAGTTATTTACTTTTTTTTGTTAAGTTTTTTAAGTTTTTTTTTTAATATTATTTTTTACTTTTTAGTCTCTTATATCTTATTAATGTTTGAAAATTCAATATCTTTGAGTTTTTATGTTTCTTTTAAAGTACATTAGGTATATAGTTGAAGCGTTGAGAATGAGAAGGTGTTAAGTGACAAATTTCTAGTTTCGAGTAAAAGACGTTTAAAGTTGTTTGCCCCTAAATCTGCCTAAAGGAAGTTGGAGTTCGGTAATACGAAATAAAAGTAAATAAAGAAAATTCTATTTTAGACAACGTGACTTCATTTATTAAACTTTACAATAAGTGGAATTTTGTTTACAAATTAATGCCTTTAATGGCCTTATGCAAAAAAAGTTACAATCACTTTTCATTTAAAAAGATGTGTATTTACCAGCTTTAACCATATCCAGCTCCTATATTAAGTACAGTAGAGTATCGGCGAATAGACCAAAACATAAGTTTTCACATAATACCTTTATCAGATAAAAAACATCAAAATTTTCAAAAATGTCACTTAACACCTTCTCATTCTCAACGCTTCGTTATGTTTTTCAGTTTGCATTAGTTTTTTGTTTTTCTTTATAAAAAACGTTAAACAGTTTTTTTTGTTCTTTCATAATACCACAAATATTTATAATAAAAATGAATTCTAATGAGATATCAATTGAATAAATTATTTGTTCTATTGTTTTACCCGAAGAATTTAAGTATATGTGAGTTTATGTGACTAAACTTAAAATAGATAAATGTATATTTAAAAAAATGTATTTAACATGTAGCTAAGATTAATAGAAAATTTGTAGTGAACGTTTTAACAAAAAGTGCTCAAGTCTTCCGCTTTTCCCCTACCTATGTGTAAGTCTGAGAACAAATTTAGATTTCTCAAAATTGCCACGGATCGAAACATTTTTTTTTTTTTTTTCCAATGTCGATTTTCTACTAAACTATCAGAAAAAACAAAAATCAAAAACTTAGCACAAGAACAGCGCATAAGTCAGAGCTCTTCAAATTTGATTTTTGATCTACGTGCCAAGTTGACGGAGGTCTTAACTTAACGATACAGAGTAAGTGGATTAAAAGTGGGCTAGTGAATTTGTTTTCGGAAATTTGGATTAAATTATCAGTTTTCCATACAAAAATTCTTAAATCGTTTGGTTTATATTAATCTAGAAAACTTGGTTTATAATAACTCATAAAGGGGTTTTTTTTTTTTAACAGTATTTATCCATTTAACTTTTTTATAGTGTTAGTTTTTAACAAAAAACGCATACTGTTTTTTTTTTTTTTCATCAGAGTCTTGGTTAATTTTAACGATTTTTTTAACCGCGTAAGCGACCGGCACTCTGTTAGGGCAAATTGTTAAACGTGTACCAAATGTCTCTGATAAACCAAGGGTGTTATGTCTAAAAAAAAATCGGATTAATTGTTGTTCGTTATTCAGCCCTATTGCGAAGATCAACTATCAATTGATAGTTGATACTTATCAATAAATTAATTTATATGGTATTGCGAAGATCAATTATCAATTAAGTTTTGATCGACTGTGAACGTGCAGCAATTGTCGGTTGACAAATCGGTATTGTGAATGTTTTTTCAATCGCAATTTCGGTGTTGATAAGGACGACTCTTAAAAGAAAATGTTGAACATCAACGTTTTCGATTGTTATTGTTGTTATTTATTAGAGGCTATATAATATATAGATCATATAGATATTTCTTCCTATGTGTAAAGATCTTCTTCTTTAGCAGTTCACTTAGAACAAGGACACTTGTTGCTGTTGGCTGCGCAAGACCAAGCGGAGTTGCAATTAATCGGTTTAAGTTTGGGACCAATATCTTACAAAAAATCAACGAATGCAACTCAGAAGCATTTCTTGGAAATGAAATTAGCTACCTTCGGTTTTCCAGTTCCAAAGGATTAGATGCGACTCGCAAACTCCTCCGTATTGCAGCCAATTCCGCGTTCTCTGTCTCGTCTTCGTCATCATCAAAAAATAATTCCACTGATGACATGGTTTTCAATAAATTTCACAGATTTAACACTCGTAATTATTGTTTAATTAAATTGTTTGCAAAAATCGTAACAATCACTCTTCAAATCAAAAATATTTTAGAACTGTCAAAGTTGAGTTTTCATTCACAATAACTTTATTTTTTGGCGTTATGTTCACAATAGGTTATATTTTTATCAATCGTTTTTCGCAATACCAACACCAATTTTAATTGATAAATTTGTTAATTGTCAACCGATTGATAGTTGATCTTCGCAATAGGGCTGATTTTCTTGTCTGTCTTGTTCCTCTAGCAAAATAAATGCTAAGCTGCGCATATTAGTATTATGCCAGTTTCGAAATCACTTCAATAATCACGCACTCGGGTAAAAAAAGTAAATTTTGGATATTTAAAATTTGGAGCTTTTTAATATTTGACCTTTTGAACCTTTTACCCTTTGAACTTTTGAACCTTTTAGCTTTTGAACTTTGAACTTTTGTAACTTTGAACATTTTAACTTTTGAACCTTTGAATCTTTGAAGCTTTTGAACCTTTGGACTTTTGAACCTTTCGACGTTTAAGCCTTTGAATTTTAGAACCTTTTACATCTTACAACTTACGGTAGGTAACTTAATATTCAACGAACATCCTCACATCCGCAGACTTGTTTTCATTTCCTCCATGTGTGGCTTCCACCCAGCTAGCAATAACAGCATTTGACTGGCCAAAAAGTTCTGCATTGTGATTTTCCTTTCTTGCAGCTGAAATGTTTACCAGAGCTGTAAAAGGCCTTTTACTAACAGAGCCAAACCTAAAAGTTGGATAAGAGGCTAAATTGATTGTAAGGCGGGAGAGCTTTCAATGAGCTCTGGCACTGCGGCTTCTTAGAGGAGCCTATTGTGCCTTAAGAGGCTAAATTAGAACAGCTCCAAAATTTACGACTTAGAAATTCGAAAGTACATACCTAAATATTTATGTTTTTTTTTTTTTTCTCTTCCGTTTGTAGGATTTGCGTTAACAGTTTTCTATGAACTCATAGAGGTTTGTAATGCGATTTCTAGCTAAATCTCTTGAGCTACGAGGCTGGAAGCTTAGCACATAAAAACACATAAAGTAGCTATCACTATGGAATACAGTCGGACCCCGCTTATATGTATGAAAAATTTAATTTGTACCCGTGTACTTTTTTTCAGTTATCCGAAGTTCGATTAAATGAAAAACCCGTTAATTGAAATTAAAGTAACAATTTTTTCGCATTTCATTTAAACGGGTTCGACTGCATATATATTTTTTTAATTTCGGACGATTTAACTACATTTATGTGCTCTGCTGGCTTGACATTTATTAACTTGGCAGAGTATTTTTCAAGGTCGTTTTTCTCCAAAACCATTGGAGCACCAAATTTAAAAACACAAATTGAGGGCTATTCAAATTTATATTTTGCCATATTGTTCTTGTACTCTTCTTTCTCCTTGGCGAAAGAAATCCGTCTTATAGCACTCTCTCCAGTCCAGTTTCCTTTAAGAATCTAAGGATGAGAGCTGGCTCCAGTGACAGTATTTCCTCATCAGATAGTTGGTACTTGCCCAAGAATTTCAATCTTTTGTCGGTCAGTGCCCCACATGATCCCAGCAAGTGTTCTGGGATTTCACTGGACTCATCGCAGAATCTGCAGAGACCTTCTTCAGATATACCCAGTTTCCTGAGGTGTTCCTTGAGTCTACAGTGTCCCGTTAGGAACCCCGTTAGGATACGGAGGTTGTTTTTGCTCATGCCGATGCAAGCTTGGAATCATTTCTGGTTGTATTGCCTAGAAGTTTCCTAGCCTGCCTCATGCCCTGAATGTTATGCCAGGTTCTTGCCCTGTTTTCTTTCTCTAGTTTCCTAAATTCTTCGTTGAGGGTGTGATCCCCTATTCCACAGAATGGTTCAGGACCTATGAAAGTTTCTGATGCTCCCTTTCTTGCTAGGGAGTCGGCTATTTCATTACCCTCTATTCCTACGTGGCCAGGCACCCAGCAGAGGGTTATTTTGTTTCTCCTACCCAGTTCATTAAGTTTTTGTAGGCATTCCCACACAAGTTTGGATTTAATGATGTAGGAATTAAGTGCCATACCTAATAGCAGCCTGGCTCTCTGACATTATAGCTATATCACAGTTGATTTTGTTTCTGTCGAGGTTGATTTGGACACATCTGTCTATGGCATAGATTTCAGCCTGGAAAAAGCTGGTATTTTTGCCCATTGATTCAGAATATTTGGTTCCAGGCCCAAATACTCCCGCTCCAGTTCCCTCATCAGTTTTCGATCCATTTGTGTACCACTTCGTTGTATGATTGCTCAGTCTGTGAATTGTGGATTCGTTGCTCCAGCTCTTCTTATTGCTGAGCTTAGCAACAAAGTTCTTTTGAAAATCAAATCTTTTGATGATATTGTCTCTAGGAAAGGCCAATAATGGATGTTTCTTGAGTAGTGCGTCAAGCTGTCTCAGTGTGATGCACTTTTCTCTTCCTACTCCTTCTTTGGCCATTCTTAGAACCGTTTTACTTGCACATTCCTCAACCACGAGGTGCAGTGGAGTTAGTTCCAGTAGCACTTCCATAGCTGCGGTTGGGCAAGTTCTCATGGCCCCTGTAATACATAGGCATGCCAGTCTTTGCACTTTATTGAGTGTCTTCCTTGTGGTGGATAGACTGGTTCTTTTTGCCCATGCAATTGCGCCATACGTGATCATTGGTCTCACAATAGCAATATACATCCATCTGAGGATGTTCGGGCTGCATCCCCAGGATTTGCCAGCTAGGCTTCGACAGATCATTAAAGCCCGCGTTGCTTTCCTGGTTATCTCCTCTGTATGTTTTTTCCAAAGCAGTTTGCTGTCCAGGTTTAGCCCCAGATATTTAACTTCATTGACTGATGTCAGTAATGTACCCGACAGCCTTATCGGCCTCAGCCGTTCAAGTTTTCTTTTTCTCGTGAAAGGTACTATTGTTGTTTTTGCTGGATTTAGGTTTAGCCCAGCCGTTTCGCACCAACCACGAGTTATTTCGAGTCCCATTTGTATAATGTCACAAAGGGTTCCCTCAAATTTGCCCCTGGCAATAATAACTATGTCATCAGCATATGCCTGACAGTTGATGCCATGGTTTGTCAATTTCTCAAGTAACTCGTCCACTACAAGACTCCACATTAGGGGAGATAGAACTCCTCCTTGCGGACAGCCTCTTGCTGTGTTAACCTTGATAATACCGTCTGATGTGTGAGACTCTGCTGATCTTGTGCTCAGGAGTTCATACATCCACCTCGATACTGTGTTATTTACTCCTTTTCTATCAAGAGCTCGTATAATTGCATCATGCGATGTATATTATCAAATGCTCCTTCGATGTCCAAGAAAGCACACAATACTATTTCTTTCGCTTCAAGAGCGCTTTCAATAATCTCAGTTAGCTGGTACAGAGCAGTCTCCGTAGATCTGCCCGCTCTGTAGGCATGCTGACGATGATGAAGAGGCGATATACTCAGTACATCTTCTCTTAGGTAGTTGTCCACAGCCTTTTCCATCGTTTTGAGAGGGAACGAAGTAAGGCTGATTGGTCTATAGGACTTCGGTAGACTTGGGTCCTTTTTTCCCACTTTCGGAATGAACACTACCTTCGCTCGTCTTCACTGGTTTGGTATGTAGCCCAGTGCCAGACTGCTTTTGAAAATTCTTGCCAAATGTGGAAGCAATTTACCTTGCCCTTTTTGTAGTAGGACTGGCGTAATTCCATCCACCCCCGGTGATTTAAAAGGTTGAATGGAGTCAATTGCCCATTGCAGTCGCCCTCTCGAGAAGATTTCGGTTGATATTTTCCAATCCTCTTTCCGAGGTCTTTGAATATTGGTTGTGCTCCTATTGTCCGTACTGGGATGGCTGCCAGGAAAATGAGTTTCTAATAGAAGTCGTGCCCTCTGTTGCTCATTTTCTGTAAAGCTGCCATCCGGTTTTCTGAGAGACATTGATATTCCTTCTGTTTTTGCTAGTGCTTTATGCAATCTGGCCGCAACAGGAGTGTTCACAATTGTCTCACAGAATTGTCTAAAGCTTTCTCGTTTTGCTTTCCTTATTTCTTTGTTGTATGAAGTCAGTGCCATTCTGTAGCTCTGCCAGTCTCCAGTGCGCTTAGCTGTGTTAAACAGTTTACGCGTCGTTGACCGAAGTCTTGACAGATTCTTGCTCTACCATGGAACTTTATTCTTCTCTCCACTTCTGCTTATTGTGCAGCTAGTTTCAAACGCACTTGTGATGGCTAATGTTATGCCCTCCACTGTGTGTTCCAATTCCAGATGATAGCCTGGAGCTCTCCTAATATTTACTTGCTCCAGACTGCCCTCAATAGACGATTCAAAGAGATCCCAGTTTGTCTTCCTTGGATTTCTAACTGGTTTAGTTGTGATACAAGTGTTGTCTAGATCAAAGGTAATGATCCTATGATCAGACATGGATGGCTCACTAGATACTCTCCAGTCTCTACCAAATCTACTCATACTATGGCTTCCTAGTGTAAGATCTAGTACCTCTTGCCTAGCTCGAGTTACAAAAGTAGGGGTATTACCTACGTTATAGATATCAAGAGAAGAGCTTAGGAAAAATTCTAATAATGACTCACCTCTGATATTAGTGTCAGTACTCCCCCAAATGGTATTGTGAGCATTGGCATCACATCCTATAAGCAACGGCAGTTGGAGCTTATTTGAGTGCTCCACAAGGCGTTGTAGTTCCATAGATACTGCTGGTTCGCCCCAGCACAGTAGGCAGATGCGATGATGATGGTGTTGTACACTCCTTCCAGTTCCAGACTTACCTGTAATGGCACCAGGTCTCGCGTAGTATATTCTGAAAGTAGAATAAAACTTAATTTTTTGTTAATAAGAATGCAAGCCCTAGGGTTAAGTACACGAGTGTCCCAGATTACCTTTGCATTCCGGCATGCGAGTCTTATATTCCGGCTGTAAGGTGTTTGTTCGGAATAGATTAAAAAAATACTGCAAGAAATTGATTCCGGTTTTCTAAATTGCATTGAAAATTGCCGGGATTAGATTATAGGATAAGTTTTACCATTATCCGCTGTCCGGAAGCGGAAATCTAAGCTGATATCTAAGAAAAGTTGTAATTCTCGAATGCCTTCTAGCTCCTAGCTTTGGTATGACTCATCCAAATGAAATAGAAGTTCAAATATGTACAAAGATTTTAAGATATAAATCATCTTTGTACGTTGAAGTCGAACAATAAGCAATAAATAATTAAAAAAAGTAAAATGTTCGATTGAAGCTTGATCGTTGGATTTTCCCAGCGTTCAGTGGAGGAAATTTTGAGTGAATGTGCGAAGTGGAACTCTAACGAAGCAAGGCGAGCACGGGTTAGCTAGTCAAGAATAGAGCAATGAAATCCCATGTAGGTATGTAAATTGATTGGCGAAATTCCAATGTAGCTGATATAGCTCTACCCACGTAACCAAGCATTCAGTTTGAAAGTTCGCATCCTAACTGATCTTATAGAGCCTGCAGTGCCTCTGCTGTTGGCGTTTTCAGTACTGACCAATGGAAGGAAACTGTTCGCAGTTAGTACACAAAAGTTGCCAAACTCCATCGACTGTCTGAATGGCATTCGTGTGTTTTCAATGATTTGGGTTGTCTTCTTTCACAACTACTACGTGTTCCTGATAGCTTCGGTGATTAATCAAGTTGACTTCTTGGAGGTATACAGAACTGTATCTGTCCTAAGACTTATTTAATTAGTTGTTTTGCAGTGGACCAAAAGTGCATCTGCAATGCATGTGTTGGAGGCGGCAATCGCCGTTGACACGTTTCTTTTCATGAGTGGTTTGCTGGTTGCATGGTTGGGACTCCGAGAGTTGGACAAAAGGTGCGTTTGCTTGAAAATTATTTGGTAGCTGTGTGTATTAATATTGTTTTTTTTTTTTAGCAAAGGAAAGCTCAATGTACTCAGGATTTACTTCCATCGATACCTTCGACTTACGCCCCCCCTGGCGGCGGTAGTTTTGTTTTACCTCACTTTAAACAAGTATATTGGAAGCGGTCCGCTGAGGCAAACGTGCTTGAGATTCAACGATGCCTGCAAAGCAAACTGGTGGTCTACACTGTTGTATGTCCAAAACTATGTACATCCGAAGCATACGGTAAGTTATGACATGACTCATCAAATTGTGTGCAGTAATAGTCGGCTATTCCCGCATCCCGAATAGTGCGTCGGGCAGTCATGGTACCTCGCTGTGGATACTCAACTTTATGTCATTTCACCTCTAATTTTGACCGCTCTTTGGAAATGGGGAAGGAAATGCGTTCCTGCGATGATCATCTTTTCCCTACTGTCGATAGGCTGTGTTACTGGCATGTACTTCTTGGAGTAAGTGTGGTCTAGAGTTTCCCGTTTTAGTATGGAATTAAACCTCCTTTACCTTAGTTCGTTCACGGAGAACTATACACCACTTGTGTACGCGCCCACACACGCCCGGTTCTCGGCTTGGCTGGTTGGTGTGGGTCTTGGGTATTTTATGCACAAATGTAGGAATAAACCTGTGCGGCCATCAGAGGTCCTCCAAAAATGGGTGTGGTGTGCAGTTTTGAATGCTTTAATATTTTTGTCGTTTTTTAGCTAGTGAAACTCCTCGGATGGACGTCTTGCTTTGCCACGATTGTTGCTGTGGTATATATTCCGTTTTTCATGCAGAGCAAGGATACACCAATTATAGTTTCTGGGATGTTTGAGGCCTTGAAACGTCCTCTATGGGCGATTGCTTTGTCATGGCTGGTTTTTGCGTGCCACTTCGGATTTGGTGGTGTAATAAACGCATTCCTATCGCATCCATGTTGGCAGCCGCTGGGACGTTTAACCTACTCGATGTATTTGGTGCATACCATCGTTCAGGGTATTAACTTTGGGGTTATCCGAACTGACATGCACTTTTCGAACTACGAACTGGTAAGCAGAATGAACTTCTGTTAGAAATGGATTTTTATTTTTATTTTTTGGATCTCTCTCCCTTTTTCAGATGCAGATTTTGTGGAGCACGTTGGGAATTTCTGTAATGGTAGCTATTGTCTGGTATTTCGCATTTGAATCGCCGGTACTTGTGATCGAAAAAGTGCTTCTCGGCTCAGGTCCGAAAACAAGAACAGTGATTACACGAGAGGAGGATACTAATGGACATATGACCAAACGCGAATCTATATAGAACTTCCTTTGAAGTCAGCGTAAATTTTTGAAATAAAGCCGAAATAAATGAGAACATGAAAGACGAAATGTTGCACTCCTAAGCACAGCTTAAATAGAATGAACTTTGATTTCTGGTATTCCAATAGAAAGGGCTTAAGGTTAACGCTTAAAAGTCTCATATTGCGTTAAGGCTTTCAACAACAATCAAACAATTAAGATTGTAGCTATAATCGACTGTAATCCGTAATACCGAAAAATTTTAAGTCGACTAATTGCTCAACATTTTTTTGGTTTTGATTTTGGTGGGGCATTTTATTTCGCTTTGCGATAGGGGCATTGTTTATCTTTTTGTATACGGCGAGTGCTACAGAACGATTTATTCTGGCCCCAACTTATATATCACGGTTAAAAATATTGGCGTTAAATTTAATATTTTTGGGGTTGTATATAAGTCCACGCTGAAAAAATATTAGAATTTAATATTATCTACTGGTATATTCAATTTCAGAAATCAATAACAGATTTATTGAAACGAAATAATGGTTGCTATTACAAAATATATCCATTATATTTAAATTCAATAGAGAAAACATTGGTTTCTATGTCGGAAGTATTTACATATTAAAATTTCATATAGGATTTTAATGCATTTGTATTATTAGAAATAATGAAACTGTGTATTGAAACCTAATACCAACAGCTTAAATTCAATATTTCCTGGATTTTTTTTAAACCCATGGAATATTAGAATGAAATAAAATATTATTATATTTTATTACAAATTTGTATTTGATTTTAGTACAAATGGGATATAATCTAATACCAAAAATATTATATTTTAATATAGTTTTGTATTTATTTTAAGTGTAAGTATGTATTTTATTTTCAAATACAAAATATATTACACATATTCTAACACAAAACAGGGTTTGTATTAAGTATTTAAATATATAGACCTTAAGTAGTCTGTTCCGCTGGTCACCGATGTCCTTCTTGACGAGTCCTTTTACGTTTTAGTTCGCGAGTACTCTCCCAAAATATAGGCCGCTGCGTACGTTTTATGAATTTTCCAAGACCCTTAAGTGAAAACAAAATGATGAATACCTATACCTGCGTTATATATATTGTTATTACAAGGGTTACTTACCTCCTTTTATATAAGAAAAATACAGCCGCGTCCTGCCTCTTTAAATTTCCTTTTTCAGGAAATTATTATATATCACATAAAAACCACTTTTGCAAATACTTACCACTTAGAAGGGTATTATCATTGGATGTGAATGTTTTGTTTTCCATGTATTTAATATATTTTATTTGAATCTAATAGTTTTCTTCACCACGTTTTTAACTTTTATGAACAGTCCGTTCAAATTGTCCACCAAATACGCCATTTTTCGATCTTTTCACGACGCGCTGCTAACTGGAAATGGAAAACCAAGCGACAAAATAATATCTCTTGGTTTGAAAATAATACAGAAATATTGAAATTTAATACTGCTGGGTTTAATTTAAGTTCCTCTGTATTAAAAATACGTCTGTACTTACAAATAAGTTTTTTAAGGGTTAAAATAAATACTTCCATATTAGAAAATAGTACAGGTGAGGGTTATGTGCTATACTACAATTATTATAATACACAAAATATTTAATTTTAATATTATTCAGCATATCATTCATCACTTCAACCCAGATCTTGTATTATAACCAAATACAAATTAGTTGGAACGGAAAGCATTGTAATAAGTGCATATTAAAATATAATCAGACAGAGCGTTATATTTTAAGTCAAATATAATTTATTTATAATAAATTTCTTGTTTGAAATATAACTTTAATATTCTCGGGGTTCAATTGTAGGACTAAGATACTAGATTTTAATATTTCAAGATTAAAATTCAGAGAAGCCTTATTAAAATGAGCATTTAAATGTAAGAAATAATTAACTTTAATACAAAAATATTAAAAAAATAATGTAATAAATTGAAAATATAAAAAAATTATTTTTCCTGTGTTGCATACACCTGTAATAATGACGCGGTATTAAAAAACACCCTCATATTTTTAACCGTGTATAGAGGTAGACGATCATGTAGTTCCAGCAGAATAGGGTTACTTGCCAGTTGCCACACAGCAGACGCCTCGATGGACATTCACATGAACGATTTAAAGGTATGGTTATCTCCCACAGAAGTGACTTTAACTGGCGACAAAGATCGAGCGTTTTGATCCGCTGGATTCAAGTACACCATGCTTTGAAGTCATAGGTCTATGCCAATAAGCTGTTCAAATTCAGCTGGATCTATGTGGCAGAGTAAAAACTGGACCACTCGAATCCGTGCCACTGTTAGAAGGCACGGCGGACATTTGAACGATATTATGCATAATATGGAACTTCGTTGAAACCTCATACACAGCTTGTTAGATTCGATATTAGTATATCGACTCGTTCTTATTGTGGCGTGACATAAATCTAAAAATTTGAATGTGACCTTATGTCACTTCGCGTTGGGGTGTGAACACACATTTTACTTAATCAATTAAATTCGCACAGTTACACACCGAAATAAAGATATTTCCATGAAACACGAACTTAAATAAAGGGCACGACTGGGTCGAACGAAACTCTCTCGATCATCAAAAGTTTAGTTGGATGTGTTCTTATTTTAGTAGGTAGGTTGGTAAAAATCTGAGAACCGATGCTAGATGTTAGTGTTAAATAAAATCCACTTTTGGGTTATTCGTCTGATTCGGCACTTTAATATCAAATTAGAAATAAAAATGTTTTATAAGCTCTCAATAACAGGCAATTGTTGCAAACCTGGTTAGGGAGTTGTAAGCGCCTACTGTACTATTTTCTTACACTTACAAGATTTTGTTGTACAAGGTAAAGTTTAGCAGAAGCTTTTTTCCATTCTGCTAGGGCATGTTTATATTTCTGCCTGGAATATATTATAAGTAACGCTGTTTTAAGGTGTCTATGATTGAAAGTAGCGTCGTGTTATCCCGATCTCTTTACACATGCAAGATTTGTTTTTGAGTTTCTGGTTGTGTTAGGCTCAAGTGGTTGGAATTATTTGAAGGTCCATATTCAATTATGATTGAAAAAAAGAAGAAGTGGGAAATATTTGCTAAAAATAAGTTTTCGTCGCAATTATTTAATTTTTAATGGAAGTGCGGCATTGAGTTTAAAAAAAATAAATCGGCTTTTATTAGTAATCATTTTTTAAAAAATAATTAAAAGAAAACTGAATTTATTCGATTTTTTTTTTTTTTTTTTTTTTTTGAGAAAAACTAAGCATACGGAATCTAATTTAGAATACTATGACATTATCTTTAATATATATTCTGATCCAAATCGTAAGAGCGGCTTTTGTAAAATTTGGCAGACAAAACAGTACCAAATATTGCAGTGTTTAATTTAAAAAATACCGTTGCTTAACTATTTAGTTGAAAACCAAGTACAAGTTATTGTTCGGAATGTAAGCATTACATGGTTTTTAAAGTTCTATCGAAATCTAAAACGGAGTTTTCGAGATATGAGTAGTTTTTAATATTAGCAATGATTCGAGTTGAAAATTAAGAACGCAATAATTTTGAAAACATGAATCTCTTAGTTTGCATTTTGGTCTAAATCGTTACTGCCGTTTTCAGGTAAACTAAAGAAACTAAATTAAGAAAAAATACTTTTTTTCAAAAATCCATTGTAGGTATGATAATATAGAGAAAAACTGAGTTTGCTAGTAAGTTGGAAATGACCACATTACCACAGACCGTTTTTTGAGATATGTCCGACATTCAAAAGTAGGGTAGAGCGGAGCTAGTTAGTTACTGACTGAAATGTATGCAATAAGCAACCCGTGCAAAACTAGTTGCATTATATCAGCAGATTGGGGAACCACGCGAACATTTTTATTTTGGAGTGAAAAAGTAAGAAAAATTATTTGATTATTTTTTTTATTTCAGTGGCAAAAGGTGTAAATAATACAATAAGGCACAGTTTTTTTTTATGAATCGTATTTACTTACTTAAGGTGGCGCTACAGTCCGGGGTGGACCTGCGGGCCTCAACCAATACGCCTCTCCAGTTAGCGCGATCTTTGGCTAACTGCCTCCAGTTGCGCACTCCAAGTTGGTTGAGGTCCCCTTCCACTTGCGCGCGCCACCTAAGGCGAGGTCTTCCTCTACTGCGTTGTCCCTCCGGTTTAGAATCGAAGACTCTTCGGGCCGGAGCGTTGCTGTCCATTCGCTCTACATGTTCTAACCATCTTAGACGACTAATGCGTACTTTTCTGACCAGGTCGATGTCGCTGTACAGCTCGTAGAGTTCGCTGTTAAATCTTCTCCTCCAAATCCCGTCAACGCAAACGGGACCAAAAATCAATCAAAAATCAATAACGACTCGACAACTTCTTTTGCTTCACCCTTGATGCATGTTTGCAGGCGGAAAATGTTTTCTACCTTGGTGTAATTGAACATCGCAGTGGATTCCTGAAAGGCAGTGCAAAACATGGGCCACTCCTCTGGCCTTCCCGTGAAATCCGGCAAAGGTTGCAACTTTCGAGCATTCCCACCATTACTCAATGTATGTGAACTTTGTTGACCTTGTGCTAAAAACGGCGATGCCGTAAATGATGGCGGTGGCACACAGGTCGACTGGACGAACGGTTGAAGTGCATTCAATGGTGTGAGATAGCTTGGCAACCTATGTGTGTACGTCGCACTGCTTGGGCGACTTGTTTGCGGTAGAATTATAGGCGTTTGAATTGGTTGAAACATTGTCGATGACTGTAAGTACTGTGGCATTTCGGCATTGGTGCACACGGCAGGTGCAGTGGTGGCTGCTGTAAATGTGCTGGCTGCTAAAGATGTGCTGACTGCTACAGATGTGCTGGCTGCTAAGGATGATGACAGGGGTTCGATGGCGATAGCTACGTTTCTTTCCTGGCGGCTTAGTAGTTCTTGAAGGCGGATACGTTCCTCCTTTTCATTGGTGGCATTTGCCACGGCGGTTTCGAGTTGTGAACGCAATTCTTGAACTAGCTTCTTAAGGTCTTCCATAGCTGTGCCATCTATGCCTTCTGTCATCTCTACGATTGTGGCGTTTAGTTCTGATTCGCTTTCCGTTTCTGTGTCCGATGGCTCCGAATGTTCTTCAACACTCGAAAATCGGGATTTGGCTGTGAAAAAACGCTCAGGATTCAGACGACTACTTCGGCGTGGCTGTTTTTTCGTCAGGCATGGACGATGGCTGCTTCAAGTATGTTTCGCTGGCTGCGACGTGGCTATATTTTTGCTGGCTGCGACGTGACTATACAAAAAAAGGTTAATCGTTTGGATTTCTTCGTAAAAATTAAAATAAAGATGTTAAAGATTAAAGTTACTCAGGCGGCGTAATTGTCCTGGCAGTGGACTCGTCGCTGATGTTCCGACCCTGAGCCCGATTAAATAAACGAACTCTTGAATTTCTTGATTGAGTTGAGTTGTTTATTTTCTAAAAGAACATGGTTATTAAATACATATAATTATTGAATTACGACACAATTTTTAGCAGGCTCGTGGCGATGGATCGGTTTCAGCTTTGACGTTTCTAAAATGGCGGCAAACCGAGAAAGGCGGAAATTATATTTGACACACGGAAATTATTAATGAGCGCGTTTGGAAATTGTACGATCTGTTTAGTTTGAAGTCTGAAATCCGCGCCATGGTCACAGCCGCTGTACTTTACAACATATTTCTTAAATAAAATTATCAACTCTCTTTTATATATACAGAGAAGAGAAGAGATTTTATTTGGTTTCAAATGCCCCAATCAGTGTTGCCATAGTTTCAAAAAAGAAAATGCTAGACTGCGAAACAAAATTTGCTAGAATGTATGAAGTCAAAAAATAAAAATGCTAGACAAAACAAAATGTGTTTTCACCAGCTTTAAGAAAAAAATATATTATTTTGTCTTTTATACTATAAATTCATCTTTGTCTATCGATACTACATATCGTCGGCTTACTTTCAAAACCTCGTAAGTCAGAATTTTATGAAAAAATGACATTTAATGGAATCCTGAGGAAAAAAAAATACCTACTGAAATTAAATATCAATACCTCGTAGCTCCATCATTATTTCTTTTACCTCTATCAACCAGTTTCAAAACCTCCTAAGTCTATTGATCTTCAAATTTCCATTTAAAAGCTCGTTTGTCCCTCGTACGTCCTACAGTTTTCTTTTTCAATTTTTTAAATCGGTTTTTTTCGCCTCCTCAAAAATTTTCCATTTTCGACGAGTTTTTGAAAGAAAGCCGACGATATGTAAAATGTAACACTCTCTTTAGTAATGAATTTCGACCCTAAAATTATCTCAGAAAATAATAAAATTAAAAATTATGTTTTTTTAAACAATGAATTCAGGAAAAAACAAAATGTCAACAGTAGCCATACTTACTTACTTAGGTGGCGCTACAGTCCGGGGTGGACCTGGGCCTCAACCAATACGCCTCTCCAGTTAGCGCGATCTTTGGCTAACTGCCTCCAGTTGCGCACTCCAAGTTGGTTGAGGTCCCCTTCCACTTGCGCGAGTTACATGCCGTCATGCTGACGCAGCACCACAAAAGCCACCAAGGTTAACTTAATACAACCTGCGGTCATCGATCCAGTATTAATTCTAAGAAATCATATTCATTGCAATATTGTTAATTAAGCATTTTATTTAGGTTCGCATCAAATGTCAATCTCACACTTTTTATTTTCCTAAGAATTGATTTTATTAATTGTCGATTTAACACTTTTCATTTTTCCAAGAATTGATTGTATTGTAAATTAACTTCATAGATTCTCATTTTCAATAAAGTCAGAATAAATTTGTCATTCGAAGAGTAAGGTAGTAGTTTTTTTTGATCGGCCCACGGTGTAAGTTCGTAATTCGCGCGCCACCTAAGGCGAGGTCTTCCTCTACTGCGTTGTCCCTCCGGGTTGAAATCGAAGACTCTCCGGGCCGGAGCGTTGGTTTCTATTCGCTCTACATGTCCTAACCATCTCAGACGACTAATGCTTACTTTTCTGACCAGGTCGATGTCGCTGTACAGCTCGTAGAGTTCGCTGTTAAATCTTCTCCTCCAAAGCCCGTCAACGCAAACGGGACCAAAAATCACTCGAAGAATTTTGCGTTCGAAGCGACCAAGAAGATCCTCATCGGTTTTTCCTAGGGTCCATGCTTCTGCGCCATAGAGCAGGACAGGGATGATGAGAGTCTTATATAGAATCTCCTTAGTGCTTCTTGACAAGGCCTTACTAATTGATATATACCATTTATAAAAACGCCCGTAATCTTTGTTAGCTCTTTATTGCTTAGCCGATCACTTACAACTAACTTAACATAAAGCTCCTTTGCCCTACTTACTCAAGAGTAGGTGTATTTCATGTGTATATGTTATATATATAAATAATGCATGTGTTATGTGTTTATTAGATATGTATGATATACATCAATCCTCCCTAACTTTTATTATTTTTTTTTTTTTTTTTAATTCTAAGTAACTATTTAATTTTTTTATTAAATACTATTTGGTCCTTCATAAATTGTTGCTTCAATGCTTTTCTATCTACCTCCAAATCTTCTTCAGCACTAAGATATTCATCATTTTATTCCTCCAATTTATCTTTGATCTCTTTACTTCTTAAATCCGTTTGGATAAAAGTAGTACTGGGACCAAATCTAACGGAGCGATTACATTTTTTTATTTGATTTATATGTGCTACTCTTTGATTGCCATTTATACAAATTAAAAAACGCGACTGTGAAAGTTGTTTAATTATAAAAGCTGGAACCCATTTAACAAATGATTTAAAATGGTTTTTATAATAAATACTAGCTGACCCGGCAAACTTCGTTCCGCCCAAATTTGTTAATGTAAAGAAAATAATAATTCCGAGCATGCGCAATGCACTTCCTAATTTATGTAACTCGGCCAATTAAAATTCTTTATTTAAAAGTTATATTAAATGCAATATAAATAAATTATGAATAGCAATGTTGATTTGTTTCAATCAAACCGCAATGATTTTGACGTTTCGGCCAACCTTCCGCTTTTTCACTAAATTTACAATGTGAGAAACATGGGAAATCAAGATTGATGCCACTAATGCACAAACATCCATCGATTATCCTTGCAATAAATTATTGACATAGTGAAAGCGAGACGCACGGGAAATTGAAGTCGCACGAATGGTAAATCGTTCTAAATAAGCGAAATCTGCGGAATAAGTTGCATGATATTTGATGTAAGATCCTTAACCATAAATCAAATGCGATCCTTTACAAAGTTTCTATACATTGATGTTGCGCAACAGCATTTTAACTGAGCTGACTTTCAATTCCAAATTATGAAGAGGTAAGCCCGGAATATCCAAAGAATTAAAAAATTCAACTAATCCCCATAAAGTTTTTTTCACATCAAAAGGTAGCATTATGCCCTTCTTTCCAACCAAAATCATAAGAATCGAACGATCCATCCCCGAGTTATGAGTGCACATTCGGACGTCCGTCAGTCTCTTTTATATGTAACTGTATCCACTTGCCCATACCTTTCGTATTAAGTCTTGCTCACATTTCGCAAATTACTTTATTTGAACAGTGTCCATTAATAATTTTAATTATACAACTTTAGAAATAGAGTTTGATTTTATTTTTGAATGGGACGTGCCAAAATCCGTTTTCTTATCCTGCTTGTGTTTTTCAAAGTACCACCTATTATAAATAAATAAATATACAAATAAATAGGGTCAAAAACTATCCGAAATTTAAAACTGGAAGCAACCATATCCATCTACAAAATTTCAATCAACTTGGTAGAGCTGTTTCGGAGATCGGCAGCAGCGCCACCTATCAGGTCCAAAAGTATCCTATCCTTCAAGCGGAAACGAAGAATATAAATCTACAAAATTTCTTTGAACTCGGGTGAGTGATTGATTGATCGTGAAACAACGCCATATAGTGGGTCAAAAATCCTATCTTTTAAGTTTGCGTTAACCTAAAATACAACAATACGAACATAACAAAAGAAGAATCATTAAAATTGACCCAGTGGCTATCGAGTTATATCATCATCATCGAGTTTCGTCCCGAAAGAATTATATGTATAAATTAAGATGATTATTATTAAAGAAAATGTAACTAAACTGAAAAACGACATATACGCCTACAACACCACATGTTTTAGTTTTTGTTAGAAATACTAAATTGATTATTTTATATGTATTTTATCAATATAATAACTCCGATCGAAGCATCTGTTTTAAACGATATTCATTTTTTTACATCCTCTTTGACGATATTTGCAGCACGCATTATGTCAATGTTATGCCATAAGGTTAAGCGCCATAAGGTTACATCAAAAGTTTGAATTGTAAAAGCGCTATGGTTAGGTACATGAGATATAATTTAATATGGTGGTTAAGTATTCTTAAATTTTCTAATTTTCCGCGCAATTTTCTTAATTTTTTCTTTCATAAGATTTTTTTCCTGACAATAAAAAACACAACAAAAAAAGAATTAGTGAAATCGGTCCAGCCGTTCACGCGTGATGCCGTGACCAAGGGAAATATGGATTCGTTTTTAGGCCACTTCCTCAAGATGATAGCGGAAGGAATCGAGGGCGAAAAATCGGGAATAGGTAGGAAGGTGGAAAGGTGGGAGACAAACACTTCCTTTTCTTTTTGTGCGTTACCTGAACGCAACAACAGCTTGACTCAATGCGATTCGTTCGAAGTCCATTTCTCGCTCCAGTTCCAGCTGTGGCATCCCCAATTTGCACAACAAAATGCCACTTTGTTGCGCATTTCATCTGACATCTCCAGTTCATTATCCGATGTCACAGTGCGAATTCGATGCAAAATATCGTTGGCCATAATATCATTTTTATTATAATCAAAGTATCTACTTCATTTTAAAAAGTTACTTAATGTAACGTAGTAAACATAATTTATTAGAACAAACTTTTTAGGTACATACATAGGTATATTTAAAAGAAAAAAAAAATCAAAATTGTTGACAACAACAATTTGCTTGGAAAACAATTAAAATAATTGACAACAACAATTGCTTTTAAAATTTAAAATATTTTTTTTTTTTTGTATTTGAAGTGTCACTACTTTATGTTATCCAGTTTCTTTTTTTTTTCAAAGTGTATTTCCCCATGAAAAAAATAAAAAATTTAGTGGTGGACCACCCTTAACATTTAGGGATATGAAAAATAGATGTTGTCCGATTCTCAACCCTAGCCAATATGCACACTAAGTTTCACGAAAATCGGTGGAGCCGTTTCGGAGGAGTTCAACTACGCACCCCGTGACACGATTATTTTATATATTAGACTAGCTGACCCGGCGAACTTCGTTCCGCCCAAATTCATTAATGAAGGTAATGAAATTAATAATTCCGAGCTTTCGCTTCATTCTGCTTCATGTAATTCGGTCAATTCAAATTTTTTACTCAAAAGGTATATTAAAATTAAATAAATAGGTAAATAAAATCAAATACATGTCGGCCAACCCACCGCTTTTCCACTGAAGTGCTTTATGGTACACGCCATTTTTTGTTCTATTTCTAATATCGGGTGCGTACACGTACAAAGCGAGAGCTTTGCCGACACGTGAAATTCAAGATTTATGGCACACACATCCAGCGATTGTCCTTGCGACTTATTAATTGTCATAGCAAAAGCGAGACGTACGGGAAATTGAAGACGCTTAAACACGAACGGCAAATCGTTCTGAATAAGTGGAATCCGCGGAATAAGAACATCTTCACCTTTGAATTTTCCAATAAAAATCGTTGCTTGAATAATATTTGAGATTAAATTCTTCACAATCAAACGCGTACCGCTACAAAATTTTTGTTCATTTAGGTTGCGCAACAAAATTATTACTGAGACGATTTTTAGTTTCAAATTGTGTGGAGGCAAGCCCGAAACATCCAAAGAATTTAAAAATTCCGTGGGATAGTTGGTGGCTTCCTATTCATCCATCACGGAGTCGACTGATTAGTATGAATGCAACTCACCAGCGATTTGGTTTTGAATGGCGAAATTCAAATGATCGACGTTCTTGTTTATCGCAACCAAAATCACTCTTACACTCAGTCAACAAATTCTGAGCGATATTCAGGAAAACATTCATGATTAGTTCTTCCGGTGTCGTTGTAAAGTTGCAAAAATGTTGTGGAAACTCAATCAGGCTAAAGATTAAGTTTGCTGGAATCACACCATTGCCCATCGCCATGACTGGTCATTTTGTAAAGAAACTCGCATGTTTGTTGTCAAATGCAATTTCTTGACGTATCGCCATAAAGCAGATGCATTCAAGCATCCAATTCATCTGCCGGAGTTGATCTCGAAATGACAGGCAGCGTTTGACGAAAATCGCCTGATAGCAAGATCATTGCTCCACCGAAAGGTCGCTTATCATTACGTAAACGATTCAGGGCCTCCAATGCGCGTTTGTAAGCCATTGTGCATTCGTCCCATATGATAATCTTATATTGCTGCAGTACTTTCGCCATCGCAGTGTTCTTTGAAATGTTGCATGTAAGTTCTTCTTCCACTTGCAGATTCAATGGCAATTTCAATGCAGGATGAGCTGTTCGACCGCCTTCTAACAAAGTAGCCGCTATCCCAGAAGAGGCTAGGGCCAAAGCGATCTCAGATCTCGAACGAATTGTAGCCAAAATAAGTGAGATCAAGAATATTTCCAGTTCCGCAATTTTCGTTATCGACTGCTTACATCAATTCATCGTTCACTTTCTTTTATTCTTGATTCAACATTGGCACAATTGTTCAAACAGCTTGACTCAATGCGATTCGATCGAAGTCCATTTCTCGCTCCAATTCTCGATTAAATGCGACTTGCATTGAACGATTTGGCTGTGGCATCCCCAATTTGCACAACAAATTGCCACTCATGAGCAGACACATATCCTCGATCAAAATCAAAGCTTTGTTGCGCATTCCATCTGACATCTCCAGTAAATTATCCGATGTCACAGTACGAATTCGATGCAACTGACATCTCCAGTTCATTATCCGATATCACAGTACGAATTCGATGCAAAATATCGTCGGCCATAATATCATCTTTGTATAATCAAAGTATCTACTTCATTTCAAAAAGTTACTTAATGTAACATAGTAAACATAATTTATAAGAACAAACTTTTTAGGTACCTATAGGTATTTAAAAAAAAAAAAACTTTCAAAATTGTTGACAACAACAATTTGGTTGGAAAATAACTGAAATAATTGACAACAACAATTGCTTTTAAAATTTAAAATATTTTTTTTTGTATTTGAAGTGTCACTACTCGATTTCTATCCAGTTTCTTTTTTTCCAAAGTGTACAAAAATGAATTTATTGGAATGGCGGTTGCGCCTTCTTTCAAAAATTTATCATACTAATATATTAACCTTCTCTGCATGGTCTATTAACCAACAAAAAAAACTAAATCAAAATCGGATGTGTGTGGCAGTCGGTAGGCTGTCACACACACATTTATCAAGTTATTTTTATATATATAGATTTTCATGTTGCTTAAAATCCATATCTTGTTTTATATTTTTGAAATTATTTTCCCTAAAATTATTTTGAAGTGCATGCTTGTCGGTTTTTGTCTGTAGATTAGATTTATTTAGCAAAATTTCAAAAAACGTTATCGGCTTAAATCTAAAAATCATATTTGCAGGAGTTTGATTAGTCGAAACTGTGGGTGTATTGCGATATTTCAACAAAAAATTTGCTATTTTGTAATTTAAGTTTTTTATCGGTTTTGTTTCGATTAAAAACTTTTTAAGTGCTGTTTTTACTGTTTGAACGGCTCTTTCTGCGAGGCCGTTTGATTGCGGATGATATGGTGGACTTTTTAAGACACGAATGCCATTAGAATGACAAAATTCAACAAATTCACCGGATTGAAATGGCGGGCCATTATCGGAAACTAACTGATTTGGTAGTCCGAAAACAGAAAACCAGCTGCGCAATTTTTCAATAACCTTTTCAGCACGAGTTATTTTCATTTCCGCTATTTCTATCCATTTCGAGTAACTATCAACTAGCAATAAAAATTTTATCCCACTAACCTCAAAAAAATCTATATGCACCCTTTCAAAAGGGTAGGATGATGGTATCCAATTCGTTTCTTTGGCTACTTTGGTAAAATTCTGTGTTTGACAGCAAATTTGACATGATTTTGCAAACTCCTCTATATCAGCATCTAAATGTCGCCACCAAACATAACTCCTAGCTAACATTTTCATCCTCGTAATCCCAATATGTGTATCATGCAACAATTGTAATACGTTATGTTTCAATGCTTCTGGGATAACTACCCTATTACCATAATATATACATCCTTTATTGCATGAAAAATTCCAATGTCTATCAAAGTAATACTTAGTTTCTATATCTACATGCCTGTTATCTTTATTTATAAGTCCGTTATACACTTTTCTTAATAAATTATCCTTTGTTGTTTCTGATTCAACATCTTCCAGTTTTAAAAGTTTTATATTGTCGGGTCCAAATGATAACACGTTTAAAAATTCTTCAGATATATTTGTCGACCCTTGAATAGGTAACCTAGATAAAGCATCAGCGTTACCAACTTGAGACCCCCTCTTGTATTTCACATCGAAATCGTACATCGATAATTGGATTGCCCATCTCTGCAATCTTGCGGCTGCTACAGCTAAATGACCTTTCTTGACACTAAAAATTTCCCTTAATGCTTGATGATCCGTTATTACAGTGAATCTGTGCCCATACAAATATTTGTGAAACTTTTTCACTGCATACACTATAGCCAGTGCCTCCCTGTGAGTCTGTGAATAATTTTGCTCAGCTTCACTAAGTGAAGTCGAGGTAAAAATCACGGGTTTTTCTTCACCATTGACTACATGAGCCAGCACTGCTCCAACACCATAAGGACTAGCATCACAAGTAACTGTTATAGGTTTTTTTGGGTCGAAATGCTCTAAGATGTTGTTACTAACTATAAGCTTCTTTGCTTCTTCAAATACTTTTTGGTGTTCGCTTTTCCATTCAATATTATTGTTCTTTTTTAACAGGTCATACAATATCCTCAATTTGGAGGCCAAATTTGGAATAAAACGATTATAAAAATTTAGTAGGCCAAAAAAACTTTTGAGTTGTGTGATATTTCTTGGACTGGGCGCTTCTAAAATAGCTCTAATTTTTTCCTTGTTTGGTTTTAAACCATTGCCCGTAATAACATGCCCTAGATATTCCACTTCTGTCTGAAACCATTTGCATTTTTCAAAATTGACTCTAATGTTATGAACTTCTAATCTTTCCAGTACACTTACAAGTTTTTCCTCACATTCCCTTACGTCTGAACCTCCAATCAAAACATCATCTAAGTAGCATCCTACCTTATCTAATGATTTCAATATCTCGTCCATTACTCTCTGAAACTCGGCTGGTGCTACTGAAACTCCAAATGGAAGTCTTGTAAACTTAAACAAACCCTTTTGAGTGTTAACTGTTAATATATCCTGACTCTGTTCATGTACGGCCAGTTGTAAATACGCACCGGATAGATCCAGCACGCAAAATATCGAACAATTGCTAAATTTTGCAAACAAATCATCCATTCTCGGTAGTGGATATACTTGGCATTCAATCGCCTTGTTGACGGCTACCTTACAGTTCAAACACAATCGTAAATCGCCATTCTTTTTCGGTACAATCACCGTTGGTGATGCCCACTCACTGTATTTAACCGGTACTAATACATTCTGCGAAACTAGTCTGTCAATCTCTTCTCCTACTCTATCACGAATCCCAAAGGGGACAGTGTATGGCTTCGAAAAACTAGGAACAACATTTTCCTTTAACCTCAACTGCACTTTGTAACCGATAATTGGATCCCGCATATCTTTCGAAAAAACCTTTGGAAACTTCAACTTTAACGCTGTTATCTTGTCGCACGACATATCATCCACTCTATTCATAGTAAAATTTGCTCTCCAATTTGGTAGCAAAATGTCTAACCAATCGCGACCCAAGAGTGGAGTAAAATTTCGATTAGAATTAATTATAAACATATCCAACTTGTGATAATGAGATGTGTTATTTAAATCTTGTACATCTACAATAACCTTACCCACAATTTCCACCTCATGCCCTGTCACCACGTTCAATTGTTTCCTAACAGGTAAAATGTTTAGTTCTTTAAAATACGTTTTGTAAAATTCATAATTTATAACCGTCGAGCATGCACCACTATCCACTTCCATATCAATAACAATTTTATTTATCCACAACTGAATTACATGAGCAAAATTCGAAATATTTGACAATGTGTTTATATATCCAATTGATAAATTGTTCACCTCATCACTTATGTTCTCAATATTATTAACGTTAAACCTTTTGTTTTTATACATAAAATTATTCCTATTTCTACAGTCTTTTTTTAAATGTCCGCTTATTCCACAATTAAAACAAACTAGTTTTTTTAATTTGCTTTGATCGTATTTATTCCTACTATCATGTTGATACCTATTAACACTGTGATTCCTGTTGTTGTTTCTATTCATGCTAGCATGCATTGTAGTTTGTACACTATTTCTTCTTTGTTGCTGGTCCCGGTGCTGATGATGCTGCTGTTGACGATGGTGGTGTGGGTGAAACTTCTGATCTTGGTGCGTTGACAAATTGTTAAAAGTGTCTGGTCTCATCTGGCGTAACTGTTTGTTTGTCATCTCCATATTTGTTGCGAGCTCGCATGCTTTGTCGAATGAGAGCTCCATTTCATTTAAAAGCTTTTGTTGTATATATTCTTGATATATACCACACACTAACTTATCTCTGAGAGCGTCATTTAAAAATGTTTTAAACTCGCATGATTGTGCTAACGTTTTCAGCTCTAGTATATAATCACTTACTGTTTCATGGGCTTTTTGATTTCTTTTATAAAACTTAAACCGCTCGGCTATTACATTAACTTTGGGTTTAAAATATTTTTCGAATATTTTAATTAACTCTTCATACGTTTTCGTATCAGGTTTTTCTGGATCCGTCAATGATTTTAATATTTTGTAAGATTCCGGACCTATTAGCGTAATTAAGTACGACACTTTTGTTTTATTGCCAGTTATTCTATTTATGGTTAGCAAATGTTCTAGGCGCTCTTTATAGTCCTCAAAATCTTCACCGGGAGAAAAAAACTCAATTGTCCCAATGAATGCCATTGTATGAAAAAGTTCACTACAAAGTCCCGTTTCTAATTTAATTTCACTTTTTTTTGGTTGTGATACACTAGATCCACTGTCTTCCATAAAGAACAGATTTTTTTTTTTTTTTTTATCTTTAATTTATTATATTTCCGCACGTGATATTTTTTTTTTATTCTTTTGTCCTCGTCGCCATTTGATATATACCATTTATAAAAACGCCCGTAATCTTTGTTAGCTCTTTATTGCTTAGCCGATCACTTACAACTAACTTAACATAAAGCTCCTTTGCCCTACTTACTCAAGAGTAGGTGTATTTCATGTGTATATGTTATATATATAAATAATGCATGTGTTATGTGTTTATTAGATATGTATGATATACATCACTAATCAATTGCCTTCTTAGGCCAAAGAAACAGCGGTTGGCAAGTGTGATTCTTCGCTTAATTTCTGATGTGATGTCATTATCAGAGTTTATAGCGGAGCCGAGGTAGACAAAGTCCCTAACTACCTCAAAGTTATAGCTGTCTATCGTGACGTTCTGCCCGATTCGTCGATGTTGTGTGTCCCTTCTTGTTGACAGTATATATTTTGTTTTGCCCTCATTCACCGTCAAACCCATTTTTGCCGCTTCTGTACTAATACTTGCAAAGCACCAGTGACAGCTTGCTGTGTTCTGCCAACAATGTCAATGTCGTCAGCGTATGCAAGCAGTTGCACAGACTTATGGAAAATTGTGCCTCTGGTGTTGGCTTGTGAGTTTCGCACAATTTTCTCAAGAATGATGTTGAATAAGTCACATGACAGCGCGTCACCTTGTCTAAATCCTTTTTTGCCATCAAAGGTCTCGGTGAGATTGTTTCCGACCTTTACGGAGCAGCGAGCGTTCTCCATCGTCATTCTGCACAATCTGACAAGTTTGGCAGGGATGCCAAAACTAGACATGGCTCTGTATAGCTCGTCTCTATAAATGCTGTCATATGCGGCCTTAAAATCGATAAAAAGATGGTGAGTATCGATCTGGACTTCTTGGGTTTTCTCCAGGATCTGCCGCAGTGTGAATATTTGATCGGTCAGGGACTTACCGGGACTGAAACCGCACTGATAGGGACCTATCAGATCATTGACGAAAGGTTTCAGGCGTTCACATAGTACAGCAGACATGATCTTATACGCAGTGTTAAGGAGACGGATGCCTCCATAGTTGGCGCAGTTTAGAGAGTCTCCTTTCTTGTGGATCGGGCAAACGATGCTGAGGTTCCATTCATCAGGCATACTTTCCTCTAACCAAATTTTGGAGACGAGTTGATGTATGCACTCTACCAAGTCATCTCCGGCTGCCTTGAAGAGCTCTACAGGTAAGCCGTCTGGTCCAGCAGCCTTGTTGGACTTCAGCTTGCACCGAAAAAAAAATTTGTAAAAAACAGCCGTAATATTGATATTTTTCATTGACAAAATCGAGCTGATGTTGAAAATATCAATTCTGATATGAATCCGATATTAATTTCACATACGTTTCGAATGTAATTTTAACAATGAATTCATGTGGAATTGATATTAGAATTTTATAATATTTTAATATTAAAAATGTGAAATTGATACGATACGCATTTACTTTTGATATTGAGAACATCGATTTTTGATATTAAAATCGTGTAATCGATATGATAAAAACGTAAAATGAATATAGCTTTCATTTATTTTTGATAAGAATAATTTAAATTTTGATATTAAAATTGTTTAATTTATATGAAATAAATGTAATCAATTTTATATTAGAAATTTAAAATCAATATTCAATTTTACTTACTTATTTTAAATATCGATGTTCTAATTTTGTCCAAGCGGTGTATTTCAAACCTTAATTCATAAGTTGACTTATTTTGCAATAAGGTTTTGTATTTTTTTTTTTTTTCTTTTTTTATAATCCTAAAATAGGTTTAGACGACTTTGTACGTCTTCAGTAATAAAACAATTAGGTAATAACAATTTATTTTAAAATATTTTATTTCTTATTAAAAATGTTCCATCTGGAAAATAGTAAACATGAATTGGAGGACTTGTAAAGTCGGCAATAGCTATTATTTTCAAGGGGATACTTTTGGAACCTACAGAGTATAACTGATCGTGATCTATAAATTCTCTATGTTTCGATTCATATCGGTAGCTCCATAAGCATTTCAGAGGCCCAGACTGCCTTATTACGGTTACATATAGGGTTAATTTCTGGTTTTCTGTAATTAAATGATTTACACGATAAAGTTACAAAGATTACCAAAATACGTAATAAAAACTTACACAAAAGAGCAGTAAAAGCTGTCTCTAACGAAATTCCCTTACACGATTCTTCCGGAAGGGATTCTACGGATTCAACCTCCAAAGAATCCGGAAAACTTTGAGGGTTTCCGAGATTATCATCCCCTATTATTTCACTAACGTCTGAAAAAATAAACTGGTCTTGATGTTCATCCATTATCTCTTTTTTTGAACACAAATTCAAGAAATTACTCGAACTGATTATTATTATTACTGTGTTTTTACAGATTTTTTTGAACACTAAATATTACAGAAATTGCAAAATTGCACATTAAATTAAAAGTTAACACGGAAAACACTCTACACACAAACCGATCACTACGAGTAAACCACTGCAAGTGCGACTGCAGTTTCAATTTCAGACTCGTTTATTTCGTTAGCAACTGCCTTTTTACATTATTCATATCAAATATGTTGGTAATATCAAAAATTGCACCTTAGGGTACCGGTATTTTGGGGCTTCGGCTTATTTTTACATGTCTCACATAAACAGTAGATTTTGTCAATATTAAAAACACATTTAATCATATTGGTTTTTAATTTGTGAAGTACCTATATTAAAATTAAAGCTTATCAATTTTACATTTTTAGCATCACAACAATACGCGTAATGTAGAATTGACATTAAATCTTGTAAACATTATATTACAGAACATCATACAAAATTTGATATTGCTTATTGATATGGGAATGTAAATCGTAATTTCAAAAAATGTAAGCTTTTAATGTAAATCTGCCATGAAAATTATTAATCCGATATTTTTAATATTAAAAAAATACGTTTTTATTCAATTTTTGAAATTTTCGCATGAAATTGAAGTTGATATGACAAAAATATCAATTTGAAATTACATTTTTTTTTGGGTGTGGATATTGCTATCCTCACTTCATTTTGGTCAGGTGGACAGAAGTCTTGGCTTTCATCGTCCAGGTTGAATAGTTCGTTCTGCCTGACAGCGGAATTTGTGTCGTCTTCGCCGTTTTGCAGTCTGCATAAATTGTTTTTCCATGTCCTCAGCACCGACCTGTGACTCTACTACAAGGTTTCCTTGTTCATCTCTACACGTCTCCGTTCGGGTCTTGTTGGTATGACACGTTCTTTTTACCTTTTGGTAAAACTGGAGTAACACCTCTCTATATCCTCGATCGCGCGCTTCTCATGCTCTCTCTTTTTTCTCCAGAGAAGCTGACGAGCTGCTATCGTCCTTCTATGCAGCGACGCGCCGTAGGCACTTTGTTTTGCTGCATGTGCTTGCCGGCACTCTTCGTCAAAATCAGTGGTTTCGGGGGGGTGGGCTGGTGAAACCGAGCACATCAGTTGCGGCGTTTTTGATGGCTTCTTGGCATCGGCGCCACTGGTCTTCGGCACTTGATGCTGGCAGCATAGGACTTCTCGAGAGGTTGAGGGATACGCGATCGGCATAGGTTCTGGCGTATTATATAAGTATTCCGATTGAAAAATTTAACTGTTTTAGGAATTTTTTTAACTATGACGCAATATGTTCATCAAACTAGAGGTGGGGTAAGTTGGGCCAGGTGGACCCTCCCTGAATTAAAAAAATACATGTTGCATGTTGCAAAACTCGAGTTCCAAAGAGGAATATGAGCCGGAATGTTATACAAAGTGCTCACGCGGACTAGTGTCATTTTTATTTGTATAATTTGCAATAAACTGCAATAGCGACTACTAGGTATTTCTGAATTATCATTTCTTATTTCGATTTGTTTTTTTGTTTGCTTTGAAATTAAAAATTGAATTATTTAGCTTTTATCCTTTGAATAAAATTCTGTTATAAATCCAGCCTTTTTGTCCCTTATGGAGCTCTTTTTGCACTTTTCAGATTTCAGCCCTTGGCCCAATTTACCCCACGCACTGTCCCAACTTGCCCCCTTGGACTTGGCGCATTTGAGATAATATTATTCTTCTGCGATTACATATTTTCAATTTTCCAAAATATTCTAAAGAGCCCAGATGTCCATTCTTTTCATTGATCCTAGCCTCATAGCTGTTTTATGAATAGATTGATATTTATGAAACTTCAAGTGAAAAGTGTCCCAACTAGCCCCGCTCTACCCTACCGTTATCCGAATTTTTAGCCAAAAACTGGGTATGCATTCACGGTAGCCTCACCTACTTAAGCTTAAATATCAATTTTGCTCGGCACAGACGGACAGACAGACAGACGGACAGAATTTTACGACCCATTTTTTGGGTTCCTCTATCCTCGTAGTCGCAGAATAGAGAAAATAAAAAACAACTTTACCGAACAGACAGAGACATATACACGTTGTATGCTCTATGAATGTATGTACATATTAAATACATTCTAATAAGAAAACACCCACAAAGTAACGCAAGTTGAAAAATCGTAATTGCATCCAAATGGCGTGACAAAATTAAACTACATTAACAATCGCACATTGTATCGGAGTTTATTTTCTTATAATTTGCTGCAATTACACCGCCATCGTACACCAGGTTCAAAGTCTTATGCCACTGCGCACCAATCGTACGTCTACCAGCAGTGTGTTAATCAACGCCTCGGGCCAATTAAATTTGTCCTACCATTGCCGAGGGATATATCATCTGCGAATTCAACTACAAAACCGCATTGCGTTGACATTTTAATTACGGATCCCTACACTCGCTACATATTGCCATCGCCAAGACTATCCGAAAATGTATAAAAAGTATGTAGAGGCATATCAATTCTTTTTTTTTTTTTTTTTTTTTTTTCGAAAATTTTAATTGAAATGTTAACATGCTCCCAAATTGGTTAATTAAAAATCATAGCTTCCGGTGGTTCTACCTGTTTATCGAACTGAGCATCAGATCCCCTACCCTATTGATGATCAATAAAAGTTTATTTGCCTTCTCTGGTGGCGCGGAGTAGTAAATTTCAAAAGGACAACTCCAATTGGGTGATTTGAATGTCTGCCCTAATATTTTCGAATGGGAAATAGTATTTACTGCAATCAAGTTTCCCCCCGCCAAAGAGACACTTTGGGTCTACGTAACGTAAGTCAATCGACCATCAGAGGGGTGGGGGAAAAATTGTCTCCGAAAATAGTTTGCGTTTGAACATCGTATAGTCGTCGGTTGTAAAGCTGGAAGGCAATTAGTTAGCGCGCGCTATTCATTCTGGAAATGAATTAGAACGTTGGATGTAAGTGAGGCGTGTCGTTGATTTTAGAAAGACACAGAGGTGCACCACAGTGGGAGTGCGATGAGCCGGAAAGTTTCTGTGGGGAAACGCAGAGCGGATCTCTTCTTAACGAAATATCCAACATTAATAATCAACAAATTGGCTGAGTTAATTGGGTCTGTAGGGACAGTCGATGGGGATTTTCGTTTCGGTGATCGACGGAATAGACGCTAGTGATTGTATTGGTGACAATAAGTAACCGTCTAAATGGAGTAGGTATATGAATAAGGTTAAGGAAGAGCCTATTCTTTTTCGGATCCATTGGAGACCCTGTCTGGGTTCAAGATGAGAAAGTTCGACTCTTAAATAGAAAAATCGTCTGTTGGTCTAAACTCTAAAGGTTTTTAAATTGCATTGAAGATCCCAAAAGCGGATGCTCTAATCCTGTTCAACGATTTATATCTTTTTGTTACATAGGAAGGTAGGTACCTACCTACTCAAAGATCTTCCCATTTGCGGATGACTAGGTATAAGCTGATAAATATTCTTTAAGCAGCCAACACATGGAAAGAAAATTATTTTCTACACAAAGAGATTTCACTTCTTAAATTGAGAAAATTTAACAATTAACAATTTAATTGAATTGATCTTATACATTAATTTACATATGTATATTGGTAACAAAATCATGCAACTTAAACAAACAAATATTTCTTGATTTAAGAAACGAATTTTGTATTGCAAGGTTAACTTCATTAAGAAATATATTCTGAAATCAAGAAGCAATTATTTGATATTTGCTGACCGGGCCAACTTCGTTCCGCCCAAATTCGTTAAAGTATGGAAAATAATAATTTCGAGCACGCACATGCTTTATGTAATTCGGTCAATTCAAATTACCTTTATTCAAAACTTATACAATAGAAGTAACTGAAGTAGTAGTACCTAATGTCGATTTGTTTCATTCGATTAGCGAAAGAGAAAAGCACGGAAAACTGAAGACGCTTAAATACCAATGGCAAATCGTTCTGAATAAGCGGAATCCACGGAATGAGAATTAGGCTAATTGCACACACACCGATTTCGGTTTTATACTGGTCGCCCAAATTCCAATAGTGAACCACATGTGGGAACGGGACCTGGCACACACGCCGACCGCTGATCGGCGTCGGCAAAATGCCGGTGAGCAGCCGTCCACTGCCACTGTATAGCCGGCAGTATCGGAAAGTAGTGGCGTACACTCAGGGAAAAAATGTAAACTAAAATGTAATATGTCCTAGTTGATTTTACGTTGAATAAACTTTCTTAAAAAGTATTTGTTTTCACGTTGAAACATATTTGATTTGAATACGCAATGTAATTTTAAATAACGTCACCCTAGATTCAAAGTAGAACGTATTCACTTTTACATTATGACCATGTTTCTAAAACGTTTTAAACTACTCTCAACGTAGTTTTAAAGTGCAACATGTTAACATTTGAACAATATCAAGTTTCGAAACGACATCAACGTTAATTTAAAGTGTTGCATATTAATTTTTAAGTGACAACAATTTAGAATCAAAGTAGATTATATTCATTCTTACATTGATGTTATTGTTTTAAATAACAAGCAACGTAGATTCAAAGGGTAACATATTTATTCTTAAGTTCCGCTAAGTGTCGGGACGCACATTTTCTTTTTTATTCTCGTCTCTCATTCACAAAGATGGAACAAATCAGTCTCGTCGATGAAAAATATTAAACAAATTTGAAATGGAAATCCTATTTGCAATGCTAAAATGTGAGTTTTGTGATTAAATTTAATTCTCGGCATGTATTTGAATTAAAAATAAGTGAATTGAATCCTAGATCACCTACAAAAATGAAGTGTAAATAATGTGTTAAGAACAATATTGTGCAATTTGAAAGTGAAAAAATATGTACCTGCCGAAAAAAAAAACACATCTGGTTTCAAGTATTGGATTATAAATTAATTCATTGCATAAAAAAAGGTTAATTTATGCTTACATATGATTGCAAACAAAAATTATTTCCATATTTGTTGTCAAAGGCTTGCACATGCACTTATTTTTGTTACTCTTTGTTTGCAATAGCTTTTTTACTTATTAGAAAGGAGTCTTATTTCAGCAAATGACAGAAGATATCACCATGTTTAACAAACGGAGAGCAGAATTTAGAGGTAAATTGTTTAAGTGGAGAAATGCAGAGGTAAGAATTAGTATTAACAAAATTAAAATTATAACCGCATTTAATATCAAATACATTATAGTATCCAAAGACGATTCGGATTTCCTCAACTCAAATGTCCTGAATTGGCAGAAAAATAATTGTAAGCAGTCCCAGATTTCACAAAATTATTTACATTCATAGTAAGTAAATAATGTGAAAACGTATGTTAAAAATAATTTTATTTATAGATCAAAATAAACTCTTTGTATCTTTAGTTTATAAAATAATTTCATGTCACTGAAAATAAAATTGTTTACAAATTTAAATTGCTGCATGGTTTTATTTATTAAAAAAACAAGGAAAGAGGTGAACTATTATAAATGCTTTTTCAAAATGGGCTCACTTTGAATCAATACTTGAGCGAAGTTAAATTAAAACCTAAACATAGTATTTTCAAAGTTGAATTTGTTTGAATACACAATGCACAGTGGTTACTTCAAAATGCATTCGTAGTGTTTTTAAAGTCAAACACATTTGATTGTACGATGAGTCGTAGTCAAATTAAAGTTCAAGCATAGTATTTTCAAAGTTGAACGTATTTGAATCTACGATGCACTGTTGTTGAATCGAAATGTATAATATATTGATTCAAAGATAAATTAATTTGAAATAAGCATGATTCCACATCAAATCAAAGTACATACGTGGTTAGATCAAGTAAAAAATATGTACTTTTTAGAGTAGAAAAACCCTTTGAATTAATGTCATGCCACTTTGATTTAAAAATTTTCGTAGTCGAAGCTAAATCATTCCGAAAAATATTTAAATCGAAGTGGTTTTCTTTGATTTTACGTTGCTTTTTCTCTGGGTGTACGTGATTAAATACAAGCTTGCACACGCACCGATTTTTTTGCTGACCATTCCATTCGACTGCTAGTTTTGATAGTGCGTTTTAATTAAAGTGCAATAGGTGATTTAATTGACAATGATGTCCTTATTTCATTAGTGGAGGTAAGACCTGTTTTATGGGATAAAACCTTGGATAAATTTAAAGACAGGAATCTTACCAGGGATGCATGGAGGGAAGTTTGCTGCGCTCTCAAAAACGATTTTGAGGTTTTGGAGGATAAGGAAAAAAACGCATTTGGTAAGTAGTTTCCCGTATGTCATGTTTTATTCGTTCTGATCTCTTGTTTACAATACACGGCTTATTAAACACATTAAATATTAATAGCATATCAAAAAATATTAAAGAATACGCTGAAAATGTACCCAACAATCTCAACAAATTGACAACAAAGCAACTGATTGTTAGACCGGTAAAAATCCGGTGAGTGAGCTAGCACCCTGCTTCCGGTAAAATGTCGCCCGATTTTATACTGGCCGTTGAAAATCGGTGTGATATAGAAATATTTTTTTTTCTTTTTTTCTAAACCATCCCTGATTCACCATTCAAATCGGTCGAGCCGTTCTGGAGCTTTTACCCTTCTAACGCTAACGCACAGCAAAACACGTCTCGTATTATCTTAAAGTAACTCAATGAATTTTGTTTGTAAATGATATTTAACAACAAATAAGTATCAAGTTCTTATGTGCAATATTGTCTATTTCGGAGGAGTCGCGCACAAGCAAACTTTGCTTGCCTTATGCTTCGAGTTTGTAAATGCTTAGCATAAACACTTAGTCCATTGCCCACTTTTACCCGAATGGACACAGGGAGGGTTATGTGTTTCGCTCGTATCCTATGTACGTTTCCACGTTACGCCGTGTAGCCCAAACTGCTTAACCGATTTTGAAGAGTGAGGTGTCATTAAATTGGTATTCTTTTTCGGAGTGTTATAGGCTAAATAAACAAATATAAATATATAAAAAAAAAAACGACTGATTGTAAAAAAGATTTAAAAATATTAAAACAAAATACTTTTAAGTATAACTAATTGGCAGTTGGAGGCTGCGCATATTTTTGTCAGATTGTATAGGTAGTCTAAGATAGATTTAGTTATAGTTGAAAGATTTTTTTTTTTTAATCTTTTTACATCTTTTTTACAGTCAGTCAGACAGTTAAGAAAAAGTGTCGTCTATAACATTGGTGGGCTTTTTTAATTTTAACATTTTAATTGTTAGCGTAATTTTATTTTTATTTTTTGTATTTTTATTTTTGTTGAAAGAAATGTAAGATATGTTACAAAATTCCTTAATTTTTTATTTACTTTATCTTATTTAAAATTACATTTATTTAAGATTGACCGTGACTTAAAAATTAAATAGTTAAATAAATTGTCCCTTCGATACAAAACATTCAAATTTAAGTTTCGTGTGATCCAGTCATGCACATTTTTTTTCTTACCGGGAATGCTTCCCCAATAAGATCTTCGAAATGTCATTTCTGCTGTATTAGTTTCATCGACTGTATAAATATCAGAGACAAACCATACTGAGACTTCCAACTCGCAATCATCTTGCCGCTGGCCCCCTCAATTTTTTTTTTATTTTTTTTTTTTTTTTTTTTTTTTTCAAACTCGCCATTTTGTTTACCTATCGGTGTGCTGTAAATTTAGAATCCGTGTGACATGCAAAAACATACAAAAAATATAAAATCAATGCTGCCAACCGCTGCCAACTGTGGGGAAATGTGATAGAGTTCGGGAATACGACATTTTAACATAACTGAATGCTTTTAATTGGTTCTTCTATATTTTGAAAAGGCGATTAATATAATTTGTTTGGTTAACAAAATGAGATGGGATGTTTTATATACCATAACATGGGGCTACTTTGCCCCAGCAGGGGTTACTTTGCGCCACTGACGAAAAGAGTTGGTTTGGTGAATCACGCTCAGACATGTAACATTCTATAAACCGAAACTATCGTAATATATATACAATATATATACACACATATACAATATACATCTGCCACATTTTGCAACGGACTGTCTACCGGCAGTTATTTAGCAGTAAATGACCTGTGTAATTCACGTAGCAAATTTGTTGAATTTTTTAAGTGGACAATTTGGTGTGTAAAACAGTTGTGTATGAGCCCTAACAAAGTTAGTACAGATTTTATATTTTTAATTATATTCTGTTAATACTTTATGAATGAAGTTTGTTTGTTCAATAAATAAATAATCATTTTTGACATTTTTTTATATGACCATGTACTTTTTTTTTTTGATTTTGGGGTTACTTTGTCCCGGGGCAAAAAGCTTAATTCCATATTTCACTAAAACTTTTCATTTTTATAATTCCTATTTCGAATTCTTAAAATCTATTTTTTTTAATTCTTTATCATAGCCACCTCTCGCGAACGTCTGAGAAACATCCGAGAGTATGACTGTCTTGAAAGAGCTTCTCAATTAGCCGTTTGGAGTCGGCATAAAATTATAGATCCCTTCCATTCGTTCCAAAAATGAAAACTCACACAAAACGAATGGTTGTGAGAAGCTAGGCCTAGGGTCCCTCCGGGCCTGTTGCGCCATCTATTTATTTATTTTTATTAAAGCCTATGTTTTAATTGTTTTTAAAAGTAAATTATGTTTTGTTTTGGTAAAAATTGTTATTTATGTTAATTTGGAACCTATTCACATAGAATTAATGCATTTGTTTTGTTGTTTTTATTCCTTAATTTATAAGCATTTAATTGGATTAAAAAAGTCTGTTTTGTTTACTGAAAAAAAGAGTTGGATTTTTAATTTTTATTTTTTATTTTTTTAACATTTATGACTCTTTGAATCAGTGGAATTGAAATACAGTACTAACTTTTCTCCAGCTCTTTAGATAAAGGAAATATAGTTAAAAGTTTCAAAGTTTTCAATCACAAAAAAAAAAAAGTGTTGTAATTATTATTTAAACAGTTTTCATAGCCATTTTTTGTCTACCATTTTTAAGGTTTCAAAAAATAGTGCAAAAAAACGGAGCAAAGTAACCCCATGTTACGGTACTAGATATATATATTGGGACAAACATGGTTGTGTATCTTCCGCTTTTGGATATCATTGACTTAGATTTCATGAGTGAGGTTTTCTTAAATAACTGATGGAAAATTGCTCAAAATGTTTTTATTTTCCCTCAACGCTGACAGCAACTTTGCCGACATCGGAAGTTGTTCATATTTTCTGAGGGTGTGTTGTTGAGCCGGATTTTAAGAATTTTCGTGACATTTGTTAATAAGAATTTCTATGTATGAATACAAGCGCACCCAATCGAGGACACTCCGTAAAAATATAGCTTGTACGAAAGGTAATGGGAAATCGGCCGAAGTTGGGGGTTTGAGTATTGTCTCTGTCTCTGGTATATATTTCAAACTTAAAATCTGGTTATATTGTTCGCATTGATTTGATTTTCCCAATTTTATGCAACATCAGCAAACTCGCTCGTTTTAAAATCGGAATTTTGTTTATCTCATTTTTGCATACCACTTAACACGGATCAAATCAAACAGCACAGCACACTCGATCTGATTCGGCAAATAAGCACAAAATTTGCCATTCCGCTCTGATGGATATCATTTATGCAATGCAATTCGATTGTCCGTAAATATTTGATACCACCATGCCGTGTCGCTCTGATCGGTGGTAATTTCATTCCCATGCAATGTCCCGTCCCGAGTGACTGATTCGATTTGAGATGAATCCATAAATCGTCCTCAACCACCCCCACTCGTGCACTCGCGCCAAATCTCGTCACTTCAAAAATGTATTCGATTTGTTATTTGATTTGCTTGTGCACCATCATCATCATCATCTTCGTTTTCTGGTTCTGATGCTGCCAACACCGTCAAAAATCCCTTCGATTATTTATGAGCGAGTCCTTAATTATTGATAGGGCAACAGGAGTAGGTACGCTGACTCTTGAATTAGCTAACGGGCTTAGAGGTGTATGTGTATATATTTCCTAAAACAAAACAAAAAAAAGTAAAAATATAGCACTCACTTACACATGGACAAAAGTATGCTCCCATACTCTTGCTTTCGAATAAATAAATAAATAAATGAAAATAATTCCATGGGATTGCTCGGATTTTAGGATTGGGTTGGTGGGCAACCCCATCAACAACCGCACAACCACACCGCGCTGTGGAACTAAAATATGCGCTCAAGCATCCTCTCGGAAATGGCTGGTGATTTGTTGCTAGCATTGTTGATGATGATGATATCTATGGTGTTGCTGATGGTGGTGGCTAGTGGAACTCTAGTGGCGAGTCGTTGACGAATAAAGCAAACAGCACTCCATCAAATATTCATTTTGCAATCTAAGCTCCGCGTGAGAGACGGTAAATTTTTTATTCTGACCAGGAAATTGTTGTTTTGCTGCTGTATATGGCAATAGTCATGTATGGAATTGGTTAGAATGGTGTTAGCCGGTCACACACAACGTTATGGGCTTAAGTTTAAAACTATTTTGTTAGTTTCGCCGGCGAGTTTTAGTTTAATCTCTTTTTTTTATTTTAGAGTTTCACTGGCGCACCGACATTTTAGAGCTTGGTTTTGATCTTAATTTATGCCACTACACATGCCTACTATGCGCGTAGGTTAAGTGCAACATATAAGTGTTGTGAAGCTTGCTTTACTGTCAAACATTTTCTGCAATTTCATATCCGCACCGTAGCGGAACTTAGGGGATTGCTGTTTAGCACTAGGCCGGTGTGGACCTCTGCCTCAAGGGAGTTGGCATTTATCTAAAAATCTTGATCAAGTCCGTCAAACTAAAAGAGCCCTTCTTAAGTATCTACTCTTATTAAATAAGTAGCTGGCTCAGCGGCGGAAAGGCGCAAACATCGCTGGTATCCATAAAAAAAAACAGTTTTAATTCATTTACCGTCATACACTTCTAATAGCTTTTTCAAGCAACAAAGTTATTAAACAATCACTTGCATAGTTAAAGGGTGGGTAAATTCTAAGGGCCAATGTTGAATGTGAACCACACCTAAACGTCAAGTTTTCTTCTGCATTTCATTTGACATTTCTCAATTTGAATAATGGAAATATACACAATCGAGCAAAGCGTTAAAGTTATTCAGGCTTATTATGAAAATGGGCGTTCATATATCGTGCTTTGCGTGATTTTTTCGTTCAATTTAATCGTCCAAATGTGCGTACAATAGGAAAAATTGTTCAAAAATTTGAGCAAACCGGGTCTGTAGGAGATATAAAAACACCAGTGCATGCTCGTACAGCTCGTACTGCAGAAAATATTACTGCTGTTCGCGATAGTATGGCTGAAGAGCCGTCCACCTCAACTCGTCGTCGTCGCCAACAATTGCACCTCTCACGCTCGTCGTTGATGAGCAAGCGTCGTCAATATTCAGAATGGTGGCAAGAAATGGCAACAGTGGATGATCTTTTTTCGAAGAAAATCATCTTCAGTGATGAGGCACATTTTCACCCCAGTGGATTCGTCAATAAGCAGAATTGCCACATTTGGGCGAATTATAATCCAAGAGTGATTGTCGAAAAACCAATACACCCACAAAGAGTGACTGTTTGGTGCGGTTTATGGGCTGGCGGCATCATCGGGCCGTATTTTTTCCAAAATGAGGTCGGTCAGGCAGTTGGTAGGTAAATGGATGCTCTTGTGGCGGTTGCAACAGCTTCACTTAGACCATCAGTTGGGTCAATTGTGTCCAGTTACGGGAACCATCCAGTGCAGCCTGTCGAGAAAAAAGAAATATACCGCTTTTGTATTGGAGCCACATAGATTTAGTGTGAATTTCATGGGTTCTTAAAGCTCCGTTGTAACCTGATCCTCTAGTTCATCCTACGAGTTAGTGACTACTGATAAGAAGTCTGTCTATCTCCTAGAACCACCCAGATTTAAGTATGAATCTCAGGAGTACTTTGAGATCAACATTCTTCAGATCCTCTAGGTCATCGAAGAAGTAACTATTGAGAATTCTCTGTCTGCTGTTTTTAAGGGCTGGGCATTTGCAAAGTAGGTGGCGAACAGATTCTATTTCTTCTACGTCCCTACAGCTTCTGCAAAAGCTGTCAGTTATTGTGAATGGTGTTCGCTATCGTGAGATGACGAACTTTTTATGGCCCGAATTGGAAGATATGGATGTGGACGATATGTGGTTTCAATGGGACGGTGTCACTTGCCACAGAGATAACGAAACAATGGCGCTTTAACGCGACAAATGTATTGGGCGTGTTACCTCACGTGGTGGCGATGTCTATTTGTCGCCAAGATCATGTGATTTGACACCGTTGGACTTCTTTCTTTGGGGTTATTTGAAAGAAAAGGTGTACGTCGATAAGCCAGCAATAATTCAGGAGCTAAAGGATGAGATAATTCGGCACATTAACGGCATAGAACCTCAATTATGCCTCAGCGTCATCGAAAATTTGGACCATCGGAGGTGTGCCGCCGATGTCGCGGCGGCCATTTGGCCGATATTTTGTTCCATACATAATTGAACCAATTGCTTCTCCGCCACTTTTTTGATTACATAAATATGTTCGACATATTCTTCCTTTTTGAAACATTCATCGAAGATAACAACGAAAATAAGGCACAATTTGAACCCTTCTTTGTAAACTACTTACTAAAGTGGATTCCAGCTACACGAACATCTACCCGGGTGAGAGCTAGCGGAGGATGCTTGTATGGAATTAAAAATCAGTTTATCGACCGTATTAGATGTAGTTACGTAGAAGAACTTAACCAAACTGTAGTAGAAGTCGAAATCAGAAAAATTAAAATGTACTTAGTCCCTGTATACGTCAATTGCAACAGATGGGCGGACGATTTTGAAAGATTTTATAACTACTTACTGGAATCTGGAAAAGAAAACATTATGCCAATTGGAGACTTCAACGGAAGAGTAGGAAATTCGCAGGTCTTAGAAGTGGAAATGGGGCTTTTACCAAATCCAATAAATGATGCACAGAAGATAACCAAATTGACAGTAATGGCAAAAGACTTATTGAAATGTGCGAATCTATTGGCTTAACAGTAATAAACGGACGTTCCAAAAGTGACTCAAAAGGTCACTTGACATACATCAGAGGTACTGCATGCTCGACCATTGACTACTGTTTTGCGAAGGGGAAGTGCCTCGATTGTATAACAGATCTCTGCGTCGATGAAGTAAATTACTCGGATCACCTACCCATAACTGTTACATTAAGCCTGGATACCCCGCCACAAACTCCCAACACACAGGCACAATTATTACCAAAAATCCAATGGAAGGAAGGTTTCGCATTAACATACAAATACCTATTAAACCAGAAACTCAGTACTATAAGTGACGCAGAGTTTAATTCTATTCGCGGAACAGACGTACTGATAACCTGTATTTCGGACGCAGCTAAGCCAATGCAACCTGCCAGAAGAACCTTACAGAAAAAACAAATATGGTACGACTGGGAATGTGAGTTAGCAAGAATTAAGGCCTTTAAAAATTTACGTCTATTAAGAGAAACAGCTAGCAGCTCTGCAAAAACTATGTATCAAGAGGCCAACAAAGAATTCAAAATAACATGCAAAGAAAAACAAAAAAGGTACACTCAGAAATTGATAGCAAGAGTTAAAGACAGCCGTTCCTTTTGGAAATTGGCAAAAACGCTCAACGGTCAAACCTTTGCAAGGGGTATACAAGTAGAAACGTCGTTGCTAGCCGAACATTTTGAACAACTGCTTAATCCGCAACACACGAGAAACCAATTACAATATGTACTACCATACCAAAGTGTGGATGTATTGGATTGCAATATCACATTGCAAGAAGTCACTAAAGTTATCCATCGATGCAAATTAAATAAAGCGCCAGGAGAGGATCGCATCCCAAGGCCGTATCTAGAAAAATATTTCGGGGGGGGATATGATCTTCAAAAAATAGCTTTTTATTTTATAGGTTGGAAGCAATTGAGGAAAATAAAATAATCCTAAATTTCAAATTTATTATAACAACTAGCTGACCCGGCAAATTTCGTTTCGCCCAAATTTGTTAATTTGTTAATAAATTCCGAGCATGCACCAAGCACTTGCTAATTTATGTAATTCGACCAATTAAAATTCTTTATTCAAAAGTTATATTAAATGGAATAGAAATAAATGATGAATAGCAAGGTTGATTTTTTTCAATCAAACCGCAATGATTTTGACGTGTCGTCCAACCTTCCACTTTTTCACTAAATTGACAAACATCCATCGATTATCCTTGCAATAAATTATTTGTCATAGCGAAAGCGAGACGCACGGGAAATTGAAGTCGCACGAATGGAAAATCGTTCTTAATAAGCGAAATCTGCGGAATAAGAATGTTTGCCTTTGAATTTTCCTCTTAAAATCATCACTTGTATGGCTTTGCCCGTACCTTTCGTATTAAATCTTGCTCACATTTCGCAAATTGCTTTATTTGGACAGCGTCCATTAATAATTTTCATTATACAACTTTAGAAATAGCGTTTGATGTTATTTTTGAATGGGATGGCCACAATCCGTTTTCTTATCCCACTTGTGTTTTTCAAAGTACCACCTTAAGGTCAAAAACTATCCGAAACTTAAAACTGGAAGCAACCATATCCATCTACAAAATTTCAATCAACTTGGTAGCGCTGTTTCGGCGATCGACAACAGCGCCACCTATCAGGTCCAAAAGTATCCTATACTTCAAGCGGGAACGAAGAATATAAAACTATAAAATTTCATTGAAATCGGGTGAGTGGTTTCGGAGATCGATTACAACGCCATATAGCGGGTCAAAAATCCTATCTTTTAAGTTTACTTTAACCTGAAATACAACAATACGAACAAAACAAAAGTTATATCATCATCATCGAGTTTCATCCCGAAAGAATTATAGGTATGAATTAAGAAGATTATTATTAAAGAAAATTTAATTGACATGAATAACGACATACGCCAACAACGCCACATGTTGAGGATTTTCCGACCATGTGCACTAAGAAATTCAGTTTTTGTTAAAAATAATAAATTAAATATTTTATATGTATTTTATCAATATAATAATTCCGATCGAAGCATCTGTTTTAAACGATATTTATTTTGTTTACATCCTCGTTGACGATATTTGCAGCACGCATTCTGTCAATGTTATGCCAACGCCATAAGGTTACATCAAAAAAGTTTGAATTGTAAAAGCGCTATGGTTACATTAGATATAATTTAATATGGTGGTTTAGTATTCTTAAATTTTCTAGTTTTCCACGAAATTTCCCTAACTTTTTCTTTCATAAGATTCTTCTCCTGACAATAACAAACACAACAAAAAAATTTAGCGAAATCGGTTCAGCCGTTCACGCGTGATGCCGTGACCAAGGGAAATAGGGATTCATTTTTATATATATAGATTCAACATTGGCACATTTGTTCGAACAGCTTGACTCAATGCGTTTCGTTCGAAGTCCATTTCTCGCTCCAATTCTCGTCAAATCAAAGCTTTGTTGCGCATTTCATCTGACATCTCCAGTTCATTATCCGATGTCACAGTGCGAATTCGATGCAAAATATCGTCGGCCATAATATCATCTTTGTATAATCAAAGTACCTATCTACTTCATTAGGTACCTATATTTAAAAAAAAAAAGAAGAAAAAACTTCAAAATTGTTGACAACAACAATTTGCTTGGAAAATAATTAAAATAATTGACAATAACAATTGCTTTTAAAATTCAAAATATTTTTTTTTTTTTTATTTGAAGTGTCACTTCTTGATTTCTATCCAGTTAATTTTTTTTTTTTTTTTTTCAAAGTGTATTTCCCCATACAAACTTTAATTTTCTAATTTTCCGCGCAATTTTCTTAATTTTTTCAATTTTTCTTTTTTCCTAAACCTTCGCGGAGCAATTACGAAGAAATCCGCAGAAGGAAGTATCCAATTTGGTCCAGTCGTTTTCGAGTTTTAAGCATCCGAACGAACCAAGATCCATTTTTATATATATAGATAGTAGTAACAGTTTAAAAAAATATCTATATTCAACATAACAAATTATAAAAAATTATAAAAATATAATTGAAAAAAGTCAATGCTATGCTTGATTTGATTTAAACCTTTTTGCATTTAGGTAAGTGGCTGAATTGGATAATTTTTGTTTGGATTTGCTCTGTTCTCGTTTTAAAAATGTGCACTTGTTAAGAATTTCGGGGGGGGGGTTCAAACCCCTGTGATCCCCCCCCTAGATACGGCCTTGACGCATCCCGTACGAATTTTTCAAGCACGCTACGAATGAATTCATAGAAAAACTTACGGATGTATACAACTTCATTTTCGATATGGGATAAGTGCCCAGCAGTTTTAAAAAAAATATAATCTTCCCACTCTTCAAAAAGGGAGATCGCAGCGACCCTCGTAATTACAGAGGCATTACCTTCTTGAATTCAATGATGAAAATTTTCACCGGAATAATCTTGGACAGGCTGACTTCATGGGTGCAGACAAACGAATTGCTTAGTGAATTTCAAGCGGGATTCAGAAAGAACTATTCCACGGTGGATAATATCTTTACTTTGACCTCTATGGCTAGGACTTATCTCGATAAGGGCAAAAAACTGTACGCATTTTTTGTGGACTTCAAGGCAGCTTTTGACTCCATTGATAGAAAATCGCTTTTCTATAAACTTTCTAATATGGGATTGTCAACCAAAGTACTCAAAGTCATACAAAGTCTATACGAAGAAAACAAAACGGCAGTGTGGGATGGTCACAACTTATCAAACTGGTTTGATTCGCTAGCGGGAGTTAAACAGGGATGCATCATGAGTCCCCTACTCTTTTCGCTGTTCCTGGATGATCTACCAACTTGCTTGCCTGGGGGAATTGAATTTGGTGGAATAAATGTAAAACTCCTTATGTACGCCGATGATATAGTCATTTTATCGGAAACGCCAACCATGATGCAAATCATGATCAATAAGTTGGAACAATACTGCAACTTGTGGAACTTGGAAGTCAACCCCTCTAAGTCCAAAATGATGGTGTTCCGGAATGGCACCGGGCGATTCGCAAGGAATGAAAGATGGACCTGGCAAGGAGAAGAGCTAGAAAAGGTGAGAGAGTTCAAGTACCTGGGAGTCATAATAACTCCACGTCTGACTTTTAAAAAACTCCTGCAAGAAAAGCTAAAAGAGGCAAAAAGAGCAATAAATTATAGTTGGAGAGGAGTACTTCTTAACAAAAACATGGATTTAGGCGCAAAATACAAAATCTATGAATCAGTAGTGAGGTCGATCATGTGCTATGCAGCTCAAGTGTGGGGCATCTACCAATACGAAGAAGTGGAAAAATTGTTAAGATACTTCATTAAGAAACTATTTAGATTGCCCGAAAATACACCAAACTATATGCTCCACTTGGAAACGGGGCTACCCCCACTATATATCTATACATTAAAACTGCACTTCTCGTACATTTTAAAAGTAATATCACTCCCAAGCCAACGTCTGCCACATATCGTCGCAATGCATCACATACGCCATAAACTGCAATTTTTCAATGAATGGCATAGACTATGCAACGAAAATGATACCGAATTTATAGCTCACAATGCAACAACATGGAAAGAAACACTGCAGACACTGCTGACAAAAATTGATTTATCCACCCGTATTGCGTTTAGAGTAAAAGCCCAGCAAAGTCAAACTAGACTTTCGTATTGTACGCTTCAATACGACCTAGGTGACAAAAATTATTTTCACGACCAAAATACTCTAAACACAATCACAATGATATTCAAGACCAGAGGGGAGCTTCTGAGGTTGAACTACAGGCCGCATATCACCAACCGTAATGAGGAGGCAGAATGTTCTTTATGCAATCTGCGAGCTATAGAAGATGTGCATCATTTAATCGGAATATGCCCAATATTGAAGGTGATTAGAAGAGCACATTTTGGAAAATATACATTATCAACAAGCGAAGTTATTTCAATATTAAATGGCGAAAATTGGAGCAAGCTAGCTAGCTACATAGAACTGGCTTTAAAATATCGACAACAAATAGTTAATGAAGCTTTTTAAACTAATTACATATTTATATGAATATTAAAAATTGTAAATCTTTCTTTTCCGGCTGACGGCAAATGCCAATGCTGTATTTTGTGAAATTAATGAAATTTATGAAATTTGTAAAAATATTTTTTATTGTTTAATAAAATCACAATTCAATTCAATACAAATTGAAAAAAAAAAAAAAAAATTCAATTCATAATTGAACCATACAAATATTTTCATAATAAAAAGAAATGACAATAGTTTCCTAAATAATATGTGTTTTATTCAAAATCAACATCGGCCCTTAAAACTTCACCACCCTTTATATTTACAACTTTTTATTTATCACAAATTAAATGGGGAAGTTGAGGATTTTAAATAAACAATAAATTTCTTAAATTTCCTCCTGCTGTTTACTTTTTACAAAACTTGAGAAATACTTTCTCTTCCATGGACGTTGATTTATCAGGCATCAAAAACAAAAAGTTCGAAATGTTGAAGGATCGTGGTCTTTGTCATTCGCATTGGGTACGTTACAATTTTCAATGCTCTGCAGTTGTAAGATCAATGATTATTTTTTCTTGTCCTTAGATGCCAGGATAGGTGAGCTTAAAAAGGGTAATAAGTTCATAAGAAACATAAACAAATTTGTTTCTTACAGAGCCCACATGTGGCCCACACACTTGGACCATCTTACGAGGTAGTTTTTTCTACTGATTCAAGTAGAATTTAGTTGTGGTATTTTTTTTTTTCTTTTTTTTCAAACATACTTACCTACTTATTATGTATCTCTGTTTATGTATACATATGGTGAGGGAATATGCAGTCTTTTGGTGAACACCTTCATGACCACGAGACGTACTTCAAATGTGTTACACAACATGCACCCTCTCCACACATGCGGTTCAATTTCACGTCCTGCTGACAAGTCGAGTGTTTTTTTTTTTTTTTGTAACAATAACTTGTTCAGAAGGACACAAACAAAAAAAGACGCACTCCCACAAAACCACAAATCGATGTGTCAGTACCGCCTCTCGTGTTCGGTTGACCAAACACAGGGTACAACTACCTAATCTATGACCTAAAACAGTAGAAATTAAAACGAATGCAAGGATAAGGGTCGAGGTATTTTTTTTTTTTTTTTTTTTGCTGAAATGTTTAAATCTCGGCGACAAGTTTCAACAACTGTTTTATTTTTCTTAAAGTAAATCCACCCGGCAGACGACAGGGATTGTGTTGACTCGCTTCAATAATGCCTCAACTTTCATTGTGATTTATTTACAAAGAAAAAATGATGTCAGACAAATGCGCATTGAAATTATGAATGCGATTTTAGGCATAGGAATCATAAATCTTCAGCATGCACTGACAAAATACTCGAGCTGAAGATAAAAATCCCGCAGCGGAATGATTTATTAATTACTCCCCATTGTGGGTTGGAGGCTGGAGGATGCTGTGTTTATTTTTAATAAATAAATTAGAGGGAGGGTCGCGCTTTGTGAGAAGTTTGTCTCATTTCATTGACAGATTAAGTTCGGATTATGCTTTTGTGGAAAAGATTTACGATTTGTGAATTTGTCACGGTGAGCACTTACACCTAGAAAATTGTTACGTGTGAGTTATATGAAACACAATTTGTAGTGTCATCGTTGCAAGATCAAAATATAGGCATTCTTATTTTAGTTACACTGAAGCCATTATTAATTGTCTTCGATTCCTTCGGTCTGAGACGGCAATTGGTTAGTAAGGCCTTGTCGAGAAATACTAAGGAGTCTGTATAAGACCCTCAACATCCCATTCCTGCTTTATGGTGCAGAGGCATGGACGTTATCCAGCAAGGTGGATGAAGATCTCCTTGGTCGTTTCGAACGCAAATTTTTTCGATTGATTTTTGATCCCGTTTGCATTGACGGACTCTGGAGGAGGAGATTTAACAGCGAACTCTACGAGCTGTACAAGGACATCGACCTAGTCAGAAAAGTACGCATCAGTCGTCTAAGATGGCTGGGACATGTAAAGCGAATGGACACCAACGCTCCGGCGTTCTTGACAACAATTATGGATTCAACAAGGTTTTTAACCTCTACTTTGAAATAAATATGTGATAAACACAGAAATAAATAAATACTTCTGCGACAGGGAGTACATGTTCTTGTCTTTTGGGAAACCTTAAACAATTATGGAAATAAATCTCATCAGCGTTTGGTTATTACCCAAATTGTAGAAACTATTACGTTACAAAACGTTCAACAAAACTATTTTTGTTGAAATTTTATAATAGTATTTTATCAATATGTATGCACTACCTATTTGTTTGGCTCTGCGAAATAATGAATATGAAATAAGGCCCCAAAAGAAAAATGAAATAAGGCCCCAAAATTTATGAAAAAGTACTCAAGGATAAATTGTTAAAAATAATTGATTATCGAAATATTTTGCCTAATGAACAGTTTGGTTTTAGGCGTTATCATAGTACTTGTCACCAAATTCTCAGAATTTGCAATACTATAAAGGCAAATCGTGACGTAGGAAAATCGACGGGATTGATACTTATCGATATTGAAAAGGCATTTGACACCGTTTGGCACAACGGCCTTTTATACAAAATGCTTGATTTAAATTTCCCTGTATTCCTTTGTAAAATTGTTCAAAGTTTTTTGTCTGGTCGTAATTACAGAGTGTATGTCAATAATAGTTCATCGAATTTACTAGATATTACCGCAGGTGTTCCCCAAGGTTCAGTTCTTGGGCCGGTACTATATAACTTGTACACGTCAGATATCCCATCCTTACCGGAATGTGAAATCGCTGTATATGCCGACGACATTGCAATATATTCGTCGCATGAGTTTGGTCTCACCATTGAGACGAATCTACAAAATGCGGCAGATATATTAAGAAGATATTACAGCAAATGGAAAATAAAAGTAAACGCGGAAAAGATCCAAGCTATCTTCTTTACAAGAAAAAGAAAGTCTTGTTTCTTACCGTCGAACCATTTATTAATAAATGGTAATCAGATAAATTGGGTACCGGTGGTTAAATATTTAGGCGTTCATCTTGGTAGTAAACTAACCTTTAAGGAACATACTGCAAGGACATTACATAAAATAGGTATTGCAATTAAGATGCTGTATCCTTTTGTTAATAGGAATTCTTTATTGTCAAACGAGAATAAAATGTTGATACACAAAGTTATATTCCAGGCAATCTTGTTATACGGCTGTCAAGTTTGGGGAAAATGTGCTGATTGCCATATTAAAAAATTGCAGATTCAGCAAAATAAGTTATTAAAAATGATGTTGAACCTCCCTTGGCACTACTCCACATCTGCTCTACATAACAGAGCTAATGTTGAATTGATCTCCGATAGAATTCGAAAACTTGTCGGAACGTTCTTGATCAGATGCAACTTCTCTGATAATCCTCTAATAAATGATTTGAATAACAATTACCAATAATAAGACTGACTTACCCATGTTCTTTTCCAGATATCTTAATTTTTTATTTGTGTATTTTTGTTAATTTTTTTATTCGTTAAATTATTTATTTATTTGTTTTTATTTATTTATCTATTTATTTATTTATTTATTTGTTAATTTATATAGATATTTGTTAAATTTTTGTTAATCTACTTATTTATCTTTGTTAATTTCTTATTCGTTAATTTATATACTTTTTCGTTAAATTATTTATTTATTTTTATTGTTTTATTTATCTATTTATTTATATATTTATTTATTTATTTATTAAATTATTTATTTATTTATTGATTTGTTAATTTATATACATATTTGTTGAATTTTTGTTAATTTATTTATTTATTTGTTAATTTACCTAAATGTGAATTGAATAACTTACTTGCTAGTATAAGATATTAAATTTTTTAAATTACCAATTAAAATTTTATTTATTTTTTCTTTATTTATTTATCTAATTTTTTTATTTTTTTTATTTTTCTTTTTTTTTTCTTTTAAATGTAGGGTTTTCTAGTTGTTTCCCTTCAAAAAAAATTGAATTTATATAATTGTACTTAAAATATTTAAGATTATTTCAGTTGAAAGATATACAACCCAACATATCATATCTCTGTACTTTAAATTGTGTGATGGCTCTCCTTTGTAATTTTATAACTGTAAAAAAAAAAAAAAAAATAAGGCCCCAAAAAGTTATACAGGAGACAACAACAACGATTTTTAATAGAATTTGGGGTGTTATTCCCTTTTTTGGGGCCTTATTTCTTAATGAAAATTGGGGTCTTATTTCAATATGAAGAGGTAACGATACAGCGGAGCACTTCCTCTGTATCTGTTCTGCCTTTGCTCGCATCAGGTGGCGGATCTTTGGGGCTGGCGTGGTGCCGAACATCCAAGCTCTTCATCACTGTAGCTCCTACTGGAAAACTAAGTACATAAATGTAAGGTATCTGTTTGGAAGTACAATGGACCAGTAGTTGTGTCTGTGTGCTCCAACGGATAGTTCAGGGTATAGATAATTGTTGTAGTGCAAAATAAGTTGCACTTTCGCAATGACACAAGACCAGTTGCATCGGATCGTGAATACCCCTAATTTTCAATCCATTAGCCAGTTCTTATATAGATGTCCCGACTCAATTCAACTGCAAAACATATTCTCACCGAGTCATAAAAATATTTACTACCCACAATTTCGTGTTAAATTCAAATATGCACTGGTGTAATAAAACTTACAAACTTGAGATCTGAATTAAGAAATTCTAACAATAAAATGCTTAGCAAAACAGACCACAAATTCATTAGATAATTACCAACTAGCTGAGCAAATGTTACATTTAATAACAAAACTAATTTGTTGCGCACTTAATGTTGGAACGCTTCATTTAACTTGGCAGATACAAAAATAAACACAAGCGCTATAAATCTTCCAGATATTTTGCACTAATTGCCTTTCAGTAGCGCTTTCCCGCTCGCACCACACTTTGAGCCAGCCCATCCTCAGCGATTTTGGCAAGAGATCAGAAAAACAAATGGATATACCGCCTCGTGTAAAACTGTGTACACTCTAGCCATTTGCTATACACCCACTTCTAATTAATAAGCTATCAAAGAAATGCTGTCCATAAATTATCCACTGCACATAAATATGCGCGGCAAATTACGACATTTTTGCCACTGAACCCACCCACAGTGAGGCGATTTGAGTTTGAGTTTCAGTGCTGCCGCACAGACACAAATACGCGTTTTAGCGCGTAATTAACTTTGTAATTTATAAACGACGAATAGGAGCGTCGCATATAAATAAGGACACACGCGCACACAGATTCCACTTCCAGTGAACTGGCACTGACTCTGGCTGCCAGAAATGATTGAGAAATTAAATGTGGAACCAGAAAGTGACAAGCCGGGCATAAATAAGACGAAAGCAGGCAATTTATCTCCACTCATCCATTTAATTCAAAATGGTATTTTCCCTCAATGCCACAAGGCATTAATAAAAAATTAATTTTGACAGATGTGACAGGCGACAGCGGCGGCAGTCACTATCTCTAGGAGAGAGAGTGAGAGAGAGTGAGCACCCTTCACCCCTTCATGGAGTGCGGCTGAAAGCTGCAACCCGATTTCGTCGAGTATATCTTTTGTCATCACGATGAAAGCACCACCGATTGGGGTGCTCCAACTGGAAAGGGGTAGCGCAGCAGCCCCCTCCATCAGGCCCAACCCGCCCGCCCGCTTCTATATGGCGTGGTTGGGGACGCTTGTGCGCCGAGTTTATGATGATTGTGTGGATATTGGGAACTGTAGCAGTGAACACTGTGCGTTCATCTTTTATGACCCATGAAATTAATTTACGAGCCATTTTAAATGTGTTTTCGTTGTTGACATTTTGTCGGGTGTGTTTTGTTGTGAAAGTGTTACGATCGAAGCAACCCGGACGGGCGTCGGCGGCAAGGCTGTATGGTGATGGTGACACTCGGATATTTTGATGTGGTGCGAAAGTGCCTTCAAATTACTTCTTTGAAATGAAACTCAATTTATTAGGTGATTAAGTCACCCTTCCTCAAGCTGCTAACCACCTTTGGTGGAGCAATTAAGGAACTCCCTGTCATCGGATGTGGTGTTGTGTTTATGACCGGAAACTCCAAAGCAATTCGATTGAAGATGTAATATGAGTTGAGTTTTGGAAACAAATTGTGGCACAAAGCCACAAATATGGGTCCGTCAAATAATAAGTCCCCAAAAATGCGCATACAAAACAACAAAAAGAATTTGTCGAAATTTGGGACCAATCTCACTTTTAGGGGCTTTTCGAAGCCGACAAAAACGATTAGCCATCACAAACACGGGAGGATCCATGGCGCGAGAGAAGAAAAAGATAATTGGTTACTTTAAATTGTTTACTGAAATACCTACTTGTTTTTATTTATTTACTTTACAAACTTTGTGAAAAGGAAAAAATGATTGTAATAACAAAATTTGTTTCTTAAAGCATTAGGAAAAAAAAAGTAGATTTTAGCAAATTGGATATAGGTGTGTATAACATAGAAAAGGATAGTTTGGCAGGTAATATCTTATACCTTTAAACGAGCTAATCTTGTATGTATATATATTTCCGTGATCTCGGAAACGGCTCTAACGATTTCGCTGAAATTTGGTATATTGGGGTTTTCGGGGGTAAGCAATTGATCTAGATTAGTCTTATGTTTGGGAAAACGCGTGTTTTCGAGTTTTCATGCGTTTTGAGCTTATTTTTCTGACTTTACTGCCTTTTACTCGCCATTACACAAACAATTCTTAATCAATGCAAACAAAAAAAATACGTAGGAGAGCCAACACTTTAATAGTTATTTCAAGCCATCAATCAGCTTTCTATGTCCTCTAGAAGCTGAGCTACAACCTAAAATCTAACACGAAAAAAATAAATTTATTTTCTCAAATCGAATATTATCAGCAGCCGCGGTTCTTGATCGTTGTTCTGCTTTGGGGTGGTTTTGTGGCGCACATCGCACAAGCACGTTCATATGAAAAAAAAAAAACAGCGACAATGTCTTTCTGAGGAAATGCGCAGATGGATGATGACGTGTGGTGTGGTGATGGACGGATGGTGGATGGTGGTGTATAAATTGAGTTCAAGATTTTTCATTTAATGGTTGTTATAGTGAATACGTGGCACTCGAACGCATGGGCGTAGTATACCTGTTATAGGCCAGCGCGACCGTTAGCAAAGAGTAGCGTCCTCATTATTTCATTTACTTGTTTTAGTTTGATTTGATAATACACATAAATAATTTAATAGGGTAGTATTTTTGAAGTGAAACTTCTAATGCGACTTCCAACATTTCGTATCATACTTTAGTTATCAGTACCTGGGCGACCAATTGTAATTTCAAAAACAATACAAATTAAAAAAAATATATGTAAGTAAACTTGAACATATAAAAAAAAAAAAAGAAAAGTAAGTCACCGAGCGGGATTCGAAATCGTAACACTCGTTTCTTGCCGTCCGCGTCATAGTAAAAGGAAAGAAATAAGACATCTACCGGCATTTAGGCGACATACATTTTTTTATACCTATGTTCATGTTTAAATATATATAGGTATTTTTTAATTTGTATTGTTTTTAAAACTACAATAAATAGTAATAACCGAGCAAAGCTCGGTCACCCAGATATTAGGTACCTACAGGCTACAGCCCACACTTGCCGAGAGATCTGAGCCATTGAAAACAGGGCATTTTTTAATTTTTTTTAATTGGGGCCAGTGATGCCATTCTGGCATTTTAAATGCTAGATCTAGTTTTTTCGAAAACTTGAAAGCATTTTTTTTAAAAAGAGAAATGCCAGATGCTTTTTTTTTTTTTTTTTTCATTTTTATTTTTTTTGATATTTGCTCTGGAATTTTAGTCATTCGTGTACATTAAACTGATAAACAATGCATCGAAATTTAAAATGTTTCCCATCACTTTCCCACGCATATGAAATGTGAGCGAGTAATGTGTGAGTCCGATGAACTATGTCTATTGGGTACGCAGTGGCGTAGCGTGGGTTGGAGCCGCCCGGGGCAGACCCAATTCATGCCGCCCCCATTATTTTTCACACATTAAAAAAAATACCTTTGTAAACGAATGGTTGTGAGAAGCTAGGCCTAGGGTCCCTCCGACCTGTTGCGCCAACTACTTATTTATTTTATTATATCTCGAACATCCCAATTTTAAATTTGATAAAACTCTTAGAACCAAGTAATGCTTACATACCGAACAATAACTTATAAGTTGTCAGTTTTCAGCTAAATAGTTAGGCAATTAGTATTATTCAAACAACATTGCAAAATTTGGTACGGTTTTTTCTGCGTAATTTTACAAAAAAACTCTCTAAAGATTTTGGTCAAAATACATACCTATTAAAGATAATAAAGGTATCCTTACTATAATAAAACTGTAGCTTTTTTTCCGGCTGTAATCTGTGAGACGGGAATAGATTCAAAAAGTACTGCACGAATTTGATTTCGGTTTACACAGTTGCATAGGAAATTGTTCAGATTTGAACATAGGATATGTTTTACCATTATTCGCTGTCCGGAAGTGGAAATCTAAGCTGATATCTAAGAAAAGTTGTAATTCTCGGATGCCTTCTAGCTCCCAGCTTCGGAATCACTCATCCAAATGAAATGGGATTTTTTTTAATACAAAGTTCAATAATGTACAAAGATTTTAAGATATAAATCATCTTTGTACGTTATCCTGAAGTCGAACAATAAGCAATAAACTATAAATTTAATACAATTGAAAAAATCAAAATGTTCGATTGAAGCTAGATCGTTGGATTTTTCCAGCGTTGAGTGGAGGAAATTTTGTGTGTGTGTGCGGCAAAACCTGTTTCTCTCTCTATACATTTTCTGCCGTGTGCTTCTCTTTTTTTATGCAACTTTTGGGTTTTGTGTTGTTTTTTTTTTTTTTTTTGCTCACGTTCTTAAATTATTAGTGAATAATGACAATGAGTAGTAGAGCGAATGTGGTGCATGGGATTGAGGGAGATAGCTATGTAATTGAGATTGAGGGAGTCACACTCAGTTGTTAATTGTGATTGTGATTTTTAAAATGCGCTATAGTGATTCTGATCTTATTATACTCTGTCCAAGAAAAATTGTCAGTACAGGGAAGATAGGATGTTTGTCTCTCAGTCTGGTTGCAATGACTTACATAAATCGGTCCCTTTTTAAAGCTCTCTCAGGGTTGCCGTAGTGTGAATGATAAATCGCCATAACTCAGAGAGCAATACTGTTAGGGTTACCATCTTCCAATTTAGCCAGGTCGCATCAGTAAAATAAATCTTTCTTTTCTTTTCTATAATTTTTTTTAATTCGCGTAAATATCTTCGTCTCCAAGAAATAATGTCACTTCTTTCCAACAACAAATTCTTTCGCTGACGTTTGACGAATTTAAGTCCGAGATCATTTTGCAATATTGTTTACAAAGTTGATCTGCTTAGTTTTGTTAGGTATATTTTCACTTTTTTGTACTTCCAATAATATCTTGTCTAGCGTTGGAAGGTCATTATCCATAAAAAACTGATGGACTATCCGCCTAATCGCACATTTGTCAAAATCATCCACCTTGCTCTTGACACCGGAATAATTTTTCTTCTTTGGTGGTGAATTGTGGCCTTTGATTGCTTTTTCCCTTAAAAGCCTGTATACAGTTCGTTCCGTAACAGAAAAAACAGTAGCCGCATTTCCTACGGCTTCCGATTTACTTTTGAAAAGGTCATACAATTTTTCAGTTGCATCAACAATTTGTTGTTTCTTTTCTACACTTAGATCCTTTGAAGACTTTGTAGCCATGTTTCTGTTTATTCATATGCACAATAAAGTTAACCACTTGCTTGAGATAACAACCATTGTTTCCGCCTCATATACACAAACAGGCAATTAGAAAAAAATTATATAACCACGACGCAATGTCATATACCTAAACAGATGGTAAAAGGACTGCACTTGTGCAGCTCTACATACATTTTTTAATATAGACATATATACCTAGATTACATATTTGTAAAAAAATTATTACCCGTCAATGCAGAACTTCGCGGAAACAGTAGCAAAAAAAGGATCATAAAATCCTTTCAAGGCATTTGCTTTAGTGGAGAGGAGTGACCGGATGTGGTAAAACCCAACGACCGAAAATAAACAGTATAGGTCTACCTGCTTCATCATTTTGATAGTTCAGTGTGAAAAATATGCTCTACAAAGTGAAATATGAATTTATACCTACCAAAACATGCAGAAATATTCCCCGAACGAATAATAATTTATCGCAATATCACTACAACGCACATCATGATCACTTGTTGCGTTAATGAAATGATTGCATCAAAACAACTCACGAATAAACCTTATTTCTAAAAGACAACATTAAAAAATATGTTTTAACTGAATATTATTGGATCTTTCAGAAATACAAACAAATTAAAACCGAATGGCAGCACCCCAAATAATATGCCGCTCTCAAAAGCTCCAAAAAGCTCCAAAAAGCACCAAAACCGAAAGTTCTTTGACAAAATTCAAAGAAAAACCCTTAATGATATGCTAAAATTCACATATGGTAACATTTCTCTGATGTGCTTCAGTCACTCACACTGCTTATTTTGGTTGATGATAATAGCAAGCGAACACAAGCGATCGTGCTCATTCTGCCCGCAACTGTGTGGCAGAGTGGTTGTGGAGGGATGTATGCGAATTTCAGGAAAATTACAACAACAAAATGCTTCGGAATGCCAGTCGTTTCGTTTTTATTTCAGTGGCAAATCTTGTGTTTGAGTGCCGTGAGAGAGCTACAGGCACCACTGGTAGAAAAAAGAGCTTCCCATAAGGCCTGTACTGACAATTTTTCTTGGACAGAGTATAGTGATACTGATTCACGTCCATGCTAAAACCTGTTTGTGCATTTGCAGTTTTTTTGCTTCATGTTTTTTTTTTTCTCTTTTTTTAATTTGAACTTGAGGATGTTTGTGTTTGAGTAGTAAGTGAGCGAGTTGTTATGGGATTGAGATGGGGAATAAAATGTAACAAGTAACAACTTACAAGTGGAATGTAAATGAGATTGAGAGGGAATAATAGAAGTTAGCCTACCAAGGTATTTGTTTGGATTGTTTTACTGGCAGTTTTTCTTCTCTTTTTTCGGGTAAGCTACTTTTTGTATAGCGCTAATTATTTTGTTTTAAATTTGAGAAGTGGAACTCTGGCGAAGCAAGGCGAGCACGGGTCAGCTAGTTTTAAATAAGATCCCCTACTTTGATTTTCTCAAAAAATTCGACTGAATCAATTTTTTTAATTATTTCTGAAAAATTACTATCCAAAAGTCGGTCTGTGTTCATATATTTTTTAAGACTCCGCGCTTCCCTTAAAAATGCAATAGCAGCTAGGCAAAACTTACGTTTTGTAAATATTGCCCACTTTTTTTTTTCAACCATTTTGAATATGCATCTTAAAAATCCCACTTCGTTACACCCCCACACACGTCCATCGGGATATTCAGTTTATAACGTCTAATGCAAATTCAAGAACAAATCTCTGAATTCTTAGATATACTCGTACATATAAGGATATCGATCTATCACCAACATTACTTGCAATCAAAAAACAGAAACTCCTGTCAACTTGTAAACTGTAAGAGCTTATAAAATAGTACAGTAGGCGCTTGTAGCTCTCTAACCAGAACTTGCCAAAATGATATTAATAAATAGATATATATAAATTATTTATTTAAAAAAACAAAAAAAAAGAGCTGCTCCAAATTGCCGCCCCTAGCAAAGTGCCGCCCGGGGCCTGTGCCCCCCTTGCCCCCCCCTTGCTACACCACTGTGGGTACGTGGAGATAAGTAGATCAGACCAAGAACATAATGTTAAAAAAAGAGTCAGAGAGTTCTTATGTAAAAACTTCTTATGTAACAAAGTCAGCCGCGAAAAATATCGAGATCTAAAAGAAGGTCTACCAAGTTGTTACTTTGTTAAGGTTTAATACAAAATATTTAAAGTCGAACAACACTCAAATAACTACAAATTAAGAGAGAAATTATTATTATTTAATTATTTCTGACTAAATTTTGGTGGGTTCATTGATCAAGTTTTTAAGACATTTCAATTCGGCTTAATAAAAAGAAAACTTGTCAAATTTTAGTCAGTAATAAGTTCTTAGAAAAGTCAATCAAATTCATTTCATTATTTTACAGCAATCGGTAGTGCTCCATATAATTGACAACAATTCAGAGAAGGTGAGTGGATACTATGTCCCCTTATAAAGAAACCTCCAATGTTCGAGTTATTCCTTTGATTGCGCCACAAGACATACCGTTGTGCAAAATTAGTCAGTCAGTCAGTTACGGGTTTTGTGATTTTTAAGCCCTATATTTCAGGAACCACTAATGCTAAAAATTTTACTGAGACGCCTGTGCTTGATCAGCTTAGCAAATATTCCGAATTTAAAGTTTCTGACTTCATTGGTACCGATAGAGGGGATTGAAAATCACCTGAGTTTGTTCCTGTAAAAAAGGTGTAGTGGAACTTGGCCGGTTAGTACCATGCCTTTTGATACATGGGCTAATTTATTCAGACGTGTGGTGAAGGATTTATGTCTTATCTATGGTGGACGTGGAACTCAAACGTCAAAAAAAAAATACACCCAGTGTAGTTAGATTCCTCGAATTGAAAGTGTAATATTTATTTGTAGGTGTCGTAAATATTTCAAAAATATATGGCTACTGTGCAGAATGAAGATGGAGAACGCTCGCTGCTCCGTAAAGGTCGGAAACAATCTCACCGAGACCTTTGATGTCAAAAAAGGATTTAGACAAGGTGATGCGCTGTCATGTGACTTCTTCAACATCATTCTTGAGAAGATTGTGCGAAACTCACAAGCCAACACCAGAGGCACAATTTTCTATAAGTCTGTGCAACTGCTTGCGTACGCTGACGACATTGACATTGTTGGCACAACACAGCGAGCTGTCACTGCTGCGTTTGCAAGTATTAGTACAGAAGCGGCAAAAATGGGTTTAGTGGTAAATGAGGGTAAAACAAAATATATGCTGTCAACAAGAAGGGACACACAACATCGACGAATCGGGCAGAACGTCACGATAGACAGCTATAACTTTGAGGTAGTTCGGGACTTTGTCTACCTCGGATCCGCTATAAACTCTGATAACGACATCACATCAGAAATCAAACGAAGAATCACACTTGCCAACCGCTGTTTCTTTGGCCTAAGACGGCAACTGATAAGTAAGGCCTTGTCGAGAAATACTAAGGAAACTCTGTATAAGACCCTCATCATCCCAGTCCTGCTTTATGGTGCAGAAGCATGGGCGCTATCAAAGGCGGATGAAGATCTCCTTGGTCGTTTCGAACGCAAAATTCTTCGAGTGATTTTTGGTCCCGTTTGCGTTGACGGGCTTTGGAGGAGAAGATTTAACAGCGAACTCTACGAGCTGTACAGCGACATCGACCTGGTCAGAAAAGTACGCATCAGTCGTCTAAGATGGCTGGGACATGTAGAGCGAATGGAATCCAACGCTCCGGCCCGAAGAGTCTTCGATTCCAACCCGGAGGGACAACGCAGTAGAGGAAGACCTCGCCTTAGGTGGCGCGCGCAAGTGGAAGGGGACCTCAACCAACTTGGAGTGCGCAACTGGAGGCAGTTAGCCAAAGATCGCGCTAACTGGAGAGGCGTATTGGTTGAGGCCCAGGTCCACCCCGGACTGTAGCGCCACCTAAGTAAGTAAGTATGGCTACTGTTGACATTTTGTTTTTTTTTCTGAATTCATTGTTTAAAAAAACATAATTTTTAATTTTATTATTTTCTGAGATAATTTTAGGGTCGAAATTCATTACTAAAGAGAGTGTTACATTTTACATATCGTCGGCTTTCTTTCAAAAACTCGTCGAAAATGGAAAATTTTTGAGGAGGCGCAAAAAGCCGATTTAAAAAATTGAAAAAGAAAACTGTAAGACGTACGAGGGACAAACGAGCTTTTAAATGGAAATTTGAAGATCAATAGACTTAGGAGGTTTTGAAACTGGTTGATAGAGGTAAAAGGAATTATGATAGAGCTACGAGGTATTGATATTTAAATTCAGTAATTTTGTTTTCCTCAGGATTCCATTAAATGTCATTTTTTCATAAAATTGTGACTTACGAGGTTTTGAAAGAAAGCCGACGATATAATGTAGTATCGATAGACAAAGATGAATTTATAGTATAAAAGACAAAATAATATATTTTTTTCTTAAAGCTGGTGAAAACACATTTTGTTTTGTCTAGCATTTTTATTTTTTGGCTTCATACATTCTAGCAAATTTTGTTTCGCAGTCTAGCATTTTCTTTTTTGAAACTATGGCAACACTGATTGGGGCATTTGAAACCAAATAAAATCTCTTCTCTTCTCTGTATATATAAAAGAGAGTTGCAAAAACGTTGTGACTTTATAACTCACGAACGGTCAAACCCAATTCGATCAAATTTTTAGAGTTTGTTTGCATGGCAGTGTAGTTGGTTTGAACAAAATTGGTTAACGCGTTCGTGAGTTATGTCAACATCTGGTCTGAAAGAAATTAAATTTACATTTTGCGTATAATTTCGTGTACCTAGTTAACTGTTGCACGCGACTACACCCTACATGGTCCATTCTGAAGTTCAAATTTTTGATCGTTACGACCGGTATTTGCGCAATTATGCGAGTAATGTTGGCTTCCAAATCGTGCGACTCTAATATTTTGATATTATTACCAAACCAATTTTGGAAATTACGAAAAAAAAACTTCTTTCTGGCGCATCTTCCATTTTACTTTTTCAATTATTTGGCTCAAAGCCTCAAATATTAAAAAAGAAAATTAGCCAGAATGCAATGATTTTTTTTGGAGTTTACCTCCTTAAGAAACGGTTTGAGTTATAGTGCAAAGTACGGAAATTTTATGAGGAGTAAAATCAAGTGTTACACTTGAGCTTGAGGGTAACCATAGTTTGTTACTCGAGCTTGAGGGGTAACGATAGTTTAACATTTCGATAGTATTGATAGTTTCGGAATAAAATTATCGATACTTATCGATATCGAAACGGAGTTTTTGTTCAATCATATATATGCATTTCGATAGTATCGATACATTTTTTTGAAACATCGATAGTAAAAAATTATCGATAGACTATCGATGAGAGAGAGAGAGAGACTTTATCGTTTGGATTTTAGAGTTCAGTTCAGTTGGCGCCAACGTTGTCAGATTTTTGTTTTCTTCAAAAACCTGTAAATTCCCAAAAAAAAAAACTGTATTCTCAACCAAAAAACTGTACAAGCTTCAAAAACGAAGATATTTTTGTGAAACTACGCTTTTTTTAATTTTATTAAACAAAAATAACAAAAAACAATTCATTTTAAATAAAATAACTAACTTTTTTTGTAATTAAAGAAAAAACCGAAAACATTTTACTTTATTTTTCCCAATCTGAAAATATTTCCGATTTCAGAGTGTGTATGACGGGTGGGTTTTGTAATGTATTCTTTTCCTGCCTTTTTGGTTCGATTTTATAATATTTTCAGGTTTGGTTTTGTTGTCTGTTGCTTTTATGAATGAGATGAGATGAGCAAGTTGGATGTGCATTTCTTTTTCTGTGGAAGAATTTCTGCATTTCGATTTTAGAGATTTTTCAATTCTTGTTTGCGCACATATGAATTGAAAATTTGATTTCTATCTTCTATGGGCATATGACTGATTAACCGGTGTATTTAAATTGAGGTGGGGGTGGAATTTTGTAGGGAAAAATTGTAAAGTAAATTGCAAATTTATTTAAAAATTCACATCTGTTACTGTAAAATAGATGTTGCTCTCAGTTATTAGTAATTATTATTTTGCACTTTAAGTAATACGCTTTTAGTGAAGTAATATAAATAATCTAAATAATTACAGATAGGTATATGTTTGTTTCTCTTATTATTTTAGAAGATGCGTTCATTTACCCTCTTTTTCTATTCGATATCATAATTATCGTTCGTAGGGAGTAAACTCCAGTCGTGCGTCGGAGCTGACACACACACTTTTTTTTTAATTTTTACTTCAATTGGAAAAATTGGCCATTTTTTTTTCAAAAATTTCGCTAATTTCCTGGCATTTTGGTGAAATTTCTTTTTAAATTTTTGTCGTTTTTCTGCCAAAGCCACTAGGTCCTTTTTTGCAAAAGTTTTTTGGCGCAAGTTCCAGTCTTTCCATGATAATTTGTCAAAAAAAAAAACTGAATTTCTTAGATTACGAAAACACGACGCCAGTTACACGTGATCTGTAAAAAAAAACCTATTTAAAGTCTATAAATAAATCGCACCCTTTATTAGAAATTGATGAGAAAGCGAAAGGCTAACACGTAAGGAAATTTAAGAATTTGTATTGCAGGAAGGAAGCACAGACAGATAATTCCTATATCACTCTCGGATATCGCAAGAGGAAAATTCGGTGAGAGCCAGGTCCGATTCAGGCTAGTAGCGCCATCAAAGGCAACTAAAATAAGTTGCCATACGCAAGAACACTTTGTACCCAAAAGTACAAAAATCATTGCTGCCTCGACTTAAATAAATTTAAATCAAATATTTGCTAACAAAATTTCAAATTGCTTAAAAGGGAGGTACATATGTCCTCCTTGAATAAAATGATTTCATAAGGCATGACTGAAAAGGTTGATAGACCATAAACTAACGAATATAGACGCGCATATTATGCCTCCCACTTCCTAGTCTGTCTTTACTAAGACTATCTAGCTCCATATACTGCTAAGGTCGACATTTGCAATCAAGCCCGCAACAAGTTAATCAACTCGCATTCGTTAGCTAATCTAAATGTATTCTGATAGAAAAATCAGTTTACAATTAGCCCCTCGAACTGCACATAGACCTATCATCATCTTTTAAACAACACTTCAAATAGAAGCACATTCTCGCTCGAGCGTACGTCCTTCTCTTAAAACACAATTATCCTCGAGCACATGCGGCTATTACCCGGCACTAAAGTAACCGAAAATCCAATTAGTAGCGATCTGTTGAATATACGCAATATATACCGAACGGAAAAAGGAAATACTCGCCCAATTCCACTTGGGGACAAGACAAATAACTTAGTTAATAAGAAGTGTCACTCATTTTCACAGCCGTTTGCCGGGTCGCTCTCCGTCTCCATCCACCCCATGCCATCTCGCAACAGCAACAGCCCAACAGCCAACAGTAGAGACAAATGATCTAATTAGACGCGAGATGACTTTTCGAACACCTTGTGTGCTGTCACTAGGGCTGGTGGTTGAGAGACGACACTCATGCACACCATAGTCTGGTTAACATGTCAGGCAATAAATTCACAAGAAACCTCGGCATCTGGAATCGTTCTTTGGGTGTTGCATTGGCGTGGCGGCTTCGCCTAAGAACTTGTATTGAGAATCTGTGAAAAGCCGATGAAATTTGTTCCTGTCTGGGGGCGTTTGTGACAGACAGTCAAACACACGATCAGACTGGAAGTAAATCGTGTTTGGTTACTGTCACGGTAGTCTTGTTGTGATCCTGAGAAATTCCTCCACAACTAATTAGCTGAAGGGAATTGAATTACATTCATTGGAGAGTTTTCTGTTTCCTTTTTTCACAAGCAGTATGATGTATGATGGATGGTTATTGGGATATTTTTAGTGTCGTAGTATTTATGCAATAGGGGGTTAAATATACATAGCCTTGTTTTCGTTGCAAAAACGAATGAAGATAATAAGCTACTATTTTTTATGTGTAAAAGAAACTTCCACGGATGAAAAAAGTTTAAGTTATAGGGGAATTCCTCCAGAGGGTGGTTCAGAATCGTTGGCTGAACTACGATTTTCCTAGAAAAATAAATCACCGGAATTTTTTACCTTGAAAACTGTTCCTGTTCCATAAGTATTGCGGATATCGGATTTTTTTTTTTTTTTTTATAATTCACTAGTGCTCAAGGGGTTTTTGTTCCCTTATAATGCTAATGCACAGCACGAGTGGAAGGGTTAATAGGGAGGATAGAGAAGAGGTACTGGTGCACATTGGTCTTAAACAATTGTGGGCTGTAATGAGAGGGGAAAACCGTGTGAGGCAATGCATTCCACATGCGTGTTGTTCGACTCACAAAAGAATCTCTATATTTTACAGTACGTCCGAAGGTAGGCTTAAGGGTGAACTGATGTGCATTCGATTCGGGTGTTGCGAGAGAATTGTTGAAGGGGCGGAATGCAGTTAGCTATTTCATCAGAGCATCGGTGGTGAAAATATCGATAAAATAAGGAAAGGCAAGAAACATTTCTGCGATGTTCGAGCGGGTCAATAGACTCCGCTATATTTCTATCACCTATAAGTTTTATCGCGCGCTTTTGAATTCTGTCTAGTAGGTGCAATGAAGTTTTTGGTGCACCTGACCAGATATGAGCGTTGTACTCAAGCTTAGGCCAAATAAAGGCCTTGCATATTGTAGCTAAGTCGAAGGGTGTAAAGTACTTCTTACATCGATTTAAGAAACCTAGACATTTCGCAGCGTTTTTGGCGACTTCGTATATGTGGTCATTCCAAAGGAGTTTGTCGTTGACACATATACCAAGTATGGAAAGTCGTTCGGTTTCGTCGATGCAAGTCCCATTCATGGATAATGGGTTAGGGTTCAGGTTTCGCTTTAATGATAGAAGGCAGCATTGTGTTTTGGAATCATTAAATTCCACTCTATTGATTGTACCCCATTTTATAATGCTGTTAATTTAATGTGTTTAGCATATGTCGCCGTTCCAGATCCACGGCCGAAGAGCAGGGACGTGAGTCAGGGAACGAATATGAAAAACTGAGGGTGCTATCATCAGCGAAAGAATGTATTGGATTAGAAGTAACAGACAAGAGATCATTGATGAATATGAGAAAGAGTGTCGGAGACAAAACAGAGCCTTGGGGAACACCAGCATTTATATGGTGAATTGCAGACTTGAAACCGTCCAACACAACTTGAATTGAACGGCCATAAAGGTAGTTTCTAATCCATTGAAGAAGAGACGCGTCGATCCCATAGGCACGCATTTTCGACAAAAGAGCTTGGTGCCAAACTCTGTCAAATGCTTTCGAAATATGAAGCGCAACAATCTTCCTTTCACCAGAGTGGTGGAGAGATTGGTTCCACTTTTCGGTGAGATAAGTCATCAAATCACCAGTGGACCTGCTGCCACGAAAACCGTATTGCCGGTCATTGAGAAGTTTTCGTGATTCAAGATATTTCATAAGCTGACGGTTTATCAGCGTTTCCATGATGGGTGAAGAAGAATCGCCTTTTTTAGGAACGGGCTGGACAAATGCAGTTTTCCATCTACTCGGAAAGAGTCCAGAAGAGTAGGACAAGTGGAAAAGCCTACGCAGTGGTTTTGCCAGCGTTGAAGAACACCTCTTCAGAATTATGGGGGATATACCATCTGGACCAGCGGATTTGTGAATGTTAAGATCTTTTAATCTTGCTACTGTGCGAGTGCGGAAATGTAATTGTCCCATGAAATATTCGACGCTCTCGAGCACAGGTGGAGACATGATGCAATCTGGAATGTTGGAGCTTGCGCGAATTGCGCAGCCAGCAGATTTGCTTTGTCCAAAGAGCTGACAGCTGGAATGTCATTGTAAACGAGTGTGGGAATTGACGACGTGGTGGAGTTCTTAATATTTTTCACGAAAGACCAAAACTGTTTACTACCACTGGGACAGTGCAGTATTTTTTGTCGTCAGTTTTGGTCATGAGAAAATTTTGCACGCCGTATCACGGAGTTGCAGTCATTTCGGACTCGTCGAAACTTTCTTCGGTTTTCCTCGGTTGGGTTTGCTTTAAAAGCCCGAAAGCTCAATTCTGTCAAACTGATAGCCTCTCTGCAGCTCGAGTCGCACCAAGCATTCTCCTTAGGTATAATACTCTTTTTTCTGTTGGGAATAAAGGATTTCATACCGAGTAGAATGGTGTTTGTTATCATTTCAGCGGCGGCATCCACGTCACTATCGAGGAAGCATAGTGACCAGTTAAAGCTCCCAAAAAAGAAGTTAAGGCCGTCCCAATTGGTTTTCTCATAATGCCATACCGTTTTTTTGGGAGCTTGTTCTTTAACTGTGTGGTTTGTGTATGAGAATTTAGCTGAAATGACACAATGGTCCGACGAACCTAGAGGCGACGTTACGTCAATAGAATATTTATCTGGATGAGAGGTGAGGAACAAGTCCAATGTGTTAGCGGCATGATCTGCAGCATCCGGAATCCGTGTAGGCTCGTTTACAAGCTGAGTTAAGCTGTTAATCTCAGCGAAAATCCTAACATACCTTCCTTCGGGTGTTGTCTGTCCAGAATGGCGAAGCCAATCGGAATTGTGTTTATTGAAATCACCCGCAATGACAATTTCAGTATGAGGATACTGGGAAACAATTCCTAAGATGGAGTTAGACAACTCATCAAACTCGTTAAAAGTAGATGAACAGTCAATGTTTGGACTTCTATAAATAAAACAAAAATGTATTATTTGCTTACGGACATTGAATTTTAACCATATGTAATTAAATTCCGCATTGAAGCAATGGTTATATTGTGGTGGAAATTCGTAAGCAATATCATCACGGACGCAAACGGCGAGCCCGCGATGTATAAAGAATAATGGCACTAAGTGATATCCTGGTAAGTCAAAATTCGAGGGAATCGGATTTATTTTATTTTGTTGTCAATTATATTAATTTTTATTATTAGGTGTTGTGTTGGAAAATGTATTTTGAGTAGTTATTGTTTTTGTGTTTTATGGTGTTTATTTTTATTTTGTATTATATGTAGTATGTGTTATGTATGCACTTTTGTTTCGATGGTGTTTTAGTTTCGCGTGCGCGCGCGTTGGGAGGCTACACAGTACTATTTCAATTCTTACAAGGTGAGATTTATCGAAAACCTTGCATGAATAAAATTAACGAATCAATTTTTAAGATAGTTTCAACAAATAGGTACTCATATAGGCAGTTTGTCGGTATAGACTTAGTTTATCTTGTGAGGCTTCAGTCCTTTTTTTTAGATCCACGCGATTTTCAAAAATGAAACAAGTGTGCCTGTTGATGTAGCTAGCATATTGAACAAATCAGCATTTTGTCGGCTCCGTGTAACCTTGCAAGTATTATTATTATTATTATTATAACTTTATTGTTACATAAATGAACTATGTAAACAAAAACAATTTATAGAACTAGCTACCATGTCTTTACTAAGGCTAAGTCCTTGCAAGTATATTTCGGTATACCGATATTAAAAGCTGAATGAATGAATGAATGAATTTATTTTATTTTCACTAGTTGTAGATATAAACAAGTCTGAAATGTTAGACAAGTGTAATTGTACAATAAATATTTTCATTTTAGAGAAAATGGATTGACATTTGTTGCGAGCCAGGATTGAGCCACGGGGGCAACTTAGGCACAGGTGAGGAGGGCGCGGCACGCTTGTGGACGCTCGGCTCAGCTCGTCGGACGGGGTTAGTTCTTGCCCCCCCCACCATGCACCACCTGCTCAGCACACTTTTGTATCGTGCCAAATAAAAGAAAAAGAAAGAAAAAGATAGTAAGCTACTCTAAGTTCGACCTCGGACAGACCATAGACAAAAAGTAAAAAAAAAAATAAGAAAGAAAGCAAGATAGAAAAGATAAAAAGGAAAAGAAAAGGCCCAAGAACTTCTGCCCCTGCCGCCAAGGAAGGACGGGGAGGATACCGCGAATCTACATCTAACTAGCCTAGTCTATAACTAACCAAAATCCCAAAATAAAAAAAAATAAAAGAGAAAAAAAAAGTATACTCTAAACCTAGCTAACTTAAAATATCCTAACCTACATTTAACCTAAGCGCAACTTTCCTCCCCACTGTTTCTTGATGGCAAGGGTTCGCCAAGACACCGAGACATGCCTGTTGTTGGTGGCAAAGGCTGGCTAGCCCACCCTTAGTGCCCGTAGGCACTGCCGGTTACTACCACTCTGGCCGATACTGCGAGTGGTAGCCCCTGAAATGCCTCCTAGGCACGACCTACTCCATCGAAGAAACGAACGTCGGTCAAGTCCAAGTCCTGCCGTGGTCGTTCGTTATCGTCCGTCCTGTCATGGTAAACCACCGAAGGACGGCTTGCCCGTCATCCACACACCGATTGCTGGTAGACCTAAGCAGACATCACGTCGAAATCAGCACACATTCAAATTGTATTTTTACTACAACAGCTCATACTTTTTTATTTAGAAGAAAAACTAATCTAAGCTTCTGCTCTTAATACTATATCATTCAATTTAAAACTATATATTCAATCATCTAACTTAAAACTATTACTCACGTACTTTTTCAATCCCCCGAAGTCCTGGCGCCAGCACGATGAAGGATGATGAGGTGTTTCTATGGCAATTCGCCTTAATTTCCACGCGCACAATAAAAAAAAATATCAAAAGCAGAATTACACAATAACTAAATCTAATTTCACCTTACTCTACTTTAAATTATAAAAAAAAACCAAAGCTAACTTAGACCTAACTTATTTTACTTTAATTCACTGAAATTTCACTTTTATTCACTGTTCTAGATTTCTGTTTTATTCTTGTGCTTTGTTGCTAGTTGCTTATGCACTTGTTTACACTTTCTGTACAGGTAGTGGTGGAGCACCCCTTGTCTTTCACTAACAGTACACTTATTTTTGCTGCCTGCGGAAGTGATTGGAGGGATTCTATTCCGGCCAGGTTAATTCCGAGGAGAGGCCTTGAGGTATCTACTATCACCTCGGTTAGGAACTGTCTTCTCCTTGGGTTGCTCCTTTTGAAGGTGACCTTGCCCACTGATGATGCCTTGATACGCAACCGGGGAACAATCTGTTGTATCCGGATTTTGTGCGGTACAACGGCTTTTGATAGTGGGCCTTGCGGCTTTACCAACCGAATTTGGGTATCCTAACCAATAACCTACACGAAAGTTGGGGAGACATTTTTAATTTATCTGCCGAAATCATTGTCATGTAGGTACGTACCTGTGATGCAAATAATACTTTTTTTATACGTATGCGTATATAATATATATGCGATGAACGCTTAAGCCTCAGACCTCTCCTTTAATTCTTCTGCTCCAACGAATTTCCTGCCTGCATAAATTCCAATTTTAGTCAAACTAACAATAAAATAATCTTTGTATAAGCTTACCACAAAATTGAATTAAAAAAAAAATCCTGCGATTTCTGTGCGCCACTGTACCTTATGCTTGCACTGGCTCTGATAAAGTATTAATGCAACGATAATCTATTGCAGACACTTGCTAACCGAATAACAATGACAAGTGAGGGCCGGTCAGTTACTCGGTCATTGCTCCCTGTCGGTAAATCTCGCGAAGTCTATATTTCCTTTTCCCTGTCTTTAATTTGCCTCTATTTCAGCCGATTAACCATATGTAAAAAAAAAATTGCATTGTCTTTTACGGGTATCATTTCCCCTTTTCTATTTCATCTCATTAGTCATTATTTTCACCTTCTTCTTACTTTGTTTCTATTCTCGAGCTTCCTTGTCTCTCTCTCTCCCCTCTCTTACTTTCTCCTATTCTCACCATACCTAAGAGCGTCGGATCCAGCGTTGCCACTTGTACTACATATGTAGTACATTGCTACATATTTGCTGGATTTTTTAACGTCGTACTACATACTACATCGTCACCCAAAAGTACTACATTTCTTAAGAGCCAACTATTTTAAATTTATTAAAGGAATTTCCCTTTAAGAAAGCAAACTTGGACATTTTAAAAAACCAGTGGCGCTTGTTGGTTGGGTTTTTCGATCTTATTTTGAAATGTGGACCTCAAAATAGCGACATTGTGGACACATGAGTGAAATTAAACAAACAAAAAATAGTTTAGGAAACTTTATTCTTTGAAGAACTATCTGCATATATGCTGGACTTATGCTGTCTTTCACACAGTATAGTGCTTCTGACGAGAGAAAGTTAATTTCAATTAAAAAAAAATACATGTACTACATTTTGTTTGAAAATGCTACTTTTTTTTCTCTTATGTACTACATTTTCTAAGGATGTAAGTGGCAACGCTGGTCGGATCAATCTAGTCTCCCCCTTTTCTTTTCTTTTTCTTTTTTTTTTTTTTTTGTTTATGTCGTCCGTATAAGTGATTTAATATATAAAAGAACGAATAAATAATATGGATATTACACAATGGGTTAAGTCTAAACTAAGATACATAAAATAAAATATATACATATAACGATCGCCATTCAAATTATTCGGAGTCAATTTGCCTACTTAACGCCTTACCGCCCTGCAAGGTAAGAAAACTGATAAAAGAAACAACAAAACAAAACAAAAAAAGGCACAGATTTTGCCGGTAGGCAATGCAACGAGTGCAACAACAGCGAGTATGAATCCACGGCGATCTGTCAAACAGAATAAAAACAATGCGGTGGACGACACAACACATATTAGGTAAATATGTTAAATTTTGACTTTCATGATCGAATTTCTTTTTTTTTTCTTTTTTTCTTTTATAGGTACATTGAATATAGATCCTACGGACCATATTCCAGGTGAGTAAACAACATTTTTTTTTTTTTTATACCAGCTGTTCCTAGAAATGCCGTATTGGTGTTTCATTGGATACTTTAAGAATTCTTATTTTCTTTTTCTTTGCAGGTACATTCATATGGCCCCGCAACACATTTTATATTTCTTAACAGAAATATTTGGTATTAAATATCATTTACATTTTCTTAATAACAATCAAAAATCAACACATTCAACCAGGAAGCTAAGTGAAAGATTAAGAATTATAATGCCCCACGTCAAACAAACAATAGAAATGTTCGTTTATTTTTAGTGCACGTTTAGCTAATAATAATCCCCTCCGAAAGACATTTCTACGGAAGCCAAATCGGTGTTCGACCTGCTTCAACGAAATCTTATAAAAGCCTATTACACCGATGTTATATTATCATTAGGTACTACAAGTGATTATGGCAGTCGTGTAGTCGCCTTGGTATTTCTTGAATGAACTGATTTTATCAATCAGAGACTGGTGTTTGGTTCTTGTCTTAATCTACATAATAAATTGTTCGCTTTTAGTACAGTATATGATAAAGCAAGATAGTGGCATGTGGTTGAATTTGATTTATTTGAAATACTTGAGTCATAGGTTTTTGAACCTCACGTTTAACTTTGAATGTGTAATAAAAGACGGAGAATTCTTAATTTTTGAGTCATACGAAGAGCTGAGAATTGACGTTGGAATCTCTAGGCTACAATCAAAGTAATGGATCTGAACGAAACTAGGTATATAAATAGGTGAAGGGAAATAGTTAAGAACCACTTTCAGTGTTTCCAAAATGTTGTCTATAAGCCAGGTGACTATAATGATAGAATTTCTACCATTGGATCCACAAAAAGAATTCCGGTACCGATCCGGGTGGTCCAACTTTAACCACATGTCCACTACCTCCATATCGTCCAATTTGGGCCAAAAGAAGCCGGGAGGCATCGTCCTGTGGCGCTCGCCGTTTACGGACAGACAGCTGTCAGGCTTACTAAAGTAGATACTTGAACGTCGCCATAGTCATTCATAAAAAAAAAAACGCCTAAGATGATTTTTCTACTAACATTGAGGTCCTCTTCCAATCGCTCCGAATCACAGTCAGTGCACAAACAGCGTAGCCTATATAGTCATTAACTTTGAGCTCTTGAGTCAGTTGGATCTTGTACGGGTGTTTGCCAAAGTGCCGACGAAAAATTTGCCAAGTTAAAGTCTGCAAAAGGTCAACTTCCTGTGCGCGGCGAGGAATTGACTCTTTTGGGTTTTCCTATATACACTTTAACTAATCGTTGGCTGATTGTGCACCGAAACGTTTGTCTCGAATTTATAGGCGCCAAACACTGGGGTGTCTACTTTGAACGACCGCAGCTCATCGGCCGTAAAATGGGTATAACGCGCGCAACATTTCCACTATAACAAACACTCATTTGGAATTTTGGATAGGTAGTCAACTTCTATTATTTGAACGTGCTGGCCCAATCTTGTAATTTGCCATCTGTCGGTAACTATAATAAACATTAGATAAAATGCCGCCAAAACAACATGGCCGCAGCAGGTTGCCACAATCGATACGGTGTGGGGATATTTGGAACGACAACAAATTGCCAAGATCGTTTGCCAATTTCTTGTCCCCTCAATATCGAAAAGGCTGTATAAAGTGCCAAGGACCAGTGACATCGACACCAAGAAGTCATAAGAAAAGCTGTAAGAGGTATACAGTACTACCCGGATATAGGCAACCCCTTTAATAGCAAAAAAAATATTGAGTGTTGACATTCACAAGCGCCATCCTAAGCATTCTATTGAAAGCCCAGCTATAAGAGATATGTGCATGTGCTATTATGCGGGGAGTACTGTACCTACTTGACTACCGTTTGATGGATGCGCGGGAAAGCATATTAGCAAAACAAGACAACTCACCTACAGAGAAGTACGAAAGCTTCAAAGCGGCAGGCAATGACTTGGTTAGGAGCTTGCACCAACTTATCTGTAAAATATGGTAGGAGGAAAGTATGCCCGATGAATAGAACCTCAGCATTGTTTGCCTGATCTTCAAGAATAGGAGACCCTCCGAACTGCGCCAACTACAGAGCTATTAGCCTTCTTAACATCGCCTACAAGATCTTATATGCCTTGTTGTGTGAACGCCTAAAGCCTTTGGTCAACAACCTGATTGGTCTCTATCAGTGCAGTATGAATTAAAGGTGGTAAAGGACTTTGCCTACCTAGGCTCCGCTATAACTCCGGCAATGACACCAGCGCTGAGATTAAACGTAGAATAACTCTTGCCAATCGCTGTTTCTTTATGCTAAGAAAGCGATGGTGTATAGCAAAGCCCTCTCTCAAACAAATTAAGTGAACCTTTATAAGACCTTATAGTCATCCCAGTCCTACTTTATGGTGCAAAGGCATGGACTCTATCAAAAGCAGATGAGGTTACTCTTGGTTGCTTCGCGATTAAAATTCTTCAAGTAATTTTCGGTCCCGTCTGCATAGACGGTGAATGGAGGAGGAGATACAACCACGAGTGAAGGTCCAACGACTGCGGTGGCTGGGTCATGTAGAGCGAATGGACGTGAATGCTCCGACCCGGAAGATCTTCGAGCCCACTCCCGAGGGACGGCGCAGTAGAGGAAGACTGCGACTCAGTTGGCGCACGGAAGTAGAAGGGGACCTTAACAAACTTAGCGTGCGAAACATGGAGACAGCTGGCCAAAGATCGGTCTGGCTGTTGACGCTTGTCGGTTGAGGCCCAGGTCCACCCCGGACTGTAACGCCACCTTAAGTTAGTACCTAAGTAATTTGCGTTGAAAATATTTTGTAAATTGTTACAAAGAATACCGCAACAAAAAGTAACTTAAAATGTAAACAAAACTAGCACGGAAAGTAAAAAATAAATACGAATGGAAATAAGTGACAATAAAAAAGCTCACGAAAACCTTAAATCGCTAGAACGACAACAACTTGAAATCACGAAAGTTTTGCGCGCTGCTTTCGGGGCTTGCAGTCGAGACATCATTCAACACTACTCACCAATAAATCAATGAACAAAAAATCTAAGTAATGACACCTGGATAACCGGATATTTGACCCAGAATCGGGCCCTAAGAAAACCGAGATAACTAACTTAGCACCATAGACTAGACATAGACACATTATTTGACCATTTCCTTCATTTGTATGAAATGCACTATTTAGTAATAATGAGCCGTACTAATAATCAAACTCTCGCATGGCAGACACCTTGGCGAATGACGTCACCCTGACGTCGGTGCGGGAGCTTAAGCCAACTGAACGGAACCTGGTGACAGGGTCCGAGAGGTTGGTGAACTAAGTCTGCCACCCCCCTAATCCAGAGCGTCATGCGACCCGTACTTATTGGATGGTTTGCAGCCAGGGGTAACCGGCTGTATTATAACGGAGCCTCTCTGATAACGGGCCACCTCGGAGAGTAACTTTGGCCTTACCACGTTAAACGGGGCTCTGACGTGGCGGACGAATTCTTTCCCGCGATACTCGTGGGACATGGACCAAAATAAAAATAAAAACAAAAACAAAATAAAAAACAACTTAAATAAGTTGCGGGGAAAGACCGCATCTGAAAATATCGCAAGTCTGGAGCAGGATATCCACAGCGAACGACCGGCTTATAATAGGCCTGGGACGAGCCGAGAGGGAGGTTTCAGGAAGGTGCAACGCACTAACCAAATAACCGCCACCACCTCAAAACAAGTCACGGGTCTGTTACAAGAACGAGCAAGTATGAGAGAATCTGATACAAAGAACAATGAAGGTATCAAAAGCGGGACCCAAACTGCAACCCCCACTTCGCCTGGTAAGGTATCCAAGGAGGAAAGGAGGACAAGGGATCTGAGCATAGCTCAACTCCCGGAAACCTCTAAACCCCCTGGTGTCCAAACCAAGCAGAAAAACAGAAACCCGGTCGTACCCCCACTTGGAGAACCGGGTGGACGAGATGATCCCTTGCGTAAGGGACTAAGCGGCGCCGGAATGCGGTGGTACCTCCGCTACCTTAGTAAGGGCTTCGAACCTGAGGAAGCAAGAAGGAGGGCAGAGGAGCACCGGGCTAAACCTAGTTCCATCGAAGGTGCTCCGGAGAAAAGAGGCAACAAAAGCATAACCTCTCCCAACTGTAACAAAGCCAAGAGGCAGAAGGTGGAGGATGGTGCCAAAATAACTGAGCCTGTAAAAGCGAGCGGTACAATAGCTGGAAGGAGCTATGCGGCAGCGGCGAAACCTGCTTCAGCACGCGGACAACACGCCACAGGTGCTGTAGCTGAACAGGTTGCTGTGCTTCCAGGGGAATATCCGCAGGAGGTACTTAGCAACGCAGACCTTACAGCACTGGAGGATGCCATTGTAGCAGAAATGGCCCTGGGATGGGAGCACAAACTCAAATTCCAAGGCATACATTTCAGGAGTGGGATGCTACTTGTGGACTGTGAGACTCTGCATACAGCAGAATGGCTAAAAGAAGTAGCACCCAAGCTCAGCAGCTGGAAGGGAACAAAGCTTATAGCTTGCAGTGGGAAGAACATACCACGCACCCATTCCGTAACCATCTTTCTTCCACGTAGCGCTAATCAGGAGCCCAAAACATCCTTGGCACTGCTGGAAGCGCAAAATGATGGACTAAATGTCAGGGCATGGAAGATACTCCATGGTCGTAACGAGGGAACCGGGCAGGTACTGGCCCTGAGTATCGATCAGGAATCTCTGAATGCCATCAAAGATCAGAAAGGATCCTTGAGCTACCGGTTTGGCAGGGTGATAGTGAGCGGTCTCAGAAAGTCTGATGAAATCACCGGGCAAGCCCAAAACGAAATCAAGCAGAACTTGCAGAACACGCAACCCCAGAAGGAGCAATCTGATCCATCAGAGGTTGCAACGCCAAACTATACCGTGGTGCCGATGGTTCAGGACACTAAAGCAGCCGAGGAACCGATGCCCATCTTAGAGAGCATGCTCTCAGGTGGGAATCTGAATAACACGGTTCAGGATTCCGATAAGGCTGAGGAATCGATGTCCATCTCGGGGAGCACGATCTCAGATGGGGATCTAGACGACACGGCCATTGACCTCTTCCGGGATATAACCTTAACTCCGGATGAGGAAGAAAAGCTGCTGACTGAGGGCGAGGCAAAGGCCCCGCGCGAGCAATAGCTCGATGACCGCAGTCAGAAGTATTAAAATAGCGCAAGTAAACATTCACCATGCTATAGGAGCCTCTGCTGCTATAGCCAGAATGTTTACCACCAGAGGCCTGGAACTAGCCTTAATACAAGAGCCATGGATCTTGAAAGGGCATGTCAAAGGATTAGCAAATAAGGATGCAGAGGTAATTTATGACACTCGGGCTGAAAAACCGAGGGCTTGCATTCTTATAGATAAAAGATATAAAGATAAATTTATTTTACTTTCAGAATACGCGACGCGAGACATGGTGCCAATACAAGTATCCCTTCATATAGATGGAGCACACCGCACCATTATCATCGCCTCTGTGTACTGCCCAGGAGATGAGCCAATGATCTCATCAGAGCTGCAAAGGCTAGTGGAGCATTCCAACAAGATCCGCATGCCACTGCTACTAGGATGCGATGCGAATGCCCATAATACAATCTGGGGGAGCACCGATACCAATACCAGGGGTGAGTACTTATTAGAATTTATTTTAAGTTCGTCTCTTGATATTTATAACGTAGGGAATACCCCCACTTTCGTAACCAGAGCTAGGCAAGAGGTACTTGACATTACACTTGGTAGCACGAGTGTAACTAGACTAATTAGTAACTGGAGAGTATCCAGTGAGCCATCACTGTCCGACCACAGAATTATAGAATTCGAGTTGGAAAATACAAGCCTCACGAGAAATCTAGTAAGAAATCTAAGAAAAACCAATTGGGAAAATTACCAATTCGCTCTAGAAAGTAACCTGAAACGACTCGAAATGAGAAAATCTCCAGCACACTCTCTAGAATTGGAAAGTGCAGTTGGAGACATAACAGAAGCCATCACGAATGCGCTTGAAGGAAACTGCCCCCTAGGAAAAGAAAGGAGCAGGAAAGATATGCCATGGTGGAACATTAATCTGTCAAAACTCAGATCCGCAACGCGCAAGTTGTTTAACACAGCAAAGCGAAACGGAGATTGGCAAAGCTACCAATTGGCTCTCACAACCTACAATAAAGAGATAAGAAAGGCTAAACGAAATAGCTTCAGGAAATTCTGTGAGACAATTTCAAATACTCCTACGGCGGCAAGGCTACATAAAGCTTTGGCAAAGACGGGAGGAATACCAATGTCTCTGAAGAAAACAGATGGCAGCTATACAGAAAACGAGGATCAGCGGGCGCTACTGCTTTTAGAAACTCATTTTCCAGATAGCTCGCTTGACATTAATGGGAATGTTACCATCTCAGCAAGGCCTCGGAAGGAAGACTGGGAAATAGCATCGGCCATCTGCTCCAGGCAGAGACTGGAATGGGCCATCAGCTCCTTTCAACCCTTCAAGGCACCAGGTGTGGACGGCATCATACCTGCTCAACTTCAGAAAGGGCGTGATGTAATCCTACCACACCTAATCAGAATAACAAAAAGTAGCATTGCTTTGGGCTATATACCAACGCAGTGGAGACGAGCGAGGGTGGTGTTCATACCGAAAGTGGGAAAAAAAGACCCATCACACCCAAAGTCATACAGACCCATTAGCCTGACGTCGTTCCTTCTAAAGACAACAGAAAAGGCAATGGACAACTACTTAAGGGAGGAAGTACTAAACACATCCCCCCTTCACTATCGGCAGCATGCATATAGAGCGGGCAGATCAACAGAGACCGCCCTATATCAGCTAACGGAAGTGATTAAAAGCGCTCTGAACGCGAAAGAAACGGTACTGTGTGCTTTTCTTGACATTGAAGGGGCGTTTGATAATACGTCCCACGAGGCCATCAGACGATCCCTGGATAGAAAAGGAGTAAACAGTACAATATCCAGGTGGATGTGCGAACTACTGAGCACCAGATCAGCGGAGACTCAAACATCAACCGGGACTATCAAAGTAAACACAACTAGAGGATGTCCACAGGGAGGGGTACTGTCACCCTTAATGTGGAGCCTAGTTGTGGACGAACTACTGGACAAACTAACCAGCCTTGGCATCAACTGCCAGGCATATGCCGACGACATAGTATTGATTGCCAGGGGAAAGTTTGAGGGATCCCTCTGTGAAATTATACAGGGAGGACTAAGAGCAACCCAAGAATGGTGCCACACAGTTGGACTGAACATCAATCCGGAAAAAACTACTATAGTTCCATTCACAAGGAAAAGGAAACTACAGGGACTGAAAGCAATACGACTATCAGGCAAGGTACTGATACCAGTAAACGAAGTAAAATATCTGGGAGTATACCTAGATAGTAAACTCATGTGGCGGAAACACATGGAAGAAATTTCAAAAAAAGCAACACGCGCTCTTATGATATGCAAGAGCTTAGCGGGAAAATCGTGGGGATGCACTCCAAGTATCCTACGATGGATGTACATTGCAATTGTGAGACCTATGATCACATACGGAGCCGTAGCATGGGCGAAACGAACCAGTCTAGTCACAACAAGAGACACTCTCAACAAAGTGCAAAGATTGGCGTGCCTATGCATTACCGGAGCGATGCGTACATGCCCAACCGCAGCCATGGAAGTACTATTAGAGCTTACCCCTCTACACCTCATGGTTGAGGATACGGCAGATAAAACAATCCTACGTATGGCAAAAGAAGGAATCGGAAGGGAGAAATGCATTAGTTCAAGAGAACACGATGTATTACTCGGAAAACTACCACTTCTAGCCATACCCAGAGATGATAGTATCAGGAAATTCAATTTTGAAAAGAATTTCATAACGAAACTCAGCAGTAAGAAAAACTGGAGCAACGAATCCATGATCTACGGACTGAGCCACCATACTGTAAAATGGTATACAGATGGATCGAGAACGGATGAAGGAACTGGTGCAGGAGTGTTTGGGCCAGGAACTAAACACTACGAATCCATGGGCAAATGTACCAGCATCTTCCAAGCGGAAATATGCGCTATAGATAGATGTGTTCGAACCATTCTCAAGAAAAACTACAAGAACTGTAATATAGCAGTGATGTCAGATAGTCAAGCTGCCATCAAGGCGCTTGACGCCTATATCATAAAGTCTAAGCTTGTATGGGAATGCCTGCACAGGCTTAACGAATTAGGCAAGAAAAACAGAGTAACCATCTGCTGGATACCTGGTCATGCAGGCATCACAGGCAATGAAGCTGCGGATTCTCTGGCAAGACAGGGTGCAGCGGAGCCCTTCATAGGGCCTGAACCATTCTGCGGCATAGGGGAACACACCCTACGAGAAGAGTTCAGGAGAATGGAAAAGGAAAAAAGAGCCACAATCTTTAAAAACACCAAAGGACTGAGACAAGCAAAGAAACTCCTAGGGAACTATAACCTAAAAAGATTCAAGGCATGTATCGGTCTAAGCAAAAACAACCTAAGAATCCTAACAGGTCTCCTAACGGGACACTGCAGACTAAAGGAACACCTGAGGAAAATAGGCTTATCAGAGGAAGGACTCTGCAGATTCTGTGATGAGAGCGCAGAAACCCCAGACCACATTTTGGAATCTTGTGGAGCATTGATCCATAAGAGGATTAAAAATCTGGGCAAGTACCAACTACTAGATAAGGATATACAAACCATGGACCCACTACTCATTCTCAGATTCATAAAAGAAACTGGACTGGATGAAGTGCTCTAGGATCGATATTCTTACCAAGGCTAAGACAGAGCAAACCCTCAAACACGATCCTTTATGGAACTGTAATATGATGGGGCTCTGGAAAAGGGCATGAACCTTTCCAAGGTATAAGCAGGGGGCACAATAGACCACAAGGTCGCAGTGCACTAGACCCTCTGTACTATTATTATTATTATTATTATTAATAATCAATTTAAGTCTCGACTTTAAATTTATGGAAGCTCACAGTTGCGAAATTGGTATGGACAATATTGCCACTCGGCCTTACCAATAACAAACAAAAATGGACCAATTCATAAAATTTGATATTCCCGTCGGTTTCGCAGTTGGAGTCCTAACTTTTGCATGGACAAAAGTGGACAAAACCGGAGCGTACATTAAGAATAAAAAAAATGCTTTGGATTTAAAAACAAAACTTATTCTTGGAAATTTCCGGAGAATCCCATCCTAAGACGACATCGATTGGCAACTCAGTCAAATATAGTTGCCCTGCTTACCTATCTAATACAACACTCATTGTTGTTCGAAGAAATTTCCGGTGTGTGTCGTCACTATGCGGTTGAAGAATTGCAAACTACTAATCATTGCACGATTACCCCATTTACGTGTAGATGGCGCTGAACTTTTCCGGTTCCCCTTTCTAAAGTTGAACAAAGCGAAGTAATTCCCAGAGTTGAACGCTAGGCGCACATAAATTCTAGCAGCTGCACCGGTAACATTCGTCGAATGAAATAACCAACCCCTTACACATTTTAGGAAATCAAACAAAATGAAATAACTAACGTACGGAATTTATCGTAGGCGCACAGGATTTTCAGCAGCTGCTGCGCACATTCCTCGAAGGAAAACCAATTCTCTTCCAGACATCTCTTAGTCACTCATCCTTCAGAAGAATTACCACCAGGGCCTTGTGCACGTTCTGCAGTCACCAACCACCACCTTCCGAGGGTATTTCAAACACTTCCACGGTCCTCTCGCAGTTCCTTCCCAGCTAAACGGAATTCCACCAGAATTTGTAACAGGCGCTCACATTTTACAGCAGTGGTGCTGTGCATTCCAGTTGGCAAAATCAATATAAAAAACCCACCCTCATGCCTGGCGAAGAACCTTTTCCATTCACACCAGCCACCACGTATGGTCATGGTATGTGCCGTTCCGAATCACTTGTTTTTTTTTTTTTTTTTCCCGTTTTAAATTGTGTGTCAAGTGATTTGGAACAGACCATCGTCAATGGGCGCGAGTTAAGTATCCATAGCAAAACATATTGAGAAAAAAGATAACATTATTTGTATTCAATGATATCTTTAGTCTCTAGTACAGTCTTGCACACAACGCTACAATGATAACATATGTAAAAGAGATAATATCGTTTGTATACAATGTTGGAATATTATCTCTTCTTCATTATCAAGCAAGACGATTGTACGCTTGGGTCTCCTTGTAGATAGATAAGAAAAGTATATAAATACGACTGTATGATGAATTTATCAACAGTCTTATTGTAACTACATAGTAGCCTTAAGCTCCTTTTAGAATTAGTAAAAAGTATTTCAATAATAAAGGACATAGTTCCAAATAAATATTGTTTAATTTTAAAAGTAAGAAACAAGTGTTTTAATTGGCGATCCTGCCAGGAGGTTAAATATACTTTTTAACTTCAATCGAGCGGACCTCGGGAACAAGTAGTGAAATCTAGTATAAACAGAACACTCGCGTTACCGGTTACAAGAATTACCTAGCATAGCAGGTACAAATATAGCTTCTTCGTACGAAGCAGCAAAGCAATTCAGTGAAAGTGTATATGTGGAGAAAAAAAACACACAAATTCGACGACAACAGACACGAGTTCAAAATGGAACAACTCGCAGTATTAATGGCAAGATTAGAAGCTTTAGAAACCAGGAGCAACACAGTAACACAAACCCTAGAGCACACACGCACAGAGAATGCAAGGTTAGCAGCAATAATAACTAACCAAAATCAAATAAACACTAATTTAGAAACAAAACTAAATGAAGTAAAATCTGGATTAGGCATAGTACCAAACATACCTGTGCTAGAGGAAATAAGAACCACATATACAGATGGTAGTGAAATACAGTTAGACGCATTTAAAAGCCTACCTATTTTCAACGGCGATCAATCAAATTATCGGTCGTGGCGCGAAGAAGCATCCAGATTAATGGACAGCATTAAAAACTTCAAAACACACAGTAAGTACGCAGCAGCATTGACTATAGTGAAAAGTAAAATACAGGGTGCAGCCGCGAATGTGTTAACTAATTATAACACAATTTTTAATTTTGAGGCGATACGTAACAGATTAGATTATACGTACTCTAATCAAGAACCTCTATACGTGCTACAAGACATGATGAAAGCCATCACGCAAAAAAGAAGCACACTGTCTGAATACCACGACGAGATAAATAAAAATCTCAATTTAATAATATCAAAAATCACTATGTCAGGTGATCCGCCGAATATAATCGACAGACTAATTAAAAATGCTAACGACGACGCAGTTCGTATATTCATTGATGGTATGAGTGACAACTTTACAAGAGGATCATTATATTCAGCTACAATAAATGATCTAGAACACGCATTCGCAATTGCTCGCAGAATAGAACATGATAATGTGCACAGGCATTTACATCTCACTCAGGATAAGCACCACAAAAATATGCCACATGAACGCAGAAACGAAAGAAGACCAAATTATTCGAGCCAAACAACGAATTATCAACCCCAGAAGCAATACGATAATATGCAGCAACACAATCAAGGACCACAGCCGATGGAGATAAACTCGAGACAAATTGTACATGCACAGCGACAAAATTGGAATCAATACAAACCCGATGTATATAATCCACCAGCGAAACGTGAACACAGCGGGAGTTTCAACACACACAACAGACCGCAACGATCTTATCAGCAGAACTTCAAGCAGCAGAGAGTAAATAACTCCCGACAACAACGCAGAGACGATGTCAGCAGTACATATGCAGAAGCAGATGAAACGGAATGTATGGTAAATAATAACATAAGAATAGATCATTTAAACTAGTAGACGGGTTGCCCTGCTTAAATTTAACTAGTACTATTTCTAAGAAAATTTATAAAATTCTTATTGATACTGGTGCAACCCATAATTACATTAATAGAAAATGCGATTCTAGCAAAAAAATTAAAATTAAACCTATAAAAATAAAAACAATGCATGGTTATTCTATGGTAGATACAAAGAAAGTAGTTAGGATATTAAAGAAAAATATAACATTTTTTGAATTAGAGGATATTCAGTCTTTTGATATGATATTAGGATATGAAGGACTTAAAGTTCTAAACGCGGAAATAAATTTCAGTAATATGACTCTAACTACCATAAGCAGTGTCGAATCTATTCAGAAAATTAATTACATAATTGGGGAAAATAATATTTATAAAGCAGACATAGATAGACTGATGAAGATTAATAACAGCATAGGACCGTTACCCTTTACAGATACTATAGAAGCAAGCATTAGGACGACCAATGATAATCCGGTTTATGTTAAACAATATCCATATCCCATAGCAGATAACGAATTCGTAAACAAAGAAATACAGAAACTCTTACATGACGATATAATAGAAAAAAGCCATAGTCCTTATAACAGTCCCATATGGACAGTACCTAAAAAAGGTTTGGACGAAAAAGGAAAACCAAAACGGCGCATGGTTGTTGATTTCCAAAAACTTAACGCTCACACTGTAACAGACAGATACCCCATTCCGGATGTCAACATGACAATTCAAAATTTAGGTAAAGCCAAGTACTTTACAACATTAGATTTGGAGTCAGGTTTCCACCAAATTAAAATCAAAACAGATGATAAAGAAAAAACAGCTTTTGCTATAAATGGCGCAAAATATCATTTTAAACGAATGCCTTTCGGGCTCAAAAATGCACCAAGCATATTTCAGAGATGCGTGGACGACATTTTGAGAGACTTTGTAGGTAAATTCGTACACGTTTACATTGATGACGTATTGATATATTCTTCATCTGAGGAAGAACATATACAGCACATAAGTCAAGTATTCGACGTACTCAATAAAGCCACATTAAAAATATCTGATGAGAAAAGTAAGTTTTTTCAAGAAGAAGTAGAATACTTAGGTCACATAATCAGACATGGTAGAATCACTACGAACCCTGAGAAAATAGCAGCTATAGAAAATTTTCCAGTCCCACAAACGGTAAAGGATTTGAGAGGATTTTTAGGTCTTACAGGTTACTATCGTAAGTTTATAAAAGGATACGCAAGCATAGCCAAGCCCCTGACATTATATTTACGAGGAGATAACGGTAAAGCAAACAAAAAACAAAGTAAAAATATTAAGTTAAATCTGAATGATTCAGCATTAGAAGCGATTAGAATTTTAAAAAATTATTTGAAAGAACAAGTCGAACTTTTTCAACCGGATTATAGTAAACCATTCGAGCTTACTACTGATGCATCCAACATAGCTATTGGAGCCGTACTAAGTCAGAATAAGCAACCTATACACTTCTTGTCAAGAACACTGAGTAAGACAGAAGAGAACTATAGCACAAACGAGAAAGAGCTATTAGCGATCATATGGTCCTTACAAAAACTCAGAAACTACATATATGGTATAGCAGACTTAACCATATATACCGATCACCAGAGCCTTATATATTCTGTATCAGAAAAAAATCCCAACACAAAGCTGAAACGTTGGAAGGGAATCATTGAAGACTTTGGAGCAAAATTAGTTTATAAACCAGGAAACCTAAATCTTGTAGCTGACGCATTATCACGTCAACGCATAAATACTTCTACCATAGAAACAGCACATTCAGCTGAAAGTTCTTCTAATGATATAATAAAAACTGTGAATCAGCCTTTTAATGCATACACTGCACAGTTCGAACTTATTGAAGATATAACAAATAATATCGAAACACAAATCTATTTTAGTAACAAAATAAGACTCATAATAAAGTTTAAGGACAAAGACTCTTTACTAAGGCAGATGAAAGAAGTTATACAACCCCAAAAGATTGTAGCTTTGCATACGAAATTTGAAAACATATACAAATATGGTGAAAACATAAAAAAAGAATTCCCACTAGTAAGATTTATATTCACACCAAGAAAACTTCAAGACGTGACAAATTTGGAGGAACAACTAAAACTTGTAAGGGTAACTCACGAAAGAGCACACCGAGGGTTACGTAACAATATACAAGAAATCTCAGAGAAATATTACTGGCCCGATCTAAATAAACAAGCAAAGAGTTTCAACAGAAAATGCATAGCATGTCTATTTGGAAAATATGAAAGAAAACCTATCAGAGAACCTCTGAATAATTCAGAAATACCAACACATGTGGGAACACACATTCATATGGACATATACTTCAACGACAAGTATACTTTCCTTGTAACAGTAGATAAGTATTCTAAATATACAATCCTTCGGGAAATCGAAACTCGAAACAGACTGTACGACGTTATGGAAGAGGTCTTATCTAATTATTTCCCAAAATGTGAACGACTCATGACAGATAACGAGAAGGGATTCAAAACAGAAATGGTGAACCAAATGTGTTTGAAATACAACATAACTAAAGTAGAAACTCCAGTATACAGATCGACAGCGAACGGTCAGGTAGAACGTGTAAACGGTACAATAACTGAACTGTCTAGAATATTCACAATTCAGAATAAAACAAGACTTATCGAAGAAATATTTAGAACAGTGCGTGAATTAAATAATTCTATACACTCAGTTACCGGTTTGAAACCTAGAGACATTTTCTTTAATCAAAATAAATATAGCAATAGTGAAATTATAATAAATAAACTAAACTCAGCATCCAAAAAAGTGATCGAACGTCTAAATAAAGGAACTCGACACAGAGAGTATAAAAAAGGAGATAAGATAATGGTAAGAATCACAGGTCTTAGAAAGAAATCTAACGCCAGATACATAACAAGAATAGTAGAAGAAGATAAAGGAGACACTGTAATCTCTAAAGAAGGAATAAAAATTCACAAGGATAACATAAAGAATTATCATTTTTCAGATGACGAAAATATTAATATTCCTAACATTACTAGGAATTGTACAGAGTCAAGAAGGGCAAGGAAACGTTCAAATAACTGAGTTACTAAACAAGAAGTTTATACTTACGCAAACAGATGACGTGTATTTATTCAAAGAACAAACTTATTTGTTACATGCCACCAACCTGACTTCGATATTTCAACCTTACGTAAATATCGTAACTAGTAAATATCAACCTACACAAGAAGAAAAAATTTGGTTAAGTAAAATTAAGAATTTAGCAGACCAATTACAAGAACATACTAGGCATACTAGATCAATTAACTTTTTAGGAACAGCTTTCAAATATGTGTTTGGTAATCCTGACCATTATGACTTAGTTAACATAGAAACGAGTATAAATAATCTCATAGAAAACAATAATAAACAAAAAACTATAAATTCTAGATTTGAACAAATTTTGCAACAATTCGAAGGTCAGAGCCTTAAAGAACATTTAGTAATAGAACAAGTGTACGAACAATTATTATTATTGACCAGAACAATTAATGCAGCAAAAAATAATGAATATTTATCAGAAAGCCTAGACTTAGATGACATTAAAAATATTATTCAACATGAAATAATTCAAGTACCCATAATAAATATACTTGAGTACTCTAAAATATTATTAGCTAGAACTGATGAATTCTTCATCACAATATATAAATATCCAGTTCTAATTAAATCATGTAAATTGTATAAAGTAACACCTCTAAATTCAAAACATGGAAAAATCATTACAGATAAAACAATTGCCTTATGTAACCAAACTTATTTAAGAACAAGAAATTGTCAAAATCATCTAAGTAAAAACATTTGTGAAATTAACTTTGAAGAAGAAAATTGTCTTATTCCACTTTTAAAGAATATAACTTCAAAATGCAACATTAAACAAGAATACGATTACGACTTAGAAATTGAATCCGGTGTTATGTTATTAAGCGGTAAGCATAAGTTAAATAATCAAACAATTAATGGTATAAACTTAGTTACTTATGAAAATACTATAAATCTAGACGATAAAATATACAAAAACATGCATAAGCAAATTAAAGAAGTTATATTAAGAAATCATAATTCAGAGTCTTACATCGACCAAATAATTAAAGAAGATACAATGTACAAATTCGATAACATAGATACTTTAAAAAAACTAATTATTCCTTTTGAAGAAAAACCGATATTATCAACTATATACACAATTGTAACACTGATTGTTATTCTAGCATTTACGTACGTAATGATAAAAACTATACAATGTATAACAGATCGTCAAAAACAAAAAAAGATTGACGCATATAACAAAACTTATGAAAGAGAAATGTTAAAAATAGCGTCGAAAAATCGGGACGATTTCGTTTAACAAGGGGGGGAGTTAAGTATCCATAGCAAAACATATTGAGAAAAAAGATAACATTATTTGTATTCAATGATATCTTTAGTCTCTAGTACAGTCTTGCACACAACGCTACAATGATAACATATGTAAAAGAGATAATATCGTTTGTATACAATGTTGGAATATTATCTCTTCTTCATTATCAAGCAAGACGATTGTACGCTTGGGTCTCCTTGTAGATAGATAAGAAAAGTATATAAATACGACTGTATGATGAATTTATCAACAGTCTTATTGTAACTACATAGTAGCCTTAAGCTCCTTTTAGAATTAGTAAAAAGTATTTCAATAATAAAGGACATAGTTCCAAATAAATATTGTTTAATTTTAAAAGTAAGAAACAAGTGTTTTAATTCGCGCACACCAAGGTATGGGTAAGTACCGTTGAGTTCAATGAGTATTTTTTATTACAAGCTGCTATAAGGTTACTGAGGTTGTTTGCTTTTTTTAACCATGTCCTTGAGTAACGAACGTCAAATGAAAATTAGACACGTGTCCATCAGTTGCTTAACCCTTCTCAAGGTAACGCCCAAGCAACAACAGGCAATCAGAAAGCGTTAGGAGGTGCTCGCCATTTCGTAATTACCTCGACAAAAGGTCTTCTGCGAGTTTGGATACTGCCACCAGTACCAGACCACCACGCTTTGGTGTTGAAATAAAAATTGCGCGCCAAGTAACACTTCCTGTTACGACGTAATTCAGTTCAGACTTTTGTACCAGGCAAACATAAAAATCAGCAGGACGACACTTACTTCGCTATTACATTGTGTTTGAAAGCCGGGTAGGTAGTAAATATACCCTTGTGCAATACTGCCGCAGGGGATGAAAATTTACATGACGTTTCGTATTAGTGTGTGCGTGTGTGTAGGGGTTGCGAATGGGACGAGAAAAAAATTCAGTGAAAATATTTCCACAATGGTTTCGGTTTTGCTCCGAATGGGGGTTGGTTGATTCAGATTGTTGCGGCTCACCTTGTAAAATTGCGTTTTTGCTTTAACGAATACACACACTCTTTAAGGGTGAAAATGAAGCTGGGAGCTCAGAGTGACACAACAAGCCTGCTCAGACTCAGACCAAAACCGTCCTCTAAATTATTTTTTAAAGGAGTGTGGGTAAAAAGAGTACAGAGTGGTAAATTGGCAAACGAAAGTGAAAGCTGCAGGACGGACGGACGGCAGACGATTCTGAGTTCTGAATACCGAACGGAAGAGGAATACATGTCGGTAAGGATGTGGGCTGCGAAAGCTTTGCAATTGGTTTGTGTCACTGATAAATAAATGGTGCATGGTGTGGAACACAGATGTAGGTAGTTCCTTAAAAAAATATGTTAGAAGACTTTTCAATACGCTTTAACAAAACAGAAACACTGGTTAAATAAATAATATAAAGAAACGAAGTAGACGTAATGCAGTTTTGAAAATATTGATTGCGTTTGCGACGCACAAGGCACAAGAAGGTAGGTAGGTAGGTAAATGGGTGCTCTTGTGGCAGTTGCCACAGCTTCACTGAGACCATCATCATGCAGAGACAATACTAAGACGTGAGACCCCCAAGCCCCAATTTCGGCCGATTTCCCGTTACCTTGCCTAAAAACTATTTTTAGTGCGCTAGTATTGACAAATGTCACGAAACTTTAAAAATGCCGGCTCAACAGCACACCCTCAAAAAATATCAACAACTTCCGGTGTCGGCAAAGTTGCTGTCAGCGTTCGTAGAATTTTGTCCGTTAAATTTGAAATTATTCGTTACGTATTACGTTACGTAGTATTTTATTTTAGGAATAAGTGCCCTTTTGCTGAAAATATTTATAAAAAATTATTACTGCAGAGTGGTTTAAGTAAAATAAAAACATTTTGAGCAATTTTTCTTCAGTTATTTAGGAAAAATGTACACAGGAAATCGAAGTTAATGATACCTATTCAAAAGCGGAAAGTACAGGACCATATTTGTCCTAGTATGTTTCTAGTATATAAAACAACTCATTTAGATAGTTTTATTAATCAAACTAATTATTTTATTCGTCTTTTAAAAATTTATAATAACCAACCAATAGCATTCTGGTATCTTAAAATGTGGTATTCCCGAACTCTATCACTTTCCCCCATGGTTGGTAGCGGTTGGCAGCATTGATTTTATATTTTTTGTATGTTTTTGCGTGTCACACGGATTCTAAATTGAGATAAAACCGATAGTAAAACAAAATGGCGATTTAAAAAAAAACTGAGGGGGCCAGCGGCAAAAGGATTGCGAGTTGGGGGTCTCAGTAAATAGTGTAAAAAGAAAATGGACACCATTGAGGAGGAACTGAGTTTGATATATAAGATTCACCCAGAATCCTCTTTATCTCAAGACCTGGATTCGATTTGAATATCTTAAAAGATTCTTTCACAAGACTCGATAAACTTTTGTTGAATAACCTAAATAGGTAGGGATCCGGTCGAAACTCTACTTCGCAAAATTTTGTCTCCTCACACAAAAATTCTGCTTTTTTTAATTCTGCTTTACAAAATTCAGCTTTTGAAATTTTAAGCAGTAAAATTCTGAATATTCAGCTTTAAAAAAAAAACAAAAAAACAATGTAAACATGCACTCGTTCACGAACGGATAGCAAAAAACACTACCTAGAAGAGTAATTGTCTAAAACAACACTTGAAAATACGGTTGCCAGATTCAAAAATACGAAAAGGGGGACATCGTGAGTTTTCTAGGGGGGACAAGTATCCAAAAAGGGGGACAAATATTTTCATGTTAGTTTTTTCTTTCGCTTCGCACATTTTATCAAAGTAAATTTTGATTTTAAAACAAAAACTGAAAGAGAGACAAATGACAGTACAAAACAAAAACTTACAAGAGAACAACTTTAGCACGTGATGTGAGATGTATATAGTTCGTGAGTGGATGCATTCAGCTTTGAAAGTGTTCTTGCACTTTTAAATTGATGTGTCAACCGATAATCTTGGTAAAAATATTAAAAGAAAGTATTTTCAAAGTTTTTAATTTTAACTTAACAAGGGGGACAGTGGTTTGTACTAGGGGGGACAAACAGCATTTTTGTATGAAAAAGGGGGACTGTCCCCCCTAAAGGGGGATGTCTGGCATCCCTACTTGAAAAGCAGAATTTTTTAAAAGTAATTTTGACCCCACCCCGTGTTGAAGACATCGACAATTCGGTTCACACCTCAACCAATCAACTGAATTCTAGACTCACCAATATCGATAGTCAACTGGCGGGTCTGATTGAGTCTAACAGCGGTGGGTCCATGAAGGACGAACCTACTATGTACATATTCAATACACAATATTACGTGAACTCAGAGTAAACAATTCCGCCCAAACTGCCTCTTACTTGCAAACCAACGAATCGATTAACTCCATACTTGAGGACTTAGATATACATTCATATGATCTTCCTCAAAAAATCTGGACCCTATGCTCGAAGTTATTTTTGATAAGATCACCGATGGCGGCGACAAACTAACAGCTTCCCGCTCTGACATATGCGATAGTAATAATAAAATTCGTATGTTTTACAGCAAAATTGAGGATTTAACAACACAAACCACTCTGCATCTTACCCGCCCTACAGAAGACTCTCCCTGTCGAGGCGTTCTACTGGCCATTCACAATATCTTTGACTCATCTGATTTTGCTACTTCTTCCCCTTGAAAACCCAGTGGCGTAGCGTGGGTTGGAGCCGCCCGGGGTAGACCCAATTTATGCCGTCCCCCGTAATTTTTTCATACACTAAAAAGACCTTTATAAACTTGGTAAAATTTCTGGAATCGAATAACGGTACCTACTTTTGAAATTTCGAAATATCTCGAAAACAAAAATTCATTTCTAAGGTAATATGGTCATTTCTAACTGAATAGCAATCTCAATTTTTTTTTTCTATATTATCGTATACAGTAGATTTTTGAAGATTTGGTTTTCTTTTATTTTCTAGGGAAACGTTGATAAAGATTTTGACCAAACTGAATCACCGAAAACGCTATTTTTGAAAACTGCTTATATCTCGAGAACCATAATTTTGATTTCGATAAAACTCTAAAAACCAAGTAATGCTTGCATCCCGAAAAATAACTTTTATGTTGTCAGTTTTCAGCTATATAGTTAGGCAATAGTATATTTTTTAAACTAAACATTGCAAAATTTGGTACGGTTTTGTCTGCGTGACTACAAAAACCGGTCCAAAGATTTTGATCAAAATGCATACCAAAGATAATACCCGTATTTCAAATAAGACCTAGATTTCCTCAAAAAAATCGAAGAAATCAATTTTTAAATTATTTCTCAACAATGACTACCCAAAAGCCGATCTGTGAGGGAGTGTCTGAACTAATTATATTAGATAGGTACCTCTAATTTTTTTTTTTACCTTATCTTATCTTTACAAGTCGAACGGTTTTGTTCTTTGTAGTCGGCGCAATAAATTGTTCTCGTCCAAAATTTGTCGGACTGTATTGTTGAATAGTCGGTTCTATGCTTTCTCGCGAAGCTTCTAGTTTCAGCTTCAATTGTTGGAATTCCGAGATCCCTGTGGATATCGTCGATTCTAATATACCATGGTACTTGTACAATTTCTCTAAGCACTTTATTTTGAAAAGTTTGTAGAATATTGGCATTTGTTTTCTTGGTACAACCCCAAAATTGTATACCCTAGGTCCACACCGGCTTTAGCTCTTGCTTGTATAGAAGCAGTTTGTTTTCGGTACTGAGCTGGGTATATTTTCCGAGGAGCCAGTACATTTCTCTATATTTGATATCTGACCTCTAATACCAAAAAAAGCAAAACTATAATTACTTATTCGCACTAACTCCAGTTTCCAGCAAAACATCGCTTACAGTTACATACGCACACACCCAACTTCTAGCAAGAAAAGAGAAAATGGGTATTTTCGAATGCAGATATGCATTTTATAATTTTTTTACAAATTAAAAAAGGAAAACAAAAATTAACCGCTCCAAATTGCCGCCCCTGGCAAAGTGCCGCCCGGGGCCTATGCCCCCCTTGCCCCCCTTGCTACGCCACTGTGAAAACCAGACTTTGTTTCAACGGCTGTCCATTTTAATTTCAACATAAATTACGCTCCATTCAGGTTCATTACGATGATGCATAAGCTTCATCCATAGGAATGGAAGCGCGATCGTGCCCTCAAAAATTGTTGATCCTTAAAAAATAATTGCAAGCAGAAAAAATGATCCTACTGCTCGGCATATACAAATCAGTAAAAATATAATTTCCATATAAAAGTTTAACATCCCTGAACTACTAAAACTCGGCCGTGCTCTTCAATGCATTTTGTATGACAGATGATGGAGTGAGACGAACCACCTGCCGTCCACCGGTATCAGTCTGCATCAAAGATCGAAACATTCGCATTGTTCGTGCGGCCGGCCGTTGAGGACGTTTCCTAAGAACATCTATTCTATTCAATTAAAGAAGAGTTGAGAGCTTACAGCAGCGTGATATGGATACCCCCATAGAATAGAACAAATTGAGATGTTATCTCTGAACGCCTAATTTGTTGTCCTCTGCATTGGCCAATACAGCACAGTGTTATAGTCAATCTCATACCTACATGTACCCACTACGAAAAGAATTGAAAATCTGTCGATCTGTCCTCTTTGTATTGTGCTACACTCCTTGACTCAAGAGCAGCACTTGTGCCTTAGTTTCCCCTTTACAGGTCCACTCACAGGCAAGTGCGACACTCGGTGCATGGTGGTTGGAATCATTTCTCCCTGCCAAGCAAGAGGAATTGGATAAATTTGCCCAATTTTGTCCGAAAGGGAACAATTGGTTTTTATTTCAAAAAAAAAAACTCCTCAGCATTGTTAGTAACTTTATATACGACTGTTCGATGATAAAACTGATACCGGGGACCATGGCCATGTTGTGTCAATAGAACCAAACCTTCGAATAAAATATAAGACCATCTTCCATTGACTTGCGTTGTTCGATGGTGGTCAGCAAAAAAAAAAAAAAAAAACATTGAATCCCGCACACAATACCGAATGGCCGATTAATGGAAGAATAATAAAAGAAAAGTTATCCGGAAAATAAAAAAAAAAAACAAAAACTTTAGAGTTAACTTTCTTGATGGTTTTCGGTCGAGAGGAAGAATGCGAAAGAAACCGAAAATTGTCGAACAATGACACACAATGAAGTTGTTTGATTCGAATCCTCTCGAATTGAATTGAATTAGAAGAAGTTCCGCACTTAAGGAGAGCAGGTTTTTGTTGTTGGGGTTTTTCCCTAAAAAAAGACGGAAAGATGTGCGACTTTGGGTGTTCATGTTATACTTCTCTGTAGTCGGGAAGATGTTGATATATAGTTGAATCCTTTTTATAAAAACACTTGCTCTTGTTGTGAAATAAGCTAGGCCTAGGGTCCATGTATAACTGGAGAACATTGGAGTTCAAGAATTTAGCGTTACTTACTTACTTAAGGTGGCGCTACAGTCCGGGGTGGACCTGGGCCTCAACCAATACGCCTCTTCAGTTAGCGCGATCTTTGGCTAACTGCCTCCAGTTGCGCACCCCAAGTTGGTTGAGGTCCCCTTCCACTTGCGTGCGCCACCTAAGGCGAGGTCTTCCTCTACTGCGTTGTCCCTCCGGGTTGAAATCGAAGACTCTCCTGGCCGGAGCGTTGGTTTCCATTCGCTCTACATGTCCTAACCATCTCAGACGACTAATGCGTACTTTTCTGACCAGGTCGATGTCGCTGTACAGCTCGTAGAGTTCGCTGTTAAATCTTCTCCTCCAAATCCCGTCAACGCAAACGGGACCAAAAATCACTCGAAGAATTTTGCGTTCGAAGCGACCAAGAAGATCCTCATCCGTTTTTGCTAGGGTCCATGCTTCTGCGCCATAGAGCAGGACAGGGATGATGAGAGTCTTATATAGAATCTCCTTAGTGCTTCTTGACATGGCCTTACTAATCAATTGCCGTCTTAGGCCAAAGAAACAGCGGTTGGCAAGTGTGATTCTTCGCTTGATTTCTGATGTGATGTCATTATCAGAGTTTATAGCGGAGCCGAGGTAGACAAAGTCCCTAACTACCTCAAAGTTTTAGCTGTCCATCGTGACGTTCTGTCCGATTCTACGATGTTGTGTGTCCCTTCTTGTTAACAGCATATATTTTGTTTTACCCTCATTCACCAATAAACCCATTTTTGCCGCTTCTGTACTAATACTTGCAAACGCACCAGTGACAGCTCGCTGTGTTCTGCCAACAATGTCAATGTCGTCAGCGTATGCAAGCAGTTGCACAGACTTATGGAAAATTGTGCCTCTGGTGTTGGCTTGTGAGTTTCGCACAATTTTCTCAAGAATGATGTTGAAGAAGTCATATGACAGCGCGTCACCATGTCTAAATCCTTTTTTGACATCAAAGGTCTCGGTGAGATTGTTTCCGACCTTTACGGAGCAGCGAGCGTTCTCCATCGTCATTCTGCACAATCTGACAAGTTTGGCAGGGATGCCAAAACTAGACATGGCTCTGTATAGCTCGTCTCTATAAACGCTGTCATATGCGGCCTTAAAATCGATAAAAAGATGGTGAGTATCGATCTGGTATTCTTGGGTTTTTTCCAGGATCTGCCGTAGTGTGAATATTTGATCGGTCGTGGACTTACCGGGCCTAAAACCGCACTGATAGGGACCTATCAGATCGTTGACGAATGGTTTCAGGCGTTCACACAGTACAGCAGACATGATCTTATACGCAGTGTTCAGGAGACTGATGCCTCTATAGTTGGCGCAGTTTAGAGAGTCTCCTTTTTGTGGATCGGGCAAACGATTCTGAGGTTCCATTCATCAGGCATACTTTCGTCTGACCAAATCTTGGAGACGAGTTGGTGTATGCTCTCTACCAAGTCATCTCTCGCTGCCTTAAACAGCTCGGCAGTTAAGCCGTCCGGTCCAGCAGCCTTGTTGGACTTAAGCTTGGATATTGCTATCCTCACTTCAGTTTGGTCAGGTGGACGGAAATCTTGGGTTTTATCGTCCAGGTTGAATGGCTCGTTCTGCCTGACAGCGGAATTTGTGTCGTCTTCGCCGTTTAGCAGTCTGCAGAAATGGTTTTTCTATGTCCTCACCACCGACTGTGACTCTACTACAAGGTTTCCTTGTTCGTCTCTACAGGTCTCCGTTCGGGTCTTGTTGGTATGACAAGTTCTTTTTACCTTTTGGTAAAACTTCCGAACATTGTTCCTGGAGTAACACCTCTCTATATCCTCGATCGCGCGCTTCTCATGCTCCCTCTTTTTTCTCCGGAGAAGCCGATGTTCTTCCCTCCTTTATTGCTCGTAGAGCTGACGAGCTCTCGTCCTTCTATGCAGTTATCAAATTATCAAATTATTACTTTGATGAATTAAGAAAATATCTTTTTAGAGACTACGTCTCGTTCCTTTATTGGTATCCTTAATAATGACATCCACATCCACTGTGTGGTGATATTTATAGGTTATAAATGCATCGAATGCATTTCTATGCCGGAGCATATTACAATTGATTATCTTACTTCGTATATTGTGTGGGAGAAATTGTCTTTTATCTTTTATGCAGTAGCATATTACAATTTATCTTATCTTAACTGCGCCACTGGTCTTCGGCATTTGATGCTGGCAGCATAGGACTTCTTAAGAGGTTGAGGGATACACGATCGGCAAAGGTTGTGGCGGTTTGTTGCGTTTGCAGTCGTCCGAAGTTTAATCTCCTCACAGTATTTTCTCGTTGTTGTTGCATCCGGGATATCCGCATCCGTACCTTGGCTGCAACAAGGTAGTGGTCCGAGTCTATGTTGGCCACTCGGAAAGTTCGGACATCTAGAGGAGTGCCTTGCGTCGATCGCAACGTGATCAATTTGGTTGACGGTTTGATGATCAGGTGACCGCCAAGAATTTAGCGCCTGTGTATAAATAGAGAACCTTGAAGCTACTGAAGGTATTGGTTGGTGACGACTTTCTCTATCAACCCTGTCTTAAAAAGCTTACAGGATTAGAAAAATCTGCTAAAAGCATAAGATTCATCTACCGCTTATATCCAAGTCTCCTTGGAAATACAAAATTCCGTTACACCTAACTTGGAAATCGTCGAAAGTGCAAACATTATATCCCGACCACTCAGTCAATAGGCCATTCGTCACAACCCGTAACTTATTGCAAACGCTTTCCGCATTTCGTCTTTGCCCCTATTCTAAGCACAAATGTAAGTCGAACGGCGCTATTTCCAATTGAAAACGCATAAGTGAAGGGCGATATCTTATACTCCCACCAAGCAAAACGAACCTATCTTGATGATTGAGAAATATTTTTGTAGAAACACAAAAAATTAAACGTGTAATCTTAGGCGCAGGGTCCTAAATCCAAGAGTCAAAAGTCCATAATGGACTTTTGACCCACTTCAGTTGGTTCTAAGTCCACAAATCAATTGTGAACTTATAACCCACCCAGGTGAGCCAAAAGTCCACACGAAATATGTTTGGACTTTTGACTTTTGTGGCCTAATGGCTCACATTAAAGTACCATGAAGTAAAAACCAACAACTTAAGAGTATATACCCCTAAACTTACCGGAATTATTCAAAATAACTTTATATTTTTTTTTTTTTTTTCAAAATATAAATTTAAATATTTGGAAAACGAATAAAATCATAAGTTAAAGATATTTAGATTTTGAAAAATGTGTAAAGTTATTATGGAAAACTCGCGCTAATTTTCCGACCGAGATTTGCAAAAAGTGTTTCAAAAAAGTTGTAGAATAAGCCATCGAAAGAGAAATGTCATTTTTATAGGCAAATTATTTCATCATATTAATATGTAGATGGATACACGGTTGAAAATATTGGCGTTAAATTTAATATTTTTGGGTTGTATATAAGTCCACGCTGAAAAAATGCTAGAATTTAATATTTCTGATATATTCAATTTCAGAAATCAATAACAGATTTATTAAAAAGAAATAATGTTTGCTATTACAAAATATGTCCATAATATTTAATATCAATACAGAAAACATTGGTTTCTATGTCGGAAGTATTTAAATCAAAACCTTACATATTAAAATTTTGTATAGAATTTTAATACATTTGTATTAGAAATAATGAAACTATGAATTGAAACCTAATACCAACAGCTTAAATTCAATATTTCCTGGATTTTTTTTTAAGCCCATGGAATATTAGAATGAAAAAAAATATTGTTATATTTTATTACAAATTTATATTTGATTTTAGTACAAATGGAATATAATTTAATACCAAAAATATTATATTTCAATATAGTTTTGTATTTATTTTAAGTTCAAATACAAATTATATTACATATGTATATTCTAACACAAAACAGGGTTTGTATTAATCATTTAAATATATAGAACTTAAGTAGTCTGTTCCGCTGGCCAACGATGTCCACCTTGACGAGTCCTTTAACGTTTTAGTTCGCGAGTACTCTCCCAAAATATAGGCCGCTGCGCTCGTTTTATGAAATTTTCAAGACCCTTAAGTGAAAAAAAGCATTGAATATACCTGCGTTATATATATTGTTATTACAAGGGTTATACTTACCTCCTTATATATAAGAAAAATATAGCCGCGTCCTGCCTCTTTAAATTTAATTTTTCAGGATAAACTTCGCAAACAGTGTGTATTGTACCTAATTGTTGTAATTGTGAAGGAACCGCAATTGCTTCACAATACTTAACAAACAATCCACAGGTATTTCGGCGCCGTCGCTATCTTTTAATGTAAGGCCACCATCTATTTCTTCGTTATCCAAAACTTAAAATGAAAAACATTAAATTAATAAAGACTGAATTCACTCACTCTTCAAAAAAAAAAAAAAAAAATACATTTGCACTAACTAAATATCACATAAAAAACACTTTTGCAAATACTTAACACTTACTTAACAGAATATTTTCATTGGATGTGAATGTTTCGTTTTCCATGCATTTAATATATATTTTTTTAATCTAATAGTTTTCTTCACCACGTTTTTAACTTTTATGAGCAGTCCGCTCAAATTGTCCACCAAATACGCCATTTTTCGATCTTGTCACGACGCGCTTCTAACTGGAAATGTAAAACCAAGCGACAAAGTAATATCTCTTGGTTTGAAAATAACACAGAAATATTGAAATTTAATACTGCTGGGTTTAATTTTAGTTCCTCTGTATTAAAAATTAATACGTCTGTACTTACAAATGAGTTTTTTAGGAGTTTAAATAAATACTTCCATATTAGAAAATAATATAGGTGAGGGTTGTGTGCTATACTACAATTATTATAATACACAAAATATTTAATTTTAATATTATTCAGCATATCATCACTTCAACCCAGATCTTGTATTATAACCAAATACAAATTTATTGGAACGGAAAGCATTGTAATAAGTGCATATTAAAATATAATCAGACAGAGCGTTGTATTTTAAGTCAAATATAATTTAATTATAATAAATTCCAGTTTGAAATATAATTTTAATATTCTCGGGGTTAAATTGTAGAACTAAAACACTAGATTTTAATATTTCAAGATTAAAATTCAAAGAAGCCTTATTAAAATGAGCATTTTAATGTAAGAAATAATTAACTTTAACACAAAAGTATTAAAAAAATAATGTAATAAATTGAAAATATTAAAAAATAATTTTTCCTGTGTTGCATACACCTGTATTAATGACGCGGTATTAAAAAAACCCTCATATTAAGTACTTATACTATTAAGTACTTATACTTAACCACACAATGTAATTGCCAAATAGTCCCATACTTTTTACTTTGATGTAATGCATTATAGAAGTCATACGAATAACTGTGGTCTTATGGCCTACTTCATTTTTAAGATTATGAAACTGGATCGAAATAATATTGTGGACTTTAGGCCCACCAGGGTGGGTTATAAGTTCAACAATTGATTTGTGGACTAATAACTCACTCAAGTGGGTCAAAAGTCTATTGTGCACTTTTGACGTGTGGAGGGGTGAACCCTGCGCCGTAATCTTAGCTTAAGCGCTGCGGCCATGCAAAGATGTATGTAAGGCATAGTGCTCTCGTTCCTAATAATTGATTTTACGTTTGAGGAGCTGGTTTATACAGACGGGAGTATCGGAAGCTGCGAGGTTATATGAATATATTTAAGGGCCGTGTCTACCTCTTTGGCGTGGCGGCTTTACCAGATGATTAGCTAGAGTAATCTTTTTTTTTATTCCTTTTTGTGTTATGAAATGAGCTACACCCCGATTTCCCGTACCACGCACATTGCTGGAAACGCTTTGAACGGACAAAATACGTCCATTTACCAAATTCAAAGGCTAAAGCTACAAGAAATGACAAGATTTGTGTTTAAAAAACATTTTTGTATGAGATGTGCCACGCCCCGATGTCTGGCCCGTCAAATTTTTTTTTCGGTATGCATTGTTCGAAAAAAAAAACTTCAAAGTTGCGCATTTGAGACCATGAGCATCTAAAGAGCGTTTTTTTTCAATAGTAGGAGCCACGGGTCTTACTAATAACCAAATTTAACCTTGTAAGGGGTTATAATAATTGCCTTTTTTTGTTTAAGTTGTAAAGTGCAAAGATATTCAAATTGGATTTGCTTTGGAAGATAAGGGCGTCTAGAGATTCCAGTTCATTGCCTCAGAAATATAGCTATTACATTGCAAAAAGTAAGTAATTGATTGAATAATTAATAAGATAATTCGGACAGATATGAGTTCTCTTTCATTTCAAGGTTTAGGAAAACATACCTACCTCCGTTATAGGATTAATTCCAGAAGGGGATAAGAAACCACGGGAATTTGTCTACGCTTGACATAATTTCCTATATTTGTTGTAATATTTAAATCCAACTAAAATAAGTATTAAAATAAATATAATAAGAACATAATATATTTGATTATTCCATGGGTTTATTAAAAGCAAACGAAGTATTAAATTTGAGGTGAACGTATTATATTATAATCTGCAGTTTATTTAATTCGAGCATAAATATATTAAAATTGTAATAAGGGTTTATTTTAAATACTTTTGTATTGAAACCTTCTCCATCTTTATTATAATTTGTAAGAGCAGACACTATTTAAAATTACCCTTATTTTAAGTCGGAACTGCCTCGGTTATGCACCAAAAGATTGCTTTTTTTTTGTTCAAACTGTCAGTGAATAAAGCCGTCAGGCTAAAAATATGGACTTGCCCCCCTTTTGATGCAAGGTCCTCAATTGGTTTCAGTTAAAACTAGTGAAAGGTGTTTTATGGGCGTTTTTCGTCGTGCGAGAATTGCACTTGGAAAAAAAAATCATTAAGCTCAAGCTGTTACCTCTTGACTTGACTAGGTACTAAACCTACAGCTTGAGTATCTTTCTTAATTCGCCGACTTTGCAGAGTTACAGTAGCGGCTTCTAAACAAGGCCCCATTAATAAATCTTTTATTAGTTGTTTAATTTGAATATATATGCAAAATTTTAAATTCCAATTTTTTCTCAGTGTTGACTTATATAAGTTATAAAAATCTACACGAAAACTTGTTAAAAAATATATCCAGGGCAGATTCCTCCGATCGTTACTATCCAACGAATTGATTAAGAATAGTCAACTTATAACATTCTTTTCCTAATTATAAAAGCTTGTATTTCAAGTCGTAATTTCTTATTATTTTCTTATAGCTTGTATTTCGATTTATCATGTGAATTTCACTAGAAATTCGGTTCATTACCCTAGAAGCCAGGTCAGCATTTCCGTTGCTCACGCAACTGGTTTGACTGTGTTAAGTTATACAACTCCAAAAAAATATTAAATTTAACGCCAGGATATTTAAACGTGGAGGAGTGCAATGTGAAGGCTCTTTGAATGTCAGTGTAGGTGCTCAATGTAAGATTTAGTGTGAGGCTGAAGTATGTCGCCTGTCCGTTACTTGGGACACTCCTTAATTCTGTCTCGTTTTTTATCAGGCCTTCCTTCCGGGACTTATGACAATCGAATCGGAAGGATATATACTTATACCATTACAATAAGGGAACAGATTTAAGTACTCATCGGAATTGCGGTCAGTTTTGGTTTTTCGCTTTTGTGTGGTAAATATTGGGAGACCTGGAAATTAAAATAACAAAAAAAAAAAATGGTTATTTTCAGCTCACCCTTCTCTAGAACTCGCACTGTTGATGATTTTACACTCCGCTTCTATACGAATGTCTCTTCTCTTTAGCTTCTGGGCGCACTTACATTGAGAGATTTCCGTTCTTTAGGCGGCAGCTTTGTTAGGGTTGCTAGATTAAAAAATACGAAAGGGGGACATCGTGCGTTTTCTAGGGGGGACAATTGTTCAAAAAGGGGGACATATACTTTTTTTTTTAACAACAGAGCCAAAAAAAAAAATTGAACAAATAAAAACATACATACATTTTTTTTCCCCCAACACTGGTTCAAATAGTATTCTATACTACTTTCTTTTTTTGTAAGTTTTTCTTTGGGTTTGGACATTTTACCAAAGCAAATTTTGGTTTCAAAACAAAAACTGAAAGAGAGACAGATGACAGTACAAAACAAAAACGTACAGGAGAACAACATTAGCACTTGAAGTGAGATATAGTTCATGAGTGGATATATTCAGCGTTGAAAGTTTTCTTGCACTTCAAATGGATGTGTTCACAGAGAAACTTGTTAAAAATATTAAAATAAATTATTTTCAAAGTTTTCAATTGAATGTTTTATTTTATTGAATTTCGACTTAATAAGGGGGACAGTGGTTTGTACTAGGGGGCAAAGCATTTTCGTATGAAAAAGGGGGACGTCTGGCATCCCTTTCTTTGTCTGACCGATTTAGGGAAACTACATCAATAAATCAATAAATAAAGAATGTCTATTTTCCTTAAAAGTAGGTAAAACAAAGCTGGATGGAACCTTATGCGAATTCCACACTTCTTTCAAAACGTCCCCCGACATTTTTCCCTGCGTTCGCCCCTACAGCCGAATAATTTAAGACTCCATCTTAAAGGGATCGAATTAAATGTTTCGATCAACCCATGGAAAATGCTGTTGTCTCGCTCTTCCATTGTCAACTCTTTCAAACTACGCTGGTACCTATGATTTAAGCCCCCGTCATTCACCGTTTGTGTCAGGCTAAAGGCTTTTTATTTATTTTATGTCCCCACTCTGAACTCTCTAATTTACTGCTACATAAGATGTTAGCTCGATTGTGGCGAAATGCGTGACTTCACCTATTTAGACCGCAAAATAATTATGTTAATTTCCTTTTTAAGCTCGAAATAAATTTTACATTATTGCCGCTCATAAATTGTCAGCTTAACGAACCTAAAACATTTCCGAAACTCAATTAATTTTCCATTCCATTCAACCGTGCGGCAGACGTGTTTCTCACTCAAGCCTAATAAACCCATTAAAATCCACTCCCCGAAAGTGGAAAAAAAAACACAGAAAATCCTCCGCCAAGGACACTCAACGGCGAACATATTGCTCTTAAATCGACCGAGTCACACACACACACACACACCCGAACCACCCACCACCATATTGGGATCGTTAATCAAATTCAAAAATTTCATTACGCAAATAAAATACGAATAAAACAAATTACCGACTTCAGTCGTTATTATCTCTCCGCCAGGGGGTGTCACACACTGAACCCAATATACATACCTACGAGCATGATGGGCCGAAAAGTCAGTATCGCCACATCGCAATCATTAACAATATTTCGCCCAGATAACCACAACTGCCGCATTGGGCACTCCATTTCATACCACGCTCAAAATATTTTATACAAAAGCGTGTGAATGACAAACTCATTTAGCGAGACATCACCGTCGCGTCGTCAGAGTCAGAGAGGTGCGGCCGACAAAATTCATGTCCCAAAGTTTGCCTTTTTCATTTTGTTAAGTTCATCATATTATTGCTGTCGGCCTGCGACGCCATTGTTGTATCCCTGATGTGCTTGCCGCACTCGCACACGGTCAAACAAAGCAAATTAGAATAATTAAATGGCTAAAACTTAATTGGGAAGACAATCAAATGGTGGATAACCAGAGGGGCAACAAACGCACAGCAGAAAATATATTCGACTACACCTCAGAGCTCAGACTAATGGCGATGGAATGGCTTGGCATGGCATCGGCATGGCTAGTTTTCGCTAGCTAGTAGCCCTGGCGGTTTTCACGTGCCAGCAATTGACTTCTGCTTTAGCATTTGGAGAGGACAGAGGAGCCAATGCCCAGCCGGACATTTGGGAAATTAGTCCGCATAATTGCCTAGTGTCATGCCACCGGGCAATGAATGCAAATGTGGAAATTGTTCCGACTTAAGATAAGGAAGCCGTGATATAAACACACAACTGAAAGGGGCAATCAAATTTATGGGCATGTGCGTTGCGGATAGGAGAGGAATGTGCTTGCCAGGCCTGACATTTACAACTTCTTCTTTTTTTTGTTTGCTCTTACCTATAAGTGCATTTAGCTTTTGAAACACGATAAGGTATAAAATGGCGGCCGTTACTGATGGAATAGTCGTTTGTTGGGGGTGCCACTTGATGGTATAGTACACGGAAAGAATTGAAAATCACCAATTGCAAAATTTTGAGTTGCAATTCACGAACTTTATATTTTTCGAAACAAAGGCATCAAAGAATAAATCACCTAAATCAGGGAGCATTTACAGCAAGCATTAGCTTGGAGAATCAGCAGCAGCAATATTGCCTAACTATTAAGCTGAAAACTGCTATTGTTCGGGATGTAAGCATTACTTGGTTTTTAGAGTTTTATCGAAATTAAAATTGGGGTTTCCGAGATACGAGCATAAGCAGTTTTTAAAATTAGCGTTTTCGGTGATTCGAATTGAAAATTAAGGCCACAGTAATGGGAAAATTGACGTTTCGCGGGGTGATGAAATGATCAATCTGGGAAATAGTAAAACGACGAAACGATATTTCGTTGAAAAATTACTTGACCAAATAACAAATCAACAAATTGCCAAATGATTTTTGCGAAATGATCGAAAATCATTTCAAACAAATGCGAAAGATAAAAATGGCAATTATTTATTTATTTAAGTGAACAAAAGTGGTTTGTATAATTAAGAACTAAGTTCTTTTACTAGTACATAAGATACAGTATACTTTAAGCCAGATATGGCAACATAAATTTACTTACATACAATAACAAAAAAAAAAAAAGCAATAAGAAATTTTAATACTTGACAATTGAAAAGACTAATCAATAAATAGTTAAAGTTACATTTAAAAATTGGAGAGAACAAGTGTGTTTAGTTTATTTTAAAGTATATTTAATTTAATCATGATTGACTATACTTGTGTCTTTTTTTAATTTTTTTACCGATTTTTAAAATGATTGAAAAGGGAAGCACTGAAACGCCTTGATCATACCATACGTCTAATTGTGCATGGCAACTTATACCACAACCTAATAGCGTGAACAAAAAACAAACGGCTACCTTCTAGGAAATTATGAATTGGGAGAATCATATTTCTAGTTCTGGAAGAACAAGGAAACTGCAGCTTATCATATATAAATAATTTGGCTTCTGTTGTGATATTAAATTTCCTAGGAACGGACAGTTTCGATAGTTTAGAAATTCTCGAAGCGAACATCCTAAAATAGACATACTAAACGTTGAAACATGATCGAACTTTCTCAAATGATAAACATATCTCAACATAGCATTGAAAGCGACATGGAGGTGTTAAGTACTATTCCATGATTTTTTACTTTGTTGGAAAAAGCAATTGTTTCTTTGGATAAATAGATGTGCGGGTATTCGTCAACAGCACCAATATTCCTACCTATAGGTAAGCACAAAGATTTCTTAGGGTTGAGTTGCAGATCATTGGAAACAGCCCAATCATGTATTGCATTTAAATTCTCATCTAACCTGCCGACACAATCTCCAATCTGTGATCGCGGAGACGAATTATATATTTGGACATCGTCGGCATATAAATGTACAGAGGTGTGCCTACAAACAGAAGGTAGGTCGTTTATAAATAAGGCGAAAAGTAACGGTCCAAGAATCGAACCTTGCGGAACACCATTTCGAATTTCCAACATCTTGGAAGCAACTCCGTTAAGAAAAACTTGTTGATATCTATCGCTAAGATAATTCGCTATCAATGCAACCGCTCTACTGTCTAGACCGTAGGTACCTGAAAAAATTAGTAGAAAATCGCCTTATGATTGACAAATTTAACGAATAAAAAAACAAATTGCCAATTCAGGATTGCAGAATAAAGTAAATATTCAACGACAAAAGGGAAACAAAAAAAAGCCGAATGAATCTTGCAAAATAATGATAACCCTACGATAATATGGACAATTGGCTTAGGACTTCACTCCGATTTCCTAAAGTGGATTCATTCCTACTTAACTGATCGTATCCAGTATGTTCGCATAAATGACACGTTCTCGTCACCAGTTTATGTTACCTCTGGAGTACCTCAAGGAAGTCATTTAGGCCCTCTGCTCTTCCTTTTATTTGTTAATGACATTCCTGACTTGTTTTTGAGCTCCCAGTGTCTTATGTTTGCCGACGATTTGAAGGTATTTCGACCTATACGTTCAGTTCACGACTGTATTCTTTTACAAGCGGATCTTGAACGACTTTCCATAAATGGTGTCACAATAATGACCTTCATCTCAATGTCTCTAAATGTCAAAGCCTTTCTTTTTATCGCAACCTCTCTCCAATTCACTTTACGTACGTAATTGATAATACCCCTCTGTCCAATATTTCATCGAAAAAAGATCTTGGAGTAGTTTTTGACGTAAAACTTATCTTTTGCAAACACATTGAGTCTTTGGTTGTGAAAGGTAATCAGATGCTGGGTTTTATATTGCGGAATTCGAAAGACTTTCAAGATCCACATACTCTTAACTGTTTATTTTTTGCTTTTGTTCGATCTCATCTTGAGTACTACAGTATAGTATGGAATCCATTTTATGAAGTGCATTCTATTAGAATAGAGAAAATCCAAAAGCGTCTTACTAGAGTATCCGTTCGTAGACTGCGGTGGGATATTGAAATGCCATCTTACGAGACGAGGTGCAAATTATTTGGTATTTACCTCTTTTTAAGCGTAGGCAATATTTTTCAATTATGTTTATTCGTGATTTGATAAATGGACATATCGATTGCCCTTTCCTATTATCATTAATTGGATTATCATCTTTTCTTTTATACACCTTATCATAGAGTTAATTATGGATACAATGAACCAATTTCCAGATGTCTTAGAGAATCCAATAAATATTGTAGTATATTCGATTTTCATTTTCCTAGGGATTCATTCAAGATTAAATTAATTCTATTATTAGGCTTTGGTGGTAGTTTTTAAGTATATTCTTTGTTAAGTAATCTAGCGAGAACAGTTGATGTACTCATTTGATTGATTGAAAATAAAATAAAGAACTGAGCCTGCTATTCAGTTAGAAATGACCATATTACCTCCGAAATTAATTTTATTTTTCGAGATTTCAAAAGTACCGTTATTCGAGGGTTTTTTCGGTGTGTGAAAAAAAAAAAAAAATACGGGGGCGGCTCCAACCCACGCTACGCCACTGGCCACTGCATGGAGCTACAAATCAACGTTGAAATTTATACGCTTAACACACATAAATGCAAATTGATTATACTCTGTATTTAAAATATAATAAATATATATAAATCAATTCAATTGTCATTTCCGTTTGTGAACCGACGACGCAGTGATGGGAAATTGGATACAATTGTATCTTTTTGGATACATTCAGAAAATAAAGCTACACAGATACAATCAACTCGAAAAAGATACAATTTACCAACAATTTTGCTTGCTTCAAAAGTTAGAAAAGACGAACTTCTAGTATAAACAAGTAGTTGCATGCTCCTAAATACTCAAGTGAGACTGAACTATTATTTATTACGTTATTTTAAATGTCTGAATTTCTTTGTTTTCCAAAACAATAAATTGGTAATAAAAGGTATGTAAGCATATTTATCTTAACATTCGTATAGCTACGAATTTCCTCCACGAGAAAGTTACACTTCGGTCCTAAAAGATACAATTTCAACTTTTGAAAAGTACAATCTGAAAAGTTAATTTCCCATCCCTCACCGACGTGGATCCTAGTGGCCCGACTACTGCGTGGTTCCTTACTTCCTTAGTTGCCCGACTCAGCGTGGTTCCAGGGGAAACGAGAAGCAAGCCAGCTGGGATTGCTAAATGCTAAATTAAGGCCGATTTTCTGATACTGCTAAATTCAGGCCGATTTTCCGAAAAGGGAATTCAGCCGCCGAAAATTTAGAACAGAGACCAAAGTCACTTTCCAAAGCGGGAAACTTATCTGGTACACAAGATTGGTATTTGGTACGTTTCACTGGTAGACAATTCTCCCCGAATGCTTCTCTCATGCGGGTACTCATTGGTTTTCCCCCACTAAGACAGTGTGAATTCTATGTTACCAATGTAAAAGTGTGACGAACGGTGGCGTTTCGTTACACATTTTGCGGATTAATTTAGGAAAACACAATTTTTCTTTGAAGGTTTTTTTTTTTTTTATTTACTGCAAACCAATAAGAGAATACTCATAGAGCCTTACTAATAATCATTTTTAGCCTTCGCACAAAATATTTGGTAGGTCACATTTGGTAATTTTATATGGAAAATATCGTCATTGTGAGTTCGTAAAATCTAGCCTTGACACTAAAAACAATTAGGATAGGATAGGATTTTAGTTTACGGTATACCAACTACGGGAGCTAAAAAATTTGTGGAGAAATATATGTACAATCCGAAAAGAATGTTACTAAGGTGAAGTGCAAACGCAAAGTGTATACAGCGTTTGACTTTATCATCCGGAGAATATTCTACAAATTTATATATAAACATATTTGCCAGACTGAGTTTTCTGCCAAACTTTCTGCCAATTTATTTTCATTAACAAAACATATTTATTTGTTTAAAACCGCTTAGAATGTGTATTTACTGAGCACATTCAAAATGGCCGCTATTCCTGTCAGCATACCGGCCGCATGGTTTGTACTACTGCCACTTCGGGTATAATGGGGAAAAGTTCATCCCATAACGTGTACGCTTCTTGGAAAAGCTCATCACCCAAACGGACTTCTTTGTCATTGTACAAGACCTGGACCTTTTCCTTGTTTGACGGTGGCCAGTTCACAGCGCCGACGCCTCCTGGCGAGCTATTTTATAAAAAGAAATATTGATTCAGTACGAATTAATCAAATAATCATAAATCGATTGCACCAAACAGTCGAATTTGTGTTGTTATTGTGTATACACTTTCATAACTACGAACCCCTTCTGAGCAAACGTTGAGAGCCATCCCACCACGCGTTCCACCATGAACCACTCTGGATCCTGCAAACCGATCTGTCCACCCCAATGCGTTTTGAAGACATATTGAAGATCATCGGCATGGGCAACACCTAAGAGCACTCGGAAAATCAGAAAAAATTTCGCAGCATTTCCATACGCAACTCTTACCCTTCGATTTACCATCAGCGTCAATAACTGCCCCATATCGACCAACGTAATCAAAACTGTAGTAGTAAACATCTACATACTTTCTCGCCAATTCGACCAATCTGTGAACACCGTGTCTGATAATCGAATCAGAGCATATTTCACCAATGTTCGTCAAGTTCTGCTCGTTGCTTGTCCTTTCGCCCAGGTAGAAAGTTTTCAACTTGTCGGCATTGATGTCGGGGCTATACATGAACAGTTCCGGACCGTATTTGTCAAAGTTCAGATATATGTCGTTCAAAAGACTAGTGTTTCCCTCTAGAGCTGTCAAAAGGTTGTACATAAAACGAGCGGTGACTTAAAATCGCATCAGACTTACAGTAACCCGTATACGTAAATTCATCCTTGGTAAGGCCAGTCAGAAGCGGCACCTTATTGAATTTTCCCTGGGCGAAGATATTCGTGGGATTGTCTTTCAAGAAATGCCCATCGATTTCGTAGTTCCATTTTAGGTTTACAATGCCGTACGGATTCCATGTTTCGCAAACACTAATAATCGTCTGCCACGGGACCTTTCGAAGGCAACTCAGGAGATCGACGGGGTTGTACATGGGGCATGATACCTCGCGGGCCAGCTTTGTTGTCCAGTACAAGTTGTCGATGGCATGGTGATTGGTTGCCGATCCACTCATGGCAATTGCCCTGTGGAACAAACCCTCAGAAAGCGGTGAACTCATGTGCAAGGTCACAGACATTGCTCCAGCACTCTCTCCGGAAAGAGTAACGGACTCGGGATTTCCACCAAAGTTGGAGATGTGGTCATGGATCCACTGCAAAGCCATGACTTGGTCGAGGAAGCCGTAGTTTCCAGGCGCATCTGCGGTGTGAGTGCTGAGGAATCCCAACGCACCCAAGCGGTAGTTCAATGTAACCAGGACTATATTTTTGTCCAAAATGTAGGTAGGTACAGCCTCTAATTCACTATGACTGCTGCCAAATATATACCCACCGCCATGAATATATACTAACACTGACTGATTTCCCGTCAAGTCTCGCGAATAGACATTCAAAATGAGACAATCTTCCGAAAGCAATTCCTCACTCATTTTCTCCTGCGGACAAATAAATCCGTCCTTCGTGGCGTCCAGTTCGGTCTCCCACTTGGTCACGGCCACGGGCGGCTTAAATCTTAAACTGCCGACCGGTGCTTGCGCGTAACGTATTCCCCGAAAGGCGTATATGTCTGCATTTTTTTCCGTCTTCAGTATGGAGCCTTTAACACTGCCGAGCTGCGTACTAACAATTGGCGCTGACTGAGAACTTACTACTGCCAGAAGGCATAAACCGACGATGAGTTTAAACAAATCAACCATTTCCGTCGCGATCTAATGAACAACTGAAGCTTGTCAAGTTCAGTTTACATTAATATACCCCCGCCTATACCCGTGGTGGAATCGCCACCCCCCTTGAGGTTATCATGACATTGACCTTGGGACCTTGGTAATGGTTGATAGGAGCTATTTTTTGGGATTTATTAATTGGTGGTCAAGGTGTTTGTGTGACTTAATTTGTTGTCATTGATAGCGTTCGGGTTTACTACGATGTCTCGAAAAAAAAAACAAGCTCGAAAGCTAAAGTCTGGAATGCAAAAATCTCGAAAAAAAAATCTCGAATTAATATTAATTTTTGAGGCAATGGCAACAATTTGCGCGAGCAAAATTTGTTATAATGAATTATCTGTTATTTTTGTTTTGTTAAATTTTGATATCTTGTAATTGTTTTTCTTTCGAGATTTTTGTACATTCGAAATTTTTGCATTCGAGATTTACAAAAAAAAAAATCTAGATTTTTAGCAAATTCGATAGATTTTGTCATTCGAGATTACGTCATGATCCCTAACGTTCTTTGGGGGATTAAGTAATAAGAGGTCAAAGTGTTTGTGTGAATTATTTTAGTATTTTTCTGTCATAGATAACGTTTCATGTAGGAGCTATTTTGGGAATGAGTAATAGTGGTCCATTAATTTAATTTTTGAGGGGCGAGAGATAACGGAAGTAGTGATGGTCAATGTTCAGTGATGGTCAATGTGCAGTGTTGGTTTATATGTTTATAATTTCATTGTTGAATGCAATGAGTTCTTATCATTACATTACGATTTTGTTGTCAAGTAGATAGTTTTTTTTTTTTTTTTTTAGTTTGCAGAGTGGTGTCAGTGTTGTTATGGATATTGTTTGAGAATCGTATATTTTCTCAGTTCAAAATCGTATTTGTCGTATTTTCTAATTGTACGAGTACAACAAATGCGTTTAAGAGCGTTGACGTCATACATATTGTACTTGATTTGAATAGTGAGATATCGGGCAGTTTGAACTTTTTGTATTTTAACTATTTCTGAGTTTCAACCAAATTTAACATAAGAATTGTTTACTTTCGTACCAATTATATAAATACCCTCAGTGGCTTGCACTTTTAAGTCAGCAATTGGGCTAAGCCCGAAATCTAATGAAATATGGCTCTTTTATGTGGTATTTGATTCGGCTTCTTCAGATTCGCTTTTTGCTTCAAATTTCATGTGGCTAGTCGAACATAAAAACGTCACTTTACTCTTTTTTTTTTGTTGATATTCGTTTTCCTTCCTTTTCCTTTTAAGTTTTAAAGTTTTTTTCAAAGATACGAAATTCGCGCCGACATTGATGTCTAAACATTTGCTGTTAAAAAACGTCAGGAAAACGAAAACAAATTCAACTAGTTGTCAAACTCAAACGCACTTGTATTGGTAAAACTAAAACAACTCTGAGAGTCTGAGGTTCGCAAAAATGCTCTAAAATCGGAAAAATATTGCTTTATTCGTACCAATAGAACATATAAAGTGATCTAGAGCAAAAAAGGTATTTTGGAGTGCCCAATCGAATAACACAGCAGTCAAATGACGCTAAACTACATTGCATTTCTATAACCATTTAAAAGTGGGCATGCGCATCTCTTTGGTAAAAGGTTAATAATGGTTTTAATATATCAGTATTTCAGCTCTATTTGATAAGTAATTAATAACTTAATTCAAGTTAAAATGTGAATATATAATGCTTAGTATCTACGCTGCACGAGCTAAACTATACTTTATGTGGTCTCCAAATTTTCTCTCCAAACATCAACTAAAGTCATAGCTAAATTGACATAGAGAGCGAAGTGGATAAATGTCTCAAAATACAGCTGTTCTTTGAAAATAACTTCCTTCAACAATTCAATTCACATGAGTAAAAATTTAAATTTTATTAAATTGTACATGGACACAAATGAAATTGAAGAAGACTTGTTTTTTTGGAGCTGCGCAAGTTATTGCAGTAGCTGCAGTAAAACAACAAACAACTCTACGGTATATATGTGTAAGGCTCCATATCGATGGATGTACTTCCTTCCACGATAAAAATCGTTTTATTTTTAGGTTTTCTTATTGAATTCTCATTTATTTCAATGGAATACTCTAGCTCTCTCTCTTGGTAGTCGCAGTGGCTTAGTGTTAGTGTGTTGGACTACGAGGGTTCTCAGGTTCGAATCCCGCAAAAACCCAAATTCCAACTTATGGTTTTTTTCCACTGCGCTACCTCTCGCGAACGTCTGACAAACATCTAATCCGAGAGTATAAATGTCTTGTAAGAGCTTTTCATTAGCCGTTTGGAGTCGGCATAAAATTGTAGATCCCTTCCATTGAATCGTCCATATATTCATTAAAATCAGTAATCTTTTGAAGACAATAAACAACAGAGTAGAGCAGATATGGGCACGACATTCTGAAAAAAAAGTTTGATTATTTAGCTCAAGCTGCGTACCACTAAGCTAAATGGGTTCGCTTGGATTTAGCTCAACTAAATTTTGGAGAGAATTTTATTATGGGAGCGAACATTTGGCGTACTAACGCAAAAAGCAAAATTGTATATTCGGTAATCGATGCAGGATAATTGCAAAGGGATATGTGGCTAGGGTAATGTCTTATTAAATGAATTTCTAAATTTGTGGATATTCTGTTTCTGAAATTCCAATTTATTTATCGAGTCGTATTTCGGTTCACCCAACGTATTTATGTTTGAAAAATGTCGGAAAAAATCGGACAAAATATTTACGAAATCGTAGAAAATGGGGCGAAAAGACCAAAAATCGAAGGATGTCCCTCGGTGTATACGAAAACAATAGCTCGTGTGGGCTCGCCTTTGTAGTGGAGTTTCTTGCAGTGCTCAACCCCCATTGAATTGTTCGCAGCTGACCCGCCCAGTCCATTTCGGAAGGTTGTGCACACTTTAATGCTGCAAGGATAGTCCTCTTACAGAGTTCCATTTGGCCATTCGCTCGAGGCGTCCCGACCGCGGTTCTGATATGCTCTACCCCGTTGCCTTCGCAATACTGCTCAAACATCTTGGACGTAAATGCTGTTCCACGATCGGTGACTAACCGACTCGGTACGCCAAAATATCCCGAGACTGCAGTCAGTGCGTTGAGGAACCCTTTCGCGTTTGCAGACTTTACAGCTCCCAGTTTCACGTATTTCGTGAAACTATCAACCATCGCTAGTAACGGGTGATTTTTTATCTGGTTTGGTTTTGGCAACACTGGTTTTGACAGCTGACGTGTGTTTAGTACCTTGTGTCACTGTCAAACAGCTTCAGTTTGGTTTGCAATTTAACCATGGATCGTCTTACAAATGAACAACGCTTGCAAATTATTGAATTTTATTATCAAAATTCGTGCTCGGTTCGAAATGTTCATCGCGCGCTGCTTCCATTTTATGATCGGCATTCTCGACCTTCTGAGCAGTCTATTCGGAAGATTGTGACCAAATTTCGCACCAAATTTACTTTGTTGGACATTAAACCACCAACACGTTTACGTACTGTGCGTAGTGAAGAAAATATTGCGGCCGTATCAGCTAGTGTGACAGAAGACCGCGAAATGTCGATTCGGCGCCGTTCCCAGCAGTTAGGCCTTTGTTACAGCACTACGTGGAAAATTTTGCGGAAGGATTTGTGCGTAAAGCCTTTTAAGATACAGCTTGTGCAAGAACTAAAGCCAGGCGACCTACCACAACGCCGAATTTTTGGTGAATGGGCTCTTGGAAAGCTGGCCGAGGATCCGCTTTTTTATCGAAAAATTGTGTTCAGCGATGAGGCTCATTTTTGGTTGAATGGGTACGTAAATAAGCAAAATCCGCATTTGGAGTGAAGATCAGCCAGAAGCATTGCAACAGCTACCAATGCATCCCGAAAAAGCCACTGTTTGGTGCGGTTTATGGGCCGGCGGTATTATTGGGCCATATTTCTTCAAAGATGATGCGAATCGCAGCGTTACTGTCAATGGTGAACGCTACCGAGCGATGATAACAAACTTTTTTTTGCCCGAAATGACTTGCATGATATGTGGTTTCAACAAGACGGTGCCACATGCCACACAGCACGCGAAACAATGGCGCAATTGCGAGGCGAGTTTGGTGAACAGTTAATTTCACGTTTCGGGCCGGTCAATTGGCCGCCTAGATCGTGCGATTTGACACCATTAGATTATTTTTTGTGGGGGTATGTCAAGGCTAATGTGTATAGGGACAAGCCCGCTTCGATTGACGCACTGGAAGCCAACATCCATGCATTCATTCGGGAGATACCGGCCGATATGTGTGAAAGAGTATGCCAAAATTGGACTCAGCGGATGGACTACCTGAGACGCAGCCGCGGTCAACATTTGCATGAAATTATCTTTAAACATTAAATTGCAAGGTTCAAACTATCGATTCAAATAAATTTGTGTTTTTTTTTTTTTTTTTAAAGTTTTAAACCTCTTAAAAAATCACCCATTACATACCCAGCTCCCCATTTCCCCCGAGAGAACGGCCCATGGTGGTCGAGATAGATGGTGTCGAACGGTATAGGTACTCGATCCGCCCTGTGCAACTATTCTATCCTTCAGGCCTTGATGTATTCCCGGGTGAAACTCCGCATTCTCGGAAACCAAGAGGTTCTACGTGCCCGAATCAGTGTCGTCTCCTCAGCCAAGTGACCCACGTCGTCGCGACAGAGCTTCAAAATTCTCCATCTTATCGCGCGAGGCACCACCCACCTTTCAGCATCTTCCACCAGCCGAAATAACCTCAACCCCTTCAGATGAAATTCCTTTTGCAGCTGCTTTTTCCTGACTGTTGGTTCGGACGACTTAAGCTCCTTTATTATTTCCCGCAACTTAGTGTCCTGCCACTGCATAGTCGCTAGCCAATCATCCTCCGTGATTTACAGGTTGAGCACGAACAAAGATGCCTCTCCCATTGTCTTCTCATCGTCCACCGGTTGTCGACTTAAACCTTCCACATAAGCTGCTTCTCTCCCTGGTTGATGCACAGTTTCGAATGTGAATTCCTGCAGCTTAAGCCACCACCTACCCACACGCGGAATTACCTTCGGCTTGTTCTTTGTTGCGATGATCGCCTCGCAATCCGTTACCACCTTGAAATCTTTTCCCAGCAGGTAAACTCTGAAACGATCGAGACTGTCCTCAATCGCCAGCACCTCCAGTTCGAAGGAATGATACTTCCTTTCATCTTCCGAGAGCTTACGACTGTAGAATAGAATCGGACGCAAGACCGAGTCCTTCTTCGCCTTCTGAAATAAGATTCCTGCTAGGCCCACGGCTGACGCATCAGTATGCCCCTCGTGCTCGCAGCTTGAATCGAACAGCACTAGCAATGGCGGATTACTTAAGATCCCGTTAAGGCGCTGGAAGGCCTCCTCTTGCTGGGTTTCGCATACGAAATTTTGATCCTGTTTAGTCAGATCAGTCAGAGGTACCGCTAGCTGCGCATAGTCCTTCACGAACTTTCTAAAGAACCCGGTAAGTCCCAAGAACGGTCGCACCTCATGGACGCTCCGGGGTGCTGGGAACTCGGTGATTGCTAATGTTTTCTTCCGGCTCGGCTTCAGCCCATCCACCTCGCACCCCAAAAACTCAATCGTTGGTTGAAAAAAAACGCATTTGCTGACGTTCAGAGTTAATTCGGACTCCTTTAGCGTCATCAGAACCCTGCGCAGCTTATCCAAACCTTCTTCAACCATTTGCTGACTATGATTGTGTCGTCCAGGTACACCGCTACATCGCCATTCTGTAACCGTGACTTTACCGAATTCATACAGGATTGAAAATGTGCGGGAGCGTTTACGAGGCCAAAAGGCATCCTATTGGACTCGAAGCATCCCTAATTGGTCGTGAAAGCTGTGTACATCTTGCTGCCTTCCTCCATGAGTTTGATGATAGCCTGACGCCAAGTCCAGCACAGTAAATGACGCATTTCCGCTTAGTGATGCAAGCACTTCGTCTATTACGGGCATCGGGAATTTACGCTTCTGAGTGACCTTGTTGAGCGCGCGAAATTCTATGCAGAACCGGTCTGTCCCATCTTTCTTCTTCGTGAACACAATCGGCGAACAATAGTCCGATGATGACGGCCAAATTACCCCTATCTTCAGCAATTCCTCAACTTTCTCATTTACTTCTGCCCGTTTAGCGAACAGGAGCCTATACGGTTGTACGCAGACTGGATGCGCTGAAGACAACTGAATTACGCACTCGCCCAGTTTAGACATTCCCAACTCCTCGATGCTCACTGCGGAACAGTCCCGATAGGTGTCGACGATATTTTGCAGCATCTGCCTATTGGTTTCTCCGACGTCCCCAACATCAAGGTCGAATACCTCCAGTTTATTCCTCGGAACCTTTTGACATTCCACCTCGGCCGTAAGCACTTTCCGCGCCCCGCTTTATAAGCCATCGAAGATAGAAAGTTTCTTAAATGATTTTTCGATCCTTACCTGCGGTTGGTCCAGCAGCCTCCGACCTATAATAACGGGGTAAACTTGACTATCGTCAGGTACCACCAAGACCTCACACCAAGATGTCAGTTGATCCACGGAAATCTCCGCATTTAAGCGACCTATCGTGCTACAAATCCCACCACCAAACCCATTCAAAGTCATCTTGAATGGAGATCAATTCAGCTTAACATCCTCCGCTTCCCTTACGCGCAATGTTACGCAATCGCTGCCCATGTCGATAAATGCTACCATGCTATGCCCGTTTATTATCGCTTCTTTAACCCTAGAAAGCTAACGTTACCAGACTTCCATGAAAAGCTAACCATTCGTCTTTTTGACGACCATTTAAAAACATTTTTATTTTTTAAATAAATTATTAGATTTTATTCAGTTTCTTACCATAAATAAGAAAAATAGGATATAGGTAAAAGATAATTATAAAAAAGAGAGTCCACCGGCTACTGAGTTGGCGCGAAAGCACGATTACGTAAGTCAAATATTAAGGAAGGGAGAGGAAAAAATTGACTTTATGTTCGTCGTTTTGACGAACGTTAGCTTTCTAGGGTTAATGTATTCTGCCCTGTCCACCGTTATCAGCATTTGACGCGGATTTTCACCTCTCTCTTTCACCTCCAGCTGCTCTGAATGTGTCCCCTCGACGCAATCATTCTCGAAAATGTACCTACTCTTCCACGTCCTCACCCTGTTTTTGCCTACGCTCACGCAGGCGATCGTGAATGTCTGCGTCATCAATTACTGTCGGAAAGTTCTGACACAACTCACTGAAAAACTGCTCCAGAGATACCAGCGTCATCCCACAGCCCCATAACTTACTAATTTAGATGTTGCTGCCATCAAGACCAACTTCTCATCTCTACCCCATAGATGCATTGGATATCCCCCACTTTTCTTATCCGACCTTTGGACGACATTCCCGCCATGGCCTAGGGGTCCAACTGCGGCAACATATCCGCAATTTCCCGTCGTCGACGGGTTCCAAATCCGTCGCATTTAAAAGCCGCTCCAGCAGCTCTTCTTTGAAGCCGCCCTGTTCCAAACCCCGCTTTATATGGAAAATTTCGTCACTGAGAGTTCGTAAAATCAAGCCTTGACACTAAAAATAATTTAAGTATCGCGCATACGAAATACTTGTGTAAAATCCTGACAGATGGCGTGGAAATCAGTTTACGGAATACCATCGACGGGAGCTAAAAAATTTGTGGAGAAATATACCTATATGTACAATCCAAAAAGAATGTTACTAAGCTGAAGTGCAAACGCAAAGTGTATACACCGTTTGACTTTATCATCCGGAGAATATTCTATAAATTTATATATATACAGAAAGTTTGTATATTATACATATTTGCCAGACTAAGTTTTCTGGCAAATTTTCTGCCAATTTATTTTCATTTACAAATCATATCTATTTGTTTAAAACCGCTTAAAAGGTGTATTTACTGATCACATTCAAAATGGCCGCTATTCCTGTCAGCATTCCGGCCGCATAGATTGTACTACTGCCACTTCGGGCAATGGGGAAAAGTTCATCCCATAACTTGTACGTTTCTTGGAAAAGCTCATCATCCAAACGGACTTCTTTGTCATTGAACAAGACCTGGACCTTTTCCTTGTTTGACGGCGGCCAGTTCACAGCGCCGACGCCTCCTGGCGAGCTATTTTAGAGAAAGAAATATTGATAAGTCGATTGCACCAAACAGTCGAATTTGTGTTGTTATACACTTTCATAACTACGAACCCCTTCTGAGCAAACGTTGAGAGCCACCCCACCATGCGTTCCACCATGAACCACTCTGGATCCTGCAAACCAATCTGTCCACCCGAATGCGTTTTGAAGACATATTGAAGATCATCGGCATGGGTAACAACTAAGAGCACTCGGAAAATCAGAAAAAAATTTCGCAGCATTTCCATGCGCAACTCTTACACTTCGATTTACCATCAGCGTCAATAATTGCCCCATATCGACCAACGTAATCAAAATTATAGTAGTAAACGTCTACATGTTTTCTCGCCAATTCGACCAATCTGTGAACACCGTGTCTGATAATCGAATCGGAGCATATTTCACCAATGTTCGTCAAGTTCTGCTCGTTGCTTGTCCGTTCGCCCAGGTAGAAAGTTTTCAACTTGTCGGCATTGATGTCGGGGCTATACATGAACAGTTCCGGACCGTATTTGTCAAAGTTCAGATATATGTCGTTCAAAAGACCAGTATTTCCCTCTAGAGCTGTCAAAAGATTGTACATAAAACGAGCGGTGACTTAAAATCGCATCAGACTTACAATAAGACGTATACGTATATTCATCCTTGGTTTGGCCAGCCAAAAGCGGCACCTTATTGAATTTTCCTTGGGCGAAAATATTCGTGGGATGGTCTTTCAAGAAATGCCCATCGATTTCGTAGTTCCATTTTAGGGTTATAATGCCGTACAGATTCCATTTTTTGCCAACACTAACAATCGTCTGCCATGGGACCTTTCGAAGGCAACTCAGGAGATCGACGGGGTTGTACATGGGGCATGATACCTCGCGGGCCAGCTTTGTTGTCCAGTACAAGTTGTCGATGGCATGGTGATTGGTTGCTGATCCACTCATGGCAATTGCCCTGTGGAACAAACCCTCAGAAAGCGGTGAACTCATTTGCAAGGTCACAGCCATTGCTCCAGCACTCTCTCCGAAAAGAGTAACGGACTCGGGATTTCCACCAAAGTTGGAGATGTGGTCATGGGTCCACTGCAAAGCCATGACTTGGTCGAGGAAGCCGTAGTTTCCAGGCGCATCTGCGGTGTGAGTGCTGAGGTATCCCAACGCACCCAAGCGGTAGTTCAATGTAACCAGGACTATATTTTTGTCCAAAATGTAGTTGGGTACAGCCTCTATTTCACTATGACTGGTGCCAAGTACATAGCCACCGCCATGAATATATACCATCACTGACTGATTTCCCGTCAAGTCTCGCGTATAGACATTCAAAATGAGGCAATCTTCCGAAAGCAATTCCTCACTCTTATCCCACTGTGGACACATAAAACCGTCCTTCGTGGCGTCCACTTCGGTCTCCCACTTGGCCACGGCCACGGGCGGCTTGAATCTTAAACTGCCGACCGGTGCTTGCGCGTAACGTATTCCCCGAAAGGCGTATATGTCTGCATTTTTTTCCGTCTTCAGTATGGAGCCTTTAACACTGCCGAGCTGCGTACTAACAATTGGCACTGACTGAGAACTTACTACTGCCAAAAGGCATAAACCGACGATGAGTTTAAACAAATCAACCATTTCCGTCGCGATCTAATGAACAACTGAAGCTTGTCAAATTCAGTCTACCTTAATATAGCACCGCCTATCGGTGGGTACATCTATTTCAAATCATTTATCGAGACTTCTCGTGATTATTGCCTCTAATCTCTGTGATTAGCATTTGTTCAGGAGTTGTTGGCATTTTTTCGTCAACGTTTTCGGTTCTGGAAGGGGGGTTCCTCGATTATTTTTTCTTCGAAGTTCCCTAGTTTAGGTTAAAATGGCTGTCGGATAACTGGTTAGGCCGGACGAGTACGGAGAAGATGGGGAATTGTTTCTTCCTCCTCATCGTCAAGATAGCTTCTGCAAAAATCGTTAGAGAATACGCCAAGTCTTTTTGCATGCCTGCCTATGAGACAGTGTCCCGTAATGACACCTATTGTAGCACTGATATGCTTCCTATCGAGGCAGATTAGATTGTCTAGAACGTTTTAGTTCCAGCTTTGGCCAGATTTGTTTTGTCGCTAGACAAGTCGAGCCGGTTGACCACCTAAGATTTTTTGTTCTTTCGATAGCGTCCAGCGATTGGAAGCAGAGGTATTGTAGTTCCGTGTTTGGCGAGTTCATCAGCCCTGCAGTTACCTGGGATGTCCCTATGCCCTGGCACCCAACAAAGGTAAATGTTGAACTGCTCCGCCATCTCTCTGAGAGACGAACGACAGTCTTGGGCCGTTATAGAATTCGTGGAGACTGATTCCAAGCACTTGAAAGCGGCTTCACTATCAGAGAAGATACGGATATCTTTAGCAGATATCACTTTTTCCCTTAGCCAAGATAAGACCTCTTTTATCGCCGTTATTTCCACCTGAAAAACGCTACAGTGATCAGGAAGACGGAAGGAGAGACTAAGATTTTGTCTATTAGAGAAGACACCGCCACCAACACCGTCCACAGTTTTCGAACCATCTGTGAAGAAATGGATCGATTCATCATCCACGGATGCTTCCTCCTCCCTGAATGATCTAGTAGGAATGGAGACCTGGAAGGTTTAATCAAATTGTAGTTCTGGTGTGGTGTAGTCGATGTTTTCTGGAAGGTACCTAAGATTGTTGAGGATAGCGGCATGGCCAGTTATTTTGCTTGTCCATTGTGAACTAGCTTTGAGGCGTACGGCTGCAGAAGCTGCCGTTTGCCTGCTGAAGATGTCAATGGGTGTCCGAAGAAACAGGATGTCAAGTGCAGCGGAGGGGGTGCTGCGAAGAGCTCCGCCGATGCACAAGCAAGAAGTTCCCTAAAGGACTGTGATCTGATCCGGATCAGATCACGCTGATAATAAAATACGGCTAATTTCGTGCATAATTTATGAACGCTGATAAATCAGTTAACCCTTGAACAGGTACAAGTACAAGCCTGTGCAATCGGTCGTTAAATACGAAATGAAAGTAATCATGAAAAACTGTCTGCGATTTTCTTACTAGTGTGACATGTGGGTACCTTACAAGAAGGACCTTAAATTATTTGTGGTGGTCTGTTATTCTGTTTCATCAACTGACCTCGAAAATCTGACTACTGACGTTTACAACAATATAAACGATGAAAATAGTCCCTCATCCAATTGTAATCTGAGAACTGTACCACCAGTGTTTTTGTCTCGATTGGAATATGGTAATAAACCTTTCCCTATTATTAATTATATTATATCAAAAAGCTTAACAGCAGATAATTATCTTGGCCTTATTTCTGCGTCGTTTAAATTACTTGCTCCATCAGCTACTGGCAAAATTATTCTTCTACCAGCACGTAAGAGGTCTATACTAACTAAATTTCCGATAAGTGTTTATAGTTGTTCTGTTCTTTAGACGATAACTTCAGCGATTCCGTCATTTTCCCCACCTACTTTGATATTATGTAATCGATTTGATCGATCAATGGAAAACAGCGTTTATAAGCGTGTTGGTTGTGCGCTTATAGCCATTCGACAAGATTTTAAAGCGATAGATATCAAAATATGCTGCAGCCTTTTTTATCTAACATCCACCGCTAAATTATACATCGTTTGTACCAACCTAGTGTCTGAGTAGATGCTGTAATGAAGTACATAGATGTTATTTGCTTTATTGTGAGCCTTCTACGTCTTGGTCTACTCCAGGTGTATCATGATAAAAATACCATGAATTTTGGCAGATGAAGACTACTTTTTGCTTAGAAGGCGGAAGTCTGAGTTGAAAACATTCATACGTTGTGTAAACGAAATACAGACATTTTTTTTTTAATTATAAATTCTAAAAACAAAAGTGATGCATTTCCAGCCTCGCCATCTTTTAATGGACATTTCCCGACACTATTTGTAATTTGTTTAAAATCAACAGTCTAGCTTAAAAAAAACGGTGAACATTGTCAATGTGAAACAATAAATCAAGCAAATCTATTTACCTAAAACACCAATTTAAGAAAATTAAATTCAACAGCGTAAGTACTGAAGTTCCACTTCCTTACTGTAGGTATCAACGTAGGTAATATCAAAACAACCACTTAAACAAAAGCCTTAACGGAAATTTGTATCTACACCAACAATAAATAAATCCATCAACATAATTCACCTATATCTTATTTATTTCTTGAATTCTTCAATTCTTTACTGTAGGTATCCACGTAGGTACTATAACAACCATTAAAACAAAAACCATGAACTCAATTTCTATATTATATACACCACCTCCACCATACGTCCATCACCACACCACACGTCATCAGCCATCTGCGCGTTTCCTCAGAAACACATTGTCACTGTTTTTTTTTTCATATGAACGTGCTTGTGCGATGTGCGCCACCAAACCACCCCAAAGCAGAACAACGATCAAGAACAGCGGCTGCTGATAATATTCGATTTGAGAAAATAAATTTATTTTGTTCATGTTAGATTTTAGACTATAGCTCAGCTTCTAAGGGACATAGAAAGCTGATTGATGGCTTGAAATAACTATAAAAGTGTTGGTTCTCCTAAGTATTTTGTTTTGTTTGCATTGACTAAGAATTATTTGAGTAATGGCGAGTTAAAGGCAGTAAAGTCAGAAAAAAAACACACATTTTGGTTAAAACGCTCCAAAAAAATAGGCATGGCAATGAAAGAGAATAGCCTATGTGTTGAACAAAACCTTAAGGAACATTTCAAAAAAAGTTTCATCGAAATCTGTGCAGTAGTTTTCACGCCATTAGGTAACAAAAAAATTGCCTACAGTTTTATTATAAGTATAGATTATTTTTCTCTTCCCCTTTTCAATAGTATGATATTTTCTGAAAATTATGTTTTGAAGAATTTAGCTGCTTCGGAGTCCAGCCTTAATCCTGGGGTGGAATCGGCTAAGGTGATAGTTGATAATCAAAATTCATGCTTTGGCTCCACGTAAGGTAATTATCAAATTGTCTATCGCATTTTTCAGGTTGGTTCGGCTTCAACTTCACCAAAAATATAAAGTTTTTTGAAATGAGTGTTTCAAAGACATAAAAATAAAAAAAAAAATAAACAAATCTTAGCGCAATGTTCACTTCGATGGAATTATTCAATGCCGCAGAGAAATGAAGAAATCTTAATAATTATAAAAAAGTCCGATTGTTCGGAATTCACTTAAGAAATAAAGCAAATTGTATTATGAACTTCCAAACTTTTTTTTACATAGATATTTTTAAGAAATTATTATCAATACATAAATTATTTATTTTAGATTCCTGAAAAAATATCGACATAACAAAGAAAGGTTCATGTTTTGTTTTGGGACTGCCCTGATTTACCAACTGGAATAAGGTCAGTCCATGTTCCACCCAGTGATCGCAGATTGGGGGGAAAGTCGGCAATTTTTCCGACTTTTTTCTCAAAAAAAAGGGAAAAGGGGGAAGCGATTTCGCTGGGCAAAATAATCTAAAAGGGGGAAAAACATTTAGAATTTTATTTAAATAAAGTCTTCGAAAGACAACAAATTTAAATCAAAAACACTATTTTTAATTGTTTTTGCCTTCCTCACAGCGGGGCCAGTGCTGAAAGAATTTTTTAAGCAACAAATTTAAATCAAAAACGAAACAATTTGGCTGGAATTTTGTACACAAACAAAATTATTAAAAAAAAAAAAAAAAAAATTATATGACTTTGTGATAGAACAGTTCTCTAAGGTACATAAATATAGTTTTAAATATACAGTAAAAGCTCGTTAATTCGGAATGGTTGGGGGGAAGGTCAGTCCGAGTAAACGAATTTTCCGAATTAATGAGAGATTTTTTTTTATGCACTAAAACGCTTGGCTTAGTGTCTAGGGGTCGAGGTTATTTATTTATTTTTTTATAAAACGCGTTCCTATTGATGAACAAATAAATGCAAGAACTGAAAACGAAAAAATATTTTATTTAACACAAAAGATTGCAAATAATACATAAAATTAATTATTGTATAGTTTTTCCCGTTTTTTATATGTGAATTGCCGGGACTCCCCCAAAAGACATTTTGATGATTTGTTTCGACTTGTATATATTACTAGCTGACCCGGCGAACTTCGTTCCGCCCAAATCTATATATATAAAAATTGAGCCTTAAAATTGTGTTCGTTTGTCGCCAATACACGTCTTAACGCATTTAACCATTTTAACCAAACTTCCATACATCTTTGGTATTGGTCTTTATATGATTTTTGTGAAGTTTGGTTGCAAATGGTAAACGTATGTTTGTGTAATTTGCTTACAAAAAACGGTGCAAAAAAAAATATATTTGTGGCGCTGTTGTCGATCTCCTAAACCACTCAACCAATTTCAATGGAATTTTGTGGCTGTGTTTGGTTGGTTACAGTTTGAAAGATATGACTTTTTTGGGCACGACAGGTGGCGCTGTGTTCAATCTCCTAAGCTACTTAACCGATTTCAATGAAATTTCGGGGCTGTGTATGGTTGGTTACAGTTTGAAAAAGAGGATACTATTTTGGTATGGTGGGTACGGCTATATGTAAAAGAGACTGACGTCCGTATGTGCACTCATAACTCGGGAAAGGATCGTGGTTCGGTGAAGATTTGGTGTTAAACATAATTTTTGATGCCAAATCTAAAAAACTAAAAAAAAAAAAATGTTTCGTCAAAAATAAAAAGCAAAAATGTTGTGGACAACTTAATCACTATTATTTTTATTTAAAGTATGTATTTTTTTAACTATCGCAGAGCCTTCTCATAAACTACATTTTATGTTTTGCCCTGAGTAGTAGGTAGTATAAATAAACAGAACTGATGGCTTTCCTACACGTGAACATTGAACATGATACATATAATTGTCCGTGGGAGAAGCATGGATACTCTAGGTCGATTCCACACAATTCCAACGATTGTCCTTGCGCCTTATTTACTGTCATAGCGAACGCAAGACGTGTCGGAAATTGCAATCTTTTGAATTCAAAAGTTAAATCTGGTGGAATCATTGGAATACGCGGAATCAATACATCTTCACCTTTAAATTTTTCTTTTAAATTCGTTGCTTCAATAAGATTGTTCATAACCTTTCTAACTGCTAATCTTGTTCCGTTGCACAATCGAGGCTGATTTATATTCCGAGGAAGAATAATTGGTGCACCAACTTTCAATTGTATACGATGAGGCGGCAATCCAGGTAAATCCAACGAATTCAGAAGTTCCGTCGGATAATTGACAGCGTCATCTTGATTTGTGACCGTGTCTACTGATTGATACGTTACAATCTCACCAGGCACATCAGTTAAAGTATCCGCATTCAATTGGCCGACGTCCTTATTTTTGGCAGCCAATATTTCTCTTTCAGCTAACCAATTGTGATTTTTATAATTTTGCGCAATGTTTAGAAAAACACTTGAAACCAATTGTTGTTTTGTTTGTGCGAAATTACAAAAATTATCTGACAAAGTGATTAATCCAGTGTTACCAATAGGAATTTGTCCATTTCCTATCGACAGTATTTGCCTAGAAAATTCTTCAGCCGATGAGTCATTTTGTATTTTTACTCTCACATTTGTTGTTAAAGTGAGTGTTTGTACATTTCTCCATAAATTTGATGACTTTAAATATGCCTTTAATTCATCTGCTGGAGTTGCACGGGGTATCACTGACAGTGTTTGACGGAAATTACCAACCAATAATATTAAAGGGCCACCAAATATTTCTTGATTATTACGTAAATCTTTCAAAGTCCTATCCAAAGCTTCCGCCGATCTCTTATGTGACATTGTACATTCATCCCATACTGTTAATTTGCATTGTTGCAAAACTCTTCCCATTCCAGAATTTTTAGAAATATTACACGTTGGATTTTCTTTAATTTGCATATTCAATGGTAGGTAATTTAAGTGCGGAGTGCGCTGTACGACCACCATCCAATGTAGCAGCTATTCCAGACGATGCAAGTGCTAATGCTATATTCTTCGGTGATCTTATAGTAGCTAGTAGCATGGAAATCAAAAACGTTTTTTCCGGTACCACCTGGCGCGTATAAAAAAAAAAACATTCCTCCGCTTTCGTTTTGTATACCTAGCTTGAATTATTGTATCATATACATTTCTTTGTTCTCGGTTCAATTTCGGCAGATTCAAATTTATAAATGTGTTCAGTTCATTTATATCGTATTGTTGTTCACGTTGCATTTCTTGATTAAATACGTCATGCAATGGTCAATTAGGAGCTGGCAAACCTAATTGTGACAATGTTTTATTTGCAATTGCTAAGCACATATCTTCAATTATAACTAATGCCTCATTATAACGGGTGATTTTTTAAGAGGTTTAGAACTTTTTAAAAAAAAAAACACAAAAAGTTCGAAAAAATGAATGAAATATTTATTTGAATCGATAGTTTGAACCTTGCAATTTAATGTTTAAAGATAATTTCATGCAAATGTTGACCGCGGCTGCGTCTCAGGTAGTCCATCCGCTGAGTCCAATTTTGGCATACTCTTTCACACATATCGGCCGGTATCTCCCGAATGAATGCATGGATGTTGGCTTCCAGTGCGTCAATCGAAGCGGGCTTGTCCCTATACACATTAGCCTTGACATACCCCCACAAAAAATAATCTAATGGTGTCAAATCGCACGATCTAGGCGAACAATTGACCGGCCCGAAACGTGAAATTAACTGTTCACCAAACTCGCCTCGCAATTGCGCCATTGTTTGGCGTGCTGTGTGGCATGTGGCACCGTCTTGTTGAAACCACATATCATGCAAGTCATTTCGGGCAAAAAAAAGTTTGTTATCATCGCTCGGTAGCGTTCACCATTGACAGTAACGCTGCGATTCGCATCATCTTTGAAGAAATATGGCCCAATAATGCCGCCGGCCCATAAACCGCACCAAACAGTGGCTTTTTCGGGATGCATTGGTAGCTGTTGCAATGCTTCTGGCTGATCTTCACTCCAAATGCGGCAATATTGCTTATTTACGTACCCATTCAACCAAAAATGAGCCTCATCGCTGAACACAATTTTTCGATAAAAAAGCGGATCCTCGGCCAGCTTTCCAAGAGCCCATTCACCAAAAATTCGGCGTTGTGGTAGGTCGGCTGGCTTTAGTTCTTGCACAAGCTGTATCTTGAAAGGCTTTACGCACAAATCCTTCCGCAAAATTTTCCACGTAGTGCTGTAACAAAGGCCTAACTGCTGGGAACGGCGCCGAATCGACATTTCGCGGTCTTCTGTCACACTAGCTGATACGGCCGCAATATTTTCTTCACTACGCACAGTACGTAAACGTGTTGGTGGTTTAATGTCCAACAAAGTAAATTTGGTGCGAAATTTGGTCACAATCTTCCGAATAGACTGCTCAGAAGGTCGAGAATGCCGATCATAAAATGGAAGCAGCGCGCGATGAACATTTCGAACCGAGCACGAATTTTGATAGTAAAATTCAATAATTTGCAAGCGTTGTTCATTTGTAAGACGATCCATGGTTAAATTGCAAACCAAACTGAAGCTGTTTGACAGTGACACAAGGTACTTAACACACGTCAGCTGTCAAAACCAGTGTTGCCAAAACCAAACCAGCTAAAAAATCACCCTTTAAATTTCGAGTGTTGTTGTATTGTCAAAATCTTCCAACTCGTAGTTTTTAACTTCTCGAACGACATCTTGAGACGTCAAATCCCTATAAAAGGCCATATAATCTTGATGAAGGCCAAAACCATCTAGATTTCCTGAAAATATCTTTGTGTCATTATTTTAAACCAAAAATTGCCACTCATGAGCAGACACATATCCTCGATCAAAATCAAAGCTTTGTTGCGCTTTTCATCTCACATCAGATGATTATCCGATCCGATCAGTTCATTATCCGATGTCACAGTGCGAATTCGATGCCTAAATATAGTCGCCCATAGCACACAACACACCGTCACCAGTCCGCTGCGCTTCGAACGAAGTAGGGCCATAAACATTGACCAAAAGCATTCTCAAATAGAAGCAAGAAAAGGGTGAACTGTGTATATTCTACCAATTGCATCACTTGCATAAACACCATGAAATGCGGGAACTACTTCACCTTATTGTTTCCGCTGCTTGAACTTCTTCGACGACGCATTCCAATACGGGGCATTTCGCAATAAGAAAGTGTTCGCGCAAACTCGTGGCTTCGGCAAGTGTCAAAAAATTGGTTAATGTTGTTGCAGGTGCCATAACCCTTTTCACGAATGAGCAGAGTACCAAGATTGTTACTCGCTCATTTTTCGTAATAAACCCTACGTGAAAACTCAAAACGCTGAACAACATCATTGTCCACGTATCTCAATCACCCCTACATTTCAACTTACTCAATGCACACAATACTAATGCAAGGATCCTGAAAATAATGGATTCAAACACCATCAAACAAATATCAAAGTATCTACTCCACTTTAGAATATTACTTAATGTAACATAGTAAACATAATTTAAAAGAACAAACTTATTAGGTACCTAGGTATCTATATTTAAAAAAAAAAATCAAAATTGTTCAGAATAACAATTTGCTCGGAAAACAATTGAAATCATTGACAACAACAATTGCTTTTAAAATATTTTTTTGTATTTGAAATGTCACTACTCGATTTCTATCCATTTTTTTGTTGTTTCAAAGTGCATTTCCCCATACAAACTTTCATAGCCTTTTTCATCCCCTCAAAGTTTTGTTTTTTTTAGCGACAAAATTTCACACAAGTTTGGTTCAAATCGATATATGCGTTAAGGCGTGAATCGACGACTAACGAACACAATTTTAAGGTTTTCTTTTTATATATATAGATTTGAGGTCTATTTGCTACCTATACGTATTCGATCATTGCGTTATTTACTTTTTACTAATTTAGTTTAATTTTTACATAACAAAATTTAGAACTCTTATTTATTCAGATTTTTTTTTCCGAATAAACGAGTTTTCCGAATTAAAGAATTCCGAATTAAAGGGCTTTTACTGTACCTATTTGTTGATTTAAACATAAAATAATGTATTAGAATTTAAATAATTTTTTTTTATTGGTATTTCGTAATACTGGCTGAATTTAATGCGTTCCTATATCCTATTATATTTGTGTTTGCTTAAATCAAAGATATTTAAGAAAAACATAACATAAAATGTTTAAATAAAACTTAAATAAGCATTTTTGTTTTTGGGGGGAAAAAAGAAAGAGGGATTTTTATTTTTAAAAACCTTAAAAAAAACGAACAATTAAAAAGAAACACTTTGAATATGTAGGCCCCGAATGCGAAATAAGGCCCCAATGAAATAAGGCCCCAAAAAATTATACAGGAAACAACAACAACGATTTTCGATAGAATTTGGGGACGTTATTTCCTTTTTTGGAATGACAGCGTCGGCAAGAAAGTGACGTTTAAAACTTTAAGTTTTGTCAATCATTTTTTAGTGATCGCTTTACGCAGAGCAAAGAAGAGTTGATAATCAAAAACGACAATTAAAAAAGCGAGTCAACTATCAACTTAGCCGATTCCAGCTCTGGTCCTGATGGTCTTCCTTCTGTTTTTCTTAGGAACTGTACGTTCCCTTTACATAAAATGAGACTTCTCTCAAGCAGTCGATGTCGCCAAACTTGTGAACAGTTTTATTACTGAAATATTGGGGTATAATAAATACAGATCTTTGTCGATACCTTCGAACTTCGAAGTGTGTTGCTGTTTGCTTACCATAAATCAATTTGCTATCAATATCAGTCAGTTTTTGCAAGTCGTTGCGAACAGATGTATATGTGAAATTAATCTTTTTGTGTATATTCGTTGAACGAATCGTAGTTGTTTGATAGCGGTCCGAGATTTTTCTCTAAAATAATTTTATATCTATAAATGCTTTGCAATAAAAACGAACAAGGAAAGAATTGAAAATCACCAATTGCAAAATGTTGAGTTTCAATCCACGAACTTTATATTTTGCGCAAATCAAAACAGTAGTAGGGCTATGGGGAACCTGGCACAGGAAGTGAGATCATCATTCAAGGTCGATGAAGTTGTGTGTTCATCAAGGTTAATATACCCACAAGATCAATGAAGGTTATGGGTGTGTTTTTGTGAATGTATAGGTTGATCAAGGTCACGATAAGACTAAAAGAAGATGGTGTGTATGCGAGAAATCAAGGTCAAGGTCAAGGTCAACGTCCGCTTTCACTCAGTACATCCACGCATAAATCGATATTATTCAAGGTCAAGATAAGACTTGTGGGCAGTGTTGTTATGGATATTGTTTGAGAATCGTATATTTCCTGGGTTCAAAATCGTATTTGTCGTATTTTATAATTGTACGAGTACAAAAAATGCGTTTAAGATCGTAGAGGTCACATTGTACTTAGTATAAAATTAACCTAAGATACTTTTGTATTATATTTATACCCTCAGCGTTTTGCACCCTTAAACCCGAAATCTATTGAAATGTGGCTTTTTTATGTGGTATTTGATTCAGCTTCTTCAGATTCGCTCTCATATTTCGTGTTATATCAATCGAACATAAAAACATCACTTGCTCTTTTTTTATTGATATTCGTGCGACTGGAATATGGATATGTATACATGCATAGCCTTCGACGATTTTCTAAGCGTTTTTCTTTCACTGGTTAAGTTTTATATTAGCCGTATTTTATTATCAGCCATGATCTATATAGATCATCGATTTACATGCAATTACAACAATAGTACATGATCCTGCTTCTCATCGAGATCATGAATGATGATCTGAAAATTATTTCTACTATTTCTCGCTGCGTTGTTTGGCGCTGTTTGTTTCATTTTTATATGTTGGTGTGCCTGTAAACGATAGCCAAGCCACACGTTGCCAGACTAAAATATACAACACCATTCATAACAAGCAATCAACAAGCATATTTTTCACATGCGAATAAACTTCCCGTCCGTATTTCGAGCAAAATATTTCATAAACATTTAAGTAAATGTTTCATAACCATTTATTAGCAAAAAAATGTTTATGAAATATTTCGCATTTTCTCAATCGTAAATAATTATTGCTTCACAAGTTTTCCTGTAGAAAGGTGAGAGTTGTTTTTTGTTGTCTTCTTTTATCATAAAATACGAATTTCCAAAAAATCTTGGAATAATGAAAAATGGAAGCTAGCAGGTTGTATAAATTTAAATTATTTTCAAAGCTAATTATTGGGAAATACATTTCTTTTTTATCACAAAATAGTACAAAGAGTAGGGGAGACTGGATACGGTTGAAACACAGGACGGTTGAAACAACACGAATATCTCGCCATACGCGCAGCGTCTATGAGTATTAGGGGTGAATGAAGCAAAAATAATTCCGTCGACGAATAGTAGTCATGCGTCGTTCGTTCGGCGGTTCAGTTTTAAGTGAGAGCTTAATATATGTTCTATTTAGACTATCAAAAGTAAGTATTTTTGTTTGGTTATTTTTCATTTTACTGGGGTTTCTATCCATGCGAGATTGCTGTGCGTATTTTTTTTGTATGCAGTAAAGAGTGTAGAGTACATCATGATGACTAGTTTAAACGTGTCAGTGTTGTTTTCGATACTTTATAGATTTTTTTTACTTGAAGGGGGGGGGGGGGGGGGGTTGGGGACGGTTGAAAAACTTTTTCAGGGGACGGTTGTAACAATGCACTTAATTATTTTTGTATTCTTATATATTATTTTAACGAAATTAGAAAACCAGAAAGACTACAATATACACCGATACACCAGAGAAAGAACAAATAAAAAAGGAGCATGAAGCAAGACTGAAACGAACCAGCTGAGCAAGCTAAGAAAAGGTTGGAAGGTGTAAAAAAAGAAAATAAAAGTTACGAAAGTAAAAAAAAAAAATAATAATAATAATAATAATGCAGCATTCCAGTGCTCTATTATTTTTTTTTATTCAGAAGAAGAGGAATTTGTTCTTTTATTTATTTTCAATTAATTTAATGAATTACGTTTTTTTTGATTTTTGTTTTCTTTAATTTTTTGTTATTTAGAAATACTATTTTTTTTTTAATTCTATATAAAACACTGAGTGATGAATATTGTCAAGCAGAACTATTATTTAAATTAAAAATTAATTAAATACCTATGTAACAATGGAAGATTGTGTTCATGTTTCAACCGACCCTGGTATGGGTACGGTTGAAACAAATTTTCGTTTTTGTTTTAATATGGTGTACTACGCAAAATATAATACCGAATACTCAAAAAACACTTTACATTTATGCATAGAAACATGCATGAAATGCTCCTACATTTCACAAAACTTGATCACCGCTTAGCTTATAAACGGCAATGGTATGCACGGTATAAGCGAAATTGTTTCAACCGTACCCAGTCTCCCCTAGTAAATATATGAGTAATCAGTAATGTAACTAACTTCAGTTTGTTCATTGGGGTTTTCGTGTTTAAACCGCTGTCATTTACTTCGTCTTAGAATTCCAATCACCGACGAGAAGTGCAAGCTGCGGTAAGATTTTCATTACCTACATTTCGAACTGATTGTAAACCATTTCCTTTTAAAAACAAAACGCACCGTATAAGGTATAACGTATAACGGAAGCGGTGTTGTTGTTTTCGAGCCCCTGGCCATGATAATAATTAAAAACATTTTCATAAATATTTAATAAATACTTCATCGGCGTTTTCAACGGCAAAAACATTTCCGAAATGTTTGGCAAAAAATGTTTCTGAACAAATCTTTCGCTGGTCTGGATACACATTAATAAGCCAAGAAAAACCCAAATATGAACTAGCCGCGAAATATTGTTTATTTGTTGCATATTTCAACATAAAATTTTAAATTAGTTTTTAAAAAACAATATCGAAAATCAAAACTACTCAAATTTGACTCAAATGGTAACACCTTCGACAAGCAAGTGAAATGTCATGTCCACTGAAATCATGTTGTGACGTCACGCTGCACCGAACGCTTGCAATATGGCCCGGTGGCAAAATGAGGTTTGCCATACTCATAGCAACTGTAGCCACAACTTAAAAATAAAATTCTTCAATGATCCGTATTGTTTTAATAAAATACGGCTATTATAAAAGTTCAGGAAAACGTAAACAAACTCCCACCCAATGGGCATCGCAATAGGACTCGCAAAAGTGCTCTGAAATAATCGGAATAATATTGCTTTATTCGTGCCAATAGAACATAGAAAGCAAAAAAAGTACTCTGAGATTGCCCAATCGAATACAACAGCAGTCAAATGGCGCCAAACTACATTGCAATTCTATATATATTCTATAAATGCTTTTCAATTTTACCAATTTTATAACCATTTATATTTATCAACCAATTTGCAATGATTATATTTCCCTTCATATCAGTATTTTCAGCTCTATTTTATAACATAATAAAATGCCCAAATACTACAAGTTGTGGGCATGCGAAAAAGCAAGGCCAAATACTTTTTTTTTTTTTCATTTAGAACATCCACACATTTTGATGTAGATACTGTTCAAGGTCAAGATAAGATTAGCAAGCGAGTGCAAATCATTGCGAAAAATAAAAAAATAAAGTGCACGACTGGGTCGAACAAAACTTTCTCGTTCGTCTAAAATGTTGTTGGTGGTTTTATTTTTTTATTAGATAGGTAGGTAAAGATCTGAGAAGCAATGTTAGGGGATAGAAAGGGTTCATCAAATATAGAAAAAGGAATACAAAGTGTTAAATAAAATTCACTTTTAGTTTTTAAACGTTAAAGCTCTACAAACAGACAACTGTCGCAAGTTCTTGTTAGAGAGTTTGAAGCGCCTACTGTACTATTTTATAGCTGTTTCACTTTACAAGTTTTTGAGTACGAGCACAAGTGTAGTCGGAGTTTCTGATTTTTGATCTGTTTGAGAATGATTTTCTTTTTGACTGGAATAGATAAATGAGGCTGGTTTCAGTTGTCGACAATTGGAAGTATTGTTCGTGATTGATCGGTATCTTTTTATATAAATACATATATGGATATGCAAGAATTCAGAGATTTGTTTTTGAATTTGCACTAGCAGTTAATAAATAAAAAATAAATAGTTGGCGCAACAGGTCCGGAGGGACCCTAGGCCTAGCTTCTCACAACCATTCGATTTGTGTGAGTTTTTCATTTTTGGAACGAATGGAAGGGATCTACAGTTTTATGCCGACTCCAAACGGCTAATTGAGAAGCTCTTTCAAGACATTTATACTCTCGGATGTTTGTCAGACGTTCGCGAGAGGTAGCGCAGTGGAAAAAAAACCCTAAGTTGGTATTTGGGTCTTCGCGGGATTCGAACCTGGGACTAACCACTAACCCACTGCGACTACTTGCATTAGCAGTTATAAACTGAATATCACAATTAACATGTGTGCAAATGAAGTGGGATTTTCTGATTCTTTAAGCTCCAAGTGGTTGGAATTATTTTAAGGTGCATATTAAAAATGGTTGATAAAAAGTGGAAGTGGGTAGTATTTACTTAAAACAAGATTTTGCGTAGCTGTTTTTGCATTTCTAATGGTTTTTGCAATTTGAATTTTAAAGTGCGTTATTGAGTCTTAAAAATATGAAAATATGAATAGAGATCGGCTTTTTGGGCTTTTGGGTAGTCATATTTGAGAAATAATTAAAAAACGGATTTACTCGAATTTTTTGAGAAAAAATAAGTAGGTTATCTTATTTACAATACTGATAGTATCTTAAGTATGTACTTTGATCAAAATCGTTAAGGCTGTTTTTTGTAAAATTTGGCAGACAAAACAGTACCAATTACTGCAATGTTTATTTTAAAAAATACTATCTGTTAACTATATAGCTGAAAACCGATTATAAGTTTTTGTTCACGATATGAATATTACTTGGGTTTTAAAGTTTTATCGAAGTAAAAAATGGGGTTTTCGAGTTATGAGCAGATATTAAAATTAGCGTTTTCGGCGATTCGAATTGAAAATAATTAAGGACACAACAATTTAAAGAACATGAATATTACTCTATGCTTACATTTTGGTCAAACTCATTATAGCCGTTTTCTGGTGAACTAAGGAAAACTAAACTACAAACTACAAACTAAAAAATATTAAATTTAAAAAAAAAAAAAAAAGACTTTTATCCAAAATCCATTTCATGTTAATACCAAGAAAAACTGAGTTTGCCATTAAGCTGGAAATGACCATATTACCTTAGAAATTAGTTTTTGTTACAATCGTATGGACCGTTTTCGAGATAGGGTCATGTCCCCAGTAGTCGAACACTTATTGGTGGGTCCGAAATTAATCGGATTTTGTAAACGATGGGTTAAACTTATAACTGTGGTATAAAATTATTATTCAGCATTGTTTTAAAATTATTCAATAACTTTTTGAATCTGGTTCATAACTTTAACAAAACAATTAAGATTCAATAAAAACTGAAAAAAGACGTAATTCTCCAGTAGTCGAACACTAGTTTCCACTAACCGAACAATGAGTTTCCTGATATCGAACGTGGATTATTTTAGGTGTTTTGTTCATACAGAATTAATTAAAACACATAAAAAGTAGATACAAATACTCTTATGGGATAATATGCTTTATTTGTAAAATTTTATGGTGTATGGAAGCTGACTCTCTGCTAACGCTTCTCGATCTTCCTGGAACCTATACTCAAGCATACGCGGATGATGTCGCCGTTCTGTCTGTCGGTTCTGACCTAGGGATTGTCTGATCTCGGGCTCAGAGATCCTTGGGCTTGATCGATGGCTGGTGCACAAGAAATGGGCTTTCAGTGAATCCTCTTAAAACGACTGTTGTTCTCTTCACGAGAAGGAGGAAGGTCACTGGTCTGACTCAGCTTGTGTTAAAAGGTGTCACTATTCCGATCTCCGATGAAGTCAAATATCTGGGAGTAATCCTCCATAGAAAGCTTCTTTGGTCCAAGCGTGTCGAATCGAAAACCGATAAAGCGCAGTCAACTTTCTGGCAGTGTAAAGGCGCTTTTGGCAAGACATGGGGCTCTCCTAAAAGGGTCCTTTGGATCTATACGGCAATGGTAAGACCACTCCTCTCATATGCGTCTCATATCCTGTCTTATTGATATGCCCTCTGACGCAATGACTCCAGAAGTTCTACTGCGACAAAACTACCACGTCAACTTTCCTCAGGCAACGGAATGGCTTGGGCCAGACTCTGAGCCAGGGAAAGAATGCCATCGTATTTTTACGGATGGCACCAAAACCGGACAGGGGTCTGGTTCTGGAGTCTTCGTGAAAAGCGAGAACATTAGACTTCACTACCCCTTAGGAAACCATGCGTCTGTCTTCCAAGCGGAGATTTTCGCTATCCTTATGGCTATGCGCTATATTGTGACAAACAGGTGGAGGGCTAGGAGTATATGCGTTTGCAGCGACAGCCAAGCTGCATTAAAAGCGCTGCTTAACCCTCTTACCTCGTCTAAATTAGTGCTCGAACTCAAGCTTTCTCTGAACTTGGTCGGAAGGCTAAATACATCTTGTTTGGGTCCCAGGTCACACTGGTATCCTTGGAAATGAGATAGCTGATGAGCTTGCCAGGCTGGGTTCAGAGGAAGAATTCTAAGGACCTGAACCTGCGTTGGGTCTGCCTTCATCGGTGGTTAAGTCATCCATTGATACTTGGGTTTCTCGCGAACACGAGTGTCGGTGGCGTGGCTGTGCTGGGTGTAGACAGACCAAACGACTGCGTCCGGACATCTGCAAAAGGTCGGCGGCCTTCTTTCTGTCTCTCAGAAGAAGCGACTGTAGACTGCTTGTGGGCGTCCTTTCGGGCCACCAAGATTTTGCCAAACACTTAAATGTTTTCGGCTTGAGCGTCTCCACTATCTGCCCTGCCTGTGGAGAGGATGACGATACAGCGGAGCACTTCCTCTGTAGCTATCCTGCCTTTGCTCGCATGAGGTGGCGGATCTTTGGGGCTGACGTGGTGAGTGCCGAACATTTTAGCTCTTCATCACTGAAGCTCCTTCTCATCTTTCTTCGAAAGACGGGAAAACTAAGTACATAAATGTAAGGTGTCTGTTTGGCAGTACAATGGACTAGTTGTTGTGTCTGAGTGCTCCATCGGATAGTAACAACCTCCGAAAAAAAAAAGTGCAAAAAGTACAAGTAAAGTCCTCAAATTGAGCTTCCCAGAATGTTTTTGTTCACAAAGCGGTGCAAGATAGCCCTGGGACCTTTCCGGTTTTGGGAGTCATGCTAAATGAAGTCTCATCGCCATCGTAAAGTTAACTCCTTATGGCACTTCAAAAATGAATAATATACCACTTTACCACCGGGCCTATCGTCCTTAAAAGGGGTTTTTCGCTTGTCATCACGAACTATTTTTTGCACCACATCCAAGAGTTCTTTAGGCTTTTGGGGGGATCCGCACTTTGCAATTTTTATTAACCATTCAACAAGCTTAAGTTCCTCACTCTCAGCAAGGACTGGAGTAGGCCCCATTCTTATAAGCTTGTCTCCAACCTTACCATCGATCCTGTCATGAAGGGTGGCGATAGAAATGCCAAACTCAGAACTTGCTTTGCGGAAGCTCATGGTACCGTTACAGATCCCATTTAAAGCAGCCGCCAATGAGGCTTCGTTATACCTTTGGTAGGAACGTTTCATTAAGTAGATATTCATGGTGAATGGGTAGGTCCAATCGATAAAAATAAAGCCTGTTCGGACTAAGGAACCCACAAATTAAGAGTTGCCTTTATCCGAACACTGAAGAAAAGGGTGTTCGGATAATGGACCCAATGCTGTTATAAACATAATTCATACAAAAAAGGCTAATGAATTTACTTTTCTACGGTATTGAGTGTGTAATCGGAAAAAATAAAAAAAAAACGCAGTTGCCTTAAACCGAACGCAAGTGTTCGAGACGGAAACTTGATAAAATTTAGTTTCCTAAGTCCGAACGGTCAAAAAATAAACTTTAGTCTATTGTTTTAAATATTTTTTTTTGTAAAATATGATAGAACTACTAATATTATCCTACACAAAACAAGTAAAAAAACTACTTACTAGACTTTTGACGAGACTTTATACACACTTTCCCGGAGCACTTCAACAGTTTCTTTTATTTACAAAACCACACGCGAGCGTATTCCTTCAAGGCACATCAGAAACTACCCTTTTTTGGCATTGAACTTTGATGGTATTGGTGAACTTTTACCTTAGGAACAATACGTGTATGCAGAGGAATAATTTTGCATTTGTAGAAGTTGGAATTTTTTAAAAATAAACAGTTCCAACGACTTTTGACAAAAAGTGTTCGACTACTGGACGTGCTCGAAGTTAGGCGACCCTACCCTATGCCCAAATTTCAAAAGTACCGTTACTCGATTTTTTAGTCAAAAACTGGATATGTAGTCATGGTAATCAATATCTTCAATATCAATTTTTGTTGAAATCGTTAGAGCCATTTTCAAACAAATCGAACTGACAGACAGGCAGACAGACCTTATTTCCAAGTTGTATTTATCATAGGTGGGCGCGGTGGATTAGTGGTTAGTGGGACGGCTCCTACGATCAATCCCCGGAAAAACTAAACTTACATCCTAAGGTTTTTTCTTCCACCACCGCGAAGTTCTGACAAACATCCGACAGTAGGTAGGTATAACTGCCATGAAAGAACTTCTCAAATCAGACTTTCGGAGTCGGTATAAAATTGTAGGCCCCTTCTATTCTAGTACTAGGTAGGTATAAAGAAAAACCCCAAAATATTTCTGCAGCTCTAATGTTAGTCAACACTCCTTCCTGATACCATCGTGGATTCCAACAAGTTACTTGTAAAAAAGAACTCCCAACCTGGGGACAACTTCGCCTAAATCTTTATATTTCTGACACTCCTCCGGGGCTTCATTTTGTATTTCTAATTATTAAGTATTCTTTTGTATTCACTTCAAACGCTAAGGGATGAAATCAACAGAGAACTCATTCGCTACGCTCACCCATAAAAGCGAAAAATTCTCGTCAAACAAACCCCAAAACGAAACCAATCATCATTTATATGATGCGGAATCCTGGAGCTGTCTTCCACAATCAACCGATCCTTTCATCTTCAAACGACCGCCTTATTGCCTCGTTTGTTTTGTAAACTTTCACCCCCTACCATCGTGGTTGGAAACCCACAAAGTCCTGCCTTACATAAATAAACACTGAGTTGTAACACAAACTGTCATCGTCATTCATAACCTTTCTATGTGACAACAGGTACGGGGTGGGGGGCTAATTTTCATATTTTCCGTGACAAGGAAATCCTTAGAAATTTTTCTTCTTCTTCTTCTTCTTCTTTCACATTCAACAGCACTGGTGACTGCTGGTTTGTCTATCTGTCTGTAGTAGTTGTGCTACTGCTACACAACAAAAGTAACCAAAGTAGGTATGCTACATGCAAACCGAGTGAGTGGATTTCATTTCTTATATTCTCCCAAGGAAATGGCACAACTTCTTGGCTTTGGCTGATGGAAAAATGGCGGCGACACTGTACCTACCCTACCAGTTCGCAAGTGAGTCGGTAAGGGCGGAGAGGGTCTGTGGTGTGAGTCCGTTTGGCGCTTTCACAATCACAACTCATATATCCTCGAGCGACAAGTAATTTTACTTCGCAAATAAAATAAGAAAGTTATTTTTCTTTGCCCCATTCACCCAGCGACCCCATCCCAGAGCACATCCACCCCAACGAACATCTCACTTGGTCTTGGTACCGTCGGTCGTTTAAGCGAATGTAAGGAATATATTATGTGTGTATTTTATTATGCGATTGGTGTACGTCTCTCTGTGGATGTGTTGTTACTTTTGCCCACCGCCGCCACCCAATGGAAAATTGTATTTTTCGTGAACCGGTCGGGGTGGGACGTGGGAGGGCGTCAGCTGAATTTGTACATTCAAATGGAGTCCTTTTCTGTCAACTTGCTTCTTCTTTTCATTTCCTTTGTACATGTGTGCGAGTGGGTGAAAACATTTCCAGGATACTGTGTGCGGGATTTGCTGGATATAAGTTGTTCCGCACTCAGAAGGGGATGACATGAAAAAAATTTGAATTTTTAAATTAGTTTTGTTATCTCTGGCAGAATGCTTAACGACTTGTGAAGAAATGGAGCTCGTTGCCAGAATAAAATGCAAATGGAAATTGTGGTTGGAAGTGCAGTGGGATGATAAGGGCGAATCATCACCATCATCGTCGTCATCGTTATTCCGGCTAACATGAGAGTTGGCAAGAAAAAAAGAAGACGAAAGTAGCGAAACTTTTTCCCTTTACTCACATTGAGATCGTGAATGTGGTTTCGATTTAGATTACCAAAGATTATGATTCGTGAGTTTGTGCCTGTTTTTCAAATAAGTTTGCCCCTTGAAAATGGAAATGCTTTGCGTGACAATATTTCTCAAAAGGTATCGGTAGGTAACTAAAGCTATATGTGATGTGATAAAGTTGGAGGTTTTATGCATACAAATACGTATTTTGGATGTTTGGTCAGTTGGAAAGGAGTGAACGTTAGAATTCTAATTTTAGGCACTAGTAACTACCTAAAAAGACAAAATTACTTGTTTCAACTGGTCCATATGTACACGGTAACCAAATTTTAGAAATTCAAATAATGAACAATTGGAAAAGAAACAAATTTCACAATTTGATTCAGTTTTCAATTATTCAAATTATTATCTATGTTATATAATCTATGGTACTTTATAAAAAAAGAACTTTAATAAAACGCAGTTCTTATACATAGTACTACAAACCTGATTACTAGCTTGCTCGTTCAGTACACAAGGGCACGTTCGCACGTTAGCATTATACCTAATTTTTTATTAAATCTTCGTTTTCTTAATGTTTACGTTTTTTAAAAACCTAAATAAAATACAGAACAAATAATAATGAATAACTTGTTTGCTTTTGTGTACAAAATAATTCATAATCAACAAAAAATATACTGTATACAGAACTTTTCATTATTATAATGGTCAACGTCATCCAGAATAATTCGGTAGCACTAGCTCCTCATTTGAATGTAGATACTTATTCTTGATGTTGAAAGCGCTATTCGACTGAGATACATAGGTACCTAAATAATGAAAGAGATACTTTTTGTTTATTTTTTATTAATTCAAAAATTAATTAAGTAGATAGTAATACATCGTTAGTAAGAAGACCCAGCCAAGCGTTGCTGTGGCTTAAGTTATGTTGTAGTAATCTATTCAATACAGTGAAATTGACGAATAAAGACACGTTATAACCGGTATAAAAATTCACGGGATTGATTCCTGAATTGACTGTGACTCCTAGAAGGTGCATTGAGTCCTTGTGATGGATTGGATGGTCATCCATTTGGATCTGAGGAACTGTTGATGCATTTTTTCTGCAAAATGTTGTGAGCTGTGTCTTGTTTGCATTAAATACAACCAAGTTGTCCTTTCCCCACTTCAAGATTTTGTCCAGATCATCATTTAGAGAATTAATTTGTTCACATCTCTGACTGTGTGATGTAGCCGTATTCACAGGCCCACTGTTCGAGATGGAGGATATAAGAGTGCTGTCATCTACAAAGCTGTAGATATTATTATTTGTCGATCCAAGCAAATCGTTGATGTGGAGAAGAAATAGAGTTGGAGAAAGAATAGATCTTTAATTTACTGAAACTAATTACCACTCTCATTTCAAATGTTTTTAAAAAGAAATAAAAATATAATATAAACGATTTCAAGTAGGTAATTGCAGGATTGTTGGTGGCCGGAACTTGTGTTTATTTCCATTTAACGTATCTATAATTATCGGGAGAACATCCGCGACACTTTAGGCGTCTGATTTTTTATCACAATATCACATTCTTACGCCTTTATTATAGCATTTACTGCAAACAAACAGATCTTTTTGGCCCGCCTTGTGCAAAAATGCGCGTGCGTGATAGTGTAAATGCAGTGAAAAAAGAAGAATCGATTACGAATATTGAGATTTGACATATTATGATTTTTGAGTTATAATCTTTTCATAAAGATTGCGTCTAATAACGAAAAAAAGAAAAAAGAAAAAAAAATTAATAGAAAATTTTTAACAATAATTATTGACATCATTAATGGAACTAGAGTTCGCGTATCATTAAGTCTTTTTTATAAAAAGTGTTTGGTAGAAATTTTTTGGTGAATGGAAATATTATAATATGAAAAGTAGCGTTCAAAACTTTGTTGCAAAATGATGTATTCACATTTTGCGGTGTTTCAAACTGATTCTAGCTACATTAGTTAATTTCACTTACAAAAAAAAATAAGAAAATCGAACAACTATTTCTATAAAAATGTAGCAAATTATTTTAACATGCATTTTTAATGTAAAACTTTGAGTACTTTGCAATAAAAAATCGTTTTCAGTTCGGCCATTTCTTTCCAAAGCTGGGACATAGAATGTGTTAGTGAAAAATTCGTAGATCTCCACTTTTAATCAGCGGATATACCGATAGTTCAAAATATCCTATTTTTCAACTGTGAAAATAGCAGTTTTCAAGTCTATTTCAGTCAAACTCTGCAATCAGAAAAAAGTTACAGTCGCATTATAGTAAAAATTCGAAAACCATCAAGCTCATGTACTTGGTCAAACAAAAGTTTCGAAAGAATTCTGGAAGGTGACAAAAGAGATTAATGCGTCGAATTTAAAAATAGGGTCCGTAGTATCTGCGGCGATCTTGCCACCCACTTCAAAAACATTCTTCAAAACAAAGCAGGCCTTAAATTTTCGTATGCTGAACCTCTTTACACTGATGACATATTGGATAGCGAAATCACCGTAGCCGAAGTACAGCTTATTCTTCACAAAGCAAAAAATGGAAAAGCTCCAGGAGAAGACGGGATTCCATACGAATATTTCAAGAACGCCACTCAAGCCTTTTATCAATTAACATCTTTTTTCAATGAACTGTTTGCAAAAGAGGATGTTCCTGTGTCATTCAAGAAAGCTGTGATTTTCCCTATTCACAAAAAAGGAGACATTAATAATGTGGAAAATTACAGAGGCATATCGTTTATCAACATCATCCAAAAGTGTTTTGTGGTGTACTTGAGACATGGGTGGAAACCAATAATATACTCTGACTTAATTCCAAGCTGGTTTCAGAAAAAAATTTCTCGACCGTTGATCATATTTTTGTGCTTACCTCTGCCGTTAAAGCATTCCAAGCAAAGAAGAAGAAAGTTTATCCATTTTTCGTTGTTTAATTTAATTTTAAGTCTGCTTTTGATCTGGTGAATCGTAATGCACTTTTCTAAAACTATCCCAAATAGGCATATCTACGAAGTTCATCCGTAGTAAAGGAATTGTATGCAGAATGAAAAGCAGCTGTCTGGCTCTGGGATGGATCAACGTACTCGGAATGGTTTGAAACGGACTCCGTTGTTGAACAAGGATGCCTTTTAAGTGATCCTTTATTTGCGCTTTTTATTAATGATGTAGAAGCTCACTTACCTGGAGGTATCCGGATTGCTAACTTCTCCATAAATGTTATTCTATATACTGATGATCTGGTTTTACTATCTGAGTCTCCAGACAATCTCCAGCTGATGATTAATCGCCTAGCAGAATATTGTGGTAAATGGGGACTTGTCATTAATGCAGATAAATAATGGTGTTCGCAAGATCCGCCCGGAACCAAACTGTATATAACTGGCACTTCAATGGAAACCCTTTACAGAAAGCTAATGAGTACAAGTACCTGGGAGTAAATCTTAGTAAAACCATGGATTTTAACAATCACGTTTGCATTAAAGCAAAAAATTCTCAAAGTTTTTTTAAATATGTCTTGGAGAAACATATTTTTAAACCAGCGAATAGTGCTATCAGCGAAATACAAGACATTTGATGCTGTTGTTAAGAGTTCGCTTTGCTATACTGCCCAGGTGTGGGAAAACAACGAATACGAAGCGATAGAAAAGTTTCACAGATGATTTTTGAAGAAACTCTTCAATTTACCTCCAAAAACCCCAAACTATGCCTTGTATCTGGAAACGTTTCCGCCTAAAATGTTTACTAGCACGCTTAAATTACAGGCTGACTACATTATCAAGATTTTTTCACATCACGATGACCGACTGACAAAACAAATTGCACTCTATGTGCTAAGAAACGAGGACTGGTGTGGTGGGTATCGAAATGGAAAGCTTTGGGAAATACGTGTGGAGAAATTGTATCGCTAAATCCATTCAATCTGAGACTTGTTTAAGGATCAACTCTGCAAAATAATACAAAGTCATGAGAATTTTGAACGCGAAGCACTTATAGATGAAGCCCGAACATCTCAAAGCAGACTACTTTACTCTCAACTGAAACTGAATATTATGGAAAAAAACTAAATTACAAAGAAATATCTTTAATATTCAAAACAAGATGTGAAGTCCTTGGCCTAAACGGATCACCATTTAATGGCAGTTTAATCCAGTTTTGCACCTTATGCAATTTTAGAGCAAAAGAAGACTGCTTCCACTTCATGAGTGTATGTCCCATTTTTGCTGCTTTCCGAGAATCAACATTTGGAAAGGAAACTATGACGCTGCAAGAAACAGTCACAGTGCTAAACGAATTCGACTGAAAAAAAACTTGATTCTTTTTTGAAAACCATTTATAAATATTGGATGTTACTTATAACTGAATTTGTCTAAATTGCATTAAATTTCATTTAAACATTTCATTCATACATTCATATTATTTATTCAATTTGCTAACCGAGCTGACGGCAATGCCATAGCTACAAAATTCATAAAAATTATAAACAATGTATCAAAGAAAAAAAGACGAAAAAATAAATGAATTACTTACTTACTTACTTAATTAGTAAAAATTGGATGTGCCTTTCGGTGTCTTCTTGCGCAGAAATTTCATCGTTTCCAGCACTACTATCGATTTGTCAAATCTAAAAAGCAATTACAGAGCTCACGCTCTTATTGATAACTCACCCCGCGTGCCTTCTTAATAACATTGCGTAGGTATACCACCAGGACAACCACCAAGGTCAAACGATTTCAAATTCTTATCAAGGTATTTAATTAAAGTGCCCCGATAAAAACTTAAGCTCACAAATTAATTTCTCTTCTTTTACTCTATCTGCATACATTTTCATTTAAGAGGAATGCATTTAAGAACACTCATGAATGTAGTCCAATTAATAACACCGCTTGTACGACGTAGGGGTAGGTTACTTCGTATTGAAACATCCTTATCACGACATCTCACTGGAAGGTCATTTGCCCCGTCAACTGCAATAGAGAACAAGGATCTACCCCATAACACAACTCAAGGAGATGGCGATGCGACCGAATTTGAATTATTTTCCCCTTAGAACTCCCTGGCCGGCTGCCAATGAAATCCATCCTTGCAATAGAAGAAGTGTCGAATTTATAGATCACTGACCGCTGTCTAACCGCATACACCCTGCAAATGAATAGCGGCAATCGAAAGAATGGGCAGACGATGAGCGACTCAGGGGCAAATACATTCAAAAGGATACTCTAATTAATTTATATTATCCCGTTCTGTCAGTCGGTGTTGTTTTTTTTTTACCTCATATACTCGTATTTAGCCATAAAAATAAACAACCCAATAAAAAAAAAAAACAGTGGACCTACTATTAAAAAACCACTCAGTTCCTCTACAACGAGGGACAAGTTTTTTTTTTCTCGCTAGAGTTAATAGTCTATGACGAGGACTAGTCATCCTAGATGCAGAGGGGGACATAGAACGTGCCATGCAACAGAGGGCCGTGTAGAGAGCAAAGTAGTTATTTGATTGCCATGTGCGATGACCTCTGCATTAAATGCAATAGGATGTCTGTGTTATGTTAAATGTGTCGCTTCTTTGTGGCCAACGGACACGTGCGCACGCGTATCACTAATTCGAGAGTGGCAATGATACAGATAAGAATTTTAAAGAGTCTCCCAGTAACATCCGTCAAACAAGGACGCGATCTAAATTTCGGATAAGTTGAGTGGTGCCTGGCGTGCGTATGAGCATTCCTAATACGTTGTCCACCCCGTTTTCGGGTTTGAAGTCAGTCAATCGGCCGGTCTTAGGCCCGACGCCTGAACAGCAATTAATTACCTGGACGAGGGTGGTCCGATGTATGTCATTAAGTTGAACGGAATATTGTTGTGTGTGTTTTAGCTCCTAAATTGGAATAGCTTACTAATTCGATAATTATACCCCGGTGGCGGGGGTTATTACGACTGTTAGCGATCAGTTGGAAAATGAGAGATAGTGAGGGGGGATGTTTTTTCTGCGAGCTTGTCCTAAAAGTGGTAGTTATATTATTCAAAAGGTAATTAAGTGTAATTTACTTCAACAAATACTGGTCTCCATTGTTTGTTTTTAGCAGACGTTAAACAAGTTTAAGGACTACTGCGTCTTGTTTGCTTAGATGCATTTGTATTCTTTTGCAAGGTTTGAATATGTGTAGGTGAGTTTTTTTTTTTCAACGCTGCTTGACCAAATCTTACAATAACTCAGGTTGGGGTGTTTGCCTCCCTGGTGGATGTATAATAGAAACAACTCTTGAACTTCTCAAAACTAAATTGTTTTGCAATTTTTTTTTCATTAAGGACGGCTCGATGTTATAATGGAGTAAGAAAATCTATGAAGGACCTATAAGCGAAGTTGCTTTCTTATGTGAAAGGGCCACCGGTCACGTATGCCATTATGTATGGAATACAACATCGTCCGTCGTATATCATCTCACGGTGGCACGGATCCGTGTGGACCAACTTTTTAATGACTATGCCGCATAGACCCGGCTGAATTTGACCGAGGGCATTGGTAATGCTGGCTTTAAGGGCATCAGTCGAATACGCCTTTTTGGCATAGGCCTGCCTCTTCAGGCAACCTCATAAGAAAAAATGTATCGGAGTCAAATGACACGATCACGTCACCTCTGCGATAGATAACCAAACCATACCTCCTCATTCCTCAAATCGTTCATGCAGTATGCTATTATATGTCGACAGTTTTTATTCGATAGACCACAACACTCTCCGATAGGAAAAGGCGTCATTTCATTTTTTCATTTTAAATACTTCTTTCTTTAACTTACTAGACAAAAACGATCTTATTATTATAAATCTTATTTAAAGCTAACATTTTTCTTATTCTAGCTTACTGGCTCTTAGCGAGCGCTTCCAAAAATGCGTCTCGTCGCGTCTCGTCGCTAAACTAAACAATAAACGTTCTGAAGATTCGACAGCGAATAAACGGCGTTGTCTATTATTTAATTGTCTATATACATTACGCAACTTTGAGCTCCTGGCCAGCGTCGTTCTGGTTAAATTTTAGAGTTGAGCCATTTCACAAAAGTTTGAGCCATATTAGTTTAATGAAAGCGAGGAGGGGGAGTTGTTGGTTGTTGTTTGTTTGTTTTATGTTTCTTAAAAAAATAAATGTAAAATGTACTATTGTTTATTGTTTATTGCAACAAATACGCTCTTGGTGCGTAGATATATTTGGTGAATCGTTTTAACCAGGTAAATTCTCATTTCAATTTCTTTTCTTTTTTTTTAAATGGTGTGTAAATTTTTGTGAGCCATTTCTCTTTGGCTCCGTACATTTAGCCAGAGAGAAAATTCTAGATCCATATTATTTAATTGGGTATGCTTCAGGCTTCAGCAAAACGCTGGCTCATGGGTCAGTTCGGTCTTGTAAAGACCGACTTCTCGTGTATTTACGGCGAGGAATCAACTGCATCGGCTTCTCAGCTGTAGGTACACTTTGAAGAACCGCGGCAAATTTATCGTCGTCTGGAGTTTCTTTGACGTACGGGTGTTGGCTGATGACAGTTTACCGAACCGGTTGTCTCAAATTTGGACACCAAGCGTTAGAGAGGCGACTTTTAATGGCCACAGCATCGGCTGTGAAATGGGCACAATGTGTGCAACGTTTCTACTGAAGAACCAGTGATGCCAACACTCAGGGAAAAACTGCATCCTAGATTTTAATAGCAACGTATTAAAAACTAGGTTGCATACATTTTTGAAAAACACATTTGAATCAAAGTAAAAGCAATTTGATTCAAACACGAAAAGCGTTTGAGAAGGCAGGTAAGTATATAATTCATTTGAATTGATAATAGAACTACTTCGATTCAAATTTTTGAACAAAATAACCGAAAATATTTTAAATCAAAGTGGGAACGTAATAAAATACTAAAAGTCTCTTATTTCAATAGCAACGTATTTAAAAGTAAGTTGTTTCATTTTTACAAGACGTATTTAAATCAAAATAAAATATATTTGATTCAAATACGAAAACAATTGAGAAAACAGGTAAGTGCAAAATGCATTTGAATTTATAATGAAACAACTTCGTTTACAATTATAGAATGGAATAAATGAAAATACTTTAAATCAAAGTGGGAACGTAATAAAATACTATAAGTGCCTTATTTCAATAGCAACGTATTTAAAAGTAAGTTGTTTCATTTTTACAAGACGTATTTAAATCAAAATAAAATATATTTGATTCAAATACGAAAACAATTGAGAAAACAGGTAAGTGCAAAATGCATTTGAATTTATAATGAAACAACTTCGTTTACAATTATAGAATGGAATAAATGAAAATACTTTAAATCAAAGTGGGAACGTAATAAAATACTTTAAGTGCCTTATTTCAATAGCAACGTATTTAAAAGTAAGTTGTTTCATTTTTACAAGACGTATTTAAATCAAAATAAAATATATTTGATTCAAATACGAAAACAATTGAGAAAACAGGTAAGTGCAAAATGTATTTGAATTTATAATGAAACAACTTCGTTTACAATTATAGAATGGAATAAATGAAAATACTTTAAATCAAAGTGGGAACGTAATAAAATACTATAAGTGCCTTATTTCAATAGCAACGTATTTAAAAGTAAGTTGTTTCATTTTTACAAGACGTATTTAAATCAAAATAAAATATATTTGATTCAAATACGAAAACAATTGAGAAAACAGGTAAGTGCATAATGCATTTGAATTTATAATGGAATCATTTATTAAAAAGTATTATTAATTTTTTGCATTTTAAATCAGAAAACAAACAGCATTAAGACTTTTGAATTAAATTGAAAACGTACTCATTCCAAAATTAGAACGGCTTAGTTTACTGTCTTTTTGTATGCTAAAGTGAGTTTTTACTTAAAGGATAATAATTTTCAAATCAAGCATACTGACAAGCCAGCAATGAAAATCATGTTAAAATCGCTGTACAATCGACCCAAAATAGCTACACTCAGCAAGAATTTTATTTTATTCAAAATAAAAACTAATTACAATCCACCCATTTGTTGTATACCGATTTCAGCGCCATCTGTGGAATGTTTTGACGACCTATTTAATGCATATTGACGATATCTGAAAATATCTAAATGATTGGTTGAGCTTAAGCCATTAAAAAGTTATTCTCCGCACACCAACGATTATACATTATTCTAAGTATACAAGGGAATTATATTTTAAATGAATTTGGACAATTTTTGATGGTTTTTTTTTAGAAAATTTTGCTTACAAAATGGTACCAAATAAATACTCCAAGGTTCGAGAAGTATCTAATTTAATACCTTTTAGAGCCTATGTGCTGCGGTGAATAACATTTTAAATCAAAGTGCAAACGTATTAAAATAAACCTATCAAAGTGGGATCATTTTTAAATTAAATACACATTTTATCTTTTTTTCCTCGGAGCCAGTGTTGCCATGTCGTGGGGAATTCCCCTTTTTGTGGGGAATTTCACTAAAAGAATATGCGAAAGGGGAAAAGGGGAATCTTCCCTTTTCCAGAACAAAATATGGGGAAAAAAAAAATATTAAATGTCAATACTTCACTCCAATGTTGGGCACATTCAAGAACCTAGTTATCTTCAGTGGAGTAGATTGGTCTGGAAAAGATTTAAACTGAACGCAAGATTGAAGATTGGTTGGGAACGTCACTGTTCTACTTCAGCCACATTATGTGAACTTAGTACTCAGTCACGAATTTCTTGACTAGATTCGTCGGCTACCCCTCCAAAAATGTCAACTGACTCATATGACCGATTTCAGCCAATCAAAACCGAGATAAATCTAGTCAGACGGCTGCTGTCAAATTACTAAACCAGAAGCTTGAACGTCGCCATTGCCTTTTAAATAGAATCAGGGTTGTGCTGTACCTAATTGGGTAATTTGGCTCAAGTATACAAGCTTTCGCTCAATGCTCCGAGCCAAAGAGAAATGGCTGATATTTCTTTAACTTCTCTGCTGTTACCAAATACGTTTGATAAGCATGATTTTTCGATTCCACGAAATTTCGAAATACCCTACAGCTGGTTAAAAGTGTCGTCAAGTGAATGCCTAAAGACTTTTTTTTTTTTTGTAACTTGTAAGAAGCAGTCAGTTTACTCAATATTTAGATTGTGGGGAATCCATGGGGAATACCACCACGAAGAATGGGGAAAAAGGGGATTTCAAAGGTCTGTGATGGGGAATTTCACTTAAAGGGCCTGGCAACACTGCTCGGAGCATCGAAAAAAAAAACTTCGTCTTTGATTTTAATAGAAAATACATTAAAAAGGAAGTTGCTTATAATTTGTTTTGAAAAAGATTTTAGTGGTTGCAATATTGTTTTTATTGGAACGACGATATTGAGGATTACAAAAAGGTACTATGTGAAAGGCAAAGCAATATATAGATAGATATTTTTGGAATACGAATCTATAAAATATACAGTTCAAACAATATCGTTTGAGCGGTATTTACAATATAATGGAAATAAAATTTTTTTGACAAAACTTCCAAGGTTCGGAAAGTACCTACTATTCTTCAACTGTTAAGCAGAAAACTGAATACACGCGATTGTTTAGGGGATGTACGAACGTATTTTCGAATATTTAAATTCTTATCGATTTCGAAATGGAGTTGTGTTTTTATTTGTATTTTTTATTTTTATAGAATGTCTATAAACTACAGAAAACCAAATTCTTAAAAATGCCTGTCATTTAAAATTATATGATAATACAAAAACTGATTTTGCCATCAAACTACTATTTATCATTACCTTAAGAATTGATTTTTGTTGAAATATAAATACCAGTTTTTAATAGTATCGTCATATTCGCATTATTGGAAAATAATCAAACATGTCTAAAATCTTTATATAGAAAGTAGCGTTAATATATAGGAGCTAAAATGGAAAAAATGGGTTCGCACACTAGGCCTACGAACTCTAAATAAGAAGTTTCAAACAAAAAGAGCTTGTAGCCGTTTCTTTAAGTTCCATATCAATATCTTTCTCTTACAACGTATACGAGAAAGTAAAAAAATACAATTCAGTACAAAATAATACGATTTAAACTAAGATGTGTACACTGTACACAGCTCATTTTTCATTCCTATCGACACCACACATTCTATTTCAGTTCAGTTTCAGTTGTCGGCGAGTGTGGTGCAGTGGTGTGGTGGTGGTCAGTCCGTTCGCGTTAAAGTAACAAAACACAAAAAAAAAAAACAGAAATCTATGGTAAGTGTCTTTTAATAGTTTTAGTTTTATTACATAATTAAAATATATTAATGCGCAATTGTTTACGTGGTATAGCTTTCATTTAGCCAAATATTGTTCTTGCAAAAACAAATTATTGGTTATTCTGTTTGGTATTGCAATTTGGCGAAATACATATTCATTTGGCTTGACGGCACGTGCGGCTCATATCAGTATTTTCGCATTCATTATTTTCGTGGTATAACTATATTAATATCCTATCTGTTTTATGGCTTAGAAAATATATTCAAATCTCAAATACCAATTTTTTTTTTTTTTGCAAGAACAAATAATTTTTTGTCTGCGATTTGGCGTCATAATGCGACGCCATATTTTTTGCACTTTTCATATTTAAAGTGAGTGCGAAAGGGAAGGTATTCGTACTATCGTTGCAATCTACCCTTGTAATATGTGAAACAAATAGGTCTGCCATTTTCACATTTTTTTCGCGTAAAGTGCGCATTTCGATCAAAATTAAATTAATCAGTCAGAAAGTTTTTCTTTGATGGTTTGTGATCGTGAATATAAATATATGCAGAATATCATATATTTGCAATAACACAGAATTAATTTTCTTTGTCGAATCGTTATTTTGCGCCAGAATACCTATTCTTACTTGGCTGTATGTGCGAAAGGGAAGGTATTCGTATATCGGTGCAATCCACCCTTGTATTGAGGTTGAAGTGACAACATGAAGTGAAACAAATAGGTTTGCCATTTTCACATTTTTTCCGCGTACGCATTTCGATCAAAATTAAATTAATCAGTCAGAAAGTTTTTCTTTGATGGGTTGTGATCATGAATATAAATGTGTAAACCTATTTGTTACATAATGTACAACGCAGAAAACACACGTTTTTTTTTTTGTAGTCAGGTCGTCGCTACAATGCAGAAATAGACCAGCTAAATCATACTTTAAATTCAGTAGATCGATTTTCATATTTGAAAATGTATTTACTCCTATACTACATATTTTATGAAACACCTTGGCGTAAAAAACATTTATATTATTCGTTTGAGCTGTATTTTAACGGCACTAGATTTTTGAAAAAAAAAAAAAAACATTTTTATTTAAGTTGATTTTTGCACTTTCGATTATTGTGCATACATATTTTGAGTGTAGAAGGAGTCTGTCTTTATTATTTTTTATAAGATAACATAAAAATGGATATCCAAAATTTTGCACACATAAACAGCACAATATTAAGCCCCGATTTCGAATTTATTCAATTGGATGAAAATGGTCAACTTTTAGATGAATTGCTCCAACCAGCAGATGACGACCAAAAAAAAAATTGACTCAATTACTGAAAGAGTTTAACCTTGAGTTTGTTATTAAAGTCAATGCAGTTTGGGAGCCGTACCTAAATACAGTATTGTCGAAACAACAATATATTTAGTAATGTTTGTCAAAAATGTATAACTAGTTTTATATGCATTTGTCTTTCGATCATGTATAAAACTTGAAGTATTTTTCTTGTTCCTCTTTATAATTTTGGATTGAGTGGAACCAAAAAAACACTTTGGCACTAAAAAAAGTTATATTTAACCCTTTTTTTTATGTACTTATTTAATTGTTACTATACTTCTTATTCAGATAAGCGCATTACTTACCACAGTTTGCCATATCTATCCAAAGAGGACATTAGAGATGCTATTCGAAACATTGCGAAGAGGGCAGAATTTAGAGAAAAACTTTTTTTTTTGGAGAAAAGAACAGTTAGGTAGTTATCAATATACCTTATAACACATTGTATGTCAAGGGTAATATTTTTTATTTTTATTTGTATTACACCTTAGTATGGGAAGGATGACGAAACCATTTCCCTCAATTCGAAAGTTGGCGAGTGGCAAAGCAAAACCGATACTTCAAAAGAAATAATTCTTCAACCCAGACATTCTAAAATTGTAAGTATGAAACTAAATGTGGTAGATAGATATTTAAGTAATAAAAATATTACAATTCATATAGAATCTTCGAGAACTAAAATTATCCACAAATGCTGAATTTTTAAAATCTTGGCCGAAATTCTCGGACTCAAGGGACCTGGTAAAAATTTAATTAAATTTTAATAATATTTTAACTCATAGCTATTTTTTGCAGATAAACATAGACTTAACGCTTTAATACCCAAAAAAGCAACAACTTTTATTTGCTAAATGGGAGGACTTCAAAATAAATATTAAGAAATATTTTAAAGTCAACATCCACAACGAAAATTCACTTTTGAAAACAACCCCAGAGATTGGAAAAGGTAAATATAAAAGGAAACAATACAGACACGCCTGATATAAAACCATTTATTTCTTATGTAGATTCCGAAGACTATCTCTTGACAACGTTGTTGAACTCAGTCATTCCCCCAGTATCCAGGTTCAAAGATAAGGCTGGCAGCAATAAAAGAAAGGTGACTATAAGCGATGCACAATAAAGTTTCATTCTGAGGCTTTCTTTGATAAAGAACTATTCCGAAAAGATAGAAGAGCTGATAAATAAATATTATAACGTAGGACTGACTATACAGCCTTTCATATATTGTCGTGGAGGCAGACGAAATTAATTTAAATTCATTTTTTATATGTTTAGATAAAACTTTGTACAAATTCGATTCATTTATAGAACCACTTGACATTTGCTTTTTCAAGTTCTCTCATTGGAGTATCCCTTAGCATGTCAGCCCTATTGGGTTTTTATTCAAAAGTACTTTTATAATTTAGAAACGCAATATGATTTACAATCACCCAACATATCATCTCTATTAAGTTATATGAGCTATGTTAAGTAGTACAGATAAGTTTTACAACTTCTGTATCTGCATCTGTTTCAAATGTTGCAATCATTTTCCTTACTTACTTTATACAAATTTAATTCTTTTATAGAAGCACCTCCTTGTAAGTCACCTGGATTACTTTATACAAATTCGATTCGTTTTTAGAATAACTTTTGTTTTCTTTTATAATACAACAATATTAATCTGTTTCAAATGCTGAAATAATTTTTCATGTATTGACCTCCTTCTTCGTAGTCGTAGCATATAAGCCCTATTGGGTTTTTCTTAAAACAACTATGTATACATGTTTTAAATGCTGCAATCAATTTTCTTGCACTGACCTCCTTGTACGTCATCTAAAATACGATCACTTAATACCGCAAAACAATGACTTGCAATGTAAGCAAAATAACTGCAACCAAGTATTTTCCAATTATAAAGTTTTTCGTCGTCATTTAGACAATTTGCATAAATCCTCAGAAATAGAAAAATTTAAAACTTTCCGGATGCAAAAATATTTCTAATTCAAATAACAACACTTTGGATGTTGATGTACATACAAGTCATTCCAACAGCTCATCGCATGTAAAACATGAAGTTATTTACGATGTTTCTAAAATTTTGAGCGAGCTTAAAGTATCTGCCATTAATTTATCTCTAAAGCTATACGCACGTACTTTTTACTAAATAAACAAAATCATTTCTATCACTTTTTTAAATGAATAGCTCTTATGAATTATTGTGTAAATTACTTAAAATCATTAATATACAACTACATAAAATGTTCAAAATATCTAACAAGAAATTCCAAGCCTAATAAATTAGAAAACAATTGAGTAATGTAATAGTAAAAGGCAATTGTAAACAAAAATCACATTTTTCATAAGGAAAAGGAAAAGACATTTGAACTTTCTTTTAATAAAATTAAAGAAGTTGTCGTTATACATAGAAATCGTTTTATATTAAATCATTTTTATCTCTCTTGAATGAATTTTTCTGGGTCCATCTTTAAAGGGTAAGGGAAAGCTAATGTAAGTCAATATTTGGAATTAAAATGGATCATTTTATGTAAATCAAAGTAATCAATTATTAATTTAAAGCATAGATTTTGTTATATTTAATGTGAAAGTTCATTAAATATAACAAATATCGTGTTTGAAATAAGATTGTTTATATTTTGATTTAAACAGATTGCAACTAAATTCAAAGTCGATTCATTTTGGTTCTTAATAAGGATTACTTTCATTCAAAGTCGACGAGCATTAGAAGTAAACGGAAGTCACACTTAAATCAAAGATAAAAGTGATTAAAATCAAGTGTGAGTAACATTAAATCAATCTCGTCTATGACATTAATTAAAAGTCAAATTGCCTTTGAAATAAGGTTGTTATCGTTATAGATTTAGGTGGATTCTATTTTGATCTAAAAACATTTCAACTAAATTCAAAGTTGCTTCACTTTTGTTTGTAATAATGATTACTTTCATTCAAAGTCGACGAGCATTTGAAGTAAACGGAAGTCACACTTAAATCAAAGATAAAAGTGATTAAAATCAAGTGTGAGTAACATTTAATCAAGCTCGTCTATGACATTAATTGAAAGTCAAATTGCCTTTGAAATAAGGTTGTTATCGTAATAGATTTAGGTGGATTCTATTTTGATTTAAAAAAATTTCAACTAAATTCAAAGTTGCTTCACTTTTGTTTGTAATAAGGATTACGGAAGTCACACTTAAATCAAAGATAAATGTGATTAAAATCAAGTGTACGCTATTATGAAAACCTTTTCAACTGTTTTCAACTACGTCCTCAATTTAAAGTTGTTATGTATTTGATTTTAAGTGTATTTTCATTAAAAAAATATTTTAAGTTGCACTACTTTGATTTAAAAATTTCCGTGTTTGGTCCCAAATCGTTAACGTTTTACTTTGATTCAAAGACGTTTTTTTTGATTCTAGGTGTTTTTTGGCTCAGTGAACCCTAATTTTCAAGATACTGTAGATGAAAGATAAAAATTCTGTAGAATTCTGTAGGAATCCAGACTTCTTTTTTAACATACTAAAAGTGCTAAAAATGTAACTTTTGAATGGCATAAAATATCAGTCTTTAATTATATTTATTAATTTTGTACAATCATGTAATTTTTTTTAGCCGCTGGTATCGCTGGAACCTGGAATCCACCTACTCGATTCTGGTTTAAAAAAAAAAAAAAAAAAAACACTCCAAAATTTTTGTAAACGTTATAAATATTTTGTCATACAGCTGGAAGAATTTTGGGTGCTCCGATTGCATTTCTTTGTTTAGTTCAATTCAAGTTCTTACTAGAATCTGAAATTATTTCTGTATATTTTAGTTTGAAGTCTGTATTTCTGTAGGCAAAGTGAAAATTCTGTTTTGTAGATATACAGAAAATTCTGTAGGGTTGGCATCAGTGTGAAGACTGAAGAAAATTAATTTGGATAGTCAGGTTTTATTATTTGAACGTTCTGCACAATCGTGGAACTTGCCATTAGGCGGTTGCGAGAGTATACTAGACTAGCTGTGCCCGCAACTTCGTACGCGGCGTGAGACTATGTAATTTCCAATAAAAGAGATTTGACCGTTTTCTCAACTGCATATTTGTTTAAAATCAACAGTCTAGCTAAAACAAAGCGATGAATATTGTCAACAATAAATCAAACAAATTTATTTACCTAAAATACCAATGTAAGAAAATTAAATTCAACAGCGTAAGTACTAAAGTTTCACTTCCTTACTGTAGGTACAACGTACAACGTAGGTAATATCAAAACAACCACTAAAATAAAAGCCTTAACGGAAATTTGTATCTACAGTCTCACCAACAATAAATAAATCAAACAACATAATTCACCTATATCTTCTTTACTTCTTGAATTCTTCAGTTCTTTACTGTAGGTATCAACGTAGGTACTATAACAACCATTAAAACAAAAACATTTAACTCAATATTTATATACACCACCATACGTCCATCAGCGCACGTCATCCATCAACCATCAGCCATCTGCGCATTTCCTCAGAAACACATTGTCGCTGTTTTTTTTTTTTTCATATGAACGTGCTTGTGCGATGTGCGCCATCAAACCACCCCAAAGCAGAACAACGATCAAGAACCGCGGCTGCTGATAATATTCGATTTGAGAAAATAAATTTATTTTTTTCGTGTTAGATTTTAGGTTGTAGCTCAGCTTCTAGAGGACATAGAAAGCTTATTGATGGCTTGAAATAACTACAAAAGTGTTGGCTCTCCTAAGTATTTTTTTTTTGTTTGCATTGATTAAGAATTATTTGAGTAATGGCGAGTTAAAGGCAGTAAAGTCAGAAAAAAAAAACACACACACATTTTGGTCAAAAACGCTCCAAAAAGTAGGCATGGCAATGAAATGGAATAGCCTATGTGTTGCACAAAATCTTAAGGAACATTTAAAAAAAAAAGTTTCATCGAAATCTGTGCAGTAGTTTTCACGCCATTAGGTAACAAAAAAATTATCTACAGTTTTATTATAAGTATAGATTTGGACAGACGCCACCATAACAACATGGCCGCCACAGGCTACCATCATAGACCCGTCCCAAAAAGAAGACCATTTTATCAGACGTTTGCTCAATAAAACAGCTAAAAGTCACTTTTCGTGATAAAGTGGTATAAAAAAATAAAAAAATAAATAGTTGGCGCAACAGGTCCGGAGGGACCCTAGAGTGAGTTTTTCGTTTTTGGAACGAATGGAAGGGATCTACAGTCGTATGCCAACTCCAAACGGCTAATTGAGAAGCTCTTTGAAGACAGTTATACTCTCGAATGTTTGTCAGACGTTCGCGAGAGGTGGCGAAGTGGAAAAATCCCTAATGCCTAAAACACACGTGCAGAATTTTGCATGCAATGGAATTAGAACCCACACGTTTAAATGGGAGTGAACACACATGTAAATTCAGCATACGTTGCAGTACTGCAAGTTGTCGCTATTTCTAAATCCACTGCAAAAGCCAATGCCACCACATACAGATTTTTTTTTTTTTTTGTTTTTGGGAGGTGGTAATCTTCCAAAAAAGACGAAACCGAGACGGTACTCAGTAACAGTGTGGTGATTTTCACCCACTAACCCCTTCTCCCGTCTTCCCGTTTTCCCTTCGATACAACCTTCTTGGTATTTCATTGTCGCAGGGCGGGGATTAGCCAGCTTTCCACTTATTGCACCTAGTAGTTAAACCAATCAAAACCAAAAAATGTAGTCGCAGTAGCTTAGTGGTTAGTGTGTTGGACTGCTATGCGGGGGTTCAAGGTTCGAATCCCGCAAAAACCCAATTCCGCCTTTGTAGGGTTTTTTTCCGCTGTGCTACCTCTCGCGAACGTCTGACAAACATCCGAGAGTATAAATGTCTTGTAAGAGCTTCTCAATTAGCCGTTTGGAGTCGGCATAAAACTGTAGAAGTGTAGATCCCTTCCATTCGTTCCAAAAATGAAAAACTCACACAAAACGAATGGTTGTGAGAAGCTAGGCCTAGGGTCTCTCCGGACCTGTTGCGCCAACTATTTATTTATTTTTTAGTTAAACCAATCAGCAATATTTGTCTTTCATATTTTAAAATTCATATTCTAAGTATTTGTCCATAGAGGATTTAATACTGTTTTTGTTTTATTTTTCGAGCTATGTATCTAGTTCAAAAGGTTTTATCCTTCTTAACCTCCTAGTCATATTGCTAGTATTTAATAGTTCCTTCATTTCTGAGCTGACGTAATTGAGAAGCCTTAGTTTATGTCTATTAGCTACTTTTTTGACTTCATCTTCAATCATTTCTATTTCTAGATCTCTATGCAGATCAGCGTTTCTTATGTACCATGGTGCATTTACTATATTCCGTAGAACTTTGTTTTGAAATGTTTGAATTTTCTGTAAATTTGTTTTGCATGTGCATGCCCAAAGCTGGAGCCCTTAGGTCCATACTGGTTTAAGAATTTGCTTATAAAGCAGTAATTTATTGTAATTTGTCAAACAAGAGTATTTCCCTATAAGCCAATACATTTTATTGTAGCGCATATTTAGTTCTTTTTGTACATGTGCTTTCCAGCGCAGTTTTGCGTCTAGTGTCATGCCTAGATATTTGGCTGTGTTTGCGTAATCTATTTTTTTATCATTTATGAATACAGGTATGTGCTGAACATTTTTATTTGTAAAATGTATATGGACCGATTTTAGGTCATTTAGTTTAATTTGCCAATTTTTTGTCCATTTTGTTATATTGTTCACTGCCTTCTGTAGTTTTTTTGTCGCTACTTCGACAGTTTCTCCCACAGCAAGTACAGCAGTATCATCTGCAAATGTTGCCACAGTTGTTTCATCACTGTTCGGCAAGTCGCTAGTAAATAAGAGATATAATACTGGACCTAACACACTTCCTTTTTGTCGAAAGCTTGTGCTATATCGATAAATATAGTAGAGCATATCTTTTTTTCTTCAAATGCTTTTTCGATTTTATCTGTTATTCTATGCACCTATGATCGATCGTGGAGTGTTCATTTCTAAAACCAAATTGATGGTTTGGGATTAGCGATTTTTCTTCGATTATTTTGTTCAGACGTTTAATCAACATCTTTTCGAATAACTTGGACAACATAGGTAGTATAGATATGGGGCGATAGAAGGTGACTTCACTAGACGGTTTGCCTGGTTTTGGTATCATAATCACCTCCGCGACTTTCCACATGCTAGGTACATACCTTATCCTGAATGCAGCATTTATGATCTGTGCTAGTTTCTTTAAGCCCTTTTTTGGGAATTGTTTTAGGATTTCCCCTGATATTAAATCAAATCCCGGGGCTTTTTTAGTACTGATGACGTTTTTATTTCATTGGCAATTTCTTAAGCCTTTACCGGTTGGATGTGTCTTTCCTCTTCGCACAATTCTTCGCTTTCTTGACAATCTTTATCTTCATATGGTTGAAAGACGCCTTCAAGATATTCAGCAAATAAATTAGCTTTTTCTTGGTTGTTTTTTGCCCAGTTACCTTCACTTTTTTTAACTGGTGGAATGTGAGCAATTGGCCTGTTCATTTTTTTGTTGCCTTCCAGAGTGAGTACTCGGTACTAGCATCATTTGTAAGATTGGTAAGGTATTTTTTAAGAGACTCATTTTTAAATTCTCTTATCGATCATTTAAGCTGATTGCTTAGATTATTCAGTATTGTTTTGTACAGAAAAATAAAAAAAATAAATTTGAATGGATTTGGCATCATTGAGTTTGACGTTTATTTCAAATATTTTGCGGCTGACACAAAAATGGAAGAAAAACTAATGTCGTTTTCCATTGGGATTTTCAGATTGTGCTCTCAGATTTCAGACTTTTCGTGCCCAATGGAACATAAAACGAGATTTTTCTTCCTTTGCATCTGCTGTGGTGTGGTTTTAAAAGTCAGCTGTTTTTAAATTGTAATTTGTGTTTATAAGAATCCATTCAATTTATGCTAATATCCATTGCAGCGGCCAAATGTAATTTTTTTCATGACAAGTTTTGGTGTTAGTGCAAATGCTCTGACAATGGAACATGAAATCTGACAGCCAGCTGATTTCGAGCAGAAAAACTGCTCTGAATCTGAAAAAGTGCTTTTTCTGTCCGAATGGAAAACGACATAATAGAATTTTCAACGAAAACATTATTTCAGCTAATTGGCTAAGGTATAAAAGTTTCCTGTACGACTGGTAAACCGATAAAAGCAAGCATTTTGCGAATTTTATTAAATTTCTCAATTTTCATTTTCAACAAATTTAATAACAAATAAATTTCCAAAAACACATCAGTTGTTTAGTTGGCGAATGACAGTAGCTGATGCATGCATGTCAAACAATTTTCTGCACATGTGTTTTGCTTGCAGTACTGCATGCTTCACTGCGTCCAGAAATTCTGCACACGTGTTTTTGGCATAAGTTGGAATTTGGGTTTTTGCGGGATTCGAACTTCGACCCCGCACACTAACCACTAAGCCACTGCGCCTACATTAAGTGCTATAAACTGGCATATTTTGTTATGTGTCTACTTTCACTTTAATTATCCTAGTTTTCCTAGTTCCCTCTGGCTGAAAGTGAGTGGCGCTGAAAGCAGTTTACTCGATAGTCAAATAACAAGAAGACTGGGAGACTACCATAATACGTCTGTTCCTTTACTTTTAAATCTTACGAATTTTTACTAATTCTTACGAATTTTTACTCAGTGCCGTTCCTTAACTCAAAAAAATCGTAAAAGAGAGCGTCATCGAGAGAGCAAGATATTACCCCTCCACTGAGAATCTTACGAATTTTTACTCAACAAATTTCTTGGTGTAAGAAGTGAAAAAGCTGTCAGTCACCTTACAACTAACAGCTGATTTGAAATTTGTTGTCCCATTTGGTAGGTATATGCGTTGATTATTTTTTGACTTCTTGCTTATTAAAATGGTAGGTATCAACAGGCGGCAAAATAATATTGAATGTTCTCCTCAAGATTCCTTCGAAAGAAGGACGAAATTCTTTCTCGCTGGAACAAGGAACTCTCCTCCATATGATTCTTCATGCAGTGTCGCTTTTTCCTCTTTTCGAATGCTTATAGTTCAATCAGTAAAAACTTTCCCACATACGGATTCATCAAAACAAAGTTCGATCAAATTCAGATCACTTTCTTTGCCAGCTAGATGATATAACTAATTTTCTTAGTAAATTAACAAATTCTTCGAGTTTTTCAGACATTTAACCGACTTTTCGTACCATTTTTTGAATATTTGAATTATGTATCTGTCATTTTTCATAGATTACTACAAAAGCGTTCCCTAACTTTCTCGTAAGTGTCTCTCTCTGTGAGAGAATTTATCCCCACCACTGCCATTTTGACAGTCTTTTCCATTCTGACTACAAAAGTAAAGGAACAGACCGAATACCTACTGTTGGGTTGAACTTTAACTGTTTCCAATATAGCTATCTCTTGCATTTTTTGTTTTGACAGACATTTAAGGGTGATTAGTTTAGGCTTGTTTTTTTTTTTCAATAAGACCATGTACCTGTACCTACAGCGTAATTGCGGGCGACATTTACACGAAACAATATTTAAAAAATAAATGTCAGACACTGTTCTGTGTTCTTTCAGGTCGTAATAAAGTTTCCACCATCAAATTTTATTTTATCTGCTTTATTTAAAATTTATTTAATTAAAAAAAAAAGTCACCCTTTATTTTGTTTTGATTCTTCAATCTTCAGTTGTCAGATTTATATCAATTATTTAGATTGCTTCGGCGACCACATTTGTGACGGCAAAACTTTGGAAGAGCATGTGTGCAAGCATTTGATTAAATCGTTTCTGGTCTTGAAGCGGGGTGGGAGATGGGATATTTCCATCCCACTGCGTCAAATCAATCAACTCAAATCAAACCAGTTTACTTTCGCAAATTATTTCGGTTTTTTTTTTTGCTTTTTCTGTTTTCTTGTTGTGTGGGACCAGTTGGCCCATTCAAAGCGTTACGCAAACCAACTCCAACAATAGACTTGGAATCACTATTCAATTCGGTGAGGCACATGGTGTGGATTGGTAGCCACCCTCGTTAAATGTGCTTTCTTTTACAATTCTTCTTGTTTTGTGTTTTTTTTTTTTTTTTTTTTTTGTGATTTACGTAGATTGCTCCGTTTTAGAACTTAGCAGGGTAACGCTTCAGAAAAGACAAGAACTAATCCACAGGACGCCTTTGTGTAGTGCTCTTTTGAGATCTCTTTATGCATTTATACAGTTGTGTTTGTGTTGTACTTTGTACTGTCGTCGTCTTCGTCAATGTCGGTCTCGGTAGTCAGCGGGGTGTGTGAGTGTGTACAGAACTCGTGTAATGAGAACATTTTAGTGTAAACGCCGCACAATGGAAGTAAGCATGTGCTAAAAAGGCGGATAATCACCAGTTTTGTCCTTCATCGTCGTCACCAGTCATCGTCCTCGGCCCATACCTACCTATATTTTTTTTTTTTTTTTTTTTGTTGTTTGCATTTCGTTTTTGATTTTGCATGTTAAATCCTTTGAATGAAAGGATGACGAGAACAAGACACACATATGTGCTCTCAAAAAACACCCAAAGAATAGAATAACTTTGAAAGCAACATCATCACATCCTTCTCGAGTTACGATTTTTGTGCGCTTTTTGCGCACCTCGACGTTTTCTTCTTTGATGGGGAGAAAAAGAAAAGGACTTCCTAAATGGGAACGAGTGAACGTCTGCCAATTGAAAACGTCAGGCAAATGGCAATTCACAAGGACTTTGTAATTTCTACAACAGAAGATGTGCGTTTCACATGAGATGTTGTTTGTCCTTTGTATTCGAATGAAATTGGATAACCCTACTATAGTTTTGAAAGCAAAAGGTGACGTGGTGGACTACGCAATCAATTGATTCAGTAACGGGTGGTCCATACACGAATGTTGCTGATGATTTTCGCTCTTAGAGCTTGAATTGTTTCCGCAAGACATCGATCCTCAAGGGTATACATACCACACAAAATAAAGACTATCGAGATCAAGTCGCTGCTTCAACCAAAAGCCGGGTACCTAACACAGTTGAGTATTTTACAAGTCACTTCACCTTGGCGGTGGCCTTTTGCATCATTGGATTATACTAAAAACACAAACTCACAACAGTCGAACTGTTCTTAAATATCTTTTATAAAACAACCGCTGTTGTTAGGTAACTTTCTGGGACGGTTATTTTAAATTCGGGTATAGCTATGTCAACAACCGCATGTTGCTGTCGAGATACCGCCGGTTTCTTACCTAAGCCAAAAAAAGATTTTTCAATCTCAAGCACAGGCAATTCAAATGCCAAAACCCATACAATGGCTTCCAGACAGAGATGACAAGCGTGCTCCATAAAACTAGTATCAATGTTTTTAGATGCAGCAGGAATAATTGAAAAAAATAATCGTTTCCAACCTGCGGGGAAATTAAAAAGTAAACATCAGCCCGAATGGAATAATTCCAAAGTCAATACCCATTACAATAACTGTATGCTGCAGTGCTTCCAGACTTTGATTGTTTTTCCCTTCTTTTTTTTTTATCAGGAGAAGCTTTAGTTTCAGCTCAAAATAAGTATATCACATAAAAATATACACGTCCGTCTGTCCGTTCTTCCACAGGCCTACAGCCTAAACGGATTTCGTTCAAACTTCGGATTTGGAGTTTGTGGGCTTACAGCTTAAGGCGGTTTTTTTTTTGGCTAGCCAAGTAATGGTACCTTACTTCCCATAAACAATTTTCGTACCAGTTTGTTTGTTCGAAAACTGCTCTAACTATTTCAACCAAAATTGATACTAAAGCTTAAGTACATGGGTTACAAAGTTCATCCACGACGGGTAAACCGCCAATGTTCAGGAGCTCCTCCGTTTTAGTACCGCAATTGCGGAACGGGACAAGGTCGATACCGACTCGCTTCCTGGGGATATATTTCCAGAAGTCTGCAATTTTCAGCAATTTAAGTGCAGAGCAAACATACATCTGCAAGCATCTCGGGGCGCTGTTGAAGCGTTATAGGTTCGCCTTTCCCGGGAGAAGTATATAAAAAAAAAAAAAAATTCACGGAATTTTGGTGGCTTGACGAAACGTGGGAGTTGATACGCTCTCCCGGGTCGGTGCGCATTCCACCTTAGTTTTAAGCTAAATAAAAGTCTGTAGGCTTAGGTTTAAAGTAGGTGGTCTTTGGGAGGGGCCGGGCTAGCCAACATGAAAGAGTGCTTCCGAGACTTGGCCGACCGACCGACGCTTAGGCGCGGATGAACACATGTTGGATGATGACAAATCCATAAGGTTGCTCATCACCTTAATAATAGGTTATGTAGGTTAAGTAGCTTAGGTAGATTTAAGTAGTTTTAAAAAATTCAATAATAAAAAAATTAAGTTTTCGAAAGTTTTTTGGAAATTAAAAAACAAAACAAATTTATTTAGATAGATTTAAGGCCGAAAGGCAATAATTTTAAGGATATTGTTAGAGCCAGAAGGCTAGAATAATGTAAATGTTAGTTTTAAATTAGATTTAATCGTTTTTGTCTAGTATGTGAGTTAAATAAAGAGTGAAATAAAAATGAATTTAAAATGTAAAAAAAAAAAAAATGCGTATACAAAGTTTTTGGCTTAAAATTCGAATAACGGTACTTTTCAAATTTCAACATATCTCGAAAACGGTCCATTCGATTGTGACAAAAATTCATTCTAAGCTAATGTCGTCGTATAGGCGTAGTGGCTTAGTGGTTAGTGTCTTGGACTATTAAGGCCCCAGTTGCGAATCCCGCAAAAACCCAAATTCCAACTCAAGAGCTTTTCACAGCGCCAACTCTCGCGAACGTCTGACAAACATCCGAGAGTATACTGCTTGACAGAGCTTCTCAATTAGCCGTTTGGAGTCGTCATAAAACTGTAGATCATTCCATTCCTTTCAAAAATGAAATGAAAAACTCACACAAAACGAATGGTTGTGAGAAGGTAGGCCTAGGGTCCCTCCGGACCTGTTGCGCCAACTATTTGTTTATTTTTAAACTAATATGGTCATTTGTAACTTAATAGCAAACTCAGTTTTTTATTGCATTATCGTTCAATTGGTTTTTGAAAAAAATATTTTTGTTTTAAACTTAGTTTTCTTTAGTTTACCCGAAAACCGCAATAACAGATTTGACTAAAATGTAAACTTATAGTGAATTTGATGTTTTCAAAATTATTGCGTCCTTAATTTTCAATTCGAATCATCGAAAACGCTAGTTTTAAAAATTACTCATATCTCGAAAACTCCTATTTCGAAAAAAAAAACTTTAAAAACCAAGTAATGCTTACATCCCGAACAATAACTTGTAGGTACTAAGTTTTTAGCTAAATAGGTAGCTAAGTGATAGGCTTTTCAAAGTAAATTTGAAATATTTGGTACTGTTTTGTTTGGCAAATTTTACAAATACCGCTCTAACGATTGTGATCGAAATGCATATCAGTACTATAAATACGAACCCGTACTTATTTTGTCTCAACAAATTCAAATAGTTTTTTTTAATTATTTTTCAAAAATGACTACCCAAAAGCCGATCTTTGTTCATATATATTTTTAAAACTCAACCCTTAAACCTTAAACTTCAAATTCCAACAGCCATTAAAAATGCAATAACAGCAACGCAAAACTTATTTTTTGCCACTTCTTCTTCTTTCCAACCAGTTTGAATATGCACCTTAAAATAGTTCCAAGGCCTTGGAGCCTTACAGAATCAGAAACTTTCACTTCATTTCCACCCCTACACTTGTCCATCGGCATTTGCAACGACATGTATATATTTTTAATGGTCAAACAAAGAAACAGCAAAAGACCAAAGACGTTCATAACGTTATAAGGGTTTTATTGGAATACTAGCGGACCTGGCATCTGGCAAACTTCGTCCCGCCCAAAATATATGCGATCGATTACAGTCGCATTTTCATTGATGATTGATTGAATGACACACAATACAGAAACTTTGTAGTGAAACTTAAAAAAACATTTAAACTACACGGTTACTTACCTATCGATGGATTGTTCATACTTATTTTAAAGTGATATCGATCCTCTTCGTGGCAGAACATGAGTGGATTGCAATGCGTCGTATGAGCTATGGGTCTCATTTGGTTCAACCTGCACAAATTCGCGACGCAGGTGCTCGAAGTTGTTTTCGATAATCTTACCGGAATCACTGAAACTATGCTGACGACTAAACAGTTTTTAGTTTATATGGACAAAACCACATGTTGACATAGGTAACTCAAGAACGCGTCGACCAATTTCGTTCAAACTTTAGGTAAACCATCAACATGACCATTCAAACAAAACCTAAAAATTTGATTGAATTCGGTTTGACCGTTCCTGAGTTATAAAGTCACAACGCTTTTGCAACTCTCTTTTATATATAGAGAGAAGATAAGAGATAGAGAAGAGAAGAGAAGAGACGGAAAGAGATGATAAGAATTGTTTGTACACTACTCTGGTACACTAGATCCAATTATGTATGTTATTTAAGTTCTTTGTTTTTACAATAATCGTTTTTGTACATGTTTATTGTTTTATGGAGTGAATATCAGAATGTGTTATAATATATTATTGGTTTATTTAATTGTCATCGATGTGCGTATAACCTTCATGGATTGATTCGCGCTAAAATTTTGGTCAATTTTCTTTGTTTTTCAGTAGTCAGGGGGCTCCCTGTTCATGTACTACAGACTATGAAAGACACGGTTCCCTTAAACGTTCTCCAGTAGGTGTCAGCTCCCACTTTTTATGAAAATGTGTACCTAAACTAAACTGGGGCTGACAACTGAATACTGGGGGCTACTCGCAAATCATACTCTCTTCACTCATTTTGTAAATAGGTTTCATTAGGAAGCTCTTATCTTATTAAGCTTATTATTTTCGAATCTATAGACTTCAAACATTCAGAAGAACCAAATACTTGATTAAATAATAGAAGAATGGATCTTTAAAAACCAAACTAACCCAAAAAATACAGTTAAGGGGCCGACTACTGGTGCCATCACCCTATTAGTACCTACATATTCGCACTTATTCTTTTATCTAGTAATCGGTTCTTAGATTTTTACCACCCTACGTAATAAAATAAGAAAACATCTAAAGAAACTTTCGATGAACGGAAAAGTTTCGTCCGACCAAGTTGTGCACTTTACATTCTAAGGTTTTTTTTTAATTACATTTTTTTTTTTTTTTAAATAAGTTTGGGACAAGGGCAAAGAAAATTGCGAAAGACAAAGACTTTGTCCCAAATGTACCGTAGGGGCTCAACCATGACTAAAGTGAAAAACTGTTATCCTTAACTCCGCTAGTAGCTTGATCAAGCTTTATAGATCGGTCCTCTATATTTTACAATACCGTAGGGCAGTCAAAGCATGTATCTTGCATGTTTCTGGACGTAGGTATATACACCTACTCGTACCTATATGAATAGGAATTACTATTGTCCTTCTCATCAAAGCCCGTAACAGAAATATGAATACCTATACCATTACTGAGGAGCTGCTCTAATCAAAAAGGTAGGTAACATGAATCCACTTCTGTTTGTTTGGAGATCACGTAATTGTCGCACAAATCCTACCTCCTTTGCAGCACGTAAATAGAGCATTTGTCAATTGGATACATGCCACTGCATTTAACTCCACAGGACTCAAACACGAATTAAACAGAATACCTTACCTATACATCCAAGCCTTGTAATAATGTACATACAAACAAGGGAATCAACTTATAGGCACACACATTTTGAATCCCCAAAATGGCACAACGTTTAGGTCTCCCGTTCAAACTCTCTCTCACACACGGTTATGAGCACTTCCATTAAGGAAACCGTATAATTAAATGCTTACTACCATCGAGGGATTAATAGTAGTTTTGCTCTTTGTTAGGCTTAATTTCCCAATATGGTCGCAAAGTGTCACCGTCTTTGGTTAAACAGCTAGCCGAGCCACTTTTCATAGACACTAAGTGCTCTTACATAGGTAACGTGGAATGTCATTTCGCCGTCGTCTTGTGTTGGGGGCCTGACATGTCCTTTGTAGTCGGCCCCTAATGTCAATGGAAACGAACCAAACCCCTCCTGATTGCATTCTCTCTCTTTTTAGCTTTACACTCCCTCGTCGATTAGTGCAAAAATAGGAGCGCAACAAAATCATTCAATTGAATGCGAAACGAGAAGAGAAATAAAACAGAAACAGAAACACAAACACAAACGACAAGGACTAAAAAAGAATTTCACTTCTCTTGTCATCTTAGAAATTAAAAACGACACAAAGGAGCAATACAGAAAATTGCAAACAAAAGCCAAGCCATCGAATGGGGTCGATGATGTGATGGCTGATGGGCGGGCTGGGGCTGGTCTGCTGGTGTGCTGCTGTCGTCGGCCTCGGCCGTTCTGCGGAATGAGTTGGGTGGCAAAACAATTCAAAAGCGAATTGCATTCCCGTTTAATGAATTATTGCGAGGAGTGTGAGACTAGAAATTGAAGTGATCATCAAAGGATGTAAAACGTACACACTAATGCACATTGAATGAAAGCTACAACAGGGCGGGAGACTCTTGTTCTTTATACATCAGGCAACAGCAGCAAGGACAACACAACAAGAATAAGTGGTGTGGAGCAGCGGCATAACGGCAGTATCCCATCTAAAAGAGAAGCGAATTGAAAAGGGATACGTCGAGGGGTGGAATTATTTTACTGGCGAATGAGAAAATAAAAAAGTGATCAATGGTCGGAAGGGACTGAGAACGGTTGAACGGATGGATACGGATAGTATGAGCATGGTTGATTATGATGGACTATAAAATGCTTGGGGGAAGAAGTGAACAGCACATTTAACAAGAGATATCTATATGCGAGCGAAAAAAAGCCAAACAATATTTTAGTCTAGCTATTTGTGTTGCAAGTAGCTGAGTTGTCATATTATTTAGATTTATTCGGGCATTTGGACGTTGCTTCCATGCCCAAAATGCTGGCTACTTAGCTTACGAAAGCATAGGTAAGTATGTAACGGCATTTTCAATAGGTGCTTGAGGGCACCTTGCGTAGATATATTGTCAGATCATTTCGCTTATCGTGGCTTGAGCTTACAACTTCAATTCCAGCTTCTGCCAATGATTTCGAAAAAGTCAGTCGCGCCGTCGCACTCGGCTTTCAATTTGATTGATGGGTCTTTGCAAGCAGCTCTGTGTTTTTGAGACTTGTAAGCAGGGCTGCTAGGTCTCGAACTAATTCGATAGTCCAGTTTCAACAAAAATGTAGCCCAAAATCGGAGTAAAAAAGTGGGCTACCTTTTTTACAACAATTTTTTTATTTTTAACTTCAATAAGAATTTATTTTTATTTTTACATTAACAGAAAATAAACACATTTTCATGAAAAAAAAAAAATAAATAAATAAAACATTACAAAATGAGGTTGTGGTTGATTTGAAATGTGAAAATCAATGATAATCAGTGAATAAATAGTAGTGGCAATTTGTAGAATTCCTTAGGAAAGTAAGATTATTGGGGGTCGAAAAGCGCTATAGAAGAATGGTCGCCCAAGATAAACAAAAAAATGCTCAGATTTATAGCCCAATCAACATTTGGCTATTAAAATAATTCTTTTGTCGGAAATTTAATAAAAAGATAGCCCAATTTCTGGTCATATTTATTGTTATAAAAATATAAATATAAAAATAAATGAATATAGTTTTTAGGAACCATTAAGTTGACTTTAGTTCCTTTTTCTTTTTAATTGTTTTTTGAACATTGTAGATTGTACTAAGTGACGATCCTTGATAATTTTTTAGCGAAATATTCCTTACCTTAAGTTCGAATGTTAAGGTATGTCTAGTTATTTTCACAAACTGACTTCAATCTGTGAAGTATTATAATAATACAGTGATTCCGGATTACAAATAAAAATAAAAAAGGTCCAGCTTCATTTGTGTGAGTTTTTGTTTTTGGGAATAAATGGCAAATTGTTTGCCGCACAGCAGGAATGAATGCCTTCTAAGCAAACAGTCAACAGCAAGTCTGAATCTATATAAACAGTGCCGGCTTTAGTGTGGGGAGAACGGTTCGGTCTCCGGGGCGCCGGCATCTGGAGGACACCAAGGAGTACACGAAACACGACACTGCGCGCACCAGCTTAACTTTACTGAATTTGAACAGCTATTTCTATCGTTACAGAGCAAAACTAAGTTCAGCATATTCAATTTTATGAACTCATCTTGATGAAGTGAGCATGATTACTTAGCATTTATCTACCACGACCTGTAATTTTGTTGTTTGTCTTGTCGTATCTCTCACTAACTTATGAGTTATGACTTATGAAGGCGAAAAAGAGGCCACTGACCGATCAAAGATAGTTTAGTCTAGTTTAAAAAGCTATTTATACTTAGTGATCAGACAAGTCCCTATAGATTGAATGAGCTTCTTAGAATATGGGACAACCTGAAGTGCGCTTGCGATTTTTTAATAGAAAGGAAGAACCAATAATTATTTTTCTGAAGTGAGAGAAATGATGATTCAGAACTTTTTAACGTAGTGAGATCACGATGTCACAATGGGTCGCAATTTTCACCTGAGTATGGTGCAGTGAAACCGCCAGTTGGGTGGTGATACCTGATATCTATTGTAATTAATTTCAACTAAATTGTAAGACCTTGGACTAAACTAAATATTTAAAATAAAGTATAAGTAGTTATGTCTTATTATTACGCATTCAAAAATTATAGTGACAGGGGCGAGTGTGTATGTGACCGTGATATTGTTTTTGATTTTTGGTAAGCGTGAACAATAGGTAGATTTATTTTTCAGTAACACACTGCAAGAAAAGTTAACGATCAACTTTAAATTCGATATTGATGAGCAATCAAGCAACACCTATCGAGACATTAAATTTTATCAAAAAGCACAATCTTATCCGGAGTTATATCCCAACATCTGGATATCGCTGCGCACTCTGTTAACAATACCAGTGACCGTTGCAAGTGGCGAAAGCAGTTTTTCTAAAGTTGATAAAAACGCACTAGCGGATTAACTTTTTTGGCCCCACTGTCCATTAAAAATCAAATTGCAGGAAACCTAGATTTTGGCAGTCTTATCAGAGAATTTGCTGTCAAAAAAGCTAGAAAAGTAGGATTTTAGTTGTTTTTTTAATATATTATGTCTGTTCCCTTACGATAATACAATTCGAATAGTTTTTGGTGAATTGACTCCAACTCCTCCTCATCTCATCTACTTTTAATTCATAAATCGTTGGACCTTATCCTCTTTTTAGGCAGCAGGACTCCAATGGGATAGTGCCCGTGATTATACCAGTTAAGATGATGGTAGAGGATTAGTGACCAACACTACAAATTTGAATCATAAAAAGATCTACAAGTACATTAATATAGGCGGCACAGTTCGCTCTAGATATACAGAATGAGTTGGTCTTTTTTTGCCCCCAAACCGCAATTAGGGGTATAATTTCAAAACTTATCTATTCTTTTTTTCTTTTCTTTTTTTTTCATAAATGAGTGAAGCGTGTTAAAGGTTTTTTTAGAAGGGCCCTCATCCAAGTATCTATAGCTAAAATTTATGAAAACTTCTTATTTCCTTTACGTTTGAGTACTAATACTTCAAAACTTGTTTTTTTTTTTTTAACAACACTATTCTACTCAGTTTAATTCAAAACTAATTTATTCCCATACAAAGCAAATTCCGCACCAAAACTGTTCTATTCCCATGCAAACTGAAGTAGGTAGCCGCTGTCAAAAGTCTTGCATTCCAATGACAATAAAAAAAGGCGAGCATTTTTGTTATTTTGATAGTATTCATGGGTTAAACTAATTTATGTTGCAATTACTCTTGTGAAGAAAATATTACTCTTGGTAAGCTCCCAGGTAATAATAATCACACTTTTATATAAAGAGGTAATGTTTGTTTGGGGAAGGTAATCTTCGGAACTACCGAACCGATTTCAAAAATTCTTTTACTAATATAAAGCTACGGGATAGAGTATTGTGATAGGCTACTTTTTTTTAACATTTCCATTTTAGATTTTTTTGATTTTCTGCACTATTTATTTTGACTTTTCTATATCAAAAATTAATTAGAAAACTACCTACTATGTGCGGATTTTTTTTTTTTTTTTTTTTTAAAGTAGATTAATAAAATCGAGATAAATTTAATGTATTATACGTTGGTCAACAGTGATGGTTTGTTTTTGATTTTGTGCATCAACAGTCAGGAAAATTGAGAGTGCAAGTAATGAGAACTGCGTCAAATCTTACTGCTGCTGGGATGGGAACAAGATCAAATCGGAGTGGCAAGATGAGCGTCGTTGCTGACATTCGAACGACTGGCATTTCAGTAGAACGAACAGAAAACTATGTCGGTGATGCGATTTCGATATTGGAGCGATGACTGTAATTGTGTGCCACCATTAAAACGCGCTAAAAAAAACTGCTGTGCGAGTGGCAAAGTCAAATTAGCACCTGCGGAGTCATTTGAATCGGAGAACATTTGACAGTACAACAACTGTTTTCGTATACTTCATTGGAAACAAAAATCATTCAAAAAATGTTCTCTTATACATCATGCAAACAAACATTTTCTAACAATGGCACGGGATTCTAAGCCGCAAAATTCGGATTAACAGATTCAAGGCCAAATTTACCATCGGATGGGTGTCTTCTTGCCAGTATGAGGAATATTCGCAGGTGTACTTCATTTTGTCGGCGGATGATCAAGCCGAAAGCCTGTACAGAGGGCAAACAGGAGTGACAAAAAACGTCATTCGACAATTGCAACCATTATAAATGCAATCAACGCTTTCAATTACAATGTTTAAAACGGCGATAGAGAAAATGAACTTTGAAGATCGCAGATTTCTTTTCAAACCTGATAATAGAACCGCACTTTGAAAAAAATAGAATGGATAGGAAACGGGTAGTGTCACTTCCAATACAAGAAAAATTATTTAAAATTTTTAATTTTTTAGTTCGGATGTTCCCGACTTACCGCTTCACAATTTGTAATTAAAAGTCGGCTCACTTATCATTTTGTTGAGCAACCTTAATGCACCGAAACTTTGTATCGGATCGCGTTTGATATGATTGTGAAGAATCTCAAATCAAATGTCATGCAAGGACTATTTTGAGTTTAAAAGGCAAGCATTGTCATATCGCGGACTCCGCTTACTCAGAACGATTTGGCATCTAAGCGTCTATGACAAATAATAAGTCGCAAGGATAATCGCTGGATATTTGTAGCATCAATCTTGAATTCCCATGTTTTTCACATGGTCCAATTGTATGTGGCGTGCTCACCTGTGGGAAAACCACTTTAGTACAAAAGCGGAAGGTTGGCCAGCACCCCAATCATTGCAGTTTTATTGAAATACATTGATATTGACATACTTCAGTTATTTCTATTGTGTTTATTATAACTTTTGAATAAAGAATTTGAATTGACGGAATTACATAAAGTAGCATGCGCTGTGCATGCTTGGAAATATTATTTTCATTACATTTATGAATTTGGGCGGAACGGAGTTCGCCGGGTCAGCTAGTGTTTTATAATTTTATAGTTATTTAATAATTATATAGATATAATATATTGCTAAGTGGGAAAAACATGAAAAACTTTTATTTTACAAAAGACTTATGGGTGAAAATATTGACATAAAACCTGAAACAAGTCAAGTTTGTGAAGAATAGGCAGAAATCACAGATCTTCGTATATACTCGTAAGACTTTAAACTGAAACTTTGGAATTTTTTTTTTCTTTCTTTCCTTTCTTTGTTTAAATAATTCGAATACATTGCTGTGACGATGTTTTAAAGTTTTCTTTCTTTTTAAAATTATCCTCTTTTACTAAATGGGTTAATTAAAAGTCAACTATTCTAATCGTCATTTTCAAAACTCTTATTTTCCAAATTAAATTGATTTTTTATGATGTTTTACTTAAAGATTATTCCAAACTTGCAATTTAGCCTTCAAACTTATTGCTAATATCATTTTTAATCAATTTTTAACAGCTTTTTCGTTGTACTCAAAATCGTCAAAAGTGGAAAAGAAGAGTTTGGACACTATACCTCTTGTCAGCCGCTGTGTCTAGGGTGGCTGCAGGAAATAAGGCCCCAAAAGAGAAAATGAAATAAGGCTCCAAATTTGGGGTGTTATCTATATAAATAAAAATGAAATGATGTTCGTTGGTAAGGGCATCACGAGAGAACGGCTGGACCGATTTCGCTAATTCTTTTTTTGTTGTGTTTGTTATTGTCAGGAGAACAAAGTTATGAAAGAAAAAATTAAGAAAATTGCGCGGAAAACTAGAAAATTAAAGTTTGTATGGGGAAATACACTTTGAAAAAAAAATTAACTGGATAGAAATCAAGAAGTGACACTTCAAATAAAAAAAAAAATATTTTGAATTTTAAAAACAATTGTTGTTGTCAATTATTTTAATTATTTTCCAAGCAAATTGTTGTTGTCAACAATTTTGAAGTTTTTTTTTTTTTTTTAAATATAGGTAGATATACCCAAAAAGTTTGTTCTAATAAATTATGTTTACTATGTTACATCAAGTAACTTTTTGAAATGAAGTAGATAGGTACTTTGATTATAACTATAAAGATGATATTATGGCCGACGATATTTTGCATCGAATTCGCACTGTGACATCGGATAATGAACTGGAGATGTCAGATGAAATGCGCAACAAAGCTTTGATTTGCCGCATTTAATCGAGAATTGGAGCGAGAAATGGACTTCGAACGAATCGCATTGAGTCAAGCTGTTCGAACAAATGTGCCAATGTTGAATCTATATATATAAAAATGAATCCCTATTTCCCTTGGTCACGGCATCACGCGTGAACGGCTGGACCGATTTCGCTAATTTTTTTTTGTTGTGTTTGTTATTGTCAGGAGAAGAATCTTATGAAAGAAAAAGTTAAGAAAATTTCGCGGAAAATTAGAAAATTTAAGAATACTAAGCCACCATATTAAATTATATCTAATGTAATCATAGCGCTTTTACAATTCAAACTTTTTTGATGTAACCTTATGGCGTTGGCATAGCATTGACAGAATGCGTGCTGCAAATATCGTCAACGAGGATGTAAACAAAATAAATATCGTTTAAAACAGATGCTTCGATCGGAGTTATTATATTGATAAAATACATATAAAATAATTAATTTATTATTTTTTACAAAAACTGAATTTCTTAGTGCAAATCGTCGGAAAATCCTCTACATGTGGCGTTGTAGGCGTATATGTCGTTTTTCAATTCAATTAAATTTTCTTTAATAATAATCTTCTTAATTTAAACCTATAATTCTTTTGGGATGAAACTCGATGATGATGATATTGACGCAGTGGTTAGGGTCAATTTTTATGATTCTTTTGTTTTGTTCGTATTGTTGTATTTCAGGTTAACGCAAACTTAAAAGATAGGATTTTTAGCCCACTATATGGCGTTGTAATCGATCTCCGAAACCACTCACCCGATTTCAATGAAATTTTATAGATTTATATTCTTCGTTCGATAGGTGGCGCTGTTGCCGATAGCCGAAACAGCGCTACCAAGTTGATTGAAATTTTGTAGATGGATATGGTTGCTTCCAGTTTTAAATTTCGGATAGACCTATAGGTGGTACTTTGAAAAACACAAGCGGGATAAGAAAACGTATTGTGGCACGTCCCATTCAAAAATAAAATCAAACTCTATTTCTAAAGTTGTATAATGAAAATTATTAATGGACGCTGTCCAAATAAAGCAATTTGCGAAATGTGAGCAAGATTTAATACGAAAGGTACGGGCAAAGCCGGGTGGGTACAGTTACATATAAAAGAGAGTATAAAAGAGTCCGTATGTGCACTCATAACTCGGACGGATCGTTCGATTTTTATAATTTTTATAATTTATATATTTATCTACATAATTTGGATTTGAAAGTTGGTTCAGTTAAAATTTTGTTGCGCAACATCAATGTACCGAAACTTTGTAACGGATCGCATTTGATTCGTGGTGAAGGATCTCATATCAAATATCATGCAAGTGATGAATTTGAGGGGAAAATTCAAAGGCAAACACTCTTATTCCGCCGATTTCGCTTATTCAGAACGATTAACCATTCGTTCGACTTCATTTTCCCGTGCGTCTCGCTTTCACTATGACAAATAATTTATTGCAAGAATAATCGATGGACGTTTGTAGCATCAGTCTTGATTCCCCATGTTTCTCACATTGTCAATTTAGTGAAAAAGCGGATGGTTGGACGACACGTCAACATCATTGCCGAATTACATAAATTAGTAAGTGCATTGTGCATGCTCGGAATTATTATTTTCATTACATTAACAAATTTGGGCGGAACGAAGTTTGCCGGGTCAGCTAGTTTCATAATAAAATAATACCCCAATTTCAAATATGAAGTAAGGCCCCACTGCGATGAAAAAAGGCCCGAACAAAAAATGAAATAAGGCCCTTTATTTAATAATGAAATTAAAAATAATGAAAACTACGTTTTATTTAATATTGTTGATATTGGGTAAACTAATTTAGATTAAAGAAAACTACCACCCACTCCGAAATCTAATAGTAAACCCTGTGCAGGGGGGCAGCATGCCCCCCCCCCCCATCATATACGTATTTCATGTAGGAAGGGTAACAATTAATAATAAAAGATTAGTTTTGGGGACTTATTTCATTTCTTCTTTTGGGGTCTCATTTCATAATGAAATAAGACCCCAATTTTCATTGGGAAAGGGACTTATTTAATTTTTATTTTGGGGCATTATTTCGCAGAGCCGTCTAGGGCAGGGGTTCCCAATTTTTTTCGGCCACGGAACCCTAAATGATCAAACTTTTGTTGGCGGACCCCCATATTGATATTAACAGAAAACATCGTTCCTTGAAGTGCAGTTTGGATAGTTTTATGTTTGACAAGAAAAGAAATAATAAATGATACAAATATAATTATTTTAAGTTTTATAAAACACAAAAAATTCAAAATATTTTTTTCGCGGATGACTAGATGTATGAATTTGTTTGATGATGAATTTCGGTGCCCCGCGACGGCACGATTATGTTTTTTCTACGGAACCCCTTTTACACCATTTGGGAAACGCTGGTCTAGGGCACTACAATGATTCATTGCGGCCAGTATTTTTCTATTAAATATAGCTACTCGTAGGTAAGTATGTAAAATGTTGCGAAGTTAATACCACTCAAATTCAATTTAAACAATTCACATAAATCGGAAATATTTTCTGAACAGAAATTGTCATGAAAAGTCCCGACAAGTGGGAGTCGTTCTTTCTTCTCGCTTTCTAGTTTATTTCAAATATTCGTTAATGGTAGGATGCAGGATCTTGTGCGCGCAAGTGTAGGTATACTTTAGAAAAAAAAAAAACACGCCTAAACCGCTTAGCTCTTGATTTTTAGCTTGAGCTCCTTTTCAATTTATCGACGTTCCAGAATTGTTTGATCTGACGACCTTCGCACCCATTTAGTTACACCATTTACACCACGAGGAAAAAAAACCGTTACAAATCGATATTACCGGCTTTATTTATCCCGTGACTAGCCAGGCACTCGGCCCTAGACCTCTCATTAGAATCTGTGTTCAATGGCTGACCACAGAAGAGGGACACAATTTCAAAGACCCACTCGTCCGATGCTTTACTCTCAGGCGAGCGGCTGGATCCTTAAAGTTCATAATTTCGCATTGTCAAGATCCTACCACAATTCTTATACAGCTCTGTAGCTGTTCCAGTTCGGATATCCCGATGAGTACATGTATTACATTCATTCAAACAAATTGGACCAATCTTTTTGATATGAGTCTAAAATAGACACCAGCCTAATTAACAATCGATTGGTTTTATAATAGTTTGGGCCTGTGCTTTGTTCCTAAGTCCGTCTCTGAACTTTAGACACTCTCGCGGCAGCAAAACTACCCGATTGGAATATTCCGCCAATTCCTGGCGCGCTTCCTTAAACCCATATACAGATCCGCCCCGTCGTCCTCGTTAAAGGAAATATTAGTGTTATACTCCGTTGAGCTTTTGATTTTAATTTTTTTTCTCTCTCATTCAAATGACTATTTGCCTGTCCTATTTCTATGCCGAGTATGTGCTCTATAATGGAGGACTTGTTTACAATGTCCCTTTGATTTGCCTTTTAGTTGTCGTTTAATATCCTTTGAGTTGGAATATAATACTGGCTGTTCTCTGTATGCTGCTGTAGCTGCGTTGTTTCGAGAAGCCGCAATTAATATCTCCTTTGTCACGCTCCCCTCTGCTTTGATGTCACATTGCTTCGGATGACTATATATACACACAATATATAGAAAAATCCTTGCAAAAGGATAATAATTCCTAAACAACTATTGATAAATTGCTGTCGCTTGTCGCTCTCCGCGGCATTCCCACGCCTTCCTCCCGGCTGCTGGTATAATTGAAAAAAAAAAGCACTGTTCACTCTCAAATTGTTATAAAGGACACCGGATGATGTATTTCTCCTTTATGGCTGTCATCGCTCTGCTACATAGCCTCAAAGCCTCAAATTTATATATGCAAATATTTATGTACGTACGTGTTTTGCAAACAAGGGGGCTAACAATGTGCAATTTTTCTTCATTTCCTCCAGCCAGGACGAACGAGAATGCTAAATGATTCTAAAGAGTGATAAATACCCTCAATTACAGAACCATCAACCGCCGAATTCTCACCTGTAAGGCATGTTCTTCTGACCACAGTCCAGTACATAAATTTTATATTAACCTGGCGAACGTGGTCAACACCACATATGCACGGTGAAGGAGTAAGAAAACCACGCGACGGAGCTCATACATTTTTCAGGCCACATTATGCCGCAGGATAACAGCGAAAAGTCATTGTGATGCATGAATTATGATCAGGGGTTGAACCTGTTAATTTAGTATTCTGCTGGCTGGATTTGGTGGGTGCCGCCACTACACATGCGGACCCCTTTCGTTATACATAAGTGTGTACTTTAAGGATGTGCACTGAAATGGACTCAGGAAAAGGTTGGAGTGTTTGTTTGTTTTTTTTTTTTTTGTGGCTCATGGCGTTGCAAAGATAGGAATCAAAATTTATAGCTTTCTAATTAACCATTCGTGTTCGCTGGGGAATGGTAATTTGAGGAATTACCACTCCGAATTGCATCCGCGTAACATCTTCATATTGCTGTTGGAAGGTAGCTATATAATTTTGATGAACAAAATGCCCACACTTGAGTTGCGTTGCGGTTGCAATTGTCGAGAGCTGACATAGCTTGTAGATAAAAAGCTAATCCTGATAAAATGCGGAAATTGATACGAGCTGCGTATGGATTCGAAAGCAAATTGTTGGAGCAATCGGATTCGAACAAGAATTTTAGTCCACTTCCAAATTATTGTAGAGGAAAACTTGCATGTAACACCTGACATTCTTGGTTATAAAAATGAAAGCCCAAAATAACATGATCCAAATATTTTCCATAAGATTCACCTATGTTTCAAATTTCAGCAAACTAAGCCTCCGATCTCGGAATGATTTTTAGTCTCACAGAAACTTGCCTATACATGGGACAGAACTGCTTATCTATTATTATATATACAATATACATACTTACTTTTTGCTTACTCTAAAGCAGCATAGGAAAGCCTAAACCAATTATAGCTCGCGGTCCTTCGCCAAATGCTTTCTTTTGTGCATTCTAAATTTATTGAGCATTGAGGTCATGTTTTACTTGTGCACGAGTCATTATATTTTTTTGTTTGCCTTATACAATAGAGGGAATAGAATGAGAGAAACTTTTAAAATACTTTTATTTGTTCAAAAAAGTTTAAATAGTATCTACATATGATAAGCAAAAAAAACTGGTGCGACTGTATCCAACAGTCCCGAAAAATGTGTATGTGTAAACGCCGTGCGTGCGGTTTGTGTGTGGCTTGATACGCGTCATTGAGAAAAGAGAGAATTTATTGTAATAACCGTATTCTGGATATATATTATGTAATAACAATAATTTATTCTTTCTGTGCTGCGTTTCGGTAGAATAGATACAATGGGATTGTGGTAGCTAATGTAAGATATGTACATTCGAGACTGTAATCTATTTAGATTACGCTGGAAGACAGCATCGATGGTTGTTCCATATCGTGTTGTTGAAATTTTCCGGTTGGAGTTCTTTTGAAGTCGCTCCAGTTTGGTTTGCGAGACGAGTTCTCCATTTACTTGAGCGTTCAGTACTCGTTTTCCCCAACCTTTTTTCCGACTTTCAGAGGTTTACTTGCACGTAAACGCGCCCTGTAATTTCGCACGTTCTGCATCTGGCTTTCCCATATCTGAAAATATTTTAATGCATCTTCAATGACGGCAAAACATTGTATTATTGACAGAAATATGGAATTGTACCAATTACTTATTTTCCTGTATTTTTATGCGTTTTACTATTGAAACGCATGTATTCAACAGTGAAATCGAACAGTGAAACAACGCGCACTTATGTAGATGTTTACGTATCAATAAGCACTCCTAACATTATGCAGTGGAAAATACCCGTTTGCTGTTACACAGTAAATGAAAGTGTCATTGGAATTTCATTCGGCTTGCATTGCATATTGTAGGAGCGCTGGCCTACGACATTTTCGTTATGCGAGAAACAGATTAACACAGCAACAGCAATAGTAACTTTCACAACTTTTTAGAACCAATGTATTTTAATTACTTTGAACACATTAGCACAGCAACATCGACAGCGAAGTCAACGTTAAAGCTGTCAAAAATTCGCTGTTGCTGTTGCTGATATTTACATATCAACAAACACTCCTAACATTATGCAGTGGAAAATACCCGTTTGCTGTTACACACGAAATGAAAGCGTCATTGGAATTTCATTCGGCTTGCATTGCACATTGTAAGGTTCTGGTCTACGACATTTTTGTTAGTTGTTGTACAGCTGTGATTTCTGCGTGCCTGGTAATTCACGAAAGATTTGGCACTGAATTTCCTCGAGATGTCCGTCACAGGGAAGAAATGTGTATGACCATCATATATGGAAAACATGCTTTATTTCACATCAACAAAAAGCTGAAATGAATACGCCCCAGCTAAAAGTATGCAATGATAAAAAATTTTACACTGATAAAACACAGTGACGCATTTCCGTTGTACATTTGTCCCCGCAAGTTAAATGTGTGGAATTACTCCACCAGATTCCAAAAAAATTTTACAATGACAAAACCAAGTGACGCATTTCCGCTACACATTTCCGTCCCCGCAAGTTAAATGTGTGGAATTACTACACCAGATTCCAATAACGCGCGCTTAGATGTTTACACATCAATAAAAAGTTGCGGATTAACTATTCAATTTTCACATAAAATTCGAAAACAAAAATATTGAGCAAAATATCATTAGCTTTCCGGGTTGGGCTAGGAGGGCATAGTATCAGCTATCAGCATTGATTAACTCAGTCTGGAAAATGTATTCTTAACACCAGACAACAACTGTTGCAGCATGAACTTTCGTTTTTCGAATCGATTCGTTGCCTTTGTGAACACAAGATGAAACGATCTAAAATAATTCATGGAGTTATTCAAAACGAAATGCATATTTGTACATACATCTGACAATTTATTATTTTTCTTCGACAGCTTGATGCTTTTTGTTGAGAGATTGACTTCTTCAAAAGGAGAAGTTCCTGCATTAGGTTACCAAGTTCAAATTATTCAATACCTACCCTCCTACCCTCGTGTATAGCAGAAACAGTATAATAAATCAACTACCTAATATAAATGTCAAACCGCCATGAGTGATGAGAATGACAACTACTGTCACTTCACATAGCCTCTGCAGGAGACACAAAAAAAAGAAAACTGTTTTGCGAAGGTCGGTTCAAAGCTTGTAGTGAAATAAAAATAGGTACGTTTAAAAATAGGTGGGAAACCGGTTGAAAGGCTTTACCGGAATGGCATTGAAAAACTCCTATTTAAACGTGTCCAAAAATGCTCAAAAAAATGGGTACCTTAAAAAAAATTTCTTAAAAGAAAACGTTCAAAAAATAGAGTCAAAGAATGCGTCAAATACTAGTCTTAAAAAAGAGTACAAAAACTTCGAAAAACTGGCTTCAAAAATCTCGCAAAATTGCGCCTTAAGCGTCGAAAATTTGACTCGGAAATTCGCCAAAAGCGGTAACTCACTTAAAAAAAAATTACGAAAAAAAACGAGTCCAAAAACGCGTCAGAAAACTTGTCAAAAATCGATATCAAAGCGCCCTCAAAATCGAGACCAATAACAAGTCCACGAACGAGCCCAAAAAGACGGCCGAGAAAAAACGTTGAAAAAAGCGACAAAATAGGAATACAAAAACGTGTTCAAATACAAGTCGTAAAAACCCTTCAACAAAATTAACCCAAAAAGAAGTTAGAAAATCCTTCAAAAATCGAGTTAAAAACCTCCCCCAAAATTGTGACCAATAGCCAGTCCACAGATTCGCCGTAAGAAAAATTGTCCCAAAACGCGCCTAGAATCTTGTCAAAAAAAAAAAAAACAAATTCAAAGCGACCCCAATAAGCGAGCCCAATAGAGAGTTGAAAAAAAGGTCATAGAACTCGTCTAAGTGCACCGCGAGAAAAGGGTCAATACGGGTATACCAAGGCGTCTTCAAAAATATTTCGAAAAACTTAAAAAAAAAAGTCGTCCGAAAATCCGTCAAAAAAAGAACCCAAAAAGAGTACAAAAACGCACCCGAAAAAGGATCCCAAAAACAAGTCAGAAATTCCTTCCAAAAACGAGTTCAAAGCCTCCCCTAAAATCGAGACCAATAGCGGGTCCACGAACGCGTTCAAAAACACTGTCGAGAAAAAACGTCCAAAAACTCGTCTGAGTGCACGTCGAAAAAAGCGTCAAAAAGGGAATACAAAAGCGTTTTCAAATATACTCCCAAAAACGTGCTTAAACAAAGTCGTCCGAAAACCCGTCAATAAAAGAACCAAAAAAGAGCACAAAAACGCACCCAAAAACGAGCCCAAAAGCAAGTCAGAAATTCCTTTCAAAATCGTGACCAATAGCCAGTCCATAAACGCTCCCAAAAACCCATAAAAAAAATTAGTCCAAAACGCACCAAAAATCTTGTCAAAAAACGAAATCAAAGCGCCCCTGAAAAGGAGCCCAATAGCAAGCCCACGAACGCGCTCAAAAAGAATTCGAAAAACATGCTTAAATAAAGTCGTCCGAAAACCCGTCAAAAAAAAGAGCCCAAAACTCACCCAAAAACAAGTCAGAAATTCATTCAAAACGAGTTCCAAGCCTCCCCCAAAATCCAGTCCAAAAACACGCCCAAAATCCGTAAAAAAATTAGCCCTAAAAGCGCCTAAGATCTTGTCAAAGAACTGATAGAGGATCTGCTTTCCGTTATACATTATACTATGAATCAGAGGCCCAATTCGTTCTGAGAGGTTCGAGCTTCCTTTTCCCCTAAAAACCGGTAGTATGGTTGGAGCATTGTTGATACTACGCTCGATGTGGTAAATGCAGTTCTTATGCGTTTTGACTTTTTGGGCAACCGAACTTAGACTACCGTTTTCCAAAAGGTTGGTGGAAATTATCGCAGTAAGACGAAGTATTTAAAAGGTATTAAAAGTATTTAAAAGGAGGTACTGAATGGTACAAGACAGTTATTCTGCTATTATCGTAAGATTTTAAAGCAGCTGCAATGTGTGGTGTTCTTCTAGCGCTTTTTGGCGCAGAAAGTTTTCTGACTTGGCAAAAATTTGAGCCAATTAATTAGACGAAATTCACATTCTCTCCGCCGCGCAATAAAAACCATCCAGCCAGTCACAAAAACCTTTCATTCTTGCGAATTACTAGTGAAGCTCTTAACGAGGCGCACATTTATAAACAAAAACACATCCCGGACAACAGTGGTTCCCCATTTTACTGTCGTTTCCTTTTAGCGAACTGGCTACAAAAGACATGTCGTTGCTTCGGATTTTAGCCCTTTTCGCCATAAGCAGGAGCACCACACACAAAAACGGTGAAATTTTCAAAGTGATATCCACCATTAAAACGAGTAAAACGCTACAATATACCTAGCGTTAAAACCGCACTATTCTCTCATTCATGGATGCATTCCGCGTTATTATCCAGCCATGTCCCGCTTGGATGGAGCCGCATAATGAGAATGCGCTATATACAGACACATACATGTGTGTCATGTTGTTGTTTTATGTCGCACCCCCATTTCGTCCTTAGAAGAGTTTGCCTTGCTGCTGCGGCTGATTCTTAGTCTTAATGGGTCGTGTCGTGCAGATGAATGCATCTTGCGTTCACAATAACATGCAAAAAGGACGAATAATAGGGAAAACCTCTTCTTTCGCGATGGTCGCAGTGGTTTTTCACTTACTTTACCTCCAAGAATTAGAGTTTCCGAGCAGCGAAACAACAATCGTTTTACATCGCATTTGCCAAATGGATGAGGACACTGTCGTTGTTAATGCTGCTGTTGCTGCTGTTAATAATGATGATGATGATGATGCTGAGGACCATGATGATATGACGGCGATGCTGCGAAGACAATTTAGAAACCTGGGAAGGAGTCCCTTTCAAATGGATTCATTTCAATCACTTAAGACTCTCGGCCATTGTGCTAAGTTGTTCTTTGGTTCGCGGATGCAGATGGATGCGGGTGAGATGACGATGCAATTTAGAGAAATAGCTGCGGCATGGGACCGCCGAGCAAGCGGTTGAAGGAATGATGAGGAAAAATTGCTCGCAATTTGCGGATTCCACTCGAGTACACACGTTTAAAGTATTTCAAGGCGGGTTTTGACATTAACGTCGACGACTATTGTGCGGTTGGCCAGGAGTTAAAAGGGTAGAAGGCTCCACAGGGAGAACAGCCGTAGTTCGAAGTGGTAGTCCCGATGGGCAAGGTACTTAGCTTAATCATATGACGAAATTGTGCTCCTTTTACGATATTAGACTACGAAGCTGTTGGCTATGGTTGTTGGGTGGTTCGCAGGGTTTTAATACGTACATAGGGCATATGGCTGTACAGGCTGATCTGTCATTTGGACACCTGTGTGCACGTTTGGTTTTGGTATACTATTACATAAGGTTTCCTGTCAAATGCAAGCGGATCTTTTCGTGTTTTATTTAACTTTTCGACACCTTCACTCGACTGATCCTCCAGATAGAGCGGTCTTTTACTGTAACTGGCTCCACTTGCACTCTTAATTGAGGTCCCCTTCCACTTGTGCGCAATACCTAAGGCGAGGTCTCCTCTACTGCGCTGTCCCTTCGGTTTGAAAAGCAGAAGTCTTATAGGTACGGAGTATTGTATTTAGTATTTAGTATTTAGTATTTAGTATTTATTAGATCTACGACAGAGATACATCAACAGATCGAAAAAGAAAGAAAAATAAATATAAGTACAACAATAAATATTAATCATCTTAATGCTAACAATAGGAGTTCCTTAAATCTAGGTCTAGGAAAAGCAATATCAATTTGATCGTATACAAGATTAAATAACCTACAACTATGCGTAACAGGCTCATTGGCCCCGTATAAAGTGGAATGATGAACTTCGAATAACAATTGTCTGACTCTAAGAACCCTTTGGGGGGCATAAATACAAATAAGGGAAAGTAAGTTACTACAGTCAATAGAGGAACAGAGTAAATCTCTAACAAACATAACACAATGCATTTTACGGCGAACTTCGAGGGAATCAAAACCCAACAACAAACATTTAGAGCGGTAAGAATAGTGAACATTGTCATTTAGAAAGAAACGACGTAGAGCATATCGCAAAAAGTTTTTTTGAACTTTTTCGATTCTACTAATATTTTTCAAAGAATACGGGTTCCAAACAACAGTACAATATCCCAGACAAGGACGAACAATGCTTATATAAATGGCTTTGAGAGTTTAAGGATCCTTGAAATCCGATGAATTTCTTTTCAGAAATCCTAGAGCCGAGTTAGCTTTTGACATTAATTTGTTAACTTGTGGATCAAAGGTAAGTTTACTATCGAAAACAACACCAAGATCTTTAAATTCCTCTACAACATTAATTGTTTGGTCTCCAAAACGATAATCAGGAATTAGCACATTATGTGTCCTGTTATAAGACATGGTGGCACATTTGTCCATATTAAGATGCAGATCATTCCGTTTACACCATTCAAAAAAATATTCTAAATCTCTCTGGAACAGAAGACAGTCACTGAAACTAGAAATAGTCGCAAAAAAAAATTTTACATCATCCGCATACAAAAGACAATGACAAAAATTTAGAATTTTCGGCAAATCATTAATAAAAATGAGAAAAAGGATAGGCCCAAGATGACTTCCCTCCGGGACACCCGACACATCGTTAATTTCAACCGAAACCAATTGTCCTATAGAAACCAGTTGTTTTCTGCCATACAGATATGACTCAAACCATGAAAGTAATGGGCCGAAAAATCCGTAACACTTAAGCTTTTTTAGAAGGATATGCAAGTTAATTCTACTAAAGGCCTTCACAAAATCAGTGTAAACTACATGCACTTGCTTGTGATTCTCAATGGAACCTAAGCAATAATCGGTAAATTGAACCAGGTTAGAGCAATTCGAACGACCCTTCCAGAATCCATGCTGAGAATCACTTATAAAAGTTACTTAAGATGAATACCATACAAAAGCGTAGGTATAATAGAAAGTTTAGAAACTGGTCTATAATTCGAAACTTGGTCCTTTTTCCCACTCTTAAAAATTGGAGCTATGAGCGAATACTTCCAATCATCAATGAATGTCCCACTAGCCAATGACTGATTGAAAATATATAGCAGGGGGTAGCAGAGAGAAATAGCACAAGATTCTAAAACAATAGGGTAAAAACCCAAGAAATCTGGAGTTTTACTGTCCTTCAAATCCTGTAATGCCAACAATAATTCTGATCTGGTAAGTACCAGTGAACTTGATGCAGTACAATTATGCAAAGAACCGAAATAATCATCATTAAAAGAAATGGGACATGAGGAATCATAAATACTTTGAAAGAACGACGCGAACATGTTCAAAATATCTTTGGGATTACTGGATGATTTGCCTTGAAAATTCATGGTTGACGGAAAACCGACACTAGCCCGTTTGGAATTTATGTACGCCCAAAAACACTTTGGGTTGGACTTTAGATTCCTTTCCAAGCGTTGAATATAATTGTTCGAGAGGAACCTAGAAAGAAAAATAAATTCTTTTCTCAACCGAGCAAATAACTCATAGTCCGATAGAGATTTACTCCTTTTAAATTTTATATGAGCTCTGTTTTTGGTATTTTTTAAATTAAGTAACCGCTGGTTATACCATGGTGGATGGGCGTTTACTCGTTTACGCACTCTAGGCACGGAATTATTTAAAATATTGAAAAAAATCTTAGAAAAAGCGTTAAAGTTTTCAGCCACTGTGTTGTACCGAAGTTCATCACCCCAGTTCACTGTCGCAAACTGATCACTCATTAATTTCATGTTGTAACTATTAAATTTGAAAATGAATTTAGTCGAGTCACTAAACAACAATTGATTATTATAGACGTAAGATTTGATTAAAATATTAATAGCTTTATGAGACAAAGAATTTCTTAACAAAGGTAAACAAGAATCAACAGAAACATTCATCTCTTCAGATGCAAAAACAAGATCTAACAAGTTATTAAAAGAATTACGAACATTACTAAATTGGCAGAGATCTAATGACAGGAGAAAATCCAAAGTAGTCTTTTCAACTTCCGAAGAAAAACGATACGGTAGCACTTTATTGCCATCAGAATACCAATCAAGATCTCTAAAATTAAAATCTCCAAGAACACAAATGTTAATTGAACGTTGGTCTCCGAAAGTTGAAATGACTATATTAATATTCTGTAAATGTTTATCATAAACAGATGCGGTACAATTTGTAGGAAAATAACTAAGAAATAAAAGCAAGTCAGCATCTCCAACATTAGCAGCAGTCACCCGAACACAAACTTGCTCGATATTTAATACACCTTCCTCCAGAACAATATCAATGGGAATCTCGTAAGCAGACAGCTTGCGACGTACGGCAATCAAAACGCCATTCCTTTCTCCATTACGCCATTACCATTCTCTCTGCATGTCATCTATAAGACGACTGATTCGCACCTTTCTGACCAAATCGAGGTGCAAAGCTCTCAAAGCATCTCATTAAAGTCATATACAAAAACAAACGGGACCGAAAATACGTCGAAGCATTTTTGAACCGGATTTTAGAATGTGTCTAACCGTCTTCACCAACGTCCATCCGACCTTAAAGCGAGACTGATATAAAGAGGACTTAAAATATAAATCGGCTCAAGTTGCCTTCTTGGGCAAAAAAAAAAAAGAAAGAAGAAAGACCGACAAGTGCAACCGTGCGCTTGGTGGTTGACGTGATTCTAAATTCAGAATATATAGCAGAGCTAAGGTAGACATAGTCCCTTGCATACCTCAAAGGTGTGGCTACCTATATTGTGCCGACACATTTGACGCTTCTGTATGTCCTTCTTTTCTGTCATATACCATACTTGCTTTAGCACTCGGACTATTGAATGATAGGTTTGTTTGTATATAGGGCTATTGAGGAAATCCGTGCCAAATTCAAGTCAAGACTAGCCAAATGTGATTTCTACCCGACGGGAATCTGCTTAACCCTTAAAACCTATGCGTGTTATAATCAATTACGTACTGCACACGTGCAGCTATATACAAACCATTCTAAGGGCTTAATCCAAAAAAAATGTATCCGCTCATATGCGCTGGAAAGCTTCTCTGGAGTGTCGGAAACCTGGGAAGAAGTTTGTTGTATACCCAAGCACTTCTTTAGCATCGCAGCCTCTGAAAAGCTCCGTCAGGAACATTTTTCTAATGTGATGGTACCGTAGAGTAAGCTGTCCCGTTAATGATCCTACGATCGTTGAAAAGGATCTTTTATGTCATTTCGCATGAGTCTCCCGGCCTGGCTTCTTCTGGTAAAATACATATATCCACGGGGGTTCATATGATACTTGCCTTTCTCGTGGATTTTTAGCCCTCTCGACCTTGAGTTCATAGGAACACCACTTGGAACTTCATAAAATATAATATAATAGTAGGCAACAAAAGTAAGCAACAGGTCCGTTGGGACCCTAGGCCTAGCTTCTCACAAGCATTCATTTTGTGCGAGTTTTTCATTTTTGGAACGAACGGAAGGGATCTACAATTTTATGCCGATTCCAAACGGCTTACTGGGAAGCTCTTTCAAGACAGTTATACTCTCGGATGTTTGTCAGACGTTCGCGAGAGGTGGCGCAGTGGAAAAAAACCCTAAGTTGGAATTTGCATTTTTTCCGGGATTCGAACCTGGAACCCCTCGCTTAGTAGTCCAACACACTAACCACTAAGCCTCTGCGCCGACTGGAACTTCACAAGCTTTGATTTTATTTCTGAGGCAGCGTTAAGGCTACCGGGACGTCGTAAAGAAAGGTGAAACCTTCCGTTGATGTTGCTCTTACCGCAGATACTCTGCCAGGATCTCCGTTTGAAAGGGATTTATAGAGCCTGCGATCCTGCGATCCCTCCCATTTTGTCTGCTGGGATAGGCACCCGAGAAGGGTCTCGTAAATGCAAAGTATAAAGTGATGTGCTCTCTTGTCTCTGAAAAGTAGGTACATGCCCAAAGTCTTTCTATCGTTGAATGACCCAGTTTTCTCATTGGCTGTTGTTAAATTAAGTCATAGAAGTCTCATCTAAATAATTTCTTGATGTCAAAAGTTTCGCTAAGCTTTCTTTACAGCCATCATGTTCACGTACGGATGAGTTTTGCAGGGATGCCAACATCGGGCATGACTCTGTAAAGCTGGTCTTTGTAAAGGCTCTTATAGGCGGCTTTGAAATCGATCAAGAGCTGGCTATCTACTTGGACTTGTTCTTTCAGGAGGGTACTCTTATCAGAACTCAGAAGTAGACTTTGCCGGTGTATATTGGCTTAAGACAATTGCAGGAAGAAATATGAAAGCGAATCCAAAGATGGAAGTTGTCCCGAACACAAATCAGTCATGCACTCCCTAATCCATAACTTTGCGATAGAGTTTTGTTTGCCCATGATCGAATCGAGACTGCTGTATATATATGTCCAATAAAATGGCTCTGCATTCCTATCTACCTACAGACCTTAGCTCTGATTGTGGTGTGTGGTGTAGTAGACGTCAGCGACTGTCGTGGGACCATTTCAAAATGTGGTGCAATCATCGTGCAACAAGACGTACTTTACCCAGCATTGAATACAAGACAATAGAGCTATTTGTGGTAAACGCTCCCCAACATACATAAATCATTCGCATGCAGTTTTACTATATATATACTTTGTCCTCGATGCAGACTTGCCTTTCCCCCCCTCATCAGCACGCTTTATCCTTCGATGTGCAATTGACTTCGAATTGAAAAGCATCGTAACAGCAATTCCCGATAAGAGAGCTGAAACTGAAAATGATTGCACGAGACGAGAAATAAGAAAACAAAGGCGTTGCGGAACTGATGGTAGAGCGATCTAGTAGATTGGCTCTAGATTGGCCAACGAAAGGACCCAGGGGAATGGTTTTCAGTTCCTTTTATTTTTATCTACTAAGCAAAATGAGAAGAGAGCTACGTTGCATTTTGCATATATAATAAGCAACATGTCTTAAATACAAAAAAAATCAATATTCTTGTGATTGAGAATAAAAGTTATTGGTATAGGAGTTGACAGCACGACTTGTGTCTTGCGCAGTTCCTGCAACAAAGAAAGTATCTTGCCAAGCTCATCAAATAACGACGGATCTAGCAAAACGACAGTAGGTCAAAGGTATAGGTAGGTATATACCTTCTGTAAAGTATATGTAAAGAGTAAAGTATTCGATGTCGTGATAGAATATCTGCAGTTGAAGAATTTGCTTCCATCTACAGAGTCCGACGGCATTGTAATAATATACATTATAATAATAATATTCTACAAAGCGGGAATCTCAGGCAAGAAGGCTTGCGTTTTTATCTCGTTAGTGAACGAGTTACACTTACAATTATTTGGCATCAAGCCGGAATTTGACAAAATTAGCGTGATGCGCTCAAGCTTCTCAGAGACAAAATATGGTACCATCAAAGGTTTTGCCTGTAAAAGGTTCTCGATCAATCATATGAGGATCATAACGTCCTAGATATGACATTAAAATCGTCTCCGGTGCTCCTTATCCCAAGATTGGCAACCGAAAAGCAAAGAACACAACACACTACGTCTTTGACTAGGTTCATGCTGCGAGACGTAATACTACTGTATAGCAAGCACACGGTTTCCTCACCTCAACATTTAGGTACATAAAGGCACAGGTGGCTGTCAAGAGATCATCAAACCGCCAGCCAGCGTCTGTGTTTTCATAAAAAAACAGTCAATTCGTTCTTTAATTGAGTGAATTCAAATATGTTCGGGTAGCTTTCAATTAGGTTCATTTTTAATTAATTCTTCACTCGACTATAGACATTCACAATAAAGCGAATGTTGAATTGATCTTCGAAAGAATTCAAAAGCTGAATCAACGTTTTCTAGAACGCTGTGATTTTGCCGATAATCCTTTAGTAAATATTTTAAATACTAATTATATCCGACTCGATAGTTGATAAGTTTGTCATTTGTTTTTTTTTCTCTCTTATTCGTTATTTGTTTTTGTTACTAATTGGATGTTAATCCAAATTTATATATTTTTTTCTATTTCTTATATTTATTTGTTTACATATGTGTATATTTATTTATTTATTTTCATATTTATTTTTTTTACATATTTATTTATTTATTTATTTATTTATTTATTTATATACATATTTATTTATTTGTTTATTTAATTATTAATTTATTTATATATATTTATTTATTTATTTGTTTATTTATTTATTTATTTATTTATACACCTATTTATTTATTTGTTTATTTATTTATAATTTATTTATATATATATATTTATTTATTTGTTTATTTATTTATTTATTCACCTATTTTTTTGCTGTTATTTGTTTCTTAATCTGTAAACTTCTTAAATACCTATGTATTACATCAAAATGTTCGGTGAAATCGTTAACACATGTACCTGATTTACCTTTATTTACTAGTCATTTTATATCCTTTTTTTTTTTTTGTTCTTTTTCTCTCTACTTTAATTGAAGGTTTTCTTCGTATTTTCCTTCAAATGTAATATTTCAATGTAAATCTCAAAATCATCCTTATTGTAAAAATAATGTTTCAGAAGAAAGATAGGTATAACTTATCATATCTCTGAATTGTAAAATGTGTGGTAACAAAGTCCTTGTAAATTTATATACGAAATAAAGCTATCTATCTATCTTCAGGAAAACTGTTTTTTTGGCGATAGTTACTAAATTGTTTCCCGTTCAGTAAATAGAAATATTTCAGTCTTTCCAGCTAATGATTAGCGTAAAAGGAATGCTGGTTTTTATTAAAGTTTCTATTATACTCTCTATTACGGTCCTTATGCGTTGATTTTATAGCTTTGGGCACGATCAACGATCGCGTTCCAAATGGTTTCTCTAATACCAAAAGAGATCACCCTATTGGAAGATGCTCTTATTTTTGCAAATGGCCGCCAATGTCAAATCTGTTTTGACATTTGTGGACTAGACAGATGTAGAATACAAGTAAACAAGCCATGGAGCGATACAATTTCCAAGAACGCGGAATAATTTCGAATTTTCGATTTTTCTACCAAAATCATAATGAGCGATGAGGCACGAGGAGCTATTACACCCGCTCAAAGTTACTGCATGGTGCGCTGTTCACGATGGAGGAGTCATCGGGCCATTTTTTTTTTTTTTTTTTTTTTTTTTTTTTTTTTTTTCGAGAACGCCCCTGGTCAAACGACAACAGTGGAAGGTGCGCGCTATAGGGCCATGTTAACGGATTTTTTCCTGCCGCAATTGGACGAATTAGGACCTTATGTGGTTCCAACAGGCCGGAGCTGCGGCACACACTGCGCAAGCCACAACCGATATTCTGAAGGCGGAGTTCCCGGGTCGCCTCATCTCTCGTTGTGGCGATTTGCACTGGCCCGCAAGATCGCCCGATTTAACCATTCCAGACTTTTTTTGTGGGTTTTTTTGAAGTCCCGTATTTACGAAAACAAGCCCGAGACCCTAGAAGCCCTTAAGGACAAAATTCGACACGAGTGCGAGAATCTGTCGTCCGAAGTTCTCGCCGAAGTGATGAAAAATGCCATAAAACGAGCCCGTATAGCAATCAATTGTGACGGCCGATATCATCTTCTCGACTTAACCAATAAAATTCGAAAGGTTCAAATACCTTTAAGAATAAATGAAGTCTATTCACTTAGAAATATGACCACTGCTGTAGTCCCCTTTGTAAGAAAAGAACACTGTAGACGTTTTCTCTCAAATATTGCACCATTTATTTTTAATAAACTGCCGTCCAATATATGCGCATTGGTTACACAGCCATACAGTTTTTTAAAAGTACTAAAAGAATGGCTACTTTCCAGATCCGAAGTAGAATCTTTACTTAATATTTTGTCCTGATCTTTACATTTTTCTTTCTCTGAATAGTTTGACTTTTTTTTCTTTTTTTTTTCATTGCTTTCTATAAACTGTTGTCCCATAACTTTTCCTTAATTTTTCTTTGCCTTTCTGGTAGTTATGTTTTCACCACTCCCGGTTCAATTTCAATTTTTTGGTTTTATATTAATTATCTTACTCTTTCTAGTCGCGTTGCTCTATTTGACTTAGCTGGTAGTCTTTCCAAAAAGTTTATTTACTGCACACTTATCACTGGTCCTTTAATGGCCACAAAGTGTTTGCTTCAATTTCAAAGTATTTCATGATTAAATGCCCAAATTTTTGATTTTCTTTCACTAATAGGAATATAATGTACCCATTAAAATGCTTGTTTTTTTCTTTCTTCTTTATTTTTCTTCAGTAATTTTTTTATTTTATGGTATTTAAATTTGTAAAGGAAGAATGAATTTAATTTTTGTAGTACAATTGAATTACTTTAAATAAATCTAAAATAAATATACATAATCAAAAAACAGAATCGAAGTTTTTTATTTAAAAAAAAAAAAAAAAAAAAAAAAATGAGAGCCAAACAATATCGGATGACTTCTTTTGGTCCACCTTGTAGATCTTCAATTATGGATTTTGTTTTAGCAGTTATTGTTGCAGATTCCATTTTATTTCTAACCAAAATAAAGATCCTATTACTTATCTTAACAATTAGGTATATGTTCCTATTCAAATAATATGAAACAAACAAATGAAAACATAGCATTTGCTTTGAAATATGAGAAAGTAATTTTCCCTTATTTATCGACAAAATTTTGTACCTATGGAATGAAACAAAACTAATGTCCATCTTAAAATAACTGTCACATTAGCCGTTGCTACTGTGGGTACTTTTTGCACAAAACAAAGTTATGAATATTTCACTATGATCTATATAAAATTACTGCATATTCCCTGCATGCACAAAGGGAGAAACATTGCATAACTTCCATCTCCCTTCTCACAAAAAAAAAAAAAAAAAACAAAACACAAGACAAGAAGCACAACAAATATATTATTTACTCACATTTAGAATCCACGCCATTTTGCACTGCGCCACCTCTCGCAAACGTCTGACTAACATCCAAGAGTATTACTGTCTTGAAAAAGATTCTCAATTTCAATTAGCCGTTTGGAGTCGGCATAAAATTGTAGATATCCCTTCCATTCGTTCCAAAAATGAAAACTCACACAAAACGAATGGTTGTGAGAAGCTTAGCCTAGGGTCCCTCCGGACCTGTTGCGCCAACTATTTTTTTTTTATTTATAATCCACGCAAATAGGTATAAAATAATAAATTAAAAAATTTCGCACCTAACTTTTGAGATTCTTGGCTTACTGCAATTTCCCTAGAAAGGGAAACATACAAAAATATATAAAAAAAAAAGAAGAAGAAAAGAGAACGCAAACAATGTGCTTGCTTACACATTACAATCCAATCCACTTTCGTTTTATCGCATTTGTTTGCGCTATCCCTTCTGCTTATTTAACTGGGCTTTGCTTACGACTGGTAGTCAAACACTCTTATATAGATTGTATGAAATTTGGTAGTGCAATTTCTTAAGCTAAAATCCTACAAACGGGCAGTGGTGCCAGACATTTTTTTTCAAAATCTGCATATTCTGCTTAAAAAATCGTCAAAAAATCATCATTACTATAAAAGCAAGAAATTGTAATAATAATAATTACAATAATGATAAAAACATGATTTTTCAAGCTTTCTTTCTTTCGTCGCCTGAAAATTGTTTTGTCCCATACGACATTGACATCGTTTCGCGAAAAACGAAGTTAAAAGCTTGTGCCTTTATTATTCAAAATCTGTATGACAGTTTTTTTTTTTAATGTTTTCCGTACAAAGTTTGTTTTATTATTAGCTTACTTTCCAATTTTCAAGCCGTCTTGCCATACCCTTCAGTTGCTACATAAGTTTACGTAAAAGTCAACTTTTTATATATACCCAACCCATACAGTTTTAAAAGAAAATGCAATTTCGTTTTCGAGTTTTAACTTGTTATCTTATACATAATATTAATATGCGAATGCAACTATGTAGTTAAGAATCACTTTCTCTTTTTTTTTCCAATATTTTGTGTAGGTACAAGCCAGGTTTCTGGTTTATTGAGGTCCTGATACCATTGATAACTTTGTAGATTGAAAAATATCATACCTGATGAATTAGTCATAATCATATTACATATTTGTTAGCATCTGATTTAGAAATAATGGTTTGAACACATATTTCTGGAGTATACCTACGGTGACCCTCCGTCTTTTATTTAAAAGGACACTCCTTTCAAGTCAAGGGAAGTCAAAATGTGTTCTTTTCTAATTTCAAGATACATTTTAAAATAAAAAGCGACATTATGAGAGCAAGTTATTCACTGTGTACTCTGATCCACTGTTGACACATTTACCCTACTTGAACTGGAAAAGATACCATTTCCATAATTTTTAACAAAGTGGGACCGCAGGGGTCTTAAGGCTAAATAAGGAACCATTTCGCCCCTAAAGGGACCAAAAGGCGTCTCTGCCGGTAGCTTTTATCGCGCTTCGTATATGAGGACGGGGTTGTAAATTCTCCGAACACTTGTTCCGAAGAAAACCTCGCAGCAAAAATCCTCCTACCTAGCTAGGGCCGATGGTATGACCATATTTTGACAGGAGAATTGTCAGAAATTGGCATTTTATGACCACTTGACATACAGTCTAATCTTAACTTTACTTAAAAGTGCCTATCTTTATACGTAGAAAAGTAGTACTCCTATTACTGAAGTACTTTTGACGTATGAATATCAGTACTTTACTTGAGTGTAAAGGTGCTAAATTTTTTAATAAGTGAGAAAGAGATGGGTGTTGCCCAATCGCCTATCCTTTGTCAGTGGAAATGAAGTACTCCTTTTACTTATATTTGATATTTGATATTTATTGTGCGTGTATTCTTTGTACAGATGAGATAAGTTAATCTTTTAAAAACTGAACAAGCTTATAATTATAAATTTACAATCGCTAATAATTTATTAAATGACATCAATTATAGTAATAATAAATAAATAAATAAATAAATAAAGATAAGGCATAATGTAACAAGGGACAAAGGATATAAGAGAAAGAGAAAGAGAAGAAAGAGGGAAATCCATTAAAATTTATTTGCAAAATGTTGAAAAACTTCTTTGTTGAATGTATTTGCATTGTTCGTACACTTAATATTATGGGGCAAACTATTCCAAAGGTGAATCGAATGGACAAAAAATTGACGTGTGGTGACTAGAAACTTATGTGTTGGAGTAATTATTTGTTGAGTTCTTTGGGTTCTCGCGAATTTAATTTTTTTAAAAAGATAATCTGGTTCTCTTGTGACAATGATTTTATGTAGTGATAGCAAGGTTCTATATTTAAGCAGGGCTGTTAAGGAACAGCCAGCAATTAAATGAGTATACTCTGAAATATGTTCGCGTCTGCTAATACCGAATATATATCTCGCACAACTATTATATGCGACATTCAGCTTCCTTTTGGATTCATGGTTCATGTCGGCAAATATTTCACAACCATAAAGGACAATAGGTAATATGAATGACCTGTAATTTCACATTTTTTGGGAGGTAATTGGATGTTGGACTAAGACCCCGAAGAGCGCCGTATATTTTAGAGACAATACTTTTTACATGTGTATCCCAACTAAAATTTTGATTAAAAATGATTCCGAGGTTTTTTAAATTATCTACGTATTCAATTGGGGAATTGTTGAGATAAATTGGGGGGAAAACTTCAACATGCCTGCTTCTGTTGATTACCAAGGCTTTAGTTTTTGTCGGATTAAGGTATAGTTTGTTTTCTTCCGACCAGGTATATATTGCATTTAAATCGCGATTTATATATGTCAGAGCTTCGCTTTTGTTCGATTTAGAGAATAGCAAGTACAATTGTACATCGTCAGCATAAATATGGTGTTTACAATTACTAAGACTCTCTGATATATCATTTATAAAACATGTAATTAATAGTGTTCCAAGAACGGAACCTTGTGGCACACCTAAGGGAACTAAAAGTCGGGACGAACATTTATTTTCATTTACAATGTACTGATACCTATTAGACAGATACGATAACATAAGAGTACATAAAGAACGATCAAATGAAAAATTAGTTTCTAACTTCTTAAGTAGGATACTATGGTTTACAGAATCAAAAGCTTTGGAGAAGTCAAGGAACACGATTAAACCCAACATATTACTGTCCAATCCAGCACGTATATCTTCACTTACTTTTAATAGAGCTGTGGTGCAGTTGTGTTTGGAACGAAAACCCGATTGGTATTTTGTGATTAACTTGTTATTGTTTAAGTAATGTTTAATTTGAATGCTCACTATCTTTTCAAAAACTTTACTCAAAAAAGGAAGTATAGCTATTGGACGGTATTGCGAATTTGTTGAGGTAGAGGATTTAGGCAGAGGAATTATTTTTGCAATCTTCCAGTCATCGGGAACTTGTGAGGTCATTATGATCGTATTGAAAATGTGTGTTATTTGGTTTAATAGGACAGGAAGAAGAATTTTTATAAAATCAGGATGAATATTATCCGCACCCACTGCCTTAGATTTTATCTTTAAAATTTCCAAGTCGACATTTATTTCATCTGTGGCAGAAAGTGAGAAAGTTTCTCCTACAAAACTGCCGATGGGAGAAAATCTAGGTGAATGTCCTGTATTCGGGACGGATTTGATGAATCTCTTATTAAGCTCGTCAAGTATTATGAGGTAACGAGTTTTTGGTTGACCTAAGTCCGCACTGTCGAACATTTTTCCAAAATTCTGAACTTGAATTACTAGCGCAAAATTTGTTAGTGAAGAATGTCTGCTTGTTTCTGCGGATAAGGGAGGTTACAACATTACGCGCTACCTTAAATTCTTTATAAATAATTGGGCATTTGTATCTCCTCCATCTTTTATATAAAAGATTACGTACTTTTATTTTCTCGCTTACTTCTGTTGTAAACCAAGGGAATGTTGCTTTTTTAGTCTTTTTTATTTTGATAGGAACATGCTTATTAAAAAGATGTTGAATGTTCATCTGTAAACACTCAGTCTGATTATTTACATTATTCGTTGTATAGATTGGAAACCAATTTAAGCTTCTACAATCGTCGAACGGGCTTCTATATCTATTTTAGAAAAATTATGGAATTTTCTGATTGTTTCAGTCTCGCATGATGCAGAAAACTTAAAAGTTAAGAAAAGTAGGTCATGATGAGAAAAAGCTGGTGCAGGTAGTTGGTCATAGTGCAGAATTAATCCTGGGTTCGATACCAGAAACATATCTAATAAAGACGGTTCCTTATTGGGCATGAAATGTGTGGGATTAGTGCAGTTTGCGAAACTTAAATTAAACAACTCTACCATATCTTTAAAACGTTTGTTTTTGTTGTGCAAAATATTTAGGTTAAAATCCCCACAAAGTACTATTTTGTCGTACAACGGAGCTAACTCCTCTAGTATGTCTCTTATGAGAACGTAATTAGCAATGTCGGGGGCCATGTATAAGCATCCGATTAATAGTTTGTCATCACCACCAATTATCTCAACAAATATATATTGTACTAAATCGGCAGGTGTTGATTCTTTAACAACATAAAACTTATAACCTTTTTTAACATAAATTGCACATCCCCCTCCAACTTTGTTGTATCTACTTACATGTTTCCCCGGTTTTATCATCAGTATGTACTTCTACATTGTTTGAATATGTGCTCATATATATGCGTTTCGATAGCATCGATAGTTTTTTTTGAACAATCGAGCTTTTTACTATCGATAGACTATCGATGTTTAAGGAACACTAATAATTGTCAAAGAAATCTTTTAGTAAAGTCAAATAGGGTATATGCTGAGGATATAGTAGACCTCTTCGAAAGACTGTCAAAGACGCGACTGAAACTCCGATGTCAAGCAAAATGGACAATGGAAGCCAGGCAATATCTATAAAATCAAGTTCAATAAGGTTGGTCAACCAAACGGCCTCCCGGCTGAACAAGGTTCGTTGGATGCCTCGAGGAAGAGCATACTCCAACTCACCACGAACAAAGGTAATGCCTGCTGAATGGAACCTCAGTATTGTTTGCCCAATCAATAAAAAAGAAGAAGAGCCTGAAATCTGTGTTAATTCTACAGGCATCACTCTCATTAACATCGCATTCAAGATTCGCTTTGCTTAAACTTCTGAAACCAGCAGGCCCAAAGATGACTCCGACTGACTCCAAACTAGAGGAAAAATTAAGTAATGGAAGACCTCACCTAGGGCGGCACTCAAAATAGATAAGCTAGCATAATTTCCAGTGGGCAACTGGAGATAATTGATCATAAACCGAGCTAGCTCCATCCCGGACGTAAGTAAGCACAGTAATTTCCGACAGCAGAACGTAAACTCACGCTTGTCCCTACTTAGGTTGGATACGACCCCTTGTTGTCTTTGATAAATAAGTGTATATTAGCTCCTTTGACAGGAATGTCAATAAATAGAAAGATATACCTATTTCATACCAACGTCCCTTAATGAGTGCGGTTATTTGATCCGCAAACATGCATCGGCATAGATGTAGCTCGTTCTTATAAGTTCTGAAGTGCTCACATTACCTATACGCCTCCGAAACATGCCGCCATTGTTGTCTGTCATTATTATTAGTTAATATTTTTTACAGAAAACAATCAGATAATGTGAAAGAAAAACCCTCCTGTCGTCCTGAGTCCACTAGAAGAGTAATGTCAATCATACGGATGATATAGCTTCATGCGTCGCACAATGGGGAAGAGTAAATAAAATACTGGACTGTATCAATTGCACGTCAATTACCGGATTAACGAATTGTAGTTCCGCTGGAGGTAAACAAAACTACAGCCGACGCTGCTATTATATGAGTTTGTTTGTCAGCCATCAAGTCACGTGCGGTGTATGGTCTATGGTCCATGTAATCGTGGTGTCCTTAATGTTTGCCTTAATAATTATACATATTTCACGGTGGTTGAAGAGACGTGTAAATTGTCGTGTGCGTGTGCGAGCGCATCCGTCCGCCGCACCATCCCCTTTTGATTACTGGAAACTACGGTTGCAATGTTCGGGTGCAGTTTTGGTTAACAGCAAACGGGTGGCAGGGTGAAGTGAAGACCGGTGGTAATTCGGAGCGGTGCGGTACTAATTGAAAGCACGTTCTTATAGGTACAAGTATATCTGAAAAGGCTCTTCAAGTTTAATGGGTGATAATCAAAACGCAGCGTTGAATTGGCACGTGCCAATTGTAGGCTGAATTCATGTCCTTTTTGTTTTGAGTACTTAATGGGAATATGTTCACAACAAAAGATGTCGTTACAAAATATGTTTTCAGGATTATTTCGTTTCGAGTGCTGCACTTGTGGCAAGTGAAGGGTGTTCCTATAGGTATACCAGGGCTTGGGAAAATGACTGCTATTTGATTATGCTCTTAATTGTGGATCAATGAACTTGATGGGTTTACGTTGCGCTATATTTGTTGCAGTGTACCTAAATAGGTCGCTTATATGCCAAAAGTGTGGGAAAATCGGATTTTCAAAAATCCATTGTACGATAATATTAGAAAAACTGAATTTGCTATTAAGTGAGAAATGAACATATTACCTCATAAGTGAATTTTTGTTACAATCGTAAGGACGGATTGTTTTCGATATACATTTATGTATGTCAAAGTTCCGAAATTACCGTTATTCGAATTTTTAGCTAAAAACTGGGTATGCACTCATGGTAACCTCAGCTACTTAAGCTTAAATGTAAATTTTGTGTGAAATCATTGAGCTGTTTTCGAACAAATCAAACTGGTACAAACATTTTTAATGGGAAGTAGGTACTTACCAATAATATTGACTTTACCAGGCAATACGGATTTCGGAGCCGTCGTTCCACTGGTGACCTGTTAAGCTACGTAACGCACTTATGAACACAATCAATTGAACAACACGGCGAATCCAGAGCCGTAGCCTTGGACATATCAAAGGCATTTGACCGAGTCTGGCATAGAGCCCTATTAGGCAAGTTAGCGTCTTACGGATTACCACAGCAACTCTGCGGATGGATGCAAAATTTTCTTCTGGGAAGATCGATCCAAGTTGTTGTAGATGGTGTATCATCCAATTCGTTTTCTATAAATGCAGGAGTGCCCCAAGGATCTATTCTTTGTCCAACTCTGTTTCTTCTCCACATCAACGATTTGCTTGGATCAACAAATAATAATATCTACAGCTTTGCAGATGACAGCACTCTTATATCCTCCATCTCGAACAATGGGCCTGTGAATACGGCTTCATCACACAGTCAGAGATGTGAACAAATTAATTCTCTAAATGATGATATGGACAAAATCTTGAAGTGGGGAAATGACAACTTGGTTGTATTTAATGCAAACAAGACACAGCTCACAACATTTTCCAGAAAAAATGCATCAACAGTTCCTCAGATCCAAATGGATGACCATCCAATCCATCACAAGGACTCAATGCACCTTCTAGGAGTCACAGTCAATTCAGGAATCACATGGCAGAACCACATATCCTATATCGCAAAATCGGCGTCCGCAAAGTTGAGCTACCTATTTAGAGCAAAGATTTACTTTAGCCCCAAGCAACTTCTCCTTCTCTACGAAGCACAAGTTAGACCAGGCTTGGAATATTGTTCCCATATATGGAGCTCGGCCCCAAAACATTCACTTAACCTGCTTAATAGCATACAGAGACGAGCAGTTCGACTCATTGGAGACCCTACACTCACATCGAATCTACAACCGTTGGTGCACAGAAGACAAGTAGCTGACCTATGCTTGTTCTATGGGTACTTCCATTGTAGATGTTCTGAGGAACTCAAAGACATTATCCCTCGAAATGCAACTTTTGGGCGCCCAACAAGACAGGCTGCTAATGCTCATGACCATACAGTACACTTGACAACCGCGAGGACATCAACTTTCCAAAACTCCTGTTACAGGACAAGCAAACTTTGGAACTCGCTTCCTGGGGATATATTTCCAGAAGACTACAATTTGCAGCAATTTAAGTGCAGAGCAAACATACATCTGCAGGCATCTCGGGGCGCTGTTGAAGCGTTATAGGTTCGCCTTTCCCGGGAGAAGTATACATAAAAAAAAAAAAAAAAATGGCCCCGAATAAACCCAAAATCCGAAGTTTGAACCAAGTTAGGACAGCCGTTTAGGCCCTAGGCCTCGGGGACATACGGAATTACTTACTTACTTAAGGTGGCGCTACAGTCCGGGGTGGACCATGGCCTCAACCAATACGCCTGTCCAGTTAGCGCGATCTTTGGCTAACTGCCTCCAGTTGCGCACTCCAAGTTGGTTGAGGTCCCTTCCACTTGCGCGCGCCACCTAAGGCGAGGTCTTCCTCTACTGCGTTGTCCCTCCGGGTTGGAATCGAAGACTCTCCGGGCCGGAGCGTTGGTGTCCATTCGCTCTACATGTCCTAACCATCTTAGACGACTAATGCGTACTTTTCTGACCAGGTCGATGTCGCTGTACAGCTCGTAGAGTTCGCTGTTAAATCTTCTCCTCCAAATCCCGTCAACGCAAACGGGACCAAAAATAACTCGAAGAATTTTGCGTTCGAAGCGACCAAGAAGATCCTCATCCGTTTTTGCTAGGGTCCATGCTTCTGCGCCATAGAGCAGGACAGGGATGATGAGAGTGTTATATAGAATCTCCTTAGTGCTTCTTGACAAGGCCTTACTAATCAATTGCCGTCTTAGGCCAAAGAAACAGCGGTTGGCAAGAGTGATTCTTCGCTTGATTTCTGAGGTGATGTCATTTTCAGATTTAATAGCGGATCCGAGGTAGACAAAGTCCCGAACTACCTCAAAGGGCATACGAACAGACGGACAGAATTTTGCGACCCACTTTTTTGAGTTCCTCTATATCATCGTAATGTCAGAATTGATTAACATCTCGAGTTCGAAATTTTGTACGAATACAATAGGTAGGTAGCTTTCTCTTACTAGGTAGGTACGTAACGGAGAAAGTTCAAAAATGATCCATAGAAAAAAAGTGTTCTGAAGGTGCCCAATCGAGTGTCACATTAATTTCCTTTTAATTTCCCCTTGATTAGAATGCAAGTGAGGAATAAGTTTGGGTATATGGAAATCTTAGAATCTTCAATATCAGTACCAAACTAGACTTGGATGTTTTCTTCTTCGCATTTTAATTCGAAATAATGATAATTTATAGTTATACTAGCTGACCCGGCAAACGTTGTTTTGCCATGTCTATTATTTCTAAGAAACATTTTTTTAGTTCAATATAAATAACTATTTATTATAAGTGTGCGGTGATGTACTTATAATCGAAAGCGTTATAAACAATAAAAGTATGCTTTATTTAGGTTAATAAATTAATCTTTATTAAAGTAACGAATATATTTTAAATTACAATTCTTGATAGCTAAACATAAACATCAAAAATAATTATTCATATTTTTACTATTATTTATGGCAGTTGAAAACAAAAAAAATATCTCGCAGCGCAATAGAGTGTACAATATTTTTGGTTAGTCCGTCTTTAGCCAACACAAACAAACTGGATGGTTTTCTGACGCGAGAACATGCCACATATAGTTGTCCGTGGGAAAAACATGGTGTTTCCAAATCTAAGCCACATACAGAAAATGTCTGGCCTTGTGACTAATTGATCGTCATAGCGAATGCCAATCTAATTGGGAATTGAGTGCGTTTGAATTCAATTGGCACATCTGTAGGAATCATAGGGATTCGTGGCAGCAACACATTTTCGCCTTGAAACTTGCCATTCAAGACAATGGCTTCAATAACGTTTTTCATTAATTTTTTAATGACTGATCGTGTCCCATTACACAGCCGTGGTGGGTTTAAGTTACGAAGCAGAATAATCGGAGATCCAACCTTTAATTGTAAATGGTGTGGTGGCATGCCTGGCAAGTCCAATGAATTTAAAAACTCAATTGGATAATTCACAGTCTCATTGGTATCACAAACTGCATCGATAGATTTGTATGACACCAAGTCCCCAGGCAACAACTGTTGTATCTTTAAATTTAACCCATTGACGTCCACATTTTTCTTTCTGCGAGCCACTTATGATTTGCATATTGTGTGTGTACGTTTGGAAATATGTGATTGATGAGAGTATTTGCCTTGTCGATAATAGTGCAGAAGTCCGTCTGTAATCTTATGCATTCAGTATTTTCATGTACAGTAACTTTCCCATCGCCAATATCTAACAGTTGTTTAGAGAAAGTTTCGGCGGATGGATCCTGAAGCATTTGGACGCGCATGTTCACCGTCAGTTGTACTTTTTCAACATTAGGCCATAGTCGCCATGATTTTAAGCAAGCGTTGATTTCATCAGCGTACGTTGAACGTGGAATAACAGGAAGTGTTTGTCTGAAATCACCTGAAAGGAGTAACAAAGTGCCGCCAAATAGTTTATTGTTGTTTTTTATATCCTTTAATGTCCTATCCAATGCCTCAAGCGAATGTTTGTGTGCCATAGTGCACTCATCCCAGATAATCATTTTACATTGTTTCAGCACTGTGGCCATAGACGATTGTTTTTTATGTTGCACACTTCATCTGGATTATTTTGAATGTTCAACGGCAGCTTAACTGCTGAATGAGCTGTTCTGCCTCCATCTAATAAATTTGCTGCAATGCCAGAAGATGCAACGGCCAATGCGATGCCATTTTTTGATCGTATCTCGGCAAGAAGTATAGAAATAAGGAATGTTTTGCCAGTTCTACCTGGTGCATCAAAAAAAAAGAATCCTTCTTGTCCTGCCGAAACTGCCAGCATGATCCGGTCGTAAATAATTTTTTGTTCTTCATTTAGTAGTGGAACATAGCGACTAACAATGCCTGCCATTTCTACAGTATCGTACAGTATCGATTCATATCTGTGTTGAGTAAATCAGATGCACATCGATTCGGTGAGCTCATACCGAAATGACTAATTCGTAAATTCGCAATAGCAATGCAAAGATCCTCGATAGCAGTCAATGCTTCATTGTCATTTTTTTCCAAAGTACCAATAACCACTTTTGAATGAGCATAATATTCAACATCAGGTTCGTACTGGAATGCTACTCGAAGAAATGAATCTGATATAAATGCTCGATGAACTTGTTGGCGTTGTTGATCAATTCCTCTACGTCTGTCGACTATGAATCTCCGAGCTTCTCTTCGTTCTAATCTTCTTTGTTAATTTTGTTCATCTCGTGCCTCTTGTGATCGTGATTCTCGTAACTGCACCATTCCCACACGCAAATCTTCATTTTTTTCTTTAATTTGTTCGCTTGATCTTTGTGCTCTTATATCTAGCATGGCTCTAGAATCGATCGTTCGACGACTCAAATTGGCCCCTTTGCGTTTTTTTTGGCACTGCTGAAATACTTAAACGAATAAAAAGATTTGTTTACATTTGATAAGCTTTATTAACTGTTAATAATTGACTTACCTTTCACAATGATACAATTTTTTATGTAGGTACGTTGTTAACGTACACGTTTTCGTTTTGATTTAGAACAATACGATTTAGGGCCTCCAATGCGCGTTTTAAAATTCAAGTTTTTTTTATTTGAAGTGTCACTACTCGATTTTATTCAGTTTCTTTTTTTTTTCAAAGTGTATTTCCCCATAAAAAAATAAAAAAATTAGTGGTGAACCACCCTTAATATTAAGGGATATGAAAAATAGATGTTGTCCGATTCTCAACCCTAGCCCATATGCACACTAAGTTTCACGAAAATCAGTGGAGCCGTTTCGGAGGAGTTCAACAACGCACCCCGTGACACGATAATTTTATATATTAGATGTATTTTGTACGTTATATGTATATTTACGGGACCACATCTTTTATCTTTACCGTTGGATGCCAGTCCTGTAGTAGGAACATGTTGATTCTTTGCTTACGAAGTTCCTCTGATATTTGCACAAATTGTTAGACAGCAACTTGTAAGGATGCCTTTCAAGGCAGACCCTGATGTTGTCATTGGGCCGAATTACCGCATCCGTGAGCGAGCTATACGTCACTGAATTTTGTGGATTTTACAAGCAAAACAATAACAAATTCAATCACTTATTACTCGCTCACGGATGTGGTAATTCAACCCCTGATTGTCATTCCAGTGATTGTCTATCTCTGTCCAACTTTCGCATTTTCTTGAGCCGCTGAGCTCATCTTTGAGCTCAGTTGTGATAACATGCACTCTGACACCACATAATTCCTTCTCTCACCCTTCTACATAAATGCAGAACAATATCCAACAATTTTCCAGTCATATTGCCAATTTATGCAAACCTTGGCCAATTAATTAAATTGCTATTGATGTCAAAAGCAAAATTCATATAGCAGATAAGCTAAAAAGGGTATATATACACTAATTAAAAAAAAAAAACAAAAATACATCCACATCCAGTTCATTTCAATTGATGCATCTACGAGTGTACCTACATACATCTGGGCATGTGTGCTGTGTACCTAGACCAGAAGAATTAAATTAACTCAGTTAAAGGACTAACGATACGAACTCTAGCCGCATGTCACACCAATGCCGAAGAGGAGCAAATTAAATTGATTGATTACCCTAAAAGCATTTCTGGCATTTCGGTATACAAATGAATGCGCTGATGTCTATTTCAACTTTGACAGATTGCTATTTCCAAATTCCAACAACAAATCCAATCCAAAGTTGTACACAAAAACCCAGGCAATCAACAAAAAAAAAAAAATAAAAAAAGGCGAGAAACGTCATCTCTTTCGCCCCTTTTGTTGTTCAGATGCGAGTTCAGTATGCTTACGCGTACTCTGGGCACAATTGATGTGACACTTTGGGAGGGGTGTCTGCTACAGCATTATGTCAAATGTTTTGGTTTTTGATGAATGTTCCTACGGCTCATTGGCATTAATGTAACAATATTGTCAAAGGATTCGAGAACAACGGGTATTTGGGATTAGGCCGAGGGCGAATAACGAAACGGAAGATCTCGATAACATTGTAAAGTGTATAATATTATAGCATCGTTAAATGGAAATTAATGGATTCATCAATTTGCATTTGAACTCCGATTGATTGAGTGCGATAACATGAAATTGTTGTTTGTTATCTACTATAACAGCAGTTACAGGGGATAAATGTGTTTATAAGAACATAAACTTGAAAAGGCGGCCAAAGTGGACGATTGGCATTTCGTGAGCTACGCCTTTGCGTGCATTTAGTTCGAGGCTAATATTGATAGAAGCTATATGTGAGTTAATAAGCTGCAAAACAGCTCATTGGTTTAGATGTTTTTGAGGGAGCCAGCAGCCAGTAACTGACAGCCATTTGAGAGTCGAGACTACAATTTCAGCTGTTGGGATTTGGCACAAAATTGTGGGTTCTTGGGTCACAAAAGTAGGCCTAATCAATGAAAAATGTCTAATATGTTGCTGATGGCGGGATAAGGATACAGTATATAAGGTCAACAAGAAGGGACACACAACATCGACGAATCGGACAGAACGTCACGATAGACAGCTATAACTTTGAGGTAGTTAGGGACTTTGTCTACCTCGGATCCGCTATTAACTCTGAAAATGACATCACCTCAGAAATCATGCGAAGAATCACACTTGCCAACCGCTGTTTCTTTGGCCTAAGACGGCAATTGATTAGTAAGGCCTGGTCAGGAAGCACTAAGGAGATTCTATATAAGACTCTCATCATCCCTGTCCTGCTCTATGGCGCAGAAGCATGGACCTTAGCAAAAACGGATGAGGATCTTCTTGGTCGCTTCGAACGCAAAATTCTTCGAGTGATTTTTGGTCCCGTTTGCGTTGACGGGATTTGGAGGAGAAGATTTAACAGCGAACTCTACGAGCTGTACAGCGACATCGACCTGGTCAGAAAAGTACGCATTAGTCGTCTAAGATGGTTAGGACATGTAGAGCGAATGGACACCAACGCTCCGGCCCGGAGAGTCTTCGATTCGAACCCGGAGGGACAACGCAGTAGAGGAAGACCTTGCCTTAGGTGGCGCGCTCAAGTAGAAGGGGACCTCAACCAACTTGGTGTGCGCAACTGGAGGCAGTTAGCCAAAGATCGCGCTAACTGGAGAGGCGTATTGGTTGAGGCCCAGGTCCACCCCGGACTGTAGCGCCACCTTAAGTAAGTAAGTAATATAAGGTCGTCACTTTGTAAATCACAGAGTTTTTTGGACCTTTGTAGGATGATGACGTTTATACCGGACTATATAGAAAATCTGAGCTCAGGTAGGAAATGTGCGTTGTTTGGTAGAAACGGTGCTGGTTTTTTAAAAACTTAATTAGCAGTCTGTGCCGTTTTGCTACTTGCCCATATTTTTGAAGTTTGTTAACGAGGAGAGCTTACGTCCAAACTGTTAAATTAAAACAGGTTTATTCTTTGGTTCTTTTGTACTATTTCTTGAAACCTTCTGAAGGCAATGTTTCACAAAGGGCCGGAACTTTATGCGGCCTAAGTGTGTCTTTCTAGACAGCTACCTTACCTAATCTTCTGAAGGCAATTAAAGAAGGGTTCTCGATGAGATCCCTGTCTGATGTCGAACAGGCGAATAAATGTAGGTGGTTTCCTTTTCAGTTGTTTCGTTTAAAAGTAACTCTGACGAATTGTCCTTGATAGGAAACTTATAATTGGAAGCCGAATGTCAGTGAAAGAGTGAAGAAAGCAGCGAATGCTTTCTACGCATGCAACCGTATCTTTGGTAGGAGTTGGGGACCAAACCCCAAAATCATCCTCTGGATGTACACGGTGATCGTGCGACCAATACTCACATATGGCAGCGAGGTCTGGTGGCAAGCCGCCAGCAAGCGACCAATCTTAAGTTAATGACAAAAATACAAAGGATAGCTTGTATAGGGACAACCGGTGCTATGAGAACCACACCTACTGCTGGACTAGAGGCGATTCTCAATTTGACACCTCTAGATCTATACATGGAAGAATCCGCTGCCAAAAGTGCTTTAAGGATCAGCCAAACTAACACTTGGAATCATTGCAACTTTGGACATGCACAGATCCTATATAAACACGTAGGGAACGTTGTCACTTCTGACTATATGTCTCCCTATATAGACTTTGACAAACCATTCACCTGTTCCTTTCCGAGTAGGGAAGAATGGAACACAAATGAACCCATACAAAAAGAAAATCAATATCCATCTACACAGATGGTTCAAAGATGAACTGTGGAACCGGTGCCGGCATATTCTCTGAGGAATTAAATATACATTGCTCCATCAGACTACCTGATAGCAGTAGTGTCTTCCAGGCGAAGGTTCTGGCTATCGCTGAAGCGGCCCGTAAGGCGTCAATGTTGGCAATACCTCGTAGCGATACTACCATCTTCATTGACAGTCAGGCGGCTATAAAAGCAGTTTCTGCTAATGAAATAAAATCCAAACTAGTTCAACGCTGCCGCGAAGAGCTCAAGGTTCTCTGCTTGCAGCACACCACCAATCTCTGCTGGGTCCATGGACACAGAGACAAAACCGGCAAAGAGATGGCAGATGAACTAGCGCGAAAGGGGTCCGTAATGGATCTTGATAGAGCGCTTCAATAAATCAAGCAATCTCAGAGAGCGAGTGGAGAACAAAATTCGACTGAAAACCAACAACAGTGGAAAGAATTCACTACCTGTGAAATATCACGGAAGCTTTGGCCAGAATTTAACAGAAGCCGGACCAACAGACTATTACAGTTTGACAGGTCATCGCTATCTAAGTTAGTAGGGGCTCTAACTGGTCATAACTTCCTTAGAAACCACGCAATGAAACTAAATCTCAAAGATGACGACATATGTAGAGGCTGCGGAGACGAAGGAATGGAGACCACCGATAACACCCACGGTTGACCCCAAAAAAGGGCATCACAATGGGTCCACGAGGACCTGAGTGAGGTATTGCAGGGCTCACCCTGCTCTATCTACCCGTCTACCTAACCTAACCTAACTCTGACGATACTTTTTCGCATTTCGCTTAAAAAGTGGGCGTTCCCTGCTCTATAGTTTGGCCACGTTCGTCTGCATATGATACAGTTCGTCAGACCCCTCCATCTTTGATTGGTCTTCCCTAAGATCTCAGAGGACATTTTCGTTTCAGCAAGCACAGTTGAGGTATGTAGTAGGCCTTTACTAATTATAGTGCAGGCTACTAGACTTTTGACTGAGGATTATGTTCTAACGAAGTGTTCTTCGGATTTTTGCAGGTATCAACCGCTATGGATGTCTTCTGTACCCTTCATGACTAGTTCCTACATCCGGATCCAGTCGCAGATTCCTACAGCGCAGTAGGAAAGGATTTGGACATTTCAGCACCGTTAAGGATCAGATCGGGTATTTTGGTTTTTGGTACTATCAGTTGGAGGTTGTTCGGGTTAACACCAAAACTGTTTTTACATCTACCCGCCTTTAGAATGAAAACCACTCTCACTTGTATACATAAGTGGGGTATGTCGCTGTTGAATAAAAACAAAGCTGTAGAAATGCGAAAAATTGAAAAGCTGCTGGCTTTGCTCACAATTAACACCAAACGACATTGTTTGACAGTCACAAATTAGAGTTTGTCGTAACCAGAGGAAAAAACAGCCTCATCTTAACTACTGGGAAGTGAGAAAATATCACTAGTCTGAAGAATCTAAAGGATTGATTTAGCCTTGTAGGCTAAATTGCTTTAAATTTGAAAATCTGAATTTCGTAAAGCAGACTTTTTGTGTGAAAAGGTAGAATTTGGCAAGGCAGAATCTTGAAAGCAGAATTTCGACCCGATCCCACCAACTAGTGAACGTGTCCAAATGAAATCTGCTACTTAAGACGTATTGGTCTAGGAAGATCACTCGTCTCTTAACTCTCTCCCCCGTTGATACAATAGATCTTTTAGGTCGCATCAGTGTCAGCCATAACAGAGCTTGGGTTTTATTAAAAAAAAAACCTAAACCTTCATCACAAAACATCAAAGACGCAAGATAGTGAATTTTTCCTGGTGAATCGAAGCCAAGGTGCGACTGTCAGCTAATAAGGTATAATGGCGACAGTTTTTTTGGAATGCGTAAAACCACCACCAGCGCCTATTATGCAGAGCAGTTAATGCAAATCGACGCCGATTCGGAGCGAACACTACCGCATTTGGCGATTAAAAGAGTCGCAGGACTCCACAAGTCGCAATGGTAAAATTGCACAAATTAGCCTAAAAAATTCCATGAAGAACATTTTCCAGATCAAGCCCATCTGCAATTATTTACATTATATGACTCGGTGGTAAGAGATTTCGATCGAATGAACAGTACACGCTGCAAAGAACTGCTATTTTGAGGACCTCGATAACTTGTGTTATTTGCAATGCACCTAAATAAGTTAGGGACGCATTTGGTAATGTGTTTCGATCTATAAAAATGGTTACTCCTGCCGTTTCATCGCGCTTTCTTCTGGTTCATTTCATTTCATCACTTTGACATTCAGAGCACTGGGCAGAAATCACATTGTGTCAACACCCGTTAGGGCTATCGATATGCTTTATTTTCATTAGCCCAGTGGGATTCCCCAAGTCATGAGTCTTTGTCAACTTTTTGCCGAAAAGCCTAGATCCTTATTTAAATTTTCACAGACTTTTGACGACCCACTGTGTTTCTTAACTTAATGCAATCACTTTAACTGTTTGTACTGGAATGTTTATTTAAAAATAAAAAATTAACCAACCAAGGCCCATAATTTGATTGGAACTTGCATCAGCTCACTTTGTTATGCAAATTGAACTTTTTCAATAACTGCTCCCAGTGGCCATTAAAACAGCAATATTTATTGAGACTTCTTGGTTTCCCCCTCATTTGTTGGACACTCTAGCTCAGCTATGTGACGGATTTACTTAAAACATTGTAGCCTACACCCTCGATGGCTATACCTCAAGCCGACGTCGGTATTTTTAGTTCTATCCCGAAGTACCTACTTATTCTGTAACCAGCTATAGTAAATAAATTAATTTTCTTGCAAGCAAAGTCACAAAGAATGTTTTAGTAGAAAAACATCCATTTATATGTTAATATTAAATCTCTGTAATTGAAGTCGTGCGAAAATAAATTTATAATTAAGAACGCATTCACTCGTACCTGGCTGCCTTTTGAATGCTTTGCCGTAGATATGGTATCGCTTGCTAAGATTCCTCTTTGAAATCCCATCTGCTTTGTGCGTCTGATGAGTTTTCAACATTCCGGAAGTCCTTTCATATTTATATTATAAGATAATTTTATGTCTTAATGTGTACGCATTCAATTAAAATAAATTAAATGAAAGGAAAATAAATACACATATTCCATACATTCTAAATGCAAAAGGACGAACATTCGCAGCCAATTTTACTCCAATCTTCAGTCTGTTCTGTAGTATCCAACTCGTAATTAAATAAAAATGTCCTCTCAAACAGGTTTATGTTTCAATATGTGAGTAAAAAAAGTCTGAAATACAAATAGGTGCACCTACCACGACTGACTAATCTCGTTTACATAACTGAACGCCATTAATCAGATTTAGAAAAGCTGCCGCAGGTACTAGCAAGCCTTTGAAGTTATTGAATTTCCTTTTAATAACGAAACCACACTCGGCACTCATGTGTGGCATGGGTGTGGAAGTGAATGGGTGGAATATAGTTAAGAGAGCCAATAGTGCGCCATCCATAAAAACGCACTCAGACTTATGCAGTATATAGATAGGACTATGTGCACAAGAAAAGAATCCGATTTGTAATGGGCATGCAATCCGCACTCACATCGGTGGCTCGCCTTGATGTTGTTCCCTCTTCTATGCGATATTTTTCATCAGCCATTAGTTCGAATATCCATACTTGTCGGTCGTCACAAATGACGACAAAAACGCAAATGGACGCCAAAAATCAACGAAATCTGCATATGATGATGAATTATTATTGACGTATGTGTCGTACCGTGCGGAGCTTTTTTTTTTTTTTGTGTCCCAGGTATTTGCTGCTGGGTTCGAGGCTTACGAATACAGTGTCCCCTATAAGAGATGTTGAGACCCATGATGATGGAATTTGCAGTCGGCAAAGCAAACCCGAATTTTTTTCACTTTTTTGTAACACATTCGATATGCGAAGGGTGTAGCGCATGAGGTAGAAAGTAAAGGCTTATAGTCGTTGTCAAGTCTTTTTTGCGCAAATGGACTGTAGGCAGATAGAAGGAAATTTCCCGAAGGCCGAAGGTTGAAAGCAAACATTTGTGTAAAAAGTTATGCAGATTTGGGTTCAGTCCGCTCTGACTGTCTGTCATGCAGCACTTTTGAAGTTTGGTTTTTGGAAACTACGAGACCAAAATATGAAAGACCAGAGGGGTATTATGTTGGCATTTATGGTTCGCTGCGCGCTGACACGGCAAATGTCAGGAATTCATCTTTCTCGGAAAACCAATTCGATGATTATTACGAGGTATGTTCAAAAAATGCCCGCTCCCACTCCACAGTTCATTTGGGAACCATCTGTTAAAATAGGTATGTCGAATTCGTTTACGACCGCATTCTACTCCGATTCTCATCTAGAGGGGAATCTAACAGAGAAGATTTTATGGAAGCTGTGTTTGGGTACAGTCTGTAAGTAGTCCGCAGATAAATGAAATGTGCCGTCGAAGGGAAATAAGGATGCTGGTGTGGCCAAAAGGCCTTTCGGACCAACATTCTTTCAATCTAACAGCACTAAATGCTGCAATGTTTTTTTATGTGCAGATCCACTGGCAGAAAATTGAGAATCACATTCAACCCCTCGTTCGGACTTGATCGTAGGGCTCCCGTGATTCCAATTCCAGCTGTTCTTTGGACTCTACTTAATTTAATGATGTCAAGTCTGCTTAAGGCGGGCCACCATACCAGAGACCCGTAGGTGAGGATGGGACGTACCACCGCTGTGTACATCCGACGAACCATCTTTGGTTGAAGCCCCCACTTCTTGCCGAAAGTTTTACTACAGGCGTGGAAAGGTATGCTTGCCTTCCGCACTCGGTGTTCGATATTGGACTTCCAGTTGAGTTTGGGGTCAAGCAAGGTACGTTATTTAAGCGGGGGAAGTGAGAAGGTTGGTATTTTGGTGAGAAGGTTGGTATTTTGGTGTTGGTGGTAAAAAGCATCAGTTTAGTTTTGTTTGGGTTAACGCTAAGACCACAACTTGTAGCCCAACCGCTAATCTTACCCAGTGCTCTTTCCATGATATCACTTATCACGTTCGGAAACATTCCTGATACTAGAACAACCGCACGTCATCCGCAATACGCAAGTTGTCGAGTCTTGACAGGATTTTGCTAAGTACCATTATCCATATAAGAAAGGAGAGATCACCCCACCTTGAGGTGGTCCTCTGCTTACGAATTCGGTTAAAAGGGTGTTACCAAGTTTTGCCTGAATGATCCTCGTTTCGACCATGGAAATGATCCGTGAAGTGACGAAATCCTCTACCCCTAGTTCTAAGAGAGATTCTTGGATCGATTCAGTGTGGACGTTGTTAAAAGCGACCTCTATATCTAAGAAGCTAGCTTAGGTGTGTTGGTGATGGAAGAGTGACATTTCAATTGTGCGCACTACTTCATGAAGAGCGGTCTCCGTCGACTTGCCCTTAATGTACGTGTGTTTTGAATGACATAAGGAAGACCTTTCTAGGCCTGTTCTTACGTGAAGGTCAAGTAAACGATCTAAAGTTTTGAGTATGAAGGAGGTTAAGCTAATCCTTCGCGGATTCGTGACCTCTTCTGCCGACTATCGGTATGAAAACTACTCTGATATGCTTCCAAGGCTGAGCTATGTTATTTAGTAGGATATTATAATAAATAAATAGGTGGCGCAACAGGTCCAGAGGGACCCTAGGCCTAGCCTCTCACAACCATTCGTTTTGTGTGCGTTTTCATTTTTGGAATGAATGGAAGGGATCTACAATTTTATGCCGACTCCAAACGGCTAATTGAGAAGCTCTTTCAAGACAGTCATACTCTCGGATGTTTGTCAGACGTTCGCGAGAGGTGGCGCAGTGAAAAAAACCCAAAGTTGGAATTTGGGTTTTTGCGGGATTCGAACCTCGAACCCTCGCTTAGTAGTCCAACACACTAACCACGAAGCCACTGCGCCTACAGTAGGATATTGCTTCTTTAAATTTAAAAAAGTAAGGGGATAATGCCGTCCTGCCCCGGTGATTTATACGGAGCAAAACTGTGAATGGCCCAGGAGATATTTTCCTTGGTAATAATGCGTTTTATAATATATTCCCGATGTGAGGGAAAATACCCCCGGCTTGGACGTGATTTCCCAGTGATCTGTACAACCAGGAGTGTGTATGTTAAGTACAGAAGCTCTAAGAATTTAGGCCTGTAGCAGATATTGAAAATGCCCCTAGAAAACCTTTTTAGGATGGTTAGGTCCTCATTTCACCATCCAAAACTGACGGAAAGAATACTAAAGCTGACGTTGCCACAATACTATTACAAGTGTAACAGAAGTGTTACCACTTTTTCGAAAATTCAATTTAAAAATGTGGCTTTTTCATCCAATTTGTTACAATTTTTCTCAGGGATTCTTACCTCTAACCATAAATCACTCAGTTTAGTCTTTTAACTAAAAAATACTGCGGACAGCCGAAATCTAACGAAGTTGCGCATACAGCTAGTGGTGCAGTAAGAGATATCCTTGTCCTTACTATAATAAAACTGCAACTTTTTTTTCGGGCTGTAAACTGTTTGCTATGAATAGATTCAGAAAGTACTGCACGAATTTGATTCCGGTTTTCACAGTTGCATTGAAAATTGTCGGGATTAGATGATAGGATATGTTTTACCATTATCCGTTGTTCGGAAGCGGAAATCTAAGCTGATATCTAAGAAAAGTTGTAATTCTCGAATGCCCTTTAGCTCCTAGCTTTGGAATGATTCATCCAAGTGAAATGGAATTTTTTTTAATACAGAGTCCAAAGATTTGAAGATATAAATCATCTTTGTACGTTATCCTGAAGTCGAACAATAAGCAATAAACTATAAATTTTATACAATTCAAAAAAGTAAAATGTTCGATTAAAGTTAGATCGTTGGCTTTTCACAGCGTTCAGTGGAGGCGATTTTGTGCGAACTCTGGCGAAGCAAGGCGAGCACGGGCTAGCTAGTTTCCCATAAACTACGTCCGTTACGTCATCTGCATCCAGTTTTCTAAACCAAAAAGTGTTTAAATATCGCATGAAGAATTAAGCACACATTTCATCAAAAAGCTAAAATATGCCACCACATTTTGGGAAGCATGAAGAAGGAATAACTTAAACAGCTCTGCATCATAGACGACACACTGGAAACCCAATCATCATTCGTTATAATCAAGCATCCACATTCATACAGTATATACAGAAGGACGTTTTTCATGTACTCCTTCCAAAATGATGCCGCAGTTTTGCTTTCTTTTTCTTAATTTTGCTAGTCCTTTATGGGTTGATGAAAACGACGAAAAGGCTATCGTTAGCGCTGTCGTCATTATTATGCAGTTATGGTTCGGGTTTCCCTCACAATAAAACCCCACTCTTTTGAGGGCACACAATTATGCCAGACTTTATCTGTGAAATTGCGAAATTAAATCACCAGACGGAAATTATTTGCCAAAGGTTCATGTTGTTTGTGAAAGTGTATTCACTCACAATGGCGTTGGTTTTTGTCTTTGAATATTATTAATATATGCTGTAGTAGTTCCTGAACAGTGACGATTCAGCTTCTTCGACATATTGGTCATAATATGTATGTCTACCAAATTTCTCTAAAAGCGTGTTAAATTTTTCTCTTAATAGATAAGGTTGTTCGTTCACCTGAATAGACAGGTTTACTCCGCATTCATAAGGTGTTTTCTTCCATTCCTCGCAAATGCTTCCGTTTGTTCTAATGAGACTTCTTAAAACTACGTTTGGTAGTCTGCATTCGTTCATCTCTAGTACTTTTAAAATACAGTTGAAATGCGTTTTAAGCGTGTACAAGATCAATGGAGGAGTTTCCGTTTCAAGATGTAACATATAGTTAGGGGTATTTTTTGGTAACCGAAATATCTTCTTCAAAAAGTAGCGGATACATTTTTCCACAGTATCGTAACTTTTGTGACCCCATACCTTTTTTTTTTTTTTTTATAATTTTACTCGCGCTCAAGGGGTTATGAATACCCTTATAATGCGGGGCACAGCGCGGCATTCAAGTTTAGGAAGAGAAAGAGGGATAGGAAAGAGTTTGTGGCGCAGTGTATATTCTCCACGAGTGGCGTCCTAATAGTTAGGGGAGAATTGTTGATATTTGTGTTCGCTTATAATTCACTTAAACTTTATTCGCAGTTTTTATTTGTGAAAAATGTTTCGTGGTACTGGTTCGGATTTGAACACGTAACCTCCCACTCAACAAGCGAACACTCTATCACTGCGCCACGGCCACCCACAAGCTGTTTTGCACTTTGTGAAATGTACTTATTTTTGAAGCAGCGTTCCCATATCGAACAGATAGCTCTTTTAGCAACAGCTAATTTTTCCTCAAAATGCGGTTTGAGATTTAAAGAGGACGATATTAGGATACCTAAATATCTGTATCTGGACACGACCTCAACTTGTTCACCGTCTAACTTCCATTTTTCCAAGTGAGAGTAACGTCCTCCTGCATTTCTGAATATCATCATTTTTGATTTATCAAGATTTACAGTGAGATTCCAACATTTACAAAAAACATTAGGCCTGTTTATCATTAACTGCATACCTTGGATAGTGGCACACAGAAGGACGATATCATCAGCGTACATCAGCGCAGGAATTGATACATCGTTGAACCTTATTCCGCCCTTAACAGCATCTGTTATATCATTGATATATTATATAAAAAGCAGCGCACTTAGAGTACATCCTTGTTTAACACCCATTGAGGGTTTGAACTCTTCAGAAACTAAGTCCCCATCCGATACATATGCAACAAATTATTATCATACAAGGCTCTCAGGATTCGAATAATATTACTTGATACTCCAATCTTGGAAAGCTTGTAAAAGAGTGCTTCTCGTGGTATTGAATCAAAAGCTGCTCGAAAATCTACAAAGAAGGCGTACAACTTTTTTTTCTTACACTTATATGTTTCAGCAATGTTTGTGAAGCAGAATATCTGATCGATTGTAGAATATCCTTTTCTAAATCCGGCTTGAAATTCTTAATGAATGTTATGTTCTTCAACCCATTCATAAAATCTTTTGTAAATTAATGAAGCAAAAAGTTTTGCTGATGTGTTTAAAAATGTGATTCCTCTATAGTTCTTCGGGTCCTTGTAATCGCCTTTTTTGTGGAGTGGAAAAATGATTGATTTCCTGAATACATCGGAGATATTAGCAGAGTTGAATAATTGATTAAATTCAATTGTGAGAGAAATCATGAATTCATATGTGCAATTTTTATAGAACTCAAACGGAATGCGGTCAATACCAGGGGCTTTATTTGTTTTCGAGTTGCTTATTACTTCTTTGACTTCTTCCAGAGTAAATGCAGAGTCGAATTTTTCGTCTAAGGTTAATTGAGCATTGAGAAGTTTTTCAAAATGAGTCCTGAGTTGCGGGGCCTTAAGAGATACAGATATGTTTGACGTATATCCGTTTAGGTATTTCGCAGCTTTCCAAAACTGAGCCGAAGATTTTGAGGTGTTTATAAGCGCAGTGTTTTGTTTGCTTTAACTATACTTCCTGAAATTCAGAGGAGATCTACAGGATCGTCCAACAAATATTCAATATTCTCCACAATTTTACCAGGCTCAACCTTCATCATTGTCCTGGTGCATCTTCATCTGTTTTAAAACAGATAGTACAGTTGATGACACAGTTATTGGAATATCGTTGTTGTTGTGTTGTTGTCTGTGGATGGCAATTTGCTAAGAACTGCAAAAAGGCTGAATGGAAAAATTCCAAATTTCTTAAAACCGGATGTTACTTTTTCTGACGACCCACTATCATTAAGAGATGAATTTGTCAGTTACTTTAGCAAATATGTGAAAACATTTCTTTCGACAAAATTTGGGCGTTCTTTCGTTGGGAGTTCTTTCACTTTCTAAACTTGATTTCCAGTTTTTTTTTTCCAAAGCCCCAAAATATGCGACATCCAGAGCTGACGAAAATCTATTGAACTTTTTGGTAAATAAGCAATATTTATTTATGTTTTTTCTTGTATAGTTGCCATCCCAACTTCAACTGACAAATAGCCTGCCAGATTATCACTCATTACCACAACCTCATTCTAAAAATACCACATTTCGGGAATAAGAAGTGGAGGAAGCAGTCAATAAATAATATTGCAGCATCAAACCATCCGCTTCTCGGTCGTCCACGCTGAACCAATAAATTTCATGAAGGCATTTTGCATTTTTTTACCACTGTAGCACTATTAGCTATATCGCCATTTTGTTTTACCATTTTTGTTGTCATTTCATCATTGAAAAAATCGCATATATCTGTATATCTACTCTTTTGAATATTTAAAATTACATTTACTTTGAACACCCAACTGATGGCCAAAGTTAGACGTTGCGCATTAAATTTAAGATTATTATTATTATTATGTTTTTTATTAATAAGTAATAAATTAAAATATTAATAAAACATTATTGCCATTATTGCAGCACTTGCTACCAGGGCTATCAGCTGAAGAAAACGGCTACATGAAATTTGGCCCCAATGAAAAATGGCCCCAAAACAAAAATGAAAAGTTGCCCCAAAAATTTATATGAAAACCAACAACAATAATGAATTTATAAAATTTTTGTTTATTGGAGTGATATTTCATATTTTGGGGCCATTTCTAATTTTTAATTTTGGGGTGATTTTTCATTATGAAAAATTCCGGCAATTTTTTGGGGTCATTTTTCAGTTTTGTAGTCCCCGCACTCTTAAATGTCAAATTAAGTTTTTTTTTTATTATTCTATTACATCGCCAATAAGCTTTAAATGGCACTCTTTATAAATAAATAAATAGTTGGCGCAACAGGTCCGGAGAGACCCTAGGCCTAGCTTCTCACAACCATTTGTTTTGTGTGAGTTTCTCATTTTTGGAACGAATGGAAGGGATCTACAATTTTATGCCGACTCCAAACGGCTAATTGAGAGGCTCTTTCAAGACATTTATACTCTCGGATGTTTAGTCAGACGTTCGCGAGAGGTAGTGCAGCGGAAAAAAACCCCTAAGTCGGAATTGGGGTTTTGCGGGATTCGAACCTGGGACCCCTGCATAGCAGTCCAACACACTAACCACTAAGCTACTGCGACTACAATGGCACTCTTTGCATAGTTTAAAATGTATTCCAGGCAAGAAAACTATGGTAGGTCTAAAATATTGGCATACAAGACAGAAGGAGCCTATTTTGTCATAAGGTAAGGATACTTCTTACTCCGGAGATGCATGGTGCAAAGAACCATCGTGAGTCGGCATGTAGACTCTAAGAACCTAAAGGCGTAGCAAAAAAAAATTACCCAATAACGCGAATTCGCCAATTCTTTCCGTATAGGGTCACTCGTGTGTCTTTCGTGAGAGTGCCCTGTAACAGCCCGCGTGACTATAGATGCTTGACACATAGTGACAAATTTAGGACAAGTGTTTAAATCATAATGACGTCAGCATGTCAAAATTTGCCACGAAAATCTTAGCTTTAGCAATATCCGATACTACCTGTTTTGTCATATTGGATGTGTGATTTATAAGGCATAAACAGGTTAGCTGTATGGCTAGATCGAAATCTAGAACACCGTGCTTATCAAAGAAAATTTTGTGAAGATGAGAGATTCACAGGGCGGTTATTTTTCTTAACTTACTGACTATGATCAGCATATACGGCCCAAGCTCAATTCTTATACCTTATGATAGACCTGCGAAGGTCAGCGTCAGCTGTTGTTTTCATCTAACTGGTGTGTAGAACGATTTTTTTATGTGAACCTTTTGACACTTTGAAGGGGCTTGTTGCATAATTTTTTAAAAACACCGACGAACTATGGCTGTCGTAAGTTATTAATACGTTCACCGCGTTGGGAACTGAAAATTACTCGTCAAGTTTTTCGGCAATTTGTAAGATCTCGTCCTCCAGCGTACCCCCTCTTCGATGGGTCAAAATGTAGAAAATATGTATACGTACAAACACACATTTACTACCTACGTATTTTGTAACGAAAGTCAAACACGATCAAACACCAATAGTTGGTGTATTTGAAAGTCTTTAAAACATTATGCATCTCAAATTATACACCTCAAAAACTGCTCTAACGAATAAAAGAAAAAGAAAATGACGACATAAGGATGAACTTCCTCGGGGACATTCCTCGAAATTAATTCTTCCTCCAGAGAGACGTTATAAGAGAATAATATTGCCAACGTCTTTCATCCAGATTAAGAGATTGTCACTCATTTTTTTCGTTACTTCGATTCCACCGCCCTACAAAAACAGGAAATAGATCAACCATCGCCTTGCGGTTGAGCCGCACCATTACCACACACACAAACAGAATATAAATCACGTACACGTAAACACAACCGAATTACGATTCAAAAATTGATGGGGTGGAAACTCAAGTGGGAAATTTCCTAAGATAAATTCCATGTTCCGTAATTGTCACAGATGGCATAATTGGAGTAATTACATTTAATCCTTGAGGACCTAACAGATATACGCGATACTTCCGAAACGGGGGCAAGGAGCCGGAGGTCGTTTAAAGTTTTTAATGGAAAATAATAATAAAATGATGAAAACATTTGAACGCAGCTTCTGGGAGAGTGTTTTAATATGCCAGAGGACCCATTTGAGTTGCCAATTTAGAATTTTCGGAATGCAAAGCTAATAAATTTTGGTACATTCGTATTGCTTTTTTTTTTAAGTGTAAAAGGAAACGGGTTGCTTTCGGTATTTAACCGATCGAATTTGTTATATTTACATATATCTCCCCATTGGGGGTTGAAATAATAACTTTTAACTCTCGTTTTAGGTCACAATAACAACTAAAAATAATTCAAAACCTATTTCAAGTTTTGAATAAAAATAAAAAACAATAACAATTTCAGTCGCGTAGTACTCGACCACTAGAATGCATCCTTGGATGATGAATCGATTCACTTCTTTACAGCTCGATCAAGAACTGTTTACGGAGATGAGTGAGGGAGTGTCTTCTAAATCAGAAAAATGCAACCCAGGTTTTCAACTGACAGATGGATAGAATATATGTTAGCTTTTGACCGATAAGAAAAGGATGCAAGTTATGGCGTAGGTTTTCTTCCTGCTTTTGTTTTCGTTGATGGAAATATTGAGAGGCTGGCAGAAACTTGAATGAATTGAGTATTGAGATAAAAGCAAAGTTTAAAACACTGGTGACAATTCAATCTCAGAATATGCAGTCGCTTGTGTCTGTGAAATTTTTTTGCAGAAATTATTTGTATACAGCTGATATGAGGGTTGGGCTGGGCCTAAGACGCTTCAGTCTATTACTTTTGGCTGAATGAAAACGTCATGTCTGCTACATCCGTACCTTCGACAATAAAATTTTAGTAGCCCTAGACTGTCAGACATATCTGAGATCGATGGCGGAGCTGTCTAGTATTCAGCACCGTCATAGGGGACCGTGTCATAGTGACATCGCAGGAAATTGTAAGTGTTACGTACTCTCCAAATATGAAAGTGCACTATTCTACCAGACAAACGATAAAACTAATCTAAATAACAACATATACTGCAAGAGTTAGTGCCCCCCTTCCGCATAATTCCAACGAAATCCATCGAACAATGTCTCTGGAATATGAGCACTGGTGGTTCCAGAGCAAGTCAGGGCTCTTAGTTCTCTTTTTGTTTTTGTATTTTTTGAGAAAACTGGGCCTGGTAACTAGTTACGTTTGCTGCCAATTTTAAAGCGCGTCAGATTTATGGCTCGTATGAGTAGGCCAAATGCAGCCATTTTTAAGCAGAGCTTAACTAAGAGAAAACCGATACTTCCTATGGTCCGATAGTTAGTAATTCTGAATTCGGATGAATCAAAATCCGAAATGGAACGAAAAAGCGACAGATTGAAGTAAAATTTACAATGACCCGATGGGCAGGAATTGGGGAATGAAACGAAAAAGCTACAAGTTTAAGTGGAACTTCATATGACTCTTTGGTTGTTTCGAACTCTGATGGGTTCAAAACGAGAGTCCAAATTCGCGTATTACGCCAACAACTCGGACGAAAAAAGCCATTAGTGTTTTAAGAGGCGTAATCGTCGTGGAGGAGTGCATAATGCACGTGCGGCATATCTATACCTACGCTTGTAAAGACAAGACCCATAGCACAAATGGATTGACATTTGTCATCTGCCAAGAAAAGACGTGTATAATTTGCTCTCATAAATTAAGTGCATAAATCATTTTAGAAAGTGCAAATATTTGTACGAACTGATTAAATTACACCCGAAAGAACATCCCCAATAGCAGAAGTGTCAATTCAGAGTAAGTCTTAGCTTTTAGGCTCATACATACTAGGAATAATAGCTGTACCAACTATAACCTCAATAAATGAAAAAACGAAGTGTATCCCAAATTTCCCCTGAACATCCTAAGAACGAAAAACGACGTCCTAATATTAGCAGAGACAGAGTCGAAATGGACAATCCTATTGGCATAACTATCGAGACACTGAAAGAACTACTCGCGGAAAAAAATAAAGCGCTAGTCCAGGAATTGCCAACAAAGTCCGACTTTCAACTTCTGTGTGCCGAGATATCAGGATTAAAAGTTCGTCATGAAGAAATCCTAGAAAGAGTTGTCCAGCTTGAAGAAAGAAATAGACTACTAGAAGATCAGTTAAATAAAGTCATGCTGAAAAATACTGAGGCAAATGTGGTTGTCCATTTACCTGTTGAACCCAACACAGATGTGAAGGAAAAAGCTAAATCTATATGCGCCGGATTGTTAGACATAAAAGATACAGACAAAGTTATTGAATCTGCGTACAGCGCCTATAGTAAAATCGCACATTCCTCCACAATAATTGTTAAATTGAAATCTCGAGAATATGCCTGGAACATACTCCGTAGAGTTACAAAACTGAAGGGATCCAAAATAAGTATACATAAAGATCTGCCACTGCAGGTGAGACAAAAAAGAGCAAAATTGGTGCCAATCATGAAAGCCTTACGAGGGAAGAAACCGGAGATTAAAATTTTATTGAAAGACGATAAATTATTATACGTCGCTGATAAGATTTTCACTTGGGATTTACAAGAAGGGTTTAAGTGTGGTAAAAAATGCGGATTTGAGGTCATCAAATCTTTATTTGGAGATATTCTGCAATCAAACAAAACTTTGAACGGACATGTAAACATCAACTTCGCGTGCGGAACGTCAAATATGTCACAATCGCAGAACGTCAGTGCTGCCAACAAAAATGTAATCGCTGAACAACATTTGTGTGGACACACAAGTGCGCGTACACTCGAGGCATGAGTCGAGAAAGTCTAACAGAATAAGCTTGATATAAATTTAAGTATTTTAAGTTATAATGTAGCTGGATTAAAAAACAAATTATTATTTACAAACTTTTTTAATTATATTAAAAAGTATGATATTTTTCCATTGTTTGAAACACATGTCTTAGAAAACGAACAGGAAAGATTTCAAAGCTTATTCTCAAATCACAAGTTAAAGTGGATACCTGCAGTCAAATCGGCGGTATTTGGAAGAGGAAGTGGTGGTGAATTGTATGGGTATATATCATAGATATAAGAACTAATAACAGCGTCTTATTCATGGTTCCTATTTACTTAAATGTTAACCACTGGCAGCGCGATTATCAAAATTTGAACGAACTGTTGCAGAGGCTTGGACAAACAAATTTAATGCTTATCGGGGATTTTAACTGCCGTCTAGGCCTTACGCAAAATAATTTTGTGAGCGGTTACAAAACATCTATGATGCGCATAAATAGCACATCCAAAGATGAGGTATTCGATCATAAGGGCAAAAAGATAATTGAACTTGCTGATGTATTTGATTGCAATGTCCTTAATGGAAGTTGTGAAGGCGACGCCCGCGGAGAATACACATTTTTACGTGGAAAAGCATGCTCAGTAATAGACTACTGCTTCATTTCTGGAGATTGGAACCACTGCCTACAGAACTTCCGGATTGGTATGGAAACATTTTCAGACCATATGCCTATTGAAGTGAACTTGTCAGTTTTGAGAGCTGCGAGCGACAGAAATTCCAGGCAATTAGGGCTTCTCCCAAGACTACGCAGTAATTTAAACTATAATCTAGAACGATTGCACACAGAAAATGTTCCGGCAGATATCAATGCACTTATAAAAATATTGCAAAATTCAGTCCCGAGGGCACTAATAAGAAATAATAGTATTCCCAAACAAAAGTGGTTTGATTATGAATGTCTAAGAGCTAGAAACAAATCGTTTTCACTTTTAAAACTGCTAAGAGTTTATAACACCGGCATTATAAAAACTCTCTATGGCGAAGCAATAATAAACTCTTCAAACGCATTTGTTGTTGTTACTACATATAATAAACGGATCCACGTCCTCAGCTGACTTCTGGAAAGCTGCAAAATACATAAATGGACAAACTAATAGTATCGCTACATCGCTGAAAGCAACTTAACTAAAGGACCACTTCATTTACCTTCTTAACGCCCCACAGATCTCACCTCCAATTCAGTACGCAGCACCATTGCTTACTGATGATTACTTAGATAGGCCATTTTCAATAGAAGAGATTATGGAAGTTATTCAATTAATTCAATTCAATTCAATGGAGATGACAGAATCCCGTACGAATTCTACAAAAACTGCACTATAGAATACATGACCGCTCTCCTAGTGGAATTTAATCGAATTTTTGAAGCCACAGATATTCCAAACAATTTTAAAAAGGCAATTATTTACCCGCTACATAAAAAGGGTGACTACGATGATCCTACAAATTACAGAGGCATATCCTTTCTAGTTGAGGAAAACTTTTAAACTTAATGTACTTGTCCATAATCATCAAGTAATTTATAATATGCCTAGATACCAGCAGCGTCGCGTGAATTATTTAGATGGGTGTGCAAATTCTTTAAAATTATACATTTTTTAGAAATATCAATTAATTGCCTGAAAACACGTCCCATTTATTGTTTTCTCAATCATTGTTTTGCTATTTTTGATATCTTATTTTGTTTTCAAAATACAATATAGAAAAATAAAACTTTCGCATACAAAATCAAAAGCACCGCACGAAAATGCAACCCCAATCCCCAACCACTTAAACGAAAAGCTAAGTTCAACCATTCATTCATCGGCTTTCGTGCACAGCTTTTATTTGCACGAGTATCGATGTAATACATTGTGTATTTGACTTATGACGCTTTACGGAAACAGAACAGAACAGATGATGCAAAAGAAGAGAAAATGAATACAGCCCGTGCACAGAAAACCTTCGCACGAGTTCACTACAAGTTCATCAAAGTAAAGCGATTTAAGTACGGTGTACGGCGGCGTGCGGGTGACGAATGACGATGGGGATGAATACTGGAGAAATCTTGTAGAGGGATATAGTTTGGAGTTGGATGAATTTATTTGATGAAATCAACAGAATGGTGCATAGCGAGTTTTTGTACGAGTTAATTTTTTTTTGAAGGAATTTTGAAAGAAGATTTATAATTTATAATACGGTTTCCAGAACATCTCTTTTAAAGAGAACATGTCCTCTTTTTTGTCAGCGATCTATTTTACACTTTCTTTTTTCGTTTGGCTCTTTTTGTCCTCTTTATTTGTTCTGTCCTCTTTTTGTTCTCTTTTTTCAATTTTTTTATAATTTCATAATAAAAACAAGCCCTTCATTTTAAAACTTTTAAGTATGCCCATAAAAACTAGCAGTGGGTGCACTTTTCCGATGAATTTTATTTCTTTTCTCTTTTGTCAACGACACTCACGTGCCACATCTGTAGCAGTTACCTTTGGTACGTGATGTCCACTCATACACAGTATAAATGTTTTCCTTGAATAACCAAAAAAAAGGGGGGGGGGCTATTGGGAGGGTAGGGGTTTGTAAAATATGTCCTCTTTTTTCGTTTGAGGTATATGGAGACCCTAATTTATAAGGATGAATATGAATAGGTATGGTGTAGGGTGTAGGCTGAAGCTGTTGGCTGTGTTATGGAGGTTTTATGGGTTATGGAATTGTGCATATCATTATTTGTGTGTAATTATTATTACACAGTGTTTGATGAGGGACTTATTTTCGTTAGATCAGGGTGTGCAATGCACACCTTGCACACCCTGACGAGACGCCACTGCTAGATACCAATTATTGTCAAACTGGTAGACGGCCATAGGCCAAACCAATTTAGACTTTGAACTTACCAAAACATGTAACCAATTATTTTAAATGAAATAAAAGTCATATACAACTAACTAAAAAACTACAGTCAAGTCAAGATTGCGGCTTTATTAAACTTCATAAGTTATCATGATCACCAGAACTTATGTTGGGATAAGGAGTGTTGAAAAGTGTCGCTAGCAAGGGAAATCAGTCGCCTTATTGAGGTTATAAGTTAAAAGCTCTGTCAAATACTGCGGAGTGTAAATAAATTCCTAATCCAAGTGATTAGTGATCAGTCGTATAAGGGATACAGAAAGCGACCTCCTGATTTTAACCACTTATCGAGCTTCATAAATTCTGACTACTATCGCCCCGCTTTATCAAACTACCTGGTGCATACGCATGTTTTTGGCCAAATTGAAGAACCTTTTAGGAAAATTTGAAGCAAACAAATACCAGAGGAACAGCAAAACAGCAGCCTTTTTAAGACGTCGCCGGAAAAGTGTGTTTTCATCTGTTTTCATATTTAAACCTTTACTTGTAGCTGTGCACGCTTTCCACCTCCACTCTTGATAATGAATAACATTTTGGGGCCTTAAAGTCAACCAACTAATGACAAACCTCCAAGTGTGCGCTGTTACATCATTAAGGGGGCACTCCCGCATCAATGTCACTGCAAATCAACTGACTCAACTAGTTAACAAAAATCCAATTATAACATTTATTCAAACGTCCGAAACAAGTTTGTCTATAACAAGAACCCATCATCATTATCGTTCTCGTGAGATATTTTGCTTTTAGCAAGGTTTTTGTTAATAGAAGTAATTAAACTTCACTCCGACAATTAGGAAATTAGCAAATCAAAATGGGCTGGTGGCACTCCACTTTCAAAAATCCACCCCCTCTTGCGACAGGGGAGTATCTCTCTATATAGAAAAACTTCCAGTATCCTAATTGAGTTGTAATTTGTGTAAACATCAGAATTGACTTAACGCTAATAATGAACGAGCTGCTGGTGCTACACCCCCCGAACTGTTGTAGTCATCGTTGTGAATAAAATTATCTAAGTGGGTTGACGACTACGACCCTTCTTATACCAGGGGCTGGTGAGGTTTTGTATCTGCAGATACACAACAAACGCTAAAAGGAAAACCTGCTCAATCCAAATTGAAGAGTTGGATGGTTGGAGGGTTGTAGGGTGTGCACATCCCACACCCCATCACCTCATCACACAGCGTGTTCAGTGTTCATCAATGTTAATAGCTCTTTATGCCCTGGTGTGTATATACACAGAGAGAGATCTATCTTCATGCGATACAGACACATAGTTGTAAGCTACCCCCTGGTATGGCACTTTGAAGAGTGCCAAACCTCAAATATCGTAATTTTCCAGACTTTCAACCCTCACATGTGTATACACAATCATCTAAGGAGCAGATTGTGGTGCGCATCTGTTTCGCAGAATACCAATGCGTACCGTGTGCGTTAGTGAATACAATACCTTCTCTATTCGTAGTCTCCTCGGAGCAGGGCAAGTTCTCGGTATCAGACTATCAGCAGGAGAAATCAAATATTATTCTCCGATGAACAGGAAGCTCATACTTTTCATTGCCCAGGCTTTTATTGTTGTTTTGGTTGGTTTGAGTCCAATATGGGGTCGACTTGCACAGACCCTGCCAGGGAGTTGAGAGTAGTTTACGCAATTCGAAAAGGTTTAGGTTGATAAATGCTTTTATTACCCATTTCGTTTGTTGCATTCTAATGGCATGCCCATTGCCCATGGGACATTCGAGCTATACCTGCTTAATGTGGAGGTGTAGACGTATCCATGTGCAAAGGAGAAAAGCGTTGTGGTTGCAACCCATCAAATTGTGTAGTAATTCAAAGTTCTATACCATCGGGTTTGAATGCATGAGAATAACGGTCTGAACGCATTTATGGATGGTAGCAAATTGAGTATACAATTGTTATTTGCATCCGATTGCAGTTTATCCAAAATTTGTCTTTGGCACGTTGAGCTATATTCTGCATTGCTTTGTTGGCACGAAAATTGCTATAGCAGAACCTGCCTTCAGGGATTTTACTACCACCATATGTTCTGTAAAAGGGGGGGCTTCAATTTTGACACAATGTACAGTATACTGTTCAGATAAGTGTTTTGTTTAATTAATATTTACTGGGTTCCGGGACATGAACGCATTCCTGGCAACAAGAAAGCGGACGAATTAGTTCGACAGCTGTATCAGAACAAGCTGATGCCTCTTTGAATATCCCTCCTTGCTCATTCAAGCTTGAAGCAGGGAGAAAGGCCATACGAGAGGCAGACGCTAGACTGCACTAGAAACTTGTCATATTACAGGAGTGCTATGGCCAACCGAGAGTTTCATAGAAAATCTCTTCCCACCCTTGTAGGAATCCTAAAGGGGCACAACATTCTGCGGTATCACATGAAGCATTTACGCTTGACGGAAGAAAAACTTTGTAGAGGCTCCGGGATGAGGAAGCTCTTGAGGACACAATCCAATCCTATGTCACTGCTTAGGTCTCTAACACAATAGGCGCAGATTCCTAAGAAGACACTTCTTCCACGACCACAGTTCACAGGTATTTACCAGTTCACAGGTATTTACCAGACAGGGCTAATATGCGTAAGGACAACCTTTTACAATCACGCCAACCCGCTTACCCCAAACTAATCTGAGTGCGATGTCTACCACAGCCACCCGCAACAGAGACAACTATCTTAATACTATCGTCGTTTTTGTAAATTCTGTGGGACAATCTCTGGAACTCGCACAGCGGCGGCTTCACAAGGATATGGCAAATAATATGTAGGGCAGTACCGACTTGTCACATCCGAAGGGCTCTATTGTTCGTAGATATTATTTAGGAAGCTCGTCTAGCTTTGACTATATAGGCACAGGGGCATTTCTGGCAGAACCCGGTTTTCGGAAAAAGACTGATCACTCAGAAAAATATCGCAAGCTAAATTCTAGTCGGATTTGGCTTATTCTTAGTTTTCTTCATTCTTACGTGGTCAATCTCAAAATAAATCGAATGAATCTTAGAGCAAGATAAAAATTCTGAACTCAAGCTTTTTGTTATTAAATCAAGCCTATAAAATTTTAAAATCCGAATCATATTATCTGAATTATTATTTTTGCACACAAATGCAGGATCGAATAAGAATAAATACTCTCCAATCAAGCCGAAACAATCTTGAACTTTCATGACGGAAAAGTACATACCTACCAATTAAGATCTAAACGATCATGATATTCGTTCGTAGTCGCAGTGGGTTAGTGGTTAGTGTGTTGGACTACTAAGCGAGGGGTCCCAGCTCCCAGGTTCGAATACCGCAAAAACCCAAATTCCAACTTAGGGTTTTTTCCACTGCACTACCTCTCGCAAACGCCTGACAAACATCCGAGAGTATAAATGTCTTGAAAGAGCTTCTCAATTAGCCGTTTGGAGTCGGCATAAGATTGTAGATCCCTTCCATTCGTTCCAAAAATGAAAAACTCACACAAATGAATGGTTGTAAGAAGCTAGGCCTTGCGTCCCTCCGGACCTGTTGCGCCAAATATTTATTTTTTTTTATTTTTATTTAAGAAAATATTGTGAGGCATCCAGCCCCTTTTTCCACTACACACACCAACAAATTGTACTTAATGATTTATGAAATCAAAGTTTGAAACAAACCAAAAATATAATCTTAGCTAATATTTTAATTTTATTTTCTCAAATTCTCAAAAACTAGAGTTTTATATTTTCTTTTGGGGATTTGAGAAAATATTATTAACAAAATTTCGTTTGCGCCTACCAAAGTTTTAATAAGCCTTCTCGTAATACTTTAACGGGGGAGTATATACTTGTTAAGAAATGCACAACAAGTCCATATAAATGATCCTAGGCCTAGCTACTCACAACTTTCCGTTTCCGTTAGTTGAATTTTTGGGACGAATGATTCTCTCTCCATTCAATTTTACGTTGTCTCCGAATGGCTGAATTCAGAAAAGAGTTAGAGTCATTTCACACTTTCCCGGTACCGGCTACCCGGCCGTTGGGAATAATATTTTCATGGACGCGTTCACACCTGCAAACAGAAAACACCGTCCCCTGGTAACCGGTAGCCGGCTGACGGAATGTTGCCACAACCAACTGCCGAAACCGGTTAACCGTTTCTCAAGTCAGTAGTGTGACAGGGCTGTAGCTAGAGTAGAATTTGAGGTAGGGCAATATTGGTTACAGGTAGGGCGAAAGTAAAAAATGTATCATAATTGATCTGCACTCTAAGCACGGACTCCTAAATTGACCTCAAGGTTAGTGATGTACATTCAATAGCTATTCGTAGACAAATAATTTCTGTGAGAGAGTATGAGCATGGATCTAAGAACTATTAAATCATCAATGAAGAAGAACAAGCGAACAATATTGTTGGACTTTGGATGTAAATAGATATCCACGTCTGAGTGAGAGTGAGGTAATAATTAATTGTTAGGTGGGGTGATACGAGTAAAGATACGACCAAAAATACCATTTAAATCATATTGTTTCTGCAAACTTATTATAATAATTAACATACTAATAAAAAATATTTAAAACAGCTAAATTCTACGATTCGCCATGTTATTAAAAATGCGAAGAACTTCGTTCAGATCAACTGATTTCGTTTTTTCAAAGGCCAGAAATACCATACCAGCCATTCTCTCGTGACCCATTGACAGCCTTTGAGGCCTATTGATTGCAGCTAAAGTTGAAAACGTAGATTCGCACACTGCAGTTCTACATCCTATGGTCGCCACAGATGCAAAAAGTTCATTTGAACGCCTCTCGTTGCCTGTTTCCATGGAACTAGGAGTAGCGATTTTCTTTTATGCTTTCACTTGTTTTGCGCAGTGAGATTCTTCGTGGTCAATTCGCTCTTCAACTTTTCGTTTTTTTCCAAAGAAAGCCCGTATATCCGTCGCGAAATCAATGAATCTTCAATTTATACCAATAAAAATAACAATTATTGTATTGATTTTTGACTAAAACACTCTTTACCGTACATTTCACTTAACCAAACTACAAACAATCATAATCAATCTCTAGCTAATGCTTATTTTAGTTTAAAAGGGGATTCCCCGGTATAGGTATGGGGAATTCCATCTGCATCACAGATATTATAATTAAATAGACCCATCCCTTCATGGCGCTTCAAATGCCATTTATACACAGAACAAAAAATTATTATAATATGAAACGAATGTCACAAACTGTGGTATGTTCGGAAAAGTTTAGATAGGTACCTATCGCTACAATTTGTTTTATCTCAAACTATGAACAAACAATTTAATTATAATAATTTATCTTAGTTTTTGGTATTTTTAAGGTATTGTTTCAAGGTAGGGCATTGCCCCACAATGCCCCCCCTAGCTACGGCCCTGTAGTGTGACCGCTGCAGAATTCTGAAAAGTCGCAAGAAAAAGGTCCAATGAGAAAAATGCCATTTCTGAAGCTATTCTCCAAATTAAAAAATGTTGAACTATATTTTAACAAGCATTGACTTTCCAAACACTATAATAAGGGTGAAAGGCAACTGCGGTACATTTAAAAGGTATTTATTTGGAAATAAGAGCAATTGGAAAATTTTCGAAGTGCCTTTCCCAACTAAAAAAGTGCCAAAATAGCAAAAAATTGTGCCAGCCTCTCGAAAAACTGCAACGTTAGTTGCACAACGGTCACGCTGATTTGTAGTGGATACATAAAACCAAATTGCGTCTTTACCCGGTTGCCATAGTCCGTTTTCAAGTAAAAGTAAAAAAGTGTTTAATTTTCATAAGGGTCTATCAAGCTATCGGAAACAAAACATGTTTTTCTGTTTCGCTTTGTATTTCCATAGCGATGTGCTCTGCTCCATAACTGTTGTCCGGTAGATCGACTGTAGACCGAACCTAATACCTTCGCGCCTGAGTAGAAGGATTTTTACTTTTAGGGCTACATAAGCTTATTCTTCTTCTACACTACATATCTACTCGCACACATGACAAAAATTAACTCTCCCTTCCTATACTATCGTGCAGCACTCGGCGCCATAAAGTAGAACTGAAAGTATAAGGGTTTTCTAGGGCATACCTACGTTTCTTCCTTAAAGTTAAGAGTTTTGAACTCAATTGCCAAACCGAAGAAGCAATGGTTTCCTAGGGTAATTCTTCGCCGGTGTCACTCGTGGAGTTCAAGTTTACTCCGAGCTACATAGATGAACTCCTACCTCGAAATCGCTGGCATCAATATTGGCCTAAGCGGTGGAAAGATGCTTGTTTGATCGTTTTGATGTACATGTACTCAGTCTTATCCTCGTTTTTAAGGCCAAGCGATTAAGCAAACTCTTGAACTAAATAAATTAATAAATTTCTGGCGCAACAGGACTATATTGTGCGTACCCCAGGCATACATTTTTACACCCTCTGTGTGATTTTTTATTCCTGACGAATGGCAGAGACCTAGAATTTTAAGCCGAGTCCGAACGGCTAAATTAAGTAGCTTTGATAGGACAGTTGTACTGTCGGTTGTTTGTCAGACATTCGTGGGAGGAAAAACCTTTAGGAAGTATTTTTTTTTTTTTCCTATGATCGAACTTGAGACCCCTCGCTCAGTAGCACAATAACTACTGCGCACTAGTTTGAAGCCCGCGTTTCTCCAACGTGACTTTTTACCAGACTGAACACTGAAGTGTCTTTCATCGAAACATCTTCGCCGCTTCAATAATTACCCCGCAGCCTAGAACAGTTCAACGTTTCCGAGTTTAAAAAGGTATACCCCTGAGCCCTGATATTGGCTTGCTAGTTTCGGGCATTTTTTCATTTTTTTTGTTTCATTGAAGCGGATTCTTGCCAACTTTGGTGGAGTAGCGAGATATCTCCCTTTTCCTCCTGCAAAGGAGAAAGATTTAGGCATGGATGCCGGGACATGGCATGTTTTTGATGTATAACTCCTTCTTACAGGCTACCGTGCTCCACATTTAAATCAGTAAGGAGATGTTTAGAGCTTTACCGATTTAACTAAAACTCGTCCTCATCATCAACATCGTAGTTCGTAGTTAGAGAGAAAAGTTTGTGGGGCACAGTTCTATGGCCAGGGTCTGTAGGTATAATGGTTGTCGTCTGGATGATATCGTTTTTGAAATTTTGATGATCATAATAAGTTATATTCTGCCCGAATTTGCGGTATACTATCGTCAGCTTTCATTACACATTTGTTAAAAATGAACTGAATTAAGCTCTCAGAGTCGTATCTTAGCACTTATTTACTAACTTTGGTGGTCTATCGTTTACAAGGTTCGAGGGTATAGTATACACTCGATTTTATCCTAACCACCTGTACATTTTATGAATCCGATTGAACACGAATGCAATACGCGAAGGTGTCAACGTTTGACAATACCGCATCCGAATCGCATCGTTGAGTGTCGACTAAACTACTTAAGTAAGTAAAAGGTTTCTTGTACAAAGACATTATCCTCCCGCAGTCCTTAAGTCATAAAACAATTACAAACTATATAAACCACCCGACCCAGTCACTATAGCAGCTCCCCCACCCCTCAGCGAACTTAAATCCTGTCAACCAGAAAACTAACAACGTAATCACCCCATTTCGGCAAGCAACCAAACCAACAGTCAAAACAGATTCTGGATAAAAGGGAAATTCAATCTGTCAAAAAGATTACAGACCAATTACCCGGCCAAAGATTTCGTCTTCCTCGTCTAATGTTTCGGTTTCCGCACCACATATTTTGCCCGCACTCACCCCGCTGACGTTTCCAATTCCTGGATTGTTATCTCCTCTGTCGTATACCTTTGGAATATCTCCCAGCATCCCGTTTGGCCCGTAAAAGTCAGCCAATGTCGCCTCGTCAATGCTGCGCGCCACTGATGCAATGGGGTGCCATTTTAATAGCCCAAATGAATTTAATAGAGCAAATCTTTTTGATATCAAAACACAATGAACGCACCAGAACCAGAACAACCCATGCCGGCGAAACATACGAACATGAATGGAGAAAGCATCAGGCAGCCAGTTCAATGTAAGTAAGTACCATTTAAGGGTGATAATCGCGAGCGCCAGTTAAGGGTGAAAATTGAGTACACATGCGAGGATTAAGAGTGCATTTGATTCAATGCGAACTCCCTCGGGGATGTTGTTGTGCTGTCTTGCCAGTGTATGGTATGGTGCGGCTTTCAATCCAGATGGGGTATGTAATCTCCTGCTAGATACCCATTGTCAGTGGCTTGTCTATATATGCGCACATGGGGTCGGGGTCGGGCTGAGTGAACGTACCTAATGATGTACATCATTTGATTGGAATCGCGGGGGCGGCATTCTGTGTGCCTGCACACTTATACACTTGTAATGTTCCTTTGGTGGTCGATTATTGTGGCATATGCTGCGCAGGGATGGGGGCGAAGACAACCACAAATGCATCAACAAGGATTTCGTGCAACAGCGGAATAACTCTGCACTCGAGAATGCACAAGTCACGATAAATTTTCCGACAGCAATAAATAAATGTCTTGTCCTGCGATGAGCTTACTCTGCTGTTGTTTGATGTAATTTTCTAATTGAATTGCTTTGATATGCGCCAAGGTAGGGCGCAGATGAATACAAATGTTGGCGACTTCCAATCGCTTCTGTATGAGGGGGTTACCTAATCTTGCATTTGCGGGGGTAGGTCTAGCTGTGAATGGATGGATTTATTGCAGCGAAGCTAAAGCGCGTTTTCATAACAGTAGGATGGGGGTGTTGCTAGACCGCGAAAAGTCGCAACGTTAAGGAGGTATATTGCAAGTTTAGTGCTTTTTTAACTCTTACCAGTTGTGCACTTTAAGTTTGTTGAGGTCGCACAACACTCGATGGGCGCCACTCTAAACGAGGTCTTTCTCTACTGCGCTGCTCCTCCGGGGTTGGAGTCGAAAATATATATATTCGGAACGCGGCGTTAGTGTCCACTCGCTATTCTGGTCCTAGCCATCTGATGATGCAACTGATTCACACTCCTCTAACCAGGTGGGCGTGGCTGTCGATTTATCACTCGTAGATCTTGTTCTTCAAAGCCGGTCAATACAAAATGGGACCGAAAACCGCTGCAGAATTTTTAGTTGTAAGCTACTGCTTCCATCGCCTTCGCTAACATCCATTCTTCTGCCTCATGGATCAGGACTTGGTGTAATAAGATCCAGGTCTAATAGCTGTGGAAAAACGGAAGAACAGCATAAGTCGATTTATGTCAAAATTGAGTTAATGTTACGATTGGAAGCACCTAGCTACTCCCCTGCTTTGAATTACACCAACACCAATTCAAAATGCCGTCGGGAGAAGTTACCTGTGATCATATTAATTTTGGATCACAGGAGTTTGTATGTACCCTGTTTCTAAATTTTAAATATTTTTTTCATTCAATTATCTCTTAAGGTTGCTGGGTTATGAATCAGGAAAAAACGCATATACGTCGTCTTCCGAAATCGAAAGTCAAACCTTTAACCTGCGCTTCTGAAAAGTGGCTAAAAATTACTAATGCTGGTTTTCCTTGTTGCCACAGACAGATTCTCCATAGTGTTTTGTGACAAGGCTTCACTACACAGTTGTCGACTTAGACCAAATGAAACAGCGATTGGAACAATCAGGAGCTTGTATGACATTTTCCCCTGTTGGGCTGCCTTAATCAGCAGCCAGCCTGTGTCTAACGATAATTTGTGATTTTAGCTTAGAGGACTCTACAAAGCTTCGAAATGAAATTCATCTGTCATATGATTTTATATTCGAAACCTATTTTGAAGTCAATTTTGGTAGCCAGAGGTGAAGGGTGATTTTGGAAGACGAGAATGGCTTCCGGAGTACCTATATAGATGGACTATTTAGTTGATATTTCCAGAGTTTGCTTTCTCCTGGTGTCATTGCTGTTCTGGTAAGCACATTCTTTGGATGGTGGACAGAAGAAGAAAGAGACATATACCCACTTAGACAAGTCGAACGTTGAATCTTCTAGGATAGGTCCTTTTGTAGGCACAATTAACGTTGTGGGATGAACCAAACGTAATGTTCAGAGTTCGACTAGTTATCGCCGCAGCGTAAGGCCAGTGCGGTTTATTATCAGGTTAAAGGCCTTTGTTGCGAGCAAGGATTGAGCCACAGGGGCAACTTAGGCACCATGTATACCTACCACCTGCTCCGCATACTTTTATCTCGTGCCAAATAGAAGAAGAAAAAAAAGAGAAAAGTAGGAAGCTAAATTTAACCTCAGCCAGACTATGGATAAAAATAAAAAAGTAAAGAGAAAAAAAAGAGAGAATGGAAACGAAAAAGAAAAAGTCCAAAAACTTCTGCCCCTGCTGCCAAGGAATCTAATCTATATCTAACCAAAAATCTTAAAATAAATTTAAGAAAATACTCAAAACCTAGCGAACTTAAATTATCCTAATCTATATTTAACCTAAACGCAGCTTTCCTCCCCACTGTCCCTTAAAGGCAAGGGCTCGCCAAGATTCCAAGACATGCCTGTTGTTTTTGGCAGAGGTTGGCCATATAAGGGGATATTCAATAAGAGGTGTTATTGCGAAAGGATATGGTCCTGTATGCGTGCTCGTGGTGGCCATTTGGCTAATGTTGTTTTTCATTATTAACGGCAGACCTTCATCTTTATTATGAAATAAACAACCGATCATTTATCTCAAAAAATGGCATTTTGCTTTGAATACCAAAAAAACACCTCTTATTGAAAAACCCTTTATAACTAAAGTAAAGTAACAGCGCTAGATATTTCGCATGGCGCTGTCAACGAACTCAAGTATGGAGCTGCATTCCAGCTTGGGGGGTTAAATAAACTGTCTCTTGATCTTCCTGTTGTATAAGATGAGTTCGGTTTTTTATAGGCTGACTCCGAGTTGTGGAATACTTTCCCTAAGACAATGGACTTGCTGTGCACTTTTCCTCAAACCTAACCTAACTTAAACTTCCCATAGACGTAGCTTCATCCCGTCTTAGGCTATATTCAAAAGTTCGTTGATAATATGTGATATCTCCTCCTTGGGAAGAACTGCGGAGTACAAGCTTTTGAAAACAACTGCTATAAATGATAGCCTTTATCAAATAAGGAAATATTGTCACTTGGAGCGAGCTCTTATTCTTAGATTCTTAAAGGAAATGACGGGACTAGAGAGGGTGCTATAGGATGGATTTCTTCCGTCAAGGAGAAACAAGATTGGAAGAACCTCCAAAATGATTCCAAAGGGAATTATAAGGGAAACTCTTATAAGAAATATAGGTACCTCTCTGAGGCGTAAGTAAGGGGTACAATAGACCAACAGATCGCCTTTTTACCATATTCTTAAATAGGATCTCCAAATCTTTCTATGAAGAGGTGTTTGCTGATAAAGCGGAATACTGCCTGCCCATTGTTGAGCCTGTGTAAGGTTTATTTGAAGAACCTTCTGTGTCAAGAAAAACTAAAATGTACTCGCTGGAAAGCCTTACAGTCGATCTTATAATTGAGAACAATTCGATGGATTCGAGCTTTGAAAGCACCCCTTTCGAATGAGGTTTTACCCAAGAGCTTGAAAAATGAATAACGAGAGGCTTATTGGAGTCTGAAGCTCCTAGCTGCTCTCACCTGGTCTTATACCTCTGCCTCAGTTCAAGATGAAGAGCTTATGCCCAGTACATTACAAACCTCCAAAATAACCCTAAGGGTGTCTTAACGCTATTTAAGGCGATCTGAACTTGAGCCTGGAAGATGTTATCTTGTTTTGGTGACTTGAAAGGTTGTCAAGACATTTAGTTTTCTGCCAGGATTATCACAAAAAGAGCAGTTAAATGCAAATTACAATAACAGATCAACGATTGTATTCTGATTCTGCCTAGGGTCCGCTTGGGTTCTGTGTAGTACACTGGGTACAGTGGCAGCTGTGGATAGGACTTCGAGTTCGAGAGTAGTCAGAAGGACCTGCAATATTCTCAAAGGAAGGAACTTCAATAAGCATTTTTTTACCTGCTTTTGGCACTGCTCCCAGTTCATCTCAATCTTTCGTAGAGCTTTCTTCGGTAAAAGACTCCCTTCTCTTACTACGAAACGTCATTTATTCTCCAAATAATGATTTTATATCCCCTTTTCCGCATTGGTAAGAACACTGCCCCTGAGCCTAATGATTTCTATATTAAGAACAGAATTTCACAGTTGCTTTAGGAATTTATAATAACAGATCTGAAGTCATGAAAAAAAAAAAAAAAAAAATTTCAACTTAGGTTAGGTTAAGTTAGGTAAGGTGGCTGTCTAGAAAGACACACTTAGGCCGTATATAATTTCGGCCCCTTGTGAAACCACATGAGTTAAGGGAATGGGGGGGGGGATAAGGCCAGAGTGTTCTAGGCCGGACATACTAGTGGGCGTATTGCTATCTTTGTGCCTGTGACTTTTGTCTTCTTTGTCTAAACAACAATTCTTACGTCTCGTGTAGAGAGTTGGGACAGTTTATCCTCGGATAGGGGAAGGGTGACCGAAACAGTTGTCCCCTCGCCTGTAATCCTCAGACAACTCCTTGAAGGGAGAGACTGGGGATAACTAACTGGACGATATGTCTTCAGATATATCTGAATGCAAAAAATTAATAATACTTTTTAATAAATGGTTCCATTATAAATTCAAATGCATTTTGCACTTACCTGTTTTCTCAATTGTTTTCGTATTTGAATCAAATATATTTTATTTTGATTTAAATACGTCTTGTAAAAATGAAACAACTTACTTTTAAATACGTTGCTATTGAAATAAGAGACTTTTAGTATTTTATTACGTTCCCACTTTGATTTAAAATATTTTCGGTTATTTTGTTCAAAAATTTGAATCGAAGTAGTTCTATTATCAATTCAAATGAATTATATACTTACCTGCCTTCTCAAACGCTTTTCGTGTTTGAATCAAATTGTTTTTACTTTGATTCAAATGTGTTTTTCAAAAATGTATGCAACCTAGTTTTTAATACGTTGCTATTAAAATCTAGGATGCTGTTTTTCCCTGAGTGTACAAGCGCCGGGTAAACCGAAACGGTGTACCCTTCGCCTGTAATCCTATAACGTCTCGTCATGGTGGCGTAGCTGTGTGCTCCATTGGTGATTAATAAATCGGCCCTTTCATTGTGTCCCTTACTTGGGAGATTTGTTAAGGCTGGTCAAGGAGTAGGTGACCGGTCGACAATATGCCCTCGGATAGGCGAGTGGTGACCGTATCAGTACAACCCTCGCTTGTGTCCTCTGGCAACTTAACGAATAGGGCGGATGCAGCCAAAAGCGCGGTATTTGTGGCGATTGCAGCAATCAGCCTACAAACGCAAGTTGCGGGGGTATTGCAGCTTGGTCAAAAGGTGAGTTTGACCGAGTGACGATTTGTTTCGGATGTACGAAAGGGGGGACCGAAACAGTCTACCCCTCGGTAGCAATCCACAGACAGCCCGTCTAAGAGATAATGGATGATATGTGAGATCATTGAAGCCATTTGGTCTTTGTAATGTATTTGCTGTTACAGCATATGTCTATGCTAGACAAGTCTCTGCAAGGGCTGGACAGTTGCAGAGAAGCTGAAGAACCGTTTTCTTCCTCCTCCTCATCCATGCAGCTCCTACAAAAATCATTTTAGGGTGTACCCAATCTACCTATTAAACAGTGTCCTGTTAATGCCCCCACAACGGAGCTGATTCTGTTTCTGCCTACAGAGAGAAGTCTTTGAGTCCTTTTAGCGTCTAATTTTGGCCAGATTTGCTTGAATAGCGTCTCCTTGCAGCACCTCGCCAGCCCAACGAATCTTGTCCCTGTCCTTTTGATCCCAGGAACTATCTGGTTTCGCCAGGACTGCGTCCAATTTGTGTCTTGCAACGCGTATCTGCTTCTGTTTGACTGCGCTCGGAGAGGTATTCTTTCCGCGCCAGCCAAACGCCGGTGCAACTTTCCGTTGCCTAAATTCTGCGTCCGAAACAGACGCATCCACGGATCTTGAATCCAAGTCAGACGGGATTGTTGAGTCATCGTCATTGTCGGAAGTCTGTTTTCTGTAGTTTGTAGTAGTAGTTGTCGGTTCGTTGTCCTTGTTGTTTGCTTGAAAGTCGTCTTTGTTTTCGTTTTTGTTTAATTTTTTTTTTTTTTTGAATGTTCATAAATTACCAGGAGTAAGCCGGTGAAGAATGGTCTGCCCCAACATAGACGGTTCTGCTGGGGTAAGGCACTTGGATACGGCAGGCCCTGCCAAGGCACCTGAAGGAGCTCGTACACAACTGAATAGAAACCCTCAGCCTTTCATCCCTGGGTACGGTTTGAATAAAACGCTCACACCACCACTAGAATTATAGAACTAGAAATACTAGAACTATACTTTAGCTTCGGAAAACCCTCCTCCGGAGACCTTACAGTATGCGAGGCCCTGCTGCAATCGCCCTCCGTTTTCAAAAGGTACCTACTAAGCATCCACACCACGTCAAGGTAAAGAGTCGAAGATGAATGGAAAAAAAAACGTTCAACTTACCTTAGGCTTTTTTCCACTGCACCACCTCTCGCGAACGTCTGAAAAACATCCGAGAGTATATAGCTGTTATAAAATAACTTCTCAACTAGCCGTTTTCACTCGGCATAAAATTGTAGATCCCTTCCAGTCGTCCCAAAAATGAAAAACTCACACAAAACGAATATATGTAAGAAGCTAGACCTAGGGCCCCTATACATAGCTTCCTCGGCCTGTAACTTGGGTTGAAATAGACCCCGCACCAGATAAATCCGAGATACACCATCGGAGGTGTACCACTTCCACTGCCTACCTATAACTTGGACTCAAATGGACCGCTCACCGGATAAATCCGAGACACCCTGTTTAACAAAGCGATACAATTAAATTTATGGAAGATACAAAAAATAAAATGCTTTCTTATACGATGCAAGCTACTACACACTGAAGCCTAAAAGTCAACAGAAATTAGCAAATCTAACACGCCACTAATGCATTCACTGCACCTGATTGGGCCGCCACGCGACATGAAAAACCTTTTTAAAAATTATTCACATTAGCATTGGTTGTCCTTCGGCGTTCGGCATCTAACAAAACGAACTCCTCCCCCAAACCAAACATTCGATCATTTTGCACTCCCTAAATGGGAATGCCAAATGTCCATACAATCACTCAATTTGAACGAAATAAAACACTATGGCACTGTGTTTTCCCAACTACAATCGTATTGTACGTGAATGGCGCAATGTCCATGCCACTATTTACCGAAACTGTCAAATCAGTAAAATTGCACTAAATGGACTTGTCAGCCATGATTAACAGCCCCTGCTCTGCAACAATTGTGTCTACTCAGTTAAATAGAGAAAATCACACCGTAACCATAAAAAAAAAAAAAACACGAAAGGACTCCCAAAAACACAACTCACCAGCAGCCGGCGCACTAGGTATACACATGCGACAAAACCACATGTGATTTGGCAAAATATAAAACCATCAGATGACAAGCAACAAAAAGATAGATAAAAAACCTAAAATAGAAATAAAACCGAAAAACACTAGACTAGGGTCAGAACGAAGCGTTCCACCCCAACCATACAGTCACAGCCACTTCCACTAATAGCACAGCGACAAACCAACAACAACAACAAACAGCATCATAACTTTGTTTAAGCGTAATTTAACTCGACCATAATGGGTCCATTTAGCATTGTTTAAGTGCGCTATAAAAAACGAACCGAGGACCAGCACCAGCACCAACCACGCACATATAACACTCGCCCGGTCATTCGTCCCTACTCCATACCCTTGACCAAGGATGTGTTTATGTATGCGAAAACAAACAAAAAAAAATTGGTAAAAAATAAAATAAAACTGGAAAATAACGTACAGGGCTTGGTGGTTGTGCAATTATTGTGCTGTACGCCCTTATGTCAATAAAAAGGACATCCTCTCTAATGCAGTGACCTCCATTACAGTATATTTCGTAATATGTATGAGAGCACAACAACTCTCCGAGGATACCTACTCGAAACATTAAAAAAATAAACTATCGTCTCACATTACACCGTGTGTTGCATCCCATCAACAACGAAATATCCACACTGACAGCAGGATTACTGTTGAACTGTTCATACAGGGGACAGACTGTATACACAAAAAAAGTGCAACACAAAGCGAATCTTCAAATGAAATTAAGGACAATCGTACGCACCCTTAATTGTAATTTTAATGATGTCAGTGAATAGACAGCGAGACACCACGCAAATGGATGCCCATTTATTTAGGGGCCGGTTCCTTGACACCTCCTTCCCTTCGGAAGTGTCACAATTCAATAGGAAATCCTATTAGACGAAGAGTCCCGCCTGATCTGGCGCATTCTCGGTACACTTATCCAATTTTGAAATGATTTATCAACTGATCAATGGCTTCGAATGAAATTGTAATTTGAGGAGATTGAATCTACAGCTACACGCCTGTTTGGAAATGGAAAGAGAGGTTTCACATCGGCCGAAGTTATTTATTTTCATGCATAGCTATGGTTTGTTTTAATCTTATCTGTTGGTGCAGATACAATAGATACAAAATGAACACCTTAATCTCAGCAAAATAAAAGCCCAATAAAACAGTTCACAGTCACATTTGTGATAAAGTGGTATAAACTGGTATATTTCGTTTTGTGTCTTACTTTAAGTTTGACATGACGGTTTTTCTAGTTTCCTTTTGCTGACAGTGAATTGTGCTGAGGGCAGTTTACTAGCAAATTCATGAGCAGAATACCAGAAAGGTTCCAAAATGAACTGCTGCGAGTCAAGTAACTTTTAGGCCTTTTTTATTATATATAGATTATATAGATTTATTTCATTATCCTCTATTACAATTTACAAAATTTCAAAATAGTAAATAGTAAATGTTGCAGCTAAAAATAATTGAGGATAGTTAGTGACATTTTGTATTTATTAACATAGATAGAGGCAAATGTCACATTATAAGAAAATATATTGTGGGGTGAACAAATAAGAATAACAATTTAAATATACAAAAACATTAAATATTAAATATTAAACCATGTAATGCAGCAAAATTTCAATTTCAGTGTGATTAAAGCAAAGAAGCCATTGTTTCACTATTTTCATAAATGTAAATAAATTAGTTATGAATCGTATATCTACAGGAAAGCGATTGAACAGTTTGCAAGAAAGAATGGAATATGAGTTTCTATAGCAATAGATAGATCGTACTTTGTAAGTAACCACTTCTAATGCAAAATATCTTAAGGACTTTAAAATAAAACATACTAGGGGTCGCCCCGTGGTCGAAATTCGACCAATTTATTCTATAAGTTAATTTTTGAAGGGGAAGTGAAGGGGAAATATCGGAGGGCTTATGAATAGGCAATCGAAACCATTTTAGGTTTTCCTTAAATTGCGAATAAAAAGTGTCCAGTAATGCGGGCTGTCTTCTATTTTATATTACAGGTAGAAAAGGGTGCATAGAATAGATATGCAAAGCTTCATCGTTTGTTGTTCAACAGTTTTAGAGTTATGGGGACCTTAAGTTAGAAGCCAACATTTTGCTTAAATTTCATATAAATCATAAACCGTTATGCCGATTGGTACAATTTGAATTTTATTAGATTTGTAATGTCGAACACTTTCGAAAATAGAAAATACAAATTAGAAATTTTATCACTTTGCTAGCTGCGGTTTCAGAAATAACACGGTTTTAAGGGATTGGGATTTTGTTTTTTCAAATGGTTCTAACTTTCAAACGGTTGAACTACAAACGAAAAGAATTTCACTACCAACAGCTACAAACGATTGTCTATCGAACTGCATTTCACGTTTTTCGTTCTAGAAAAAGTGCGAATTAACTTTACGCGGGTGCCATGTTGTTGTTGTTGTAATTTCATGCAATTCGCTTAAATTTACCTGCTTTAATTCATAATTTGTGGATAATTTTTGTATTGTGCACTTCTATGTATTGTCCCCTACCCAAATATATATAGTGTTGGCATATTTATGTGACTTATAATAGGAAAAAAGGGGGGAAACACGTTTTAGGCAACTCCGTATTAATATATAGATGTCTAGCCGGGAGGATATCTAAGCGTTTAAACAATACCATTGAGTGGGTTAAACGAGAAGAATTGCATATCCTTCGTATAACACACTTTGAAGTATAATCAGAGGCTGAATTTTATTCAGATAGCTACTTCCCCAACAGCTTACACCGTAGTACTGTAATTTTGAATGAAATATCCCATAATATATTCTTTTTAGTATATTAAAATGACAGAACTTCTGTAGACGGTAAAAGCACCGAATAGTGGAGAGCAGATATCTTTTCAAACTTGTGATTTGATTTGACCAACTTAAATTCCGGTCATTTATAACACCTACATACCTAAACTGGTTAACACTTTCAATTTTAAAGCAATTGACATGACAGGGAACACAAACGTCGTAAGATACTTTGGAACATGGAACAGAAAACGAACTATGGAACAGATTGTACTTTGCACATCTAGAAGCATGGAATATGATATCGATATCCGGATACTCCTGATTAATAGGACTGAAGAACATAAGTTTTGTTTTATCGCTTACTATTAGCTTATGTTCAGCAAACCAGATTCTAAGCAACTCAACATCATTATTTACATCCGCCACTAGGTTTAAGGGATTTACGAAACTGTATGCAATACCAAGATCATCAGCAAATGCTCTGATTTTTCCTGTGAATGGTTTGGTAAACAGAGAGTTGATATAAATCAGAAATAAGATCGGCCCAAGAACTGAGCCTTGAGGTACACCAAGATTAATAACCAAAGAGTTACTTAGTTTAGTTCCGACCTTAACGATTTGGATTCTGTCTCTCAGATAGGACATAAGCCAGCTATGTATTGAGCCACGAAAACCCACATTATACAGCTTGTTTAAAAGAATGCTGTGGTCGACCATATCAAATGCCTTTGTTATGTCAACAAAAAGTCCAGCGCATGATCTTTTTTCATCTAAACCTTTCTGTATGATCTAATAGCGCGTCTTCAGTAGATAGCCCAGCTCGAAAACCGTACTGCATTGGACTAAAAAAATAGTGCGTGGAGTCCCTCCGCGCGGAAGAAGTGAAACTTCGTAATGTGGAAATGAAAATAGGAAGGGGTAGAAATTGATTTTTAGTGAAATCATATTGTTTCTTTAAGCCTAGTATCCTGCTCGCGCTAAATTTTAGCGCCCCTAGTCTCCACTTCGTTTCTCCACACCAAAGATAAATGGTCGCTAAATTATTATTAAACATGATATAGATGGGACAAAACCCATATGCTTATGAACCATCATGAGTACCATGAACGATATCAGTAAACGTAATTTTAATAGAATTTTCGAATTTCAAACTTGAAAGACGTAAGAAACCTAGAAATTATAAGAAGAAGTTCGACATGTGTCCTCAAACTTTCCACAATCTCCTTACCATAGTGGAACACTTGTTATTACCCAAAAGACGACGCCAAATGAGAGCATAAGTCCCCCTGAAAATCGATTCGCTTTATTTATTTTTATATGTATCTCTGTTTTGGCTCTGTTGTTTGGCTTTGCCTTTTCTTTTATTTACCACGCAAACATTGTCTGCGTTTTCCGCCAAAAAAAAAAATCATTGCAAACAAAGCACAAACACTTTCCTCCGTTTTTTTATGTCAAAATTTATCTTCGATTTAATGCACCGGACATTTATTTCGCGAGCTAAATGAGTGGAGACTTCTCATCGGCCCATCTATATGAAGTTAAGAATTTAGCGTGCGAACAGGATACTGATGCTTTGCTAAACTGCCTCGCTCAATTTTATCTTTGTAGACATTTTTGTATGGGAGATAAAATCTAGCGCGAGCAGGATACTAGGCTTTAAGACAAACTTTATTAACATTGCTTACAATTCACAATTGATCGCATCTTTTAATTATCATTTTCGAGTGGAGAAATATCCAAATCCATAACATTTACAATGGGATAATGACAACTAAAGTAAGATACGATATGTTGGAAGTCGCATTAGAAGTTTCACTTCAAAAATACTACCCTATTAAATAATATGTGTATCAAATCAAGCTAAAACAAGTAAATGAAATAATGAGGACGCTACTCGTTGCTAACGCTCGCGCTGGCCTGTAACAGGTATACTACGCGCATGCGTTCGAGTGCCACGCATTCACTCTCGCTCTGTCTCCTTCTATTCCCCCTCCCCAGGAGCATTGAACGTTTAACGCAACCTTGTTGGAAGTCGCATTAGAAGTTTCACTTCAATAAGACATAAATTGCCAATTTAGTCATTACTTTTGGAAATTAATCTTCACCACAGAATATTCTTCTCCCAGCATTTGGTGCCAATAAACTCACTCACCATTGCATACTCTGAAGCGTGAGCGGTACCCTCACACCTTTGAGTAGGTATGCAATGCTTATAGTAGCACTAGCAAGCCCGGCAAACTCCGTTCCACCCAAATTCGTATTTATCATAGTGAAAGCGAGATGGGAAATTGAAGTTAAGAAGCTTGCAATGGCAAATGGTCCTGAATAAGCGAAATCCGAATGAGAATGTTTGCCTTTGAATTTTCGCCTCAAAATCGTCGCTTGCATGACATTTGATTTGAAATGCTTCAAAATAAAATCAAACACGATCCGTTACAAAGTTTTGTTGCATTGCAGTTGTGCCAGAAAATTATAACTGAATCGATTTTTCATTTCACATTCTGAAGCGGCAAGCCCGGGACATCTATCTATCCAGTTGTCCATACAAATTTCTATTCCCAATTATCCCTTCAAGTTTTGTTTTCATGACATAGAGTAACATAATATCCTTCCTTGGGCCAATACGACTAAGCCACCAAGCCTAAAATCGTAAAAATCGACCGATCCATTCCCGAGTTATATATAGCTATACCCACCCGGTTTTGCCCGCGTGCCTTTCTTATAAGTCTCGCCAACATTTCGCAAAATGCTTTATAATGCATTAATTTCGACCAAATTTGATTACCATAAAAAAGGTTATAATGAGTCAATCTTAAAAGATAGACATATACTGCCGCGGATATTTTTTTAGATCATTCAAAGAGTAATAATTCTTTCATACATATTTTTTTGGTAACTTGAACCGTTTACGCAGCGCACGCAACGGAAGCCCTCAAATATGGATCATTTTCCCCGTTTTTGCAACATTTTTCACTGATGCTTCGTTTCTATTGGTCCCAGCGTGATGTTATATAGCCTAAAGCCTTCCCCGTAAATGCACTATTCTATCACAAAAATAATTATTCAATTCGAACCAGTAACTCCTGAGATTAGCGCGTTCAAACTAATAAACTGCTTCAGCTTTATAATATTAATAATATGTAATATGATTAAGCATTTAAGAAGTTTCACTTCAATATATCAAACAACATAATTCACCTATATCGTCTTTACTTCTTGAATTCTTCAATTCTTTACTGTAGGTATCAACGTATGTAGGTATATACTATAACAAACATTAAAACAAAAACCTTGAACTCAATTTCTATATACATCACGTCCATCAGCGCACGTCAACAGCCATCTGCGCATTTCCTCAGAAACAACCACCACTTTTTTCATATGAACGTGCTTGCGCTGTGCAATGTGCGCCACCCTCACCCTCGCTCACACCTTTGAGTATCCAATTATTAGCGTTAAACGTTTAACGCGTCCTTGAGTTGGAAGTCGCATAAGAAGTTTCACTTCAAAAAATGTATTTTGCTTAAATAATTTAAAACTCTTTTTTTAATACATTTCTCAAAGACTTTGGAAATCGAAGACAACAATGTTATAGGTCTATAGTTCCTTTTGTCATCTCTACTTCCTTTTTTTTAAAAAGGAATTACAATGCCGTGTTTTAAATCATCCGGAAAGCTCCAAATGATCCATATAGATCATTAATTTTCACAGTTTACAACAACAGTAGGTACGAGATCCAACTGTTGTTGTAAACCATGGAAATCAATGATCTATAAAGATCATGTCAGCATAATAAGAAAGGCCTTTTACTTCCGATTGTAAATCTCGGAAGTGTCAATTGTATGTGGGTAGTACTTGTAATTGCGACCCAAAGATTGTGCTTCACTTCATATATATAACTAAACTATATGTAAACATATAAAGTTCCATAGAACAATTGTAAATAGACCATCGATAAAATTAGTTTTTGAATCGATAATCACAAGGCCTTAGTTTTTTGGTTTTCATTTTAAAACTGCATTTAAAATAGGGTAGAAAAGTCTTCGATTAAATCACTTACATAATTTGAGTTATTCATTTTCAATTTTAAATAACTGCAAGATCATTAAAAGATTTAATCGAAGATACCTTTCCACCCTCAACCTTTCGCACGAGAATTTGATTATTACTATACCATGCATATTTAAAGCCTTTTGTTTTTTTAACAATTCTTTTGCTTTCATAAAAAGTGCCTGAGTACCTATACTTAGTAAGAGAATCATTTAATTTTTTTTTTTGAAGTGAAACTTCTTATGCGACTTCCAACTCAAGGTCGCGTTAAACGTTTAACGCTAATAATTGGATACTCAAAGGTGTGAGCGAGGGTGAGGGTGGCGCACATTGCACAGCACAAGCACGTTCATATGAAAAGAAAAAAATTAGTGGTGTTTTCTCCAACAAAAGTGAAACGAAAGAGAAGTATGCGAGGTGAATGTATGTATATAATCAACAGCCACAATGTTTTTCTGAGGAAATGCGCAGATGGCTGTTGACGTGCGCTGATGGACTTATGGTGGTGTATATAGAAATTGAGTTCAAGGTATTTGTTTTAATGGTTTCTATAGTACATACCTACATACGTTGATACCTGCAGTAAAGAATTGAAGAATTCAAGAAGTAAAGACGATATAGGTGAATTATGTTGTTTGATTTATTGAAGTGAAACTTCTTAAATGCTTAATGCTACTATAAGCATTGCATACTCAAAGGTGTGAGGGTACCGCTCACGATTCAGAGTATTCAATGGTGAGTGAGTTTATTGGCACCAAATGCTGGGAGAAGAATATTCTGTGGTGAAGATTAATTTCCAAAAGTAATGACTAAATTGGCAATTTATGTCTTATTGAAGTGAAACTTCTAATGCGACTTCCAACAAGGTTGCGTTAAACGTTCAATGCTCCTGGGGAGGGGGAATAGAAGGAGACAGAGCGAGAGTGAATGCGTGGCACTCGAACGCATGCGCGTAGTATACCTGTTACAGGCCAGCGCGAGCGTTAGCAACGAGTAGCGTCCTCATTATTTCATTTACTTGTTTTAGCTTGATTTGATACACATATTATTTAATAGGGTAGTATTTTTGAAGTGAAACTTCTAATGCGACTTCCAACATATCGTATCTTACTTTAGTTGTCATTATCCCATTGTAAATGTTATGGATTTGGATATTTCTCCACTCGAAAATGATAATTAAAAGATGCGATCAATTGTGAATTGTAAGCAATGTTAATAAAGTTTGTCTTAAAGCCTAGTATCCTGCTCGCGCTAGATTTTATCTCCCATACAAAAATGTCTACAAAGATAAAATTGAGCGAGGCAGTTTAGCAAAGCATCAGTATCCTGTTCGCACGCTAAATTCTTAACTTCATATAGATGGGCCGATGAGAAGTCTCCACTCATTTAGCTCGCGAAATAAATGTCCGGTGCATTAAATCGAAGATAAATTTTGACATAAAAAAACGGAGGAAAGTGTTTGTGCTTTGTTTGCAATGATTTTTTTTTTTGGCGGAAAACGCAGACAATGTTTGCGTGGTAAATAAAAGAAAAGGCAAAGCCAAACAACAGAGCCAAAACAGAGATACATATAAAAATAAATAAAGCGAATCGATTTTCAGGGGGACTTATGCTCTCATTTGGCGTCGTCTTTTGGGTAATAACAAGTGTTCCACTATGGTAAGGAGATTGTGGAAAGTTTGAGGACACATGTCGAACTTCTTCTTATAATTTCTAGGTTTCTTACGTCTTTCAAGTTTGAAATTCGAAAATTCTATTAAAATTACGTTTACTGATATCGTTCATGGTACTCATGATGGTTCATAAGCATATGGGTTTTGTCCCATCTATATCATGTTTAATAATAATTTAGCGACCATTTATCTTTGGTGTGGAGAAACGAAGTGGAGACTAGGGGCGCTAAAATTTAGCGCGAGCAGGATACTAGGCTTAAAGAAACAATATGATTTCACTAAAAATCAATTTCTACCCCTTCCTATTTTCATTTCCACATTACGAAGTTTCACTTCTTCCGCGCGGAGGGACTCCACGCACTATTTTTTTTTATTTACTTCTCCCGGGAAAGGCGAACCTATAACGCTTCAACAGCGCCCTGAGATGCCTGCAGATGTATGTTTGCTCTGCACTTAAATTGCTGCAAATTGTAGTCTTCTGGAAATATATCCCCAGGAAGCGAGTTCCAAAGTTTGCTTGTTCTGTAACAGAAGGAGTTTTGGAAAGTTGATGTCCTCGCGGTTGTCAAGTGTACTGTATGGTCATGAGCATTAGCAGCCTGTCTTGTTGGGCGCCCAAAAGTTGCATTTCGAGGGATAATGTCTTTGAGTTCCTCAGAACATCTACCATGGAAGTACCTATAGAACAAGCATAGGTCAGCGACTTGTCTTCTGTGCACCAACGGTTGTAGATTCGATGTGAGTGTAGGGTCTCCAATGAGTAGAACTGCTCGCCTCTGTATGCTATCAAGCAGGTTAAGTGAATGTCTTGGGGCCGAGCTCCATATATGGGAACAATATTCCAAGCCTGGTCTAACCTGTGCTTTGTGGAGAAGGAGAAGTTGCTTGGGGCTAAAGTACCTCTTTGCTCTAAATAGGTAGCTCAACTTTGCGGACGCCGATTTTGCGATATAGGATATGTGGTCCTGCCATGTGATTCCTGAATTGACTGTGACTCCTAGAAGGTGTATTGTGTCCTTGTGATGGATTGGATGGTCATCCATTTGGATCTGAGGAACTGTTGATGCATTTTTTCTGGAAAATGTTGTGAGCTGTGTCTTGTTTGCATTAAATACAACCAAGTTGTCTTTTCCCCACTTCAAGATTTTGTCCAGATCATCATTTAGAGAATTAATTTGTTCACATATCTGACTGTGTGATGTAGCCGTATTCACAGGCCCATTGTTCGATATGGAGGATATGAGAGTGCTGTCATCTGCAAAGCTGTAGATATTATTATTTGTCGATCCAAGCAAATCGTTGATGTGGAGAAGAAATAGAGTTGGAGAAAGAATAGATCCTTGGGGTACTCCTGCATTTATAGCAAACGAATTGGATGATACACCATCTACAACAACTTGGATCGATCTTCCCAGAAGAAAATTTTGCATCCATCCGCAGAGTTGTTGTAGTAATCCGTAAGACGCTAACTTGCCTAATAGGGCTCTATGCCAGACTCGGTCAAATGCCTTTGATATGTGATGAATTTTACGCAAATGATTGATTTTGTTTTCTTTTAAGAAGTGTGAATTCTTTTAACAAAACATTTATCGATTTTGTTGTCGGGGACAACAATTGACAAAGCATTGTTGAAAATTTGTTAAGCTTTGTCAAATGCAGTTTTGTCATTGGCATCTGAAACTCCAACAATATCGATCGATGCAATTTTCAAGATGCTGCTGCTGTTGCCAATTTAATCAGCTTTTCAGACAATTAACTTTCGTTTTGAGGTCTTCATTCTGAGTACGTAGCTCATTAAGTTGTAGCAGGAACTGTTTATTTGTTTCTTCCAAATTTGTGAGCTTAATGTAAATCATCTGAAGAGTAGTAGACGAAGATGAGGAGGTTGCCGTTGGTTGTTGATTGTTGTTTATGGGTTGATGTTTTGCAATTTTAGCAGTAGTGCGAAAACTTGAAATTTGCAATACTCGAAATCCGCATACGAGAATTTCTCTTCGAATTTTACTCGTCTGTGTTTTCTATGTGGATTTGCATCTCGTATATAGAATTATGAGTTTGACACTTAATAAAAAGTTTTGTTTTTTGATTTGTGTGTGAGAAAATAAGAATCAAATTTTTTTTCTCACAAACTGTCAAAATGGTTTACTTGACGTGCGTAAAATTCTACCTCATTCGAAAGGTTAATAGATTTTTAGCATAGGTGGAAATAAAACCGGTACTGCTTTGAGAATACCAATTTTTCTGCTATGCGGAAATTTCAGGCGGATTTGCTCGTATACGAATTATCCTATGCCGAATTTGAAAATTGGGGTCCAGCGCCTTTTCCGATGTCCAACTGCCTATTTCTAGAGGTTCGAAAGGACACCAGTGCCTGGATTTTGTGCGGTTTTTTTCCGCAATATCGCTAAGGAACGTTTCGAATCGGATTTGAATGTGTGAGTGAGCCGCGCCCTGTAACCAACGTGACCGTTCACTTTTCCCCCTTTCTTTTTAGTTTTAAAATGCACTTCGCAAATTTTACAAAAACTGTGATTTCCAAATAAATATGTTAAAATTGTATCGCGGCTGTCTATCAGGACATGACTATGGTGTTATAAGAGAGCGAATACTATGGCACTATTTTCTTTAACTGCTCTTCTTTTTACTTTTCAGAACTATGCAACAATCTCCATGCGTGTTAGAGAAAGGTTAGGTATATATTTTAGTTTTATTCTACGATGCACTATAGACTGTAAAAGTGTAAATAGATGATTCTCACAAAAATGTTCTGCTACTAAAAAATCCAAATCACATTAGAAGTAGATGTCTTTAAGATTTTTTTGCGAGTGAACTAGACACTAAACTATGAAACAGTAGATGCAATTCGTTTTAAAATAAACCTTTATGAATATAGGGGTGTATAGAAATTAACTTAACATTGGCTATAAATTATTATCAACTCAGGTTTATATCTACTTTTTAAGATGTCGTTAAATTTAGCTTTAAAATAAGTCTCAAAAAAAGGGCCGATGAAAGAAAAGAGTGCCTCTTCCTGACGCTACTCTGCAAATTTAGAATTTTCTCACAATATTCAACAAGCATTGGCCTGCTTTACACTATAAAGGAGTCTTATATTTTAAACATATTTATTTTTAAATCACAGTTTTTGTAAACCTTGTTTACATTACATTATCTTTATTTTCAGCAAAAATATACATTCTTCAACAACTAGTATTGCACAATTTACAGAAATTGGTTATTACTACCTTACTACTGAAAATCTATACAATTGAATACAATTATATATATATAAAATTTATAGAAAATTTATAGAAAAAAAAATTAATATTTAAGCTCGGAGGAAAAGCTGATGGAAAAATCCTCCATGCAAATTTGCACGATATGTCATCTACATGATAGAAGAAGTGGGGCATGACCTTGATTTCAAGTAAACTAGTACCGTGTTGTTACATAAAAATAAAAATAAATAAATTAACATTAATGAATAAGTTAAGGTACATACATAAGATAACAAAAATATAAGTAGGTATACATAAGAAAATAAAAATGAAAAGTTATATAATACATAAATTAACAACTATAATTAATTAAGCAAGAATAAAAAAATTGACAAAAATAAATAAATTAACAAATACAAATAAATTAAAAGATATTCATAAGTTAACATAAATAAATAAATCAACAATTATGTACACATAAATAAATTAATATTAATATATAAATTGTCGATGAAACAAAACATGTTACTCTTAACAAACAAATTTGATAATATGTATAATTATTTTAAAGCAATACAAAATATTAAATAATATTGAAAATAAGTAACAACAGCTCATGGGTTTCAATTAGGTAGTAGACCTGAAATCAGAGAGTATCCATAACTAGAGAGCCAACTCCCGTGCACCTACCCGATTTACCCCGGAAATTTTGAATGACAGCCCTCTCTCGCGCGCTCTTATTTTTCCTGTCGGTGAATACGTGTAATTAATGGCCGCCCGGTGGTACTTTTTCAATTAAAAATAATTTGTAAATGCATTTATAACAATAAATGTAGCACGAAGAAATGTTGAGTATGGTTTTTTATATAGCTGTACTTGTTCTCTATCCATATTCGGTTCCAAAAAATGTTCATCCATTCACATTTAAGATCTTTTTAATTTTGTTTATATGAATTACATTTTTGACAGCAGAATTCATGCAGATAAACCTTGGGGGTTGTTCCATAAATAGGTTAACAACATGTAAGTTAAGCCCAAGGTTCCACTAGGGCAAAAGTAACTTTATGTGGTATTCGATTGGTACAAAAAAAAAGCAATCTTTTCAGATTTCAGAGCACTTTTGCGAATCGATATAGATATTTTCTCAGATCTATCAATACAAGTGCGTTTGAGTTTCACAACTGGTGGAGGGCTTTTTGGTTGTTTTCAAATTCGTTTATTTAGCACCATATTTGTACACAATCAAAGTGCGATTGGAAATTCTGTAGTTGAATAACACTGTACAGTGTTGAATGATGTTACATAGGAACAAATGCTTTTCATATTTAAAAAAGAAAGAAAAAGACGTATTAATATCGTAAAAATACAAGTAGCTATGTTTTTAAACTCCTAACAAAAATACAATAGGCCTGTTTTTTTGAGCTTCGATCTCAGCAAATCAAAGTAAAGTAGGATTTTCAGCTCTTAATTACCACCACTACGCTCTATTTGACACTATGAGGATTCTTAGTAGTTGTTGGAATTGCGTGCTGAAAATCTTACTTTTCTTTGGTTTGCTGATATTGAAGCTCAAAAAAACACGCCTAATAATGTGGTATTTAATTGGATTTTGCGATATAATTTCCGATTTCGGATTTGGCGTATTCAATCGTGAGAATCCAAATAATTTTGTTTAATGTAGGTATTCTCATGTTCTATTTCGTGTTTTGTAGATATAGCGCAATACTTTTAACAAATTTCAGTCTCGACATTAAATTTATGGTAGCTCATTATTGCAAAATTTTTTTTTTTTGAAAATAAAGTTTATTTTGAATTACTAATTACAGACTTGTCGTCTGTTAAAACGTAAAATAACACACTTTCAATTTGACAAACGACAAATGTTTGGTGTTAGTGTAAGTAGGTGTGAATTTCGCTCAGAAATAAAGATTCGAAAATTTATCCAGACTCTGAAAAAAAGTTAAAGCTTAATTTGAGAGCAAAAGTACCTACATATTATATACCTACGGAACAAAAATATCGAATTAATTTTTTGATTTTAACAAATTCATGTTTGCACATATTTATATTGTGTAAGTATGCATTTTACGCATCAATTAGAGATTGTAAAATATGTTTAAACTGAAATATGTTTTTCCCACGGCATACAAACTGTTTCCCCTACATTGTGTTTAAATATTGAAGTTAAGAGATTAAAATCCACAAAAAAAAGCAAAAGTGCAAAAAACCGTATTAGTTCATTTTTCTCTGATTAATAACATGAGATGGATTTCTGATATTGACAAATGATTATTAAAAGGTATTTGACATTGTGATGAAATTATATTAGGTACCTATATTATATCCGAAATTCGATTTTCCAACAAATTCATAAACTTTAAAAATGTTTAACTTGAACTGCGATGTGAACGCCGTGTAACTAATCGGCACCAAAAATGACGAACACAGTCGCCCCCACTTAAATCCAACTTAGTAATGGCCGCCCGATTGACAGTCCATTTCCTGCCTAGGAATTGCCTCAGTATGCGTGCGGCAGCAATGGCGCTCCTTTGATTTGTACAGGCACTAATACTTAGGAAATTCCTAGGCTGTACAAGGTCATAGGAAGTTTGTGGGCAAATGTACCGTTTCTGCTCTCAGTTGGCTCTCTAGTTTGGTTCCTCTATGCCTGAAATCAAGGGATTGTCAGATGAACTGCAAGACCAGCTGTAGCGCTCAAATAATTTATTTAGTCTTGCAGACACTTTTTCAATTTGTGAGATCGTATGTAACTCTTCAGTCGAAAAATACCAAGGTAAGCTTAAAATCATTTTCAGTAACTTATTTAGTGTTACTTGTAATCGACGAAGGTGAGTTGTTGCACAATTGCCCAAACTGGCGATCCATAAAACATTATTGCTTGGAAAATTACTTTAAAAATAATGAGTTTGTTTTCATTATTTAGTTTTGATCTACGATTTATAAAGGGATATAAGACTTTAATAGTAAGATTGACTTTTTTGATTGTTTTTTGAACATGAAAATTAAAAGTTAGTGCGGTCAAGGTGCACCCCAAGATATTAAGCACTCGATTTCCAGTCCGTTTGTATATTATTTAGCATGAGACTGTTGCTTGGTAAGAAACAGGCTTTTGTTTTCCTAGTAAAAAAGACAGCCTGAGTTTTTGAAGCATTTATTTTAATCTTCTATTTGTTGAAATATGAATGGATTACATTTAAGTCAGATTGCAATTTGGTTTGAATGTTTAAACCAATTGAATCTGAACAATAAATGCATGTGTCATCTGCAAAAATAGCAGATTCGCAGTTATTTATTCTTGGGAAATCATGTGTGTAAATAATATACAGTATTGGACCAAGCACTGAGCCCTGGGGTACAACTGCTTCCATTGAAAGTGCTGCTGATAGGCAATTGTTTACTGATACCATAAACGAACGCTCTGATGAAAATGACTCAGCAATTTTAATCAAATATATCGAGAAACCCAACCTCAGAAGCTTGTGCAGCAACCCGTTGTGTCATACAGTGTCAAAAGCTTTTTCAACGTCAAGGTAAACCACACCCGTGCTATTTGCTCTTTCAAAATTATTTTTAATATGCTTAGTTATGCCATGAATTTGGTGCACTGTGGAATGATGTGGCCTGAAACCGAACTGTTCTGCAGGCAAGATATTGTATTCTTAACGTGGATAGTTAATTTCATTTTGATTATTTTTTCAAAGCTTGTAAATGTGCATTTGCCAACTAATTAAAAGGAACAAAATAACAAAAAATTGTATCGTAGAAAAAAAGGACAACAGTTAGTTATAGCAATACGTAAAACCAAACCGTAAAAAAATTCTTTTGCTTTTTGACCACTTAAACTTGATGATTGAACTCAATCTTGGTCTTCAAATGTTGCTTACGAATTATAAAGTTAGATTATCAAAAAAAAAAATATGCAAATGATCTTTAAATTTTCCAGAAAAATAATTTATTCATTTTTACGTACGAAAAACTTTTTTCACTGAAATATGTATTTCATTTCTTTACTGTTCCATCTGAAAGGATTTTTTTTTTGATGGAATCCAATCAGTGGGAGTTGGTTTGTTGTAATTGTTTTCGTAGGGAAACATTTTTCTGACAGATTTTTCGCTATGACCGCCTAAACGAAAAAAAGACTCATTTTCAAACTGTTCCAACTTTTTCGGTTGCATTTTACGTATGGCTGTAACTGTGGCCTAAATATGTAGGTTGCGTATGGGAAAGCACGCCCACAATTTTTAAAAACAAGCATACATTAGAACAGGAAATATTGAAAGTTGTCAGTTCTTGATATCACTCACACCTTTATAGAATCCGCCTATAGGTACGTGGTACGTGAACCGCAACCGACATTGCGGAAAAAACCGCACAAAATCAAAGCACAGGTTCGTTGGGCAGAACAGGGTAAGTATCACACGAAACCCGAATTAATGCAATTTCGGAACATCGCAATGGGTCGCAAGAACTTTCTGTGGTAAAGTAACCCTAATCAAATTAATTTTTTCTTGTTTCACCGGAAGATGCGGCAAATTGGTAAAAGGAAGCAGGATTCTGTTAAGCGAATATGTAAGTACCTACCTTAGGTAGGTTTGCAATCACATTGTGGAAGTGCGATCCACTGTGGAACTGATATTTGTATAAGTGATCCCCTGACAAATTTTCTACTCACGTTCCCCCGTAGTTTTGTATTGGTAAACTAATAAATGTAATTCGTAATTGAAATCACGACCTGAAAACGAACTGGCACACTGAATACGCACAATTAGCGGGCTAATTTGTCGGGGCAAAAACCAATTTACTCGATAGTTATAGGATTTCCGTTCTCTTTACATCCTCAGGCGTTTCCATTGTCGAGATGAACCACTCAAATTGAATCCGAAGCGAATAATTCCTAGGCATGTCATTTGAGTACTCAATCTCGCTCCTCACGCAAAAAAAAAAAAAAAACAAACAAAAATCATTTATTTCCCAGTCGCCCTGTGTTATCCTCTGTGCACTCCCATTTTATTTGACACCCTCCCCCGGAACTGGCTAGAGAAGAAGAAGAAAAAAAAGAATCAAATTCTGTATGGTTTTCCGTTGTTGCTTGTGTTTGTTGGCGCTGCAACCATCAGGACCAGAGGAGGACACGGCAACCATGTAAACGACAAAGCGCGATTTTTGTATCCTTCGCTCTTGCGAATGGAATAAAATAAAAATTCTTCCGTTGCGCGCTTTTGTGATGTCATTACGCCTGCGGCCAAATATTCGTCCCTTTTGCTGTGAGTGGTGTCTCTGAAGTTGCAGTGCATTTGGCTGGAGTTACAGAGCCCAACTTTTAACATGGTGTTTAGCAGGAAGCTGTGTGTTGTCGCAACTATGGTATTATAGCACCAGGAATCTCCTCGCCTGCATTGTGGTAGTCGGTTGGGTTTTCCCTGCCTGGTGCAGTGTTAGTGTTCCTGTTGATCTTTGGATTCGTGTGCGCCTCGGTGTGTCAGTGTGTGTTTGGAACATTGTCAGTATAGGGATCGGCAGCGCTATTGGGCTCGTTTTACATTCGTACCGGGGTAGCGAGGATATTGTTTGCGCTGTGCGTTTTTTTTTTTTTTTATGTATTTCATTCTTCCTTTCGTGTTGTTATTCCTGGCTTACACATTTCTACACAAATTAGAGCCTGAGACCGGATTGTTATTTCATCACCGGTTATTGTCCCCGGGTTATTGCAAAGCATTCAGAAATAAATCAAGGTTAATGGTGTTAAAATGGGTAAAATTGGGCGGTGAAAAAACAACAACATCAACTCATTCCGTCGCAAAGAATAGGTAGGTCTAGGTACTCGTAGGAGAGTGAGAGAGCGAGAGAACCAAGTGATGGGTATCATGTCGCCACCGCCAGTTGTTTGGTACTTGGCATTGGTAGTAATATAACAACGAGGTAACATTTATTTTATTTATCCTTTCGTCCCTTCCGTATGGGTGCGCAGCTTGGTCATTGTTAGCATAAACGGCGAAAAGCGTTGCATGGCATGGGTATAGAATTATAACAACCATCGGGTGGTGGGCTGTATTAATCGATGCTGGAGTTATGGTAACACAATTGAGGAAAATTACAGGTTGCCGGTAGTTTCATGGGATGGCGGGAAGGATCTGCATTTCGAAATGTTTTCCAATCGTGTCGATGGCACCGAGGGCTTGTGAGAAAAGTTGGGCGATTTTATAGGTATGGCGATTGTGAATATAAATTGTTTGCAATAACCACGGGGGATTTTACGCCGCATACTTAAATAAATAGATGGGCGATAATGTTTTTGAAAATTTCGCGTGAAATGAAGTTGCGACAAAATGAATGAAATTAGGTAGTTTATGGTACAGGGCTATACGTAATAGAAAGAAACTACAAAACTAAGCCAAAACTGCAGTGAATGCCTCGAGAAACAGAACCCAGACTTGAGTTTAAGGCTGGTTAGGTAAGGGTCTTTTAATAGTGCGAATTGGATATTATGGCTAAAGAAAAATGGTATCAATGTCTAGATGACTAGCGAGTTTTGGACCGTTTTGAATCGGTTTTCGATGGGGTTTTTGACCGTTTTTCGGTAGCTTTTTGAGAGTTTTTGTGGCGATTTACGGGCCGTTTTTAGAATCATTTTCGATGTGTTTTTTTTAGCGTTATTGGCAGAGTTTTAGTGGGCCAATTTGTTGGCGTTTTTAAGATTATTTGAAGCGTTTTTGCGGTAATTTTATTTTGTATTTATTGGAACTGTGAGGAATTTTTGAAACGTTTTTCAGTGCAGTTCTGACATGTTCTTTGGGTCCTCTTTCGCGCCGTTTTTATGAATTATTTTCCTTTAGTTTTTTTTTTTTTTCGTGGTAGTGGAAAGTGGAAAGTGGACCGATTTTTTGGGGACGATAATCGTTTTTCTTTGTGTTTTTGTGTGTTGTTCGAAATTTGAAGATGTTATTTGGGCCGTTTTTCCGTACAGTTTTTGAAGAGTTTAATTTTTTTTAAAGCTTTATTCGGCGCTTCTTCTAATTTCTTTTTTTTTTCGTTTTTGGGCCGTTGGGCCGCACTACTGACGTTTTCGTGCCGTTTTTGCCCATTTTTCTTTATCATTTTCGGGGTTTTTTGTTTTGTTTTTTTAGTCGTTTGAAGCCTTTTCCGGTTGGTTTTCCTTTGTGTTCTTAGGACGTTTCTCAGTATTGGCTTTGAAGCATGCTAAGGACGTTTTTTGAAGCATTTTCGGTGCGGTTCTTGAGCATTTCTTTCTGTCGTCTTTCAGTGAGTTCTTTGAAGAGCTTAAGTGTTTTTTTAAGGCGTTATTCGGCGCTTTTTCTACACTTTTTTTTTCTAAAGCGGTTGTTTTTTGTTTGTGGTTTTGGGCCGTTTGGACGGAACCGCTGACTTTTTCATGACGTTTCTTGCCCATTTTCTTTTTTAATTAATTTCGGTGTGTTTTTTTTTTTTTGCGTTTTTTGGAAGAGTTTTAGTGGGCCAATTTGTTGGCGTTTTTTAAGATTATTTGAAGCGTTTTTGCGGTTATTTTATTTTATGTTTATCGGAACTGTTCTTGAGGAATTTTTGAAATGTTTTTCAGTGCAGTTCTGACATGTTCTTTGGGTCCTTTTTCGCGCTGTTTTTATGAATTATTTTCCTTTAGTTTTTTTTTTTTTTTCGTGGAAGTGGAAATTGGAAAGTGGACCGATTTTTTGGGGACGATAATCGTTTTTCTTTGTGTTTTTGCGTGTTGTTCGAAATTTGAAGATGTTATTTAGGCCGTTTTTCCGTACAGTTTTTGAAGAGTTTAAACGTTTTTTTTTTTTAAAGCTTTATTCGGCGCTTCTTCTATTTTTTTTTTTTTTCGTTTTTGGGCCGTTGGACCGCACTACTGACGTTTTCGTGCCGTTTTTGCCCGTTTTTCTTTAATCATTTTCGGGGTTTTTTGTTTTGTTTTTTGTGTCGTTTGAACCCTTTTCCGGTTGGTTTTCCTTTGTGTTTTTAGGACGTTTTTCAGTACTGGCTTTGAAGCATGCTAAGGACGTTTTTTCGAAGCATTTTTCGGTTCGGTTTTGCGAATTTCTTTCGGTCGTCTTTCAGTTCAGTTTTTGAAGAGTTTAAATGTTTTTTTTTTTTTTAAAGCGTTATTCGCGTTTCTTCTGCACTTTTTTTTTAAAGCGGTTGTTTTTTTTTTTTTTTTTTTGCCGTTTGGACGGCACTATCTATCGATGTTTTCGTGACGGTTTGTCCGCTTTTTTTTTTAATCGTTTTCGGTGCTTTTTTTTGCGTTTCTTTGGAAGAGTCTTAGTTGGCCGATTTCTTTTACCGCTTTAAGCGTTTTCCGATTGGTTTTCCTTTGTGTTTTCAGTCTGATAGCCTTGGAACATACTTAAGGACGTTTTATGAAGCTTTTTTGGTGCGGTTCTTGAGACATTTCTTACAGCTTTCTTCGATGCGGTTCTGAGAGATTTTTTCGATGCAGTTTTTGAAGAGTTTAAACGTTTTTAAAGTGTTATTCCGTGCTTATTCTAAACATTTTTTAAAAGCGGTTTGGTTTCTTTTTTTTTTTTTTTTTGTGTTTTTGAAGTTTTTTGAGGCAATCTTCAGAACCTTTTTATCAGTGAATTTTTTATCACATTTTTCAGGACATTTGTTGACCGACCTCGTTGCAAGAGAAAAATAATATCCGGCGAACTAAAAAATCACGACATAGACACGTAAATGTTAAAAATGAGACTTAGAAGAAAAACAAGAACAAACACTTTACTATTCAACAAATTCACTTAAAATGCGTCTACTTATATCCGGCGACCAACAAAGTTTTTGGTGAAAGTAATAACCGTTGCTTAGGCATTCAACTTATCAAATGTTGGTCCGCCATTTGCGCTTGGAGAAGTTGTTGATGATGGAGGTCTTCGTAGGTAGGTCACTTGCCAGATCTTGTTACGTGGCAAATGTTGATCCGATCTTTGCACTTACGAGATGCTGTTATGTAACTTATGCGTAAGAATGGAAAATTGCCGTAAGGAAATTGGAGACCTGGAAGCAGCTGACTGTAACAACCTGGATAACTAGGGAAGTTTGTTTCTTGAAGTTTTGATGGCTCGCGGTTCACCGCAAACTGCTGCGTCACTTAAAGGGAAGAAGAAGAAGTAAATTTTGTGTTTCTCTTTCCCTCTTGTATTTACATAAATATACTAGCTGACCCGGCGAACTTCGTTCCGCCCAAATCTATATATATAAAAATTAAGCCTTAAAATTGTGTTCGTTTGTCGCCAATACACGTCTTAACGCATTTACCCATTTTAACCAAACTTCCATACATCTTTGGTATTGGTCTTTATATGATTTTTGTGAAGTTTGGTTGCAAATGGTAAACGTATGTTTGTGTAATTTGTTTACAAAAAACGGTGGAAAAAAAATATATTTGTGGCGCTGTTGTCGATCTCCTAAAACACTCAACCAATTTCTATGGAATTTTGTGGCCGTGTTTGGTTGGTAACAGTTTGAAAGATATGACTATTTTGGGCACGATAGGTGGCGCTGTGTTAAATCTCCGAAGCCACTTAACCGATTTCAATGAAATTTCGGGGCTGTGTATGGTTGGTTACAGTTTGAAAAAGAGGATACTATTTTGGTATAGTGGGTACGGCCATATGTAAAAGAGACTGACGTCCGTATGTGCACTCATAACTTGGGAATGGATCGTGGTTCGGTGAAGATTTGGTGTTAAACATGATTTTTGATGCCAAATCTAAAATCTAAAAATCTAAAAACTAAAAAAAAAATGTTTCGTCAAAAATAAAAAGCAAAAATGTTGTGGACAACTTAATCACTATTATTTTTATTTAAAGTATGTGTTTTTTTAACTATCGCAGAGCCTTTTCATAAACTACATTTTGTTGCCCTGAGTAGTAGTATAAATAAACAGAACTGATGGCTTTCCTACACGTGAAGATGATACATTATAATTGTCCGTGGGAGAAGCATGGATGGTTAGGTCGATTCCACACAATTCCAACGAATTTCCTTGCGCCTTATTTATTGTCATAGCGAACGCAAGCCGTGTCGGAAATTGCAATCTTTTGAATTCAAAAGCTTCAATAAGATTGTTCATAACCTTTCTAACTGCTAATCTTGTTCCGTTGCACAATCGAGCTGGCAAACTCATTGTGACAATGTTGTATTTGCTATTGCTAAGCACATATCTTCAATTATAACTAATGCCTCATTATAAATTTCGAGTGGTGTTTTATTGTAAAAATCTTCCAACTTCCAGTTTTTTACTTCTCGAACGACATCTTGAGACGTCTAATCACTATAAAAGGCCATATATTATAATCTTAATGAACGCCAAAACCATCTAGATTTCCTGAAAATATCTTTGTGTCATCATTTTAAACCAAAAATTGCCACTCATTAGCAGACACACATCCTCGATCAAAATCAAAGCTTTGTTGCGCTTTTCATCTCACATCAGATGATTATCAGATCCGATCAGTTCATTATCCGATGTCACAGTGCGAATTCGATGCAAAATATCGTCGGCCATAGCACACAACACACCGTCACCAGTCCGCAGCGCTTCGAACGAAGTAGGGCCACAAACATTGACCAAAAGCATTCTCAAATAGAAGCAAGAAAAGGGTGAACTGTGTATGTTCTACCAATTGCATCACTTGCATAAACACCACGAAATGCGGGAACTACTTCACCTTATTTCCGCCGCTTGAACTTCTTCGACGACACATTCCAATATCGGGGCATTTCGCAATAAGAAAGTGTTCGGGCAAACTCGTGGCTTCGGCAAGTGTCAAAAAATTGGTTAATGTTGTTGCAGGTGCCATAGCACTACTCACGAATGAGCAGAGTACCAAGATTGTTACTCGCTCATTTTTCGTAACAACCCCTACGTGAAAACTCAAAACGCTGAACAACATCATTGTCCACGCATCTCAATCACCCTTACATTTCAACTTACTCACTCGTACTGATGCAAAGATCCTGAAAATAATGGATTCAAACACCATCAAACAAATATCAAAGTATCTACATACTCCACTTTAAAATGTTACTTGGTAACATAGTAAAAATAATTTAATAGCACAAACTTATTAGGTAGGTACCTATATTTAAAAAAGAAATTCAAAATTGTTCACAATAACAATTTGCTTGGAAAATAATTGAAATCATTGACAACAACAATTGCTTTTAAAATAATTTTTTTTTTTTTTTTTTTTTTTGTATTTGAAATGTCACTACTCGATTTCTATCATTTTTTTTGTTGTTTCAAAGTGCATGTCCCCATACAAACTTTCATGGCCTTTTTCATCCCCTCAAAGTTTTGTTTTCGCGACAAAACTTCACACAAATGATATACAGACCAATAGCAAATATGTGTGAAAGTTTGGTTCAAATCGGTAAATGCGTTAAGGCGTGAATCGACGACTAACGAACACAATTTTAAGGTTTTCTTTTTATATATATAGATATGTAGATCGGCAGCAAAAATGCGCAATCCGTTTTGATGCAAAGTGGTCCCTTCATCTGTTCATGTCTTCTTCAAGTAGAGGGAGAAATCCTCTTTAATACTTTTTTCATACCTTTTGATAAGTATCTAGAGGCAGCACTTAAAATGTGAGTGTCTGATTAAAAATGTACAATATGTAGGTATACAGCTTTTTTTCATAAAATTATTTCCTCATTGATGCTATTTTTAAGATAGTTTAAAAATCATCAAGTAGCTTAAACACATTGCCAACATTTGTGGGCACAAATGTAAGCAAAATTCCATTTACTGTTGTTTCAATTAATAATTTTAAGTAATCTGATTCAGTTTTCGTCGTATACTCCAACAAGAGTACCTACGTATATTTTATTTGTCAACTCTACATTCGTCTACCAATTTCATTTCCACGAGATCAAAAAAAAGACCCCCAAATCCACTCACTACATTGCTTCGAGTTAAGCTCAAATTTCACAAGTAGAATGACTCAGATTAGGTGTATAACTATAAAGCATTTCGAGCCCTCCACTGAGCTATCCAATTCCACTGGGAAATAATAGAAGTAAGATTCCGTCTATCTGTGTCGTTTTATTGTATCCATAATCTGTAATTAGCGCATCACGAAAGACTTGAACACAAAAAATTGCGCACTTAATGCGTCTTCACCGTCGCTGTCCTATTTATTCTTACTTAAACTGGTGAGCGCACAAATCCGCTCTGCTAATCTTCAATTTCACACTTCGCCACCCTTGAAGAAAATCGAAAATATATTCAACTGCATGGGGATGCCAAAGATACATCTTTGCAGAAGGGTGTGTGGTGAATGGTTTTGTGGATGTGCCTGGTAGGTTTCAAAATTAAGTTTCTTCCTATTTCGTCGTTAGGAAGAAGGCCAACAAAGTGGCGAAAAATATTTGCTTGATATGGTATGTAATGGGGAAGCTCTATATGTGTCAAGGCAAATGCGTTGATCGGATTTAGAAAACAAAGCAAATATCAAAGGAACACCAACATCTGTCACAAGATAACTCATGCGTGGAGTGGATATGAAATTGTGTTTCTATTTTTGGTTTGCTGAAACTGCTGAATCACATTTTTATTGACATGGAATAGCACTGAGGGAAGGTACTCAGGTATAGCCAATTTTTTTGAGCGAGTTCCTTTTAAGGTCTGGTGTAAGCTCCACTATTCCAGGCTTGCCCCAATTTTTGATGCGTTGCACATAATAGGTATACCTACCTACACTACTTGCTTCTTACTTCTTACTTTTTTAGAGTCAACGCGGTATGCAGTTTTTTAGTTTGATGTGTATTGGAGCCGGAGCAGATTTCTTGAAATCAAATGTTTCGAAGAATAAGAGCGACTTAAGTCGCGTATAATGAGAACCACAAACAGAAGCCAATACATGTTAAATAGAACCAGAAACGCCCTTCTGCTTAATTATCTGTTTGCTTTCCGTTGCAATTGTACTAGATTTAGATTATATTTCTGTAGTTTATGTCCGGGAACTAAGTACACTGAGGGACTTAGTCCCAACTTAGTTCTAACTAAGTCCACTTTCTTATGAGAACTTAGTACATATACACAGTGATGCCATTCTGGCATTTTTATGACTAGATCTGGCATTTTCGAAGATTTGAAAGCATTTTTTTAAAAAAGAAAAATGCCAGATGCTGTTTTAACATTTTTTTGGATTTTTGTATTTTTCGACATTCGCTCTGGAATTTTTGTCATTCGTGTACATTAAGCTGATATACAGTGCATCGAAGTTTAAGATGTTTCCCACCACTTTCCCACGCATATGAAATGTGAAACGTGCGAACGGATAATGTGTCAGTACGATAATTCGTGTCTATTGGTTATACGTGGGATAAGTATCATACGAAAAACATAAATGTTAAAAAAATAACCAGAGAGCTCTTCTATAAAAAAAAAACTCTATGTAACAAAGTCATTCGTGGAAAGTACCGGCATATAAAAGTACACTAAGTTCTTACTTTATTAAGGTTTAATACGAAATATTTGAAGTAGAACAATACTGAAATAACTACAAATTAAGAGAGACATTTTTTTATTTATTCATTATTGACTTAAATTTGGTGGGTTCACTAATCAAGTTTTTAAAACCTTTCGAATTGGCGTAGTAAAAAGAAAACTTGCCAAGTAAGCCCACCAAATTTAAGTCAGCAATAAGTTCTTAGAAAAGTCATGAACTTTTAAGTTGCATGTATACTTTCGAAATGGGCAGACAATAGGCAGACACTTCAAATAAAAAAAACTTAGATTTTTGAGCTCTACCGATCAACCAAATTTCATTATTCTACAGCCATCGGAAGTCCTTCATATAATTGACAACAATTCTGAGAAAGTGGATGGATACCACGTCCCCTTATAGAGAAACATCAATTATTCCTTTGATTGCACCACAAGACATACCGCTGTGCAAAATTACAAGATTTCACGATGTCGGGGAGTACTCCATAATTTTGATGATCTGTCAGTCAGTCAGTTACGGTTTTTGTGATTTTTGAAGCCCTATATTTCAGGAACCACTTATGCTAAAAATTTTACTGAGACGCTTGTGCTTGATCAACTTAGCAAATATTCCGAATTTGAAGATTCTGACTTCTTTGATACTGAAGATAGAGGAGGGTCAAAAATCGCCGGAGTTTGTTTCTGTAAAAATGGTGTAGTGCTAGAACTTCGCTGGGTACTACCCTACTACCATGCCCTTTGATAGATGGGCTTATTAATTGAGACATGTGGTGAAGGATTTATTTATCTATGGTGGACTTCAAACACCAAAAAAATTCAACCACTGTAGTTACTGTAGTTACTACTCTGAAAGTCGTCAATAGATCTCTTTTAAGATGGGTTGAAGAAAATAAGATTATTCCGGACAACCAGTTTGGCTTTAGAGCGGGGTATGACACTGTTCATGCTGCGTCAAAACTGGTCTCCGACATTCAGTGGAACAAAGGTAAGAAGCAATGCAAGGGTGCCTGCCTGGTCGACTTTGAGAAGGCCTTCGATACCTTTGATACCGACGATTTAGTGGCGTACAGGTCAGGACCAAAAATCGAGGTCATCAGCATCCTTCTGCAGCGTGACTTCGAGCAAATTAAGAGGTATTGCGATGATTGGAAGTTAAAAATAAATTTCCAAAAATCGGAAACGATCCTGTTCAGGACTCCATTGGCTGGGGCCTCTAGGGACACCAGAAAAAACTGGAGAAAATTAACAATTATTGAACAGCAGGGACGACCATTGATGGTGAAAAACGTGGTCAGGTATCTCGGCATCCGGCTCGACCAGTATCTGTATTTTGACAAACATAAAGATGCTTGTCTTGCTGGGGCTAAGAGGGCCTACGCTCTGACAAGGAGACTGTTTCGCAGCAGTCAACTTGACTCCAGGGTGAAGGTCATTTGCTACGTGGCCCTTATAAGGCCTATATCATCGCTTATGGCTGTCCCATGTGGTTCAATATAGCGCCGTCCTACATGGAAAAGATTCGGGTGTTTGAGAGGCAAAGCCTCAGGGCCTGTCTAGGGTTGTTTAGAACTCCTGAATCTCAGTACATAAAATACTATCCCAACAGGACCATGGGTCCCGACTGAATATAGGATTGACAATTTCCTTATTAAGGTGATTCGGAGGCACGTTGCTAGGGCGATGGCCAGTGATAATAACCTGATCTCAGGGGCTTACTACCCCAATTTAATGTACCACGAGAGTACGCTTCGGTCTGGCTTTGTCCCGTCTGAGGCATTTCTTCATGTAGACATGAAAGGGTTAGTCCAAACAAAAGATGGTGTGCCGGTGTTGTACCACAGCCACCGTGGCGCGAGGGATAAGCGGATCATCCACGACGGTTACGCCGCCAATGCTCAGGAGCTCCTCCGTTTTAGTACCGCAATTGCGAATCGGGACAGGGTCGATACGGTAAAGCAGATCACCGAATTTTGGTGACTTGAGGAAGAAGTGAGAGTGGATACGCTCTCCCGGGCCGGTGCGCTACTTAAGTAGCATCCTCCTTAGTTTTAAGCTAGAAATTAAGTCATTAGGCTTAGGTTTAGAGTAGGTGGTCTTTGGGAGGCTCCAGGCTAGCCAACATGAAAGAGTGCTTCCGAGACTTGACCGACGCTTATGGCCTCGATGGAGTCTCGACGGCGCGGATGAACCCCTGTTGGCGGCCGACAGGCAACCAAGGACGCGATCAGGATAGTGACCAATCGATAAGATTGGTCACCACCCTGATTATAGGTAATGTAGGTTAAGTAGCTTAGGTAGTTTTAAGTAGTTTTAAACAAAACACTAATAAAGAATTTAAGTTTTCTAAAGTTTCTTGGAAATTAAAAAAAAACAAAACAAATCATAGACATAGATAGATTTAAGGCCGAAAGGCAATAATTGTAAGGATATTGTTAAGTTTAGAGCGCTCTTCAAGAGCCAGTAAGCTAGAAAAAAAGATAAATGTTAAATTTAAATAAGATTTAATCATTTTTGTCTATTATGTAAGTTTAATTAAAGATATAATAAAAATGAATTTAAAATGTAAAATGAAGTTACTACTCCTTTCGAAAATCGCTGCGATTATTTTCAAATTCATGCAAACTGAATTTCGATATTGAAAATGTTGCTAATTAAATTTGGTATAATTACTCTGATCAGTTAAAAGTTAATTTCTCTTTTGTTAATAAAAATTGCAAATTTTGTTGATTACCAACTCGACTCTTTAATTTTACTTTGTTCTTAGTCGACAGTGGTAATTTACTTCGCATTAGAAGGGAAATAAAATCACTCAGAGTTTTACGGAATTTATTTGATTTCCCACCTTACATGGGAACTAAGTCCACTTCACGAAAGTGTATTTATTTCTCAGTAGGTGGCAACTAAGTTATTCAGTGGACTTATTTCCCTGCACCTCCTGTTCTATTTATATAGAAAACAATTTTCCGGCACTTTGGAAATAACTTCTACTACATCCTGTTGGAAGAAAAGGTATATATTTTTTTAATGATTTCCTGGAGTCCTAGAACATTTTGCTCAATAATCCCACGGACGTTAAGTCGACCGAGAAAAATAAATGACCTTGTTGATCACATAGACCTCCATGTCATATGGAACTGGTAACGTTCAAGTGACTAGTATGGTAAGTCTGACAGCTGGCTGACTTCTTTCTAAGCTCAAATTGTTCTATATAAATACATACATTATATATACATATATGTAGATCACAATAAATATATGAACAATTATTTTCAGTTGACGTCTATGAAGGGGTAGCCCACGAATCTAGTCAAGAATTTTGTGACTAAGGCTACGGTTATTTCCCATGTGAAGTCTTTGCCTGTGAAGTTATATCCCTGCACCCATCTAGTCAATTGATGTGGCCACTTTAAATATGACATGACGTTTACCTAAAATGTCCAAAACGGAAGAAGCTGTCTTTGAGTTTGAAAAATCTGACCAATTCGTCGCCATTCCCAAGTTTTCCCATACATAATTCAGTTTTCAAAACGAGTCGTTTAAAGTCGTTTTCCACGAAAGCACCACGCAAACGAGTCCCAATAGTTGGGTTGTTGAAACAAACACACCTTTTACAACATTCAGCAGAGCAGCTGACCGAACAAATGTCACAAGTCACAACTTAAAATCATTTTCCACACTTAGTTGATGGGCTAACATTATTTTTAAATGTTCTGAATTCATTTTATTTTTTTATTAATGCGATCGAAATTTCTAAAGAAAATAGTTTAAACAGAAGTTTCACGACTAGCGTAGCACAGCTAATTGAGGTGTCCAACGAAAACTAGTTATTGTTTGGTGTGAAGGCATTTTCGAGTTTCGACGAAATCACGGGTTTTCGGTGCAGTGTGAATGAGGTATTAGGTACTGATGGACATTGGACAATATTGACATTTATCGCAAGTTTGCCATTGAAAAAATTGTATTTCTAACTTGGATTGGGTATTGGAGAGTTTCCCACTCAGGCCGACAGGTGCTCTCTGTATAGAAATAAGAAGTCTGTCATATAAAATACCCCATTTATGGGTTTGCATTGTACGAGCGAACTAGAATACAGTCCATGACGGATATAAGAAACCTCTAAAATCCCAACAAAAAATTGTTTTTGTTGTTTTTATATTCGAATGAGTATATGGGAAACAAAATGACACGGATTTCCATTTTCCACATGCGTTTCTTAAAAGCGATTTGTTCTTGACGAGTTTTTCTTATATCCATATCCGTCATGGACTGTATTTAAAAAAAAGTTGTTCCCAAAAGTTGATAAAAGTTGATACAATGCAATGAAAAATGTTTTTCAATGTTCATCGCGGTGTCCCCTTGACGGTCCAAACTTCTTGGACCTGCTATTTTTCTCCTTTTTCACAAGCATTTTGTATCAAAAGCTGATTTCAAATCGGTTAGGTAGCCGTTTTCTTTGAATAACAACCACCGAGGCAACATCTCTGCTGGCGATTCCCATTACCTGGGGGAGGTTTTCTTCTGTTTAAAATCAATAAAAACTTTTCTATGACCCAGGTTGCACTTCGCGTTTTATTATTAATTACGCTTTGTATTCCGCTTTCAGTCATTTTTTGCAGCTTATTGTTGTCAATGCTGCATTATTTGATATGTTAAACTAATCTGTTTAATTAAAATTCATGCTCATTACTAAATCCGTATGTAGGAAGGTACACTTAGAAGAGATTAACCGACGATTCAATTTGAAAATTATCCAACATTCAGACACGAGTTTGCATCATCCCATAAATCAAAAAATAGGCAAAAAAAAAAAAAAAACCCTCCACCCGTAAAAATAAATGAAACAACAAGGACCGCCAATGATGACTGTCAAAAAAATAAAAATAAAAACCCTACCATCTACCATGCTTACATTGGTCTATTATGCTCGCATAAGCAGATGAAATATTTTCCTATTTTAGGTGAATCCTATCAAATAAAAGGCTTTTCATCCCTTTTATGTTTCCGTGGGTAAAATTGCAGAATGAGGATTCCGTACAAAAAAAAAAAATAAAATAACCAGAGCGGTTTTGAAGAACGCTAATTTTTCACAATAAAATGAACAATATTTGCCAACTGACTATGATTCTTTATGTTAAATTTGTTCTTTTTTTTTCAACTATTTAAAGGGTTGCCAGCTTGACGTTTGTAAAACGTGAATAATTAAGGGGAATTTTGTTTAGGTTATCGATTTGAGTCAGAATTACGACTTTCAGCTCGATATAACCGTTTAAAAGGCTGTGCTCAAGTTTAGGAAATTTAGGAAAGTGGGGGTCTGTTTCTGTTGCGTTTTACAAAGTATTTATTACGAAAAGTATTTGATTACAAAAAAATTGCAAATGGAAGAAATAAATATGAAACGTGTAGCTAGACTGTATATGAAAGAGTAGGTAATTAAACGTCATCATCAGTCAAATCACAGCTTCATCACGGGCTTCAAATTTTCTTCTACTCGTTGGTAAGCGCTGCTTTTTGACAGCGGGTTTTGTACTACGCCAAATGATTTTTTTGAGCACGCCACCTGTTAATGAGATATCGTACAATTGCAACTTTGTAATTGTTACACATCAATTATTTTCGTAAATAGTCCGTTGGGCACTTTGAATTTCGAGCTAATTAAAGCCACTTTCATCTTTGACATCTGATCCATGTCACAAATAAATTAGTTTATAACTTAACCTTTTGCAACTTATGAAACGTTCCGGGAGAACATTCGACGACCACCGAATTCTCCTTAATTTCACAGATTTTATTTTTCTGTGCAATTGATTTTTAAGACGGATTTTGAATTTGTTTCTTGTCAAATTTGTGCATTTGATATATTTAACAGTACTTGAAGGTTGAAATAGTTTTAGCTGTTTCGAGCTAGGAGAGGAACTATTCGTTACTCGTTATTTAGCTAATTTTCTCTTTTTGTGTCATTTCTGATGAGAACGTGTATAGATTTTGAGGGATTGCGATTAATTTACATAGATTGCGTTCGACTTAAACGCGAATGAACCTGTTATGTATTTTATATCAATTTTAAAAAATTGGAGCCTCTAAAATGACCACCTTATATTTTTACACTTCAGGGGGACGTTAGAGTTCGCCGTCATTGGGGGCTTTTGGTAAAAAGTGTTGCGCAATGCACACCACTGGAGTATAATTCAACAGTTTATTGAAATTTTCCTGTTAAACCTTTGTCATTCCCTGCTCGTTGGGACGGTAACACTGCTGCATACACTCTACGTAGCAAGGCATACCTAACCAGAAACGTAGGTTCATAGTCGCCAAGAAGTTTTGCATGTGAAGTGAACCATAAAATATAGTACGAGAGCTAGCAACGTCGGGAAAACAAGAATTTCAGTACGGCCAGTTTTTAAATATGCTATCTCTCTCACTCTCCCGGACGTCATAAAGGCTGTCTGGCTGGCGGTAGTGGTTGCGTTCATCAGTGCGCATCGTACCTGTACAGGTAAAAAATCAATTTTTCAAATCATTTTAAGAAGTTTTTTTGTTTTTTTATTATGTTTATTGAACTTTTTGCAATATGAATCTATAATCGCCAGACATTTTTATTGTTGTTTAAACTGTGCCAAACAATAATTGTGAATTAATTTTTTTCTTTTTTTTTTTCAAAATATTTTAGTATGGCTGAAATTTATATAGGATGTTATTTAAGCATCTAAAAACCCAAAATTAATTTGCCAAGCAATATTTCGATTGCTAAACCTTCAGCCAGACCGATATAAAATTGAAAAGTGATGTGGTGTCATCGTGCTTGGTCTAGAAATAGTTGTTGAATAAATAACAGAGAGAGGATTAAAACATTTTGAATTAATTTGTGGATTAATACGGTATCAAAATAATAGTTTATTGTTGTACAAAATTAAGATTATGATCAATTCCATGAATGAAAATAAACAAAAATTTGGATGGTTATGTGAAAATTAAGGTTAAATATTTAATCCATAATTGTATCACAACAAACGGAGGCATCTTGATAATTATCATCATCATCTTCATCACTGCTGTCATTTTCACTGTCATCATCGTCTCTTGAATTGTTATCGTCTTGTAATAAGTTGTTATCTGCAATAGAATGATCTTTTGGCAAAGAAATTTATTAGTATTTTATTTTTAATTTTTACCTTTAATAATAATGTCAGCAACTAATGATGGTAATTGCTCTCCGACAAACCAGATAAAATCGTATTTATCGTCATTTATGGTCCAGCCGGAAGCTTGAGGTGATAGAGATGTTGGGTGTTTTAAATGAGCATTTCTCCAAAACTTTGTGACGTACCGAACTCGTAGTAAATGTTGATACAATTCAGCTTTGCATGGTGGTAGGCTTGATGGGTCAAAATTACGACTTTTTTTTTCAAAATTGTCATCTGATTTTTTAGACCGGTAAGTGTTTGAAAACAGATGGAACTGAACTTCATTAACGTTCCAAGAATCACGAAATCAGTAAATATGACAAATTAACTTTTCTAAGATCTCAAATGTCTCATCCAGCAATTCTTCATCATTTGTTATAATATTTTGACAGGCTGACTGATACTGTTCTGACAGTTTAAAAGGTCGAAGTTTACCTTTCCGGAAAAAAGCAGGTGTGTAGTCGCATCCTGTGAGTACATGAAACCACGGTAGAGCTTTCGATAATGAATTCCCGAGAATTGCGTATACTTGATTGACGCTTATAAATCGCTCATGCGTTCAAATTTGCTAACCTCTACTGCAGTATTTAATCTCGAAGTTGAACTAGATGGGCTGGGAAGATCTACTGTTGACGAGAAATTAATTTCAGATAACTTACGATATTTTGCCATTAGAGCTGTAAAACTGCTGTAACAATTTCTGTGATATCCATCAGTGTCATTAACTTGCTCTGGTAACTGAACACTATCATATTTAAGTTTCAAATTTGCACGTATTTGTAAAACTTCTCTACACTTTTTTAATGTATTTTCTACAAAAGTTGTTATTTGTCCATTTCTGTCTTTACAAAAAACACATTTAAAATTTTCACTAGCCATTGTAACACAATTTCGTTAAAAACATTAAAAATAACAGCAGCAAATATACCAATGTGACTAAACTGACGCCATCTTAACTACAGACAACTGTTGTCGTCTATCTCGCTTGCGCAACCAACACGTGATTATCTGTACTCGTCCAACATGCCGAATCACTTTTCACTCTTAGATCGGTCTGGCTGAAGGTTTAGCAATCGAAATATTGCTTGGCAAATTAATTTTGGGTTTTTAGATACTTAAATAACATCCTATATAAATTTCAGCCATACTAAAATATTTTGAAAAAAAAAAAAAAAAAAAAAAATTTAATTCACAATTATTGTTTGGCACAGTTTAAACAACAATAAAAATGTCTTTCGATTATAGATTCATATTGCAAAAAGTTCAATAAAAATAATAAAAAAAACAAAAAAACTTCTTAAAATGATTTGAAAAATTGTTTTTTTACCTGTACAGGTACGATGCGCACTGATGAACGCAACCACTACCGCCAGCCAGACAGCCTTTATGACGTCTGGGAGAGTGAGAGAGATATTATATCTAAAATCTGGCCGTACTGAAATTCTCTCTCAAAAACGTTGCTAGCTCTTAGACTAATAGGAAAACGGTAGAATTTGCGTTACAGTTTCGTAGGGAATAATTCAAAAATTCAAGGTTCCCTATTCCCAAAGTCCCACTTTATCTTTACTCTATACAAATATTTCGGAGCCATAAGAATCTGCGCTACAAATGAAAAGTCCTACCCGAATCCCTTGTAGCCAAATATGGGTTAAAGCTTGGCAATAGAATTTTTATTCCCATTTTATTGGCAGTGGTTGGGACAGCTACATTTCGACTTGCCTATACCTGTAACGCTGTAACAGTGTAAAGCGTCCCCATTTCTGTACGAAGAGAAAAAAAAAATCTTTTCAAATCGCATACCATTGTTAGATTTCCATACATGCCAACCCCACTCCACAGATAAAGGGCCACAGATTCGGGAACATGGAGGCGCATTCAATTCAACCTTCCCACCCGTTCTGCACAAGGACCAAAATTGAAATTATTCATTTTGTTCCTTTTCATTTTATTTTTGGCTTTTCATGAGAAGTGGATTTACTGGCCCGATAAAAATTTGGCTTCTTTCCATTTTATCCACTTAACGTAATAAGAATTTGACGGTATAATTTGACGGTATACAGCGTTACAGATAAAAAAAAGGCCTGCTACACTATGTAAAGGGACTCCCAGCAATGGTGGGTATGCATCCAATTTATATGTTTGCGGTTTCATAATGGATGCAGTCAACTGGTTGGATTTTACATTTTTTATTTTTTATTTTACATAACCGTTCCGTAGCCATAATTTAATGGGCGTGTGCATGTTCGCTTGGGCGATATGTATGCAATGCAGTATAAAGGCATGGAACCTCTGCAAACTGCAATTTAAATGATTTCTCGTAAAAGTCTGCAGTCTGCTGTTGCAATTCAAAGGAATATAATATATGTGTGCAGCATAATGTGAAAAACTGTCTATATACCGTATATAGTTGTACATGGTACATCCATCGAGGATAAATACGGGGAGCTTGGCAACTACCTACCTTAGAGAAGGATAATTTCATTCAAATTATAAACAGAGGAATAACTACAATCCAGTTGAGAGATTTTAAGCTCTTATTTAGTAAGATTTGGCTAATTATGATGGAATGTTCCTTTTTCTGGTTTTGATGGCCAAGAGACCGAGGACCGCCGTGAAACTCTTACTTTGATGAAGGATGTCAGCAAGCATCAAATCAACTCGTTCATAAAGTGGCGAGAGCTGCATAGGTGCATAGGTCTTGCCGGAGAAAATTATTATAAGGTACCTACCAGCCAAAAAAAGTGAGCATTTTGACAAAAACATTATTACAGAGTAGGTACAGACGGTACAGATGTCGGAACGGAAAATTCTTCGCAACGCATACTCTTTCGGAGGCTCAAATTTCATTCGAGGTGTCCGACTTCGGAAGAGAAATAAACAATTGCGATGGCGCACCGCACCGCACCGCACTCCAAATCATAAACAAATTCCGCAACCAATTTCTGTCGGAGGATATCGGAACCAGAGATAATACTGAGACCCATAAGCCCCAACTCACAATCCTTTTGCCTCTGGTCTCCTCAGTTTTTTTTTTTTTTTTTTTTTTTTTTTAATTCGCCATTTTGTTTTCCTATCGGTGTTCTGTCAATTTAGAATCCGTGTGACATGCAAAAACATACAAAAAATATAAAACCAATGCTGCCAACCGCTGCCAACCATGGGGGGATACAGTTCGGCAATACGACATTTTAATATAGCTGAATGCTATTGGTTAGTTGTTATATATTTTGAAAATGCGATTAATATAATTTGTTTGGTTATTTAAACTATCTAAATGAGATGTTTTATAAACTAGAAATATATTAGGACAAATATGTTTGTGTATTTTCCGCTTTTGAATATCAGTAACTTCGATTTCATGTGTACGTTTTTCTTAAATAACTGAAGAAAGTGTTTTTTATTTTCCTACAACCATTCTGCAGTAACAATTTTTCATAAATATTTTCAGCAAAAGTGCACTTATTCCTAAAATAAAATACAACGTAACGTAACACGTAACGAATAATTTCAAATTTAAAGGACAAAATTCTATGAACGCTGACAGCAACTTTGCCGACACCGGAAGTTGTTGATATTTTTTGAGGGTGTGTTGGTGAGCCGGAATTTTTAAAATTTCGTGACATTTGTCAACATTAACGCACTAAATTGTGTACCTACACTCCGTAAAAATAGTTTGTAGGCAAGGTAACAGGAGATCGGCTGAAGTTGGGGGTCTCAGTATTTTCTCTGATCGGAACCTAGCTGTGAAATATTTAACCAAAAATGCACTTCATCGCTCCTAAACGTAATTCGCCGATATGCGTTACAAAATGTCGGAACAATTCTCCGAGCAATTGTTCCGAAGAATACCTCGCAGCAAAAAACCTTCAAATCGTATAAAATCGGAGAATTTTCCGTTCCGACGGATAGCTCGCTAGGACCGATTGTTTAGTCTTTAAAAATAAATAAAATAAAATAAAATAAATCATAAAAAATAACATAGGAACAGCAGCGAGAGCACAAGACACATTTAAAGCTTTGTTAGCCTTTACCGCCTTCAAGGAATCCAATTTCACTAAATATCTATAATGCAAGCTTACTTTAAATTATTTTAATAGGAATAACAATAAAATAAATACGGAAAAACAAAACAAAGGAAGGAAGGAAAATTCAATTTTTGACGATAGTTTGGTAGATAAAAGTGCTGCCAAATTTGCATTTAATTTGAAGTGCATTAAATTTATTAAGGCTGAAATTACACTTTGCTACAAGTTTAATAGTTACAAAAGTAACATTTTTCGTATTTCCTTCCATAATTTGCAAATCGTTGTATGTATACACTAAACTGAAACAAAATGCATGTTAACAGCTTGGTTTCCAACTACTATCCCAGATCGGGGGGTATGCTGCTAAAATAAAGAGAGAGTCAAATGTTTAAACCGACCTTCCCGGTGTATTGATTGTAACATGGTGAAAGGACGGTCATAACACTATATAAATTTAAGAAGAAAACCAAAATAATGCTTAAAATTAGTTGTTAATTAAAAAAAAAGAAATAATTAAAATATTTGTATACCTAAATAGAAAAAAAAAAGTTGAGTTAGCAAGGTCTATATTCCCAGCTAAGGCCAATAGGACGGTTTTTCAATAAGCCTTAAGATAAAAGGATAAATCAAATTCATTTTTATTAGGTTCTTAGTACATACTATACTTTGATCGAAACGCTCAGAATTATTTAAAGCAAGCAAAAATAAAATGCATAAACAAATAAATTTCTAAGCAATCTGTGTTACAACCGTCCACACTAAAAATGGTGCAACCGTCCACTCTTATTTTTTACATTGAAAATTAAATAAAAAATATATTATACAGTGCGACCTCAATAAAAGCAACCCTCGATACGTGCACCTTAAATCTTACCATTGTTGACTCAGTAATTGCAACTCCTCAAAAAAAGGTGACTCGATAAAAGCAACTATTGGTTCATGAGCTCTTATTTCGTTCGCTATTTGTAGATATTTTTTAAAAACATTTAAAATTTGATTTTTTTATTTCTAACTAAATGATCAGTTTTGGTCTCTTTACCAGTGCAAGACACGTCTTTTTTTACTATTCTTGTTGTCTCATTTTTGGCACCTACAATTTTTTGACTCGAAATTTCTATTAGTTGCTTTAATTGAGGTCGCACTATAGTAATCCCATTGAAAAATTATGAACTCCATACAATGAACGATAAAAAGGACTGTGATTATATAACTTGGATAAAGTTAAAATTTACTTGCGTTGCGAAAAGTGACGAAAAACCATTATTTGCTAAAAACAAAATACATTCGGACTTGAATTTCACCGTTTCATTTCACTCTATTTGACATAATATAAGGGTACACTGAAGTGTCTTTTTTTTTTGTGGGTGTATTCAGAATATAGCTGCAAGAAATTCTGCATTTAAAAATGAACGCATACAGGTCTACGATTCCATAAAACGTCAGTTTTACAACCGATCCTGTGTTACAGTCGTTCCTACTCTCCCCCACCTACAATTTTATAAGGAGGAGTAGGTACGGAGCTATTACAGGTAGTACAATACTCATATGGGACTACTTTCGGCAACACTGGCCTGCATTGCAGAGAAGAAAGAGATTGAGTTTCTGAAGCGGAAAAAGAAACAGCCAGTGTGACCGCTTTACCGCACTATAATAGTGTTGTAGGTAATAGGCAACTGCGGTACATTCTAAAAAAAAAATTGTGTCAGGCTTAGAAAAAATTGCAACATTAATCGCACAACGGTCACGCTGGAAACGGCACGAGAAGTGCGCGAGGAAATAGAGAGGTAGGTACAATCCCGGGAAGAGATATTGCTCAAAAGTTTTACAAATAGATAAAAGAACGTGTCAAAGCAACAACAACCAGTATTGATCTTTTGCGCACTAAATACCCAAATCGTGTTATCAGCCGTCGTATGGTGATGACAATTGGCCGCCTCGGAGGTGACCCCTTTGGACTCTTTCTTGTGGGAAAGAAACCGTGGAGGTCCGATGCTATGCTAATAATCCAGAAACCTTTGACTCACTTAAGGTCAATTTTATCCAAGCAATCAGTAAGCTACAGCCCGAACACATCAACAAGGTCTTGGAAAATTGGAGTGACAAAATGCGCTACTGCGCAGCTAGCCGAGGCAGCCATTTGAACGACACGACGTTGTATTCCATAATTAGTGAGAATGTTTGCTCTTACTAATAAAGCCATAATACATGGGAAAATAAATAATTTTGTTCATTTTAATACATTTTTAAAATGAAACTTGTATTTGGCCCACCCTATATTCTTTTCAAACTTCTTTGACTCCAAAAGTATACTGGAGGCGCTCGTAGACTCGACTCAGTAGTAATGCCATTGTGGTTTGTGGAAGCTCGGCTTCGACTCGCACTAGTTTGTAGAAACACATCAATCCATTTTAGCACATAATAAATAAAGTGCACGGTAGTCGCAGTGGCTTAGTGGCCTCGCTACTAAGCGAGGGGTCTCAGGTTCGAATCCCGCAAAAACCCAAATTCCAACTTAGGGTTCTTTTCACTGTGCCACCTCTCTGACAAACATCTGAGAGTATAACTGTATTGAAAGAGCATTTTGTTTGTAGTCGGCAGTATGAGCAGAAAAATGAAAAACTCACACAAAACGAATGGTTGTGAGAAGCTAGGCTTAGGGTTCCTCCGGACCTGTTGCGCCAACTATTTATTTATTTTTTAACTTTATTAACAAAGACCCAAGGGTTGCTTTTTTTAATGATCTTTGAAATGCTGTAATACTAGTCTTAGTTAAAGGGAAAAATAAAAAAAAAAATCAATTTTGTGTCAACTAGCTCCGGTCTCTCCTACCTTCATTTCACGCATAGTATCTTACCATAGTTCGCCTCCAGTTGAAATGCGATTTCTTCTCGACTTTGTGAATTTTGTTTTCCATGCCAAAAGCATAAAAAACTGTCTCTCAGTTGCGACTTTTCTTTTCCCCACCCCAAGAGTTACTATTCTGCACAGTTTTGAATAAACAACAGCATAACCAGAATCACGTTAAACCGCATGGGTGCCCTTCTTCACCATATAAGACCAGTTTCGCGCACCAAAATAAGAACTATCTATACATCCATGTCATACGTTACGCCTCATTATCTCTAAGCCAGTTAGGCGTAGCCCACAGTCCACAGCCTATGCTGGTCAAGTGCCACAATCGATGTGAAATCGTCCATTGAGACGTTTTCACCTCCACACCCAGTTTGGTCATCATCACGTCGCGAGCCGTAAAAAGATTTTAACCAAAAGTATGACTTAAAAATGTTCACCTATACGACGAGGTGTGAATCTTATTACTGTAAAGACCTATTAGCACACAAAAACTCCACAGATAGACAGCCCAAAGAAGAAGGCGTTCAACCATCTGAATCCCGGCGAAGCCCTAAAAATCCCCTAATTAGTCTGTCAGTCAGCCATCAAGCTGGTGCAAGTAATCGCGTCAACTTTATGTACGAAATGAAAATTAAATAAAACGAAAATATCTCATTTGACAGCGGTTTTCAGTTGACACACTTATCTCACAAAGATGTATCCTATATACTTACATATATATAGATCACCCACCCCCCAGATAGTGGTTGATATAGCTTTGCGTTGAGCCTTGCTTTTGTTTGGAGCTGTTCCGGGAACGCTTTTAATTAGCATATTGGTGTGTTAGAGGTTCGTCCTCCTGGTCCTGGCATCTGTGACAGCGAGAAATTGTGTTTAAAAATGCGCTCGTCCTTTTTTTTTTTTTTTTTATTATTAATGTTTTAATTAATCGCGGAAGGGAGAGTAGAATTAGCACTGTGACTTGTGGGTCCTTTTTCCCCAGCAAGGGTATATGAATATGTGTATGTGTATAAACGTTTTTCGTTTTAATTAAACGGCATCCATGCGGTTCATGCAGTACGTACGTACCTGCCTAGCTATATCTATTAAAAAATAAGTGAAAAGCGGATAAGCATTTGCTGTGCGTGGTGGTGAATTAATTTTACTTTGACAGTGCCAACATTCTAGAATTAAAATACCCCTCTGTTCGTATATTAATTAGCTGTAAATTTTAATTGGATGAAGTGGGTATTCTGTACCGACAATGACAGTAATAATGACTGTATATATATGCTGCGGGTATAATTATTGCTGTGCAAACGACTATAAACCAATAAGTGGGCGTATGTATTTTTTAACTTTCTCCATTACGTAGTAAGAGAAAGATATTGTTTTTTTTTTTTGTATATCGGAGGGGAAATCTTGCATGAGATACTGCTGTGTAATAAGCAGTTATGTCAGATTCTTACTGACTAAAACCCCCCCTCTTCCTGCCCTTGTTCCTCGCGGGACTGCCGTCAAGCATTACATCGCGAGGGGGTCATAGCCTTAAATGTTCGGCATATTCATGTTTGCATGCTCCCGCACTGACGAGGTATTTTTCCTGTGCTTCCCTTGCAAGGAGGTCAATTGGTACCATGCCAGCTACTACGCATACTGCATCGTAAGACATCGATCTAAAGGCGCTAGTTACTCTAAGAGCGCTGATACGGTACGTCGCCTCCGTTTTCTTTCGGTACGATTTGGTCTTCATTGAGCTGATGGCTTCCCTGGTTGTGGCAACCACTTCATTGACGGCGTCAACAGTGGACCGCATTTTTCGGAATCCATATTGACGGTTTCATAGACCTCCTGCCTCATCGATCGCGGTGTCCAATCGGTCACTTATAATGCGTTCAAATATTTTCCCTACTGTGTCTAGCATACACAGGGGTCTGTAGGAGGAAGGATGCTGCGGGGGTTTGTTTCCCTTTGGTAGGAGCACCAGTCTTTGGTTCTTCCATTGTTGTGGAAATACTCCTTCTTTAAGGCATTTGTTGAATATATCCGCGAAAATACCAGGACGATGTCGGATTGCTGCTTTTAAAGCAGTGCTAGGGATACCATCGACGCCAGGTGCCTTTTGATCTCCAATTTTTTCGCAAGCTCTAAGAACATCTTCTGAGGTGACAAGGGGATTGTTTGCGTCCTTGAGGTGTTTCCTCTCTCGATGTCTTCGATTCTTAGTTGTTGTGGAAAAAGTACTCGAACTACATTATCCAAAAAATGTGTAGATATAGGTGGAGGCCTTCGACCACCTTTTAACTTTTGCATAACAACTGTATAGGCTTTACCCCAGGGGTTCTGGTCGACTTCGTCAATCAGTTCGGCAAAGCTTCTCTTTTTGCTCGCTTTAATGGCGTCTTCAAGGTTCCTTCGGGTTGCAACGAATCTTTCATGGAGTTCGTTATGGTTGCTAGGTACCCTAGAGCGTTGATATCGTCTTCTTGCGTGGTAATTTTCCGCCCGCAACTTGGCAATGTCTTCGTTCCAGCAGTATACTGGCGGTCGACGCGTATTCCTTTTCCTCGGCTGCATTGACGCGTTGCAGGCTCTTCTCATCCCAAGTGTGAGCTGGTCCGCTCTATCAGTGGCTGTACCGCATGGCGATATGTCATCCACCATCAGCTGGAGTAACTCAACGTCCAAAGTTTGTACCTTCCATTTTCTAATTAGTGGTTGACGTCTTGGTGCTTGTGCGTCTATATGACGATTTGTTTGTAGCTCGTATATAATCGCATTGTTGCGGAAAATTTACGCACAAAATCTTTGGTCCTTCCATCCCTCCTGTTCCTAACCTATTTCCACCTTTTGGCCTTTTGAACCATTTTCTCCCGTTGTCCTCCGGGCGCTTCCCTTTCGCTCCTGGAGGGTGACAAAAGTAGTTTCTTAGAGCCCAGACGGACGGTCCCCAATGGATGGATAAAAATAAGAGACAGGTGATCCCCACCGACATCAAAATTATCATCGGAAGAGTTCTACCCCTTCACTGAGGCGTTTAAACCCAAAAAGGACGTATGTCCTCGTCGAATCAAAATAAACAATGACGTAAGGCCCCGTGCCCATCCTAATAAATATGGCAAAATAAGCCATCACAAAAAGAAAATAATATTGTAAACGATAACTTCCAACTACCTGGGTTCAATTAGCTTACCCTTTCTGCGCGAAAGCTCACTCGATATTAGTATGGGGGGTCGCGAGTTATTTATTCTTCCACTCCTAGTTGTTGTTTTTGAAAAGTAATCCTGTTTAAGTCTGGCCGGGGTTGGCAAAAAGCGAACCTAAGCAACCACTAAGATATTTAATCGAACAGCGCAAGATCGCTATTTTGTGAATACTGCTGGAATGAATGTGTCACCGAAGGAGAAGTTGTCAAAGCTCTGGACGTGATTCCCTTTGCTTTGACAACTACGACGACGGCAGATGGGGCGAATTCAACACTAATACCATGAAGACTCCTCCCGCCAAAAATGACAGGGCGGCAAGGACGTCATATTTTAATTAAGAAACACAAAAAACGCATATCGGAAAATCGAACAGCGAAAACCAAAAATAAGTGTATTAAAACATAAAAATTCGAATGAATATTTTCTACAATTTCGGCCATGAACGAAAAAAAGATGGCTGAATTCGCCCCAGATATGAAAGGCTGCGTGTATGAGGGTGTGTTGGCGTGAGTGAAAGAACAATCAGCGCGGCGAACGTCACTTTTTGGTTATCCGCCCGAGAGACAGGACGTATCGAGAAAGTTTACCGAGAGTTAAGAATTAGAGAAGACAAGTCGTTACTAAGAGAAAAAAAAGGAAGTTAAGACGAGGAAAAATCCACAGGACGAAAGAAGAGTTTTCGAACCGTGGGAACATCAATATCTAGTGGTTGTAGCGGGGAACTTTTGGTCCGTAGTATTTTCCTAGGAGAGGAAGGATAGAAAAAAGAGAAACAGATAAGTAGGGTGTTTTCTGTGTGGTAATTAGTTCGTTAGCGTTTGAATTTTGCATTGTGAAAATAGTCGGGTGAGATTTCGTTCCGTTCTTTTACAGTAGCAATTAACGGCTACTACATAGTTTCGCGACCCGTTGTGTCGTTTGTGACCGTTGCCCCGTGAACCGTATGGTAATCGGAAGTTATCCGTGGGCCTAAAACCGCAAAGTGAAATAATTTTCCATATAAAGTTCCATAAATTCTTTTTTTATTCCCTACTTTGAGGGTTTGCTTTTGCTTGTTAATTTCACTTTTTCTACACTTTGCGTTCTAACCTTCTCGTTCTTGTTTGAACCGAGAGGATCCTAAGTCGCGCAACAAAAAACAGTTGTGTAAAGCGATACTGAGAGCTTCCAGCTCTGTGATGTTTTTCTAACAAACCAGTGGCCATTCTCCAGTTTGTAATCATTGCTAATAATAAGTACGTAATAATAAACTTATAACCGTCCCATTTGGGGAAAACATAATTTTCATCTTTTTTTATTTCGTCGTCCATCGTTCACCAACATTCATAATTTTCTCCCAAAAGTTTTCGCAATCTCCCTTTCCCAAAGACTGCGTGGCGCCCTTATTCAAATACCTTAATCACTTTCAATAATTTTGTTTGTTTATCATATCTACTATTATTGTGATTGAACCCACACCCAGCTGACTAGCCAAATTACAGCATCAACGTGCTGCTTGTTGCACTTTCGGTCTTCTCTTTGCCCTCCCCATTCGCCTACCCTACGACCGATCGCCGAAATTGTCATTTCGACTTACAACCTCTCGGGCAGCGGCGGCTGCATATTTTACCCGGTCATTTTCCACGCATAAAATCGTAATATTGTCGTGAAGTAAATAAAGTGCAACAGCATGGTGGTCACTGTGTGTATACTGGGAACTTATTTTCCACTTGGCATTTCGCGTTAAGCACGTGCTCACAAAAGTGATGTCGATGACCGATCCTCTTCCGTTCTTACTAAAGGTGTACTCGTTTCCAGAGTTTATCAGCACGACGTCCAGCGATGCTAAAGACTCAAGGAGAATCTGTCTGCCTGTCTGTCTGTCTGTATGTCTGTATGTCTATATGTCTGTCTGTCTGTCTGTCTGTCCCACAGGCCTACAGCCTAAACGGCTGGCCGGATTTCGTTCAAACTTCGGATTTGGAGTTTGTGGGCTTAGGGCTCGGTGCAATTTTTTATTTTGCAAGGTAACCTCAATATTAATGGTACTTTCCATACAAAGTGTTCGTACCAGTTTGATTTGCTCGAAAACGGCACTAACGATTTCAACCAAAATTGATATTTAAGCTTAAGTGGATGAGGTTACCATGATCACATACCCAGTTTTTGGCTAAAGATTCGAGTAACGGTACTTTTGAAATTTGGACATATATCGAAAACGGTCCATACGATTGTAGCAAAAATTAATTTCTAAGTTTATATGGTCATTTCCAACTTAATGGCAAACTCAGTTTTTCTCGGTATTATCGTAAAATAGATTTTTGAAAAAAGTCTTCTTTTTTTTTTAAATTTAGTTCTCCTTAGTTTACCAGAAAACGGCAATAACGATTTTTACCAAAATGCAAACTTAGAGTAATACTGATGTTCTTAAAATTGTTGCGTCCTTAATTTTCAATTCGAATCACCGAAAACGCTAATTTTAAGAACCGCTCATATCCGAAAACCCCATTTTGGACTTCGACAAAACTTTAGAAACCAAGTAATGCTTGTATCGCGAACAATTAATTATAATCGGTTTTTAGGTATATAGTTAACAAATAGTATTTTTCAAACTAAGCATTGCAATATTTGGTACTGTTTTGTCTGCCAAATTTCACAAAAACCGCTCTAAGGGTTTTGATCAAAATACACACTAAGGATAGTATCAGTATTCAAAGTAAGATGCCGTACTTATTTTTCTCAAAAAATTCGAATAAAACCGTGTTTTAATTATTTCTCAAAAACAGCTACCCAGAAGCCGATCTCTGTTCATATATATTTTTAAAACTCAATACATGCCGCACTTTAAAATTCAGATTCAGCCATTAGAAATGCAATAATTGCAACGCAAAACTCATTTTCAGCAATTCATTTCCTGCTTCTATTTTTTTTTGTTCAACCATTTTGAATATGCACGTTAAATAAATTCCAGCCACTTGGAGTTTTAACAATCAGAATATCCCACATCATTTGCACCCCCACACACGTTCATCGTTATATTATTCAGTTTATAACGGCTAATGCAAATACAAAAACAAATCTCTGAATACTTGCATATCTATATATATAAAAATGCCACAGTTAAATTATTCAATGCAAGACGCATTTAATCCAGAATTGGAACGAGAAATGGACTTCAGTCGAATCGCATTGAGTCAAGCTGTTCGAACAAGTGCCAATGTTGAATCAAGAATAAAAGAAAGTGTACGATGAATTATTGATGCAAGCAGTCGATTGCGAAAATGGCGGAAATTTCTTCCTTGATGCGCCCGGTGGAACTGGAAATACATTCCTGACATTTGGCTACAATTCGTTCGAGATCTGAGGTCGCTTTGGCCCTAGCCTCTTCTGGAATAGCGGCTACTTTTTTAGAAGGCGGTCGAACAGCTCATTCTGCATTGAAATTGCCATTGAACCTGCAAGTGGATGAAGAACCTACATTCAACATATCAAAGAACCATGCGATGGCGAAAGCACTGCAGCAATGTAAGATTATCATATGGGACGAATGCACAATGGCTTACAAACGCGCATTGGAGGCCCTGAATCGTTTACGTAATGATAAGCGACCTTTCGGTGGAGCAATGATCTTGCTACCAGGCGATTTTCGTCAAACGCTGCCTGTCATTTCGAGATCAACTCCGGCAGATGAATTGAATGCTTGCCTGAAGGCGTCTGCTTTATGGCGATACGTCAAGAAATTGCATTTGACAACAAACATGCGAGTTTCTGCACAAAATGACCAGTCCGCTGCAGAGTTCTCCAGGCAATTGTTGGCGATGGGCAATGGTGTGATTCCAGCAAACTTTATCACCGGCCTGATTGAGTTTCCACAAAATGTTTGCAACTTTACAACGACACCGGAAGAACAATCATGAATGTTTTCCCGAATATCGCTCAGAATTATATTGACCATGATTGGCTGAGTGTAAGAGTGATTTTGGCTGCGAAAAACAAGAACGTCGATCATTTGAATTTCGCCATTCAAAACCAAATCGCTGGTGAGTTGCATTCATACAAATCAGTCGAATCCGTGATGGATGAAAACGAAGCCACCAACTATCCCACGGAATTTTTAAACTCTTTGGATGTTTCGGACTTGCCTCCACACAATTTGGAACTAAACATCGTGTCAGTAATAATTTTGTTGCGTAACCTAAATGAACCAAAACTTTGTAACGGTACGCGTTTGATTGTGAAGAATTTAATATCAAATATAGCTGACCCGGTGAAAATGTTCTTATTCCGCGGATTCCACTTATTCAGAACGATTTGCCGTTCGTGTTTAACCGTCTTCAATTTCCCGTACTTCTCGCTTTTGCTATGACAATTAATAAGTCGCAAGGACAATCGCTGGATGTGTCTGGCATAAATCTTGAATTACACGTGTCGGCAAAGCTTTCGCTTTGTACGTGTACGCACCCGATAATAGAAATAGAACAATAAATGTTGTGTACCATAAAGCACTTCAGTGAAAAAGCGGTCGGTTGGCCGACAAGTATTTGATTTTATTTACCTATTTATTTAATTTTAATATAACTTTTGGATAAAAAAATTGAATTGACCGAATTACATTAATCAGAATGAAGCGAAAGCTCATTAATGAATTTGGGCGGAACGAAGTTCGCCGGGTCAGCTAGTACATATATATATTTATATGGCAACCTTGAAACAATAATGCCCTACCTTAAAAATACCAAAAACTAAGATAAATTATTATAACTAAATTGTTTGTTCATTGTTTGAGATAAAAAAAAACTGTAGCGATAGGTACCTATCTAAACTTTTCCGAACATACCACAGTTTGTGACATTAATTTCATATTATTATAATTTTTTGTTCTGTGTATAGATGGCATTTGAAGCGCCATATCTGTGATGCAGATGGAATTACCCATACCTATACCGGGGAATCCCCTTTTAAACTAAAATAAGCATTAGCTAGAGATTTATTATGATTGTTTGTAGTTTGGTTAAGTGAAGTGTACAGTAAAGAGTGTTTTAGTCAAAAATCAATACAATTGTTATTTTTATTGGTATAAATTGAAGATTCATTGATTTCTCGACGGATATACGGGCTTTCTTTGGAAAAAAACGAAAAGTTGAAGAGCGAATTGACCACGAAGAACCTCACTGCGCAAAACAAGTGGAAGCATAAAAGAAAATCGCTACTCCTAGTTCCATGGAAACAGGCAACGAGAGGCGTTCAAATGAACTTTTTGCATCTGTGGCGACCATAGGATGTAGAACTGCAGTGTGCGAATCTACGTTTTCAACTTTAGCTCCAATCAATAGGCCTCAAAGGCTGTCAATGGGTCACGAGAGAATGGCTGGTATGGTATTTCTGGACTTTGAAAAAAAAAAAAAAAAAACTCAGTTGATCTGAACGAAGTTCTTCGCATTTTTAATAACATGGCGAAATCGTAGAATTCAGCTGTTTTAAATATTTTCTATTAGTATGTTAATTATTATAATAAGTTTGCAGAAACAATATGATTCAAATGGTATTTTTGGTCGTATCTATTTACTCGTATCACCCCACCTAACAATTAATTATTACCTCACTCTCACTCAGACGTGGATATCTATTTACATCCAAAGTCCAACCATATTGTTCGCTTGTTCTTCATCATTGAGGATTTAATTGTTCTTAGATCCATGCTCATGCTCTGTCACAGAAATTATTTGTCTACGAATAGCTATTGAATGTACATCCCTGACCTTGAGGTCAATTTAGGAGTCCGTGCTTCGAGGGCAGATCAATTATGATAAATTTTTTACTTTCGCCCTACCTGTAACCAATGTTGCCCTACCTCAAATTCTACTCTAGCTACAGCCCTGGCATTGATTCTCAGATCCTCAGATCTTTACGTATAGTTCCTACCTAACACGTTGTCTCTCAATATACGGTGGGAAAAGTGTTATACTGATCGTTGTCGTTTCTTATTACGTGCACGGTGCACGGCAGGGTATGTCGGAAGCTTAAAAAAGAAAAAAAAAAAAAAAAACAAAAATAAAAGCCTTCTCCGCCTATTAAAAATCTGATATTGGACCCTTAAAAATTAATACAATGAGAGCTGACAGTCAATTGGGTCAGATTCACCGAAAAAAACCATCCAGAACGCATTTAAAGGTAAATTTCCAGCATCCACTTCTCACACTCATGCAAATAGCAACTGTCTGCAACCCGCAACGAGCTGCCACACTGTGCGTATCCATGTCTGCACTGCAGTAACCACCACTAAACTCCGACAGCCTACACCCGTTTACCAGAATCAATCAACATCCGCCCTGCACGCCTCCTGGCTATACACGACGACAAGTGCACACAATAAAAACCACAAAATGTGTAAAATCAAACGTTGTGTTCACATTTCGCAATCACGTATGCAATCGAGCAAAATTATGGTTCATGAAGGCAATCAACCAACTATTCACCCATTTCTAAGAGTGTGTCGACTCGTACTGTATTTCTATCAAGCAGCGGGTATATACTACAGTGCCACAGAAGAGACTCACAATCACCACCCAATCATCCGTCCGCCCAAGCCACCCGCAAAAGCGAAATCGCGATCGCTTTTCAATGGTCTCGGAGAACAATAACCGAGACTCGCAAAACCAGCATCCTGCACAGATTCACACACAATCGCACACCGAACCGAATGGTCTGCGATGGAAATCTATTGCTAACCCATTTCGAGGAAAACAGAACGCTACCCTCACTTCGGGAGCCCAATACCACCCACCGCCCACCCCTCCAAATGGTTGCAATAAAAACCAACTTTACTCCTCCATTTAGAGGAAACAAAACAAAACGCTTATTTCACGATTAATTGCAAACTCAAATATTCATAAAATGGCGGCAAGGATATTCATTTCTTATTTGCTATGGGCCGTGTCTCTCCGACCCGCTTCGCTGCGCCATTCTGCGGTTGCGGCGCGCGGTGGGTGCGCTTAAATGGAAATTCATTTGCGGGAAAAAATCGAGAGAATTACCTTCCGTTTCCATTCCATAACAGCAAAGCAAAGCCACCCAGCGACGACGAGACTGTTGGATAAGCGTTTAGCGTTTCATTGCGATTTATGTGTTCCAGCATTTGTTTCACATTTAATTCCGCTGGGAGGAACTACTGTGGAAGGGGGGCCGAACAAAATCAACACACATTGCATAGTCAAACAGCCAGCAACAGTCAGTCCTTGTGCATAATAATGCGGATGCGATTGTTTCCGTTCAACTATCAGCGATTTGTACTAAATGCCGATTAACGGAGTGCCACCCGCACCCCCCCTTTTGGTGAGATGCAAGTGCATTGCAGTGAATTGAATCCGTATACTGCATGTGCGTGTTTTTTTTTTTACAGCCCCCACCCGTGTAAATTGCCACATCGAGCACGAGTGCTGAACGCTGCTGTGTGTGAGTAATTATTTATCCGGGCGTCATTGTATTAACAAGCCGCAGGCTGGAATACTTGTAATTGCCACTCAGTTGACAATAAATTAGCTGGTGTATCTGAACGTTGTATCTGAATGTTGCAACTCAATGTTTTGTCATACCTACCTATTTTTTTCTTCGCGTTTTTGCTGTGCGCTCTTCGTGAATGCTGTCATTGTGGCGCAATTTTATGCGCGCAAAGTGTTGGATTTCTGTGAGTACTTGTCGAGTCGACACTGTGTAATGTTTTGCCTCATTGTGCAGTGGAATTAATTAATCCTGGTTTGCAGGAGTATAATAATCGTGTTGTTGTTGATTTGCATAGTTAAGAAACAAAATGTTTTCGCCACCTTAACCTGACAGCGATGATGATGGTGGTGATCTCTTTGCTGGGTGCTCTGGGGGTTCCATTTGTTTTATTGCGGTACAGTTGTTTCAGTTAATTTGTGTCGAATGTAAAGTGGTAATTGAACATTGGGACGCATAAATGGATAATCTTTGAGTGAATTTTGATGGCGATAACCTGTAAGGATAACAAACACTTTGCGTTGCATATCGATAAGAGAGAGAATTGTTGAGATGACAGAAACTATTCCGAGAACTGTCAGGCAGGAAATGAGAAGTATATAATGTATGTTGTAGGTATATAAACGAGAATGACGTCCGATGGTTTCGTTTTGGCCCAGGGACGGACATAGGCTAATTCCTGTCGCGAAAATAAAACTCTAAAAATAGGGTTCTAAAGTTTGTATGGGGAAATGCACTTAGAAAAAAATTACCTGTATCCAAATCGAGGAGTTTCACTTCAACACACAAAAATAAAATTATTTAAAATCTTCTAATATATAAAAATCCCATGTCACGGTGTTTGTAGCCGTACTCCTTCCAAATGGCTGGACCGATTTTTATGAAATTTATTGTGTATATTTGATAGGTAATGAGAATCGGTGGTAAAATATATTTTATACCGCTAGATGATTAGGGTTTCCATGTCCAAAACATTTTTGCTTTTTCATTTTTGACGAACACTTTTTTTTGGGATTTGACATCAAAAACTATCTACATATACCCTCAAGTCTTCACCTTCCTACCCCAGCCCACTATTTTTTAATCGTGAATCACATCACACTATTATATAAAGAGGTAATGTTTGTTTGGGGAAGGTAATCTCCGGAACTACCGAACCGATTTCAAAAATTCTTTTACTAATAGAAAGCTAAGGGATAGAGTATTGCGATAGGATACTTTATTTTTTTAATTTTTCCATTTTAGATTTTTTTGATTTTCTGCACTATTTATTTTGACTTTTCTATATCAAAAATTAATTAGAAAGAAGACTACGTACCTACTATGTGCGGATTTTTTTTTTTTTTTTTTTTTTTCTTTCAAAAAGTAGATTGATAACGTTGAGATAAATTTAATGTATGATACGTTGGTCAACAGTGATGGTTTGTTTTTGATTTTGTGCATCGCTCCAACAGTTTCATTTCTTTTATACTGTTGATAAGGTAAAAATTAAATGTAAAAAGTCTAAGCGCGGAAAAAATAGTTTTTGAAAAGCGAATTTCAGTGATTTTTAAAAAATGCCAAGCAAGTCAACAACAAATATCAACGAAGCCAAACTACAGAAGAAAGCGAAAAATGGGACATCGCATGGCATAAGACCAGATCAACAGTCAAGAAGTGCAAGTAATGAGAACTGCGTCAAATCCTACTGCTGCTGGGATGGGAACAAGTTCAAATCGGATTGGCAAGATGCTCATCGTTGCTGACATTCGAACGATTGGCATTTCAGTAGAACGAACACTATGTCGGTGATGCGATTTTCGATATTGGAGCGATGACTATAATTGTGTGCCACCATTAAAACGCGCTAAAAAACTGCTGTGTAGCACCTGCGGAGCAATTTGAATCGGAGGATTTTCTAAAGAACATTAGACAGTACAACTACTGTTTTCGTATGATTTCGTTGGGATTCTACGCCGCAAAATTCAGATTAACAGATTCCAGGCCAAATTTACCATCCTTCTGCCTTCTTGTCAGTAAATGAGGACGTACAGCAATATTCGCAGGTGTACTTTATTTTGTCGGGGGATGATCAAGTCGATAGCCTGTACAGACGGCAAACAGGAGTGAAAAAAAACGTCATTCGACAATTGCAACCATTATAAATGCAATCAACGCTTTCATTACAATGTTTAAAACGGCGATAGAGAAAATGAACTTAGAAGATCGCAGATTTGTCTTCAATCCTGATAAAGGAACCGCACTTTGGAAAAAATAGAATGGATAGGAAACGGGTGGTATCACTTCCAATACAACAAAAATTATTTAAAATTTTTAATTTTCTAATTCGGATGTTCCGGACTTACCGCTTCACAATTTGAAATTAAAATTCGGCTCAATTATCATTTTGTTGAACAACCTTAGGGCATGGGGATTTTTATACATATATCAAACTCCTCAAGTTGTGTTCAATGATCGCGTTTGATATGATTGCGAAGAATCTCAAATCAAATGTCATGTAATCACGATTCTGAGTTTAAAAGGCAAACATTGTCATATCGCGGACTCCGCTTACTCAGAACGATTTGGCATTTAAGTGTCTATGACAAAATAATAAGTCGCAAGGATAATCGCTGGATATTTGTAGCATCAATCTTGAATTCCCATGTATTTCACATGGTCCAATTGTATGTGGCGTGCTCACCTGTAGGCAAACCACTTTAGTACAAAAGCGGAAGGTTCGTCGGCACGTCAATCATTGCGGTTTTATTGAAATACATCGACATTGCTATACTTCAGTTATTTCTATTGTATTCAATATAACTTTTGAATAAAGAATTTGAATTGACGGAATTACGTAAAGTAGCATGCGCTGTGCATGCATGGAAATATTATTTTCATTACATTTATGAATTTGGGCGGAACGGAGTTCGCCGGGTCTGCTAGTACCCAAATAAATTAATTCATTTTTAAAACAGAACGAAATTATTTATGTTGTTGAATGACAGATGGCGCTACTTTCCCCCAGTTGAACTTTCATCCACACTTGTCCTTGTCGCGTCACTTTAACATTTCACTCTGCATTTTTTATAAATCACAAGCCCACAAACTGTTCTTAATTCCGAGGTTACAGGTGCACGACGGCATACCCTGTCATAATTCTGACGAGGAACAATCTAAGACCGCCGGTAAAATAACAAACAAAAAAATCTAGAATTGTCAATCTAAGGTTCCGATTTTGTACAGGACCTGTGTCTCTGAAACCTCTATCAAGTATAAAGATTTTCACAGACATTTTTAAAGACAAAATGGCATCGACCAAAAGGACTAAGGCGTCAACAAGCTCGAATAATACAGCGTCAGTTTTAATGAACAGTAGATCGACGATAATAAGCTCGACATTACGACCACAACAGAATATTGGTTACATGCGAAGATTCAAGTTCTCAAACGCATGATTTAAGTATAATATTTCCAAAGCTCAAGGTATCCTTTAAAAGCTGTGTTAGGTTCGTACCTACTCCGAAGGACAGAAACGGTTGAAGTAACGTATTTATATAGAGCGGGAAATACGCTTTGATAACAAAAAGTCCCTCTTTGTTTCTTTAAAAAAAAATTGTCGATGGCAAAGTTCCCACACGCTTCCTTTAGAGCTCAATCCGTGAAAATTGCCCTACAAGAAGTTGATCCAATAACTGCAAAAGCTGACAATATCAACTATTCCCTCTAGAAGGACTTTTAGGCCCGTTTGCTAATACCACTCACAGCGATTTAAGCCCTACTTAAAATCGTATGTGTCAGTTTATAACATGGGAAAAGTAGCCTATAACGTATTTAAGTGTAATTTAAATCGCTATGAGTAGTATCAGTAAACGGGCCTTAGGCATTGAGGGGTCTTCTGGAAAATTTAGCTAACAGTAAAACGGAGAGTGAGACGGAAACAAATTTGATCAAAAAGAGTACCATACGCAAAAAAATGGCGACCAGGGCAACTGCACAAGCATTATACATTATAACCCTTTTCATTCAGCTACAGTATAACGACTTTTAAGACCTAAGACACAAAAACGCCAGCTTACGCAGAGGACATTTTAATCCTTATGAGTGGATGGTATCTTTCAGCAGATCTTATATCGTTTTACAACTTATAAAGCTTAATAACATATGGAGTTCGTTTCAGCCGACAACTCAGACCATCAGACTATTCATAATTTTGTATACCACCTCCGCCTCTTTTGAAACTAACCTGACGGTTTTAAAGCTTGGGTTTTTTGTTTTTCATTTTATAGGCCAGCGGCAAAGCAATCGTCCACTGAGTCTGAGTTTCTGCCAGTTTTATCATTTAAGACCTTTAGCTAACTGCCTCCAGTTGCGCACTCCAAGCTGGTTGAGATCCCCTTCCACTTGTGCGCGCCACTTAAGGCGAGGTTTCCTCTACTGCGTTGTTTCTCCGGGTTGGAATCGAAGACTCTCCGGGCCGGAGCGTTGGTTTCCATTCGCTCTACATGTCCTACTGTACAGCTCGTAGAGTTCGCTGTTAAATCTTCTCCTCCAAAGCCCGTCACGCAAACGGGACCAAAAACCACTCGAAGAATTTTGCGTTCGAAGCGACCAAGAATATCCTCACCCGTTTTTGCTAGGGTCCATGCTTCTGCGCCATAGAGCAGGACAGGGATGATGAGAGTCTTATATAGAATCTCCTTAGTGCTTCTTGACAAGGCCTTACTAATCAATTGCCGTCTTAGGCCAAAGAAACAGCGGTTGGCAAGTGTGATTCTTCGCTTGATTTCTGATGTGATGTCATTGTCAGAGTTTATAGCGGAGCCGAGGTAGACAAAGTCCCTAACTACCTCAAAGTTATAGCTGTCTATCGTGACGTTCTGTCCGATTCGTCGATGTTGTGTGTCCCTTCGTCTTGACAGCATATACAGGTGGCGCAAAAATAACCTTCCGATGTTTTTTGGCTGTAATTTAAAAAAAAAAATGAAAAACTTTGATTCTTCTTGTGGATTATTTTTATTTGGTCTTTTAGTTTTTTTTACATCAAGTCGAGAATATGATGTCATGTAAATGGCCGCCGCCACAGTTGATTGTGATTTGAGCCCTTTTTATGGCATTTTCCATCACTTTGGCCAAAACTTCTAGCGATAGGTCCTCACATTCTTGACGGATATTGTCTTTAAGAGCTGCAAGAGTCTGAGGCTTGTTGACATAAACTCGCGACTTCAAAAAGCTCCACAAAAAGAAGTCTGAAGCGGTCAAATCAGGCGATCTTGCTGGCCAGTGCAAATCGCCAAAACGGGAGATTAGGCGCCCGGGAAATGCATCCTTCAGCATATCGGTTGTGGCACGTGCAGTGTGTGCCGTTGCACCGTCCTGTTCGAATCACATGTTTTCCAATCCCAATTCATCAAGTTGCGGCAAAAAAGAACTCGTAGCGCTCACCATTCACAGTAACCGTTTGGCCCGCGACGTCTTCGAAGAAAAAAGGTCCGATGACTCCTCCAGCGAAAACAGCACACCATACAGTGACTTTGAGCGGGTGTAATGGCTCTTCGTTGGTTACACGCGGATTTTCAGTGCCCCAGAAGCGTAAATTTTGCTTATTTACGTACCCGCTAAGATGGTCAGCGGTCAGCAGCTAACAGCTGATGCACCGTCTGGACTTTGTACGGAAACATCTTCAAATCTTGTACCAAAATTCGCTGTTAAGACCGTCGACTGATACCCATTTGCGTGGCACGTCGTCTGGTCGATGTCGACGGCGCTTCCATGACATCTTCGGCTACAGCAGCAATATTTTCTGCAGAACGGCTACTCCGGGGTCTGCCACGCCTGGCAGCATCTCGTGTTGTGCCAGTCTCTTGGAGGCGAGCGAACTGACATTAGGGGCCAATCGCAAAATTTATAGCATTTTCTGATAGGAGGATTACTTTTGCGCCACCTTGTATTTTGTTTTACCCTCATTCACCACTAAACCCATTTTTGCCGCTTCTGTACTAAAACTAGCAAACGCACCAGTGACAGCTCGCTGTGTTCTTCCAACAATGTCAATGTCGTCAGCGTATGCAAGCAGTTGCACAGACTTTTGGAAGATTTTGCCTCTGGTGTTGGCTTGTGAGTTTCGCACAATTTTCTCAAGAATGATGTTGAAGAAGTCACATGACAGCGCGTCACCTTGTCTAAATCCTCTTTTGACATCAAAGGTCTCGGTGAGATTGTTTCCGACCTTTACGGAGCAGCGAGCGTTCTCCATCGTCATTCTGCACAATCTGACAAGTTTGGCAGGGATGCACGATGCTGAGGTCCCATTCATCAGGCATACTTTCGTCTGACCAAATCTTGGAGACTAGTTGGTGTACGCTCTCTACCAGGTCCTCTCCCGCTGCCTTTCAATTCATTTTTGAAAAACTACCAAGTATCTAATACTGTTAATAAAGCTCTTCACACTCGTTTTCCTTCAACAGGGACTTGGTTAATTTTAGCCCACTTTTGATGTGAAACATTTTTGGACCCGATCGTTGGCGTTTTTGTCGATCTTTTAAACCACTCAACCGATTTCAATGAATTTTTGTGGGTGTGTCTGATGTGTATGGTTGGTTGCAACTTCAAAGATAGTACACTTTGTGTATGCTAGGTTGGAACTTGAAAGACATTATAATTTTTCACCCGATAGGTGGCGCTCTTGCCAATAAATAAACATTTTTTTCAATTCTTTCAACTTAGTTCTTAAAGTGAACACTGATATGGGCACGCTGGACATGGGGAGTAAACATATATAGCTAGGACTTACACTGACACTAGACTACTGAATTATTTGAAGAACACTCTCTGTTTTGTTTACATAGTAATAATCATACTCGATTGGAGCCGATTTTTGAGCGTGTATTAAAAGAACCGATTGCCGACTCTTATGTTCAACCACCACCCGCATTTTGTAAAGTGATTGGTATTTTATACACTTTCTGGTCCCGAATTTCTCGGCAGCCATAGAACGAGTTGTAAAAATTGTTTTTTTGGGGTGCCACAACCATTTTTCAAAGCCGCCCAAATTCTCCAAATTATACCTCCACAGTCGTAATGCATCCGTTTCCATCGTTCGAAGATAAAAACCCTCGTAAATGCGAAAGTCCAAGATATAGCGTTTTAAATGATTTTTGGTTATTTTATTTAAGGGAGATTATTTAATCGCGCTCAAATTTCGTGGGCCTACCTGTGAGCCACCTGGCGTGCATTTTTAACATTACTTTATGAACCTTCTCGCTAAATAAGATATAAACTTGAAAAAGGTTCACCCCAATTGTTTGCTTGTTTTGACCACCTATCTGTGACAAACAGATTTAGGGTCAGTTGGGGTAAATGGAAACACTTTCTGCCTTTTTTTAAACCAAATTTTGAAAAAAATAAAAATAAAAATGTTTGGTACTTCCTTTCCACTTTCGGATAATAGTTTTATTATTAAAAAACACCAAGAATTGTACTGGTGATCATTGCACTTCTGATCTGTAACCATGAAGCGCAAAATAGTGTTGTTTACATTTACCCCGGCATTGTTTACATTTCCCCCAATTATTTTGAAAATCAAGGGGTAAATGGAAACAGTCCGTTTGATTCCTGTAGACACTGGGGACTTCGGTATGGGGTGAATGTAAACAAGTAAGAACTGGCTATAATTGATATTGATTTTTTACGACTAAAATTTTCAGTGATATATGAAAGTCAAAGGCGCAGTAAGTGCGGCGACAGATTGGCGTCAAATCGAATTGTCTTTTTGTTGTTTATTGGCCTACGACAATTAATTTTGAAAGGATAAAATAACCGACGTTTACAATTACCCCGTTTTTACATTTACCCCAACTGACCCTACCTACACAAATTCGCAATAATATGAACAGAAGATAGATTGATCGCAAAATCCGTCTTTATCCCCACAACAGTCTTTTGTAAGGTCTCTGTGCAGTTGAGCATCCCGCCTGTAGGTTAGGTTAGGTTAGGTTGAAATGGCTGTCGGCTAACTGGTTAGGTTAGGCGACACACTAAGGCCATTTTAAGGTCCCTTCTGATACCACATGAATTTGTATTTATTCCTCCTACTCGTTGAACCAATTGGAGCTTCTGATCAAGCGTAGTAGATATCGAATGTCTAAGTTTTTTAGATCGTTCAGATCACTATGGTAGAAATCTCCTAAATGGAGTTTTCGTCGGGGAATTGTTTCTTCCTCCTCATCATAAAGACAGCTTCTGCAAAAATCGTTAGAGAATAAGCCAAGTCTTTTTGCATGCCTGCCTATGAGACAGTGTCCCGTATAATGGCACCTATTGTAGCACTGATATGCTTCCTATCGAGGGAGATCAGATGCCTAGAACGTTTTAGATCCAGCTGTGGCCAGATCTGTTTTGTCGCTAGATAAGTCTAGCCGGTTGTCCACCCAAGATTTGTTTTTCGAAAGCGTCCAGCTTTATTTTGAGCTTGCAATTAGCGGTTGAAATACCTAGAAAATCCTTAACTGGAAGCATAGGTTGTGTAGTTCCGTTTTTGGTGAGTTCATCAGCCTTGCAGTTACCTGGGATCAGTGTTGTTAGCACTCTCTCTTCTTTTATCTCAAGTAGCGTGGTAGTTTTTCCCTTTTCACCGTACCTACTCAAATTCCCTTTTAAAAGCCCACGATACTTTTTTGCCTCAAAATCCAGTACCTATTTAAAAGTAAAATTTGTATTACAAGGAAAGAAAATCACGGTTAATTAACCTTTAGTATAAAAATCACAGTTTGTAACATTATAACGACTATTTTTTGGTACTAGAAAATTTGGATAAAAGCTGTTTATATGAGCAGTTTTTTATGCACATTCAGTTTGCTGATAATCATGGTGAAATGTAAGAGTTTGCATGAAATTTCAGCAAAAATGTATAGTTTGACGTTTTTTTTGTTAGATTCCTCAAAATCCCACGATTTGGTGCTTTTTCCCTTTATCCCACGAAAGGCTTTTCGGACATCGAATTTCCCACAAAAAGGGATAAATCTCACGATATAAAAACACTGCCTGGGATGTCCCTATGCCCCGGCAGCCGGCACCCAACAAAGGTGAATGTTGAACTGCTCCGCCATCTCTCTGGGAGACGAACAACAGCCTTGGGCTGTTATAGAATTCGTGGAGACTGATTCCAGGCACTTGATAGCAGCTTGACTACCAGAGATATCTTTAGCAGATATCACGTTTTCCCTTAGCGAAGATAAGACTTCTTTTATCGAAATTATTTCCGCCTCAAAAACGCTACAGTGATCAGGAAGACGGAAGGAGAGACTACACGGCAAAAACTGCATAGTCACTAATTGCAAAATTTTAAGTTGCAAATCACGAATTATATATTTAAAATCACAACGATTTTGTCTTGAATTGATATAAAAATTCGTAATTCGACATTGAAAACGGCGAAAAATATCAAATTTTGTTTTTTGAATATTACGATTAGAAGCATTAATTCGAGCTTCATTTATTTGTAGTGATTTGCGACATTTTTGGCGCAATTCACTACTTCAATAGGTCAATTCCTCAAACACCACTTTAAAATCTCAAATTGCAAAAAATATTTCGTGATTTACCACCACTGAATGATGAATAAACAAAATCTTATAATAATTTCGGACATGTAAAATGTAAATTGAAAACGTAAATTGACGTAGAGAAGTCGTAAATTGCAAAATATGAATTGCAAATTGATAAAAATAAGATGCAATTTACGATTAAGAATTTATAAATTGCAACTGCTGAAGTAGTAAATCAACTCCTGTTACAATTTACTAGGGATGGAATCGTAATTGCAACAGAAAAGTTGTAATTTACGATTTTTTTTTTCTAGAATTGCGAATAAAAATTGAAATTGAATTAGTAAATCCTGAGCTAAGCTCTAATATGAGACAAACTTTTCGTGATTTGGCGCTTACTTTTCTTGATTTGATCTTAAACTTCTTTCCGTGATAAGAATTATTCTATCAGAGAAGACACCGCAACCAACACCGTCCACAGTTTTCGAGCCATCTGTCAAAAAGTGGACCCGCCTGTAACTCGAAATAAAACAGATTTCGTTCCTTTTTTCGTTTTTTTTAATGAATAACTAAAGCAGTGTATATATTTTTTTCATATTTTGTTTTTGGGTTTATCTTTTCTTTTCAAATACAATATATAATATAATTTATCTATTTTTCATTTTACTTTATACAGATTAATTGTAGTAATTATAATTTTTGGCTTTTTGTTGGTTTATTAATTTTAAAACTATTACTTCTTTACAGCTAAAAAATTACGATTAATTTGTTAAATGCTTAGATGGTAAATATAAATTACAATTAAATACATTTTATATATATATTATATATAATACTACACCATCTCCGTGTGATGGATGATGGTATGTAAATAAATTACAGAACATTTACACACTCGTTTCTATTTGACACACACATTCATGTTGGATTTTTCGTAAATTTCTTCTTCTTTTTTTATTTTTCTTTACATTGGAAAACCGAAAAGTTTTATTTAAAAAATGTTTACTACGCTTTGTACATGTATCTTACTGCATTGTTTATTGTTAAGCATATAGTTCAGACAGAGTCAGAGTAATGTATTTACACAGAAAGTCAGAGTAAGTTTCGTTGAATGCTCAGGGACTTTTCGAACAATTTTTAAGGGGGATAATAAGGATGGATAGAGAATGAATTTGGTTTTTCGTTTATATAATAGGAACAAAGATATTTTTTTTATTTAAGTTTGTAACGAGTAATTTGAGTTGAAACCCGTGCATTTGTATGTGGGAAATAATTTGTCAGCAGCCGTATGTGTGCCACTTAACTCCCACCGTATGAGGACATAAACGCCGGCATCGATGACGACGAGTCCTTGCAGCCGGTATTTATCGATTTGCCATCGACCGTGTCCACCACGAGCACATCAACATCCTCCTATACAAGTGACGACAATGGCGGTCTGGGTGGGCTGCCATTTCGCGTGTAATACATTGGCGTACTGTGGTGATGTGGCGGCGGTGGGGGCACAAAGCCGGTACTCGAACCGTCGTGATATAGAACTGGCACTCGAACAAGCCTTTGAGCCGCATGCGCCATATTGGCTATGTTGGCTGCTTCCAGTTCGGCAGCGAGTTGTCGCTTCCATTTGTTTCGTCGATTTTGGAACCAGATTTTCACCTGTGTCTCAGTAAGGCGCAGCGATGCCGCTAGGCCAGCACGTTCAGATGAGCTGAGGTAGCGTTTCATATCGAATGTCGACTCGAGCTGGAACACTTGTGCCCTGGAGAATACGGTACGGGTTTTCTTTTTTCGCTTCGTTTGGTTGGAACTATCGCCACCGTGTGGCGAGGAACCGTCCGATGGGCCATCGGTGTTGCAGCCATCGTCTTCTTCGATGATTTCCTGACTCTCGTCATCAGATTCATTGGAACTCTGGATGTAGCTGGAGTGGTTGTGATGATGGCTATTGTTGTTGTTGTTGTTGCTATGATGCAAAGACGATGGCGAGGGTGATTTGGTGTTTGATGGCGGCGGACTGAGAGAGGGCGATGGATTCTCTGTTGTGTTGGTGGATGAACTGTCTGCAATGGAACAAGAAGTATACCATTAACAAGGGGAAGCTATGCACATTGTATTGGGGGTGATACATAGGTATACAGAGGATCCTTAGAAATGCGCAAGCTCTGGTATAATTGAGAAAAAGTGTCGTGGGTGGAAATTCGTTGTGTCCCTTGTGTGGGCGTGTAAGCGATTCACTCACATAGTTATCTATAGACTCACAGAGAGAGAGACAGAGCGAGAGAGAGAGGGAGATGTTTGACGAAAAATATTCCCTTTTTGGGATTAAGTCCATTTGCGGATACAATTGATTTATTTTACTATTTTCCATTAGCCGTACGGTGGCCAAACGTTTTGCTTTGATTTACTTTTGGAGTGGTGGAGTGAGGTGCATGATTGGATTTATTTATTTTTTTTACCATTGTTTTGTCTACTTCAATTGGAACCGCAGCAGTTGAAGTGGGGATGACTTTGAGTTCAATGAATAAACGGAACTTATTGATACAAATTTGAGCGCTTCGGTGGAGGTGTCTGCAATACGTCATATTTACGGGGTAGGTATGTGGAGGCGGGGTTTGGAGGTATTTTTTTTATATAGAAACAAATACAATGTCTACCATTTATTGAATCCTTAAGCGTTTAATAATATCTAAACAAAGATCAATCAGTTACACGCCAGTGGATTTATTTAAATGTGTGGATAGGTAGGTATATCAGGTCATTGGTCTATGCCGATGTTTCTCAAGCCACCATTTTCTGCGTTACCCAAGATATTCCCATTATACAATTAAGAGCTTCAATAAGCGTAAAAAATATTGGTTTCATAAATTTGTTAGATCAGAGTATACCTACAACGTCGGTAGAGCGACGACATCGCTAAGCTCTCAACGAACAATTGACTCACTGTTTAAATGGAGCTTTACTAACATGGAGAGGCTGCGGGTATCTATCTAAAAGCCGGGATTAGACGGAATGTTCTCTGAATTGAGACAGTAACAGATCCTCCTTTTGCTTTCATATGATTCAACTTTGAGTGATCCATATTTTGATCCGTGGGCGTACGGTGAATTATGTATTCATACCTAACCACAGGTCTTCGATCATTTTGACCAATGAGCCTGACATCAAGCTTTCTGAAAGTCATGGCAAAAATAGAGGACCATCGTCTGAACGAAAATGACTTTTCCTTATCAGGCTGACAAATCCATGGTCACAGGCTCTTAAACAAAACTGACCAGTCGATCGAGATTGAAGAGATTGCCCTTTGCTCGTTTCTAGACATTGCTGGAGCTCTCGACAACAAGCCATGTTTATGTAAAAAAACAAATAGTTGGCACAACAGGTCCGTAGGGACCCTAGGCCTGGCTTCTCACAACCGAGTCGAAATTTAAAAAAAAAATATTTTTTAACCTAGAAACTCTGATCTTTAGAAAATTTGTTTTTGTTTACTCTAAATATTACTAAAACAGTATTAGAAGACCAACAATTAAACTTAAACTTTAAAATTTAATAAAAAAAAAAAATTTTGTTTTAACTTAGGTAGGTACCTATTTTAAATAAAATTTTAGAATTGTAAGGTTCAAGTTGAATTTTATGAGCTTCTTTTTTCGCCTCCATATGTGTTTATTTTGCTGTCCTTGAAAACTTTATTTAAAAGCTAAACCTTCTGAAAAAAAAAAATATTTTCACCCCTAATCTACTGACAAAATATATTTAAAACTCTGAACCTCCTAACGGCCTTCCTACCCACATTCTATAAAGTTAAACAACACGAACAAACTCCATCACCGAAGGAAGCAAATATAACCTATGAATTAAAAACTGATTTGGAATGCCCACGTAAGAAAGAGCTCTAAAACGGTAATTTTGTATTTTCTAATCATTCTCGTCGAAACGGAGCCTCAACCGAAAGAGTACCTACATAGACTGGGGTGCTTTGGTATATCACTTCACAGGCAACATGCCCAATTATGCAGCCTTAGCGAAAGTCTTCAACCGTCCTCGAGCACCTAAACTAAAAATAAAAAGACTTTGCCTGGGACATAAGACTTCACTTCATTCGAAAATTCAAATAAGGACTTGGAATTCGTAAGATCATGTACCTACTTACATGGCCCCAAATGTCAACTTAAATCAAAGGTATAGGCCGTCCAAACTTAATTGAAATTTTCACCAGCAGGTCTATTTACATTAGATATTTTGATCTCTTTGGGGCACAAAAAAGAGTCTTGCAACAACAAGTCAAGCTAAAAAAAATGTTTCTGCACTTCAATCAATTAGTAGGTAAACCCGACGTCGACGATCGACAAAAGAGAAGACGCAGCGTTGCCAGTTTGGAGGTTTTCCCCCCGAGAGTTAGGGTTTTTTTTTTTTTGGTAGACGGTGGGAAATCTGGGGGGAGATCTGTTTTTGTTTTTTTTTTTTTAATTCTATTTTATTTGTACTTCGTTATAATATTTTACTTAAGGGGATATTTTCAGTTGCCAGATAGTCAGATCTCGCTGTTTTTTCGGTATTCGGTTGAATATCGATTATTCAACAGCATTTTAAACTAGCACACATACAATCCTCCATAGCTAATATCCCTGGACTATATATTCGTTAACAAAACAAATCTTTCAAAGAAGTGCAAGTTTCATTAAGAAAAGTTTTTGTACAAGTTCCCTTAATATTTTTCAAGATTTAGGCACCGATATAATAATATATCTTAAGCTTGTTTAATTTTTTTAATTTTTCATACGAAATCAAGTACAAATTTCACTTAAGGGAAACAAGGGGATTTTTTTTTTTTGTATTTAGGGGAAAACGAATGCTTTTGCAGATAAGAACACGAGAAAACAGCAGTGATGGGACTTCAGGAAAGTGAAACGGTGGTAGATAGCCTTAAAAAAAGGTGGTAGAAAAAAAAAATTGTCCATGTCTGCAAATTTATATTTTGAAGCATATTTTACCAATAATTTCGGGGGTTAAAAATCGTCCTCGTTCTCCAGAAGTTCCTTGGCAGCTTTAAAATTTTGAATTCAAATTTTGAAAGAACTACAGAAAAAACGACATAGATTCAACTCATTAAATACAAAATATCAAAACTTAGCAAAACACCCTCGCACTAATACAGTCAAATAATGAAGTATTGGCGCAGTAAGTGGTGTATACTGGAATGGAAGTTTTTGCTGATGCAATTCTTCGAGAAAAATACTGATAGCTGAGTGTGTATGGGTAAAAGTTAGGCGAGTAGCAGTAGGTATAGTAGGTACAATTTTCAATTAAATACAATGGTGGATGATGAGTAAAATGTGATAGATTTCGAGTTCAGGTTGGTAGAAGTCCCGTCACTGGAAAACAGTCTTCAAAGTCTGTGAACACTGCTTGGGCCACCAGTCTTCCCCTCAGACCTTTGCAGGGGTGAATGTCTAGAAGGTATAGTCAATAGAAAAAAAAAGTTGAAACTTCCCTCGATATGCAGTAGCAATTTATTTAAGGGGATATTTTCAGTTGCCAGACAGTTAAAATATTTCCCCCCCAGTTAAATCGGGAATGCCTCCAGATCTGGCTGTTTTTCCCAAAAAAAAAAAAAAAAAAAAAAAAACTCCTAGGCCTAGCTATCGTAACCATTCGTTTTGTGTGAGTTTTTCATTTTTGGAACGTATGGAAGGGATTTACAATTTTATGCCGAGCCCAAGTCCCTGGCTTAGTAGTCCAACACACTAACCATTAATCCACGGCGCCTACGGCTTAAAAGTATGAATTTCGAAATTGAAACGCGAACATGTACACTTGGTTTTCCGAAGGCCAAAGTCTGCTACAAATAAATACACAGCCCTTACGCAACTTAAATTAAATTCTTCTTTATAAAATTTACATAAATATAATACATCTTAATATATAAAAACGTTCGTGCGTATGTATGACCGACGATAACGGCTGAACCACTGAAGCTATCCCCCTTATATTCACACCATATGTTTGTGTGGTGCTCCAGATGGTTTATGTTTATTTTAGACCCTATAGGGGGCGCTGGGGTCGCTTTTTTGAAAATTCTTATTTATGGACCGATTTGGCTCAAATTTACACCATATAACACTTAAAAAAATAGAAAGCTTTTGCCAAATTTGGACCCGATAGGTGGCGCTGGGAGAAATTTACGAAAAGTTAGATTTCCCTGCATATCAATATTGTACCTATCAACAACATTAAATTTAATTGTAATAATATCGTTGGCGTTGGTTGTCCAAACCTTTTTGAATTTGACATTTCAGTAATTCATATTGCATTTAGCTGTACAATTCTTCGATGAAAATCAATTTGAAATAGGTAAATAACATTTCCATTCGATTTCCGGCACAAATAACATAACCAAGGAAAATGTTCTTACTGGCCAAATTGTATATTTCTTCTTTTGTTTTGTTCGAATGGGTGTATTTCAGGCAGTCTTAAAAGATCAAATTTTGGACCCGATAGGTGGCGGTGTTGTCGTTTTCCCAAACAGTTTTTTTGAGACAATTGAAATTTTTGGGATGGGTATGGTTGCTTAAAGTTTGGCAGAGAGGATAGTTATGGACCCTATTGTTGGTACTTTACAAAAAACAGGCGGGATAGGAAAACGGGTTGCGGCACTTCTCATTCAAAAATAAAACCAAATGCTGGGAAGGACATACTATGCTACTCTTTGTCGTGAAAACAAAACTTTATGGGGATTAGTTGAATTTTTGAATTCTTTGGATGTTCCGGGCAGTTATAATTTTGCTGCGCAACGTCAATGCACCGAAACTTTGTAACGGAACGCGTTTGATTTGATGGTGAAAGATCAAATCAAATGTCATCCAAGCGACGGTTTCGAGGGGAAATTTTAAAGGCAAATATTCTCATTGCTCGGATTCCCCTTATTCAGAACGATTTGTCATTCGTATTTAAGCGTCTTGAATTTTCCGTGCGTCTCCTTTTCAATCTCAGAGATGGTAGCACCTACAACAAAATTTTTCATATGAGGGAACTCGAGATCGGAACTTCCGATTTGAGAAAAGAGTATTGGATACTCTTTGGATTTGAGCTATCTTTTCTTTGTTGTGTTTGTCTACGCCTAAGGAAGTTTCATACGACGAAAAAAAAAAATGGAGAATTCGAAAGGGAAATTGGAGAGTTCTAGAAATTTATTTTCCATATATTTTGTACAGTGTTATTTTAATTTTTTTTTTTTGGATTTGATCGTAGTATATATAGTGAGACCGCATTTGCCAAAAGATGTTTTGGATCAAAAAATGTATTTCTGGTGGAATAGTGAATGCTCCAAATTCAAATTATTTCAGTCAAAAAGTCAATATTTGGCGGGACGAAGTACGCCGGGCACGCTAGTATAATAATAAAATATGAGAAAAAAAAAGAGAAAATTAAATAAGGCTCCAATTTTCATTAGGAAATAAGGCCCCAAAAAGGGAAATAAAAACCCAAATTTTATTAAAAATCGTTGTTGTTGTTTCCCATATAATTTTTTGGGGACTTATTTCATTTTTATTTTGGGGCCTTATTTCGCAGATCCGTTTTCCTTCATGTTTAATATGAACATTTCCATTTTCTTTGAATTTAGTTCGTAATGAAAATCCGTTTAATTTTGTACTCTAAATAATTTACGTTTCATAGAGATTTTTTTTTTATTTTCACCGTTTATAAGCTTCTCTCTCGTTTTCCCCCTTTTCCTTCAATCTGGGATCCCTGGGCCCAACGCCAGGCTATCTTAACATTATCGACCTCCAAACCAGTCTACTGAATTGTGGGACTTGTCAGCTGTGCTTATGAGAAACATACGCTTCAAATGCCAAACGTAAAACAAATAACCTACAACAGAGGTTGTTCGAATGGCTTTTGCCCCAACACTAGCGTTTAAATAACACAATATACTCATATAACGCACAGTACGCTCTATTTGAGTGCCCACTGGCCAACCTTTTGAGTAAGTACACATTGTTTCTATGCGCTATACTACTCCAAGTATAGGCATAATATATACCTATGTAAAGCATTACTTTCACGTGACCTGTCAAAGCAAAGTATAAAACAGACTGGATGCGAACCCAGTGCAAATGCGATTACGCATCGCCAGCATACTGCACATCAACCCGCCCGGCATATGTAAACTATTTAACTGTGCTAATGCCCTGCGACTTGTGCCAACTAATCCCAAAGTGCCATAGTGATAGTATTTGTTGCAAAATACCGAGCAAACAAATTGCAAACGCTTAACCTATAGGAATTTCGCCGCCAAATGCATTCATTACTGTTCCGAGTTCACACGCTTTTCTATACATTATTTCAGTTGCAACTAAGCATAGCAAGCAGTTAAGCACCCTCAGCTATGACAACAATTTGCAAGTGCGACAGTTTCTGTTTCTGGTAAAGTCACCTTCTTTTCATGCATACCTGGAGGCCCACCTCCCTCGCAAGTGCAATTAATTCGCTCAGATTAATTTGTTCGCAGCACCCTGCTTCGTCTTCGTCTTAAGTCCACTTAATGGCCCTCTGGCAATAAATTTGTAATTAAATTCTCTTCCACTGGAATGCATTGTTCTATGCCATGCCAGCAGCCAGCACCCGCTACGCCGGCCGCCACCACCTTGTTGCATGTAATTTGCAACCGAAATCATCGCCGCGCATGTTGATGATTGTATATGTATGAGGGCTGGGGTGTAGGTATATGTGCAAGGAATTCACTTGCAATACAACCCCATCCATCAGAGCCCTCTTCCGACTGCACTAATCCGCTATTTGAACAGACCATCGCTGATCAATTGCATTTGTTTGATTCGGTTTGGTATTTGTTTTTTGTTTTTTTTTTGCTTTTTTTTTGTTTTTTTGCGCCGTCATTCGATGCGATAAATACGCGCAAGTGACAAATAATTTTATGTCATGCAATTTACGTTAAAAGGCAGATGAACAACGATGGAGGGCGGTCATGGGGCTTCACCTCAACTGTTTAACTGCCTCGGCTGCTGTTTTGAACTTTGTACACTCGTCATCGGTGCTTGGAAGAGCGGCGCGGCGGGGTGAATGCTATACACACCACTCGCCGGTTGTTGTCGGCGGGAGATTGTAAGGCTTCCACCTACTTATAGCCGACGGCTTAGTTGAGGGATGAGGCAACGAGGGGTTTTATTTAAATGGGAGCGGGTGTAAAATCTTTTTACTTTTCCCCGATAAAATTGTGTGTAGCGTGGCGTTTGAAGATTTCACGAGTTGGATTTTTGTTTTTCAAATGGACATTCGCCTAAGCCGCATATACGCTTAACGTGTCAAATGAATCCTCTAAATTGGGTTTACGAAGGGGAGAAGCGTTACATACGAACTTTGGACGAACAGTCCAATCAACCGACAAATAGTTAAGTGCGTAGCATATGAAAGTTGGATTTTGCAACTAAATAATATGTAGAATGGACCACCTGCAACCAAGTCGTTCCCTGTTAATTCGTTCAAAAATAGTTTTAAATAATTTTTGAGCCAAATCTACTTATCAGACAGCTCAGCCTTAGGACTACAGATGTTCCGCAAAATAGAATTCTTGGCACTCGTAGATTACAAAGTTTTAACGTCAAATACACTAAAAGAAGAAAAAACTTTTAAAGAAAATGCAGTAGAAGAGAGCTTAAGCTTAAATGAAGGAAATCTAAGAGACAATGGCATTCGGTTTCAATTTTTGTACGCGTTCCTCTTTGCTTCGATCAGGGTTGACAGAATTTAGTTCGCTTTAAGCGCCCTAACCTTTAAAAGATGTAGCCCAATATCGTTGCTCAGAAATAAGCCCAAAAATCGCTGAAAATTTTGGTATTTTTCAGACTTATTCTCACCGCGGTTTTTTTTTGAAGTGATAACTTCTTTAGGCGCGTTGGGCACTATTTGGATGGGCAAAAACTAGCAAGCTCGCGACACCGACACCGACACCGACACCGATTGCATACTTCTTTAGGCGCGTTGGGCACTATTTGGATGGGCAAAAACTAGCAAACTCGCGACACCGACACCGACACCGACACCGATTGCATACTTCTTTAGGCGCGTTGGGCACTATTTGGATGGGCAAAAACTAGCAAACTCGCGACACCGACACCGACACCGATTGCATACTTCTTTAGGCGCGTTGGACATTATTCGGATGGGCAAAAACTAGCAAACTCGCGACACCGACACCGACAACGACACCGACACCGACACCGACACCGACACCGACACCGACTCCGACACCGACACCGACACCGATTGCATACTTTTAGTTGTAAACTTTTGTACTATTGCTTACTTTTAGGGGTAGGTAATTTATAGCTTAATCTACGATGATTTTTATTTGAATACGTTACTATGGTAATTTATGGTAGCGACAAATTGATTGTCACCAAAATTATTTCAATTACCTGTTTTGTATGGGGAATTCATAACTTAATTTTACCAGGCTTAATTCCGACATATTATTGTGCTTTGGGTTTTGGGTTTGTGCACATTTACGGCACAGTAGCTTGTGTTATAATTACCGAAACAAGAAATAGACAACTGTGGTAAACTTGCCACCCTAAGAGTAGGTATACTATATAAATAATTGTAATATTCATGTCGCCTTAGTGTATACTGTAAAATATGATTAGTAATTTCTTTGTAAAATAATGAATATAAAACTACAATTGATGCCGTACCACGAGATCTAGAGCATTATCAATGGCGATGCGGCAAGACAGAAAAATATTGTTGTCTTTTCTCGTTCTTTTTCTTTTAAAAGTAAAATTTGTATTTTTCGGAAAGAAATTCATATTCAATTAAGCTTCAGTATAATTATTATTAATTTATTCGTTCTGTGCTAGTTTCGGTAGAATACAAGTAGATACAATCGGATTGTGGTAGCTGAAGTAAGATATGTACATTCGAGACTGTAATCTATCTAGATTACGCTGGAAGACAGCATCGATGAAAATTACTTATATATGCTAAAGATAATTCTGCATTACTTCAAGATAAAGTTGGGAAGAGATTTGATGATATTCCAATCATTTTGAGTGGGGATTTCAACATCAACTTTGCAGATGATAAAAACTACCATTAATTGGATTTTTAAATAGCAAATTTGATTTAACGATGAGCAATGATCGCAATCTTAGCACGACTAGAAATAAAACTACAATTGATGCCATCTTTACAAGATATTTAAATAGATTCGAATCAAAATTGTTTGTTTCCTATTTTAGTTACCTACCATAAGCCTATAGTATCCGTTTTCAAATATAATGATAATAATGATGATGATGATGGAAGAGTTTGAAGTTGTTGATGAAATTTCATAAGTGTCATTGGTATTCATTTCAAAGAATACCCATTAATTTTTAAATTTAATATTTCATGTATCTGTAAATTTATACATTTTAAGCAATAGATTGCAATTTTGTATGTAAAATAATATGTATTATTTTTGATGTAAAATACCGCATTAAATGAAAATGAAAAATGTAACATAATTTTTGTAGTAGTAGTAGTTTATAATAATGAATAAAAAAACACTTTATTTAAAAGCACTTCCTACACAATAATATATTTTCTGACGATTCGAAAAATACACACGTAATTGTTCAAGTTATCACTTCTGTCGGCACTCCCGGAGTGCCTTTTAATTTTTTTTTTTACTTCTACGCCACTTTTTTTTCTGCTATTGGCTTTTGTGGCTTGTGTCAAACCAAAAAGCCTGCAAAATGAATTGGTGTGCGTGCAACTTGAACGACTGTGCGGTGTCACTTGACTGCAATAGTGCTGTAAAGTTTTAAATGTGCGGGTTTGTTCGAAAATATTTCTTTTTCTTAGTTTTGTGAATGAATAAAACAAACAAAATTAATACACAATTTGTAAAACGATATATAGCCCAAATTTGTGTTGGGCGCTCATGGAAAAAATTTCTATCGTTTTTTAAGTAAGAAGTTAGCCCAAAATACGACAAAACGCCCAATCTGGCAACTTCGATACGTAATAAGAGACCGAAAGAGAAATCGTATATGCATGACGTTGCTATATGTTTTATAAATTCCGCTACATGTAGGTTGCATTTTCTATTACCCTGCGCAGACCCGTCACAATATAAAGGTGTGTCCAGACCAACGCAACATATCATAAACATTTAATAAATGTTTCATAAATATTTCATTAACATTTCAGAAACATTTATTAAGCAGAAAAAAATGTTTATGAAATATTTCGCAGTTTCCCATTCATGACGGGAGATAATTTTTGTTTCACAAGATTCCGGGCAGATAGTAAGCATTTTTTTTTAATTAGCTTGAATTTAAACAAAAATTTCAAAAAAATCATGGGGTAATGAGGAGGTTATTCATTTAATTAATTTATTTGAACAAAATCGAGTTTTTGTTTTTAAATTCTTTTTATGATAATGAAGCACGCTGCTAATAACCCTACCGCTTTAGAGATCGTCATTATTTAGTGCAAAAATGGATAAAAATTAAACATTTGATAAATGTTTAATCGGCGTCCAGATTAAAGGAAACATTTAAGAGATGTCAAATAAATATTTATGAAATGTTTCTGAAGCAAATTGGAAACATTTTATAAACATTTAATAAACATTTAATAAACATTTATTAAGCAAATATTTCACTGGTCTGGACACACCTTAAGAAATCATTAAATCTCGCAATATAAAATACCATCGCCTGTCAAATCTGTCAAATCTTAAAACAAAAGCAAAGAGTTATAAAAACGTCGAAGGCTTTCTTTGACTCACAGGCCTAAGCAGTCTCTCCCCATTCGAAGGATTTTGCGAGTTTTTATTAAAAAGCTGAAAATTAAACACACAAGTTCTTTGAAGTATAGCGAAAGAAATCTAGTCAGCGAAGGACGTACTTTTGATCTGCATTTTATTTTCAGCAGCCGCTAAATGGATATCAGTTTATAGATAAAGTGATAGCTGACAGCTCATGGAAAAAGGTGGTTGGCTTGGCTACAAACAATACGATTCTGCAAATACTGAGGGGTTTACAAAAGGTATGGAAGTAAAAGGGAATTGCCGATGGCGTTCCTGCTGCCCATCATATAGAAGAACCTACGTCTTTTAAGAACTATAGTAGCATTCCTACTTTTTGTTGCATAAAAGACCCTATAAACAACTTACTCTGTGAAAGTAAGTAAACAAACAAATAAATAAATAAATAAAAGTCTCGTTTCGGACTAGTAGATCAACTAATACTGACGTATAAAAATAAATACATATTAGGCGCAACAGGTCCGCAACGACCCTCGGTCTAGCTTCTCACAACCATTTTGTTTCATGTGAGTTATTTCTGCGACGAATGGGATGGAATGGATCTACAATTTTAAGCCGAGTTCAAACGGCTAATGGAGAAGCTCTTTCAATAAGTTATACTCTCGGATATTTGTCAGACGTTCGCCGGAGGTCAAATCTTAAGATGGTATTTTGATTTTCTCGGGAATCGAACCTGGAACCCTTCGCTTAGTAGTCCAACACACTAACCACTAGGCCACTGAGAATACAAATTTTGATTAATGGCCAAGGAATTTTAATACAAACTATCAAAACTACCAAAAACGTTTTGTCAACTTTTAAAGAAATATGCAGGACTGGGTCGCACGCAACTTGCTCTGTCACCGTAATTGCTAAGACAGCAATAATCGTCAGGAGGTCTAAAGGGTGATTTTCTATAAGGGAACTTCTTTAAAAACTTTTTACTTGGCTCATAAAAGGGCGAGCATTGATTTAACCATCAGGACAATGATGGACGAGTCCAAGAAAAACGGATTCTTTTAAACTACCTTTCACTTTCTGCCAGATAAATCGCAGTTTTCAATATAGCGATTATAGCGTGACAGAGCAAGAGGAGTGCGACCTATAGTTACGGTGACCATACGTCCCGTATTTCCCAGGACAGTCCCGTATTTCAATAGCCTGTCCCGTTTTTTTTTAAGATTTTTTTAAGAAATACGGGACCCAACATACATATAATTTTTTGTTATTTTTTGGAAATTTGTGTGCTGTTATACATTTTCACTTTTTCTGTCCCGGGTTTGGCTCTTAAAAATATGGTCACCGTACCTATAGTCCTGTGTATTTCTTTCTAAACACCTACAGTCGAACATGATTTTGAAAATAAGTTTAAGGTGTACAAAAGCGTTCTTTTGATTTTGTAAATCCATTCGGGACATTTGACAATTCATATCAAATAAAAGTGACATATATTTCAAGGAATTGTCAGAATTTACAGTAGAGCTTGAAAGTTATATCTATTGGAAGAAACTTTGAGGCTAGAAAACCATTCCCACGTATAGTGATGGCCGAATTCGGCAAACCAGTAGGTAAAATCGAGCAATATGTGCTTGAAACTGGTGAAGCTATAAAACACTGTAGTTGGGAAGATTGTTTATACTTCATGATCGTTATCGGCAAAAAGACGCCTTTGCAAGTGCCTTCTTAAATACCGTCCTGGAGCAGATATAGGTCGCTTGCCAATGCTGATTATACAAATTTATCGGCCTCACCCCATATTGGAGGCTGAAGATTACCAGTCTAAATATATTCCATCAACAAAATACCACCGCCTAAGACAAAACGTTACAAGCGTGAGCTCAACAACCGCACCAGGGAAAGTGATTTCATTTTAGTCTCACCTTGAGTTTTACATTTGTGAGATGTGGTTCCCAATACAAATTCATTTTTAAATTTGCTCCACTCATCACCATCCGGAGATCCGTAAATTCACCCGGCTTATCCCGTTCGCATTCATAAGGCATCATAGACATTTAAACCAAACAAATATAAAATGTAAAATTCAAAAGACCTACCATGAGTTGGACTGTGAAAAGGCATTCGTTGCGGCGCCCATGGCCATCCGGGCGGGCACAAGGCAGCATAACGTCCAGCTAAGGCGCCCCATTGTGAGATGAAACCCAATCTGTAATTAAAGGTTAAAAACATTTGAATTAGAGTCATCGTTTTGGTGTACGTTGTCTTCGTGCATAAATCCTTAACCGTTCATATTTTCAAAGAAACTTTCTTTCAATAAAGAAAACCAGCTTCGATACATTATACACACCGACCGTGACCACTCATACAGGCATCGGGCATCGCATACCTATATAGCTTCCACAGAAACCCCCTTTTATATTGGCAAATAACTAATGCAAGAGCACACCCTAATGGAGGTAAATTAAATAAATATGTCTTCTATTAGTGAGAATACCCACAGACCTCCCCTATATATACTATAGAAGAGTATCCTTCTGCAGAGAGAACGGCAGAAGAACGTTCAACCTCATTACTTATGGTAACAGCATTTACTTGAAAGCATCTTTTAATACATTTATGTGCTAAATCAAACAACTCAAACAAGAAGGAGGTAGCAATAGAAACAGCAGGATGAATATATGTATAAAGGCAGGGATAGGTATTGTATTTATAAGAAGGTTAGGTATACACTTGAAGTGTGCAAAGATGATGAAGGGTGTTGTTCGAAGTTTGATTCTCCCAAGAATCACTTAAGATGGTAGCCATGGTATATTCCCTGTTGTTGTTGTTGTTCTTGATTTTATTTCGAAGAGAGGAAAATATTGTTTTTGAAAAAGGCGAGGTGGACGGAGATGGTAGTTGCAGGCAGCCCAGGGATTGCGAAGAACAGAGGGTTGAAAATATAATTTTGATACTTCGCGTGGTTGTGTGCCGAGATAAAAAGGGTGAGTCAGACTATTTTTTTTTTTTTTTTTTTTTTATCAAAACCCTTTATACTGATGAGGAGTAGAGAAAGGAGCAATACCTCATCAGCCAACCGTTTTGGTTACCAATGCACACTATAGACATGCTAAAAACGTCAGAAATCGTTTGCACCAACATACCTACCATTAAATGGCTCTAGCTCTCCTACCTCAGACATTTAACTCATAGACCCGGCTAGTTCTAATAAAATCCCACAGATAAATCTTTGCAGAAGTCGATTTTTTAGTGGAGTTTTTATGCGGGTATTCCTTAAGTGGGCTCAGTTATCTTTGATTTGCAAAAACAAGGAAAGCCGTCACGCCAACGTAACGGATACTACTTTGTGTACAACATGTGAAAATATCAGCCAACGCCCGGTGGCTTCCTTGTGGCGGGGTTCAACGATTAAAAGGTTTGTCTTCATTCTCTGCACGTTTTTCTAAAAGTCCTTTTTTCTCATTGCCTGATGGAATATATATAAATTAGACTATGAATCCAATCTTGTGACATAGCATCGGTAAGCTCCGGGACGACAATCTTCGATGTCGCTCAAACGGCACGGATTCTGGCTGTCACCTGGGAATTTTCTTTCTGATGAAGCAAATAAAATAAAATACGATACGATATGGGCGTTCACAATTTCTTTGCTAGAGTATAGGTAGTTCAAAAGTGATGCCAAATCGTTTGTAGTTACGTATTGCGTGCATGCATTTTGCATTTCAAAATAAGCTAAAAGAGCGAAGAAAGGGCATTTTTAATAATTCATCAATTGAGAACGGCTGGGCCGATTTGGCTTACATTTTTTTTTCAGCGGTTCGTATCTAATTATAAGGAGAAGGTCGTTACGAAAGAAAATTTTGGAAAAACCATCCAGAAAAGTCAAGAAATTGGAAAAAACGAAAATTGATTTTTTGTATGGAGTTTGGCTGGCGATATTTTGCACAGAGTTCGCACGACAACTTCGAATTTCGATCTTGAAATTAACGACGAGATGCGCACCGAAGTGTTAGTTCTAATCGAGGAGATGTGCGTGCTCATGTGCGGCAGTCTGTTGTCGACTTTGGGAATGCCAACGCCAAATCGTATGATGCACGATGCATTCAATCGCGAATATCAACGGGAGCAAGACTATGATCGAGATGAGCTGACCGAAAGAGTCCGAACAAATGTGCCGCTGTTGAATGTCGAGCAGAAGAACGTGTACGACTCGCTGATGAAGGATATTGACGATGGAACGGGAGGCATTTACTTTCTCGATGCTCCCGGTGGGACAGGCAAGACATTCGTCATTTCGTTGATTCTGTCAAAAATTCGGTCAAGATCTCAAATTGCGTTGGCTGTTGCATCCTCTGGCATTGCTGCTACATTGTTGGAAGGCGGTCAAACTGCACATTCCGCTTTGAAGCTGCCGATGAATCTTCTCATGGTTGACAAGCCAACTTGCACAATGACCACCAAAAATTCGGCGACAGCGAAATTGATACGAGAATGCAAAATCATCATTTGGGATGAATGCACGATGGCGCATAAACGAGCTTTGGAGGCAGTTGACCGAACGATGAAAGATTTACGAGGTGATTCGAGACGATTTGGTGGGGCTATGATATTGCTCTCCGGAGATTTTCGTCAAACGCTTCCCGTAATCCCGAAATCTACTGCTGCCGATGAAATTAATGCATGCTTGAGATCATCGTCTTTGTGACGGCACGTCAAGAAGTTGAAATAGACCACGAACATGAGAGTCGCATTGCAGAACGACCCATCGGCTGCTGAATTCTTGAGACTCCTGTACTTTTATGAGTTAAACTCAATGTATAGCGTTTCAATATAAATAAATACTAAAATGAATACTAAATACTAAAACTGCTAGATCTTGGAAATGGCCAAATTCCTGTTGATGCCTCGACTGGATTGATATCGTTCCTGGCAAATTTTTGCGAGTTAACATCATCAAAGGAGGAACTCATTACCAAAGTGTTCCTCGGCATTGCACAAAATTATAAGAATCTCGATTGGATTAGTGAACGGGTATTACTAGCGCCGAAGAATAAGGACGTCGATAGCTTGAATTTAGTTATTCAGAGTCAAATCGTCGGCGAACCGATGAGGATGAAGCGACTAACTATCCGACGGAATTTTTGAACTCGCTTGATGTGCCAGGAACTCCGCCGCATAATTTACAGCGTAAGGTAGGATCGATTATAATCATGTTGCGGAATCTGAATCATCCAAAATTGTGCAACGGTATGCGGTTGTCCGTCAAGAAACTGATGAACAATGCGATTCAAGCGACGATCATCAAGGGCAAATTCAAAGGAGAGGAAGTCCTTATTCCAACTGATCTTCCATTCCAATTCAAACGGATTCAGTTCCCCGTTCGATTGGCTTTTGCGATGACATTCAATAAATCGCAAGGCCAATAGTTGGAAGTCTGTAGGATTAATCGGGAATTTCCGTGTTTTTCGCACGGTCAACTGTACGTTGCCTGTTCGCGTGTTGGCAAACCGTCTTCGTTGTTTGTTTTTGCCCCGTAAAACAAATCAAAAAACATTGTTCATCATGCTCTCTACTAATTTGGATTCCATTAAATAAATCACATTGAAATTTTAACTATCTGTGTTTTATTATCATTTAAAAGTTTATCTGATGGCTTTAAGTTAGGGTGAGACGAAGTTCGCCGGGTCCGCTAGTATATAAATGTTTTCGTGGGGAATTATGCTGGACTTTTCTTGATAATCGTCGTAGGCAAGAAAGTCATAATAGTCTGGCATTACTGGCTCTAAGTGCATAATTTACTCCTATAAATGCAGGCATTTCGGAATGCAATTGAAAGGTAGGTTCTCATTCCCCAGAGAGAATTTTACATTTATATGCAGGATTTTGTAAAAAAGAGATGGAGGGAACATTTTCGTTTTTTAACTTGTTTTTTTTTGTTTTTTTTTTTTTTTAACTTATCTTTTCTTAATTTTTATTCCTCCCTCCTGGGAGGGAAATAAAATATGTCATGGGTATTTTCTTAAAAATACAATTTTATTTTATTTGTATTACCTATACAGAGACGAAAGTTAACAAAAGAAGCGACACTGTTATTGATATTTGATAGAAAGACTAAAGAAAAGTCCTTGTCTGTCCACCAAACCATCAATCGCAGCGTAACAGTAATTACAACGAACCTCCTAGAAAAATGTCGATAGAGTATTCGAAGATCCTACCGATTCGCTTGTCGAAGGAATTTTAATTAAACAACATTTTTTACTTAACTTTTCCCTTTATAAATACTTTGATTTAAAAAATAAGTTTTATATGTTGTTTGAGTTTCACAAGGAAAGTTTGTATCTACTTAAATTTTGTCATATTCAAAGCGATAAGGAATTTAAAAAATGAATAATTTTGAATCATTAATGATTTATAAGTAATAGTACAAGAAATCAAATAAACAAATGAAATTTTAATAAATAAAAGTTGAAGTTTCTGCCTGTTTAATTTTATTTTATTTATTTTTTTTTATTAAAATTCGCATTATTTCTTTCAATACATATTATTTTTTCTATTTAAATTTTCTGTTAATTTACCTATATTTTCTTGTTTCGTTTTTCTTTTATTTTTTATTTAAACATGTAATAAAAAATATAAGAAATGCAAAATAAACAAAAAAATCTAAATTAGTTTTTTATACCTATCTATCTTTTGATGTGTAAACATCTTAGCGCGCGTTATTGGAATCTGGTGGAGTAAATCCACACATTTAACTTGCGGGGACGGATATGCGTCACTGTGTTTTATCATTGCATACATATTTGGAATCTGGTGGAGTAATTCCACACATTTAACTTGCGGGGACAGGGAATGCGACACTGTGTTTTATCATTGCATTCATTTTATCTTTGCATACATTTATGAGCTGGGGAATATTAATTTCAGCTTTTTGTTGATGTGAAATAAAATTGTGTTTTATCATTGCATACATTTATGAGCTGGGGAATATTAATTTCAGCTTTTTGTTGATGTGAAATAAAGCATGTTTTTGTTATTTCATAATATATCAAGAAAACGGTTATTACAATTCACACATACCGCACGCACGGTGTTTACACATACACATGTTTCGGGACTGTTGGATACAGTCGCACCATTTTTTTTTCTTCGTCGTTTATACATTTGATAGTTGAAAAAAAGCAAAATTAGCAGAATTTTATCGCTTTAAATTTTAAAATCAGAATTTTGTAAAGAACTCCGTAAAACTGAATTTTTGTATGAGAAGACCGAATTTCGCAAAGCAGAATTTTGAAATCAGAATTTCGACCGGATCCCAGGGACATTCCACTTTGTTCATTTTAAAATAGGATATCCTATAATTCTATTGGCAAACCTGTATTCACCTCAAATTGTATTGTAATGTAGCAGGAAATACAAAAATAGTTTTCAAGATTCAATGGAGCAGCGACGGCTAAGTAAGAAGTCCATTCCATCCAACGCATTCCGATGATTCCTATATCGAGAATCTTCTCCTAAGTTGTATATTACGAGCTGACTTCGTGTGAAGTCTTTCAAAGGTACCTAAACAGACGTCAAACTTTACAACTCTTAGGCCGCCCATAAACGAATAGCATGTTTGCCGACTAGGTCATGTCGACCTATTTATTTTGTAACTAATTTTAATTTTTTTTTTTTTTAAAAAGTGCCTGCCATTTTACCTATGTTTCCAATTTACAATAGTGTTATTGTGATTGTTTCCTGGGGATGGCGATGGGCCCACTTTGGTGCCTGGTCTTTTGTGACGATCTCACAACCTCACCCAACCTAACCTAACCTATTGTGATTGTTACTAAACTCCGGAGTTCAAAGTGCGTATATACTCTTAATCAGTGATGCCATTCTGGCATTTTTAATGCTAGATCTAGCATTTTCGAAGACTTGAAAGCATTTCTTTAAAAAAGAAAAATGCCAGATGCTGTTTTAGCATTTTTTTTGAATTTTTGTATTTTTCGATATTTGCTCTGGAATTTGTACATTAAGCTGATATACAGTGCATAGAAGTTTAAGATGTTTCCCACCACTTTCCCACGCATATGAAATGTGAAACGCGCGAACGGATAATGTGTGAGTACGATTATAATCGTGTCTATTGGGTACGTGGAGATAAGTATCAGACCAAAAACATAAATGTTAAAAAAAGAACCAGAGAGTTCTTCTATTAAAAAAAAACCTCTATGTAACAAAGTCAGTCGCGGAAAGTACCGACATATAAAAGTACACTAAGTTCTTACTTTATTAAGGCTTAATACGAAATATGAAGTAGAACACTACAAATTAAGAGAGACATTTTTTTATTTACATAGTCATTATTGACTAAAATTTGTTGGGTTCACTGATCAAGTTTTTAAAACCTTTCGAATTTGGCGTAATGAAAAGAAAACTTCCCAAGTAAGCCCACCAAATTTAAGTCAACAATAAGTTCTTAGGAAAGTCATGAAGTTATAAGTCGCATGTATATTTTCAAAATGACAATAGGCAGACACTTCAAATGAAAAATCTTAGATTTTTGAGCTCTACCGATCAACCAAATTTCATTATTCTAAAGCCATCGGAAGTCCTCCATATAATTGACAACAATTCTGAGAAAGTGGATGGATACCACGTCCCCTTATAAAGAAACATCAATTATTCCTTTGATTGCACCACAAGACATACCGTTGTGCAAAATTAGAAGATTTCACGATGTCGGGGAGTACTCCATAATTGTCAGTCTGTCAGTCAGTCAGTTACGGTTTTTGTGATTTTTGAAGCCCTATATTTCAGGAACGACTTATGCTAAAAAGTTTACTGAGGCGCTTGTGCTTGATCAACTTAGAAAATATTCTGAATTTGAGGATTCTGACTTCATTGATACTGGAAATAGAGGCTAGAACTTTGCTGGGTACTACCATGCCCTTTGATACATGGGCTTATTAATTGAGACATGTGGTGAAGGATTTATTTATCTATGGTGGACCTCAAACACCAAAAAAATTCACCCACTGTAGTTACTGTTGATATTTTTTTTTTTTTTTTTGAATGTTTAAAAAAAAAATTCGTTGTTTAAAAAAACATGATTCTTATTTTCTGAGATATTTTTAGGGTCGAAATTCCTATCTATAGATAAGTAAAAAAATACATTCAGATGAAATTGAAGCTAAAAAGACAAAATAATATATTTTTTTTTTAAAGCTGGTAAAAACACTTTTTTTTTTGTCTAGCATTTTTATTTTTTGTCTCCATACATTCTAGCATTTTTTTTTTTCAATCTAGCATTTTTTTTTTTGGAAATTCTGGCAACACTGCGTCTTAATACGTATTGTCACCAATTGCACTTCTGGCGTTCGTAATCCCGGTTTTAAGTCCATCCCTGATAAATCGGGTAGTGTCGTCTTTTTAAAATGTGGCACTTAACTCCCGCCACTCATAATGTCTACTTCATGTGGACCAAAAGTGCGTCTTCAATTTTTCACTCTAGACCCTGCACTCTAGACCCTGCTCTAACCCACAGGACTACAGGACTGATTTCAATTAAAAGCTGTTCACTTCTTGGATGGTGTAAATTCGTGCATGCTAATTCTTCAGCAAGTGTGACATTTTCAAACAAATAACATTAGATTTTGCTTCTGTGTGACGAGTAGTTGTCACGTTGTCACATGTTGTTACCAATAAAATCAGATTTAACCCCAATAAAATCCGTTCCTAATGCAGCATTCCTAATAAAGTGTAGACTTATGTCTGAGCGCTGAAATGTCTGAGTAACGCATGATCCACTGCTATGCCACTTATAAAGCAGATAAATGTTTTCCTTCAGCACAGGCCAATTACCAACGTTTTCCCTCATTAAAACGCAAAGGCCACCAATTAACAATCGAACACCCTTCACATTGCAAAATTGTTTCAATTAGCAAAAATTGATGAAAAAAAGTAATAAAACACGTCCCTTTTCCTCTTTCCCTTATTCATTCATCCAATCGATCAATATAGCCAGAACAACAAAATGTTCTGCCGTCGCCTTGTCATTAATAAACATTTGTGGCAGTCCGGTCGCAAAGTAAACAATTTCATTTGCGGATTGAATTACACGCCCATTCCGTTCGGCGGCGTGCCCCGAAATAATACTTATCGCAGTTATAGGTATGCGGTGCAATTATCGCATTTTTCACCCTCATCACGTCATCATCATCATCATCATCATCAGCATGGACTGGGACTGACCTAAAAATATAAAACTCCATCCGTCTGTCCGTCCGCCCTCGATGCACGCGCTGAAACCATTGCGATTCCATTGCGTATAGGCCTGCGCTTAATCAAAGATCAAATTACGTCAAGCGATTAACGAACCTGAATGGGTCACAAAACGAGAAGGTACCCCAAAATGTTTTTTTTTTTCCTTAATCCACTATCTAATGTGAGCAGCGGTGGATGAATAAAAAAAAAAAAAAAGAAGAGACGTATCCTCTCATTAACCAACTGGACGAAGGAAACGCAAACGCACCCGCGCGATAGCGATCAAACACACTCGGTCGCTTACATGCGGCCACTCAACGCTGCGTTCCAATGTGCCAACATGGTAATTAACTTTTCGGCAACGACAACAACGAGTCTCGCCTGCGCAACACTATTTCACCGGGAGATTGGCGCTTTATTGTGCGCGCACGCCTTCTTGGTGATCCTTATCAGATTGTGGCAATCCTGAAAGGGGATGATAGGTACCAATTTAATTTTAATATTTAATGTGTGTGCACACGTTTTTTCCTTCGTTATTTTTTTTCTCTCCTCTCATCTGTTTTGTGTGAGATCCTTGTGATTAACGATCTCTGGTCGACAGTCCTGTGGCGAGTATTTTGACAGCAGAATGCGTGTTCAGCGAATGCGACGTTATCGGATTTTTGATTACGAGCTAAACGAACGGAATAAATGTCCTCTTTGCCGCTATTTATGCACATTAAGAAATGCCAAAATGGCGACTCAACTTTCCCCCTTATACGGCTCTGTAAGGATTTACTTCCTATTCAAAGGTGAGTGCTGGAAGTGACTGCTCGATGCACATCGAAACATGAATGGAAATGGACACGAACAGTGTTTATCATTTTACGACGGATGGTTCGTCGACATTCATTCGATTTGCAAGCACAATGTGCTCACAGATCTCACCCATTATACAAGCATTTAATCGGGTAATAGAAAGGAAACAAATTGGGAAATCATGATGTAACTCAATATCACTGAGAAAGAGGGAAAGAATTTTCGGAAATCATTGAATTAAACGGAATTAGAAACATACTGAGGGGTGCAATGGACAAAGGGACGCGCTGATGGAAAATTATGTGATCAAAGTGCCAGCAAAGGATTAATGCAATATGTGTCCTTTGTAGCTGGTCTATAATCTTATTAGGCAATCTTTTGCGGGAAATTAATTTCCAACTGTCCGCAATCGTTGGCTTGTAGTGATAAGCATCACTCGTTGTGAAGCCAAATTCATTTTATTGGTTCTCTTTGGTAAAAATATTGTAAATAATTTGAGTTTTTTTTTTTAATATGATTTAAAAGCAGTCTTTCAATATAATTCGTGATAAGCTTTTCGTAAAGGTTCCTCTGTGGAGACAGCTTTGCAGACGACAACTCTTTGGCATGCAAGAAATAGGTAGGTACTCAGTCGAATTTTTTTGAATTGTTCAATTTTACAACAAAAGGTGTGTTTTCTACCTCAGGAAAGGAGAGTAAAGTGGAATCTTCCCCACACTCTGTTTGACCCTTCCGAGATTCACACGAGGTATATCTAGCTATATATCACAAGTAGAAGTGACTTGGCTTAAGACTTGAAAACTTTGTCTTCACTGCTTGGAAACTGCGTTTAGACTTACAGAGTGTCAAGACTGAAGACACACAACAAAATATAACAGTTTGTATACATTTTTTTGCACATATGACACAAATGTAGCTGTTTCATTGCAAATTTGTTTACTTTTCTTGACTTTGCTAAAATATACGTTCAATAAAATGCGCCCTTTGCCAACATAGCAGCTGTCTGCAAAATGCACGCCTTGTGTTTCTAACAGCTACATCTGCGTTTACATACCTATAAAAAGTTTGGACAGAGGAGGTAGGAGTTCTCTAGCTTGGGAAAATTTCATAATGTATTTTTCTAATAATCCTTTAAATGGCAAAGCAGCTGTTAAAAGAGAAAGAGCCCGTGGTATGATGATGAAAAAGGTGACAGAAGATGCACACAAGAAAGCGCTGCAGCGCAAAACAAGGGCAGCGAGAGAAGAGTATCGAGCCAGGAGAAGGGAGGAAAAGAAGATACTGCGTAGAAAGAAGAAGGCTTACGCAGCCTCCCAGCTCAAGGAGATCGAAGAGTCGCGCGATCGCAATTACATCCGGAGGTTTAATAAAAGAACCAAGCAACTGGCTGCTGGTTACAAAGCCGGAACGCAAGCTCTTCGAGACAGCGAAGGAAACCTAGTCACCGAAGCGCAGGGAGTAGTAGGTAAGCACATCTTCCAGCAGCTGCTAAATGGTCATCATGTAGAGAGGATGATAGGGCAAGAAGAGCACCCACGTCCAGTCAATGAAGAACCAGTTTCACCACCCAGTATAGAAGAAGTGCGCTTAGCTATAAAAAAGCTAAAGAACAACAAGGCCGCCGGCTCTGATGGCTTACCAGCAGAGCTCTTCAACTGCGGAGGTGATGTTTTGGTAGGGTGCATGCACAGAATCATCAACCAAGTATGGGTGGAAGAAAAAATGCCCGATGACTGGACTATCAGCTCCATATGTCCAATCTACAAAAAAGGCGATCCTATGTCTTGCAAGTACTATCGAGGCATATCCCTCCTTAATGTCGCATACAAGATCCTATCCAACGTACTGTGTGAACGTCATAAACCGTTCTGCAACACATTAATCGGCACGTACCAGTGTGGCTTCCGGCCCGGCAGATCGACGATAGACCAAATTTTCACACTGAGGCAAATCCTGGAAAAGACCAACGAATTTCAAGTCGAAACTCACCACCTATTCATCGAGTTCAAAGCGTATGATAGCATAAATCGTCAGGAGCTCTATATGGCGATGGCCGAATTCGGAATCCCGGGAAAACTGATTCAGCTGTGTCGCGTGACGCTGGAAAACACGCGCTGCAGCGTGCAGTTTGGAACTATTTCAGACATGCACCGGATTTCGGCAAGGAGACGCGCTATCATGGGACTTCTTCAATCTCGTACTGGAGCAGATAGTGCGCAGGGCAGGTGTCAACACGGAAGGCACTATCTTCAACAGGTCCGTCCAGCTGCTGGGCTATGCGGACGACATTGACATCATCGGTCGCTCCCAGCGTGCCGTGAAAGAAGCATTCACGGCGATTGAAGGACAGGCAAAATCCGTTGGCCTTGAAGTAAATGAGGGCAAGACCAAGTACATGCTATCAACAAACAAACAAGCATCTGTCCACCGGCTAGGTCAAAACATCTATTGATAGCAACAATTTCGAGGTAGTTAAGGAGTTCACCTGCCTCGGAGTAAACATAAACTCCACGAATGACACCGTAGTGGAGATCCGGCGAATAATTACCCTATAGGAAACCGTTGATACTTCGATTTGGCAAAACAACTGGGTTCAAAACTCCTAACTCGAAGGACGAAATGAAAGGAGCTTTGTCTGATGACCAGTATGGATTCAGAAAATCGCGTTCTACCGTCGATGCCATTAAGGCGGTAGTAGATACAGCGGCTGAAGCAATACGGGGAAAAAGATGGAGAGGTGGGATGAAGAAATATTGCGCGGTTGTGACCCTTGATGTTAAAAATGCCTTCAATTCGGCAAGCTGGTTATGCATTAGGAGATCCTTGGTCAGAATGGAAACGCCGTACTACCTGCTGAATATAGTAGCAAACTACCTTACCGACAGGAAGTTAAGATACCATACTGACGATGGCGTTAAGTACTACAACACCACCGCGGGAGTACCACAAGGGTCGGTTCTTGGACCCCTCTTGTGGAACATAATGTACGACGGGGTTCTCCGATTAACGCTGCCACAAGGAGTTAGGGTTATAGGCTTTGCTGACGATATCGCTGTGGTTACTGTGGCCAAACATATCCATGAGATAGAGTCCGCTACGGATGAAGCAGTAGCCAGAATCAAGAATTGGCTAGAGTCTGCAGGGCTAGAACTAGCTGACCACAAGACCGAAGCTGTGTTGATAACCAGCCGAAAGACTGTGGAATATGCATCTTTCCGTGTTGGAAACCAACTAATTAGATCAAAGGAGTCATTAAGGTACCTAGGAGTAATGCTCGACAACAGGTTAAGCTTTAAAACGCACATCCAGTAAGCCAGCAAAAGGGCGTCACAGATGCAGACAGCTCTTTCCCGGATTATGCCAAACATCGGTGGCCCTGGATACGCCAGAAGGATTCTGTTATCCAGGGTGGTCAGCTCAATACTGATATACGCTGCACCGGTCTGGGCAGGGGCTCTTACATCTAAGGAAACAAGAAGGAAGCTCTCGTCAGCATACAGGCTCTGCGCAATAAGAACAATAAGCGGATTCCGAACAATTTCGGACGAAGCAGCCTGCGTTATTGCGGGAATGATTCCCATCGACATTCTCGCTAACGAAATGCAAAGGATCTACCTTAGGCTAACTGTCAACAGGCAAGAGTCCATCATAAGAAAAAGGATAAAAGAAGAAGAAAGGGCAACATCTCTAGCACTGTGGCAAGTCCGGTGGGATAACACGGCAAAAGGCAGATGGACCCACAAACTGATCCCAAATATCGAGGTCTGGACAAGAAGAAAAAGCGGGGACTGCAACTTCCACCTCACGCAGTTCCTGTCCGGGCACGGCGGCTATCGAAGTTATCTTCACAGATTCGGCCACGATAACTCGCCTCTATGCCCCGAATGCCCAGATGAAGATGAGGATACGGAGCACGTAATGTTCCACTGCAGAAGATTTTCAGGAGGAAGAGTGAACTTACCCATTCCACAGCTTCTCATAGAGCGTATGATGAGCTCAGAAGACGACTGGCTGGAAATATGTTCATACATTACAGGCGTACAAAATGAGCTAAGAAGAGCCGAAAGACAAAGAAGGGTCGAAGTGGCAGACGTTGACGTTGATGATTTAGCATGAGTTGCTAACCAGCCCCGCGAAGTAATACCTAACGGCAGTCCCGCGGGTAGAGTGGTAGAAGAGTACATGGGTGTGGTTTAGTACGTGAGGCGCGAGGCACTGGAGAAACATATCCCGCGAATCATGCATGCTAGTTGCACGGGCAACTAGTATCTTTCGAAGATTACACATCCTTTGGATGCAACCAAAAAAAAAAAAAAGGTTCGAGAAGACAAGAAAGACCGAACCTCCGTTTCAAGGATCGTAGAGGATGAAAGGCTGCAGTGTCTCAGGCAGAGACTCTTCACGGATCGGGAGCCCGATAAGTAAGTAAGTAAGCTGTTAAAAGTACCATCATGCAAGCTTTCAAATTATAGCTTATTTTTTTTAGAGTTCCGTAGCCGAATGGCAAAAAACGGTACCCTTATAGAACGGTCATGTCTGTCTGTCTGTCCGTCCGTATGTCACAGCCACTTTTTTCCGACATTTTAAAAACTATACTATTGAAACTTGGTAAGTACATAGATGTATTCTGTGAACCGCATTAAGATTTCACACAAAAATAGAAAAAAAAAGGAACAATAAATTTTGGGGGTTCCCCATAAGATCTGCAACTCCAAACATTTTTTTTCATCAAACCCATACGTGTGGGGTATCTATGGATAGGTCTTCAAAAATGATATTTAGGTTTCTGGTATAATTTTGTTCTAAGCTGAATAGTTTGCCCGAAAGACATTTCCAAAGACTCGCACTTGGCCGCTTTTTTTTATACAGACGTGCCCCAAAAAAGGGTAATAATTTGATAATAATTGAATAATTATTTACTTATTAACATTATGTAGAGCTGCTTAGTTTCAAATAAATCCGATTTCTTTCTCTTCAGTTATTTATACCCCCCCTGTTGGTTGGTTCCCTAAATTGGGTGCTAAAATTAAATTCTTCTACAACGAGTTTCTTATCTCTATCATTATGTTAAATCGTCGTGTTTAAGAATAATAAAGCTAAAACATTTACGAAAAGTAAATTGTACTTTTAACATTTAAGCCCACAAAATATGTTTCTAAAAATCATTTTTATTCTCTAGCAACGTGCAAAGTTTCCAAATAGTTCGACCTCAGAAAAGTTAGTATACCGTTCCCTTCTTTTTAAAAAAAAAAAAACTTTTGGTTCAAAATTATGCGGGTTTTGGAGGAGTCTTTGTTTATTTTAGTGTCTCAACTACCGCCTTTCATTAAATTTAACGCGTGCAAATGCAAATCATCTACATTTATCTCCAGAATTATGACGGTCATTTGTGGAAACAAAATCGGATGTGAGTAAAGTGACGGATACCTTCTAGATACGCGTGGAAAAATACTCCCCAACCGGATGGAATTTATTACTGGCATAAAAAGAACTTGCTCAAAATGATACCTACACAAATTTTCGTTGAGAAGAATAAATAACCATTTGTTATGATTGTCAAGTTAGGCCGGTTAAAATTATATTAAACCGTCGTCATTACATTGATTAAAATAAACCTTCAAAATGATTTTTATATGCATAAGCTGGTAATTTTAACCAAACTTAATTCCAAAAAGTAGTTATTATTATACAAGCGGACCTGGCAAACTTCGTCCCGCCCAAAATAGATTTTTTGATTTAAATAATTTCGAGCATCTAACCTTTGCGATCGATTACAGTTGCGTTTTAGTTGATGATTGATTGGACGACACACAATACAGAAACTTTGTACTGAAACTTGAAAAACATTTAAACTACAGGTTTACTAACCTATCGATGGATTGATCATGCTTATTTTAAAGTTATATCCATCCTCTTCATTGCAGAACATGAGGTGATTGCAATGCGTCGTATGAGCTATGGGTCTCATATAGTTCGCCCTGCACGAATTCGCGACGCAGGTGCTCGAAGTTGTTTTCAATTTCGATAGTCTCACCGGAATCACTGAAACTATGCTGACGGCTAAAAAATTTAACATACAGCACTGAATGATGAAGCATGAAAGACTTGAATACTATATAATCTTCACGAGTTCGATGAAAAAAAAAAAAACGTAACATAATAAATCACTGACAGCTGTATGCATGTACGCTCTGCAACGTGTATTTGCTATGTGTATGACATCAGCACACGCTCATAGGCGCCTACGTTTTTTTTATATGGACACAATCAGATGTTGACATAACTCACGAATGCGTTGACCAATTTTGTTCAAATTTTGTTTTAGATAAACCAACTACACGACCATACAAACAAACCCTAAGAATTTGAATCAATTCGGTTTGACCGTTCGTGAGTTATAAACTCACAACCCTTTTGCAACTCTATTTTATATATACAGAGATAGAGAAGAGAAGAGATTAAGTTTAGGCAATTAACTCCGCAAGAGCTGTGTTAACAAAGTCACTTGTTTGTTTTAAACCGAAACTTGTTTTTCATTTTTACTGTGTAGGTACAGAAAGTTAAGTAATTTACCTACTGAAATGAGTATCAATTTTATATTAGGTATTGGGGACGTTCGGATACCTATTTAATGTAAAACGACAACTACTAGATTTGACGGGACTATAGGTACCCGAACGCGTTGACTAGGCAACTTTTATTGTTTTTGCATTCTCGCGGGCAGCATTACCTTTGTTTGATTTTGCCATTTTTTTCGTTTGGAAAAGACCCTTCGCAAATTTTTTCAAAAAACATTGTTATTTTCAAATAAGTAGGTACATTTAAAATGTAAGACGGCTGGCTATCACAACACTGTTATAGCTAGTGTCATGCGAATTAATGGTTCTTAAATATCGTGTGCAAACTCTTTTTGCAGAGGATCATCAGAAATGTCATTTTTTCACTGTTCAGAACTCTGCAGCGGCCATTCTATTTATTTTTAATTTGACTCTGCGAAGTCAGTTTTGTCGTTTCCCCTCTATAAACGTCAACTGCAAAAACTACTCACGTGAGTATTCTGGGCCAATAAAAACTCAAATACATCTATAGTCAGTCAGTTGTCAGACTTACAACTTACTAAGGAATGCGAACGTCCCCAATAAGAGAGATTTTTTTGTGCCTATAATAAGATGTAAAATTCCAGACATTAAAGCTCCGCCTAAACTTGGAAACAAGAGGCTAAAATTAACAAATAAAATATCGCGTATGAGTGAGTTTTGTTTTTGGGATGAAAGAAGGATACCGACAAATTGTATGTCGAATCCAAACTGCTGAATTAAAAAGATTCCTCAGTTTGTCAAACATTTTGACAGACGGCGCCTTCGAATAAACCTTACCGTGTAGTTTTGCGTGTCTTCTGGGGGTCGAAACTAATAAGACTCACTCAGTAGTTAACGATACACCACTCAACTGAATTTTTCTTTTTTTCATTTATCTTCTTCAGAGTTAAGGTTAAGCCACGTTTTTAACGGGTGATTTTTTAAGAGGCTTAGAACTTTTTAAAAAAAAAAACACAAAAAATTCGAAAAAATGAATGAAATATTTATTTGAATCGATAGTTTGAACCTTGAAATTTAATGTTTAAAGATAATTTCATGCAAATGTTGACCGCGGCTGCGTCTCAGGTAGTCCATCCGCTGAGTCCAATTTTGGCATACTCTTTCACACATATCGGCCGGTATCTCACGAATGAATGCATGGATGTTGGCTTCCAGTGCGTCAATCGAAGCGGGCTTGTCCCTATACACATTAGCCTTGACATACCCCCACAAAAAATAATCTAATGGTGTCAAATCGCACGATCTAGGCGGCCAATTGACCGGCCCGAAACGTGAAATTAACTGTTCACCAAACTCGCCTCGCAATTGCGCCATTGTTTCGCGTGCTGTGTGGCATGTGGCACCGTCTTGTTGAAACCACATATCATGCAAGTCAAGAACTTCCATTTCGGGCAAAAAAAAGTTTGTTATCATCGCTCGGTAGCGTTCACCATTGACAGTAACGCTGCGATTCGCATCATCTTTGAAGAAATATGGCCCAATAATGCCGCCGGCCCATAAACCGCACCGAACAGTGGCTTTTTCGGGATGCATTGGTAGCTGTTGCAATGCTTCTGGCTGATCTTCACTCCAAATGCGGCAATTTTGCTTATTTACGTACCCATTCAACCAAAAATGAGCCTCATCGCTGAACACAATTTTTCGATAAAAAAGCGGATCCTCGGCCAGCTTTCCAAGAGCCCATTCACCAAAAATTCGGCGTTGTGGTAGGTCGGCTGGCTTTAGTTCTTGCACAAGCTGTATAAGCTGTATCTTAAAAGGCTTTACGCACAAATCCTTCCGCAAAATTTTCCACGTAGTGCTGTAACAAAGGCCTAACTGCTGGGAACGGCGCCGAATCGACATTTCGCGGTCTTCTGTCACACTAGCTGATACGGCCGCAATATTTTCTTCACTACGCACAGTACGTAAACGTGTTGGTGGTTTAATGTCCAACAAAGTAAATTTGGTGCGAAATTTGGTCACAATCTTCCGAATAGACTGCTCAGAAGGTCGAGAATGCCGATCATAAAATGGAAGCAGCGCGCGATGAACATTTCGAACCGAGCACGAATTTTGATAGTAAAATTCAATAATTTGCAAGCGTTGTTCATTTGTAAGACGATCCATGGTTAAATTGCAAACCAAACTGAAGCTGTTTGACAGTGACACAAGGTACTAAACACACGTCAGCTGTCAAAACCAGTGTTGCCAAAACCAAACCAGCTAAAAAATCACCCTTTACTATGCAGAAATTAACTTTAAAATTTCAACTTCCATTTTGTCCATAAGATCATGAAATTTGGTTTTGAAATAACGCCGTATTTGGTACGACACGGGAAGTGCAGCCTATTAATGATGGGTTTGAGGAATAGGTCCATTAGAGCTCTCTATAGAGCTTTCTTCTCCAAGTCAATCGTTTCGTATGTGCTTTCGCTGGGAACTTATTAAATTCACCGACGGTTTTATGACGTATTCTAGCCGACGGTTTTATGACTAGCAGTGTGGGTTGTGTGCCCGGCTTTCGAAAACGGTGGGGCAATAACGTTTTTTTTTTTTTTCGGATAAACCACCTAGTCTCAGCTCTCAAAGCTTAGTATAAAGGTATAGGCCTCCTTTTCGGACCATTGTAACACTGGAGTCCAAGTTTTTGAAGATGACAAAGGGTTTTACAGGTCTTTTGTAGATTTGATAGATATATAGGAAGCTTTGAAATCAATATAAGCGCTATACAAACGCGACGTGAAAGTCTTTGACATGTGAAAATCGAAGCTTATGTAATCGGTGATTCTTTGGGGGCTCATTGTAAGGCCATCATCATCGTAGACACGGCGGTAGAAATGTAGGTACGTTTCCGAATCGAATGAAGATTCCGTCAGAGTAGAACAGACTTGAATACGAGCTGCATTCTTGTAACTACTTAAAATGGATTACGCACGGTACAATCCATCGATAAAATATCGAAACCAACGGTTTGTACAATTAGGAGATCGAAAGTTTGTCATTTGTAATTGTATGCCAATTATACACCGCTCTTATACCCACTTCTATCAACCCCTAACCAATCTCAAAGATTCTACTTGAACGATCCGCTCTCATAACTCATATAGTTCGTCGTGCCTTGACCAATTATAAACTCCCCCAACAAACAGGTAAACTTGGCAATTACCATCAACATTGCTAACCAGATAAAAGGAAAAGTGTTTGCGGCTGTAAACAATCCCTAGAACAACATTCCAAGTCGGACCCCCTGTAAACCGATTTATAGCCACAAGGTATTCTTATTTTTATCTGTTCATCCTTGTCAGTGTCGTCATAACGTTGTGTTTGCCCCCACCCTCTGACTTGGCCCAAAAGGAACTGAATAATAAACATAATTAGGGATGAAAAAAAAACGAAAATGATCTGCGTATAAATAAATAAACTCCAAAAAGGAGTCCCCCCAATTGGAGCAATGACATGAACATTTTTCTCCCACCCATCCCATGACAGTGCGGCAATCCCATCTAAGTTGAAGGCTAAAGACGTCATCCTAAGTAAAATTTAAGGGCTTAGCCGATTGCCTTAAGTAGCAAGATGTCACATCGATTAGCCGAAGGAGTTTCTCCGGAAAATGTCAAATTTACCTTAATGGAGGAAATGTAAGGATGCGCACTGTCACAGGGCGGATGTGGCGCCCCTTTTTGGTTCAGGGAGGGGAGTGGGCGGAGGGTGATTTATATTTTATTTTGCCAGATTTATTGTTGACATTTGAGTATTTAAAATGAAAGCCGAGATGGGTAGCAATTTAAAATTTCTTTGGGGGTCTGAAAATGTCTGGCATTTTGTTGCAGATTAAGGTAAAATTGCCTTCTAATGGTTTGTGTCTGGTGGATGGATCTACGCCGATGACAGACTGGCAACCGATTTGAATTTATTTCAAGCAGGGGGATTATCATATTTAAATCGAGATTTCAATGAACTCTCCGTTCACCGCTCTTTATGCGGCTCATTGAGTTCAAAAGATTTGTTGCGCGGCGCATGCACTGTGCACTCATGCATAAAAATGAATCTTTGTTCGTGTTTGTCACAAAATATGCGTGCAAACTCTCAATTGCCTATGACATATCCTCGTTCGAAGCACTTATCAGCAAAATGGTTCGGATGAGGGACCCATATATTGCGGTGACACAAGTACGTGTACGGATCACAATATTGAGGCCACCGTTGAGAGCTAGAGTGGATTTTACTTCTTTCTTTTTTTCCGTTTTTATTGTTCGCCAGGATTGAGTCAATGGGTAAGCATAACACGGCAGCGATTAAGGAGGATTATTAGCATTATTTTGGAGTGAAAATATTTTGGTGCGGTTAGGGCGATTATGCCATTGAAAAAGTGACAGATTTCAAGAGCAAGCTGTTAATGAGCTGCTACCTGCTGACTTGTTGGCGGTTTTTTTTTTTTTCGCATCGTTTTTGTTTATTAAAAGTATAGAAAACTCACTCCTTAGGGCGATTTGGTGTGTTTCTCTTTCTGCCATTGAACGGGTGCAATTGAATAGTGTGTTCATCTATAATCCGAACATGAGCGGGAGGAATTATGGAAACCGTATGAATGTTATTGACAGTTGGCTGTGTACGTCGTTCATTGCCACCTTGTCTTTCGTGGCTCGTGGCTTGTTGTGGGGGCTTTTGATTTTCTTTTTTCTTTTCTACGTTTGTGTACTTTTTCTCTTGACCGTGTTTCCAGAATGGACATTGCATGCGACAAACGGCAGCGCGTAAATGGGAGTAATCGCCGCCCCGCATTTGAATGGGGTTTTCGCAAGCCGTCAGCATATAGACACTGACAAGTGGGGATTTGTGAATTTTCATAAATGCAGCAATCACGGGCAGTTGAATGGTGTGCATGGTTTTAAGTTATTGCCGTGCGGTTTTGTCAGGAATAGGGTTGACTTTGGCAGCACATTTTGGTTTTTCAACATTTTCTGTTTAAATGCGGAACTGAGCGAGTTGCGTTCAGCCGTATCTTGGGCTGGAATTTTGTAAGCTAATGAAAGTTGGCATGACTGATTAGAGTAATCTTGTCGACGCACCGAGCAAATGCCTATTTTGCGTTGCTCAGTCAGAGATGTGAACAAATTAATTCTCTAAATGATGATCTGGACAAAATCTTGAAGTGGGGAAAGGACAATTTGGTTGTATTTAATGCAAACAAGACACAGTTCACAACATTTTCCAGAAAAAATGCATCAACAGTTCCTCAGATCCAAATGGATGACCATCCAATCCATCACAAGGACTCAATGCACCTTCTAGGAGTCACAGTCAATTCAGGAATCACATGGCAGAACCACATATCCTATATCGCAAAATCGGCGTCCGCAAAGTTGAGCTACCTATTTAGAGCAAAGAGGTTCTTTAGCCCCAAGCAACTTCTCCTTCTCTACAAAGCACAGGTTAGACCAGGCTTGGAATATTGTTCCCATATATGGAGCTCGGCCCCAAAACATTCACTTAACCTGCTTGATAGCATACAGACACGAGCAGTTCGACTCATTGGAGACCCTACACTCACATCGAATCTACAACCGTTGGTGCACAGAAGACAAGTCGCTGACCTATGCTTGTTCTATAGGTACTTCCATGGTAGATGTTCTGAGGAACTCAAGGACATTATCCCTCGAAATGCAACTTTTGAGCGCCCAACAAGACAGGCTGCTAATGCTCATGACCATACAGTACACTTGACAACCGCGAGGACATCAACTTCAAAAACTCCTTCTGTTACAGGACAAGCAAACTTTGGAACTCGCTTCCTGGGGATATAGTTCCAGAAGACTACAATTTGCAGCAATTTAAATGCAGAGCAAACATACATCTGCAGGCATCTCGGGGCGCTGTTGAAGCGTTATAGGTTCGCCTTTCCCGGGAGAAGTATATATATAAAAAAAAAAAGAGTACACTAAATCATGAATCAATAGTCGGCATTGACATATAGATAAACAAAATAGCACTCTTCCCACTTAGTCAGCGGAGACGTTCTTCTTTTTTTGTGTTTCTTAACGTACATTTTTTGCTGCAGCCATTGATTTGATTGATTCAAGCAAAAGCAAGGAGGAAGGGCCTGTCTTAATACAGAGATGGCAAAACAGAACTAGATAAGAAGAGAGGCATCGACTTTAACTAACTTAGAAAGAGCTGAAGACATAATATAATGTTTAAAAGGGTCATCTATATTTTGAATATAGAGATTGATCGGTTCCTGATGATATTATTTTTGCTGTTACATTCACGTGTCAAATTAAACTTTGCACTTTCAACCTGAGTGGGAAGTTTTACGCTTAAAAAAGTTAGTAAACTTAAAAAACATTTTGGTTGCCCATCAACTTCTGGTTGACTGAAAAATTGGTGCAAACAAGTCGATATATTATTCCGCAGATAGCTGAATTGTCATTAAACATGAGCATGAGTCAAAACCAAATTTATATTCTTATGACAAACATTAGGGTAACGTTATTTGAAAATGGATTTCGTTGACTCTTATGTCGTTGTCCATTGGGCAAAAAGAAGGCAAAATACTCTCCTGGTGATTCATAGAAGCGAATTCTCGATTTTAAGTCAGAACTCATTCAAGAAGCACTCACACAAGTGTAATTTATTTATTTTATACAAGTCAGATGACAGCTGCCGTAGGTTATTTTTTGGCATTTCACCAATACTTTTGCGGGTGCAATCAGAATCAGTTTTCTTGTTCCGTTGGATTACAGAACGAGTGGATCCCCGAGTGAAACCAATGGAAAACGACATTGATGGAATTCTCTCTATAGGTCAAACGTCAAACAGTTCCTAAATCGCCACAGTTGATAAAGGAAATATTTGCACCGATGCAAATGTGACTACCTGTAGATATGCAAAATCCGAAGAAGATGCAGATCAAGGTCCTTGTCACTGTCAAGGGTGAAATCGAATTTTTGGTGTCTTTATTCACCTCTCTTGATTTTTTTTTGTTTCACAGATGGGAAATGTTTGTGTGGGGTCGAGGTTCGAATACCGCAAAAACCCAAATTCCAACTGAGGGTTTTTTTCACTGCGTCACCTCTCGCGAACGTCTGACAAACATCCGAGAGTATAACTGTCTTGAAAGAGCTTCTCAATTAGCCGTTTGGAGTCGGCATAAAATTGTAGATCCCTTCCATTCGTTTCAAAAATGAAAAACTCACACAAAACGAATGGTTGTGAGAAGCTAAGCCTAGGGTCCCTCCGGACCTGTTGCGCCAACTATTTATTTATTTAGATGGGAAATGTAAACATGCCCGCATTGCCATAAGTGCAGATTTGTCTGCATTTTTTTTCTTGCAGATTTTCAACCTAACTGCATATTTTTTAACAACCAGAAATCTTTATCAGAATGCATTATCGTAAGGGAACAGACCTAATTGGGTCTATCACAGAATCCGTCGTATTCGGAATTTTGCTACAAACCCCGAAAGAACTATCACATAGAAAGAAAGTTTGCGAAAAGCCAAGATTAAATGATTTTTAAAACTTTTTGTTATTCTAAAAATTGTTGGTAGTGAATTTTTAATTTATATCATTATATTAGTAACTAGCGACCCGCCCCGGCTTCGCACGTAGGGTTCAGCCTGCCTGGAAAAAATGTAATTATTTACGACATCACATTAGAAACCTCAAAAATAACAGTATTTCTCCACTATTTAATGGGTGTTATTATACATATAAACCTTCCTCTTCAATCACTCTATCTATTAAAAAAAACGCATCAAAATCCATTGCGTAGTTTTAAAGATTTAAGCATACATAGGGACATAGTGACATAGGAACAGAGAAAGCGACTTTGCCTTATACTATCTAGTGATACCTCCCCCAAAGTTGAAAAACTCAAATGAAACTCACGTTTTGTAAGAAGCTAGGTCAAGGGTCCCTACGTACCTGCGTTGCGCCAACTATTATATATCTTTTTTGACGATTTTCTGCACCTAATCCGCTATTTAAACTCGAAGAACCTATTTGCGGTGTTAATGAGATACACTCAGTTAAAATATAAATACCGCAGCAAGAGATCACCGATGCCATATCCAATTGTCCATCTCGTCACAGTTCTTCATATATCCATTACATCATCATCCGGCTTACAAAGCACATTTTTTTAAACACCCACACATAAAATCGCAATAGTTTGCAATTTGTCTGAATACATTTCTCGTACGCTCCATTACCTTTTGTTTTAATTTTCTTGCAATACGCTTGCAACCCTCTTTATACATTCGAGCAACATTTATAGAGATTTGTGCATACATGGCTGTATAAAATGTCAACTTATGTCGCATCGAATCATATTGCGATGTGTAAAATTTGGCATAATAATATGCAAACACGACACCAAAGAAATATGTTTTAAATGGAATCTTACACCGATACGAGGTGACTCAGGGTGGCCCACAAACATATCGATTCTCCCTCGTTGTAAGCGACCGAATAGGTCAGGGTGGGTGCATTTTGGGGGTTAAAAAGTGCCAACTAAAATACACCACTGTTGTGTTGTATACGGTATACCTATTAGCCTGTAGTATTTTTCGCTTTCGTGAGAAACTTTGCAACGAAGTTCATGCGAATGACCCCAAGAATGGGGTGAAATTGATCTAATTTTGAAGGGAGCTTAAACAAAACCATGTGACTTTGATTTCAGTATTGCACCGCATCGCTAAGTAAGAATTGAAAAGCGTTTGGGTGGGAAAATCATTTTGATTGAGGAATACCGTACCACACAGTTAACGTATAAATCGGATTAAAAGTGAACTCAAACCTTGAGAAAGAAAAGTAAAATAGTAAAATCTCTTTCCAGGAGTATCTCATGACCGGTTTTGGGGGCTGATTTTAATGTAGTATTCAAACTACCCTCTGCAAGTGTTTGCTGATGATAGACTTTTGGCAAGTTTTATGTCAATACACGCGTGTTCATGTGAAAACGTTTTTTAACATAACCAGAACAAAAATGTAAGCTATCGATATAACCATGCCATAACTTGAATATTATTATCACCTAGTACAATCACTTTTAGCCGTACGCCACTGCACTTAAGTGGCATTCCATTGCCTGGCAAAATTCGATTCATTCATGTTTGCAGTGGCAACTTGGGACTCGCACTTTATGCTTTAAGCTTACACGTGAAGAATATTCTTTGGCACTTAATGTGATAATTTTTAGAAAAACGTATGCGTTTGAAAATGTTGTACACATTTTTTTATTTTGAAATTCCTTTCATGAAAAACTAAGCAAAGCATTTTGGTCGAGCATTTGTAGCTCCCCTCCCATGTAAATATGTAGGGAATCTACTGAATTTCTAAATCTAGCCAAGCTGAATGCAAGTAATGTCAAATAAGCCCAATCAAATCAAGCGGCGGAAATATAAAATTTGATCCTAGACAGTCAGAATGTATATCTGTCAAAATTAAGCGTTTTGGGACATTTTCTGAAATTACATTTTGACACTTCTTGGTTTAAGTAAGCACTGTTTTTTTTTTTTTTTCGGCAAATATCATGTGAAAACATTGGGATAAAAAAAGAAGCAAATTTCAGCAAACAATTTTTTTCTTTGACTTTTCATCAAAATGTTCTCTGGTGTCGAAATGTAATAGCGAACTCAGATAACCCTCAAATTAAGCACATGCGAAATTCCTCTCTAAGGATATTTGAGCAACCTTCTTAAGGAAAGTATTAAGAACGAGTCTGGTTTTCGTAAAAAAGACATTCGAAACTTATGGCAATATGAATACATTGCAATATAACCCGAATAAAATGGATTTTATAATTTAACATGGTATTTTTAAATCAACTTTGTGGAGAGAAAATTCGTATTTAGAATCGTTTCTCATTTTAAGAATATTTCTGACCTATGTTGATTACATTTTGTCTAATTTCTATAAAAAAAATATGTGTCTATTACTATCAAAAGGGCTCATCTCCATTTTTTATAAAAAAAAAAAGTTAGAAATATCATTCGATTCTCCATACAAATGTCTGTAGAAAAATTTGTGTCTGAAATAACAAACGGACTCATTTCACACTGATTTAGCTAACCGAAAACAGGTTTTACTTCCAAACCGGTACCATTTCCATGAGGATGTATTAATCAAACAGTAACAATTCCCATAAATAAACTATTAGCACCAAAAGGTCACATATCCTTCGAAAAATTCGTTTGTTCGAATCAAAATGGCTCATTTCCGTTATTGACCATAACTTTGATTTTGGTGAAAAACATTGAAAAGCGACGAGCTGTGTGAGTTGAAGGAAGAGGACACTGATTTTCAAGTGTAAAAAATCTGAAATTTCTTTTAATGAAAAAAATGCAACGTGAAGTTTCTATTTTTTTGACTGATTTTTTTACTATTTATTTATTTTGTTTATTAATTTTATTTAAAAGTAACTGAAATTTTAATGAATTTAATTATGTTTGTGTTTTAAAGTTTTTAATAAAATGATATAGAACTATATACACACAGGCTTATAATAATTTTTCAAAAAGGTACTTTTCCCAAAGTTTTGTCTCAAAACGTTACATTTCCAGGTGTACCATTCAAAAGGGAACATTTCCAAAGTTTAAGTTGCTACAAATAATTAGATAAGTTTAATGTATATATTTTCGTTTCAAAAATGGATCTGCTAAAGCCTTATACAATAAATTATAATACAGTTTCTTTGACTCGTGGAACGGTTTAGACGTAATACGTTTTCTGGGTTTTTCTCAGTTCCACTTAACATGCCAATGCGCCCTTTTGATACTAATAGACACATATTTATATTATATCGTAAGCGTTAGCTATATACATATTTTAACTTCTTTCTGAGAATCTGGTCCAAAATTTCGTAAATAATCACAGTTGAAATTGGCTTCCGCAAATGAAGTAAGTGCGCCACACTGCAAGATGTTAGAATTTTTTTAAAGTTTTATACATGAGATTCAGTACTCGAGTCGCATTAGAACTACACAATTTTCCATTCAAGTAAAACTGCGCATAACTGAATTGCATTACTCTTTTTGCATGATATAATTTAGTAAAAAACATATAGCTACCAAAATTTAAAATATCGATTTCTCTAGAATTTCTTTATCAATTTTTGATAAAAATCAATAACAAATTAAATGCAATACCTACCTTACTTATCAATGAGACTTATTCTTCTAATAAAAAATATTCCTACACTTTTTTTTACAAAATGTTCCGTTTTTTCAAAAACTGCGCTGAAATGAAAATTCCGATTTCTATTTGGTTTGAGAACGAAACTTGATGGAAATTTAAGATCATTCCTACTGGAATCCTCAGGACTGAAATACTTCTCGAAAATAATATCTAGGTACCTATATATTTAAAACGAAATTGCATCCGTAAGCCCGCTCATAACTCGAGAACGGATCGTCCGATTTGACTACATTTTCTTTGTTGTGTTTATCTTCGCCCAAGGAAGGTTCATACGGCGAGAAAATTGGAATTTTTTTTAAGGAAATTGGAAAATTAATTTATTTGTCAAAAATTTTTCTTCTCTAAATATTAATTATTAGATTTTCTTTTCAATTTTTTTTTAGCACGGGCAAGGCCGGACGGGAACAGCTATAGTAGGTCTGTTTCCTTACGAAAATTCATTCGAATATATTCGCCGAATTTTGTCAAACTTCGTTCACTTCTACCTAACTTTTGCGTAAGGGAACGAAGTTTGACTAAAGTATTCGAATGCATTATCGTAATTGAACAGACTGAGTATTATATTATTCAGTACATACCTACTTCAATGAGCTATTAAAAAAAAAAGGTTGGTGTTATCATTTGCTTGTACGAATAGCGGATACCATTTTCCGGTACTTCAATTTTTGACAAAGTAAACCTGATATAAAAGCCTTCCATGAAAGGAATTGCTTTTGGGCTTTACGCACCTTAAAACAGAGAAGTTGATAAAAATCTAAATTGAATTGTATTTTCAGGAAACATGAAAGGCAAATGGTATTTGCCTCAAAAGAGGCGATTTGTTAATAATTCTCCCAGAACCATTTGGAATTTAACTTATTTAAAAAAAAAACGCATGTTTTCCAATTGAAGCTCCTCTTTCTTGATTGATCTTCCAAACTGTTTTGACATTTTTGACAGTTCTTTGACAGTAGCTAAGTCCAGTATTGTTTGATAAATGGCGTTGGAGAAATTCTTTCTAGCATGTGCTCTGCCTATGTTTTCCATGTTTGAATAAAGAAAAAACTGCCTTTCCAGGTCAATTCCTAATTCGACAGAAGAGCCAAAGTCGATTTCAAAGAACTCCCCTGAACTCACCAACAAACACAACATGCCAAATGTAAGACTGCAATTTTTGTTTTTCCGTAAGAATGGAATGGTTTAAAAATATGAAAAAAAAAAAAAAAAAAAACAGCAAATGAAAACTTTTACTAAAATCTATTTTGCTCAATAAAACCCTTCATAAATTTATAAAAAAATAAAATTAAAAAATAAATTAAAATTGCACAAACGAATTACATTGAAAAAAGCAAATTCTGAATTTTGAAGACAATTGCCAAGGATCTTCAATGAAAAAAAGTTATTAAAAACAGTGCTGCCTTCAGGGTAGGTAGCCCGGCGACCGCCGGCCGTCGCCTTTTTTCGTGAAAGAAAAATGAACGCCATTGCAGAACAAGAACTTCGATCGTTCGCTATATTTTATTTTATTTTTGCGATTCATTCGATTGTCACTGCCAATGACGAAAGTGAACGACTCCCGTTTTGTTGAAATGGTTGCGGTTTCAGCTCTTTAAACGTCAATAAAATATATTTCCAGCCGCCACGAAGGTTTCCCTACATATGACGATGAAGTTGGATGAGCACACTACAGTAGACAACATTTCGTAAAAGAAGCGCTACCTGTGCCCTGGTCTCTTAAATTTTCATCGAGATCCGTCATTTTCTCTGTTACCGGAAGAATCTCATAGAATCCGTCGACTAACCGTTCCACAAAATATATTTTTTAGCAGAGTAGGTCCGTAGACAGAGCTCTGTTTGATTGAGCTGCCATCGGCGTCTTAATGTATGCTCCAATGACAGAGCTTTCTCTCAATTTCTTTCAATGTAGGTATACGACGGACGACGACGAACGTAGAAAATAAACCAACTCTATCCCAGCATAATACGCTATTTATGGTCTATGGGTCACTTATCATCATCTGTCAGCTGAATGCGATGACGCAACGAATACAACGGATAATGTAAGTTGAGCTTTTAGGGTTTTTTTTTTCCAAATCTTGTAATGAGTAGGTATTTATGTATATACGTAAGAGAGAGAAAAAAAAGTCCTGTCTACCATATACCATATACCGCTCCATTCATAAAAAAAATGTTACCCTTCTAAAAAAAAATAAGGGCGACATTGATACGGGCGATTTAATTATGGTAGCTAGATGTCGCTACAAGTCATATAATCTGTCAAATCACAGACTTATACTTCGCATTCGAACGAAATACTACGTTATATAGCGAAATGGACTCCTGAACTAGATTGGCCACTGAGGCCGTTCAGTTTTACGATATTTTGGTTATTTCTTGTGGCGCTAGTCTGTATAGGTACCTATGCTGTTAGGTCGCAAACTATTCAGGACTTGAAATAGAACAATCAGCGCAATAGAGCTCTAAATGGACGAAAGAGTATCTACCCCAAAAAAGACGAGAATGACATTTTTTAAATAGTGTTCGAAGAATCATTTGTACCAGCGTTCACCAAAAAGAAACAACTTTCGATACATCAGTAGGTATCCGTAAAAGCTGGTTCACACTGATTATGATAAAATGCACCGACTTTTAGTACATAAGTGATCTTGATTCAGCAACCCAATACACAGCTTTAGAGTCTTGAAATTAATTGAACCAATTTTAAAGCCAAGGTGGCTGTACTACCGAATTGCACAATCTGATCGGAGTTAAAATAAAAGTGCACGACTGGGTCGAACGAAACTTTCTCGTTCATCAAAAGTTTGGTTGGATGTTTTCTTATTTTATTAGATAGGTCATAGGTAGGTAGAGATCTGAGAAGCAATGCTTGATAAAAGAAATAAAAATTCCTTTTGGGTTATTCGTCTGAGATGGTAGTACATAGGTATAACAATGCGAGTTTTTAAAAGTTGAAGCTCTAAACAGGCAATTGTCGCAAGTTCTGGTTAGAGAGTTATAAGATTAACACGGCGACAGCAACCGCAACAACGAATTTAGGACTAGCTCTATCGCTGTCGATATTGCTGTGCTAATATGTTCAAAGTAATTAAAATACATTGGTTCTAAAAAGTTGTCAAAGTTGCTGTTGCTATTGCTGTTGCTGTGCATGTTAATCTGTTTCTCGCATTACAGTTTACAAGTTTTTGAGTATACGAGGACAACCGTAGTACGAGTTTTTGTTTTTTGATCTGTTAGCGCATGATATTATTTTTGAGTGGAAAAGGTTAATGACGATAGTTTAAGTTGTCAATGATTGCAGGTAGTATTTAGTGCAAATGAAGTGGGATTTTCTGATTGTGGAATTCCAAGTGGTTGCAATTATTCGAAATTGCATATTTAAAATTGTTGAAAATGTAGAAGTGGGTAATATTTGCTAAAAATACGTTTTGCGGTGCTGATGTTTTATTTTTAATGGCTGTTGCAATTTGAATTTTAAAGTACCTACGGTATCGAGTTATGAAAATATAATGAACACGGGTCGGCTTTTGGGTAGTCATTTTGGGAAATGGTTAAAAAAAACGGATTTATTCGAATTCTTGGCAAAAAACGAAGTACGGCATCTTATTAAGAATATTGGTATTATTTTTAATATGTGTTTTGATCAAAATCGTTAGAGCGGTTTTTGTAAAATTTGGCAGACAAAACAGTAGCAAATATTGCAATGTTTAGTTTGAAAAATACTATTTGTTAACTATATTGCTAAAACCCAATTATATGTTATTGTTCGCGATATAAGCATTGCTTGGTTTGCTCATATTTCAAAAATGGGGTTTTCGAAATATGAGCAATTTTTAAAAATAGCGCTTCTGGAGATTTGAATTTAAAATTAAGGACTCACGAATTTTAAGAACATCAATATTACTCTAAGTTTGCATTTTGTTCAAAAAGAAAGAAAAGAAAATTATTTTTTTTTTTAAATTACTTTTTTCAAAAACCCGTTTTACGATAATTTAGAAAAAAAAAACTGAGTTTGCTTTTAAGTTAGCAATAACCATATTACCTTAGAAATCAATTTTTGTTAAAATCGTATATGGACTGTTTTCGAGACATGTCCAAAGTTCAAAAGTCGTAGTAACCTCACCTACTTAAGCTTTAATATCAATTTTGGTTGAAATCGAGAGCCGTTTTCGAGCAAATCAAACTGGTGCAAACATTGTATATGGGAAGTACCATTAATATTGAGGTAACCTTGCAAAATAAAATCGGCCCCGAACTGTAAGCCCACAAACTCCAAATCCGAACGAAATCCGGGCCGCCGTTTGGGCTGTAGGCCTGTGGAAGGACGGACAGACAGACAGACGCTCAAATTTTGCAACCCACTTTTTTGAGTAAACTAAAGAAAACCAAACTTTTGCGGCTGCCTTCTGTTTCAGCTTTGCACATAACTATAAGTTTCCAATCGTAAAATTTACAATAAACCGCTTTGCGTCACCTTCCAAACAATGGGCGCCCGCACACAAAAGGACGACACATACCTATAGCCAAACCAAACACTTGACTTATGGATGTCGCAAAACCACTCTACCCGTGCACTTGTTTCCACACAGCCCTCTATTCAATTTCGAGGACCCGGTAAGGTAAAAACAAAAAAAGGATAAACGAAGGATAATCCTCCTTCAATTTTAAGAACTAGAGCGTTCAGTTTAGAAAAAAAACAACAACTCGTATTCGACATACCTGGACAACATAGCCGCATCCTGAGGTCCACCAGCGCCGGACTGTGGCAACTGCGGTATCGGTGTAATCAGAGATGAATTGTTATTATTGTTGTTGTTGAGTGTGTTATTAGGCTTTTTTGTTGGCTCATTACGACTGAGGATACTTGAGATGGAGAAACTCGTATATCCGTTGCCCGTCATCGATTTGCCATTCGAATCGTTGCAGTTGTTTTTGTTGATATTACAGTTATTGCTATTTGAATCCCGCTCATCGGTGCTCCCCACCACTGGAGACCTTGGTGACGATTTCGGCTGCGACACTGACACTGACATAGATTGCGTTGATGACGGACTTAGTCGCGCATCGACGCTGGCAGCTGCCGCTGCAACAGCCGCCGCCGCTGCAGCAGCCGTCAAATGCTGGCCATGATGCTGTTGCATTTGCTGATGCGCATGCGGATGTGGCTGATTGTGAAGATGGTTAAAACTGCTGTGACTAACTATAAGACCGGGATGATGCAGCGCAGGATGACTTAAACTGCTCAGATGATGATGCAGCGGATGGTGGACCACTGTAGTCAGCGACGGATGTTGAGCGGATGTTGTGGTGTTACTGACGGGCGACGAAGTCGCCGACGGCCTCATGTTCGATCGACAGGGACTTTCGTTGCCGCAACCTTGAGGACTTGGTTCCGGACTGGACACTACACTTATGTCGACATCGGCTTCAGACGATGACATGGCCACTATCAGAGGGTTTGTTGTATGGGTATTAAAAAAAAATCACTTAAATTTGGATGGCTCTTCTCAGCCAATGGTTGGCATATTATTTTATTTCCACGAAACTTTTTCCCGAAAATCTATTCATAACACACAGTTCACAAAAAGTCCTTTTGTTCGCTATACCTAGGCAGGTAGGTACTTAATCCAAAACACTTTGATTAGAGTTAGAACTGGCTCTGTCGGTTGGTTAATTTAAACGAGGACCGCGCGAAGAAACATGTGCACCGTATCAACAACGTATCGCATTTAAAATGTTATATTCAGTGCGACTACCGACGTGAAAATGATTAACCCCCGTGAGTTCTTTATTTCAAACTAAAAGAGCCATATATTCACTCATAGAGGCGAGCAAACAAAAATCCACAGAAATAAAACCAAAACAACTATACACACACGTTTAAGGGATGAAAACCACACTGAGTGTGATGGAGGGTGGAAGAACAGAAAACAAACTGCAAAAAAATTATTCACACACAAAAATCACCCCCCCAATGAGTGAATGCGAAAGAGACAGCAACACTCTGTGTGGCAGTCGATGGAAGGAGACACCGACGACAGCCAGATGAAGAATAAATAAAAAATCCTTCAAGAAGAACAGTTTGAGATGAAATAAACTATACCGACGATGATGATAGAATTTCACCCCTCCGCGCGCACACACAGTGAAATGCGAATCCAACAATGAAAACGAACTTGCTGGCGAGAAGAATTCACAAATGCGTTCTCGTTGTCTGGCAATCAAATTCAACCACCAGTCCCGCTCTAGGAAGGTAGTAAAAATGAATTTCCACCGACCAAACGAAGTCCATCCTGCGAGAGAGAGAGATTGAGGAGAGTGCACCCCTAATAACTGGAAGGAGGAAATTCATTCTTACACTAACACATGCTCACAACACCAGGGAATGATATGAAATGGAATTTGAAACTGTGCTGTCATGCTGTCAGGGGTTGGGATTGGTAAGGTAGCAGCCATTTTTTTACCATCACCCCTACCAACTCACACAGAGTCAGACGGCCGTTCGTCTCTCAAATAGGGGTTGGAATTTTAAACTGCTTTCGCTTTTATTTGAAGCCGCAGCGCAAAACAAAAACAGCTAGACAAGCGAAGGAGATCGTATCCTTTTGTTTACTTGTTTTTTTTTTTTTTTTTTTTTTCCTGTGGCAATCACTTGACATTTGATTGTGTGTGCAAACACTCTCCGGCATTGTGTGTTAGGGGTGTGTTTTAGATTTTCCACTCGTAGCCAATCCGGGACGAATTGGGGCGGTTTCGCAGAAACCAGACGGGAGTTCATTTTACCCCGCAAATTTCCATATTGTAAGCATTGAGCATTACATCGACGCAGGATGAGGAACAAAAAAAAAACAAAAAAAAAAAAACAGAGTCCTCGTCAACCCCCTTGAAAGAAGGTGCAAATCAAAGAACATTTTTTATCCCACACCAACCCCAACGATTTGCAGACATTTCTCGCACATATGGTACCCACGTACCTATAGCAAGTGCAAGAGAAAAAGCAATTCAAAAGTGTATTCATGCGCAATTTCTTTTATCCTGTCTAAAGGATATTATCGTCACAGTCAGAGTGGAGCACAGACCCCCATATCTGATATAGATATCGCTGTGACCACTCTAGCAAACGGTCACACAGGGAGAGCGCACAAAAATAAACGAAACGTGCGAAATCTAAAGAGAAAAGCGATCATCGTATCGTGTTTAACCTGAAAAACATTTATGTTATCTTTTCTTTAAATAACGGCTGTTGTAAGTGGAGGGTGTTGGGGAATTTCTCCTTCTTTCATTTATGAGAATGGGAAGATCCTCTTTGCGAGTTGGCTCTTGGCTGGGCTTGAGCATTGTTGTAGTGCGGGCAGTGGGATATTGCATTGCATGAGCGGGCGGGTTACGCATTGTGTGTATATCCTTGCATTGGGTAGTCCAAGTAGAGAGCACATTTCCATCGCCTTATAGAAGGATGCACAAGTTGTTGAAAGTTGAAAGCAATTTACTTCGAGTTAGTGCACTTTTTTTGTGTTGGCTTATTGAGAGTAAGTGTGTATGGGTGTGTTTTTGTTTTATTTGCCGGAAGAATGATGCTTTGCAATTGGTATGTGTAACAAGCTTTTGTCCAAGCTAGACGAGTATTAGGGGGGTTGCAAGGGAGAAGAAACGTGTGCAAATTCTCGAAAGGGGGATTGCTGACGATGCAACTTTTCGGGGTTTGGCACCTCAATACCTAATGAAGTCGTTAATTCTAATGGGTATGGGAAGGTTATGGAAACCACCTATGTAGGACTACAGAACTTGTTAAGTGGTCGATTGGAAATCTTTGTACCTATCGTATCTTAAAGTGTATTGAATGCTTACAAATGGAATACCCTTCTTTGAAGCCGACATGGACAAAGCAATGCGGGATTAATTACCAAAAAACCGAGCTTGTCCTTTTTACAATCAAAAGAACAATACCTACCGTAATTCGAGCCAACAACTCTTGAGGGAATACCTCTAAAGGTGACAGATGGGGCAAAATGCCTAGGTACGATCCTCGATAGAAAACTTGATTGGAAGCCGAACGTCAATGAAAGAGTGAAGAAAGCAGCTAATGCTTTCTACGCATGTAACCGCATCTACGGCAGGAGGTGGGGACCAAGGCCCAACAAAAATCTTGTGGATGTGCACGGCAATCGTGCGGCCAATACTCACATATGGCAGCGTATAGTCTGGCGGAAAACCGCGGGAAAGGCGACCAATCTCAAGGCAATGACAAAGATACAAAGGCTAGCATGTGTTGGGCTAACCAGCACGATGAGAACTACAGCCACAGCTGAATTGGAGGGAATTCTTAATCTGACTCATCTGGACCTATATGTGGAAGAATCTGCTACCAGAAATGCCTTAAGGATTTGTCAAACTAATACCTGGAACTTTCCGGGTTGTATCCCCAATACAACCAACCAGTCTGCACCAAGCACCCCAACTACCGTTGCAATTCCAGATGGTATAATAACCGAGGAAAAACTTAACTGGGCGATTGAGACTTTTTCTCCATTCAAATCTCCTGGGTTGGATGGGATTTTCCCAGTCATGCTCCAGAAAGCCAGGTCAATTATTGTACCAATTCTGATGAGACTCTTCACGCGCTGCCTAAAATGTGGACACATTCCCAGGCATGGCGAGAAGTAAAGGTTGTCTTCATTCCGAAGGCGGGCAATTCCAGCCACACGACTGCTAAAGACTTCAGGCCTATAAGTTTAACATCATTTATCCTGAAGACCTTGGAAAAACTTTTAAACGTTTATATCCGCAGTCGACTGGACGAAAAAATCATCTCAACGGCTCAGCACGCATACATTAAAGGTAAAGGAGCTGAGACCGCGCTGCACGAGGCCACTAGCATCATAGAAAAGTCCTTAAAAGACAAAGAATACACACTGGCCGCGTTCCTCGATATTGAAGGAGTATTCAATAATGTTGCAGTGAAGAGAGCACTACTCAATAACAACGTAAACCAAAAGCTTACCAATGTGATTGAAAGTTTGCTCAATGAAAGAAATATTAATGCAAAACTAGGTGACATTCAACTTAGAGTGACAGCCTCAAGTGGTACACCACAAGGAGGAGTCATCTCCCCCTTACTCTGGGTCCTTTTCATAAATGAAATACTACTAAAATTCGAAAACAGAGGGTTCAAAGTAATTGCTTATGCAGATGACGTAGTAATACTTGCTACAGGCAAATTCCTACCTACCATAAGCGAACTACTAGAAAACGCATTACGAACACTTAATATGTGGACAAAACAATGCGGTCTTGGAGTCAATCCACAAAAAACTGAGCTAGTCTTGTTCAGTAACAAAAGAGTGATTCCAAACTTCGATCCTCCAACTATTGAGGGTATACCTCTCAGTCTCAGGGTAGCGGAGAGTGCTAAATATCTGGGTACGATCTTGGATAGGAAGCTTAATTGGAAACTAAATGTCAATGAGAGAGTAAAAAAGGCTGCAAATGCTTTTTACGCCTGCAACCGAATCTTCGGAAAAAGGTGGGGACCAAACCCTAAAATAATTCTGTGGATGTATACGGATGTTGTGCATCCAATACTCACATACGGAAGCTTAGTCTGGTGGCAAGCCACAAACAAAGCATCGAACTTAAAACTAATGACCAAAATACAAAGACTAGCATGTTTAGGTACAACCGGCGCAATAAGGACAACACCTACTGCTGGACTGGAATGGAGGCAATCCTCAACCTGGTACCCCTAGACCTACACATGCAAGAATCTGCAGCCAAAAGTGCCCTCAGGATCATCCAAACCAAAAGCTGGAAACCCTACAGAATGGGACATGCACAGATTCTGAACAAATACGTGGGAGACTCTGTCACTTCTGACTACTTGTCTCCCAACCTTGACTTTGATAAACCATTCTCTTGCTATTTCCCCAGCAGGGAGGAATGGAACACAGACGAACCCACAAATAGGAAATCGATATCCATCTACACAGATGGATCTAAGATGGACTGTAGTACAGGTGCTGGAATTTTCTTCGAAGAGCTAAATATACACCACTCGATCAGACTGCCTGATCACAGTAGTGTTTTTCAGGCGGAGGTTCTGGCAATCGCCGAATCTGCCCATATATGGTGTCAATGATGGCAATACCAAATGATGATATTACCATATTTATTGACAGCCAGGCGGCTATAAAAGCAGTGTCTGCTATTGAAATAAAATCGAAGCTAGTTCGCCGCTGCCGTGAAGAGCTTAAGGTTCTCTGCTCGCAGCATACTACGCGCCTCTGCTGGGTCCCTGGACACAGGGACAAAGCCGGCAATGAGATGGCTGATAAACTGGCAAGAAATGGATCTGCTATGAATCAAGATCGGGAGATTAAATCGATCAATCCACCGCTCTGTAATCTCAGAGAACGAGTGGAGAACAAGATTCGTATGAAAACTAACTACCTTGTGAAGTATCTCTGAAGCTATGGCCAGTATATGACAAAGGCCGAACCATCAGACTTCTACAGATTGACAAGTTATTTCTGTCTAACCTGGTAGGGGCTCAAACGGGTCATAACTTCCTAAGAAACCACACGATGAAACTAAATCTCAAAGATGACGACATATGTAGAGGCTGCGGAGACGAAGATGTTTATGAGGACACACCTCACTTGCTCTATCATTGCCCGAGCCTCTGTCACTTGAGGAACAGAATACTTGGAGGCTATTACTTCCATGACTTACGAGAACTTTCTGATGTAACACTTTCTGACCTTTAGGTACAGGTTTTTGAAGACATCAGGATGGCTGGACGGCGTCGGATAAATACAAGATAGAGAGACATGAGAAAACCACCTACAACACCAACGGTTAACCCCCAAAAAGGGCATCACAATGGGTCCACAAGGACCTAAGTGTGGTATGGTAGGTACTATGATGACAACTCTACAGAACGTTCTGTAGGACATCTAAAGAACTTTCCCCTTGCCTATAGAAATACAGTATTCAAACTAAAATATACAGAAATCTCAGATTTCAGTAAAAACTGAAAAGAGAGGAATAGGCGAAGAAGACCCGAGAGAACGACAATTGACAAATAAACACCTCATAGCAACAACAACGCACAGAAGTCTCTCCTCCGTTCTAATCACCATCACCAGTTGTCGGGCTTGTACTCGTCGCTCAGTTGGCGCAAGTGGTAGTCACTTGGTCAATTGGAGAAAAATCGAAATGCAAGTTCATTTCCTGACAGGGGAAAAACAGAAATGTCTTCCCAACTGGAATTATATACGGAGAATTGACTGTCAGAATTCAAAACTATTCAAACAATCACTTCAAAGGAGTCTGATGATGAGTTAGTGCGGTGTAGTTCGAAATAGCTATCATTCCTATCAAAGTGACTGTGTCTACGATTTGTTGTTAAGAGTTGTTCCCTCGAAAAAAAAAACAACGATTCACAAACTGAAATTCGACATAAATTCCCAACAGAAATTGTCAGGGTAGCTCCCAAACAAGCTAGAATCGTTGTTACTCCTCGCAAAAACTAAAAATAAGTTTCCATATTAACAAATCTATTACTTTCGCTGTAGTGATGACGTTAACATACAAACCTCCAGCTGACGGTTTTTTGATGTGTAAACATCTAAGCGCGCGTTGTTGGAATCTGGTGGAGTAATTCCACACATTTAACTTGCGGGGACAGAAATGCGTCACTGTGTTTTATCATTGCATACGTTTTTATCATTGCATACATTTATGATGTGAAATAAAATTTCTCCATTTCGTCCTTGCACCGTACCCAGAAGAAATTTCAAGAATTCTGCAGGGGGATTATCATCTTTTACCAATGATCATAAGCGGAGACTTCAATATCAATTTTGCAACTCCAGAAGCTCAACCATTTATTGATTTTATGCAAGATAAATTTAATCTTCAAATGAGCTCCAACCGGAAAATTTCAACAACACGATATGGAACAACCATCGATGCTGTCTTCCAGCGTAATCTAGATAGATTACAGTCTCGAATGTACATATCTTACTTCAGCTACCACAATCCGATTGTATCTTTTCTACCGAAACTAGCACAGAACGAATAAATTATTGTTATTTCATAATATATCAAGAATACGGTTATTACAATTCCCTCTTTTCTCAATGACGTGTATCAAGCCACACACATACCGCACGCACGTTGTTTACACATACACATGTTTCGGGACTGTTGAATACAGTCGCACCAATTTTTTTTCTTCGGACGGTATTATCAAAGTTGAAGCAGCCTTAAAGTTACCAAAGGCAAGTACATACATATGTCAAGGCAAACGTATAATATTGTTAATTGCATTAGTGGGATATGTTTTCAAGCTCAGAGCAAAAATATTAAATCAAGCTGTTGCAGATTAAAAATAAGAATCTTAGATTTGATTTGTTCTAAAAAAATTATTAAATAATTATGTAACTATATAAACACTAAAAAGGCGGTTCACTGAACATCAGCCGTTCTGGAAAACATTTATCGGGATGTACCGTGTACCAATGTGGCGCGGCAAATCGACTTTAGACCAGGAAAATCCTGCATAAGACCAACGAATTTCAAGTCGAGACTCACCATCTTTTTGCCGCAAATGAAAGGCTTCGCAGAAAATGTGGGCACGTAAATTATGAATGAGAGCAAAACAAACAAGCTAGCATGAGAGCTGTCCTCAAGAAGCGACGATCAACATCGTCGCGTTAGACAGGAAGTCACAAAGGACGGATATCGACCTTTTGGTCTAGTGTACCTCCGGCTTACGCCTCAAAAGGCCGCAATATCTGCGGACTGCGGGTATAGATATGGTCGGGCTTGCGACCTATAAATCTGCTTTAGAAAACATTCTACTCTACATTCTCCGTAGAAAAAGTGGTAGAAAAAGACCCTACCCAAGTTGGCTCACAATTGGAAGGCGACCTCAAAAAACGAAACAATCAACAAATTCAATATAACAAAAACAAATTGGCAGTATTTCCTATGGTGTCTTATTTAATAAAGTTTACGTTGTGCCATTCGTTTAAAATCTTGTCTTTTGTGTCATCGTCAAATCCAAGTTCTTTGGCGTCTTCTCTTCTCTTCTACAACATTTTATTAAAAATCGTTTGGAGTCTTAAAAATCCACTAGAACTAACCCCAAAATCGCTAGAACAGCAACAGTGCTCAGCGCAGCCTTAAAAGAACCTTGCCAAAGATCGAGCTGGCTGCAGCGGCATATTGGTCAAGGCACTGTTCCTTCCGAAACGTCGATTTTCGTTGCTACGGTGGACTTAACGAAATGCAAAGGTTTGAATCTTCTTAATGGTTTTTGTGTTTAAGTATCCACATGAGGCCCATAAAAGCAAGTATAAGGCTCTTCCGACCATCGTCTTACCAAACATTGACCTAGAGAAAGAGGTTTTAAATGCCAGCCCATCCTTGCTATAACTCTCTAAATCAAAGATTCCTCCTAAAGCTAAATACCTTCCCGTCTACATCTATTTGTTACAAACGTTCTCCTACCTTTTGGTACGTTCTATCGTGCTCCTAACTTCTCGCTATCCAGCTATAAAACTTACGATCCAACGCACACAATCGTTAAAATTGTATACCTAGTACGTGAAATGAAAAGCCGATTCTTTGAGGCCATTTTCCGCTTGCTACGCGGTTGAAGGGGGGAGGGGGGGGGGGACAACATTTTAGGTGTGGCTACTAATTGGTAGTAGTAGTAGTAGTAGTCGCAGTAGCTTAGTGGTTAGTGTGTTGGACTGCTATGCGGGGGTTCAAGGTTCGAATCCCGCAAAAACCCAATTCCGCCTTTGTAGGGTTTTTTCCGCTGCGCTACCTCTCGCGAACGTCTGACAAACATCCGAGAGTATAAATGTCTGGTAAGAGCTTCTCAATTAGCCGTTTGGAGTCGGCATAAAACTGTAGATCCCTTCCATTCGTTCCAAAAATGAAAAACTCACACAAAACGAATGGTTGTGAGAAGCTAGGCCTAGGGTCTCTCCGGACCTGTTGCGCCAACTATTTATTTTTTTTTTTTACTAATTGGTATTTCGCTTGCTATAACGCATAAATCCATCCAACCACGAAGTGCATTTAATTTGCGGACGGCTGCCCGATGGTGAATATATCTATAATAAAATTTATTTTTACGTTTATTATCCTGACGATAAGGATAGTCATATATAGCTAGCACATCACCGCATCAAACTACCCCTCGTCGCTGAGTATAATGGTTACGAGGACGTCTAGTCTATTCCTGTATGCCGTCCCATCCACGATCCACCCTCTTCCACCCTTATCATCGCTCTATTATGTGAGTCAGTGGCTTGTATTGTGTGACGTGTTGTAGGTACGTATAGCTACTATCTAAAATGTATCAAATACACGCAATAAAAATAAAATGGAAAATATCCAATTTGTTTAAATAAAGACGAATGCCGGCACACGTCACACATGCCAGGGGGATTTAGTGTACATATTATAGAGCGCCGCGAGTGCGGTTTGTTATTCCATGCGAGAGTTGTTGTTGATGTGTTTGTGTGTGTTTGCGTGTATCCTAAATGACAATGTGTGGACGTGTTTTAAATTAAAAGGTTTTTCAGTTTAACACAAAAGGTATGGTCATAAATTTCCATAATCTTCCGTGATGTGTTTGAAGGGAGGAAGAGGGTTAGCTCGATGTGTCTTGTATACTATAAAGGAGCTTTTCTTTAAGGATGAATGGAATTTTGGAAATCGAAGGATGGATATACCTATAGGATATAGCTAGGAATATTTCATATTTTATTCGCAGAATAATAAATAAATCTAAATAAAATTGGCAACACGGACAGTAGATATTTGGGGGTGTATCGATTGGTTATTATTATTAGATAGTAAAGGGTAGCTAAATATACGATTAGTTCATTTATGGTGCACATCGAAATTAAATTGAGTATTTCCAAATCATGAATATATCATGATGCCTTGAAATGATGCGTGGCCCTTAGGTTAGGTCTACGGGTTGGTAGAGCAGGGTAAATCCTACTATCAGTGATGCCAACCCTAATTTTCAAAAGTCTCTAGATGGATGAAAATTCTGTAGAAATCCAAATTTTTTTTAACATACAAAAAGTGCTTAAAATGTAAGTCTTGAGTGGCATAAAATATCAGTCTTTAATTAAATATATTAACTAGCTGACTCGGCGAAGTTCGTTCCACCCAAATTCATTAATGTATGTAATGAAGTTCATAATTCCGAGCTTTCGCTTCATTTTGCTTCATGTAATTCGGTCAATTCAGATTTTTTATTCAAAAGTTATATTAAAATTAAATAAATAAATAAAAAAAATTGGTGCGACTGTATCCAACAGTCCCGAAATATGTGTATGTGTAAACACCGTGCGTGCGGTGTAATAACCGTATTCTTGATATAAGGGTGATTTTTTAGCTGGTTTGGTTTTGGCAACACTGGTTTTGACAGCTGACGTGTGTTTAGTACCTTGTGTCACTGTCAAACAGCTTCAGTTTGGTTTGCAATTTAACCATGGATCGTCTTACAAATGAACAACGCTTGCAAATTATTGAATTTCACTATCAAAATTCGTGCTCGGTTCGAAATGTTCATCGCGCGCTGCTTCCATTTTATGATCGGCATTCTCGACCTTCTGAGCAGTCTATTCGGAAGATTGTGACCAAATTTCGCACCAAATTTACTTTGTTGGACATTAAACCACCAACACGTTTACGTACTGTGCGTAGTGAAGAAAATATTGCGGCCGTATCAGCTAGTGTGACAGAAGACCGCGAAATGTCGATTCGGCGCCGTTCCCAGCAGTTAGGCCTTTGTTACAGCACACGTGAAAAATTTTGCGGAAGGATTTGTGCGTAAAGCCTTTTAAGATACAGCTTGTGCAAGAACTAAAGCCAGCCGACCTACCACAACGCCGAATTTTTGGTGAATGGGCTCTTGGAAAGCTGGCCGAGGATCCGCTTTTTTATCGAAAAAAAAAAAAAAGATCAGCCAGAAGCATTGCAACAGCTACCAATGCATCCCGAAAAAGCCACTGTTTGGTGCGGTTTATGGGCCGGCGGCATTATTGGGCCATATTTCTTCAAAGATGATGCGAATCGCAGCGTTACTGTCAATGGTGAACGCTACCGAGCGATGATAACAAACTTTTTTTTTGCCGGAATGGAAGTTCTTGACTTGCATGATATGTGGTTTCAACAAGACGGTGCCACATGCCAAACAGCGCGCGAAACAATGGCGCAATTGCGAGGCGAGTTTGGTGAACAGTTAATTTCACGTTTCGGGCCGGTCAATTGGCCGCCTAGATCGTGCGATTTGACACCATTAGATTATTTTTTGTGGGGGTATGTCAAGGCTAATGTGTATAGGGACAAGCCCGCTTCGATTGACGCACTGGAAGCCAACATCCATGCATTCATTCGTGATATACCGGCCGATATGTGTGAAAGAGTATGCCAAAATTGGACTCAGCGGATGGACTACCTGAGACGCAGCCGCGGTCAACATTTGCATGAAATTATCTTTAAACATTAAATTGCAAGGTTCAAACTATCGATTCAAATAAATATTTCATTCATTTTTTCGAATTTTTTGTGTTTTTTTTTTAAAAAAAGTTCTAAGCCTCTCGGTTTCACCAGTCCACCCCCCCGAAACCCCTGGTTTGACGAAGAGTGCCGGCAAGCACATGCAGCAAAACAAAGTGCCTACGAAGCGTCGCTGCATAGAAGGACGAGAGCAGCTCGTCAGCTCTACGAGCAAAAAAGGAGGGAAGAACATCGGCTTCTCCGGAGAAAAAAGAGAGAGCATGAGAAGCGCGCGATCGAGGATATAGAGAGGTGTTACTCCAGGAACAATGTTCGGAAGTTTTACCAAAAGGTAAAAAGAACGTGCCATGCCAACAAGACCCGAACGGAGACCTGTAGAGACGAGCAAGGAAACCTTGTAGTAGAGTCACAGTCGGTGCTGAGGACATGGAAAAACCATTTCTGCAGACTGCTAAACGGCGAAGACGACACAAATTCCGCTGTTAGGCAGAACGATCCATTCAACCTGGACGATGACAGCCAAGAGTTCCGTCCACCTGACCAAAATGAAGTGAGGATAGCAATATCTAAGCTTAAATCCAACAAGGCTGCTGGTCCAGACGGCTTACCTGCCGAGCTCTTCAAGGCAGCCGGAGATGACTTGGTAGAGTGCATACACCAACTCATCTCCAAGATTTGGTTAGAGGAATGTATGCCTGATGAATGGAACCTCAGCATTGTTTGCCCGATCCACAAGAAAGGAGACCCTCTAAACTGCGCCAACTACAGAGGCATCAGTCTCCTGAACACTGCGTATAAGATCATGTCTGCTGTATTGTGTGAACGCCTGAAACCATTCGTCAACGATCTGATAGGTCCCTATCAGTGCGGTTTTAGGCCCGGTAAGTCCACGACCGATCAAATATTCACACTACGGCAGATCCTGGAAAAAACCCAAGAATACCAGATCGATACTCACCATCTTTTTGTCGATTTTAAGGCCGCATATGACAGCGTTTATAGAGACGAGCTATACAGAGCCATGTCTAGTTTTGGCATCCCTGCCAAGCTTGTCAGATTGTGCAGAATGACGATGGAGAACGCTCGCTGCTCCGTAAAGGTCGGAAACAATCTCACCGAGACCTTTGATGTCAAAAAAGGATTTAGACAAGGTGATGCGCTGTCATGTGACTTCTTCAACATCATTCTTGAGAAGATTGTGCGAAACTCACAAGCCAACACCAGAGGCACAATTTTCTATAAGTCTGTGCAACTGCTTGCATACGCTGACGACATTGACATTGTTGGTACAACACAGCGAGCTGTCACTGGTGCGTTTGCAAGTATTAGTGCAGAAGCGGCAAAAATGGGTTTAGTGGTGAATGAGGGTAAAACAAAATATATGCTGTCAACAAGAAGGGACACACGACATCGACGAATCGGGCAGAACGTCACGATAGACAGCTATAACTTTGAGGTAGTTAGGGACTTTGTCTACCTCGGCTCCGCTATAAACTCTGATAACGACATCACATCAGAAATCATACGAAGAATCACACTTGCCAACCGCTGTTTCTTTGGCCTAAGACGGCAACTGATAAGTAAGGCCTTGTCGAGAAATACTAAGGAAACTCTGTATAAGACCCTCATCATCCCAGTCCTGCTTTATGGTGCAGAAGCATGGGCGCTATCAAAGGCGGATGAAGATCTCCTTGGTCGTTTCGAACGCAAAATTCTTCGAGTGATTTTTGGTCCCGTTTGCGTTGACGGGTTTTGGAGGAGAAGATTTAACAGCGAACTCTACGAGCTGTACAGCGACATCGACCTAGTCAGAAAAGTACGCATCAGTCGTCTAAGATGGCTGGGACATGTAGAGCGAATGGACACCAACGCTCCGGCCCGAAGAGTCTTCGATTCTAACCCGGAGGGACAACGCAGTAGAGGAAGACCTCGCCTTAGGTGGCGCGCGCAAGTGGAAGGGGACCTCAACCAACTTGGAGTGCGCAACTGGAGGCAGTTAGCCAAAGATCGCGCTAACTGGAGAGGCGTATTGGTTGAGGCCCAGGTCCACCCCGGACTGTAGCGCCACCTAAGTAAGTAAGTAAGCCTCTTAAAAAATCACCCTTATTATGAAATAACAATAATTTATTCGTTTCTGTGCTAGTTTCGGTAGAATAGATACAATCGGATTGTGGTAGCTGAAGTAAGATATGTACATTCGAGACTGTAATCTATCTAGATTCTAGATTATGCTGGAAGACAGCATCGATGGTTGTTTCATATCGTGTTGTTGAAATTTTCCGGTTGGAGTTCATTTGAAGATTAAATTTATCTTGCATAAAATCAATAAATGGTTGAGCTTCTGGAGTTGCAAAATTGATATTGAAGTCTCCGCTTATGATCATTGGTAAAATATGATAATTTCCCTGCAGAATTCTTGAAATTTCTTCTGAGTACGGTGCAAGGACGAAATGGAGACATTTTATTTCACATCAACAAAAAGCTAAAATTAATATGCCCCAGCTCATAAATGTATGCAATGATAAAAACGTATGCAATGATAAAATCTATGCAATGATAAAACACGGTGACGCATTCCCTGTCCCCCCAATGTGTGGAATCACTCCACCAGATTCCAAAAAATGTATACCTATGTAATATCTAAGGGTTTTTTATGTTTTTTTTTTTTATTATTTTTTATTCATTGATTTATTTTAGCTGAATTCTTAGCTGTAATTTTGGATTTCGTTGACTGTTTTTTTTTACTGGATTTTTTATTGTTTTGCCAGTCAAATATGACTAGAAGGTCGATTTCACTGTGCCTGTGTTTATGAGCATCAAAAGCGACATTTCCACATTTTGAAAAAATCGAATTGCCGATGCTTTTTAATCCTCTTTCTTGGGATCTATCCATTGCTGTTTTCTTTCGTTAGTTTCAAAAACTAACTAATTTCAGATTTAAGTTGAATAGTAGGGTTCAAATCAAAACCTATGTATTCCTTATTCCATTTCCTTGTTAAAATCTATATAACTCTATTCCAGGACTAAATTCGATTATTTGTTTACTGTAAAAATGAAAATATGTGTATTTCAAATAAGGCGAGAAAAATTTGATGATCTTGTTTTATTTTCAATTCCGTTGAAACTTGGCCAGTAAGATTAAGATTAAGATTAAGATTAAGATTTATTTCATAAATGTCTATACAAGTGTATATAATACATAATACAGTGGAATATAATTAAAACAAATTATTACAGTATGCCATATATTTTAAGATATTGTTGCACGAGAATGCTAAAACATTCTACCGAAAATAATTTTTCAAACGTATCTAGGTAGCTATTCCAAATACTTAGGTATTTTCTTTTAAAACAAATCTGTTCCAAAATACATTCGTAGATATATCCAAGTTGATTTCCGGTTCCATAATAATTTTTAACTTTCTCCATTAGGTAGTAAGAGAAAGATATCGTACAAAATTTCGAACTCGAGATGTCAATCAATTCTGACATTACGATGATAGGTACACTGAACTCACAAAAGTGGGTCCCAAGACTCTGTCCGGTCTGTCTGTCTGTCTGTTAGTTTGATTTGTTCGAAAATGGCTCTAACGATTTCAACCAAAATTGATATTTAAGCTTAAGTAGCCTCGAATAACGGTAGGTACTTTTGAAATTTGGAAATCAAATCACGAAAACGGTTTGCGATTGTAACGAAAATTCATTTATAGGGTAATATGGTCATTGCTAACTTAATAGCGAACTCAGTTTCATTGCATTATCGTACAATTGGTTTTTGAAAAAAAAAAAAAAAGTATTTTTGTTTGAAATTTAGTTTTCTCTAGTTTACCTGAAAACGGCGACAACGATTTTGACCAAAATGCAAACTTAGAGTAAAATTGATGTTCTTAAAATGATTGCGTCCTTAATTTTCAATTCGAATCACCGAAAACGCTAATTTTAAGAACCGCTCATGTCTCGAAAACCCCTTTTTGGACCTTGATAAAACTTTAAAAACCAAGTAATGCTTATATCGCGAACAATAACTTGTAGTCGGTTTTTAGCTATATAGTTAACAAAAATTTTTCAAACTGAACATTGTAATATTTGGTACTGTTTTGTCTGCCAAATTTTACAGAAGCCGCTCTAACGATTTTGATCAAAATGCATATTAAAGATAACATCAGTATTCTAAATAAGATTCCGTACTTTGTTTTTCTCAAAAAAATTCGAAGAAATCAGTTTTTTAATTATTTCTCAAAAATGACTACCCAAAAGCCGATCTCTGTTCATATCTATTTTCAAAACTCAATACTGCACTTAAAAATTAAAATTGCAACTGCCATAAGGAATGCAATAAAAAATAAAAAATGGAACGCAAAACTTATTTTTAACAAATATTACCCCACTTCTACCTTTTTTCAACCGTTTTGAATACCTATGCACCTTAAAATAATTCCAACCACTTGGAGTTTAAAGAATCAGAATATCCCATTGACACGTTTTCCCAATTTTGCACGTACATCTTGATATTCAGTTTATAACTACTGCTAATGCAAAAATAAGTCTCTGGATTCTTGCATATACATAAATATATTTATATGTAAAGATATCGATCTATCACGAACAATACTTCCAATTATTGACAACTGAAACCAGCGTCATTAATCTATTCCAGTCAAAAAGAAAATCATTCCCAAATAGATACAAAATCAAAAACTCCTACATGTTCTCGTACTCAAAAACTTGTAAAGTGTAAAAGCTATAAAATAGTAAAGTAGGCGCTTATAACTCTCTAACAAGAACTTGCGACAGTTGTCTGTTTCTAGAGTTTCAACGTTTAGAAACTAAAAGTGAATTTTATTTAACACTATGTAGGGGAGAGGTGGTCACCTTAAGACACTTTTTACAAAAATCGTTCTATATTCATTAAAAAGCGGAGTAGGTATCCCTTCGTATTTTGAAAATTATTATTACATGTAGTTTTATCTTTGAATCTTATATCCAAATAAATATGTATAGTTATGATTTGTATATTTTTATTTATTTTAATAATCTCTTTAAAGTGTCCCATTCTGCCCCTCTGGGGGGGCACCTTAGGACAACCATGGGGCAGTTTTGGACATGTCTAAAAAAAACGCTCCTTAGGAGCGGTTTCCTTCTTTTTCTTCTAATTTCTGACCATTAGTGCAGAGATAAACCTAAACAAATAAAACCAAAAAACAATCACACTGAAATAGATTGTTCAAAGTGATAAAAGGACATGTTCAAAAGTTCCTCTCGCGCATTGTCCAAAAGTGCCCCGAGAGGGATAAAAAAACTAAAAACTTCATATTTTTTTAGAAACAATGTAAATTGTTAATATTTTGGTTGAATAACATCGCTACACATATAAAAATTATAACTGAACACTTTTAATTTGTAAATTGAGCATAATTTTAGAATAATATGCTTAAGTCTAGGAATAAAAAAAATTACAACCGTCGTCTGGAAACACACTTTTCTTCTTATTTTATTTTTTAAAGTTGGTATCGTTTCAATATCCATCAGATATTTGTTTGAAGTGGATTTGCCACTGTAAAATTTTATTGAAGTATTAAAAAGTTTTTTTTGTAGTACTTATTCTTAAATTGTCCTAAACTGCCCCCCTCTCCCCTATTCCTTTTTCTGAATTTCATGAGCCGTTTCTTTTACCTAGCATTGCTTCTCAAATCTTGACCTCCCTATCTAATAACATAAGAAAACAACCAACAAAACTTTTGATGAACGAGAAAGTTTTGTTCGACCCAGTCGTGCATTTTATTTTATTTTTTTAAGAAATTTAAAAATCCAGGTTAAGATATAAAAACAAAACAATTTTTAAAAATTGGAAGAGAACTTTTTTTTTTTAATATCTCAAAGCTATTAAAAGTGGAATATGTACTTTATTTTGACAAGCACACTAACCACTTAGTAGGTACCTACCTAATGGTTGAAGTCCGTTTTGAGACTACACCTTTGCAAGTAGTTATAGCTGCGAATAGTCTCTTTCGCAGAACACAAAACACGTGTATCGTTTATGGTATGTAAATACAACATGTGGAATACAAAAGTACGTATAACTAGGTACACCAAGTCACCAACGTAACGTATTATGTATCATCTGAAAAACTTCAGTTAATTCAACATTTTGTGTAGGCAACATTAAATGGAAATGACACACACAATTAATGGCACTCAGCTTTCAAAACACTCCAGCATCTATACCTCGCAGTAGCAACACTATATTCCGGAAAACAAAACGAAATAATAGGCGTAAGTCGGTATCTACCCACAAAACAAAAAAAATTATACCTTGTACGAACAAAAGCCGTAAGCGACCATAAAAAGCCTTCCACTCTCATCCCCAATCGAATCGGAAACCAAGAGACATCATCATCGTTACCATCACCATCGCCATTCCCATCATCTGCTCTTCATTATTTCGACCATTTCATTCGAAAAAAGGAAGAATATCTCCCTCCAGTGGCTAATTCTCTGGCTTGATTGTGCAAGTGTAGCAGAGTAGTTATCCTTAATAGCCTCTTTGTTTATCCTGAAAGCAATGAAACGAAATTGGCGAAAATAACGAAACCGCACAAACGTAGCCACGTTCGAGGTAAATGCTTTCTTTTTTTCTCTCCACATATATACATAGGTATACCTACTTTTACGAATACAAAAATGTACACATAATATACTTACTTTATCGATATCCCGTGTATTGTTATCGGCATGTGGGCACTATGGTTGGATGGGGCTGTGGAAAAGGGCGAAAACCAAATTTACGCACACGCACTTTTTGAGGCAAGGCATAGCCAGTGGGAAAACAGAAAGTGAAACGATTTAAAAAAAAATTGGGCATCGTTTATGTTTCCATGAAATTTATAAAAACCCCTACGACGTTTGGGTTAGAGCTTCAGACGGAGCTTAAGACTGAAGACCGGTCGACACTCGCCTATTTGACAGACGCACTCCATGAATAATGAACAAGTCAAGTCTACAGTAGAAGCAATAAAAGCGTTATTAGTCAGAGGGTCCGGCCTGTTAATTCGCTGAATTCGGCCGTATCAAAGCAACGCTTTTTAACGGATTCAAATGACGGACTATATCTTAATACATTAAAAACAGTTTCCCTTGCGACAAGAATCTTACTTTGTCTCTTAAACGCCGAGCAAGTAAAAGAATAAGACGTATCTGATGGCGGTGTGTTAGAAGACTCGCTCCTAGGCCCCCTCCTTCGGAGCGGTATGTATGACGAAGCTCTGCGCCAACCGATTCTTAGAGAAGCTCCAATTATCGGTTTCTTGGGAAGTTCCAATTATCGGTTTGGAAATTAAATTCCTACCACAACCAGCAAGAGCAATAGAAGACGTCCACCTAAACTACATATAGACGAAGATTAAAAGCTGGCACTTTTTCTTGCGGATCGCGTATTCCTCTCGACAAGTCCTATGCAGCCAGCAGCAAGTGCTGTCTTCCAAGACTGAAGCTGAAGTTTTACAAGACTTCTGGACCGGACGGCTTAAGTGCCGAGTTTTCCAAGGCAGTGGGAGATAACTTGGTAGAGACCATACACCAACTCGTCTCCAAAATTTGGTCAGACCAAAGTCTGCCTGATGAATAGAGCCTCAGCAAAAAAGAAGACCACCGGCCTTAACTGCGCCAACTAAAGAGGCATCAGTCTCCGTAACAATCCTGTCCGTTCTACTGTGTGATCGCCTGAAAATGGATTTAAAAACGACCTGTAACTGCAACAACCAGACTCGGTAAGTATATACAAATATGACAGCATTTATAAAAACGAGCTATAAAAGGCCATGTCTAGTATTGGCATTCCTGCCAAACTTGTCTGAATAACAAAATGGAGTGCAGAGAATACTCAGTCCGACCTTCAATGTCAAAAAAGCATTTAGACAAGATGATGTGCTGTCAGGTGTCTTGTTTATTATCATTCTTGAGAAAATTGTTTGAAACTCGTAAGGCACTATTTCCGCAAGTCTGTGCAACTTCTTGCTGTATACCAGTGGCGTGGCGTCCATATAACTCGATTCCTACCGAGTTACCTTTTGAAATCTCCACCAGGCAACACTATCTATCTACCAAAAACCGAATATACATGAAACACTACCAAATGAATGTGAATACTCACCAAATGGTACACACACAAAAGCACTCATATAAAAATCGTGTGTGTATCCATTTTCATACAACGTCGTCATCGTCTCCTGGCGACAAAGCGAAGGTAACCCAAAATAAGTCGGGTTGGGGTAGGGGTTAGAATATACCCGAGGTAGGCATGCCTGTCGTAAAAGGCGACTAAAATCCAACCTCCGTATACCGAGCGAAATGGTGTATACAAAAAATGCAATGAACAAAACGAAAAGATTAACTACCCCAGGTGGCAGTCCAGCTTTACTGGAAAATCCACCCTCTTCGGAGGTCGGCTCTACGGATTCTGGGGAGAGCCGCTTATTGCAATCTATTAACCCTTTTATTAAAAGCTCAAGGGTATCTCGATCTCCTCCAATAAGATCGAATAACGCCGGGAAAAGAAGTCCGCCGGGAGCGCCAGCGCGTGAAAAACAGGACTCAGTGAAAGATAAAAGTCTTGAGGAAAAAAAAATAAAGAACTCCGAATCAAGCTTAAAGAAATGGATCTACTCTATCAAGATCTTAAGAAAGAGATAGAACTGCTAAAAGAACAAAATGAGGTTCTAAGGAACACCCATTTGCAGAAAGAACGCGAAAGTACTCCACCACGCTTGGCTAGTCGGGAATACCACACCGACGAAGAAGAGCTAGCGCGCGAAACGAATTGGGTCATTAAAAAAAGACCTAGTAAGAAAAGGAGAGCCGGTTCTTCGCCTGAAGTCGAGCCCTTAAAAGAACAAACGCGTAAAGTACCGCAAGAAAAACAACTCCGAGGGCATATTTGCGCATCGCCTCCAATAAACGTCGTTGGGATAACGGAGTATAATAAATTGTACAGCCTCCTTAAAGGAACGATAATATCGCAATTTAAGGTTACATCTTTGAGGAATAATGCGTGGAAAATTAACGTCGATAACCACGAAGACTACCGGGCAGTGTCCCAAAAGCTAAATACTGAGAAGATCCAGTGGTATACTTTCGAAATAAAGTCAGAAAGGCCACATCGTGTTGTAGCAAGGGGACTCCACCCCTCATGCAAAAAAGAAGAGGTTATAAACGACCTCAAAGCCAAAGGGTTTAAAATTCTTGATGCCGTTAATATCATCAAGAAGGAGAAACAGAAATCGGAAGAAGATAAGGATGTCATGATAAGGCGTGGACTACCGCTCTTTATGCTTACCTTAAATAGATCTGATAATATCGAAGATATCTACCGAATTAAAACCATAGTAAATATCGTGGTTAAAATCGAGCCGATGCGCAGAAATTTGAAAATAATTCCACAGTGCAAACGTTGCCAGGAATTTAATCACACGCAAATGTATTGCAAAAAAGAGCCGCGATGTGTGAAATGCGCCGGAAATCATTTCTCCCAAGACTGTGGAGCAAATAAACAATCCTCCGCTACTTGTGCTAACTGTAAGGGAAAGCACCCTGCAAATTATAGAGGTTGTGAAGTAGCTAAGGAGTTGCAAAAACGGAGAGATGCGCTCCTTAAGCCTCAACATAAAAAAACAAAGCCGCTAACGAATACAAAGCGTAAGACCGCCAAGGATGTAGTAGGCAACATAAAACCTCCGGTTCCAGAGCGTAATAATGTCAGAGAAAGAGAGACAACAGAAAAGCCCTCGACCTCTGTTGCCAAAAGAAACGCTACTGAAAAGTTACCATCAGTAAAGCCATCGAATGGTGGCCCTCGGCCAGCCAGAGAAGTGCAGACCTACGTTCAGGCCGCGGCATACGACGGAGCTAAAAACGTTGAAACTTCGCCGGACCCTGTTTCTCATGTATTCTCAGTTGTTCTCCAGAAACTTGAAGAACAAAGCAAAATAAATAAAATTATTCTCGATCGCTTGGTTAAGCTCGAGAATAATTCACGGAAAACGCGTGCATCACATAAAATATGAATGAAAAACCAATGTTAAAAATATGCACTTGGAATGCAAACGGTCTTTTGCAAAAACTCGACGAATTGGAAATATTCATACGCGAGAAAGATCTTGACATTTGCTTGATTTCTGAAACTCACGTGAAAAAGGGATCGAGCTTAGAAATAAAAGGCTATAATGACATTCACGCTTGTCACCCTTCGGGAAACGCGAGAGGTGGATCGTCATTGTTTATTAAAGACTGCATTGAACAATACGAAGACCTGAAGATAGAGCTTGAAACTATGCACCTGTGCACGATTCGAGTAAAAAATAGTCAGCGTACTCTTAGAATTTCATCTATCTACTGTCCACCGCGTTCCGCGCTTGAAAAAACTGATTATACTAACTTGCTTAAATCGCTCAAACCAAACTTCATTATTGGCGGCGATTTTAATGCAAAACACACGTTCTGGGGTTCTAGATACATCTCGCGAAAAGGAAGAATGCTCTACGGGGCAGGTAAGGAGTACAGTTGCGATTTCCACTCGACGGGCAAACCGACTTACTGGCCAACTGATACTTCAAAAATACCTGACCTGATCGATTTTTTCGTCGTAAAAGGAATACCTACCAACCACATTAAAGTTGAAGAGAGCTTTGATCTGTCATCTGATCATTCACCGGTTATTTTAACATTGAGCGTAAAAGTAGTAAATAACCTTCAGCCAGCGAGATTAACTGGTAGAACGACTAACTGGGAAGGCTTTAGGAACGAAATTGAAGAGAATGTTGAACTTAGCGTTCCACTTACGACACCCTATCAACTTGAGGTTGAAGTAGATCGCTTCGTTGAGATAGTACAGATCGCTTCCTGGAATAACACGCCTAATCCAAGGAAAACGCCGGCCAAATACGGTCTACGATATCCTCCCGAAATAAAAGAATTGGTCAACGAAAAAAGGAAGGCGCGTAAAAAATGGCAACAGAGTCGCGCCCCGCAACATAAAACACATTTGAATTATTTGTGCAATTTGTTGAAGACAGCTATTAAGGACTTTAAAAATCGTGCGATAGGTTCTTACCTTGAAAGTTTAACGGTGAAAAAAGATTCCAACTATTCACTTTGGAAAGCTGTAAAAGGCACCAAAAGGCCCAAAATCCCCGCGCCGCCAATTAAAATAAATCAAAATGAATGGGCAAGGGAAGATAAGGAAAAAGCGGACGTTTTTGCCGCCCATTTAGAAGAAACCTTTAAACCGTACGATGGTCGGGCGGTTCACGACAGTGTTATTGCGGCGGAATTACTATCCGACGATTTAGTACTCACAAGTGCAACGCTAAGGGAACTAAAACGTGAAATTGAATCCCTAAAACCTAAGAAAGCTCCTGGTTATGATTTGATCACGGGAGAAGTTCTCAAAGCTCTACCAAGAAAAGCATTAATTAAGCTTCTTCATATTATAAATGCCGCGCTCAGACTAAAACACGTGCCGAGCCAATGGAAAGTTGCGGAGGTCATAATGGTTTTAAAACCAGGAAAACCGCCAAATGAAGTAAAGTCGTATAGACCAATTTCCCTTCTTCCAGTTATATCCAAAGTTTTCGAGAGAATTTTACTAACGCGCCTACAACCGGTTATAGAATATAATAATCTTATTTCTGACCACCAGTTTGGGTTCAGAACCAAGCATTCCACGATTGACCAAGTACATAGAATTACTGACGTAATTGAGAAAGCATTTGAGGAAAAAAAGATATGCTCAAGCGTATTCCTTGACGTCTCACAAGCCTTTGACAAGGTGTGGCATGACGGCTTGAAATTTAAATTACGACAAGTTCTTCCCGTACGCCTATATGATATTTTAGAATCATATCTCGGGAATAGACTCTTCCGTGTAAGACATGGAAACGAATACTCTGAGCTTAAGGAAATTTCGGCCGGCGTGCCGCAAGGAAGTGTCCTTGGGCCCCTCCTCTATCTGTTATATACTCGCGATATACCAAGAGAAGATGGCACTACTCTCGCTACGTTCGCCGACGACACCGCTATCCTAGCAGTAGGTAATACAATTGAAGAAACGACTGCAAAACTTAAAATCGCACTGAATAAGGTAAATGAATGGACGAGGGACTGGCGTATCGCCCGCAACGAAACTAAATCTGTTCACGTGAATTTCACGTATAAGAAAACTAATGACTTGCCAATTTTTCTAAACTTGGCCCGAATACCCTTTGCAAATGAGGCCAAATACCTGGGAATGATACTCGACGCAAAGCTGAAATGGAATTCGCACGTGAAAATGAAACGTAAAGAACTCGATATCAAATATAGAGAAATGTACTGGTTACTCGGAAAACATTCCCAGCTCAGTACTGAAAACAAACTGCTTCTATACAAGCAAGTGCTAAAGCCTGTGTGGACCTACGGTATACAACTCTGGGGTTGTACCAAGAAAACAAATGTCAATATTCTACAAACTTTTCAAAATAAAGTGCTTAGAGAAATTGTACAAGCACCATGGTATATTAGAAACGACGATATCCACAGAGATCTCGGAATTCCAATAATTGAAGCTGAAACAAAAAGCTTCGCGAGAAAGCATAGAAACCGACTAATCGGACATGTCAACAATTCAGTCCGACAAATTTTGGACGAGAACAATTTATTGCGCCGACTACAAAGAACGAAACCGTTCGACTTGGCAAGATAGGATTAACCGCGTCTAAATTGCGGAACATGCAGGATCTTTCATTGGAAAGAAGCCTGTCAAAAAATGTTATTTCGTTATAGAAAAATTGCTTGATAAGTTATATCTTAGTTGCAGTATCTAACAATTCTTCGAAGGGTGGTGTTTTTAGTCAGTAAAAATCTGACACTACTATGAGCACGCGCTTGCTATTCTCATAGTGTCTTTGGAAGATTTTCACCTACCCTCGGTAAAAAAAAAAAAAAAAAAAAAAAAAAAAAATTTGAGAGAAAATTTGCTTGTTATCTCTTTTTTTCTTCCCTGAGTACTTTGTCTGACTCTGACACCTCTTTGTTCAACACCCATTGTAGAAAATAACCCGCTTTTCTTCGAGTTATTCGCGGTTCTCACAAAGTTCATTTTGACAGCTGAGTACTGAGTGAACATTTGTTTGTATCTCTTTTTTTCTTCCCAGAGCCAGAGCTTGTTACTGGTACTGGCCATGGCCACTGGCTCTGGCACTGGGTTGTGTTTTGGGTATGTCGTATGTGTTTGTTTGGTTATGATATGAACAAAATAACGCGCTTTTCTTCGAGTTATTCGATTTTCTTTTACTTCTTCTTTTCTTATTGTCTCTTGTGTGAATAATTACAGGTAGTTGTTGAGGTAGGTAATGGTCTGTTTTGGTTTAAAAATTCAGTTGGCTGGCAGATTGCAGTGCGTGACTTAAAGTGAGTTTAGTATTGTGAGCCATATTTGCAAATGGTCAATGTATGATTTTGTTTCAAGGTTACACAGATGTAATGTTTTTTACATTTGTATGGGACTAATTTTGCTTCGACTTCCCATTTGAAAATGTTCACGCCACGCCACTGCGTATACACTGACGACATTGACATAATTTTCAGTGAACTGTCACTGATGCTTTGTTATTGCATCTACAGAAGCGGTAAAAATGGGTTTAGTGGTGACATGGAACAAGGCAAAATATTTGCTGTCAACAAGAAGAGGCACACAGCATCGATTCTGGAAATGACAATTGATTAGTTAAGCCAAAAAACAATAAGAAGACTCTATACAAAGACCCTCATCATCCCAATCTTGCTCTTCTACGGTGCTGAAGCATGAAATTTAGCGAATGCGGATGAGCTTCTCTTTGGTCGTTTTAAAGTTTAAACACAAAATTCTTCAAATGATTTTCGGTCCCTTTCGCGTTGACTGACATAGTAGGTCTTGGAGGAGACATAACAGCGACCTTTACGAGCTGTAAAACTACATTAGGCATTTTTTATTATCAGGAATTCATGATCTATTATTCGATTCTGAAACCAACCATTACGGCATATTTGTAAACCCTATGTTTTGAGAAAAAATACGCCATTTGAAATGGTGAATGATTTACACCCTGTGGAATTGAATACATAAAATTACTAAGTATGAAAAATAAACAACAAATTGTTATTATAACATATAATAACAAATATTATTAACAAATATTAACAAAAATGAGTACCTAGAAGTTTAATAATTATTTGAATTGTTATCGTAGAAGGAAAACCTTTCCAAAAAATTGTCAAACCAGGGGGGGGATTCTGTAAGATAAAAACGTTCAATCGTTTTCGTTTAAACCAAGTTTTTTTTTCATGTAAATTCAAAAAAAACGAAATTTCATTTGAAAAGTTTCATGCGAAAGGAACACAGCAAATGCTATTTGTTTGATGTTTCTCATTAACTTTGGTTGTTTATTTAGCGGTTTGGACTAATTTTTATTTCACAAAAAATATGCTGGCGGATTATTTATCAATAGCAAGTGATAGCGAAGTGAAGTAAAATTGTGTAAATTTCCGAAAAATCTAAAAAGAAATCTTCGAGATTGTTCGGATCCTGTTAAGCTACTCAATGAAAGGTTTCTTAAATTGATGTTTTAATATTAAGTTTATATTAGGTCTGTTCCTTTAGTTTTAAGTCTTACGAATTTTTACTAATTCTTACGAAAATTTATTCAATGCCTTTATTTAGATCGAAAAATTCGTAAAAGAGAGCATCGTCGAGAGAGAAACATTTTACCCCTCTAGCTCCAGCCTCCACTGAGAATCTTACGTCTAAAGGAATTAATTAAAATAAACAGTTTTTATGTCGGTAATTGTTAATTGTACTTACCTATATTATTGTTCAAATGTTCGCCTTATGTTACGACCAAAATATTAACAAACGTAATATATGTTGGTACATTGAAAGCGGTCAGCTGTTAGCCGTCAAAACAACATAATTATTTGATATCCTACAGCTTCTCAAACTTTAACTTTTTTTGTCACACCGTTACTTAAACCTTTCCGAACGAGAAGAAGAAACCGAAAGCAGTTACATGAAGCAAATTTTCGCTTTCGCGTGATTTCTTTCGTTTTTTGAAATGCGAAAGTGGTTTTCGTTTCGTATATTCATAAATGTTGAAATTTATTTAAATGGCACCCAAAACTACTTGGACAAAGGGTACGAAGAAGATCCGGATCCGGAACCAGAAAAGGCCATGGAAAAAATGTTAAAAAGTATATAAAGTGTGGTTATAATATATATTTTTCTATTTTTTCTTACGAACCAATTTTGTTTTTGTTTTGAACAAACTTTTGAACATTTCCTGCACCATTTACAGTGAATTTAATATAACGTTTTAGGCCCGGTTAGTCCACAACCGACCATATATTCACACTACGGCAAATCCTGGAAAAAATGCAAAAAGTCCAAGTCGATAACCACCACCTGTTTACCGATTTTAAGGCCGCATATGACAGCATTTATAGAGACGAGCTATATAGAGCCATATCTAGTTTTGATATCCCTGTCAAACTTGTCTGATTATGCAGAATGGCGATGGAGTGGATTTACAACTTCAATTCGAGTACCATCCACATCCCAGGCATGCTCTCTACCGGCGCGATTTTGAGCTCTGAAAACAAGTGTTTTTGATTTGCCAGTGTTGATTTTTAGATCCCAAGTATCACAATACTGCTTTAATTTGTTTATTTGCAACTGGAGAGTAAGGGGATTTTCAACAAGAATGACCAGATCATCCGCGTAAAGCAAACATCGACATCACCGTACCTGATGCCTCCTGCGATACTGTCACAAACATCATCTATAAAAAGAGAAAACATTAAAGGACTCAGGACACAACCCTGTGGACAACAGATTCTGTAGGGAAAGTTGATGATTTCCGTTTACCACTACACACAGCAGCAGACGTGTTAGCCAGAAGTTGCTCTGAGATTCTAACCATTTTTGTCGATAGGCCTAACGTTGCTAATTTAAAAAGCAGTGAATTTCTGTTGACGGTGTCAAAAATGTTTTTATTGGGTTCCATTCTCTAATGAAGTAACACGGAATAGGAAATTTTCTTTCGAACTGTAAGGCTTCTCAAGACGGCCGCAGTCTTTACACACTTCTTTGGGATATATTCTTCACATAAAAGACATGACATGAATGTTTCAGTAAGACTGGGCGGAATTTGGAACCACTGTTGTTAGTTTTCTGTACTTTCTCCAAGTCACATTTCCTATCATACTTTCGCTGTATACTTGGTAACTGAAATATTATAAGAACCCTTTGGCCTTCTTTTTTTTAGCCCCTCTCGGAAATTTAAACACCCAGATCCATTCCCTGTACTAATTGATATTCAGTTGCATTCCTCTATGAAAATTAAAAACTCACACAAAACGTATGGTTGTGTTGCCTTTGCGCCTCTACGAACTTGTTGCACCAACTATCTGTTCATTTTGTTTTCAGGTCAACAGTGAAAAAAAAAAAACACTGAAACATTTTCTACCATTCCATTAGAAGCGAAAATAATGCGCTCCCAAAGGACCTGCTTCCACACAAAAGCACTGTACAAAATTTCTTCACACTACATTCATTGCACACAGCAATAGGAGCATGAAATGCACAAAGCACCAACCTCACCAGGACAAAGTAAAAACCCATCCGTGCCGACAATTTAATCTACTCGGCATCTCTTTCACCGCACAGCTTCATCACTTCGGAACAACTACTGCGTACAATCGCTGTATCAGCAGCACCATCTTCATATCGCACTCACATGTGATTGCGCACCTTGTGCAACTCCATTTAGGGACATCCACATCATCTTGCGACAGGGCATTTCATACAAAAGCAACGAGTGTAAAATTGGAAAATGCGCTTATGCGGTCCAGCCTTAATGTTCTCAGGATCTCAGGTCTCATATTTTTCGATTCCGCATATAGTCATTTCAAAGTGGTGTGTGTGTTCATCGCAGCAGTCCCAAAACTTAAAGAACTCACTGCGGACAAAAGCGCTCCTGTTAACACGCCTCACAAGAGACACCCATACACGCTGTTGTTAATGGCTAAATATTTACCGATATCGAACAATGGTAATGGGATATTATACCAAGATGGACACACTTACACTGCACAGCATCCGAGGTTTTATCTCGTGCGAGTCCATTTACGCTGCACTGCACTTGAATTCAATGTATCGCACAGATTTGCACGCACAAAGCCACATTGTATAGCTCTCTCATGTGCGTTTGTTTGGCATATGAATGCTAATCCATTAATTCCTTAAATCGGCTTCTTCTTGTATGTTTGCCGCACTCTGGGATGATGCTGTTGTTCCTTCGGGGAATTTCGCCAAAAACAAAGTAGGAGGTATTTACATGGTTTGTATTGTTTCATTGTGCGAATATCTGCATGTTTCTTGTTTTAATGTGGAGCAAACATACAAAAACAATTTGGACATGCAGGGTGCACGCATGCGTTGTAGTTATGATGAGTTTAAGGAGATTTGAAGGATTTTGTTGGCAAAACATCTGAGCTATGGACGAGTACGTTTGGTTAATGCCAGCCACTTAGGTGCCCTCTCAGACGATTGTTGAGTGCGCTCTACTTTTTGAAACAATGCAGATGTTTCTTGTTTTGAGAAGGAAGAAGAAGACTTAACTATTGCAGATATTATATAGGTAGTGTGAATTTAGCTTGGAATTGTTGAAGGACGAACATTGGCAAGTCGCAGGAGCGGTGCCAACTCCCACCCAGCAAGTTGTCAGAACTTGCGAAAGCTGATAATAAACTACCTAGGTACATACTTTCCAAAGACGTGATGCCTAGGCAACCAGCTTTTAGGGTGCGAACTCAACTCGGATGCGTGAGCTGGAACAAAATGCGGCCAAACCACAATATCTCAATGTAAAAACTTTAGTAGTTAGTCGAAGAGTCTTCGATTCTAACCCGGAGGGACAACGCAGTAGAGGAAGACCACGCCTTAGGTGGCGCGCGCAAGTGGAAGGGGACCTCAACCAACTTGGAGTGCGCAACTGGATGCAGTTAGCCAAAGATCGCGCTAACTGGAGAGGCGTATTGGTTGAGGCCCAGGTCCACCCCGGACTATAGCGCCACCTAAGTAAGTAAGTAAAAACTTTAGTAGGCCCCAGTGAAACGCAGACAAACTCCAGGTCATTCAAGAAAGCGCAAACGATATTTACAACACTGGAATTTAAGGCATTAACATTTAGATATCACCGGCTTTTAGCGGCCTTCGCTCATTCACAGCCTGCTACAAATCAACGTGTTTCAACGACCTTTCAACCCTCTCAGCTTGGGGAAAGTACCAAACTTCTATGAGCTCCTGGTCATGAGGTTATTGACTTGCATAGTCACATTTTACAAATTGGTTTGTTTCGAATTACAAGGACAGTAAAAAGACTGCAATTTCGTAAAAATACTGGCTATCCCTATCTACTTTGTCAACCAGGTCGCATGGTTGTCTATGAAAGTGTCGCCTTTCTGTTGAAAGGGTACCCTTAAAATTGTCTGCAGGAGCCGGGAGCTAGAACTACAAATGGAACAGCAGATCCTGCCTCGAAGGATCCATTGATAATTCCTATTAAAAAGTTCTAGGACTGAATTATCACATCAGTGATCGAGTACCTACTATACGTGAAATTTGTTATTCATGTAGATTCCGCAAAAATGTATTGCCGGGGAGTTGACTCGATCCACAGTCCATTCACATCCGCGATAAATATCAAATCCGCAGGAAGACCAACATTGCCGATTCGTAACACTTCCTTAACATTTTGGAACTTTCTTATAGATGCTGTTAGTTAAAAAAATTAAACTATTTAGAACTGTCAAAAAAAATATAGAAAAAGGGTGTTTAAATAAATACAATTTTAAACAAAATAAGAAATAGAAACTTAATGGATTCAATTTACTTTCATTTAGTTGCTCGAGACATTATTGTGGTGGATCGTGTTTTGGGTGATGGGACAATGTTCGGGTTTTCGTTTTCATCATCGAATTCATCCAAAATGTCCGTTTCAATAATTTCGTGTTCGTTTAACACATCTCCAGAACAGGCGGGTGCAGAAGAGTCAGAGGTAGCTGTTGTTGTTGCTTCGGGTTTTTTTTTTTCGATTCCGAAATCTAAACCTTTCGAGAACGCCATGAACAGCACTTCTTAAACTCTTCCAGTGGACTAAAAAATTGTTGGTTACATTTTTTTATTGCAGACTTATAAATTCTAACCAAACCTATCTAAATTAACAGAATCAATCAATTTATTTTAGTATACTTGTACATTTTTTTCTAAACTTACCTTTTCCTATTCTGAGACTTCTTTAAACGGAGGATCCAAAGAATTCAAATAGTTCAATAAATCTGGCGATTTTTTAGTCAAATTTTTCACAATATCCGGCTCTTTCTTCATTGCCTCACCCACCTTCTCAAATTGCACTCGAGTTGTTGTTTTCTTTCTGCATAAAACTAAAAGCTTAAAGCTCAAAAGCTTCAAAAACTTAAATGTGTAAGAATTAAAACGTACTTTTTGGTGCCTTCCACTTTTTGTTTTCGTTGCTTCCGCAATGACTTTGGTGCGGATTTGAAATGTCAAAAGTTAGTTATATGGCGCCGTACTAATAATCAATTTAAGTCTCGACTTTAAATATATAGAAGCTCACAATTGCAAAATTTATATGGAAAACATTGCCACCGTGAACTACACAAATTTAAAGCCGAAACTAAAAATGGTTATTGGTAAGGCCCATGGAGTTCGGATGGGGTGCGTATTTCATAATCTAAAAAAAAATCAAACTACGTTACCGACATGCCCGCTTTTTTTTTACAGCGGATCTATAATATTTAAAACTGTCGGAAGCCATCCGCAGACCATTCATCGGATTCTGTAATCGGGTTGATTATTTCGACGTATCCGGTTATCTGAATACCGCCCCAGAAAATTACTCGCTTACTTAATTTCTAAGATGGTTGTCACATTAGGCGCATTTTGGGCTATCTTTTTTCTTATCGTCTTACAAACCTTGTGTTAATTTTGTTAGTTTTATTCCTTCAACAAAACTCTTGCAGTGAAGTAACATCGAACAGTCGTTTAACTTTCGCATTCAAGAAAATTTATTTTACAGGTTTTTTTATTTGTTATAAAATCAGCGGCGCTCATAAGTGAGATGGGTAAGAAGTGGGGAAAATACCAAAATGTTCCATGAAATTTTGGGCTTCTTTCTGGGCAACGATTATGGGCTTGATACATTTTTTGATTTGGGCGCTTACGGCAAACCAAATTGTGGCAGTCCTGAAGGAGGATGGAATTCAAGGTAATATCAATTTAAGGCCAATCAATTTTGTAGGCGCACATAGCGTTTCCAGTTTGGGGGATGTTCCCCTAAGATTTAGGGGTTTTTATGGTCAACGGGAGAAATCTAGGGTTTTTTTTAATTATATTTTAATTATATTTTATTTGTGTTTCATTTTAAAATGAGCTTCTGTAGAAAAAATAAAATTTATAGGCATTCGGTGAACGTAAGAAACACTGAGTAACTTATTCTTAAGAATGTGGTACCTAGCGTAGAGATTCGTCGATCTGCTATCTGTTCACAACTAAGTTCAAGATCTAGATACTATAGACTTACTTGGAACTACCATGTTGAGGAGAAGGTCAGGAAGACAAAAAGGGTACTACATCAGTGCAAACATGTATGTGGACAGAGGTGGGGACTCTCGCCTAGGTCAGCACACTGGATGTATACGATGATGACTAGACCCATTATTACCTACGCCTCGGATGTATGGTGGGCGAAAGCCTCCCAGAAAACTGTGAGGAAGCACCTGCATAGGGTCCAACGCTTAGCATGTATAGGAGTTACAGGTGCAATAAGGACAACGCCAACATGCGCATTGGAAGTGATCCTGGGGATCTTACCGCTAGACTTATTTATTAAAAAAACAGCGGCCCTAGCGGCACTTCGTTTGCATCGAGATGGCACAATCGTGGTATACCATCTATGGACATAGGAAGATCCTAGAACTTGTAAAAAACGAGATTAGGGAGCTGAACATGCCTATGGATGGGATAACAAGAGTGTGTATTATGGAAAGGAATCACAAAACTCGTATTGAGAACGGATTACTTCCAGAAAAAAGGAGCGGTGAAACAGTGATTTTCAGAGATGTATCCATGATGGATGGCGGAGCGGTTGCCGGTATCTATTCAGCACCGTATACTAGGCTGAGATGATGATGCGTTGGACTACTTGCTTGAGAGTCAGGTGGAGGGAAGAAATATCCTTATCGCACTGGACAATCAGGCGGTGATCAGACGCATGTAACAGACAAACATCACAACATCATTGGCACTGGAATGTGTACTTTAGCTCAATAAGTGTTCATCTAAAAATGAAGTAACACTGACTTGGGTACGAGGACACATAGGGATCGAAGGCAACGAAAAGGCGGACTCCCTTGCAAAACAGGGGTCAACTGAAAAGTTGCTGGGACCAGAACCATTCTCTTCAATTGGAAAAGGAATGGTTGAACAGCTGATTCACAAATGGATCACGGCACAACTGAGAAGGTGGTCAACACCAATGCAGACAGGCTAAAATGGCAATTAAGTGGCCACCCTGCTCCACTCAAAGTAGGGTTCTAAGCATGAGTCGAGGAACACTGAAATGGGTGGTGGCTTTGTCTACAGGACATGGTAATTTCGGCTATCACTTAAGGAAGATGCGCCTTAGAGAGGATGATACCTGTAAACTATACCTGGCGGAATCTGAGACAGCGGCACATATACTGTGTCAATGTCCGGCGTTGGCTGGCAGAAGAATGAAGATCTTGGGCCATCATTTGGTCGAGACCCAGTCGATTTAACAGATCTCCCATAAACAGGATTCTAGCGTTAACACTAGGAATTGAGCCCAGGGAAGAACTCTGGATAAATCCAGACAGTCTCTCTGGGTAAGATTTCTAGTGGTAGAGAGAGAAAAAGGGACCCAACAATAGTGGTCGCATCTTTCGAAACCTATATATTATATAAGTTCAATATTCAAAATGAAGCTTGACAATCCAGAATGAAATAACCGATCTATCCTCCTAACAAAACACGTCTTTCAAAAAAAGCTACTGCCAGTTTCACAGTTTCATTTAGAAAAGTTCTTTTAAAAGTTCCTTAAATATTTTTCAAGATTCAGGCAACAATCTAATCTGTTAATTTTGTAAAGAACAATTTCATTAAAGTTGCGTAAGTTCTGTGTATTTATTTGCCCCACACTTCGGCATTCGGAAAACCAAACATACATGTCCGCGTTTCAAATTCGAAATTCATACCCTTAAGCCGTACACGGAAAGAACTGCAAAGTCACTTACTGCAAAATTTTGAGTTGCAAGTCACGAATTATATATTTTTCCCAAATCACAACGATTTTGTCTTGAATTTATACAAAAATTCGTAATTTGACATTGAAAACATTGAAGAAATTTTGAATATTACGATTAGAAGTATTAGTTCGAGATTCATTTATTTGTAGTGATTTATGACATTTTTGGCGCAATTCACCACTTCAATAGGTCAATTTCTCAAAAACCACTTTACAATCTCGAATTGCAAAAAATATTTCGTAATTTACCACCACAGAATGATGAATCAATAAAATTTCGCACATGTAAATTGAAAGCGTAAATTGACGTAGAGAAGTCGTAAATTGCAAAATATGAATTGCAAATTGATAAAAATAAGTTGCAATTTACGATTAAGAATTTGTAAATTGCAACTACTGCAATAGTAATCAACCCCTGTTGCAATTTACTAACGGATGAAATCGTAATTGCGACAGAAAAGTGGTAATTTACGATATTTTTTTTGCATTTCACAATCACAGTACCTAATATTAAATTAATAACTATTTGTGTCGAATTGCGATCGGTTGTGGAAGTATGTATTTCATGCCCGATCGCATTATTGACACTGAGAAGTGTTGATTCACGACTTTTGAGTTTCAATATCTTCACTTTGTACAATTTCTAGAATTGCGAATAAAAAGTCGTGAATTAGTAAATCCTGAGCTAAGCTCTAAAATGAGACAAACTTTTCGTTATTCGGCGCTCATTTTTATTGATTTGATCTTAAACTTTTTTCCGTGTAGGCGCAGTGGCTAAGTGGTTAGTGTGTTCGACTACTAAGCGAGGGTATCAGCTCTCAGGCTCGGTTCCCGAAAAAAAAACAAATTCCATCTTTTTTCACTGCGCCACCACTTGGCAAACATATCCGTGAGTATAAATGTCTTGAAAGAGCTTCTCAGTTAGCCGTTTGGACTCGTCATCAAATAGTAGATTCCTTCCATTCGTCCCAAAAGTGAAAAACTCACACAAAACGAATGGTTGTGCGAAGGTATACCTAGGGTCCCTATGGATCAATCTGAAACCCAATGGAACTTTAAGAAGGCTTACAGTAGCTTCCCCTCTACAAAATGTATCTAAATGGGTTCGTGTTCCAGTTTTCAAAGGGCCACCAAAACTTCAATGTCATCGAAATCTACTACTAAACAAATTTATGAACTCTCGCTACAATTTAAAATATCATTTAATCATCGCCATCCATTTAACAATTAACACAAATCTCCGCTAATTTAACATCCAAATGGAACAACAAAATAAATCCCACTAGTATAGCAATTATACGTACGTATTTGCATTTATTTATTGCATAAACTCATTCGCAATAAACTATTTATTGGCACAAATTATTTTCGCATTTAGCATAAATCGTGCAAAACCCACACCGATTGCTGTGCACACTGTGCAACGATTACCACGCAACATACTCATTCGAATCGAAATTTGCAATTACAATTAATTTTAATAAATTACCCAGTCAGATGGGCGAAAAAGGGGGAGAGGTATCCGCAGTCGGCGGATACTCTGAATGACCATTTAACGTTAAACATGACAGAAGTAGGTAGGTACGCGCTTATAGCTTTGTTTTCAACTTTTTCATATACGTACTCGTGTATATGTACAATAAGAGTGAGATATTGTTTTCGAACAAACTTTCAAAGTCGAGATGTTAATCGATTCGAGTTCTCTGCCTATTTCTCCGTCAGTTAGTATGTAAATGCTATTTAGGTGTATAGTGGAATTGATATCAAACTTCAAGCAAGGAAATATTTTCATGGTATAACTCAAAAAATAATCACTGTAGTTCCTATCAGCGTTGCCGTTGACCCCATTTTTCGGCTCGGGCCCCTTTTTGAAAATTTTCAGCGGCAACGCTGCTTCCTTCAACGTTTTTTAAGAAAGCTTGTCTTTTATACAAACCGCCATAACGTTTGCAATTAAAACTGACATTTGAGTTGAGGAAGATTTATGATGGTCAACATGATCAGCGTTGCCAAGTCATTTTGGCGTTCGAGCGCCGTTTTTAAAATTGTCAGCGTTAATTTTGACCTCTTGGGCACCAAAACTGACTTTTTTTTAAACAGCTCCAAAGTAGATAACAAAAATAAAAGTAAAAAAAACAACAACAGAAGTTTATTCATATTCGGTCATATAGCAATTGCACAGTAAAATAAAAATAAATACTTCAATAACACCTAATAAAACTTATAATAGGTAAGTACTGGTTACATACAATAAACTTGTTTTTTAAATTGCCCCTGTGATATATGCCTGCAAAGTACCGATTTTGGAAACTAAATTTTCAGGAATTATTATTATTATTTCTTTATTTATTTTTGTATTAAACTCATTTGGCTAAAACTCTTTCCGCATCTCAGTCTGGCAAACATTTGAGTTTGGCAAACATAGCAATTTTAAGGCCAATTCGCAATTATTTTGGAAAGGCTTTTCACCTTCTGAATCCCTTAACCTATATCTGATTATGCCTTTCTCGCTATAAATCTTTTATAGTTTTTGATTGCCACTTCATATTTGCTAGGATTATCCATTCCATTTCTTTCCTTTGTAGCTTTTCACTATCACGATTAAATAGTTTTGCGATATCAATAAACATTAGCGGAAAGGCAAACAGAAGAACGCATTACATTTCAAGACAGATGAACATGTATAGAATGATGGCTGCATTCAAAGAAAGAGAAAAAAGGCGGTGTGCAGCGGTAGCGTTAAAAAAAAAACACTAAAATATGTTTTAAAGCACTAAAAAAAACTCCCAAGCGCTAAACCTACTTTTTGGGCACTAAAATTAACGCTGAAAGCACTGACTTGCGGTAACGCTGAACATGATTGCATAGGTACCTAGTTTTATTTTAATTTAATTCAGCATCTCTTGCGAATATACACCCAGAGAAGATCCTTGTCTTCCTGAAGGTCTCTGGAATGAAAATATAAAAAAAAAAAAAATAGTTGACGCGACAGGCCCGGAGGGACCCTAACGTAGCTTCTCACAAACATTCGTTTTGTGTGAGTTTTTCATTTTTGGAACGAATGGAAGGGATCTACAATTTTATGCCGACTCCAAACGGCTTATTTGAGAAGCTTTTTCAAGACATTTATACTCTCGGATGTTTGTCAGACGTTCGCGAGAGGTGGCGCCCTAAGTCGGAATTTGGGTTTTTGCGGGATTCGAACCTCGACCCCTCGCATAGCAGTCCAACACACAAACCACTAAGCTACTGCACCTACATGAAAATATGGCTCTAAGAATTTACCAGGTAAGGCACAATAGGATCCTCTAAGAAGCCGCAGTGCCAGAGCTCATTGAGGGCTCTCCCGCCCTACAATCTAACAAAAATAGCTAGTTGCTCGCTTCAAACTACTATACCGTACCTACTTTGGAAAATATGAATTTTCTCGAAAACCTGCACTCGATTTGAACAAACAAAAGTCGCCATTTAGGTAAAACATGGATATATCATTTATTGTTGTAATCATCGTCAATCTTTTTGAGAGGAGAGTCCTCTTTACTACTATATTGTCCTCTCTGTTTTTGTTTGTTTCACTAAAAGTAAACAATCTCTCTTCTTACTAAACTGACCTCTAAATGTCCACATTTTGCCCTAAGGACAAAGAAATATGCCAGCAAGTTCTTCCTCAATCCTTACAAAGCTGGAGTTAGATTGTAAACTTGAAGTATTTTGATTTCCAAAGACTAATAATCATTTTTAACCCCCACTCTTAATATTATGGTCACACAGGTCACAATGGATAAATTTTATGTAAACTTTCGATGGGTATTTTTTTTCATATTTGGTATGAACATTTCATTCTGAGTAAACTTTGAAGTTAGTTAGGTATATATAATTTAAGTTTTACAGAGATTTTCGATGTTTCCCCATTTTGCCGTTTTTTATTATAAAATTATACAATTTCAACATCATCAACCTATTACAATCAATACAACAACATAAATAAGAAATATAAATAAAAATATCCTTTCGCATAAGATGCAATAAAACGGACACAAAACACCTCGTAAACGTTTTTAGTAAGTAGGTACACACGTCTACGAAAAAAACTCGGCATACAGTGATATTTTGTAAATTGACTTGTCAGTCACTTCGCAATTTGGTGAATGATAAATACGTGTAGGTAATGCAAAAAGATTTTTACTAAATCAAATAATGGCAGCTTCTTAATTAAAATTGTGCTACATTTTATACACGGTGGGCCAAAAGAGACCCTATTGGAAGATGCTCTTATTTTTGCAAATGGCCGCCAATGTCAGATCTGTTTTGACATTTGTGGACTAGACAGATGTAGAATACAAGTGAATAAACCATGGAGCGATACACTCCCCAAGAACGCGAAATAGTTTCGAATTTTCGATTTTTCGACCAAAATCACAATGAGCGATGAGGCTCATTTCCACCTCAGCGAGTACGTGAACACGCAAAACTATCGCTTCTGGGGCACCGAAAATCCACGAGTAGTGCACGAGGAGCCATTACACCCGCTCAAAGTTACTGTATGGTGCGCAGTTCACGCTGGAGCAGTCATCGGGCAATTTTTTTTTTTTTTTCGAGAACGCCACTGGTCAAACGACAACAGTGGACGGTGCGCGCTATAGGGCCATGTTAACCGAGTTTTTTCCGCCGCAATTGGACGAATTAGGACTGGAGGACATGTGGTTCCAAGAGGACGGAGCTACGGCACACACTGCGCGAACCACAACCGATATTCTGAAGGCGGCGTTCCCGGGTCGCCTCATCTCTCGTTGTGGCGATTTGCACTGGCCAGCAAGATCGCCCGATTTAACCGTTCCAGACTTTTTTTGTGTGGGGTTTTTTGAAGTCCCGTGTTTACGTGAATAAATCCGAGACCCTACAAGCCCTCAAGGACTGAACGTTCGAAGGTTTTTCCGACCGTCAACCTCGGGACCTTAAGTTGACCTTCGAGTAAGGGCTAGATAGATCCTGATTGTTGCGTTTGACCAACTTGTCAAACGGATGCGACTATGCGAATTTGTGCTATTTTTCGGTTGCAACAAAGGAAAGCGAACGATGTACGAATTGTGCAATTTTGTGATTGCGACAAAGAAAAGCGATTGCGAGCGAAGAAAAACAAGATAGTTTCCCCGAACAACGAATTATAAAAGCTTTATTTCATGGAGTGTTTATATACAATTTGTAAATAACAGGTTTTTGTGTTCGCCTGAGAGACATTACGTTATATTTAAAAATTCGAACTTTGTGGCGAATTAGAAACAAGAAAAAATGTGGTGAATGGTATAATTTAAGCGCCAGATTCAAATTATACAAATTAATTATACAATTTCAATAAAATCGGAATTATGATGGTGATGATGGTGATGATGGTGATGATGTGAATGATGATAATGTTCTGCTCCAACAAGGACAACATTCGACACGAGTGCGAGAGTCTGTCGCCCGAAGTTCTCGCCGAAGTGATGAAAAATGCCATAAAACGAGCCCGTATGGCAATCAATTGTGACGGCCGATATCATCTTCTCGACTTGACCAATAAAATTCTAAAGGTTCAAATAAATATAATCAAAAAACAGAATATATTTCTGTCTTTAAAAAGATAGGTAGAGAAAATAAGATGGCGTTGGATATGCTCCCAAAGTTAATTTCCAGATAGATAAACAACTTTTTAATCCTCATTAAAGTCGCACAAGTTCTTAAAGGTTAATGTTTTAGTTGATTGTACTTAACAGAACTATAGACAACTGTTTTTTTTTTTTTTTTTTTTAACTGAAACATATTTTGTATAAGCAAATCTAATTTGTCGTCCTCTTTATTATTTTATTAAATAGGTAATTGATATAACAAAATAAACTTTTTAGCTACTGATATAATGCTTTTATATTGAATGAAGGTTCGTTTCTTCCATCCGAATGTTCCTTGGAAACTTTTTTCCAAGGTCATTTTTATATAGACATATAGAGATATGCGTTTCTTACAATCGATTTTTTCTTAAATGATTGTTTCCGTAGTGGACTGTAATGCACAAGACGCATTATTGTTGACAACACAAGGACGTTAAATAAAAACGATCAAAACATTCCACCCAAAACTGCAAAAAATGTCTGTATTCAACACAAATAAGTAAACATAGCTTTACGGTGTTACCTAAAATATTAATGCACTTAACCAAAATGAAAGTACATCTAATGTCATTGTAAATGAATGCAATATATACCTACCTATACGTACACTAAGTATGATAATGAGAACCTTTTTTAACATTTTTGGTTACCCCTTCTGACCGTTTCTACACATACCTACCTAATAAGAGTTAAATAAATTAAAACCCAAACAAACTTACAATGAAAATGAAAATTGCATGCGACCCAGTCGTCCACATTAACACCATTTTTTTTTTTTTTTTTTGTTAATAAATCGTTATTAATGCTGAAAAACGCTTTTTAATTTCCACCTCTTGCTGTGGTATGCAGAGAAAAATCGGAAACAGTCCATTCTTATTAAATCGAACGATTCGTGGTGCACTGCAAAATCGATTGCTTTGCAGGATGACATGGAAATTTCTGGCCTTTTAAAGGATTCAACCACGCTTAATGGCAATGCGATTTACACTGATTGCACGCATATATTTATGCATTTTTTTTTCGCGGATTGTACTTTATCCGAGTATTATTACCAATGATGACTTTTATTTCTCTTATAATAAATTGTGTAGTTATTGATAGCATACACATAGGTATAGGTCAGTAAACATGGAACTGATTATAATTTGCACACATTCGCGGCAATGGTCTCAATAATCCGTTTACCCATAAGGCGATTTAAGAGAAAAAAGTCAAAGATTTTGATTGTTTGACAAATTGTCATTTGACATTTAGCGATTGCTGATGGTATTAAACACTAACAGCCGTATTTATTAGATTCCCTTATGACGCCTCTACGATGTTGTTTAATTAAACATCGCGTAAGGATTTAAGGACTACTTATTCACATGAGAGCGAACTGCGAACACGCGAATATTCGTAGTTTCTGACACTTCATTCACATGAAAACTTTTTTTGGTCGCAGATACCCGCGTATCAGTTTCATTTTTAAAGGTTAAGTTCGAACGAATTTTTCATTCGTGCGCTTGTGGATCGCGACTGTTTTGTGTGGATTGTGAATAAATTGTGACAGTTCGCGGCGGGAATTTTCAATTCGCTCTTAATATTATGGTCACACAGGTCACAATGGATAAATTTTATGTAAACTTTCGATGGGTATTTTTTTTCATATTTGGTATGAACATTTCATTCTGAGTAAACTTTGAAGTTAGTTAGGTATATATAATTTAAGTTTTACAGAGATTTTCGATGTTTCCCCATTTTGCCGTTTTTTATTATAAAATTATACAATTTCAACATCATCAACCTATTACAATCAATACAACAACATAAATAAGAAATATAAATAAAAATATCCTTTCGCATAAGATGCAATAAAACGGACACAAAACACCTCGTAAACGTTTTTAGTAAGTAGGTACACACGTCTACGAAAAAAACTCGGCATACAGTGATATTTTGTAAATTGACTTGTCAGTCACTTCGCAATTTGGTGAATGATAAATACGTGTAGGTAATGCAAAAAGATTTTTACTAAATCAAATAATGGCAGCTTCTTAATTAAAATTGTGCTACATTTTATACACGGTGGGCCAAAAGAGACCCTATTGGAAGATGCTCTTATTTTTGCAAATGGCCGCCAATGTCAGATCTGTTTTGACATTTGTGGACTAGACAGATGTAGAATACAAGTGAATAAACCATGGAGCGATACACTCCCCAAGAACGCGAAATAGTTTCGAATTTTCGATTTTTCGACCAAAATCACAATGAGCGATGAGGCTCATTTCCACCTCAGCGAGTACGTGAACACGCAAAACTATCGCTTCTGGGGCACCGAAAATCCACGAGTAGTGCACGAGGAGCCATTACACCCGCTCAAAGTTACTGTATGGTGCGCAGTTCACGCTGGAGCAGTCATCGGGCAATTTTTTTTTTTTTTCGAGAACGCCACTGGTCAAACGACAACAGTGGACGGTGCGCGCTATAGGGCCATGTTAACCGAGTTTTTTCCGCCGCAATTGGACGAATTAGGACTGGAGGACATGTGGTTCCAAGAGGACGGAGCTACGGCACACACTGCGCGAACCACAACCGATATTCTGAAGGCGGCGTTCCCGGGTCGCCTCATCTCTCGTTGTGGCGATTTGCACTGGCCAGCAAGATCGCCCGATTTAACCGTTCCAGACTTTTTTTGTGTGGGGTTTTTTGAAGTCCCGTGTTTACGTGAATAAATCCGAGACCCTACAAGCCCTCAAGGACTGAACGTTCGAAGGTTTTTCCGACCGTCAACCTCGGGACCTTAAGTTGACCTTCGAGTAAGGGCTAGATAGATCCTGATTGTTGCGTTTGACCAACTTGTCAAACGGATGCGACTATGCGAATTTGTGCTATTTTTCGGTTGCAACAAAGGAAAGCGAACGATGTACGAATTGTGCAATTTTGTGATTGCGACAAAGAAAAGCGATTGCGAGCGAAGAAAAACAAGATAGTTTCCCCGAACAACGAATTATAAAAGCTTTATTTCATGGAGTGTTTATATACAATTTGTAAATAACAGGTTTTTGTGTTCGCCTGAGAGACATTACGTTATATTTAAAAATTCGAACTTTGTGGCGAATTAGAAACAAGAAAAAATGTGGTGAATGGTATAATTTAAGCGCCAGATTCAAATTATACAAATTAATTATACAATTTCAATAAAATCGGAATTATGATGGTGATGATGGTGATGATGGTGATGATGTGAATGATGATAATGTTCTGCTCCAACAAGGACAACATTCGACACGAGTGCGAGAGTCTGTCGCCCGAAGTTCTCGCCGAAGTGATGAAAAATGCCATAAAACGAGCCCGTATGGCAATCAATTGTGACGGCCGATATCATCTTCTCGACTTGACCAATAAAATTCTAAAGGTTCAAATAAATATAATCAAAAAACAGAATATATTTCTGTCTTTAAAAAGATAGGTAGAGAAAATAAGATGGCGTTGGATATGCTCCCAAAGTTAATTTCCAGATAGATAAACAACTTTTTAATCCTCATTAAAGTCGCACAAGTTCTTAAAGGTTAATGTTTTAGTTGATTGTACTTAACAGAACTATAGACAACTGTTTTTTTTTTTTTTTTTTTTAACTGAAACATATTTTGTATAAGCAAATCTAATTTGTCGTCCTCTTTATTATTTTATTAAATAGGTAATTGATATAACAAAATAAACTTTTTAGCTACTGATATAATGCTTTTATATTGAATGAAGGTTCGTTTCTTCCATCCGAATGTTCCTTGGAAACTTTTTTCCAAGGTCATTTTTATATAGACATATAGAGATATGCGTTTCTTACAATCGATTTTTTCTTAAATGATTGTTTCCGTAGTGGACTGTAATGCACAAGACGCATTATTGTTGACAACACAAGGACGTTAAATAAAAACGATCAAAACATTCCACCCAAAACTGCAAAAAATGTCTGTATTCAACACAAATAAGTAAACATAGCTTTACGGTGTTACCTAAAATATTAATGCACTTAACCAAAATGAAAGTACATCTAATGTCATTGTAAATGAATGCAATATATACCTACCTATACGTACACTAAGTATGATAATGAGAACCTTTTTTAACATTTTTGGTTACCCCTTCTGACCGTTTCTACACATACCTACCTAATAAGAGTTAAATAAATTAAAACCCAAACAAACTTACAATGAAAATGAAAATTGCATGCGACCCAGTCGTCCACATTAACACCATTTTTTTTTTTTTTTTTGTTAATAAATCGTTATTAATGCTGAAAAACGCTTTTTAATTTCCACCTCTTGCTGTGGTATGCAGAGAAAAATCGGAAACAGTCCATTCTTATTAAATCGAACGATTCGTGGTGCACTGCAAAATCGATTGCTTTGCAGGATGACATGGAAATTTCTGGCCTTTTAAAGGATTCAACCACGCTTAATGGCAATGCGATTTACACTGATTGCACGCATATATTTATGCATTTTTTTTTCGCGGATTGTACTTTATCCGAGTATTATTACCAATGATGACTTTTATTTCTCTTATAATAAATTGTGTAGTTATTGATAGCATACACATAGGTATAGGTCAGTAAACATGGAACTGATTATAATTTGCACACATTCGCGGCAATGGTCTCAATAATCCGTTTACCCATAAGGCGATTTAAGAGAAAAAAGTCAAAGATTTTGATTGTTTGACAAATTGTCATTTGACATTTAGCGATTGCTGATGGTATTAAACACTAACAGCCGTATTTATTAGATTCCCTTATGACGCCTCTACGATGTTGTTTAATTAAACATCGCGTAAGGATTTAAGGACTACTTATTCACATGAGAGCGAACTGCGAACACGCGAATATTCGTAGTTTCTGACACTTCATTCACATGAAAGCTTTTTTTGGTCGCAGATACCCGCGTATCAGTTTCATTTTTAAAGGTTAAGTTCGAACGAATTTTTCATTCGTGCGCTTGTGGATCGCGACTGTTTTGTGTGGATTGTGAATAAATTGTGACAGTTCGCGGCGGGAATTTTCAATTCGCGGGAAAATTACTTTAATTGTTAATTTAGCAATTGAGAGTCATGTTTAATCAATTGAAAGTCATGTTTTTTTAGACTAGATGTTAGATTAATTAAATAATAATATTTTTGTGACTAAACAAACAACAATTTTCAATTCATAAATACAGTTAAATTGATTTGTTCGCAATTCGCCTATTCGCAGTTCGCTCTCATGTGAATAGTCCTTTACGCAAGCCTCTATGTGGCTCTCCTAAAATTGTTATTTATTAACATTTTTCCTCGATAACCTTACTAAAAGAGGTCGGTGTCTAAAAAGGTAAGAATTTTGATAAACTATTACAGAAAACACTAAAATCTATTACTTTTTGCTCTGAAACTAACATCAGCTGTGAGCTTCGTACGTATAATCATTTGACACACAAAAAAAAGAGAAATTATCTGGCACAATTCCGAAATATCTTCGAAGGGACTGATGAAATATGAACCTGCTATCATGTATCTATGTGTCTTCCTATTTCCATAAACCTCGTCCAATTCCACCAACTACCACCAAATCTTATGCCTGGCCATAGGTAGACATTATTTACACATACCCTACAAGTAACAAAACTGAAGTAGAAGAAAATAAAATAACAAACGCAGAATTTGATTTGATATTTTTTTATTTATTAAGTAAGTATAATTTATATTTTATAATTGCATTTGCAAACGAAATTCGTTTGGCGCAAATTTACAAAACTGCGGAATGAATGCACACACAAAAATTAGTTCCACTTTTTGGTTTTGTTTACAATTCGACCACAACCAAATGACGTTGTTTGCAAAAACATATTTACGTATAAGGCAGGCTCTAAACGCAAATTTTCGCGTTTAGCCTACGCAGCCCAAAAGCAACTTTGCCTAAGTTCGAATAATGTTTATAAATCACATTTTCCTGCGTAAGGGAATTTTAGAGGGTGCGTAAAGATAAGCAGACTCTACGGTGTGTTTATAAATAAGGCTGCCAATATTCAATAGTTTGCTGATTGTCAAATGGACTCGACATTTTTACAATATCTCAAGGATCTGCCGAATTGACATACGATTTATAATCTGTCATACTGATTGCGTAGTTAGATTGACTGATAACTACTGCCTAATTTAGTTACTTAAGTGGCGGAAAAGTCCAGAGGGCATTTATGCATTATACAAACTTATTATACCGAGTTAGACTCTCTAAAATGGTAATCCCCTTAGATGACATTAGCGATATAGCCATTCAATGGCATTTAAAGTTGAACGTGATAGAAATTGATCATGTCAACCTGACCAAAACAAAGTTTGCGATAGTCATACCTTAACATGAATCCTACGAAGTTTTCGCTTAGCCGCAGAGTTCAGCAAAACTGAAGGAGAAGGCCTTATCACTTTATTTGTAAAAGTTAACTGTGTGGTAAAATGTCCGAACGTATCATGTGTCCGGTCCCGAAAAAAAACAGATCCCTTGCTCTACACCATTAACAGATATTAAAGACAAGATCCCCAATCGATACCTACCACTTGTTCGTCAATTTCAAAGTGCTGTACCTATGTATACACAGTGGCTAGCCGAACTGACCTGTTTGGCTTCTCAAAAAAGTTCAAAGGTAAAAACATCACTGAACCGCTTGATGTCAAAAAAGTTCTTGAACAGGGTGGCAGAGTTGAAAGTAAATTCACACGCGACTCTGGAGATACAGACTTTCAAGTATGTCATACCTTAATGGTGCCTAGTGATAAGTAACCGAAAAAAAAGCAGACAAAGAATGCAATACACTTGAAACTAAAAAAAAGAAGAATTCAACGTAAACTCACAAATTGTCCTGCCACTGCCCAAAGGTCCCTAGATACCGTGCTAGAATTGCAGTTTTTTGTAGTTTTGGAGTACATTTTTGCTAACTGAGTTAGGTGCTACTTTGGATCCACCGCGTACTACTTTTTAAAAATTCATATTAATAACTCATTTCTTATTTTATTTTTTTATCAAAATTGTTTGTAAATATTAATATCGAACTACATAACTTAAAATTTATTTTTAAATATTTGTATATAAACCTTTAAAGGTTTAATTTTCCTTTATCTTTTGTGGATGACTGAAATAATTTATGTTGAATTAGAATAAGCTCAAAACTTCATTTAAGTGCAGATAATGTCGATTTAGCGCTTGGTCGTTTTTTTTTTTTTTTAATACTTAAAAAATGTTTAAGCGTTTTTTTAACGCTGCAATTGCACGCCGACATTTGTTCTCTTTCGTAGGCGCAGTGGCTTAGTGGTAAGTGTGTTGGACTACTAAGCGAGGGGTCGAGGTTCGAATCCCGCAAAAACCCAAATTCCAACTTAGGGTTTTTTTCACTGTGCCACCTCTCGCGAACGTCTGACAAACATCCGAGAGTATAACTGTCTTGAAAGAGCTTCTCAATAAGCCGTTTGTAGTCGGCATAGAATTGTAGATCCCTTCCATTCGTTCCAAAAATGAAAAACTCACACAAAACGAATGGTTGTGAGAAGCTAGGCCTAGGGTCCCTCCGGACCTGTTGCGCTAACTATTTATTTTTACTTATTTATTTGTTCTCTTTCTTTGAACACAAGAAACCTCTTGTACTGGTTAAATTTATTTGTATCATTTCCCTTGCCATGTTATACGTTTTGTTCGTTAATTTTTCCGCTAATTCAAGTATTGTATTCACTCACTTTGTACTCTATATTATTACATGTATTAAACTAACAATACACAGGAAAAAATATTTTTTTATTAAAGTTGATTATTTCTTACATTAAAATACTCATTTTAATAAGGCTTCTCTGAATTTTAATCTTGAAATATTAAAATCTAGTATTTTAGTTCTACAATATAACGCTCTGTCTGATTATATTTTAATATGCACTTATTACAATGCTTTCCGTTCCAATAAATTTGTATTTTGTTATAATACTAGATCTGGGTTGAAGTGATGATATGCTTGCTGAATAATATTAAAATTAAATATTTTGTGTATTATAATAATTGTAGTATAGCACATAACCCTCACCTGTATTATTTTCTAATATGGAAGTATTTATTTAAACCCCTAGAAAACTCATTTGTTAGTACAGACATATTAATTTTTAATACAGAGGAACTAAAATTAAACCCAGCAGTATTAAATTTCAATATTTCTGTATTATTTTCAAACCAAGAGATTTGGTTGTGGACAATTTGAACGGACTGTTCATAAAAGATAAAAACGTGGTGTAGAAAGCTATTAGATTCAAATAAAATATATTAAATGCATGGAAAACAAAATATCCACATCCAATGAAAATATCCTTCTAAGTGGTAAGTATTTGCAAAAGTTTTTATGTGATACTTAATTAGTGAAAATGTATTTTTTTTTTGAAGAGTGAGTGAATTCAGTCTTTATTTATTTAATGTTTTTCATTTTAAGTTTTGGATAACGAAGAAATAGATGGTGGCTTTACTAAAAGGTAGCGAAGGTGCCGAAATACCTGTGGATTGTTTGTTAAGTATTGTGAAGCAATTGTGCTTCCTTCACAATTACAAAAATTATAATATACACAGCAAACATTATTTCTTTTCAATAAATCTGTTATTGATTTCTGAAATTAATATATCAGAAATATTAAATTCTAATATTTTTCCAGCGTGAGCTTATATACAGCCCAAAAAATATTAAATTTAACGCCAATATTTTTAACCGTGTAAGTACCAAAATTCGTAGGTTTCCCTCTTTATTCATATTTTTCTACCAATTTAGTTGTTTTTTTTTTTAATGTTGTTAATGGTAAGTAAATAATAAAATAAGTTTAACTAATTTAATTTGGCAATTCCGTCGCGTATTGGAATTTTATAACACTTTTGTATATCGCTAAGACTATAATATTTCTCATTATTAGCCGAAAGCCCTGGTAGCTAGTGCTATTAACCTTATTATTAACAGTATAATTTATTATTCTGTCAATAAAGCTTTAATAATACTAATAATATTTCTCATTAAAAGCGATGCAGTTTTCACCACTACTTCAAAGAAGTCCGCCTTTTATTTTCAAAGCTTAACAGTTAATTACAACGGTGATTTTGATTCTGAGTGATTTTCCATAATTTTTAAAGTTATTGTAATTTTTTGCCTACTTACAATAACTTTAAAAAATATGGAAACAAATTTACAAATGCTAGTAGTCTACTTTTTTACTTTTAATTCTATTCCATTTTATTCTTCTTTGGATCTGACAATTTTTGCGCCCGAGAGGTCAAATTAAAGCTGAAAATTCTAAGAACGGTGCTTAAGCTCCAGAATAATTTGGCAACCAAACAAATAATTTTCAGTTCAGCTTTGCCGTTTGGCCCCTTTTTCAGTTTAAGTAATTGTATTCTTTATAAACGAAAAAGAAGTGTTTCGCACTGAAAAAAAATTGTTTTTCGGTTAAAAATAAATGGATTTGTTGGTCTGTTTCATTTTTCTATATTAGTATTTTATCACACCAAAAAATGTCTGCCTCAATTTGCTGTTTCTGCATTCTAAAGAAGACAATTAAATGAAGTTCTCTGCCGAGCAAGTAAATAGACATTTAATAAGATCATAATGAACCCTCTAAGTCGGATGGGCACTTTATAGTAATAAAACAAAAACGCCTATCATCCTTGACTTATAGTTCACAAAATTGCTGTCATTTCATCACTTATACACTTCGAATCAGAGTTATTCTTATTACCTACTCTTTACGACTGTTTCATTGATTTAGAATTTCACAGGAAGCTGTCATTCGTTGAGTGCTATTAAGATATCAAATTACTTTGTATCCAACTTTATTATTCAATTATAAGAGACACATTTACCTTTTTCAACTGTCAATTAGCCAACAGCGTTTATCTGTCCCTCCATCAAATGTTTATCGTTACAAAGAAACTTTCTTTCGAGAAACTAAGGCGCTTCCCAAATGATCTTTGATAAAGTGTGCACATAGGGACAAATGCAACGAGTTACGAGAAATGTCACTAAGCTGGCTTAAAAGTGAAGAACAATGCAGGCTGCTGCTGGGCATTTTGGGAAAACAATTGCTAAATCCCTGGCAGCAACGAGAGGTAACACAAAAGGCCAATTGTTGATGTAATATCGCACCTCAAGTGTAATCCTTGTCACAATTGCAAACCCCAGATATAAATGGGATGACAATCATCGGAAAGATGAGAGTTCCGAAGAAAACTAAAAACCATCGAGAGCCACTCCTAATGGATTGTCAAACGAACGACAAAAAATTTACAAATCTAGATCACAATCGGATTTAAAAGGGAAAATCGTCTTTCGGGTTTATTTTCCTCTATTGGGACAGCGACAAGAAATATTGTATTCGGTATCGAGACTAGACAGAATGGCGGTTCTTGATCGAGCGCTCTGCTGTAAACCCAATTTATATATACATAAATAGGTTATAACTTATAAGTAACAAGATTCCTAATTACTCAAACTAACTTTTTATTAGAGATAGAAGCCCATGTATGTGATTCTTATAGAGCTGGGTTCTCCATCTATCATCTGTGCGGGGACCCACGAGTGAGCAGAGAGCCCTTATTTGGATTTGGGTTACCGTAAAAGCCAAAATTCAGTATGTGTTGTCTTATTCACACCGCACCAAAAACCGTGTTTTCGTCTAAAACTCGTAGATATATTTAATCCGAACAGCAACTAGTTTTCGTTTGACGTTTTAATCAGGGCTCTCATTGCGTAATTTTTGAAACGATAGTCGTCGAAACGATTGAACAAAACGATCTCGTTTTTAGTTTGCTTCATAAAACATCATCGTCGTATCTCTCAATCGAATCGTTCATCGTCTTCATTTTGAACAGTTTGAAAATGACTGTAAACTAAGCCTGACACCTAAAAAGTAAAAAATGTATAGAAATTGTTTTTTTTTTTTTTTTTGAATTTGTTTATTTTTCTTTGTTGTCATTAATTGACATGGAATGGGGCATTTAATCCAAAAAATGCATAGGAACTAAGGAATAAGGCCTCAGTAGTAGGTATCACGAAAAAGTGCAATTAAGTCAATATGAAAGTGTTTACAAGTGTTGATAATTTTGTATTGCTTAGAATTGAGTTGGGAAAAAAAAAATTATAAAACAAATAAATGAAATCCAAGTGCAATAATTTATTTTTTGCAAATAATGTATTCTTTTACAACTCGGATAAGAGCGAGTCGCCTCTATAGAGATCATAGGTGTGGGTCTTCCTTTAAAAATTTCTTTATAGTTATTTCAGACCTAATTTAAACTGAAAAAATGCACCAAAAAAGACGAAACGATTGCAAAATATACATCGTTCAATCGAATCGTTTCGACGAGGGTATTTGACGTTTGAATTAGTAACGTGAAGCAACAAAAAACGATGATCGTCGAATCGGTTGAACGATTATCGTTTTTTGGTTGTTATACGATGTAGAAGCATCGTCGAAACGATGTCGTTCAATCGGTTTGTGCTTACGCGATTAGAGCCCACCTGTGAGACACTAGTCGTGAAACTTCTGTATAAACATTTTGGTTACAAATTTCGATCGCATTAACTTACAAATAGAACTAATTCAGAGCATTTTTTTTTTTTTTTTTTTTTTTTTTGTTGCGCCAGGAGGTTAGTAATCTTCAAAAGATACCAATGGCCCGTACCATTGGTTATGCCCGATTCAGATATAAAAAATCTACCTACAGGCTAAACTTCACCCCTCACAGAGGCACTTTGGGATCCGGCGGCACGCGCTCATAGTAGTATGAAATTCTTTACACTCATTTTTCCATTTTTGTGATGACTACGACAGTGATGGGACTTCTACCACTTAAGTGGTGTTTCTACCACTTTTAACACTTTCGGAAATTCTACCAACCTGAACTCGAAATCTATCAGGGGAGTGAGGGGCACATTTGAACATTTTTTGGTTCCAAGTCTCATAAAAACCTATGTTTTTGAATTCTTGATCTGTAGCTTCTTTTTACTTTTAGAAATGGAACTCAGCTTTAGTTTAAACGCATAATTCTATCCCTTTAATGAAGATTTTGATTTATTATTTATTTTTTGAGTAAAGTAGGTTCTTATGTTCAAAGGTGCCCCCCGTTTGGGCAGCTTTGAACTAGGCTGGGGCACCTTTGAACGGCAGTTTTTATAATAAATTGTTTACCTGAAATAAGACTTTACACTTTAATTAAAGTATAAATAAGTTTTATTTTTTAAATTAGGGATAAAAACTTAACATAAATAAACTAGAATTCACAAATCGCTTTAATAAGGTAAGAACATGTAACATAAACAAAAAAAAAAACTTAAAATAGGTACACAAGCTAGAATTCACACATAACTTTATTTATATAGGTTCCTAAACTACATATAAGCAAACACTTAAGTTTTGTACATACACAAAGAGTAGCCTCATTAACCTAACTGAAATTTTGTGAAATTTAGCTTTTATTTCTATGACACTAACAAACCACTTGTCTTCTATGTCAGGATAGAAAAATTATAGGGACCTGGACGTACCAGCAGCACCTCTAAGCGTCATTGTTTTAATTTATACATAACTGCCGTGATAGCAGTATTTATGTCATCTTCGTTAATTTCTGTATTTTTTTTTCTTCTTGTAGTTTCGCACCATTATAGGTATTCACCTGAAAATTATTTAAAACTTGATAGAAACAACACCAACTTACTATATGTAAATACACTACACATAATGCCTTGAAATACAAATGCAAATGCAGCTACACATGACAAGGCAGATACAAAAAAAAAAAACACAAGTTAGGTCACATTTGAATATGTTCAAACCTGCCCCGACCGTTTTGTTCAAATCAAACCTGCCCCAACGTGTGTTGTCACGAACAATTTAGCTTTAATAATTTGATTGTACTTATATATAAAAAAAAACGTACCTTAATATGGTTCTTAATGAACCTTCGCCTTCGAAAATTTAAAAAAAAACTCTTAAAGTAAGAGAAAAAATATTTAATACCTAAAAAAATATGTATGTAGTATGTATGTACTAATATTAAAAGTAATAAAAAAAATTCAAAATGTTAATTTAATTTAATATTAAGATAAAAAAAAATCTTCAAGTGAAGAGAAAAAAGAATTAATCTTAAAATTTATCAAAAAAAATTAAAAGCTGCCAAGGAACCCCCGAAATTATTGGTAAAATATAAATTCGCAGACAGTTGCCATACGAAGTAATTGGTACTTAAGTTTTTTTTTTTTTAACAACTAATGTGATTTTTAAAAATAATTTAAATTAATAATTAGAAATGACTGATTTATATTTATATATACCTATATTTTTTTTTTTCTACTATTTCATCGGTAAAAATAAATGAATTATTTAGCATGAACAATTTCTTTTTCTACCACTTTTTTACCACCTTTTTTAAGGCTATCTATCACCGTTTCACTTTCCTCAAGTCCTATCACTGACTACGACTAAGTTATCTTAACAAGTATTCTACGCTTCTGTAGTGTTAATCGCGTTTGGTAGGAAGCTTTCCAGCGAACGCACATACTAATACCGTCATTACATGCGGTTTTTCCTTATGGCGCTAGGTCGAACGGTCTTGTTCTTTGTAGTCGGCGCTCAAGGTTTGTCACTTCCAGAGTACGGGTTATTGCTTAGTTTGGTACAACCCCAAAGTTGTATACCGTGTGTCCAGAAGTTTTTAGCACTTGCTTAGCTTCGAAAATTTTCCGAGAAGCGAATACATTTTAAAGTCTGATTGCGAGCTCGTCGCGCTTTTTCTTAACGTGTGGCTTCCACTTAAGTTTCGCGTCTAGGGTCATTCCTAGATATTTTGCCTCGTTTGCGTATGGTATTTGTACCGAGTTAATGAAAACAGGTAGGTATAAGTTGTTTATCTTTTTGTACGTGAAATTCACATGCGTCGACTTGGTCGCGTTAAGGGCGATTCGCTGTCCGGATACTTTGTTAAGAGCCCGTTGAAGTTTTTGCGTTGATGATTCGACTGACTCATCCATTGCGAGGATAGCCGTATCGTCTGCGAACGTTGCTACGATGGTCCCTTCATCTTGAGTTGTATCTCTTGTGTAGGCATGGAATAAGATTGGGCCGAAAACGCTTCCTTGCGGAACGCCGGCGTTAATTTCTTTGAGTTCCGATAATTCAGTCTCATGTCTAACACGAAAGAGTCTGTTTTCCAGGTAGGATTTCAGTATTATCTATAATTTTTCCGGTGGGATTGTCCTTAGCTTATAGCTTAGGCCTTCGTGCCATACCTTGTCGAAGGCTTGCGATACATCGAGAAAAGCACTGGGGCAAATCTTTTTCTATTCTAGAGCTTTTTTCAATTTCATTTGTTATTCGATACACCTGATCGATTGTGGACAGTTTGACCCGAATCTGGGATCAAGCGTCTTTCTACAATTAGTGGTAGTAATCGTTTTGGAAGAAGTTTCTCGAAAACCTTAGATATTATCGGCAGTAGCGAATAAGGTCTATATGTATTCTTATCAATTTGTACTTTTCCCCGGTTTCGGAACCATAATCACTTCGGCTACTTTCCATTGCCTTGGAACGTATGAAAGTCTCAGAGAAGCATTTATAATGTAGAGCAACTTAACTAATGCTTTTTTCGGTAGTTCCTTCAGAATTTCGCCAGTGATTAGATCGTATCCTGATGCTTTGTTATTTTTCAGGTTTGTTATTGTGATTCTAAGCTCGGACAGAAGTACGGCTTTTACTTTATAGTTGTCGGATGCCATACTAGCATTTGGTTCTTCGTTCAAAAGTCGTCCATCGAACGACTTGAATGTTTCTTCTAGATGCTCGGCAAATAAATAAACTCTTTGTCCCCTTTTGCCCATTCGCCGTTAGCTTTTTTTATTGGTGGCGAGTGCATTTTGGGTTTCCTTATGGACTTCAAAGCTTTCCAAAGTAAGTAGTCTGAGCTCTTTTCATCAGTCAAGCCCTCGATGTAAGTAGAAGTTTCGAGATTTCTTAGATCCTGTAGCTCATTTTTAAGTTTGTTGTAAAGATGGTTCAGATAAGTTTTATCAGAGGGTGCGCGGGATTGTTGCCATCTCTTACGCGCTCTCCTCTTTTCCCGTATGGGATCTTCTATTTCAGGCGTGAATTTGACTTTATTGTACCGTGTGGCTGTCTTCCGGAAGGGAGTATTTTTCCACGCTGCGCTCTGAATAGATTCCACGAGATTGTCAACTTCATCTTCTATTTCGAGCGGTGTCTTTAGTGGCACATTTAGAGCAACATTTTCCTTGCAGTCTTTTCGGGAAATATCCCAGTTGGTTTTGTTGATGGTTAACCAGGGCGGTCCCTCCTTTTTTTCTGCACTTCCACCCATTTTCAGGGTGACTGCTGAGTGGTCTGAGCATAGATCGTAGCATTCTTCGACTTCCGTCAGATTTTTGTCTAGCCCTTTTGCAATAAAGAAGTCGACGGGGTCAGGGATTTTATTTTTCTTAGTTGGCCAATAAGTTGGCTTTCTCGTCAAAAAAAAAAGTCCACACCGCGGATCATTCTGGCTTTTTAAGGTAGTCTGCCTGGCGTTGCGTTGCATATTGAGCCCCAAAAAGTGTGTTTCGCGTTAAAATCCCCACTTATTATAAAAGTAGGCCCAAATGAGTCAAAGAGGCGGTCAAGATCTTCGCCTGCCAGTCTATATCCCGTGGGAGAGTAACAAGATCCGATAAGGTAGTCTAAATGGTTTACTTTTACGGAGACTGAACTTATTTGTATAGAATCGAGTTCTATTTTTATGTTTGTTGAGTGCTTTCTCTTTAATATAAAGAGAGGATCCTCCTCTGGCATTTTCCGAAGGATGATGCGCGTGATAATCTCTGTTACCTTTTATTTTGGCTAAATGTCCCTTTTAAATGTGGGTTTCCGATATCAAGCATGTATCAATATCGTTTTTCCGTAGAAATACTTCTAGTTCGCAAATTTTGTCAATCTTAAGAATATTCAGAGATTTTAAAAGTAATAAAGGGTTTTCCAATAAGAGGTGTTATTTTGATATTCAAAGAAAAATGTAATTTTTTGGGATAAATGATCGGATGTATATTTCATAATAAAGAGGAAGGTATGCCGTTAGAAATGAAAAGCAACGTCAGCCAAATGGCCACCACGAGCACGTATACAGGACCATATCCTTTCACAATAACACCTCTTACTGGAAACAAATTTCCAATAAGAGGGTTTATTTTTGTATTCAAATAAAAATGTCATTTTTTGAGATAGATGATCGGATGTATATTTCATAATAAAGAGGAAGGTATGCCGTTAATAACGAAAAACAATATCAGCCAAATGGCCACCACGAGCATCCATACAGGACCATATCCTTTCACAATAACACCTCTTATTGATTAACCCTTTATTAGCCCATCAGTTAAGTTCGGAACAAATCACCAACTTTTGACGACCCATAAACCATCAAATACTCAGTCCACAACTGGTTCTGAATGCTCTACTTTTCCTCACTATAACCTGTCTTTTTAAAACTATCTCCCTATCCAAAACCAACTGCGCTAATCTACTCTGTTGTGAACAGTTTGCAATTTATTTAAACCGATTGTTTTTACTACGATACGCAAAACCCACAAATTGAGAAATTAGTTGTCGCGAAGTGAATTTTTATACAAATGGGTTGTAAGCTCCGCTATTTGCAGTGCAATTCGATTTAATTAAATGAGATACATATGTGCATTCACTGTCGAAAGCACATTCCTACATCCATCAACACAAAGAACTCAATCCGCATCAAAGAATCCACGCGTTATAATTACAAAAGTAATTTTGTTAATGGCATCGAAATGAAAGCGAGCACCCTCCTCAAAGGTCCTCACCGTTATATATATATATGTATCTGTTGCTGGTGATGATTTCGCTGAAAGATGCGCCTGCCAGATAACGCACTAAGTTTTCTCACTTTGTATAGAGCGCGCGTAGGTATTCGTCGTACTCGTCGTATTCGCTATTCAAATGAAACGAAAGTAGATTCCTTTTTGGGATTTGCTTGTTTATTTATTTATTTTTATTTTTTTTTTTTGCTTGTTTGCGTTTACGACTCTTATGCGGTATTGAAAAGTTTAAATCGACACGGCTCCATTGGGAAATGGTTTTAACTAATTATCTACCTGAAGTCGAGTCGTTATTTCGCCTCATTGTTTTGTAGAAAGCATTAATTTATTAAAACACACGGCACGCCTCTGCGCCGAAACATCAAAGGATGTGAGGTCCACTTTGACCTCAACTAATTGAACGCATCCAAACATTGATACCTTTTGCGACTTGTGTGCGTGGTATATAGATTTGATCCAATTTCACAAAATGCCTGTGGTGGTGCAAAAATTATAAATATTTTTTTCCAAAATTTGTAAATAAATTGAAATCTTGATGTGGCCGCAGGCTTCTTAGTCCTTACCCTTTGCCGGATCATCCGGGTGGGATTAGGATTGTTAATATTGGATTCGCTTGTGGTGTCTATTGGATAAGTATCTAACAAGATTTACAGTTGCGTGCAGTATGATAAGTACGGCCGGCGCCAAGCTATTGAAGCGGAAAATTTCACATAAATCGCAGACGAATTATGAAGCGAACCACTGCTTGCACTTTGGTTAAATGAATTTCCTTAGGGGTGCTGCCTCAATCTCAATTATGTGCTCAGATCTCTATCGGGGGATTTTAATTTCTTAGCGAGCGAGCGGTATTGGTTGCTTGTTTGCATACCTACGTGGTTTTCGGGCAGCAATCAATTTGAAATAAATAGTTTTGAAATTGGAATTTAAATTTACAATTTAGACATGTGTTGGGATTTTGTAACCCACCTAAAGCTCGAATGGTGACTGCTGTAGTTGATAGACTGTTAAAATTTGAATGCATCTTAGAAAATTACTGGTTACACCAGAAAATGTGTCATCACTGAACAATGGCTTTTAGGAAAGCATGCAACAGAGCATGGGGTGTACGCTGCAAACCATCTCTCGGTTAAAGAGAGATCGCTTTTGGTACCACGCGCATTGGAATTTTGAAGAACTTGTGCGAGAATTATCCTTTGACCCCGGTCTTATGGATATGCCGTCTGGCGCAATAACTTCAGTAATCCTATTGCGACAAAACTACCACGTCAACTTTCCTCAGGCAACGGAATGGCTTAAACCAGAATCTGAGGTCTGAGCCAGGGAAAGGATGCCATCGTGTATTCACAGATGACCCCGGAAAGGGGTCTGGTTCTGGAGTGTTCGTGGAAAGCGAGAACATTAGACTTCGCTATCCCTTAGGTAACCATGCGTCTGTCTTCCATGCGGACATTTTCGCTATCAAGTGGAGGGCTAGAATCATATGCGTTTGCAGTGAGAGCCAAGGTGCATTAAAATCGCTGCTTAACCCTCTCACCTCGTCTAAATTAGTGCTCGAACTCAAGCTTTCTCTGAACTTGGTCGGAAGGCTAAATACAGTGTATCTTGTTTGGGTCCCAGGTCACACTGGTATCCAGGGAATTAAATGCGCTGATGAGCTTGCCAGGCTGGGTTAGTGGGTTTCGAAGAAGCATTCTTAGGACCTGAACCGGCGTTGGGTCTGCCTACATCGGTGGTTAAGTCATTCATTGATACTTGGGTTTCTCGCGAACACGAGTGTCGGTGGCGTGGCTGCGCTGGGTGTGGACAGACGACAGACCAAACGACTGCGTCCGGACATCTTCAAAGGTCGGCGGCTTTCCTTCTCTCTCTCAGGAGAATCGACTGTAGACTGCTTGTGGGCGTCCTTTCGGGCCACTTTCGGGCATTTGCCAAACACTTAAATGTTTTGGGCTTAAACCACCATCTGTCCTGCATGTGGAGAGGAAGCAAAACACTTCCTCTGTAGCTCTTCTGCCTTTGCTCGAATCAGGTGGCGGATTTTTGGGCCTGACGTGGTGAGTGCCGAACATCTAAGCTCTTCATCACTGAAGCTCCTTCTCATCTTTCTTCGAAAGACGGGAACACTAAGTACATAAATGTAAGGTGTCTGTTTTGCAGTACAATGGGCCAGTAGTTGTGTCTGAGTGCTCCATCGGATAGTAACCAAGTAACAACCTCCGACAAAGAAAAATAAAGTGCACGACTGGGTCGAACAAAACTTTCTCTTTTATCAAAAGTTTTGTTGGTTGTTTTCTTATTTTATTAGATAGGTAGGTAGGTAGGATCTGAGAATAAAAACTATATAAACAAGTAGGAGTTCCTCATTTTTGATCGGTTAGGGAATCATTTTCATTTTGACTAGAACATATTAATGACGCTGGGTTAAGTTGTCTATGATTGAACGTATTGGTGGTTATAGATAGATATATTTCCATATAAATATATATGTATATGCAAGTATTGAGAGATTTGTTTTTGTATTTGCATTAGCAGTTATAAACGGTATATCACGATGGACGTGTGGGGGGGTGCAAATGAAGTGGGATATTCTGATTGTTTAAACTCCAAGTGGTTGGAATTATTTTAATGTGCATATCCAAATGGATGAAAAAAGGTAGAAGTGGGTAATATAAGTTAAAAATAAGTTTAGCGTTGCATTTGTTGCAATTTGAATTTTAAAGTGCGGTATTGAGTTGTAAAAATAGACTACCCGGCTTTTGGGTAGTCATTTTTGAGAAATAATTAAAAAACGGATTTATTCGAATTTTTTGAGAAAAACTTAGTACGGGATCTTATTTAGAATAGTGATGTTAGATGTTAGTACGCATTTTGATCAAAATCGTTAGAGCGGTTTTTGTAAAATTTGGCAAACTTAACAGTACCAAATATTGCCATGTTTAGTTTGAAAAATACTATTTGTTAACTATATAGCTATGAACCGATTATCATTCCGGTTATCATTCGCGATATAAGAATTACTTGGTTTTTAAAGTCTTATCGAAGTCAAAAATGTTGTTTTCGACATATGAGCGGGTTTTAAAATTAGCGGTGACGGTGATTCGATTTGAAAATTAACAACGCAGAAATTTTAAGAACATCAGTGTTACTCTAAGAATGCATTTTGGTCAAAATCGTTATTGTCGTTTTCTGGTAAGCTAAGAAAAACTAAATTTAAAAAAAAAAAAACTTTTTTCAAAAATCGATTTTACGATAATACCAAGAAAAACTGAGTTTGCCAATAAGTTGGAAATGACCATATAACTTTGGAAATTATTTTTTGTTACAATCGTATTTACCGTTTTCGAGATATGTCCAAATTTCAAAAGTACCGTTACTAAGATTTTTAGCCAAAAACCTCACTCACTTAAGTTTAATTATCAATTTTGGTTGAAATCGTTAGAACCGTTTTCGAGCAAATAAAACTGGTACGAAAATTTTGTATGGGAAGTACCATTAATATTGAGTTTACCTTGCAAATAAAATACGGCCCCGAACTGTAAGCCCACAAACTCCAAATCCGAAGTTTAAACGAAATCCGGGCAGCCGTTTAGGCTGTAGATCTGTGGAAGGACGGACAGACAGACCGGGCAGAGTTTTTCGACACACTTTTTTGAGTTTGTGTATCATCGTAATGTCAAAATTGATTAACATCTCGAGACAATGGGGACGTTCGGATTTATAGTTTAGTAAATCTGACAGCTGTCTGACTAGATGTATTTCAGTTTTGATTTGCCCAGAGTGATCACGTGATTAGTTCTTGCAGTTGACGTTTATGGAGGGGAAGCCGACAAATATAGTCAAGAAAAACCTGCCTGCATACTCAGTTGACATTTCGAAGAGTCAGATTTAAAATAAACAGAGTGGCAGTGGCAGAATTCCGAAGAGTCGAAAAAAGGGCCGGTGAGAGAAAAAGGTGCCATTTATAAGAATATCGAATTTTCGCACGATATTTAACAACCAATAGTTCGCATAACAGTGTAAAAGTGTTGTGATAGGCAACCGTGTTACATTTTAAATGTACTTGTTTGAAAATAACAATTTTTGAAAAAATTATGAGGGGTCTTTTCCGAATAATAAAGTGCAAAATCAAACAAAGGTAACGCTGTCCGCGAGAATACAAAAACAATTCAAGTTGCTAAGTCAACGCGTTCGGATTCCTAGTCACGACGAATCTAGTTGAGGTTTTACATAGGTAAACCAGGTATCCGAACGTCCCCAATATCTTTCTCTTACTACGTAATGGAGAAAGTTAAAAAATACAACAGAGCTTAATATATATTTTCGAACGATTTTCCCTTTAAAAAAATGTTGTGTCAATCAATATTTAAAACAACCAACAAACCATATACCAGGTTACCAACACACAAAGAAAAAACTTCACCACTATTCCATGCTTAAAGAAATTCCCAAATTAATTAGATTTTCACTTTCCATGCACAGTCGTTTGATGGCGTATTGAATTACGCCACTTCACCTTGAATGCGGTTGGAGAACGATTGCGTGGTTCGAAATGCTGCGCACTGAGAATGACGAGTTCCAATTGTTAGTGGAAAGAATACACGAATGGTCTCTATAGAAAATGGAAACAATCCCAATCCAAGTGTATTTCGCACAAGTTATTAAATATTTTCTATTACAGTTACTGACATATAAAATATAAAATTACAAACTGTCAATCGGTTGGAGAAGCTACATGGTACAAAAATAGTTCACCAGTCTTCTTATCCCTATCACTTTCGTTCTTAGAATTAACTGCGAGCACTTTTTCTTCTCTTTTTCTATTTCTATCCACAGGAATTAGACAAACTATAAAGGCGGCTAATAAACTTGATACTATTGTTCGGCTGCCACTCTGATGTTTTATGCGAATCCTTTGTATTGACATCGACAACAAACGATACCCGCTTTATATCACCACCGACATTGTTTATCGAAGCAAACCAAGTGAAAGGCGGTACATACAAAATAACAATACACCCGAGTCCCGACTCCGGAGCGGAATCCAGGCAGATAATCGGCTGAAGTAGCGCGTTGATTTTCCAGTTGACTTTCCCCGCAAAACGAGCGGACCGTTTGTCCCGCTTTTGTGTGCTAGAAAGGACACTGGGTCGGTATATCAGTAAATTATAATATATCAGGTACTCCATTTATGCTGCGCCGTCGAACGAACTTCGATTTTAGAAAAGGTATCAAATTTGTGTTTAGTAATGTTCTCTTTTGTCTATGGGATCTCAAAAGTTTAATTAAGTTAGTAAGAAATTGAAAATAGAATTACTAAGTTCTATATAATAAAAACAAGTATAAGTAGTTCTATAGTGAATGTGAACATAATTTAACATTTTGTTTGTCTTGAGTATTGACAAATAAAATTGAATGCGTTTTCGCTGACATATTCATGTTTTTTATTTTATTTTATTTTTTTACTAGACTGTAAACCTTTTTACATTTATAAAAATACTTCAAAAGTATATAACTAATTTATTATACAAGTCGAAATTTTAGAATTATTTTTAAACCTAGAAACTCCGATTTCTTTAGTTTTGTTTTTACTCTAAGTCTAAGTATTGTTACACCAGTACCTACTCGAAGATCGAAAATTTAGTTCAACAGAAAATTATGGTTTGTTTTAAACAATATTTTAAATAACAATTTAAAATTTTAAGTTCAAAACTGAATTTTATAAACTTCTTTTTTCGCCTTCATATAACAAACAAAAAAGTTGGCGCAACAGATCCGCAGGGACCCTAGGCCTTGCTTCTCACAGCCATTTGTTTTGTGTAAGTTTTTCATTTTTGGAACGAATGGAAAAGATCTACAATCTTATGCCGACTCCAAACGGCTAATTGAGAAGCTCTTTAAAGACAGTAATACTCTGGGATGTTTGACAGACGTTCGCGAGAGGTGGCGCAGTGGAAAAAACCCTAAGTTGGAATTTGGGTTTTTGGGGGATTCGAACCTCGACCCTCGCTTAGTAGTCCAACACACTAACCACTAAGCCACTTTCGCCTTCATATCTAATACTTTTAAACGAGCTATTCTTGTGTCTATATATTGTTGCATTGTGACATGCATATGGGTCACTAGCGGTTGTTTGGTTTGCTGACCAACTGTACCCTTGTTACTAGTCACTTGACAATCAAGCTAACTGGTGAGCGGGGTACAGTCGCGCGATGAAAGCAAGTTCTTTCTCTGGCTTTGTCTTCATCTAAAGACAAAGCGGAGAGGGAGAACCGCTAATCGATAGCCACGGACAGCCACTGCGCTGCAAAGTGCAGGCAGTTGACGGCGTGCATTCATATATGAAACATCTTTGTCCCATCTCCCATATAACCAATAAAGAATATTTTAAACTAAAATTAAATATTTGTATTTATACATAACTAATAATAATAAACAATAAAGAATCTTATACCTTTAAACGAGCTAATCTTGTATGTATTTATTTATTTATGTATTTATATAAATTTATTTCTGTGATCTCGGAAACGGCTCTAACGATTTCGCTGAAATTTGGTATATGGGGGTTTTCGGGGGTAAGCAATTGATCTAGATTAGTCTTATGTTTGGGAAAACGCGTGTTTTCGAGTTTTCATGCGTTTTGAGCTTATTTTTCTGACTTTACTGCCTTTTACTCGCCATTACACAAACAATTCTTAATCAATGCAAACAAAAAAAAATACGTAGGAGAGAGTTAACACTTTAATAGTTATTTCAAGCCATCAATCAGCTTTCTATGTCCTCTAGAAGCTGAGCTACAACCTAAAATCTAACACGAAAAAAATAAATTTATTTTCTCAAATCGAATATTATCAGCAGCCGCGGTTCTTGATCGTTGTTCTGCTTTGGGGTGGTTTTGTGGCGCACATCGCACAAGCACGTTCATATGAAAAAAAAAAACAGCGACAATGTCTTTCTGAGGAAATGCGCAGATGGATGATGACGTGTGGTGTGGTGATGGACGGATGGTGGATGGTGGTGTATAAATTGAGTTCAAGATATTTCATTTAATGGTTGTTATAGTGAATACGTGGCACTCGAACGCATGGGCGTAGTATACCTTAAAACTTAAATTAAAATCGGATATTTGTGTTTATACATAACTATATATTTCTGTGATCTCGGAAACGGCTCTAACGATTTCGGTGAAATTTGGTTTATGGGGGTTTTCGGGGGTAAAAAATTGATCTAGATCAGTCTTATGTTTGGGAAAACCTCGCCTTTTACTCGCCATTACACAAACAATTCTTAATCAATGCAAACAAAACAAAATACTTAGGAGAGCCAACACTTTTATAGTTATTTCAAGCCATCAATCAGCTTTCTATCTCCTCTAGAAGCTGAGCTACAACCTAAAATCTAATATGAAAAAAGTAAATTTATTTTCTCAAATCGAACATTATCAGCAGCCGGGGTTCTTGATAGTTGCGTTGTTCTGCTTTGAGGTGGTTGGGTGGCGCACATCGCACAAGCACGTTCATATGAAAAAAAAAGTAAGACAAGTGCGAGTCGGACTCGCTCATGAAGGGTTCCGAAAAGTAAAAGTTCTTGTAGTTCGTTGTAACTTTGATCGATATTTTAAAAACTACTCGCTAGATCTCGTTCAAAAAATTTTCGCTTGAAGTTTACTGTTGGTTACACATGAAGTTTACTGTTGGTTACATACTTATATATATATTCGTTTGAAGTTTACATGGTAATGTACATCATATATTTTTTTAGTTTTATCGTTCTCTTATTTTAGAAGTTAGGGGGGTGGGGGGCAACATTTTACCACTATGGAAGTGACTCTCGCGTAAACTATTCACTTAAAAAAAAAAATGATATTAGAAACCTAAATATCATTTTTGAAGACCTATCCATAGATACCCGTATGGTACGTATAGGTTTGATGAAAAAAATTTTTTTGAGTTTCAGTTCTATGTATGGGGACCCCCAAAATTTACTGTTTTTTATTTTTATTTTTGTGTAAAATCTTAATGCGGTTCACAGAATACATCTATCTACTTACCAAGTTTCAACGGTATAGCTCTTATAGTTTCGGACAAAAGTGGCTGTGACATACGGACGGACAGACAGACAGACAGACAGACAGACATGACGAATCTAATAGGGTTCCGATTTTTGCCATTTGGCTACGGAACCCTAAAAACTGCGTGGTGTTTTCTCCTAATTAAGTGAAACGAAAGAGAAGTGCGACGTGAATGTTTATGTAACCAACAGCGACAATGTGTTTCTGAACAAATGCACAGATGGCTGATGGACGTATGGTGGTGAATATAGAAAATTAGAAATTGAGTTCATGGTTTTTGTTTTAATGGTTGTTATAGTACCTACGTTGATACCTACAGTAAAGAATTGAAGAATTCAAGAACTAAAGACGATATACATACCTAGGTGAATTATGTTGTTTGATTTATTGAAGTGAAACTTCTAATGTGACTTCCAACAAGGTTGCGTTAAACGTTCAACGCTCCTGGGGAGGGGGAATAGAAAGAGACAGAGCGAGAGTGAATACGTGGCACTCGAACGCATGGGCGTAGGATACCTGTTACAGGCCAGCGCGACCGTTAGCAAAGAGTAGCGTCCTCATTATTTCATTTACTTGTTTTAGTTTGATTTGATACACATATTATTAGGGTAGTATTTTTTAAGTGAAACTTCTAATGCGACTTCAAACATTTCGTATCTTACTTTAGCTATCAGTACCTGGGCGACCGAGCTTTGCTCGGTTATTAGTATTAATTGTAATTTCAAAAACTATTAAAATTAAAAAAATATATATATAAACATTAACATATATAAAAAAAACAGTAAGTCACCGAGCGGGATTCGAACCCGTAACACTCGTTTTTTGCCGTCCGCGTCATAGTAAAAGGAAAAAAGTAAGACATCTACCGGCATTTAGGAGATTTAAATTTGTTTATATGTTCAAGTTTATATATATTTTTTTTTAATTTTTATTGTTTTTAAAATTACAATAAATAGTTATAACCGAGCAAAGCTCGGTCACCCAGATATTATGTTATATATTGGACAACAAAAAAACTGCTAGGTATCTGGCCTGAGACAAAAATGTTCCTTTATTTTGCTGCTGAAGCCCGTGAACATTTATAATCTACTCCTAAATTTCTTTACAAAATTTATTCAGGGGCTTGAGCATCCAGCAACCCAGAGAACTGTGAAAAATTGTTTGATAGATTCCATTAGCGAACAGAATCACAAAATGAAGTCTCAGCCCCCCTAAAAAATTCCTTCAGTTTCTGACTCGAGGCCACGGACATAAGTTAAAAGAGGTTCAAGTGGCTATCAGAAAATTCGATACACAAACAGTATATTTCGTCTTTGGTAGAGGCTTCTGAAGTTTACACCTCTTTGGCTTCCTGCGACTCCAGAGATGCATTCTACTTAGTACAAATATTTGTTCATACCGCTTTAACTGTGCTTGGCGACATATCAAACCATTTAAAGAGGTTTTTGTGTTTTGGGGGATATGGATATTGAATTCTTGAATTGGGGACATTCAAGTATTTAGTTTAGTAAGTCAGCTGACTGACAGCTGACTTAATGTATCACCGATTTGATTGACTGAGATCGGTCATGTGAACAGCTCTTTCAGTTGACGTTTATGGAGCGGTAGCCGACGAATTTAGTCAAGAAAAATTCATGACTGAGTACTAAGTTGATAGTTCGCATAATATGTGGCTGACTTTGGAAAAGTGACGTTCGCAACCAATCTAGTTCTTGCGTTCAGGTTACATCTAGTGCAGGCCAATCTAGTGGACTTAAAATAACTACATTTTTGAATGTGCGTATTCTCTTTCTAGTGACGGAATTTGAAATTTGGCAGATGACTTAAGCCAGTGATCTCAGATTGAGGGGAGATCGCCAATTTTTAAGTTTTCTTTAATAAAAAAAAGTGAAAAACGAGGGACAAGCTTAAAAAAGGAGAAAAAAAAAAACTTAAATTGCTTAAAACTTAAATTTAAATTAATTTCAAACGAATTTCAAAGTTTTCTCAGAATGAAATGTTCATATACCTACCAAACATGAAAGAAAACTGCCCATCGAACGTCTAAGTACGATTTCTATTTTATTTTGTTTACTATCTAAAATACAAAATACTTTATGCATTCACTCGTTTTGACCTTGTTTTAAGTAACTTGTATGCAGTGCTGCCATTGGGATGGGGGATTTCAAATCAAAAATTTGATAAAAGGGGATAAAGTGAATCTTCCCTCTTCTAGATCGAAAGGTGGGGAAAATAAAAAAAAAAATATGTTAAATGTATTAAATGCCAATACTTAAATGCAATAATCCCTTTAAAATGGAACCAGGGTTGTGTTGGAGTACCCAATTTGGTAATTTATGGCTCAAGTATTTTAGCTTTGGCTCAATGCTCCGAGCCACATGTGTCTCAAAACTTAAACATCACTTTCTTAAAAAAAAAAAATATTGCAAAATAAATAAACGTATGCTGGAAATGGGAATTTACTCGACTGAATTCTTGTGTGGAATGCCTCCGAAAATGGCTCAAATCCAAAATTTGTAATGCACACTCACGTAACTGACATGACTGACACACATATATTCCTCGTTCGTAAGTCCCAGCAAACATTTGTCTTCAAAAACTAATCATAATGATTCAGTTAAATGAAGAAATTCTTCAGATATGAATTCATTTATGATTCAATTTTAATCCAATTTCCTGATAAAGGGAAATTAAAAATTCTTTGGTGAACTTTATCGGCAAAAATTGCATCATATTTTGGCATAGTTTTGACTATGACTCGAGCAGCAACTTAGGCTACTGTACCCTGACCCATGGATACATCCCAATTAGCGCCAACTGGCCTTTTGCGTCTTTTCAAAAACGCATTTTTTTATTATTTTTTTTTTTTTTATTTGAAAAGTTAAATAGGAATTAATGGAAAATATAGGTACTAACACTTGCATTCATTAGCTCAATTATATTATATTTGGTTTATTTGATAAAAAATCAACAACACCAAATAATAATTAAATTTATATGAAAATGATACCTAAATCGGTGTCACACAAAAGCGATCGAAAAAAGCGACTATCACTGTGATTATCAATTTGGGTAGAGCAAAAAATGTTTGATTGTGAGTATCAACTATCGCAAATGACCTAGCAAAATTTTACCCCTGGAACATTAGCTTATGCTCATAATGGTTTGCTATTTCAAGATGAATATGAACAGACCTATGCCGCCACAACTCTTGCAAATTGTGCAAATTTATTTCGAAAATCGTATATGTAGCTAAGCTATGCAGCTCTTGGCCAAGCTACGTACCTATGGTCACCTGTGTGAACCTAGTCATCCTCGCTTCCGTATATCATCTCAATTCGCTACTAATTGGCGCCCATTAACATTGAAGCTTTTAAACTTGGTACATATAACAAATATCCGCGCGTTTCACTGCACTCATTACGAGGTACAAACAAATAAAAGGATTCGATTACAATGAAGACGAAGCTAAACAGCATCGATCACTCATAATGGAAGGGTACATGAATGTACGTGCCCTCACGACAAGCTCATACATGGAAATGGACAAACGCCAGCCCTTTTTATCACACACCCGATGATACTAAGCACTTCGTCATCCTGTTTCATAGTGCTACCATATATATGAACAAACGGCACATGTCTCATCTAAGTGTCCTAATGCCATTATGACATTGCACCCTGTTTTGATTTTCATACAGTTTTGTTATGTTGTCAATGGGTTTGCAGCTCAACGCAACGAACATATGGATATCCTGTCTAATGCTCTCGTGTATACCTATACATACGGCTAAACAACGGTGTGTTACTCTTTGATTGAGCGCGGTGGAACTTTTTAAGTGAAATCAGATTACGCTTCGATTGGGTGGTGTGCAATACACATCATCGACATCAGCATCACAAGGGGTTTGCATTAAACTGAAGTGTATACGAGTTTATTTAAATTATCCCGACTACCCTCTCACTGGAATGGTATATGGTATATCCCTTTGTGTGTGTGAATTCGAATCGCGGAGGTTGGTCCCAATTAATTTGATAAAATTGTTTATTTTCACTTCAAGTATCCTGCGGTGATCGCCGTGCAACGCAAAACGACAATGATCCGCTTTCGCACAGTTGGATACAATAACGAAAGAAGATGCCGCACTGTTTGGACACAGTACAATGGCTGCACGGGTATGTTTCAATTAGACCACCTTGAAATTGTCGTAATAGGATTTTCTCCCATGCGCGCATAAAGCAAACGTAAATATTCCTACAGGAGCATGTATGAGAAATGAGATGTTTAAGGGATCAAGTACCCTCTCGAATTCATTCAACAAAAGAGCGGTGAGTTTGTTCGTTTGATTCCGTTCTGATGTCTGTCTGGCCGATGAGTTTCGGCAGATTATGAGGTGTGCACAAGCATGTGTAGTAGCAAAAGATGTAAACACGCCGATCCCATCCTTGCATTCATGCGAAAGGATACAGTATTTATTATAATATTTCGCTTCTTTGTTGTGCGCCGGGGAAAAATGGATTTCGGTTAATCTTTTGAAAATTACAAGAAATTAATCTGCGCGCTTGGCGTCTAGACGTAGGCCGTATTGTCTGTCGATTGGGACGAGAATTTTTCAAATTCGATTTGAATGGACGTGTCATTGAGTGAGTCCTGAGATCTTTACTCAGTAAAAAACCGCGTGCAATAAAGAGTGGCTTCGCCTTTCTAAAGCATGCAGTTTCGACTGATATTATTTTACAAAATGCCTAAATAGATGTAGGTAGTCTCTGAAATAAGTGAGACATCATTTTCAAGCATCAAGCGTAGTTAGGTTAGGTTAGGTAAAAAAGGGGTATGAGATAATTAGATCTCATACGGCACTAGGCACCATAAGGGCCCATCGCGATCCCTGGGGAACCAATTGCAGTAAGCAACAGTGAACAAAACCTAAACAATTTCCCTTGAAAAACAATTAATCTCCTTACAGAAATTGAGTAGCCCCTTGAAATTTGTGTGGTCAATCTCCTCCAGCTGTTGGAAAAAGTACCTACCCAAAAACTTCCTTCGGTTGCGAGATACTGCTTCGCATTCACACAGTATGTGCTTGATATCCTCATCGGCTTGCAGGTCATCGCAGAATCTACAAGTGTCCGTGTCTGTCAGTCTAAGTCTTTTTGCATGTTTTCTTAGAAGACAGTGCCCTGACAGGATTCCAACCAATGTTCTGAGTTGTTCCCTACCTAATTTTAGAATTTCCCTAGACTTTTTGATGTTGAGTTGTGGCCAGAGTGCCTTGGACACCTTATGTCCGGTGATGTTTGACCACCTTAGATCAGCCTTCATTTCGGTTTGGTTTTTGATTTTACCTTTTAGTACACCCAGAGGTGGTTTGGGCCATGCTTCCAGTTCTGTACCTAGTTCCTCTCCTTTTCTCGCAAGCTCGTCAGCTTTCTCATTTCCTGCTATACCGCAATGTCCTGGCACCCAACACAGTCTTACTTGGTTCTGACTGCATAATGCCTTGAGCATTGTGCGACAGTCCCTGACTATTTCGGAATTGATGTTAGGGGATTTGAGTGCAGCCTGGCTATCGATGTAGATGGCAATATCCCTTCCAGATATAGATCTCATCTGCAAAAGCTCTACCGCCTTCAGAACGGCTAAGACTTCTGATTGAAAGACACTGCTAGTATCCGGTAGCCGTATAGACACTTTTAGTTGTGGGTCTACAGAGTAGACGCCAGAACCAGTGCCTTCCCCTGTTTTCGAGCCGTCTGTGTAAATTGCTATTTCACAGTGTTTGGTGACCTTGTCTAAATGCCACTCATCCCTTTCTGGATAAGATACATCGTAGGGAATATCGAGATCAACCAAAGGGAAGATTTCGTCCGTTTGTATCGGATTACCGGGCAACAGTTCTGATAATATGGAACAGTGTCCGAAATTGCCATCCTTGAAGTAGCCTATAGCATTGAGCCTTAAGGCGCTATTTCCTGCTAGTTGTTTTATATGTAAATCTAATGGAATAAGATGCAGAAAAATGTCTAGCGCTGCTGTAGGAGTACTCCGAAGTGCACCCGTTATAGCTACGCATGACGCCCTCTGCACGGTCGCCATTTTGCCCACTATTGTCTTCCTTTTAATGGCCTCCACCACACTAGTGCGCCATATGTGAGTATGGGTCTGACTACCACCGTGTATAGCCAATGCATCATAGCAGGTTTCAGACCCCAAGTCTTACCAACCATTTTCTTGCAAGTAAAGAGAGCATTATATGCCTTTTTTATTCTCTCTCCCACATTTAGATTCCAGTTTAGTTTCCTGTCCAGGATGACCCCTAGATACTTCGCACTGGCTGATAGGGGCAATTCTACTCCTTCCAGCTTCGGAAGATTGAAGTGCGGTATCTTGTACTTTCGGGTGAAGAGTACTAGTTCCGTTTTGGATGGGTTGGCATTGAGCCCACACCCTTTGGCCCACTGGCTAATCATCCTTAAAGCACCCTCCATGATTTCACTTAGAGTGTTTAGATATTTTCCGTGAACAGTGATAACCACATCATCTGCATACGCTGTGACACTTATCCCCATAGAAATTAGTTTCTTCAAAATGCCATCAATAACCAGTACCCACAAAAGAGGTGATAATACTCCACCTTGCGGGGTCCCTCTGGTTACTGACATTCTGAGTGAACTTCGCCCCAGAGTTCAGTTAATTTTCCTACTTTTAAGCATGTTGCTTACCCAAAAACGAATGCCGTGTTCAATGTTAGCATTCACCATTGCACTTTCGATCGATCTGCCCTCTACGTTGTTGAAAGCCCCTTCTATGTCCAAGAAAGCTGCCAAAGCAAACTCACCTAGATGCAGACTCCTTTCTATTTTTCCTACTACATTGTGTAGAGCCGTTTCTACTGACTTTCCCTTCATGTGTGCGTGCTGTGATTCACTTAAGAAGCCATTGCCGCATATACTCCTTATATGTGCCTCTAGGAGGCGTTCGAGGGTTTTCAACATAAAAGATGACAGACTGATTGGTCTGAAATTCTTCGCGGCTGTATGCCCCTGCTTGCCTGCTTTGGGAATAAAAACAACTTTTACCTCCCTCCAAGCAATTGGTATATATCCTAATTTCAAACTATGTCTTAGAATTTCCATAATGTTCGCTATCGCATTTTCCGGTGCTTTTTGCAGCATGATCGGCAGAATGCCGATTACAGCATCAAGCGTAAGGAGACTTAAATCAAATTTACCTTCCACCATAGGCGGTCGACTTTATGCACTGGAGATGTTAAGCTCAACAATGGTAGAGATGACTTCGGTTTGGGATACTAAGGATAAGTCATTTGCTCTAAACAGCCTTCAGTCTTGTAGCCATCTTTGTTAAAGCTGTGATAAAGGTTAACATGCGCAAATCTGAAGAAATGGTCTTCTTCGGAATGCTTGTTTAATGTGTTCTTAATTAATCATGGTCTTAGGTGAGGACGTGTAAGCATCTTGTGGTTGGAGAAAGTAGTGCTCAAATCAGGAGGATCGAACTAAGTGCCTCAAAGGTACCTAAAGTGTCTGGTCCTTAATTATTATGAATTATGTATTTTGTCCAACTTCAACCTAACGTTTCAACCGAGTTTGATTGCGAATAAAAACTGTCGCTGTGAGACTTTTCGTGGTATTTTTAATGCCAAACCAAAGAGACCAGAATACGCGATTTACTTAATGGGTCGTATGAATAAAGCGTAGCAATTGCTTTTACTCAAGAGAAATTTCAAAGTCGAAGCATTTACTACGTTTCGTATGAATAAAAACTAAAAACCAATTTGAGTTAGTTCCAACTTTTGACATGTTCGAAAAGCGGCCGGCTATGAATAAACAAAGCAAATGCTATGCAAATTCTGAGTCTGCTATTTAGTTGACTCAGACCTTTTGCTAAATATTTTGTACGCATATTTTTTACAAAAAAAAAAAGTAAGCAATCAGCCTTATCGTGAATTCCGAGAGAATATTTCCTTCCTCCGAATTTGTGTGTGTTCCCAGGAATAAAATCCGCCTATCGCCAATCTCCCTCGAATTCGAATTCCCTCGGAAACCGAAATCCCTCCTCAAAAAGTAGAACAGCTAATTTCGAAAAAGTTCTGTCAATTATATTCGGTTAAAATCCAAGATTAAAAGTTTATTTCTGTTACACAAATATTTAAAAAAAATAACGTTTAGCATTGCATTAAGAGTTGTTGCTGAGGAATTAGATGAAATGGAATTTAAGCGACTAAGTTCAATTAAAAGACGCTTAAGAGATTGTTCAAATCCATTGGAATGTTTTTTTTTTGTCATTCCAAACCTAACTCTTTTATGAAAATGTTTATGTTACCATAGGGAATCATACATCATTACCTTTTTCTACTCAAAAATTGATTTTGATGGCGGCCCTACACTGTTTAGTTCATAGTTGTTTTTGACATTCTATTCACTTAATTTTTTAATTTTTGAGAACCAACCAACTTGCTTTTCATAATTCTCCAACTAAATAATGACGGAAATATCGGAGGGAAAATCCAACAAAAATTCCCCCGAATTTTCATTGGCGATATGTATTTTTTTCCAGGGAATTATTTTCGAACATCATTTACGATAGGAGTATTGGGAATTAAGAAAAAATCCGAGGGAATTTTTATTCACGATAAGGCCGAATGTGAATTTTCGATGGTTTGTCTATAAATAGATAAATTAAGTTTTCTTCGTGCAGGAAAATCATAAAAACACGTGAAGAAGAAATAAAACATCAGCAACCTATTTGGCAAACAAAAATCATATTTCCAGGTGCAATTGAAGCTATATATTGCAATCATATTTATGAATTTCATTTTTTTTAATTTCAATTTCCACAAAAGTCGTTAGAATCTCAAGGAAAATTCAAAAATTCAAATTTACTGGTCAGGTTTGACAGAAATTGCAAGGCAAGTACACGTGCAGCGAAGTAGAAGCTATGTTCGAATTTTCGAACTTACTTTAGCAAACTAGGTTTTTATTCATAACGGTTCAAAGCAATTGCTAAGGTCTTTTCCTTTGCAAAAACCTTTTACTCAAAGCAAATGCTAGTTTTTATTCATACGATCCAATGTGGATAGCGGCTCTGCCTTTCCAGACGTAGTGGTCCATGCTTCGACGGTTTCGTCACGTCTTCCTTCAGTTGTGAATGTCAAGTTGATTAAGTTCTCCTTCCGCCCCCCGCTTTGGAATCAAAAGACTCTTCGACAGCTTTGTAATATATGATTTTAAATTTCGTAATTGCTACAAATTTGCGCAGCTAGTTTCCGATTTTTGCCTGGATTACAGGTACCTATTTCTAAAATTTTCGGACTTTTTGAAACCGATTTACCTACATTTTTTCTTAACCATCTTTGGTTATCTTATTCGCTCTTTTCCGAATACCGTGAGGCCCTGACCACAAATAACTTGTACATCAAAGAACAGTATTGTGACGGTAAGTGTTTTATTAAAGTTCGTTTCCTATTTCTTACCTATATGCCTTACCCGAACTGCCGTCCTGGGTCAACGAAACAGGCATTATTTGCACGGTTTTCGATTCCAAGTGGTAAGTATATTCCTTAACTACCTCAAAGCTTATTTCTACTATGATTTTGAGTCCGATTTTATATGGATCTCTTCTTGCTGTCAATTGAGGTTTTTTTTTTTTGCCGACATAATCTATATTCTATACGTATAGATCTTTGATTTCCATGGTTTACAACAAGAATGCGGGATCCAACTGAGATCATCTGGGCAAAATAATAAACGCCTCATAAGCCTAAATTTCCTTTTTTCTTTTTACGTATGTATTTCTCTAGTCTCTCATATTTCTTATCGAGTTGCTTTTTCTGTGCCAGCATTCGCATTTCGTATACCAACATTCATATGATATATTTTTGGTAAGCTTTCAAATTATGTAGTTTTAATACTACTCAGATTAGGTACTCAATTAATCAATAAAGCGCTCATTGAGCAATCGCTGCTCATAGGTATTCTGAACGCGATAAAAAAAATTAACTTAAATAACAAAAAAAAAAAAAAAAAAACTAAAAAGATGTAGATAAACAAGACACATTCAGGTATAACTAATTGACAATAGAGTAGTTCGCGATAACGTCAGTGTCGAATGAGAGAAAAACAAAAAACAAAGTGACAGCTGAGGAACTTGTAGGAAAACAAACGAGATTTTATATGGCGGGATATAGGCCACATAAATGCTCTGACCTCTGAAATCGGAAAAAGTATTTTTTTTATAGCAATCAAACATAAAAAGTGACCTAAAGGTAAAGAAAGTTCTCTTAGAAGCCCAATCGAATACCACACTAGTGTTTATAGAGTGTTCAAAGTAACTTAAATCTAATAATTTTAAAGTAGGGGAGAGGGGGGCAGTTTAGGACGGGGGCAGTTTAGGACAACTTAAAAAAAAGTACTACAAAAAAAACTTTTTAATACTTTAATAAAATTTAACAGTGGCAAATCCACTTCAAACAAACATCTGATGAATATTGAAACGATACAAACTTTAAAAAATAAAATAAAAAGAAAAGTGTGTTTCCAGACGACGGTTGTAATTTTTTTTATTCCTAGACGTAAGCATATTATTCTAACATTATGATCAATTTACAAATTAAAAGTGTTCAAGTATAATGTTTGTATGTGTAGCGATGTTATTCAACCAAAATATTAAGAATTTCTAAAAAAATATGAAGTTTTTAGTTTTTTATCCCTCTCGGGGCACTTTTGGACAATGCGCGAGGTGAACTTTTAGGCATGTCCTAATCTGCCCCCTTTTATCACTTTGAACAATCTATTTCAGTGTGATTGTTTTTTGTTTTATTTGTTTATTTTTATCTCTGCACTAATGGTCAGAAATTACAAGAAAAAGAAGGAAACCGCTCCTAATGAGCGTTTTTTTAGACATGTCCAAAACTACCCCATGGTTGTCCTAAGGTGCCCCCCAGAGGGGCAGAATGGGACACTTTAAAGAGATTATTAAAATAAATAAAAAATATATAAATCATAACTATACATATAAGTTTGGATATAAGATTCAAAGATAAAACAACATGTAACAATAATTTTCAAGATCCGAAGGGATACTCCGCTTTTTAATGGATCTAGAGCGATTTTTGTAGAAAGTGTCCTAAGGTGACCACCTCTCCCCTACATGATATATAACTTACTGAATAACTTTTTCTGCTTATACGTAAAAGGCCTTGATGCACTGAATAACTTCCGCTACTTAGAAAAAATTGAGAAGGTCTCGAAAGACTCTTACTTCTTGTTGTCTTTATCAAAAGAATTTCCTATGAATGTGAAGGTTGCTTCTATTTTGAATTATTGTTTCATAAAAACAAAGTCGGTATAAACTGGAAATGAGTGAAGTAACAGCCAGAGCATAACCAAAGGCCAAGATTTGTTGAAGCCGGATGGTTAAAAGATGTTAAAGGTACCTACTCGTTTATCACAAATTTATGTGGTACTGAAAAAGGTTATTAAAACACGCTAATTGTATGACAACCGTTTAATAACATTGTACAGTATAACCAACCTTTAGGTTCGTCATTCCTAAAGTCTAGGCAAAAAAACACTTGAGACTTGGGTGTTTATACAACTATATTTTCCAGCTTTCGGTGACAGATGTAGATAAATTCAAATTAAATCAAAACTAGAACATTTTTATTTATTTTTTGTGGGTACACGATGTCTTTACCGAACTATTACAATTTTCCAAAACTTTTAGCAAACACAATATTACCTAATTCTGCAATGGTTTTGGGTAGTATTTTGCATTTTATCATAAACTTTTAATCTTCAAACGAAATAAATCATATCTCCCGCCTATCATATCTATACCCCTTCGGGTAGGGGTTAGAATATACCCGAGGTAGGCATGCCTGTCGTAAAAGGCGACTAAAATCCAATCTCCGTATAGTACCGAGCGAAATGGCGTATACAAAAAATGCAATGAACAAAACAAAAAGATTAAATACCCCAGGTGGCAGTCCAGCTTTACTGGAAAATCCACCCTCTTCGGAGGTCGGCTCTACGGATTCTGGGGAGAGCCGCTTATTGCAATCCATAAACCCTTTTATTAAAAGCACAAGGGTATCTCGATCTCCTCCAACAAGATCGAATAACGCCGGGAAAAGAAGTCCGCCGGGAACGCTAGCGCGTGAAAAACAGGACTCAGTGAAAGATAAAAGTCTTGAGGAAGAAAATAAAGAACTTCGAATCAAGCTTAATGAAATGGATCTACTCTATCAAGATCTTAAGAAAGAGATAGAACTGTTAAAAGAACAAAATAAGGTTCTAAGGAACACCCATCTGCAAAAAGAACGCGAATGTACTCCACCACGGTTGGCTAGTCGGGAATACCACACCGACGAAGAAGAGCTAGCATGCGAAACGAATTGGGTAACTAAGAAAAGACCTAGTAAGAAAAGGAGAGCCGGTTCTTCGCCCGAAGTCGAGCCCCTAAAAGAACTAACGCGTAAAGTACCGCAAGAAAAACAACTCCGAAAGCATATTCGCGCACCACCCCCAATAAACGTCGTTGGGGTAACGGATTATAATAAATTGAACAGCCTCCTTAAAGGAACGATAACATCGAAATTTAAGGTTACATTTTCGAGAAATAATGCGTGGAAAATTAACATCGATAACCACGAAGACTACCGGGCAGTGTCCCAAAAGCTAAATACCGAGAAGATCCAGTGGTATACTTTCGAAATAAAGTCAGAAAGGCCACATCGTGTTGTAGCAAGGGGACTCCACCCCTCATGCAAAAAAGAAGATGTTATAAACGACCTTAAAGCCAAAGGGTTTAAAATTCTTGATGCCGTTAATATCATCAAGAAGGAGAAACAGAAATCGGAAGAAGATAGGGATGTCCTGGTAAGGCGTGGACTGCCGCTCTTTATGCTTACTTTCGATAGGTCTGATAATATCGAAGATATCTACCGAATTAAAACAATACTAAATATTGTGGTAAAAATCGAGCCTATGCGCAGAAATTTAAAAATAATTCCGCAGTGCAAACGTTGCCAAGAATTTAATCATACGCAAATTTATTGCAAAAAAGAGCCGCGATGTGTGAAATGCGCCGGAAATCATTTCTCCCAAGACTGTGGAGCAAATAAACAATCCTCCGCTACCTGTGCCAACTGTAATGGAAAGCACCCGGCAAATTATAGAGGTTGCGAAGTAGCTAAGGAGTTGCAAAAACGGAGAGATGCGCTCCTTAAGCCACAAAATATAAAAACAAAGCCGCCAACAAAGACAAAGCGTAAGACCGCCCAGGAGGTAGTAGGCAATGTAAAACCTCCGCTTCAAGAGCGTAATAATGTCAAAGAAAGAGAGACAACAGAAAAGCCCTCGACCTCTGTTGTCAAAAGAAACGCTACTGAAAAGTTAAAATCAGGAAAGCCAATAGTGGCGAATAGTGGCCCTCGGACAGCCAGAGTGCAGACCTACGCTCAGGCCGCGGCATCCGAAGGAGCAAATAACGTTGAAACTTCGCCGGACCCTGCTTCACATGTTTTCTCAGTTATTCTCCAGAAACTTGAAGAACAAAGCAAAATAAATAAAATTATTCTCGATCGCTTGGTTAAGCTCGAAAATAATTCACGGAAAACGCGTACATCAAATAAAATATGAATGACAAACCAATGTTAAAAATATGCACTTGGAATGCAAACGGTCTTTTGCAAAAACTCGACGAATTGGAAATATTCATACGCGAGAAAGATCTTGACATTTGCTTGATTTCTGAAACTCACGTGAAAAGGGGATCGAGCTTAAAAATAAAAGGCTATAATGACATCCACGCTTGTCACCCTTCGGGAAACGCGAGAGGTGGATCGTCATTGTTTATTAAAGAATGCATTGAACAATACGAAGACCTGAAGATAGAGCTTGAAACTATGCAACTGTGCACGATTCGAGTAAAAAATAGTCAGCGTACTCTTAGAATTTCATCTATCTACTGTCCACCGCGTTCCGCGCTTGAAAAAACTGATTATACTAACTTGCTTAGATCGCTCAAACCAAATTTCATTATTGGCGGCGATTTTAATGCGAAACACACGTTCTGGGGTTCTAGATACATCTCGCGAAAAGGAAGAATGCTCTATGTGGCAGGTATGGAGTACAGTTGCGATTTCCACTCGACGGGCAAACCGACCTACTGGCCAACTGATACTTCAAAAACACCTGACCTGATCGATTTTTTCGTCGTGAAAGGAATATCTACCAACCACATTAAAGTTGAAGAGAGCTTTGATCTGTCATCTGATCATTCACCGGTTATTTTAACATTGAGCGTAAAACTAGTAAATAACCTTGAGCCAGCGAGATTAACTGGTAGAACAACTAACTGGGAAGGCTTTAGGAACGAAATTGAAGAGAATGTTGAACTTAGCGTTCCACTTACGACACCCTATGAACTTGAGGTTGAAGTAGATCGCTTCGTTGAGATCGTACAGCTCGCTTCCTGGAATAATACGCCTAATCCAAGGAAAACGCCGGCCAAATACGGTCTACGATATCCTCCCGAAATAAAAGAATTGGTCAACGAAAAAAGGAAGGCGCGTAAAAATGGCAACAGAGTCGCGCCCCGCAACATAAAACACATTTGAATTATTTGTGCAATTTATTGAAGACAGCTATCAAGGACTTTAAAAATCGTGCGATAGGTTCTTACCTTGAAAGTTTAACGGCGAAAAAAGATTCCAATTATTCAATTTGGAAATTGAATTGAAATTGAATCCCTAAAACCTAAGAAAGCTCCTGGTTATGATTTGATCACGGGAGAAGTTCTCAAAGTTCTACCAAGAAAAGCATTAATTAAGCTTCTTCATATTATAAATGCCGCGCTCAGACTAAAACACGTGCCGAGCCAATGGAAAGTTGCGGAGGTCATAATGGTTTTAAAACTAGGAAAACCGCCAAATGAAGTAAAGTCGTATAGACCAATTTCCCTTCTTCCAGTTATATCCAAAGTTTTCGAGAGAATTTTACTAACGCGCCTACAACCGGTTATAGAATATAATAATCTTATCCCTGAACACCAGTTTGGGTTCAGAACCAAGCATTCCACGATTGACCAAGTGCATAGAATTACTGACGTAATTGAGAAAGCATTTGAAGAAAAAAAGATATGCTCAAGCGTATTCCTTGACGTCTCACAAGCCTTTGATAAGGTGTGGCATGACGGCTTAAAATTTAAATTACGACAAGTTCTTCCCGTACGCCTATATGATATTTTAGAATCGTATCTCGGGAATAGACTCTTCCGTGTCAGACATGGAAACGAATACTCTGAGCTTAAGGAAATTTCGGCCGGCGTGCCGCAAGGAAGTGTCCTTGGGCCCCTTCTCTATCTGTTATATACTCGCGATATACCAAGAGAAGATGCCACTACTCTCGCTACGTTCGCCGACGACACCGCTATCCTAGCAGTAGGTAAAACAATTGAAGAAACGACTGCAAAACTTCAAATCGCACTGAATAAGGTAAATGAATGGACGAGGGACTGGCGGATCGCCCTCAACGAAACTAAATCTGTTCACGTGAATTTCACGTATAAGAAAACTAATGAGTTGCCAATTTTCCTAAACTTGGCGCGAATACCCTTTGCTAACGAGGCCAAATACCTGGGAATGACACTCGACGCAAAGCTGAAATGGAATTCGCACGTGAAAATGAAACGTAAAGAACTCGATATCAAATATAGAGAAATGTACTGGTTACTCGGAAAACATCCCCAGCTCAGTACCGAAAACAAACTGCTTCTATACAAGCAAGTGCTAAAGTCGGTGTGGACCTACGGTGTACAACTCTGGGGTTGTACCAAGAAAACAAATGCCAATATTCTACAAACTTTTCAAAATAAAGTGCTTAGAGAAATTGTACAAGCACCATGGTATATTAGAAACGACGATATCCACAGGGATCTCGGAATTCCAACAATTGAAGCTGAAACTAGAAGCTTCGCGAGAAAGCATAGAAACCGACTAATCGTACATGTCAACAATACAGTCCGACAAATTTTGGACGAGAACAATTTATTGCGCCGGCTACAAAGAACGAAACCGTTCGACTTGGCAAGATAAGATTAACCGCGTCTAGATTGCGGAACATGCAGGATCTTTCATTGGAAAGTAGCCTGTCAAAAGTTGTTATTTCGTTATAGAAAAATTGCTTGATAAGTTACATCTTAGTTGCAGTATCTAACAATCTTTCGAAGGGTGGTGTTTTTAGTCAGTAAAAATCTGACACTACTATGAGCACGTGCTTGCTATTCTCATAGTGTCTTTGGAAGATTTTCACCTACCCTCGGTAAAAAAAAAAAACAAAAAAAATATCTCCCGCCATATAAAATTTGGTTTGTCTCCTACAAGTTGGTTTGACGTTTAAGTGAAAGAGAGAGCACAGTTGTGAAAGGGATAGCTTCGCGAAATACTCTATCGGAGGGTACTTACACAGATTAACAAAAATATGCGTATAGCCTTCGACTGTGTCCTGTTGAAAGTGTCTAGTTTACATCTTTTTTGTTCTTTTCAGGTTTTTTCCAAATTGTTTAAATTAATATTTCATATGTATATTTTTAGCCTTTTAGTCTATGTCACTCTGGAGAAGAATACAAATCTTAAGTCTCATAACTCTTCAAAATTGGTCAAGCCGTTTAGTCAACAAGAGGTTACAATGGAACGGACATGCAGTCAAACGCGTGAAAAATATTAACTTCCTTCTGCGGCCAGTTGGGTGAAAAGAAACACAGATATAAAATTTATGTGTTTTATATGATCTAGCTAGAATAGTGACATGATGTTTTTTTGACAGTTCTAGCTCTGAACTTCAAAGAAAAAAACGCCTAATTTCATCCACGTATGCAGACTTTGAAAAATTGTGCCTTTTGATAGCTGATGGGCCCATTCAAAACTTCTTAAGTCGACTATATTTTTGTCTTGACCAGATTTCCCCTGAACGTAAGACCCAGATTGGTAGGTATGTCAATTTTACTACTCCAGCAATACAATCGAACTATCAGCTGAGTAGTCAGTCAAACAGTCCAATAGATTTTTTATAGATCCAAAAGAGTGATCAACATTGAACATTAAAAATGATGGCATCTGACATACGCTACTCAAACCTGTTGATAGACTTATTAAGCTAGAGCTTTGAACCTCCCCATTGCCTTCAAAGTTTATAAACTTATTCCCTTTATAGTAAAGTCTTGAAGAGGTCAAATAATGACAACTAGACACTGGTTTGACGTCTAAGGTTTCTGTTGCTGTATAATGCAGTAGATGATTTGTCTGCGTATATGAGCTTGACCTAAAGTATTCGACGCAGGTGCTGGTTTGTTCGTTCATACACTAGAAAATGTTTGTTGGTACTACACATAAGCCACAGCACGTAATGGAGTAGTATGATGTTCTAGTTGTGGAGTTGCCGCAATCAGGCTTCCCTAAAGCTTTCTATAAAGTAGGTAACTGACTTTTCATACAATAGCTCTTTTAGTCACAGTGTCAGCCATTGGGCAGGGAATTTAAAAAAAAAAGTAGCTTGACTGCTAAAAACCGTACTTAACTGTTTTAATGAAGCTTTCTAGTACCAAAACTAAGAATACAGCGAAAATTGGTTACAACGAAGCCGAGGAAACTATATGGAAAATCAGTCGGTACTACCGATTTGTCGATTTAATTTCCGATACCGATTCGCCCATCTCAGCGTGTGTCATTCGACTTTCCAACATTTATTTACCAATGACTCGGGCAAAGACTTATATCCACGATCGCAGGCAAAATATAAGTATACATGTACATAGCTTACATAAACGGGTAGATAGAAAAACTTGCTGGCTTTATTTGTCAATTCTGCAAAGAGCGCACACATTCACTAAATTTCGCCAACCGCACCCTAGATACTCGTCCCGATTCCATCGGCTATATAACATGTGGCAGGGAACTCGCTCCGGGGAACTTTTTTCGCCAGCTAATTGCTTAAGCAGCTCTCACGCACCCGCACATTTATATCTATGTGTGCAGTTGCCTCTATGTTTTCTCGGTCTAGAAACACTTTCGTCATACATCCATATGAATGTGTAGGTTGTGTCTGCTTAGCGCGGTGATTACGTTTAAACATGCCCCCAAAAAATCGTCTAAGGACCACCAGCATCAGCACAGAAGCCAAAACCACCCGAATAGAGAGAGAGACGAAGTTCAACTTCAGCCATACCTACAGCGACGACGACGACGACATTGCTCTATAATACCGTTATCAACATCTAGAGAGATTTTCGGTGCGGGCGAATGTTGCTTTCTGCAAGGGGGTGCTTTGATTGGGGTGGATAATGGCTGGCCGGGGAAGGGGGGGGAGGGTGTGGGTGGCTTAAGTGAAGTCTATTAATCAGGAGAGAGACTATCCAACCTTCTGGCTTCGTCGTTCGTTGGCGGTGGTGGTGGTAATTGCGAACGTTGAGCAAAGTGGGAATGGCAATTAATGTGGATGGAATAAATTAAGTAGCAAATTTACTACAATGAAAACAAGGCAAACGATGAAGCAGCGTTTTCCACCAACTAGGTACTAGGCAGGCGGGAAGACGACCGACAAGGGCTGCAGAATGTTGTGTAGGTGGTTATACGAAAATTGGTGGCGTAAAGATTTCGCCTTCGTTAGGAAAGTTTCTTTTTTGCCCTCCTTTTTCTGCTGGTGCTGGTGGTGGTGGTGGTGGTGTTGCTGTTGCTGCTGCTAATGGGGGTGAAGTGAACGTTATAAGCTTGTGGGTTGAGATTAAAATTTTTGGCGGATACATTTAGTAGCTTCGCTTAGATTTAGAGGTTGAATAGATGTGTGGCAGAGAGGGAAGGCAAAATGAATTATGACGGTTCTCCGGCAGGATATAAGATACACAGCTCGTGTTGAGTGTTAAGCACTCATTGGAACTTGGAAGTTTTCCTGGTTTCGCCATTAAGTTGTAAGCTAATGAGGAAATTTGCTCTACACACATATACCTAGCAGTTCTGTTGGTTGGGTAAATTGGTGCACGAAGTGAGGTTGCCGGCGCTCCATCCTATATACAGCTGTGATAAACAGTTTGACTGTGCGGAGCTGGGTAGAGAGGATAATTGCAAACATGGGAATTGCCTAATTGCTCTAAGTATAGGAAAAGAGAGAAAATCCACTGAAATGAAGCGGATGTAGGGGGGGAGTCAGTCAGTATAATCGACCCTGGGTATGGTATATAGCAGAGCCACATACGAGTGTTGCTGGATAATAGGATTTTAGGAAGTTGGTACTTTTATGGAGACCCATGCACAGGCACACACACATTCATATATATTTTCTGATTATTTCACCGGAATATGAAGTCACACTTGAAGATATACATAATTGGAGACGAGTAGATGGGTTCGTATACCCACGCAACACACTTTTGAAAAGATTCGAGTGCAGGAATGGCGTACCCACCCGTATTTGAATGCAATTTTATGATTTAAATAGCACTCGGGAGTTTTGCTTTGGAAACTCTTAATAAGCTGAATTTAAATTGTGGCATTTACGAGATTGCTGGCTTTTAACTTCGCTAACCAGTACCTGCTGTCTTCTAAATATATTGGAGGGCTGAGGTAACTCCTGAAGTAAGTGTCAGTGGTTTTCGAATTAATCATACGTCATGTACAGAAACAGAATATGGTCGGTAATGAATCGCTAGAAGTAAGACTCTTAAAAGCAAAACAGTTTTTCTCAAATAATTTGGCCTAAAAGGGCTGGAAACGGTATTTTCCATATTTCAGAAATAACTCGATCTACTCTTAAACAATTTTGTGAAATTTCAAATATACGTCCTAAGCAAAAGGACAGACGACATCCTGGTAAATAATTAGATTAAGTATCCAGCAAAAGGTCAACGCTCTCGACAAAATAAACAGCGCACTGTATACGAACACGAAGACCGAATTATTATTTAAACACTCTTTTTCGGGAAAGCCGTACCTTTAGCAAAATGGCCCTAAGATGCATGCCGACAGATGTTAGTTCCGCAGCTAAATTTGTGTAAAGCCGCCTCTTGACAAACAAAGAGAAACTCTAACATTTCTGTCTAAATCAAAGCGAATCCTTTTAGCCGATTTGTACGCAACTCTGGTTGAAAAATTAAATTTTTGTTTTAGAATTAACTTGATGTATCTGTAAAAATTTAACACGCCTATTTAAATGCGACGTTCGGATGACTTGTTCACGTAAAACGGATTTATCTGCACCAGGTACCTCTAGATCTTGAAATAGGGGAGCCTTCCTCTGGTTCTGCCACTGCGGCCTGTTTAAAATGAGCCTATTCTGCCTTCCACCGGGTATACGAACGGATTGGCTAATAAATTTAAATTCTTTTTGTTTTCTCGAGGTTTATATTGAATTTTGACACTTCGAAATGTCAACTTAGTATGCAGGCCGCCTGCAGCAGGCAGTACCTACTTATACTTGATTTGTCGGCTACGGCTAGGTACCCATATACAAACGTCAACCGAAAAAAAAAATATTCCCGTGACGACTCTAGAGTCAATAGACTAATAAAAACTGAAATACATCTAGTCAGTCATCTGTCAGATTTTTGAAACTAGAAATCCGAACGTCCCCATATCGGCCCTGTTTGGCACATTTTCTCAAGCTAGATTTTGACTGATAGTTGTGTTCTGTTGTGTTTATAGGTCTATGTTTATACTTTTAAATCTTACGATTGTTTACTAACTCCTACGAATTTTGACCCAATGCCGTTGCCTAACTCGAGAAATTCGTAAAAAGAGAAACGTCACCAAGAGAGCAAGATATTACCCGTTCATTGAGAATCTTACGAGTTTTCATTGCCTACTCAACAAATTTATTGGTGCAGTGTCACCAGCGTTGCCATAAGTGCAGAGTTGTCTACATTTTGCAAATTTTCAACTTAGCTGCAGACTTTTAAAAAACAGAAATCCGCGCTTTAGATTTTTTAAAATTTGTTGCACTCTTGCACACTTGATTTCGCTGTATGCTGTCATTTTCGTATCGGTTTTTTTTGTTTTGTTATTGTTACATATATAAACAAAATTTTGTGAATTAAGATTTTTCTATAGAAATCTGCATTGCAGATTTTTTTTCATCATAATTGCAGATTTATAAAAATATATTTTTGGCAGCACTGGGTGTAAGTAGGTTTGTTCCCTTACTTTCTGGTTCAATTTTGGCAATATGTCAGATTTCTCTCATTGCGAGAGAATTCGCTCACCGAAATGAAATATAACCAAAAAGAAAAGGAACGCAAATTTGAATATCAGAACAATGCACAAATTGATATTTAAGACCAAGATTTGAATAGCTTTTATTGCACAATTTAAAAAGTCATTTACAAGTTAGCATATTTGAATGATTTGACAACCATCTGTCAGCAATAACCAAGGAAATTTCTTGGATTAATATTTGCAGGTTTTTTATAGAGGGGAAATGTTTTGCTCTCTTTTTGGCTCCCTTCTGCCCAACTTTTGCGTACGGGAACGAAGTTTGACTATAAATTTGGTCAATGTGTTCGAATGCATTATCTTTAGAGAACAGACCTAGTGTTGGGAAAACTGTCAGTCAAATGGCTATTGAGTGACAGATGATTTGAAATTTGACGTGCTATTTTGGCATATGAGCAGCGCTGCCAACCAATTTTGACGAAAAAAGCCTAACTTGAAAAAAAAAGATGCCATTTTCAATAAAATAATGCCTAAAATATTTTTTTATGTAAATTGGAACAATAAATCAAAATATAAACACAAATATAAAAAAATTAACAAAAACAATTTTTATTTCCAAAAAAAAAACTTGGATTATGTATACATTACAGAAGAAATAGGAACAAAATTCATGACAATGACTTTTTTTGCCAAGATTTTTTAAGAATGTTTAAAAAAATAAAAAGTCAGTATACGTTGAATCAAAAAAATATATATATTTGAAATAAAAAAAAAGATGCCTTTTTGGGGAAAAAAAAGCCTTAAAGCCTTAGCTAATGAAATAATGCCTAAAAGGCATGAAAAAGCCTAGGTTGGCAGCGCTGCATATGAGTGTTTTATTTTTTTATTTTTTGTGTATTAAAATGTTGAAAAGGCGGTTAAACAAAATTTAAGGTTCTCCTCAAGATTCTTTTCGAGAGTATGGCGAAGAAACTCTTCCTCGCCGTAAGATGATGGGGCAATCTGCAATTTTTAATGCAGTCTCACTTTTTTCTCTTATCGATTATAGTTCAATCAGTACAAACTCTCCGACATACCTACTTGGATCCACCAAAAAGAAGTTCGATTAATTCCAAATCACTTTCGTTGGTAGGAAGAAGGTACCTGGATGAATCAACTACTTTTGTTATTAAATGAGCAAATTCTTAGAGTTTATCACACATTTTAATGACTTTTTGTACAACTTTTTTGAATTCATTTTTTAGATTTTGAATTATGTACCCACATATCTGTCATAAATTACTAATAAAACGTTCCCTGACTTTTTCGTAAGTGTCTCTCTCTGAGTGAGAAAATGTATCCCCATCACTACCATTTTGACAGACTTTTCCAGTTCTATTCTTACTACAAATGTAAAGGAACCAACCTTTTGTGTTGCGAAAAATTAAGGAAGAATGAGTTTTTTTTACAAAATACCTCGACGAGGAGTAGGTACCTAGAATTTGAAGTGTCTGAAATCAAGAAGAATTCAATTTTTGAAAGAAAGTTATGTCATATTTTCTGTGACACTTAGCGCGATACGAATAGTCAAATTTAAAAAGAAAGGTGAGTTCCAGGTTTCAGCTTTTAGGTTTTTTATTGTTTAAAAATATAGTTACGAGAAGACTTGATCGGATTTTAAGCGATATTTGACTGAGAATGCATTGGTAACCGGAAAGCATTGCGGAAGCCATAGCTGTTGCAGAAGAAGCAGAAAACTATATAACCTCATTGTAGAATGCGTGGCTAATGCGCGATACTTATTGATAAAAATGAAGGAGGTGATTCACTTTTTGAGTTTATAATCAACACTTGTATCCGATTGGTTCGGAAAGTGTTTGGAGAAGCTTTGCTTCTCGCTCGAATAGGTTTACCTAACCACACGTAGCACAGTATACACCTTTTTCGTCTTCAAAATGACCCTGTCCCCCAAATTCAAAATACAATAATCGGACAGTTTTTTAGTCTTTTGGGAACTACAGAAAAACATACCGTTCTCTCTATAAAGAAATTCCAAAGCTCGACTTTTATGTTTTGAGTTCTAACCAGACTCTGAAAACAAATTCCTTGTCGGATCCATGTCCTTTCCGAAGACCTCGCGGTAGGAAGAAAGGTACACATTTTGGTCAGTAGTTTTGGGTGTCTGGCCCTTTTTCAAGTATATTTGGTTAATAGCTGACTTTGTCAAGTTATTGACCAATGAGTTCAGAAGTTCGAAAGATACTAAAGATCATTCATCGAACACGTTTCCATCCGACAGATGAGTTGGCTCATAAAATAAATAAATAGATAGTTGGCGCAACAGGTTGGTAGGGAGTAAGGACCATACCTAGGCCTAGCTTCTCACAAGTCACAACCATTTGTTTTGTGTGAGTTTTTGGTTTTTGGAACAAATGGAAGAGATCTACAATTCTATACCGATTCCAAACGTCTAAATGAGAAGCTCTTTCAAGGCAGTTGTTTGTCAAATAACGTTCGCGAGAGGTGTAGCCGTGTAGCAGTTGAAAAAGTCTTAAATTGGAATTTGGGTTTATTCGGGATTCGAACCTGGGACTTTGGAACACACTAACCACTAAGCCACTGCGCCGAGTTGACTCATGCAATCAGGCTTCCTACCAAATACGTAGGTACCTATCTTATTTTTGTTTTTCTCGTGAAACCTAGCTAAGTAGTCTCTTGTCAGTGCAGCCTTTCTTTTCCTTTCCTATTTTAATTCGAGTTATCCTCAAAGCTCAAACGTAGCTTGCTGGTGTTTCTTAGAGCTGATGCTCGCACTTCTGGAATGTGCGGACGTGTGAAATTGTCATCGAAAAAGACGCTGCTTCTGCCCCCGGCCAGCAATCCCATAATGCCAACGTTTTTCATACTCCTTTTATCGCCTCTTGAATGACGGTGAGGTCAGTTTTGTGGGCCTGCAGTGTTCTGCCATAAGTTGTTTATCTGCAAGTGGCCTTAAATAAGCTCATCTTCCAGATAATAATTCTCGTTATTTCGTTTTCTGTGTTGTTAACCGTAGATCGATCTTATTCTCGGCTTTTTTTCGCACTTCTGAGGCCTAAGTCGACGTCGATTTGTGGGTCTTTCCTCCGTTTGTTTTGTCCGTCGGGCTGGTTTATACCACTCTGCGTCTGTACTTTATGAATTGAATGCCCATTTTAGGAATATTCAAGTTAGACCTAGACTGGATTTTCTGACGTATGAAATTTGTGTTGCCTACTAGACTTACCCACAGCTTGAGAAATTGGAATCATGCAACAATCCAGACTCCACACCAAGAGGTTACCATATAGGATATAGGTACTTTGAGCGGGATAAGCTAAAAACTTTTCCATGGAGTTTTTCTTTCTTTTATACGGAGCATTGCTGAGGCCTATCCCATGTAAATGCCCAAGTACAAAGTGCATGTAAAATAATTTCCATTACCTACAGCGAATACAAATGAGTCTAAAATTTAAAAACATAACTTTTCAGAAAGCGAGAGGTTTAAAATCATCTTCACCGTACCATTACTGTTTTGAACTCTCCCAGTTAAAAGACAAAAAGGAAATTTAGCACTTTATCCCAGCTGAACACCCCCTCTCCCAATATATAAACTGCCGCATGGAACCAGTTAAATATCTACATCTATACCTACACATAGCCCACTGTCATTTCGTCCTTTTATTGCCGACATAAAAAAGGATTTAGCCAAGAAATTGACTGTCAACCAAAATAAATTGGGAAACCGAAAGTACGAGTATTAACTTGCGCAGATATAACGTGGCGGATGTTTATCGTTTATGTGTGTGTATGTGATATGCACACTTGTGCAAGTTTGGGTAGGTACAAACCAATAACCAACCCTTAGAAAAAAATAATTGAATTGATTTTATTACACCACCTAGGATAACCGCTGGAATGGAATCAACTCTAACAATATGGCGATGGTGAACATAAAGTCGATGATATTGCGTCCCGGATCCGCATGTTCCCCTGGGCTCTGTCTCTGTGTTGGAAGTGCTACAACTCCATTTGCCTTGTTTCAGAACAGATTGAATTGCATTTTATTTTTTTATTGGATCTTATTATAACATGTCTATAAGCTGTCAGAAATAATAAAGTAATAACATTGCCAGCGGTGAGCTTTGTCGAGTGTAATAAATATGAACTCGAAAGTCCTTGTCTTACGAATATAATGTATTAATCATGAGGAGATTGAACACGTATTATGACTTATGAATACCTACATATTTACATGTCGCTCATTTGCTGCAATATCGTCACAACTCAAAATTCAACAATTTTGAGTTATGGATGAAGAAGTTAAGTAAATAAAGTTGTCTTTTATCCTACAGAACATCATTTCTCAGTTTCAAAAATTGGCCAAGAGAGAGCACTAGTGTCGTTATGCCAATATTCTCTTTCGTAAAGAATGCTAATTTTCACTGCAAAAGTGTAATAATCAATCGTAGGGATGAATTTAAGCTCAAGGAGCTGTTGGTAGAAATAATTCAACCTCATCTCATACCTTAATTTCATAAATATGTGCTAACCCTACATCCAGTTTTTAATTTGTACTTATTAAACACCCCTAACAATAACTATGACAATTTTAAACTTAAAATTCCTCTCCTGAAAAATTGAGATTTTTGAGTTATGACGGTATTGTAGCAAATGAGCGATGTATATTAAGTATTGTTACATTCAGGCTGGGATTCGAAAAGATAAAACACTATTCTTTTCAACTTTTCTAATAAAATCACTTTATTCACAATTTCTAATTATTCACTTATTAAGTACCAAAACAATATCACTTAAATCAATTCTTAAACGTTTCAATCCAATCGCTTTATTCACTTTATTACTTTACACTTATTTATCTCTCAACCGATTACTCTTCGAACTTAACACAATCGCTGGCTAAAAATCAACTGTCTTCTCTGTTGTCAACGCGCCCGTTTTATATCCGCGCTGCCACCTATCAGCGAATATTCCAGAAGTAGATATTTTCCAGATGTATATTCCATATCTTCTCTAGATGGTTCTAGAATTAACTAACGACAGATTCCAGTCTCCAATTGGAAGTGGAACTTGGAGGGAAACAGAGTGCCCGATTCACCACAATTCCTAAGTGTCTGATTCACTAAGTGCCTGATTCACTCCTGATTTACCACAGTATGTTGTTTGTCAGTGTCTTATCTCAGTGGAAACATTCACAAATCTAGGCATCTTAAGTCAACTAGTTTGGAATGGACTCGATGTAATCTGAACGCAAAAACTAGATCGTTAAGGTCGCTTTTATGGCAGTCTCATACACTAACTGTCAAATTAGTACTCAGTCAGGAAATTCTTGACTTGAGTCGTCGGCTACGGGCTACCCCACCATAAAAGTCAACTAAAAAAATCTCTTCAAGGTCTAGGTGTTTTGGATTGAACAAAAAATTGCCCTTTCTAATAAAAGAAGTGCTCTTTCTATGTTTTTTTTTTTTTTTTGTTTCATTGAAGGAAAAAGCGCACTTCCAGGCCAATTCTTATCAAGACAGTGCCTGGGATATTTTTAAAGAATTGCCCTGAACTCACCAACACACACAAGCACAAGCAAAATGTCAGATTGAAATGTTTGTTGCGCGTTCCGCGTTGGAAACACAATTTTGGACAATATGATCCGAAAATATTCCTACTACAATTATGCGTGCAAATGCAAACGTTAATAGAAATAACTTGACTAGGCTTATTAAAACATCCTTTTTTGTTTTAGAAAATATCAAAAAATTATAGCAACATAAAACCAAATCTCGCATAATATGCTATCTACCACTACCACTATTGCAAAAGTGCTCCAACGAATTTCAGTGATGAAAAGAGCAATTCTCTCGGAATTTCAATGAAAAACGCCATAAGACACACCAAGCCAGCCAGCTGTCAGACTCAGGTATTCGATTGGGCGCAAAAAAAAGCAATCTTATATATACTGTTACATTCGGGCTGGGATTCGAAAAGATAAAACGCTATTCTGTTTAACTTTTCCAATAAAATCACTTTATTTACACTTTCTACTTAATTCACTTATTAAGTACCAAAACAATATCACTTAAATCAATTCAATCGCTTTATGCACTGTATTACTTTTCACTTATTTATCTCACAACCGATTACTCTTTCGAACTTCACCAATCACTGGTTAAAAATCAACTGTACATCTCTGTTCTCAACGCGCCCCTTTTATATCCGCTCTGCCACCTATCAGCGAATATTCCAGAAGTATATTCCACTCTTCTCTAGATGGTTCTAGAATTAGCTAACTTGACAGATTCCAGTCTCCAATTGGAAGTGGAACTTGGAGGGTGAATAAGTGCCCGATTCCCCACAATTCCTAAGTGCCTGATTCACCACAATTCCTAAGTGCCTGATTCACCACAATACTTTCTCAGATTTAGCAATACAAGCGCGTTTGAGTTTGATAACCGGTGGAGTTTATTTCATTTTTCGTAAAATAATTCATATTATTTTTGTCAATTTTTTAGGTATAAATATTTAGAGATCAATCGGGACGCAAATTTCGAATGTTTTAATATAAAATTAAACCACTGAATGGAAAACGCTTTGAAAAGTGTTGAAGGCTACACATATTCGAATCGCACGAATATCAACACAAAAAAGAGCAAGTTCTTATGTTCGATTTAGCAACAGAAATCCGATATCTCAGATCAAATTCTGAAAAGCAAATCGAAAACGACATTTAATGCCCAAAACACATGTGCAGAATTTCTGGACGCAGTGAAGCAAAACACATGTGCAGAAAATTGTTTGACATGCATCAGCTACTGTCATTCGCCGACTAAGCAGCTGATTTGTTTTTGTTTGTAATTAAATTTGTTGAAAATGAAAATTGAGAAATTGAATAAAATTCGCAAATTGTATTGCTTTTTTCGGTTTACCAGTCGTACAGGAAGATTCTGTACCTTAGGCGATTGGCTGAAATAATGTTTTCGTTGAAAATTCTATTAGTTTTTCTTCCATTTTTGTGTCAGCCGCAAAATATATGAAATAAATGGCAAATTCAAAAATCCGTTCAAATTTAGTTTTTAATTTTTCTGTGTTGTGGTGGCATTGTCTTTGCAGTGGATTTAGAAATAGCGACAGCTTGCAGTACTGCAACGCAAGCTGAATTTACATGTGTTCACTCCCATTTAAACGTGTTTGTTCTATTTCAACTGCAAAATTCTGCACGTTTTGGGCATAAGGCTCTCTTTATTTTCGCCACAACTCTATCAAAGTGCCTGTCATGTGAGTTCTCTGCCACCTTGACAGTTGACATTACAGTTGATTGAATCGACTGCTTTCGTCCGCAGTACGTCCTTCTTTTTAGGGGCTCTTGTTTGCCTCCTGAGACTCCTTCAATTCGCCATTTCTAATAGAGCATTATTCTGTTGATAATTATTTCCTCCTGTGACGTTGTTAACCAAAGACAAAATATTAATTTCTTTTAAACAGTAACCGCCACTTTATTTCGATATTAATTCATGTATCGATAACTGATGTTGAATATCGAAAATCTCACATCACTACTCGTTACTTGTGGAAAAAAATGTCATACGAGACGACTGACGTTTCTCGAACAACAAATCTATGCAAATTTCGAATTCGGACTTGCAGATTTCTCATTAGATAGCCGGCATTCCTTCGATAGATTAATTTGATACTTGCATTTCTATTTTCTATTTTGAATACCTTATCGCACGCAAAGTTAAATCTGTCCCAAAGAATTTAAAGAAAACTTTAAAATGTCGTTTATCGGTCGTGTCCTCGCCCGCAATGTAAGTCTCAATTTAATTATCCTAATTCGCTAACGAGCGCCACTCTTACGTAATTTTTGTTAATGTTTTTGTTAATGTCTTCTAGGCTCCTCTCCTGGTAAAAGAATTCCAAGGACAATCGAAACTCACAACCAGACTGTTCCACAAATGTAAGTTCTAGGTCCTGACCAAGTTTTACCTTGCGTTATTAACGAACAATTGTCACCCCCACAGCGATTCCACTATGTGCCGTTAAAGTCCAACAACCTGCGCCCGACTTTAAAGGTTTAGCAGTTGTTAGCGGCGACTTCAAAGAAGTTAAGCTCTCGGACTATAGGGGAAAGTACTTGGTACTGTTTTTCTATCCATTGGATTTGTACGTACACTGTGTTTCTATGTAGAGTTCAAAAATACAACTTGTTTTTAATTTTTGCAGTACATTTGTCTGCCCAACTGAAATCATCGCATTCAGTGATCGCATTAAGGAGTTCAAAGATCTGAATACGGAAGTTGTTGGCGTTTCGGTTGACTCGCATTTCAGCCACTTGGCTTGGTGCAATACTGAGCGCAAAGCTGGAGGTTTGGGTAAACTGAACTATCCACTGCTCTCTGACATCACTAAACAAATCGCATCCGACTATGGTGTCCTATTAGAGAAGGATGGAATCGCACTGCGTGGTACATTCATCATTGATTCAAATGGAACTTTGCGCCAATACTCTGTAAACGATCTGCCAGTGGGTAGGTCAGTCGATGAATGCCTGCGTTTGATCAAGGGTTTCCAGTTTGTCGAGAAACACGGTGAAGTTTGTCCAGCCAATTGGAATCCCGATTCAAATCCGGACACTATTAAGCCTGATGTTAACGACTCGAAGGAATATTTCTCAAAGCATGGTTAAGCAGTTGAATTGCACTTTTTTTTTTTTTCTTCTTCTTCTTTTTTTCTTGTCGAATAAAATCAACGTTACTGTGAAAGGTTTAAGGGTCTTCCGGTTTTCTGTGCTGGCTAAGGGAAAATTTATTATTTACAGGTTTTCTGTGCTGGCTAAGGGAAAATTAATTACTTACAGGTTTTGAAGAAGCTGAGGAACAGTTTGGTCTTTGAGAATGTTTTCCGGATTGTCGCCAGGAATAGTAGTTCGGCCCTACCGAGGTATCCGTCGGAACGGAAAATTCTCCGCAAAACATACTCAGGGGGCCTATTCCCAAATGCGCGGCGGATCGTATTAAAAGCGATACCTTAATTTCGACCGTGTTCGCTTTTGCTTATTCTCAAATGCGAACAGGGTGAAAATTATCTTTCCAGTGCTTTACAGTTATTTCCATTCTGATTTCCAATTTTCCATTTATTTTTCCAAATATTTGACAGCTGTTTCCCGACACAACAAAAAATTGATTGTGAATTTGTGCAAAATAAAAAAAGAAATGGATTCAATTTGTGTGTTTTTGTATTCAGAAAATGAAGAAGGAAGGGAAGAAAACATGAACATAAACGTTCAAAGACGATTGTTGAGAAGTGGTTCTTCCCCGCTCGATATTCCGTCCAGAGACAATACTGAGACCCCCAACTTCGACCGATTAACAGTTATTTGCCTACAAGCTAAATTTTACGCTCCCGAAAAGTTTAGGTGCGCTAGTATTGTTGCATAGAAATTCGTATTGACAAATGTCAAAAATCCTCTCAACCAACACATTCGCACCTAATCTTTTTACATTTCACTGTGTGGAAAGCAAAACGGATAGGAATTGGCGTACACGGATAGGACAACAAAATGGCGGATTCCTGGCAAAAATTGTGGGGCCAGCGGCAAGAGGATTGTGAGTTGGGGGTCTCAGTATGATTTGTTTATGATTCCGTCCACAGAGTAAGGCGGCTCTCCCATTGAGGCAACAAGCAATAAGCAATAAACAACTAGCAATAAGCAATACGCAACTTTTATTTTAACCTATTCTCACATTGAAGCAACAGTATTTCTAGCGACCTGTCACTCACTCAGTGATAGTACAGAAAACACAGGAAAAATCCTTACAGTACACAAAGAAAGTCCCTACTTTTCCCTACACCGTCGAATAATTTTCAATACAAACACTCTACATAACTATTTTATCATACATGAATAAAATCGAATCAAACTTCTCATACTCAATTTCAATCACAAATGAATTTTTCCTATTTGTTGACTCTTCAAGTTATGACATCCCATTTCATTCCTTAGCTAATATCGACGAATGTAAGAGCAAAATATAACAGATAAACAAAAATAATAAACATTTTTTGACTGAGCAAATCAATTTACTTACAAATAAGATGAAAATTTTCCATCCGAAAAAAATACCTACGTTACAAATCTGTCCCTTTTTGCCTACGGCGTCATTTTTAGTTCGAAAATCCCTACGTGCAGGGATTTTTACCTACATGTACTATCACCGCACTCACTACCCGCAAAATATTGATACAACAACGCGATATATATCGCTTTTCAACATGCGCTGTGTATCGCCAGCAATAATGTTGCCGCAATCAGCAACATTTTTCGTTCAACCGATATTGAGTTGCTTTAATGTGAGACGTCTAATTTGATTCAATGTAAAATAACTGTTAGCGATAATATCGCATGTTTCCTATTGCCAGTTGCTTGTTGCTTGTTGCTTCAGTGGGAGAGCCGCCTAAGTATTAATTATTTTGATAACAATTAATACATATGCGTTTAAAAAAAAAATTTTTAGGTTTGTTTAATTGTTTCGCTTATCAAAGGAGGCTATTGTTTTTGTATATTGGCGGAAACTAAAGAGGACTTTAAACGCCAAAACAGTAAATCCATACCTCCGATTTTGAAAATTGCCGCCACCCTTAGATTTTTGGCACGGGGTTCATACCAAAAGAGTGTTGGACAGGATTATATAATCGCTGCGGCTCAATCCACTGTAATTATGAGTGAATCGCTAGAAATCATGGAGAAAAAACTTTGCCCTAAACTAATAACGTTTGGTATGACAGAGGAGGCAAAAACGAAAGCGAAGGCATTTTTTTTTTTTTTGAAAAAAGTGGTTTTCCTGGTGTCATAATGTGCGTTGATGGAACTCATATTAGTATTGTTCGTCCCTCAAAGAACGAACATCATTTCTTTAATAGAAAAGGACACCATAGCTTAAACGTAATGATGGTATGTATCTATTTAACCATTATGGTTTATTATCTAATACTTTTTTACCAACCCCAGATCTGTGACCATAATCAAAAGATAACCTGCGTCAATGCAAGCTATGGTGGTAGTTCTCATGACTCAGTTGTGTGGTCAATGAGCTCCGAGAGACATTTTTTGGAGGAGCAATTCAAAAGAGGGGATAACAGCAAAATTCTTGGTACAATATACAATTAACGCATATTTATAAGTTCCTAACACTCATATTTATATTTAAATTAAAGGCGATGCCGGCTATAGTCTCGAACCATGGTTGATGACCCCATATAGGTCAGCTGCTCCAAACAGTAGTGAAGCTAAATACAACACGCTGCACTCCAAATGCAAGAGCATCATAGAGAGATGTTTCGGTATCCTAAAAGGAAGATTTAAATGTCTTCTTCATTCGAGGGAACTTCACTACAAGCCAGAAAAGGCAGCATTGATTACAAACGTGTGCGCTATGTTGCACAATGTTTGTATTAAGTTCAAAGTGGACTTCGACGATCATCTTTTAGTTGCAGAAGATGATAATATAGAACTTTCGTCACCACAAAACGTTGGTAACTTTAAAAGTATTGCTAAACAAATAAGAGATAACATAAGAGATACTCTTTAAATTAATATAGTATTACACATTTATTTCAATTCAGTATTTGCAAAATAAAAATAAAAACTTCATAAATATATCTTTTTGAACTTATTAAATATAACATAACAAAAATAAATAAATAAATAAATAGATACCTACTAATAGTAGTTAAAAAAAATAGCACTTCATTTTTGATTCATTTAAAGATAATAGGAACTTGTACATATTTCAGTTCAGTTGCAATTCTTTTAAATCGAGTTTTTTTCTTTCGATTTCAAGCTTTCTTACTTTCAGTTTTCTGTTTTCTATACTTTCACTCAGCATAAGTTTATTACTTTTTTTTAAAAGCTTTACTTTTTGTTCTTTGATTCTTCTAATTTTTTTCATTTCCTCTGTTTGTAATTTAAGTTCTTTGTTCGGTTTCTCCAAGAGTTTATTTCGTTCTTCAAGGAGTTGTACAGATTTTTCCTGAAAAATGTGTTGCTGTTTCACTTGCAGCTCCAAAAGTTTCTTTGCTGTTGTGATTGGAGTGCTAGCTTGTGTCGTTTTTTTTCTTCCGTACGCTGGCTCTTCTTGTAGGTGCTGTAGTTCCTCTGCGGTATACTCTTCTTCATTTTCAGAGCTTTCTTCACATCGGAGTATATTCTCAGATTCAGAGATTAATGCTTTTGTTTCTGGAGAAAAACTTTTAGGATGTTGTTGGTTTTTCTCTACCAATGGATCTCTTTTTGATTCTTTTTCGGGTGGAAGAACATGAGCTCCAAATTTTTGAACATTGAGGCCAGATTCTTGAGCCTTAAATCGAGCATAACAATAACATCCTCTTCGATAGCAGAAAACACGTATTGTTTGTTTGGTCCTCCTCTAGTTCCATGAATGGCCTTTTGATTTTGTCGCAATTTTTTTTAATGTGGTATTTGAAATCCTTCCATACCTTGAGTGCAAATACAAATATTGGATTATTAGAAACACAAAATATTATAAGAACCAAAATATATTTCACTCACTTTTTTCCAACCATCACGTGTTTTAATCGGAGGCCCAAGACCATTCAACACATTTGTAATACCATCCCAAAGTTCTACAGCCTTGGCTCTATATTCTGGAGCATTTAGAATGCCCTTAGCTAGTCCACTGTTCTCTTTTAAAAAATCAACAAGTGCAGCAAATTTTTGTACGGATGTATGTTTTTGACTTCTTTATTAAAAAATATATAATAAATTCAATTAATAAGACATTTTTAGCTGAACATTGAATATTTGCAATTTTAAACTTCTTGTTTTGATTGATTATTTACATTTTGATCAGGTCCGCAAACTATTCGCCACCAATCCGCCAGCAATCCGTCAGCTAAACATCAATCGCTTTCAATGCAATGATAAAATGACGTTGGAAAGTGCTTTCGCTTTCCATACGGTCGAATGGAAAGCGAATCGCTTTTGGAAATACAAAAATTCAAATCCGCCATCAAAAGCGATTCGCCGCGCTTTCTGGAATACGCCCCCAGGCTCAAATTCCATTCGAGGTGTCGGACTTCGAAAGAGAAATAAACAATTGCCATGGCGCACCGCACTATAAATCGTAAAAAAATTCCGCAACCAATTCCTGTCCGAGTTTATGGGAACCTAGCTGTCAAAAAGTTAACAAAAAAATGCACTACATCGCAATTCAACGTAATTCGCCGATAAGCGTCACGAAATTTCGGAACAATTCTCCGAACAGTTGTTTCGAAGAATACCTCGCAGCAAAAATCCTCCGAATCGTATAAAATCGGAGAATTTTCCTTTCCGACGCATACCTCGCTAGGGCCGAATAAGAGGAGACTACATGGTGAAATTCCTCGCTTAAATAACAACTCTAAAACAAGTCTTACACCCAAAACAACAAGCCCAACGCATATGTTGTAAATACAGATTTTAAATATATTCTCTAAAAGCTTTAAACAGTTGAACAAAATCCTAAAACGTTCGTTCAATGTACGACTACATTTTCTTTTTCTTCCTGGAGAGTTCATTGAGTTCGCCTTGTTGTATCGATGCCTCCATGTAGATACGTTTGACTTTCTCTTTGCGCTCACGATCACTGGAAATGAAAAAGTTTAAGAATTTAAATTTTTTTTTAAATTTCTGTATTTTACCTCTGAATCTGTTGATTGATGCGAATCTTCTGCAGAAATTCGGTGTCCCTGCGAATTTCCCGGACTGCGCCTTTCGTCTCTCGTTTGATTTTATGAATCAGTTTCACTTTCTCTTCCTTCGCCTTGGAGATTTTCGGTCGTCGCTTGTCATCGTAGACCTTCTCGATGCGCGGTTCGAAAAGCCGCAGCGCTTTGGGTTTCTTCTCGGGTGGAACGAGCTTTGTAAGTGGCTTACTATTCACCGACTGCAGTTTCGACTTCGTTTGTTCGTAGGTGATTCGCATGAAATTTGGATACACATCCAAATCGATTCGCTCAATCAGAGCGAGGAAAGGTTCAGCCAAGTAGTTTGAACCGATATTGTCTGCGACAATATCCATGGCTTCGTTGGTAAGACCCAATGCAGTGTTGAGGGCGCGAATTTTAAAGTCCACGGAAAGCGTTGTCGTGACGAGATCGTCTGCTTTGAGGAGGGTCTCATTTTCCTGCAATTCCTCATTTGGCTTCTGAGAAATCGCTAGGAGTCTGTTCAAAGGGCCAGTCGTCATAAATGGTGGAACAATTTTCAGCGTCTCTATTGGTCTCTTCGGCAGCGACAAGTAAATTACGCCCAAAAGGAAGTTAAAAGCGGAGGGAATGAATCGGTGAGAGGACTGCGAATACTCCAGCAGGAGAGTGACTAGGAAAAGACCCATGGCCACGTCTTGACGCGTTCGCACTCGCGCTTGTGACAGTATGTGACTTATGAATACATAACAGGGCGTCACTACGTTGTGGCGATAATCTGAAGTCGTATAAAGATTAGACACAATCTTAAAGAAGACAAGCGTGTCCAGTGTTGGATAGGACTTGGTGTTCCGCTTGTATTCCGAGTATTTTTCTTGAATAACTTCCAGCAGACAGGCCGACGCTTTCTCCGGATTCATGTGAATTAGGTCATAAAGATGGGGGTTCAGTCTGTCGAGAATGCGGAAAGAAGCTGTCACATCCTCAGTTGATGCATCTACGAAGAGGTCGCTCACATATTGTAGAAGGAAGGCAAACAATTTAGTGACCTTCTCTTTGTTGCTGTGCTCCAGTTTGGGATGGTTACATTTAATTATGCGCTCGACAAGTGTGCCTTGGTCTTCTGGCGAATGTTTTCTGATAATTTCCCCAAGCTCTTCGTATGTGGAGGGCATTTCAATGGTGAAGGGGAGTTTGCTGTTGTCCTCCAGGTTTTTCGGGGCTTCTTTGACTTTTTTGATATGTTGTTGTGGTTTACATTGCTTTGGTTCGGTGGATTCTTCAGACTCATCGTCTGTTTCTTTGAGATCACTCAAGGCGTCTTCTTCACTGTCATCATCTTCTTCCGCTTCCTCGTCTTCCTCCTCTTCATCGTCATTTTTGTCTTCTTCGCTTTCCTCTCCGTCGATCTCTGAAGCGTCATCTTCGTCATGGCTGTCTTCTGCACTTGGGTCCGCAGCACCATTTTCTTCTCCATTTTCAGGCGTCTCATCCGTCCCTTTACCAAGTGAATCACCTAGAACGGAAACATTAGAAAGGTAAGTATTGCGATTTAGGAAGTTGGACGAGGAATAAAGATGTGGGCACAGAGCTCAGGTTGCCTCTGTCGCCATTCACTCACCGTTTAGATTATATGCAAGGGTAGCAGTTTCCTCTCCATCGGATCCAGCAAAATACCCGTCATCCAAATCATCCGCTGATCGATGCTTCGGCTTTTGGCTGGTGTTTTCCTCCTCCCCTCTCATTCTCGCCAGTCGCTCGTTTTCCAGTCGATCTAGCTGCTCCTTCTCCTCGCGTGCTAGTTCTTCCTCCGATTTCAAGCGATCGCTTACAGCACCACGAGGTTCGAATATCATTTCGCGCAACGCTCTGTCGTAGTCATCTTGTGGAGGTTTGACAATGTCCTCCGGTTTGGATAATTTCCCCACAAGTGATATCAAATCCTTGTAGTTGCTGTCCAGTTTGTTTGTTAGCTCGAAGATTTCATCCTTTTCCTTGGCTGATTCTGCTTTGCGCCGCTTTGTCTCGACAATCATCTCCTCGATGGCTGTCTTGCGATCTTGCTTATTGTCATCGCCACCAAAGTGTGCCACCTCCGTGAAGTTAGCTATAACATTCAAAATAATATGAGAATGATATTCAAAGTGTACACCTTAAACTTACCATCTAACTCATCAGCATCGTCCTCCCCGTCGTCGGAACCGTTATCATGGAACTGCTCAATTTCTTCTAATGTTTGACCACGATGCGTAAGCACCTCGTCGTCATTCAGGTTAAATCGACTGGCTTTCTTGAATTGCGACATTTTCTCGGCAACAAATCGTGCATTGAGCAGCTCATCGTTAATCACTTCTGAATTTCGTCCAATACGTCGGTCCTTGAACTCGTTGGTCTTATTTTTTTGCATAAATTCCCTTCCGAGCGTTTGTTTCCTTTTCTGAACAGCCTTGGCACGTGATACACCAGGTAAGCCTTTGTCATGCTTGCACGTACGTCCAAGAATTTTAAACTTTTCCTTATTTATATGAACTTCGAAGGGATTTATCTTTTTTGCACCACCACCTCCAAAGCCAGCGACTGAGGATGGGGCGCTAAACGATTTTTTCGCGTGAACAGCATCAGAGCTAGCTTTTTTATTTTTCTTTGCTTTAACCATTTTATAGGATGTTTATTTCGTTTAATAGCAAAGACTTTAGGACTTAAGATTTCTTCTACCTACTGCGGCTAAAATCAAAAACAAAGTCGACTGACAGATTATTTTCGCACGTGGACATCGTTTTCGCTCAATTTGACATAAGCCCAAGTAGTGTCGGGAAAAAATCGTGTTCAGTACAAACTCCGAAATTGCAGCGTTCAGGGAGGAGGATGTATTAAAGGTTAACAAATTTTTGACAGACGTAGAGCAACCAATAGCAATTTGGTTACTTTTCCGAGCAATGCACTAAAAATCTGTTAAAATCCAAAAATAAAGTGGAAATCTCTCAGAGAGCGGAAAATATACGCAAAAGTACTCCTATAGATTACGAGCTACTTTGAGCCACTTATATTTTTGAAATCTAATCCACCTCACAAATAAATTAATAAGAATTTTGTTTACAACCTATGAAACGTTCTATCAGAACTTTCGAACACCACCGAATTTTTTTTATTTTCCGAGATTTTGTTTTTGGGTGGAATTGATTTTTAAAAATGATTTCGAATTTGTTTCTTGTTAATTTGAAATTTTCTGAGCTGTTTCAAGCCAAGAGAGGAGCTGCTCGTTACTTCTCGTTATTTTGCTATTTTTCTCTTGTTCTGTCATTTTTGATGAGTACCTACGTATATAGACTTTGTGCGTTGTGATCGATTTATATCGGTGGCTTTCGATTTAAACCGCGTACCTATGCGAAAGTACCTTATGTCTGTGACACACATAGGGTTTCGATACCATGGTATCAATACTATGGCTTAGTCAATACCATGCTAGGTGACACACTATACAACGTAGTATAGGCTGACAGTTGCCGTTGGTTACTATACTGGGGCAGACAATAAAACCCGTGACACAGACCTAGTACAGACACCCTGTTGGGAATACTAAAGCATTTTCTATGAAAATGATAGGTACTTTAAGTAAAACTAATCTCCACTACATGAGAGTGGTGCTGTTTTCGCTAGGAGGATAGCTATAGGTACCACGCAAAAAACCCTAGTATCGACACTACGCTCAATCCACATTGCTCGCATGGTATGACCGTAGTATACCCTGACAGACATGTGGTTCATCTCGATACCATGGTATCGAAACCCTATGTATGTCACAGGCATAAAGTACACTTCCAATGAGTGCGAATTTGGAAAAGGGGGAATCAATAGATTTTTATTCATGAATTAATACAAAATTCGTTCCAACTTAAAATGAAACAGAAAATAGAAAGCTATCAAGTTGTATGGTTCTAAATTACATGAATTTTTGCCAAGAGACGAAGTTTTCCTATGAATGAAATGTCAAAGTCTTTCGATTTGGCTTTTCAGATTTTGGTCTTAGATTTCAGATTTCTGCTCCCAAATCGAACATGGAATTCGAATTTTATGGGTTCTTGTGTATATTGATTGGTCGCAAAAAAAAAAAAAAAAAAAAAAAAAAATACTTCACTTTCACCAGATCCATCTCAATTGATTTTCACACTCTTATAATAACGCACATGGAAATAATTTAATATAAACACTCATTCCCATACGCGTAAGATTAATAATTCAGCTAAAAAAAACAATTCATCCAACGATAAGCAATTCGTAACCGCCAACAACTGTGTTTCATAAACATTGGTGTTAGTGAAAATATGTGTTAATCGCAGAAAATATCAAGATTTTTTTAAAGTGCCCCAGATCAAAAGTATTTTTTTCTGGCAAATCGAACATGAACCTAATTAAACCGTATTTACTGAATGCAATGTCAAAAACCTCTACTACTGAACGCAGTCTTTCAAGGTTTTTTTTTTGCTTCTTCGCAACTGTCAAAAATTTTCACAAATTGTCGCGTCGGCCATTTTCCTTTAACCAAAATTCAATTCAGTCAAGTACGTGAAAACGTTTTCAACTAATTTTATGAATTTTTTAGAGTAAAGCAATAAAATATAATTACTATCTTACAAAAGATGAGCGATAAACTTAAAGAAAATGATCACAACTCAAAAGAACAGAAGGATACCGTTGCCCGCTCCAAATCAGTAGACCGTGAAAAGGAACGAGGAAGAGACCGCGATAAGGACAAGAAAAAAAGGTAAGTAGTTTTGTAGTCACTAAAAAAGAAAATTTATGCAAGTTAAGCGTTTATTTAATAGAGATCGCAGCAGGAGTCGTGATAAAGAACGCGATCGTGAAAGGGATCGCGACCGGGAACGGGACCGTCATCGTGGTAGCCGAGATCGTGACGGTGACCGTGATCGCCACCGCGAAAGCCGGGATCGTGAACGTAGAAGAAAGGCTGAAAAAGACAAGGAACGGGAGAAGGAACGTGAACGTGAACGCGAAAGAGAAAGGGAACGTGAACGGGAAAGGGAGCGTGAACGCGAGAAGGAACGTGAACGTGAACGCGAACGCGAAAGGGAACGTGAGCGACGAAGGAGTAGCTCTAGAACACGTGACCGAGATTATTCTCGAAAAAAAAGTCGAAGTCGTGAACGACGTCGCTCCAGCAAATCCAGAAGTCGTGACCGTGACCGTGGAAGTAGTCGACGTTTTGATCGCGAACGTGATGATAGAAGTATTCATCGCGATCGCCGAGATCGTGATGGTACTGCAGACCGCGATCGGGATCGTGATCGAGACCGTTATGACAGAAGCTCGAAGCTGGACGTTATCAAGGAGGAAACCAGAGAATCTAGGTTCGACTTAACCCAAACTATTCAGGATCTAATGAATAGCACGACTTCGACGAAAAACTTTGCGGCCCTCTTTAGTTGCACGAACAGCAACGATTCTTTAAGCAATTGCCCTTCGGAGACTTCGTCAAGTAAGTGTGAACTCATTTTTCTCATGTGCGTTAAACACAACACGGCGTTAACTTTCTAATCGAACTTTTGTTATGCAATGTTAACAATATTGTAGGCTCTTACAAGTGGGTGTATTGTGATCTCCTCTTGTTATTACAAATCCATGATTGCAATGAAAGCGGCTGTCTTTTTTGGTGAGCCCGTATGTACCTATACCTATCTGCTGATTAAGCAATTGCAGTCGCATTTCTTTGTCTTCATATCACATTCTTCAGCGTGTGTTTTGAACGTCACTCTTACTTGCAATCTAATACTTTAGTCAGTTAATTATAGTAGTTTGTTGGTGGCCACAATACGAATTTTATGGAAGTTCCTTTTTTGGTTAGTACATCTGTTTTTTCTTAACATTCCTCTCCATTGCATCCTAGTTTGGCATTTCAATTAAGTTTGTGGGAACCAGTATCATGAGTTGGTTGCAACTCCAGCCACTTTAGTTTTGAAGCAATTTCAAAAGACTTAAGTGCAATAAGGGCTGCCCAGCTCTCAGAGATACTGTAAATGTTTTCATTTTTTATTTTTCTGTTGATTACACAATAAAATAATTTAATTGCATGAAAGTCAGTCTTAAAACTGAACTAGCATTCAGTCTGGGGTGATCCGTCTCTAAGCATCTATCAAATATACGTTGCTATTGGTTTGAGGAAAAAGGAAGTTGGGCTTGATATTGTAACTTTGATTCTTCAGATGGTTGGCGACCCACCTTGGTCATACTTGAGAACGACTTCCTTCGCATCCCTCCGTATATTTCCTGCGTATATGGAAACTGTCGGTTAGTCTGCAAAATGGATTTCTCCAAAGAACTGAAGCGTCTGTAGTTTGTTTTCCAAGTAGATACCACCTTAACGAGGCCACGCTGTTCGTTGACCACCATCGCAATTTAAAGATCTGCAGCTGGAACAAAATTTACAATCCGACGCTACGGTCTCCAATTTTTGCTTCGTGAGCTTATCTAAACCCTTGTACTCAATTTTTGCCAGATAGGCATAGAAGAAGTTTTCTGTTTTTTTTTTCCGAGGGTAGGTGAAAATTTTCCAAAGACATGAGAATAGCAAGCTCGTACTCATTGTGGTTTCAGACTTTAACTGACTGAAAACACCGCACCCTTCGAAAGATTGTTAGATACCGCAACTTTTCCGCATTTTTTCTATCACTAAATAACAACTTTTGACAGGTTGCTTTCCAATGAAAGGTCCTGCATGTTCCGCAATTTAGTCGCGGTTAATCTTATCTTACCAAGTCGAACGGTTCCGTTCTTTGAAGCCGGCGCAGTCAATTGTTCTCGTCAATAATTTGTCGGACTGTATTCTTGACATGTCCGATTAGTCGGTTTCTATGCTTTCTCGCGAAGCTTCTAGTTTCAGCTTCAATTGTTGGAATTCCGAGATCCCTGTGGATATCGTCGTTTCTAATATACCATGGTGCTTGTACAATTTCTCTAAGCACTTCTCTTGGTACAACCCCAAAGTTGTACACCGTAGGTCCACACCGGCTTTAGCACTTGCTTGTATAGAAGCAGTTTGTTTTCGGTACTGAGCTGGGGACATTTCTCTATATTTGATATCGAGGTCTTTGCGTTTCATTTTCACGTGCGAATTCCATTTCAGCTTTGCGTCGAGTGTCATTCCCAGGTATTTGGCCTCCTTTGCAAAGGGTATTCGGGCCAAGTTTAGGAAAATTGGCAAGTCATTAGTTTTCTTATACGTGAAATTTACGTGAACAGATTTAGTTTCGTTGAGCCAGTCCCTCGTCCATTGATTTATCCTATTCAGTGCGATTTGCAGTCTTGCAGTCGTTTCTTCAATTGTATTACCTACTGCTAGGATAGCGGTGTCGTCGGCGAACGTAGCGAGAGTAGTGCCATCTTCACTTGGTATATCGCGAGTATATAACAAATAGAGAAGGGGCCCAAGGACGCTTCCTTGCGGCACGCCGGCCGAAATTTCTTAAAGCTCCGAGTGTTTGTTTCCATTTCTAACACGGAAAAGTCTATTCCCGAGATATGGGTCCAGAATATCATATAGGCGTACGGGAAGAACTTGTCGTAATTTAAATTTTAAGCGGTCGTGGTACACCTTAACAAAGGCTTGTGAGACGTCAAGGAATACGCTTGAGCATGTCTTTTTTTCTATAAATGCTTTCTCAATTACGTCAGTAATTCTATGCACTGGATAAATCGTCGAATGCTTGGTTCTGAACCCAAACTGGTGGTCAGGGATAAGATTATTGTCTGCTATAACCTTTAGGCGCCTTATCAATATTCTCTCGAAAACTTGGATATGACCGGAAGAAGGGATATTGGTCTATACGATTTTACTTCATTATGATCTCCGCAACTTTCCATTGGCTCAGTACGTTTTTATTCTGGGCGCAGTATTTATGATGCTTTTCACCACTAAAACCAAAGTACCCGACTTCACACTTCCTCGCTGAAACGGCCAACAGCTATCCTTATCGACCAGTGCTAGGTATCTAGGGGTGATCCTCGATCCCAAGCTCAACTGGAAACTTAATATCGAACAACGGGTAAAGAAAGCATGCATAGCTTTTTATGCCTGCAACAGAACATTTGACGAAAGATGGAGCCTGAGCCCAAAACTCACCCTCTGGATGTACACGACCGTCGTACGACCAATACTTACCTGTGGGTCAATAGTTTGGTGGCCGACTCTAAGCAAAGCTTACAACATAACCAAACTAAATAAAGTACAAAGAACAAAGGTACCAAGAGCATAGGTACCACAGGCGCTCTACGGTCAACACCATCAGACGCCCTTACAGTCTTTCTGCATCTTTTACCCTTAGACCTACACATTACGAACATCACAGCATATAGCGCGATCAGACTCAGAGTGGGGGTGCTGGTCTGTGAGACCCTACGGCCATAGCAACATTCTGCTCTCTCTATCAAGAGAACTCATACCACCCTCAACGGACTATATTACTCCCAAAATGATTTTCACTAAGCATTTCCAGGTAGAATTTCCTTCAAGATTAGATTGGCAACATGGACGGGTGAATAGGGACACAAATTTAACAATCTACACAGACGGTTCAAAAATGGACTGAGGAGTATTTGCAGGCGTTTTTTCTGAGTCACTAAACATCTCAAAATCCTTTAGGTTTCCGGATACGGCCAGTGTATTCCAGGCGGAACTAATAGCTATCCGCGAGGCCTGCCGTCAAATCAAACTACACACAAACATAGTTCCGAGGAAAAAGATAGACATTTTCATTGATAGTCAAGCTGACATCAAGGCTATAGCCTCAGTCAACATAACCTAGGGTACCGTAAGGAGCTGACAAGTTCAAGGTTACCCTAATTTGGGTTCCAGGTCACAGCAATGCTTGCGGCAACGAACATGCTGACGAGCCCTTCACTGTTCACTTGCGGAATCGGTTAAAATGCCGCTCGGAGCAGTCAAAGCAAAGATCTCCCTAGAATTCCTATCGAAGGTCAACCTCAGATGTAGGAGGCTGACGAACTGTATCATATCCAGAAGGATGTGGCCAAACTACAGCACGGATAAAACAACCCACCTTCGAAGTAAAACACGAAAAGATATTGCCAGAATAACAGCGATAACCACAGGCCATTGGCCAATAGGGGAACACATGCCGCAGATGTAATAACACAGCCGTTAAGGAAACACTCACTCATTTCCTTTGCACCAGGCCAGACAGCGATCTTTTAGTAAACCCTTTTTCGACTCCCTTGAGGAGGTCTCGAAACGTAGTATTGGGGAACTGATAACCTTTTTGAATTCCACAGGCTGGATCTAAACTCTCCTATTCGACAATTTTAAATAACCAGGTCAAATGAGCTGTAACAAAACGGCACATATTGCTACTTGGGTTTTTAAATTAAACGTCCAAACCTACCTACCTACCTACCATTTATGATAAGAAGAATGTTTTTCTTGGAAGAACTTTGAGAACTTCTCCAGTGATCAAATCATAACCAGGAGCTTCCTAAGGATTTAGAAATTCGATTTCACGTATAATTGCCCTTAGCGTTGCACTTGTGCGTGTTAAATCGTCAGATAGTCAGCCCTATTGCGAAGATCAACTATCAATCGGTTGACGATTGACAAATTTATCAATATTGATGTTGGTATTGCGAAAAACAATTGATAAAAACATAACCTGTGAACATAAAGCCAAAAATAAAGTTATTGTGAATGAAAACTCAACTTTGACAGTTCTAAAATATTTTTGATTTGAAGAGTGATAATTAAGGATTTTGCAAACAATTTAATCAAACAATAATTACGAGTGTTACAAATCTGTAGAATTTATTGAAAAATATGTCATCAGTGGAATTTTCGAATGGCAAAATGTATATACATAATAGCCCTTAAGAAATAACAACAATAACAATTAAAACCGACGATGTTCAAAATTTTCGTCAAGCCGTCATTATCAACACCGAAATTGCGATTGATATAAAACAATTGACAACTACCAATAAAATTGTTCGAGATTGACATTGGGGACGTTCGGATTCATAGTTTATGTAAAACGTCAACTAGATTGGTCGTGACTAGGAATCCGAACGCGTTGACTGAGCAAGTTGAATTGTTTTTGTATTCTCGCGGTCAGCGTTGCCTTTGTTTGATTTGCCCTTTTTTATTCGGAAAAGACCCCTCATAATTTTTTCAAAAATTGATATTTTCAAGTAAGTACAATGTAAACACGGTTGCCTATCACAACACTATTACACTGTTATGCGAACTAATGGTTGTTAAATATCGTGCGAAAATTCGAAATTTGCAGAGTACGTTTAGAAATGGCACCCTTTTCTCTCACTGGCCCTTTTTTCGACACCTCAGAATTCTGCCACGGCCACTCTGTTTATTTTAAATCTGAATCTTCGAAATGTCAACTGAGTATGCAGGCAGCATTGACATACTATAGGTGGACTCCTAGTGAAATGTCATTTCCATAGACTTCTGCGAGAAAATATGTTCCAAAACAGCACAAGCGCTACTGTTTTACAGCGGATTAGCAGCGAAACACAAGCCGCCGTCAAGTTTAAATTTCCATAGTAACGTAAACAAAACAGCGGCGTTTTTTTCAAAAAAAGTTCGTTGCCATAGAAACATGTAAACAAAAGAGCGAAATCTTGTGGGAAGGGATCAATTTCCAAAGTAAAGTGCAGACTAAAGAGCGCCATCTATTCAAAAGATGCAAAGCTTCAAAGAGTTATTTCAAATTAATTCTTTAATGCTTATTATTTTGAAATATACAACGAAAATAACAATACATTTGTTAACTTATTGTCCCATGAACTGGACAATTTTTGTAAATTTATTTTCCACAAATAACCGTATGCAGATTGGTTCAAAATGTTTAGCACAAAATACATACAGCATTTTTGCAATAGTCCTCATCAACTTCCTGATCATTCAATGCTTTTAAAGCAACTATCCAATCTTTATTAAGATTTTCTCTACGAAATATTCTGAAGTATGTATTAATAAACGAAATATTTTCATTTTGCATAAACCGACCTATACTTAAGCTCCAGTTATCCAGTTGTACAATTTTTCTTTTTTTGCCCACTTAAACTTGATGGTTCAATTCAATCTTGGTCTTAAAATGTTGCTTATGATTTAGTTTATCAAAAAAAAAAAAAAAAAAAAAATATATATGCAAATTATCATTAAATTTTCTAGAAAAAGAATTTATTCATTTGTCCGTGAACGGAAAAAAAAATTTTCTTAAGGAAAAATTTTTAAATTTTTATTTTAGAAAATTTAAAGATAATTTTCTTATTTTTTTTTTGATTAACTAACTCTATAATTTGTAAGCAACATTTTAATACCAAGATTGGGTTTAACTATCAAGTTTAAGTGGTAAAAAAAGCAAAAGAAAATGTGTAGGGTTTCGTTTTAAGTATGGCTATAACTATTACTTACTTGTGAAATGAGAGTATTTCTTTTGATGTGCCTAGTTGCCTATAATGGGAATCACAACCCACAATACAACACTTCATTTTAAAATACTTAAATGTATTTGTTTTTTAACTTTATAAACCAAAAACCACTGAATATTTGCACTGCCGAATAGCGAATAATTTCAGAGTGACAATTAACTTGGTCATATTACGCTTACTTTGTATTCCGCTGTAAAACAGTAGCGCGTCGAGCGCCTCAGCATTTTTGGAACATGCGTGAAGTTGGCTACTAGCAGTCCATATATAATAAGTCAATGGCAGGCAGGATTTTCCTGACTAGATTTGTCGGCTTCCCCTCCATAAACGTCAACTGCAAAAACTAATCACGTGACCACTCTGGGCCAATCAAAACTGAAATACATCTAATCAGACAGCTTGTCAACTTACTAAACTATGAATCCGAACGTCCCCATTCACAATACCGATTTGTCAACCGACAATTGCTGCACGTTCACAGTCGATCAACACTTAATTGATAATTGATCATCGCAATACCATTTAAAGAAATTAATTTTTGTTTTAATTTAATTTGTTTTTATTTATTTATTTATTTTTATATTGATTTTTCGCAATAGGGGTGAGTAATTCCGTCCTATTATTATTGTCGTGAACCGCTTGACCGTCGTACGGTTTGAAACATTTAAACCTAGATGTGCGGCAAAAACGTCCGCTTTTTCCTTATCTTCCCTTACCCATTCATTTTGATTTATTTTAATTGGCGCGCGGGAATTTTGGGCCTTTTGATGCCTTTTACAGCTTTCCAAAGTGAAGTGAAAAAAAAAAAAAAAAAAAAAAAAAAAAAAAAAAAAGGTAAAGAATTAATACAAACTTGAGCAAAAACAGAAAATGAATTGAACAAAAAGTTAATGAAACAACAACAACAATAAGAATAAAGAATAAAGAAACAGATTTATAAAAGGTAAAGAATTAATACAAACTGGAGCAAAAACAGAAAATGAATTAAATAAAAAGTTAATGAAACAACAACAACAATAAGAATAAAGAAACAGATTTATAACGAAAGAGAGGAAGGCAACGGGAAACCACCTCTCGAGTTAATATATTGAACACATATATAAACATATCTCCCTAGTAATAATCATCATGAATACACAAACAAATACAACGGCCCTCAGTCCCCGGCAGGCCTTAAATGGCCAGAGGGTGCTAAGAATCCCCGGCGGGTATTTAAATATTGGAACATGGAATGTTCGAAGTTTATATCAAGAAGGAAAACTAGATAACGTAATAAAAGAAGCGAGTAGACTCAAAATAGATATTTTGGGAATAGCAGATGTACAATGGTTTGGAAACGGAAATGTATCTAAAAGTGATTACACATTTTACTATGCATGCTCAGAAGCAAACCAACACAGATACGGGGTAGCAATCCTTGTAACTGATAAACTTAAAAAATCAATAATAGGAGTGGTTTACTTGTCAAACCGAGTAATACTAATGCAACTTAAGGCTAAGAATACTTTGATTAACATAATCCAGGTGTATGCCCCAACAACAGATTGTGAAGAACCGGTTATAGATGAATTCTACAAACAAGTGGAGCAAGCAATTAATTTAACAAAAAAGGAAGAGGTAACGTTAATAATGGGAGACCTTAATGCAAAAGTGGGCAGGGGAAGAATTGGAGATGTGGTTGGCGACCATGGCCTAGGCAATAAAAACGAAAGGGGACAAAAGTTGGTAGAATTTTGCCAAATAAACGAATTAGCTGTCATGAACACATGGTTCAAGCTACCCCCGAGAAGACTATATACATGGACATCACCAAGACATACAGTGGATTCGGTAATTAGAAATCAAATTGACTACATCATCATTAACAAAAGGTTTAGGAATATGATTAAATCAACAAAGACCTACCCAGGTGCAGACGTAAGATCAGATCACAACCCTATTATTGCAAAAATCAAAATTCAATTGAAAAAAGTCCAAAAAAAGACACAACGAGGGAAAACAGAACTAAAACTCCTTGAAAATCAGGACATACAGAACCAGGTTAAAAGGGAAATAAATGAAAGGCTTAAACAATTAAATACACACCAAATCACCGAAGAGAACATTAATTCCAGATGGACAGACTTCAAGGATATACTACTGGAGACGAGTAAAAGACACTTAACCAACAGAGATCAACAGCCAAGAAATGAGTGGATGACAGACGAAATACTTACCCTCATGGAAGAAAGAAGGAAAAATAAGTCGAATGAAAGTAAATACAAGGAAATAAACAGAACAATAAGAAGCAAGATTAGAGAGGCCAAAAATAGACATCTACAAAAGCAATGCGAGGAACTAGAGAGACATGATAGAAACCATGACAACTTCAATCTACACAAAAAGATTAAGGAAATATCTGGCACGGGAAGGAAGAAACAATTTGGTGTGCTAAAAGACAAAGAAGATAATATTTTATTGAGTACGAAAGACAAATTAACCCGATGGAAAGAATACATCGAAGAACTCTTTTATGACGAAAGAGACCAAATACAATTTCGGCAAGGATCAGAGGGACCAGAGATCCTGAAAGAAGAAGTCATGAAAGTACTAAAGGAGTCAAAAAATAGAAAAGCGACAGGACCAGACGGAATACCAAATGAACTATTGAAACTCGTAGAAGAAGAAAATATGCCGATTCTAGTCAACCTATTCAACGCAATATATAGATATGGCAAAATTCCAAATGATTGGTTACAAACTGTCTTCATAACATTACCGAAGAAAAATAATGCAACACATTGTGCTGATTATAGAACAATAAGCTTAATGAGCCACACGCTAAAAATCTTCCTTAAAATCATCCACAAAAGAATATACATTAAACTCGAAGAGGGCATTGACTCCTCACAGTTTGGTTTTAAAAGCGGTTTTGGTACACGAGAGGCATTATTCGCACTCAATATGCTAGTTCAACGTAGCTTAGAAATGAGCAAAGATGTTTTTGCATGCTTCGTAGACTATGAAAAGGCTTTTGATACAGTTCAACACAAAAAAATGATTGAAATACTTGACAGCAAACATATGGACATGAACGACATAAGAGTGATTGAGAATCTATATTGGGGTCAGAAAGCAAAAATAACGATAGAGGGAGAAGAGTCAGACCAAGCAGAGATTCGAAGAGGAGTAAGACAGGGATGCATTTTATCGCCTTCCCTTTTCAATATGTACTCGGAAGAAATATTCAAAGAAGCAATCTCACAATGCGACGGCGGGATAAGAGTAAATGGAGTCAATATAAATAATATAAGATACGCGGATGATGCCGTCATAATAGCAAGTGACATGAACGAACTGAGTAAAATGATGAACAAGCTAAATGATGTAAGCAACAACTATGGACTACGTATAAACTCAGTAAAAACAAAATTTATGGTTCTAAGTAGGAAACCACAAACGCAGAACTTCGAATTAAAAATTAACAATAAGAACATAGAAAGAGTTGACTCCATTAAATACTTAGGAACGATGATCAACAAAAACGCAAACCCTAGTAAAGAAATACAGTGCAGGATAGAACAAGCAAGGACAGTATTCTGCAAAATGAAAAAAGGATTATGCAGCAGAGAAATTAATCTACATATCAAGATAAGATTAGTAAAATGCTATATCTGGTCGGTACTCTTATATGGAGCTGAAACGTGGACGCTACACAGAGATACGATTAAAAGAATAGAGGCCTTTGAAATGTGGATATATAGAAGAATACTACGCATCTCCTGGGTTGACAGAATAACAAATGAAGAAGTTTTACGACGAATAGGGATGAAAAGGGAGCTATTGCACCTAATTAAAAAAAGAAAACTTGAATACCTCGGACACATATTGAGAAATGAGAAATACAAACTTCTGCAAATAATACTTCAGGGAAAGATAGAAGGAAGGCGAGCAGTCGGGAGACAAAGGCTGACATGGCTGTCAAACATGCGGGAATGGCTAAATCTCTCGACCCCAGCAATAATGAGAGGAGTAACAAACAAACACACAATAAAAATGATGATTTCCAACCTCCGGAGCGGAGAGGAACCTTAAGAAGAAGAAGAAAGTGAATACAGTAGAATCCGGATACAGCGACGGTCAAGCGACCGGCGACATTAAGTCGTTCTAACCGGTCGACGCACAAAACGAACTGAAGAATTTATATGTATTAACATATCTGTTGGTAGGGAAGTAATGTCAATGAAAACCAAATAATTTCTGGGTAACTCTTTTGCGTAAAAACTGTTGCCGGTCGCGGTAATTAGTACAGTACCTACTGCTATTGCATAGAGAAGAGAAAATTCAAAAAGAGTGGCATACTACGATTGTTTTTTTTTTTAAACAAGAACCACTAGTCGCTGTAACCGAATGATTTATCGGTTACTTACGTCGTTTAAAGCGGTTAGTTGCTCAAACCGGAGTCGATCTAAACGGATGTTCGTTCATAGAAATTAGTATACAAATCTAACAAGTTGCTGTGTCTACGTCGCTTAAAATGGTTCGTCGTTATAAACGAAGTCGTATTAAACGGATTCCACTGTAATTGGAATCTTTTTTCGCCGTAAAACTTTCAAGGTAAGAACCTATCGCACGATTTTTAAAGTCCTTGATAGCTGTCTTCAACAAATTGCACAAATAATTCAAATGGGTTTTATGTTGTGGAGCGCGACTCTATTGGCATTTTTTACGCGCCTTCCTTTTTTCGTTGACCAATTCTTTTATTTCGGGAGGATATCGTAGACCGTATTTGGCCGGCGTTTTCCTGGGATTAGGCGTATTATTCCAAGAGCGGCGAGCTGTAAGATCTCAACAAAATCAACCTCTCCATGTTTTATAGAGAATTATTTAGCTCTATCTCTCTTTATGTCCCCATCACTCGCCCTAAAACATCTTCTACATCCCCGCCTTGTTATAATCGAAGACTTCGCTCTTTACGCAACAAGCGTAATAAAATATGGGCTGTTTTCCTTCGCACTAACTCTTTTTCTGACTTTTCAAATTACCTCGGCTCATACCTTCAATCTACCCAGGTTTATAACTCTCTCTACCAGCGATATCTCCATAACGCGCAAGCCAACATTATTAATGACCCTAAGTCTTTTTTCCGATTCGTTAACTATAAAAAAAAATCCGGTGGTTACCCATCTTCCCTCTCTTACGAAAACATTTACTCGAGTGATCCACACACAATTGCTAACTTTTTTGCCACCTTTTTTAAACAATCTTTTGCCGACAACTCCTTCGTACCGGATCCCTCTTATTTTAATTACCTACAGAACTTCTCCATTGGTCCCTTTCTCTCTCAAACTTTTGAACCCTATTTAATTGAAAATAAATTACAAAAACTTAATGATGAATATTCACCTGGTCCTGACGGTCTTCCCGCCATTTTTCTTAAAAAATGTTCCTTCAATCTCTCCATCCCGCTTTCAAACCTCTTTCAGCTGTCGCTTTCTCAGGGCGAATTCCCTCAGATATGGAAATCTTCCTTTATAACAGCAGTTCACAAAAAGGGATTAAAGAGCGAGGTTACTAACTATCGACCTATTGCTAAACTTTCACATATACCCAAACTCCTCGAAAGTATTTTGTATGAAGCCCTAAGCTTTCAGTGCGAGTCTTTAATTTCCCCTACCCGACACGGCTTTCTTAAAGGTAGGTCAACTACTAATAACCTCATCGAATTTGTGTCCTCTACACTCTCAGCCTTAGAAAGTGTTAAAGAAGTCGACGTCATTACAACCGACTTCAGTAAGGCCTTTGATAAAATATCCCATAAATTAATCCTTTTCAAATTGTCAGCTCTTGGCTTTGAACCTATTTTGCTAAAGTGGTTAAATTCATACTTGGAAAATCGCTTTTACAGTGTTCGCTTCAGGTCCGTCCTATCGGCCCCTTTCCTGGCTACATCTGGCGTACCCTAGGCAGCCATCTAGGTCCCCTTCTTTTTATCCTAACCATTAACGACCTTGAAACTGTCATTCAGCACTCAGCACTTTCTCTCTATGCTGACGATACAAAATTTTTGAAATCCATTTCCTCACATCACGACTCCCGTCTCCTTCAAATTGATCTATATAATTTTTCCACCTGGTGCCTCAAAAACTGCCTTGAACTCAATGTCACCAAATGCCAATCTATTACCTTCTCACGCAAGTGCAACAAGTCTTCTCCTCGAACTTACCTCCTCCACGGCAAAGCTATATCCATCGCCCAATCTATTCGTGACCTTGGTGTATTATGCGACAGGGAACTTAATTTCCGCTCGCATATTGATGAGATAATTCTTAAAGCCAACTCATCGCTTGGCTTCATTAAAAGATGGTCCAAGGAATTCTCCAACCCGTACGTGACCAGATCTTTGTACGTCACATTTGTTCGCCCCCTGCTTGAGTACGCTAGCCAAGCATGGTCTCCCTTTCAACGTGTTCATATAGACAGAATTGAGAGTATCCAACGTCGTTTTCTTCAATTTGCGCTTCGGGGGCTTTCTTGAAATGATCCCTTAATCTTACCTCCATATCAAGACCGCCTCAAACTTATTAACCTCAATACCCTTGAGGAACGCAGAGACGTAGCAGACATTGTCTTTGTTCACCGTCTACTCTCAGGCTCCATCGACTGTATGTCTCTTTACAACTCTATCTCCTTTAACACTAACCCTCGGAATCTTCGTTGTCCCCGTCTCTTCTATTTACCAATTCAATGAACCTCATATGGGTCAAACGAACCTATCTCCCGTATGCTGCGGAAGGTGAATTCAAACCATACTGTTTTTGACTTCAACCGCAGTAGTCCTTCCCTTAAAATTGACCTCCTTCACCATCCTTAGCTTTTAGTAGTAGATTTAAGTTAGTCTTAGTTTAATTGTAAATATTAGCTTGTATTAAGCCAAATAAATGGGGGTTTTTTCCCCCACCAAAATTCAAAATTCAATTCAAAGCTTTTTTCGACTTTAATGTGGTTGGTAGATATTCCTTTCGTGACGAAAAAATCTGTCAGATCAGGTATTTTTGAAGTATCAATTGGCCAGTAGGTCGGTTTGCCCGTCGAGCGGAAATCGCAACAATACTCCATACCTGTCATAGGGGAAGTGGTGGTCCACTCACCCAACACTATTTCGTCGAATATAGGTCGTCCGTTGCTGTTTTAAGCTCTGTCCCAAGTCGCACTTTATGAGTTCAAGATATTAACTATAAATACAAAATAACAATTCCTACTGCTTGTGAATGAATTAAAATACAAACCTTCTTTCAGTGGACGGAAACGATAAGAAACGCAAGAAGAAATCACGCTGGGGCGGAACTGAGAATGACAAGACATTTATCCCGGGAATGCCAACCATTTTGCCGTCCACCCTGGACCCAACCCAACAGGAGGCATATTTAGGTAAATTAAATCCGCGTGCTAGAACAAATACCCTTAGCTGTAAGATTCACATAGTAAGTAAGCTGTAATACAACCGTCGTCAATGTAAGCATGGTCAACAAGAAAAAAAAACAAAAACAAAAACAAACAATCAAATTCATCTTAGGTCCCGCTGACCGAGAGGATATCACCAAAAGAAAATCAGGGCAGAAAGAGAAAGAGTGAGAGAGGATAATAAAAGACAGGGCACACGAGTTTCTCAAATAACCTAGAATAATAATCGATTTGTTGTTTTTTTTTTGTTTGTGTAAACAAATTTGCTAATCAAAATCAATTTCTTCATAGGAATGATCCGATTTAACCCCCAAAACAAGCCAGTGAGATGTGCAGATTCTCGAATCTCATAAAAAAAAAATTCTAACTAATTAAACACACAACTGAAAAAAAAAAACCTTTTTTTTTCTTTCTCTAGTTTTTTACACAAAATTATATATTAATGTAAAACTAATTAACATAAAATTTATTCCTCCTCCACTCAGATTCGATATACCTAGTAGAGCATTCGCGTGAGAAACCAACTCACTTATCAGTGTTTTAAAAACTAATGAAAAATATTTTCAGCAGATCGTAGAGCGCCTTACCATATACCTACTTGTGTTTGTGTTCTTCTTATTATGAATTCATCATTTAAATTTTGTTTTTATTATTAATTTTTGTTCCGTTTGTTTATTTTGAAGTGAAGTGTATGTAAGTATCTGCATCCGAGAACGAAACAAAAGCCAAATGTATACCGTAGTATTGTTTGTTGCTGCTATCTCAGAAATCTGATATTTTTTATTAACAACAATTGTTTCACATTCAATGTTACCCCAAATGATTTATGACATTTACCTACACCTAGATATCTCTTGAACAGAGAATAATAATTTCGATTAATAATAATACACATTTCTTTGCTTTTAGAAAAAAGAATTCCACTAACATCGAGGCTTGCCTCGATTTCTTTCTTTTTAACCAAAATTTCTTACAGTTCAACTGCAAATCGAGGAGATCAGTCGAAAGCTGCGGACCGGAGAATTAGGAATACCACAAAATCCAGAAGAAAGGTTTGAATAATTTGCATCTCTTTTTGTTATCCCCAGCAACAGCAGCAGGAGCAGCAGATGTGCCAAAATTGAGGCGTCTGGCGAAGACGATACACGGCTAATGTAGTTGCCAAAGATGTTCGACGGTGTTTATCAGACAGAAGAACAAAGTGTCGTAATGTGAAGCAAATTAATCACTTTATATTTTAATGCTCGTATGATTTTCTTTCAGCATCGCACTAGCAGCTTGTTCAGTATTACACGAAGAGGCTGCAACTCGGCAGCAATTACCCCGTTTTAGTCAGTCTTTGTACATACTATTAAGTTACAGGCGACAAATGGGTGACATTCCCAGCTTTGGATTTGATTAATGAGTCCGAACGACGGCCAGTGATATTTTGTGTGGCAAAGTACATACCAAAGCCAAAGGTAGTGATGAAAATCGTATGATCGGTAGTCATCAAGCAAACGGTGTCTCTGTAGGAGATATTGATATCTTCAGATGAAATTATTATTTGCACGTTTTTAGGGTTAACTCCTTCGATCAAATTTAAGAGATTTTTGAGATTGTAGGTGAGTGGCGACTGTTTGGTATTTGAATTTTCTTTTATTATCTATTTCACGGTGATAATAACAAGAACTACGCGTCGCAACTCGTTAACGTTGGGTTAGTATTGATTTCTGTGACTGCTTAGCTAAAATTATTAGACTGGCTACTTACCAAAATAATGGAAATGTTGTGCAAATGCTGAATTTATGAGCGCCATTGAAACACACACTTTGTAGACACTGCCATCACAAGTCACAGCAATCCTGTGGTACTCGTATGTCAAACACCTTGTTGGTAAATGCCCATCTTTCTCATCCAATCTGGTTAGCAACGCGAAGAACTTGGAACTTGGCTATGGATCTAGTCTGCTACTCTGAATGAATAGTTACCCGTCTGATATGTCATCCTCTTTGGCCAGATAAGTTTTTTTTGTCACGATAAATGCCGCTGCCACTTCGCACGTGGCGTTGGGTACTGTCGCAAATCGCAACATTTCTCTGCTCTATTTTGATCGAGCCATAGTAAGAGGCAAGACGTGCGCGGGTAGTTTTAAATGCGACAGGTAAGCTCTCAGCACAGACAACAAATGCACATTCACGTATCTGTAACTCCCCTGGCTACAGGGCAAGTAAACTTTGAAACTAGATTCATGGAGACATATTTCCGAAGGACTTCAACTGGTGTAGGCTGCCAATTCTTAGGCGTCTTACTACCAACTGATAGACCTCCTCCCCTTACTAGCGCATAAGGTGCATCTATACGGATGTCACTTCTTCTGTGTCTTTCTACCAACTGATAGACATCTTCCCTAACTAGCGAGTTGAAGTTAGTGCAGAAGTTGCATTTATTTACTTTAATACAGTTGAAGTTTCTTTCAAACATTACTCATAGTCATAATGAAAGTACATTTTCAAATGTTAAGTTGCGAGAGTTCTCTCACTGTCATTTTTGAAATCCAATCCATTAATCCAAGCTGCAGCAGCCAGTGACTAACTCATGCTATCATCACCATCAAACACCCTCCCCATTGCATCGAAAATTCTAATCACACTCAGCGCCTGTGTAATATTGAACAAAGCTGCGTCGCGTTTAATAAAAACAAAAAGTTAATCTCAAGCACTAATTAAATAAAACTTGCTCAGAACGAATTCTTTCTTTTACATGGCAGTGGTCGAAAAATGGAACTTGCAATCCAGAGCCACGGCTGACTGGAATCATCATCAACAACTGCCTCCACACGAAGCTCTCACGAATCAAATAACGCCTTCTTTGTTGGAAATAATGCTAACCCTAATCGAAACTAAACTTCTTTCAGCAAAACCAAAACTATCAAGTTCTGCACACGGCCTCAGCTGTGTTTAGATTTTATTTTCGAAATCATTTTAGTTTTAAGAGCGAACCATTAAGGTCATATCGTTTGTTAGATGCTCATATAAGAGCCTCTGCAATGCAGATATGCTGTCTGTGAGTTTGTTTGCTTAAAATCGCATTTTGTTTTCTTCACAGATCCCCATCGCCGGAGCCAATTTACAGTTCTGATGGCAAACGCTTGAATACCCGTGAGTTTCGCTTCAGAAAGCGCTTAGAGGAACAACGCCATCAACTCATCATGCGCATGCAGAGCGTGAATCCGGACTTCAAGCCACCGGCCGATTACAAGTGAGTGCTGGTGAAAATCAGTTCAATCACACATTGATCGTTTCTTCTTCTTCTGTAGGCCACCAGTAATCCGTGTCAGCGATAAGGTGCTCATTCCGCAAGAGCAACATCCAGACATAAATTTTGTCGGCCTGCTGATTGGACCGCGAGGTAACACTTTGAAAGCAATGGAGAAGGAAACTGGAGCGAAGATCATCATCCGCGGCAAGGGCTCTGTGAAAGAGGGTAAAGTTGGTAGAAAAGACGGGCAACCATTGCCAGGAGAAGATGAGCCCTTGCACGCTTTCATTACGGCCTCCAACCCAGAGGCTGTGAAAAAAGCAGTGGAGAAAATAAAAGATGTCATCCGACAGGGAATTGAAGTGCCCGAAGGGCACAATGATCTTCGGCGCATGCAACTGCGGGAGTTGGCCCAGCTCAATGGTACTCTTCGTGAGACCGATTGCCCGCGCTGCACCAACTGTGGTTCTACCGAACACAAGAGCTGGTTGTGTCCTGATAAACCTAATGTGACCAACAGCATCGTATGCTCCTCATGCGGGGGTGCTGGCCATATATCCAAAGATTGCCGCAGCAAGCGACCAGGACAGGGCGGACCGCCTTCAGATGATTCTCAAGCTAAAATCGATGAGGAGTACATGAGTTTGATGGCTGAACTCGGTGAAGGACCACCACCATCGCAAAAGCCCGCATCCGATCCTTTAGCTCAGGCGCATCTTAATCGTGGCTATAGCCTATTCGATCCGAAACCATCACAGCCGAAAGCAATAGCTGCACCCCCGCCACTGATGTCACATCCTCCAGTGCAACCGCCACCAATGGCGCCACCTTCCTGGGTTTCAAATGGCACAATGTCGTTGCCGCCATTGATGCAGCCTCCGCCAGTGGTTTCACAGGCGATGCCGCCAGGACCACCACCGCCGCCACCACCTATGATGCCATGGATACCGCCGGTGCAGCCTCCACCACCGGGTGGTGAAAGTGGGAATCCCCCCATTCCCGGAAGCTCACCATTACCTCCGCCACCACCAGGAACCGGCCCAATGTCATCGCTTCTGCCACCCCCGCCGGGCACATCGAACACTCCGCTTCCACCTTGGGCAGCACCGCCGCCCCCTGGTCTGATGCCACCGTTTGGATGGGGACAAAATGGATCCGGTGGCTTTTTACCACCTCCACCACCTGGTATTGCGCCACCACCACCTCCATGTGCTCCACCACCAGCATTGCCGCCAGGAGTACCGGGACTGGTGCAGCCACCACCTCCACCACCGCCTTCCATGTAATGAAACATGAAAATCGTTGTAGGCACTATATCTTTGATATAAAACTTCTTTAACCTTGTGCGAGTGGTGTGCGACGTCACTTTTTTTCGAAGACTAGATTTTATTTTTCATTGCAACTTACTGTTTTATTTAAATTGATTTTATTATTGTATTCGATTACATGGAAATAAATGAATTTAATTTAATTTAAAATACAAAATCTCGAGACGTTTTTTTTTTTTTTTTTTTTTTCTGCCGGAGGTTGTTACTATCCAATGGAGCACTCAGACACAACTACTGGTCCATTGTACTGCCAAACAGACACCTTACATTTAGCCCCAAAGATCCGCCACCTGATGCGAGCAAAGGCAGGACAGCTACAGAGGAAGTGCTCCGCTGTATCGTCATCCTCTCCACAGGCAGGACAGATGGTGGAGATGCTCAAGCCCAAAACATTTAAGTGTTTGGCAAAAGCTTGGTGGCCCGAAAGGACGCCCACAAGCAGTCTACAGACGCTTCTTCTGAGAGACAGAAGGAAGGGCGCCGACCTTTTGCAGATGTCCGGACGCAGTCGTTTGGTCTGCCCACACCCAGCACAGCCACGCCACCGACACTCGTGTTCGCGAGAAACCCAAGTATCAATGGATGACTTAACCACCGATGAAAGCAGACCTAACGCAGGTTCAGGTCCTAAGAATTCTTCCTCTGAACCCAGCCTGGCAAGCTCATCAGCTATCTCATTTCCAAGCATACCAGTGTGACCTGGGACCCAAACAAGATACACTGTAGTTCAGAGAAAGCTTGAGTTCGAGCACTAATTTAGACGAGGTAAGAGGGTTAAGCAGCGCTTTTAATGCAGCTTGGCTGTCGCTGCAAACGCATATACTCCTAGCCCTCCACCTGTTTGTCACAATATAGCGCATAGCCATAAGGATAGCGAAAATCTCCGCTTGAAAGACAGACGCATGGTTTCCTAAGGGGTAGTGAAGTCTAATGTTCTCGCCTTCCACGAAGACTCCAGAACCAGACCCCTGTCCGGTTTTGGAGCCATCCGTAAAAATACGATGGCATTCTTTTCCTGGCTCAGAGTCTGGCCTAAGCCATTCCGTTGCCTGAGGAAAGTTGACGTGGTAGTTTTGTCGCAGTAGGACTTCTGGAGTCATTGCGTCAGAGGGCATATCCATAAGACAGGGGTCAAAGGATAATTCTCGCACAAGTTCTTCAAAACTCCAATGCGCGTGGTACCAAAAGCCACCTCTCTTTAACCGAGAGATGGTTTTCAGCGTACACCCCATGATAAAAATATCAAGGGGGGGGGGGGGAGGTTCATCATAGCGTCTAGAGCGGAGCCCGGTGTGCTGGGGAAGGCCCCCTTGCAGCCGAGACAAACCGTTCTTTGAAGTCTGGCAAAAGAGGCAGTAACACGTTTCCGTGAAAGCCTGTTCCACCATACAACCGACGCGTATGAGAGGAGTGGTCTTACAATTGCCGTATAGATCCAAAGGACCCTTTTAGGAAATAAGCCCCATGTCTTGCGAAAAGCGCCTTTACACTGCCAGAAAGTTGACAGCGCTTTATCGGTTTTCAATTCAACATGCTTGGATCAAAGAAGCTTTCTATCGAGGATTACTCCCAGATAGTTGGCTTAATCGGAGATCGGAATAGTGACACCTTTTAACACAAGCTGAGTCAGACCAGTGACCTTCCTCCTTCTCGTGAAAAGAACAACAGTCGTTTTAAGAGGATTCACTGAAAGCCCATTTCTTGTGCACCAACCATCGATCAAGCCCAAGGATCTCTGAGCCCGAGAGCAGAGAGTCCCTAGGTCAGAACCGAAAGACAGAACGGCGACATCATCCGCGTATGCTTGAGTACAGGTTCCAGGAAGATCGAGAAGCGTTAGCAGAGAGTCAACTATACCATACACCATAAAAGGGGAGACAGAACACCGCCTTGAGGGCAGCCCCTGTTAACCCCTGTCACGACGCATTTGCCACAATCCGCTTCGGCAATCAACGTCCTGTACATTAGCATTGCTTTAATCCACAACACCAATGTTTCATCTATACCATGATGTCTGGCTGCATTGCACATGCTATCAAAAGTCGCATTATCAAAAACCCCCTCAATGTCGACGAAAATGCCCAACGCGTACTCCTTCCGATCAAGAGCACTTTCAATCCTACCAACAAGGTTTTGAAGCACAGTTTCGCAGGGTTTTTCGCGCTGATAGGCATGTTGCATCTCTAAAAGAGGGTGCGATCGAACAGCGACATTGCGCACGTGCAGCTCAACCAGTCTCTCCAAACTTTTCAGCAGGAAAGAGGACAGACTTATGGGCCTGAAACTTTTGGCAAGAGTGTAGTCAGTCTTACTTATTTTTGGTATGAACGCGACTTTAACCATACGCCAAGGAGAAGGTATGTAGGCCAAGGCCAAGCTAGCGGTGAAAATTCTTTTCAGCGTCGGCATCAGCTGACTACAACCTTGTTTCAGCATAACCGGATAGATGCCATCCGGACCAGGCGACTTGAAACCATCAAACGATGCAATTGCATATTTGATGGCCTCATCCCTCACTACTCTGGATGCAACATACCAGCTACGCCGCGTGGTGTTTGACAGATCAGGAGTGGCCACCGTTTCCGGTACTACTGAAGAGCATGTAGTAACCTGATTTCCCGGGAAGTGAGTCTCCAGCAGGAGACTGAAAGTCTCCGCCTTTGTTTCAGTGTAGGTACCATCAGATTTTTGGAGCGATTCCAGTTTGCTTGGTCTGTCCCTTTTGAGGACTTTAACCCTTCAATGCATACTGTAGCATATCTGCATCATACTTTTAAAAAAAATGTCATAAGAGAGTGGCAGCCGATATCTCTTCGATTTGCTCGGTTTTCCATTACCAGTTAGTTCCGAGATGATATTTTATTTTTACAAATGTGTTGGTACGTGTATGAATGTAATAAAATAGAGCTTGAAGTCACAAGCCCACGTGCTCTCATAATCAGTAGAAGAGGTGTGTTTAATTAAATTGAAATATAAATAGTTAAGTGTTTTAATGCACGTAAGTATTTTTTTTATTGTTTCTTATATGTTCCTTCTAATATATGTGCGAAAATAATTATAAAATTTAGCAAAGAACAGATGTTTTGTTAATATTTTGCCAATGATGCATATCTGCAACGCTATGCATTTAGGGTGTATTTATCATGTCCTTGGACATAAGAAACAGTATCGATATTTAGAAGCTTTTTTTGCTTTGCAGCATGGAGAGAATCTTGTCAGATAAAGAACTTGAACAAATTTTGGATGAATGGGTGGACAGCGAGGATGAATTTGAAGATTGTGATCTTCTTCAGCACACGTTGGATGTAGAAGACTTGGTATCCAACACCAGAAGAGATGTCTTAGAAGAAGACGTAAATATTGAATTAGTGGAGCTTGACAGTTTACCACTACACATATTGAATAATAAACCAGAAGTGGAACCCATATGCTCTCCAAGAGATTTTAAAAGAGAAATAAGTGAACTGAAAGAGAAATACAAAAAAATTCTTTGGAAGCGTAGTACATTTGAATTTGATACAGGGTTCAGCTAATTTACTGGAAGCACTACTTTACCTAATGCTGTTCTGCAAATGTCGACGCCACTCAGCTACTTTGAGTACTTTTTTTCAAGCGAAATAATTGACAAAATGGTAGCGCAGTCAAATATTTATTCCATGGAAGTTACTCCCGAACGTCCCGCTTTTTTAACAAATACCCATATAAGAAAGTTTTTGGGAATCTGTATTCTTATGTCGGTCATACAAATTTCGAATATTAGGCGATATTGGGCTCCAGTTACAGGTAATGAGACAATAATTAATACTATGACAGTAAACGAGTTTGAGAAGGTTCGAAGGTATCTGCATTTTAATGATAATAGCGGTATGCTGCCAAGAGAAAGCCCGCTACATGACAGACTTCACAAAATCAGGCCCTTACTAACTCATTTAACGGAAAAATTCCTGTCCATCCCAAGAGAAGAGTGTTTGTCTCTTGATGAACAAATATGCGCAACAAAGGCACGAAGTTACATGAAGCAATATATGCCCGCTAAGCCTCATAAGTGGGGTTATAAGTTATTTGTTTTGAGTGGCGTCTCAGGATTTACCTATAACTTCGAAATATATACTGGGAAAGAAAATGTCGACGCAATTTTACCATCCGAAACGAATTTAGGAGCATGTGCCAATGTTGTCGTACGATTAGCGCGAAGTATCGAAGTAAATGTTGGCCATAAGATTTATTTCGACAACTATTATACGACCATCCCTTTAGTTGTCGAATTGGCCAAAAAAGGTATTTATACTGTAGGAACTATTCGCCGAAATAGACTGACAAACTGCAAGCTTCCAAATGAAAAGGAACTATCCAAAGCACCACGGGGAAAGTCGTTTGAATTTTTTGCCTATGTGGACAATATAGACATTTGTACTCTTTGTTGGAAAGATAACAAGGCTGTTAACTTGTTGTCATCATTTGTCAGCGCCCTGCCTATTGGTACTGTTAAAAGATATGATAAAATAAAAGCAAAGCGTGTTGATATCGATTGTCCCAATATAGTCAAGCAGTATAACAAACATATGGGTGGCGTGGACCTTACAGACAGCCTGATTGGACGACATCGAATAAAAATGAGATCCCGCAAATGGTACATGCGGATTTTTTACCATCTTATTGATATAACAGTGGTTAATTCATGGATTTTGTACAAACAAAACTGCTCCAGCCGCAATGAAACACCAATGGGCCTATGCGATTTCCGTATAGACTTGGCAGAATCTCTTTGTCGAAGCGGGACTGTGCTTCAAAAAGTCAGAGGAAGGCCAACTGGCTCTCCATCTGCTCTTCTTCATGATCGCAAAAGAAAATATCCTAAGTCACACGTGCCTTCAGCCGATGTTCGAAAGGATGAGATATCACATTGGCCGGTTTATATGGAAAAAAGACTAAGATGCAAGCTCCCAAATTGTACTGGATTCACATACATACAATGTAAAAAATGTTGCACTGCCCTGTGTCTTAATAAAACGAATAATTGTTTTAAAGACTTTCATACATAATTTAAAATGTCCATATTAAACCAATCTACTTTACTTTTTTTCTATTATTTTGTCACAATATTTATCTTTTTTTTTAACGAATATTAGTAATATGTAGTTGCAAAAGAGCTCGAACTGAATTCTATACAATGAGCACACAATAACAATACATATGTGATTTTTATGTTCCTATTAGTTTCGTATAAAGTGAAATATTATTTATCGTTTTGTTTACACAATTTGTTCAATTGTTGTTTTTACGTAATTTATTTAAAAAAATAAAAATAAGTTCCCAGAACAAATTTTTTTGCGTCAACTTTTATTTATAAATTACATACCGCTTATGCATGGCGTTGCAGATATGCATCATATAGAAAATCCGATTTTCCGGAAAATCGGTAAACCGGATATTTTTCTTATATTTTTTTTTAGTTTAAATCGTCTATTTACATTAAATATATTTTTTCCGACCCAAAAAAAAAATCATGCATTGAAGGGAACAAGCCTACTGGTCGCACTTAGTGATTCGACCTCCTCACAAAATTTCCTATAAGAGTCATTTTTCGATTTACGAATTAGTCTCTTAAATTCTTTTTGTTTCTTCCAAGTTGGTTTTTAAAGACCGATTTAGGAGCTTCCTGGTTTCTCTGCGAATACACTGCAGTTCGGTACTCCACCAAGGTACCCGTTTTCTACAGGAGTTTTTTGTAACTGGACACGCTAGTTCGAAGCAGCGGATAAGGGTGCTACTCAGATCCTGAGCAGACCTCTCTACCCCCAGTATCGATCTTAGTTTGAGTGGAACTTTAACAGAGTTGCCAAGCTCCTCCCCAAACCGAGCCCAGTCCGTTTTTCTCGGATTTCTCCTCTCTAGCAAAGGCGAAACTTCACAGAAGATTTGAAATTCGATGTATCTGTGGTCTGACAAAGGAAATGCAAACAACTATCTGGGTATCCCTGTCCCTGCACAAATACAAGTAAGCGTGCGATCTCTTTACTTTTTCTACTTTCTCTCAGTTATTTCTGCACGCTTCTTATAAAGAAGCAGACTTACCAACAGTCGCAAATGGTTTCTAGAAACTGCTTCAGTTTCGTTCCCCTGCGAAGCGCCTGCACTTGAAATTTACTTGCTCGACGTTTTCTCCTCTATCTGGACATACGGTAGAATGGTGTCAGTTCCAGTCCCCGATCGTTATCTTTGTCCATGAACCGATGGTAGGAATAAGTTTGCGCCGCAATGCGCCGTACTAACAATAAATAAATAAAACCGTCGTAGGGGAATTTTGAAATTCGTAGAAAGTGGTATCACTGAATATAGGTACCACGTTCTACGAATATCGAAAGCAAAAAATGTACCCTACGACGGATTCCGTGATAGTTCTTTCGGGGTTCGTAGCAAAATTCCGAATACGACGGATTCTGTGATAGACCCGAATAACAAAAATATCCAAATCTGGGGGTTTTCCAGATTCATCTGGGGGAAAATATTTTGACCGTCTGGCAACGCTGGGTCCCAGCAACTTTTCAGTTGACCCCTGTCTTACAAGGGAGTCCGCCTTTTCGTTGCCTTCGAATAATTTGTTAAAGTCTCGACTTTAAATTCACGGAAACTCAAAATTGCGAAATTTGTATGGAAAATATTGCCACTGTGAACTACTAAAATTTAGAGTCGAAACTATAAAAAATTTTTATTGGTGAAGCCCAATGTTACAAATCTTGCAGTACTTTTGCTTTTACGAGTCACGATGATCTCTTCCCGGTTTGCGGTTCACCTAAGGTAAATCCTTTGTATCTTTAGTTGGTGAGCATGTCGACAGAGCTATTCCTAATGAAATCGTTTTCGTTTGGATTTCGAATTTTCAGTGTTCTCAGTTATGTATATATTCGGCCACTTGCAGACATATTATCAACATGCGGAGCTTTTCTATTTTTCCTACCACGTAAACAAGGTGGTCTTTTTTGAGTGTTGTAATGCTGTCCTTTTCAATCAGATGGCTATATTGGGTATCCACTAATGTGTGATGGTTTAAATGCAATGTAATATCATTTTTAACCTTCAAACTAACAAATTTGTAGGTCACAATAGGCGTTTTTCTTTTTTAGTTCAGAGCTGAGCACTGAACTGAGCTCGAGCTATATGAGCGCGCTCTGAACCGAGCGTGCTCAGATCGTTCTGATGATTTTCTGTTTTTCCTGTTTTTTGTTCTCTCAAATATTACTGGAAGTGTGAATGTATATGTGTAATCAGCATTTTACTCAGCCTGCTCAGCTCAGTCAATTAATTCTAGGCGTTTTTCTTTTTTAGTTCAGAGCTGAGCACTGAACTGAGCTCGAGCTATATGAGCGCGCTCTGAACAGAGCGTGCTCAGATCGTCCTGATGATTTTCTGTTTTTCCTGTTTTTCTTTTCTCTCAAATATGACTGGAAGTGTGAATGTATATGTGTAATCAGCATTTCACTCAGCCTGCTCGGTCAATTAATTCTGAGCTCATAGAGCGCGCTCTGATCATGCTCTGAACGAAAAAAGAAACACAAATTCGAGCTCTGATGTATCTGAGCTAAAAAAGAAACACAAACTTTTTGTATAACAGTTCAGGTTGTGCTCTGAACGAAAAAAGAAAAACGCCTTCTGAGATCATAGAGCGCGCTCTGATCATGCTCTGAACGAAAAAAGAAACACAAATTCGTGCTCTGATGTATCTGAGCTAAAAAAGAAACACAAACTTTTTGTATAACAGTTCAGGTTGTGCTCTGAACTAAAAAAGAAAAACGCCTAATAATAAAAGTAGGTATCGCGCTTTTGAAATTTTTGCTTTAAAATTCAGTAGGTACCTACCTCTTGCTCATTAAACGGAGTACTGGACATTGTTTTGTTTGCACATTTTTATTAGGTATGTTGTCATACATGAAACGGTGTTTTATTTCCTATTCGAATGCTATATACGCAAAAAATGAACAGAAATCCGATTCTATCTCAGTTGACCTCTTTACTTGTATCACACTTCTGTCAGAATCATTTCCCTGATATTTCCTTACATCTTAAAGTGGAGGCTTCAACAGCTCCGGCGACTGCTGCCCGAAAACCTGCGAAAAGTCCAAATATACAAATTTAGAGATTATGGCTGCTATCATGTGGACAAACCTGATAGTTCCAAATGTCGCAATCCAGCAGCTGTATTCCCAGCTGGACTAGTTACATCATCCTTCAACTGACCAGGATGAATTTTAGATTCTTTTACTAGCTGGCCTGAGCCCAAAACAGTCTGGGAAGCCAAACGGTAAGCCATATCGCGAGGCACACCCATTCGTACCGCGCCATCGGCGAGGGCTTCGATCATCACGAAAACATAAGCAGGTCCACTGCCACTCAGAGCCGTTATGGGATCTAAAAGATTTTCCGTGACTTCTTCACATGTGCCAATTGCCTGCAGCAAACTAGTTGCGGTCTTCGCATCTGCGTCTGTAGCCTTCGATCCGCGAACAAAGACTGAACAACCGGATCGTACTAAGGCGGGTGTGTTTGGCATCACTCTAATCACACGGGATGCGGAAGAAAGATTCTAAAATGAGATTTTGGGTTTAATATCGAGGGATCGACAATAATAATACTACCTTTTCAATTGTGTCGATAGTGATACCCATTGCAACGGATAGGAAAAGCTTTCCCTTACTATTTGGCTTTATTTCGTCTAGGACTTGTACGACTACATTCGGCTTGACGGACACAAATACCACGTCTGAATTGGTGACGACTGGTTGGTTCTCTGTGATCGTGGTAGCTCCCAATTTCTTTCCAATAATTATTTGTTATTTTATTAGTCGATATCACAAATATTGAAAGTAATAGGTACCTTGAATGATTCGAGACTGAAAGTGTCAGCAGGGTGAACACTGGCGGTAATCGACTCAGCTTTTGTGAGACCTACATAAAATATAAAGAGGATATTTTTATGACAAATACTAATAGTTGCAGCGGTGAAGCAAATGCTGGTGAATAGTTGGCCCTCTCAGATATCAATTAGTCTGCGTCGCAGTCAAAATCAGTTCTTTACTGGTCATATCTTTGACGGGAAGGTACTGCCTAGCCTATACCTATTCTTATACTTATTTTGAACTTACATAATAAGATACTTTTTTCATACTGCAAGAAATACACTCCATTCCAACTGAATAGGTACAAACTTTTTCGATTTTATGTGGGTCATTATTTCCACATAATGTACATGAATCTATCTTTTGATGATGCTAACTATATTGTCTATGATGTTGTTAAAAGGATTGAGAAAGAATACTTCAAAAAGTACCGTTATTTTTTCTATAGCCCTCTTGCAAAACCATTCATACGGAAAAATGCAGTTTTTTTTTTTTTTTTTTGCGTCAACTGAATAGGTACATAATTATTCATTATCAGCCCGTTTAAACATTTTTTGAAATTTTCTGAGTGAATTTATTTATTTAATTGAAATTTCTTTGTAAAATTGGTGAACGATGGGTAGAGCAAAATAACTTAGCAGTGTTGAGAAGGCTAAGGTCGAATTACTTAAAGAACAAGGATTAACCGGGCGTGCTATGGCTACCAAAATTGGACGAAGCTTTAATTTGATCTATTCGTACTTGAGATATAAAGAGTCATACGGGAAAAATATGAAAGGAGGTTCTCAAACGGCCACAACAGCGGCTGACAGAAGAGCAATTTTGCGATGTGAATCCAATTCCAGCAACTCAGCTGCGACAATAAAGCAAAAAGCGGGTGTTATTGCTAGTGTTTCGACGGTAAGAAGAGTGATCAACTGTGCCAATCATTTAAAACGGCTTGAACTTAAGAAGAACCCACCGTTAAACCATCAGCGGAAGTGTATGCCTCTAGATTTTTGCAGGCACCATATGACTTGGCAAGAAAAATGGCGTTACGTTGTTTTTTTAGATGAAAAAAAAGTTTATTTTGATAGGCCTGATGACTTTAACTACTACTTTTACGATATGGATAGTTCATATTTGGCAGTCGTGAAGTAGACACGTGGCAAATTTATTATGGAAAAATATTCGATAAACCAACGTGTGATATGTGAATAAACAGAATAGTCGGTTCTGGACAATGGAAAACCCTCAAATTATTCATCAGTCACCTTTGTATCCATTCAAAGTTACAGTCTGGTGTGCAATTTGGTCAGGAGGAATCATTGGACCTTACTTCTATGAAATGCGTGAAATGTGTGAGAATGTAATGAAAAATGTGCTCATAAGGGCTCGCATTTGTGAGACTAACAGAGGTGGACATTTACCTGATATTGTATTCCATACATAATTGCCGACATTAAATAAAACATTAATCAATATAAGATCCATTCTCTTTCATTTAATCATAAAATATAAACAATCAAAGTGGTATGTATACCTTTCCGGCGGACACCCTGTATTTTGAAAGGAATGGTAGCATATTTTTTGTGCATAGGTACAGAAACGTAAATATCTATGAAAAAATCCGATAATCGTAAAATTTTATGACAATTAAAGCAAAATTTGGAGAATTACATTTGATCACCAAAATCGTAGCAATTAGGTAGGGTAAAGGTGTCAACAGTGGATCATTTTTTACTTTTTGGGCCGTGGAGCACGCATTTATAATAGTATAGCCATGACATTTTTTTCACAGCCTTTTCAATGTTTTATCTTCATTTTAAGCACAAAATCTTAAATTCATATTGAGATAGCGATTTTTTTTTTGGAAAAAAACCTTCCCATATGATCCACTGTGTACAATGGGTGTACACAGTGAATCAATGCATGGTACACAGTGGAACAGGGACTTAAAATCAGTTTATTTAGTAAAAACATAAGTTTTTTTCATAACACATACATATTTATTAACTCATTTTATTATTTAGGGAAAAACGAAAATAATAGCTCTTCAAGTAGGTATATTAAAAAAAAAAATAAAAAAAACTTATCACTTCTAGTCAGTAAAACTGTCACAAAACGTTACTTTTGTACTGTGTACTGTGTACGATATTCAACTGATTCACTGTGTACACTGTTCTCATTTCACAAAAACATGTATATAATTCATAAGACATTTCACCAAAGTAAACAAATCGATAAAAAATATAAGTAAAAGTACAAATATTTAACTCAAATGAAGTTACTATACACACATTTTTAAAAAGATCAAAAATAAAACACAAACAAAAAAATACTTCCATATGCAGAAAACACAAAGTCATGAGAATAACTACCTTCGGAAAAGTGATCGCGCAGACTGATAGTCTGTTGCAAGGGGAAGTCAAAATATGTTCTTTTCTAATTTCAAGATACATTTTAAAATAAAAAGCGACATTATGAGAGCAAGTTATTCACTGTGTACTCTGATCCACTGTTGAGACCTTTACCCTACCTACGTTACTTACAATCATTTATAACAACGATTTTATCAACCATTGGCCACAATATTTAGGTTATGTAGAAAAAATGATTGTACATTGATTGACCATCACGTTTTCAAATGGGATTTTCAGATTTTGCTGTCAGATTTCAGATTTGTCGTGCCCAAGTGAACATAAAACGAACATTTTCTTTCTTTGCATTTTCAATTTTTCACAGACTTCTCGTCTAAAAACGTAAGTAAACACACTTTAAAGTTAGACAAAATGACAAATGTTTTGGTTTTAGTGTAAATAGGTGTAAATCTCGCTCAGAAATCGAGATTCGCAAAATTTCTAGGGCGTTTTCGACTGAAGAAAAGAAGAATTGCTCTATGAAAAGAGCAAATCCAGAAGTGCTCTTTCTATTTATGTTTTCTATTTTGCATTGAAAAAAAAGTCCACTTCCAGGTCAATTCTTAACACGACCGAAGTGTATGGGATATTTTTAAAGAATTGCCCTGAACTCACCAACACACACTAGCAAAATGTCAGATTGAAATATTTGTTGTGCTTTGGAAGATGGCTAGATTGTTTACGATTCTCAAAAAAGCAGGAAACTATGCCATAAATAACTTTAGACCCATTTCCCTTCTGTCAAACGTGGGAAAACTACTTGAAAGAATTATAATCGTGAAGTTAGACGCGCATATTGAGAGGAATATCGAATTTATTCCAGATTACCAATTCGGCTTCCGTAAGGAGCACTCTACCGTTCACGCTCTTCTAAAATTACACAACGATGCCACTCTCAACCTAAGAGAAAAGAAATGTACAGTCGCCTGCTCCTTAGACGTTGAAAAAGCATTTGTAGTGTCTGGGGGGATGGGCTTATTTTTAAAATGGTCCGCATGAACTACCCACCTTTCATTGTTAACATACTAAACAGTTTCTTATCAGATAGAGTCTTCCATATTAAATAAAGGATACCCAATCACCTAATTGCCCGTCTGAGAGCGGTGTCCCTCAAGGATCCATATTGGGTCCTCGCCTTTATAATATTTTCATGTCAGATTTTCCACATACCAACTTCGTGAATGGGATTATTTCTTCCCAAGCTCTACTATACGCCGACGACACCTTCGCATACGCAAGTGCAGAATTTCCTCTGGTAGCGCTAAGACAGCTTAAGGAACACCTAGTCGTTATCAATGACTTTTATAAAAAATGGGGAATTTACATCAATATGTCAAAATCTGAGGGCATCTGCATAAGAAATGCCAGTGGCAAAGGCATGGAGGGTGCAGTAAGAGAGAGTAGGAATTTGAGCATTGACGTGGATGGTTCCCTCATACATTTCAAAAACAAACTAAAATACCTGGGCCTCAATTTCGATAAACTTTTCAAATTTAATAACCACGCTAGAGCAAATAAAACGAGAGCCCAAAAAGTAGCTAACATGCTTATGCCCTTTCTAAAGCACAATTGCTTGAGTAAAAAGACCAAATTACTCTTCTACAAAACTCTAATTAGGCCGGTTCTCTTATATGCTTTTCCAATCTGGTTCTCAATCTCACCGACTACAGCAGCTACACTTGAGACTTTCGAAAGGAAAATCCTAAGAATATGCATCAACCGAAATTATGAGACCAGAAACAAACGACTCTCCAATACCTGTATATACAATGACTCGAAGGTTACTTCCCTCATTAACTACTCGCTATCTTTAATGAAAAAAACGATACTTAAACTACCGCATATCATCAATGATCTCCTAAAAGAAGTACCTACACTCTTCTCAAGTAAACATTTCGTGGAACGATTCAATGTACCATTCCCCGGTCGGCATCGTATTCGAAAATGTTTCAATTACTCCTGATGGGCCGCGTATTGAGTTTTACAATAGAACCATCCGCGGCCAAAATAGGGGCTAATCTTCGAAAATCATCACGCAACCTTTCCAACTAAATTTAAAATTAACAAAGAGAAAGAAAAAAAAATGTTTTCTAAAACTCTCGAGTAGATTGTTTTATTGGAGGCAAAATTTCTACATCTATACACTAAGTTCTGTAAATTATTTTGTAAATACATTTCTTTCGTAACCATCCTCTATGGTTACTTTCGTCAACTTTTCTTAATGTTGTTCCTTCACTCACTTCCCCTTCGTATTTAAAAGAAAAGGAAAAAAAAAAAAAAAAAAAAACAGAGAAAAAATACAAAATAAATACATTAACGATTGAAATAAAGCACAAGAAACAAAAAGAGTGAATAAATTTACAAGAATCTCAATTATAATTCATAATTTCAAATTTCATAAATATTTCGTACACTTACCACCAATTAAAAGAATTAAAAGAACTTAAAAAAGACAAACTTATCTCAAAGTAGCAATCTCGCTATGCTACACCCCTCCTATTATTCTAAGTTAGTTTTAAGCTAGATTAAGTTAACACTTGTGAAGTCAAAGAAACCGTACAACGCTCCGAAAGCAAGAGCATTATACCTCTTTTAATAATAACAAAAGAAAAACTGAAGCCATGTGGCATTTAATCATATACTATGTATAACGCAATCAAATGAGATGGCCATACTCATACAGCCTCTCTTACCTATCAAACCGAAAAATAAGAAAATTGTATACTATTTAACTGTTATATAAAGGAAGTCTTAATAAAGAAATTTCAATTTCAATTTCAATTGTGCTTTGGAAACAAATTTTGCGCTATGTGATCCGAAAATATACAATTATACGTGCAAAATGTAAACTTAAATTGAAATATATTCATTTGGCCATTCATATTTACTGTGGAAAACAAAAAAAAGCAGCAACAGAAAACCAAATTTTATAATAATCGAATTTCATTAAAAAGAGAAATTCTCTCGGATCTTCAATAAAAAACGCCGCGCCGTAAGATAAAAAAAAAAATTCTTTTTTTTGCGGCCAATGGAACTTGAAATTTGAAAGCCAGCTGATTTCGAGAGCAGAAAAACTGCTCTGAAGTCTGAAGTAGGACTTTGCTCTGGAAGATATCATAATATAGAGATATCATATTTTTAATGAGTTCGCAGTCGAGTCGAATCGTACAAATATTTACAACTTATTTTCGAACAGCAGGAAAATAAAACTTCAAAATTATTCTAACTTTGCTAAGATTGCTGTTGTGATTAACAACAAATTGAATGTATACAAACAAATTCTAAAAATAAGCAACCCCTTATCTATAGGAAAGTTTACAGTGAATGTCTACGTAATAATTGTGTGATTGTTTAAAACTATTTAAAACCCACCAGAAGCGATGAATCCCTTTGCCATGGCTTGTGCAATTTTACCGCCTCCGAGGAATCCGATCTTTAGAGTCGCACTCATTTTTTAACACCACTAAATATATAATTGTTAGATTTTTGTATTTTTTATTTAAATAGCTGTAGTCGTTTTTGAACGACTGCCGATTGCTTAATGTTTTCAAATTGTAGTCTTTCATACTCAGCAGAGCCTTATCGCTCCGACATTGGAATATCAATATCAGTTGTTGTTGTTCGCGTACGAAGATAAGGCAGTGATAAGTGTACCTAATCAGCACCAAAAAAAGAAGACTCTTATATTTGTTTATAGTAGGTCAAACACACTCTTGTTTAGGTGGGGATAAGGTACGTTACGGGTTTATCATTTGTTTTTGATTTGACCATTTATTATTTATGTTTTTACATGTCAAATTGTCACATTTGTTCAAAATTTGTCACTTCCTACGTGTGATCGCTTGTCAAGAGCCTGGTCATGCGGCCTTTCGCAGTGTACCTACCTAATTTTTGTGTCGTCAGCATGTCAAAATTTGCCACGAAAAATGACTTTTCCCAAGCTAAAATGTAATCTTAGCTTGTCTTAGCTCGTCGCTTACAAGGTTACAACTTACAAGATGGTATTTTCAGGCAAATCATCGGATCTGGATCGGAATTTAGAAGAATAATAACGATTAGGAATTCAAAATTCAAGATTCAGTTGCGGATTTGGGTGTTAAATTTAGGAAAGCAGTGTGAAAAATAATGACGGGGTCAATGCGCTGTATACTAATAACAAATTTTAGTCTCGAATTTAAATTTATGGAAGCTCACAATTGCAACATTTGTATAGAAAATAGAAATAGCCACTACTAACATTTAAAATCACAACTAAAAATGTTTATTGGTAAGGCCCAATGTGTCAAAATAGCATAATGAGGGGGGAAATATAGGCTTAATGGTATATTTGGCAAACTTTAGCAGCGCCTCTTAATAATCATTAAATTAGAACTTAGATTCGTATGATCTGATTCCGATTAGAACTACGGTTACAAAAGTGCTTCCAAAATTATTGAAATCAGTGAAAACAACTTTGAGGCAATATTTTTGTTTTTCTGGTTGTTGAACCTGATGGTGTAGCCCCCACTCAGTAGTCCAGAGTCATTGTCGTTAACTAAGTATTAAATAGACCGTCACCTCAGTCAATTGTTTTCCGTGTTACTATGTGGGAAAGTATGTATACTATGTTGAAGTAAATTAGCCGCACGCATAAATACACTTGCACATAGTAACCTGACAGTTCATTTTGTTTTTTTTTTTCTTTTGTTACACCTCAGCCTCTTATATATTTATTTTATCGCTTCTCATGTGTTCACAGATAGGAAATTTAAGAGCGACTTTTATTTTAAAAACTTGCGAGGGGAATCTGATAGGTGCGAGGGAGCTGATGGTCTATTGTCTATAATACTTAGTTAATGTCACTGTTGAGAATAGTAGGGTCAGACGTACAAGCCGAGAAGTATAATGTGTTTCCCTATTCTATGACACAATCTGGAACTTCCAGAAATAATTCAAAAACAACAACAAAAGTATCAAACCGTGCTGAAGAATAAGTTATGAGGCAATAAAGAGTAAGCACATAGCAAGAGTTTCATTGAGGGTCGCGCTATACACACTGACAACGAGAATAGTCGTCTTCGGTGAATAGAAGAAACAATTAGTGAATAATATCATTATAAGGCATCTACTAATAGAATGATTGCGAAGTTTACAGCTCACAGAATGGAACAATGCTTAATATACATATACATTCTTTTTACTTTAGAGAAATACGACCGGTAGCGAGGAACGCGGAACGCCGTAATCAAGATAAACACGGGTTCTGATAGATGTAAGAAATTATGTTCTTGCAACGGAACGGTTTTAAAATGTAAAAAGGGAGAGAAAGACTATTATACAATTCGGGGAAAAGTTAAAGATGCCTTTAGTTTATAGAGCAAGGTAAATTCGCAACACGAAATATGTCTTTTGAAGTATTACAATGCAAACAAGTGGGAATCAAAGATGATACATTTGCCTACAAGCTGCATAAACCGCGGAGGATTTCCTAAGTAATCGTGCCTGTACAAATCAAAGGACCGCCATTGCTGCCGCACGCATGCTTAGAAAATCCTCTGCGGTTGGCTTTATATCAATGGGGAGGCCATTTTTTGGTGGAATTTTAAATGGGGCGACTGTGTTCGTCATTTTTGGTGCCCATCAATTACACGGAGTTCACATCGCAGTTCAATTTAAAAAAAATTGAAGTTTATGAAACTGTTGGAAAATGGAATGGCAATGCCAATACCTTCATGTTATAATCATTTGTCAATATTTAGCGAGATCTATCTCATGATATTAATCAGAGAAAAATTAACTAACAAGGTTTTTTGCACTTTTGTTGTATTTTTTTTTTGTTTTTTGTTGATTTCAATCTTTTAACTTCAATATTTTAACACAATTTAGAGGTTTTCTTTATGTCTATGAACATGCGATTACCAACAATTAACAAAATCATTTGGATTCTCACGATTGAATACACGTACAAATATGGTGGTAAATAAACGAATTTGAAAACACCCACCAACACCAAGCCAAATGTATGAAATGTATTTTTGGGAATATATTTTCTAAAGTTCACTTCGCCCTAGTGGAATCTTGGGCTTAACTTGCATGTTGTGAACCTAATTTTCAGCTACATGAATTCTGCTGTCAAAAAAAAAAAAAACCGGAAATGTGAATGGATGAACATTTTTTGGGGCCGAAGATGGATAGAGAACAAGTAAAGCTATCTAAAAAACGCTACTCAATATTTTTTATTGTTATAAATTCATTTACAAATTGTTTGTAATTGAAAACGTGCCACCCGGCGGCCATTAATTGCAAATATATAAAATATAAAATAAAATAAATAATGAGGAAGCTATAACTTTTGTAAAACAGCTTAAGTCATCAACTGTAGTGCACCGCTTAATATTAAAGATTGCTCTCCTGAAAAGTGTACAAAATTGACATAAGATGTTTTACCTTTTAGGCACACGTATTCAGATACTATTCACCTTTCACCGACAGGAAAAATAAGAGCACACACGACAGAGGGCTGTCATTCAAAATTTGCGGGGAAAATCGGATAGGTGACAGTGATGCAAATCGACTTATTTCAATTGTACTAAAAACTGAAAAGAAATAGTACTGAAACGTACAAAATAGTACCTACATAATTTTTTTAAATGCCATGTATTTATGTTATTCGGCCACTCTTTCGGAGGCTCAAATTCCATTCGAGATGTCAGATTTCGGAAGAGAAATAAACATAACAACATAACATAAACAACGATGGCGCACCGCACCGCACTACACTACATCGGACCCTAGCTGTCAAAAATTTAACAAAAATAAAAGCACTTCATCGCACGTCAACGTAATTCGCCGATATGCATCAAGAAATGTCGGAACAAATATCCGAACAGTTGTTCCGAAGAATACCTCGCAGATTGCATCCAACAAAGTCATATTTTATTGAATCCTTAATGGCCGTATTCACTGCGAGTGTAAATAAGGTTTAAGTTAATTTTACACCCTAATCCGAATTTTTTGAACCTGATGGCTTAAATTTACATTTATAATATTCACTCAAAAACATTCATTAAACCATATGGAGTTGCTGTGTGCTGAGCAGAAATTAGAAATTAGTTAACCAGAAATATTTCTGAAAATAAACGACATCGTTATCATTGACTCAAGCCCTAGCCCGCTTATTCCATATAGTCGAAGACGAGGACGACGTTAATTCAACATCCTGTTGTTCCATCAGCTCTTCGATAATTTCATCTTCACTTTTACTCATTTCCTGAACGAAGAAATGTCAATAGTATGATATTTAGTTTCAACCCGATCCTGAGTTAAAATACTTAAACTGGTCTCCGAAGTGCAGTTTAAACTCAATCGGATTAAGCGCCGACATGTTTAAAAAAAAAAATTAGCCTTAATTTCGGGTATAATGACTGAATATTATGGAATATTATATTATGAACTTGGGTTCAATTTTTGGAGTGAATAATATGGACTTAAATGAAATAACACCATTAGCTATGTTCGATTTATTTAAAAAAATTAAAAAAGGACAAATAGTACTCAAAATTGAGAAGTGTTACTTGCGTACTCGGGAAAGTCAATTAGTACAGAAATCAGTACAATAGTAAGCCTTTTTGCAACAGCGATAGGTGCACGGGAGTTGGCTCTTGGCTTTCTAGCTTGGATCAGCGATGGGAAATTGGATACAATTGTATCTTTTTTGATACAATGAGAAAATAAAGTTACACAGATACAATCCACTCGAAAAAGATACAATTTACCAAACATTTGTTTTGCTTCAAAAGTTACAAAAGACGCACTTCTAGAATAAACAAGTAGTTGCATGTTCCTAAATACGCAAGTGAGGCTGAACTATTATTTGTTACGTTCTTTTAAAATTCTGAATTTATTTGTTTTCCAAAACAATAAATAGGTAAAAAAAGGTATGTAAGCATATTTATCTTAACATTCGTATAGCTATGAATTTCCACAACGAAAAAGTTACACTTCGGTAGCTTCGGTAGATACAATTTCAACTTGTGAAAAGTACAATCTGAAAAGTTAATTTCCCATCCCTGGTTTAGATAGTCTTTGGTGGGAATATGAAGCACATCTTTTTGAATGGAGAATGAGTTATTTTCGAAATAAATAAAATAAATAGTTGGCGCAACAGGTCCGTATATAGGCTAGATACTGTAGGTCTAAGTTCTAGAATTTTATGCATAGTTCGAACGACTGAATTGACAACCCCTTTTTCATGACAGTCATACTCTTGGATGTTTGGCAGACGTTTGCTGGAGGTGGCGCAGTGGAGAAGTCTTGAGATGAAATTTGTATTTTCCGTGGTTCGATTTCGAATTCGTCCTCATTCACCCACTGAGCCGCTGCGGCTTCTCAAAAATAAAACGAAATGTGGGTAGTCTGGGTGACAACCTGTTCAGGATAAATTGCACTGACTACTGCCGAAATAATTGTTCATTGATTTTGTTGATTTTTATTTGGCAATCATTTGATAATCGTTTCATTTTTAATTCTCCAAGTCTTTCGCCCAATTTAAAATTAGATTAGAATTTATTTCAAACGCAAATTTCAGGTGCACCACCATCCACAATTGACATCAATGTGCTTTTTGATAAGAGTGGTTGTGGTTAATTAGCAAGATACTTATCCCTTAGGCCCCATTAATAGCCATACGTAAAACGAAAGCGTAATGCGAGAAACAGATTAACACAGCGACAGCAACAGCAACAGCGAATTTAGGATTAGCTCTAACGTTGACGTCGCTGTTGATGTTGCTGTGCGGATGTGTTCAAAGTAATTAAAATACCTTGGTTCTAAAGAGTTGTCAAAGTTGCTGTTTCTGTTGCTGTGTTAATCTGTTTCTCGCATTATAGTTTATATAAAAAAAATTATATTTAAATTTTCCAGAAAAGAAATTATTCATTTTTTCGTGATTGGAACAACTTTTTCGTAGGAAAACATTTATAAATTCTTATTTTAGAAAATTTAAAGATAATTTGCAAAATTTGTTTTTGATAAACTAACTTTGTAGTTGATAAGCAACATTTTAAGGCTGAGATTGAGTTCAACTATCAAGTTTAAGTGGTCAAAAGAAGCTAAAGAAAATGTTTACGGTTTCGTTTTTCGTATGGCTATAACTGGGGCCTTACTACGCTCTGGCTGTCCGTACTGTAGGTCCGTAGCAACATCAGCTTTCTATAAGGCACGTACAAAACGTATTTTGACGTGAACACATATAGATGGGATTAAAATGAAACCAAACCGAACTGATTTGTTTCGCAGAAGATAGCAAAGTTAATTAATCCCCTGAGCTTACCGCATATACCACTTTCAATCGACACACGTGACTTAGCTTTATGTCCATTGCGGATAAATGCTAAAGGAAAAAAACTGCTCACTGTATCGCTATCAAATGCTGGCATCAAACGAATACGGAGGGAACCTGAACGCAACACAAAAAATCGGCAGCTGTAGTATGGGGACCTCTGCTTTTTGCCTTCTTCTCAGTTCATCTTAAATCAAATATTTCACGGACATTTAACGCATCCTCGTGTCCTTTGCGAGGACACAACTATACGTGTTTAGCGTTGGATTCGATTTGTGTAGCTATACGGGGTTGTGTTGAAAAGCTATCCCTGCTAGCTACGATGATGATGACGATTGTGGTTCGTTCCGATATACGAATAGAAGAAGCGACGGAAAAATACAAAATAGGGTACACGGTGCTAGAGAGAAAAGAAATTGCTTTTTTCTATTAGACAGAGACTTGTCGCACGAAATGTCAGCCTTTATTGCAATTTACTGACGAGAAACGTGACACATTAGGCAGACATTGTACACGACAGCTGAATTCCGTGTATACCTATACCTACATCTTCCGTGCAATAGGAGTTGGCTGGCAGCTTTACCATTTTATTTGTGTGCTTCGTGGCAACCGCTATAGCGGAATTGCTGGGAGGTCGACAGCACGTTTACAAAATCAAATTGAATTCGAGAACGCGTAATAAAATATCCAGCTCGAGTTAATATATTTCCACAGATTTCCCATACTAAGAATTCATTAGTCAACTGAATTCGGATATAGGAACTCAGTAATCATTATACATAGAGTGGGGTGGGTCCTGTGGGTGTACGAGTTTCGTCCGTGGGATTACTTGCAGGTATCTTTTTCTTGGTTGGTTAGAAATCAGAAGGATATTCAAATTCAAATTCGTGTTCCACATTGTATATCCCAAGCGAAGACAAAATACATTTTTTAGTGCGACTATTAGGTAACTGGTTGTAAGATGAAATGCGAACTAATAACTTCGCATTTGAAAGTGAAATGTACCGACCTTGAATAGGGGGCATTCCGACAACTCAACGGAAATACTGAAAAGGTACAAATTAGGCAACAAGTGTTAGACATTCGTAGTGTAAGCTCCACAAAGGGGAATGATTAATAATATGATAAAACCAACGTACCCGAAGTAGGATGGTAAGTGGGCCAGTATTATCAAAGATACCCACCATTGAAAATCTAGGAAACATAGGGCACTTTCGAAGCACCCACAGTTGTTATAATCGTGGGATTTATCCACTTTGAAAAAAAAAGAGCAGCAAAATGGTGAGAATTTGAGGAAAATTAAAAAAAATTAAACTATAGGTAGTTTTTGTTGAAATTTCACCAAAACATTTACAATTTACCATGATCACCATGATTTTCTACACACTGAACGCCCATAAAAGAATAGCTATTGTAAATCGTCTTTTATCAAAATTCTCAAGTATGGATTTTAGGGTGGAGCGAAAACTTCTGTTTTCGTGATTCTACAAATACATTTTGAAAATGGGTGCTATTTAGATTCGGCCTTACTAATAAATCAAACACTAATGTCGACTATTAAGCGTAGTACGGACCTGTTCCGAAACGAAAAATCCCATACAAAAGTGACACAACGAAATCATGAACGAAAATTTTTGCTCTCGTTTTCGTTTTGCAATACGCATCTTGTAAGATTCTCCAATCTCTTTTCGCACACGTTTATTGTACGGGACATTGCCCGCGTTCCACTGCCCGCTAGATAAATAGCGGCCATGTCAAACTCCATATAAAAAAATGACATTTGACCATTTGCGCTAGAAGTCTAGCACTTTTTGTGAAATGTGCATTTTTTTATATTGAGTTTGACATGCCGCTATTCATCTAGCGGGCAGTGGAACAAGGGCGTTATTTGCTTGCGTTCTGCAGTGTTACCAGCTTTTATAAGAAGTGTGGAAGAAATTTTGAAGCCGAAAATATCCGAACTCAAATATGAAAATTGAATGGTTTTTAAAGACGACTCTAGGCGTCTTCGAAGTGTCAAGTAGAGCGCAGTTGTTGTAGGCCTAATCTATATATATAAAAATCAATGCCACTTTTCGTTGTAATTTTATAACTCAAGAACGGGCTCACCTATCCAAACCAAATGCTTAGGCTTTGTTCGGACTATTTAGCAGATGGTTTCACATAAAAGATAAAAGTTTGCCCAAAATCGGTCGAGCGGTTCTTCATTTATCACATTTTTTGTAACAAATGAATTCAATAAATGGCGGATCAATTTGTTAATGGGGATTTTGCTGTCAAACTGAAACTTTTTTCAGATGGGGATTGTGCTGTCAAATTAAAACTTTTTTTAGTGTTGACAGTACCAGCATGTTTTTATGTCATTCATGCGGTCATAATTATTGCTTTGTGTTTATATGTTTAAGCATATTGTTGAGTGCATTAATACAAACGGTGAGTCTTGAATTGCTCAAATGTATTGCTCAAGTGTATTAGGCGTGTATTTCGTTTTTCAGTTCAAATCAGTTTTCTTCAATAATAATATACTTTATATAGTACCTATAATTCTTTCGGGGTGAAACGATGACGATATAACTCGAAAACCATTGGGCCAATTTTTATAATAATAATTCGTTGTGTTCGTATTGTTGTATTTCAGGTTTAGGAAGTCTTAAAAGATAGGACTTTGGACCTGATAGGTGGCGTTGTTGTCGATCTCCGAAACCACTCACCCGATTTCAATGAAATTTTGTGGATGCGTATGACTGGTTCTAGCTTAAAAGATAGGATAGGTTCTTTTGGACCAGAAAGGGTGTCAATGGTGTCGGTCTCCGAAACAACTCAACCGATATCAATGAAATTTTGTAGATGTATATTCTTCGTTCCCGCTTGAAGGATAGGATACTTTTGGATCTGATAGGTGGCGCTGTTGCCGATCCTCGAAACAGATTCACCGAGTTGATTGAAATTCTGTAGATGAGTATGGTTGCTTCCAGTTTTAAATTTCGGATAGTTTTTAACGCTATAGGTGCTACTTTGCAAAACATGAGCGGGATAGGAAAACGGGTTGTGGCGCTATATCTAACGGTATAGGTATAATTAAAATTAATTAAAATAAATTAAAATTATTAATGGACATTGTCCAAATAAATCACTTTGCGAAATGTAAGCAAGATTAAATACCAAAGGTACGGGCAAAGCCGGGTGGGTACAGCCACATATAAAAGACTCTGACGTCCGTATGTGCATTCATAACTCGGGAACGGATCATTCATTTTTGGTTGGAAGGAAGGACATGGCTCAGCTATAATTTTGTTGCGCAATATCAATGTACCGAAACTTTGTCACGGATCGCATCTGATTTAGTGTGAAGGATCTCAAATCAAATGTCATATTATGCAAGTGACGATTTGGAGTGGAAAATCCAAAATCCGCAGATTCCGCTTATTCAGACCGATTTTCTATTCATATTTAAGCGACGTAAATTTTCCGTGCGTATCGCTTTCACTATGGCAAATAATTTGCTGCAAGTATAATCGATTGATGTTTGTGCATTTGTAGTAGGTATAAATCTTGAATTCCCATGTTTCTCATATGGTCAATTTAGTGATAAAGCGGAGGGTTGGCCGACACGTCAAAATCATTGCGGTTTGATTAAAACAAATCAACGTTGCTATTCGTCATTTATTTCTATTGCATTAAATAGTTATAACTTTTGAATAAAGAAATTTAACTGGCCGAATTCCGATTTGGTAGCAGAAATCTGAAATCTCAGATAAAAATCTGAAGTGCCCAGTAATCGAAAAAGACATTACTGTATGCTATTTTTACCTATTTAGTTTTGTCTTCTTCTACTCTCTTCCTTTCCACAATAAGAGCTGCAAATGAAATTCCCAAACCATGTCTCAGCTCATTTAATTATACTGCACATTGATTCAGTTTCAGGCGATTGCATCTATTTTGGCAGTTTGCAGCAACAAACCGAGGGCATATGTTTATTAAAAATTGAATATCTACGAATATATATCTGTCCATTCCAGCCAGGAAGTTAGTCCCTTGCTCAAAATTTTCTGTCTCTTAATTATATAAATGCTTTTCTCTGCAGTCTGCACTGCATTTGCTCAAACTGAAATGAAATATGAAATTAGCATCTCCATCTCCATCTCCTTTCCATTTCCGTTTCAGTTATCTCAACTGCACACACTAGAAGACCACATTTTTCATATGCCATTGGAAAATTCAATTCCATCAATATGATGAAACAAATTTACATTGCATCGGCTCGGCAAATAGGTCACCGAATTCAAATATTCCGAGTCTGAATCCATTCTCTTGTGGCTGACCTATGTGAATTAAGCAAATACACGATACAGAATGATTCCAATTTCATTTCAATAAACATTTCACCGACCATTCGAAAACTGTACTCTGTACATCTATGGCTGGGTCATGAATATTATCCAAATCTATGTTGGCACTGATGAAAACTGAAATTCGGGTCTGAACTGAATAGTTGATTTGACTATACGTGTATTGTGTGCGAGGGTATGGTCCGCTTATCTAGGACACGATGGAACACTCCAATCGAATGATGGAGCTTAACGTCCACTCCCCACTTCCTGGCCATCACCTTATTTCTCAGTAATCCACCACTTTTAGAACAGAGTTCGGAAGTGCATAAGAACAAGTCTACTGTTTATACACACACACGGTAGATATTCACTCCGCAGTCCGCATCCTTATGTTTGATCTTACTCCTGCTCCTGCTCATTCCGAGTTCATCCGTCGGTCGGTCCAATTATATTAACTGCTGCTGTTGATGTTGTAGCAGTTCAGCAGGCCATCCAACCGACCAGTTGTTGAGGAGGCATACACACGGTTGCCAGATTGGGCGCTTTGTCGTATTTTGGGCTATCTTTTTACTTAAAAAACGATAAAAAATTCTTCCATGAGCGCCCAACACAATTTTGGGCTATATATCGTTTTACAAATTGTGTGCTAATTTTGTTTGTTTTATTCTTTCACTAAACAAAAAAAGAAATATTTTCGAACAAACCCGCACTTTTAAGACTTGGCAGCACTCTTGCAGTCAAGTGACATTGAACAATTCATGTTGCAGGCCTTTTGGTTTGACACAAGTCACAAAAGCCAATAGCAGAAAAACAGTTAAATAAAATCCAAGGCGTAAAAGTAAAAAAACCGCGGTGAGAATAAGTCTGAAAGATACCAAAATTTTCAACGATTTTTGGGGTTCTTTCTGAGCTACATTTTTTTAAGGTTTGAGCGCTTAAAGCGAACTAAATTATGGCAACCCTGGGCATACACTTTGTTAAAATACGTGGCAGTGGCACACAATCAGTAACTACCCTGGGAAATTGGGCAGCACAGTTGTACTGCTGCCGTTGCAGGAACCCGGGCAAAGGCCGTAGAGGTTGACAAGGTAAGTTGGCCATTCGCACAGTCATCATATCATAACTTAAATTCGGTTGATGACTTCCATGTTCCATGCTCTAGCAAACGAGTAGTGTGCGGGCGAGGGGCAGGCAATGCGAACGCAGAGATAAATTTAGTTGATTGAAGCCTGAAGTCCTGATGCGGCTGATGGTCGTGATTTTGCTGATACTGCTGCAATGCTTTCATAAGCCAATGTAAACAGAAAGTGCTGTCCCTTGATTTCTGGCTAATGCATTATGTATTCATTTTCATTGAAATCAATCAGACGTAAATGTTTGTATTTCTGTGATTGAGGATGTAGGCGCTCGTAGGAAAAACATTCATTAATTGGGAAGTAGTAACACATGGTAACGTATTACCAAGAATTGTTATTGTTAATAAAACCAATGAAATCGGCTATGCATTTAGGGCAGTGATGAGTTGGGAAATTTCGCATATAAAACGGAGGTAAATTGATGAAGCTCAATATGACATACTTCTTCTTGAAAGTGAAAAATAAAAATATTAACAAATCATAGGGATAAAAACAAGGTGAATTCAATTAATTCATTTGTTAGTTATAAAAACTACATTTAAATTAATTGTGTAAAACAATAGGTAAGACTCTTTTTAAAAATATCTTTAAATTAAGTCCGACAGCTAGTTTAATGGCGAAATTTATTTATTTTTTCCTGACGCCTTAAATAGCCTTAGCCATACATCTTTTGATCAAGTACGCCTGCTTGAGGTTCTTTTTTAGTTATTTGACATACTACAATAGAAAGATACACAAATTAAAATTAAGTACTACATTTTGCGTAAGATGACATAGCGTATGATCTAAGACGGTCGGGTATCATGTCATCTTGCCCGATATGAGTAAAAATGTAGGAACAAACATTTTCCTATGAGGTAAAAATAGCGCATAGGAAATAAAGGGTTTTTCAACAGGGACGCTACAAAAGTAGAGCGACAGGAACAGCAAACGACGCCGAATTTCTTGCCGCTCTTTTGACATTTCTCTTCAGTAAGGTTTGCCATTTCATGATGGAAAGATATACGAGCCAACAACGAGTCGAAATTATTAAAATTTACTACCGAAATTCGGAGTCAGTGGCTCCAATGTTAAAAGCGCTACGTCCAATTTATGGTCGTCATAATCATCCTAGCTGTTAAGAATAATGCTTTGATCGACGACATTTAAGAGTTGTATATTAGCTATATAATAAGTAACGTAATTTCAAACAAACGAAAAATATTTTATCTTTACTAATTACTTTGTCTTATCCATTTCTTTATGAGTCCAAGAAAGGATCTAGAATAGTTTTTATTATCCTTTTTGAATACGTACAGTATTTCTTTACATTTATGATGCCTATTAAAAAACCTAGACTATGTAGTTTATTACCCTGTCTGAATACTTTTGGTATTTCTCTTAATGTTTATAATATTTTGTAAAATGATCTAATTACCTACTTCCGTTCATGATGCTTGTAAAACGATCAACAAATGTTTATGATCTTTTGTCCTTTTTTTATTGCTTTCTAAACATACCTGACATTAAGCATTTGGAATAGATACTTTAGGCAATTGCGAAAAGTATAAAAGGAGGATCTGTCGTGAACGCGACCGAGTTGGAAAAGTGTTCTTGAGGAATTTGGTTATATGTACAGAACAGTAACAAAAGTGTTTTTATAAACTAATTTTTTGAGTGTTTTCTGTTTATATCTGTTTAGTTTTATTTCTGTTGTGTTATATACCTTTAAGTTAAGTGAATTAAAAGTTTAAATAAAATTATAAGAAAACGAAAATACTACAAGAAAGTTTTTTTAAATTAAATTCCAACATTCTCAAAAAATTATACGAACAATTTAAATTCAAAGATGTTATTCGAGTGATTATTCTCAAACAAATATCATTTTCAATTATTCATTCATTCAGTTCATCCGTAAGTAACGCTATAATTATCGATCAATATGTTTAGTACACCTCCGATACATGTGAGTCGAAACAAATGCCCCATATGCATGCGGGTATACACGGACATACAGATGGTGGAATGTACTAGCTGCAAAAAGTGGATACATTTTGAGTGTGCAAACGTTAGTGAAGAAGTAGCTGAGGTCGAGGACTGGAAGTGCAAATTGTGTGAAGCAGAACCTTCGTTTTCAGTGAAAAATAGCGTCAATGAGGAACATCAACCGAACCAGGTTTTAGCAACAGGATCATTGATTCATACTATACCGACTTATCAAGTCCCTGATGGTGTGAAGCAGCCGAGCCAAACATTGGTAACAGGATTGTCCCTTCATACAGCACAATCTCAGCAAGTATCCAGAAGTAATTCTTCGTGTTCATCACGTTCAGTGAGCAATGCATTGAGATTGCAGCAACAATTGAAGATCTTGGATCAAGAGGAGGAAATACTACGAAAGCAACAAGATATTCTCCGTAGAAGGAAAGCATTAATGGAACAAATGAATAACGAAGAGCTCGAAGAAGATTTGGCGACTAACGTACAAGCTTTGAAATTAGAGCCACTACAACTAAAAAAGCCATCAAATGACGTACCAAACCGCCCACAAGTTTCACAAAGAATTCCAGCCTATGAGATAGAAGCCCTCAATACAGTTTCACAGCTATCTCCAAATCAAATTGCAACACGGCATGCCATTGCTAAAGAATTACCAATCTTCACAGGAAATCCCGGAGAATGGCCAGTATTCATCAGCAGTTTCCAGCAAACAACAATGGCATGTGGGTTCTCAGACATTGAGAATTTGATTAGACTGCAACGCTCTTTAAGAGGCAATGCGAGAGAGGCAGTAGAGGCTCAATTAACGATACCATCATGTGTAAATCAAGTTATCGACACTCTGAGACTTATGTTTGGCAGACCGGAAATAATAATGGACTACCACATAGACAAAATTCGAAGAATGCCACCACCGAGGATAGAAAGGTTAGATACTGTAATTGGATTCGCAGTCGCAGTAAAAAATCTATGTGCAACTCTGCAACAAGCTGAAATGAAAGAACATCTATGCAATCCGATGTTAATCAGGGAGCTTGTAGGTAAGCTACCGGCGACGATGAAAATGAACTGGGCAACGTATAAACGTCAAGCAAATAACCCCAATAACATGATCACATTTGGAGACTGGTTAAACGATATTGCCGTGGATGCAAGCAGTGTTATGGCAACAACCTGGTCCATTTCAAAAACCCCTCAACACCCGTCTAAAGGAAAGAGGGAAATATTGAATATTCACGGTCAAAGCAGTGAAAGCCAGCCGTCTAGCTCCACGAATATGTATTCGAATAAGAAAAGCTGCAAAATCTGTCAAGGAAACTGTAAGGAAATTACTATCTGTAGTAAGTTTCTGGACATGAAGCTATATCAACGATGGGAAGCAGTGAAGATCAACAAAATCTGTCGTCAATGTCTTAGGTACCATCCATATAAATGTTCAGCACCAGTACCATGTAAGACAAACAATTGCGAAAAGAAACATCATCCACTATTGCACAATTATAAAAAAGAAAGCGATTCAACATTTATGGGAACTGAAACAACAATGAGTCATCAAACGTCAACGAAGGTGCGCTTCCGAATACTTCCAGTTGTTTTAACAGCCAACGGAAGAAGGATAAAGACACATGCGTTCTTAGATGAAGGATCTTCGAGTACTTTGCTGAGTGATAATATAGCTGACCAGTTACAACTAAAAGGAGTGAAAGAACCATTTTGTTTAAAGTGGACTGGAAGCCTGTCTAGGACGGAAAGTGAGTCAAGAAAAGTAGAGCTTGGTATAGCTGGTATTTTTGAAAACGCCACTAGTTTCAACCTGGGAAATGTGAGAACAGTACAAAAGTTAAATCTGCCTGTTCAGTCATTGAATTATCAGACATTGGCGAAAAGATATAACCATCTCTGCAACTTACCTATACAATCCTATAATAAAGTAAGTCCAGGCATTCTCATCGGCTTACGGAATTGGAAAGTAGCTGTCCCACTTCGTATCAAGGAAGGAGATGACGATGAACCCATGGCTGCTAAATGTCGTTTAGGATGGACAATTTTTGCTACGATTGGAAAGGCAAATGACGAAGACAACAACTGCGATTACAGCTTCCACGTCTGCGAATGCGAAAAAGCCGATAAAGAAATACATCAGCTTGTTAAAGATTACTTTTCGGTTGACAATTTAGGCATTACAGGGCCAAAAAGTGCAGAACAGCTTCTCGAAGAACAAAAATCGCAAAAACTTCTTGCTGCTACGACCACGCGTATTGGTAATCGGTATGAAACAGGACTGTTGTGGCGATATGCGAATTTCAACTTACCGGATAGCCGACCTATGGCAATGCGAAGACTTATTTGTCTAGAAAAGCGGTTAAAAATGGATCCCGAACTAAAACAAAATATGATTCAGCAGATCAGGCAGTATTTAGAAAAAGAATATATCCGCAAACTCGATTCTTCAGAGCTCAATCAACCACGAGACAAAGTCTGGTATTTACCAATCTTTCCGGTGCGAAACCCTAACAAACCCGAGAAAGTCCGAATAGTGTGGGATGCAGCATCAACTGTTAATGGTATATCATTAAACACATTACTAATGAAAGGAGTCGACTTAAATGCATCATTGCTTGGAGTCATCATACGAAGTCGGGAAAGAAAGGTCGCAATATCTGCTGATATAAAAGAAATGTTTCACCAGGTAAATATTGCCGAACGTGATCAACATGTCTTAAGATTCTTATGGAGGGATGGTGATGAAAGCAGGGAACCTGATACATTTGTCATGCGTGTTATGACATTCGGCGCGACGTGTTCACCAAGCTCAGCACAATATGTGAAGAACCAAAATGCGATCCAATTTAAAGAACAATATCCACGGGCAGTTAAATCCATCATAGATAATCATTATGTTGATTACTTATTGGATAGTGTTGACAACGAGGAAGAGGCGATACAATTAGCCAACGAAATAAAAATGATCCACAGCAAAGCAGGTTTTGAAATACGCAGCTGGAAGTCAAATTCAGCCAAAGTCATGCAAGTCCTAAATCCTGAATCATCAGCTGAATTGACCAACATGAACATGAATATGAACCCGGAAATTTTTTGTCTTCAAAAACAAGCCGAGAACGCAGTAAACAACCTTCAACCAACTGTCAATCGAGCAAGCCAAATTTACCGTCTATCATCATATCTCGACAATGAAGGCATTCTGCGAGTTAGAGGAAGGATTGATGCTGCTACTCACATAGATGAAGAAACAAAAAGGCCGGTGATATTATCGAGGAACCACTACATAACTCATCTGATTGTCAAGCAATCACACGACGAATTTCTACATCAGAACAGTGAAAGTGTAGTTAATCAACTAAGACAGAGATTTTATATCCCAAAGCTTAGATGTTTGGTAAAGACTGTGATCCACAAATGCCAAGTGTGTAAAAATAGATGTGCAAAGCCGCAACCACCTCAAATGGCTATTTTACCTGCAGCTAGATTGTCTCCGCACACAGCACCGTTCACGTTTGTAGGAGTCGATTACTTCGGTCCAATTGGAGTAATGGTTGGCAGGCGAACGGAAAAAAGATGGGGTGTCCTTTTCACGTGTTTAACGATCAGAGCAGTCCATATTGAGGTGGCTCATAAAATGGATTCAGATACTTTCATACTCTGTTTTCAAGATTTTATCCAAAGGCGTGGCTGTCCAAGAGAGATATTCTGCGACAGAGGTACTAATTTCATTGGAGCTGAGAGACTACTCCGAGAAGAGCTGAAAAATATAGATCCCAATATAATCGCACAACGATTCGTCAGTTCAACATTGAAGTGGAACTTCAACCCGCCAGCATCACCTCACATGGGAGGAGCTTGGGAACGTTTGGTAAGATCATTCAAGACAGCCCTATACAATTCTCTACCCACAGCAAACCCTTCTGATCCGTTGTTGCGAAGTTGCCTAATAGCTGCGGAAAATATGATTAATTCTCGCCCGCTTACATACATACCGCTTGGTAGTGAGCTAGAGGAAGCTTTGACACCGAACCATTTCTTGAGACTCTCATCTGGGAACATAAAATCTATTGATCACTATGACGACAGTGCAAAAACCCTGAGGTACAGCTACCAACGTAGGGAGAAGTTCGCAAACAAGTGTTGGAAACGATTCATTGCTGAATACATACCAGACTTAACACTCCGTTCTAAATGGCATAAGCCAGTGAAGCCGCTACAAGTTGGTGACATTGTAATAATCATAGACAAGGACTTAACGAGAAATGTTTACCCAAAAGGAGTGGTGATAGCAGTGCGAACATCTAAGGATGGTCAGGTACGGAGTGCTTCCGTAAAGACTAACCACGGAATTTTGGAAAGACCAACCGTGAAACTAGCCTTACTGGACGTCGTCAAAGAAGAAGATGTTACAACAACATCTGCCACCGAAGTTGTAGTACCGGGCGGAAGTGTTAAGAATAATGCTTTGATCGACGACATTTAAGAGTTGTATATTAGCTATATAATAAGTAACGTAATTTCAAACAAACGAAAAATATTTTATCTTTACTAATTACTTTGTCTTATCCATTTCTTTATGAGTCCAAGAAAGGATCTAGAATAGTTTTTATTATCCTTTTTGAATACGTACAGTATTTCTTTACATTTATGATGCCTATTAAAAAACCTAGACTATGTAGTTTATTACCCTGTCTGAATACTTTTGGTATTTCTCTTTATGTTTATAATATTTTGTAAAATGATCTAATTACCTACTTCCGTTCATGATGCTTGTAAAACGATCAACAAATGTTTATGATCTTTTGTCCTTTTTTTATTGCTTTCTAAACATACCTGACATTAAGCATTTGGAATAGATACTTTAGGCAATTGCGAAAAGTATAAAAGGAGGATCTGTCGTGAACGCGACCGAGTTGGAAAAGTGTTCTTGAGGAATTTGGTTATATGTACAGAACAGTAACAAAAGTGTTTTTATAAACTAATTTTTTGAGTGTTTTCTGTTTATATCTGTTTAGTTTTATTTCTGTTGTGTTATATACCTTTAAGTTAAGTGAATTAAAAGTTTAAATAAAATTATAAGAAAACGAAAATACTACAAGAAAGTTTTTTAAATTAAATTCCAACACTAGCAGATCAACAATTGACCGTCTAGTGGAAAAATTGTAGTCCACAGTCACAGTACAAAATGTTCCCGTGCCAGTGAGACAAATAAGTGCCCGTAGTGTGGAGAATATTGCTGCCGCTGAGGCTTCAGTTGAAGAAAGACCAAATGTGTCTCTCACACGTCGTTCTCAAGCGTTGGGCATCTCTGTGACGTCGTTGTGGCGAATTTTGCGAAAAGATCTTGGCCTCACAGGATTAGATTGACGCAGGAACTGAAGCCGCTTGACCAACAGAAGCGTCGTTTGTTCGTGAATTGGGCTGAGCAACAACTTGAAAATGATTCGGATTTTCATCGAAAAATCATCTTCAGCGATGAGGCTCATTTCTGGCTGAATGGCAATAAACAAAATATTCGGTATTGGTCAGGCAGCAATCCACACGTACTCCATGAGTCATCATTGCATCCCGAAAAAATTACGGTATGGTGTGGTTTATGGGCCGGCGGAATGTCACATTCAATTTATTGGAAACCAAGTTTGGAGAACGTGTTATCTCAAGAAATGGTCCAGTCGTTGGCCGCCTCGGTCGTGCGATTTGACGCCATTAGACTATTTCCTGTGGGGCTACGTCAAGTCTATGGTCTATGCCAACAAGTCAGCGACGATTGATGAACTTCGTACGAATATCGAACGTGAATCTCAGCAGTATCGGCCGATTTTTGCTTAAAAACCATCGAAAATTGGGTTCAGCGTCTGGACTTCTACAAGCGTGCCCGTAGTGGCCATGTAAAAGAAATCGAGTTCCATACATAATGGCATCGAACGTACTTTCACAGGAAAAAAGAATTTCATTGATATCCAAAACCGTTATTCTTATATGTATTTATAAAAAAAAAACTTTTGTTTGCGCTCTTATTGAAAAACCCGATACTAAACATACAAATAACTGTAGCCACAAAACACTTCACACACAACAAAACACAACACTCACCTTTTCAAAAATTTTGGAGCTAACACTCAATACAAAAAAAATGCACACACAAAATTCTTGATTTCGTTGTCGTTTAAAGCACGTAGTTAACTAGCTGCCGAATTACATGTTTGGTATTAACCGACATCGAGTGCAGTTGCATTTTCGATATAAAGGGTGGTTAAGTTTTAAGGGCCGATGTTGATTTTGAATAAAACACTAATTATTTAGGAAATTACTGTCACTTCTTTTCATTATAATAATAATGGTATTTATATGTATATGTATGGAACAAAATATCGGCCAAATGGCCGCCGCGACCTCGGCGGCACACCTCCATCCGATGGTCCAAATTTTCGATGACGCTGAGGCATAATTGAGGTTCACCATTGCTTCGTTAGTTGTGTGGCAATTGGCACCGTCCCGTTGAAACCACATATCGTCCACATCCATATCTTCCAATTCGCTCCATAAAAAGCTCGTTATCATCTCACGATAGCCAACAGCATTCACAGTAACTGCCTGACCGGCTTCATTTTGGAAAACAAAATACGGCCCGATGATGCCGCCAGCCCATAAACCGCACCAAACAGTCACTCTTTGTGGGTGCATTGGTTTTCCCACATCACTCTTGGATTATCATTAGCCCAAGTGCGGCAATTCTGCTTATTGACGAATCCACTGAGGTGAAAATGTGCCTCACCACTGAAGATGATTTTCTTCGAAAATTGATCATCCACTGTTGCCATTCCTTGCCACTATTCTGACCATTGACGACGCTTGAAATGGTCAAGAGGCTTTAGTTCTTGAGTCAATTGCACCTTGTAAGCGCGTAAATGCAAGTCTTTATGCATAAGGGGTTATCGCGAATAAATTCCGTGGGAAATGTTTCCCTTGTCAGCAATGTAAGTCAGATTGCTGAACAGAAAAGATTCCCGGGGAAATCTTATTCCCGATAGGGGTTATAATGTTCATCAACGACGAGCGTGAGAAGTGCAATTGTTGGACACGACGACGAGTTGAGATGGACGGCTCTTCAGCCACACTATCGCGAACAGCAGCAATATTTTCTGCAGTACGAGCTACGAGCTGTACGAGCATGCACTGGTGTTTTCGCATCTCCTACAGACCCGGTTTGCTCAAATTTTTTGCACGATTTTTTCCGCACATTTGGACGATTAAATTGACCGAAAAAATCACGAAGTGCACGACATGCATTTTGATTTGAACGCCCATTTTCATAATAAGCCTAAATAATTTTAACGCGTTGCTCGATTATGTATTTTTCCGTGGTTCAAATTGAGTTAGTCTGAATTGAGAAATGTCAAATGAAATGCAGAAAAAAACTTGACGTTTATGTGTGGTTTACATTCAACATCGGCCCTTAAAATTTAACCACCCGTTACAATTAATTTCCCTCCGCCTTACCAAATTCCTCATAATAATCAATTTCCGCATAATATTGACTCATTTTCATGCTCGTTTAATTGTGCATGTTCTTTCGCCGACTCGCTTTTTTTTCGCGAACTGACCCACATTTGTGCCTACGTTCGTTGAATCGTGACCTTCCCCTTATAACTTTTAAAATGCCTTGTGGAACTTTCAATTGCGTAATCAGTGATAGTAATGCGGACTGGGTTACTTGTAATGGCATCTGTGGGAAAACTTTCCATGCCTTTTGTGTCGGACTCAATAAACGTAGCACTGAGTTTCCTGACAATCTCCCTTTCTTTTGTGACGAATGTAAAAACATATCGCTGTCACACGTACTCCTCGCGATGACTCTAATGACGCGTACCAACAAAATTTAATCAAAAAGATTACGGATGAACTTTCTCATATTGAGTGCAACTTTAGATGTGTTGACGACATCGGCAATTCGGTCCAGACCTCAACTAATCAACTTAATTCTAGATTCGCTAATATCGAAAATTAATTCGCAGGTCTGATTGAGTCGAACAACGTTGAGTTCAGGAAGGATGATCCTACTACGTGCATCAATTCAATATTACGTGAACTCAGAGTAAATAATTCCGCCCAAACTGCCTCTTACTTGCAAACCAAAGAATCGATCAACTCCATACATGAGGACTTAGATATTTGCATGCAATCTTCTTCAAAAAATCCACCCTCTCTCAACCAGCCGGACCCTATGCTCGATGTGATTTTGGATAAGATCAACGATGTCGGCGACGAACTAACAGCGACCCGCTCGAACATCTGCGATATCGATAATAACATTGGTATTATATGCAGAAAAATTGAGGATTTAACAACTCAAACCACTCAGCATCATCCAAACGCCCAAGAAAATACTTCACTCTTAGCTGAATTACTACTGGACACCGAAGTAAACCCACCCTCCCCACCACCTACACGTCTCCTGTTACCTGATGAAGCTACTAATTTAACTGCGGCTCCTATAATTCAAGAGAAGGAACCCGTTTCAATGTCCGCTCTCCATGCCGTATCCCCACGTAGTTTCATCAAACAGTTTGGTACTACTTGGACACCTTCCGAATGGAAAAATAGAAAACCGCACCACCCTCTTCATCAAAGGCGCCCCCAATTATGCTAATTCTCCTTGGATTAAGAAGTTTTTCTCTGAGAAATTCGGCATTACTATCAGCCAATGCGAAATGTTCTTGCCATCTCACCATAAAAGCAACCGCAACTTTAAATTCAACCTCCCGACTAAGTATGAATGGTTTTTCCTTAGTTCCGGTGGTGCGAGTCTCAACCTCGGTAAGATGCGCATATGCAAGTGGATTGACATCAGCCCTCCAACGCCAGTAAAAATACAAATAAGATACCTAAACCTGTTTCAAGCCATACTAATAATGAATTTAGCAATAAGGAACCTAGACCTGTTGCCAAAAAACTCGCCCTAAATCAGACCTGAAATCCTGTGCTACTCCTGATTCGAATTGGAGCCTTAAAACTATCCTTTTCCCCAATTTTGCTCCTCCACCCATATCCCCAATAACCCTCCATCTTCTTCTTCAAATGTACCGATTGCAACTGGACCACCTAAGCCCCCCCGAAAACGCGTTTCATTTATTCTAACCATCCGACTCTATCGCCTCTCAACCATCTACTAGTAATTCCTTCCCGAACCTTGACCTAATAAACAAATTCCATGAATAATTAACAGCTTATATCTTTTTGTAACTATTAATGTACATAGAAGTATTCAATTATCGACAACTTAAATCAGCGTCATTTACCTAAAAATAAAAAAATCATTTCATTTTCATTCATTTCATCATCAGTCATTTACCTATTCCAGTCAAAAAGAAAATCATTCCCAAATAGACCAAAAATCAGAAACTCCTACTACACTTGTTCTCGTACTCAAAAACTTGTTAAGTGTAAAAGCTATAAAATAGAACAGTAGGCGCTTATAACTCTCTAACAAGAACTTGCGAAAATTGTCTGCTTCTAGAGCATTAACGTTTAAAAACTAAAAGTGAATTTTATTTAATCCTATGTATTCCTTTTTCTATATTTCATAAACCGTTTCTTTTACCTAGCATTGCTTCTCAGATCTTTACCTACCTATCTAATAAAATAAGAAAACAACCAGCAAAACTTTTGACGAAGGAGAAAGTTTTGTTCGACCCAGTCGTGCACTGTATTTTGTTATTGGTTAAATCAATTTTCTTTTTCATAAATTAAGTTTGAGACTGAGAAATCGCCGGGAAGGACAAAGGGCAAAGAAACATTGGGAAAGACAAAGACTTTGTCGTGGAACGTAGGTATAGATAAGCTATGCTCCGCATGCAAACACAATCCCAATTCTCAAATATTGTTCACAAAGAAGCGAAGTAAATGCTTCTAAAATCACATACAATAAATTGCATGTATTATAACAACTTCCCTGGAATTAGATACTCAATTGGCACCTAACTTAAATTTCACGCCTCGAATGAAGTCGCCGGCACTCCTAGCAATCCAATAAACACCATCTGGGTACTCAAATGCAATTACTACGAGTGCACAACAAGTGGCAGCAACCTTTGCCAATAACCGGCAATCTGCTCACAATTCCCTGCCAATATTTTCAAAGGCAAGAAATAAGCGTTCTGGTTTTTCTTTTGATTAAAAATGCATAAAATTAATTAGAGAACACAATCTGATGAAGTGAAGTACCTATGAAAGGAAATAAAAAAAAACTGAAAACGTTCACTTTGAAACTGTGTTGTTCATAGATGGAGCAAGCCTACATTCCTCCATCGGGTTGGGAGGGAGACAGCAGATACCACACGAGTGCAGCAAGAAACCATTCAGCTAAATTAGTTCAATGTTTCACCAATTTCTCGTTTTTCTATTTTAAATCTCTCCTTTCCAACAGAATACAGAAGTGCCGATAAAAGACAAAAAGAAACGAAACGGACTACTCTCTGTCAGGGCTACTATATCGAACAAGTGGCAGAGTGAGGAAAGAGCTCTAAGTCCAGACTAAAAGGACCTGAATCAACATTTGCTTTCCTCTACCCATGGTACATATTTTTTTTCTTGTTCAGTTCCTTTCTGCGTGCTATCTATCTATTTAGAGAGATAGACAGAGAAGAATCACATCTAAAACCTTTTAACGAAATTATATCTGAATGGAGCACCGCACACGAAGGCAAAGTATATGCGGAGAGCATCTCTCCCGGTAATGAAGTGCAAATGCAACCCCAACAACCCCGTGAAATAGCAAAAAGCAAATAGACGCTACAGTGGGATGGATATCTGCGGAACACTCATTCACTTTATTTTCAAATTAATGTGAGAAGCAGAACCAGGAACGAAGTATTCTCCCTCCACCCCTCTCCCCCCACCATTTCGTATATTCTGTTTCAGCAACTTTGAGCATTGAATTGAACTGTTCTTCCTACGAGATGGAATAAAAAGCACTGTATCCAGTTCCAGTTCCAGTTGCGAGTGGCAACTTAATTGGGACTTTGCGAGTCCTACTCCTGATTTCTTCCTTTTAGTGTTCGTCGGTTTTCCATTCGTGCACTTCAAACATTTTATGCCCTGTTTCCTGGCCCACTCCCCCCTCTTAGCGGAGGGAAGAAAAATGAATGTGCATGTTGCATGCACTTCTTACACCAACTCAGCTTCCCACCCCTAATTCGTAATGATCCCCTTTACCAGGACTGGCAGTGATAGCGGCGTAGTGGTCGTGGCGTGTCGACCGAACCGAAAATAGACTCCTCTGCCCTCGTTGTAGTCGGTTCGAAGAAATTGCATCGCATCATGCCAAAAGATAGGCAGACTCCAACAACCAAGTTGGCTTGACTATACACCAGCTATTTGAAAAGGCGACGACAGAGTCAAAGTCAGGAAGAAAAGCAGCACCCAGACACCAGACTCGATTCATTGCTGACGATATACATAGATATAACTTAATAAGGATAAAAAAAATATATAAACAGCCCCATGTAGATGGGTTAGGTTGAAGCTTCCCTAGTGTACTTAAGCCGCATCCTTCCTCGCAAATGCAAATATTGAGCCAGTAATTTAAGAGGGTGGGCTTGGGTGTGCAGTTAAAAGAGTGCAAATGGAAGACATTAAAAAGGATATTATAGGAAGTGAGCACATATGGTGAAAAACCACTTTATGAGATAAAAACGAAGTATGTCAGCGTCAGAGTCTGGGGACGGTAGGGCATAATTTCAACCGCACCGAGTGACGAAAGATTACTAAGAATGTGGAATGATTTGATTTTTCCTGTGGGGAGTAGATTTCCGCGAGGTACACGCCCTCGCAAGTTGAACTCCGATTGATTAAAAAATCTCCCACATGGATGGGTTCGATGGTAAAAGCAAAACGTTTACCGATCGAATGCAGGCATGAAATAGTCGAAGGTAGTTGGAGTTCCTTAAGTGAAAAAGAGAGAACGAGCATTCATTTCTGTATTCTGTGTGTCAACCGCTGGTGTAGCTCTTTGTCAACTTGAAACTCCTTCAGAAGGCTGGTAACTCTAATCCGCTCATTTTATCGCCTCTGTAGTTATAATGTTATCAGCAATTTTAGATAATATGCAAAGATTTTAAGAACAGGAAAAATCAATGACCCTCTTATGTGGTATTCGTTTGGGCTTCTTCAGATTCGCTCTCAGATTTCAGATTTCGTAAAAACGTCACTTACTCTTTTTTGTGATAATATTCGTGCGATTCGAATATGTGTAGCCTTCAACGCTTTTCAAAACGTTTTCCATTCACTGCTTAAGTTTTAAATTAGAACATTCGAAATTTGCGTCTCGATTCATTTTTAAATTTTTATACATAACCAATTTACTAAAATAAATTCACCCGATGTAATGCCTTTCTTTGCTGTAGAACAAATTCACGAAAACCTAAACGCCCTCCACCAGTTGTCAAACTCAAACGCACTTGAGTTGGTAAATCTGAGAAAATCTCTAGATTCGCAAAAGTGCTCTGAAATCTGAAAAATATTGTTTTTTTTTTTTACCAAACGAACATAAAAACTGCTCTGAGAGCAAGAAAAGTGCTCTGAGAGCGTCCAATCGAATGCCACATTAGTCTCGCAATAACCTCTGTTGTGCAGTACTCCATTGCACGTATAGAGTGTTGCCATAAAAATATTTTTACAAATCTGTAACTACAAAAAAAAAAGATTTCTGTAACAAAATCATACTTTGTTTTATTTATGTAACAAAAAAAAAAATAAAAACAAAAAAAGCTGAATACGAAAATGACAGCATACAGCGAAATCAAGTGTGCAACAAATGTTAAAATTTGTTAAAACGAAAAAAATATGTTACTGCGGATGCAGACAAAATCTGAAGCGCAGATTTCTGGTTTTTAAAAGTCTGCAGCTAGGTGAAAAATCTGCAAAATGTAGATAAATCTGCACTTATGGCAACGCTTTTAAAAATTTAAATTTAATGACCCTGGTCAGTGTGACCGCTGCAGAATTATGAAAAGTCGCAAGAAAAAGGGCCGAAATGTACCAAATTTTAACAATCATTCGCTGGCTAAACGACATAATACATAATAGGTTTTTATTTGGAAATAACAGCATTTGAAACATTTTGAAGCGCGTTCTACAACTAAAAGAAAGCCCAAAATAGCAAATAAAAGGGTCATTCTCTCGAAAAAAGTGCCAAATTGCAAGTTTAGTCGCACAACGGTCATACTGACCCAGGTAAACCAAAGCAATCGAAAACGGTATAAATCAAAATTTATGAAACCGCCATTTGAGAAGCCGGAAACTGGTAATATTTCCATGGCAATTCATCGGCTAACCTATGCATTCCTACACCATTGGTTGAAACTGCTTGCGTAGAGATGAGTTGTTGCTAATTAATCACAACAAATTACATTTAATTGACTTGTAATAAGCATCCGTTCTACTCAATAACTATTCAAAGTGGAAATCTATTCAATTCAAGTAGGTATCAATTAAATTCATCAATGTGCGAGTACTTTGGCAAATGCTCAACGAGTTATCAGGATGATGACCTCATTAGTCAGTTTTGACTGTTCGACGCACACAAACCTGGTGATATTAATTCATGTCGCTATACTGATAACTATTTCTAGCTTCCAGGGTAAAATGTACCTCGCCAAGCTGTCTCAACTTTATTTTGGATAGAGGTTCATAGTTGACTACCCCAAGTAAATTAAAGTGAGAGGTTGACCGAATATTTACCTTCATGTGGAGTGGACTGCAGTAAGATAGGTACTTATCTAAGGCCGTCAACCTGAAAACCATGACGAAGATCCAAAGAATGGCTTGCATTGGTATACCACGGTAATGATAACCAACCCCACAGCGGGACTTGAGGCTATATTAAATCTGAAACCCCTCGACCTTCTCGTACAGCAATCTGCTGCAAACAGCGCCCTTCGACTAAGCAGGCTAAGAGTTAGAAACACAGTCAAACGGACTATACAAAATACAACTACCCGCCTAGACTTCGCGCGTCCATTTGTCACTTCTTTTTTGGCGGAGGTTGTTACTATCCGATGGAGCACTCAGACACAACTACTGGTCCATTTTACTACCGAACAGACACCTTACATTTATGTACTTAGTTCTCCCGTCTTTCGAAGAAAGATGAGAAGGAGGTTCATTGATGAAGAGCTTAGATGTTCGGCACTCACCACGTCAGCCCCAAAGATCTGCCATCTGATGCGAGCAAAGGCAGGACAGCTACAGAGGAAGTGTTCCGCTGCATCGTCATCCTCTCCACAGGCAGGACAGATGGTGGAGATGCTCAAACCCAAAACATTTAAGTGTTTGGCAAAAGCTTGGTGGCCCGAAAGGACGCCCACAAGCAGTCTACAGTCGCTTCTCCTGAGAGACAGAAGGAAGGCCGCCGTTTGGTCTGCCCTGCCCACACCCAGCGCAGTCACGCTACTGACAATCGTATTCGCGAGAAACCCAAGTATCAATGGATGACTTAACCACCGATGTAGGCAGACCCAACGCAGGTTCAGGTCCCAAGAATGCTTCTTCTGAACCCACTAACTCAGCCTGGCAAGCTCATCAGCGCATTTATTTCCCTGGATACCAGTGTGACCTGGGACCCAAACAAGATACACTGTATTTAGCCTTCCTACCAAGTTCAGAGAAAGCTTGAGTTCGAGCACTAATTTAGACGAGGTAGGAGGGTTAAGCAGCACTTTTAATGCAGCTTGTCTGTCGCTGCAAACGCATATATTCCTAGCCCTCCACCTGTTTGTCACAATATAGCGCATAGCCATGAGGATAGCGAAAATCTCCGCTTGGAAGACAGACGCATGGTTTCCTAAGGGGTAGTGAAGTCTAATGTTCTCGCTTTCCACGAAGACTCCAGAACCAGACCCCTATCCGGTTCTGGAGCCGTCCGTAAAAATACGATGGCATTCTTTCCCTGGCTCAGAGTCTGGCCTAAGCCGTTCCGTTGCCTGAGGAAAGTTGACGTGGTAGTTTTGTCGCATTAGTATTTCTGGAGTCATTGGTCTTTGCGTCAGAGGGCATATCCATAAGACCGGGCTCAAAGGATAATTCTCGCACAAGTTCTTAAAACTCCAATGCGCGTAGTACCAAAAGCCACCTCTCTATAACCGAGAGATGATATTCAGCGTACACCCCATGATAAAAATATCAAGGGGGGGGGAGGTTCATCATAGCGTCTAGAGCGGAGCCCGGTGTGCTGGGGAAGGCCCCCGTGCAGCCGAGACAAACCGTTCTTTGAAGTCTGGCAAAAGAGGCAGTAACACGTTTCCGTGAAAGCCTGTTCCACCATACAACTGAGGCGTATGAGAGGAGTGGTCTTACCATTTCCGTATAGATCCAAAGGACCCTTTTAGGAGATAAGCCTCATGTCTTCCCAAAAGTGCCTTTACACTGCCAGAAAGTTGACAGCGCTTTATCGGTTTTCGATTCGACATGTTTGGACCAAAGAAGCTTTCTATCGAGGATTACTCCCAGATATTTGACTTCATCGGAGATCGGAATAGTGAAACCTTTTAACACAAGCTGAGTCAGACCAGTGACCTTCCTCCTTCTCGTGAAGAGAACAACAGTCGTTTTAAGAGGATTCACTGAAAGCCCATTTCTTGTGCACCAGCCATCGATCAAGCCCAAGGATCTCTGAGCCCGAGAGCAGACAGTCCCTAGGTCAGAAACGACGTATGCTTGAGTATAGGTTCCAGGAAGATTGAGAAGCGTTAGCAGAGAGTCAACTATCATACACCATAAAAGGGGAGACAGAACACCGCCTTGAGGGCAGCCCCTGTTTACCCCTGTCACGACGCATTTGCCACAATCCGCCTCGGCAATCAACGTCCTGTACATTAGCATTGCTTTAATCCACAACACAAATGTTTCATCTATACCATGATGTTTGGCTGCATTGCACCCTGTCGGTGTTGGTGCGGGATTCTACTCTAAAGTACTTGGGATATCCAGTTCAATCAGAGTTCCTGACTACAGCAGCGTGTTCCAGGCTGGCAGTGACAACAGCTGCATAACAAGTTGTAATGATGGCGATACCTCAGATATCACTTTCTTCATTGACAGCCAGGCGGCAGTAAAAGCTATTCCTGCCGTTGAAGTGAAATATTGTAAATGGCTTGTAAATCGTTGTCGCGAAGAACTACGGGTTCTTGGCACTCAGCACAATGTAAGAAGCTGCTGGGTCCCCGGATACAAAGGAGCACGGTAATGAAAAAGCTGATGAGATGGCAAGAAAGGGTTCTTCTCTTGATCTTAACCAGGCCGTTACCACAGTATTAACTCCTCCCTGCAATATCAAACAGGAAATTGAAAACGAAATACTGGCAGTGACGAATGATGGATGGAGTAAACTCGAATCGTTTGTCATAACCAGGAAAATGTGGCCTATTCGGTCGACAAGATTTGTGGGATATCCCTAGCAATTGCAGCCATTTGATGTTGAACTTTCTCGGGAAATTTTCCCGTAGCTATAAGAAATGTTTAAAATGTTATGGCAAGTGTGCTTTACCTGCTACTAGGTTGCGGTCCTAGGACGATGTTGGCATCTCGAAACGTGCGTTATCAAAAATACCAGAGAAATGTCTTTCCATCGATCTTAGGTTCAAGGACTCTGGCCAACGCGATTTGGTTTTTATTTTTTAGTTTTGATCAGGTTATATTGCCTTTCCTTTTGCTCCTTTCTGAAATCGCTAATAACATTTTAATGGCATATCATTTATAACACACAGTTCTTTCCCCTATAGTACCGATCATAATGCACATATAATTACCATTTATACACTTTCATTCCTCTGATTATAGTTTCTATTATGTAGGCCCTGATGGCATTGCCCTGCCAGCCCAATAAAAAAAAGTGCTAGCCGCGAACAAAACCATAAAAATCCAATCAAGCCGAATCAATGGGAAAGTTTTCGACAGATTTATTACCATCAAAGTTTTCGGCCCTAAAACGAACGAACTTCCCCACACAAATAAATAGGAAAGAGCAGTCTTTTTTCCCCCACCTCATTGCCGACTGACTAAGTAGCCGAAAAATATAACTTTGACTTATCTAGGGGTTGGGTAGATCGAATTGTTTTATATTTTATTTCTATAGACTTGGATTATGGTGATAGCATCAACTACATGGTCATTAAAGTGACTGCTATGGGAGTAACTTCGCCACGATAATTCAACTTTGCCTTAAGTTCGTCGTTTTCATCGTAAGGCGGCTGTTCTTCTTCATTATTATGCCGCCTTCCTTATGTAGGAGTCGAAATAAGAACACTTATAAAATCTCACGTTTTGGGTTCCACTACATCAAATAAGCTTTCGTTGGTGGTATCTATAGCTAAAGATACACGTATGCTGTGTCTACTTCAGCTTGTACCTAAATTCGATAAAATCATGATTTCGCTCTCGTTTTCCGTATTAGGATTTGCGACAGTGTATTGAAAGTTGATATTATAATGCCATGACTTGGGGATTATTGCGCGCCAGCTATTCGAAAGTTCTTAATCGATTGAAGTGTTCTTACCGAATTTTTAGGAAACATAATTAATGGATTTTCATTGTTTTTAAAATGATGTGTGCTTAATAGCTTCGAAATAAGAATGTACTATTTAAACAAATTTAAGTAGTGTGAAGATGTCATCTATCTGCTGTAATGTAAAGGGCCCAACCCATAGAATCCGTGGCGTCCGTTGCGGCAACGTTTTCGACTGACAGTTTAATAGAATACACAGTAGCTTATGGAAGGTGACCCATAAGCAGCGAACGTGCCGGATGTGACGGATAAAGTAAGTTTACTTTCTAATTTTCTGTCCGTCAGTCCGTCACACCCGTTGACAGTTGGCACAGCGTGAGAGAAATATTGAGAGAGAGAGAGAGAAACTGTCATCGGCTGTCACTAGTGCTCTCATATCGTGGGAGTTCTTCCTCTTTTTGGGAATTTCGGTGTCCGAAAAGCCTTCCGTGAGAAAAAAGAAAATGTTGCAATAAAAACTCAAACTTAAATTGTTTTTTGTTTTTTTAATTTCATCAAAATATGTGTCTATATTTCACAATTTAAACACCACATTAAAAAAGAGCTTATTTAAATCGCCTTTTAGAACGATTTTTTAGTATCAACATTTTCTTGTACAAAAAGGTAATCATAATAATATTAACAAACTGTGATTTTTATACCAAAGGTAATTTAATGTGATAGTCTTTCCATAAAATATGAGTTTTACTTTTAAAAGTTAGATTTTTTTCACAAAAAAACACCTATCAAGAGAATTATGTAAAAGGGAATTTTAGTATGGTGGAAAGGGAAAAATTACCACTTTTCGTGGGACAAATAATGATAAGAGTATTTAAAATACTGCCTGTCACCGTATGGGACGGATTCTATGGGACTGCTCGTTCCGTCAAATACGTCAATATCAACTAATCCGACGACGCGACGGATGCAACGGATTCTATGGGTTGGGCCCTTAATCCTATAAAAGTAGTTCACTCATTGCGGTGGTGTAGTAAAATAAAGTGCACGACTGGGTCGCACGCAATTTTATCCTTCATCAAGAGTCAATTGGTAGATAGGTAAAATGTTCCAGCAACGATACATAATATATACATATACATAAATTAAATATACAATAGGTACATAAAATGTAAGATTAGGTATTGTCAAATAAAATTCACTTTTAGGTTATTCCTTTGATATATTTGTACATGTCACATAACAATTTCAGTTTTTTTTTTTTATAATTTTTACCTCTCAGTATCCGGCAATTTTCGCAAGTTCTGGTTAAATATTTATAATAATAAATTATCTAATGTACTATTTAGAAGCAATTACACTTAACATTTTTGAGTGCATGGACCGTAGCAGGAGTTTATTTTTTCTGATCTGCTGATATAGAGAGGGGGGCCCTTAGGTTAAGATTTCTCAACAAAAAAATAAAAAAATATATATATATAGGTATATAGGTATACAGTAGTGTCCGCTTATAACGAACTCGAAGGGACTGACCAAATTGGTTCGTTATAACCGAAGTTCGTTATAAGTGATACGCTAAGAAAATCATAGAGTTTTGTTTTGAAAATCAATACAAAAAAAAGAGAAAGGGTTCAAAACACATAAAAAATAAGTAAATATTTCAGTATAAAAGCATTTTATTTTTATTAAATTTTTTATTTAAAAAAGTCATGAATTTTAGATTGTTTTGTTTGAGAAGATTCAATTCGCTTAAAAACAACTCGACGTCTGCAAGTCCATATATCGCTTTGTTTTACGCCTTGTTCTAAATGCTTTGTTAAGTCGTATTTGTCTTTTAATGTGAAACATTTTCTTTTATTTGTTTATAAATCTCCCATTTTACTTAAATGATTTTTAAGCGCGCCACTTCAATCAACCTTTCGGTTGTAAACATAGGGTTACTCGGGGAAGTACCGAGCAAATTATATTGAAGGACAAAATTTTGACTTTTGAGAATGTAGGTTCGTACGCAGCTATACAGTTCTCGGGGAAGTCCCGAAAAGTTGGGAAAATCTGGATGACAATGTAAAGCGACAGATTTTTGGTTCGTTATAACCGGACATTTTCTTTATTTTACGCGCAGAATGGGTTCGTTATATGCGAAAGTTCGCTTTAGGCGGGTTCGCTATATGCGAAATTAAAATTCATAATTCTTATGGGGCATTGATTGGGACTTCATGAAATGGTTCGTTATAACCGAAAGTTCGCTTTAACCGGGTTCGCTTTAAACGGTTACTACTGTATTTGTATAAAATTAAAAAAAAAATATTTACTCACCATAATTATCTATCTGTCACTTTTTCTAAAATTTGTACAAATAATTCAAATTAAATATACACTCTCCTTGCTTTTTTTCGGCAAACTGATTTATTAAATCATTTATAGCTGAATGATGACTTTAGTTTTTCTTAGGTTTCTGCCGGGATCCGGTCGAAATTCTGATTTCAAAATTCTGCTTTGCAATATTCTTTCACCTCACACAAAAAATCTGCTTTTTTTAATTCTGCTTTTCAAATTTTAAGCAATAAAATGCTGCTTATTCTGCTTAAAAAAAAAACAATATGAAACTGAAATATATTTCAGGTTTTAATAATACATTGCAGGTAAATAAATTACAAGAAAAAAATCCTGAAGAAGAAAATTATTTGTAATTATTAAAAAAATTAAGAAACAAAGCAAAGCTACATTTTTTGGTATTCGTTTAAGAAAACCAATATGGCTAAGATCTGCTCTCTTTTTTTTTAAATAATTTCCTTTCCTTTTTCAATTTCTCCCCATCCCCATCCATCCACGCACAACTTATCTTTCCCTTTATTGGATTTAACGATTGAAACATTCATTTATGATTATAACACTATCAACACATAACACATAACACATTTAGTAATTGTCTAAAACATCACTGCAATTAAAAAAAAAATCTCTACACTTTAGGTATGCATAAATAAGTGAGAGGATTGTCTTGACCTCATGAGCATTTTTTTGAAAGCAGAATTTTGAAAAGCAGAATTTTGTAAAAAAAATTTTGACCCCAACCCGTTTCTGCCTCTATGGACATGGACAATAGTGACAGGTCTGACAGGCAGTCATGTCTGTTTCTGATTGTGTAAGGTAAGCTCCAACTGGTTGAAATTATTCTAAGATGAATGTTTAATATTGTTGAAAAAAAAATTAAGAATTGGGAAACATTTGCTAAAAAGACGATTTTCGTAGCTGTAATCTATATATTAATACGGAGTTGCCTAAAACGTGTTTCCCCCCTTTTTTCCTATTATAAGTCACATAAATATGCCAACACTATATATATTTGGGTAGGGGACAATACATAGAAGTGCACAATACAAAAATTATCCACAAATTATGAATTAAAGCAGGTAAATTTAAGCGAATTGCATGAAATTACAACAACAACAACATGGCACCCGCGTGAAGTTAATTCGCACTTTTTCTAGAATGAAAAACGTGAAATGCAGTTCGATAGACAATCGTTTGTAGCTGTTTGTAGTGAAATTCTTTTCGTTTGTAGTTCAACCGTTTGAAAGTTAGAACCATTTGAAAAAACAAAATCCCAATCCCTTAAAACCGTGTTATTTCTGAAACCGCAGCTAGCAAAGTGATAAAATTTCTAAAATCTGTTTTCGAAAGTGTTCGACAATACTATAATCTAATAAAATTCAAATCGTACCAATCGGCCTAACGGTTTATGATTTATATGAAATTTAAGCAAAATGTTGGCTTCTAACTTAAGGTCCTCATAACTCTAAAACTGTTGAACTTCAAACGATGAAATTTTGCATATCTATTCTATGCACCCTTTTCTACCTGTAATATAAAATAGAAGACAGCCCGCATTACTGGACACTTTTTATTCGAAATTTAAGGAAAACCTAAAATGGTTTCGATTGCCTATTTATAAGCCCTCCGATATTTCCCCTTCACTTCCCCTTCAAAAATTAACTTATAGAATAAATTGGTCGAATTTCGACCACGGGGCGACCCCTAGTTGCTTTTAATTGGAAGCACGGTATTGAGTTTTACAAACAAAATCAAGGACAGATCGGGATTTGGGAAGGTAGTCATTTGCGAGAAACAATTCAAAAACGGATTTATTCGAACTTTTTGAGAAAAACTAAGTAGGGAAAAAAATTGTAATTTAATAAAAAAAAAAAAAAAATTGTGAAATTCGCTTATAGCTACTTCGGTTATAACGATCATGCGGATATAACGACGCAAATTCTGAGTCCCTTGATTTCACTATATATTTTTCATACAAGTTCATCCTGAAATTCTGATATAGCGACTTTGGATATAACGACGATTCCGTAGGTATACAGCGTCGGTTTTTTGCCAAAAATTTAGTGTATCATCTGGATGATAGCGACGAAATAAAAAAAAAACACCAAGTTGCCTGTGTAAAAAATATATTAACCTTGTTTTCATTTTAATTCTATCTGAATTCTAAGTAACAATTAATATAAAGGGTTTTCCAATAAGAGGTGTTATTTTGGTATTCAAAGAAAAAAAATAATTTTTTGAGACAAATGATCGGATGTTTATTTCGTAATAAAGAGGAAGGAATGCCGTTAATATTGAAAAACAACATCAGTCAAATGGCCACCACGAGCACGCATACAGGACCATATCCTTTCACAATAACACCTCTTATTGAATAACCCTTTATAAAGGGTGATTTTTTAGCTGGTTTGGTTTTGGCAACACTGGTTTTGACAGCTGACGTGTGTTTAGTACCTTGTGTCACTGTCAAACAGCTTCAGTTTGGTTTGCAATTTAACCATGGATCGTCTTACAAATGAACAACGCTTGCAAATTATTGAATTTTACTATCAAAATTCGTGCTCGGTTCGAAATGTTCATCGCGCGCTGCTTCCATTTTATGATCGGCATTCTCGACCTTCTGAGCAGTCTATTCGGAAGATTGTGACCAAATTTCGCACCAAATTTACTTTGTTGGACATTAAACCACCAACACGTTTACGTACTGTGCGTAGTGAAGAAAATATTGCGGCCGTATCAGCTAGTGTGACAGAAGACCGCGAAATGTCGATTCGGCGCCGTTCCCAGCAGTTAGGCCTTTGTTACAGCACTACGTGGAAAATTTTGCGGAAGGATTTGTGCGTAAAGGTTTTTAAGATACAGCTTGTGCAAGAACTAAAGCCAGGCGACCTACCACAACGCCGAATTTTTGGTGAATGGGCTCTTGGAAAGCTGGCCGAGGATCCGCTTTTTTATCGAAAAATTGTGTTCAGCGATGAGGCTCATTTTTGGTTGAATGGGTACGTAAATAAGCAAAATTGCCGCATTTGGAGTGAAGATCAGCCAGAAGCATTGCAACAGCTACCAATGCATCCCGAAAAAGCCACTGTTTGGTGCGGTTTATGGGCCGGCGGCATTATTGGGCCATATTTCTTCAAAGATGATGCGAATCGCAGCGTTACTGTCAATGGTGAACGCTACCGAGCGATGATAACAAACTTTTTTTTGCCCGAAATGGAAGTTCTTGACTTGCATGATATGTGGTTTCAACAAGACGGTGCCACATGCCACATAGCACGCGAAACAATGGCGCAATTGCGAGGCGAGTTTGGTGAACAGTTAATTTCACGTTTCGGGCCGCCTAGATCGTGCGATTTGACACCATTAGATTATTTTTTGTGGGGGTATGTCAAGGATAATGTGTATATGTATAGGGACAAGCCCGCTTCGATTGACGCACTGGAAGCCAACATCCATGCATTCATTCGTGAGATACCGGCCGATATGTGTGAAAGAGTATGCCAAAATTGGACTCAGCGGATGGACTACCTGAGACGCAGCCGCGGTCAACATTTGCATGAAATTATCTTTAAACATTAAATTGCAAGGTTCAAACTATCGATTCAAATAAATATTTCATTCATTTTTTCGAATTTTTTGTGTTTTTTTTTTAAAAAAAAGTTCTAAACCTCTTAAAAAATCACCCGTTAAATACAACATGCGTGTGTACCTATCTACTAGTAAGGAATACGTTTTTTTTTTTAAATTTTTCTGACCTTCGGTTTAAGCGACATTCGGCTATTGCGACGATTTAAGCCCGGTCCCTTCACCGTCGTTATATCCGGAGTTCACTGTATATATAATTTAAAAAAACGTATTACTGGAGGAAAACTGAGTCCTCCATTAAGTTAGAAATGACAAGATTACCTTAGAAGTTAATTTTTGTTACAATCGTATAGACGGTTTTGGAGATATGTCCGTGCAGCCGTTTGGGCTGTAGACCTCATGAGCATACCTACGAACAGGCAGACAGACAAACTTTTTACGATTACAATATCTTTCTCTTACTATGTGTTAGAGAGAGTTAAAAACTATTTCGAATTCCGAGTCCGAGTAGGCAAGATGTCCCTTTACATGAAAATACACTCAATAAATTATTGAAACGACAAAATATAGAAAATTATTTAGTTTCAAATTCCACATTAAGTGTGTGGCAGCGTTGCCAGACGGTCAAAATATTTCCCCCCAGATAAAACACCCGAACTTTTTGTAAATATTTTTTTTTTTTTATGATAGAAAGGTAGACTTTCGAATTTGAAAAGCGAAGTTTGGTTTTCATAATGCAAAAGTGTGCGGGAAATAAATTCAACGCATAATGCCAACACATGTTGCAGTTTGAAATCATTCGAAAGAATTTGCCCAGCACTTACGCAACTTTGAAGAAATCGTTGTTTATAGAATTTACAGATGTGGTTGGTGTTTAAATCCGAAAACATTGAAAGAATTATGACAAAAAACTATAACTTTTTCGTAAACAGACTGGCATTGCCTGTTTTTACCCGACTGGACACAGGGAGGGTTATGTGTTTCGAGCGTATGCTATGTACGTTCCTACGTGACGGTCGGTAGCCCAAACGGCTTGACCGATTTTGAAGAGTGAGGTGTCATTAAATTGGTATTCTTTCCCGGAGTGCATAGGATAAACAAATAAAAATATCTTTTTTACAGTCAGTCGGTACTTATTTTGTATTTTTAAATTAACTTTTTTAAAGACTTTTAGCCCAATATCTTCGGAAAAACAAATAATTTTGCTGTTCATACAGTTTTGGAGAATCGATCTATTATTTAACAACATTTTTAAATAACACACACACTTAAATCATTCTCGATTGTCCTGTTCAATTTTAAATCATTTGATTGCGGATAGAACAAAACAATGAATCTCTACGCTACCTCATTCTTAAGCTGAATGCCTGTAAATTAAATTTAAGGTTATCAAAAAGGATTACATAACGAAATACAAATAAAACAAAATTTTAAAAAAATACCTCAGATTACCCCCTAAATAATTTTTACCTCCAGGTTTCCCCCCGTCGACCAAAACAACCCCTAAAACCCCCAAACTGGCAACGCTATGTGTGAGGTAACTTAGAGACATAAAAGTGGTAAAATAAGTTTGTCTTTCGAACCAAATATGAACCGGCGACCTATGGGAGATGGAACTTAGAGAGAACTGCATATCTGAAATTTGGGCATTTTATCTACCCCCTCTGTGCTTACAATCACCTGTATGTAAAGGCATACATACTTTATGTATTCTAGTCCTAGCTTTAAAAAATATAAGTCTGTTTCCGAATGTTCTCACTTCTCTCAAAAATTGGTAAACGCCGGGAATTCCCTGCCCCTGTGAAATATATTCTCGTAGTTCCCCTGTTACTGGTTTAATGCGTGTTTAAATTAACGTGTATCTAACCTAACACTCGTTATGCACACAGTACGGTTTGATGCGGTATCTTATATCTCCTATGCTCATCCAAATCGCAACAATGAACTTGACAGGATGCAGAGCAGCAGAGGTAAAATTATACTAAACGTAGGTACATTAGGTACTTGGAAAACGACAGAAGGTATTTTTTCTTCCGACAGACATTGAGAAGAATTTACGACTGTCTTTGCGATTGTAGAAGCGGATTTGGTATATCGTACACCGTACAAGTGGTTATAAATCCAAGTTACTGTGTAGTGTATGTACCGAAATCTTCTCGAGAGGGCGACTACAATGGGCAATTGACTCCTTTCAACCTTTTAATTCACCGGGGGTGGATGGAATTACGCCAGTCCTACTACAAAAAGGGCAAGGTAAATTGCTTCCACATTTGGCAAGACTTTTTAAAAGCTGTCTTGCAGTGGGCTACATACCAAACCAGTGAAGACGAGCGAAGGTAGTATTCAGAAGTGAGAAAAAATGAGCCAAGTCTTCCAAAGTCGTATAGACCAATCAGGCGATGGAAAAGGCTGTGGACAACTACTTGAGAGAAGATGTACTAAATAATAAATATACAGAGTGGGCAGATCTACGGAGACTGCTCTGTACCAGCTAACTGAGATTATTGAAAGCGCTCTTGAAGCGAAAGAAATGTTATTGTGTGCCTTCTTGGACATCGAAGGCGCATTTGATAATACATCGCATTATACGAGCTCTTGATAGAAAAGGAGTAAATAATAAAGTATCGAGGTGGATGTAAGAACTCCTGAGCACAAGATCAGCAGAGACTCACGCATCAGAAGGTATTATCAAGGTTAACACAGCAAGAGGCTGTCCGCAAGGAGGTGTTCTACCTCCCCTAATGTGGAGTCTTGTAGTGGGCGAGTTACTTGAAAAACTGACAAACTATGGCATCAACTGTCAGGCATATGCTGATGACATAGTAATTATTGCCAGGGGTAAATTTAAGGGAACCCTTTGTGACATTATACAAATGGGACTCGAAATAACTCGAGATTGGTACGAAACGGCTGGGCTAAGCCTAGATCCGGCAAAACAACAATAGAACCATTCACGCGGAAAAAAAAAACTTGAACGGCTGAGGCCGATAAGGCTATCGGGTTCCTCACTGACATCGGTCAAATCTCGGAATAAATCTGAACAGCAAACTCGTCTGGAAAAAGCACACAGAGATAACCAGGAAAGCAACGCGGTCTTCATGTGCCGGAGCCTAGCTGGAAAATCCTAGGGATGTAGCCCCACTATCTTCAGATGGATGTATATTGCTATTGTGCGACCAATGATCACGTATGACGTATGGTGCAATTGCATGGGCAAAAAGAACCACTTTATAAAGTGCAAAGACTGGCATGCTCATGTATAACAGGTGCCATGAGAACTTGCCCAACCGCAGCTATGGAAGTGCTATTGGAACTAACTCCACTACACCTCGTGGTTGAGGAATGGGCAAGTAAAACGGTTCTAAGAATAGCCAAAGAAGGAGTAGGAAGAGAAAAGTGCATCACACTGAGACAGTTTGACGTACTACTCAGGAAACATCTATTATTGGCCTTTCCTAGAGACGATATCATCAAAAGATTTGATCTTCAAAAGAACTTTGTTGCTAAGCTCAGCAATAAGAAGAACTGGAGCAACGAATCCACAATGATGAAGGAACTGGAGCGGGAGTATTCGGGCCTGGAACTAAATATTCTGAACCAATGTGCAAAAATACCAGCATCTTCCAGGCTGAAATCTATGCCATAGACAGAGAGAGATGTGTCCAAATCAACCTCGACAGAAACAGAGTCAACTGTGATATAGCCATAATGTCAGACAGCCAGGCCGATATTATGGCACTTAATTCCTACATCATTAAATCCAAACTTGTGTGGGAATGCCTACAAAAACTTAATGAACTGGGTAGGAGAAACAAAATGTCCCTCCGCTGGTTGCCTGGCCACGTAGAAATAGAGGGTAATGAAATGGCCGACTCCCTAGCAAGGAAGGGAGCATCAAACACTTTCATAGGTCCTGAACCATTCTGCGGAATAGAGGATCACACCCTGAAAGGAGAATTGAGGAAACTATAGAACGAAAACAGGTAGGTACAGGGCAAGAACCTGAAAAAACGCTCAGAGCATGAGGCATTCATACCTCATTTCCAAGCTTGCATCGGCATGAGCAAAAACAACCTCCATATCCCAACGGGGTTCCTAAAGAGCACTGTAGACTCAAGGAACACCTCAGGAAACTAGGTATATCTGAAGAGTGTCTCTGCAGATTCTGCGTCGACTCCAGTGAAATCCTAGAACACTTGCTGGGATCATGTGGGGCACTGACCCACAAGAGATTGAAATACTTGGACCAGTACCAACTATCTGATGAGGAAATACTGTCACTGGAGCAAGCTCTCATCCTTAGATTCTTAAAGGAAACTGGACTGGAGAGAGTTCTATAAAACAGATCTCTTCCGCCAAGGAGAAAGAAAGGTACAAGAACCTCTGAAATGATTCCGAAAGGAGTTATACTGTGATATACTCATAAGTCATAACTCTTATGAGGGTATATACCTCTCTGAGGCGTAAGCAGGGGGTACTTACTTACTTCCTTAGGGGGCGCTACAGTCCGGGGTGAACCTGGGCCTCAACCAATACGTCTCTCCAGTTAGCGCGATCTTTGGCTAACTGCCTCCAGTTGCCCACTCCAAGTTGGTTGAGGTCCCCTTCCGCTTGCGTGCGCCACCTAAGGCAAGGTCTTCTTTTACTGCGTTGGCCCTCCGGGTTGGAATCGAAAACTCTTCGGGCCGAAGCGTTGGTGTCCATTCGCTCTACATGCCCCAGCCATCTTAGACGACTAATGCGTACCTTTCTGACCAAGTCGATGTCTCTGTACAGCTCGTAGAGTTCGCTATTAAATCTCCTCCTCCAAAGCCCGTCAAGGCAAACGGGACAAAAAATCACTGGAAGAATTTTGCGTTCAAAGCGACCCGTTTCTGCTAGGGTCCATGCTTCTGCGCCATAGAGCAGGACAGGGATGATGAGAGCCTTACTTATCAATTGCCGTCTTAGGCCAAAGAAACAGCGGTTGGCAAGAGTGATTCTTCGCTTGATTTCTGAGGTGATGTCATTTTCAGAGTTAATAGCGGATCCGTGGTAGACAAAGTCCCTAACTACCTCAAAGTTATAGCTGTCTATCGTGACGTTCTATCCGATTCGTCGAAGTTGTGTGTCCCTTCTTGTTGACAGCATGTTTTTTGTTTTACCCTCGTTCACCACTTAACCCATTTTTGCCGCTTCTGTACTAATACTAGCAAACGCTCCAGTAACAGCTCGCTGTGTTCTGCCAACAATGTTAATGTCGTCAGCGTATGCAAGCAGTTGCACAGACTTTTGGAAGATTTTGCTTCTGGTGTTGGCTTGCGAGTTTCGCACAATTTTCTCAAGAATGATATTGAAGACGTCACATGACAGCGCGTCACTTTGTCTAAATGTTTTTTTGACATCAAAGGTCTCGGTGAGATTGTTTCCGACCTTTACGGAGCAGCGAGCGTTCTCCATCGTCATTCTGCACAATCTGACAAGTTTGGCAGGGATGCCAAAACTAGACATGGCTCTGTATAGCTCGTCTCTATTAATTCTGTCATATGCGGCCTTAAAATCGATAAAAAGATGGTGAGTATCGATCTGGACTTCTTGGGTTTTCTCCAGGATCTGCCGTAGTGTGAATATTTGATCGGTCGTGGACTTACCGGGCCTAAAACAGCACTGATAGGGACCTATCAGTTCGTTGACATAAGGTTTCAGGCGTTCGCACAGTACGGCAGATAGGATATTAGGAGACTGATGCCTCTATAGTTGGCGCAGTTTAGAGGGTCTCCTTTCTTGTGGATCGGGCAAACAATGCTTAAGATCCATTTATCAGGCATACTTTCCTCTAGCCAAATTTTGGAGACGAGTTGTTGTATGATGCACTCTACCAAGTCATCTCCGGCTGCCTTGAAGAGTTCGGCAGGTAAGCCGTCTGGTCCAGCGGCCTTGTTGGAATTCCGCTTGGATATTGCTATCCTCACTTCATTTTGGTCAGGTGGACGGAAGTCTTGGCTTTCATCGCCCAGGTTGAATGGTTCTGCCTGAAAGCGGAATTTATATCGTCTTCGTCATTTAACAGTCTGTAGAAATGGATTTTCCAGGTCCTCAGCACCGACTGTGTTTCCAATACAATATTTCCTTGTTCGTCGCAGGGGGTACAATACACCAAAAGGTCGCAGTACAGCAATAATATATGTATATGTGTTGGACTAAATTAACAAAATTGTGAAGTACCGCAAGTTTGTTCAAAGTATTAGACCAAGAGCCCACAGCCATTTTTTGGGGTAAAGATATAACCAAATAGACAATGCCAAAAATGTAAGTCTGGCATGATTTTGTCACAGCTAAGGTACCTAAGCGAACGTCTGACAAACATCAGAGAGTATAAATGTCTTGTTAGATCTTCTCAATTAGCCGTTTGGAGTCGGCATAAAACTGTAGATCCCTTCCATTCGTTCCAAAAATGAAAAACTCACACAAAACGAATGGTTGTGAGAAGCTAGGCCTAGGGTCCCTCCGGACCTGTTGCGCCAACTATTTATTTTTTAAGGTAAGTAAAATAGTAGATAACCTAAAAACGTGCATTTTCCCGAAAAGCTGACTTTCTTGTATAACTTCTCTTAAACGATAGAACAGGTCAATCTGATTACAAAAAAATAGGTCCCAGACGTTTTAGATGCCGCTTCCACCCAGCCAGACATGCTAATAATATGCAAAAAATCCTTTTTTGAAATAATTGGTATAACCACATAATGGGAATACCAACAAAATTGGAAAATTAATCCTGATTTCAAAAATATAGGCCCCAGGCGCCTTTAAACGCCTTAAAGCTCTATAATTCAGAATTCTGTGTGCATTTTGTTTTAGGCATTTAAATAATTGGGTTCAAATCGTTTGCGGGTCCTCATCTCGTTATCCTCGTCGAAGTGCCCTAATTATTTTGCAATTCCTACGATGAAAGCGGTTTCCCTGGGACCAATCAAAGCTTTTTCTGCACCATCGGGTTACCCGATTCCGATTTCTTTCATCCATTTCCGAATATAACTCAACAGCGGCAATTCTCGTGACTCATCACTATAATCTCGAACTGATTCCATTTTCTAGTCATGAATATAATTCAAAACTAAAGCCCAACATCAAAATGTCATAAAAACATGTTGTTAAATTTGTTCCTCAATCCTCCCGTGTAAAAATCCCAGATTAATCCTTCACAATCCTTCAAAATCCTTAATTACTTAAATTGTATTACAAAAAAAAAAAAACCTCTGTGCAATTAGGGTGATAGATGGTAAATAAACTCAGCAAAGTACGCCTATGCTATCCCCAAACTCCGTGCAACAGCAACGGTATCTAAGTGATTTCGTTAATTGCGCGAATTAAAACACTTGTTTCTTACTTTTAAAATTAAACAATATTTATTTGGAACTATGTCCTTTATTATTGAAATACTTTTTACTAATTCTAAAAGGAGCTTAAGGCTACTATGTAGTTACAATAAGACTGTTGATAAATTCATCATACAGTCGTATTTATATACTTTTCTTATCTATCTACAAGGAGACCCAAGCGTACAATCGTCTTGCTTGATAATGAAGAAGAGATAATATTCCAACATTGTATACAAACGATATTATCTCTTTTACATATGTTATCATTGTAGCGTTGTGTGCAAGACTGTACTAGAGACTAAAGATATCATTGAATACAAATAATGTTATCTTTTTTCTCAATATGTTTTGCTATGGATACTTAACTCCCCCCCTTGTTAAACGAAATCGTCCCGATTTTTCGACGCTATTTTTAACATTTCTCTTTCATAAGTTTTGTTATATGCGTCAATCTTTTTTTGTTTTTGACGATCTGTTATACATTGTATAGTTTTTATCATTACGTACGTAAATGCTAGAATAACAATCAGTGTTACAATTGTGTATATAGTTGATAATATCGGTTTTTCTTCAAAAGTTAATTACACAAATGTTTTTACTTAGATGATTTTGACAATTTCTTGTTCTTAAATAAGTTTGGTTACATAAGGCAATTGTTTTATCTGTAATGATTTTTCCATGTTTTGAATTTAAAGGTGTTACTTTATACAATTTACATGATTTAATTAGAACTGGATATTTATATATTGTGATGAAGAATTCATCAGTTCTAGCTAATAATATTTTAGAGTACTCAAGTATATTTATTATGGGTACTTGAATTATTTCATGTTGAATAATATTTTTAATGTCATCTAAGTCTAGGCTTTCTGATAAATATTCATTATTTTTTGCTGCATTAATTGTTCTGGTCAATAATAATAATTGTTCGTACACTTGTTCTATTACTAAATGTTCTTTAAGGCTCTGACCTTCGAATTGTTGCAAAATTTGTTCAAATCTAGAATTTATAGTTTTTTGTTTATTATTGTTTTCTATGAGATTATTTATACTCGTTTCTATGTTAACTAAGTCATAATGGTCAGGATTACCAAACACATATTTGAAAGCTGTTCCTAAAAAGTTAATTGATCTAGTATGCCTAGTATGTTCTTGTAATTGGTCTGCTAAATTCTTAATTTTACTTAACCAAATTTTTTCTTCTTGTGTAGGTTGATATTTACTAGTTACGATATTTACGTAAGGTTGAAATATCGAAGTCAGGTTGGTGGCATGTAACAAATAAGTTTGTTCTTTGAATAAATACACGTCATCTGTTTGCGTAAGTATAAACTTCTTGTTTAGTAACTCAGTTATTTGAACGTTTCCTTGCCCTTCTTGACTCTGTACAATTCCTAGTAATGTTAGGAATATTAATATTTTCGTCATCTGAAAAATGATAATTCTTTATGTTATCCTTGTGAATTTTTATTCCTTCTTTAGAGATTACAGTGTCTCCTTTATCTTCTTCTACTATTCTTGTTATGTATCTGGCGTTAGATTTCTTTCTAAGACCTGTGATTCTTACCATTATCTTATCTCCTTTTTTATACTCTCTGTGTCGAGTTCCTTTATTTAGACGTTCGATCACTTTTTTGGATGCTGAGTTTAGTTTATTTATTATAATTTCACTATTGCTATATTTATTTTGATTAAAGAAAATGTCTCTAGGTTTCAAACCGGTAACTGAGTGTATAGAATTATTTAATTCACGCACTGTTCTAAATATTTCTTCGATAAGTCTTGTTTTATTCTGAATTGTGAATATTCTAGACAGTTCAGTTATTGTACCGTTTACACGTTCTACCTGACCGTTCGCTGTCGATCTGTATACTGGAGTTTCTACTTTAGTTATGTTGTATTTCAAACACATTTGGTTCACCATTTCTGTTTTGAATCCCTTCTCGTTATCTGTCATGAGTCGTTCACATTTTGGGAAATAATTAGATAAGACCTCTTCCATAACGTCGTACAGTCTGTTTCGAGTTTCGATTTCCCGAAGGATTGTATATTTAGAATACTTATCTACTGTTACAAGGAAAGTATACTTGTCGTTGAAGTATATGTCCATATGAATGTGTGTTCCCACATGTGTTGGTATTTCTGAATTATTCAGAGGTTCTCTGATAGGTTTTCTTTCATATTTTCCAAATAGACATGCTATGCATTTTCTGTTGAAACTCTTTGCTTGTTTATTTAGATCGGGCCAGTAATATTTCTCTGAGATTTCTTGTATATTGTTACGTAACCCTCGGTGTGCTCTTTCGTGAGTTACCCTTACAAGTTTTAGTTGTTCCTCCAAATTTGTCACGTCTTGAAGTTTTCTTGGTGTGAATATAAATCTTACTAGTGGGAATTCTTTTTTTATGTTTTCACCATATTTGTATATGTTTTCAAATTTCGTATGCAAAGCTACAATCTTTTGGGGTTGTATAACTTCTTTCATCTGCCTTAGTAAAGAGTCTTTGTCCTTAAACTTTATTATGAGTCTTATTTTGTTACTAAAATAGATTTGTGTTTCGATATTATTTGTTATATCTTCAATAAGTTCGAACTGTGCAGTGTATGCATTAAAAGGCTGATTCACAGTTTTTATTATATCATTAGAAGAACTTTCAGCTGAATGTGCTGTTTCTATGGTAGAAGTATTTATGCGTTGACGTGATAATGCGTCAGCTACAAGATTTAGGTTTCCTGGTTTATAAACTAATTTTGCTCCAAAGTCTTCAATGATTCCCTTCCAACGTTTCAGCTTTGTGTTGGGATTTTTTTCTGATACAGAATATATAAGGCTCTGGTGATCGGTATATATGGTTAAGTCTGCTATACCATATATGTAGTTTCTGAGTTTTTGTAAGGACCATATGATCGCTAATAGCTCTTTCTCGTTTGTGCTATAGTTCTCTTCTGTCTTACTCAGTGTTCTTGACAAGAAGTGTATAGGTTGCTTATTCTGACTTAGTACGGCTCCAATAGCTATGTTGGATGCATCAGTAGTAAGCTCGAATGGTTTACTATAATCCGGTTGAAAAAGTTCGACTTGTTCTTTCAAATAATTTTTTAAAATTCTAATCGCTTCTAATGCTGAATCATTCAGATTTAACTTAATATTTTTACTTTGTTTTTTGTTTACTTTACCGTTATCTCCTCGTAAATATAATGTCAGGGGCTTGGCTATGCTTGCGTATCCTTTTATAAACTTACGATAGTAACCTGTAAGACCTAAAAATCCTCTCAAATCCTTTACCGTTTGTGGGACTGGAAAATTTTCTATAGCTGCTATTTTCTCAGGGTTCGTAGTGATTCTACCATGTCTGATTATGTGACCTAAGTATTCTACTTCTTCTTGAAAAAACTTACTTTTCTCATCAGATATTTTTAATGTGGCTTTATTGAGTACGTCGAATACTTGACTTATGTGCTGTATATGTTCTTCCTCAGATGAAGAATATATCAATACGTCATCAATGTAAACGTGTACGAATTTACCTACAAAGTCTCTCAAAATGTCGTCCACGCATCTCTGAAATATGCTTGGTGCATTTTTGAGCCCGAAAGGCATTCGTTTAAAATGATATTTTGCGCCATTTATAGCAAAAGCTGTTTTTTCTTTATCATCTGTTTTGATTTTAATTTGGTGGAAACCTGACTCCAAATCTAATGTTGTAAAGTACTTGGCTTTACCTAAATTTTGAATTGTCATGTTGACATCCGGAATGGGGTATCTGTCTGTTACAGTGTGAGCGTTAAGTTTTTGGAAATCAACAACCATGCGCCGTTTTGGTTTTCCTTTTTCGTCCAAACCTTTTTTAGGTACTGTCCATATGGGACTGTTATAAGGACTATGGCTTTTTTCTATTATATCGTCATGTAAGAGTTTCTGTATTTCTTTGTTTACGAATTCGTTATCTGCTATGGGATATGGATATTGTTTAACATAAACCGGATTATCATTGGTCGTCCTAATGCTTGCTTCTATAGTATCTGTAAAGGGTAACGGTCCTATGCTGTTATTAATCTTCATCAGTCTATCTATGTCTGCTTTATAAATATTATTTTCCCCAATTATGTAATTAATTTTCTGAATAGATTCGACACTGCTTATGGTAGTTAGAGTCATATTACTGAAATTTATTTCCGCGTTTAGAACTTTAAGTCCTTCATATCCTAATATCATATCAAAAGACTGAATATCCTCTAATTCAAAAAATGTTATATTTTTCTTTAATATCCTAACTACTTTCTTTGTATCTACCATAGAATAACCATGCATTGTTTTTATTTTTATAGGTTTAATTTTAATTTTTTTGCTAGAATCGCATTTTCTATTAATGTAATTATGGGTTGCACCAGTATCAATAAGAATTTTATAAATTTTCTTAGAAATAGTACTAGTTAAATTTAAGCAGGGCAACCCGTCTACTAGTTTAAATGATCTATTCTTATGTTATTATTTACCATACATTCCGTTTCATCTGCTTCTGCATATGTACTGCTGACATCGTCTCTGCGTTGTTGTCGGGAGTTATTTACTCTCTGCTGCTTGAAGTTCTGCTGATAAGATCGTTGCGGTCTGTTGTGTGTGTTGAAACTCCCGCTGTGTTCACGTTTCGCTGGTGGATTATATACATCGGGTTTGTATTGATTCCAATTTTGTCGCTGTGCATGTACAATTTGTCTCGAGTTTATCTCCATCGGCTGTGGTCCTTGATTGTGTTGCTGCATATTATCGTATTGCTTCTGGGGTTGATAATTCGTTGTTTGGCTCGAATAATTTGGTCTTCTTTCGTTTCTGCGTTCATGTGGCATATTTTTGTGGTGCTTATCCTGAGTGAGATGTAAATGCCTGTGCACATTATCATGTTCTATTCTGCGAGCAATTGCGAATGCGTGTTCTAGATCATTTATTGTAGCTGAATATAATGATCCTCTTGTAAAGTTGTCACTCATACCATCAATGAATATACGAACTGCGTCGTCGTTAGCATTTTTAATTAGTCTGTCGATTATATTCGGCGGATCACCTGACATAGTGATTTTTGATATTATTAAATTGAGATTTTTATTTATCTCGTCGTGGTATTCAGACAGTGTGCTTCTTTTTTGCGTGATGGCTTTCATCATGTCTTGTAGCACGTATAGAGGTTCTTGATTAGAGTACGTATAATCTAATCTGTTACGTATCGCCTCAAAATTAAAAATTGTGTTATAATTAGTTAACACATTCGCGGCTGCACCCTGTATTTTACTTTTCACTATAGTCAATGCTGCTGCGTACTTACTGTGTGTTTTGAAGTTTTTAATGCTGTCCATTAATCTGGATGCTTCTTCGCGCCACGACCGATAATTTGATTGATCGCCGTTGAAAATAGGTAGGCTTTTAAATGCGTCTAACTGTATTTCACTACCATCTGTATATGTGGTTCTTATTTCCTCTAGCACAGGTATGTTTGGTACTATGCCTAATCCAGATTTTACTTCATTTAGTTTTGTTTCTAAATTAGTGTTTATTTGATTTTGGTTAGTTATTATTGCTGCTAACCTTGCATTCTCTGTGCGTGTGTGCTCTAGGGTTTGTGTTACTGTGTTGCTCCTGGTTTCTAAAGCTTCTAATCTTGCCATTAATACTGCGAGTTGTTCCATTTTGAACTCGTGTCTGTTGTCGTCGAATTTGTGTGTTTTTTTTCTCCACATATACACTTTCACTGAATTGCTTTGCTGCTTCGTACGAAGAAGCTATATTTGTACCTGCTATGCTAGGTAATTCTTGTAACCGGTAACGCGAGTGTTCTGTTTATACTAGATTTCACTACTTGTTCCCGAGGTCCGCTCGATTGAAGTTAAAAAGTATATTTAACCTCCTGGCAGGATCGCCAATTAAAACACTTGTTTCTTACTTTTAAAATTAAACAATATTTATTTGGAACTATGTCCTTTATTATTGAAATACTTTTTACTAATTCTAAAAGGAGCTTAAGGCTACTATGTAGTTACAATAAGACTGTTGATAAATTCATCATACAGTCGTATTTATATACTTTTCTTATCTATCTACAAGGAGACCCAAGCGTACAATCGTCTTGCTTGATAATGAAGAAGAGATAATATTCCAACATTGTATACAAACGATATTATCTCTTTTACATATGTTATCATTGTAGCGTTGTGTGCAAGACTGTACTAGAGACTAAAGATATCATTGAATACAAATAATGTTATCTTTTTTCTCAATATGTTTTGCTATGGATACTTAACTCGCGCAGTTTCCGAAGCGGAATAAGTCACGTACACGCTCAGTGATGAAAAGTTCTGCCCTCGTGGGTTGAGTAGAAATTCACCGGGGAGCATCACGCTTCTATATCTGCCGTACAACTTTTCGCCTTATTTATTTAATTTTCTGTTCGACATATTTTTATAACGAGCAAACGATATACCACATTAATGATCTATTAGATCAATCCGCTTAAATGGTCCCTTACGGGCTTTGGTTACATATAGCTTTTCGTGTCTGCTTCGCGAAGGAAGCGCGTCATCTCATTCGCCCACACGTAGCCGGTAGCGTGCTGTTGTTTCTGCTTAAAGCGACGCCGACGACTTACAGAATATCCTTTTAATATTGTTTGAACTCACTTTAGCCTGAAATAATAATTAGTTATGCCAGTTTCCAGTTTGCTTGGTGTAGTGTCCCTGTCCCACCCTTCATCACACGCCACAGTCAACAAATCGAGAGAAAAATCGGGATTCCGGATACGGACTGGTGACCCCTTCCACTTTGTCGCGTTTAATGTTTGCGGTTATGCCCAGGCAGGAGACAGGACGTTTGCCTGTAATTGTTTTCGGGTGGCAATGCGGTTGATGATGGTGTTTTTTTTTTTGTTTTTTTCCAGATTTCATCCCCTGTTGATGAGCAAAAAAAAAAAAAAAAAAAAATGAAAGTGATTAAAACAGTAAAACAATAAAGGTGTAATCTGGGCACTTGCTTTCACAGTCGCTGTGACTGACTGACTGTACGATGCCTTAGGAGGTGTTTTAATTATTTCGAGTTTATTTTTGTATTTCTGTTTATACAACTGATTCGAATTCGAAGGCAGTCGTGCATTCAGGTATGGAACCTTTGTTAGCTTCAATTGCTCCTTATTCGTGGCAATGAATGCGGTTCGCATTTCGAACCAGACGGCTTTAATGTACTGGCAGGCTGCACATTTGCATATCTCTTCGAGTGAAGGGAGTTCCTGGTTGCGTTGAATCACTTTGAAGTAAAATCGGGGCTTTTTGAGCATTGACTCTCGAGTGTTTCTTTTATACGTAAGGACATGTCCTTCTGTGGGGGTGAACTTCGGAGGTATTTAAAATTATGTCATTATTCCCTTGCACTTCGTTGAGTTAAGCTGTCGTATGGGAATGGGGAACATTTGACAAATACAAAGGTGTCCACTTGTCATTGCGCAATGTGTAGTGTGGCTCTCTTAATTAAAGCCAAATCCAAAAGTTGGAAATTTAAAAAAGTCCAAAAGTATACCATTTTAACTCTTTTTGATCTTTTAAAATTACAAGGGGTAGTTCTACACATTAACATGAACTGGACCAGTATAAAGAAGTAACCAAGTTTATCACGTTGTAAAAAGCTCGAAGTTCTTTATATAGGTACCTCTGATGAATTACTAAAGGGGGTTTCTGTTTTGTATCACACTGATAGTCGTGAATATTAAACTCATGTAGACTTAAATTGACTGGATGAACTGATGGGCTAGCCCTGCGGTGCTAAGATTATTTAAGTGAAAACGGATCCTATAATTTATTATTATTGGTTGCATCTAGAACTTTTGAAGTAAAGGGTTTTCCAATAAGAGGTGTTCTTGTGAAAGGATATGGTCCTGTATGCGTGGTTGTGGTGGACATTTCTAAGAAATGAGGATGACTCCTTATGTTGCTCCCGACATTGTTGGCAAAATTAACTGACCATGTTTCGAGATCCACTGTATACATAAATCCAAGGCGTACGGATGTCATTCACCAAATTTTCGTACGTAAAAGTTAGAAAAATAAAAACTCTAGTGCAAGGAAGCGTCCTTGGGCCACTCCTGTACCTATGTATTATTTACGCGTGATATACCGCAAACAGAGGGTACCTACTATCGTATCTACTTTCGCCTCACGGAAAGAACTGAAAAGTCACCAATTGCAAAGTTTTGAGTTGCAAATCGTGAATTATATATAATTCGCAAATCACAACGATTTTGTCTTGAATTGATACAAAAATTCGTAATTCGACATTGAAAACGGCGAAGAATATCATATTTTGTTCTTTTTTAGGGTTCCGTAGCCAAATGGCAAAAATCGGAACCCTATTGGATTCGTCATGTCTGTCTGTCTGTCTGTCTGTCCGTCCGTATGTCACAGCCACTTTTCTCCGAAACTAACGGGTGATTTTTTAGCTGGTTTTGTTTTGGCAACACTGGTTTTGACAGCTGACGTGTGTTTAGTACCTTGTGTCACTGTCAAACAGCTTCAGTTTGGTTTGCAATTTAACCATGGATCGTCTTACAAATGAACAACGCTTGCAAATTATTGAATTTTACTATCAAAATTCGTGCTCGGTTCGAAATGTTCATCGCGCGCTGCTTCCATTTTATGATCGGCATTCTCGACCTTCTGAGCAGTCTATTCGGAAGATTGTGACCAAATTTCGCACCAAATTTACTTTGTTGGACATTAAACCACCAACACGTTTACGTACTGTGCGTAGTGAAGAAAATATTGCGGCCGTATCAGCTAGTGTGACAGAAGACCGCGAAATGTCGATTCGGCGCCGTTCCCAGCAGTTAGGCCTTTGTTACAGCACTACGTGGAAAATTTTGCGGAAGGATTTGTGCGTAAAGCCTTTTAAGATACAGCTTGTGCAAGAACTAAAGCCAGCCGACCTACCACAACGCCGAATTTTTGGTGAATGGGCTCTTGGAAAGCTGGCCGAGGATCCGCTTTTTTATCGAAAAATTGTGTTCAGCGATGAGGCTCATTTTTGGTTGAATGGGTACGTGAATAAGCAAAATTGCCGCATTTGGAGTGAAGATCAGCCAGAAGCATTGCAACAGCTACCAATGCATCCCGAAAAAGCCACTGTTTGGTGCGGTTTATGGGCCGGCGGCATTATTGGGCCATATTTCTTCAAAGATGATGCGAATCGCAGCGTTACTGTCAATGGTGAACGCTACCGAGCGATGATAACAAACTTTTTTTTGCCCGAAATGGAAGTTCTTGACTTGCATGATATGTGGTTTCAACAAGACGGGGCCACATGCCACACAGCACGCGAAACAATGGCGCAATTGCGAGGCGAGTTTGGTGAACAGTTAATTTTACGTTTCGGGCCGGTCAATTGGCCGCCTAGATCGTGCGATTTGACACCATTAGATTATTTTTTGTGGAGGTATGTCAAGGTTAATGTGTATAGGGACAAGCCCGCTTCGATTGACGCACTGGAAGCCAACATCCATGCATTCATTCGTGAGATACCGGCCGATATGTGTGAAAGAGTATGCCAAAATTGGACTCAGCGGATGGACTACCTGAGACGCAGCCGCGGTCAACATTTGCATTAAATTGCAAGGTTCAAACTATCGATTCAAATAAATATTTCATTCATTTTTTCGAATTTTTTGTGTTTTTTTTTTTAAAAAAGTTCTAAGCCTCTTAAAAAATCACCCGTTATAAGAGCTATACCGTTGAAACTTGGTAAGTAGATGTATTCTGTGAACCGCATTAATATTTTACACAAAAATAAAAAAAAAAACAGTAAATTTTGGGGGTCCCCATACATAAAACTGAAACTCAAAAATTTTTTTTTCATCAAACCCATACGTGTGGGGTATCTATGGATAGGTCTTCAAAAATGATATTTAGGTTTCAAATATCATTTTTTTCTAAAGTGAATAGTTTGCGCGAGAGACACTTCCAAAGTCGTAAAATGTTGGTCCCCCCCCCCCTAACTTCTCAAATAAGAGAACGATAAAACTAAAAAAAATATATGATGTACATTACCATGTAAACTTCAAATGAAAATTTTTTGAACGAGATCTAGCGAGTAGTTTTTTTTTTATACGTCATAAATTGTAGACCTCAATTTACCTAATACAATCAACTCAAAAAAAAAAAAAAAAAATTAATTTCATAAACATATTTAAAAATGATATATTCTATGTCTATTGGACCTCGGTCTCATTTTGTCCTTCAAGCATTTTCAACTCAATGCGCCCCTCGCACAAACTCCAAAAAAGTACCACTTTTACCAATTAAGCAATAAAACCCACTCAATAAATGTATTGCAATTAATTTCAATTGAGTATATCAAAACCGAATCGTATCATCAGCACCGCACACATCCTGATGCCGGCCACTTGTTTGTTTTCCAAAGTTTATTCAATTAAAAACCATTAAACAAAAAATAAAACAACTTTTTCAATTTCCACTTCTAACTTTTTGCAATCGGTGTATATGTCGTGCGGTGTGGCATGCCAAGCCGGAGACTCAATTTGCATGGCAGAATCCACACACCAAGGATACACAATGTGTGCACCCAACTCAAGGCTTGTTGAGTATTTGCGATACGACCGCCGACCGTAGAATACAAAACTTTTGCAACACTCTGCACCGAGACGACGACGACGATGATGACGACAACCATTCGTCCTTGTACCCCATCCGAAACACCTCATTCCTATTCACATTGTGCATCGATGACAAAACCACTTGTTGAGAACATGGCAAAGTTTCACTCGTTTCACTGCCACCAGTCGAAGTGAGCCAGCCAACTGAATAACATGATAAGTTTAAAATAAATGGTTGTATAATTTTAGGATAACGCAACAACTGAATACAGTTATTAATGTAAAGCGGAAGTTCATGCCCTTTCCGCTCGACTCCTTCCTTCTAAAGGGAGCGAAGAGCAAACTTTTGCGAATTGAGTTTTCCTTTCGCTTTAACACGGTCCCATCTCGGCATGGTGGCCAAATGGGGGATGAATGCAGGCACCGGATGGGCGGTTTGATTTATCCTCGAAAGGAAAAGTTTCAGTTTTACGGGTACGGAACGGCTTTCTAGCAGTTTGTCCTTTCTCATAAATGGGCGTACAAAGTTGGCTAGCCGTTGGTGATGGTGAGCTGCGAGGACTGGTGGGGGGCTTAATTTTCCTATGAAGTTGAAATTATATTCAAATGTGAGATGAATGGCGGAATGAAACTGGAACTGGCGGAGTGTAACCCGTAGACAATGATGATCTATTTGTATAGGCAAAATTGCCGGAATAAGTTTCCGGCATTATCTGTTTAACTTTGTGAACTTAGGATTTGTTTTCAGTTGGTTTTTATTTCTTAGCTGGTGCGTAGAGTAGGTAAGTCAAAGTTTACTTTAGGGCTTTGGTCTGCCATGATAGGTGAGTCTTAAGGTATTTGGGGTTAATTTAGGAGTTTTTTTTCTTTTCTTTTTTTTTTTAACAATTGTGAGTAAGTCTTATGCGGGCAGTTGAATTGAATATCTATATTGTAAAGGGTGGTCCAACCATAATGCACGATGTTAATTGTAAGTAAAACAAAAAGGTTTCAGAGGGCCTCTTACTTCTTCGAAAATGAGGTCGGCCAAGCAGTAACCGTGAATGGTGTTCGCTATCGCGAGATGATATTGGACATATTGTGGCCAGAAATTGAGGATATAGACCTGAAAGATATTTGCTTCCAACAGGATGGTGCCACTTGCCACACAGCCAACGAAACAATGGCTCTTTTGCGCTAGAAATTCAATGTCCGTGTATCAGTGCCGACTCCAACCAAACTAGCGCCCTGTGCCAAGATTTACAGAAGCGCCCTTTTTCCACATTTACACACATGAATAGGTCTTTTCCATATAACCCAGGAAGTAAACTTTCTAAGCGTTTTTTTTTTTTTTATTGAATCTTCGGAACTATCTTGCCATTGGATAATGTTCGTTGATAACTTGTATTTGAAAATTTTCTATTATTTGTTATTGGAAAATGATGATCCTGAATTTGCATTGGACCCTTTAAAACTATCTATATCTATACTTATAATAAAACTGTGGGCAATTTTTTTGTTACCTAATTGCGTGAAAACTACTGAACAGATTTCGATGAAACTTTTTTTGAAATATTTCTTAAGATTTTGTGCAACACATAGGCTATTCTCTTTCATTGCCATGCCTATTTTTTGGAGCGTTTTTGACCAAAATGTGTTTTTTTTTTTCTGACTTTACTGCCTTTAACTCACCATTACTCAAATAATTCTTAATCAATGCAAACAAAACAAAATACTTAGGAGAGCCAACACTTTTATAGTTATTTCAAGCCAACAATCAGCTTTCTATGTGCTCTAGAAGCTGAGCTACAACCAAAAAAATAAATTTAATTTCCCAAATCGAACATTATCAGCAGCCGCGGTTCTTGATCGTTGTCGTTGTTCTGCTTTGGGGTGGCTTGGTGGCGCACATCGCACAAGCACGTTCATATGAAAAAAAAACCAGCGACAATGTGTTTCTGAGGAAATGCGCAGATGGTTGATGACGTGTGGTGTGGTGATGGACGTGGTGTATATAGAAATTGAGTTCATGGTTTTTGTTTTAATGGTTGTTATAGTACATACCTACATACGTTGATACCTACAGTAAAGAATTGCAGAATTCAAGAAGTAAAGACGATGTAGGTGAATTATGTTGTTGATATAACCTACGTTGTACCTGCAGTAAGGAAGTGAAACTTAAGTACTTACGCCGTTGAAATAGATTACTGATAGGTAAATATATTTGTTTGATTTATTGTTTTACAATGACAATGTTCACCGCTTTTTTTTTTAGCTAGACCGTTGATTTTAAACAAATATGCCGTTGAGAAAACGGTCAAATCTCTTTTATTGGAAATTGCACAGTCTCACGCCGCGTACGAAGTTGCGGGCACAGCTAGTACCAAATATGTTTCAAAATTGGGGCTTTCGAGATATGAGCAGCTTTTAAAATGAGCGTTTTCGGTGATTCGAATTAAAAATTAAGGACACAATAATTTTGAAAACATCAATTTTACTCTAAGTATGTGATAGTGATTCCGCTAGTTTACGTTTGACTTTTCAATCACCTTTAAGACACTAGTCGTGAAACTTCTGTGTAAACTATTTTGCTTACAAAATTCGATCATATTAATTAACAAATAAAATGAATTCAGAGCATTTAAAAAAAATATTAGCCCATCAAAACTCACAAGCCAACACCAGAGGCACAATTTTCCATAAGTCCGTGCAACTACTTGCATACGCTGACGACATTGACATTGTTGGCAGAACACAGCGAGCTGTCACTGGTGCGTTTGCAAGTATTAGTACAGAAGCGGCAAAAATGGGTTTAGTGGTGAATGAGGGTAAAACAAAATATATGCTGTCAACAAAAAGGGACACAGAACATCGACGAATCGGACAGAACGTCACGATAGACAGCTATAACTTTGAGGTAGTTAGGGACTTTGTCTACCTCGGATCCGCTATTAACTCTGAAAATGACATCACCTCAGAAATCAAGCGAAGAATCACTCTTGCCAACCGCTTTTTCTTTGGCCTAAGACGGCAATTGATTAGTAAGGCCTTGTCAAGAAGCACTAAGGAGATTCTATATAAGACTCTCATCATCCCTGTCCTGCTCTATGGCGCAGGAGCATGGACCATAGCAAAAACGGATGAGGATCATCTTGGTCGATTCGAACGCAAAATTCTTCGAGTGATTTTTCGTCCCGTTTGCGTTGACGGGCTTTGGAGGAGAAGATTTAACAGCGACATCGACCTGGTCAGAAAAGTACGCATTAGTCGTCTAAGATGGTTAGAACATGTAGAGCGAATGGACACCAACGCTCCGGCCCGGAGAGTCTTCGATTCCAACCCGGAGGGACAACGCAGTAGAGGAAGACCTCGCCTTAGGTGGCGCGCGCAAGTGGAAGGGGACCTCAACCAACTTGGAGTGCGCAACTGGAGGCAGTTAGCCAAAGATAGCGCTAACTGGACAGGCGTATTGGTTGAGGCCCAAGTCCACCCTGGACTGTAGCGCCACCTTAAGTAAGTAAGTAAGGATTCTGTAGTGGACATGAATGTCAGCCCATCAATTAAGTGTGGAAAATGATTTGAAGTTGTGAGTTGTGACATTTAATCGGTCAGCTGCTCTGATGCTGAATGTTGCAAAAGGTGTGTTTGTTACAACAACGCAACGATTGAAAGTCGTTTTCGTGAAAAACGACTCGTTTTGAAAACTGATATATTTATATGTAGTTCAATTAATAGACCAGCGTCCTTCGATTTAATTCATAATTGTATTTATTCAAGTATATGTTTATAAATGGTAGTATTTTAAGATTGGGAAAGAAATCAGTTTACAAGAAAAATAAAATTTAGAGGAATTTAAGCGGGACTTGACGAACTTAACTTGACTTGGCGACTTTACGAACTAGACTCGACTAACTGACAAAAAAAATTTACATAAGGATACCCTGCTGTCTATGTACATTTTTCTATTTTCAGCTAACGGGTTCGAAACTTCACTTGTTGGCTGGACAATTTCCGCTCATGAATAAGTAACACTAAATGTCCTGCGTACAACTTGGGTCTAGTAACCTGCAAGTTTATTGCAAGTCGTAACGAAACTGTGAATTGTATCAAGTAGTTCAGATTTAGCACCGCTACAGCATTATGGATGGCGAATTAGCCTAGGGGGTAGTGTATTGGAGTATGGAGTATTGGACAAGGACGCAGCAGGAGCCAACCGAAGTAATAACCTACTGCAGATAAATACGAGATGCTTATTTTGCGACGCAATAGCCAACATGGATGTTAATTGACTTCCAGAAGAAGCAGTTGTGTTTTCTTTAAAGCTGTTCAGGTTGTCCTATATACTTGCAATACCTGCATTATAGTGCGCCTGATGCATTACTACAAGGTGGGCCAAAAGAGATCAACCTATTGGAAGATCCTCTTTTTTTTGCAAATGGCCGCCAATGTCAAATCTTTTTTGACATTTGTGGGCTAGACAGATGTGGAATACAAGTGAACAAGCAATGGAGCGGTACACTCTACAAGAACGCGGAATAATCGTGTCTATTTTTTTGCGTAACTATTCGTCTGTAGTGTTGGCGCAGCGCGAATTCCGTCGCCGATTCCATGGCCGTCCGACACCGACTGCGCAAACACTGCGTCGTTGCGCCGTTTGGCCACCAACCTTGAAGAGTATGGGACCACACGAGACGTTGCCAAGACTGGACGGCCCCGGAGCGCCCGTTGTGCCGAAAATACCGTCGCTGTTGACGAGGATGTCGCCGGAAACATCGACCAGACGCCGTGCCTCGCAATTAACCATCAGCCGGTCGTTCCTAAGGCGAATTTTGGTCAAAGACTTGCGCATGTTCCCGTACAAAGTCCAGTCCGTGCATCAGCTGCTGCTTGTCGACCGCCAAACGCGTATAACCTACGCCCAAGCCAAAAGAACTATGGCCAGAGGTGAGCAAAAAGAGATCTAAACGTATGATCGGACTAAGCCGCAAAGATATTCGCATACTCACTCACGGGGGTCATTACTGGACACTGTGCGATAGGCGTACATGCGGAACGGCTCGGGATATACTGCTTAATGATTTTTGCAGAAGCTGTAGGGACGTAGAAGAAATGGAATCTGTTCGCCACCTACTTTGCGAATGCCAAGCCCTTATAAACATCAGACAGAGAATTCTCAATAGTTACTTCTTCGATGACCTAGAGGATCTGAAGAGTGTTGATCTCAAAGTACTCCTGAGATTCATACTTAAATCTGGGTGGTTCTAGGAGATAGACAGACTTCTTATCAGTAGTCACTAACTCGTAGGAAGAACTAGAGGATCAGGTTACAACGGAGCTTTAAGAACCCATGAGATTCACACTAAATCTGTGGCTCCAATACAAAAGCGGTATATTTATTTTTTTTTTCTCGACAGGCTGCACTGGATGGTTCCCGTAACTGTACACAATGGACCCAACTGATGGTCTAAGTGAAGCTGTGGCAACCGCCACAAGCGCTTCCATTTACCTATCTACCTACCTACGCCCAAGCCATCCTCAATATCGAGAACGAAGTGGATGATTTTTCGAAAATCACCGAAAATTCACGAGTAATGCACGAGGAGCCGTTACACCCGCTCAAAGTTACTGCATGGTGCACTATTCACGCTGGAGGAGTCATCGGGCCATTTTTTTCGAGAACGCCGCTGGTCAAATGACAACAGTGGACGGTGTGCGCTACAGGGCCATGTTAACCGGGTTTTTTCTGCCGCAATTGGACGATTTAGGACTGGAGTCTGGAGGACATGTGGTTCCAACAGGACGGAGTTACGGCACACACTGCGCGAGCCACAACCGATATTCTGAAGGCGGCATTTCCGGGTCGCCTCAACTCTCGTTTTGGCGATTTGCAATGGCCCGCAAGATCGCCCGACTTAACCGTTCCAGACTTTTTTTGTGGGGTTTTTTGAAGTCCCGTGTTTACGTGAACAAGCCCGAGACCCTAGAAGCCCTCAAGGACAACATTCGACACGAGTTCGAGAATCTGTCGCCCGAAGTTCTCGCCGAAGTGATGGAAAATGCCATAAAACGAGCCCGTATGGCAATCAATTGTGACGGCGCCCATTTGGCAAATCATCAAAAATCTAAAGGTTCAAATAAACATAGTCAAAAACAGAATCGAAGTTTTTCCTTTAGAAAAGAAAAAAATGAGAGCCAAACAACATCTTCTTTTGGCCCACCTTGTATTAGGAGGTCAAATTTTGACTTGGGTGGTATCTTCAATTCATGTATAACAACGCTGACTTACACAGTGGAACCCTGCACAAATTGAGGTAGAATTATTGGATTTCGTAAAAAATTGCCTCAATAAGAGATTAACAAAATGTAAGCCCCACAAAAAAAAAACTTATTTCCCCATTAATAATTATCCCATGACAAAAGCAGATGCAGTTCTGTTCTATAGTAGTCGAAGTATGTAAATACCTATCCGCATCCAGAAATGCAATATTTCGACAAAAATGATATTATTTCCTTATTCTGGGAGTGCAGGATTAAATCACTTTTTGTTGTTGAGTATTTGCCCATTTGCTTTGTACGAAAACAAATTTTCAAAATACTTCCAAAAACATTACTAAATCACTCTCCGTCTGACAGTTCCTTCCTAAGATACTTCAATTTCCAATATCAACTCCAACTGCCCACAATACGCACCAAGTGCAATTGCAAAATCGATAACTCATCATATTTGCTCTGGAGGACCTCACATTGCTAATGAATAGATGAGGCCTCTCCTCTCCTTACAGCCCGTTCTAGTCTAGATATTATAGGGCTATATCTATGGTAAATTTGCTCGGCATCATTTGTGTGCGCATCCTTCTCCGTGCACACAATGACATGTGCGTGTATGAGATAAATGCATTTTAGATTGCACGTTTATATTTGAGGCGCATATGACGTTCCTCCTTGTAGGCTGCGACTGTACATTTGTCTATACTGTGCTAGTACAGTGGGAGAGGGATGAGAATACATGTGCAGGACTGATATGAAATATTAATATTTTCGATAGATGCATATCTGCTTTTGAAATGCAGGCGAAGCGTATTTTTGAGGAAATAATACTCAAATTAAATCGGGGAAGGCAGTTTATGGTAAGATATTCATGATAGTCAGTTCTAAAGATGAAAATTTAGGCCCAATGCACACGGACCAACTGTAAAAAAAACTTATCCGCGATGCGAATTGGCACCTAGTTTGCTTTGAGTGACTCAATGCGTCATACCCTGTGTCTGTTGATTTGCATGTCGGATTGATTTCAGTTTCTAGTTTGTCGAAGATGAGCGGACAAGAGACCAACGTGTTGCTACTAGTGGGTGAGGTTGAAAAACATCCTGACAACATGACGACACTGAACGAACTAGAGATTTTTTAGTCCGTAACTAGTATGTACCCCGGTTTAGTTTTTTTCCCGTTGCTCCGTGTGCATTGGGCATGAGAAAACGAGGTCAAGTTGCCTGGAGATTGGGAAAGATTATTAGGAACAGTATACGCAGAGGCCAACCCACCAGTCTCTTTTAATAACAAATTCATCTTTTAAACTGAGCCCGATAATAAAAATGGCTGTAAGGTAAATAATTCTGTTCTTCGTCTTGTTAAGTGGGGCTTTTGTTTTGGCTGATACTCTCCAATAGGTCTGATTCTTAGCCAACTGCTTCCAAGATCTTTGAGAATATTTTAAACTCGTGTCACAATAAGTGGTGTTACTAACTGTATAGGAAGACCTTACCTTGGGGAAGAGGACAAATCTGATAGCGCACTCAAAGATCTAGTAGGATTAATTACTAAGTCCGGTATCATGAGCGAGCTCTAATTGGAGGAAATCAAAATAGGTCACTCGTGGCCGCAGTGATATGGAAACTTGATTCCACCTCCCACAAACAATCTTATCTAATCTACTAACTGTAGTGTTGTTACTTACAACCTTTCCTGACGACTTGATACAGTTAATTAACTTGGAAGAAGTACCTTTCAAGAGATTTGTTCCTGATGGTGTTTTGGATGCCTGAGCCTTTTCACAGAAAGTGGCTTCTGTCCTCAATAACTTTCCCTTTACACCAGCCTCTGCAAAATTCTTCTGTTGTCAGGCGCATTTTCTTCGCGTACATACTCGTAGTTCCCGGAGATAATGTGCAAATAGTCCAGGGGTCGAATGCTCACGGAACGTAATTTTTTAATTTGACGTAGTTGTTGTAATAGATTAAAATTAAAATGGTAATAGTTCAAACGTCAAATAAATGTCATTCAGAAGTAAAATTCCGCAAAACAAAAGTTTTTATATTCCAAAGAGATAATTTAGAGGCTTCAATGGATCCAACGTTGTTATTTTACTTAAGTTCTTCGGACGAAAGTGATGACAACAATGAAAAAATTGTTCGCAAACAGCTAAGGGATAACAGCAATCCGCTTTCCTTACAAAGCAAAGCGTGAGTTCAATTGAAAACTATTTGTGAATTTATGTACATGGTATATTTTATATAGATTTATTAAGCGGTTTCGGTTAAATAAGAAAGCATTTCAATACGTTTTTACGAAATTGAACTTCTGTGCTCAATTATCCACGGCAGTACCTCCTGTTTTGCAATTAGCAGCGACACTATCTCTTTTAGGGAGTGGAGGATACCAACACACCGTCGGAGGTGATTATCTCATTGGGATGTGCCAAAGCAGAATATCAAAAATAACTTCCAGTGTACTCAAAGAAATTGAGGACAAACTATGTCCTACTCACATATTGTTCCTCCCGGAAAATTCATTTAGATGTAAGGAACACTTTTTCCAAAAGTATAAAATACCGGGTGGTAAGATTGTTTGATCTTTTACAAGACACGTTATTATACCTATTAATTTACCCTTATGAATTGTGTTTTAGTCATTGGATGCATCGACGGTACTCATATTGGGCTGCAGCGACCAACTCAAAATGAACATATGTTTTTGAATCGCAAGGGTTTCCATAGCTTAAATGCAATGATTGTGAGTTCATATGAATATATGATATTATATCATATCAATGCCTTATATTGCATTTATTTACAAATCTGCGATCATGAGTATGTCATAAATGCAGTGAATGCACAATATGGAGGGGCTGCGCATGATTCTTTTGTTTGGAAACATTCTGAACAGCGAAGGATGTTAGAGAATAAATTTCAATTGAATGGAACTCAAAATGGTTGGCTATTAGGTAATTCTGTAATACAAGATAATTCATTTTTCATATTATTTACGAAACTTGTTAACATGTAGGTGATTCCGGTGATCCACTTGAGCCATGGTGTATAACACCCTACAGAACTCCTCAAAATGAATCAATGGAAGCCCGGTTCAACGAGGTTCACTCAAAGGCACGCTGTATTGTGGAGAGAACAATTGGGATCCTTAAGGGTCGTTGGAGAATCTTGGGATACAATAAAAGAGGCAGATACCAACCTGAAAAAGTTGCTCAGTTTTTGAACGCATGCACTGCTTTGCATAATGTATGCATTCAATTCAAAATTCCATTTCACATTAATCAAAGTGTGCAACGGGAACCAATACAAATCGATTTCGGAGAAGACACACAGCATACTAGAGTTGGACAAACAATACGAAATCATATCAAACATTCTCTATTTAACACGTAAAATTCATTTATTTTTTGTTTACGAAAAATAGTTACACTAGCAATAAATAAATAATAAAAAAAAAACAAAAACGGTTAATCACAATTCATAGGTATTCATGACTTTTCATATTTGTACTTGTATCACAATGTGTTTGTATTATAATATTATTATCACTTTCAGTCTTCATTATTCTTTTTCAGCATTTCAAGCTGAAGAGTTTTAATTTGCAGCTCGATTGCTTGCACGGCAATAAAACTTGTGTGCTTCACCTCCTTCATTTTTAGCATTCTTTCTTGTATATCAAGTAATCTGTCCAGTTTACCTTCAATGCTTTTGTGGAATTCCGATCCCAACTTAATATTTTCCTGAAGAAGTGTCAATTTATCACTGCTCCTTGCGTTTTTTTTTTTTTTTGCTTTGTGACTGTCTTAGATGTACTGGCTGATGGACAATCGATGCTTTGTTCACTGTTACTGTCTGTGGAATCGGAATAGCCTTCCAGTATTAAGCGGAGGGAATCCTCCACAGCATCTTTGGCCCCAGTGCTTCTTGGTGTTGTTTGAATATTGGATTCAGTGTCGGGTAACTGTGGCCTACCAAAAGTTTTAACACTTGAAAGTCCCTTTACAGATGCTTCCAATCCAGTAGCTTCAATTATTAAATTTTCTTCTTCCGTTATATGTTTTTCTTCGTATGGCCCGCCACCTGATCTGTTCTTCGAAGCTTTGTTAAACGAAAGTTTTTTTTTGGTTTGGAACTTTTGGTCTGCAAAAACCTTAAGACAAAAAATCAAATAGTTAGTAGAGATAAAAAAAAAAGAGTTTTCTAACCTTCTTCCACGCTCTTACTTCTTTGACCGGAGGTCCAACAGTGTTTAGTTTTATGGCCAAGCTTTCCCACATTCTTATGGATGTAGCTTTGCCTTGGCAAGTGTTTGGAAGTAGGTTTTTGGCCAAGTCCGGGTGATCCCTCATGTATTGTGCCAAGACGATTTTTTGTGTGGAATTTATTTTGTTGCAATTTTTCCTAAAAATAGTTTTTTTAATTGCATACTTATGATTTCACATTTAAATAGATTTATTGTTACTAAACTCACATTTTTCTTTACTATTTATCTCACGACACAAATTACGAACACTAAAAACCAATCGAATGACATTAGGATTGAACGTATACGTTTAGGCATCCGTTCAGCGAGGTGGTGATGCCAAATTACGTTTACGGATATACGTTCACGTATGCGATAATGCCAAATCCACATTTTACGAAAACGAGTTACTCGTTCACGGAGGACGCGATTCGACCCCAGGAATATCTGACTAATTCGTCGGCTATTTCTCTTTATACAGGTGTCTGCCAGGAAGGTATACTACTTTGTCTTGCCGCCATTTTGGTAAACATTAGTCTTGACAGTTCATATTTGGCAGTCGTGAAGTAGATACGTGGCAAATTTATTATAAAAAAATATTTGATAAACCAACGTGTTTAAATCGTTAAAACATTTTATCAAAATCAATTTTTTATTTTTTTTTTTATAATTTTACTCGCGCCCAAGGGGTTATGAATACCCTTATAATGCGGGGCACAGCGCGGCACTCAAGTTTTTAGGAAGAGAAAGAGGGATAGGAAAGAGTTTGTGGCGCAGTGGATATTCTCCACGAGTGGCGTCCTAATAGCTAGGGGAGAATTGTTGATATTTTGTGTTCGCTTATAGTTCCTTTAAACTTATTCGTAGCTTTTTTATTTGTGAAAAATGTTTCGTGGTACTGGCTCGGATTTGAACACGTAACCTCCCACTCAACAAGCGAACACTCTATCACTGCGCCACTGCCACGCTCATCGATTACTGTGACGATGAGAAAGTTACGTGAACTTTTTGGGAGAAACAACGTGCCAACAAAACGCACTATTTATCGTGTAGGTGTTGTATAAGGCTTACCTAACAAGTGTAGTTCCAACAGCCACTGATATATCGCCTACAAACTAGTATATAAGAGGTACAGTTAAATCAGTGGCCGGTGGAACTATTGACAGAACAATGCGACAGTTGTATATTGATGACCAAACAAGATGGTACAATTTTTGTAATAAATATATTTTAAACATTCACATGTGGTTTTAATAACAAAACATGGCGCAGTCGTTACTAAAATAAAATAGTGATGGTAAAAACAAGATCACAAACAAAACAGAAAGTTGGTGAAAATTCACGAGAACATTCAATAGTGGAAATTAGTTCGGATGATTCAGCGGAATTAAGTGATATCGAAATTGAACCAGTACAGATCGTGCTAAATAACACAATTGTGCAGTTATCTAGTTCAAACTTTAATACTGAAAATATTTGCATAAGAAAAAAAAGTTTAAAAATGGATTTTAAAGCGCCGGGTCACCTAATCATGGAGGGTAACCTATCAGAGAATTTTAAGAAATTTCAACAAAAGTTTGATATATACATGCGGGCATCAGAAAATGATAAAAAAGACGAAACCGTCAAAGTGGCTATACTACTTAACATAATAGGAGATGATGCTATTGACGTTTATAATACCATGGAGATCAGCAACAAGAAAAGCACTACATTGAAGGCAATATTGGAAGAGTTTGAAATTTACTGTAATCCTAAAAAAGACGAGGTGTATGAGCGGTTCAAACTGTACAGCCGAACACATAAAGAGGAAGAGTCATTCGATCACTTTTTGACAGATGTGAAGCAGTTGGCAAGCACGTGCGAATTTCATCAAGATGAACTGGGAAAAGCTATTCGAGATAGAGTGATATTTGGAATTCGATCGAGGTCATGTCAGGAGAAGTTGCTTGCTGTGGGGAATATTTCTTTAGAGGACACCATTAAGAAATGTCGACTGTTTGAACTGGAAAAATCGAGGCTCGAGGACGTCCAGAACACAAGTGGCTATGACTTAATGCAAAATGCGGGAAGACCATCAATCGATATAGTAAACAAATTACATACTTACAATAAATATAACAAATATACTAATAATTTTAACCATAAATTTGTAGCAAATAATGTCAAACAAAATCAAAGTTCTAATAATAGTTTTTATTCGAAACAGGTTCAATACACCAAAGGGTACGAGTGTTGTGAACGTTGTCATAGACAACATCTGCCGAATAAATGTCCAGCTTTTGGAAAATTTTGTTCCAAGTGTAATTTAAAAAATCATTTTGCCGTGGCATGCAAAACAAAACAGGTAATGGACATATCTATTCAAAATGGGTATAACGAAAATGATCACAATGATAGAAGCTTACGAATTTGTGATCCAGATGAAACGAATTATTTTATTTATGATGTTTGTGCAAATAGTCGAAATTGTTGGATGGAAACTATCAACGTTGAATCTGTTGCGATACCATTTAAGTTAGATACAGGCGCGGAGGTAAACGTTTTGCCAATTTCATACTTTAATCTTATAAAAACGAATAAGAAGGCAAAACCGTGCATGAAAACTTTAGAAGCTTTCGGTGGAGAGCTTATTCATCCAAAATGTATTATCGTTTTAAAATGTACAATCGACAACAAAAGTTTAGATCAAGAGTTTTTTATAGTAGATAAATGTACAGTTCCAATTTTGGGCATTGTTGCATGTGAACAACTAGGTTTAATCAGCCGTGTTAATACACTGCAATATCCAAAAAATATAGTTATTAATCGAAATATCGACATTTTTAGTGGAATTGGAAAATTTCCGATACCATGCCATCTGCAAATTGATAACACAATTACACCGTCAGTAAAACCACCACGACGTTTACCATCAACTATAATAGAACCAGTTAAAACAGCTCTCAAGGAATTAGAAGCAAAAGGAATAATAGAAAAAGTTCACAGTCCAAAGGGATGGGTTAGTAATTTAATTATAGTTGAGAAACCAAATAAACACATAAGAGTCTGTTTGGATCCAAGAGATTTAAATAAAGCACTTAAGCCTGAAAAATTTTTAATTCCGAAATTCGAAGAAATCAAAGATAAACTTAGCGGCATGAAATTCTTTTCGGTATTGGATCTAAAACACGGATTTTGGCAAGTCGAGTTAGATTCCAGCTCAAGCGAATATTGCACATTTAGTTCACCTTTTGGATTTTTTAAATTCTGTAGGCTGCCGTTCGGTATAAGTGTAGCCCCTGAAATATTTCAGAAGTACACCTACCAACATTTTAGCACATTACCAGGAACATTTGTATATATTGATGATTTGATTATTTGCGGTAGAAATGAAAAGGAACACGACAGAAATTTGAATTTAGTTTTTGAAAGAGCTCGCAATATAGGAGTTAAATTTAATGAACAAAAATTTCAATATAAATTGAGAAGTGTTAAGTACATAGGTCATATATTTTCGGATAATGGAGTAGCTCCAGATCCAGAGAGGGTCAAAGCTATATTAAATTTGGAAAAACCAACAAATAAAAAGGAGTTACAAAGGGTTTTGGGTATGATCAATTATGTCCGCAGTTTCATACCAAATTTGGCTCATGTTTCTAATTGCTTACGTGATCTTTTAAAAAACAAAAATGAATTTATCTGGTGCGATGTGCACACAAAGACTCTAAACACAATCAAAGGGTTAATCGCAAATGCTCCTGTATTAAAAATGTTTGACGAATCGAAGCCTACTATTATGCAGTGCGATGCATCAAAAGATGGCATAGGCTGTTGCTTAATGCAATCAGGGGCCCCTTTAAGTTTTGCATCTCGATCTTTGAGCCAAGCAGAAATCGGATATGCTCAGATCGAGAAAGAACTACTGGCTATTACTTTTGCGTGTACCAAGTTCCATCATTATATATACGGAAGACCAGTTACTGTTCAGACCGACCATAAGCCGTTAGTCAGTATTTGCAAAAAGGATTTAGACAAAATATATTGCACTAGGTTACAACGCATGAAATTGAAATTAATGAAATATAAATTAAATGTAGTTTACGTTCCAGGCAAATATTTGCATATAGCAGACCTACTATCGCGATCATATTTAAAAAACGAAATTAATGTGGAAGAAGACAATTTTAATGAAGTTATACACTCTTTAAATATAAGCGAACATCGAAAGGAACAATTGCGGACAGAAACAGAGAACGATATAGTTTTAACAAAACTCAAAGTTATTTTGAAAACCAAATGGCCTAGCAGCCTAAGCAAAGTAGATAACGATTTGAAAATGTTTTATAAATTAAAAAACAATTTGTTTTTGGAAGAGGATATCATTTTTAACAATAATAAAATAGTTATTCCCTTATCACTACAGCAAGAATACCTTAATATTTTACATGAAGACCACTTAGGTATAAATAAAACAAAGAAAAGAGCACAGACTCTTCTATTCTGGCAAACAATGAATAAAGATATTGAAAATTTAATAACGAACTGCCAAATTTGTCAAAAAACTAGGAGTTCGCAAAATAATGAACCTATAATTCAGCACTCTATACCGAAGTTACCGTTTTTAAAGCTTGGTATTGATATTTTAGATTTTTCGAATCACCCTTATCTTATTCTAATTGATTATTATTCCAAGTGGTTAGAGATAATTGAACTTAAAAATAAGTCTAGTATTGAAATAATTAAACATTTAAAACAGACGTTTTCTACCCATGGAATACCACGAGAGATAATAGCAGATAATTCACCATTTAATTGTACCGCGTGTTTATCATTTGCTAAAGAATATGGGATAAAATTTACTTTTAGTAGTCCATACTACCCAAAGTCAAATGGACTTGCCGAAAAGTATGTCGGAATAGCCAAGCATTTGTTAACAAAAAGTCATGCTTCTAAACAAGATGTTACAAATGCTCTTCTTGAATATCGGAACACTCCATTAACTGGAATGCAATACTCTCCAGCTGAACTTTTGTTTAACAGGCGCCTTCGCACTAAAGTACCCATGCACGACAACCTTCTTATTCCAAAAATACCAATTAACGTTGATGATTCTATTAACAAATCGAAAAACAAAATTCAAAACCATTACAATAAAACATCATATTTAAAAAATGATTTTTTATTAAATGAATTCGTTTGGATGCAAAAACCTGATAGAAAATGGTACGCTGGGAGAATTATATATAAATGCCCGGAACCAAGATCATATATCGTTGAATTAAGTGAGGGGGGGAGGTATAGGCGAAACACAAAGCATATTAGAAAAAGATGTAATAATAATATAATACCTCTAGTAAACAATAAAACGCATTCCTATGATCGCAAAGTTCACAACACCCGTAGCCAGGTAAAACATTTGAAGTAGATAATACCTAAATATAACTTAAACTTGTTAATTGAGATGTATGTGCATGGAATACCATTATTTAATGAATTGAAATTTTTGTCTTTTTTATATCGCAAGAAATTATATTTGCATTGAACCAAAATTATATTACAGAACTTTATTCAAATAATTATACAGACAACCAGAATATTTTAAATTGAAATTGTATCTAAGAGTATCTATAACTTAATATTAAAATTGTAAAGGGAGATGTTGTATAAGGCTTACCTAACAAGTGTAGTTCCAACAGCCACTGATATATCGCCTACAAACTAGTATATAAGAGGTACAGTTAAATCAGTGGCCGGTGGAACTATTGACAGAACAATGCGACAGTTGTATATTGATGACCAAACAAGATGGTACAATTTTTGTAATAAATATATTTTAAACATTCACATGTGGTTTTAATAACAAAACAGTAGGTAGTGAATGTTTTCGAAGAAAGAGGGTCTGTAGGTGATAGGCGCAAGCATGGACCACAACGTACTGCAAGATCGGCTGAAAACATTACTGCTGCTCAAGGAAGTATTCAAAACAATCCATCAACCTCAATTCGACGCCGTGCTCATGAGCTTGGTCTTCAAAGAACAACTTTGGCGACAATTTTGCACAAGGATTTGCATTTGTTTCCATTTAAGATTCAGTTGACACAAGAGCTGTTTCCACAAGACTATTTACGCCGCCGTACATATGCCAATAGGATGTTACAGCTAGCCCATGACAACCCCGATTTTCATGAAAAAATCGTAATGAGTGACGAGGCACATTTTTATTTGAATGGATATGTGAATAAACAGAATAGTCGGTTCTGGGCAATGGAAAACCGTCAAATTATTCATCAGTCACCTTTGTATCCATTCAAAGTTACAGTCTGGTGTGCAATTTGGTCAGGAGGAATCATTGGACCTTACTTCTTTGAAAATGAAAACGGCGTAACGGTAACTGTGAATGGGGAGCGATATCGTGATATGATTAAAAACTTTTTAACGCCACAACTTCATGCTTTGGGCTTGATTAACATGTGGTATCTACAAGACGGTGCCACATCGCATACAGCCAGGACTACAATGGAATGACTGCGAGACTTCTTTCCACAACAAGTTATTTCAAGAAATGGTGATGTTGATTGGCCTCCACGATCGCCTGATTTGACTGCTCCGGACTTCTTTTTGTGGGGATATCTGAAAAGCAAGGTTTATGCAAACAAACCAGAAATGCTTGAGCAATTCATTCAAAATATTCGTGATGAAATTAATGAAATACCGCGTGAAATGTGTGAGAATGTAATGAAAAATGTGCTCAAAAGGGCTCGCATTTGTGAGACTAACAGAGGTGGACATTTACCTGATATTCCATACATAATTGCCGACATTAAATAAAACATTAATCAATATAAGATCCATTCTCTTTCATTTAATCAAAAATTATAAACAATCAAAGTAGTATACCTTCCCGGCGGACACCCTGTATAATTTGTACTCATTATGACAAACAACTCAGTCGTAAGTGGTCTTCAAACAATGGCTGCCCCGGGTCAGTGTTCACCTCCAGAGCGAGGCTTAATCTCGGCCCAAATATTGACGATAGAAATAGATACCTAATTTTTGTTTGGATGTCCGTCTAAATAGGACCGTCGACATTTTTTCCAAATTGTGGGAACTTGTGTCCGGAAAACGCTCGATGGGATATACCTTTTCCACAGGTGATTTTATAAAACTCTGAAAAGATTCAATCTAGATGTGAGGATATCACAGCAAACATTTTTTCGGAAGATGGGCTTGGATGTTACGTACCAGGATCCGTTTTCTTTGAATCCTACAACACTGCCTCATACAATCGGTTTCAATATTTAAATGAGCATCTACTGGTAAAAATGTTAAAAATCATGCTGAGCGCCTGGGTCGGACTTGACGGTTGACAAGCTGCCAACATTTGTGATGTTGGGGGCTTTACTTGAGTTATGTGTAATGTTAATTTTAAAAAAATCTTCTTTTTGATAAAGTCACACTTTTTGGCAAAAAGTTCGGTACTTTAGCGTAAGTGGCTGTGCTCGCTTTTCGTAGTCGATGTTCGATAGAAGACTGCCAGTAAAGATTAAATAAATATTTAACGTGAATCCAGACGAGACGGCTAAATAGAGAGCCTTCTTGAGGACGGATATACACAATCGGCAATCGGGTATTTGTATTTGACAGTCTTTTACGAGTTGTGATGCAGTGAAAAAGTTATTAACGGCCCCGCTAGAATTGCCAGTTTCCTTTTGTCATTTGAACAGCTAAGCATGTTCAATTGTTGAGTAATGACAACAATGGTAGTTTCCGATGCGATATAAGTAATAATGACAAAACTTCCCAAATGCTAAATGTCCCTGGCTATCTATAAATCTGAGAGCACATTTGTATTCACAAAATTTGTGCGGTGACCATTCGATGGTAACGATAGTGAAACAAACGCTTGCACAATGTCTGAAAGGCCTTATAGCATTTTTTTTTACTGATCTCGTATAGGTATAGTTACCAACAACTGTCATGTAAAAAAAAACAACCCACTATGAATGATTTGTAAAAGTTACATAATGTGAACGGACGTTTCCTATTATTTCTAACATCAATTTAATGCAGTTTATAAGGCCATCAACTACTGTCCACTACAATAGCAATTACTATAATGTCGCACCAGTATAGTGGATAGCAAATGTCCTGCCACAGTTGCGGCAGTGGTTCGTTTGCTGGTGGTATAGCCTCCTCTATTCATGTTAATAAAACATCAACGACCATTTAATGGATAAAATTATTTTAATTAAAATTACGTAAGTCAGACAAAATAATATTGAAATCGCAATTTATTTATGCGTTCATTCATCTATCCAAACAGACAAATTTCACCCACCCATGAACGTAGGCAAAAAATGTTCTCTCGGTTGAAAATTGTTGACAGGGTGCGTCCGGAAGGCAATTATTTAATTAAATAAAAATTTCAATACGCCGATATGGCTGAGTTTGAACAACTGAAGATAATATTATAATAAATGAACATTATTTGCAATCAAAAGGTATTTTCAAATCATGAAACAACCAAGAAACGAAAGAATACCTACGGTTGAGTTTATTTATTATCACCAAGCATTTAAACATTTACCCCCTTATTAATAAAAAAATGTGCACGAGTAAGTTAGCTAGCAAACGTCAGATAGCATACAAAAATTGGACATAACGGCTGAGTAACAAGTTGATAACTTTTACACAGCCTTTATTAATACGGGGGTTAGCATATTTCAAAAAAAAAAAAAAAAAATAATTTAAAAATTATAGCTCATTTTACAAAAAAAAAAAATGTTTTATTGCAAGTATTAAGCAAGAATACTTACACCATACATATACAACGTAAAAATACTTCAGTCTGTGCACAGACATTTTATTTTATTTACAAAATTATCATCATTATATTAATACGTGAACATTCATAGATTCCGTACATTTTGTTAGTATTTAAAATCTAATGAGGAAACTTATATCAATCGAAAGGTCCTACTGTGCCATAGGTCTGCAGAAAAAAAAAAAAAAAAAAGGGGTATATGTCGCTATGAGACTGGTAGAATGAAGCTAAGAATTCCCCATACAAAATGTTTGTTAATAATTGAACCCATTTTAGTGACATTCAATTTGTTGCCGCCATATTGCCATAGTAAAGTATTCAAATGTATATCATCTTAGAATAGAACCTATTTTCGAACGAATGCAATTTACGTCCCCTTAAAGTAAGAAATGGGCGTATTTGTTCGATATCTAGATGTCGCTTTTTCGCTCATAAAAAAAAACCCTAAGTACACAATAATTAAGTATCGAAAATGTTGGTACCCACGTTTTTTAGTAGGTAGGTAGGTATTAGCCGTATTTTATTATCGGCGTGATCTGATCCGGATCAGATCACGAAGATAAGACAATACGGATCATAGAAAAATTTAATTTTCGAAGACTTCGCCATTTGCTGCAATTTCACTCAGCTCGTTGATGAGCCCACGCGAATTCCAGACAATCCAACAAATTACGAAAACACTCTCGATCTGTTTCTCACAACAGAGCCAGATAATTATGAAATAAAAGTGTCTGCTCCCTTAGGGAATTCGGATCATGCTCTAATATCTTTACCGTTCGATTTGGAATTATAGTAAATCTAACTGGGACGAGCTGCGTAATTTCTTCGCTGCCTAGGAATTTCCTAAGTATGCGTGCGGCAGCAATGGCGCTCCTTTGATTTGTACAGGTACTAATACTTAGGAAATTCCTAGGCTGTACAAGGTCATAGGAAGCTTGTGGGGAAATGTACCGTTTCTGCTCTCAGTTGGCTCTCTAGTTTGGATCCTCTATGATTTTTAAGTTATAGAGTCACTAATGAAAAAGTGGTGAGCTTATACTAACAGCAAACACTATACTCTGTCCAAGAAAAATTGTCAGTACAGGGAAGATAGGATGTTTGTCTCTCAGTCTGGTTGCAATGACTTACATAAATCGGTCCCTTTTTAAAGCTCTCACAGGGTTGCCGTAGTATGTATGATAATTCGCCACAACTCAGAGAGCAATACTGTTAGGGTTACCATCTTACAATTTAAAATAAAAATATTGCTCAACGAAATAAATTCCAACAACAAATTCTTTCGCTGACGTTTCACGAATTTAAGTCCGAGATCTTTTTGCAATATTGTATGCAAAGTTGATCTGCTTAGTTTTGTTATATTTTCACTTTTTTGTACTTCCAATAATATCTTGTCTAGCGTTGGAAGGTCATTATCGCACATTTGTCCAAATCATCCACCTTGCTCTTGATACCGGAATTATTTTTCTTCTTTGGTGGTGAATTCTGGCCTTTGATTGCTTTTTCCCTTTAAAGTCTGTATACAGTTCGTTCCGTAACAAAAAAAAACAGTAGCCCCATTTCCTACGGCTTCCGATTTACTTTTAAACAGGCCATAGAATTTTTCAGTTGCATCAACAATTTGTTGTTTCTTTTTTTAGATCCTTTGAATGAAGACTTTGTAGCCATGTTTCTGTTTATTCATATGCACAATAAAGTTAACCACTTGCTTAGATACACTATCCGCGATTGAGATAACAACCATTGTTTCCGCCTTATATACACAAACAGGCAATTAGAATACAAAATTATATAACCACGACACAATGTCATATATCAAAACAGGTGGTAAAAGGACTGCACTTGTGCAGCTCTACATACATTTTTTAATATAAACATATTATATACCTAGATTACATATTTATTAAAAAATTATTACCCGTCAATGCAGACGACCGAAAATAAACAGTATAGGTCTACCTGCCTCATCATTTTGATATTTCAGTGTGAAAAATATGCTCTACAAAGTGAAATATGAATTTATACCTACCAACATGCAGAAATATGCCCTCACGAATAAGGCTGAATATTTGTACATATGTAGTTTTCTATATTAAGATATTTAATCAAATTTTATCCCAAAAAAATACCATGCTTTTGCATGAATCCGGCTGAGTTGCCCTAGTAATCACTATTAATTTATCGCAATATCTCTACAACGCACATATGATCACTTGTTGCGTTAATGAAATGAATGCATTAAAACACCTCACGAATAAACATTATTTCTAAAAGACAACATTCAAAAATATGTTTTAACTGAATATTATTGGATCTTTCAGAAATACAAACAAATTTAAACCGAATGGCAGCACCCCACATAATATGCCGCTCTCATAAGCTCCAAAAAGCTCGAAAAAGCACCAAAACCGAAAGTTCTTTGACAAAATTCAAAGAAAAACCCTTAATGATATGCTAACATTGACATATGGTAACACTTCTCTGATGTGCTTCAAGGGCCCAACCATGGTTGCCACTTGCAAAAAAAATTAGCAACCAAAAATGGAAAAAAAAAGTTACCAAGTCAAGCTAAAAATTACCAAAAATCTGGAAAAATGATAAAACACGAAAAAATCGTACATATCGTCTTGAGCAAGTATGAATATGACTTTTTGGTATCGTTTGATTTTTCTCTGACGAACTTAATATAAAAAAATGTCATGGTAGTAGAAAAATGCACCTATGTTTAAGCCTAGTATGCACTTTATGCAGAACACGTAAAGCCTCTCAAGTGGAATCCAATTTTTAATACAAATTTTTCTCCACGAAATGTCAAATTTAACTTTCCACGTGAAAATATGAGTAGGCAGTACACAGTTCGAGTGAAAAATAGTTACTTCAAGGACTGATATGGCAGACACTTGGGTTTTATTGTCAGTCGCATTACATTTTTGACATTTCGGCGTGAAAAATAATTTATAGGAAATCGTGAAATTTATTTCAATTTCTGAAGTTCCTTTAAGTCTTCATAGAAACTAAAAGAAAACTGTTGACACATATCAATTCATTTTAACATAAGTATTTAAAATTCAATTAGGTACATTATAGAACGTTACTTACTGAAGTACTAGGAATACTTTTAAACCTTAAACGTAGTGGGCAGAAAAAGTAAGGCAGCATTTCCATGTGATGATGTCGAGTTCGTCTTTTTGATGCTCGTGTTCAAAAAGTTACCAAAACCAGATAAAAATTACCAAATTACCAAAAATCATGAACTAAGAAAAAAATTACCAGATTTGGTAATTTATTACCAAAGTGGCAACCGTGGGCCCAACCCATAGAATCCGTCGCGTCCGTTGCGGCAACGTTTTCGACTGACAGTTCAATAGAATACACAGTAGCTTATGGAAGGTGACCCATAAGCAGCGCACGTGCCGGATGCGACGGATAAAGTAGGTTTATGCCTGATTCACAATGCAGCGATAGCGCGAGACGAGAACGAGATCGAGTCTAGCGCGAGTTGTCAAAAAAATTCCAATCCACGAAAATCTATGTGACAAAACACAATGACGCAAGACTCGTTGTCTCGCAACGCGACCGTTTCGGAAAATCGAAAAAATCTCGCGCGAGACAGCGATGACATTATAATTGGTGAAATTGAGTGGCCAATTACGTTTCTTTTACCAAACAGTGCAACCATTTTAAGAAAATTATAAGTACTTTTCGATACAATCTGATTATAATGAGACCCACTAAACCAATCTTCAGCCGTTAATTTGTAAAGTCTATTTTACATATATGTTACTGCAATATAAAATTATCTTGACTAGCAATAACAAAATTTATATTTTCATCCGCATAGTGCTTCAGTTTTGAACTGAATTGATTTTAAAGCATTTTTTTTTATAAATAATACAATTTATTTCAATTTGGATATCTACTTGTTAGAAAATGGTTTGTCGTGGAAGCCACAATGTTACGGATAATTATGGAAATAATCAAAGAAAATTAAAAATCTTTCGTTGTTTTAACAACATCTAAAGATCGAAAATCGAAAATATTGCTTGTTGCCTCAGTGGTAGAGCCGCCTTAGAGACGCGCAATAGTTTTCGTTTTTAAATGTGCATAAAGAAAAATATTAGCGACAACGCAGCGATTATTGTAAATATTGGCATGGCTATTATTTCGGTAACGATCTAAGTACTAAATACAAGTAACGAACCAAAAAATCAGGGAGCGGCCTTAATATGCCATAAGCAGGGTTCGGACTTCAGTTATAAAATTTGGCAGTAGATCTTAAAAAAAAGTGCAGTAGATTCACTTTTTTTTTGCAGTAGTTTTTGAATTTAGAAAAAAATACGATAAAAATGATGTTTTAAAATATATTTTTTAAAAATGTATTAGTTTAAACATAAAAAAGCGATAGCTGACAGCAGAGCAGAACAACAACAACAATAAATTTAGAAACAGAGAAAGAGAAAGACACACTTGAGACTTGACTTCAGTATCAGTTCATGCAAGGCATATGCAGTGAAAATGAGATGGCACGCACATTTTCTTTTTAAATGTATTGTAGTGGATTGCAGAATCAATAAACAGTGCTTCCAATTAATTATTTGCAATGTGCTCTTAAAAATATACTTCGAAACAAAAATGTGTAGTTATATTCAATTTTAATTTAAGATTTCCGAGATTGTCATAAATTGCAGTAGATTGTCAGTCGAGCGCAGTGGTGCAGTAGATTTTATTTTTTTCTTAGAACTGCAGTAGATCTACTGCAATTGCAGTAAAGTCCGAACCCTGGCCATAAGTATGACTTAACGTAAACATATCAATTACTGCTACAAAAAAACTATAAAATTGCATCCCTGTTTGCTCCGAAAACGATAAATGGCAACATGGGTTGTGCTTTTCCTCCTTCTGTCAAAAAAACCTCGCCGACGCTTCATTTTTCATTGTGAGTTGACCGACGATAGTAAAACGAGAGCGAGACGACGAGGTAAATCGCCTCGCTCTCGTCTCGTTATCTCGTCCGCATTGTGAATCAGGCATTACTTTCTACTTTTCGGTCCGTCGCACCCGTTGACAGTTGGCACAGCGTGAGAGAAATATTGAGAGAGAAAGAGAAACTATCATAGGCTGTCACTAGTGCTCTTATATCGTGGGAGTTCTTCCTCTTTTTGGGAAATTTCGGTGTCCGGAAAAGCTTTCCGTGAGAAAAAAGAAGATGTTGCAATAAACAATCAAACCAGATTTTTTTTTAATTTCATAAAAAAATATGTCTACATTTCACAATGTAAACACCACATTAAAAAAGAGCTTATTTAAATCGCCTTTTAGCAAGATTTTTGAATGTCAACATTTTCTTGTACAAAAAGGTAATCATAATAATATTAACAAACTGTGATTTTTATACCAAAGGTAATTTAATGTGATAGTTTATAGATAGTTTATAGATAGAATTTTACTTTTAAAAGCTAGATTTTTTTTACAAAAAAAAACCTATCAGGAGAATTACGTAAAAGGGTATGATGGAAGGGGTAAAATTACCACATTTCGTGGGACAAAATAATGATGGAGTATTCAAAATACTGCCTGTCACCGTATGCGACGGATTCTATGGGACTGCTCGTTCCGTCGAATGCGTTAATATTGACGAATCCGACGACGCGACGGATGCAACGGATTCTATGGGTTGGGCTCTTCAGTCACTCACACTGCTTATTTTGGTTGATGATAATAGCAAGCGAACACAAGCGATCGTGCTCATTCTGCCCGTGGCTGTGTGGCAGACTGGTTGTGGAGGGATGTATGCGAATTTCAGGAAAATTACAACAACCAAATTCTTTGGAATGCCAGTGGTTTCGTTTTTATTTCAGTGGCAAATTTTGTGTTTGAGTGCCGTGATATTACTACAGGCACCACTGGTAGAAAAAAGAGCTTCCCATAAGGCCTGTACTGACAATTTTTCATGGACAGAGTATAGCTGCACGAAGAGTCAGATTTATTTTGCTCAAGTATTCAATAATTGTAGAGGAAAATGTCGTTGGGTTAAAACTGCAAAAAGATCCGAGCTTATATTGTAACCTATACTCTATAATTCGGTAGGCTGAGAAAATAGTAAATCTCTATCAAAGCGATTAGATTTTTACGGTTTGATTGTTGTGATTGACAAATTTTAAAAGTTAGAAGTGTAGGTATCCTTATCCACATCGTTTTAGAAGTTCTGCAAGCAGTTAGTTCATCGAATAAACATTGTTTACGACCTTTAAAACAGTTCTATTTATTCACTGATTGTAGGCAAATTTTACCGACCTTTTATGCACCGACCGCGACCATACATTCATTTCGCACAGTGCACTTGTCCACCCTGTGCATAACCATTCATACCTATTCTTTGAATTTTGTTGTAGCACTACTGATAAAATAGGCTTCAGTAATTACGTGAGTTGCAACAGCAGCCAGTGCCAGCCCATTATCCACTAAAGCGAGTGATTCGGTATAGTGATGGTAATTTTGCGGGCGGCCACTGCTTATCGCGCATTGTCATGCAAATGAAATTAATGTGAGATCTACGCGAAGTGCATTTATCAGAAGCGATTACGCTCATAATATGAAAATTGCATATTGGATACAGTTCGGCGCGCCCAACCTGCTGATGATGCACAAAAATGGCGCCCAACCAAAAGCCCTCTCCAGACCAGCACCATCACTCTGGTCATTTTGTTCGACAGTCTTTTGCCGCACAGTATACTATATGCCATGAAATTTAATTGCAAAGTGCACTGTGCTCTGTGCAGTACAGTACATCCATTTGCTCGGCGAAAGATTAAATGAAAGGGGGCTTGGACTTGACCTGCATTGTCATCCGACGTGATGGCTCATGGTATTACAAGGAGCAGTAGTGATAATTTATTACAAAAATAAAAAGTGAAAAGCTTACAGTCATTCATTACTGAATTGCCACAATGTATGGCTAATGATTTTGTATTGAAGGGAATTTACATTAAATTTAATTAAAAATATTGCTCCCAATGACTTGTTGCCGCATAATGAGATAAGTCTTGTCCCTGTAGGTGTATGGGAGTAGGTGAATGAAAAAATGCGTGGTGTAAATATTTATAAGCTTTTTAAATATGAAATATGGTGAAATCATAAAATTTTGCGGGTTGGCTCAATTACTTACAGTTCGTTTGATTGGGAAAAGTAAATGGGGTCGTCCTTGTGCTAACAAATACAGAACCCAAAATTACACAGTGCGCCTGATGCACATAACCAGAGAAAATACTGAGACCCCCATCTTCGGACGATTTTCCGTTACTTGCCTACAAGCTATATTTCTATGGGGTGGTACACGCTAAGTCCGTTAGTTTTGTTACATAGAAATTCGTATTGACAAATGTCACGTAACTTCACTCACCAACACACTCGCACCTTGCATGTCCCACTTCCGCTGTCGGCAAAGTTGCTGCCAGAGTTCATAGAATGTTGTCCGTTAAATTTGAAATTATTCGTTACGTCTGTATAGTATTTTAATTTAGGAATAAGTGCACTTTTACCTGAATATATTTATGAAAAATGAATACTGCAGAATGGTTGTAGGAAAATAAAAACATTTTGAGCAATTTTTCTTCAGTTATTTAAGAAAAATGTACTTCCTGAGGTTTGAGAGGTTTACTTGCACGTAAACGCGCCCTGTATTTTTTGCACGTTCTGCATCTGTCTTTCCCATACCTGAAAATATTTTAATGCATCTTCAATGACGGCAAAACATTGCATTATTGTCAGAAATATGGAATTGTATCAATAACGTATTTTTCTGTATTTTTCTGCTTTTTACTACTGAAACGCATGTAGGTACCTACAGATGCGAGTTGGATGACAGTTGAGCTTAAGGAGTCATCACAACTGAATGAATTATAAGCAGTGTATTAATCAGTGAAATCGAACAGTGAAACAACGCGCACTTAGATGTTTACACATCAACAAACACTCCTAACATATGCAGTGGAAAATACCTGTTTGCATTTCCATCCCGCAAGTTAAATGACATCAACTGTTATACAGTAAATGAAAGTGTTATTGGAATTTCATTCGACTTGCATTGCATATTGTAGAGGTGCTGGTCTACGACATTTTTGTTAGCTGTTGTCCAGCTGTGATTTCTGCGTGCCTGGTAATTCACGAAAGATTTGGCACCGAATTTCGTCGAGATATCCGTCACAGGGAAGAAATGTGAGATCATCATATATGAAAAACATGGCTTATTTCACATGAACAAAAAGCTGAAATTAATATGCCCCATGATAAAACACAGTGACGCATTCCCAGTCCCCGGAAGTTAAATGTGTGGAATTACTCCACCAGACTCCAAAAAATGTCTGCAATGATAAAACACAGTGACGCATATCCGTCCCCGCAAGTTAAATGTGTGGAATTACTCCACCAGATTCCAATAACGCGCGCATAGATGTTTACACATCAAAAACTGGGCCAGCGGCAAGAGGATTGTGAGTTGGGGCTTGGGGATCTCAGTATTGTCTCTGCACATAACATTAGTGCAGGAGTAGTTGGTGCTCATTCTCATGTCGAAATCAGGAATAGAAAATGCCATCTTCGATTTGGACTGAAAACTGTTGTAAGATTGTACTGAAATGAAGGCAATTGTATTCAAAATATTTTATTTTCAAAACCATAAACAAAAATTTATTAACAAACTAGCTGACCCGGCAAACTTCGTTCCGCCCAAATTTGTTAATGTAATGAAAATAATAATTCCGAGCATTCACAATGCATTTCCTAATTTATGTAATTCGGCCAATTAAAATTCTTTATTCAAAACTCATATTAAATGCAATATAAATAAATGATGAATAGCTATGTTGATTTGTTTCAATCAAACCGCAATGATTTTGACGTGTCGGCCAACTTTCCGCTTTTTCACTAAATTGACAATATGAGAAACATGGGAAATCAAGATTGATGCCACAAATGCACAAACATCCATCCATTATCCTTGTAATAAATTATTTGTCATAGTGAAAGCGATACGCACGGGAAATTGAAGTCGCACGTGATATCCACATTATGTAGAGGTAAGCCCGGAACGTCTAAATAATTCAAAAATTCAACTAATCTCCATAACGTTTTATTTTCACAACAAAAGGTAGTAACGGGTGATTTCTTAAGAGGTCTAGAACTTTTTAAAAAAAAAAAAAACACAAAAAATTCAAAAAAATGAATGAAATATTTATTTGAATCGATAGTTTGAACCTTGCAATTCAATGTTTAAAGATAATTTCATGCAAATGTTGACCGCGGCTGCGTCTCAGGTAGTCCATCCGCTGAGTCCAATTTTGGCATACTCTTTCACACATATCGGCCGGTATCTCACGAATGAATGCATGGATGTTGGCTTCCAGTGCGTCAATCGAAGCGGGCTTGTCCCTTTACACATTAGCCTTGACATACCCCCACAAAAAATAATCTAATGGTGTCAAATCGCACGATCTAGGCGGCCAATTGACCGGCCCGAAACGTGAAATTAACTGTTCACCAAACTCGCCTCGCAATTGCGCCATTGTTTCGCGTGCTGTGTGGCATGTGGCACCGTCTTGTTGAAACCACATATCATGCAAGTCAAGAACTTCCATTTCGGGCAAAAAAAAGTTTGTTATCATCGCTCGGTAGCGTTCACCATTGACAGTAACGCTGCGATTCGCATCATCTTTGAAGAAATATGGCCCAATAATGCCGCCGGCCCATAAACCGCACCAAACAGTGGCTTTTTCGGGATGCATTGGTAGCTGTTGCAATGCTTCTGGCTGATCTTCACTCCAAATGCGGCAATTTTGCTTATTTACGTACGCATGGTTAAATTGCAAACCAAACTGAAGCTGTTTGACAGTGACACAAGGTACTAAACACACGTCAGCTGTCAAAACCAGTGTTGCCAAAACCAAACCAGCTAAAAAATCACCCGTTATAATGTACTTCCTTTGTCCGTACCTTTCGTATTAAATCTTGCTCACATTTCGCAAATTGCTTTATTTGGACAGTGTCCATTAATAATTTTAATTATACAACTTTAGAAATAGCGTTTGATTTTATTTTTCAATGGGACTGAATGGGAAAATATCCCGCTTGTGTTTTTCAAAGTACCACCTATAGGGTCAAAAACTATCCGCAATTTAAGACTGGAAGAAACCATATCCATTTACAAAATTTCAATCAACTTGGTAGAGCTGTTTCAGAGATCGGCAACAGCGCCACCTATCAGGTCCAAAAGTATCCTTTCCTTCAAGCGGGAACGAAGAATATAAATCTACAAAATTTCATTGAAATCGGATGAAATACAACAATACGAACAAAACAAAAGAAGAATCATAAAAATTGACCCAGTGGTTATCGAGTTATATCATCATCATCGAGTTTCATCCCGAAAGAATTATAGGTATGAATTAAGAAGATTATTATTAAAGAAAATTTAATTGAACTGAAAAACGACATACGCATACAACGCCACATGTTGAGGATTTTTCGACCATGTGCACTAAGAAATTCAGTTTTTGTTAAAAATAATAAATAAATTATTTTATATGTATTTTATCAATATAATAACTCCGATCGAAGCATCTGTTTTAAATGATATTTATTTTGTTTACATCCTCGTTGACGATATTTGCAGGTTGCAGCACGCATTCTGTCAATGTTATGCCATCGCCATAAGGTTACATCAAAAAAGTTTGAATTGTAAAAGCGCTATTACATTAGGTATAATTTAATATGTTGGCTTAGTATTCTTAAATTTTAAAATTTTCCGCGAAATTTTCTTAACTTTTTCTTTCATAAGATTCTTCTCCTGACAATAACAAACACAACAAAAAACGAATTAACGAAATCGGTCCAGCCGTTCACGCGTGATGCCGTGACCAAGGGAAATAGGGATTAATTTTTATATATATAGATTCAACATTGGCACATTTGTTCGAACAGCTTGACTCAATGCGATTCGTTCGAAGTCTATTTCTCGCTCCTATTCTCGATTAAATGAGTCAAATCAAAGCTTTGTTGCGCATTTCATCTGACATCTCCAGTTCATTATCCGATGTCACAGTGCGAATTCGATGCAAAATATCGTCGGCCATAATATCATCTTTGTATAATCAAAGTACCTATCTACTTCATTTCAAAAAGTTACTTAATGTAACATAGTAAACATAATTTAGTAGAACAAACTTTTTGGGTATATCTACCTATGTATATTTAAAAAAAAAAAAAAAACTTCAAAATAATTGACAACAACAATTGCTTTTAAAATTCAAAATATTTTTTTTTATTTGAAGTGTCACTACTTGATTTCTATCCAGTTAATTTTTTTTTAAAGTGTATTTCCCCATTCAAACTTTAATTTTCTAATTTTCCGCGCAATTTTCTTAATTTTTTCTTTCATAACATTGTTCTCCTGACAATAACAAACACAACAAAAAAAGAATTAACGAAATCGGTCCAGCCGTTTGTGCGTGATGCTGGGACCAAGGGAAATAGGGGTTCATTTTTATATATATAGATAATTAAAATAAATAAAAATTTATGACTTCATAACAAAACTGTATGCACACAGTAACAAAAAAAAACCTTCGTATGGATGGTATGTAGGTATCGATAATAAAGTTTAATTAAATCGAACCGTAGAAATTATCGCTCAGATTTTAAGCGAAGTACCAGAGATGTCGCTTCAATTTAGAGTTGCCCTCTGTGACGAAGTTTTGTCCAGGACAAGCTTGAACAAAGATAGATGTAGTCATATTCAAGCTAAATGTTTGGAAGTCTTGTGTCGAATAGTTTGGAATATTGTTTGATGAAATTAGGCGGCGGCCGGCGGCGTGGATGAGCGTTATCTACCCTGGTAGATTTATTTAATTTCACACATTTTGTATGAACAAAGAAGCAAAAATCTCCTTCATTTTAAACACACTTTAATGTATTATGGTTGTAAAAAATCTAAATCTAAATATAGCTGGGAATCAAATCGATTAAACTTTGTGATTTATTTGAAGCATATGCATCTTTTCGCACGAAAGATCACTCATCGCTTCAAAACTTAGTTTAGGTTACTTTAATTTATTAATTCATCAGTCTATATGTTTTAGGAAATCAAGTTTTTTTTTATCAAAAATTAGCCCAAGGCCTTTTTTAAAGTTTACAATTGAAAGTAACGCATCGTTTTTTTATAACAGAAGTTGTTAGATGAACGGTTTCGAAAAAATGTTAAACTTTGACACTTTCCAATACTTAGGTAAAGGAATTAATCAAACTTACTTACTTACTTAGGTGGCGCTACAGTCCGGGGTGGACCTGGGCCTCAACCAATACGCCTCTCCAGTTAGCGCGATCTTTGGCTAACTGCCTCCAGTTGCGCACTCCAAGTTGGTTGAGGTCCCCTTCCACTTGCGCGCGCCACCTAAGGCGAGGTCTTCCTCTACTGCGTTGTCCCTCCGGGTTAGAATCGAAGACTCTTCGGGCCGGAGCGTTGGTGTCCATTCGCTCTACATGTCCCAGCCATCTTAGACGACTGATGCGTACTTTTCTGACTAGGTCGATGTCGCTGTACAGCTCGTAGAGTTCGCTGTTAAATCTTCTCCTCCAAAACCCGTCAACGCAAACGGGACCAAAAATCACTCGAAGAATTTTGCGTTCGAAACGACCAAGGAGATCTTCATCCGCCTTTGATAGCGCCCATGCTTCTGCACCATAAAGCAGGACTGGGATGATGAGGGTCTTATACAGAGTTTCCTTAGTATTTCTCGACAAGGCCTTACTTATCAGTTGCCGTCTTAGGCCAAAGAAACAGCGGTTGGCAAGTGTGATTCTTCGTTTGATTTCTGATGTGATGTCGTTATCAGAGTTTATAGCGGAGCCGAGGTAGACAAAGTCCCTAACTACCTCAAAGTTATAGCTGTCTATCGTGACGTTCTGCCCGATTCGTCGATGTCGTGTGTCCCTTCTTGTTGACAGCATATATTTTGTTTTACCCTCATTTACCACTAAACCCCTTTTTGCCGCTTCTGTACTAATACAAGCAAACGCTCCAGTAACAGCTCGCTGTGTTGTACCAACAATGTCAATGTCGTCAGCGTATGCAAGCAGTTGCACAGACTTATAGAAAATTGTGCCTCTGGTGTTGGCTTGTGAGTTTCGCACAATCTTCTCAAGAATGATGTTGAAGAGGTCACATGACAGCGCATCACCTTGTCTAAATCCTTTTTTGAAATCAAGGGTCTCGCTGAGATTGTTTCCGACCTTTACGGAGCAGCGAGCGTTCTCCATCGTCATTCTGCACAATCTGACAAGTTTGGAAGGGATGCCAAAACTAGACATGGCTCTGTATAGCTCGTCTCTATAAACGCTGTCATATGCGGCCTTAAAATCGACAAAAAGATGGTGAGTATCGATCTGGTATTCTTGGGTTTTTTCCAGGATCTGCCGTAGTGTGAATATTTGATCGGTCGTGGACTTACCGGGCCTAAAACCGCACTGATAGGGACCTATCAGATCGTTGACGAATGGTTTCAGGCGTTCACACAATACAGCAGACATGATCTTATACGCAGTGTTCAGGAGACTGATGCCTCTGTAGTTGGCGCAGTTTAGAGGGTCTCCTTTCTTGTGGATCGGGCAAACAATGCTGAGGTTCCATTCATCAGGCATACTTTCCTCTAACCAAATCTTGGAGATGAGTTGGTGTATGCACTCTACCAAGTCATCTCCGGCTGCCCTGAAGAGCTCGGCAGGTAAGTCGTCAGGACCAGCAGCCTTGTTGGATTTAAGCTTAGATATTGCTATCCTCACTTCATTTTGGTCGGGTGGACGGAAATCTTGGCTGTCACCGTCCAGGTTGAATAGATCGTTCTGCCTAACAGCGGAATTTGTGTCGTCTTCGCCGTTTAGCAGTCTGCAGAAATGGTTTTTCCATGTCCTCAGCACCGACTGTGACTCTACTACAAGGTTTCCTTGCTCGTCTCTACAGGTCTCCGTTCGGGTCTTGTTGGCATGACACGTTCTTTTTACCTTTTGGTAAAACTTCCGAACATTGTTCCTGGAGTAACACCTCTCTGTATCCTCGATCGCGCGCTTCTCATGCTCTCTCTTTTTTCTCCGGAGAAGCCGATGTTCTTCCCTCCTTTTTTGCTCGTAGAGCTGACGAGCTGCTCTCGTCTTTCTATGCAGCGACGCTTTGTAGGCACTTTGTTTTGCTGCATGTGCTTGCCTGCACTCTCCGTCAAACCAGGGGTTTCGGGGGGGTGGGCTGGTGAAACCGAGCACATCAGTTGCGGCGTTTTTGATGGCTTCTTGGCATCGGCGCCACTGGTCTTCGGCAGTTGATGCTGGCAGCATAGGACTCCTCGAGAGGTTGAGGGATACGCGATCGGCATAGGTTCTGGCGGTTTGTTGCGTTTGTAGTCGTCCAACGTTAAATCTCCTCACAGTATTTTCTCGTTGTTGTGGAGTCTTGGATTTCCGCATCCGTACCTTGGCTACAACAAGGTAGTGGTCCGAGTCTATGTTGGCCGCTCGGAAAGTTCGGACATCTAGAATACTGGAGGAGTGCCTTGCGTCGATCGCAACGTGATCAATTTGGTTGACGGTTTGATGATCAGGTGACCGCCATGTTCCTTTGTGTATATTGAGGTGAGGAAACCGGGAGCTAGCTATGGTAACATTACGTCCCGCAGCAAAATCAATCAGCCTAAGTCCGTTTCCAGACGTGGTGTCGTGTAGGCTATGTTTTCCGATTGTGCTACCAAAGATGTCCTCCTTTCCTATTTTGGCGTTAAAATCACCCAAGACGATTTTAACGTCATGCTTAGGACATTGCTCATATGTTTTGTCGAGGAGCTCGTAGAAACATTCTTTGGTAGCATCGTCTTTGTCTTCTGTGGGGGCGTGAGCGCATATCAGGCTGATGTTGGCGAATTTAGCCTTGATGCGGATAGTTGTAAGGCGTTCACTAACGTGTCGAAAGCTCAAGACTTCTTGCCTAAGTCTGCCGCTTACAACAAATCCGCATCCAAATAGACGCTGCTTTTGTTCTCTGTAGCAGTCACCGTAGTAAACGTCACAGTTTTTCATCCTCCTTTTGCCCGGCCCATCCCACCGCACTTCCTGGATGGCGGTGATACCTGCTTTGTAGCAGTCTAGGGCCTCCGCTAGTTGTTCGGCTGCACGCGGTCTGTTCAGAGTTCGAACATTCCACGTGCAGATCCGAACGTCATTGTCCTTTTTTCGTTTTGCAGGGTCGTCAACAGTGAATCCGTCCTTATCCGAGGCTTTTGGTTGCTTCGCAACAATTCTTTTTTTTCCGTGGTAGGGTCGTTAACCTAACCTAGTCGCAGTAGCTTAGTGGTTAGTGTGTTGGACTGCTATGCGGGGGTTCAAGGTTCGAATCCCGCAAAAACCCAATTCCGCCTTTGTAGGGTTTTTTCGCTGCGCTACCTCTCGCGAACGTCTGACAAACATCCGAGAGTATAAATGTCTTGTAAGAGCTTCTCAATTAGCCGTTTGGAGTCGGCATAAAATTGTAGATCCCTTCCATTCGTTCCAAAAATGAAAAACTCACACAAAACGAATGGTTGTGAGAAGCTAGGCCTTGGGTCTCTCCGGACCTGTTGCGCCAACTATTTATTTTTATTTATTTAGGGTCGTTAACCCCACGCACAACCCCCAACCTGGAGGACCAGGCCCTTTCTGTAACCCCTTGGGCAAAAGGAGCCGGAATATTCCGGAGTCAGTAATCCGCTGCGGGGATGTGAGAGCTGCCGTTGACCCATTAAGGGCTCTTCCGCCACCATCTCTATTTCAACACCCTGACTAGTGCTGAAAAATCCTCAATGACCTCAGCTCCAAATACGTCAAAGTAGCTCATTGAGGTATCTGCCATGTTGACTGTTGACGCCACCGTTGATTCAACCATGTGAATTCATCCGCCGTACGTCCTCTTTCTGAGGGGCTCATGTAAGACCTCTGAGACTCGATCAGGCAGTCATTCCGACAGAGCATTATAGTGTTGCTATTTTCTTCGTTTTCAACACTCGCGCTTATAAGTTTAGCAAGTCATGCCCGGAAGGACAAGACCAGTACCCGGTGGCTACCACGCAGAGGTAAAATAAGCACAATTGATGTGTATGAACAGTTACAACGACTGGGCATCGCCAAGTTGACGCCAATCAGTGCCTACCCTATTCATACAGCACCCAACCACCAATCCAATCAAACACCAATTCGATAATCTGATAAGATCTTCTTGTAATAACATGCAATCTTGTTCAGTTTTTATACATCGATAGACTTTCAAATCGTATGCATAAGCATACACAAGCCTCTTAGAATTCAAAAATACGTTGGGTATGTCATTTACATTTATAAATAACAAGAAAATGAGATGGCCAAGATGGTTTCCTTGAGGCACGCCCGAGCTTATAATACGAACATACTGAACACGACCCTTTAAGTACGTATACTTTTATCCATTTTAAAAAGCTAGAGTGGAAGTAATATATTATGATTAACACGACCGAATGCTTTGGAGAAGTCTGTATATACAACGTCTGCCCTTTCTCAAGTCCATTTAAAATGTAATTTGAAAAAATTGTAAGGTTTGTTCTAGTGGATCTACCAGCAACAAAACCATGCTGACAGGGAGAAATAGTACTTTTAAGAATTTGAGTTAATCTTACATAAGCCAGTTTTTCAAAAATTTTAGGAATTGTAGTCATCTTACAAAAATAGGCCGATAGTTCGAAACCTCCTGTCTACTTCCTGATTTATAACTAGATGGGAGTAATTAGAGAACGTTTCCATTTATTTAGAAACTCACTACTTTCGAGGGAACGATTTAAAATAGTTTTTAAAGGAACAGCAAATACTTTCGAAATAATAGGATCAATTCCATCAATTTACTAGATGTTGTCAATTTTTTCTCCAATTCCTATTTTTTTGTTTGCGTTTTTTACCCACTTTTTGATAGTTTTGTCGAATGTTGTTAATTTATTTGGTAATCGCATTAAAGTAAGAATTTATTAAAGTGGTTTTTAGGTCCTTATAGGTACATTTATATTTTTTGTATAACATATCCCTGTACGAATAATGTAAACTTCGCGATAACAAACTGTTTTTATTTACGAATTTACGAATTTACGAATAACCACAGTCAATCATCTGTAAGTTTGTTATTGGCAAGTGTATGCGTGCGTCTAGTTTACTTAATAACATGGCACACATGCTTTCGCACATAGACATAGCTACACGAAAAACAGCTTGTAAGGCAAGCTTTCTTAATGCGGAGGAGTGCTGACGGTCTGTTAACCACTTAGTTTATGGTCTCGATGATGCTTCTACTTCGTGTAACAACCAAAAAACGATAACCGTCGAAATGAATGGACGATCATCGTTTTTTGTTGCTCTTAAGTCCCCAAAAATCAATTTGGGACTTATGTCTCGGGGACTTTTGTCCCTGCACCGTTACCCAATCGAATAATGGCCCGAGACAGGGCACAACGGGCCTACACTGAAGCGATTTCGGAAGGCGCGCTGTGTTGCGGTTACAGAACATTCGAAAAATAGGCCTCGACGACAAGCACATGCTCATTACTTGTCTAACGCTTTTCTAACACTTTTCTCAAATGAGACCGCCCCCACTCCTGCTCCACTACGACCCTTACCGCACTTTGAATATCAGCACTACTCTTAAACTGAACATAAAGATAACCAAGTACCTAATGTCAAAGCTTGTTTAACGCTGTACAAACAAGAATTCTGCTTGCACTATGAATCTATTATACCGCATGAACGAATTTAAAAAAACATCAGAATCGGTCCAGTTTACCCCTCCAAGGTACAAGTCCGTCATAATAGTATAGACCACCTGATTTCTGCAACTCACTTTAATTGCCATCGGCCTCCACCCACGAGCTCCTTATTTCCTTAGATTAGGTACAAATTCCTGTACAAGATATCTGGGACTTTGGACTCTGAAATTAGCTTGCCGCTAAAGGCAATGCCCCTTTTTGTGTCTGAACTTCATGAAAGGGGTCCTGTGCTCATATTACGCTGCGATCATTTGTGTAAATCTGACTCTGATGGGAATTAGAGCCCGTCCATCATGTTTGGGCTTAGATCAACAACTGCAACCGATTCCTCAACACTCAACACAAACACAATCTTACACCTAGTTTCTCTCTGTTAGCACATCTCCTGGCCCGCGGTAACGGCTATCTTACGCTACACGCGGACCATGCAAATGAATTGCAATTCCTTATCGCCCGTGAACACTTTGCATTGTCAGAGGGACGGCTTTCTTTGCTACTTCGATTTGTACACTGGGACGGCACAGATACGTACAATTTCAGAGAATAATTGTTTCTATATATAGGTAGGTGTACCTACCTGAGGATGAGGACCGAGGAAACCAAAGCCAGTCACCCACTCCGTAGACAAGAGCGCTCTTATTTGTTTTCTGTGCACAAGTGTGCGCCCACGGTTGTGGTAATTCCGACAGGTACATCCCTACTCTGCATCCTTGTCAAATCCAATAGAATTGGCAATACAAAGAATGGCACCGACTAACCTCAGCTATGCCATCCTACTATGGATCAATTAAAACGGCAAGGAGCAAAACACAATAACACATCCTGCCCTTGATTAGATTATACAGCGCTCTACGCTACCGCAATGATATGCATATGTATGCATACGAGCAGCTCGCAGACACATGTGCCCTCTTTAGCGGCACAAGTGACAACTTCGGCATCTAAAGGGGGCGTCTCTTTCCTGCACGACGCGATGGCTGAATTGCCTGGGACAAAAAGCTGCTTCACGTAATTAAATCCACTTTGTTAGTATAATCATTCCTGTCAGGGCTACATTATGATCTGACAATTGAAGTAGGCTTCTAGGGGTTTCTGGCGTGGCACTCAAAGCACTGCTCGAGTTCAAGTACACGACGAGTCCTTAATGCATTCCCACTTTTCATCGTTTTCATCATTATCCTCCTCATAGTCATCATCGTCATCATCGTCATCATCATCATCGCCATCATTCGCTCCGACCCTACTCGTAATCATTCCAGCAGAGAGCGCTAAGTCCTTTCTCTGAGACACTGGTGCGCTGGCCCATCTCATATACAGAAACATAGACACACAACCCGCCTCGGATTCGAGTATAAACATGATGATGGAAATCGAGAGGAGCACTTTATCTTTCTAGTTTAAATAGATATTTCGCTTTAGGTCCCGTCTTCCTGAACAGTATACCTTTCGGTTGAGTTCAAGAATGTGTACTTAAAAAAAAGAAAGATAAAAAACGAAAGAAAGGATACTATAACCCTAACTGGAACTGTGTGTTGGGTGGTATGGTCTTGTGCTTAGTGTTTGATTCCGTACTCCAGGGTGCTTTCGACCCCCCCAATCTTCATCAAGCCTGCCATCATCCATTCAGTTTATCTATTATCCTGTGAACCAAATTTGAATATCTTAAGTGCAGACGGTACTTTTCATGAATAAATGATAAGCGACACACTAGTGTACTTCTCCCATTCTCTATCATCCTGCCGTCATAATCATCAACATCATCGTCATCTGCGTCGTCATCGTCTCTTTACTTTGAGTTTATATTCATTTGGTTGCGCCTTCTTCCTTATTTAGTTCTGCCATGCCGTCCGCAATGTCGCGCTCAAATTGTAATGGACTCTGAAGGACGCCCGAAAGGACTGTATATTGTAGGACGGTCGTGTAATGCGACATCTAAGCGAAGGGGGCGCACAAAGAAAAATCTCCGAACGAGTGAAAAATGAAAATTTATGCTAATTCGACTTTTATCGCGATTTCGGAGTTAGGCTCTGTATAGGTATAGGAACGACGACGCGCGGAAAAGTCAATTTCATTTCAATTAGCATCTTATTTTCCAAAATGAAATAAATTATTTCATTACAGCTATACAAGGATGGTCGTACACAAAGCGAACATACAGCGTTTTCTTATCCAAAGAGATGACAATTTTCCTTTTGTTTGTCGTCCTTTTGAGGGGTTAGCTTTGGTGACATTTATGCATTATTTTCTGTTGTGAATTTTTTTTAGCTAGCCGATTTCTACTAATTTGGTCGCGTGCATGTTTCAATTAAGAATGTGTGGCTTAACAATAAAAAGGTGTTCAGTGTTGCCACTATTTTTTTTTTCTTTTTTTTAAATATGGTCAAAAAACTCTGTTCAATACCGTAAAATGGGGTGACTAGCAACAGCGGGGTGACTAGCAACAATCTTCAGGAAAAAGTTAAATGTTATTATACCTATGCTCAACATAATTCCACACTTGCACACAATCTATATATATAAAAGAAAGTCGTGTTAGTTACACCACTTATAACTCAAGAACGGCAGAACAGATTTGGGTGAAAATTGGTAGGGAGGTAGCTTAGAGCCAGGAGACGGACATAAGATACTTTTTATCCCGTTCGACAGCGTTCCCGTGTGACTTGACATGAAACGTCAGTCACTATAAAACGTGGTAGATATAACAAAAAAGAATCAGACTTGGAATAACAAAACGCAAATGACAGCTACGTAATTGACGTATAATGACAGCTATGTAATGACGTATAGATGACAATTTGATATTTGTAAGAAATCAATATTTAAACTATTTCTATTAAATAAATAATTAACAATTATAATGTAATGATAGTGCCATTGCCCATTCGTATTGTGGTAAATCAGGCACTTAGTGAATCAGGCATAAAAGCAAAAAATGTGTTGCATATTATTAGGCTTTATGTTGTTTTCTGTCATACATTAATTACATACGCAATGAAAATAAACAAAGGAAAGAATGGGGATGTTCGGATTCATAAGGTTCGTTCGTGTACTTTTTTTTAAACGTAAAATTATTTAAAATTTGCTAAGAAACTGTGCGAATGCGACCACGTACTGAGAAAATTGAAAAAAACTGAGAGAGAAATCCATGACCCGCCTAAGGGTCAATGAATTTAATGATACGTTTTAGCTAAATTTAATTTATTAGTTTAATTAAGTTAAGGAATTAAAAATGCAATAAAAGTACAAAAATCAAGTACTATTTCAATGGGCTGTCAGCAAGACATTTGCTTTGATGAAGCTATGAATTTTGCTTCATTGGTTTACACTTGGATTTATTATTATTATATACTAACACGTTCTTCTAAATATATTTGGCACAAGTTTGGGGATATCGTTATTTCGAAGACGTGAAAAAGTTTCTGCGGTATTTCATTAAGAGAGCGATTATACTACCGAGTAGCTCTCCCGACTATATATGTTACATAGAGACTGGACTGGAATGGCTCCTCTCTTCATAGATACTCTAAAGTCTAAAGCTTCACGTTAACTATATCTTAATATATAAAAACGTTCGTGCGTATGTATGACCGACCATAACGGCTGAACCACTGAAGCTATCCCCCTTACATTCACACCATATGTTTGTGTGGTGCTCCGGATGGTTTATGTTTATTTTAGACCCTATAGGGGTCTTATTTATGGACCGATTTGGCTCAAATTTACACAATATAACACTTAAAGAAATTTGGACCCGATAGGTGGCGCTGGGAGATACTTACGTCAAGTTAGATTTCCCTGCATATCAATATTGTATCAACAACATTAAATTTAATTGTAATAATATAGTTGGCGTTGGTTTGGTTGTCTATACTGTTTTGAATTTGACATTTCAGTAATTCATATCTCATTTAGCTCTACAATTGTACAATCGACGAAAACTAAAAATTATTTTTTAATCAATTTTAAATAGGTAAATAACATTTCCATTCGATTTCCGGCACAAATAACATAACCAAGGAAAATGTTCTCACTGGGCCAAATTTTACGATTTTTCTTTTGTTTTGTTCGTATTGGTGTATTTCAGGCTTAGGCAGTCTTAAAACATAAACATTTTGGGCTCGATAGGTGGCGTTGTTGTCGATCTCCGAAACTGCTCAACCGATTTCAATGAAATTTCGTGGATGTACATTCTTCGTTCCCACTTGAAGGATAGGACCCTTTTGGACCTGATAGGTGGCGCTGTTGCCGATCTCCGAAACAGCTCTACCGAGTTGATTGTAATTTGTGGATGGGTAGGTATGGTTGCTTCAAGATTGAAATATACCTACTATAGTTTCGGACCCTATAGATGGTACTTTGCAAAACATAAGCGTGATAGGACATAGGAGAACGGGATGTGGAGCAGGATTTAATACGAAAGGTATGAGCAAAGCCGGGTGGGTACAGCTACATATAAAAAAGACTGACGTCCGTATGTGCGCACTCATAACTCGGGAACCAATCCTTCAATTTTTATGATTTTTGGTTTAAATTCGCATGGGCCCAAGGAAGGACATATATGCTACTTTTTGTCGTAAAAACAAAACTTTATGGGGATTAGTTGAATTTTTGAATTCATTGGATGTTCCGGGCTTACATCTATACAATTGAAAGTTGGCTCACTTATAATTTTGCTGCGCAACCTCAATGCACCGAAACTTTGTAACAGAACGCGTTTGATTTGGTGGTGAAGGATCCCAAATCAAATGTCATGCAAGCGACGGTTTTGAGGAAAAAATTCAAAGACAAACATTCTCATTCCACGGAATCCGCTTATTGAGAACGAATTTGTACGTCGTATACGGAAGGTTGGCCTACACGTTAATCTTCTTTGTTGCATCTGTCTACGCCTAAGTATAAACCGCACACGTTTTATTCCCTTTATAAACCGCACACGTTTAATCCCCGCACACCTCGCGAACTCGACCGAGCGCCCATCACCGTCGATATGGAATGAATATATCTACTCCATCCACCAACTTCACCCAGTCGAGCTGCATGTGCAGGATCTACTCTAAATAATACCTAGTTCAAACATGAGTGGCTGGGATTTCACCACTCATTACAGTAGGGTAGTGAAGTCGATCACACTGTTGGTTAACAGTTCGGCCATCCGACGCTTCACTGCCCTCAGTGAATTAAAATACCTGTCTATCTATCTCTTTATCTGAAAATGTATTAATTCCTATTTTAATAACTCGCATGTTCACAGCCTTTTTTTTACTCATAATCGCATGATCACAGCTTTTTCTACGGCATGTTCACAGCCTTTCTACGACATGATCATAGCCTTTTCTACCCATAATCGCATGATCACAGCTTTTTCTACGACATGATCATAGCCTTTTCTACTTATAATCGCATGATCACAGCTTTTTCTAAGGCATGGCCACAGCCCTTTTCTTATCATAATCGCATGATCACAGCTTCCTACGGCATGGTCACAGCCCTTTTTAATCATAATCGCATGATCACAGCTTCCTACGGCATGGTCACAGCCCTTTTTAATCATAATCGCATGATCACAGCTTCCTACGGCATGGTCACAGCCTTTTCTCTTTAATATTTTAATAGTTGTACTTTTATATTTACCATAAAACCGTAACTACCTCAAAACTTGACAGATACCGACAAATACTAAACCTTTTTAAACCAAAAATACCTATGTACTATCTGTTCAATTTTTGATACCTAACCAACTGTTGTTCGCTTTTACTCCTGAGAGATTTTGTTTTATAATTTATTGTGTGCTGTTAAATGTATAAACTACACTAAACTTTAAAACATCGGTATCACACTCAAAGCCCTTCAGCTTTACCTTACATGTTTAATCACAAGGATAAACCAAACGTTAATCAGCAGTCAAATTGCTAAGCTCATATAAAATGTAGCCAAAGAAAACAAGAAATTCAATAAGTTACTTATCTCCTCGTCATCATCACAATCGTTTTCGAGATCTACCGCCTCGTCCAACTCATCAAGGGGACAAATAATCGACCAACGAGCAACAACTTCTAAACAAAGGAAGGGATTCAAAAATTGTCTTGATGACACATGGGTGGGCTTGACAATACATTCCAAATTGTATTACCGATAAGATGAACTTCCTTATCTCGTCCATCCGGCCTTGTAGTCATTGATATAGCGGTTCCTACGATGCAGAAATACCTTTCGATTTGACCATCATTATATTAATACGTGAACCTCCAAAGCGGAAGGAACACCCCTCAAGCATCAATCATTACATGAGTAGAATGAAACCTACATCACTCGAAATGTACCCGTACACAACAAAAAATCATGGGTACATGGCGCCACCAAGCCTGGCAAAACCAAGTCCAGCATTCCCTATACAAAACACACATCAGTCAATTGAACGCACTCTGGTGACAGCCGCCGCCGTATTACTGTAGTAACGTATCCAAATACATCTTAGACCAGAACCCTTTTCCCAAGGAGTCCCTAACTCAGGGGCACCGTGTCTGCGAAAAATTGACTGTTGGTTTCAGTGGTGCCACCATGGAAACGAGCACCCCTCGACCCAAATTTCGTGGACCACAACCTCTCAGTGATGTACCGAAAACCCTAATGAATATCAAAACTTATCTTCAAAGAAGCATACTTCCTCGATATCCAGATGTGGCCCCCTCGCTTACAAAAAGCGTGGCACGCTTCCCAGTATTACATACTTATATAAATGGCAGGCAGCACTACAATATTTGTTTTATTTGTCAACGACAGTACGCATTTTAGGAAAACCAGATTATTCTTTTTCGACCAGTTTTGAAACAACGTTCTTTCTCTAGGAATCTACTCTCAAAGTCTTTGATTTTCTGTCCGATACTGCAGATCGGAATCGAACTCTTGTATTTAAGCCACAAGCGAGCCTTTCTAGGCACAAGGTCTTTTAGTTTATTCTGCTACATTATCAAGGAGTTCCAACTTCCAATTGGTGCAGATTGTTAATCGTTTGCCAAGTAAATAATATCGAAAAACGATGAAGGCTTTTTTACCACAACTAAACCTGTGTAGCTATGGTACTGTCTCCTTTCCGCCCGATATGCAAATCTATAGTAAACTCCAGCGAGTCCTAACTTTAATTTTAAATTCTTAAGCGCACATTATTCAACCTGTGCTCAAGCCAACCTCGCCTTCTTCTCCAACAAAATATCCGAAGGGGCTGTTATCCGGAGAAGTTCGCAACAAAACGTCTAAAATACCCGGATAGAACTAGGAATTGCCTCACAGGTCTAATTCCAGTGGGAATAGGGAATAAAGTAACAGCTTCCGCCTTGCAGCTTCTGAGCTAATACTTTCATTGCTAATTTCATGGCCTAGGTAGGCACACAATTTTTTTTTGTTCGCAAAGAACATGCATTTAGATATGTTTAAAGTTGACAAAAAATGGTGGTATCGTATTTACCAAATAACAGAATATCATCCATTCTGTTGTTCTGAATGTTGCGCGAGTTACACGCATCTAACTAATCAAGAGAAGTACCTAACAGTCGGCAGCATTATCACCATCCACGGCTTGTAAGCAAGCACAGTTTAACAACAACCACAGATCCCGATGTGTAATGATAGCGGAAAATTTTTTTTTTTTTGACTTATTACCTTGAATTTAGTTTTAAATTGGCGTTAACCAATAAAGATTAGAAAGAAAAGCAAAAAGGGAATTAGTCTGAATCCATTTAACTCGCGGCAGATTATCAAATCTAAAAGTCTAATGCAGTTAGTAGGGGCATAGTTCTAACGAAAGGATACATCAAAAACTGTTAAATATTTATTTCCTTACCAAATGACACTTTATAGTATACACTCCACACGTCATATCAAGTACAACAAAAAGCTAACCATCAGATCTATCGAACTATTCAAACGTCGATAGTAAACGCACATTCTATACGTGCAGTTTCTTTTTTTTTCTTTTTTTTTTTTAGTTCACTTAGCTTAGCTGCGAAACATTCTCAACATTTCGTTAAGAGCCCTTACAAATCTTTTTAATAACCTTGCCAAAAGTATTCGCGATTAAATCTGTATCCTTTGCATAGGAAGGTTGTCATTGTAGACCAGACACCCCAGACCCGCTCCATCGAGCCTCATGGGTGAACAAAGGGCTCCAAGATATAAAAATGCGGTGACAGTGAAATCACCCTCCTGTACCAACCTCATCAACCATCCATCATCTCGATTGTATATCAATCGCCTTATCACGATTGGTTAGCGATTAAGGCAACACTAGCAGTTCGCCAACAGACTTGGCCATATTAATGTTGTCCATCAGTGCCTCCACTAATAGACCAGAAATTAAAAAGCTTGGACTGACTTAACACCACACTTACCCCTTCTTCTTTTTCCTGTTCTGGGTCATTCTCAAGGAGTCGCAATCAATTCAAATTACCGTTTAATAGTAAGAACAAAAAATAAAACGCCGGCTTTGAAAGAGGCAAAAGGAACGAAAATATAGTTTGATTCAACAAATAAATTAAATTTACTCAATTCTCAAAATGTAAAATTAAAAAGACAACAAAGGAAAACAAAAGAAATTCAATTAGGTGCTCTAGAAAGATACTGCTCGTAGCTTTCATTTGGGTCCTCTTACTTTCCAACATAATCAATAACTCGAAATCTGTCACCAAATTAGTTTTAAAGTGATAATCAGACCTCCTTGAAACTTCAGCCATTGCTCAGCTGCTTTGTCCAATCCCACGGACGTACAATGTACTGTCAACTATATTGTCTCAAATGACTGATGTTTTCTATAGTGTTCACCCACACACTCGTGGTCACGCCTATCTACATTCAATGAAGGATCAAAACTCAGTAACTCATTTTTCTTCAATTCGTCACTACTCATTCGCCTTACCGAGGCACGCACATGACTTGTCGAAGAACTGCCCGATGATTGTACCGCGCGAGATATATCAACGAATGATATGCAACTTGTGCTAATTCATTATATTCACATTCGTTTATTATAATTGCCCTTTGCATACGAGACACAAGGTAAAACAATACTATGATCTCTCATGATAGTTATTTGGCGCCACTATGTTGGATACATAGCACATCTTTGGATCGACATTCTTATCGATGTTATTGCCTTCAGCAATTAAAATACTTCTTCAATCGTAACCCGTATTAACGACTCTTCGATCTCACTCTGTCGAACAATTTGTGCAAACAAACCGAAGCAATGTTCCTGATGATGAAATGTTATCAGTCAGTTGCATTTTCAACTCGCGAACAATAAGGAATAAAAATCTCTTTCCATACTCCTCCCTTTTTAGAGCATCATTGGGCATCTCTCATTCTATTCTTTCAATTTTTTTTCTCTTAGTTGATTAATTTTTATTTTGTATTTTTCAAAGTTTGCCAAGAATTTATCTCACGGCACCAGTGAACATGAACATCAATCGATCACCTACGTGAAATACCATCCCATAACAAAAAACAATATCAAAGACGCAAATACGAAGTAGCCTGTCTTCATTCAGCCTACATACGGATGCAATTCATGAATCCAAATCCTCCACCGCTTCCTATCGTATACCTAAACACTACAAAAACACAATTGCTGTAGTATAGCCAATACCCAGATACGCTAGGTACACAAATCTTTATGACGCAGTCAAGGGGCCTAAACACGCAGCGAAAATATCCCAACGAACCAGCATTCAGTCAACTATAACTGATAACTCTACGTACCCACCCCTAACACGACACTCATACCTATGTTATTCTTCCTTATCGCCACTGCATGTCTTAACCTACCGCATGGCAGCCGATGGCAATGAACCGCACAACAAAAAAAAAGGTATTGCTGAAAACAAAATAAATACTCATTCCTTTAATCCGCGCCGTAGACCGATATGGCGTCTTCATGCCGTCAAAAAATGACCAGCGATGTGTGCCTCTATTTGATTTTTCTACGTCGCGCGCACCCTTGGACTTTACAGCTTTGCCACCGAACACAATACAACACTACAACAAACGCAGAGCGCAGGCACCACTTACAAAAACAAGAGACAAACACTGCACAATAAATGACTAGGACCTCTTTTTTTTTTTTTTTTTCATTTAGCTAGATCGCATTGGGGTGCTTAATTTTCTTTTCGTGCGTTTTCACGTCACTGATCTTTATTTCACATAAAAGATAAACACAACACACAGATATAATACCAATAACACGACGCAATTTTGCAAATGGATTGGATGCGTATATGGATTAAGAATCCCACTTCTGATTTATAAACCGCACACGTTTTATTCCCTTTATAAACCGCACACGTTTAATCCCCGCACACCTCGCGAACTCGACCGAGCGCCCATCACCGTCGATATGGAATGAATATATCTACTCCATCCACCAACTTCACCCAGTCGAGCTGCATGTGCAGGATCTACTCTAAATAATACCTAGTTCAAACATGAGTGGCTGGGATTTCACCACTCATTACAGTAGGGTAGTGAAGTCGATCACACTGTTGGTTAACATAAGGAAGGTTCATACGGCGACAAAATTGAAAAATTATAACGGGAAATTGGAAATTTTGTGAAAATTGATTTTCCATACATTTTCTAAGTAGAGTTTTTTTTTTTTAAATTTTGATCGTAGTATACAGTGAGATCGCATTTCTCAAAAACTATGGTTGGGATCAATACAATTAATTTCAGGTCGAAGTGAAAACTATTTTAGTTAAAAAGTCAATTTTGGGCGGGACGAAGTTCGCCGGGCACACTAGTTATGAGTTATATCGACAAAGGAGGTATTGGTGTATCAAATTGGCAACACTAGTACCAAGTAGCAAATCTGCTTTCGCGCCAAATTGCCTTCAAGTATCGATGTATTTTGAAGTGTTTTTTATGCATGTTAAAACTTTATGTATTTCAGTGTTAAAAAGTAAAGTTTTGATACTGGAGTTGTACTTGTGGCAAATCCTATTTGTTTATAAAAGAAATAAGACCGAAAGTAAGTGATTAACTCTATTAAGCAATGAGTTTTAGTCAATAGTTTTAACTTATATGTTTTTCTGACATAAATGGGGTAACCAGCGACGACAAAGGGGTGACTAGCAACAACACTAGGGTAAAGAAAATTGCAACACCAAATAAAAGACAGGATTGTTCCGAGGTCTATGTGACTACTTGTTTTAATGATGTGCTTGTCACCCCTTTACTGTTGCTATACTCTGTCCAAGAAAAATTGTCAGTACAGGCCTTATGGGAAGCTCTTTTTTCTACCAGTGGTGCCTGTAGTACTCTCACGGCACTCAAACACAGGATTTGCCACTGAAATAAAAACGAAACCACTGGCATTCCAAAGAATTTTGTTGTTGTAATTTTTCTGAAATTCGCATACATCCCTCCACAACCAGTCTGCCACGCAGCCGCGGGCAGAATGAGCACGATCGCTTGTGTTCGCTTGCTATTATCATCAACCAAAATAAGCAGTGTGAGCTGTGAGTGACTGAAGCACATCAGAGAAGTGTTACCATATGACAATGTTAGCATATCATTAAGGGTTTTTCTTTGAATTTTGTCAAAGAACTTTCGGTTTTGGTGCTTTTCGGAGCTTTTGAGAGCGGCATATTATGTGGGGTGCTGCCATTCGGTTTTAATTTGTTTGTATTTCTGAAAGATCCAATAATATTCAGTTAAAACATATTTTTGAATGTTGTCTTTTAGAAATAATGTTTATTCGTGAGGTGTTTTAATGCATTCATTGCATTAACGCAACAAGTGATCACATGTGCGTTGTAGAGATATTGCAATAAATTAATAATGATTACTAGGGCAACTCAACCGGATTCATGCAAAAGCATGGTATTTTAAGGGATAGAATTTGATCAAATATTTTAATATAGAAAACTAAGTACAAATTTTCAGCCTTATTCGTTAGGGCATATTTCTGCATGTTTTGGTAGGTACAAATTCATATTTCACTTTACTTTGTAGAGTATATTTTTCACACTGAAATATCAAAATGATTAAGCAGGTAAAACTATACTGTTTATTTTCGGTCGTTGGGTTTTACCACATCCGGTCACTCCTCTCTAGTAAAGCAAATTCCTTGCAAGGATTTTATGATCCTTTTTTTTGCTAATGTTTCCGCGAAGTTCTGCATTGACGGGTAATAATTTGTTAACAAATATGTAATCTAGGTATATAATGTCTATATTAAAAAATGTATGTAGAGCTGCACAAGTGCAGTCCTTTTACCATCTGTTTAGGTATATGACATTGTGTCGTGGTTATATAATTTTGTATTCTAATTGCCTGTTTGTGTATATAAGGCGGAAACAATGGTTGTTACCTAAATAGCGGATAGTGCATCTAAGCAAGTGGTTAACTTTATTTTGCATATGAATAAACAGAAACATGGCTACAAGGTCTTCAAAGGATCTAAGTGTAGAAAAGAAACAACAAATTGTTGATGCAACTGAAAAATTCTATGGCCTTTTCAAAAGTAAATCGGAAGCCGTAGGAAATGCGGCTACTGTTTTTTCTGTTACGGAACGAACTGTATACAGGCTTTTAAGGGAAAAAGCAATCAAAGGCCACAATTCACCACCAATGAAGAAAAATAATTCCGGTATCAAGAGCAAGGTGGATGATTTTGACAAATGTGCGATTAGTCCATTCGTTTTTTATGGATAATGACCTTCCAACGCTAGACAAGATATTATTGGAAATACAAAAAAGTGAAAATATAACAAAACTAAGCAGATCAACTTTGCATACAATATTGCAAAAAGATCTCGGACTTAAATTCGTCAAACGTCAGCGAAAGAATTTGTTGTTGGAAAGAAGTGACATTATTTCTTGGAGACGAAGATATCTACACGAAGTAAAAAAAATTAGAGAACAGAAAAGAAAGATTTATTTTACTGATGAGACCTGGCTTAACTGGAAGATGGTTACCCTAACAGTATTGCTCTCTGAGTTATGGCGAATTATCATACACACTATGGCAACCCTGTGAGAGCTTTAAAAAGGAACCGATTTATGGAAGTCATTGCAACCAGACTGAGAGACAAACATCCTATCTTCCCTGTACTGACAATTTTTCTTGGACAGAGTATAGTGGCTGGGTGACTCGCAACATGGTGTACTTTGATTGAAATATAATAGAAATGCTTTATGTACAGCAACGAGGAGACCAGCATTGAAAATAGGAGCCATGACTCATATTTAGGTGTACTCACATTGAAGCTACAGTAAAAACTTCAGAAAAACAACCAAACCAAAAAAAAAAAAAAATGTTGCTTGTCACCCCATTTTACGGTAGTTAAAATAAGAATTTATGACTAACAATAAAAGAATTTGGAATATATTTTGATTTTTCACTATATATGATACAAATACTAGTAAACTGTATTTCGCATCAGCGAAAGAAAAGACAATTGTGTCCGAGTAGCTCAAGTGTACAAAGAACATGAAAAGCTATTGAAGCTTTAAGTGATTAATAATTGGCATAAACTTAACCAATTTATATTCAATTAAATATGGCTTTTGCGATACATACACTAGAGCGCTTTATTAAAAAGTTTAGTACAATTCAATAATTTAAAGTAATGGCTTTATAAAATTCAAAAATATTTAAATGATAATGAAGTTTTATAAAGTGCTCCAAAAATTATGTAGTTGTAAAAAAAATATGAACTGTCTTCCTTAATAGGATAAATTCACATAAAGAGTTTGAAAGGTAGGTAGTAATTAATTTGAGAACCTTTTTAAAAGCTAGACACCACAGTACTTCAAATTACAAACCTATCAGTCTCATTTTTTGTATTTTTGAAAAGAGTGGAAAATATGGTTTGAAATCTATTCACTTTTCTATCTCTTAATTTTAATCAGGTTTTTCATAAATTACATTTAGTTATAAGAATAGCTTTAACAGTAGGTAGCTATCTACATCAGTGTTGATATATCGTGGGACTTATCCCTTTTTGTAGGATTTTCGATGTCCGAAAAGCCTTTCGTGGGATAAAGAAAAAAACACCAAAACGTGGGATTTTGAGGAATCTAACAAAAAACATTCAAACTATAAATTTTTGCTGAAATTTCATGAAAACACCTTCATTTCACCATGATTATCAACACACGAATGTGCATAAAAAACTGCCCATATAAATCTTCTTTTATCTAAATTTTCTAATACCAAAAAATAATCGTAATAATGTTACAAGCTGTGATTTTTGTACTAAAAGTTAATGTTACCGTGATTTTCTTCCCTTGTATAACAAATTTTACTTCTAAAAACTGGATTTTGAAGCGAAAAAGTATCGTGGCGTTTTAAAAGGGATTTTGAGTACAGTGAAAAGGAAAAAAAGGTGGGATAAATGAAGGCAGAGTGCTAACAACACTGATCTACATTCATTTGTGATTTGTCACTTACTCCAAGCGTTATTCATGATTGAACATACTCTTTCAGTTGGTTCATTAACACCCGGTAGCCACAAAATGAAATTTAAACTATGCTTGCACTGCAGCACTGAGGATGTAAACAAAATTTAAAGTAATTTACATCTTTGTTTATTTCTTTTCATACGAGAGATGAGATGTGATTATGTATAGGTTTGGTACGTACCTATACTTATTCAAAATATTGTTAATTGCCGTAAATGCAAACAATTTGTTGTCAGTGTTTTAAAGGGCAGTTTCAAAAATTAGGTCAAAATCCGTCCTTTATTATAAAAAAAATCAATAAAATATTGGACAGGGGTAAAAAGAAAGGACTGTCCTTTTAAATAAAGGACTTAGAATTTTTTACAATAAATTGTGTTTGAAATTGTCAGCGTCTTCTTTAAGCATGGAAAAACTGCCGCTCGGAGCAGTCAAAGCAAAGATCTCCCTAGAATTCCTATCGAAGGCCAACCTCAGATGTAGGAGGCTGACGAACTGTATCGTATCCAGAAGGATGTGGCCAAACTACAGCACGGATAAAACAACCCACCTTCTAAGTAAAACACGAAAAGGTATTGCCAGAATAACAGCGATAACCACAGGCCATTGGCCAATAGGGGAACACGCGATTAGGCATCCCATATAATACAAACTGGCGCAGCTGGTAATAACACAGCCGAAAAGGAAACACTAACTCATTTCCTTTGCGCCTGTCCAGCACTAGCTAGGGCCAGACAGCGATCTTTTTGTAAACTCTTTTTCGACTCCCTTGAGGAGGTCTCGAAACGTAGTATTGGGGAACTGATAACCTTTTTGAATTCCACAGGCTGGATCTGAACTTTCCTATTCGACAATTTTAAATAACCAGGTCAAATGAGTTGTGGTAATAAAACCGCACATATTGTTACTTGGGTTTTTAAACTAAACCGCCACACCTACCTTCCTACCTACCTAAGGCAGCACTGGTGCAAGGGTAACGAAAATGGTTCTTAGCAACCTTGAAAAATAAAGTACCTACACGACTGGGTTGCACGAAACTTTCTCGTTCATAAAAAAGTTTGGTTAGTTGTTTTCTTATTTTATTAGGTACCTAGGAGGTAGGCAAAAATTTGAGAAGCGATGCTAGATAACATAGCAACTTTTGGGGTTATTCAACTGACAGGGCAATAGTTATCAAAAAACATTGTGAGTTTTACAAAGTTGAAGCTGTCCGTAACAGGAATTGCCTGAATGTTATAATATGTTCTTTCTAATAAGTGACTACTGTATTATTTATAGGCCCTTACCTATTACACTTTACAAGATTTTTTAGTACAGTAAAACCCGGATAAGTGCCTCACCTTAAATGCCCCGTTTTGTTAGGCAGCTATAAAAAAAAATCCGGTTGAGTGCACATAGGCACTTATCCCTAAATTTATAAAAAAGAAACATTTTTTTTTATAAGAAAAGAATATTTAATTTTATTTAAAAAAATAAGAAAATGCATATCATTACATTTTTATTTTTGTTTCTTAAAGCATGAAACATAAGGAAGCGCTAAAGGAAAAAAAAAACAACTTTTGTATTTTTTCAGCTGATTTCAAAAATGTGCACTTAAAAGATTTTTTTTCAGGTAAATGTCAATAAAATTATACAAAATAAATGGCAATTAAGCGGGAAAGGTGTTTTTTTAAGAAAGTGAGTTTTATGAGAAAAAATACTCCGAATTTTGGTTCTAAAAAAAAAAGTAGGTACTTATGCGGGTTAGGCACTAAAGCGAGAGGCACTTATCCGGGTTTTACTGTACAGGGACAAAGCGAAGAAGGGGTATTTTTGACTGGAATAGATTAGTGACGCTGATTGGGAATAGGGTTCGTGACGGACATATATTAAAGAATTCAGGGATTTGTTTTTGAATTTGCATTAGTAGCTATAAACTAAATATGCCGATGGACTAGTGTGGGGTGCAGATGAAGTGGGAGTTTCTGAATGTGTAAGCTTCAACCTTCAAGTGGTTGGAATTATTTTAAGATGTATATATATTAAGCTGAAAACTGAGTAAAATATAGTGATGTAGGTACCAAACCGATTTAAACCGGTTTAGAATTGAAGCCAACTGAGTTTTAAACCGAGTTAGCCCACTTGGCTTGCAAGTTGCAACTCAATAAGATAACGAAGAAAATATAAATTGACTGCAACTAGATTTGGTTCGGGTTGACTGCCTTTTTTCAAAAATCCATCGTACGATTATATAGAGAAAAACTAAGTCTGCTATTAAGTTAGAAATGAATTTTCGTAGCCGTTTAGACTGTACACCTCGGGACAGGCGGACAGATGGACAGTATTTCGAGACTCACTTTTTTGAGTTCCTCTATCATTACGGTGACCATATTCGTCGAAAAAAAATAAAGGACAATAATTACTTTGCTTCCAATAGTTTTGTATTTGCTATTTATTTGTTCAAAAAAAAAAAAAAAAGTTAATGTTGTTTTCGATTTTGGCTTTTCAGATGTTGAGCTGAGATTTCAAATTTCTGCTGCCAAATCGAACATCATAGTACATTTACACCGCACTTAAATTCAACATTTCTGGAAAAAAATTCCGAAATCCGACTTTGCGTTCCCACTGAAATTTCAACATTTCAAATGACAGCTTATGTTTCAGATGTCTTAGAATTAATTATTGATCTTTCTGTTTAAAAATCAGAAATGGTTGAACCTAAAGAATTCATTTTTTTAGCTATATTATTTTTATGAATTTAAGTGCTAGTTCAGACATATTAAATATATTGCTGACTCAATATAGAGGTATGCAACCATTTCCTTCTTCTTATATTCCATATTTTGAATAACTTGAAATAATTGATTTGTTGACAATTGATTTGTTGACAAGATTAATTTTTTTGTAGAAAAAATCAATTTCTTTTGTGATCGGTATTTATTTATGTTCGATTTGCCAAAAATCATTAACAATTTAGGTCTACGGAAAAAAAAAAAAAAACTGTCTTTCTTCATTGAATAAAGAGTGTGAAAGGTAAAGCCAGTCTAACTTTTCGTATTTTTGAGAAGGGTGGATAGATTTAAAAACATCTTCATTTTCATTACGGAAATTTCTAAATTCTAAGTAGGGTTTTCCGAAACTACATTTAGCTATAAGAATAGATTTAACAGCATTATATTTATTTGTGATTTGTCACTATTCCAAGGGTTGTTCATGATTGAAAATACTCTTCAGTTGGTGCACTAGAACCCGGTAGGCACAAACTGAAATTTAAGGTGTGCAGTGCATGCATTGAAGCACTGAGGATGTAAACACAATTTCAAGTAATATGTGTACATTATACGTGATATTTTTAATTGAACAAACAATTTTTAGTGTTTTAAAGGACAGTTTCAAAAATAAAGGACAAAATCCGTCCTTTAATTAAAAGAAAATAGAGAAGACAGAGTTTAAAAAGAAAGGACTGTCCTTTTAAATAAAGGACGGATGGTCACCGTATCTATCATAGTAATTGATTAACATCTCGAGTAAATATTTTCGAACAAACACGCATTTTTAAAACTTGGCTGCACTCTTGGAGGGAAGTTGCACGCACATGAATTTATTTTGCAAGCCTTTTGATTTGACACAAGCCATAAAAAGCCAATTGCATAAAATAGAAGTTAAATATAATCCGCAGAGCACATAAGTGAAATGGGGAAATGGGAAAAATACCAACCGGATTTGGTGGGCCTTTTTTCTGGGCAACGATTTTGGGTTATATTTTCTTAAGTCTTGGACGCTTAAAGCAAACCAAATTCTGACAACACTGAATTACATTGTCTTCAAATATAGAACTGCTCAATATTCAAATGAACGGATGGTCACCGTACCCATACAAATTTGTTCCCCCAAACTTTATCGATACAAACTGAAACGAATACCACCAGATGAACCTTTCTCGCAAGGCATCCTAGGAGGTTATCATCTGCTTTTGATAGAACCAATGGTTCTGCGCCATAAAATATATAGTAGGACCTGGATGATTAGAGTCTTATATCGAGGGCTTATGGTGATAAACCTCTATCCCGCAGTAATAAACAAATTGCAAATTGTGCAGGAGAACGTTTAAACTCTTTAAATAAGGCTTCAGGCGATTTTTTAAATACATGAACTGAATTTTGTTATTAGATTTGTATTCTGTGTATTTAAAAATAAGGCTACAACATTTTTTCGATTTATTTCAATTTATATGTGGGTTAGCGGAATATCATTTAAATGTGGATTGTGGGATAGCGTAATATTTTTGATCAAAGTCGATGTTGGAATCAAAACAAATTCTTTTAAATCCTTTTTTTATTAACAGTAAATAAATTATTTTAGTCGAATCAAAAAAGTTTATAAATATATAAATATTTCATATAGGTAAGGATAGTTAGAAATTTTGTAAGTTAAGTGAAGGTAGTACTGAAAATTAATCTTTTAAGGTGTGCTCTAAGTTATCATAAAATGCATGATATTCGGAAGGAATAACTGATTTCAGATTTTGAAGATGTGTCCATTTCCCGAAAGATATTTTTAACCGGGAAGAGTGTAGCGTTTCAGGATAAATACCCTTCTCAATCTGCTTCAATCTTCCTGGCAAATCCTGATATTCATTATCAAAGTCAACTTTAAACTTTACGGCACCATTAGGGAAGTATTTAAGAGCTCTTAGCTGGTTGACTGTTGGATCATTTTTAGTTCGGCCAGGTCTAATGCTCACAAATCTTATGAGTTTTGTGTCGGCATAGTTTTTAAAAAAGGTATGATTTAGGTATTCTACTTCGAAAGGTAGCTTTTTTTTCATACCGTTACATTCAACAGTTCTTCTTGCATCTCTTGTTATTCTAACGTAATCGTAAGGAACAAATATTGACCGTTGCTTAAGTCGAGTCTCTATTTTGGCGTGCGCGCTATCACATTCCATTTGAGTATGACCCTTTTCGAGATATTTCTGCTCAATTTCTTTATTGTGTATAATGGCAAAACTGGAAAGAGCGTTAGAAAGGAAATGGTTTCTGTTCTGGTATCCACAACCATCTGAGTAAATTGTAATTGGTAATGAATCTCCTAAACAGTATTTTGTTAGATGGTGTATTATGCACGTTATGAATGAAGAAGCTGAAAGATCTCCTTCACTTTCGTTCCACCAATAATTTGTACAGACATGATTAGCAAGATTGTAAATAGTGAAATTGTGTACCTGCAATCGCTGTTTGTAGTAAATAGCAGATGCATTTATGTCAGGTGACAATTTCACTGCCTGCATGTCCATTATAAAAATGTGTCGCTTTCCATTTTGAGCTTCAAGCTTATCGTTTTCTTTTTCATTTCTTGCTCTATCTTTATTTTTCACATGCAGGTTGTAGGCAGTTTCAGAAATATGATGCGCTTCGTGATAGCCAACGCATGTGTCGCATCTGTCTTTGCGAGGAAAAAATAATGATAGATTTTGCTCAGCAAATACTTTTGAAAATGAAAATATCGACAATGCCTCTTGTTTTTCTGCTAGACACAATTCTTTGTAGTGGTTAAAGAGTTCACTTTTGCTTCGAAACGACATTTCAATGTAAACTTTTTTCGAATCTTTTCGACAATAGTGGCTTTGAGTCTTTGGCAAGTTTTTAAAAAAATTAATCAAGAACTTATTTTTCTCATTGATGATCGGCCGGCTGGTGCTACGAGTCAATTCAGTAGACTTATTGTTTTGTATCGGAATGCCATTACATTGAGCTGCTACCCAAGAACGTACCATGTCTATTTTCATTCCTAAAGTGTTCAGAAACATTTGACGACAAACTTGAAGGTTTACTTCCCTTAACTTTAGGAAGTACTCATAAGTTCCTTTTTTCCTAGAATCTGACCCGGCATAGCAACGTTTCTTATCGCCATAGTGTACTAGACTTGCGACGTAAACTCTCTTAGAATCCCAACTCATTTTCCAAAAGTTAGAGAAAAGGCACTGCCTTTGATTCTCATCAAATTGGCTACAAAACCTTTTGGATGATTTTATGCACAACTGGGAGGAACAAGAGGGTCCCATTGTACGAGCGGGTCTAGAAACATTTTGTTGCATCGTCATTGATATTTTATTCCGTCTATATCCAGTATAGTTTTGGCTTTTCATTCTCTTTTGGTGGTTTTGCGACCTAGAAAGTGAATTCAGTGCAAAGATACGCTTTGATCTCTTTCCTTTTGCACAGTTATTTTCCTCACTTTTTTCGGTAGCGGCGCTATTCTTATCAGTTTCTTTAGAACCTACCTGAACGTCATCAACTTCTTCTGATATATTAGTTTCCATCGGATCGTTATAGCATGTCTGCTCACTATGATATTCATCAGAAGTAGAATCATAGGATGCATCTTTGACTATGGCATCCTGCCAAATTAATCTTGTATCCTCAGCAACCGATTGAATATCTAGCTCGTAAATTCTCCCCAGCTCAAGGCTTTCAACGCTTGCATCCCATACTTTTGATGTACTGCAATCCTTACTTTTTGCCAAAGCAAGTTGAACCATTTTTTTCCCTCGGTCACACATTTTAACTTTATTAATAAAAAATATTTAAATAACACCAAAATGAGAAACAAGTACAAAATGCACACAAATTACCTGCAAAATACTCTATCCCACACTAAGAAAATCAACTATAAACCGCTATCCCCGAAACCTAACAAAATAGTTAACTAAAATATTGATTCGCATTAGATTATTTAAGTTATTTATTTGTTTTCATTGGATTACTTACTCACTGCATAAAGAAACAAACCGAAATAAATCCCTTATATTTCCGTATAATTAACTTTATGAAGTTGTTCTCTTGGGGTCAGCCGTTTTAGTAGAATAAATGTGGGATAGGGGTTTTTGCATTTGACGTTTGCCGCAAGGGGATAGAGCATTTTTCAAAAATTTAAAATATAACATCTTTCTGTGTACGGATATGAACATAATTGGATATATTATATCTAATATCTTCTTGTATTATGCATGAGAGGGATTTACTTCTTAGATTACTTCTTAGCCATAGGAAACCAAACAGCATTTGGCCATAGTGATCCTTCGCCTGATCTCTGCGCCGATGTGGATAAAGTCTTCGAATACTTCAAAGTTATATCTGCCAACGGTGACGTTCTGTCCGAGTCGCCGATGTTAAGAGTCCTTTTTCGTTGGCAGCATATTTATTTCGATTTGTGCTCATTTATAGCCAGACCGCAAATATTTTCCGGCATCGAAGGGCTCCGTGATTTTCATCGATTTTCACAGAGCAGCTATATTTTTACATCGTCATCTGTAGCATCGATGACTAACCGGATATGGTAAAATGGACTATGAACTCAATCACATGGTACCAGGGCGCAGTTGATCAAATCTTCACCTCTCATTCAAAAACACTTATAGATTTGGGGGTACCCATGGTTGTCCTAATCAGATATAGTTTTACCTGCGGTTACACACAGCGAACTTGGAGGGATGTAAACGTGAAATATAAAACCCCTATCTAGGTAACAAGTAAGAAACCTAGAAACATTTTTCTTTGTAAAGCTTGAGTGTTATTACTCTACACAACGTCTTTTAAAATACGAGAGTCTATTTGCAACCATCAATATACAGCCCCACTTAAAAATATTGGCTACCATTGAATTGCATATATGTAAATGATATGGGTAAATGTGTGTTGTCCCACCTATAATTTTAGTTAAAACCATTTTACCCAGCCTTTGGTCTACCAAATATCACTCCTTACCCTACTCTCCACAGAATTTATAAGTAAAATCTATCACCCACACACGCTCATGGACACAGTAGAAAATGTTCCCCATCCCATTTTTGCATCCTTTCGATAGGAAATTTGCAATTTTCGAAATGTTAACGATTTGTCCGATCAATTTACGAGGCATTGGTTGTAATAAATTAACTCCAAAGTATGTCATTCAAATGAGCAAGTAAATTATACCCTGGGCACCGCAAAAACGGAACACCACCACAGAGAGTTTCTCTGTCCTCCCGCCCATCACACTGATGGAGCATCAACGAACAGGGAAGAATAAATTGTCGAACTCAGGAAATAAATCGCAAAGGAAATTTATGTAAATGTACTTTCGCATAGCATACGCATACATATACATACATTTAGCGACTCGTGCAATACGTTCGCAATAGATTTCCTCTATATCCTGTATCCGGAATTGTGTAAGAAATGAAATATCAATTTTGTCTATCCATTTTATTGGGTTATGCTGTGTGGCTTTCGTTGGTAGGGATTCCGTCTTCCTTTCTAATGGATTGATCTCAAACGTGTGCGGTTAGAAATGTTGTTAAATGGAGCTCCCAGCTGTATATATGTAACCTGCATGTACAAGATTTCCTGTCTAACTCTATGAGCAGTGGCAATGATAACTTACAAGTGTGTCGTCCAAAGGTATTGCATTGGTATAATATTTATGTCCTAAGCCGCCGAAATGAAGTACAGTTGTGCATTTTTGCATGAAAATCAGATCAATTTCCCACACGAATCCCGAAAATATGATTAGCAGTGCATTCCCTGATACAAATTGAGCTTTTGGAAGTTCAAAAACCGAAAAAAATATTTCCTTGGGAGCAAGAGCTCTTTATTACTTTGTGACGGAATCAAAACTCAAACTTAAAAATTAACAATTCAAACTTATCGCCTATGCCCACACTACCTGCTATGATGAATTCCGAGAACAGGAACGGTGAGCAGACAGGTGATTGCTGCAAGTGCATCTTGTATTGGGTTACCAGCGGACGATGACTTGGGAATGTAGCGTTGCGATTATTAGTGTCGTGTACATCTTACACGTTTTGTACTAATGATCATCGGTAGCGTGGACAATGCGGCGATTGCTTATGAAGAGCTAAGCGGATTTCTCGTTAACTTACGTAGAGGTCAATTAGGTATGTGGGACATAGCCCCACGAGCATTTGCATGTGTGATTACCTAGTTAGTTGGTTACTTAGATGGCGCCACAGTCTAGGGGTGGACCTGGGTTTCAACCAATACAACTCTCTATAGCTGGCACGGTCTTCGTCCTCTTTCATTTGTGTGCGACAACTAAGGCGACTTTTTATACTCTACGGCGTTGTAGTGATGCGCGATAATCCAAAATCACATCGATAAATCGATACGTTAGTGTTTAGTATATAGAAAGGAAAATATCGAGCCAAAAAAATAATCGGCCCGGAAAAATAGATTTTTGTGTACAGTTTCGATTTTCCTTGTCATTAAGATGAGGGGTTATACGATTCAAGACTTATGTATAGATAGTTTTAAAAAATCTATATATATATATAAATCAATTGCTGTGCGTTAGTCGGGTAAAAGTTCCAGAACGGCTCGATCGATTGGAATGATTTTTATTTTGTTTTGGGAAAAAAGAAAAGTCGGATAGATCTCAATTCTCTTCAATAATAATCTTCTATATTATACCTACAATTCTTTCGGTTTGAAACTCGATGACGATATAACTCGATAACTACTGGGCCAATTTTCATGGTTCTTCTTTCGTTGTGTTCGTATTGTTGTATTTCAGGTTCATGCACACATAACTTTTGCACCCATTTGCATTGTTGTCGAACTCCGAAACTACTCACCTAATTTCAATTAAATTTTGTGGATGCATATGACTGGTTCCAGATTAAAAGATTGAGTACTTTTGGACCAGATAGGTGTCAAGGGTGTCGATCTCCGAAACCACTCAACACATTGTATATGGTTGAAAAGATAGAATACTTTTGGACCTGATAGGTGGTACTTTGCAAAACATAAGCGGGATAGGAAAACGGGTTGTGGAACTTCCCATTTAAATATATACTCCAACTCTATTTCTTAAGTTTTATAATTAAATCCGGTGGTTTAAATTCGCATATGCCCAAGGAATGACATAATATGCTACACTTTGTCGTGAAAACAAAACTTTATGGGGATTGGTTGAGTTTTTGAATTCTGTGAATGTTCCGGGCTTACCTCCTTACTATTTGAAATTGAAGTCGGCTCAGTTATAATTTTGTTGCGTAACGTCAATGCACCGAAACTTTGTAACGGAACGCGTTTGATTTGATGGTGAAGGTCTCAAATCAAATTTCATCCAAGCGACGGTTTCGAGGGGAAAATTTACAATCACTATCACAAAAAGATTGCGCAACAAAATTACCAAAACCGCTCGTGCATTTAGCCAATCATGTGGCGTTTTTCTTTTTTAGTTCAGTGCAGAACCTAAGCTGTTATACAAAAAGTTCATGTTTCTTTTTTCGTTCAGAGCATGATCAGAGCGCGCTCTATGAGCTCAGAATAAATTGACTGAGCAGGCTGAGTAAAAAGCTGATTACACATATGCATATACACTTCCAATCACATGTGACCGAAAAAAAAAAAAACGGTCAGTTCAGAGCGCGCTCATATAGCTAAAGCTCAGTTCAGTGCTCAGCTATGAACTAAAAAAAACGCCTATTGGCTGTCGTGAAATAGCCGCGTTGCCCATTTTCCAAGTGAACCGCCAAACTGACGACAGTTGGGTGAAGCTCGTGGATGGGAATCGAAAAAATCCGCCACACTGCCTCGTTGGAGTTCAAGTACTGGCCCAATTGATAGTATGAGTCACCAGATCATACTTATCCAGAGCCTAAATCTCCTGCTATATACGACACAATCCAACTATTGTCGACGACAAAATTTGCACCTCTCATCTACATCGTGAATTTTTTTCCATCCTCAGGAGATCGACGCTAATAAAACGGATATCCATCATTACCAGTGAGTATATATGTATCTTATACTAATGCACGTGGATAGCGTTTGGTACATTTATTTCCAGACATACATGGTGACAGTGGGTTGTGGTAACCTCATAGGCCATGAATCCTAATATAAGTCTTCACGATTTCATAATGTTGGGGGTAAGTCGGGCTAAGTCGGGAATCTCAGCAGAAACGATTTCATCTATTTGGTCAGGAGATCAGAGAAAGGAAATCAGAGATCAACAAAATCGGTCCAGCCAGGTTAACGTACTGATACCAGCTCTTCCAAAATTGTGGTTTTTCTTTGAGCTTGTTTTGATGACTGCACAGTGTACATGCGCTGATGCAGTGAATAACTTTCAAGAGTGGCGTTAGCGTTTTGCTGAAGTAACCAATTGTGTAATAAAAAAAATGTAATCAGGAAATGTGAATTTACTCGACTGAACGCCGTCATAAAAACAATAGCTGGTTAAAAGATTCACCATGTGAACGCACCCATAAATTTTGATTTTATTGTTTTAAGAAATTACAAAAACCTCTAACGTTTAACTAATGTGAAATAAACTTATTTGGAATGGCTCGGCAAATGGCTCAAATCCAAAATTTCTTCGGAACAACGCAATGGAAATATAATACAAATCCATCAGACGACAGCATGGAGTGGTGACGTAGAAAAATTGGTGGACTGAGAAAATGTCTTAAGTTTATTGAGTCGAGAATAATTTGTCGAGTGAAATGATCGATATTTTTATACGAAAATATCGATGAATATTCGATATTTATCGCGTATCACTACGGGGCCTAGAGGCGTTAAAACACACGATCTCGGCGGCCAGTCGACGGGTCCGTTTCTCGAGATAACACGTTCACCGAACTGAAACTTCAATAACTCGACTGTTGCCTCCATACCACTGATGTCCAATAGGGTGTCCCGTAAAATTTTTTTTTGTTGTATCTTAACAAAAGGCGCAAAAGTTGCGTATTGCTGAGCTCATTACAGGAAAAATAACATAAAAAATATTCAAGGGTACTTTTGGGCCTCTACCGGCCGTTGAAGTTTTGGAAAAAAAATTTTGTTTTCCCTACATTTTTCTTTTTCAATATTTTTTGAATAATGCTTACATTTGTAAAGTTATAGCATATTCTCTCAAATCAAATGTGTTTTTGGTAGCATTTGAGCACTTGAGAGGATATTTTGATATCTCTTAAATGCTGGGATCAAAAAATACATTTTTTTTTGTCTTAACCACAAAGTTCTATAATGTTCACAAAAATAAGTAAATTCGAATTTTTTTATTTAAATATTTAAACATGTAAGCAAAATGAGTTCCGGACTCCATCTCCGAGAGCTATTTTGTCCTTTTTTGATCCCTTTATAGTGAATTAAAAAAAAAATCATTTACCGTCTGTATGAGATGTAAAAAGGTATACCTATGCTTTTGATCCAAAGAAATCTTAAAACAGAATACGGTGAAAAATCCCTCTAATTCCGAATTGTTTATTATAGTGAGTGAGTAAAATTTGTAAAATTGTTCATAGTTTCTTGTCAAATCGTTGTTTTAAAGTCCATGTTAATAGTGGTGTCTCAAATATTATTTACTTTAGCTCAGGTGTTCCACAAGGCTCAGTCCTTGGGCCGGTATTATATAATTTATACACATCAGATTTCCCATCTTTACCCAATTGTGAAGCAGCTATCTTTGCCGATGATACTGCGATTTTATCGTCTCATGAACTCGCTCTCGATATTGAGAGGAATCTAAAAAATGCGATGGTGATACTAGAGGAATATTACAGTAGATGGAAAATTAAGTTGAATCGGGAAAAATTGCAAGCCATCTTTTTCACACGAAAAAGAAAAGCATGCTATCTTCCGAGTAGGCAGTTTAATATAAATGGTACAAATATAAATTGGAAGCCTGCCGTAAAATATTTAGGAATTTATTTGGACACCAAGTTGACGTTTGGCATTCATATTACGAATACTCTCAACAAAATTTCAATTGCTATCAAGATGTTATATCCCTTCATAAATCGAAAGTCGAAGCTCTCAAATCAAAATAAAATAATTATACACAAAGTAATTTTTCAAGCAATACTGCTATATGGTTGTCAAGTATGGGGAAATTGTGCAATGTGCCACATTAAAAAACTACAGGTCTCGCAAAACAAGTTACTCAAAATGATGCTTAACTTGCCGTGGCATCACTCGACTATTGACATTCACAATAAAGCGAATGTTGAATTGATCTTCGAAAGAATTCAAAAGCTGAATCAACGTTTTCTAGAACGCTGTGATTTTGCCGATAATCCTTTAGTAAATATTTTAAATACTAATTATATCCGACTCGATAGTTGATAAGTTTGTCATTTGTTTTTTTTTTCTCTCTTCTTCGTTATTTGTTTTTGTTACTTATTGGATGTTAATCCATATTTATATATTTTTTTCTATTTCTTATATTTATTTGTTTACATAGTGTATATTTATTTATTTATTTTCATATTTATATTTTTTACATATTTATTTATTTATTTATTTATTTATTTATTTATATACATATTTATTTATTTATTTATTTAATTATTAATTTATTTATATATATTTATTTATTTATTTGTTTATTTATTTATTTATTTATTTATTTATATACCTATTTATTTATTTGTTTATTTATTTATAATTTATTTATATATATATATTTATTTATTTGTTTATTTATTTATTTATTCACCTATTTTTTTGCTGTTATTTGTTTCTTAATCTGTAAACTTCTTAAATACCTATGTATTACATCAAAATGTTCGGTGAAATCGTTAACACATGTACCTGATTTACCTTTATTTACTAGTCATTTTATATCCTTTTTTTTTTTTTTTTTTTTGTTCTTTTTCTCTCTACTTTAATTGAAGGTTTTCTTCGTATTTTCCTTCAAATGTAATATTTCAATGTAAATCTCAAAATCATCCTTATTGTAAAAATAATGTTTCAGAAGAAAGATAGGTATAACTTATCATATCTCTGAATTGTAAAATGTGTGGTAACAAAGTCCTTGTAAATTTATATACGAAATAAAGCTATCTATCTATCTATTATAGTGAGTGCATGCAGATATCGAACAGATTTTGAAGAGGGCTTCAATTCCAATTGTGTGCCACAATCAAATACTAGAACTTATTAAAATTAACTTCCATAAATACATGACTCTAAAAAGATACCCAAGTATGAAAAAATGCAAACTATCACAATAGGGTACAATATTTCATAACATTTTCTAGTACAAAATTGTTTGACATTGCCATATGTAAATTTGATAACTGCCACTGTACAAAGAAAAAAAGTGCCTAGTAATGAAAGGGTATTTTGGGAGGATAAGTGTTGATTACCTAGAGACGATTAAAATGCAAAAGCGTCTAGATCGAAAAGAACGTAGTGCATTGAATAATCTTGCCCCTCCAAGTTTACTCCAGAGAGTAGATCCAAACGAAACAGACGAAAGAGTGGAGCCAGTCAAGACAGTAAGGTCACTACTTTGTTCTTCAGAACTTTCAAAGTCTTCTTCAGATCCTTCCACGTTTTCAGATAAGCTCAATTTGCTGGTCCAACCATCTGTAGCAAGATTTTTTGATCGATATGGAGTATTGGAATGATCTGCCCCAACAGTCGCTTCAGCGGTTTTGCACGATGCTGGACTCGCAAATAACACTGACACAAGGCTTGTAATCGACAAAAATAAAATATAGATACCGAGCTTTGTCAAAATCAAGAGAGAATCTTAGAAGCCAAAACAATGATGCCATTCCTAAGAATATTTATTTTGACGGACAGAAAGACAGAACCCTTGTTTCAGATCAAAAATATAAACGTCATTTTCGCAAGGAGCTCCTAGAAGAACATAACAATATTTCTCCGATATATTATACAGGGGAAGAAATTTGCAATTCAAAGATTCGTTTTATAAATTTTAAGGGCTAAATACCGGGATACTAATAATCATTTTTACTGTCCAGGCTATATTATTTAACTCACAATAGTGAAATTTTCGAAATACAAAATTGCATATTGTGACCTACAAAATATTCAATATCAATGTTAAAAATGATTATTAGTAAGGTCCATACCATAGACATTATTTTTTAAAATGAATGTCAGACAACTCCTCCACCTATCTTAAAAGATCTGCCTGATGATGAACTTTCAGAATACCAGATATAAAACAAAATTGAATCTAGAAATCGGATGCTATGTCTTAATTTCAAAAGCCAATTTTCAATGTAAAATTTGTATTTATAGCTTCTTTTAAATTAATAATTTAAGATTGTTGATTATACGCAAACGAATATTTATTATTTTAATTTAGTACCAAGTTATATTTGTGTATATATTTTTGAAATAGTAATAATATTTTGAACTAATAGAAAAATTGAAAGATATTAGCGCCTTAGTTACTTTTCCCTGTCCTTCAATCGTCGGTAGAGGCCCAAAAGTTATGCCGTAATCAGAAAGTAAGTACACATTCGGAATCTTCTCGTCAATACGCAACTTTTGATACCCCTTTCGATGAGATTTTCCACGAAATTTTTTTCTTCATACAACGACGGGACACCCTAATGTCCAATTCATGGAGTTTCTCAAAGGAATAACGTTCCAATATGTCTCTGTAGCGAATACCATTCACTGTAACATGACGGTCGTTTTCATCGACGAAATAAAACGACCCAATGACGCCACACCGGCATGAAAACCGCAATAAACAGTGACTTTTCGCGGATGAAGGTTCTCGCCTGTCCAGCAATGCATTTTTGTTTATTGACGAAGCTGTTTAGTTAAAAATTCATCTTCATCGTTGAAGATTGAACGTTGGCTGTAACGCCCTTAAAGTTGCGACCACAGACTCGGAATCTCAACAGTAAATTTGAGTTATTTGTAAACGCTGTTCCTTCGAGTACTTCACCATGATGAAAATGTTGATTTTTCTGAATATGTTGACATTGAAAGTTCGGTAATCGGTTTAAGGAATGCGTTCACACTGAACTTTGAAGTTGTCAAGTCGCTAATAAAAGACCCGTAATTAGGACTGCGAAAATGCAAGCAGCACAGTGCTTTTTGATAGTTGTGAAATACCCGATCGGGAAATATTCTTTTTTTTTTGCAATTGCAACCGTTTAACGTTAAAAGTCCTCACTGCAATTCCTGCTTCCTGGTTATTTTGCCAAGATATCCGCCTTGGGTTCAATAGAGTATGCTGGCACTTTGGCAGCTTTAAACGTTCAAACATTTAGCATATATAGACGAGTGCCATACGCCGATCGCAACACGATCAATATGGTTGACGGCTTGACGATCTGGTTACAGCCAGATCTCTCTATGAATGCATAAGTGCTGCATCAAGGCCAATTCGTCTTAGAACGTTTAAAAGTGCGTTGTAACTTCCGATAGTTCTACCAAAGATGTGAGGAAGTGGTTCCTGCAATTTTTAGAATTTGCCTGAGTATTAGGGACAGTCAAATATGGTAAACTGCCGACTCGATATAAGTTAAAATGTCTTAAAAAGACAGCAAACAAAAATACCTTCTTTCAAAAATCCTGGATGTATCAAGTCTTCGATATCTTTAAGACTCAAATTGCACCGGACTATATTCCTTACAGGGTTAGGAGATTTTTTTTGCTAATAGAATCATCGTGGAAGGAGTATCAGAACTTCACAACGACTGGTTTTGGGTCGATTTCATCGCTAAAGCATTTTCAAAATGATAGCCATTAATTGGACAGAGTGCAGTCGAATCTTATTCATATTAGGGGTTTATCCAATTAAAGGTCACATTCACATCGCCCGTTCGTATTAGGACTTAATTAACTCGAATTAAAACGCTAATTTTCGACTGAAAAGCGTTTTCGGAAATGTCAAACTATGACACCATTCAAAACACATAGCTGAAAAGGTCGAATCCATAAATTTGCAGTCCCGTTCGTGTATTTTCATTTTAAATTAATTTTAATTTAACTCTTTCTTTAACTTACATACGAGACAAAAACGATTAAATCTGATTTAAAGCCAACTTTTTTCTTATTCTAGCTTACTGGCTCTAAGCGAGCACTCTAAACTTAACAATATCCTCAAAATTACTGCCGTTCGGGCTTAAATCTATCTATATTTAATTTGTCATGTTTTTTAATTTCCAAGAAACCGTTCGTGCATCTACTGCAAAGTGTGTCAATTTTTGTTTTAATTTAATTCCATTGAAACGAGATATTTCCGTTCGTTAACCTGTATCTGACTGGCTTTGTGTTGACTTCCATACGAGATTAAATTCGATTTTTCAAAGACACAGAGTAGGAGGATAGGGACAATTACGACAAAGGTACTTATACCTAGCTTTTGTCTTTAATATGTCACCATCACCCGCTGGGGATGTGCATCAGGGTAGCTACACATGAAAGGTTGATTATTAGATTTTCTGTGTATCAAAGGGTTACAAGCGACTCCTAATGGATGTGCATGTCCAGCCAGTGACGTGTGCTGTCGTACCTACATATTCTCCGTTGCGACTGGATTTGTGTAATTTTCTATTGGTAACTTGGGTGTGGCATAATATTTCGCTCTCATCAAGAAGTTGTGTTGAAAGCTATGGCTCTTAGCTCGTCCAGTATCTGGTTCTTTTGGTTCACAAAATTGGATATGCAGTTGTTACATACTTTGTGAGTTTGCTTTCACAGCAGGACCCACTCTCTGGGTGGCTTTTCAATGGTAATGCAGTTGAGATGTGGAACTTTTTTCCATTTATATCTGTACGTGCAATCAGTTAGTATGTCTAAAACAAGTTAGGTATATATTCTCGAAATGAGATATGTACAAAAAAGAAATGTAAATCAGAATTGAAAAATAGTGATTTTTTGCTGAAGTTACTTCAGCACAACGCTGGAATACTATTAGCATTTTTTTTTTTGCTCACTTATCCAAATATAATAACCTTAGAACTTACCATCCTTATTAAAGAGTCATTAAAGAAAGATATTGTATTCGTACAAAATTTCGAACTCGAGATGTTTATTAATTCTGACATTACGATGCCGAATTTGGCTCAAACCTGGGGTTTGCACTTTGTGAGTGATTTCGGGGCCCAATTTTTCTTGCACGGTAACCTCAATGTTAATGAATTTTTCGAAAACAGCTCTAACAATTTCAACCAAAATTAACATTTTAGTTAAATAAGGTGAGGTAAAGATGGCTAAATGAGGATAGCAATATCTACGCTTAAATCCAACAAGGCTGCTGGACCGGACGGCTTAGCTGCCGAGCTGTTTAAAGCAGCGGGAGATGACCTGGTAGACAGCATACACCAACTCGTCTCCAAGATCTTGTCAGACGAAAGTATGCCTGAGAATGAATGCGCCAACTATAGAGGCATCAGTCTCCTTAACACTGCGTATAAGATCATGTCTGCTGTACTGTGTGAACGCCTGAAACCTTTCGTCAACGATCTGATAGGTCCCTATCACTATGGTTTTTAGGCCCGGTAAGTCCACGACCGATCAAACCGATTCACACTACGGCAGATCCTGGAGAAAACCTAAGAAGTCCAGATCGATACTCACCATCTTTTTATCGATTTTAAGGCCGCATATGACAGCATTTATATTAGAGACGAGCTATACAGAGCCATGTCTAGTTTTGGCATCCCTGCCAAACTTGTCAGATTGTGCAGAATGACGATGGAGAACGTTCGCTGCTTCGTAAAGGTCGAAAACAATCTCATCGAGACCTTTGATGTCAAAAAAGGATTTAGACAAGGCGACGCGCTGTCATGTGACTTCTTCAACATCATTCTTGAGAAAATTGTGCGAATCTCAAAAGCCAACACCAGAGGCACAATTTTCCATAAGTTTGTGCAACTACTTGCATACGCTGACGACATTGACATTGTTGGCAGAACACAGCGAGCTGTTACTGGAGCGTTTGCTAGTGCAGAAGCGGCAAAAATGGATTTAGTGGTGAATGAGGGTAAGACAAAATATATGCTGTCAATAAGAAGGGACACACAACATCGACGAATCGGACAGAACGTCACGATAGACAGCTATAACTTTGAGGTAGTTCGCGACTCTGAAAATGACATCACCTCAGAAATCAAGCGAAGAATCACTCTTGCCAACCGCTGTTTCTTTGGCCTAAGACGGCAATTGATTAGTAAGGCCTTGTCAAGAAGCACTAAGGAGATTCTATATAAGACTCTCATCATCCCTGTCCTGCTCTATGGCGCAGGAGCATGGACCCTAGCAAAAACGGATGAGGATCTTCTTGTTCGCTTCGAACGCAAAATTCTTCAAAAAAGGATTTAGAGTGATTTTTTGTCCCGTTTGCGTTGACGGGATTTGGAGAAGGAGATTTAACAGCGAACTCTACGAGCTGTACAGCGACATCGACCTGGCGAGAAAAGTGCGCATCAGCCGACAAAGATGGCTAGGACATGTAGAGCGAATAGACACCAACGCTCCGGCCCGAAGAGTCTTCGACTCCAACCCGGAGGGACAACGCAGTAGAGGAAGACCTCGCTTTAGGTGGCGCGCACAAGTGGAAGGGGACCTCAACCAACTTGAAGTGCGCAACTGGAGGCATTAAGCCAAAGATCGCGCTAACTGGAAAGGCGTATTGGTTGAGGCCCTGGTCCACCCCGGACTGTAGCGCCACCTTAAGTAAGTAAGTAAGTAAAGATGGCTACATACCAAGGTTTTCGCTAAAAAAATCGAGTTACTTTTCAAAACCTGACTTATCTTGAAAACAGTCCATATGGTTGTAACAAAAATAAACTCTCAGCTTCTCCTTAAACGATCGTATAATGGATTCTTGGAAAATTTCGTTTTCTTATGTTCACATAGAAACGGACCTACCGATTTGAACCAAAATGCATTTGGGGTAAAATTGTTCTTTTTTTTTAAACTACTGCGTCTTTCATTTTTTATTGCAGTCATTGAAAACGCTACTTTTAAAAACTGCTCTTATCTCGAACACCACATTTTCGATTTGGATAAAACTTTACAGACTATATTATTCTTATATCCTGAACAATACCTTATATACTCAGTTATCAAGTAAATAGTTTAAGAATAGTATTTTCTGAACTTAAATATTGCAATATTTGTTACAATTTTATATCTGCATAATTCTACAAAAACCGCTCTAAAAATTCCGACCAAAATACACAGTAGTTGTGAACTTTATTTTTGATGTGTAAACATTTAAGCGCGCGTTATTGGAATCTGGTGGAGTAATTCCACACATTTAACTTGCGGGGACAGGGAATGCGTCACTATGTTTTATCATTGCATATATTTTATTATTGCATACGTTTTTATCATTGCATACATTTATGAGCTGGGGCATATTAATTTCAGCTTTTTGTTGATGTGAAATAAAATCTCTCCATTTTGTCTTTGCACCGTGCTCAGAAGAAATTTCAAGAATTCTGCAGGGAGATTATCATCTTTTACCAAATGATCATAAGCGGAGACTTCAATATCAATTTTGCAACTCCAGAAGCTCAACCATTTATTGATTTTATGCAAGATAAATTTAATCTTCAAATGAACTCCAACCGGAAAAATTCAACAACACGATATGGAACAACAATCGATGCTTTCTTCCAGCGTTATCTAGATAGACTACAGTCTCGAATGTACATATCTTACTTCAGCTACCACAATCCAATTGTATCTTTTCTACCGAAACTAGCACAAAACGAATAAATTATTGTTATTTCATAATATATCAAGAATACGGTTATTACAATTCCCTCTTTTCTCAATGACGTGTATCAAGCCACACACATGCCGCACGCACGGTGTTTACACATACACATATTTTTGTTACTTCTTAGTGAAGGTAAAAATCTCAAGAAACCCCATGGGGATATAAGCCCTGAGTAGTTCCGCCCTTAAAAGTTCTACTTAATCATGACCAATCAAAGGACGATCGACAAATGATTTTAGTTTCAATATTGAGTTTAGGTTTATGTTTGCGTTTGGAAAGGTCTACGGGGTTTGTTTTTTGTTTTTTGGTTATACATAACGTCTTTAGGCTTTGGTCATCTTAATCTACAAATGGTGACGTTTAAAATTCTAGTTTAGTAAGTCTAACTGCTGGCTGAGTTGTGTCAGTAGTAATTGGCCTTGATCTGTCACTTAAACATTTAAGTTTATGGTGGACAAGCCGAAAAGTTGCAGGTAAAAATAAATGTTGCCGGTTTAAGATGACAATGGATTTCGTCGGCTGAGTTCTATCTTGTCCAATGTCCATTTTTCAAATTTTTGGGAAATCGATTTTCAAAGTTTAGGTTCAAAACTTTTATTCAATTAACTAGATTTCTGTTCTGAAGTAATTTTTTTATGAAAGCTCAAACAATTGTATATTTAATAGTTAAAATATTTTTGTATTTAAAGTTTCTTCTAATTAATTAAAAATAAAAATGTATCACCAAGTCATTTTGGATATTGGACAATGATGTATGGGATGAGTAAAAGTTAGTTAAAATGTTGGATATTGAACAAAAAGAAGTTAAATTCAACAAGATAGAAAATAAAGAAAACGTAATAAAGAAACCAGTGTTGCAAATAGTAATATTGAACAAAAAGTCTTCCAACTTAACTTTAAAAAAAGTTAAATTATTCATTTCTTTATAAGAAACTAGCTGACCCGGAGAACTCCGTTCCGCCAAAATTCGTTATAATGTAATGAAAATAATATTTCCAAGCATGCACAGCGCATGCTACTTTATGTAATTCCATCAATTTAAATTCTTTATTCGAAAGTTATATTAAATACAATATAAATAACTGAAGTATAGCAATGACGATGTATTTCAATCAAACCGCAATCATTGACGTGTCGGCCACCCTTACACTTTTGCAATAAATTGGTTTGCTCACACGTGAGAATGTCACATACAATTGACCATGTGGAAAACATGGGAATTCAAGATTGATGCTACAAATATCCAGCGATTATTCTTCCGACTTATTTTTTGTCATAGACGCTTAAATACCAATGACAAATCGTTCTGAACAAGCGGAGTCCGCGATATGACAATGTCTACCTTTTAATTTTCCCCTCAAAATCGTCCTTGCATGACATTTGATTTTAGATTCTTGACAATCATGTCAAACGCGATCCGATACAAAATGAGCATTTAGATTGCTCAACAAAATTATAATTGAGTCGACTTTTAATTTCAAATTGTGAAGCGGTAGGTCCGGAACATCCGAATTAGAAAATTAAAAATTTTAAATAATTTTTCTTGTATTGGAAGTGACACTACTACCCGTTTCCTATCCAATCTATTTTTTCCAAAGTGCGGTTCCTTTATCAGTATTGAAGACAAATGTGCGATCTTCTAAGTTCATTTTCTCTATCGCCATTTTAAACATTGTAATGAAAGCGTTGATTGCATTATAATGGTTGAAATTTTCGAATGATGTTTTTTGTCACTCCTGTTTGCCCTCTGTAACGCCTATTGACTTGATCATCCCCCGACAAAATGAAGTACACCTGCGAATATTGGTGTACGTCCTCATTTACTGGTAAGAAGCTACCCATCCGATAGTAAATCTGTTAATCCGAATAATGGTGGCACACATTTAACATCGCTCCAATATCGAAAAGCAGTTCTCATTACTTGCACTCTCAATTTTCTTGCCTGTTGATCTGATCTTTCCTCTGCTAATTCGGGCTCGGGAGACGATAAGTACTCAATTCCTTCCATTAAACTGTTAGAAAAGTTATGTAAGTATGGATAACAAAATTATGATCAAAATAAAACCAGACTTTAAACTAAAGACATATTTGAGGAGCACTTAGTCTCTTTGGGGTCCATTTTAAAATTACCGACGTGACGCGTGTTTTCCCGATACCGACGAGATCAAAACTGAATGATTGATACCAACTACTATCTGATTTATTGCATTTGATATTGAACCAGATAGAATGGCAACTTAGTATTGGATAGGTATTCAACAAAAAATACAGAAAATTGGATATCCGCCAAAATAGAAATAATTGATTATTCAAGCCTACTGGACAAAATATCCACTTTAGTGGATATTGAACAAAATATAAAAAATAAAGCGTTTCTCTTTATCGCGTATTGAATCTTGTCCAATATACTACAAAAATTATTTTTAAAGGTTTATTGAACAATCAATACATTCAAAGTTCTAAGAAAAGTGGTTTATTGAACAAAATAGATCTCTATAACTTGAAAACTAAAAGAAATAGAACAAAATGGATTTCACCAAACGAAAGAGGGTCCCCAAATTAGTAAGACTGCGTACTTAACTCAATTTCACAAAAAATGGTCTATTGGACAAGATAGAACTCAGCCGACGATTTGTAAATGTGCCCAACACTATATCGTACATTTAAGACGTCTGCTATCTAAGGATATTTTACCGACCACTGCTTCTTCTGTTGAACAGTTGGTGTACTATCTTATAGCTTGTTGTAAATATATCGACATTGAATACAAAAATGATACATTACAGAACCGTCTTTACCATAAAGGGCACATGAGGCCCGTGTCCGAACCACACAGGGGCCCCGAATGGCTGATATATTCACTTATACGCTATAAGTAAAGCAAAAAAGTTACTTGAGCTAAGCATAGAAGATCTAAAGATCCTAACGGGTTATCTTAATGGTCACTGGCCACTAAGCTATCATATCAAACAAATTGGACTTTCCGACGATGACTCCTCTCGACTCTGCGGAGAAGAGGAGGAGACAACGGAACACATACCCTGCGAATGCCCTGCTGTGGCAACGGGCAGAGCAATCCATATGCAAGGGGCCCTTTTAAGTCCTGGAAATACGGAACCAATAATGGTACTGCTAATGAGGTTTAACAGCTCCCTGGTTAAATAATGAAGGCCAACACAATAGATCTCTTCTGGTCGCAGTGTACAGGGCCTATCACCTACAGTACCATACGCTATAAGTTTTATTTTTATTTGCTAGGTATACCTCGACAAAAAATAAATTTAAATTTAAGTGAGAAGGGTCGCTAACAAGACTATTGCAACAGAGATAAGACTATGACATTGTCGACGCCAGGTTCAACAGGAAATGCGTGCCGTAAACTAACGCCGAACGAAATGACGCCAAATTTTGGAATTCGGCGTCTCTTAAGTCAGCCTTATTTCACTTTCAATTTATAAATACATTCAGATGATATGCATAAACATAAAAATAAATAAATAGTTGGCGCAACAGGCCCGGAGGGACCCTAGGCCTAGCTTCTCACAACCATTCGTTTTGTGTGAGTTTTTCATTTTTGGAACGAATGGAAGGGATCTACAACTTTATGCCGACTCCAAACGGCTAATTGAGAAGCTCTTTCAAGACAGTCATACTCTCGGATGTTTGTCAGACGTTCGCGAGAGGTGGCGCAGTGAAAAAAACCCTAAGTCGGAATTTGGGTTTTTGCGGGATTCGAACCTCGACCCGTCGCATAGCAGTCCAACACACTAACCACTAAGCTACTGCGCCTACATATGCATATGCTATGCATAAACATAGCTTTTATTTTAATTATTTGAGCTAATTTTGTACTATTGTTTTCTCAAATTTCGAATCTTGAGCTATTATTTGGTTAAATTTCCCAAATTGTTATTGCAGTACTTAGAACTTAGTTACAGTTAAAATAATAGTTAAATCTATTTCTGCAAATTAAAAATATAATAAAAGTTCTCGGTCATTCTGAAAACATTCGCTTCGGCTTTATTTCTCAAGCAATGTTCGGCATTGTTTCACTTTGTCAATGTCAATTCTTAAGTTTTGGAATTCGGAGTTATTTCGCTCGGCGATATTTCACGGCGCCCATAAAATGTGACATTGTTAGGTCAAAACTTTTCTCTCAGGCTGTATTAGGATATTACCGTCAACATTTCTAAATGAAAATATCAATAAGACACCACATTAGTTGAACGAAACTAATTACTTACTTACTTACTTACTTAGGTGGCGCTACAGTCCGGGGTGGACCTGGGCCTCAACCAATACGCCTCTCCAGTTAGCGCGATCTTTGGCTAACTGCCTCCAGTTGCGCACTCCAAATTGGTTGAGGTCCCCTTCCACTTGCGCGCGCCACCTAAGGCGAGGTCTTCCTCTACTGCGTTGTCCCTCCGGGTTAGAATCGAAGACTCTTCGGGCCGGAGCGTTGGTGTCCATTCGCTCTACATGTCCCAGCCATCTTAGACGACTGATGCGTACTTTTCTGACTAGGTCGATGTCGCTGTACAGCTCGTAGAGTTCGCTGTTAAATCTTCTCCTCCAAAACCCGTCAACGCAAACGGGACCAAAAATCAAAAAACGACCAAGGAGATCTTCATCCGCCTTTGATAGTGCCCATGCTTCTGCACCATAAAGCAGGACTGGGATGATGAGGGTCTTATACAGAGTTTCCTTAGTATTTCTCGACAAGGCCTTACTTATCAGTTGCCGTCTTAGGCCAAAGAAACAGCGGTTGGCAAGTGTGATTCTTCGTTTGATTTCTGATGTGATGTCGTTATCAGAGTTTATAGCGGAGCCGAGGTAGACAAAGTCCCTAACTACCTCAAAGTTATAGCTGTCTATCGTGACGTTCTGCCCGATTCGTCGATGTCGTGTGTCCCTTCTTGTTGACAGCATATATTTTGTTTTACCCTCATTCACCACTAAACCCATTTTTGCCGCTTCTGCACTAATACTTGCAAACGCACCAGTGACAGCTCGCTGTGTTGTACCAACAATGTCAATGTCGTCAGCGTATGCAAGCAGTTGCACAGAGTTATAGAAAGTTGTGCCTCTGGTGTTGGCTTGTGAGTTTCGCACAATCTTCTCAAGAATGATGTTGAAGAAGTCACATGACAGCGCATCACCTTGTCTAAATCCTTTTTTGACATCAAAGGTCTCGGTGAGATTGTTTCCGACCTTTACGGAGCAGCGAGCGTTCTCCATCGTCATTCTGCACAATCTGACAAGTTTGGCAGGGATGCCAAAACTAGACATGGCTCTGTATAGCTCGTCTCTATAAACGCTGTCATATGCGGCCTTAAAATCGACAAAAAGATGGTGAGTATCGATCTGGTATTCTTGGGTTTTTTCCAGGATCTGCCGTAGTGTGAATATTTGATCGGTCGTGGACTTACCGGGCCTAAAACCGCACTGATAGGGACCTATCAGATCGTTGACGAATGGTTTCAGGCGTTCACACAATACAGCAGACATGATCTTATACGCAGTGTTCAGGAGACTGATGCCTCTGTAGTTGGCGCAGTTTAGAGGGTCTCCTTTCTTGTGGATCGGGCAAACAATGCTGAGGTTCCATTCATCAGGCATACTTTCCTCTAACCAAATCTTGGAGATGAGTTGGTGTATGCACTCTACCAAGTCATCTCCGGCTGCCTTGAAGAGCTCGGCAGGTAAGCCGTCTGGACCAGCAGCCTTGTTGGATTTAAGCTTAGATATTGCTATCCTCACTTCATTTTGGTCAGGTGGACGGAAATCTTGGCTGTCATCGTCCAGGTTGAATGGTTCGTTCTGCCTAACAGCGGAATTTGTGTCGTCTTCGCTGTTTAGCAGTCTGCAGAAATGGTTTTTCCATGTCCTCAGCACCGACTGTGACTCTACTACAAGGTTTCCTTGTTCGTCTCTACAGGTCTCCGTTCGGGTCTTGTTGGCATGGCACGTTCTTTTTACCTTTTGGTAAAACTTCCGAACATTGTTCCTGGAGTAACACCTCTCTATATCCTCGATCGCGCGCTTCTCATGCTCTCTCTTTTTTCTCCGGAGAAGCAGATGTTCTTCCCTCCTTTTTTGCTCGTAGAGCTGACGAGCTACTCTCGTCCTTCTATGCAGCGACGCTTCGTAGGCACTTTGTTTTGCTGCATGTGCTTGCCGGCACTCTTCGTCAAACCAGGGGTTTCGGGGGGGTGGACTGGTGAAACCGAGCACATCAGTTGCGGCGTTTTTGATGGCTTCTTGGCATCGGCGCCACTGGTCTTCGGCACTTGATGCTGGCAGCATAGGACTTCTCGAGAGGTTGAGGGATACGCGATCGGCAAAGGTTCTGGCGGTTTGTTGCGTTTGTAGTCGTCCAACGTTAAATCTCCTCACAGTATTTTCTCGTTGTTGTGGCGTCTTGGATATCCGCATCCGTACCTTGGCTACAACAAGGTAGTGGTCCGAGTCTATGTTGGCCGCTCGGAAAGTTCGGACATCTAGAATACTGGAGGAGTGCCTTGCGTCGATCGCAACGTGATCAATTTGGTTGACGGTTTGATGATCAGGTGACCGCCATGTTCCTTTGTGTATATTGAGGTGAGGAAACCGTGAGCTAGCTATGGTAACATTACGTCCCGCAGCAAAATCAATCAGCCTAAGTCCGTTTCCAGACGTGGTGTCGTGTAGGCTGTGTTTTCCGATTGTGCTACCAAAGATGTCCTCCTTTCCTATTTTGGCGTTAAAATCACCCAAGACGATTTTAACGTCATGCTTAGGACATTGCTCATATGTTTTGTCGAGGAGCTCGTAGAAACACTCTTTGGTAGCATCGTCTTTATCTTCTGTGGGGGCGTGAGCGCATATCAGGCTGATGTTGGCGAATTTAGCCTTGATGCGGATAGTTGTAAGGCGTTCGCTAACGTGTCGAAAGCTCAAGACTTCTTGCCTAAGTCTGCCGCTTACAACAAATCCGCATCCAAATAGACGCTGCTTTTGTTCTCTGTAGCAGTCACCGTAGTAAATGTCACAGTTTTTCATCCTCCTTTTGCCCGGCCCATCCCACCGCACTTCCTGGATGGCGGTGATACCTGCTTTGCAGCAGTCTAGGGCCTCCGCTAGTTGTTCGGCTGCACGCGGTCTGTTCAGAGTTCGAACATTCCACGTGCAGATCCGAACGTCATTGTCCTTTTTTCGTTTTGCAGGGTCGTCAACAGTGAATCCGTCCTTATCCGAGGCTTTTGGTTGCTTCGCAACAATTTTTTTTTTTCCGTGGTAGGGTCGTTAACCCCACGCACAACCCTCAACCTGGAGGACCAGGCCCTTTCTGTAACCCCTTGGGCAAAAGGAGCCGGAATATTCCGGAGTCAGTAACCCGCTGCGGGGATGTGAGAGCTGCCGTTGACCCATTAAGGGCTCTTCCGCCAACATCTCTATTTTAACACCCTGACTAGTGCTGAAAAATCCTCAATGACCTCCGCTCCAAATACGTAAAAGTAGCTCATTGAGGTATCTGCCATGTTGACTGTTGACGCCACCGTTGATTCAACCATGTGAATTCATCCGCCGTACGTCCTCTTTCTGAGGGGCTCATGTAAGACCTCTGAGACTCGATCAGGCAGTCATTCCGACAGAGCATTATAGTGTTGCTATTTTCTTCGTGTTCAACACTCGCGCTTATAAGTTTAGCAAGTCATGCCCGGAAGGACAAGACCAGTACCCGGTGGCTACCACGCGGAGGTAAAATAAGCACAATTGATGTGTATGAACAGTTACAACGCAACGCCTGGGCATCGCCAAGTTGACGCCAATCAGTGCCTACCCTATTCATACAGCACCCAACCACCGAACGAAACTAATTACCCGGGTTAAAGTTTTAAAATTATTTCTAAACCTAGAAATTCTGTATTTTAAACGCCAGAAATTAAATTTTATGTTTACTTTAAATATTCCGACAACAGTATTTGAACACCAGAAGTTAACGTTTTTTTAAGGTCTCCAGATTGGAAGTAAGGTTCGTATTAGACCGATATCCTTACATAGATATACCTATAATATGTACGATTTTAGAGATTTAGAGATATCGAAATAAAATACTACCACTGCTGATCTTACAAAAATATGTCCTAACAAAAATCTGTCAAAAAGCTGGTAGACATTCTAGCTTTCCGTTATTTTGGGCCCTGAAAATTCTTCCTGTTCGTCATTTGTATTGTTTTAAGGTGCTAAAATTATTCTTTTGAAGTCTGGTACATAATTGTAATTTTCGTTTTTTTTTTTTTTTTATATACTTCTCCCGGGAAAGGCGAACCTATAACGCTTCAAAAGCGCCCCGAGATGCAGATGTATGTTTGCTCTGCACTTAAATTGCTGCAAATTGTAGTCTTCTGGAAATATATCCCCAGGAAGCGAGTTCCAAAGTTTGCTTGTCCTGTAACAGAAGGAGTTTTGGAAAGTTGATGTCCTCGAGGTTGTCAAGTGTACTGTATGGTCATGAGCATTAGCAGCCTGTCTTGTTGGGCGCCCAAAAGTTGCATTTCGAGGGATAATGTCTTTGTGTTCCTCAGAACATCTACCATGGAAGTACCTATAGAACAAGCATAGGTCAGCGACTTGTCTTCTGTGCACCAACGGTTGTAGATTCGATGTGAGTGTAGGGTCGCCAATGAGTCGAACTGCTCGTCTCTGTATGTTATCAAGCAGGTTAAGTGAATGTTTTGGGGCCGAGCTCCATATATGGGAACAATATTCCAAGCCTGGTCTAACCTGTGCTTTGTAGAGAAGGAGAAGTTGCTTGGGGCTAAAGTGCTCTAAATAGGTAGCTCAACTTTGCGGACGCCGATTTTGCGATATAGGATATGTGGTCCTGCCATGTGCTTCCTGAATTGACTGTGACTCCTAGAAGGTGCATTGAGTCCTTGTGATGGATTTGGATCTGAGGAACTGTTGATGCATTTTTTCTGGAAAATGTTGTGAACTGTGTCTTGTTTGCATTAAATACAACCAAATTGTCCTTTCCCCACTTCAAGATTTTGTCCAGATCATCATTTAGAGAATTAATTTGTTCACATCTCTGACTGTGTGATGTAGCCGTATTCACAGGCCCATTGTTCGAGATGGAGGATATAAGAGTGCTGTCATCTGCAAAGCTGTAGATATTATTATTTGTCGATCCAAGCAAATCGTTGATGTGGAGAAGAAATAGAGTTGGAGAAAGAACAGATCCTTGGGGCACTCCTGCATTTATAGCAAACAAATTGGATGACACACCATCTACAACAACTTGGATCGATCTTCCCAGAAGAAAATTTTGCATCCATCCGCAGAGTTGTTGTGGTAATCCGTAAGACGCTAACTTGCCTAATAGGGCTCTATGCCAGACTCGGTCAAATGCCTTTGATATGTCCAAGGCTACGGCACTGGATTCGCCGTGTTGTTCAATTGATTGTGTCCATAAGTGCGTTACGTAGCTTAGCAGGTCACCAGTGGAACGATAGTATTATTAACCAAACAAATTACATTAATCGTTTTTTGAAAATTTATAATAACCAACCAATAGCATTGACGGTTGGCAGCATTTATTTTATATTTTTTGTATGTTTTTGCATGTCACACGGATTATAACTTGACAGAACACCGATAGGTAAACAAAATGGCGAATTTGAAAAAAAAAAATAAATAAATAAATAAAAATTGAGGGGGCCAGCGGCAAGAGGATTGCGAGTTGGGGGTCTCAGTATGGTTTGTCTCTGGTTTTTACTTTGGTTAACAAATGAAGGCTGTATTAATAATATTTTAATTATTTTACAATTGTTTGAAACCAACAGCGGGTGAGAGGGGTATCGATCGATGCACTTTATTCGCCGATTTCTCAGTCGGTGGCGCACTGCTGTTTAGCTATATAGTATACCTATTTAAAGTGGGGTGATTCGTTGGCTCGAGCGCTTCGTTAGTTTTGTACTCACTTTATATATTATCAGCTAAGTTATGAGCCTTGCACCCAATTTATCTGATCGTGGCCTCAAAAATTTAGAGAAAAGAAGGGAAAATGTCACCAACGACGCCAGGACTTATTGTGATTGCGTTCTGTATTGGAATGCAAGAAAAATCTTTTTTCACCCTATAAAATTAAGATCATGCTGAAGTGATCATGATATTCCTCAGACACCCGGGGATCGAAACTCGGAGCCCTGGCTCCCTGTAGTTCAACAACACGTTATATATAGATTTCGAGAGATATTCGAATCAAGAATCAGATACCCGAATCAGGCCAACATCGTCGCTCGTCGGGTATCTTTTCGTCTCTCTACTATAAATTTTACCTAGAGAGACTCTCTGGATTTTTACAGAGTTCTTCACTGGGTTCGATTCCGGATATTGACACATTAGTGGGGGCAGAGTTACCGCAAAAAAAAAAAATTCAAAAAGGGGCGCGAGCCGAAAAGAGGGGCCTCCACAAAAAATACTCATATAGAAAAAAATAAAGAGCAACAAATACATTTATCTTTAACAAAAAAACTAATTTTTTCAGTACGAAACACTTCCTTGCATTGGTTTGCTGTCTTTTTCGTTGAATTAAGAATAATGTCTTACTTAAACTGAAAATGTATCCATTTTGATGAATTTTCAAAAAGTGGGGACCAAGACTGCTGAGGCTCAAAAAGGGTTCACAACGTAGTAGTGGGGCTTTTTTTAGTTTCTTTCTTTAAAGAACTCTGACATAACCCCCACATTCACAGGCTAAATGCGTACGACAAACAAATAAGTGCTCCTCGAAATATAGAAACACTCGTAATAAGGTCTTTGCATCATGCATTCACACAGACACTATTGGGTTTTGCATTATGTGCACACAAAGGACCTGTGATGACATACAACTCAGCATACTCCTTCACTGATTCCTTCGATGCCTTCGCATCTTGTGTTAAAGCAGCTTTTCCTTACTCTCCTTGGACCGAGTACAAAGGTTCCCAATGCATCATTACATTGCAACCCCAAAACAAACGTCTTTCAAATATCAGCTCCTTGTCGACTATCTGCGTCAGTTTAAATTGGCTCGCTAAGTCTTAACAGAAACGACACAATGTCTATAAACTATAATACTACTGTCTGCTTTGATTAAAGGTCCATGTAACAAAGGAAATCATAAAAAGAGGACCACGACCAACTGCACGAGTACAGCACAAACACAAATCAATCGATATTTTGCCATCATTCTTCATTCATCAGCAGAGCGAAAATGGAGGACTTTTGGCCATTAGATGATAACAAACCGGTCACATCCTTCGGCCAACTTCAATCCTTTTAGACTTTTAGAGCAATCAAAAGCGAAAATATCGTCATCGTTTATATATATACGCTTTATATACGTGCGTACATACATTATAAGTATAAAGGTATACTCTTTAGTGGTAGTCGTCGGGTGCCTCTCAGTGTTATTAAGTTTTGTCGGAACGTTTCCTGCTTCGTTAGCTATTTTTACTACTTTCGTCGGTTTTTTTTTTTTTCTCTTTTCTGTTCGTAGCTCCTTAGTGCCCGTCTCAAATCCTTTTGATTCTTTCACGTTACTTTCCGTAATCCATGTCTGGGGATAGACTGACTGTGTACAAATAAATTTATTTTCATCCAATTCGATTGAAGCGGACAAAGCAGAAACAACAAAAGAGGAAAGAGTATAACGTATATATGTATGGGTAGTAAGATGCGGTAGTTGCAGAAAGGACACACGACAAGATGAAATACTCTCCTTTGAAAGCCGGAGATCCGTTCTTACTTTTGCTCCATTATCCTCATCAATTCGAAAGGATAAAGTTTGCTACCTACTTTTCAAATGGAGTCCCAGCAGTACCGTACCCATACCTACCCTACCGTACCCTACTGGTTCTAGTTGAAATAACGGTTTTGACTTATTCACAACGGCATGGAGCAAAAGCTTGTCTTCTGTGCGGTGCCGTGAAACGTATCCGCTCAGATAAATGTAGGAAATGAACGGGAAAAAGGATATTTGAATGGAAGGAGTTGGATTTTTCTTTTTTTAATCAACTTGAAAAGTGAGTTTTTTTAAACTCTTATCCACTTATTTTGATTTATTACTCTTTTTATTAAAGAATAGCAAATAAGTTGAAACCCTAGAGTTGTATTTAAGTCGTGATCCTGATATATTTAGAATGCCGTGTGCATGTTACCTACTATGGTGGACGAGGATTATTGAAATCTAGTCCGCAGGCTATGTTAAATCAGATGATACAGCCGATTGGTGAGCCTTGAAATTGTTGGACGGTTGTTAATCCTAAAAGTGGGAGAGGTCCAGTAGATAAGTTTCAATATTTTTACCCCGAATTATAAGCCAAATATAAAAAGGTTGTTCCCAGTCTCAGAACACAGTCTTCAAGATAGTGCAAAACTTATCCTCTTATAGAATTTTATAATGAAGACAAGTGTTATAAGTTTTAAGTGCAAGGGACCAACAATAGCTTGTGTAGCTTCTGGAGCTCAGTCAGAGTTACCGACGATGCTTCCTTCGACTAGCAACTATTTGTCTTCACTTCCGATCAATCTTGTTATCGATTGTATTTTGAATTGAAAGCGCTCTCCATATTCGACTTACTTTCTTGCGTCTTTCTCATGCGATAAATGAAAACCACTTTCCATCGACATGACCTTTATGTACGTATACTTGAGTGCAGGGGCTTAGACGTTTCTTACAAACCAATAAGCATTTCCATTCCTTGGAGGCCGGATAAGATTTGACTAAGGTTAAGGAAGCTTACTGTAGGTCGATAAATAAAGCCAGTTCAACGAATTTTGGTAGACTGATATCGATAACCTTCTGTATATGACCATCGGAGGCTTTGAATGGTTCGGCATTTATTAGCAAGAATCAGGTTACTTAGGTGATCTAGATACTAGACTTGCTTGGAACTACCATGTTGAGGAGAAGGTTAGGAAGGCATAAAAGGGTATTACATCTGTGCAAACGTGTATGTGGACTAGGTCAGCATACTGGATGTATACGATGATAACTAGACCGATTATCACCTATGCCTTTGTTGTTTGGTGGGCGAAAGCCTCCCAGAAAACTGTGAGCACCTGGATAGGGTCCAACGCTTACCATGTATAGGAGTTACAGGTGCAATAAGGACAACACCAACATGCGCATTAGAAGTGATCCTGGGTAAAATCTACCGCGGGACTTATTTATTAAGAAAACAACGGCCCTAACGGCACTTCGTTTGCATCGAGATGCAAAATGGCGCAATCGTGGTACCATCTATGGACATATGAAGATCCTGGAGCTTGTAAAAAACGAGGTTATGGAGCTGAACATGCATATGATGGATGGGATAACAAGGGTGCGTACCATGGAAATGATTCACAGAACTCGTATTGAGAACGGATTACTTCCAGAAAAAAGGAGTGGTGAAATAGTGATTTTCACAGATCGATCCATGGTGGATGGCGGAGCGGGTGCCGGTATCTATTCAGCACCGTATACCAGGCTTTGCTGCATGCGTTGGACTACTTGCTTGAGAGTCAGGTGGAGGGAAGAAGTATCCTAATAGCACTGGACAATCAGGCGGTGATCAGATGCATGGAACAAACAAACATCACAACATCATTGGCACTGGAATATATACTTAAACTCAATAAGTGTTCATCTAAAAATGAACTAATACTGACTTGGGTATGCGAGGACACATAGGGATCGAAGGCAACGAAAAGGCGGACTCCCTTGCAAAACAGGGGTCGACTGAAAAGTTGCTGGGACCAGAACCATTCTCTTCAATTGGAAAAGGAATGGTTGAACAGCTGATTCACAAATGGATCACGGCACACCTGGGAAGGTGGTCAACAACAACAACAGACAGGCTAAAATGACAATTAAGTGGCCACCCTGCTCCACAAAGAAGGGTTCTAAGCATGAGTCGAGGAACATTGAAATGGGTGGTGGCTTTGTCTACAGGACATGGTAACTTCAGGTATCACTTTATGAAGATGGGCCTCAGAGAGGATAATACCTCAAAACTATACCTGGAGGAATCTGAGACAGCGGCACATATACTGTGTCAATGTCCGGCATTGGCTTGCAGAAGAATGAAGATCCTTGGGCATCATTGGGTCGAGACCGAGTTGATGAAACAGATGCTAGCGTTAACCCTAGGAATTGAGCCCAGGGAAGAACTCTGGAGAAAACCAGACAGTCTCTCTGGGTAAGATTTATAGTGCTAGAGAGACGAAAAGAGACCCGACAATGGTGGTCTGATTCGAATATCTCTCAAAATCTATGTATATAATTGTCTTCCACAAGGTTGAGTGGCTTGTGCAATATTTTCACACCAGGCACCATAGCGGGCCCATCGTCATTCCCAGGGAACCATTATGGTTAAAAACCCAAACAAAATTTGAGGAACCAACCTCCTCTAAGTTATTAAAGAAGTACATCCCGACGTGCATCCTTCTACTCCGAGCAACTGCTTGACATTTAAATAGAAGGTGGGATTCGATTGGGCTTCTTCAGACTCGCTCTCCGATTTCAGAATTTATGTGGCTAATCGAACATAAAAACGTCACTTGCTCTTTTTTGTGATAGCCTTCAACACTTTTCAAAACGTTTTCCATTCACTGGTTAAATTTTAAATTAAAACATTCGAAATTTCCGTCCCGATTAATTTCTAAATATTAATGAGTACATAAGTAATTTACGAAAAGATTCACCCGATGCAAAGCCTTTCTTTGCTGTAGAAGAAATTCACGAAAACCTAAACGTAAAAATGTAAAACTTAAACACTGAAATCTGAAAAAGATTGCTTTTTTTTTGTACCAAACGAACAGTCGAGGAACATTGAAAATTTTTATTTTATTTTTTTTTTTTTTAACCGTGGGTAGGTGAAAATCTTCCAAAGACACTATGAGAATAGCAAGCGCGTGCTCATAGTAGTGTCAGATTTTTACTGACTAAAAACACCACCCTTCGAAAGATTGTTAGATACTGCAACTAAGATATAACTTATCAATCAATTTTTCTATAACGAAATAACAACTTTTGACAGGCTTCTTTCCAATGAAAGTTCCTGCATGTTCCGCAATTTAGACGCGGTTAATCTTATCTTGCCAAGTCGAACGGTTTCGTTCTTTGAAGCCGGCGCAATAAATTGTTCTCGTCCAAAATTTGTCGGACTGTATTGTTGACATGTCCGATTAGTCGGTTTCTATGCTTTCTCGCGAAGCTTCTAGTTTCAGCTTCAATTGTTGGAATTCCGAGATCCCTGTGGATATCGTCGTTTCTAATATACCATGGTGCTTGAACAATTTCTCTAAGCACTTTAGTGTGAAAATTTTGTAGAATATTGGCATTTGTTTTCTTGGTACAACCCCAAAGCTGTATACCGTAGGTCCACACCGGCTTTAGCACTTGCTTGTATAAAAGCAGTTTGTTTTCGGTACTGAGCTGGGAATGTTTTCCGAGTAACCAGTACATTTCTCTATATTTGATATCGAGTTCTTTACGTTTCATTTTCACGTGCGAATTCCATTTCAGCTTTGCGTCGAGTGTCATTCTCAGGTATTTGGCCTCCTTTGCAAAGGGTATTCGGTCCAAGTTTAGGAAAATTGGCAAGTCATAAGTTTCCTTATACGTGAAATTCACGTGAACAGATTTAGTTTCGTTGAGGGCGATCCGCCAGTCCCTCGTCCATTCATTTACCTTGTTCAGTGCGATTTGCAGTTTTGCAGTCGTTTCTTCAATAGTGTTACCTATTGCTAGGATAGCGGTGTCGTCGGCGAACGTAGCGAAAGTAGTGTCATCTTCTCTTGGAATATCGCGAGTATATAGCAGATAGAGAAGGGGCCCAAGGACACTTCCTTGCGGCACGCCGGCCGAAATTTACTTAAGCTCAGAGTATTCGTTTCCATGTCTAACACGGAAGAGTCTATTCCCGAGATATGATTCTAAAATACCATATAGGCGTATGGGAAGAACTTTTCGTAATTTAAATATTAATCCGTCATGCCACACCTCATCAAAGGCTTGTGAGACGTCAAGGAATACGTTTGAGCATATCTTCTTTTCCTTCAAATGCTTTCTCAATTACATCAGTAATTCTATGCACTTGGTCAATCGTCGAATGCTCTGTTCTGAACCCAAACTGGGGGTCAGGGATAAGATTATTATATTCTATAACCGGTTGTAGGCGCGTTAGTAAAATTCTCTCGAAAAAGGAAAATTGGTCTATACGACTTTACTTCATTTGGCGGTTTTCCTGGTTTTAAAACCATTATGACCTCCGCAACTTTCAATTGGCTCGGCACGTGTTTTAGTCTGAGCGCGGCCTTTATTATATAAAGAAGCTTAATTAATGCTTTTCTTGGTAGAACCTTGTGAACTTCTCTCGTGATCAAATCATAACCAGGAGCTTTCTTAGGTTTTAGGAATTCAATTACACGTTTTAGTTCCCTTAGCGTTGCACTTGTGAGTACTAAATCGTCGGATAGTAGTTCCGCCGCAATAACACTGTCGTGAACCGCCCGACCATCGTACGGTTTAAAGGTTTCTTCTAAATGGGCGGCAAAAACGTCCGCTTTTTCCTTATCTTCCCTTGTCCATTCATTTTGATTTATTTTAATTGGCGGCGCGGGGATTTTGGGCCTTTTGGTGCCTTTTAGAGCTTTCCAAAGTGAATAGTTGGAATCTTTTTTCGCCGTTAAACTTTCAAGGTAAGAACCTATAGCACGATTTTTAAAGTCCTTAAAAGCTGTCTTCAACAAATTGCACAAATAATTCAAATGTGTCTTATGTTGCGGGGCGCGACTCTGTTGCCATTTTTTACGCGCCTTCCTTTTCTCATTGACCAATTCTTTTATTTCGGGAGGATATCGTAGACCGTATTTGGTCGGCGTTTTCCTTAGATTAGGCGTATTATTCCAGGAAGCGAGCTGTACGATCTCAACGAAGCGATCTACTTCAACCTCAAGTTCATAGGGTGTCGTAAGTGGAACGCTCAGTTCAACATTCTCTTCAATTTCGTTCCTAAAGCCTTCCCAGTTAATCTCGCTGGTTCAAGGTTATTTACTAGTTTTACGCTCAATGTTAAAATAACCGGTGAATGATCAGATGACAGATCAAAGCTCTCTTCAACTTTAATGTGGTTGGTAGATATTCCTTTCACGACGAAAAAATCGATCAGGTCAGGTATTTTTGAAGTATCAGTTGGCCAGTACGTCGGTTTGCCCGTCGAGTGGAAATCGCAACTGTACTCCATACCTGCCCCATAGAGCATTCTTCCTTTTCGCGAGATGTATCTAGAACCCCAGAACGTGTGTTTCGCATTAAAATCGCCGCCAATAATGAAGTTTGGTTTGAGCGATTTAAGCAAGTTAGTATAATCAGTTTTTACAAGCGCGAAACGCGGTGGACAGTAGATAGAGGAAATTCTAAGAGTACGCTGACTATTTTTCACTCGAATCGTGCACAGTTGCATAGTTTGAAAATGCTCTAAGAGCATGTCTCGTGAAACCTAAATCTCCAAGAAACACTGTCCGAAAATGCAAAGTCGAAGATTTCAATCAGAATCAATGTGCACACAAAATTTTGGAACAAAAAAAAAAAAAAAAAAATCTTACCTGTCGAAATTAATAACACATCTGTGGGGCACGACGTTCCGCAGTGGCTCAGTAATTATTGTGGTGGAATACTGCCCCGCGGAGGTCTCAGGTTCGATCCCGGGAAAAAAAAACTCAAAACAGATCTTAAGGAGCGTAACTATCATGAAAGAGCTTCTCAATTCAGCCTCTCAGATTCAGTATAAAACTGAGAGGTCCCTCTCATTCGTCATACCCGACTTTGTTACAAGCTGTTGACAACCCAGAAACATTAAAATAGAATTTCAAAAAGCGTCGCACTTTAAGCCTTATCCAGTCCAAATTTAACAACATGCAGTCTTCCTAAAATTTCTATTGAACACTCTTGTGTTCATTCACCCCTCTGCCGTTATGTTAAACCACACAACTTTAAGGAATCTTGGTCCATTTCCACCACAGGAACCAAAAAAAAAAAAGAGCCATAAATACAGAGATGGAGTAGGAGCAGCAGAACAACCGGAAAAAAATAAAACAAAATAAATGGAGAACCGAAAAATGGATCGTGTGTGATTTCCGGACTATAACATCGTCCAAACATGAAAAACTGTAATAAATTGTTGTTTCCTGAAACTGGTTTAAAACTCTTCACACATGTCCGTGAAATATACATGCACACCGTACAGTATCCGAACACATACTCGTACGCATAGTCACACATAAAACATGAGCTAATTTTAAATTTATGCTTCTAAAGGAGCAGGGAATTTTCTTCTAGAAAATGATTTTCGAAAAAATAATGTACCCGTGCATGCACAAGAGAAAAGTGTCCTTATTCGGGAGCCTGAGCATAAATATATGAATTAATAAGAAAGGATTCTTCTGCTGGGGTAATGGATGGAAATGGAAGTGACTGTTGCGAGTGGCTGGTGGATGTCTGGCGCACTGATATACGAGTAATTCGTGTCGCAGCGAAAATTGCGCCCAAAAATTAAATTGCAATAAGCAGCTTGCTCCATTTTCGAAATCATTTATTTTTTAAGCTTCCTTGCTGGCGTATACGTACATTACCTACATTGGTTGCAATTTATATTTGGCCATAACGTGAACGTGGCTCATTTTTGTGTCGCGGGTCAGACACCCGAAGGGGGTTTCAAGTTAAAGTCATACGTACCTACACATATACATTGAATTCGGAGTACTTTGAACAATATGCGGGTGTTCGAGGGACCTCATATTGGGAAAAGTTCGTTGGCATACTTCATTGGTTTGATTAAACTCCTAGATCCTAGTTTAACGACTCTTACACTTGAAAAATATGCTTCAGATGAAGACTGGGGGCATGTGGTGACTTCTATTCGTAGTCTCTAAATCGTAGATCATATCAACAAAGGTTTTTTTTTTTCTAGTTGATACCGGATACATAAGTTGAAGAGCCCCGTCGTTCACTATTTTCTATTTTCCTCAGAAGATAGGTAACAGACCGCCGAACCTTGTGAAACGGAATTACTGCAGTAGCTAAAGTGACTGTCAGTGTCTATACTCTGTCCAAGAAAAATTGTCAGTACAGGGAAGATAGGATGTTTGTCTCTCAGTCTGGTTGCAATGACTTACATAAATCGGTCCCTTTTTAAAGCTCTCACAGGGTTGCCGTAGTGTGTATGATAATCAGCGTTGCCACAATGTTACAAGTGTAGCAAAAGTGTTACACTTTTCAATTATTTTATAATTTTGTTACAATGTTACTTTCTTTTTCGCTTTGTTACATTTTTTCCCATTAAAATTCCTTTATGTTTTTCTCATTAAAAATATTGAAAAGTCGAACTGGCAGCACTTTTTTCTTTCGAGCAAACTTCTACCAATTTCTGTCACTGTATTTGTTTGTCTACACAGAGCGAAAGTTGTGCAAAACGTTAAACTGCGAGTGGGAATGGGAGGAAACGAGAAAAAACATCAATATTTTTCTGTCTCGCCGCGTTGCCGTTGACAATGTTCTACATCTCGAGGTAAATAAAGTTTGTGAAATAGAAATTGAAATCTACTTCGATGGTAAATAATTTTGTTTTTTTTTTTTTATTTGTTAAACACAGGTAGGTCAAAGAAGGGCTTTTTTTTAAATGTGATAAAGAGTTCCTAATAAAAAAAATTTGAGTTGAAAAACGATGATTTTTAATAAATTCAGTAACGCATCACTCGCATCATGATGCTTTGCAAAATGTTCATTAATGCAAACTTTTGGCATCACTTTCAACGTCGAGTGTTCATTATTGCAAAGTTGATCAAACTGATGCGCAAACATAACGCAAAAAAGCATCACAGAAATACCTGATGCGCTGTTGATTCGCCGGCAAAAAAGTGAGAAAAATGCCGGAGGTGAAAGAAAAATAAGTAAATAAACATTTTTATGTATAGATTACTATGCTTTTGAAAGACAAATTTATAAGTTTTTGTTGAACTTTTTATATCATTTTTTTTTCACAATCAATGCGTTCTAAAACTCAAACGAAACATTCAATCACCAACGCATCAGCATAGCAAATAAGCAGTGATGCCGCATCACTGCGCAAATGTTTGACGTTTCTGAATTTACACTTTATTATTACAATTTTTTTTCCAATTTGTTGCATTTTTTATCCATTTGTTACACTTTTTGAACAAAATTGTTACACTTTTAAAAAAGCTTGCGGCAACACTGATGATAATTCGCCATAACTCAGAGAGTAATACTGTTAGGGTTACCATCTTCCAATTTAGCCAGGTCTCATCAGTAAAATAAATCTTTCTTTTCTCTTCTCTAATTTTTTTTAATTCGCGTAGATATCTTCGTCTCCAAGAAATAATGTCACTTCTTTCCAACAACAAATTATTTCGCTGACGTTTGACGAATTTAAGTCCGAGATCTTTTTGCAATATTGTATACAAAGTTGATCTGCTTAGTTTTGTTATATTTTCACTTTTTTGTACTTCCAATAATATCTTGTCTAGCGTTGGAAGGTCATTATCCATAAAAAACTGATGGACTATCCGCCTAAACGCACATTTGTCAAAATCATCCACCTTGCTCTTGATACCGGAATTATTTTTCTTCTTTGGTGGTGAATTGTGCCTTTGATTGTTTTTTCCCTTAAAAGCCTGTATACAGTTCGTTCCGTAACAGAAAAAACAGTAGCCGCGTTTCCTACGGCTTCCGATTTACTTTTGAAAAGGTCATAGAATTTTTAAGTTGCATCAACAATTTGTTGTTTCTTTTCTACACTTAGATCCTTTGAAGACTTTGTAGCCATGTTTCTGTTTATTCATATGCACAATAAAGTTAACCACTTGCTGAGATGCACTATCCGCTATTGAGATAACAACCATTGTTTCCGCCTTATATACACAAACAGGCAATTAGAAAAAAAATATATAACCACGACGCAATGTCATATACCTTTACAGATGGTAAAAGGACTGCACTTGTGCAGCTCTACATACATTTTTTAATATAGACATTAGGGTGTCCCTTATATCGGATAAAAAAAAATTTTTCAGAATTTTTTCACGCATACCCTTTATTTTTTTTCTTAATGCCAATACTAACTTCGATGCAAAATATTTTGTTCCTGGAATGATGCTAACCCGTGCCGACTAGACTAGCAAAGTCAACATTGAAAATCTGTACGAAAAATTAAGAAAAAAAAATGTTTTCACATGCAAATATTTCATTTCAATTTCAAATTTGTATTAAATAACTATACTAAACACTTAAATAAGAATAATTGGTAACAAAAAGAAATTATTGCGGATACTTCCTCTTCAAACCTGCTTTCCTGCAATCAGGACATAACTTCCTGTGGTCTTTCACACAACTAAGAAGATATTGTTTTTGCTCTTCTTCTGCTGAATGATTTTTGGGGGCCTGATTTTTAGTTACTTATCGACATCTCCTTCTAAGAATATTGTTGAAGGTTCAGTAAGAACTCTCCAACGTAAGAACTTAAAAATTCGGTTATTTCAATGTCTGCACCGGTTTGAAAATTGTTGAAATTAGTGTCAATATTTTTCCATCCATATCGAAACGCTTTAAAAACAGGTATGTCTGGACTTATTGTTACTGTTCGTTTCGAATACACTTTAAAGCACGAGCTCATACATTTGATGCCGACAACTAAAAATGACTATCTCTCTTTATAATTTCTGTTCCAAGAGGTCTAACGACACGTGTAAGATGCAGTTGTATCGCAACACATAATCTGAACTTTATCATCCAAATTTCAGTCTTTAATTGCTCTAAAAAGCTTGTTCTTTACCAGAAGAATTTTCCAATTTTGGCACGGATAGAAGTTGTTCCCCATCTCCGAAAGTAATAGTAATAGTAAGTCGTTCTCCCTAGCACACCTAATATTCAAGCCAGGAAACAATTTCCTATCCCAGTGAACAGTAACGACCTCCGGAATATTATTTTGAAAATCAGTTTTAATGTTTTCTGCCCGTTCTTTTCTAATCCGTGCCCGCACGCGTTGAATCGAAGACTTATTGATTGCAAAATCCTCAAAGTTAAGCCCTAGAGATTGCCCTGTAGCCTGAAGTATATAAACAGAGACTCTTATGCTGCTCAACTGACATCTGTCTAAGGCCGAAACTCCTCCTCCAAGGACGCTAAAGAAGAAGATGGTATTGCCGATGACATGTACTTACTACGTTTTTGTTCTTTTTCTAATCGCCTTTGTCTAAACCTATCTTCCTTTTCAGCTTGTTTTTTTCTCAACCCCCGCTAAGCAGCCCAGTCGTCCTGACTATCTCTAACGCTGTAAGACGACTCTTTCCTCTTCTATTTCAATTTTTTAAAGAGCTCAACATGACCTATGTCAAATATGTTATCCAAATCGTCCTGGAAATCTGATTCTCGTCGTGTATGCAACTCCTGGGTTTTCTTTGAATTTTTTTGCAAAGCTCTCCAAGCTTGATACAAACTCTTATAAGCTTCTTCACAGAGTTGGGTAGTGCTTTTTAAGGATTCTTGACTTTTCCCAAAAAATAGTTCACTCGCGAATAACAAGATTTTTGCTTTCGCTGACTGTCAATTTAACTTCCCGCATATTAAAAAAAAAAACGTCAAGAACTTGTCGATTTGACGGTTATTTAGCACCCTTTATTTGGTGATTTACATCTCCCGTTAAGTAAATGCTTTTTGTATTGCTTCCTAATTACATTGACATCATTAACTGATTAAAAAATATGTGTTTACCGTTTAAAAATAAAAAATGCAATAACAATTTGCTTAGACACGTGCTACTTTTTCAGTGTAGCTTGTACTGACATGTTTCGATCCAAGTCGGCACGGGTTAACATACTCCAAATGACCTAATTTTTTTTTCGGTTGCGTTTAAGAATCAAATAAATAAAATAAGAACATATGCGTTCAAAAAAAAAAGTCGAAAAATAAGGGACACCCTAATAGACATATATACCTAGATTACATATTTGTTAAAAAAATGATTACCCGTCAATGCAGAACTTCGCGGAAACAAGAGCAAAAAAAAAAGGATCATAAAATCCTTACAAGGCATTTACTTTACTGGAGAGGACGGACTGGATGTGGTAAAACCCAACGACCGAAAATAAACAGTATAGGTCTACCTGCTTCATCATTTTGATATTTCAGTGTGAAAAATATGCTCTACAAAGTGAAATATGAATTTATACCTACCAAAACATGCAGAAATATGCCCTAACGAATAAGGCTGAAAATATGTACTCAGTTTTCTGTATTAATATATTTCAAATTTTATCTCAAAAAATACCATGCTTTTGCATGAATCCGGTTGAGTTGCCCTAGTAATCACTATTAATTTATTGCAATATCTCTACAACGCACATATGATCACTTATTGCGTTAATGAAATGAATGCATTAAAACACCTCACGAATAAACATTATTTCTAAAAGACAACATTAAAAAATATGTTTTAACTGAATATTATTGGATCTTTCAGAAATACAAACAAATTAAAACCGAATGGCAGCACCCCACATAATATGCCGCTCTCAAAAGCTTCAAAAAGCTCCAAAAAGCACCAAAACCGAAAGTTCTTTGACAAAATTCAAAGAAAAACCCTTAATGATATGCTAACATTGCCATATGGTAACACTTCTCTGATGTGCTTCAGTCACTCACACTCAGCGTTGCCAGACAGTTGAAATATTTCCCCCCAGACAAATCTGAAAAACCCCCACATTTAGTTATTTTCTAAAAAAAAACAACAACTTTTGAACAAAAAGTTGAACGCAGTTAAAAAAAAAACCCCAGATTTCCCAAAAAACAATCAAAAAAACCCCTAGATCTGGGGGGAAAACCCCCAAACTGGCAACGCTGCTCACACTGCTTATTTTGGTTGATGATAATAGCAAGCGAACACAAGCGATCGTGCTCATTCTGCCCGCGACTGTGTGGCAGACTGTTTGTGGAGGGATGTATGCGAATTTCAGGAAAATTACAACAACAAAATGCTTTGGAATACCAGTGGTTTCGTTTTTATTTCACAAGCAAATCTTGTGTTTGAGTGCCATGAGAGTACTACAGGCACCACTGGTAGAAAAAAGAGCTTCCCATAAGGCCTATACTGACAATTTTTCTTGGACAGAGTATAGTAACTCATGTAGTGGTTCGTAACTACAGTCAGAAAGTATTCATTGTGGCTAGTGCAGCATTGCCGCTTTCAAATTTAAAAAAAGGCTCTTGGGCAAAAAAAAAAAAAATTATATTCCTATTCTACTGCAGCAAAAAAAAAAAAAAAAAAAAACAGAGACCTTTTTCCCTTTGGAACGTAATAAAACAATAAAACCGCGTTGGACGGTTTTGTTTACCCTGCGCTACCTATACGTGTTTTGTAGCAGCAAATTGTTTCGTGTAATAATTACAACAAAATTTACAGAAAACTCTCAAACTTTTATTGTGCAACAAATTCTGGTACGAACATTTTTTAAGCCTGAATAGAGTATTAAATATTTACGTAGGTGCTTTGAGGTGTTTGAAACGTGCGGCTCTTGACACACAACGCATACACCTCGTTCGTAACTACTTATTGAACTTTGAAGCAAGGTCCATATTTTTCAGGAGCGTATACACCGAAAATGCAAATTTGACTATCTGAAAGCAAATTCGACAAGATCAAATGTTTTCCAAGTTCCACTAACTTACCGACACAAAGGACTCCAATGAAATCGGAAACAGCTTACCGGCGTAGAAAACTATCGGCTGCTGCGACCGATGCATGAAAATCAAACACGTCCGTCGAAATTTTAGACTCTGGTCAATCCAGTTCATGTGGAAAATTGCTTGGGGCAGGCGATCGCTTTCCGCCACTAGGGCGTTGGCAATATAGCATATGGGTAAGATTTGAAACATCAATGCAATGACATAAACTCCCGAACCGATGATTGTAGATTTGTCATTCGTTATGGTGATATTGATGAGAGTAATTGCCAGAATAGTTACCGATAACGCGATCTGAATGAAATATGTCAGCGACATGATCGGTGTAATAACGTCGATTACCCTGCAAACTCAAAATGTTGTTATCAATGCAATTTTGTGGGAAGACTTACTTAAGGACATGCCAGTGATCGTGAATACAGCGAACCAACTCCTTTTCATTGTCCTCCTTCGTCGAATTTGGATCTGTTCCAATGCGAAGCACACGCATAATGAGGATCTTGAAATGGCTACGCAAAACTCCGATATAGATGACGGCGTACGTGTCATTGGCCAACTGTTGCAGCAACGCCACGTTAACCACCATGTATTCAATGAAGCATGTAATTAAAAATTTGACCTGTGAGTTCTGCCAATCTAGATACGGAGTGTACAACCAAAATGTCGGTTGTCCGATGTATATAGAACCCAGCAAGCAAGCCGTCGACCAGCAAAAGAAACTAGTGACAAAAAATAGTACTGCACTTTTTCCAAAGCGAACAGCTTCGTGCGCTTCCCTTATCTCATCTCGATGGCGGATGCGGGTATCTAGCTTGTCGAAAATTGACTCAATTTCGAAGAAACATTGTCGCAGACAGATCACAACGATAAATTTTATAGAGCATCCGTAAGCATTAAGGCATGCTTGCAGAGATGACAGAAAGTTGTTGATTTGCATTTCCGTGCTGTCGAAATAGCTGACCGTAAACATCGCTGGGATGATAAACAATCGATAGATATTCCAGATGAACGAGATGATGACAAATGGGACTTTGTAGTTTCTTGGCATAATGATGCCAAGGATGTTAAGAATGCGAAACAGATGTTTCGAGGCGTCTTTTGTTTGCGGCGGATGCGTTGAAAAATCACTTGTTTTCTTCATTGTAATTGAAGGTCGGTTGCTTTTATAAAACGGTATTAAGAAAAGAACTAAAGCTAACCGTCCACTTGTTGGTACGGCTCGACCTAATGTGTCTGCAGTTTTACGGAACTAATGGTTTCGCTGGTCCGAACAAAATCACATTCGAACTATGAACTATGAACACAGTTGCTCTGCTTCTCTTGTGAATTTGTAATGCACGAGAATATAATGAGCTCATTTTCGTGTTGGAAAAACGTTCATTTTCTCAATAATTGATGGGCTTTAATGAAGAACAATGGCTATAGAATATAATTGTTCGATACAAAGCTTCAGCCCGCGTAATCAATACCTACCTACATATTTTTATTAGGCAATTATGAAAACGGAAGGTTCGCTTATTTTTAATTTCTATTATTACCTAGTTTGTTTTGTCAGTGTTGTTTAATTTGTCAATTCTTAATGAAGACGTGACGAGACCATCGTAAGAGTGTATAATATTAATTATTGACGGAGATAGCTTTTCTTATAAAATGAAAGAATAACAAGCGGTTATTAATAATGGGCAATCGGCACACGGTGGAAGACGGAGGACCAAAAAATACGATAAATACATATTTGTCGTGCAGTCTTTGTCTACGACAAAGCCTTTGCATACGCTAAAGTAGTGTTCCTTAAACATCGATAGTCTATCGATAGTACTATCGATACTATTGATGGTTAAAAAAGAACTATCGAAACGCATATATGAGCACATATTCAAAGCAAATGTAGAAGTACTGATTAAAGATATAACCGGTGAAACATGTACGTAAAAGAAGTACTTTGTTTCCACTGACAAAGGATAGGCGATTGGGCAAAAACTCAGTTATATACCTGCTGTGCATAGGAATACGTGAAGCACCCATTTCATTCTTACTTATTAAAAAATGTAGCGCCTTTACACTCAAGTACTGATATTCATACGTCAAAAGTACTTCCGTAGGTAATAGGAGTACTACTTTTCTACGCATAAAGATAGGCACCTTTAAGTAAAGCTAAGACTAGACTGTACATCAAGTGGTCATAAAATGCCAATTTCCGACAGTTCTCGTGTCAAAATATGGTCATAACATCGGCCATAGCGAAGTATCCATCGGAACAGAAAATTCTCCGATTTTATGCAATTCGGAGGATTTTTGATGCGAGATTTTCTTCGAAACAACTGTTCGGAGAATTTTTTCGATATTTTGTAACGCATATTAGCGAATTACGTTGAAGTGCGATGAAGTGCATTTTTGACAGCTAATTTCCGATATCCTCCGACAGATATTGGTTGCGGAATTTGTTTCCGATTTGCAGTGCGCCATTCCATTTGATTATTTCTCTTCCGAAGTCGGACACCTCGAATGGAATTTGAGCCTCCGAATGAGTATGCGTTGCGGAGAATTTTCCGTTCCGACGCATACCTCGCTATGGCCGAATGTAATGGGCTCGGGCATATCTCATATGCTCTAACGACCTTTATGCCACATTATGAACAGGCTGATTTTGACAGATAAAAATGCCCAAATAGCATATAGTGTAATCGGACAATAAGCACGAATGCCAGCACAAAGCCCTATATGCCCATATGCACTTCATTGAAATTTCGTTATGGCATTGCTGGCATTTTTGATGGAACAAGAATTATTTTGTTGTCATCGGTGTTTGAGTTCGTTAAATTGTGAATTATTTTCATTTTCGTTCTCTTTTTTGTGAAACCCTACTACAACATTTGTTAATAAATAACAAATTAATTTTATTAATATTAATTAATTGGTAATGGTAATTTTGGTCATATAGTCTCATATACAAATTTGACAATCCTTACATTTTGGTCATTTTCCTGTTGGCATTCATATGCGTGATTAGCATACAGCCTTATAGCTTGAACTATAATAAAATACAAATGCGAGTACTTTGAAAACATTTTTTGACCACAGCTGCTTCGGTATTCGAATAAAATATGTTTGTTTTTAAATGTCCTCAAAAAACTTTAATATTTTTTTTAGTACACAATACAATTAATTATATTGATATTTATTATAATGGGCATAAGAAAAAGGGGAGGGAAGGGGTGGATCACATAACATACAAAAAAAAAAAAAAAAAACGCTTTATTCCTCGCTGTTATAACCCTTTCGACCCGGCTTTCGGGGGAACAAATCCGGAAAAGTTTTGTGATTTACATTTAATCAACACCTTCAAAAGAAATGATCCAGTACAAACATTTTTTATTAGGTTAGTGGGCGTGGCCGGTGGGCGGTGGTATAAAAATGTACTATCCGGGATGTTATGTGGTACACTATTGTACTAACCTTGTTCTTTAGACTATATTGAATAATCATTTCTACATTTTAGAACTTCATTTATTTCAACAGAAAACTTAAAAAAATAATCGTCGTTAATAAACTCTTCTTGGTTCGCTGCGGCGCGCAGAAGAATCTTTACGCGTTTCTTACGTTCACAGAATACTTAAAAATTTAATTTTTCAGTGGAAGCTCATTTTAAGGCTACCAAATAATTATATATTTATATTAACAAAATACAAATAAAGTAGAATTAACAAAAAAAACTTAAACAATATCTCCCCCCAGATTTCCGCCCGTCGACAGAAAAAAAAAACCCTAAATTTGGGGAAAACACCCCCAAACTGGCAACGCTGGCTACAAACGTGGGTGATGTGAAACAGAGAAGAAATAAATAAATGCTCGATTTTATGGGCGTACTGAAAAGTTTTAAAACAATGTTTTTGTATAGATGTTAATATATAAAAACGTTCGTGCGTATGTATGACCGACCATATCGGCTGAGCCACTGAAGCTATCCCCCTTATATTCACACCATATGTATGTGTGGTGCTCCGGATGGTTTATGTTTATTTTAGACCCTATAGGGGGCGCTGGGGTCGCTTTTTTGAAAATTCTTATGTATGGACCGATTTGGCTCAAATTTACACCATATAACACTTAAAAAAATAGAAAGCTTTTGCCACCCGATAGGTGGCGCTGGGAGATATTTACGACAAGTTAGTTGCACATCAATTTTGTATCAACAACATTAAATTTAATTATAGTAATATAGTTGGCGTTGGTTGTCTATACTTTTTTGAATTTGACATTTCAGTAGTTCATATTTCATTTAGCTGTACAATTGTTCGACGAAAACTCCAAATTAGTTTTTAATAAATTTTAAATGGGTAAGTAACATTTCCATTCGATTTCCGGCACAAATAACATAACCAAGGAAAATGTTTTTACTGGGCCAAATCTTATGATTCTTCTTTTGTTTTGTTCTTTTTGGAGTATTTCAGGCTTAGGCAGTCTTTAAAGATAAAGTTTTGGACCCGATAGGTGGCGTTGATGTCGATCTCCGAAACAGCTCTACCGAGTTGTTTGAGTGGGTACAGCTACATATAAAAAAGATTTTTTTTATGATTTTTGGTTTAAATTCGCATGGGCCCAAGAAAGGACATAATATGTTACTTTTTGTCGTGAAAACAAAACTTTATGGGGATTAGTTGAATTTTTGAATTCTTTGGCTGTTCCGGGCTTACATCTATACACTATACAATTGAAAGTCGGCTCAGTTATAATTTTGCTGCGCAACCTCAAAGCACCGAGCCTTTGTAACAGAACGCGTTTGATTTGGTGGTGAAGGATCTCAAATCAAATGTCATGCAAGCGACGGTTTTGAGGAAAAAGTTCAAAGGCAAACATTCTCATTCAACGGAATCCGCTTATTGAGAACGAATTTGTACGTCGTGTACGTGCACTGTACCTAAACCATTTTAGTCAAAACGCGGAAGGTTGGCCAACACGTTAATTTTTCTTTGTTGCGTTTGTCTACGCCTAAGGAAGGTTCATTTATGGCGACAAAATTAGAAAATTTGAACGGGAAATTGGAAAGCTTGTGAAAATTGATTTTCCATACATTTTCTACGGGGAGTTTTTTTTTTGTAATTTTGATCATAGTACAGTGAGATCGTATTTGTCAAAAGCTATAGTTTGGATCAATAAAATTAATTTCAGGTGGAAGTGAAAATTATTTTAGTCAAAATGTCAATTTTGCGCGGGACGAAGTTCGCCGGGCACGCTAAGTAAGATATATACTCAAATACATATATAAATATATATCTATATATTAAAAAAGAGAACAAAAAGAGGACAGAACAAATAAAGAGGACAAAAAAAGAGCCAAGCGAAAAAAGAAAGTGTAAAATAGATTGCTGACAAAAAAGAGGACATGTTCTCTTTAAAAGAGATGATCTGCAAACCCTAAGGGTCCTCCCGGACCTGTTGCGCCAAGTGTTTATTTTATTTATTTAATTGGTAAGTAAAATGCATACTTGCTTGCATAATATTATATGCAAGTATGGATTTGTAAAATTCAAAAAATGAATTCAATATTTTTTTTCCCGTTTATACTATTGCTCTCAAATTTAACTTTACATGGATTTGGCTTTTTCTGTTAAATGCCAAAATGCAAAAATCCTCGTAGATCGCCCTTCATTTATAACGGGTGATTTTTTAGCTGGTTTGGTTTTGGCAGCACTGGTTTTGACAGCTGACGTGTGTTTAGTACCTTGTGTCACTGTCAAACAGCTTCAGTTTGGTTTGCAATTTAACCATGGATCGTCTTACAAATGAACAACGCTTGCAAATTATTGAATTTTACTATCAAAATTCGTGCTCGGTTCGAAATGTTCATCGCGCGCTGCTTCCATTTTATGATCGGCATTCTCGACCTTTTCACGTTTCACGTTTCGGGCCGGTCAATTGGCCGCCTAGATCGTGCGATTTGACACCATTAGATTATTTTTTGTGGGGGTATGTCAAGGCTAATGTGTATAGGGACAAGCCCGCTTCGATTGACGCACTGGAAGCCAACATCCATGCATTCATTCTTGAGATAAGTGTGAAAGAGTATGCCAAAATTGGACTCAGCGGATGGACTACCTGAGACGCAGCCGCGGTCAACATTTGCATGAAATTATCTTTAAACATTAAATTGCAAGGTTCAAACTATCGATTCAAATAAATATTTCATTCATTTTTTCGAATTTTTTGTGTTTTTTTTTTTAAAAAGTTCTAAGCCTCTTAAAAAATCACCCGTTATAAATAATACTAAAAACATTAAAAAGTTTTTCTTCTACAAAAACACACCGCCGTATAATAACAAATTTTAGTCTCGACTTTAAATTTACGGAAGCTCACAATTGCGAAATTTGTATAGAAAATATAGCCACTCTGAATTACTTAAATTAAGAGTCGAAACTAAAAACGTTTTTTTGGTAATAGAGTGCACTTGCATTTATTTGTAAATCAATAATTTAGAGAGCTCTATAAATATATCCGTGGACATTTCAAAATTATTATATAGTTAGTGAAAGAATATTACCTACCTATCTATAAAAAAGGAAATAGATCGAACACCAATAATTAACAATACAATTTGGGTTCTTACGTTCGATTGAGTACGTGAAATCTGAAATCCGAAATCAAATCGCAGAAATGATTAAAATTTGATTATAAATTATAAATATAACATGAAATGTAATTTTCGGGTCATTAAATATGTAGAAATAGAGTAGGTACCAGTGCCATCCAATGCAAATATTGTCACTTATGAGCCGTTATGACTGGTTTTACATTTTGTGACCAGCTCCATAGAAGTTCACAATTTCGATTGTTTTTGTGAGCCTCGTAAGTTGTGAGTGTGCTGACAGAATACGAAAAACTCATAAAATAAATTTCACCTCACCTTTTGAGGGTTTTGTGACTTGTGACGTATTTTATTATTACCAAATAGAAGTTACATTATACATTACCTATCTATGCAAGTTAACAAAAATAAATTAATTATTAGGAAACCTTTGTATTTATATAAAAATAAAAATGTAGGTATATCTTATACATTTTTAAAACGTTCTTATTTGCTTTTTCTGCTGACATTGGGTATTCTGGAACAAATATTTTATAAATTCATTTCTTTTCAATTTTTAAAACATTCAGAACAAATTATCTGAATTACTACAAACCGCACTTATAAATTCACGACGACAAGTGTCAAATTGTTGTTTTCGTTTGAAATTTCATCTCATTAGTATGTGTGCGGTGAGCTGAGATTTTCACCACAGATATTAGTTTATGAAACAGTTTAGGGAAATGAAAAAAAAAGAAAATGAACGCATTTAGATATTTTGAAAATGATAATATTTAATTTGATCGTAGGTTGTTGACTAATTTGTTTATTCTACCCGAAACTAGCAAATTATTTACAAAAATTCAGCAAAAAGTGAAATCCTTTTTTTTACTATGATGTTTAGCTTATTTGAAGTGAGAAAATCCCGCAAAAAGTGATAAATCCCCCGATCTGGTATCACTGATTCACAGTGTACAATAATAGCGCGCGAAAGAGGGCTGTCAATCAAAATTTGCGGGAAAATCGGGTAGTAGCACGGAAGTTGACCGTCTAATTTGGATAGTCTTCGGAGGCGATGCAGGATGCAGCAAGACAATCAGACTGGGACGAGCATAACTGCCATCTATGCATAGGTGCAGACAGCAGGCATAGATACAAAAGCCAGATAAAGCTTCGCTCTCATAAATGTTTGTCTTTCCACAACGAATTATAGCGTAGAGTGATCCGATTGAATTCACCTCTTTCCGAGAATCAAATGAACTTTCAGACACACAGGGCGACCAACCCAACAGCACTACAAAAGATATTTTGAACGTAATCAGGAAGTTTGCGAAACATAGAGCTTTGACTGTGCTTTGACACTGCGTAGGCAGCTCGTCGCTGTAGCCGGTATAGATACTGCTGTACAGGAACCACATATTAAAGTTACAATTTGATTGAGTTTACCGTTCGCCTGGGTCGCTGCCCAGCCCAGCCCAAGCCTCTACCCAAGGATGTGTTGCTGCAATGCTGCTGTCTGCTACTGCCATTGGTTATATATGGTTGGTTAATTTTAAAATGGAAAATTGCATTTAGCTGCAGAGACTATACGGTGATGGGTGATGTAACTTTGTCGGTCGATTCCACTGGATGCATGGGGGGATCCTGTAAATGGGGATTTTTAGGTCGACGGCCGTGGGTATTCACAACATTGGCAATGCCCATAATTGGATTTTAGAAAATAGGATACCTTTTCAATTAAACTTCGACAGTGTTGCGGGATATGAAAACAAACATAATGCGATGAGATCGCTTTATAATATTTTAATAATATGTAGTCTTTCCTGGCTGAAATTTAATTAAAATAGCTTAACTCTTTATTATCGATGATGCAAAGTATGAAATCGACTTATACCGCAGTATTGTTTGCAAAAAAATGTTTTCGCTGTCTCTTGAAGTGTTCGTCTCCCGATATGAACTTTAAAATCAGTGATATAACAAGTGCTTACATAATATAATAAAATAAACCATTTTCTATTTGCACGCATCAAAACTGTTTCTTTGGTTCATACGGAAAATGCCTGAGGCTAGAGCAACGAAACAGATCGAACAACACGATAAGACTAAAAAAAAGCTGTAGAAGTGAGAGATGACCTTAAAAACGAACTCGTTGCAGTGTTTGATGAAAAACTATCATCGTTGGAACCAAAAACAATACTGACACGGAGACCTCCCAACTTCGGCCAATCGCCAAATTTTCCGTTACTTCCCTTTAACATTATATCAAAATTTTGTCTATTTCTTTGAATAAAATCCTGACATTGTTACAGTGTGACCTGAAAGATCTACTGTATCAGTGAAAAGCCAGGCGGTCAGAGAAGATGTGTTCATAGGATTCGACATCCTCCAGACAGAATTTACATTCTGTATCCGGACAAAGGTTCATTATGTTGAGGTTGTATCTGAAACCGAATAAAACACCTGTCACAGTTACCTATATGTAAATGTATTTCATTTCTACTTATTAAAAAGTTTAAAGTGCTTTTAGTGCTTAATTGCATGATTAAAAATAAAAATAATTTTACAGTATTTTTTGCAAAAGCCTTTTCAATGACCCCATGCCCATGGTCTTGGCTAAGATTTCTTAAAATCAGATGCGCGCCTTCGATATCGTATCTGATGAATTGTCTGCAGTACAGTCATTCGAAACTCCAATTTCTCATCTGGGTTCATGTCTTTGACCATTGATAAAGTCGAGGCGAAGAAGGATTCATCTTCATCAGGAGCGGGATTCCCACTACTTTCATTGAGAACTACTGATGACTTTGGTTCTTGCTCCAGCTGATCTTTTTGTTCCACTTCAGTAGCCGCAGACAATTGGCACTGCTGCTCCTGCTGAGTTGATTGGTTTTCCATCTGTCCAACTTTTGCACATCTGACTTCTCCATATTCATTTCCGTCATTAACAGTGGTTTGTCTTTGGTTGAAATATGTCAGATCGTCCTCTTCGATCTCAACTTTGCAATCTATTGGCTCTTCTTCCGGTTCATCTTTCATAACTATAACAGAATCCGCGTTGCCATCACAGGAGGTGTGACTTTCTGCAAAATTTTCAGTTGTTGATTCTGAATTGCTGCTGCGGCGCCGCCGGGGACTTTGGTGACTTTCTTCAGTGTTCAGGGTTGCAAGCATGAACTCAAGCCGATCATGATACATGTATCTTTTAACTCTGCTATCGAGTGCACGTTTTTTAAAAGACCGAATAAAAGCGTCCCGTATGTTCCTCCATTTAGCGGTTATGCGTGCAGCTGCAAAAGAAAGAAACGCAATTAATTGCAGTGAAAACTTTTGTTGCGCATATAACACGTATGTGGACCTTAGGTATCTACCCGATTTCTAAGTCTGTCTATCTATAGGTGAAATGCATATGGGTGGAGGAATGATGCCCCCTGCCACCCAACTGCTTGGGGTCACTCTTAGATTTTCGATGAGTAGGTACATGCAAATTTTCAATCGTAGTATTTAATTACACAACATAATTCAAAATATTCATCAACAACAGATGAGAACGAAAGGTACACTTTCATAGAAAGTGCAAAGTCTTCGTCGGCACGTCAATAAACGTTCGATAATTTAACTATTTCAATAGCGAGTTCACTATAGTTGTACAATTGGACTGATCCTTAATATTAGAAATGAACCTTTAAATTTAAATTTCAAGCCACAAATAATTGATGAAACGATCAACTACGCGCTGTGTAGTATGCAGGTGAAGGAAGACATTAAACACTTTCTGGCGATATGTCCGATACTAAAGGGGGTACGGAGTGCGTTCTTTGGAAAAAATCAGTTACAAGAAGATTAGTTTCGAAATCTCTTGAATGGGAACACTTGGGCACTGATGTCGCAGTACTGCATAGAAGCTATAGCTTACAGGACGAAAATCATCAAAGTTTTTAAAGTTATTTTTGTTGTACTTTTCCTTTGTCTTAGTTGAACTAAATGTCCAATTTTGTTTAAACTAAACTAAAAGTCATCGTTTTTGAATTAAAATGTATTACCTAACAATAAATAAATATTCCCTCTTGACAAATTTGAATTATAATTACATATGTACATTCTCATAGCTAAGCAAACATTTATCTGTAAAACTTTATTTAATTGTTGCCGCAGGCACACGACATTATGTGTTATGATTATTTTATTTTACATAAAACTTTGAATTGAATAAACGATCTATCTGTCTACGTAATTAAAAATCTAAAAGAAATTATAATTTAAGAAATTATGCATACATTTCCACAAAAAATATATTCAACTCTATACTCTGTCCAAGAAAAATTGTCACTACAGGGAAGATATGATGTTTGTCTCTCAGTCTGGTTGAGGGTGAGGGTATCCCCAGCAGGCCTAACGCTTTAGTTTGTTTTCCAACAAAAAATAAAAATTTCGTAACACAAACACAAAAATCCAAACAAAAATATAGATAGACACAAACTGGCAATTAGAATACAAAATAATATAACCAAGACGCAATGTCATATACCTAAACAATTGGTAAAAGGACTGCACTTGTGCATTTTTGAATATAGACATAGATACCTGGATAGCATATTTGTTTAAAAATTACTACCCGGCAGTGCAGATATTCGCGGAAACAGTAGCAAAAAAAGGATCATAGGATCCTTTGAAGGCATTATCTTTACTGGGGAAAAGTGACCGGATGTTTTTACCACATCCCAACGATCGTCAATAAGCAGTATAGGTTTACCTGCTTATTTTGATATTTCAAAAATTCTTAAGTGAAACATGCGTTTATACGCGAATATTTATTAATATCCCAAAAAAAGCATGCTTTTTCTTGAATCCGGTTGCCCTAGTAATCACTATTAATTTATCGCAATATCACTCCAACGCACTTATGATATCGCTTGTTGCGTTAATGAAATGAATGCATTAAAACACCTCACGAATAAACCTTATTTCTAAAAGACAACATTTAAAAAAATGGTTAAACTGAATATTATTGGATCCATCAAAAATACAAACAAATTAAAACCGAATGGCAACACCCCACATAATAAGTCGTTCTCAAAAGCACCAAAACCGAAAGTTCTTTGACAAAATCCAAAGAAAAACCCTTAATGATATGCTTTTATTGACATATGGTAACACTCTTCTGATGTTCTTCAGTCACACACACTGCTTATTTTGGTTGATGATAATAGCAAGCGAACAAAAGACGATAGTGCTCATTCTGGTTCTGCCCGCGGCTGTATGGCAGACTGGTTGTGGTGGGATGTATGCGAATTTCAGGAAAATTACAACAACAAATTCTTTGGAATGCCAGTGGTTTCGTTTTTATTTCAGTGACAAATTTTGTGTTTGAGTGCCGTGAGAGTAGCTACAGGCACCATTGGTAGAAAAAAAAGCTCCCCCATAAGGCCTGTACTGAGAATTTTTTTTTGGACAGAGTAGGTATAGTCATTAGTGTTCAATAAAGAATTAATAGGGTCCTAAATACAAATACTGAAAACAGTACATTATTTTTTATTTTAACTTCCCATTCTATTTTGAATACTAGAGCTTAAACTATTTTTCTCTATTACTTAAAACAAACACAGGTTAATGAAATATTACGGTCGTTAACAAAAACTTGTAAAAAACAAGATTTAAAGAAGGTTAAGGATCTGCATAATCATTAAATAATAACAACGGAAGTAGGTACCTATACCTACCTATTTTAATCACAAATTAAATAAATGTGCCTAACACAATAATTCATTCTTTATAGTTCAAGTGCAGGTAATCTCTTTAACTAGGAAAAGTTGCAAGTAAAGTTTTCGTTTTGAGCCTTATCAAAAGACTAATACAAAGTTATCACCACCAAACATTTTTTAGATCATTTTCTTGTGCACCTGTGTCCCGATGCAAATAGCATAGAACTTTCTTCATATTTCGTTTTTCTTTTTTTCAGTCGCCTAATATGGGTCATTTTATTCACTATTGTTCAACTTGCCGATAACTCCGAGGTTGGCCAACTTCGGAGTTGATTTGAAACTTAGAGTTGAACGCCAAGTTGAAAATTGATTTAATTCCATACTTTAATTCTCAAGTCCGGTGAAGTTGAAATTCAGAAGTTGGCCTACTTACAGTTTCAGAAATATCCCTGGGACATTTGTGACCCAACATGCCACTTATGAGACTTTACTGTACGTTTGCTGTTTGCGCCTCACTTTGCCTAAAAATAAGTTCCAACATACAAGTTTTCAAATTGTGGAAACTTACAGCCTGTAAGGCCTAAGCAACCGAAAGTTTTACATACAGTTTCCTTTGTTTAAGCAATGGTTTTCGAATACTAGACCAAACGTTTTTCTTTGCATATATGTAATTGATAAAAATAAAGTAAACGTCATTCAGTCCCAAATTTTCCATTCCATATCCGCAAGAGTAACGCACTTGCATAAATTCGCGCAGTTGAGTCCGACGTAAAACCTCTCAAAAAGTATGTGTCCTTTGTCATGTTTGATTATTATTATTAAAGAAATAAAGTCGCATACATGTGTAGGTACAATTTGTAGAAAGTTAACGTCTGAGACTTTACACCATTTCAACTATGGGTTATCATAGATTTGAAAACGTGAAAAGTGCGACTTTATAAATTTTTAGGGGAGGACAAACATAAGCGAATGTTAAAATGGTCTCAGTTTCGGATTTAAAATGACTGTTTGTATTCAGTTGTGAGAGTTTGTATAGCAATAATACCACTTCGTACCTATTGCATAATGTTCACAATGCCTTCGTAAATCCAAACATTGAAAGATAAGAAGCTGTGTAAGCTTCTACTGTTTTTATGTTTGGTGAAGGTACCTAGATATGTATGAAAAAGGATGACCTTTCTGTTCCCCTTTTGTATTTCAAATCTTGGGGGTCAAAGTAAATTTAAAAAAGAAAGACATTGTATATGTATAACAGTTGTAGGTATTCAAATTCATACCTACTCCTAAATTCCCTTTAAGTTTTCACAAGTTTCTAAAATAACAGAATGTCTCATTTGATTGCTCGTCGGACAAAGGATTTTCCTTTTTGGGCTTTTAATGTTAAATTGCTTTAGAAAAGGAACATTTCTCCGACCCTACCATAGCTTCTGTAAATTCCATGTTGATGCAACTACTTTTTCAGCTTTAATTAAAAAGAAAAAATTTCGAAGAAGTAGTTCGCGACACCCACCTTTCACAGGTGGGAGAAGAGAAACTAAAACTATTAAAAATTACACCAGAAAACACACGAAATTCATAACTCAAAACCAGTTTCTTGTTTCCACTTTCTGAGAAGTGATTATCGTTGAACCGTATGCTATCGGTTCTACACGATAAACCAAACCCACACCTATAAACAACCCTCATTCTCATTCAGGTATACCTACCAACGAAGAACGAACACATTAATACATTTAAGTATACTGAACATAATGTTAACTAAACGTGCTCACGTACCGTTCCCTTACCGCAAATTATTTTTGCTGCGTTAAGTAAGATACATAACATACTCGCGAGTATTATGCCCACACTCATGCATAATGTATATATAGAAATAAGAAATAAATTTACCTATATCTGCTTTGGTCTTGTCATTCGCTGTGCGATATTTATCGTCTAGCATTACATAAATTTCTTTCCACGCTTTATCTTTGGCACTGAAGCTTCGAAAACTAGAATGTCTACAATCCCACAGTATGGGATACATTTTGACCAGTTCAATCAGTTTCACAACCGAATACTTGAATGCACGGACACCTCCCTGCAATATTTGTTTCTGTTCCATTTGGGTAAGAACAAACAGTAATTAGAAAATCACACTGAAAGCTGGATAAACAAATTTACACTTGCACTATTTTAGATTGTTTAACAACGAACTGCCGCAAATCTATCGTCGTCTTTCTTTATCGGCGTCGGTATCGGTACTGCTTTTGCGTACTTCATCGTTCATCTTCCATGTTCCATTCCATTTTCCATGTGGTGTGGCGTGTGGTCTGACACTGATGGTGGGGTGCGGTGCGGTGAGGGTGACCCGATGATGAATACGTAAGAAAGAAAGAACGGTGAATAGGAAAACGAAAATAAACGAACAGACAACAGAGACAGCTACTTAAAAGCAAATGTGTTTTGTTTTTGTATCGCACACGGCACACCTAACTATATAGAGTAGTAGATACTGTACTTGTACACGTTGTATGTGGTATTGGTATATGATATGTCGTATCTCGTATCCCGTATCGTGTCGTTGGCTGCAGCAAAAAAGTGAAGCGCATAGGCATAGCAGAATAGCGATTTTTTATTCATGATGCAGGCTGCATGTGTGGCAAGTGGCAGAAGTACTGCGATTTGGGTGCGTGTCGGGGTGATGATTGTGTTAACAGGCGTTGGAATAATTCTAATACTTCCCATGATTAACAGTGCAGCACCTATAATCAGCAAGATAAAGTTCTGTGTACATTCTTGTTTCCTAGCGACTAGATAGTGCGTTTAAACATTACCAGTGGTTTAAATTGTAAGCATAGTGGTTAGTGTGTTGCACTACTAAGCGGGGGCTGGCAGGTTCGATTCCCGAATATTCCAAATTCTCTCTTTTTCCCACAATGCCACCTCTCACCGACGGCTGACAAACATCCTAGCTAGGCATAGTCTAGGGCCACTAGGGACCTCTTGCGCCAACTATCTTTTCTTTTTTTTGTAACTGTGTCGTAGGTATACCACGTAGTAAGTGAAAGATTACCACTGACTTCAGTATTTCGTCACCTGAAAGTAATACAGTTCTATGTGAGTTGACCGATGTTTCGAGATATGAGCGTTTGAAGTCTTGCATGATCTGTTTTGGCATTTTAAATTAATATTTTCAAAATATATCTAATTATGCAGAATCATAGAAATGTACAAAATAGTAATTATAAATGTTAAATTTTGCTCCCAGACTTAGTAAAATTGCGAATTTTTGTTTTTTTTTGTTTCTTTTATCAGTGCCTTGATTTTGTGCGGTTTTTGTCGCAATTGCGCTAGGGAACGCTCCGAATCGGATTTGAGTGTGTGAGTCGTGAGTGCACCGCGCGCTGGACCAGCGTGACCGTTGTGCGACAATTTGACACTTTTTTCTAGAACTCTAATACAATTTTTTGGTACTTTTTTCCTTTTTTTAAGTTGAAAAAGGAACTTCGCAAATTCTTTAAACAACTGCGATTTCCAAATAAATATGTTTAAAATGTAACGCGGTTGCGTATCACAATACTAGTATAACATCGAGTGAGCCTATACTTTTTAAATATCGTGCGAAAATTCTAAATTTGTAGAGTAGCTTTAGGCCCCAGTTATGGTCATACGTAAAACAGAGCCGTACAAATTTTCTTTTGCTTTTTTGACCACTTAAAATTGATAGTTGACCTCAATCTTGGTCTTAAAATGTTGCTTATGAATTATAAAGTTAGTTTATCAAAAAACAAATTATCCTTCAATTCTAAAGAAAAAGAATTTATTAATTTTTCTGTTTTTTCTGTGATCGAAAAACATTTTTCGTTCGGAAAAAATTATAAATTCTTATTTTAGAAAAACGAATTTGATAAACTAACTTTATAATTCATAAGCAACATTTTAAAATCAAGATTGAGGTCAACCGTAAAGCTTAAGTGGTCAAAAAAAGCAAAAGAAAATTGGTACAGTTTCGCTTTACGTATGGCATTTGGACCTTAGTTATGTTGCCCTTTATTGTTTTACCGCCCTGAGTGTTAGAGGAAGGTTATAAATTATAGGTAGTTTAACAAAAAAAAATGTATCATTTTCATAGAAATTTTCATAATAACACATTAGAGATTTTTTTTAAGATAGTTCAAAAAATAGATGCAATTCGTCTTCGAATGACAAATTTTAAAATGAAAACCTTAAAAAAAACCTTTTGAATTATAAATATAATAATAATTAATAAAACATTGGCTGTAAATATATCAAATCATATTTATATCCACATTTTAAGATCTCGTTCAATTTAGTTTTAAAAAATTGCACAGAAAAAAAATGCCTTTTCTGAAGCTCTTCTGCAAATTTAGAATTTTCCCACAATATTTAACAAGTATTGCCTCGTTTAAATCCCACAATATTTAACAAGTATTGCCTCGTTTAAACCGAAAATAGTGTTGTGATAGGGAACAGCGTTATATTTTAAACACATTTATTTTGAAATCACAGTTTTTGAAAACTCCCCGAAGTGTCTTTTCCAACTAACAAAAAGGAACGAATTAGTAACAAATTGTATCAGGGTCCTCGGAAATAGTACCAAATTGTCTCACAACGGTCACGCTGTTGTCAGTTGTTCTCATCCGACATCCTTCTCGCAACCTAAATAGGTTGCGTATGGGAAAGTGCGCCTGGAATTTTCAGGAACAAGGCTACAATAGAACAGGAAATATTGGAAGCTGTCAGTTCTCGACATCACGCACACATTTATAGAATCCGCCTATACGTGAACCCTTTCCGCAACCGCAATTGCGACAAAAACCGCACAAAATCAAGGCACAGATCGTGAACACAATTTTTCTCACCTATAGCAAAACTGAAACAAATGACAGATCCAATTTGACAATTGACATTTGTTCTGGAAAAAAAACTTTTAAAAATCGAAAAAGAAAAACGATTCAATGGGCATTACCAAACAATAACCAACAACCAAACTGTAAACACGAGTTTAACTAATTTCGAAACTAACTATAGTTTCGACTTTTAATTTATAGGTACAAACAATCAAATTAATCGAAACTTTAACTACCTACATCTGACTTTATCGCAAAATTATAACAGTATAACGCAAATGCGTTATGATTTTTTTTCCGAGCTTTCAAATAATTTTCTGAAATTGGCATTTTGTATTTTGAATATTTTATAATTATGTACTTTTTCAATAATGTTGAGCAGCGATGATGATATTTTTACGGATATTCACATGGTTAGCGAGGCTGCATTTTCTCGAAAAAGAAAAGTGTATAGAAATAAATAGACCCGTTTCAAAAAAATTACGAGAAAGAATTCTTTGGGCACTACAGGTTTACTTATTTATTTATTTTCTGTCCAATAATTACATTGCACAAAATATGCATCAAAATGGTTTGGAAAACAGCATTGAAGAAAATCGTTTTCTGCACAAGATAAAATAAAATGTATTTTGAGATAAAACATTTGTAATGTAAGGTAGGTGACCCAAATAAGGCCCACCTTATAGTTTTTCCTTAATAACTTGCAAACGCCTAAAAGAAAATTTCTAAATTGATATTAGCATAAACCTTAGTTCAGTTATGTATATAAAAACACAACGTTTATTTGTTAAAACCCTATTTGAAATATATTTTCAAGACATTTTTAAAAACCTTACCTTGGGCCTTATTACGAACACCTGTTCCGAATAAGGCCCATACATAAATTTGTTCAGTTACTTTGGTTATTCCGCGAAAATAAGAAGTATCTTGTCACAAAACAAATAAAACAAGGTAGTTTATTTTTACTGATATTATTTATCAATACAAATCAAAAAATTAACACAGCGTTCTTGACTAGAAAGAAAAATTAAAAAAAAAAGATTAAAAAACACGTTTAATAAGCTTCAAGGCCATGACCATATCATCTGACGACCATTCTGTATGCTTTCTGTTCCCTAATATACTCGCATTTGACATTTTATCTAAAAACAACCCAAAAAAAAATGTAATCTTCCATATTCTTAATAAGGCCTGTTAATATTTTCGGTGGGCCTTTTTAGGAACATGAAAAACTTTTCTTTACAAACATTTTAACGAAAATCTACTCAAAGAATTAAAATAATACTTAAACCATACTAAACCTTAGTTTTATATATGGTATAAAAAAAAAATAAATAGTTGGCGCAACAGGTCCGGAGAGACCCTAGGCCTAGCTTCTCACAACAATTCGTTTTGTGTGAGTTTCTCATTTTTGGAGCGAATGGAAGGGATCTACAATTTTATGCCGACTCCAAACGGCTAATTGAGAAGCTCTTTCAAGACATTTATACTCTCGGATGTTTGTCAGACGTTCGCGAGAGGTAGCGCAGCGGAAAAAAACCCTAAGTCGGAATTGGGTTTTCGCGGGATTCGAACCTGGGACCCCCGCATAGCAGTCCAACACACTAACCACTAAGCTACTGCGACTACTTATGGTATGGTATGGTATATTTAGTGTAAAAACTAGACTTACCCGAATTATTATTCGCAATAAAACCAATTACAAAAAACTCTTTCTTATAAAAAGCGCGTGCGACCGTGCGTGCACATTCACTAAATTGTATCGTCTGTAAGAAAAAACACGATTGCGTCGGACGGAAAATTCTATCGATTTTAGTGTAGACATAGGTGGCCAGAAGCACATTTAAAATATAATTCCTGTTGCTTGTCGGTTATGCCAACTTTTGCACACTGGGCCTTATTAGGTTATGGGCCTTATTTGGACCACCTACCTTATATAAATAACTGATGAATTAATCCACAAGAAAGGAGACTCTCTAAACTGCGCCAACTAGAGAGGCATCGGTCTCCTTAACACTGCGTATAAGATCATGTCTGCTGTACTATGCGACCGCCTGAAACCTTTCGTCAACGATCTGATAGGTCCCTATCAGTGCGGTTTTAGGCCCGGTAAGTCCACGACCGAACAAATATTCACACTACGGCAGATCTTGGAAAAAACCCAAGAATACCAGATCGATACTCACCATCTTTTTATCGATTTTAAGGCCGCATATGACAGCGTTTATAGAGACGAGCTGTATACAGAGCCATGAACACAGCGAGCTGTTACTGAAGCGTTTGCTAGTATTAGAACAGAAGCGGCAAAACTGGGTTCAGTGGTGAATGAGGGCATAACAAAATATATGCTGTCAACAAGAAGGACACAGAATCACGATAGACAGGTATAACTTTGAGGTAGTTAGGGACTTTGTCTACCTCGGATCCGCTATTAACTCTGAAAACGACATCACCTCAGAAATCAAGCGAAGAATCACACTTGCCATCCGCTGTTTCTTTGGCCTAAGACGGCAATTGATTAGTAAGGCATTGTCAAGAAGCACTAAGGAGATTCTATATAAGACTCTCATCATCCCTGTCCTGCTCTATGGCGCAGAAGCGTGGACCCTATCAAAAACGGATGAGGATCTTCTTGGTCGTTTCGAACGCAAAATTCTTCGAGTGATTTTTGGTCCCGTTTGCGTTGACGGGCTTTGGAGGAGAAGATTTAACAGCGAACTCTACGAGCTGTACAGCGACATCGACTTAGTCAGAAAAGTACGCATTAGTCGTCTAAGATGGCTGGGCCATGTAGAGCGAATGGACACCAACGCTTCGGCCCGAAGAATCTTCGATTCCAACCCGGAGGGACAACGCAGTAGAGGAAGACTGTAGGGAACGATCTCTACTAGGCTTCTTATCTCATTTTTTTTATGTTAATCGGTATTTAGGACTGAATTCAGTCCGTATGTACTTTGGAGTAGGTAAGTCCACTAAAACGTTTGAGAGGCACTGACTGTCACCGTATCGATTCCCTGGTTCGTGTCTTCGACAGATGGCAACATGCCCTAGGCGATGTTTAGTATAATGACACCTAATATTTTCTAATAATATGTTGTGAGGAACTAGGCGCGATTTTATGCGTTTGAAAATTGGGGGGAAAGGTAGGCTTTGGAGTCTAATCGGACCGGGAGGGGTGGATGGTTCCTGTCCGTACATAAATCACATATAGGGCGATCATGCGAGAAGAAAAAAAAAAAAAAAAGAGAGAAAGAAAACCTAAATCATGTACTGGAAGAAAAAACGGGGATATCGCCTCAGATAGACAGCTATTTTTGCAAAGAGGAGGATACCGAGGTTATTTAAGCGTCTGGTAAGCGATTGTCGAGGCCAAAAAGAAAAATCTCGTAACCGGAGTGAGAAGTGGTGTGCTAAGCCTTTGTGGTTGTTGGACGTACAGTCCCAGAAAAGAAAAGAAAAAAAATACAAAAGGACAGTGATAGTGGCATAGACAGTGTACCATATAAAAAAAAAATATATTAAGTAAAAAAAAAAAAACTGGGAAGTACATTCCGTGGAGTGCCTTGTAATTTTGGGAATCTTGGTCAAGTGCATAATTAAATTATAGTAAACTCTGAACCAAAGTTGGTACAGTTCCCAGTACTGTGGATATATTCCGATTCCTTCTCCCGTCAACTAAATCCAAGGTATGTGCGTTAATTCTAAGTCCCCTCGTTTGTCTCGTCCTCACGCGAGTTATCCAATTGTTCACAGCCTTGCGGCCGGAGTTAGAACGTTCAGCTCAACAACGACAAAGCACCCCGGGTGCAAGACATTTCTTGCATTTTCTTACACCCGTCAACTAAATCCAAGGTATGTGCGTTAATTCTAAGTCCCTTCGTTGTCTCGTCCTTACGCGAGTTATTCAATTGTTCACAGCCTGGCTGCCAGGATTAGAACGTTCAGCCCAACATCGGTAAAGCACACCTGGTGCAAGACGCATGCGTTTTCTTGCACCCGCAAGTGGCTGCAACATTTTTTTTTGCTACTCGGCTAAATCGCAGAGGCATCAGCAGCCCCAACAATTCGCCTGCTCGCTATTTCCGAAGGCTACGCTACCATAACTTCGGAGTCGCCGCCCACCTAATCAACCAAAACTTACCACTCACCTGGCAATTGAAACGCTACAGGTGTGGGAACCACATAAAGGGAATAGCCTACCGAACTACCCGTTGTTGAACGAAGCGAAGTTCCATCCGCCAGCTAAGTTTTTTTTCGTCCCTCGCCTGTCGGCGACGTCTCCATCGTCCCATATTAATCGGATTGATCGATTAATAAAATCCCTACATGCGCCCAAAACCACGCAGAAATTACTTGCCGTGCGGCATTTGGTCTCCTTCCTGCTCCATCTTCACGAATCATCTTTAATTCCCCCCCCCCCCGGACTCGTCATCAATCAACATATCATCACCTGCATAACTACCTACCTATAACACTGATTACAACCAGAGCATCGATAGAAAAAAAAGAAAGAACCTCGTACCTAATATGCGTCACTGGCTAAGTATATTTCCTCATAGGGAATCATTAGATTTTGTTGTTATTTTGTAAAGTTCTCGCAAAACTGGTACATAACTTTTTTTTCCTAGCAAATTAATAACGTCTCCAACATCGACAACAAAGATTTTAACATCGCCACGGGCTGGACAATGCTGTGCACAACATCTTCCTCCCCCCTGGATTAACAACATAAAGAATTACGTCATATTCATCAAACAATATATCTATGTATATATAAAAGATCGGTAAGTGATCATATTAATAATGACAGTTGTGTACTTTTGTATTGAGCAAACTATTTTATCGTATTAGGGAAATATAAGAGTATATTTTTTTTTGCTTCTTATTAAGTTTCGCTGTTCTCTTCTTTAAGAGAGTTTGTTTACATTTTTTTTTGTAATATTCTGATTTACATTGTGCCAAAAGGCGAGTCTTTAATTGTGGGAGAACCACAAGTATAGGTGCTGTTTAGAGCGCAAGTTAAGTTATGCAATACAATTGCGATTAACCGCCAGTGGTGATAACATATTTTGTGTGCGGTAGTAGGAAGTGTGATGCTGTAATCACACTAAACGGGTATTGGAAATTAATCGAAGTCTGGACAGTAAATTATGAATTCTGATCAAAAGAATAATACAGTGATTATGATATGTTTGATATGGTAGTAAAAGAGTGTAATTCAGTTTCATTCGCGATCGATTTGTTTTGGTTTTTAGTAATAGAAGATTAACAATCTTACATTCCTCCATGATTGAGGCGTTTATTAGAGTTTAGTAAGTAAGAGAAATAGTTTCTTATTCATCCGAGATTGATGCGTTTTATCTGGTTGTTAGGACATTGAATTTAATATTTAAAACTGAAAACTGGTGCTTAAATCTGTTTATTTTAAACATTGAATTATAAATAAAGTATTTGGAGTATGTCATATGAACCTTCGGAGTATTCTTGTTGCCGGTTGTCACCTTTCGGGAGTTCGTACTGAGTCGATGGGAAGAGGTCAAAGGGAAGTTACCTTTTTGTTCTAGGCATTTAATCATCATGACTTGCGTAGTGTGAGATTATTCTAAGGTGGGTGTGATAGAGGTGTAGATTCATCAATGGGAAGGTTTTTACGTTAATAATTTAACCACGAGGACGGATTAAGGGGCTTCCGCCATTACTGAGCGCTGCGGAAGCCATGGACGTATTATCTCGTCAACATCTGAGATAATGCAGGGGTGGGTTAGCTCCAGGAGAACACTTCCAGCTTTTGTTTTCCTCAACTGACAACTCTACCTAACTAGATTAGGGGAAAGGACAAAACGGGTTCCTACTTTTTCAAAAATAATTTTCGGAACATAACACCAGTTCCATTTTTGTTTCAGCATGGATAAATACGTAACAACGTTCGGGTCACAGCAACAAGATCCCCCCCCATCCGACGAGCTAGGTCGTGCCTTGTGCAAGCATGCTGACGTTGCTGTATGCTCCGAACACCCTTTCGTCTTCGCTGCCCGGATTGACTTGAGGCTCCTGTGACCTCGAGTCATAAGGGTGGCACCAGAAGCGGAAGGTTCCAGGGAAAAGGGTCGAGTTTCATTTTGACTTTATTCATTAACATCTGCGCTTTCGAGCGCCTATTTTGTTGGCGGTTACAGTCCGACCCTGGGTTGCTGGCAGTAGTGGATAAAGTCCACTAGTGACGGTGAACCTACAGCCATTCCTTGCATAGTGATTCCGTTACAGGTGGCGCCCAACGTGGGGCACGAATTGTCCTTAATCCTTGATTTAAAATTTGCGTTAGTCACTTTTAGCTAAAAGTATACGACTTTTGGTATCTGAAAAACTTCTGGATGGTATCCAGTTGTTCCAATGTGCCATATCCAGTGATCCTTTCGATTATATATGTTAATTCTTTTATCTTTCGATTTTTTTTTGTTTTTTTTTCTGAGGTTGGCTAGCCTAAGGATTCGGCCAATAAATTGTTATTTCGATTTATGACTGTTGCGAGACCTAGGCGTGCCAACCAACGTCGGTGAGAAGTGGTTGAAAGCCCAGGGTGAAACGCTTATATTTTCATTCAATAGATCTGTCGATACGAATCTATTTCGTTGGATTTAGCGAACTAACCCTAGACAAGGCTCAGAGTGGATTGCGGTACGTTGACCGGGGCTTGGAGGATTGAGATTTCCAGGTACGTCTGCTGCAACGTATCCTAAATTCATTTATCGAGTGGGGCCGCAAGAGTAGTAATCTACCCATTGCGGATATAAAGCATATTTATTTTAAATTTTTGCAAGGTACTAGGCGTGTGTCCTGTCATTAGGCAATTGAAATGGATGCCTAGACAAGTTAGCACCGCATAGCATTTAGCGTGTTCGAAGGATTACCTCATTAACAGTATCTTTAGTATACCCAAAAGCTAGTGACATCGCAGTCAGCAACCTTATCTATGGTGGAGTATAATGTTGTCGTTCCTTATTATTACCTCGACGAAAATTTCCAACCGATGAACCATATAGACCCTTGTTACACCCGCCATATTCATATACGAATTCGTAATCAAATTCATAACTCGTTATTTGACTCAATCTATAATATATTGTATCTTTTTGAACTAGATTCTTGATTTAATTTTTTAAATAATCCTCATTTAATAGATTCATACCTTATATATATATTTTTTTTTCCTAGTCGAATTGATTAGGATACAATCTTTCGACAAACATCTTTATTTTTATCATTTATATTTCATAGACGATTGTTATATTCCTGTCCTTATATCGCTAGTTTAAGATAGGTAGGGGAGGTTCGCATTTGGAGTGTTCTTTTTTTGAACAAATATATTGATGTACAATTTTATGTTGGTGGTCGAAAATCTCTGAAATTTGATTAAGTTTCACATATAGGGGTAATGTCCCACATTCCTCTAGATCCACACACCAGTGGTATAAGTCTGCGCAGTAGGTTTATAGCTAAAAAGGCTAAGAAAAATATGGAATCGAGTACACAGCCCCCTGAAACCCTCCATTGCCCTTCAAGGCACAACGATTCCGAACCTAATAACGAAGGGGCAGCAGCCTTATTCATCCCACCCCAGCAAAGCGTTAGCCACGAGCAAAACTTAATCAACCCTGGACCAAGGTCCGGATCGAATGCATGCGGGAAAGAGACGGAACTGGCAGGTTATATTACAGAAGTCGTTACGGCGGCAGTAGGGGCTAATAGAGCCGAAGATTTTCGCTTCTTTCAGGGGGAAATGGAAAGAAGCCGAGCTAGCATTCGGGGAGAAGTAGCGACGGTTATTCGTGAGACGTTGGCGGAGAAGACTCCTCAATTGAACAGTCATATCCCGATTATAAATACTGCTGTCCAAGGTGCGGTCCCAAGGCAACCCTCCACGAATTTTTCCCTTTCAGGAAATAATACTACCCCAGTGCAGTCTGTTCCATCGCATGATGTTAGCCAAAGTGCGAATGTAAATGACTTTCTATATCGACTCAACAACCTGTCGGTCAATGATGGCCCTCCTGGCTTACGCTCTGCTCATGGCGTGCAGCAAAAGCCTCGACCAAATGACTTTCACAAGTGGGGAGTCAAATTTGACAACCGAAACATGACTGTCGATGATTTTCTCTTTCGATTGGAGAGAATGAAAAAATGTTACGAAGCTAGTTGGGACGATATAGCGATGAACTTTCATCAATTTTTAAGTGGGCAGGTGGAAAATTGGTTTTGGGTGTACCTGAAGACGAACCCTACGGTAACTTGGATGACCCTTCGTCTAGCTCTAATTGAGCAGTTCAGAAGCCTAGAATCAGATACTGAGTTATCGCGAAAAATGTCTGATAGACACCAACTTCCGTCCGAAACTTTCGACGACTTTTATACGGCGATCCAATCCCTGAACAGCCGATTACGTGTTCCTAAAGTAGATAGGGAGATCATTGAGTTATTGAAACAAAACGTGCGCCGGCGTACAGGGGAATTGCTCATAACTTTCTCAACAAATAGTTTGCCCGAAATGGTATACGTTTGCCGGAACATCGAGAAATATCTCAATGACCACGAACCGCAACGAGCAAGGAATTTTGGTGTACCGCCCGGTCGACGTAATTTTGTTTCGGAAGTGGACACTGTTTCGGATAGGGTGTCTGAAGAGTTTTGTCCTCAGGTCGAAGCCTTTCAACAGAGGAGAGATACGCGTGGGTTTAAATGCTGGAACTGCAGGGTTATAGGACATTCATTTTTTGACTGTCCGGATCCGCAGCGGAAGCTGTTCTGCTTCAAATGCGGCTTGGAAGACACGACCACCCCGCAGTGTCCCCACTGCTCGGGAAACGGTCCCAGGAGCAATTTGACTTCCAGGACAAATTGTTCGGGGAACCAAATCCTGGACAACTAAATGGAACCTTCACAAATTACCTCAGCAGCCCTTCCCAAATCCCTACCCGTGACTCGTTTCTAACCGAAGGTATGACACCACCAAACTCCTCCGAAGTCAGTAGAGCTACGCCGATCAAAATACTACCCCGTGTTTTTAATAACGAGCGCTTAGAAAATTGTAGCTCAAACCAAACGCATCCCCTAACTAAACCCATTGGAAGGCCATTGCATGAACGCCTGGCCAACTATTATGCTGTTCGCCAAAGAATTTTCTCCACCCCAAGACCAGTCTCCCAGAAAATACAAAAACTACGTAAACGTATGAAAGACAAAAAATTGATGTATCGTGCCATTGAATCCACCACGCTGTGCTGTGAGGATGACCCTCGCCCATACGCGAGAGTATCTATTTGTGGGGAATCAATACTGGGATTGTTAGATAGTGGCGCCAGTGTCAGTTGTCTAGGAGCAGGGGGTGTGGACTTTGTTAATGGGAAAAACATCCCTTTGACGCGATTTCAGTCTGAAATAAAGACGGCGGACGGAAATGGTCAGAAGATAGTCGGTAAAGTCATTGTAGAAGTTACCTACCAAGGGCAGACAAAGCCAGTTCTCTTCTTGCTCGTACCCTCTCTGCAACAAAGACTATATCTAGGCGTAAATTTTTGGAAAGCCTTTAATTTGGCACCGAACATCGTGGTTTCGGAATTATCTGATGATGGCGGTCGTCGAATGAATGAACCAGATGCGCACGAATTGTCGATGGAAGAGTCCAGACAGCTCAAGGAGGCCGTGAGCATGTTTCCTTCCTTTGCCACTGTTGGCCTAGGGAAAACATTGCTAGAGGAACATATAATAGACACAGGGGATGCCGAGCCCATTAAGCAACGTCATTATCCTGTCTCTCCAGCGGTGCAGAAACTGCTGTATGAGGAATTGAATCGCATGATAGAGATGGGTGTGATCGAAGAGAGCTCCAGCGCTTGGAACTCTCCGGTGGTACTTATACGTAAACCTGGGAAGAACAGGTTGTGTTTGGACTACCGCCGGGTTAATCAGGTCACCAAGAAAGATGCGTATCCACTTCCTCATATAGAGGGATTGCTAGGACGTCTTTCGGATACGCACTATATTTCGAGTGTGGATCTGAAGGATGCCTTTTGGCAGATCCCGCTGGAGAAAGCGTCCAGGCAGAAGACAGCGTTTACTGTGCCCGGCAGACCACTGTATCAGTTCAACGTTATGCCCTTTGGCCTATGCAATGCACCACAGCGCATGTGCAGGTTGATGGACAAAGTGGTGCCGCATGAACTGAGAGAAAACATCTTTGTCTATCTGGATGATTTATTGATAATTTCGCGCACATTCGTCGAGCATGTTGAGATGCTAAGAATCGTAGCCAACAAACTGAAGGACGCCGGACTTTCCATCAATGTCCAAAAATCGAGGTTCTGCTTCAAGGAACTTAGGTATCTCGGCTATATCGTTGGGGACGGTTGTCTGAAGACAGACCCGGCAAAAATTGCAGCGGTAAACGAGTTCCCCATCCCCACATCCCCTAGGCAGGTTAGGAGATTTCTAGGTATGGCAGGATGGTATCGTAGATTTGTTATGGACTTTTCTTCCTTGGCAACCCCACTAACCGATACCCTGAGGAAAGGGAAGAAGTTCAACTTCGATGATAAGGCAATTGCCTCCTTCAATAAAATTAAGGGTACTCTCACCTCCGCCCCTATTCTTTCCAACCCGGATTTCAGGAAACCATTTATCATTCTTTGTGATGCGTCTAACTCCGGTATTGGGTGCGTTTTATGTCAACGGGACGAGGAGGGGAATGAACGCCCTATTTATTTCTATTCGCATAAGCTCAATTCTGCCCAGAGAAACTACAGCGTCACAGAACGTGAATGTTTAGCCGCAGTCATGGGTGTCCAGAAGTTTCGGGCTTATGTAGAAGGACAGACATTTAAGATCGTCACGGATCATGCCAGCTTGCGGTGGCTAATGAGCCAAAAGGACCTCAGCGGTCGGTTAGCCAGATGGAGTCTGAAATTGCAAGGATTCGACTTCAGCATTGAGCATCGTAAAGGTTCGCAGCACGTCGTGCCAGATGCACTATCTCGTACTTACGAGGTAGACGAGCTGCAGTGCGGTGTCCAGATGTTGAAGGATCCTTCCGATGTGTTGCATATCGATCTGGAAGACCCTAGTTTTCAATCTGCGGAGTACTCCAGGATCATTAATACCATCGAAAAGCAAAAAGAACAGCTACCAGACCTTCAAGTCTCGAACAATTTCGTGTACAAGAAGGTCAGACATTGCACAGGGAATCCGCTCGAGGACGACCTCGTATGGAAACTCTGGGTTCCGTCTGAGCTGACCGATCGTATGATTACCTTGGCCCATCGGCCCCCGCGAGCCTCGCATGGAGGTGTGGCAAAAACTCTGTACCGACTACGTACCCGATTCTTTTGGCCTAACATGGCTGCGCAAGTAAAGTTGTTTGTTTCAAATTGTGACGTCTGTAAAATGACGAAGGCGCCTAATAACGTGTTGAGGCCTCCGTTAGGAAAAGCGTTTGTGGTGGAACGACCATTCCAGCTGGTCTACCTAGATTTTCTTGGTCCTTACCCTCGGTCCAAAAAGGGGAATACTCATATTCTAATCGCGTTAGATCAATTGACTAAGTTTGTACTTATTAAGCCTGTCCGAAGAGCGACAACTGAAACCACACTAACATTTTTACAGGAGCAATTATTCTGTGTATTCGGGGTACCTGAGACCATCCTATCGGATAACGGAAAACAATTCACCAGTCATGAGTTTGCGAAGCTTTTGGGGTCCTTTGGCATTAAACATCTTAAAACCGCGTCATATTCTCCACAAGCTAATGCAAGTGAGCGGGTGAACAGATCGATTTTGGCGGCCATTCGCTCGTACATCGACCCGGCACAGAAATCCTGGGATCTACATCTTCCGTCCATCGCTTGTGCTCTTCGGTCCACTGTCCACTCAGCGATAGGTATGTCTCCATATGAAGCCTTATTCGGGCAAATCATGATGGAGCACGGGTCCGATTACAAGCTTCTCAAAGAATTGAATAGCTTAAATAACTCAGGAGTTGGGCTGCTATCGAAGGCAGATAAGATGAACATCTTGCACTCACATCTAAAGGCGTCCATAGAAAAGGCACACGCGAATTATGAAAAGGTTTATAACACTAGGAGCAAAATAGGAAGTTATGTGGCGGGGGAATATGTCTTTCGTAGAAACTTTGTCCTCAGTGACGCATCGAAACATATAAGCGCTAAACTTTGTCCGAAGTTTGTAAAGATGAAAATTCGGAAAGTCATTGGAAACAATCTATACGAGCTTGAGGACCTGGAGGGGAAAAGGGTAGGAATATACCATGGGAAAGACCTGAAAAGATAAATTCGTTTGTGTATAGACTAGTCAGGGCTAACTCAGTCTGAGCATGAGGCTACTTCTCAGGGTGGGTGTTATATCAAATAACTGAATATATCGTTCCATTTCTCCTTCTTTTATTTCTATTACTCTCAATAATAGAATGAGTTTTGTAGGGAACGATCTCTACTAGGCTTCTTATCTCATTTTTTTTATGTTAATCGGTATTTAGGACTGAATTCAGTCCGTATGTACTTTGGAGTAGGTAAGTCCACTAAAACGTTTGAGAGGCACTGACTGTCACCGTATCGATTCCCTGGTTCGTGTCTTCGACAGATGGCAACATGCCCTAGGCGATGTTTAGTATAATGACACCTAATATTTTCTAATAATATGTTGTGAGGAACTAGGCGCGATTTTATGCGTTTGAAAATTGGGGGGAAAGGTAGGCTTTGGAGTCTAATCGGACCGGGAGGGGTGGATGGTTCCTGTCCGTACATAAATCACATATAGGGCGATCATGCGAGAAGAAAAAAAAAAAAAAAAAGAGAGAAAGAAAACCTAAATCATGTACTGGAAGAAAAAACGGGGATATCGCCTCAGATAGACAGCTATTTTTGCAAAGAGGAGGATACCGAGGTTATTTAAGCGTCTGGTAAGCGATTGTCGAGGCCAAAAAGAAAAATCTCGTAACCGGAGTGAGAAGTGGTGTGCTAAGCCTTTGTGGTTGTTGGACGTACAGTCCCAGAAAAGAAAAGAAAAAAAATACAAAAGGACAGTGATAGTGGCATAGACAGTGTACCATATAAAAAAAAAATATATTAAGTAAAAAAAAAAAAACTGGGAAGTACATTCCGTGGAGTGCCTTGTAATTTTGGGAATCTTGGTCAAGTGCATAATTAAATTATAGTAAACTCTGAACCAAAGTTGGTACAGTTCCCAGTACTGTGGATATATTCCGATTCCTTCTCCCGTCAACTAAATCCAAGGTATGTGCGTTAATTCTAAGTCCCCTCGTTTGTCTCGTCCTCACGCGAGTTATCCAATTGTTCACAGCCTTGCGGCCGGAGTTAGAACGTTCAGCTCAACAACGACAAAGCACCCCGGGTGCAAGACATTTCTTGCATTTTCTTACACCCGTCAACTAAATCCAAGGTATGTGCGTTAATTCTAAGTCCCTTCGTTGTCTCGTCCTTACGCGAGTTATTCAATTGTTCACAGCCTGGCTGCCAGGATTAGAACGTTCAGCCCAACATCGGTAAAGCACACCTGGTGCAAGACGCATGCGTTTTCTTGCACCCGCAAGTGGCTGCAACATTTTTTTTTGCTACTCGGCTAAATCGCAGAGGCATCAGCAGCCCCAACAATTCGCCTGCTCGCTATTTCCGAAGGCTACGCTACCATAACTTCGGAGTCGCCGCCCACCTAATCAACCAAAACTTACCACTCACCTGGCAATTGAAACGCTACAGGTGTGGGAACCACATAAAGGGAATAGCCTACCGAACTACCCGTTGTTGAACGAAGCGAAGTTCCATCCGCCAGCTAAGTTTTTTTTCGTCCCTCGCCTGTCGGCGACGTCTCCATCGTCCCATATTAATCGGATTGATCGATTAATAAAATCCCTACATGCGCCCAAAACCACGCAGAAATTACTTGCCGTGCGGCATTTGGTCTCCTTCCTGCTCCATCTTCACGAATCATCTTTAATTCCCCCCCCCCCCCCGGACTCGTCATCAATCAACATATCATCACCTGCATAACTACCTACCTATAACACTGATTACAACCAGAGCATCGATAGAAAAAAAAGAAAGAACCTCGTACCTAATATGCGTCACTGGCTAAGTATATTTCCTCATAGGGAATCATTAGATTTTGTTGTTATTTTGTAAAGTTCTCGCAAAACTGGTACATAACTTTTTTTTCCTAGCAAATTAATAACGTCTCCAACATCGACAACAAAGATTTTAACATCGCCACGGGCTGGACAATGCTGTGCACAACATCTTCCTCCCCCCTGGATTAACAACATAAAGAATTACGTCATATTCATCAAACAATATATCTATGTATATATAAAAGATCGGTAAGTGATCATATTAATAATGACAGTTGTGTACTTTTGTATTGAGCAAACTATTTTATCGTATTAGGGAAATATAAGAGTATATTTTTTTTTGCTTCTTATTAAGTTTCGCTGTTCTCTTCTTTAAGAGAGTTTGTTTACATTTTTTTTTGTAATATTCTGATTTACATTGTGCCAAAAGGCGAGTCTTTAATTGTGGGAGAACCACAAGTATAGGTGCTGTTTAGAGCTCAAGTTAAGTTATGCAATACAATTGCGATTAACCGCCAGTGGTGATAACATATTTTGTGTGCGGTAGTAGGAAGTGTGATGCTGTAATCACACTAAACGGGTATTGGAAATTAATCGAAGTCTGGACAGTAAATTATGAATTCTGATCAAAAGAATAATACAGTGATTATGATATGTTTGATATGGTAGTAAAAGAGTGTAATTCAGTTTCATTCGCGATCGATTTGTTTTGGTTTTTAGTAATAGAAGATTAACAATCTTACATTCCTCCATGATTGAGGCGTTTATTAGAGTTTAGTAAGTAAGAGAAATAGTTTCTTATTCATCCGAGATTGATGCGTTTTATCTGGTTGTTAGGACATTGAATTTAATATTTAAAACTGAAAACTGGTGCTTAAATCTGTTTATTTTAAACATTGAATTATAAATAAAGTATTTGGAGTATGTCATATGAACCTTCGGAGTATTCTTGTTGCCGGTTGTCACCTTTCGGGAGTTCGTACTGAGTCGATGGGAAGAGGTCAAAGGGAAGTTACCTTTTTGTTCTAGGCATTTAATCATCATGACTTGCGTAGTGTGAGATTATTCTAAGGTGGGTGTGATAGAGGTGTAGATTCATCAATGGGAAGGTTTTTACGTTAATAATTTAACCACGAGGACGGATTAAGGGGCTTCCGCCATTACTGAGCGCTGCGGAAGCCATGGACGTATTATCTCGTCAACATCTGAGATAATGCAGGGGTGGGTTAGCTCCAGGAGAACACTTCCAGCTTTTGTTTTCCTCAACTGACAACTCTACCTAACTAGATTAGGGGAAAGGACAAAACGGGTTCCTACTTTTTCAAAAATAATTTTCGGAACATAACACCAGTTCCATTTTTGTTTCAGCATGGATAAATACGTAACAACGTTCGGGTCACAGCAACAAGATCCCCCCCCATCCGACGAGCTAGGTCGTGCCTTGTGCAAGCATGCTGACGTTGCTGTATGCTCCGAACACCCTTTCGTCTTCGCTGCCCGGATTGACTTGAGGCTCCTGTGACCTCGAGTCATAAGGGTGGCACCAGAAGCGGAAGGTTCCAGGGAAAAGGGTCGAGTTTCATTTTGACTTTATTCATTAACATCTGCGCTTTCGAGCGCCTATTTTGTTGGCGGTTACAGTCCGACCCTGGGTTGCTGGCAGTAGTAGATAAAGTCCACTAGTGACGGTGAACCTACAGCCATTCCTTGCATAGTGATTCCGTTACAAGACCTCGCCTTAGGTGGCGCGCGCAAGTGGAAGGGGACCTCAACCAACTTGGAGTGCGCAACTGGAGGCAGTTAGCCAAAGATCGCGCTAACTGGAGAGGCGTATTGGTTGAGGCCCAGGTCCACCCTGGACTGTAGCGCCACCTTAAGTAAGTAAGTAAGTAACTGATTAATTCAACTTACCTATCTAATTTAATTCAAAACGGCCATTTGGCATTCCTTCAGACTGACGTTTAAACTTTAATAATGGGTTAGACTAGACTTTCTACGAATCGAAAGTTACAACCTCGATTACCTTAAAGTCAAAGATAAATTGATTGTTGGTACACAATTTATTTTAATTTCGACTTTTGCGCTAAAGTCGAGTCTAAATTTGGTTGTTGGTAAGGCCCAATGTTTATTGGAAGATAATGGAGACAAAATTACCTATGTTAATTAATTAATACACATTGCATAATGAAAATTATGATTTTCCCTTCGGCGGCACTTATTTTTGTTTTCCATTCTCTTTACTTTTTCCGATAGCTGCACACAGGAATTAATAATTTAGCGAGTTGTCAGGTTAATAAGGCTTCTCTGTTGTATTTTTCGGTTACAATAGGGTCTAGATAAAGTGCAAAATGTACCTAGCGAAATTTTTGTCAGTATGATTTGATGTTGTAGTGCGAAAAAAGGTTGCACTTTCGCAATGATACAAGACCAGTTGACCGGATCGTGAATACCCCTTATTTAAAAAAAAAATCAATTATTGGATATCAATTGGTCAAATAGGAGCCATTAAAAAAAGGACAGTTCTAAAATCCCTTATTTAACTTGCCTGAAACCTGTAACCTGTATTTGTGATGACTGATGAACATAGAACTTTTTTTATTTTATTTTTGAAGTTACATAGTTAAAATTACAAAATCCTATGTGAGAATTTCAAAAACATAAATTTCTATCACCCTATATCCTAATGATAATAAGTTTTCAATATGATTTTCAAATTGAATTTCAATATCTACTCAAACAAAAGTGCTCTCGAAGACGAATCGTTTGATACCAAAAACTCATTTTGACCAAAATGGCTTATATATTATATTATATGGTGTTACTTTGAGGTGTCGATTTATCGAAAACTGTTTACATACGATATTGACAAAGATAGAAAGACAATAGGTAAATATATATACTATACATACCTATCAGTTCTATTTCTATTACTGTTTCCCTTCGCCTTTTTATATATACGATAACGGTAAGTACTAGTCATGACAGATAACATTTTTGAAATTAAAAAGTGGTCCCGAACTTCACTGCTTAACTGTTTTAAAGACAAAATACTCGCTTGATTTTTTTATGGCGGGAAGATTGTGCAGAGATGCCGCCTGTTACTTGTTTTCCAATTTGTTGTGTATATAAGCCAGGTCAATTTAATGGTAGAATTTCTACCACAGGGCGACCTCTAGTTATTTTCAGTTTCCTTTATTTTCGAGTTGCTTACGTCGAGCACATGCAAACCAATGATCTATTATAGATCATGAGTCTATACTATACTTTTCTTTACCTTGATTTTTAAACATATGTTAATCATTAGAATAAGCTTTGAGTCTGAACAAAGAAGTAATTGAGAACGGTCAGATGACCGGAAGAAATTACGCAGGTATGCATGGGTAAAATTGACTGAAATCGAATAATGGTTTCTTAAAGATTTTGAGGTGCTGATTAAGGGAAAAATAATGAAAAAGTCCATCACGTAAGGTTTTTTTAGAAATCATAATAAATGCTACCCTAGTACAAATATGCAATAATCACAATTCTTATTTTCGATATTTATTTTACTTGTGGGTAGCTATTAAAAATATTCAGTAAAATGTGATTGAATGTCGTTATAAATATCATTTAGTACCTACTTGCGCAAAACTAAGACTATTCACAAGAGTTTTTCAACTCAGCTACAATCCGTCGACTTACGGAAACCATAACGGTTGTAAGTTGCTTACCCTTGCAAATTGTTTCAGTGTAATAATTACAACCAAATTTACATAAATTCTCAAACTTTTACTGTGCAACAAATTCTGGTACAGGTACATTATAAAGACTGAATGGAGTATTAATTAGTAAGGTATGTGCTTTAAGGTATTTTAAAGGTGCGGCTCTTAAAACACAAGACATACACCTCGTTCGTAACTACATATTGAACTTTGTAGCAAGGTCCATATTTTCCAGGAGCGTATACACCGAAAATGCAAATTTAACTATCTGAAAGCAAACTCGACAGGATTTAATGTTTTCCAAGTTCCACTAACTTACCGACACAAAGGACTCCAATGAAATCGGAAACAGCTTACCGGCGTAGAAAACTATCGACTGCTGCGACCGATGCATGAAAATCAGACACGACCGTCGAAATGTTAGACTTTGGTCAATCCAGTTCATGTGGAAAATTGCTTGGGGCAGGCGATCGCTTTCCGCCACTAGGGCGTTGACAATATAACATATGGGAAATATCTGAAACATCAATGCAATGACATAAACTCCCGAACCGATGATTGTAGATTTGTCATTCGTTATAGTGATATTGATGAGAGTAATTGCCAAAATAGTTACCGATAACGCGATCTGAATGAAATATGTCAGCGACATGATCGGTGTAATAACGTCGATTACCCTGCAAACTCAAAATGTTGTTATCAATGCAATTTTGTTGGAAGACTTACTTAAGGATATGCCAGTGATCGTGAATACAGCGAACCAACTCCTTCTCATTGTCCTTCTTCGTCGAATTTGGATCTGTTCCAATGCGAAGCACACGCATAATGAGGATCTTGAATTGGCTACGCAAAACTCCGATATAGATGACGGCGTACGTGTCATTGGCCAACTGTTGCAGCAACGCCACGTTAACCACAAAGTATTCAATACCGCATGTAATTAAAAAGCTGAGCTGTGAGTTGTGCCAATCTAGATACGGAGTGTACAACCAAAATGTCGGTTGTCCGATGTATATAGAACCCAGCAAGGAAGCCGTCGACCAGCAAAAGAAACTAGTGACAAAAAATAGTACTGCACTTTTTCCAAAGCGAACAGCTTCGTGCGCTTCCCTTATCTCATCTCGATGGCGGATGCGGGTATCTAGCTTGTCGAAAATTGACTCAATTTCGAAGAAACATTGTCGCAGATAGATCACAACGATAAATTTTATAGAGCATCCGTAAGCATTAAGGCATGCTTGCAGAGATGACAGAAAGTTGTTGATTTGCATTTCCGAGCTGTCGAAATAGCTGACCGTAAACATCACTGGGATGACGAACACTCGAAAGAAATTCCAGATGAACGATAAGATGATAAAGGGGACTTTGTACCTTTTTGGCATTAAGATGCCAAGGATGTGAAGTATTCGAAACAGATGTTTCGAGGCGTCTTTTGTTTGCAGCGGATGCGTTAGAATTTCACTTGTTTTTACCATTGTAATATTGAATGTTGGTTACTTTTATAAAACTGTATTACGAAAAGCTAAAGCTAATTGTCCACTTTTTGGTACGGCTCGACCTAACAAAATCGGTCAGCTGGCCCGAACAAAATCACGTTAGATCTATGAAGACAGTTGCTCTCTTGTTAATTTGTAATGCACGAGTATAATGAGCTAATTTTCGGATCGAAAAAATGTTAAATTTTCTCAATTATTGATGGGCTTTAAGGAAGAAGAATGACCTTTGTGATGTTGGCCTGCACTTTTTCAAGAATAGCAAATAGGGTTTGCAGTTCTATAGTCATTCGTTTGTATTTGTATGGAGTGGTTTTTATTTCATTTGTAGTTTAATCGTTAGAAAGATAGATTTAAAAAAAATGTCTGCAATTCATTAAAACGGTGTTATCTTCGGAACCGTAGCAAGCAAATTGATAAAATTTTCTATTCTCGAATGTTATCAATCGGCCTAACAGTCTATGATTTTATTATTTATACGATTAAATTCTACATTTCTATTCTATGCATAGATGTATACAATATAAATGTAAAGTTTCATCGTTTATAATGCCACAGATTTTGAAATATCCTGCCGAAAAAATGAGGCCTGGCGTTATAGCGTTATAGGTTCACCTTTCCCGGGAGAAGTATATAAAAAAAAAAAAAAAACAAAATATTTTTTATTGAATAAAAGTTATTTTTTAACGTCTTTTGAAAGAGGATGATTAACGCATTAGAAAACATCATTGTTTGGTGTTTGAAGTTGTTCCGCTTTAGAAATATCGAACAAATTTTAGACTTCCGTTAAATTGCGAATAAAAAGGCTCCATCAGTAGTGCGGATTATCTTCTTATTAAGCCCGTGGCTAATACGATTACGCACGTGAGATGTGTGTTATTTCATCGTTCCACAGTTTTTGACTTATCGGGTTGCTTGCGTGGGAACTTATCAAAAATTAAATTGTGAAAAAAAAAATTCAGCTGGTAGTGGAAAACGATTTTTGATGACTTTTTTTAGAAAGGGATTGGTAGTTTTTATCGAAAAAAACATATTCCACACTTCGTAACTTTCTAGTTCCTAGCAGTGAAAATATCGAATAGCTTAAAAATGAGCAAATTGACAAATAGTGACTCATATCGATGGACACGGATAAATGCTTTGCGAAAATGTATTTACCGTTGTTTGGTTATTGTTGGAAATAGTTAGGGGATGCGTTATGCACCAGTGGTGTCGAAAAATGTCTTGCTATTGGAAGCTCAGAAGTGCGATCGTTTTTTTCAAATTATTCGAACTCTCTAACCGTAAAACTACAAACGAAAAGAAAGATCACTACAAACGAAAGTCTATCGATCTGCTTACCACGTTTTGCAACCCAGAAAAAGTGCGAGCCAACTTTACGTAGGTCGGACACCTCCCTGTAATAGTTGTTTCTGCTTTATTTGGGCAAGAATAAACAGTAATTACAAAATCACACTGAAAGCTGGGAAAACAAATTAGCACTTGCACTATCTTAGATCTTTTGACGAACTGTTGAGTAGACTAGTCTTGTTTTCTGTGGTTTCCCGTCGCAAATGTGTCGTCCTTCTGTATCTGCGTCGGAATCGGTACTGCTTTTGCAAATTTCATCTTCCCTGACCGGTGGGTAGCTATATAGATATAGAATAGAAGAGTAGCTAGTGTACACGTAGTATCTCGTAGCTCGTATGTCGAATCCCATGGTTGGCTGCAAAAGAAAAGAAAGTGCGTAGCAGCGATAGCGATTTTTTATTCATGATGCAGGCTGCAAGTGTGACAGAAGTACTTGAGGTGCGTGTCGAGGTGATGATTGTGTTAACAGGCGTTGGAATAATTCGAATACTTCCCATGATAAACAGTGCAGCACCTATAATTAGCGAGATAGAGTTGTGTCTTGTGTTTTCATTCTTGTTTCCTAGCAATTTAAAACTTTACCAGATTTCATATACATATATGTGTGATTCACATGCAATGGGCTTAAACTTAGACATTACGAAAAAGGACGAAAGCCATTTGTATTTAACCTTCGTCGGTTTGATCATATTCAATGAGCATGGAGTTTGGGGCAGTTTTTTTTTTTTTTCTTGCAATTTAACCTCAATATTGCTATTTTTCCAATACATCTTTCCATATAACCTCACTCACTCAAGCTAAATATCAATTTTGGTTGAAATCGTTAGAGAATACGTTAGAACCCAGTTTTTGGCTAAAAATTCGAATAACGGTACTTTTGAAGTTTTGACATATCTCGAAAACGGACCACACGATTAAAACAAAAATTCATTTCCAGGGTTATATGGTAATTTCTAACTTAATGGCAAACTCAGTTTCTCCCTTAAAATGCATTTTTGAAAAAAGTAATTTTTAAAAAATTTAGTTTTCTTCTGTCTGAAAACGGCAATAACCATTTCGACAAAAATACAAACTTAAAGTAAAATTGATGTTCTCAAAATTACTGCGTCCTTAATTTTCAATTTGAATCCTGAAAACGCTAATTTTAAAACTGCTCATATCTCTAAAACCCCATTTTCGACTTCGATAAAACTTTAAAAACCAAGTAATGCTTACCATTAATTTATAATAGGTTTTCAGTTACATATTTAACAAATAGTATTTTTCAAACTAAACATGCAATATTTGGTACTGTTCTGTTTGCCAAACTTAACAGAAACCACTCTAATGATTTTGATCAAAATACGTATTAAAGTTAACATAAGTAGGTATTCTAAACAAGATCCCGTTTAGTTTAGTTAGTTTTCAGTTTTTAGTTCTTAGTTTTTCTCAAAAAATTTTAATAAATCCGTTTTTTAATTATTAATATTGAAATAACTTCGCTTGTTGATAACGTATGTTTTCCAAAATGTGCTCTTCTAATCACCTTCAATATTGGGCACACTCTGATTAAATGATGCACGTCTTCTATAGCTCGCATATTGCATAAAGAACATTCTGCCTCCTCATTACGGTTGGTGATATTCGGCTTGTAGTTAAACTGCAGAAGTTCCCCTCTGGTCTTGAATATTATCGAGATTGTGTATTGAGAGTATTTTGGTCGTGGAAGTAATTTTTGTCACCTAGGTCATATTGAAGCGTACAATACGAAAGTCTAGTTTGACTCTGCTGGGCTTTTACTCTAAACGCGATACGGAAGGATAAATCAATTTTTGTCAGCAGTGTTTGCAGCGTTTCTTTCCATGTTGTTGCATTGTGAGCTATTAATTCGATATCATTTTCGTTGCATAGTCTATGCCATTCATTGAAAAACTGCAGTTTATGGCGTATATGATGCATTGACACAAGAAATGTAGTCTTATAACGTATAGATATATGGTGGGGGTAGCCCCGTTTCCAAGTGCAGCCAATAGTTTGGTGTATTTTCAGGCAATCTAAATACTTTCTGAATGAAGTATCTTAACAATTTTTCCACTTCTTCGACCTCACTACTGTTTCATAGATTTTGTATTTTGTGCCTAAATCCATATTTTTGTCTCAGCCAGGTCCATCGTTCATTTCTAGCGAATCGCCCGACACCATTCCGGAATACCATCATTTTGGGCTTACTGGTGTTGACTTCCAAGTTCCACAAGCTGCAGTATTGTTCCAATTTATTGATCATGTTTTGCGTCATGGTTGGCGTTTCCGATAAAATAACTATATCATCGGCGTACCTAAGGACTAAGGATTCTTACATTTATCCCACCAAATTCAATTCCCCCAGGCAAGCAAGTTGGTCGATCATCTAGGAACAACGAAAAGAGTAGGGGACTCAAGATGCATCCCTGTTTAACTCCCACTAGCGAATCAAAGCAGTTTTATAAGTTGTCTTTGGTACTTTAGTTGACAATCCCAGATTAGAAAGTTTATAGAAAAGCGATTTTCTACACTGAAAAAAAAAGGTACACCATAGTAGTGAAAAAGTTCATCAATGTGATGAAAAAATCAACAATTTTAGTCCAGTGAACTTTTTCATTAGTATGATGAAACCGATTTCGTCAATATGATGTTGTTCATCATTCATCAACTTTGTTCATCAATATTATGAAAAATTCATCAATATGATGAACCCAAATTCCCCTTTAATTTCATAATGTGATGAATGTATTCATCATATTGACAAATTTGTTCATCAATATGATGCACACTTTCTGTGCTGTCAAATTTGTTTTCATGTAGTTGTAAGATTATTAACACAAATAAAAACATGAAATAAAAATACTGACACCAATATAAATCGTAAAGATATAGCCTTCCCACTTTCATGGGGATGCTAAAATACTTAAACGAGCATAATGTCATGAAAATGGTAATGGTAATATTATGTGAATTTAACTATTGAATTTCTTCGCATCCGAAAGGAAAATATTCAAACGAAAGTCAGTTTTACCACGAAAGTCGATAAAGTGTAGTGGCAAAAACTCACGCGCTCAAGAAATATTGAAGATTTATAAAAATAAATTTTATTTCTGAGTTACTTTTATCACTCCTGGGCAGTGCTGCCAGATATTTTTCACTAGAAATCGTAAATACTAGCTTTCAAAATCGTGGAAATACGATTTTGTTGGAAATAAACAAAAAACAAAACGAAAACACAGCAGAACGTTATTATACCTACTTCAATTTACTACAACATACATTATTTTGGACAACATTAACATTTTTCGAAAAATAGGTAACTGTTTTAATTTATTAAATAAGAAAAAAACGTACGAGTATATGTATATGTTTTTACTACTGCAATCTACTGCAGTCTACTTTATTACACATTCATACTTGAATTAAATTGATTAAAAATGCTGCTATTTATATTCAACTGTAGCAAGAAACCTCTTGCACTCCTAGCAAATCTTTGGTATGCAAAATTCCATGCAAGTTTTTTGTGATCAACGAATTCCTTGTTTTCGTTTTATTGAGGTTAACCGCCGAAAATATAAGTTCAATAATAGCAGATGAATTCGGAAGTTATAAGACTTCAAAAATGATTTTTTTCATTAACGGAAATGCTAAGCTTTTATTACCATGCTTTGTTTGTAAAACATTTTCTAAAAAACTGATATATCTATTGAAGATCGAGGTTCAGAAAAAAGATTTTCAAAATTTATGTTACTTATCTTACGAAATTCGGCATCGGTGTCTTGAATTTTGTAAATGAATTTTTGTATTCGATAAATTTGAAAAATCGTGGAATTTTATGCTTTTTTAGCTCGAAAATCGTGGAATAAATTTTAAACCCCAAAATCGTAAAAATACGATAAATCGTGGAATCTGGCACCGCCGCTCCTGGGACAACTTTTTTTTTTTTTTTTCATAATGGATCCCAATGAGAATCAGAGAACGGCCATTTGCCTGCCATATGCATAGAGTCACAGGGTGGATGTGCATACATTTGTGTTTGAAATGTGTTTTTGCGTTTTTTGTTATTTAGTTATAATTTTATTGATCCATTCTGTGGAATTTTATAATGTTGAGGCGTGAGAGAACAATATACGAGAAAAGTTTAGTTAAATAACAATATTACATTAATTTTGAAAATATTTTTAAAAAGTGAATATTTATTTACATTTATGTATGAAATCACAACGTTATAATTATATAGCCAGCTCTTTTTTTTTACCAAAGGAAAATCGTTTTAGAAAATTCGTGATAATTGTAGTTTTATTTTAATGACATATTTATTTAACGTCAAAAATCGACCCTTATGCTAAGTTTCCACCGGAGAATAACTGCGAGGTTTAGAAAAGTTTCCGTAAATCTCGCATAAATCTCGGAATTTATCGTACTAAAGTAATCTCATAAAAAGGGAGATTAGAAATAAAACAAACACACTTTTCACAGCTCGATATGTCAAAAGTGAAAAAAAAAGAAAATTAAAGAATTGAAGAAAAAAGACATCAAAAATGGAAAAATGTCTCTCTCTCTCTCTATCTCTCTGTCTCTCGTGAAATGTCATTTTCTCTCAAATGGACAGAGCCAGAGAGAATACGTCAAGTTAATCTTCTTTTATTTGGTGGAAACACTTCGGGATTAATTCTAAACCTCTTGTACTTAATCTTGGTATTTGTGTTCGGTGGAAACGTAGCTTAACCTACCTTTTAGCCTTTTAGTAGTATGTATTCTAAAACACGTACGACAACATTTTTCGATTATTACGTTTTACTTTTTACAAATGAAAAAGCTATATCAAGATATCGGAAAAATAAGCCCCTTTGAAAATTAGATAGTCTTACTCATGATTTAGCTTTTAAAACGTCGCTATGAACATTTAGAGCAAACAGTATATGCCGAAAAACGTTCGTTTATATAGTAAAATCATTGAAACGAAATCACTTGGTCAACACCTCCCAGATATATCTATGCAACTGAATTAAAGTTATACATTAATTGCATATCTTTAATTAAGGCTAGGTAAATTGCATTCTTTTTAGGGTAAATGAGGCGCTCCATCGAAGATATAGGTTCTAATTATATAAGTTTCATTATACTGATAACATAATAAATACTTAAAATATATTAATGTATTAAAGCTATTGATGCAAAATTTATAACATTTTATATAATGTGAATAATCGAAGTTAGACTATAGCTTTTTTATATTTCCACCATTCTTATTCTAATATTGAATTTTTCACACTTCATTAATTGTTTTAAATTGTATATACTGCAGTTTATTTAGCAAAATCAGTCGCCCGTAGTAAAATAAAAAATAAAAAAGTTTGTTCATCGGCAAGCCATTGTCAATACATTGTTTAAAATGCAAATGGATACTTTTGGGGGAACATTAATTAAAAGATAAACAAATAATTATGTGATGAAATTTCTAAATCACATATATCGAATCTTTTAAGATATTCATCGTTCATCGTAAAACCATTCACAATTTTCTTCTATGCCACCCTGTGTAGATACTTTACGCTTGATGAGCAATGACATATAATTATCTACGCATATAAACATTAAAAGATTCATCATGCGTGTGTGAGTATAAATGCTGTACCAACATCGCGTGTGTACACCTACAGCATACATCATATTAACAATCTGTGCATCACATTGAAGAAACCGATGAAAAAAGTTCATCAATATGATGAATATAACGTTGAATTTAGTTTTTTTCATCAATATAACCAATTAGTTTATCTATATGATGAAGGCTTACATCAACGTTCTCCTTAATAAAAATGATTGTCTGTTTTTTGACGAACGCGGTCATCAATATAATAAAAGCCGTCATCAAAACGATGAACGTCGTTATCAATATGATAAAAGTTCAAAACTTGGCAGTCGTACTTGAATATGATGATTCCATTCATCAATAAGACAAATAAATCATCAACTGGGTGAACAAATGACTAAATTCATCAAAATAAGTATTTTCGTCATATTGATGAAATGTTTTGATGAAATTATGAACGTAGTTCATACGAACATACGCCAAATTCTCTTCAGAATCCTGGTGAAAAAATTGATGAATGCGCTTTCATCATATTGAAAAACCGTTCATCAATTGTCAAAAAGTTTTCATGAATTTGTTTATCATATTTATGAAAAGTACGTCATATCAATGAATACCATGTTGATGAACGCCGTTCATCAATATCAGAGTATATCTAATATGAGTAGAGACACTCTCTCCACATATGCATTTCCTTCTACCACAAAGAAAAATCCATAAAAAAACCTACAATAAGTGGGAGAAGCGCGAACGGATCTGTTTTAACCCTTATACAACGACCCCTGTAAAAAAAAGGGTACACACTATATTGTGCCTGTACCACTATATGCGGAGCGCTTCGTAAGACTAACGATCGTGGGTTTTTTCATAATGCTTTTTTAAAGGCGTCACCACTTGATCATCGGTGTGTGTATCATTTCACTTTGTGCAGTGCTACCTGCTTTGCTTTTTTAAATGGTTTTATGGCTGGTTTTTTGTGATTTTTTTTTGCACGAATTACGCCTAATTAAGGAACATCTTTAATTGCCATTCAGAAGAAAATATGAAAATAAATGGTTTTTCTTTGCTTTGACTTCCCTGAAAATAATGCAATCCTGTGTTCCGCCCAGTAACAATAAAAATTATTTGACTCATTATTTTCTAGTTTCTATGGTAATTGGTCACACTGGTTTTGCTATAAGATGGGGTAGGCGGTGCTTACGTTTTTTCATAATGTATTTCCAAAGGCGTCTTGACTTGCATTCTTATCAGTGCTGCGAAACAAGTCAAGAAACAACATTACGGGGTGACGCGTGTTAGTGCAAAAATAAAACAATAAGTGATAAAGTTAAAGTTCAACTGTTTTTTGAATAAAAAAATATTGCAAGAAGAAATGGGAAAACATACTTTCAAGTGTTTGGCCTGCGGTCGAGAGAAAAAACAAAATTTGGGAGTCAAATATTTTTCTGTACCGAAAAATAGTGAAAGGTAAGCAAAACGTAATTTACGGAGATAAGACAAACTTGCTTAAAATCATTATTTTTTCTAAATTTTTAATTTTCGTTTCGCTTTCATCCGTACTTTTTAAAGAAATAATAATCGTAAAAGAAAAAAACGTACTAAAATAAAAAAAAAACTCTTTTTATTTTCAGAAGAGTAAAGTGGTTAATTTCTATTAATAAATCACATTTAATAGAAAAAAAATTTTCGACGGATTGGAGAGTCTGCGAAAGACATTTCACAGAAGACATGTACTCCAAGTCAAACTTCCGTTTAAAATTTTCGGCTACACCTATCTTATTCAGTTTAAAGAATGTTTCCAATATGAACGAAGGTATAAACGAATGATAAATTAAATCAAATTAAGTTATTGAATTTTTGTTTTTAATACCTAGGCGAAATTCATGAAATTGCTGGAGAAAACTCAGAAGTCACTCAGAAAATGCGTTTTATTATTTTGCGGGCTATATTTTAAAAAAATACCGTCAAAAACACAAGTGTGAGTTGGAATTAAGTCAGACACCTAGTGTTGCCTCCATATTCACTGATTTCAAGGAATATGAAGGTGCGCGGTTAATGCGCCCTTCTCAAAACTTTTTAGATGCGTTAGAGAGTCTGGAGCAAAAATTTATCTCTCGTTTTCCCAATTTATACTTTTGCAATAATTTTGAAATGGAAATGTATAATATATTACAGAATGAATTTGATTACTTTTGCTGTAAAAATCAAAACAAAGAATTCCTTATAAAATTCTATGTACGTGTTCGAGTGTATCACATTATAAAAAAATTTAATAGAATTATCAAAAAAGCCAACAACAAGCAAAAATATCTTAGCGTAACACATATGTAATTCTTTTATAATTCTTAATAAAAATGTATGATAAGTTAATGGTTGCCTTTTTTAAAGGGAGCACCCTGTGCCTGTTTCCAAAAAAAAGGTTGTCCTCTTTTATCCCTCTCTTATACAGTACTTTTTATATCCATCTACTTCTAGTGTCTGTGTGACACAGACGTAAGGACTGATAACGAAAAAATCGAGAGTGTCTCTACTCATTATAGATATACTCTGATCAATATGATGCCGACTTTTTTTTTCAGTGTATGAATGGAGTCAAAAGCTGCCTTGAAGTCCACAAAAAATGCGTACAATTTTTTGCCCCTTATCAACATAAGTCCTAGCCATAGAGGTCAAAGTAAAGATATTATCCACAGTGTAATAGCCCTTTCTGAATCCCGCTTGAATATCACTGAGTAATTCGTTTTTCTGCACCCATGAGGTCAGCCTGTCCAAGATTATTCCGGTGAAAATGTTCATTATTGAATTTAAGAATGTTATTCCCCTGTAATTATGAGGATCGCTGCGATCTCCTTTTATGAAGAGTGGGAAGATTATTTGTTTTTTGAAAATGTGGGGCACTTCCCCCATATCGAAAATTAAGTTGTACATATCCGTAAGTTTTTCTATGAATTCCTTCGTAGCGTGCTTGTAAAATTCGTCATGACCATTTGGGTAATGATCGAAAGAATAAGATCGCGAATACAAGCTGCCAAAATTAGATTCCTTCGTTGTATTGCTGGTGTGACTCGCAGAGATCAGGATTCAGGAACACCAGAATACGTGAGGAAGTGAATGTCGAGCAGTTACTTCTCCGGACAGAGAGTTCCATATTTCGATGGTTTGGTCACGTTAAACGCAGGCCCCCAACTCGGATCCCAAGACGTGCTATGAAATCCGTGCATTAGGCAGGCGACCCCTAGGAAGACCCAGGATGACATGGCTAGATCAAGTCCGAAATCTCACCTCGTCCCGTATGGGGATTGCCCCTGATAATGTAAGTTCGGTGTCGAAAAATCGAGAGCTATAGAAGATCCACTTAGGCATCCCACACCTGCGACCCTACTAATGGAAGAGCGGTCATTTAAAATTAATGAATGAATGAATGAGGATGTACTATAGTGCAAGAAATTGATCTCAACGATAAACACATCAATATATTAATGATTACAGGTATTAATAAGGTTAATTTGTTTTAAACAATACGGGCGGCGACATAAAATGTTCTCCCCCTAGTGTTCAGAAGTGAACATTTACTCCCAAGTGGCTCTTGTAGTCAAGTAGAGCGTAGTTGTAATTGCTTGCTGAAAATCCTAGTTTGCTTTGCTTTGCTGAGTTCGAAGCTCAACAAAACAAGCCTAATATTGTTTGAAGACTTACTTAAGGATATGCCAGTGATCGTGAATACAGCGAACCATCGTTTTCCTTCGTCGAATTCGGATCTGTTCCATTGCGAAGCACACGCATAATGAGGATCTTGAAATAGCTACGCAAAACTCCGATATAGATGACGTTTCACTGGCCAATTGTTGCAGCAACGTCGCGTTAATTACAAAGTATTCAATGGCAAATGCAATAAAAAGGCTCAGTCGTGAGTTGCGCCAATTTAGATACGGAATGTACAACAAAAATGGCAGTTGTTCGATGTACATAGAACTCAGCAAGGAGGTCGTCGAATAGCCAAAGTAACAAGTGACGAAAGATAGTACTGCACGTTTTTCAAAGCGAACAGCTTCGTGGGCTTCCCTAATTTCATCTGGATGGCGAATGCGAGTATTTAGCTTGTCGAAAACTGCCTCAATTACTAAGAAACATTGTTGCAGATAGATCAGAATAATAAATTTTAGCGCGCATCCTCTTCCTCGTCCGAAGTTTCGAGGCGTCTTTTGTTTGCAGCGGATGCGTTGGAATTTCACTTGCTTCTACCATTATAATTTAAAATGTTGGTTACTACGTACTGTACTACGAAAAATTAAAGCTAAATGTCCACTTGTTGGTACGGCTCGACCTATTGTGTCTGCAGTTTTACGGAACTAATGGTTTCGCTGGTCCGAACAAAATCACATTCGAACTATGAACACAGTTGCTCTGCTTCTCTTGTGAATTTGTAATGCACGAGTATATAATTAGCTCATTTTCGTGTTGGAAAAACGTTCATTTTCTCAATTATTGATGGGCTTTAATGAAGAACTATGGCTATAGAAATATTTTGTTCGCTACATGGCTTCTGCCCGCGTAATCAATACTTACCTACATAATGTTAACTAGGCAATTATGAAAACGGAAGGTAAGCTTATTTTTAATTTCTGTTATTACTTAATTTGTCAATTCTTAATGAAAACTTGACGTGACCATCGTGGGAGTGTATAATATCAATTATTGACGGAGATAGCTTTTCCGATACAATGAAAGAATAACAAGAAAGAATAATAATGGGCAATCGCCACACGATGGAACATGGAAAACGGAGGGTCAAGAAATACGATAAATAAATCTTTGTCGTGCCGTGTGTTTACGACAAAGCCTTTGCATACGCTGAAGCACTAATGCAGAAATGTCGTACAGCAACTTCTCAATTTGTTTTGCTTGTTAGTTTGTTAGCTATTAACGGTGGCACCACATGGAGCCGTTAAAACAAGTTTGGTTTTTAGAAAATGGCTCTTGCCATTTGAATGAACATTGATTTTTGAGTAGGCAAGTAATACGTTACAATACTTTTGAGAATGGATGGATATTTCACAAAAACTGTAGGGGAGATTGAGTTAATTGTTACATGGGGCATATAGATACAATCGACATTATTTGAAAACAAGACGCATCAGACCATTCAGCGAGGCACACAGCCCAATATGCCTATCAAAGCAAAAACAAATCTGAAATCTTGTTGACATCACTTATCAGTCATCGTTTGGGGCCTAATACGCACAAATGTGTTTCGCAGGTCTGCAAGTAAATTTTTGTCGTTTCTTTCGGGTGAGTTTATTTTTAGTAGGATTTGTGTGAACAGTTTCATGTGAAGTTATTTGGTGAATATACCTAAGTCCTTTACGAGTATAATGTGATATTTCCTTAAAATTTTGTTATGAAACATTGTATTTAATATTTGTTTTCTGTGAAGTATGATGGGACACATTGATACAAACGACACCGAGGTAATTTTGATGTAGATCAATGCACATGCAGCACAACTCCCTATTTTATTTTAAAATCAAAATGTTTGTTCTTGTAACAAAAGGCTTTTAAAATACCAAGTTCCTTCGTTTGAGTTCTTTTGTTTACGTTTTTTATGTAAAAAAAACGTATTTAATCTTAGGTTAACATGAATTGTCAAATAACTAAAAACTGTGTTGTTATTATTTGTGTTATCTATCTATCTATCTATCTATCTTCTATCTATCTATATCGCATATGTAGTACAAAAGTGTCACAACTCAAAAATCGTCGTTTTTCAATAGAGTCGAAAAAACATTTTACGACGATAGAAACTGTAAATTTACTATTTAAGCAATATTTATAGGGGGAAATACACTAATAATAAACTTTACATAACAACCAGTATAAAAGAACTACTTTTACCATGGAAATTCGCGTTTTTTTAGTTATGACATTTTTCGTAATTTTTTCATTAAAAAAACAATGTATTATTTTAAGTTCAGCCACTTTAGTAAATTTGTTGTGAAGATTTTGATGTATTTATATCTAAATAGTGAAATCAAATCTTTTCATGACTTTGCTTTTAGTTTAGAATTATAATTATAATTCTACTGACTATCTTAAACCAAAATTAAGAAACACGATCAGTACATGGGCCCCTGTTTTGTAACTTATCACTCGCGAAAATTATGTGAAAAACGATGGATTCGAAATAGATTTATAAATTTCCTTTGGTTTTTTTCCGAATCCTCTAGTTTATCACCTAGTTTTTGCGAGTGACTATAGTTGCAGAACAAAGGCCCTGTACTGTACCTACAAGATCCTTAACTCTTTTTAAACTGAAAATTATATAAAATCTTATACAAAAGGAAACATTTATTAAGATTTTCTTATTTATTGTTTAAAAAATAATCATCGAATTCATTGTAAATACCTACTAAAAAATAGCACTGGTTAAAAAAAGTAAAACTGAAGAACAAAACTACGTTTTCTGAAGGTTCAAGTTACAATAAGACCGAATCTGGACTCAGAATCGTTCGATTACAACAGGAATTTTAAATTATTCTCACGAGAAAATCATAAAACACTATTTTTTTAAACTAGCTTAGTTATAAACCCTTAAAAGAGTTTATGTTCAGCGATAGAATTTCAGATTTTCATACGAAAAAATATCCAAAACGTGAAGTGACACAAAATTTCTGAATACAGATTTTAGGTCAGCATGGCAAAATGATAGCTTTTTTTATCTAGTGTACTTTATTCATCATATTCATAACTCGAAAAAAAAAAAAAAAAAACATGAAAAAATGTATGAATAAGGGCTTCGTTCCGATTTTAAGTATTTGTAAAGTATCTGCCATAACAAGCAAACGATTTTATTAGAAATTGAAAGAATTTGATATTAAATTGAGCTTTAAAAATATAAAACTTTATTTAAACAACAAAACTGTATTAACTCTAAATTAAATTACAACTTTTCTTTTTTCTAAAGTGTAGTAACTCTAAATAAAACCCTTAATTAATTTAACTAAAATGACACAACTCAAATTAGGACACTTTTAATATTTATTAAACAACTGTTGCGCAGCAGAATCACGACACAACTAAAAATATGTCATTTTTGACAAAGCATCTTTGATTGAAATGTAAACATCTAAAACGACATTTTACCTTCTGGAGAAAAACTATTCAAATTTAATCAATGGCAACTAGATAGATAGGTCCGGGATAATTTCAAATATGTTTTTGTATTTAAAACTAAAAAATGTGTTTTTTTTTTTAGTTGTGACACTTTTTTAATACATGTGCGATATATATAAAAGTGAATTGCTGTTCGTGAGTTTCGCTAAAACTCGAGAACGGCTGGGACGATTTTCTTAAATCCTTTTGGTTTTGTTCGTATTGCTGTATATCAGGTTTATAGTTACTTTTTGTCGCGAAAACAAAACTTTGAGGGGATGAAAGAGGTTATGAAAGTTTGTATGGGGAAACACACTTTAAAAAAATAGAAACTGGATAGAAATCGAGTAGTGACACGTTAAAAAAAAAATATATTTTAAATTTTAAAAGCAATTGTTGTTGTCAATTATTTTAATTATCTCCGAGCAAATTGTTGTTGTCAACAATTTTGAAAAAACATTTTTTTTTTTAAATATATCTACCTTCTTAAAAAGTTTGTTCTAATAAACTATGTTTACTATGTTACATTAAGTAACTTTTTAAAATGAAGTGATACTTTGATTATACAAAGATGATTATGGCCGACGATATTTTGCGTCGAATTCGTACTGTGATATTGGATAATGAACTGGAGATGTCAGATGAAATGCGCAACAAAGCTTTGATTTTGATCGACGATATATATGTCTGCTGATGAGTGGCTGTTTGTTGTGCAAATTGGGGATGCCACAGCCAAATCGTTCAATGCAAGACGCACTTAATCGAGAACTGGAGCGAGAAATGGACTTCGAACGAATCGCATTTAGTCAAGCTGTTCGAACAAATGTGCCAAGAATAAAAGAAAGTGTACCTACGATGAATTGATGCAAGCAGTCGATAACGAAAATGCCGGAATTTTATTCTTTGATGAACCTGGTGGAACTGGAAATACATTCCTGATTTCACTGATTTTGGTTACAATTCGTTCGAGATCTGAGATCGCTTTGGCCCTAGCCTCTTCTGGGATAGCGGCTACTTTGTTAGAAGGCGGTCGAACAGCATTGAAATTGCCATTGAATCTGCAAGTGGATGAAGAACCTACATGCAACATTTCAAAGAACACTGCGATGGCGAAAGTACCTACTGCAGCAATGAAGATTATCATATGGGGCGAATGCACAATGGCTTACAAACGCACGTTGAAGGCCCTGAATCGTACTTTGAAGGATTTACGTAATGTTAAGCAATGGGCAATGGTGTGATTCCAGCAAAATTAATCACCGGCCTGATTGAGTTGCCACAACATTTTTGCAACTTTACAACGACACCGGAAGAACTAATCATGAATGTTTTCCTGAATATCGCTCAGAATTTGTTAACCATGATTGAGTGAGTGTAAGAGTGATTTTGGTTGCGATAAACAAGAACGTCGATCATTTGAATTTCGCCATTCAAAACCGAATCGCTGGTGACTTGCATTCAAACAAATCAGTCGACTCCGTGATGGATGAAAACGAAGCCACCAACTATCCCACTTTGTTGCGCAACCTAAACGAACCAAAATTTCGTAACGGTACGCGTTTGATTGTGAAGAATTTAATATCAAATGTCATGGAATAAGCGACGATTTTGAGTGGAAAATTCAAAGGAAAACATTCTAATTCCGCGGATTCCGCTTATTCAGAAAGATTTGTTATTCGTTTTTAAGAGTATCAATTTCCCATTTCGCTGTGACAATTAATAAGTCTCAAGGACTATCGCTGGAATTTTGTGGAATCAATATTGAATTCCCATGTTTCTCCTAAAGTCAAATGTATGAACTTCCGCTTTATACATCGTGTATCGTAAAGGACATGTGCATGCTCAGTAAGGGTGAGTTCATAATTGCAACATTGTTGCACATGCCAAAATATATTGATTCAATGCAATTACGAAAAATAGTTCATATATGCAGTATATTTTTTTTTTCACTTTCATTCCTATAAAACGAAAATAATACTTACTTACATATTTTTTCCTGCCATCTTTCTGCAACTAGGCAACAAAACAAAATTCAATGCAGAGTTGATCGCAGTTTGACTGTCAATTGGCTTATAGTTATTAACGCAATGCTTATTTGCCCCCATGCAAAGATAATGCAGCATTTTTACATTAATGAAGGCAAAAATTGCATTGTTGTCGCATTTTTACTTTTTTTTTTTACTCAGGCTTTTATTATTTTCATTACATTAACGAATATGGGCGAAACAAAGTTCGCCGGATTAGCTAGTGTAATATAATTTTGTTAATCGTAGAAAGCAAGATTTTCTAATAATAAATGGGTACAACATTTTTATAGATATACCTTTTTTCCTTACGGTTTTTTCGATATGGTCCTTAAATGTCAATCTAGTATCTAAATGGATGCCAATATATCTGACGCAATGTTCCCAATTTATGTAGCTTCCATTAAGCTGGAGCTGCTTGTTGGGAAGAAAGCAAGGCTTTCTCTTTCTAGTGAAAAAAGTCGCTTGCGTCTTCTTTTGATTTATTTTGATCTTCCACTTGTTGGTGCTGTAGATCTATAAGGAAGGACCCTAGGACTAGTTTTTCACAACCACTTGTTTTGAGTGCATTTTTAATTTTTGGTGCGAATGGAAAAGATCTATAATTTTATGCCAAATCCTAACGGCTAATTGAGAAACTATTTCACGACCGTTGCGTTATGGAAACAAAGCGGACTGTCCTTTCTTTACACAGTCAGCGTTTTCCAATTAGGCGAATTTAAATGCGCGACGAAAAACCAATATTTGACCCGTGTTAACAACGCATATGTATGTACCTGCCGTGACTCGCAGGACAATTATTAATTACGTGGATACGAGAGTCGTATGCGTATCGCAACACACAATACACCGTCTCCTTTGTAAACAGAAAACATAATTTCCGGTCTGTTTGTCTAGTTTCAAAAGTAAACTCGTTGAACGGACAAACAGCCAGCCACCATGTGCTTGTGCATTGGCAATTTCATGAGGATAATCAATGTCGATGTTTGCCAAACTAAGTATCCTTACATGGCTCCCATTCATATTACCGCTATGGAAAAACAACGGAACGACATCGCAACGTTGCCTACCTATCATCATTACAATGTTGTCAGTCAGCGAGACACGCAGGAAGACAATCAGACTGGGACGGGCATAGCTGCCGTCTATGCATAGGTGCAGCTGCAGATAGCAGGCATAGATACAAAAGCCAGATAAAGATTCGTTCTCATAAATGTTTGCCTTTCCGCAACGAATTATAGCGTATAGTGATCCGATTGAATTCACCTCTGTCCGAGAATCAAATGAACTTCCAGACGCACAGGGCGACCCTGACCAACCCAACAGCACTACAAAAGATATTTTGAACGTAATCAGGACTTGTTTGCGAAACAAAGAGCTTTGACTGGGCTTTGACACTGCGTATGCAGCTCGTCACTGTAGCCGGTACTGCTGTACAGGAACCACATATTAAAGTTACAATTTGATTGAGTTTACCGTTCGCCTGGGTCGCTGCCCAGCCCAAGCCTCTACCAAAGGATGTCGTGCTGCAGTGCTGCAGTCTGCTACTACCATTGGTTATATATGATGGTGCTCCTGGTTGGTTAATTTTAAAATGGAAAATTGCATTTAGCTGCAGACTATACGGTGATGGGTGATGTAACTTTGTCGGCCGATTCCACTGGATGCATGGGGGGATCCTGTAAATGGGGATTTTTAGGTCGACGGCCGTGGGTATTCACAACATTGGCAATGCCCATAATTGGATTTTAGACACTAGGATACATTTTCAATTAAACTTCGACATTGTTGCGGGATATGAAAACAAACATAATGCGATGAGATCGTTTTATAATATTTGTATAATATGTAGTCTGTCCTGGTCAAAATTTAATTAAAAACGCTTTACTCTCTACTGTCGATGGCGCAAAGCATGAAGTCGACTTATGCTACGCAAGAATGACATCGCAATTGTACCTAAATTATGCTCAAGGAAGAATGAAGCATCCTGCAGGTAAAGAACAGAACTATAAACAGAGCATGTCATTGGCAACACCATGTCGTGTTGTTGAACCTGTCGGGTGGTTACTGATTGTTAAATTTAGATCTTAATTAGAGAATTTTTTTACCCTAGAGTCTTCTAAATGTTATTTAACACAGAAGAAGTAACCTTGCAGCAATTCAGTGCATACTTTTGGGATCAAGCATGGCTCCAAAACGCCTTGTCTCAGCAAAAGTAAAACTGTTCGAACTACCCGCTATTATCATTGAGTTTATGTAAATGTGGCCTTACCAATAAACAATTTTAGTTCCGATTTTACATCAACAAGAATTTGACATAGTGTGAGAAGAAGTGTAACTATAGAAGCAGAGATCTACCCTATATCTTGGCGAAGAGCATGCCACGAACACATTCTTGCTTCTAGCTTTTGAATGCGTTGGCCGATTAGCCAAATTTAAATTATGTTCAAAGATTTAAGGATTTAAATCATGTTCGTTCGTTACGTTCAAGTTGAATAATAGCATTAAATTAAATAGCGGGTCATCTGTTAAGATTAAATCCGACTAAGCTTTTGGGACATATGGAGCTGATAGTCCAGTCATCGGGCATGTATTTATGCCCATATGTCCCATCTGCAAAAAAGGCGATCCTATGTCTTGCAAGAACTATCGAGGCATATGCCTGCTTAATGTCGCATACAAAATCCTATTCAACGTACTGTGTGAACGTCTAAAACCGCTCTGCAACACACTAATCGGCACGTACCAGTGTGGCTTCCGGCCCGGCAGATTGACGATAGACCAAATTTTCACACTGAGACAAATCCTGGAAAAGACCAACGAATTTCAAGACGAAACTCACCACCTATTCATCGACTTCAAAGCCGCATATGATAGCATACATCGTCAGGAGCTCTATATGGCGGTGGCCGAATTCGGAATCCCGGCAAAACTGATTGAGCTGTGTCGCGTGATGCAGGAAAACACGCAATTTCGGTTTTCGTTTTTTACTTTTTGAAAAAAAAAAAACACTTTTCAACTTTTGATTTAAGAATATTTTATTTATTCTTTAAAGAGCTTCAGATCCCTTAAAACTGGTGGGGGGAAATCTTCAAACAAGCATCTGTCCACCGGCTAGGACAAAACGTCACTATTGATAGCAACAATTTCGAGGTAGTTAAGGAGTTCACCTACCTCGGAGTAAACATAAACTCTACGAATGACACCATAGTGGAGATCCGGCGAAGAATTACCCTAGGCAACCGTTGCTACTTCGGTTTGGCAAAACAACTGAGTTCAAAACTCCTAACTCGAAGGACGAAATGTGTGCTCTACAAGACCCTTATCTTGCCAGTCCTGCTTTCTGGCGGCGAGTGCTGGACCATAGGCAAGAAGGGAGAGCTGATACTGGGCTCCTTCGAAAGAAAAATTCTTCTGCGGATTTTTGGTCCTGTGTGTAAAGAGGGCGAATGGAGGAGAAAATACAACCGCGAACTCTATGAGCTGTACCAAGATGTTGATGTAGTCGAAAAAGCCAAAACACGTCGACTACATTGGCTCGGCCACATCGAGCGAATGGACAATAATGCTCCGGCTAAGAGGATCTTCGAATCCCAGCCCCCAGGTTCGAGAAGACAAGAAAGACCGAACCTCCGTTTCAAAAAAAACAAGCCATCGCGGATGCCAGAGTGCTTGGTCTGGATAACTGGAAGCAGCGTGCCCGGGATAGTAGAGGATGGAAGGCTGCAGTGTCTCAGGCAGAGGCTCTTCACGGGTCGGGAGCCCTATAAGTTAGTAAACTTAGCTTTTACGAAGTCAACTCCAGCTGCTTCAGGGTAATTTGTATAAAATTACATAACATTTTTAAATGTCACACATCGGACATCGACATCTTTTGGTCCTCGCAATTGAAACATCATTTTGAAAGCTTTACAACCAGTGTGACCATCAGCTTTCCTTAAAAATATTCAACATTTATGTAGTCTGAAAAGTGGAATATATATATAAATTTATATTCCACTTCAGCATTTTTTTCTTGTAATACAAATAAAACAAATAAAACGAATTTTAAGACATGAATACAAAACAAATAAACTTCTATTTCAACAAAGTTAAAAAAAAAGAGGTAAGATGCCCCTCTTAAAAAACATAAAAACTATAACTGCACCAAATATTCCACTTTTACACGCGAATATTTTTTGAAAAAAATATACTCTATGCAACTTAAAAATATTACAAAAGTGGAATATTATATTCCACTGTGGTCACACTGTTTACAATTGTTTGGCTGAGTAGAAAGGGTCAGTAATTAGTTGCTTTTGACCCCCTAGTCATATTACCCCAATACAACACCGGTCACTGTTAGCTATACCTATGTAAATGTATTTGATTTCTACTTATGCATTAAAAAAATTATAGTACTTTTAGTGCTTAATTGTATGATTTAAAATAAAACCATTTTTTTTGTTTTTGAATTGATTTACATTTACACAATCGACTCTTAAAATGAATTAAGTATTTAATTAAAAATATAAAACAATTAATTATAGTTTTAATAATTCTAATTTAAAAAAAAAAAATTAGATGATGTTACATAAACAATTTGGTGTTTAGTGTTAAATAAATAATTAATATGGGCAGTAAATACTGGAACAAACTTAGTGCTTGTGTTTACCATTATTAAAAATATTACAATATATATATATATTTTTTTTCATTTTAAATAAAAAAGTGCCTAACTTAAGACCTTTTCTAATCACTAAAAATAAACACAAGTCAATGAAATAATATCATTGTTGTTAACAAAAGGTTTGTAAAAATGTCCAGCATACACGAAGGCTGTCATTAGCACTTGCCTTGCGGTCTATGCTATGCTTCAGTTAATAAACAGAATTCGACTAAATTTGTTGGAACTTACTTTTCTTTTCAGTCTTTTTGTCTAGATTTTTTGTTTATATTGTTCGTTTTTTTCAGTCACATAGGGCCGTTCTTTTCATTACTAGCCTGCTTTGCTAGGCGTACCTACATTTTTGTTAACTATTTCAGACTACACATTTTGCTTTGGTGAGTCGAGGATCTTCCATAAATGTTTATGGTATTTGATACGGATTTCTGATTCAAAAACTTGAACTATTTTCATTTCGATTTTTATTAAAATTATCACATATGTATGAGTATGTTGTATCTAACTATATCCCAGAAAGTTGTTGAATGTCAATGGATGAAGATCAGAGTCAGAGATGTGAACAAATTAATTCTATAAATGATGATCTGGATAAAATCTTGAAGTGGGGAAAGGACAACTTGGTTATATTTAATGCACACAAGACACAGCTCACAACATTTTCCAGAAAAAATGCATCAACAGTTCCTCAGATCCAAATGGATGACCATCCAATCCATCACAAGGACCCAATGCACCTTCTAGGAGTCACAGTCAATTCAGGAATCACATGGCAGGACCACATATCGCAAAATCGGCGTCCGCAAAGTTGAGCTACCTATTTAGAGCAAAGAGGTACTTTAGCCCCAAGCAACTTCTCCTTCTCTACAAAGCACAGGTTAGACCAGGCTTGGAATATTGTTCCCATATATGGAGCTCGGCCCCAAAACATTCACTTAACCTGCTTCATAGCATACAGAGACGAGCAGTTCGACTCATTGGAGACCCTACACTAACAGAAGACAAGTCGCTGACCTATGCTCGTTCTATAGGTACTTCCATGGTAGATGTTCTGAGGAACTCAAAGACATTATCCCTCGAAATGCAACTTTTGGGCGCCCAACAAGACAGGCTGCTAATGCTCATGACCATACAGTACACTTGACAACCGCGAGGACATCAACTTTCCAAAACTCCTTCTGTTACAGGACAAGCAAACTTTGGAACTCGCTTCCTGGGGGTATAATTCCAGAAGACAAACATACATCTGCAGGCAAAGCATACCAGCGTGCCCGTACAAGTATTCACTTCAAAAACTAAGCTGAGAGAATTAAAAAAGAACTTCTATATCTCGACAGTAGCGCCTCCTATCGGGTCTGAAAATATCCTATCTTTCGAGCTGCAACCAACCATACCCATCCACAAAATTTCATTGAAATCAGTTGAGTTGTTCGGATATCGATAACAGCGCCACCTATCGGGTCCAGTACCTACTGTCCTATCCCTTAAGATCCAACTTTGTTCACTATGCCCATATGCTATATCGCATGAACCAATACACATACAAAGACCGTATGGTATGGACAAGGACATCTCTCATGAGACATTTCAAACACAATACAACTTAATTTTATATAGATTGAGTTAGAATAGATGGATAGGTTCAACTTTTGAAGTTGAGAGTTCAACGACAAGCTTACAATAATTGCTTTTATTCACTACTTTAATTCTCAACCTATTTGCTGCATTTCAGAAATATCCTACTGGGATTTGACAATGTGTTTCTGAGGAAATGCGCAGATGGCTGATGACGTGTGGTGTGGTGATGGACGTATGGTGGAGGTGCTTGCTGTATATAGAAATTGAGTTCATAGTTTTTGTTTTAATGGTTGTTATAGTACCTACGTTGATACCTAAAGTAAATAATTATTGAAGAATTCACGCATTCACTCTCGCTCTGTCTCCTTCTATTCCCCCTCCCCAGGATCGTTGAACGCTTAACGCAACCTTGTTGTAAAGTTGTGTAGGTACTCGTTCTCTTCTGGGAAAATTCTGTAAGCTTATTGTTGGGTGGGACATAGGGCCCAACATTTTTATTTGGGAGTTATGTCCGGATGGTCTGGGACATAAGTCCTAAATCGAATTAAGTGGATTATAAGTCCCAAAAATTAAAATTGGGACTTATGTCCCTGCGTCGACACAAACAGGGTGGAATATTTTGAGAACCTCATTATTGAAGTAGTAATCGATTGGGAATTCGTAGAACTCAGTGTCTGCGTTTTGTTTGCTACACTTAGAATAGAAATAGAATAAGCTTTGAGTTTGAATAAAGAAATAATTGAGAACGGTCAGATGACCGGAAAAAAATATTTTTTTTTTTTACTAAACTACCACGTACGAATTCATAACTTATATCGAGAGAGAAAAAGAAGTTGCACTCAAAAGAGCGGATACTGAACGTTCAAACTTGCGCAAACCTAAGACTATTCACAAGAGTTTTTCAATTAAGCTAAAATCCTTCTAGTTACGGAAACCATAACGGTTGTAAGTTGCTTACCCTTGAAAATTGTTTTAGTGTAATAATTACAACAAAATTTTCACAAATTCTCAAACTTTTATTGTGCAACAAATACAGGACCTGGAACATTATAAGGACTGAATGGAGTATTAAATATTTAGGTATGTGCCTTAAGGTAATTTAAAAGTGCGGATGAAAAATAACATATACACCTCATTTGTAACTACTTATTGAATTTTGCAGCAAAATCCATATTTTTCAGGAGCGTATACACCGAAAATGTAAATTTGTTTAACTGAAAGTAAACTAGACAAGATCAAATGTTTTCAAGTTCCACTAACTTACCGACACAAAGAACTCCAATGAAATCGGAAACAGCTTACCGGCGTAGAGATTTATCGGCTGCTGCGACCGATGCATGAAAATCAAACACGTCCGTCGAAATTTTAGACTCTGGTCAATCCAGTTCATGTGGAAAATTGCTTGGGGCAGGCGATCGTTTTCCGCCATTAGGGCGTTGACAATATAACATATGGGAAAGATTTGAAACGTCGATGAAAAGACATAATATCCCGCACCGATGACTGTAGATTTGTCCTTCGCTAGTGTGATATTGACGAGAGTAACTGCCAGAATAGTTACTGATAACACGATCTGAATGAAATATGTCATCGACATGACAGGTGAAAGAATGTCGATTAACCTGCAAAAAAAAAAAAAAAATTGTATCGATACCCATAATTTTATAGGAAGACTTACTTAATGATACGCCAGTGATCGTGAATACAGCGAACCAACTCCTTCTCATTGTCCTCCTTCGTCGAATTTGGATCTGTTCCAATGCGAAGTACACGCATAATGAGGATCTTGAAATGGCTACGCAAAGCTCCGATATAAACGACGGCGTACGTGTCATTGGTCAACTGTTGCAGCAACGCCACGTTAAGCACAAAGTTTTCAATTGCGCATACAAGAAAAAAGGTCTGCTGTGAGTTGCGCCAGTCTAGATACGGAATGTACAACGAAAATGGCGGTCGTCCGATGTACAAAGCACTCAGCAAAGAGGACGCCGAGAAGCCATAGAAACAAATAACGAAAACTAGTACTGCACGTTTTCCAAAGCGTATAGCCTCGTGGGCTTCCCTTATCTCCTCCGGATGGCGGATGCGAGTATCTAGCTCGTCGAAAATCGAATTCATTTCGAACAAAATATGTCGCATGTACACAAGAATCACAAACTTTAGCGAGCATGAGTAAGCATTAATGCACGTTTGCAGATTTGACAGAAAGCTGTTGATTTGCATTTCCTGCGAGCTGTCGAAATAGCTGGCCGTAAACATCACTGGGATGATGAATATTCGAAAGAAGTTCCAGACGAACGAGTAGATGACAAAGGGGACTTTGTAGCTTTTTGGCATAAATATGCCTAGATAGTTAAGCATTCGAAACAGATCTATTGAGGCGTCTTTAGTTTGCGGCAGATGCGTTTGAATTTCACTTGTTTTTCCCATTGTAATTTCGAATGTTGGTTACTTTTATAAAACTGTATTAAGAAAAACCTAAAGCTAGCTGTCAACTTATTGGTACGGCTCGACTTAATGTGCCTGCAGTTTTACGGAACAAATGGTGGCTGGTCCGAACAAAGTCACGTTGGATCTATGAAGACAGTTGTTGCTCTCTTGTTAATTTGTAATGCTCGAGTATAATAAGATAATTTTCGGCTTGGAAAAATGTTCAATTTTCTCAGTTATTGATTTGCTTTAAGGAAGAAGAATGACCTTTGTGATGTTGGCCCGCACTTTTTCAAGAATGAGAAACGGGGCTTGCATTTCGATAGGCATTCGTTTCTATTAATTGTTTCCGTTTGTAGTTTAATGGTTAGAAAATTAGAATTATTTGCAAAAAATATCCGCAATTTATTAAAACCGTGTTATCTCCGAAGCCGTATCCAGCAAAATCACGGCAAGATTGGCGCAATCGAGAGGTAGATGGCGCATATTACTTATACTTAGTTGAATTATTTCGCTTTCTATCTTTTACTTGGAATTAACAAAAGTGATAAAACTTTCTATTTTCGAAAGTGTTCCACTTCACCAATCAATTGGCGTTACGGTCTATAATTTTATTAATTTTATGAAACTGTTGAACTAAGCTCCCTAAAGGGGGGTTTTTTTTTAGAGGTATAGAACTTTGATGGAATACAACAAAGATGATTTTTTTAAATTGGCATGCAATTTACTTTATTCGTAAGAAAACCTTTGTAATTTAAATCATTTCTGGCATATGACCGCCACAGCTGGCTCGGACGTAGTCTATTCTGGAAGTCCAATTTTCGATGACTTTTTCGTGGCCGTATATCGACAATAATACGTGGCGCATGTTGTCTTCGAAGTGGTCAATCGTTTCCGGCTTATCGTCGTAGAATAGCGACTTCACATATCCATATTTCCACAGAAAATAGTCAAACGGTGGTAAATCGCACGATCTTGGAGGCCAATTCACGGGTCCGCAACATGAAACTATGCGGTTACCAAAGCTTTCCTTCAATAAATCAATCAATCAAGCTGTCTGACATCTTGCGCCGTCTTATTTCAGTGGGGGCAATACCCCCATATATTTGCTTAATACAGGCTATAACTAACATGAAAGAACTTAAAACTAAGATATTTAAAACTAAGACAAGAAAAGCCTTAAATCTTAGACTTAAAGATAAGGAGAATGGTGAAGGAGATCAAGTTTGAGGTGGGCAGAGCTGCGGTTGAAATCGAAGACTGAAAGGTTGGAATTAACCTTTCGCAGCCTACGGGACATCGGTTCATTGGAGCCATATGAGGTACGATGGTTTGGTGGATAAAAGAGCCGAGGGCAACGTAAATTACGGGGGTTTGTGTTAAAGAAAATAGATTGGTAAAGAGACGCGCAATCGATGGAGCCGGAGAGAAGACGATAAATGAAAAGAATGTCTGCAGCGTCTCTGCGTTCCTCAAGGGTATTCAGGTTGATGAGATTGAGCCGGTCTATGTAGGGTGGCAGAATAAAAGGATCGTCCCAAGGCAGACCTCGAAGGGCAAAACGAAGAAAGCGACGTTGGACGTTCTCAATTCTGTCTGCATGAACTCGATGGAAGGGAGACCACACTTGACTAGCGTATTCAAGGAGGGGTCGAACTAAGGTGATATAGAGAGATCTAGTCACGTAAGGGTTGGAGAATTCTTTAGACCATCGTTTAAAAAAGCCAAGTAATGAGTTGGCTTTACCGATTATTTCGTCAATATGCGAATGAAAATTTAGCACCATCATATCATACAATATGCCAAGGTCGCGAAGAGAATGAACGAGAGAGATTTGTTGACCGTGGAGAATGTAAAGTCGGGGAGGGGGCTTGTTGCGCTTGCGTGATAGGGTAATGGATTGGCATTTGGTGATGTTGAGTTCTGAGCAATTTTTGAGGCACCAAGTCGAAAAACGGTCAAGGTCTTCTTGAAGGAGGTAGGAGTCTTGAGGTAGATAGATGGTTTTGAAGATTTTGGTATCATTCGCGTAGAGAGAGAGAGACGGGTGTTTGATGACCTTCTCAAGATTTACCGTTTTGATGAAGAGGAGGGGACCTAAATGGCTGCCGTGTGGGACACCGGATGTTGCTAGGAAGGAGGACGACAGTACGGACCTAAAGCGAATGCTGTAATACCGGTTTTCGAGGTAGGAAGATATCCATTTTATCAACATAGGTTCAAAGCCAAGGGCAGATAATTTGAAGAGGATTAATTGATGTGATATCTTATCAAAGGCCTTGCTGAAGTCAGTTGCGATGACGACGACTTCATTGCCATTCTCTGGGGATAAGAGAGCAAAGGAAAAAAATTCGACAAGATTTGTAGTAGTCGATCTACCTTTCAGGAAGCCATATTGGTAGGGTGAAATAAGGGACTTGCTGCGAAGGCTTAAGACTTCATATACAATACTTTCAAAACGTTTGGGTATGTGTGAGAGTTTGGCAATTGGGCGGTAATAAGTTATTTCGGTTTTTGATCCCTTTTTGTGTATCGGTGTAATGTAATGAAAGAGGTTTTCCAAATCTGGGGAAATTCCCCATTTGAGAGAGAGAAAAATCTTAAGAAAAATGGCTGGAAGACCATCTGGCCGGGTAAGAATTCGTCTTTAAGCATTTGTAACTTATTTTCAATAAGGGAAGGGTCAACAGTTTGAGAGAGAAAGGGACCAATAGAGAAGTTAGGTAGGTAGCTAAAGTAAGAGCGATCTGGGGGGAAGGAGTTATCGGCAAAAGATAACTCAAAAAATGTGGCAAAAAAGTTGGCAATGGTATGTGGGTCGGTGGAAGATACATACATTTTCGTAAGAGAGAGAAGGAGGGTAGCCGTCGGATTTTTTTTTATAGTTTACGAATTGGAAAAAGGACTTAGGGTCGTTTATTAGATTGGTATGTGCATCATTTAGATAGCGTTGATAGAGAGAGTTATAAAGCTGGTTAAAATTAAGATAAATAGTTGGAATAGTCGAAAGAGGAACCAGTGCGGAGAAAAACTGTCCATAGCTTATTTCTTTTGTTTCGTAAGGAACGAAGTCTTCGATTATACCACGGGGGTGAATTGGGTGGGTTCTATGATGAGAAAAGGGAACATAGAGAGAAATAGAAGTAAATAACTCTCGGTAGAACATGGAAAGAGCATCATTTAATGATAGATTGGCAAAGTCGAACGAGCATCTACTGAGATAGGCATTCATTTTTTGGAAGTTAGCTTTGTGAAAGTCATATGACGAGATGACTGCGGAAGAACTGGACTGGAGTGGAGAGCTGAGGAAAAATGAAAGAAGAAGAGGGGGATGAAGGTTATCAATAGTAGATAGAGAAAGGGTACAAGGTGAGACTGAGAAGTTAATGGGGTCAGTTGTGAGTATTAGGTCTAATTGCCTACCCATGAGTTTGACACCCCGCTAACTTGGAAAAGATTAGAGTCAGTCAGGTTATCTAAAAAAAAGGCATTCCTTATTTGATTTGGCATTTGAAGCTATGAAGAAGGATTTATCATCTGATGGAGTCCAGTGTAGCTGAGGTAGATTAAAATCGCCGAAAATGAGGATATTGTCAAGGGAGTCAGATGAGTCGATTAATTTGTCAATCGCGTCGATGGCAAATTGGTATGATTCAGGTTGGGCTCGTAGAATATAGAAGCATATAACGTACAGGGACCTCTGGGGGAGTGTTATTTTTATTGAAACAAAGTCAAGTTTTGAAGATGAGGAAGTAGCAATAGGGGATGAGTCAAGGCTATTATGGATGGCCAGTAGAACGCCTCGACAAGGAGAATCGTTTAAGGGGCAGATATTTTCGTCGGCTCGAAAGACATTGAATGAAGGAGGAAATAACTCTTGGTATTGTTGAAACCACAGCTCCTGCACATCATGGTTGTTCAATTGATGAACGAAAAAGTCAGTAGTCATGGCTTTATAGCGGTCACCATTGACTGTAACGATCTGGTCAGCTTCGTTTTTAAAGAAGTAAGGGCCAATTATTCCACCAACACATAAAACACACCAAACAGTGTGTTTGTGGATGTAACGGTGTCTCAACATACACTTGAGGATTATCATCACTCCAAATACGCAGTTTTGTTTATTGACGTATCCAAACCATCTTAACCAAAAGTGAGCTTCATCGCTAAACAAAATTCGTTTATGAAAATTGGGATCAACGCGACAATCTTGTTTTGGGCCAATTAGGAAGCGTTTTTCAGATGTCAGTCTATTCATGTTGCAATGCCAAACAAAACTTAAAATAAATCACTTGACAGCTGACAAAATGGCCGCCAGTTAAAATAGTGTTGTCAACTTAAACTTCTAGGTATACCTCTAAAAAAACACCATTTACAAAGGACGAAATTTGCGTAGAACCCTTTCTTACATGGGATAATATAAAATAGGAGATTACCTGCCTTAAAATTGTGTTCGTTTGTCGCCGATTCACGCCTTAACGCATTTACTGATTTGAATAAAACTTTCACACATATTTGCTATTGGTTTATATATGATTTTTCTGAAGCTTTGTCGCGAAAACAAAACTTTGAGGGTACCTATGAAAGAGGTTATGAAAGTTTGTATGGGGAAATGCACATTGAAAAAAAAAAAAAAAAAAAAAACTGGATAGAAATCGAGTAGTGACACTTCAAATACAAAAAAAAAAAAATTAAATTTTAAAACCAATTGTTGTTGTCAATTATTTCAATTATTTTCCGAGCAAATTGTTTTTTTTAAATATACATAGGTAGGTATACCTACCTAATAAGTTTGTTCTATTAATTATGTTTACTATGTTACATTAAGTAATATTTTGAAATGGAGTAGATACTTTGATATTTGTTTGATGGTGTTTGAATCCATTATTTTCAGGATCCTTGCATTAGTATGAGTTAATAAGTTGAAATGTAGGGGTGATTGAGATGCGTGGACAATGATGTTGTTCAGCATTTTGAGTTTTCACCTAGGGGTTGTTACGAAAAATGAGCGAGTAACAATCATGGTACTCTGCGCATTCGTGAGTAGGGTTATGTCACCTGCAACAACATTAACCATTTTTTTCGATACTTGCCGAAGCCACGAGTTTGCACGATAAGTTACTTTTACTTATTGCGAAATGTCCCGATATTGGGATGCGTCTTCGAAGAAGTTCCAGCGGCGGAAATAAGGTGAAGTATAGTTCCCGGAATCCGTGGTGTTTGTGCAAGTGATGCAATTGGTAGATTAAACACAGTTCACCCGAAAAACGACGAATGCTTCTATTTGAGAATGCTTTTGGTCAGTGGTTGTGGTCCTACTTCGTTCGAAGCGCTGCGGACTGTTGACGGTGTTTTGTGTGCTATGGGATGGCCGACGATATTTTACATCGAATTCGCACTGTGACATCGGATAATGAACTGGAGATGTCGGATTAAAAGCGCAACAAAACTTTGATTTTGATCGAGGATATGTGTCTGCTCATGAGTGGCAATTTTTGGTTTAAAATGATGACACAAAGATATTTTCAGGAAATCTAGATGGTTTTGGCGTTCATCAAGATTATATGGCCTTTTATAGTGACTTGACGTCTCAAGATGTCGTTCGAGAAGTTAAAAGCTACGAGTTGGAAGATTTTGACAATTTTTTTTTACAAAAAACGGTGCAAGCAAAAATTTGTTTGTACTGTAAAATACGTTTTTTTTTTTAACGATTTTTATAATTCTTGTTTTGTCAAAATACTTTTTTTTCGAATTTTCAGTCGGTTGCACATGTCCTTTACGATACACGATGTATAAAGCGGAAGGTCATACATTTGACTTGAGGGGAAACATGGGAATTCAAGATTGATTCCACGAAATTCCAGCGATTGTCCTGGAAAATTATTGTTATAGTGAAACGGGAAATTGATACGCTTAAATACGAATGGCAAATCTTTCTGAATAAGCGGAATCCGCGGAATTAGAATGTTTTCCTTTGAATTTTCCACTCAAAATCGTATTATTCCATGACATTTGATTTGAGAATCTTCATAATCAAATCAAACGCGATCAGTTACAAAATTTCAGTGGATTGAGGTTGCGTAACAAAATTATAATTGGGCCGACTTTCAATTTCAAATTGTGAAGCGGTAAGCCCGACACATCAAAATAATTCAAAAATTAAAGATTTTAAATAATCTTTTTTGTATTGGAAGTGACACTACCCGTATTTCTATTCAATCTTCTTTTTTTTTAAATGCGGTTCTCCATGCAAAGTTCCATCCCCAATCCCAACCCCGTAAACTTTTATTTTCACGACAAAAAGTAGCATATATGTCCTTCCTTGGGTCAATTGGAATCCACGAAGCACGATCCATTCCCGAGTTATGAGTGCACATACGGACGTCAGTCTCTTTTACATATAGCCGTACCCACCATACCAAAATAGTAACCTATCTTTCAAACTATAATCAACCAAACACACCCACAAAATTCCATTGACATTTTTTTTTATTTTTATATTATAGATTTGGGCGGAACGAAGTTCGCCGGGTCGGCTAGTTAAATACATATATTCATCGTTTGTAGTGCCACGATTTCTGAATTATCCTGCCGAAAAAATGAGGCCTGGCGGTAGAGATGAATAAACAACAAACGAAATATTTTTTGTTGAATAAAAGTTATTTTTTAACGTCTTTTAGAAGAGGATGAATAACGCATTAGAAAACATCATTGCTTGGTGTTTGAAGTTGTTTCGCTTTAGAAATATCGAACAAATTTTAGACTTCCGTTAAATCGCGAATAAAAAGGCTCCATCAGTAGTGCGGATTATATTCTTATTAATCCTGTGGCTAATACGATTACGCACGTGAGATGTTTGTTATTTCATCGTTCCACAGTTTCTGACTTATCTGGTTGCTTACGTGGGAACTTACCAAAAATTAAATTGCGAAAAAAAGATTCAGCTGGTAGTGGAAAACGATTTTGAAGACTTTGCTAGAAAGGAATTGGTAGTTTTTATCGAAAAAAGCATATTCCACCCTTTGTAGCTTCCTAGTTCCTAGCATTGAAAACATCGAATCGCTTGAAATTGAGCAAATTGACAAACAGTGACTCAAATCGATGGACAAGGATGAAAGCTTTGCGAAAATGTGTTTACCGTTGTTTGGTTGTTGTTGTTAATAGTTAGGATATGCGTTATGCACCAGTGATGTCAAAAAATGTCTTGCTATTGGAAATTCGAAGTTATAGGTGCAATCGTCCTTCTATCTCCGAAATAAGAAAGAAGGGAGAAAAAAAAAAAAAAACAATTTCACTGCAAACAACTATACAAATGATTTTGAATTTAAATGGCTAAATTGATTTCAGAAGCTCAGAAGTGCGATCAATTTTTTTTTTTTTAATTATTCGAACTCTCTAACCGTTAAACTACAAACGAAAACAAAGATCGCTACAAACGAATGCCTGTCGAACTGCTTACCACGTTTTTCAACCCAAAAAAAGTGGGGGCCAACTTTACGTAGGTCGGACACCTCCCTGTAATAGTTGTTTCTGTTTTATTTGGGCAAGAATAAACAGTTATTACAAAATCACACTGAACGCTGGGCAAACAAATTAGCACTTGCACTATCTTAGATCTTTTGACGAACTGTTGAGTAGACTAGTCTTGTTTTCTGTGGTTTCTCGTCGCAAATGTATCGTCCTTTTATATCTGTATCGGAATCGGTACTGCTTTTGTATTATTCATCTTCCATGTGATGTGTAGATGGTAGGGTTGCTTAAACATCGATAGTAAAAAACTATTGAATACATCGTAGAAGTATCAAACAATTCTTGATTTGTAAAGATATTGGGGCATATTCATAGTTATACTATAAACCTGGGGTGCCAGCACGTAACTTGATACAATCGAGGACTGGTCATCGTCAGCCAACTCGAAACAAATAAATTTCGGTAGCACGTAACTTGAAACGAGTTTGATTGTGACTTCTACTTAAAAGTGTCACATAAAGTGTCAAATTGGGTATTTTTTGTAATCTAAAGCCCAACTTCTTTCTTAAAACACTGTTTTTAATGAAAACACAATTACGTTACGTCAAATACGTAGCTGTGTCCCGAAGCCAGACAAACGTGTGAATAGCCACTTCGAAGAAAATAAAATATCGGTAGGTACAAATGTACCAAATACCTATTAAAAGTATGGCACAGACAACAATTTCGAAGTTCTTTCATTTAAAATTTGTTAAAATTTGTATCTGTTTTTTTGTTAACATATTTTGCTTATTTCCCATTTTTAATTAGTCTGCGATAGGTATTTTCTATCGAGTAAAATGTTTTGTTTCAATGGTCATTTTCTAGTTTGTATGCTGCCAACTTCGACGATACAATCGAGGATAATCGACTGATACAAATTAGGTGCTGCCAGAGCTCGACTGTATCGACTGAACTCGATTGTATCAAGTTACTTGCTGCCACCCCTGGGTCTAACTAAACTCGAATCTAACGTTAACCCACAGGTAAAACACAACTGACAGCAAAACGTCAAAAGGATTAAAAACTTGTAATTTGCCTTCTTAAACAAAAATATAACGTAGAGTAAGTTAGGGTATAATGGAATACATATTTCTTATTCCGAAATTATATCTATATTTTCGGAATAAACTACTCATCAAGGGATTTAAAGTGACTGATGTCTATTCAGATACATAGGCCAAACTTTCCAGAGCATTGCAACTTACCACTTTTGTAATACGGCTTTTTATATAAAAAATGCTAATATCTTATTTCCACAAAATGTGTAGGTAATATGGAATATTCCATATAACCACGATTTGGGTGCAATATGGAATATTCCATATTACCCACGATCGAAATGTTTTCTTTTCCATTTTATTTTGTTTATAAAAGCTTTAATTTACAAATGAATTCTCACAAAATTTACATAAATATTTTGTTTTTAAACAATTTTTGTGGGACCACATACTGCATTGAATGCATCTGTCCCATAAGCCCATAAGAGACCATCAGGATACGATTGGTCACATGCATTGCAGAACACGCCTTCACGAGGTTCAGGATCGAAATCTGAACAATCGAAATACCTGTTTCGTCAACATTGTAGATCCGATCGGGTGGAAAATTATATCGATCGTTGTAAGATTTTAGAAGGACAAAAAACAGATCAACATTGCTTCTAGTAAACCCAGTGGCTCTAGCGATTGACGTACCTGATGGTTTTCTAATTGACAGATCATTTTTATGTCGTTTTATAAACCCTTTAAGCCAATCACGCCCAGCGCTTTGCTTTAAAACCGATAATTTGTTTGAAATGTTGTTCCTTAATGCCAATTGAAAAGCCAACGACCTTACATCTGATTGTGTAAACCCAAAGTATCGCGACTCCATCTCTTTGATATATTTTACGAGTTCAGCCTCCATCTCGTTTGTGAAGATAGGTTTTCTTCCAAGGAGAATACGGGATACTTTAGTAGAAGTTTCTGCAGATGTGGCCAATCTAAAAAGAGTTCCGCGTGGAGCATTGAATGTTTTTGAAGCTTTGAGGTAACCCATTTGCTTTGCACGAACGCAATGAATGGCTTGTTCCATGTCCTCTGGTTTCCACTGCTTGCGCCTGCGTTTTGGGTCTTAGTAGCCATCTATACATTAAGAGACCAAGTCTTAGAGATTTTATCAAAACGAAGAAAAAAGTGCTGATAATATGGAACACTATTCGATATTACCAACGTCTAGGTATTCCGTATTACCACAGTTGTGCACATTTCAAAGAAAAAAGTAAAAGTTACATACCGCTTATTTATTTCTTCAGAAAACCAGCAACAAATGGAAGTCCGAACATACGGCTTTGCAAAACACACGATTTTACTTTAATTTTATGATTATAAGATATTTTTTTAATAAAGAATCCTCGCACCATGCAAAGTTTTAGTTGCAGCGGTTTTTGAATTTGATTTTTTTTTTTGTCAGTTTGACAGCTATTTGAAATCAAGTAGAAGATTGCTGGGATTTCTTACGCAATCTAAGTTCTGAGTGTGAATAAAGAGATGTCGCTACAATAAATATGGAGAAACAGTGGTATTCCATATTATCCACATATTCCCTATTACCCTAACTTACTCTATGCATTTTAGTGCAAATGTAATTATGTTTTGTGATATGAACAAAAATTATAAAATTGCAGATGAGTGGCAATGGAAATATTAGGTAAAAGAACAAGAGAACAAAACTGGTAGGAAACAGAAAACGAAATGCTTCTTGAGTTGGTCCGAAGGCATTTGAATGTTGTGGACGATAAGAGAAACAATGTCAAAATTATTTCGGATTCTGTAGCGCTTCGGTCTTCTAGTTGGTGGTACTAGAGGTTGGTGTACTCCAAAATATAGAAATCTTCCTCAATGTTGTTATCGACCGACAATTTTCCTTTACTTTTTTTTAGTAAGGTAATTATTTACGAGCTAAGTTATTTTATTTATTGTAAACCAAACATAACATCATGTGCGAGATCCTTAAATTTTCTGTTAAAAAGACTCGAGTTTTCCGTTAGGCATGGGTTTAAGTTGTCTATGAATTACATCAACTCCGGTTTAGTTTAGTTATCATTTATCAATAATCTATGAATATGCCCCATTGTTTCTTATACAGGGTGTCCGCCGGGAAGGTATACTACTTTGTTTGTTTATAATTTTTTATTAAATGCAAGAGAATGGATCTTATATTGATAAATGTTTTACTTAATGTCGGCAATTATGTATGGAATACAATATCAGGTAAATGTCCGCTTCTGTTAGTCTCACAAATGCGACCCCTTTTGAGCACATTTTTCATTACATTCTCACACATTTCACGCGGTATTTCATTAATTTCATCACGAATATTTTGTTTGAGTTGCTCAAGCGTTTCTAGTTTGCATAAGCCTTGCTTTTCAGATATCCCCACAAAAAGAAGTCCGAGCAGTCAAATCAGGCGACCGTGGAGGCCCATCAACATCACCATTTCTTGAAATAACTTGTTGTGGAAAGAGGTCTCGCAGTAATTCCATTGTAATCCTGGCTGTATGCGATGTGGCACCGTCTTGTTGATACCACATGTTAATCAAGTCAAAAGCATGAAGTTGTGGCGTTAAACAGTTTTCAATCATATCACGATATCGCTCCCCATTCACAGTTACCGTTAATTAAGGTTGATGATTGATGTTGATTTTTTTGAACACTTCCTTGAGCAGCAGTAATGTTTTCAGCCGATCTTGCAGTACGTTTTGGGTTATGCTTGGGCCTATCACCTACAGACCCTCTTTCTTCGAAATCATTCACTACACGGTAAAAAGTGCGCTGTTACTCCCAAAAATTTCACGTAACTTTCTCATCGTCACAGTAATCGATGACTGATTTTGATAAAATGTTTTAACGATTAAAACACGTTGGTTTATCGAACCATAATAAATTTGCCACGTGTCTACTTCACGACTGCCAAATATGAACTGTCAAGACTAATGTTTACCAAAATAGCGGCAAATCAAAGTAGTATACCTTCCCGGCGGACACCCTGTACAATGAATAGTGGCAATAATATATAATTTTAATTTGTTTTTTATGAATTTTAATTTTTGTTTTTTGTTCTAAATAAGAAATACCTAAATCGGCCCTAGCGAGGTATCCGTCGGAAGAGAAAATTCTCGGTTATTATACTATTTGGTGAATTTTTGCGTCGAGGTATTCTTCCTAACGGCTATTCGGAGCATTATTCTGGAACAATCGGAATGCACTCTTTTCGTTTTTGAATGAAACTATCGATACTATCGCAACTGAAAACTATCGATGTTTAAGCAACCCTAGTGATGTGACGGTGACCAGATGACGAATACGTAAAACAGAAGGAACAGGAAGGGGAAGGGAAGTGAAAATAAACGAACAGAGAACAGAGCCAGATGCTTCACCAAAAAATATGTTTTGTTTTTGTATCGCACACAGTGTTGCCGAAGAGAAATATTATAAGGGAGTACCGCAGCAAAAAAATGGAAGTATTTTGAAAGAAATAGTAGTACAGACAAAAGAGACCCGACAATGGTGGTCTGACTCGAATATCTCTCGAAATCTATATATAGGTAGTCTTTAAAAATATGTAAATGTTAAAATATAAAATGTTAGGCTAGAAAAAATAAATAACATAAATATATACATTCATATCCCTATAAGTCGAACCTCTTTTAACTCGAATTTTTCGGGACAATTTTTGCATTTCGCTCAATTTTGCATAGAAAAGTCATTCTCTAAGTCGAAATCCAAGTCCAAAATTAGTCTAACTCGAACATATTCTTTTGATTCTTGAACTATTACAATATTCCCCGGGCCGGAAGTGTTGCGTCGCGACGATACGTTGTGTTTCTACATACAATATGTAATATGCATAGATATATGTATACTTGTACGTACCTATTCTGCTTTAACCCATCCGAATACTTTTTCCTTCCGTTTGTAGTGATTTTTGGATATAATGGTAAGATAAGTTGCTGAAATCGATCTTTGGAGTCAAAAAAATGTTCCCGTCTGTGGAAGTGGAGTTACACACACCAGCAGAAATGACACAAAGATTTTTCGTAGAGCAATTGGTGCGGACAGGAAAAATCGTGTTGCGTAAACGCAACGCTAGCTATAAATGGGGTTTAAAAAAATAAATGAGCAACATTTGCAGGTGCGCAACACTTGTGTTATCGTTCTAGTTAGAGTGATGGGAAAAAAATTAAAAAAAAAGTTCTGTTGTTAGTTGAGTAACAAATTTAAAATAAAAAATACATAACTAGATTTTTTTACTAATTTTGTTCAAAATGTATCTACTTTCCTACTTTTTAGCTTAAATAAATTGGCTTAAAAAAATATATATAGTAAATCCCTCCAACTCGAATTTTTCCAGAAATCCGTCTACTCGAACTAATTTTTATTTAATTCGACTTAGAGGGATTCGTCTGTATTATAAATTCTAATACGAAAAGTTGGCTATCGTTGGCTCCTGCAGAAAGCGATTTTGCTAAATTTAAATTTGTTTTAGTTTAGGGTAAGGTGCGGAGGATTTGACATGCAGGAGGATATGACAACTGATATTTATACAAAAACTGTGTGATTGGCAACGCTACATCTTAATAGCATTAAAGACATTAATGACGAGAGCGCGTGGCACGTGTTCTTTCAGTGATACGCTTGTGTTTGTTGTGAGTGGTTGAATTTGTTTAGTTTCCCTTCTTTGGATATAACTTTCAAGGTAAGTAAATGCATTGCAATTTTTTTTACTGGCTTTAATATGAAATCCGGAATTTAAAAACCTTGCATATGACATGTAAAGAGCTCATGTATTTAGTTGTTTCGATTGTATTTGGTATTTTTCAAGAACATTTTTTAATTTTATGTTATGCTATCAAAAGGGAGGATTTGACGGTACAGATGTAGGAGCATTTGGCAATCTGTCAAATCCTCCTTCCATTTATATAAAAATTAATCTTGTAATTAATAGATTCTCAACATGCCAAATGTGTATAAACGAAAACATCCAGACCGCAATGTGGACGAAAGTAACTTGCGGAATGCAATAATGGACATTACAAATGGGACTGAAACATCCATTAGTGCATCGCGCAAATATGGCATTAATCGTACCACAATTTTGTATAGATTAAAAGTCCACCGAATGGGTAAAGCCGTTATTGCTAAAAAGAGCTCCAAATACTCGCACAGCCAGGTTCTAACATCAGAGCAGGAAAGTGAACTGGTGGTATATTTAAAAAAATGCTCAAAACTTCATCATGGAATGACATTTGAAATGACAAAGCAATTTGTATTTAATGAGGACGTTGGTGCAGCCATTAAAATGGATATAGTAGCAAAATTACCACCACCGGATGCTCTTCCCGGTACTTCAAAATCCAGACCGAAAATATCATTTAATGTTGACTTTAAGAATTTAGATATTCGTTAGGTTTTTCTTAATTGATTGATTTATTCTTGATTTTTTTTAGTTTATTTTTCTTTTTTTGCTTATGTTTTTTTTAATTAACTTATTTTATAACACATGAAGTTCCTTTTTTAAAGACTGATATTGTTCAAGCTTCTTTATTTACTTTAAATAAAAATATTTTGCCTTCTTTGAAGGAGCTTTTGACACATTTACACCTTGCAGGAAAATGGATACAAAACCTAAACTTCTAATCAATTGTCTCTATTACTATAAATACTTGGTCGCCGTGACTCCATTATAAGTTCTTAGCATAAAACCATAGAAAAAAAACTGAGAATTTCTATGATTTTAACAATAGTATGAAAACGTGTCAAATCCTCCGCACCCTACCCTACTTTGATTTATTTTAATAGGAATACTTTAAGTAAAATTTCAAGGAGTTAAAAAAAAAACAGAATCAGAAAACCAGAATCTTAGGTATAACAATAAAATAAATACCGAACTGACAGTTAAAAATTGCATGAAGTCAATAAAAAACAAAAACAAACTTGAAAGAGGGAAATTCCCTTTTTAACAACAGTTTGGCAGGTAAAAGTGCTGCCAAATTTGCATTCAATTTTAACTGAATTAAATTTATTAAGTTTTACAATACACTTTCGTTCAAATGTAAGATATTTTATGTCTTTAAAAAACATAGGAATACGAATGTGAAAGGAGGAGTACGGGAGTACGGAGAGACTGAAAGGAGTACAATACTCCTATGGGAGTACTTTCGGCAACACTGATCGCACACCTGACATAGCAGGTGTATTGTGTAGGTATAGAAGAGTAAATTGTAGATACACGGCGTATCTCGTATGTCCAATCCGTTCGTTGACTGCAACAGAAAATAAAAGTGGTAGCAATTTTTTATTCATGATGCAGGCTGCAGGTGTGACAGATTTACTGTCATTGGGGTGCGTGTCGGGGTGATGATTGTACAGGTTGGAGTACTTCGAATACTTCCCATGATTAACAGTGCTGTACCTATAATCATCGATACAAACTTGTATGTACATTCTTGTGTTTCCTAGCAATTTAAAACTTTATCAGTACATAGTTAAACTTGTAAGCGTAGTGGCTTAGGGTTTTTTCCATAGCGCCACCTCTCGCAAGCGCCTGACAAACATCCGAGTGTATTACTGATGTTGTGCCCACAATTTGTGCAACGCAAAATAGGTTAGTAATGAATGACAATGTCAATTACACATTGTCATCCAAACTGAATGACCTAGTTGAACACGAATGGGAACCACACAACACTGACCCACTCAAGTGCCCCGATTGCACAGCAACCAATAACAATATGCAACTACATTTATGTTGACACCGTGGGCCCAATAACGAAAAGGTCACAAAGAATTCAACACCAAATGTTACGTATTCTTGCGACCACCCGTATAAACAAACGAGTGCAAGAATACGTAACACGGATAGAATTACTTTGTTGACCCCGAAGCGCACAATGGGAAACGAAGCACATAGGCAAGGAGGAAGCATTGAGAACGGCTAAACGACAGTCAATACTCTACACACGAACGGGCAAGTTGCCGAAAATAAAACCTTTTTTTGCGAACATTCTCGAGTTGTGTTTTTTTATTACCAACAAATGGTGGCAGCGGTGGGATAGTTAAGGGTAAAGCATCTACCTTAACTCCCAATACGAAATCAGTTCAAACATTTTTTTTTTAAATCAAATCAAAAAAAAAAAAAAAAAATAAAACTTTAAGTGCGAAAGTCGAAGTAAAATTAAAACAAAAAAGGAACAATAAGTGAAAAAAAAAACAAACGTGCAGTGACTGGAGGAGCAACACCAAAAGCCCGAAGAAACCAAGTTACCAAATCCCGAAGAAACCAAGTTACCAAATCCCGAAGAAACCAAGTTACCAACAAATTACCATCATTATGAGGAGCATTATGTAAGCAACTTAATAGAGACTACTTGTTCATATAAATAAGCTAAAAAAAAAAAAAAAAAAAAAATTTGTATTCATTTTTTTTTTTACGTGTCTCATCCAAAATCCTCCTTTACAAAACCTTATTTTTTAAATTTTTTGTCGGTTAATGTCGAATTTAAATCTGAACATTTCACTCAGAAACAGAAAAGTCCGTAGGTCGTCTGATAGTGAAGTGTCCGAGTCCCTTGCTAAACCTTCCCACAAACCAATGCCTATCGGACATTCTCCACCACGTTCGGTACCACCAAAAGAAACGATTAAAGTTTTAACTAGCCAAGTCGGTACCTTTGATCCATCCTCTTCAATAAACCCTCCAGAATTACAACCCCCAGTAATAAGAGCAACAATGTCGTTCAATTCTTCGCAAACCATAAAACTCGTACCCGAGTTTGACGGTTCTGCCAACGCTTTGGATAGATTTATCCAATTGATTGACCTTCAATCAAAAAAAGCAACCACTGAGTCCGATAAAGCGGAACTAGTAGACATTGTAAAATCTAAATTAACAGGCCGGGCATATAACGTTATTGTGAAATATAACGATTATAATGAATGGCCACAGTTAAAGGATGCACTTATTAAGAATTTTAGAAAGACTCGATCGCTTCAGGTAATACAAACAGACATCTTCCAGTTTCAACAAGGCTATACTGAAACAATAGCTTCCTACACGGAGAGAGCTAATGCATTGTTTGACGAACTGAACAATGCAAACGCAAACAGCACTGACGAAGCTGCAAATAGAGCCATCCGAGCTTTAAACAGCGGAATGATCTTAAACAGCTTCTGTAATGGGTTAATACCACAGATAAAACTGTTGGTAAAAAGCGCCAGGTGCACTGAGCTGGATGAAGCCGTCGACATAGCGATGGAAGAAGAGAAACTCCTTACTTCTACTCCTAGACACCATCCGAACTACCAAAATAGGTACTGTAGAAACTGTAAAACGAAGACACATAACACTAATGAGTGTCGGTTTCTACAAAACCCAAACGGTGGCGTGCACAGAACCCAAAGACCAAGTCCCAATACTGGCCAGCCCACTAGAATAAATACAGTGCAAAATCCAGTATCATGTAGATACTGCAAAAACCTCGGGCACACGATAGAACAGTGCAGGAAAAGGCAAATTAATAATAACCGAAATAATCCTCAACAATCCGCCCAAAACTCGGGAAACGATTCAAGACCTGGCACGTCCGGCACGCGGAGTCAGGTAAAGGACATGAATCAACGTGCCTAAATTCCAAAACTGCCCAAAACCAAAATAAAGAATTCAACTCTCTGTATCAAATTAATAACACTACCAATTCTAAGAGAAGTCAAACAAATTTACTATATCAAGTCGAGTTTTCTCAAAATCAGAAATCGCATTCACCGATTCAAATTTCCAAATCTTCTAACTCAAAATGCGATTCCCGTGAAGAGAAAAATTCGAATTTTAGTCCACTGTATCCAACTTCTCAGAATCAGAAATCGCATTCACCGATTCAAATTTCCAAATCTACTAACTCAAAATGCGATTCCTGTGAAGAGAAAAATCCTAATAATTCACTGAATCCACTGTATCCACTGTCTCAAAATGAAAAATCAAATTCACTGAATCCACTGAATCAACTGTCTCAAAACAAAAAAGATAATTCTCTGTATCCAAACCTTAGAAACCAAACACATAAAGGTTTACTGAGTCAAGAAAACAATTCTCAAGATCGGAAATCGCATTCACTGATTCCAAATTCTAAATCTACTAATTCCAAATGCGATTCTGTTCTAGAGAACGATTCTCGACAAATATCAAAACCACTGTCTCAAATCACTGAAAATACTAGTTCAAAAGCCTTATCCAGATTCCCAAATCGAGATAACAACTCTCAAAAGCAGAGCAAAAAGAGCAGTCCTCAAAAACAAAGCGATAAAAGAGATAAAATACACCAAAAATCTAACCAGTCATGCCAAAATTCAAACTCATGCAAAATTCAAAAGGAAATTGAAAAAAATAATTCATTTCTAAATCAAAATCACCGCCAAAATCGAAGCCCTGTGCAAATCGAAAACCTGAACCAATTCCTCAACGGATCATCAAATTCCAAGTCAAGCAATTCCACAAACGCTCCTCAATGTTCCAGAAATCGAGCGGACAAACTTTCCAAGCTTCCGAAGCAAATAGTAAATATCGGTTGCCTAAACAGAGCATCAAGCTTTAAAAGCGAAATTAAAATGAACTCAAAAGATATCAACAGCAAGCTCAATATAATGCTCCTCGACACTGGCGCTAGTCTTAGCTTGATAAAGTTAGGAAAACTAGAAAACGATCTATGGGTACACACAGATACAATCATAGAATTAAAGGGTATCACCGACATACCTACGTCAACGCTAGGTACAGTACTAATGAATATAGAAATTACTCAAGGAACAATTCTAAAGCATCTGTTCCACGTAGTATCAGACAATTTTCCTATTACACAAGATGGAATATTAGGTGAAGATTTCTTTCAAAAATTCAACGCGATATTGAACTATAAAGATAAAACATTTATTTACCATTTCAAAGGAAAAAGGTACGCAACAGATTTCATATACAAACGAAATGCAATTACAATACCCGGTAGATCCGAAAAGGTGATTAAATATGGACCAATACAGGAAAACTCAAAACAAATATATTTTTCCCAAGAAATCTTACCTCAAGTTTATACTTCGTCAGTTATTACTGACCCAACAAACGGTTTTATATATATATCAATATTAAATGCTAACAGTAAAGACATTACCCTACAAAACCTCGATCTAGAAGCTGAAGACATAAATAATTACCATATAATTAACCTCAACTCTATCAAAAACGAACCAATTATAGACGACAGGTTGGGAAAAATCCAAAACCAGCTTCAACTCGAGCATCTTAACATCGAAGAAAGGAAATCAGTAACCGAAATTTGCCGTAACTACAACCATTTATTCTTCCTCGACGGAGATACTCTATCATCGACGACTGGAATCACACACTCTATAAAAACTAACCCAAATATAGCACCAGTTAACATTCGACCATATCGTTTAGCACAGATACACACACAGGAAATAAAAGACCAAGTGAACAAAATGCTCCAAGACGAGATAATTAGGCCAAGCTCAAGTCCATGGAATGCTCCTCTACTAGTTGTACCAAAAAAGGGAAAACAGAAATGGAGAGTAGTTGTAGACTATAGAAAACTTAATGAAGTCACAATCGCGGACGCCTACCCTATCCCTAACATCGAAGACATTCTCGGACAACTAGGCGATTCAAAATATTTCACAACATTAGATTTAGCCAGTGGATTCCACCAGATCGAAGTGTCTGAGGAAGACAGAGAAAAGACAGCTTTCAGTACACCCAACGGGCATTTTGAGTTTACCAGGATGCCTTTCGGTCTACGGAATGCCCCTCCTACCTTCCAAAGGCTTATGAATAAAGTCCTCACCGGTCTACAAGGCATAAAATGTCTGGTATATCTAGATGACATTATAATTTATGGCAAAAATCTAGACGACCACAACAGAAAGTTAATCGAAGTATTCGAAGCTTTAGACGTTTACAACTTGAAAATTCAATTAGACAAGTGTAAATTTCTGCAGAGGGAAGTCATGTATCTAGGACATATAATCTCAGAATCTGGAGTTAAACCAGACCCTGAGAAAGTTTCAGCTATCCAAAATATAGAAAAGCCTAATACCCAGAAACATATCAAATCATTTTTAGGCCTAACAGGATACTACAGAAAATTCATAAAGAATTACTCAAAAATAGCAAACCCATTAAATAAACTCCTCCGCAAAGACGTCGCATTTAAATGGGATGCATTTTGCGATGAATCCTTTAAACAACTGAAACAAGCCATTACCAATCCACCCATACTGCAATACCCAAATTTTGACAAAATCTTCTACCTCACCACGGACGCGAGTAACGAAGCCATAGGCGCAGTAATTTCACAAAGAGATCGTGACAATAATGATCTACCTATAGCATACGCTAGTAGAATATTAAATAAAGCAGAAAAGAATTATTCCACAATTGAAAAGGAAGCTCTGGCAGTAGTTTGGGCAGTGACGCACTTTCGACCATATGTCTACGGTCGGCACTTTGAAGTTATTACCGATCATAAGCCGCTTGTATGGATGTTTAACCTAAAAGATCCCTCTTCAAGGATAATGCGCTGGCGCATCAAGCTAGAAGAGTACGACTTTACAGTAACCCATAAAGCTGGACACCTGAATACGAACGCAGATGCCCTGTCACGTTTAAACACAGTTGAAGTTAAAGTAGTGACCCGCAGTAAAAGTAAATCCCCTCCAGAAAACGATATGCACGAAAGTCAAGAGCCCATGGAAATTACAGACCCAGAGAAAATCAAGCAAATAATACATGAATTTCATGACACCCCTTTAGGAGGTCATCAAGGAGTCAAACGAACTCTCAACCGAATCAAGAGACAATATAAGTGGAAAAATATGCACGCGGATGTGAAAAGATACGTCAAATCTTGCGACCTATGTCAAAGAAATAAATTATACTTGCGTAGTAAGATACCAATGGTAATAACTACAACAGCCAAAGCCCCATTCGAAAGAATAGCCCTTGATATTGTGGGACCACTCCCGATTACAGAAAATTATAACAAATACATACTCACATTTCAGGACGATTTAACAAAATTCGTCCAAGCAGTAGCAATTCCCAACCAAGAAGCTCAAACGGTAGCTGAGGCTTTAGTAAAACAAATCATTTGCACATTCGGAATCCCACAAACCATTCTCACAGATCAAGGAACGAACTTCACAAGCGACCTATTCAAAAACGTTTGCAAGCTCTTAAAAATACAAAAGATACAAACAAGCCCATACCATCCACAATCGAACGGTGCACTTGAAAGGTCACATCGAACCTTAGGCGATTATCTGAGAAACTATGCAAGTAATGACCAAACTAACTGGGATAAATATATCAAATATGCCGTTTTCTGCTATAATACTGCAGAACACACAAGCACTAAATATAGCCCTTATGAAGCTCTCTTTGGATTCAAACCCCCACTCCCCTCAGTCCTAAATAGACAAACACAACCTGTATATAATTACGATGACTACATTACGGACATCAAAACCAAACTGCAAACAGGATATAAAATCATACGCGAAAACCAATTGAAAGCTAAAGAAAGATCGAAGGAATATTACGATCGTAACTTAAACGAAGTCAACTATAAAGTAGGGGACATGGTACTATTAGAATCAAAAAATCGGTCGAATAAAAAACTAACTCCAGTTTATGAAGGACCCCATGAAATTGTAGAAATCCTATCACCTACGAACTCTAAAATAAAAATAGGTAGGAAAGAAAAGGTAATACACAATAACCTAATAAAGCCTTATACACAAAGAACACACACTACACACAATATAACAATCACATAAAGCACTATTAAAATTCCTGGCTTTATGTCATGCCTGAGCCAACGAGCGTACGTATATTGTGCGGTAACGCACCCCAGACAATCAAAGTCCACGACAGTGGAATTCTCAAAATAAGCCCATATTGCAAGGCAATGACTAATGAAGTATACCTTCAAGCCTCAAACGACGTTTACAACAAAATCCCTATCACATACAACTACTTACAAGAAACACACCTAACCGAAGCCGTGGAAATCCCTACCAACCTATCCCAAATTCCACCCCACACGATACACGTAGAAAAATTAGACCTAGATAAATATAGCATTAGTACTAAAAACCTAGTTAATGCAAACAAAACATTGTTATCTTTAAGACAAGAACACATGTACATTCCGTTTTCTATTATATCTTTAATTTGTATAATTGGAATATTAGTAGTAATAATAAACAAATACTTTAAAATAAGCCTATCAATTAATAGGACAATAACAAACAACACTATAGGGCAAGAACACCTTAATGATCAACCCGTTGTAATCATAGACCAATAAGAATATACTTATATATTTTAAACAAACTAGAATAAATATATAGACTTAAAGAAAATATTTTGTAAAACATTACATAAATGTATTGGAATGTGTAAACTTACTGATAGTAACTGTTAAAGTACCTAACAAATAATGTTCAAAAAAAAAACTAGCAAAACATTGTAAAATTCCATAATAAAACAAATCATAACCGCATCTTTTTACATAGTAATATTATTGTAAAATAAATAATATAAATGACCAGTTGTTAACCAATTCGTAAACAAATCCTGATCAGATATAATTATACATAAACATTACTGTAAAATAAACAATGTAAACAACCTGTAGTAAACCAATTTAGTCGCTCACAATGCATTCCACCAAACGCCGAAAGACTTCACTCCTAACGTCATGCGCCTTTCGTATTTTAAGGGGGGAGGACTGTTGTGCCCACAATTTGTGCAACGCAAAATAGGTTAGTAATGAATGACAATGTCAATTACACATTGTCATCCAAACTGAATGACCTAGTTGAACACGAATGGGAACCACACAACACTGACCCACTCAAGTGCCCCGATTGCACAGCAACCAATAACAATATGCAACTACATTTATGTTGACACCGTGGGCCCAATAACGAAAAGGTCACAAAGAATTCAACACCAAATGTTACGTATTCTTGCGACCACCCGTATAAACAAACGAGTGCAAGAATACGTAACACGGATAGAATTACTTTGTTGACCCCGAAGCGCACAATGGGAAACGAAGCACATAGGCAAGGAGGAAGCATTGAGAACGGCTAAACGACAGTCAATACTCTACACACGAACGGGCAAGTTGCCGAAAATAAAACCTTTTTTTGCGAACATTCTCGAGTTGTGTTTTTTTATTACCAACACTGACATGAAAGAGTTTCCTCATCAATGGCCTACCTACCGTTTTATCTCACTGTCGATTTCATATATGCTGATGATGTCATCTTAAGTCGACTAGATTGGTCTGGATAAGACATAATCTGAACGCAAAATCTAGATTGGTCGGGGACGTCACATTTTCTACGTCAGCCACATTATGCGAACTGTCAACTTAGTAGGTATACTCAGTCACGAATTTCTTGACTAGATTCGTCGCCTACACTTGCTTGAACGTCCTCACTAACTTCATATTTATCGAAAACTATTTATACGACTTTGACAAAGATAGGAAATTACTTATGCTAGAAGATAAGAGTTCCAAACTCGATGACAAACACAGTGGTTTTTGTTTTGTTTTTATTTAAGGTAGGTAAGAATATACAACGTTTAAATTTAGTTACTTCGACCCGTCATACTTTGGGACCTCTTTTTTGTTTGAACAAATTTATCTGACATGACTTGTATCTACCGCTGTATTATACATAAATAGGCGAAGGAAATTAGTTAAAATCCACTTTCACTGCCTTAAAGACAACATGTGAAATGTATAACTACAGGCCAGTATCATTTCTTCCAGCTTTTAGCAAAATCTTCGAAAAAATAAAAAAAAAAAAATAAAAAAAATAGAATAATAGGCTTTCTAAATAGAACTGGGTTTTTGAGTTTTCACTAAAGTCTGAAGATGCACTATTGGAGTTTTGTTCTCAGATAAAGTCAAACCTTCATGGAAAAAAGTGAACCGCTGGCTTATTTATTGATATTACCAAAGCTTTCGATATGTTTAATCACAATATTTTGCTAAGAGAATTTGAAAAATCCGAAAAGATAGGTCGCAAAGAGTGAAAATAGATGCGATTAGGAGCGAAATGAAGTTCTTCACTTTGGGAGTACCCCAAGGCTCTGTTTTGGGACCAATTTTGTTTCTCATTTATATTAATTCACTACTTGCCAATTTCATTATAAGCTCCAAAACTTAAATTATATTTCTCAGCTTGTCATCATTCAACAATTTGGAAGCGAATGTTTTTTATCACGACTTGCGTGCTTAAAATTCAAACTTTCTAATTGCAAATGTACATCTTCTACCATATTTTGTGATAGTTTAAGTTGCAGTGATGTTTTCTAATTGAGAAAGTGAATGAATTTAAGTATTTGGGGCTTACAATCGACACTAGTACGAGCTTTGCGAGTCACTGCAGATATATATTATACGGAAAATATGCCGTAAACCGAGTTTTTTTATTGTTCTACGACCTGAAAATCCTTCCAGTCCGCCATTTATACTGTTTACGGTCGACGATATCCTCCCGAAATAAAAGAATTGGTCAACGAAAAAAGGAAGGCGCGTAAAAAATGGCAACACAGTTCCGCTCCGCAACATAAAACCCATTTAAATTATTTGTGCAATTTGTTGAAGACAGCTATTAAGGACTTTAAAAATCGTGCGATATGTTCTTAACTTGAAAGTTTAACGGCGAAGAAAGATTCCAATTATTCACTTTGGAAAGCAGTAAAAGGCACCAAAAGGCCCAAAATCCCCGCGCCGCAAATTAAAATAAATCAAAATGAATGGGCAAAGGAATATAAGGAAAAAGCGGACGATCTTGCCGCCCATCTAGAAAAAACCTTTAAACCGTACGATGGTCGGGCGGTACACGACAGTGTTATTGGGACGGAATTACAATCCGACGATTTTATACTCACAAGTGCAACGCTAAGGGAACTAAAACGTGTAATTGAATCCCTAAAACCTAAGAAGGCTCCTGGTTATGATTTGATCACGAGAGAAGTTCTCAAGGTTCTACCAAGAAAAGCATTAATTAAGCTTCTTCATACTATAAATGCCGCGCTCAGACTAAAACACGTGCCGAGCCAATGGAAAGTTGCGGAGGTCATAATGGTTTTAAAACCAGGAAAACCGCCAATTGAAGTAAAGTCGTATAGACCAATTTCCCTTCTTCCAGTTATATCCAAAGTTTTCGATAGAATTTTACTAACGCGCCTTCAACCGGTTATAGAATATAATAATCTTATCCCTGACCACCAGTTTGGGTTCAGAACCAAGCATTCCACGATTGACCAAGTACATCGAATTACTGACGTAATTGAGAAAGCATTTGAAGAAAAAAAGATATGCTCAAGCGTATTCCTTGACGTCTCACAAGCCTTTGATAAGGTGCGGCATGACGGATTAAAATTTAAATTACGACAAGTTCTTTCCTACGCCTATATGATATTTTAGAATCATATCTCGGGCATAGACTCTTCCGTGTTAGACATGGAAACGAATTCTCTGAGCTTAAGGAAGTTTCGGCCGGCGTGCCGCAAGGAAGTGTCCTTGGTCCCCTTCTCTATCTGTTATATACTCGCGATATACCAAGAGAAGATGGCACTACTCTCGCTACGTTCGCCGACGACACCGCTATCCTAGCAGTAGGTAATTAAATTGAAGAAACGACTGCAAAACTTCAAATCGCACTGAATAAGGTAAATGAATGGACGAGGGACCCTCGGATCGCCCTCAACGAAACTAAATCTGTTCACGTGAATTTCACGTATAAGAAAACTAATGACTTGCCAATTTTCATAAACTTGGCCTGAATACCCTTTGCAAACGAGGCCAAATACCTGGGAATGACACCCGACGCAAAGCTGAAATGGAATTCGCACGTGAAAATGAAACGTAAAGAACTCGATATCATAATATAGAGAAATGCACTGGTTACTCGGAAAGCATTCCCAGCTCAGTACCGAAAACAAACTGCTTCTATACAAGCAAGTGCTAAAGCCGGTGTGGACCTACGGTATACAACTCTGGGGTTGTACCAAGAAAACAAATGCCAATATTCTACAAACTTTTCAAAATAAAGTGCTTAGAGAAACTGTTCAAGCACCATGGTATATTAGAAACGAAGATATCCACAGGGATCTCGAAATTCCAACAATTGAAGCTGAAACTAGAAGCTTCGCGATAAATCATAGAAACCGACTAATCGGACATGTCAACAAAACAGTCCGACAAATTTTGGAGGAGAACAATTTATTGCGCCGACTACAAAGAACGAAACCGTTCGACTTGGCAAGATAGGATTAACCGCGTCTAAATTGCGGAACATGCAGGACCTTTCATTGGAAAGTAGCCTGTCAAAAGTTGTTATTTCGTTATAGAAAAATTGCTTAATAAGTTATATCTTAGTTGCAGTATCTAACAATCTTTCGAAGGGTGGTGTTTTTAGTCAGTATATGTAAGAATCCAGAGATTTGTTTCTGATTTTGCATTAGAAGTTATAAAGTGAATATCCCAATGGACGTGTGTGGGGGTGAAAATGAAGTGGGATTTTCTGATTGTGTTGACTACGCTGCTGTTATTGCATTTTGAATGGCTGTTGCAATTTTAAAGTTGAAGTGCGGTATTGAGTTTTAAAAATGTATATGAACACAGATCGGCTGTTCATTCATTCTATATATACCCAACAAGATTGGCTTTGCCACTTCCTCAAGAGAATATTAGCGAAAAGGGTCACAAAGAAAGCATGGGTCGGAAAGTGGGAAGGTGGGAGAAGACCACACTTTTTTTTTTGGAGCGTTTTTGAACGCAACAATAAATGTAAACAAACTTGTTTGCCTCTTAAAATCGAAACCAGTTGCTTACAAATTAATGACAGACGGAGTGTCAAATGCTACAGCATAGATCACAGTAGTAACTTGTCATATAGCTAATTCATTAAGATAAATCTACCTATTAACAATCGAGTTTTTCGATTTCAAATAAAAAAGTTATGTTCGTTAGGTTATTGTCTTGTTCGGTGCAGAGACAATACTGAGACCACCAACTTCGGCCGATTTCCCTTTACTTTGCCTACAAACTCCGTACTTCTAATCAATCAAAAGACTTCAAGCATTCAAAAGACTGAAATACATAGAAATAAATAAAGAAGATTGCGAGTGACATAAGTCCCAAAACAAAGAGAATCCAAACTAGAGAGGCAACTCCCGTGCACCTAGCACCTACCCGATTTTCCCCGCAAATTTTGAATGAAAGCCCTCTCTCGCGCGCTCTTATTTTTCCTGTCGGTGAATACCTACGTGTAATTAAAGGCCGCCTGGTGGCACTTTTTCAATTCAAACAATTTGTAAATGAATTTATAACAATAAACTAGCTGACCCGGCAAACCTCGTTTCGCCCAAATTTGTTAATTTGTTAATAAATTCCGAGCATGCACCAAGCACTTGCTAATTTATGTAATTCGACCAATTAAAATTCTTTATTCAAAAGTTATATTAAATGCAATTGAAATAAATGATGAATAGCAATGTTGTTGATTTTGACGTGTCGTCCAACCTTCCACTTTTTCACTAAATTGACAAACATCCATCGATTATCCTTGCAATAAATTATTGGTCATAGTGAAAGCGAGACGCACGGGAAATTGAAGTCGCACGAATGGTAAATCGTTCTTAATAAGCGAAATCTGCGGAATAAGGGTGTTTGCCTTTGAATTTTCCCCTTAAAATCATCACTTGTGTGATATTTGATTTGACTGCAACATCTCCTATTGTGTTAAAGTTCAGCAACCCACAAGAGAGAAATGCCGTTCTGATATCTGCTGCGAATTACCGCAAACAACACAAGACCGAATTACGTCTCCATGATCTAAATTAATTCGAGAGAGATTTCAATTTATTAAAAAAAACTTTATTTATCAATCCGGCAGCGATTCTGCCTACTACATAACTGAACATTGTTTGCTTAAAATCTATGGCTTAAATACTAATCTAAATCCAGCGGCGGCGATGTGTTCCCACAGTTACTCGTACATTACATCTTGTCGTACGTGCGGGAATGTGTCTATTGTGCGGTTTCTGGTGTCGTCTGTTCTGGATGTGCGGATGTTGGCTGGCGGATGTTGGATGTTGATCGTGTAGGTTTCGGGTGTCGGTGTCTGGTCTGCGCTCTATGGAGTTGGTATTCAATGTTTTCTGTCTTAACTCTTCCCCTTTTAAGTGCAAACGTCCTCGTTTGTTGATTAGAATAGAGGTATTTGGTTGACCTTGGATATTCCAGATAACCTTGGCATTGGTACTTCGTGTTCTCTATTGGGCTGCTGTACTGATGGTGGTGAGGGAGTTTCGTCTTCAACGCATACTGTTATGTTGTTTGAAAGTTCTGTTGCAGGTTTCGTTCTCCTGCATCGTCTGGTGATGATGGCCAATAATATGAAGATCATTAGCGTCGAGAGTCCAAAATTTCCGATTTGTTTTTTCATATTTTTAGATTCCAAATTTTCTATAAGTTTTGTATTGTTAACGTGCAAATCTTTTATTACTTCTAAGGAAAGTATCTCTTCGAAGACATCTTTATTTGCGAAGGGTTGTACAATTGCCGGAAGGGGTTTTGTTTCAGATATTTCTTTTGAAGAGTATGTGGTCCTGTTGATTATTAGTGATGTGTTGTGGAATTGGATTATAAACGATCCTGCTAAGTCAATTGTTACGTCACCGATCTGAATTGTTCCGTTAAATTGATTCAAGAATATTATTCCGCTTGATAACTCCTCGATTGCTGGTACATGTAGACCATTTATCTTCGTACACAGGGATGGTTGGCTTTTCATGAGGTTCGGCAAGCACGTGGAATTACTTATATCTACTATATTTTTATGAGTACAAATAGAAAGGTTATTATATGACTTACATTCATTTCTTATTCCTAATATTTTTTTATTACATTTTAATATTGACTTAAAATCTATTTTGTTAACATAATTTCCCTTTTTTATTGACTTAACTATAAGTTTTTGACAGGGTTCTTTTCCTGTAATTGGTAGATCTATAATATAGGCAATGGTTGTTTCGTTAGTGGCAATTTTTATTTCGCTAAATTCTAATGCTTCTTCTACACTTAAATATGGCATATTTTCGTTCTTTAGAATATTTTGAATAGTATCGATTTCTGAATTCGTTAATATGTATGAATTTGTTACTCCGGCCTTAGCCCATTGTACAGCGTAGTCTATGTTCATTATTTCTGTTTTAATAATATCCAGTTTATTTTTAATGCTAAGGAGATTCTCAATTACGCCTGTGGTTTTTGTTAATTTAATAATTTTGTTGGTTGTCTCGGTTAACTGGTTAAACTTTTCAATTGTGGCTCTATTAATAATTAACTGATTATTATTGTTTTGTATTAATGTATTCATTTTCCCGTTAAGCATTGTGAGATCATCATGATCAGGGGAGCCTCCTACCCACTTCCAAGCACTCCCGATAAAGTCTAGTGAACGTTTAATTCGGTTTGTGGGCCTAAGTCGATTAATATGATTTTGAATCTCCTGTATGTCGTGTATGAAAAAGGGGTATAGTTCCTTAATGTTGCTAACGTTTTCTGTTACTGTCGTGTTCATGTCGTAGATAAATTTCTGATATATTTCTATATCAATTATGTGAAAGATTTTAAAGTGGCCCTCCTGTACTCTAGCCATTCCGGAATTTAAAGTCAAGAGTTGTGCGTTCGTGTAGTCTAGTATTTGGTGTTCGGTCTTACCATAATGTAGTTGAAATAACAGTCTGAAAAAAAATGTAGAATAAAAATCAGTTCCTTATATGCTTTTTATATATGATTTTGCCGCTCTCTGTTAGGATGGTTGTATTTCTATCTTCCTTTACTATCTCTGCTTGGTATCTGCTAGACAGTTTCGTTCCTAGTCTTTTATTTCGCTTTACATAAACTATCTGTCCCGGGGAATATGGTTTTGGTTTCTTTCTTTTTTTGTTATGGTATTTTAGGTCAGTTTTTTGTTTTTGTCGTAATTTCACCAAATTTGACTGTCGAGTCTTGTCATAATCTTCGGGGCCGAAACTAACATTGCGACCAAAAAAAAGATCAACTGGTTTTTTTTCCGTAGTGGAATGAATACTGTGGTTGTATTCGTTGACTGCTCTTTCAAGCAGTTCCTCGAAATTTCGATGCAATTCGTCGTTTTTAAGGCATCTCATAATTTCTACTAAGGTTGAGTGAAAACGCTCTACCTGTCCATTGGCTTCGCTCCTGTATGGCGGTGTCGTGTAGACATTGATTTTTAATTCGTCCTTCATCATGAAAAGTATTGCAGAAGAATTAAGAGAGGGTTCGTTATCGATGACCACTGATTTGGGAACACCGAAGAAAAAGAGTATATCTCTTAGAGGCTTTCGTATATCCTCTATTGATTTGCTTTTTAGTAATTTAACTTGTGCATATTTCGTGAATTTGTCAATTGCGGTTAGTACTGCCTTTTTTTCAGTAATAAATATATCAATGTGGACAGTGTGTCCTGGGAAAGTTGGTAGTGGCGTTTCGTTAAGCTTGGGTTGGTTTGGATGCCGTTCGTATTTATTTTGTTTGCATGTGGAACAGATACTAGTGATTCGATTAATTTTTTTTTGTCATGGAGGGGAAATAGTATTTCTCGAGAATTTGCTGCTTATTCTCTTTTGCGTTCCTATGGGCGCGATTATGTGTTTCTATTATTATAGTCTCTTGATCTTGTAGGTTGAGAATGTCCTCTACCTGAACTTGTGTGAACCTAACTTTGTAATTCTTAAAATTGTCTGTATAGATTTCCTGTATCATTCCCATGATACTTTCTTCGGTTTTGATAGCGTTTATAACTGATGGATTAAGGAATTTCCTTAGAATTTCCTTAAGTTTATTTTGATTATATTCTGTTTCTGTCACCGTATGCCGGTGGTATGTAGGGAAAATTATTTCGAATCGGTGGGCAGGAGTTGGCCCAGTCTGCAGAAGAATTTGGTTTTTAAAGGCGTTGATGGGTACTTCTACACTATAGATGAGCTCTTGCGAAGAACTCTCGTCACTGTGCTGTGTGGTTTCGGATAGGGTGTTTACGTATGAAGTTAATGGGGCTCTTGATAATGCGTCGGCAACAACGTTTGTACTGCCGGGTTTATATTTTAATTCATGACTGTACTCCTCTAATATTGCCTTCCATCTTTTCATTTTACTATTATTATTTTTGTTGCTTAATGCAAAAGTAAGGGGTTGATGGTCAGTAAAAATTCTGACTCTGGTGGGACCGTAAAGGTAATTTCGAAATGAGCCTAACGCCCATACAATGGCTAACATTTCCTTTTCGTTAGCTGCATAGTTTTCTTCCGCTTTGCTGAGCGTCCTAGATATAAAGGCGATGGGTCTGTTCTCTTGCTCAAGAACAGCACCGAGTGCGTAGTTAGACGCATCCGTTGTGAGGTCGAAGGGTTTGTTGAAATCGGGATATGAGAGAACTAAGTCTTCGGAGATAAGAGAATTTTTTAATTCGTTGAACGACGCAATAGCTTCTTGGTTATTGATGTTTTTGAGGATTGGGTTTTGGACACCCGTCCCTCCTTCCCTCTTAAAAGGGCTGTGAGGGGTTTCGCAATTTTTGCGTAATCCCGCACAAAGCGTCTATAGTAGCCTGATAGGCCAAGGAAGGATCTTAGTTCTTTAAGGTTTTTTGGGATCTCGAAGTCCAATATGGATTTAACTTTACTAGGGTTGGTTTTAACACCTTCTGAAGATATGAGGAAGCCTAGAAATTCGACTTCGGGTTTAAAAAAATTACATTTGTCCAACTGGACTTTCATATTTGCGTTATTCAAGGTTCTAAAAATGTCTTCGATATGCTTAGCGTGTTGGGCTTCGTCTTGGCTAAAGATGATAATATCATCAATGTAAACATAACAAGTTTTTCCAATATGTGAATGCAATATATCGTCTAATGCCCGCTGAAAAATCGATGGAGCGTTTTTCAGCCCAAATGGTAATCGGGTAAACTCGTATTTACCATAATTAATTGAAAAGGCTGTCTTCTCTATGTCGGATTCCCTCAGAGGAATTTGATGAAATCCGCTTTTCAAGTCAAGTACAGTAAAGAATTTATTTCTTCCTAGCTGGGCAATTATTTCGTTAATATCCGGAATTGGATATTTGTCAGATATCGTCACGCTGTTTAGCTTCCTATAATCTATTACCATTCTATATTGCTTTGCACCGGTGGAATCAGGTTTTTTTGGGACGATCCACACCGGGGAATTGTATGGTGACCGTGAAGGTCTTATTATGCCGTCCTCAAGCAATTTCTGGACTTGTTTTTCAACTTCGGATTTTAGTGACATTTGAAATGGATAATGGCGAGTATAAACGGGGTCTTCTGTGGAAGTCCTTATTTCTGCAATTACTCTAGTTGTATAAGTGAGTTTTTCTTCTGGATCAGAGAACAGATTTGGGTGTTTGTGAATGGCTGAGTTAAGAAGATATTTCTGCTGAGGGGTCAAATGGTTAGTCTTGATGTCTATGGCATTAACTGACGGTGATTTCAGCTGCTTAATCTTAATTTTGACTTTATTGAGTATTGTCATAAAGCTTTCTCGGGTGTGAATTATAGCAGACAACTCCTTTAAGCTGTCGTTGCCTAGTATACCATGGAAAGTTTTTAAAGTTGGAAGAATGAAGAATTTAATATTGATATCGTTAAGGCCAAAGAGATTTAGAAATGTGTGATGCGAAACCTTCACATCCCCAGCTATTGATTTGGCGTAAAATGTTTGGTCGTTTGAAATGGGTCTTTTAACTAAGTCAGGTTTAATGTAATTTTTGCTTGAACCAGTGTCAATCAAGAATTTTAGAATTTCTCCGCTTTGGGTCTTACATTCAAAGTAAGGCAGCGAAGAATTGGTTAACCTAAAAAATGAATATCACTATATTCGAAATACTGCTCAATTGGATATTGCAATTCCGATAAGTGTTGGTCATCAAGAGAGTCGGTAGTCGGATGGTCGGTTTGACCATATTCATCATATGTTTCTCCGGGTGGATTTCTTACTTCTTCTTCATCTTGCTGTATTTGTGGATGAATATTTAATTTTTCCAGTTTATCTATAGTTGCGTCAATATGAAAGTTTGGTTGATTAAAGTTGGGGTACCTTGCGCGTTCTTGCTGAGAAATATTTGGCCTTGGCGCATTCCAATTTGCTTGACGATTCTGATTGTGAATATTTCCAATCTGATTGCTGCGTCCTTGAGTGGGGTTTTCTACTTTAAGTGGAATTTGGTTTTGGGGTGGCCTCGAATATCGGAAAGCATTGTGGAAATTTGGCATATTATTCTGGGGAAAAGAGTTGAAATTTGGACGCTGGCCATATGCTGGACGAGGAGAATTTGAGTACATGGGGTAATTCTGATGGGGTGGCCTTGGGTTTGGGTATGAATTCGGGGGTTTATATGGGACTGGTTGCTGCGGCAACACAGGTCTAGGGAAATTAGATTGTGCTGGATTAAGTTGTGGAGCAAAGGTTTTTTTAATAGCTCCTTGAGACTGTTGCGTTCTATACCTTTGGTTCTCAAGTTTGAGGCACAGGTGCAACGCCTGCGGCAGATCTGTTGGTTCTTTCATTCCTAATAATTCTGATAAGTTTCCCTTTAATCCTCTAATAAAGGTGTCAAGCGCTTTGTCCCGGTACGTTTGGGTCAAGAGACACATTGACTCGTGGCTTATTTCCATACACGAAATTTTATTAATTATAAGTGTTAACTGCGAGCTTACTTCCTGGTAAAATTCCTGTATGCTCTTGTTGCCCTGCACTAGGTATGACATCTGGCATTCGAGGGTGCTGACATCTCGTTTGTCGGCATAGTGCATTGTTAGGCAATTAGCTATGCTATCCCAGTTAAGTGGCGTATTATAAGATTCGAGGGCTGCGTCGGCCTCGTTGATTATCTTGTTGCGAATCACATTAAGGATTCCGTAGTACCTCGGAGTTCCTTTAGTGTGATCATAAATGTTGAGCACGCGCTCAACGCTCTTTTTCCAAGAGGAAAATTCGCTGGCGTCTCCGGAGAAAGTTCTGAGACTACGAACTACATCTGGTATATTATCTAAGTCCTCTAATTGGTTTCTATATTCTGGAGAAATTGTCTGGTCTATACCAGAGAACCGGTTAGAACCTGGGTTGAGTATACCTTCGATAAACGTTCTACCTTGTTGTTCAAGGAAACGTTTCACAATGGTCGCTACCACTGTATCAAGCTCAGGGGTGGATCTGACTTCCTGTAATTCTATATTTGAAGAGCTGGATTGGTAGGAACTGTTAGGGTCGTGAAGACCTGATAGAGTAGAAGTGGTTGGGGGATTATTTCGCGTAGGGGGTCTCTCGTTACTAATTGGTAGTGCATTGGAAGCAGGTGGATTAGGCTGTGTGCCCAAAGCTCCGTTGATTTGCTCCGCGAGTTGGTTTCTAGTGAGAGGCATGTCGACGGCAGTTTATAAAATTTAATAGAGAATACGGAAGGTTGAAATTGGTGAACAAGAATTTTCTATCCTAAGTTTTTATGTTTTTCCTATATTATGAATGTAAATTTTTATGTTTGTTTGCCTTTGTTTTCAAATAAAATTGCTTATTTCTAATTTATTTTTCCACTTTTCTTAAACTTCTTAACGTTTACTTTAGTTTTTCGCTTTAAAATAAAATTTCTTATCTTTAATTTAATTTTCTAATTTCTCTTAAACTTTTTTACGTTTACTTTAACTTTTCGCTTTTAAATAAAATTCCTTATCTTTTATTTAATTTTCAACTTTCTCTTAAATTTCTTTATGTTTACTTTAATTTTTCGCTTTTAAATAAAATTTCTTATCTTTACTTTAATTTTCCACTTTCTCTTAGATTTCTTTATGTTTACTTTAATTTTTCGCTTTTGAATAAAATTGCTTATCTTTACTTTAATTTTCCACTTTCTCTTAAATTTCTTTATGTTAACTTTAATTTTTCACTTTTCAATAAGATTTCTTATCTTTACTTTAATTTTTCACTTTTCTTATTATTTCTTATTCTAACTTACAGCAAATATGGTATCAGCATGTTGATTTGATCCCTCGTAGTGCGGCTGAAGTATCACACTCCTCCTTTTCCTCCCTGGGGTTACTAAGGGGCCCTTGTGTCCTTAAGATCCACTGGTCACTTTTTACCGGTTTATTAATATGACCGAACCTGTGGTCTGGCGAATAACTGTCTGTTTTCCACGCTTTAACACTTTCACTACTAATGGGTTTTCTCTCTCTCTTTTTTTTATTTATTATTAATTTATTTAAACACTCGGGTTCATTTGGACCGCTTTGTATGGTTTCATACTATGTTTCAACACGATACGCGGTCCCTGCTCGGGCGCCAATTAATTCGAGAGAGATTTCAATTTATTAAAAAAAACTTTATTTATCAATCCGGCAGCGATTCTGCCTACTACATAACTGAACATTGTTTGCTTAAAATCTATGGCTTAAATACTAATCTAAATCCAGCGGCGGCGATGTGTTCCCACAGTTACTCGTACATTACATCTTGTCGTACGTGCGGGAATGTGTCTATTGTGCGGTTTCTGGTGTCGTCTGTTCTGGATGTGCGGATGTTGGCTGGCGGATGTTGGATGTTGATCGTGTAGGTTTCGGGTGTCGGTGTCTGGTCTGCGCTCTATGGAGTTGGTATTCAATGTTTTCTGTCTTAACTTCTAGGCATTGAATCGGATAACAGCTGTTATTTTAATGAAAGTCTAACGAGACATACACGATTTCTCTTAAACAGCGCTCTGGGGCTCAAGCGAAGGAAACATCTGTACTGTTTGCTGTACACATGCACACTAAATATGGATCTGTGTAATGTTAAGAAGTCGGCGAACGAAAAAAGCTGTCTAATTGAAAGCTCTGATGATCTGGCCACTGCAGCTGCGATACACCAATGATTTCTATTTTTATTTTTACGTAAGCCTATTCACGCATTGTTATTTTATTGTCTTCATTTCTCTCTCTATTTTTTAACTCCCTTTCCTCAAACCAAAGATAATATAATTACCTAGATGACGCAGTCCAGTAGGAAATGTTGTCATATGAAACCAAAATGCGAAACATTAAGAAGCTTTTCAAAAAAGCTTTTACAGAGAGAAAGCAACGCCAAAGTTGAACACAATACTACTACAACAGTATAGATCATGTTCCATTTTTTTTTTATAGTACCTATATAAAATATAGGTATAGGTATATTGCACTGCATGCATACTACAGACAGATCACTTATTCTGTCTCAATTCATTATTCTTCGTTTTTGTCCTACGTCGAAGTCGGCTGTTACACGCATATTGAACTCATTCGACTGTTAATGTAACCGTATTATTTGGATGTGTATCTTTATCGTGCTTGACTCATGCAGCATGACTGATTTTCTTCCTTTTGTCCTATTCTACTTCTTCTTTTCAAATAAATCGAATGTCCTCCTGCTCATCGGAAAAAAAGAAAAGATATAGGTAGCCTTCGATACAATAGAAATGAAAAGTTGTGTGCATTAATTTTTTTAATAGGTACCTATCTGCTGGTTGCGTCGATTGCGTATCATCTAGAATATATTTTTTTAGGAAAAAGGCTCAACAGGTAGGTATTCCTTGACAAAAAAATATTAATGCAAATTATTAGCTCGTTTTGTTTTCCTGTAAAATTTAATAGATTTAAGTATGTCTTGGAGAGCTAAATGCGTCATTACTTGCTGCAACGCAAGTGCAACAAAGTACCCAGAAACAAAATTATATAAATTTCCTGATAAAGGAACTAAAAAATACAATGACTGGCTGAAACTAGTACTGGAATCCCGCGACAATAGGCCTGTTTTTTTGAGCTTCGTACTCAGCAAAGCAAAGTAAAGTAGGATTTTCAGCACGCAATTACAGCAACTACTGTGATTCCTCGAAGTGTCAAGTAGGGCGTAGTTGTTGTAATCGCATGCTGGGAATCCTACTTTACTTTGCTTTGCTGAGATCGAAGCTCAAAAAAACACGCCTAATATAGAAAAACATAAACGTCCACTTATTTGTAGCAAACATTTTGAAGCAAAATACTTTGGAAAAAAAAAGTTGAAAGCAAATGCGATTCCTACACACTTAACACTTCAGGCTTTTATTGAAGTGTGCTAAGAACACTGTTTAACAATCAATAAATAGTTTGGATACACAAAAAAAAATATATATTATTGTTTCTTTGGGACGAATATAAGGAAATTGACTAGTTTATCGAAACAGGCTTTTCTCGACGCACGCGAGAGGTGGTCTAGTGGGTAAAACTTAAAGAGCCGATTTGCGTTTTTTTTTCAGGGATCAAACCTTACCCCACTAACCCCACAATCACTGAACCACTGCGCTCAATTGCATCAATTGCATTGATTTACTAATCAACTCTATAGGTACTGTTTTTTCGCATGGTCCAACGAAAAACTCATTCGCAATTCAAAAAGAATTCATAAACGTTTCGATTACCTACCTACTTTCATAAACATGCGCGCACTTATAATTATTTCCATAGAGATTCCCTGTCTCTGCATTTTTTAGTTCAGCAAATCAAACATATATTATTAACAAGTAGGTATTATACACCCTTTACACTCCAAGAAATAGTACCCTTTCTACCCTATATTTAGTCTTCGCACATATCCTTATTATTAGTATTTTTTTAAACTATTAACAGAAAACGATATGCTTTCTATTAATAGAACAATTTGTTTGTCCCTTTTTTTTCTTAGCGAGTGTAAAGTGAGATAATACAACAATCGTCGATTTTTGTTCTATCGACTGCGATTTTTTTTGCCTCAGGACATTTACTTTATTATCACACGAAAAATTAAAATGTTTCTTTGTTGGGAATGGGAAAAGGGAATTGGGAACGAGAAGCACAGGTTCGAATGAAAGCAACAAAATTCGTCACGCACAAACACAATACGTTTATGCACACACGCAAACGATTACGATATGCTGCATTAGCATAGCACTCAAGAAAAAGCTTTTGTTTTGTTGGATAATCGTTGTTGGACGATGAGAAGAACTTTTTGTTGGACAATCGTTGTTGCACGATCGCAAGAAATGCGGACATCAGCTAACATGGGATTGCGACATCTGTATATTTTATTATCTGTGCTCAAACTCTACCCAAACCCAATTCCTCCTTTTCGTCTCTATATAGTTGAATTGCACTTTTGTACTTTTGTTTTTGTTTTCTTTTTCAATGGATGGCACAGGGTTAGGTAACCAACACAGTGTGAATGTAAATTCAACGTACGCTATGGTAAATGTTATCTCCAAGAGATATGAGGGGCTTAAAGTATGTTATTTAAATGCGCGTAGTCTAAATGACAGCAAATTAGATTATCTAAAGTACCTGTTTTCTTGTTCCTGCGTTGATGTTATTTGTGTAAGTGAAACCTGGTTTACCCCGTTGGTACCCGATTTGTCCTATAAAATTCATAACTATGAAATTTTCAGGAACGACAGAATTACTGATACAAGAGGTGGAGGGGTAGCAATATATTGTAAATCCAATTTAAAGCGTGAAATTATCACTTAATCTATTGGCAATGGAATCGAATTTTTAATAATCGAAATTCGGGATTGCAACACCAAATGCATGATTGCGTGTGCATACAGTAACAATAGAAGCTGCTTCCCATTGCCGTTCTTTTCGGTTATCTCTGAATACTGTGCACTCTATCAGCACATAATTATCTGTGGTGATTTCAATACCAACTTATTGATAAATGACTCGCTTTCCTCTCAAATGAAGGATTTAGTTTCTTCTGTAGGAATGGAAATAATGAATACAACCTACCCTACTCGTTTTGCTGACAATCGCTTACCCAGTCTTCTAGATCTAATCATTGTTTCTAATCCGTCCCTTGTTTTACTATGCGACCAGTTATCGTTTGATGTTTCTGACCATGATCTGCTTTTCTGTACCTATGATGTGAATTTGTCCAAAACCGTTTTCTCTGATACCTTTACATTTAAAGATCTCAACTCCATAGACTTAAATGCCCTACAAATTGCTACTTATTCTGCCCCCTGGGAGCAATGCCGTTTGAAGACCGATCCAAATGAAAAAATAATACTGTTTCAAGCTATTTTAACAGGATTGTTCGATCGTTGTGTACCAACGAAAATAGTAAAAATCCAAAACAGAGCATGCCCTTGGTTTACGCCTGAAGTAGTCAGCTCTATTAAAAAAAGGAACAAATTGTTTAGTAAATGGAAGCGCAGGCCATCTAATGAAAACTGGTCTTTATTTAAAGCTGCACGTAACCACACAACTCTCGTTGTTCGAACTTCCAAGAAAAATTATTTTGCATCTAAACTAAATACATCCCTCCCAGCTAAGAAACTATGGAGTAATCTGCGTAAAATTGGTGTCTCCAGTGGCTCCAACTTCAAATGCGTTCTTGATCCTGATGAACTAAATCGTACCTTTCTAGGGGATGATTCCAGTTCTAATGATTTTGATTTTAATCTGAATGAGAACCTAGTGCACTCGTTGCCAAGACTGGAAGGCTTTGTAGTAACCACTGAAAACGAAATTGTTCAACACGTGGCAGCTATCAAGTCTGATTCAATTGGTGAAGACGGCCTACCAATACGCTTCATAAAACTTTTCTTACCGCAAATTGTCTCCCACCTCACTCATATAATAAACTGGTGCATAATAACATCAACTTTTCCTCAGGTCTGGAAAAGTGCAAGAGTTCTGCCTATAGCAAAGAAAGCTAATCCAACATCTCCTTCCGACTATAGACCGATCAGCATTCTTCCTTGCTTATCTAAGGTTTTCGAGAAAATAATCGCAAAACAAATCACAACGCATCTGTCTACCCACAAGTTATTGAGTTCTCACCAGTCAGGTTTTAGAGCTAAGCACAGCTGTTCCACAGCCATGGTCAATCTACTTGAAGAAATAAGACAAGATTTCGATAAGGATTACGTTTCATTTCTCTGTTTGCTTGATTTCTCGAAGGCCTTTGATAAAGTAAATCACAAAATTCTGTGTTGGAAGCTTAAGTACAATTTCGGCTTCTGTGATGGGGCAGTGAAATTGTTAAACAGTTTTCTTTCGGGTAGGCCGCAAAGGGTTATTTCTGGTGAAAGTTGTTCGTCGCTAATGGAAATCAAGCAAGGTGTACCTCAGGGCTCAATACTGGGACCGATTCTTTTTTGCATGTTTATCAATGACCTTCCGTCTGTGCGCAAACATGCAACAGTACATTTGTATGCAGACATCTAGCAAAACCATACCCTAACCTTAACGAACTCGCTTCTCTCATCAATGATGATCTGAAGCGCATCTACACCTGGTCAGTTGCAAATGGTTTACTTTTAAATCCTGCAAAATCTCAAGTAATTCCTATATCCCACAAAAAATTTAACCTTAATCTTCTTCCTGATCTGTATCTAAATGGTAATAAAATCAAAGCTGTAGAATCAACCACTAGTCTGGGATATTCAATTAATCGAAATCTGTCTGGTTACAATCACACCAACGTGGTCATTGGTCGTATCTACGGCTGCCTTCGCAAGTTATGGCTTACTGCTTATTTTACTCCACGGGAAACACGACGAAAATTGGTAACAACTCTAATCCTGCCCCTCATAATGTATGCCGAGGTTGTGTATTGTAGCTTAGACTCGTTATCCCAGCATAAATTGCAGGTAGCCTTCAATGACGCGGTGCGTTACATCCACGGCATTCGTAGATATGACCATATATCAGCATACACTAGGAGTTTGCTAGGTTGTGATTTGCACCAATATATCAACGCCAGGAACTGTATATTTTTACATAACATAATTATAAATCAAAGTCCGTCTTATTTGTACAACAGGCTTAAATTTACTCGGTCATCTAGAACCACCAGCCTAATACCATACCGCTGCCATTTTCTCAATTCCTCGCGTTTATTTTTCATTCACACCGTGAGACTATGGAACTCCTTACCCCCACACATTAGAGCTATATCCAATCACTCCAATTTTAAAAGTGCAATTCTCCTTTATTTTTCCACTCATCAACATTAATCACCACCAACTGTATCTCCTATCCATATCTCCCCAACTTAGTTTTAAGAAATATTTTGTATACTAGTCTTAAGTTATTTAATTAAATCATTTCTGTATTAACATCACACTAAGTACTAAAAAAGATAATATCTTAATGTACAAACCTTTTTAAGAAAAATAAATGAAATGAAAATGAAATGAAAGATCCTTCACCATAAAACAAATGCGATCCGTTGTAAAGTTTCGGTACATTGATGTTTCGCAACAAAATTTTAACTGAACCAACTTTCAAATCCGAATTATGTAGAGGTAAGCTGGTAAGGTAGCATAATTTCCTTCCTTCCAACCAAAAATTATAAAAATCGAACGATCCGTCCCCGAGTTATGAGTGCACATACGGACGTCAGTCTCTTGGATATGTCAGGTCCAAAAGTATCCTATCCTTCAAGCGGGAACGAAGTGTAACGAAACGCCAGCGTTCGTCACACTTTCACATATCAATCCCGTATGTGGCATAGAATTTTACACTCGGCTCATAGAATTCACACTGTGTTTTTGAAGGAAAAACAATTAGTAGCCGAGTGAGAAAACCATGAGTCGAGACCTGTCTGCCAGTGAACTGTACCAATCTCGTGTACCAGATAAGGCTCCATTTATAGAAGGCGACTTCGGTCAAATTCTAAATTTTTGGTGGCTGGATTCCCTTTTTGGGAGACCGGCCTTAAATCAAGCAGTGTCAGCAATCCCAGCTGGCTTGCTATCCCTTTCCCCTGGAACCACGCTGTAGTCGGGCCGCTAAGGAACCACGCAGTAGTCGGGCCATTAGGATCCACGTAGTAGTCGGGCCGTTAAGGAACCACGCTGCAGTCGGGCCTCTTCCCCTCCTTTCCCCTGGAACCACGCTGTAGTCGGGCCGCTAAGGATCCACGCAGTAGTCGGGCCATTAGGAACCACGTAGTAGTCGGGCCGCTAAGGAACCACGCTGCAGTCGGGCCTCTCCCCCTCCTTTCCCCTGGAACCACGCTGTAGTCGGGCCGCTAAGGAACCACGCAGTAGTCGGGCCATTAGGAACCACGTAGCAGTCGGGCCGCTAAGGAACCACGCTACAGTCGGGCCTCTCCCCCTCCTTTCCCCTGGAACCACGCTGTAGTCGGGCCGCTAAGGATCCACGCAGTAGTCGGGCCATTAGGAACCACGTAGTAGTCGGGCCGCTAAGGAACCACGCTGCAGTCGGGCCTCTCCCCCTCCTTTCCCCTGGAACCACGCTGTAGTCGGGCCGCTAAGGATCCACGCAGTAGTCGGGCCATTAGGAACCACGTAGTAGTCGGGCCGCTAAGGAACCACGCTGCAGTCGGGCCTCTCCCCCTCCTTTCCCCTGGAACCACGCTGTAGTCGGGCCGCTAAGGATCCACGCAGTAGTCGGGCCATTAGGAACCACGTAGTAGTCGGGCCGCTAAGGAACCACGCTGCAGTCGGGCCTCTCCCCCTCCTTTCCCATGGAACCTTGCTGTAGTCGGGCCGCTAAGGAACCACGCAGTAGTCGGGCCATTAGGAACCACGTAGCAGTCGGGCCGCTAAGGAACCACGCTACAGTCGGGCCTCTCCCCCTCCTTTCCCCTGGAACCACGCTGTAGTCGGGCCGCTATGGAACCACGCAGTAGTCGGGCCACGTAGTTAGAAACGTAGTATAGACGTTGTTATTATGATACGAGTAGTTTGTATAGAGACATACAGAGATATCGAAATATTGTTAGGAAGTATCCAAATATTGTCAAGAAGTAGTTTGTATAGTGGACACAGAAAACCTTGTACAATTATCCAAATATTGTTAAGCAGTAGTTTGTATGGAGTTGTATGGCAACATTGTAATTAGTATTAAGAAAACGCACTGCGAATAAAGTGTACCTCTAAACCAAAGTTTTGGTGTTTCTTTGGTAAACCCTGGATCCGGCGAGCAAAACCCCTGCCGGAGAAAAAGCACATCACAAATGGCGCCCGAGCAGGGACTTCAATAGAGGTGCCCTAAGCAGTTACCCCGTCCACGAAGGAGATCAACCAGTAGACTCCCGTAAAACCCGTCAGCGAAGAAGAATCCCGCTGAATCAACCCGTAGACCTCACCAGGAGGAACGGACCCCAACCCGTAAACCCATCGGCGAAGGAGATACCGCCGAGTAGACCCGTAAACCGGAAAAGAAGGATCACGACCTCACTAGGAGGAACAGATCGCAACCCGTAAACCCGTCAGCGAAGGAGAATTCCGCTGAATCAACCCGTAGACCTCACCAGGAGGAACGGACCCCAACCCGTAAACCCATCGGCGAAGGAGATACCGCCAAGTAGACCCGTAAACCGGAAAAGAAGGATCACGACCTCACTAGGAGGAACAGATCGCAACCCGTAAACCCGTCAGCGAAGGAGAATTCCGCTGTATCAACCCGTAGACCTCACTAGGAGGAAGACACCCCAACCCGTAAGCCCGTTAGCGAGGAAAAGTCCCGCTGAATCAAACCGTAGACCTCACTAGGAGGAACAGACCCCAACCCGTAAATCCGTCGAAGAAGGAGATACCGTCGAGTAGACTCGTAAACCTCACCAGGAGGAACAGATCCCAACCTGTAAACCCGTCGGCGAAGGAAAGATACCGCCGAATAGACCCGAATTGTTTAAGCTAATTATCGTAGTTATAAAGAAAACTTTTGTAATACCTTAAGTATATAAAAAAAAAAAAACAAAAAAACAAAAAAAAAAAAAAAAAATTTTAAAGTTTACTAATTGTTGCTTTGGTTTTCATTGGTACAGGTCAAAACTGCCAACTGCCAACTGCCCAAGAAGGAACCGTACTTCCTCTGCCGATCCGATACTCATATGACCTCGAGCAACAGCCGAAAACCAGAGCCCCAGAGCAAATCCAACGCTACCAGGCGCAACTAGCATAAGCAAATATAGAGTATGGTTAAGCAAAATTTGTAAATAGATGTAAGAAATATAAATAAACTAATAGACGAGAAGGTTCTCGTCTGACGAAAAGGGAGGGGAATGTAACGAAACGCCAGCGTTCGTCACACTTTCACATATCAATCCCGTATGTGGCATAGAATTTTACACTCGGCTCATAGAATTCACACTGTGTTTTTGAAGGAAAAACAATTAGTAGCCGAGTGAGAAAACCATGAGTCGAGACCTGTCTGCCAGTGAACTGTACCAATCTCGTGTACCAGATAAGGCTCCATTTATAGAAGGCGACTTCGGTCAAATTCTAAATTTTTGGTGGCTGGATTCCCTTTTTGGGAGACCGGCCTTAAATCAAGCAGTGTCAGCAATCCCAGCTGGCTTGCTATCCCTTTCCCCTGGAACCACGCTGTAGTCGGGCCGCTAAGGAACCACGCAGTAGTCGGGCCATTAGGATCCACGTAGTAGTCGGGCCGTTAAGGAACCACGCTGCAGTCGGACCTCTCCCCCTCCTTTCCCCTGGAACCACGCTGTAGTCGGGCCATTAGGAACCACGTAGTAGTCGGGCCGCTAAGGAACCACGCTGCAGTCGGGCCTCTCCCCCTCCTTTCCCCTGGAACCACGCTGTAGTCGGGCCGCTAAGGAACCACGCAGTAGTCGGGCCATTAGGAACCACGTAGCAGTCGGGCCGCTAAGGAACCACGATTCAGTCGGGCCTCTCCCCCTCCTTTCCCCTGGAACCACGCTGTAGTCGGGCCACGTAGTTAGAAACGTAGTATAGACGTTGTTATTATGATACGAGTAGTTTGTATAGAGACATACAGAGATATCGAAATATTGTTAGGAAGTATCCAAATATTGTCAAGAAGTAGTTTGTATAGTGGACACAGAAAACCTTGTACAATTATCCAAATATTGTTAAGCAGTAGTTTGTATAGAGTTGTATGGCAACATTGTAATTAGTATTAAGAAAACGCACTGCGAATAAAGTGTACCTCTAAACCAAAGTTTTGGTGTTTCTTTGGTAAACCCTGGATCCGGCGAGCAAAACCCCGGCCGGAGAAAAAGCACATCACAGAAGAATATAAATCTATAAAATTTCATTGAAATCGGGTGAGTGGTTTCGGAGATCGATTACAACGCCATATAGCGGGTCAAAAATCCTATCTTTTAAGTTTGCGTTAACCTGAAATACACCAATACGAACAAAACAAAAGAAGAATCATAAAAATTGACCCAGTGGTTATCGAGTTATATGATCATCATCGAGTTTCATCCCGAAAGAATTATAGGTATGAATTAAGAAGATTATTATTAAAGAAAATTTAATTGAACTGAAAAACGACATACGCCTACAACGCCACATGTTGAGGATTTTCCGACGATGTGCACTAAGAAATTCAGTTTTTGTTAAAAATAATAAATTAATTATTTTATATGTATTTATATGTATTTATTATATATAATAACTCCGATCGAAGCATCTGTTTTAAACGATATTTATTTATTTTGTTTACATCCTCGTTGACGATATTTGCAGCACGCATTCTGTCAATGTTATGCCAACGCCATAAGGTTACATCAAAAAAGTTTGAATTGTAAAAGCGCTATGGTTACATAAGATATTATTGTGGTTTAGTATTCTTAAATTTTCTAATTTTCCGCGAAATTTTCTTAACTTTTTCTTTCATAAGATTCTTCTCCTGACAATAACAAACACAACAAAAAATTAAAAAAAAAAAAAAGAATTAGCGAAATCGGTTCAGCCGTTTGTGCGTGATGCCGTGACCAAGGGAAATAGGGATTCATTTTTATATATATAGATGTAACAAAAATAAATGTTAATGTTCCTTACGCACGCGAATGAGACTCGAAATTAATCATTAAAAAACACGAGTAGATTTTATTTCTATGGAAACAAATAGGTATAATAATTTTAAGTTATAAATGCAATTAGCCTTACCGCAGTTTTTGTCTCCACTCGCTTTCGCCTCACAGGAACGTTTTCTGTCAAATGACAATTAAAGGCGCGATAAATGTGGATTTTGGCGGATAGCAAATACAAGCGAGAGGCAGAAACTTTGGTTTGAGAGAGAGGACAATATAATATTTAATTGACATTTCGAAAAGATCTGTTCGGTTGAGATATGATTTGCGTTCGGTCACATCCCCGCCCCCGTGAATCAGTCTGATTCCAAGCTAAGGACAGCTAACTTTGATACAGGCCTGCGCAGTACTCCTGATTTTGTAGACACGTCTGCCCGTCTCACCTCCCCGTCCACTCCGTGATATACTCGATCTACTATTCCGCGGCACCATTGATACCTTGGCAGATTTGGATCGCAAAGGAAAACTAGTTGTCCCTCCTTCAATGGTTTCGTTTTTTGGCACCACTTGACTCGTCGCGTTAAGGCAGGTAAAAACTCGGCAATCCAGCGCTTCCAAAATCGATCCCTTAGTTGACGTGCAATTCGCCATTGCATTCGTAGGGCACAAAGCTTCTCTGGGTTTTCGAGTGAACTCGGTGTTTGTGCGGTGTTGGCTGATCCGTGAAAAAAATGGTTTGGCGTCAGCGGCTCTTCTTGGTCGATGGAAATTGGCATATGTGTCTATGGACGGGAATTCACGACGTTCTCTGCTTCAATAATGAGGCAGTGTAATGTATGTTCGCGAGGCCTTACTTCCTTTAGAGTGTGGCGCAAGACCCTTTTCACACACTGCACCATCCGTTCCCAGAGGGATTACTCGGGCAATTGCAGACCCACTCCACTCCACGCGATGAAAGCTCGTCCTGGATGCGGCCACAGTCGAAGACCACAGAGAAGCGTCTTGCTTCCATATCCACGCAAACGAAATTTTTCCCATTGTCGCTGCGTATTCTCACTGGGACTCCACGACGATTAATAAAGTTCCTGATGACAAGGATACACGCATCCGTTGAGAGATCAGAGGCGACTTCAAGATGAATGGCTCGAACTGCTAGGCACGTAAACAGCGCTACCCATCGCTTCTCCGTACGACGACTTATTGAGACTGTAAGCGGCCCAAAGTAGTCCAATCCAGTACAGGAGAACGTTCGCATATAGGGTGTCACACGATCCTCCGGAAGTGGTCCCATTTGGAGGGTTACAGGTAAGACTCTAGCTATTTTACAGACGTTGCAGTTCGCAATCACCTTGCACCTTGCGCATAACCTGCCTCAAACGTGGTAACCAAAACCTGATCCGTACTTGACATATCGCTGCTTCAACGTTTTGATGTTTCATATGTTGATGATGATGATGAACGACTAGATAAGAGAAAGCGTTATCTGGCGGCAGTATAATAGGGCGTTTCGCGCTATACGGAAGCCAACTGGCTGCGTCGATACGACCATTGACGCGCAGGACACCTTCGTCATCTTTGTACGGTGAAAGTTTGTACAAACTGCTCCTTCGATCCAAGTGTTGTCCACTTTCCAATTGTTGCAATTCGGTAGTATACACTTCGGACTGAACTTGACGACATTACTCGGCTTCAGACGCCTTTAGTTTGGCTGCAGTCAAACCATTGTCTATTCCAGGGCTACTTCGGCGTCGACTTCGAATGACAAAACGGATGACCCATGCGAGTGTCCTTTTCAGCTTAATATAAGAGGAGAAGCGATTAAAATCGATAAAGGTATGACTCACGGATAATAAAGTGAACTTCGGGCGAAGCTCTTCATCGTCCTTTTCTACGTGCCGGTCGACATCAACGCTAAAAGCTTGCCACTCCTCTTCAGGTTCCCAAAGAAAGTCTGGACCTCTTAGCCATCGGGACGAGGAGCTGAAGTCGATCTGGCCGTTTGATCGAGTGGCTTCATCGGCGACATTACATTGAGTTGGAAGCCACTTCCAATTAGAAACGTCGGTGGTGGCCAGTATCTCAGCAATTCCGTGAGCTACAAAAGGTTTATAGCGGCGGGTTTCGGATCTGCTCCACGTGATAATGTTGTTTGAGTCACTCCAAAGGAAGCGACTGTCGACTTTAAGAGAGTGTTCGTCAATTACAGTTTTCAACAACCGTGTTCCCAAAATCGCGGCTTGAAGCTCGAGCCGTGGAATAGTCATCGGTTTTAATGGCGCGCACTTAGTTTTAGCGCAAACAAACGCAACCACAACTTTTTCAACGTGACTAATCTCTTGACACCATGTCCTCCATGCAGTGTTGAAGTCCCTTGGCAGTGGCTCTTCCCATTTAATGTCATGCCTCCACACTTCCCGCATTAGTAGCTTCGCTGTGATCAAGAAGTTGCACAATTACCCTAACGGGTCGAATACAGACATGATAATGCTCAGTAATTCCCTTTTGCTGGGAGTCCTGTTCCCCGCGATGATGTTCAAATCAACTCGGTGGAATTTGAGTTGGTATCCAAAAGTATCATATGTATGTTAGGATTTTCGCTGAGATTAACAGCTTATCTCAGCTTGTAAACGAGCATTGTGTCATTTCAGCTAAATTCTCATACACAAACCACACAGTTAAAGAACAAGCTCCCAAAAAAACGGTATGGCATTATGAGAAAGCCAATTGGGACGGCCTTAACTTCTTTTTTCGGAGCTTTAACTGGTCACTATGCTTCCTCGATAGTGACGTGGATGCCGCCGCTGAAATGATTACAAACACCATTCTCCTGGGTATGAGATCCTTTATTCCCAACAGAAAAAAGAGCATTATACCTAAGGAGAATGCTTGGTGCGACTCGAGCTGAAAAGAGGCTATCAGGTTGAGAGAGTTGTGCTTTCGGGCTTATAAAGCAAACCCAACCGAGGAAAACCGAAAAAAGTTTCGACGAGTCCGAAATAACTGCAACTCCGTGATACGACGTGCAAAATTTTCTCGTGACCAAAACTTGCGACAAAAATTCTTCACTGTCCCAGTGGTAGTAAACAGTTTTGGTCTTTCGTGAAAAATATTAAGAAGTCCAGCACGTCGTCAATCCCCACACTTGTTTACAATGACATTCCAGCTATCAGCTCTTTGGACAAAGCAAATCTTCTGGCTGCGCAATTCGCCGCAAGCTCCAACATTCTAGATTGCATCATGTCTCCACCTGTGCTCGAGAGCGTCGAATATTTCATGGGACAAATACATTTCCGCACTCACACAGTAGCAAGAGTATTAAAAGATCTTAACATTCACAAATCCGCTGGTCCAGATGGTATATCCCCCATAATTCTGAAGAGGTGTTCTTCCACGCTGGCAAAACCACTGCGTAAGCTTTTCCACTTGTCCTACTCTTCTGGACTCTTTCCGAGTAGATGGAAAACTGCATTTGTCCAGCCCGTTCCAAAAAAAGGCGATTCTTCTTCACCCTCCAACTACCGACCCATTGCACTTACGTCCATTCTTTCCAAGGTCATGGAAACGCTGATAAACCGTCAGCTTATGAAATATCTTGAATCACGAAAACTTCTCAATGACCGGCAATACGGTTTTCGTAGCAGCAGGTCCACTGGTGATTTGATGACTTATCTCACCGAAAAGTGGAACCAATCTCTCCACCACTCTGGTGAAACGAAGATTGTTGCGCTTGATATTTCGAAAGCATTTGACAGAGTTTGGCACCAAGCTCTTTTGTCGAAAATGCGTGCCTATGGGATCGACGCGTCTCTTCTTCAATGGATTAGAAACTACCTTTCTGGCCGTTCAATTCAAGTTGTGTTGGACGGTTTCAAGTCTGCAATTCACCATATAAATGCTGGTGTTCCCCAAGGCTCTGTTTTGTCTCCGACACTCTTTCTCATTTTCATCAATGATCTCTTGTCTGTTACTTCTAATCCAATACATTTTTTCGCTGATGATAGCACCCTCAGTTTTTCATATTCGTTCCCTGACTCACGTCCCTGCTCTTCGGCCGTGGATCTGGAACGGCGACGTATGCTAAACACATTAAATTCCGATCTTGACAGCATTATAAAATGGGGTACAATCAATAGAGTGTAATTTAATGCTTCCAAAACACAATGCTGCCTTCTATCATTAAAGCGAAACCTGAACCCTAACCCATTATCCATGAATGGGACTTGCATCGACGAAACCGAACGACTTTCCATACTTGGTATATGTGTCAACGACAAACTCCGTTGGAATGACCACATATACGAAGTCGCCAAAAACGCTGCGAAATGTCTAGGTTTCTTAAATCGATGTAAGAAGTACTTTACACCCTTCCACTTAGCTACAATATACAAGGCCTTTATTCGGCCTAAGCTTGAGTACAACGCTCATATCTGGTCAGGTGCACCAAAAACTTCATTGCACCTACTAGACAGAATTCAAAAGCGCGCGATAAAACTTATAGGTTATAGGTGATAGAAATATAGCGGAGTCTATTGACCCGCTCGAACATCGCAGAAATGTTTTTTGCCATTCTTTATTTTATCGATATTTTCACCATCGATGCTCTGATGAAATAGCTAACTGCATTCCGCCCCTGCGGTTTTCCCCTCTCATTACAACCCACAATTGTTTAAGACCAATGTGCACCAGTACCTCTTCTCTATCCTCCCTATCAACCCTTCCACTCGTGCTGTGCATTAGCATTATAAGGGAACGAAAACCCCTTGAGCACTAGTGAATTATAAAAAAAAAAGTATCACTGGTTGGCTGCCAGTACATACCGAGCACCTTTTCCGAGGCTAGGCTCTCCTCCATGGAAAGATGAACACCATTCGCATCGGCCTCCACACCCGCAACCAAAGTTTGCATCACCTGCTTATGGATTTCGCACACCTGCTTTGTTATCCTGGGCTTCCTCAGGCGATCCGAAACTATCCACATAGTCATCAACGTATAGTGGTGATGAAGAATCGATTCTACAGCTCGTACCTCAGTATTCTGGTGTTCCAATGCGTTTAGTGTCTTCACATATTCAGCTGCACATGGCGAGCAAGCAGCTCCAAAAGTCATGACCATCATTTCGTAGACATCAGGTGGTTGATGATCATTTCCTCCACGCCAGAGGAAGCGTTGGGAACTTCTGTCCTCCCGTCGAATAGCAACTTGGTGGAACATTTCCCGTATATCACCGCATACGGCAATTGCTCCTATACGCGAAAGTTGAAGAAGACCGTCGGCATTGACTGATATTGCTGTGGTCCCTTGATTAAACAGGAATTCAATGAAATGCCCTTTACTGTGGCGGCGGCATCGAATACTATGCGCAACTTCCCCGGCTTGTTAGGGTTCGTGACAGAGAAATGTGGAAGATACCACGTTCTTGGCCCCACGATGGCTGCTTCCGATGGTTTAAGTTTCCGAGCATAACTTTTGGTGACATAACCTCGGATAATTTCGTTGTAGGCAACAGCGAATGAATTATCCTTTTTCATATTCCTTTCGATTCCTATCAGTCTCCTCATGGCCATGACATAGCTATCAGGCAGCTCTATAGTGTCGCTATTCCGAAGCAACCCGGTCTGGAATCTGCCTTCAACTTTTGTAGTTGTAGTTTTAAGAATGTTGCGTGCGCGCATGTCAGCTTCGCTCTCTAAAATTGGTGCTGGCCGTTCTCCGAAGCTTTTCGTATCAAAATAATCCCTTACCAACCTGTGCAGAGCATCCTCGTTTGTAGCACGCATCATAAGGCACGATTCCCTCATTGTTGTTGGGCTGAGTTTTTTCGTTGGGCCGAAAACCACCCATCCCAATTCTGTGTTGGCGGCGTATGGACCATTATCCATTAATTGAACCATTTCAGATGGGATACCCAGATGACAATGATCTAATCCAATAAGCAGCTGCGGCATGACATTGGAATACGGCTGGGATAGCAGATGTTTTACTTTTTTGCTGTTCCCCTGAATATCACAGCGATGTAGACATTGTGTCGGCAAACTCAAGTTCGATACGCAATACACATTTCGTAATAGATGTCTCTTTTTCATATTCACTCCACTGACATGTAAGTTGACTACTGTTGTAGGCTCTTGGGCAGCTCTTCCTCTAAACCACTGAATATTTAACCGATGTTGATGGCCTTTTAGGCTGAGCACATCAACCAAATCACTATCCATCATAGTAACGGACGATCCTTCATCTAGTAACGCATAGGTATTAATTCGCTTCGTAGGTCCAAAAAGAGTAACAGGTAGTATACGAAATAGCAGAGAGTTCGATGACTGACGGGTGGAACAGCTAAGGACGGCTTCATTTTCTATTGCGGCTGCTTGAGGCTGTGTAGTCTGTGCTGCTTGCCTAGCAATCTTGTAACTTCTAGGTTCATGCAACAACTTATATGATGGTTTCGTTTACAACCATCAATTGCACATGCTTTTTGGTGACGACAGTTGCGTGTTGAATGTCCTAGTTCGAGGCAAGTGAAACACAGCTGATCATTCTTGACATCGGTCCATCGATCACGTGTGATACTTTCGAGAAACTTTCTACATTCGTATACTTTGTGCCGGCCCTGGCATAGCTGGCATTTAATTGCATCGACTCGTTGTTCTTCTGCTGTATGAAGTACTACACGGCGTCGCGACTCTGAAATTTTACGACCACCATGATAATCCTGAACGGTACAGATCAAATTTGCAACTGCACTTACCCAGTTGCTAAAATCGAGCACAGTTGGAAATGGCTGTATAGGTGCTGCGTAGGCAGCCCACTCAATCTTCTTGCTCATGGGCAGCTTGGCGATGAGTTCGTCTATTAACGTAGAGCTACATAGGTGGTGTTGACCATTTGCGGACTGCAAGAACAGTGCAAAGTTTTTTACTTTAGTTGCGAATGAAATTAATTTTTCCACATTACCTTCGGAAACTGGAGCTATATTTCGGATTTGTTGTAGCTGTGTTCGTATCAGTTGTTCCGGCCGTCACTGCACTTACGTTGTTTGGGTGAATAAGTAACGATTTGACTCTTTCTCTTGCCTCACCCTTTAGGCATTTTAACTGTTAAACTGTTTGTTATCGTTGTAACGGGCGGTGTATATACCGGTGGCGATACATCCGATACGGTAACTGGGGGCCAACTATGTAATTCGATTCTACTTTCGATTCTATTCGAAAGTTGTTTCCGATTCTACTTTCAAATAGAACTATGTATGAAATTAGAATCGAATGTAAGTAGTGCCAACTTTTTGCCACAAAATTTCCTAGTTTCGAACGAGTCTCGCATTGTGTTTGACAGATAAAAGAACAACAAATAATTTATTGTGATTTGTGAAAAATTAGAAGATAGAAATAATACGATTAACTACATAAACATGGTCAGTGTCGCAATTTGGTTTGATAATATCGAAGGAAATGAGGATCGCTATGATCAAATTGAGCGGAGACGAATTCGGGATAAATCCAATATAATGGAGCTAAGCGAAAAAAGGTTTGTTAAGAACTAAAAGCATTTGTGATTGTGATGATGAAAATCATTTCATTTCAGTTTTGTAAAAAAATTCCGACTTTCAAAAGATGCCTTTATGTATTTGCTGAATAGTGTGTCAAGCGAACTAATCATTCGCCGAAGGCAAACTTCCATACCCAATATAATCAAATTATCAGCAACCCTAAAGTTTTTGTCAACAGGAGGCTACCAACATCAAATTGGCGGAGACAGATATGCGGGACTTGCACAACAAACAGTTTCCAAAATAATGGTGATGTTTTGTGTGCAATCGAAAAAGTAATGTGCCCGATGTTCATCAATTTTAAAATGTCGGAGGAAGAAAAAAGAAAGTCAAAAAGGCATTTTTGGGATAAGTCTGGAATACCCGGAGTAATTGGGGTAGAGGATGGGACGCATATTCAAATAATACGACCGGCTACGAATGAGCAACTCTTTTTCAATCGAAAACTCAAACACAGCATTAATGCAATGGTGGTTATTTCATTTGCGATCAAAATATCTATACGTGATTTTTTTTTTTTTAACTTGCTTTTATTTAAATTAGATTTGTGACTACACAATGACTATAAAATCAGTGAATGGTAGATATGGAGGAGCATCGCATGACTCTCACGTTTGGGGCCTTAGTGATGAAAGAGCTTTCCTCAAACAATGTTATGATGGCGGAGACAAGTCGTCCTGGATTTTAGGTAAATTGGCATAAAATGATATTGAAAACTAACATAATACCATAAACTGTTTTTAGGAGATTCTGGCTATCCTTTAGAACCTTGGATCATGACTCCATACCGAACTACAACTGAAGGATCTTCTGAATCAAGATTTAATGAACATTTTTCGATCGCAAGATCAATCATTGAGCGAGTTTTTGGAGTTCTTAAGGCAAGATTCCGATGTCTTTTGTCGGCAAGAGAGCTTCATTATTCGCCGGAAAAGGCAACTCAAATTTTGAATGTTTGTTGTGCGCTCCACAACATCTGTGTAAAATATAGAGTTGAATTAGCGGATCCTATACAAGGTGTTTTGTCGGAAGATGTCGGTCATTTTACTTCGGATCAACAGTCTACAACTGCTAATGAGGAATACTCGAATGTTGCTAAGAGGATTAGAAACAATATAAAAAATGATTTAAGTAATTCATAAATATTTTTATTAAATTTCAAAACGGAACGAATAAATAAACTTTAAGTAATTCATAAATATGTTTGCTAACTTTCAAATAAATAGTCTTGTGATTAAAGGATAGGTAAATAATAATGAAGGCACATAATTCAAAACAAATTCACTCTTAAAACTAACAAAAACAATAAATTAACTCACCTTAAAACTAAAATAAAATACTAGATAAAGTGCACTGTGATTAAGGATTTTCGCTCATTTTTTGACGAAGGCTTAAAATATCTCTTTTGATTTCCAACTTAGCAACTGCATTCTTGTTTTTCTGTATTGAATTTAGTTTTTTAAATTCAAATTTTTGCTTTTTAAATTCAAATTTCTCCTTTTCTAATTTGTATGATTTTTCTTTGATTTCAAAGTTCCTTCTTTTATATTTTAAAATGCCTTTCAAGTTTTCATTCAGATCCTTCATCACGTTGTATGAGTTTTGTTGGAATGTTATTTGGTTGCTTACTTGTTTTTCTAAAAGCGAAATTTGTTTTATTTTTGGTTTTATCCGTGGTTCAGGGACCATTTCATTTTCTTTATCGCCTGTTGCATCGTTCATACTTGTACTTATGTCATTTTGTACAATGTTCTCCAAACCATATCCAAAATTTCATCTTCGCTATTATAATGATCTTCATTGGTGTTTTCATTTAAATTTGCATTGTTATTATTTTTCAAGCCGAAATTCAAAACACCATTCATTCCATCAATCGCCTTGATTAAATCGAGCAACTCAGCAACCTTCTCCTCCAGTGGCGTTAATGAGCAATGCTTAGACGGTCCACCACCAGTTCCAGAGAAATTCATTTTATTTCTCCTAAGTTTGCCTTTCGTGTGGACTTTAAAGTCAGCCCAAACCTAAATCATAAAAAAATTAGTAAAGGGGATTTTGCTGGGGTTCAACCATTATATACCTTTTTCCACCCATTACCATCGCGCTGCGGTGGACCTTCAGCATTTAAGACTTTAGAGAGATTTGCCCATAACTGTGAGGATTTTCGTCTTGCCTCCGATGTTTTCAAATATCCTTTGGATAAATCGGGATGTCTTATCATATATTCCACCATAATCTCAAATTGATTTTGTTTTGTGTTTGCACATTTAGATTCCCTACGCATAAAATATTATATTAACACTTTCACGCAATATTTAATAAAATATGATTAAAGTTGTTACTTACATTTTTGAAACAATCCACACACCTTCAACTGCTCGCAAGTACATTTGCATTCGAATGATTATTTACGAATTCGAATCAATTTGACATTTACTTTAGAATTAGGTAGTGCCAATATTCGAACACAAAAAAAAAGAAAAAGTAGACAAATCGAGGTCCGTTCGATTTTCGAATATGAGCGCGGCTATATAGAGTTACATAGTACGGATATTCCGACTTCGAACACTTTGATAGTAGAATCGAATTACATAGTTGGCCCCCTGGAATAGAGGTGCTCTGCAGGGTCTGAATCAGAGTCTTACACTGCAAATCCAGTTTCTTCAATTTCGCTTGAGTTGCTTTAGGTTGGCATTCTAAGGCGTTGAGTTGCATTTGCATTCTTTCCAAAGTGTTTTCCTGTTGATTTGCTGCTGAGGGCACTGAGGTGGGAACACTTGGTAAAATTAGCGGCTGTGATACAGGCGCACTAACCATTGAAGCAGTGGTGGAAGTGGCGGTGTATATGGTGGCGGCGAGATCTGAATTTTGTTCCATTGCAATGCTGGCAGTCGTATTTAGTGACGGATTTAGGCTTGGGCTTTTCCTCGGCGGTGTACGTTGCATTGGTGGTATCCTGATAGTGGCACTCCACGGTAGCTAAGGGAGTCTCAGGGTAGAACAAAATGGCGGTTTCACAGTTCACTCCACGGCAGGGAATGGGAATTGCGAAATAAAAGTTGTTCCTTACGCAGGCGAATGAGACTCGAAATTAATCATTAAAAAACACGAGTAGATTTTATTTCTATGGAAACAAATAGGTATAATAATTTTAAGTTATAAAGGCAATTAGCCTTACCGCAGTTTTTGTCTCCACTCGCTTTCGCCTCGCAAGAACGTGTTCTGTCAAATGATAATTAAAGGCGCGATAAATGTGGATTGAAACTTTGGTTTGAGAGAGAGGATAATATAATATGTAGTTGACATTTCGAAAAGATCTGTTCGGTTGAGAAATGATTTGCGTTCGGTCACAGTTATAACGAGGGTTTTCAGCCGGGGTAGGCTGAGCGGGGATGTCCGGGTCCAAAAGCGGAAAAACTAAAAGCGAAAGGGGAAAGTGAAATAAAACCCACGATTCAATTAAATTCCAGTCTTTATTTATTGAATAATACTCCTAACTAAATTACACTCTGTGGTGCTGATACGCGCGGCTGTGCTCTGATGACTGACTCCGGTCTAAGGTGGCTCTGCCTTTTATAGTTGTTCTTCCTGTCGCTGTGGCTGCTGCTTCTGTCGTCGCCATCTGCTGCTGTTGTTGTTGATTGTTGCTGTTGATTGTTGTTGTTGTTGACTTCTGTGGGGCATGCTAATGATTTTATTAGTTCGTCTACTTCTACCGCTATCACTACCACTACTACTACCACTACCACTGCCACTACCGAGGGACGGTTACCTGGGCCGCAATAAACTGCGCACCCTGTGTCCCCACTTGCCCACTCTTGCTACCGAGTCCGATGATTACCACCAGAGCGCTTCTGCTCCACACACGTAGCTGGATCCAGCTTCCGTGCGTATGGTCCGGTGGCCACCACTCGACTGACCTCCTGGCTGTCGATTTGATCGGGCTGTGGTCGTGTGGTAGGTTGGCCCTGCGCTGCGGTGGGATGGTATGGTGGATTGTTGCGTATGCTGAGATTCGTCGCTGGGCGGTGGTTAGGTGTGTGTGGGTGTGTTGATCGGCAGTGGTATTGGAGCGTGGTAAGTTTCGTCGCTGAGCGGTGGGTAGCGGTAGCTCGGTTGTGTGGATGTGTGTGTTGATCGGCAGTGGTATTGGAGTGTGTGGTGAGTGGCGTTGGCTAGGTGAACGGCGGGGTTGAGGGACTGTGGCTGTGTTTGTAACGAAACACTTCGTTACATCCCCCCCTTACTTCGATGACGGAAGCTGCGGCGTTTGGTTGGACGGCGCGGCGAAGCGCTATCGGTGGGTCTACCATCGGAGCTCCATGTCCCCTCGACTGGAGATAATTACCCTTGCCGGTCTGGCGGGTGTGGGAACCTTTACGCGTCTGCGGTCGTTCTGTGTAGACCATTCGATGGCGTAGGCTACGGCGTTGCTGCGGTTTGTACTGTTGACAAGACATGCAGCGACGTACATACTTGGTTACGTCCCGGAACATGCCTGGCCAATAGTAGCATTTGGCGATTCTAGCGATGGTTTTGTTGATTCCAAGATGACCCGCTGTTGGTTCATCGTGACACTCTCTTAGAACCCGCTGTCGTTGGCGACGCAGAGCTTCCATGGGATGTAGTCTTCGTTGAGGTATGCGGTGCTGTCGTGGATGTGCCGGTACAAGTTACCGTTTTTCATTCGGTAATCCGGGAATCTCGACGGTTCTTTCATCACGGCTGTCTTCTTCTTGCTGCACCAGTCCCTCGGTTCGGTGGTAGGTCAACGGCGTGGAGTTCGTCTGGTCTTCGGAGTGGTTGTCTCGGTGACGCGTCTGCTAGGACATTGAATTTCTCTCGTCGATACTTCACCTTGTCATCGTATTGCATGGCTGGATTTCGCGGGAAGTAATTGACGAGGTAATTGTCTTTCGTCCTGATGCTATGTTCATTGTTATGGGTAGCCGCTTGCAGATGCTCGTACGTTGGTAACTCGGAGACTAGAAACTCGTCGATCGCCCGTCTTTCGTGGGCTGTAGTTTCCGTCGTTGTTCTCCTTCGGGAAGGTCCCGTTTGAGTTTTAGCGATGGTATCGTTTGGCGGTGTAGAAGTTGGACGTGTTGTTGTCGCTGGCGCGGAAGCGGTGGCTATCGGGTGGGCTGGTGCGATGTTTGTTGGTCTTGGGTTTCCCATGGGCTGGTCCGGGGGGCTTCTGGCTGGGGTGCCGGTCGGCTTTAGCTCGTTCGTCACCGTACCGGCGGTGGCAATGGACGCTGCTTCGATAATTCTCTGCTTCGGGATCTCGAGGACGCTGGCGTCGAGACGTAGGGTAATTCCCACTCGTACGAGGAGGTCCATCCCAAGAATGATGGAATTGGTCATTCGTGGCATGACTAAGAACTCATGTCGGTATGACTGATGATCAAAATGGATATTGATGATGGTGCTACCTTGGATTAGCACATTGCTTCCATCTGCTAGGCGGGTATATGGGACGTCGCTGGTCCTCGGGGATATAGGGTGTGTCATCCGCTCGGCGGTGTCAGCATCGATGAAGGATCTTGTTGCTCCGGTGTCGATGAGTGCTTCGTAGGTCTCGTCTCTGATGGTGATTCGGGCATACATGCGGTTGTCGTCGTTGATGAATAGCGGTGCGGGGCCAGTGGTGGGGGAGATTATGCGAGTTCGTCGTGGCCCCCGTTGTCGAGAACTCGCCTCTCGTTTCTCTCGGCGACGGCAGCAATCAATCGTTCGTATATCCGGTCTTCCGCAGTCCCAACAGAAAAGTACTTGGGAATTCTGGCCGTTCTGCCGCACGTGGTCTTCTTGTCCACATCTCCAGCATAGGTTTCGTAGTTCGGGTCTCCATTGCTCCTCCGGTCCTTGATCATGACGCTCGGGAGCCGACCAGTATTGGTTCATGGCTACTTGTGGGTTTGGTACCCTGGTGGCTTCTTGCATTGCGGCTACGCGGATGGGACGTTCGTCTGCGCGGATGCACTCGTACTCTTCGGCGAGGAGAATAAGATCCCGTAGCGTTGTAAAATCTCTTCTCCGTATGTATAGCTTGTATTCCGGCCGGCAGTTTGTATAGATTCTTTCCAGCTTCCGTTCTTTGTCCTGCTCCATGGCCAACCGCATCAGGGTTTGAATTGCAGTGACGTACTCCGTGAATTTCTCCCTGGGGTTCTGTATGCGTCGGCGAATGTCATCCTCCAATCGCTCAAAATATCGTGGAGGTAGGAAGTACAAATGAAAGTCTTGCTTGAAATCCTTCCAGCTCGTCCAGTCACCCTGATTGTTGCGATACCAAGACAGGGCTTTGTCTTTGAGTAGTTCCGGTAGGGTCCGGGTTATTCGGTCGAGGGGGAGGCAGTAGCAATTGGCGAGTTCTTCGATGCGTTCTAAGAACCCAAGGGGATCCCTCCCACCGTCGTAGCGGATTCCCCATTTGCGGACTTTGTCGCAGACCTCGGCATCGCTGATCTCTAGTTCGATTGTCTTCGGTGGTATGGGTTCTTCGTTCGACGTCTCCGCCAGGTCTCTGAGGTTGTCTTCTGATTTTTCCTCCATAGTTGTTGGTGCTTTCTGTGGTATTATCGTCGTCTGGTCTCGGGATCCCGCTAGATTCTCGTACGTCTCGGTTGCCCAGTGGGTTTCTTCGGCTTTGGTGTGCTTCTGTTCCTTTGCGATCGTTTCCCACGTAAGAGTTCTGTTACTTGCGGTTTGCTGCTCCGTTAAGGGTGGTGAATTGGTCGGTATTACTGTAGTTTCCCCTGCTGTATTGCGTTCGTTTGTATGTGTCGACTTGTGGTAACGGGTCTCCAGTTCTTGGAGTTTTCCCTCGCCTCCTGGTGCGCTGTCGATGTAAGTGGAAAGTCTCTTCCTGAGTTCGTCTACGGTCCCGGTGGTATTCGCCTGTAGCTCCTCCAGCACCGCTTTGATCTCTTCCTTGTTGAGATTGTAGATCCACGATTTCCCCATTCACTGTCTTCGATGTCATAGCTTTACTTTTAATTATTGTTGTCCCTGCTCGGGCGCCATATATAACGAGGGTTTTCAGCCGGGGTAGGCTGAGCGGGGATGTCCGGGTCCAAAAGCGGAAAAACTAAAAGCGAAAGGGGAAAGTGAAATAAAACCCACGATTCAATTAAATTCCAGTCTTTATTTATTGAATAATACTCCTAACTAAATTACACTCTATGGTGCTGATACGCGCGGCTGTTCTCTGATGACTGACTCCGGTCTAAGGTGGCTCTGCCTTTTATAGTTGTTCTTCCTGTCGCTGTGGCTGCTGCTTCTGTCGTCGCCATCTGCTGCTGTTGTTGTTGATTGTTGCTGTTGATTGTTGTTGTTGTTGACTTCTGTGGGGCATGCTAATGATTTTATTAGTTCGTCTACTTCTACCGCTATCACTACCACTACTACTACCACTACCACTGCCACTACCGAGGGACGGTTACCTGGGCCGCAATAAACTGCGCACCCTGTGTCCCCACTTGCCCACTCTTGCTACCGAGTCCGATGATTACCACCAGAGCGCTTCTGCTCCACACACGTAGCTGGATCCAGCTTCCGTGCGTATGGTCCGGTGGCCACCACTCGACTGACCTCCTGGCTGTCGATTTGATCGGGCTGTGGTCGTGTGGTAGGTTGGCCCTGCGCTGCGGTGGGATGGTATGGTGGATTGTTGCGTATGCTGAGATTCGTCGCTGGGCGGTGGTTAGGTGTGTGTGGGTGTGTTGATCGGCAGTGGTATTGGAGCGTGGTGAGTTTCGTCGCTGAGCGGTGGGTAGCGATAGCTCGGTTGTGTGGATGTGTGTGTTGATCGGCAGTGGTATTGGAGTGTGTGGTGAGTGGCGTTGGCTAGGTGAACGGCGGGGTTGAGGGACTGTGGCTGTGTTTGTAACGAAACACTTCGTTACACAGTTGAGTATGGTTTTTTATGTAGCTTTACTTGTTCTCTATCCATATTCGGTTCCAAAAAATCTTCATCCATTCACATTTCAGGTCTTTTTAATTTTGTTTATATGAATTACATTTTTGACAGCAGAATTCATGCAGCTGAACCTTGGGGGTTGTTCCATAAATAGGTTAACAACATGCAAGTTAAGCCCAAGGTTCCACTAGGGCAAATGTTATGTTATGTTATGTTAAAGTGGCTCTCGATGAGAGAAACACTTAGGCCGTTGATCGGCCCATTGTGCATACCACTGGTGTATGGGGGTTCCTTATCTGGTTACTCATGTGAACCATTTGCTTCCGTTGATAAAGCTAAGAATGTTAGCAGCGGTGGTGTCGCATAGATCACTAAGATCATTGAGGAAGTAGTTTCCTAAGTACGCCATCCTAAGATTGGATAGAGCTGGGCAGCTGCAGAGAAGGTGAGTGACGGACTCATCCTCTTCCTCATCCCTGCAGCTTCGGCAAAAGTCATTGTATGGCAATCCAAGTCTTTGCGCGTGTCTGCCCAGAATACAATGACCGGTAATGACATTAGCAACCAGCGAGATGCTAGTTCTGTTTAGTCGTAGAAGCTCCTTGGATCTTTTAGTATCCAGGGTCGGCCAGGTGAGCTTGGCAACGTCGCAATATCCCAGATGTTTCCATCTATGGTTTGCAATTCTTGTTGTGTCCGCGTTAATGATTTGTTTAGCATGCGATAGCGGTGCCTGTACGTTGTACAGACTAACGCTATCAACACCGGAGGAGCCTAATCTTGCAAGTTCGTCAGCTGCACAGATCCCTGGGATATCACAGTGTCCCGGAACCCAGCAAAGGGTAAGGTTGTACTGTCCAGCTATCTCGTTAAGAGATACGCGGCAATCTTCCACCGCCTTAGATCTTATTTCGCTGGAGACTAAGGATCTGATTGCAGCCTGACTGTCAATATAAATAACAATATCCCTGTGTGATATACTATTAATCGACAGCCACGCCACGGCTTGACGAATAGCTGTGATTTCGGCTTGGAAGACACTACAGTGTTTCGGAAGGGAGAAGGAGAGGCGCAAGCTCAGTTCTTCTGAGAATACACCAGCCCCGACTCCCTCTGGGATCTTTTCGGTATTTCCTTTGTGAAGTCTTTTTCGAAAACGATTTTTGTAGGCAGGTAGTCAGTTGTATTAGGTAAGGGGCTTGTCTGCAGGAGGATGCTGGCATGTCCAGTTGGTTGTCCTCTCCAGTGTTTACCCTCCCTTAGTCTGATTGCCGCGTTGGCGGCGCATTCCTTGCTGACGATGTCCAGAGGAAGAAGATTGAGCATTATCTGTAGAGCGGCGGTAGGAGATGTCCTCAGAGCACCCGTGATGCTTATGCATGCTAGGCGTTGAGTCTTCTCAAGGGCCTTTAGATTGGAGATCTTGTCCAAGGCCGGCCACCATACTATTATGCCGTAAAGGATAATCGGTCTGATTACCGCAGTGTAAAGCCAATGCATTATGTTGGGTTGGAGGCCCAATCTCGAGCCTACAGCCCTTTTGCAGGAGTAGAGTGCCACTAGGGATTTCCTAGCACGTTCGGCAATGTTTTCCCTCCATAAAAGCTTGCTGTCTAATATCAGCCCCAAGTATTTGGCACTTTTGACAAACTCGAGTGGAGTGCCGTTGAGATTAGGGGGGGGGGGGTGATAAGAGGTATCTTAACCCTTCTAGTGAAAAGAACTAGTTCTGTTTTCGTCGGATTGACGCTTAGACCGCAACTGTTGGTCCAGACTACTAGTTTACGTAAAGCGAGTTGCAGGATATCGGAAAGAGTCTGCGGATACTTTCCTGAAGTGAGTAAAGCGACGTCGTCTGCATAGGCCACAACTTTGCAACCGGAAAGCTCCATCGAAATCAGAAGTTCGTTGAGAACTAGATTCCATAGTAGTGGAGATAGCACTCCTTCTTGGGGGGTACCTCGGTGCACAAATTTTCGATAGCGCTGCTGCCGAACATAGCTGTCACCCTTCTGCAGGTGAGAATGTGGCCGATTAAGCAGCATATTTGTTCACCAATGTTTAGCTTTTTTAAGGCTTGGATAATCGAACGGGTCTCTATGTTGTTAAAGGCCCCCTCTATGTCCAGGAAGATAGCCATAGTATATTCCTTGAAAGAGAGGGACCTTTCAATCGAGCCGACGATTGAGTGAAGTGCGGTCTCGGTGGACTTGCCCTTTTGATATGCATGTTGAGAGCTAGAGATTAGCGCTTGGTCAACAGTGCTTTTGATGTGAAGATCGATGATCCTCTCAAGTGTTTTTAACAGAAAGGAGGACAGACTTATTGGTCTGAAGTCCTTTGGAAGTGTGTGTGAGGCCTTGCCTGCTTTGGGAATGAAAACAACTTTAACCATCGTCCAGGATGAAGGAATTCTGCCCAGATTTATGCAGCCAGCCAGAATCGTCCTAAGAATGTCTTTGACGATATCAAAGGCGTTCTGTAGTTGCGCCGGGAAGATGCCTTGTGCGGTTCAAAGCTATTGACAGCCCACTTTAGCTTTTCCTCGCAAATGGTGATTGCATTTGGAAGGGTACCCAAGGGGGTATCCATGCTAAAGTCAGGGTTACCAGTGACAGGCGTGCAGCCAGGGAAATGGGCCTCCATGAGCAGATTCAGCGATTGTACATCTGACTCTGCCCATTGGCCATTGAGGTCTTTTAGTACGCAGGGTACGGGGACGGATTTAGATAGGACTTTTCGCAATCTGGAGCACTCACTGGTGTTGTTAATGTTCTCACAGAAATTGCGCCAGGAGCTGCGTTGTGCCTTACGGACTTTCTTTTTGAAGGTCCTTAGGCTATCTTTGTACGCTTCCCAGTCCGTGTCTAGCTTCGTTGTTTTGGCTCTGTTGAATGCCTTTCTGCTCTTGCAGCGAAGCGCAGTGAGTTGCTTGCACCACCACGGTGGTTTCTTGTCTTCTCTCACTACAGTGGGAGGACAGGAACCCGTGAAAGCCCTATCAAGGGCTGAGGTGAGCACGTTGTTGAGCAAATCTAGTTCAGTCTGATCGCTAGGTGGCGAGGGTGTGTGGCTTGCTAGATTCGCAGAAAGGATCGAGTTCTGTTTGACCCAGTTAGTATTACGTCGGTTGCGGTAAAAACATTTTTTGGGAGTGTAGCTACAGTCTAGAGTGAAGTATATGTATCGATGGTCCGAGAAAGATGGACTGTCCGATACTGCCCACTTTGAGATAGCCGCGGAAAGATTAAGAGAGGCTAAGGTAACATCTATTACCTCCTGCCGATTTTTAACAATGAAGGTTGGATTGTTCCCTCTATTGCAGACTACAAGGTTAGTTTCTACTAAATAACCAAATAAAGACTCACCTCGAGGGTTAGTGTCGGTACTGCCCCATAGGTCGTGGTGTGCATTTGTGTCACAACCTATCACAATGCCGGTCTTCTTGTCCTCCGCTTGTTTGACGGCCTGTTGTAGTTCAGCTGATGGCGGGCTGGCTTCTTCGTATGGAAGATAAGCAGACGCCAGCCAAACCGGTTCGCCGTTGTTGGGAGTGAGCTGCGCTGCAGCAAGATCGCCTGTGCTATGCTGGGGGATGAGAGTAAGTTTAATTGTAGTTTTAGCAAGAATGCAAGCTCTAATTTTACCTTTACCTTCCGCGTAGTAGAGGGTATAGCCAGGAGCCCTGAGTCCAGTTACTCGGTTTTTGACAAGCCACGGTTCTTGGATCAGGGCAATGTCCAGTCTGTCCTCGATGAGACGAACCCTTAGGTTGGCGGTTGCCAGTTTTGAGTGGTGAAGATTAATCTGTATCAGATTTAGCGGCATTGCTATCTGATACAGACTTCTCCACAATGGTAGCATCCAAATCCTCTAATAGCGAATCGGTGTCTACCGAGGATGATGCGGTGGAGCTGCGCACGTTGGCTGCAGCAGTATGGAGGTCATCTTTCCTGAAGAGCTTCAACTCTACTTCCTTCAGGCCAAAGTTAATCAGGAAATTCCTGTCCCTGAGAATCGGGATGGACTCAGGCGACATTGAAATGACCATAGAACGACCTGTTTTTTTGGGCTCCTCATCGGAACCGCGGGGGTTTTCAACGACCTTCCAGTCTTTGACAGGAAGGCCCGGGTTTTGGAAGCCCATAAGGGCAAGTACCTTAGCAGGGTCTCGTGGTTCGAGTGGAACCCAGACCCTAGCTCTTGGTCGGTGGGGGATGGAGTTCCTATCCACCACCTCGAGCTTGGCCCCTGGCCAAACCTCACCGAGGCTACCGATGGCTGCCCGGATGAAGTTGACCGAGCGTTGATCGTCGCAGGCGATCAGTTTGACGAATCCCTGATGCCAACCAGCGTCCTTAAAGATGATGGGCTGCTGGTTATTGGACATATACTCACAGAGACAGTTCATCACTCTGTTCTCTATGAGTCCCCACTTGTCGTAGGAGAGTCTGCCTTCCTCATCCGATAGGTCCACTACCGCGACTATCAGGTTGTCCTTGGCCGCGTCAGAAAAGGATTTGGAACCCACGTTGGAGTTCCTAGCCTTTTTCGATGCGTTGGACACCTCATCAAGGGACCTCCGCCTTTTGGGGACAGATCCAGCCGCTACTGCAGTCCTACCCCCTGTAACGCTCGTTGAGCTGTTAGCTTGGGGGCGAGTCTTCCGAGGTTGGTTTACTCTTACGAGCGGTCTCTTGTTGCCCAGCGGTGGGGCAGAAGGTTTTCTCGGGAAGGAGACCTTTGAAGTAGAGGGGGTGGGGTCCCTGTTCGCAAACTCCAATACCCAGGGCGTTGCCCATGCGTATGAAGCTCTATCCGGCTCGGTCCATAATTTTTCCGCCTTCGAGTGAAGACGGGCAAATATGCGCAAAGCTGCCTTGGTCTCTCGACCAAGTGACCTGATTCTAAGATCTGCCGGTGTAGGTGTTGGGGGACGTGGGAAGCTGCACAGAGCAGCAGTGAATTCAGTTGTGATCTCGTCTGAAAGCAACGAGCAATCACTTGCAGCATCATTTAAGCAGAGTTCCTGCAGATGCTCTTCCACGCGTTGCATGGGAATGGCGCCGCTGGCTGCCGAAGTTGTTTTGTTTGTTTTTGTGTTTGTGTTATTTTTAGAAATTTTGATCCCACGAGTAGCTAGGGAAAGGAAGTTCGATCTGCACAGAGCCCCGCATTATGCAGATAAAGCTACTTAATCCAGAGGGCGCCCGGTATCTGGATACACCGTTATCGACCAGTGCTATTTTTATTGAAACCTGGGCCCACGGCCTGGCTGATCCTCGACACGGTACGTTTGACGTCATTGATCCAGCCCAGGGGGAGTGAAGGGATGAAAAGGAGGGATGGGTTGGGACGGGTTCGATTACCACTTAGTTCGTAGAGCTGGCAGGTTGTATGGCAGATGGCGATGCCATCAAAGCCGACCTACCATGAGTTGCTCTACTTAAGCCTCCACACCACGGCAAGGTGAGTAATCATTGTCAATCATAAAGATTGTTCCCTTCACAGGCCTTTAGTGAAAGGAAGGAGGCACTAGGGCAAAAGGAAACTTTAGAAAATGTATCCCCGAAAATAGATTTCTATTTGGCTTGGATGTTTTCAAATTCGTTTATTTAGCACCAAATTTGTACACAATCATAATGAAATTAGACCCCAATTTTCATTAAGAAATAAGGCCCAAAAAGGAAATAACACCCCGAATTCTATTAAAAATCGTTGTTGTTGTTTCCTGTATAATTTTTTGGGGCCTTATTTCATTTTTCTTTTGGGCCTTATTTCGCAGAGCCGTTGGAATTGCGTGCTGAAAATCCTACTTTACTTTGGTTTGCTGAGATCGAAGCTCAAGAAAACACGACTAATAATGTGTTATTTAGTTGGACTTTGCGATGTAATTTCCGATTATAATTTTGTTTATTGTTGGTATTCTCATGTTCTATTTCGTTTTCTGTAGGTATAGCGCAGTACTATTAACAAATTTCAGTCTGGACATTAAATTTACATTTTTTTTTTTGGAAAATAGAGTTTATTTTGAATGTTATTTTCCATTGAAGTTTTCAGGATTTGATCTCAGACTTCAGATTTTTCGTGCCCAACGGAACATAAAATGAGATTTTTCTTTCTTTGCATTTATGGTGGTGCGTGTTTTAAAAGCCAGCTGTTCTTTATTGCAGTTTGCGTTTACAAAAATCTATTAAATTCAATTTATGTAAATACCCATTGCACTGACTAAATGTAAATCGTTTTCTAATTTTCACAGACTTGTCGTCTAATAACACACTTTTAGTTTGACAAATGACAAATGTTTGGTGTTAGTGTAATTAGGTGTGAATTTCGCTCAGAAATGAAGATTCGCAAATATATTTAATTAATTTTTTGAATTTAACAAATTCATACTTGCACATATTTATATTGTGTATCTAAGTATGCATTTTACGCATCAATTACAGATTGTAAAATATGCTGAATCACAGAAACCATAACGGTGGTAAGTTAAAACTGATGTGATCTGAAACAAGTTTACCTGTCGCATTGGATTCGCTTTCTTAAAGTGCAAATCGTTTCAGTGTAATTACAACAAAATTTACACAAATTCTCAAACTTTTATTGTGCAACAAATACAGGTACTGGAACATTATAAGGACTGAAATATTAAATTTTTATTATGTAAATATTTTGGTATGTGCTTTAAGGTATTTTAAACGTGCGGCTGAAAAATAACATATACACCTCATTTGTAATTACTTATTGAATTTTGCAGCAAGGTCCATATTTTTGAGGAGCGTGTACACCGAAAATGTAAATTTGTTTAACTGAAAGTAAACTCGACAAGATCAAATGTTTTCAAGTTCCACTAACTTACCGACACAAAGAACTCCAATGAAATCGGAAGCAGCTTACCGGCGTACAAAACTATCGGCTGCTGCGACCGATGCATGAAAATCAAACACGTCCGTCGAAATTTTAGACTCTGGTCAATCCAGTTCATGTGGAAAATTGCTTGGGGCAGGCGATCGCTTTCCGCCACTAGGTCGTTGACAATATAACATATGGGAAAGATTTGAAACGTCGATGAAAAGGCATAATATCCCGAACCGATGACTGTAGATTTGTTATTCGCTATTGTGATATTGATGAGAGTAACTGCCAGAATAGTTACTGATAATACGATCTGAATCAAATATGTCAGCGACATGACCGGTGAAAGAATGTCGATTATCCTGCAAACCCAAACAATTTTTATCGATACCTATAATTTTGTAGGAAGACTTACTTAATGATACGCCAGTGATCGTGAATACAGCGAACCAACTCCTTCTCATTGTCCTCCTTCGTCGAATTTGGATCTGTTCCAATGCGAAGCACACGCATAATGAGGATCTTGAATTGGCTACGCAAAACTCCGATATAGATGACGGCGTACGTGTCATTGGCCAACTGTTGCAGCAACGCCACGTTACACACAAAGTATTCAATGGCGCATGTAATTAAAAAGCTCAGCTGTGAGTTCTGCCAGTCTAGATACGGAATGTACAACGAAAATGGCGGTCGTCCCATGTACATAGAACTCAGCAAGGAGGACGTCGAGAAGCCAAAGAAACAAATAACGAAAACTAGTACTACACGTTTTCCAAAGCGAACCGCCTCGTGTGCTTCCCTTATCTCCTCTGGATGACGGATGCGAGTATCTAGCTTGTCGAGAATTGAATTCATTTCAAACAAAATATGTCGCATGTACACCAGAATCACAAACTTTAGCGAGCATGAGTAACCATTAATGCACGTTTGCAGAGATGACAGAAAGCTGTTGATTTGCATTTCCTTCGAACTGTCGAAATAGCTGGCCGTAAACATCACTGGGACGATGAATATTCGAAAGAAGTTCCAAAAGAACGAGTAGATGGCAAAGGGGACTTTGTAGCTTTTTGGCATAAATATGCCTAGATAGCGAAGGATTCGAAACAGATCTACCGAGGCGTCCTTAGTTTGCGGCAGATGCGTTGGTATTTCACTTGTTTTTCCCATTGTAATTTTGAATTTTGGTTACTTTTATAAAACTGTATTACGAAAAGCTAAAGCTAACTGTCAACTTGTTGGTACGGCTCGACCTAATGTGTCTGCAGTTTTACGGAACTAAATGTTTCGCTGGCCGAAAAAAAAACAACTTTGGATCTATGAAGTTGCTCTGCTTCTCTTGTTAATTTGTAATGCTAGAGTACCTGTAGTATGATAATTTTTGGCTTAAAATTTTTTCAATTTTCTCAATAATTATTGATGTTCTTTAATTAAGGAAGAAGAATGACCTTTGTGATGTTGGCCCCCACTTTTTCAAGAATGAGAAACGGGGCTTGCAGTTCGATAGGCATTAGTTTCTATAATTTTTTTCGTTTGTAGTTTAATGGTTAGAAAATTAGAATTATTTGCAAAAAATATCCGCAATTTATTAAAACCGTGTTATCTTCGAAGCCGTATCCAGCAAAGTCACGGCAAGATTGGCGCAATCGAGAGGTAGATGGCGCATACTTAACTTATACTTGATTGAATTATTTCGCTTTGTGAACTTATTTTTTGTATGCATTGAAATGTCAAAAAGTTCTTTCGTTTTCTATTATATCAACGAACGGGCATATGGTCAAAGCCAGAACTAACCTCTTTGAAACATAAAATTTTACAAATAATTTGCGTATTAATAAACACTGTTTAATCCAAAGATCCAAACTAAACGTAAGAATTAATTTTACTTAAAAAACAAACTTGAAATGGAAATTGTTCCTATTTAGGAATTTTCAGCATCGAATAAAACTGCTCAAAATGCGGAAACTGTTCTATCTTTTAGTTGGATTTAACAAAAGTGATAAAATTATACGAAACTTTCGGTCCCCATAACGCATAACCCAGAAACTGCTGAACTAAGCTCCCTAAAGGGTGTTTTTTTTTTTTTTTTAGAGGTATACCTAGAACTCTACAACAAAGATGATTTTTTTAAATTGGCATGAAATTTACTTTATTAGAAAGAACATTTTCTGACATTGTAATTTAAATATGCTTTCTGGCATATGACCGCCACGGCTGGCTCGGACGTAGTCTACTTTGAAGGTTCAGTTTTCGATGACTTTTTCCAACATTTGTGGCCGTAGGTATGTCGGCGATAACGCGGCGAATATTGTCCAAGTGATCAATCGTTTCGGGCTTATCTTCGTAGACAAGCGACTTCACATATCCTCACAGAAAATAGTCAAGCACAGCTCCTGCACATCATGGTTGTTCAATTAATAAACGAAAAAGTCAGTAGTCATGGCTCTATAGCGGTCACCATTGACTGTAACTTTCTGGCCAGCATCGCTTTTAAAGAAGTACGGACCAATTATTCCACCAACACATAAAACACACCAAACAGTGTGTTTGTAGATGTAACGGTGTCTCAACATATACTTGAGGATTATCATCACTCCCAATGGACACTCTTATCGATGGACACGGATAAAAACATTGCGAAAATGTGTTTACCGTTGTTTGGCTGTTGTTGGAAATAATTAGGATATGCGTTATGCACACCAGTGATGTCGAAAATTTTCTTGCTATTGCAAATTCAAAGTTACAGGTGCAATCGTCCTTCTATCTCCGAAATAAGAAAGAAGGACAAAAAAAAAAAAATTTCACTGCAAACAACTAGAAATGATTTTGAATCCAACTGGCTAAATTTGATTTCAAAATCTCAGAAGTGCGATCGGATATTTTTTTTTAAGTATTCTAAGTTTTTAACCGTTAAACTACAAACGAAAAGAAAGATCACTACAAACGAATGCCTGTCGAACTGCTTACCACGTTTTTCAACCCAGAAAAAGTGCGGGCCAACTTTACGTAGGTCGGACACCTCCCTGTAATAGTTGTTTCTGTTTTATTTGGGCAAGAATAAACAGTTATTACAAAATCACACTGAACGCTGGGCAAACAAATTAGCACTTGCACTATCTTAGATTTTTTTGACGAACTGTTGAGTAGACTAGTCTTGGTTTCTGTGGTTTCTCGTCGCAAATGTATCGTCCTTTTATATCTGCATCGGAATCGGTACTGCTTTTGTATTATTCATCTTCCATGTTCCATGTGATGTGTAGGGTTGCTTGGATATCGATAGTATAAAACTATCGAATACATCGTAGAGGTATCAAACAATTCTTGATTTGTAAGGATATTGGGGCATATTCATAGTTATACTATAAACCTGGGTCTAACTCGAATCTAAAGGTAAAACAAAACTGGTATTCCTAAAGCGCCGTACCAATAACCAATTTTAGTCTCGACTTTAAATATACGGAAGCTCACAATTGCGAATTCGCAATGGAAGATAATAGTCACTGTGAACTTCTTAAATTAAAAGTCGAAACTAAAAATGTTTATTGGTTAGCCCCTAGAACGTGGAAGCTCTGTTTAATTAGATCCGAGTCTAAGGTGTATTCCAATACAAATCTATTTCTGACAGCAAAATGTCAAAAGGATTTAAAACTTGTAATTTGCGTTCTGTTGTGATTCTGCTTGGTTCTGTTGTTTTTTCTTTTTAACAAAAATATAACGTATGCATTTTACTGCAAATTATGTTTTGTGATATGAACAAAAATTATAAACTTACAGATGAGTGGCAATGAAAATATTAGGTAAAAGAGCAAGAGAACAAAACTGGTAGGAAACAGAAAAAGAAATGCTTCTTGAGTTGGTCCGATCCGAAGGCATTTGAATGTTGTGGACAATTAGAGAAACGATGTCAAAATAATTTCGTGTTCTGTAGCGCCTCGGTCTTCTAAATGGTGGTATCATGGAAATATCGTCCCAAAATAAAAAAAAATCTTCCTCAATGTTGTTATCGACCGACAATTTTCCTTTGCTTTTTTTTAGTTAGGTAATTATTTGCGAGCTAAGTTATTTTATTTATTGTAAACCAAACATCACATCATGTGCGAGATTCTTAAATTTTCTGTTAAAAAGACTCGAGTTTTCCGTTAGGCATGGGTTTAAATTGTCTATGAATTACATAACCTCCGGCTTAGTTTAGTTATCAAAGATCTATGAATATGCCCCATTGTTTCTTTTATCCAATGAATAGTGCCAATAATAATTAATTTTAATGTTTTAATTTTTGTTCTAAATAAGAAATACCTAAATCGTCCCTAGCGAGGTATCCGTCGTAACAGAAATTTTTTGCGTCGAGGTATTCTTCCTAACAGCTATTCGGAGCTTTCTGGTACAAATGGAATGCACTTTTTTTGTTTTTGACTGAAACTATCGATACTATCGCAACTGGCAACTATCGATGTTTAAGCAACTCAAGTGATGTGACGGTGACCAGATGACGAATACGTAAAACAGAAGGAACAGGAATGGGAGGGGAAGTGAAAAGAAACGAACAGAGAACAGAGCCAGATGCTTGCAAAAAATGTGTTTGTTTTGTATGTCGAATCCTGTCGGCTGCAACAGAAAATAAAAGTGCGTAGCAGCGGTAGCGATTTTTTATTCATGATGCAGGCTGCAGGTGTGACAGAAGTACTGCCATTGGGGTGCGTGTCGAGGTGATACCTAGTACCTTATAATCATCGATACAAACTTGTATGTACATTCTTGTGTTTCCTAGCAATTAAAAAAATTATCAGTACATAGTTAAACTTGTAGGCTGGCTTAGGGTTTTTCCACAGCGCCACCTATCGCAAACACCTGACAAACATCCGAGTGTATTACTGTCATGAAAGAGTTTCTTCATCAAACCTACCGTTTTATCTCACTGTCAATTTCATATATGCTGATGATGTTGTTGCAAAATTTATTTATTTTTATATCAACGCGATTAAACTACTATTTGGATAGATTAATTGGCGAAACAAACGAGAACCAAAAAAAAAAAAATGCAGTCGCCACTGCCCGAAGGAAAAGTCACATAAATGACACATTCCAGAGATCGGGTACTTTTGCAACCGTAACCCGTGAAAAAGGCTACATTCAGCTAAGGTCAGCGAAGGGGTGGGTTCGTTTTCGTTGAGCGCGAAGTTCCTAAGATCACCTGCCCAAGATGGTGAAACAAAAAAAAAAAAAAAAAAATGGGCGCCACGTAATTTTCGGAAAATTACGTTACCTCTGCAAATTCGAAAAACCAAAAAAGAAACAAAGATTTTTATTCCACAACGTTATAATAGCTCTGTTGGAGCACAGTCCTTATTCACTGAGTAAAACCCCAGATTACGAAAATTAATTAATGCCACAAATTTGTGACAGACAATGTGAACTTTAATATAATTATTATAATGTTCATTGATGGTGCAAAATAAAAATGGCGTTTGGACCGTTGGCGTGACCCGCTATCGCGTTATATCGAAAATTAGGAAAACCGTAAATAATGGGTCACGTGTCCCGTACCTTCCGGGATTTCGTCGGAACAAAAGTCTATCGAGATCTGAATTATTTAATTCCCTACCCAAACTATTGATTTTAAACTGATTGATTTGAAACACTATACTTATCTTTTCCCAATATCTTTGGATTTCTTGTTCTACTTTCTCCTTCGATGCCCCTTTCTGACACTTCTGATATTCCGCTCTATCCCGTCCTGCCTTCCTTTATTTTTTCTCTTTATGCACTTTAGCACTTCACACTCTTTTTCTCTAATCTTCTCTACCTTTTCTTTTTCTCTCCACGAACTAGTTTTTCTTGACGAAATTAAAAAAAAACAATCTACAAAATCGCAATAGCCAAAATAAAAAACTTCCGAAACGAACTTTGATTAAAGCTGGTCAGCCAAGAAATGACTTCCAGGCAGGGATGGAAAATGCCATTTTCGATTTGTACTGAAAACTGTTGGAAGATTGTACTGAAATGGAGTCAATTGTATTGAAAACAATTTTTCGTATACAAAAAATTTTAATTCACAATATTTTATTAAAAAAACAACGTAAAAAAAAAGAATTACAAAATATACTTAGAAAAATCTATGAGCTCTTCAGGCCTAATACACTCATTTTGCAAATTCATATTCAAAATATTGCCCTGAACTTGAAATTCATAACAGTTTTTCGCCGAGAAACATTGGAATTACAATAGAAACAACGTTTGATTTTTCGTTCAACATTTTGTTCAAGCCATGGGTATTTTTCTTTCCGTTCAGGCTGAAAACACACCTCATATTTCTTCTTTTTTTCGTTCGTAGGTACATCGTTTGAACAGGTCTAAACACTTTTGAAAAAAGTTATGTTTTATTGATAGCACTTATAACCTACACAAACTGCTTACTCATCAACAGACAAAAGTAAAAAGCAGAATCTAGTCAGCGCTTTGTGCAAAACTTAAAACAAATACATAGTTCGTTAAGTGATTTGATTTTCTATTTTTGAAAAAATACAAATTGCACGAAAATTTTAAAGATACAGATAAATGAATTGTATCGAATTAAGGCAAATTGTACTTTTGTACCTGAGCAAACTCATTTGTATCGAATTCGATACAATTGTATCGACTTTTCCATCCCTGCTTCCAGGTCCAGGGCTTTGGTTTGTTTCGAAGTCGCTTAGCTTCCTCACACACTCTCTCATTCATTCGCTGGTATTAGACCCCAACGGTGGGTTATGTGTGCATTCAGCAATGCCTCCCACGACCATTAACCACCACATTCAAACATATTAGCGGGCTAAACGGTCAATTTGTATGCGACACCATTGCGCTGCCGTAACCCGCTAATCCTCTCAAAATTTCCAATCACTCCTCTCTCTTTATATACTGGGGGAGCCTTCCAGTATATTTGGGATAAGGAAGCTAGCCGATTTCGAACTCTCTTCTCTTTTTATCAGAGTTAGCCTTCTTTTTGAGTGTCATCTCTCTGGTATATCATCTGGTATAAAGTAAACAAAAGGTAATTCGTGGAGGAATTTTGCAACCTGCATTTTTCCCCACGAATTAAATAAAAATGCAATTAAACAATAAAGAAAGAAAAAGGGTGCTGGTGGACGCAATAATTCCCCACCCGGACATTGGACCTGTGATTTGAGGGATGAGACTTGCAAATAGCAGGCCATTCCTTACAAAATAATTAATTTAGGGTGGGCTTTCGGCCGTAATTCCGCTGCAGCATATTTTTGTGGTGTTTTGTTGGTGTTCTCAGTGTTGTTCATTGTAGTGAAATGTCTTTTAGTGCATGTTTCTCTTTGTGTTTTGTAATTGTGTTACCACGCACTTCCCGTGCGGGTTGGTTGGAGTGCATTCTACGTGGCCGTCCGCCTACACTCTCTGCTGCTCCTCCGTTGCTCCATCGTCGGGGCGTTTACTTAGGGATCGTCTTCCCTATGCCCATCGAACAAGACTCTCTACCGTGGTAGTGGTAGATCTAGTGAAGAGTGCCTTTTAATTGGCCGTCCGCCTACACTCCTCTGCTGCTCCTTCGTTGCTCCAGCGGCGGGGTGACTATAAAAGAGATCGTCGTCTCTCCACCCATCGAACGTAGTGTTTGGTTTATTGTCACCGGTGGTGATGTGACAATCGTTGGAGTGTTTTGTATTGGCCTTCCGCCACCCCCTATTTGGAGACACATTAGGTGGGTGTCTAGTTGTCCCTCGGTCGAGTGTTTGCTAAGGGGATCGTGCTCCCCCCACTCATTCGTCTGTACCGACCTCCTGTCGGTACCTTTCGTGCGTTGGGTCGGTGGGAGTCTCCCGGCGGCCACACAGGCTCACCATCCGACTTGTGCCCCTCCCCCCTCCTTAATCGACGGTTGCGAGTCTTGCTTCCGTCCGAAGGGCTGCGCAACCGGAACACCCATTCTTTGTCATTCAGCCCGACTGATGGCTTGTGACCGGCCTGTCACTCTTGAGTACCTAAGTGGTTGTACCAGGCTGATGGGGGCCTCGGATGCCCGTCCACATCCCAGGACCTCGAGCACAAAACCCATGAAAAGAGGGACCACGGGTAGGAAGAGAAAGGGACCTGAGAGTCGACTAGATTGGTCTGGATAAGATATAATCTGAACGTAAAGTCTAGATTGATCGGGAACGTCACATTTTCTACGTCAGCCACATATGCGAACTGTCAACTTAGTACTCAGTCACGAATTTCTTGACTAGATTCGTCGCCTGCTTGAACGTATTTTACTAACGCGCCTACAACCGGTTATAGAATATAATAATCTTATCCCTGACCACCGGTTTGGGTTCAGAACCAAGCATTCGACGATTGACCAAGTGCATTGAATTACTGACGTAATCGAGAAATCATTTGAAGAAAAAAAGATATGCTCAAGCGTATTCCTTGACGTCTCACAAGCCTTTGATAAGGTGTGGCATGACGGATTAATATTAAAATTACGAAAAGTTCTTCCCATACGCCTATATGATATTTTAGAATAATATCTTGGGAATAGACTCTTCCGTGTTAGACATGGAAACGAATTCTCTGAGCTTAAGGAAATTTCGGCCGGCGTGCCGCAAGGAAGTGTCCTTGGGCCCCTTCTCTATCTGCTATATACCAAGAGAAGATGACACTACTCTCGCTACGTTCGCCGACGACACCGCTATCCTAGCAGTAGGTAACACTATTAAAGAAACGACTGCAAAACTGCAAATCGCACTGAATAAGGTAAATGAATGGACGAGGGACTGGCGGATCGCCCTCAACGAAACTAAATCTGTTCACGTGAATTTCACGTATAAGAAAACTAATGACTTGCCAATTTTCCTAAACTTGACCCGATTACCCTGTGCAAACAAGGCCAACCTGGGAATGACACTCGACGCAAAGCTGAAATGGAATTCGCACGTGAAAATGAAACGTAAAGAACTCGATATCAAATGTACTGTCTATTCGGAAAATATTCCCAGCTCAGTACCGAAAACAAACTGCTTTTATACAAGCAAGTGCTAAGGCCGGTGTGGACCTACGGTATACAACTTTGGGGTTGTACCAAGAAAACAAATGCCAATATTCTACAAACTTTTCAAAATAAAGTGCTAAGAGAAATTGTACAAGCACCATGGTTGGAGTGGAAACGACGATATCCACAGGGATCTTGGAATTCCAACAATTGAAGCTGAAACTAGAAGCTTCGCAAGAAAGCATAGAAACCGACTAATCGGACATGTCAAGAATTCAGTCCGACAAATTTTGGACGAGAACAATTTATTACGCCGTCTTCAAAGAACGAAACCGTTCGACTTGGCAAGATAAGATTAACCGCGTCTAAATTGCGGAGCATGCAGGATCTTTCATTGGAAAGTAGCCTGTCAAAAGTTGTTGTTTCGTTATAGAAAAATTGCTTGATAAGTTATATCTTAATTGCAGTATCTAACAATTCTTCGAAGGGTTTTGTTTTTAGTCAGTAAAAATCTGACACTTCTATGAGCACGCGCTTGCAATTGTCATAGTGTCTTTGGAAGGTTTTCACCTACCCTCGGTACATAAAAAAAAATCCTTGTGCAATTTCAGACCGGAAAAAAACATTTTTTTATTAAAATACCGCAAAAGTTAAGTGTTGGTCATAATGCATACCTACATATCGACATAATTGACTTTCTTGCCTTTGCAATTCAATTAGTAAGTCGAATGCTGATTCAACCAATGTATTGGCCTACTTTCGTTTTGTGAATGCGACATAATTACTTTCGTCCCGAAATGGAATAATGTAGTCAGCAAGTGCTTTATGATCGCAATTTGGTAAGCCTTCCTCTGGTATTCATTTCGATATCTAAAGTTAAAAACAAACCAGCATAATAGCAACAAAGAAAATATGTAAAAAGGGTGTTCGTAGACTCATTATTAATTTATCTCGCACGAATTCATAACTTATATCGAGAGAGAAAAATAAGTTGCACTCAAAAGAGCGGATACTGAATGTTCAAACCTGCGCAAAACTAAGACTATTCACAAGAGTTTTTCAATTCAGCTACAATTCTTCGAGTTACGGAAACCATAACGGTGGTACGTTGTTTACCCTTGCGTTTTGTTTCAGTGTAATAATTACAAAAAAATTTACACTAATTCTCAAACTTTTATTGTGCAACAGGTACAGGTACATTATAAAGACTGAATTGATTATTAAATACTTAGATAAGGTATTGTAAACGTGCGGCTCTTGAAACACAAGACATACATCTCGTTCGTAACTACTTGTTGGGCTTTGTAGTAAAGTAAACATTTTTTAGGAGCGTGTACACCGAAAATGCAAATTTAATTAGCTGAAAGCGAAGTCGACAAGATCAAATGTTTTCCAAGTTCCACTAACTTACCGCCACAAAGGTGTCCAATGAAATCGGAAACAGCTTACCGGCGTAGAAAACTATCGGCTGCTGCGACCGATGCATGAAAATCAAACACGTCCTTCGAAATTTTAGACTCTGGTCAATCCAGTTCATGTGGAAAATTGCTTGGGGCAGGCGATCGCTTTCCGCCACTAGGGCGTTGGCAATATAACATATGGGAAAGATCTGAAACAGCAATCCAATGGCATAAGATCCGGAACCGATGATTGTAGATTTGTCTTTCGCTATTGTGATATTGATGAGAGTAATTGCCAGCATAGTTACTGATAACGCGATGTGAATGAAATATGTCAGCGACATGATCGGTGTAATAACGTCGATTACCCTGCAAACTCAAAATGTTGTTATCAATACAATTTTGTGGGAAGACTTACTTTAGGATATGCCAGTGATCGTGAATACAGCGAACCAACTCCTTCTCATTTTCCTCCTTCGTCGAATTCGGATCTGTTCCAATGCGAAGCACACGCATAATGAGTATCTTGAAATGGCTACGTAAAACTCCGATATAGATGATGGCGTACGTGTCATTGGCCAACTGTTGCACCGCCGCCGCGGTAATCACAAAGTATTCAATAGCGCATGCAATGAAAAAGCTCAGTTGTGAGTTGTGCCAATTTAGATACGGAATGTACAACAAAAATGGCGGTTGTCCGATGTACATAGAACTCAGCAAGGAGGTCGTCGAATAGCCAAAGTAACAAGTGACGAAAATTAGTACTGCACGTTTTCCAAAGCGAACAGCTTCGTGGGCTTCCCTTATCTCCTCTGGATGGCGGATGCGAGTATCTAGCTTGTCAAAAATCGCCTCAATTTCGAAGAAACATTGTCGCAGATAGATCAGAACAATAAATTTTAGCGAGCATCCGTAAATATTAGGGCATACTTGCAGAGATGACAGAAAGTTGTTGATTTGCATTTTGTGCGAGCTGTCGAAATAGCTGACCGTAAACATTGCTGGGATGACGAACACTCGAAAGAAATTCCAGATGAACGAGAATATGACAAAGGGGACTTTGTGGTTTTTTGGCTTAAAGATGCCAAGGATGTGAAGTATTCGAAACAGATGTTTCGAGGCGTCTTTTGTTTGCAGCGGATGCATTGGAATTTCCTTTGTTTTCACCATTGTAATTTTGAATGTTGGTTACTTTTATAAAAGTGTATTACGAAATGCTAAAGCTAATTGTCCACTTTTTGGTACGACTCGACCTAATGTGTCTGCAGTTTTACGGAACTAATGGTTTCGCTGGTCCGAACAAAATCACGTTGTATCTATGTATAATGAGCTACGTTCAATTGTCTCAATTGTTGATGGGCTTTAAGGAAGAAGAATGAGGTTTGTGATGTTGGCTCGCACTTTTTCAAGAATGGCAAATAGGGTTTGCAGTTCAATAGTCATTCGTGTGTATTTGTATGGAGTGATTTTTTTTTCATTTATAGTTTAACCGTTAGAAAGATAGAAGCATTAAAAAAAAAATTCTGAAATTCATTAAAACCGTGTTATCTCCGAAACCGTAGCAAGCAAATTGATAGAATTTTCTATTTTCGAAAGTTATTAATCGGCCTAACAGTCTATGATTTTATTATTTATATGCAATTTTCGGTCTCCATAACCAGGAAAATGTTGAAGTACAAATAGATTCTACAAAAGTCTCCATCAGAAGTGCGGCTTATCTTATTAATACACTCCGTTCCAACTGAATAGGCACAAAATTTTTGTTGCTTCTATCATTCGATGATGCTAACTATTTGTCTATGATGTTGTTAAAAGAAATTAGAAAGAAATAATTTAAAAAGCACCGTTATTTTTTCTCTGGCTCTCTTGCAAAACATTTCATATGGAAAAATGCAGTTTTTTTGGCGTCAACTAAATAGGTACAAATAATGAAATCACAAAAAAAAAAAAAACCATTGGAACGAAATAAAACAAGATTTTCTTATCAAATTATTTCATTTGCTGATTCTAGTAGTGGGTACTGTCTCGTTTGTTCATTACAACTTCACAAATTCGGTCTGGCATGGAATCATAAAATGACTTTAATAAGTCTAGCGAAATTTCTCTGCAGGCTAATTTGATGTCGGCAATTAGAGATCCTCCGTATCCAAATTGATGACCAGACTCGTACACTTTTCGGACTAACCATCCCCATACGTTTTCAATAAGGTTCAGGTCCGGTAAGTATATGCTGGCCATTGCAGCAATCCCACAATTTGCTCCCTTATACAGTTTTTAACTATCCGCGCCGTGTGGATAGGTGCATTATCCCGCTGGAAAGTCCAATTTACCGCTCCAAAAAAAATCACTGAATTAAGGAAAATTTCTTTGCAATATTCCTTTTGTAAGTTGTCGAGGTCATTTTTTCTATTTAAAACTCGAGTTCAACAGTTCCGTAGTAGAAGTAACCGCTCCCCACACCATTACACCACACTCTCGGCTATGATGTCGGGCTAAAAAATGTTCCTCTTTTCTCACATCGTGAAAGTAGTAGTTAAAGCCATCCGGCCCATCAAAATTAAACTTTTTTTATCTGAAGAAAAAACACAACGCCATTCTTCTTGCCAAGTCATATGTTGCCTGCAAAAATTTAGACGCATACACTTCCGCTGATGGTCAAACGGTGTGCTCTTCTTAAGTTTAAGCCGTTTTAAGTGATTGGCACAGTTGATCACTCTTCTTACCGTCGAAACACTAGAACTAACACCCGCTTTTTGCTTTATTTTCGCAGCTGAGTTGCTGGAATTGGAAGCACATCGCAAAATTGCTCTTCTATCAGCCGCTGTTGTGGCCGTTTTAGAACCTCCTTTCGTATTTTCCCGTATGACTCTTTATATCTCAAGTACGAATGGATCAAATTAAAGCTTCGTCCAATTTTAGTAGCTATAGGCTATAGCACGCCCGGTTAATCCTTGTTCCTTAACCCTAGAAGGGTAATCTTCGTCGATTCGACGAACACAAATTTTATTTTTTCAATTTTCTCTTTAATCTTCATTCCAATCGCATTTCCTCTTCTTGTCAGACCTGTCATCCCCAAGTTGTTGTAGTATAAGGACGTTCTCTTGAAAAGCTGCGTGGGTAAGTGTTGTTTTAATCAAAAGATGGCGCCAATGTTCGTCGAAACGACGAAGATTACCTTTTACGTGACTTTAAATGATCGATTTGATTTTTTAAATGTGCATGAATCTGTGTATAAAATCAGTTTATGTTTTAGAATGGATTTAGCACGGACGTGTTATTCTGAATGAGGAAATAGAGAGGGTATTTTTTTTAAGAGTGTTGATAGGAGTTTTTGTTTTAACAGCCGCTGTAAACAACAATGGATGAAGACGCGGTTAAGGCCCCAAGCTTACAAGCCAATTTAAGGGAAATATTCAGAAAAATGTCACAGACAATACCGAAAAAATAAGAGAGGAAAGCCCGAATGAAGAAGAGATAAATTTGTGCTTATCATCGAAAATCGTCGTGTGATATGTGTAAGGTGAGCATTTGCGCGGAGCAATAAGTTGAGCTGTGCAACAAATGTTCAAAATGAATTTGTTCTTTTGTGATATTTTTTATTTATGAGCTTTGATGAATTAACTTTTATTTTTGCATGCTTCTATGATTTTTTTTATATTTTTCTTTTTTTTTGTAAAAAAAAATGTCATTGATCTCAATAAACCGATGTTCCAATAATTTTTTTCAGAATAAAAACTTAATTTAAGAAAAAAAAAACAAAATTATGTTTTTTTAAGGAAATAGATTATAAAAAATATCTATTAGAATTGAGAAAAATTTTGAACACACTTTTCGTAAAAATTGGAATAAAATATTACTTCGTCGATTCGACGAATGATTATCTTTAATGTATCAAAAAATATGATTAGCTCTCTAGGGTTAAGTAACTCGACCTAAGCCTTCTCAACACTGCTAAGTGATTTTGCTCAACCCAAATTTACAAATAAATTACAATTAAATAAATAAATTTACTCAGAAAATTTCAAAAAATGTTTAAACGGGTCAATCTTCTCGGAACACACGTGAAAAATGAAGATAATGAACTATGTACCTATTCAGTTGACGCAAAAAAAAACTGCATTTTTCCGTATGATATGTTTTGCAAGAGAGCCAGAAAAAAATAACGGTGCTTTTTAAATTATTCTTTCTAATTTCTTTTAACAACATCATAGACAAATAGTTAGCTTCATCAAAAGATAGATGCATGTACATTATGTGGAAATAATGAGCCACACAAATTTGAAAAAGTTTGTACCTATTCAGTTGGAACGGAGTGTAATACTGTGGCTTATACAATTACGCACGTTAGATGTGTGTAATTTCATCGTTCCACAGTTTTTGACTTATCGGGTTACTTACGTGTTAACTTATCAAAATTAAATTGCGAAAAAAGATTCAGCTGGTGGTGGAAATGATTTTTGATGACTTTTTTAGAAAGGGATTGGTAGTTTCAATCGAGAAAAAAAAAAACATAGTGGAAATATCGAATCGCTTAAAAATTAGCAAATTTACAAATAGTGACTCATATCGATGGACACGGATAAATGCTTCGCGAAAATGTGTTTACCTACTACCGTTGTTTGGTTGTTGTTGGCAGTGATGTCGAAAAATTTCTTGCTATTGGAAATTCAAAGTTATAGACATTTTTTTTGAAAAAAAAAAAAAAAAAAACAATTTCACTAGAAATAATTTTGAATCCAACTGGCTAAATTTGATTTCAAAATCAGAGAAGTGCGATCGGATTTTTTTCAAATTATTCTAAATTTTTAAAGATCACTACAAACGAATTTCTATTGAACGGCTTACCACGTTTTTCAACCCAGAAAAAGTTCGGGCCAACTTTACGTAGGTCGGACACCTCCCTGTAATAGTTGTTTCTGCTTTATTTGGGCAAGAATAAACAGTAATTACTAAATCACACTGAAAGCTGGGCAAAGAAATTAGCACTTGCACTATCTTAGATTTTTTGACGAACTGTTGAGTAGACTAGTCTTGTTTTCTGTGGCTTCTCGACGCAAATGTATCGTCCTTTTATATCTGCATCGGAATCGGTACTGCTTTTGCATATTTCATCTTCCGTGACCGTGTCGGTGACCAGATGACGAATACGTAAAGCAGAAAGAACAGGAAGGGGAGAGGAAGTGAAAATAAATGCACAGAGAACAGAGACAGATGCTTGAGCAAAAATCGTGTTTTCCTTTTGTATCGCAGGTGTGCGAGGAGGTACATAGAAGAGTAGATACTGTACACGTCATATCTCGTATGACGAATCCCGTCGTTGGCTGCAACAGAAAAGAAAAGTGCGTAGCAGCAGTAGCGATTTTTTATTCATGATGCAGGCTGCAAGTGTGACAGAAGTACTGCCATTGGGGTGCGTGCCGGGGTGATGATTGTGTTAACAGGCGTTGGAGTAATTGTAATACTTCCCATGATTAACAGTGCAGCACCTATAATCAGCGAGATAAAGTTGTGTGTACATTCTTGTTTCCTAGCGACTAGGTAATGCGTTCAAACGTTACGAGTGTATTACTGTCATGAAAGAGCTTCTTCATCAATGACCTACCTACTGTTTTATCGGTAGCACGACTAAATATCATGTCAAAAATATCCTGCCAAAAAAAAACCGTCCAAAAATATCCCCGACTACAAAAACCCCTCCCATAATCTCCCCAGCCAATAAAATCCTGTTCAAGAATAACTTTAACTGAAAAGATATGGTGAATGGGAAGGCTGTCTGAATCAAGGAGGAGAGGCCATCACCTCTCACTTTGAGTAAAGCCACTTTCTGAGTAGAAGACCAAAAGGGTACCAGGGGAACAATATTCCCAGGATCGTCATACGTGGTGAAGAGCCACAACCTGCAAGAGGTGCCACTGCTTTCGACTGAATATGACGGATCTAGAGCGGAAACTCGATAAAAACCCGTAATCCCAGGTGTATAACAACCGTGCCTATGGGATGAATGGCACTACGTAAGTGTGTCTTATTACGGTGAACTCCGGATAACAGGCGACCTCCGGTTTAAACTAGCCCTCCCGAGGTATGGAGCTCTGCCTCGGGTGAAAACTCTTTCTCGCAATTTTCAAAAAAAAATAAATGGAAATAAACAATATAACAGAAAAAAATAAGGAATGCGAACCTTTTAAACTGCAACCAGAGGTTACTTTGGACCTCCCAGTTTCTACAGATAGGGCACTTGGTCCTGCTGCAGAAACTGAAAAGCATGACACCATGGTGATTGGTGAGGATACGGTCGTCACTACTCCCATGGATGTCATATCGGCGGAAGAAGAAGCTGCCTTACTCGCTTCCCCGAAATCGTCAACAGCTATCGACGAACCATCTGGGTCAGTCAAGCCAAAAGACGCGGGCAAAGTCAGGCTATCAGGTGCCGGACGTAAACGCCTGAAAAAATTATTGGATGCGGGGTATCAACTTGAAGAGGCACGCTCAATGGCCTTAAAACCTGCACAGAGCAAGGACTTTCGTCACAAAAGACCTAGAGCTGACAGTGCAACCCCAACGAGCAACACTCCAAAACGGAAGGCTACTGAGGCTGCACTTTCATCACCTCAGCAAGCACCAAGCTTCAGGGACGTTGTTGGATGCAAAAAGATAGGGGTAATACCAACAGACTACCCTGCTACCATATGGTCCACAGACCAACTAAAATTGGTGCAAAACTGTGTCCTGGACAGCATAATAACACAACAGGACAATGCTACCAAACCCCAGTTCCGAGGTTGCACATTCAAACCCGGATGGCTTGTATTTACGTGCAAGGACCAAACGACGAGCGACTGGCTGGCAAAAATAATTCCAACGTTGGTACCATGGGAAGGTGCCAAACTCAGTGCTGTGAACGAGGAAGATGTTCCTCGACCACAAATCTTCGTCGGTTATTTCCCTGGGGAGGAAACCCCAACAAACAAAATATTGGGCCTCGTGAAAGGCCAAAACAACGGCCTGAGAGTTGATGACTGGAGGGTACTCAACCGGGTGCGAAGGCCCCAAATGACGGAGCTCACCTTAGCTCTAGACCCAAAGTCGGCAAGTACCCTTAAGGCCCAAAATGGCATTATCAGCTATGGTTTCGGTGAGGTACAGCTACGGCCAAGGAACAAGGACGTCCAGAGACCAAGGGCCGAAAAGAAGGAGACCGTTATCAGTAACGTTGGGATCACTCAGGACCCAAAAGCTGAAAAACCTGAGCTATGCTCAAAAAATGTGGCGAACACAACGAAGGCCACAACGGACGATACCCCTGGCTGCTCGCACAGACGCCCGACGGCTACAGTTTACAAGAGTAAAGACAAAACCACTGTAAGCCGAGAAAGACAGAGACAACGGGTATCTGGAAGACCTCGTAAATGCGAGAGACGAGACCCCGAAGAAGCGGCTCTACTTAATAGCAGCAGGGGTAAAAAGGTGGCACACAGGGGCCACCAAAGAAAATAATTATGCGACGTCAATCCGCAAAAAACACCAGAAGGCAACTTAAGTGCCTTCAAATAAATCTCCATCATGCTAAGGCAGCATCTAGTGTCCTAAGCAGGAGATTTATAAAAGAAAACCTGGATCTAGCTATGATTCAGGAACCATGGACCTTATTAGGAGCCGTGAAAGGGCTCCCAAATGAAGAAACCTGTAAGTTAATTTATGATAAACAGCATGTCCGCCCAAGGGCAGCTTTAATGATAAATAAAGACTTAACTAAAACAACTTTTCCAATTTCAGAATTCATACAAGGAGATTTGGTGGCGGCACTCATCGCAATACCAAATGCCGGTCAAAAGGGAGGGGATTTGAAGGTCGTCATCGCCTCTGCCTACCTCCCTGGAGACACTTCAGAGGCACCAACTTCAGAAGTAGCGGCTTTGATAAAGTATTGTGAGGAAAGGAGACTGCAGTGGATCCTCAGCTGTGACGCCAACGCCCACCATACGGCATGGGGGAGCACCGACATAAACAGAAGAGGTGAGTCCCTTTTTGAATATATTTGTGCTAACAATCTGGTGGTGGTAAATAGAGGTGTAGAACCAACCTTCATAAATGCGATTCGCCAAGAGGTTCTAGATCTCACTTTGGCAAGTCCATTTATATATAATATCATCACAAACTGGCATGTTTCCGGAGAAGCATCCATGTCGGACCACAATCACATCAGATTCGACCTGGAAGCATTTTCCGAAAGAAACACAGTTTACAGGAACCCGAAATCCTCTGACTGGGAAACCTATCGGTTATTCCTTGAATCAGAACTAAATCGTTCTTCAATTCCGCTAGGGACCATTCCGGAGCTGGAAACTGAATCCGAACAGCTCCAAAAAGATATAACCTTCGCATATGAAAGCAGTTGTGCCCTTAAAAATAGGAAAATACGAAGAGATGTCCCATGGTGGAATAAAAGACTTCAAACTCTTAGGAGCACAGTAAGAAAATTGTTCAATAGAGCTAAGAACAATGGCAATTGGTGCCAATACAGAACAGCCCTTACTGATTACAACGTAGAATTGAGAAAATCAAAACGAGCGACTTGGAGGAAACACTGCGAGAGCATTGAGAATCTCCCTGCAGCGACACGACTCCAAAAAGTCCTTGCCCGCGAGCACTCAAACGGCATCTGCTCTCTGAAAAAGCACAATGGTGAATTTACAGCTACCCCTGAAGAAACCTGTCAACTTCTTCTCGACACGCACTTCCCAGAATGCATCCACATAGAAACCCCATGTGTACCGATGAGGCACCAGGATCTCACTGTATCAAAATGGGATTATAGTCTATCTGGAAAAATTTTTCAGAGAAACAAGGTAAAATGGGCGATCTCTTCTTTTAGCCCCTTTAAATCACCGGGAACCGATGGCATCTACCCCTGTCTACTACAACAGGGTATTGACCTACTGGTTCCTCAACTAATTAGGATCTTCAGATCCAGCTTATCTCTAAGCCATGTACCATTGAGCTGGACAAGGGTCAAGGTGGTTTTCATACCAAAGGCAGGTGGGAAATCTGAACAACAAGCGAAATCATATCGCCCCATCAGCCTTAGCTCCTTCCTCCTAAAAACCATGGAGAAAGTCCTAGACCAATATATAAGGGATCAGTTCCTTACAGGTAACCCACTCCATGCGAACCAGTTCGCATACCAAGCCGGCAAGTCTACCGAAACTGCCATACACAGCCTCACAACGACGATTGAAAAGGCTCTGGCAGCAAAGGAAACGGCTCTTTGTGCCTTCATAGACATCCAGGGAGCGTTCGACAATACCTCCTTCGATGCCATAAAGAAAGCTATGATAAGGAAAGGCATTGTCCCACTAATCATAAAATGGGTTCTAAACATGTTAGAAAGCAGAATTATTAATCTGGAGTATGGAGGCTCACAAAAGACTGTTAAGGCCACCAGGGGCTGTCCTCAAGGTGGAGTACTTTCTCCCCTTCTGTGGACTTTAGTCATAGATGAACTCCTATTCCACCTCACACAATCGGGGTACATAATACAAGGTTATGCAGATGATGTAGTAATCACTGTTAGGGGCAAACATGACTCCACGATATCGGAGATCATGCAAGGAGCCCTAAACTTAACCTATAGATGGTGTCAGAACAAAGGATTGGCCATAAATCCCTCAAAAACAGTCATGATACCGTTCTCAAGAAAGAGAAAACTAGAATTGAAACCGATCAAGCTAAATAACGAAGTTATTGACTTATCAGGGGAGGTAAAATATCTGGGAGTAATCCTGGACAAGACTCTCACCTGGAACTCACACCTTGATCAAGTCACCAAGAAGGCGACAAAGGCAATTTATATGTGCCAGCGTCTTCACGGCAAAACCTGGGGCTTAAAACCAAAAATGATCTACTGGTCATACAACACGATCATCAAACCAATGATCACCTATGCAGCGATATCATGGTGGCCAAAAACCGAACAATTAACGGCCCAAAAAAAACTAAACAAGACATATCGCTTAGCATGTGTTGGTATAACAGGGGCAATGAAAACTTGTCCAACTGCAGCCATAGGGGCAATGCTCAGCCTTCTGCCTTTACATATTTCTGTAAAGAAGGAAGCGAGTCTCAGTGCCCTTAGGCTCCCTGATATATCAAATCTCAAAGCAGGAAATCTGACAGGACACCTTCGAGTATTACAAATGCTTCAAGATGATCCTGTAATCAAAGTATCAGATACCATGCTTAAAAGACTTCGCTTCTCCAGAAAATTTAAGATAGTCATATCTGACAGGAGTACCTGGAGAACCAACCAATTCGTAACACGACCAGGATCACAAATCTGGTACACCGACGGTTCAAAGATGGAAGATGAAGCCACCGGTGCTGGGGTCTATGGGCCTAGGTTCCAAAGAGCCGTAGCACTAGGTAAATCACCAGACATCTTTCAAGCGGAGGTACATGCCATAGAGATATGTGTCCGGGAATGCTTACGGAGGCGCACTAAAGGTGCCCATATATACATCCTCTCAGACAGCCAGGCAGCCCTTAAGGCCCTAAGATCGTTCTCGATCAGATCAAAGCTAGTCTGGGAATGTTTCAATCTCCTCGAAGAACTGGCAAAGGACAACACGGTCACTGTTGCTTGGATACCAGGCCATGAGGGATTTGAGGGCAACGAACGAGCAGATTGTCTGGCGAGAAGAGGTGCATCACGTCTACTCACCGGTCCTGAACCCTACTTCGGGTTACCTTTGAGTTACATACACTCAAAATTCAGGAAATGGGAAGATAATCTCCTTGCCGAATACTGGACGGAATCAAAGGGACAGAGGCAGGCAAAAAGATTCATTAACCCAGCTCGTAGTAAAGCAAAAAAGTTACTTGAGCTAAGCAAAGAGGATCTAAGGATCCTAACGGGTTATCTTACTGGTCACTGGCCACTAAGATATCATCTCAAAAAAATGGGACTTTCCGACGATGACTCCTGTCGACTCTGCGGAGAAGAGGAGGAGACAACGGAACACATACTCTGCGAATGTCCTGCGGTGGCCAGGGGCAGAGCGATCCATATGCAAAGGGCGATTTTAAGTCCTGCAGATATTGGAAACATGGAACCAAGAAGGGTGCTGAGGTTTATAAAGAGCCTCAACAGCTCCCTGGGTTAAATAATAAAGGCCAACACAATAGATCTCTTCTGGTCGCAGTGTATAGGGCCTATCACTTACAATACAATGGTGAATTTCGAATATTTTTTTTTTCTTATATTTTGTTTGACAAATGATTATTTAAAAAAAATCCCCTGGCGTTCCGGGGCGGAGCAACAAAGACAATAATGACAATTTCAGCTAAAGATGGATATTGTAACTAACGTTACGCAAATGCTCTAACATTCTGTTTTCATCGTACTAAGAAACAACATTTTTTTAGCGCTCATCATAATCCACATACAATTTACGCCTTTTCGGCGCAACATCACGTACAACATTACGTTGTTCTATTAATTGCTCAGTTGATTTTTACTCCAAACGTAAAATATCTATAAATTTACCAAGCTCAGCATGAGATTCATGAACCAATCCAGAGAAACGCCGATGCCAATACTCAGCATTATTATTTGTACTTGCAAAATATGACAATAATTGCTCGAAATCATCTTAATGTTGGACGAAATAATCACTAGCTACCAATGCTTCATATGCGACAATGACATCTCTACACGGCACAAACGCCAATGCAATTAACTGTTTCACACCAAGCGAAAACTCAAGGTCATTGTCATACCGTTCATGCAGCCCACAACTCTGTACATGTCTATATAAAGATTGCCCGAAATGAAAATGACAGCCTTGCACCACAGCGTCAGGAAATATAGCATCAAAAGCATTAATAAACGCCAACTCATAATCAACAATTAGCCGATTAGGATTTAAATCTGGCTCAGAACGCTTCAACACTTCTAGCACATTCTGGTAGAGTTTTTTACTCTTATCACTCGCCAGGACATACACAAGCGGATAGACTTTTTTTTCGAGCAAACCATGGATGGAACATGATTGTTTATAAACTATAGGAACAGTTTTAAAAGTACCTTCAACCAGCCAAACACCACATTTTAAGTTTTTTTTAGTACTCTATATTACAAATGGCTTCTTCTCGTTGCACTGATATAATAAAAAATTGGTGCGACTGTATCCAACAGTCCCGAAATATGTGTATGTGTAAACACCGTGCGTGCGGTATGTGTGTGGCTTGATACACGTCATTGAGAAAAGAGGGAATAGTAATAACCGTATTCTTGATATATTATGAAACTAGCAGACCCGGCGAACTCCGTTCCGCCCAAATTCATAAATGTAATGAAAATAATATTTCCAAGCATACACAGCGCATGCTAATTTACGTAATTCCTTCAATTCAAATTCTTTATTCAAAAGTTATATTTAATACAATAGAAATAACTGAAGTATAGCAATGCCGATGTATTTCAATAAAACCGCAATGATTGACGTGCCGGCCAATCTTCCGCTTTTGTACTAAAGTGGTTTGCCTACAGGTGAGCACGCCACATACAATTGGACCATGTGAAAAACATGGGAATTCAAGATTGATGCTACAAATATCCAGCGATTATCCTTGCGACTTATTATTTGTCATAGACGCTTAAATGCCAAATCGTTCTGAGTAAGCGGAGTCCGCGATATGACAATGTTTGCCTTTTAAACTCAAAATCGTGATTACATGACATTTGATTTGAGATTCTTCACAATCATATCAAACGCGATCCGATACAAAGTTCCGGTGCATTAAGGGCCGTTTTATTCACTCGAAGTTGAACACAACTTGAGGAGTTTGATATATGTATAAAAATCCCCATGCCCTAAGGTTGTTCAACAAAATGATAATTGAGTCGAATTTTAATTTCAAATTGTGAAGCGGTAAGTCCGGAACACCCGAATTAAAAAATTAAAAATGTTAAATAATTTTTCTTGTATTGGAAGTGACACTACCCGTTTCCTATCCATTCTATTTTTTCCAAAGTGCGGTTCTATTGTCAGGTTTGAAAACAAATCTGCGATCTTCTAAGTTTATTTTCTCCATCGCCGTTTTAAACATTGTAATGAAAGCGTTGATTGCATTATAATAATGGTTGCAATTGTCGAGTTATGTTTTTTTCACTCCTGTTTGCCCTCTGTAACGCCTATCGACTTGATCATCCCCCGAAAAAATGAAGTACACCTGCGAATTTTGCTGTAAGTCCTCATTTACTGGCAAAAAGGCACCCATCCGATGGTAAATTTGGCCTTGAATCTGTTAATCCGAGTTTTGCGGCGTAGAATTCCGTGCCATTGTTAGAAAATGTGTGCATGATGTATAAGAGAAAATATTGCCCTGCCAGTCGGCATGAAACCAGTTTTTTTAATAATTTTTGTTCCCTGTAGTCATACGAAAACAGTAGTTGTACTGTCAAATGTTCTTTCGAAAATCCTCCGATTCAAATTGCTCCGCAGGTGCTACTTTTACTTTGCCACTCGCACAGCAAATTTTTAGCGCGTTTTAATGGTGGCACACAATTATAGTCATCGCTCCAATATCGAAAATCGCATCACCTATGACATAGTTTTCTGTTCTTTCTACTGAAATGCCAGTCCTTCGAATGTCAGCAACGACGTGCATCTTGCCACTCCGATTTGAACTTGCTCCCATCCCAGCAATAGTAGGATTTGACGCAGTTCTCATTACTTGCACTCGGTGCCGTGAAATAAGGCCAAATTCAAAAATTTGGCCTTATTTCGCTTTGTTAAAGTGAAATAAGGCCAAATTTCTACGTTTGGCCTTATCTCACTTTGTCAAAGTGAAATAAGGCCAATTTGGCTTTATTTCACTTTCTATTAGTTTTAATTTAGCTTACCCGACATAAATCAATTACCATCCTAAGAATTTTGAAATGAATAAAGTGAACACATTTGACTCAATTGTTATAATATTTTTATTTTAAATGTATAGTTGAACGAAAATGTATATATTTTCGTACATATGTGCATAAATATATGTATGTACTTGTCAATATAATGCTTCAGTATAAACTTTTATGAAAAAATTCGTGTACTATTTTCGACAATTTGCCTACAAATTGGACATAGAATCGGAGTGTTATTTTTCATGTATACTTCTCCGACAACCGTGTATAACAATTTAAACATAATTTAAAATGATTACACGGTTGCAGGAGTATAGTTCGAGCATTCTCGGAACAAATCACGCAAAGAATTTGGGTTTCATCAGCATTTAGCGTTTGTTCATCAACTTCCTGAACTTCTTCATCTTCATCACGGCAGAGTGTCAATTTTGAAGCATCTTCAGCAAGTATATTATTATGATCATTCGTCATCTGATTTAGGAAATCAGTGATGGAAATGATTTTTCTGTCTAATTTTTGTAAAGCTGCTTCAATATGTGCCTGCTTGTCCTTTACTCGTTTCTTAGGAGGTTCAAAAATTTCAAAAGTCCCATCTAAGGACATGATTAGGGTTGATTCGATCCAAGTAAATACGAGTACATACTCGATACTTTTGGATTCGATACAAGTACAATTGGTATCGATACCTTTCTGATTCGATTCAAGTAGGTATCGAATGAAAGTACTCGTATCGAATCAAAATTATTATTTTTACTCTTTATGCGAAAATACGCTTGCCCTTTATCTGTATGAGTGTGTTTCTGTATTGCTACAATGCACATGCTGTACACGGTACACCACGTTAACGTGCGAATTAGTACAGTAGCTTGTTTTCTCATTCCCATTCATTTATGCATAACCAAAACACCAATATATACACCTGAAATCATTTTCATTTCAATACAGTACTCTATCACTCTCAATCCCATTTACAGTTCACACTCTATATCTTTCAAACCCATCCAAAATACTCATAAGGAATTTGCATATTTGGTGCTCGACTTTTTTCCAAAGTAGGGACAATCATCTCCAAGAGCAGAAATCGGCTAAGCGGCAAACATTTGGAATAGCTGATATTTTTGAACGAAATTCCTGAAAATGAATTTTTTTTCTATACATTGATTTTAATTATTATCTGAATAACAAATATACTACAAATATTTGTGTTGTTTAATTCCCCCCGTTTAAGTATGAAGTGATCCAGCCACCAGACAACATAACATTCATCACATAGTTGTTGTTGTTTTTGATTGTTGTTGAAAAAAGTAAGAAGGACTCATTTGTTTCGATACGAGTAGGTATCGATACTTTTTATTCGATACTCCATGGGTATCGATACCCTGTTGCAAGTACTGAAAATAGTACTGATATCAGTACTGACCTGGTATCGAATCAACCCTAGACATGATAAAATCTCTGGATTTAATTCTATCCTCGTCGAGCAAGCAATCTAAGAACTTAAAAAAGTTACCATGCTTTGTAAGCTTTCGGCTTAGCCGACTGTTGTATCCTTCGAGAGCACTTGTTGTTTTCATTGGAGCATTGAAAACAGAAAAAACTGGAGGGGTTTCCTGTATACATATGTACATATGTATTAATATTAATTTATGCTTACTGATATTAGATATATTTCAAACCAATTTAAAATACAATACCTTTTCCATCCATTGTTTTTTGAAATATAATAAAAAGTCTGCGAATATATTTTCATTATTTTTCTTGAACTGCGTGCCATTTGCTTCTTCCTCCAGTAATTAAAAAGCTGGAAAAATATCGTCAGGCCTCAAAAGTGGAAGAACTAACAACTTTCGAAACAGTCGGTTGGCTTCCTTGTTTTTATCAAGTGATCCCACAAATGCTGATATTTTACAAGCCTTTCGTCTAAGTGCTTGACAGTAGTGGAACCAACATGTAGTGCATTTAACCATGGGGTAAACATTTTTCAGACTGTTCCTCAAAGCCTTCTCAAAATCTGACACAAACGAATTTGGTTTCAATTGAAACAAATTTGCTTCAATATATTTAAATACATGAAGATACGCTTGCTCTGTTTTATTTGTCATGAGAATGTAAATGAATGGGTAAACCTGAAATGAATTTTCGAAATTCTTGCTATTACTTGCCCAATAACTAACTACATTTAAGTTGTTGTTTAAAAAAAAAAAAAAGTTTCAATTTATTTGTGTTTTAAACAATTTTTTTATCAGTTTCTTTTAGCGTACACATACTCAGGCATTTAGTTTTTCTTATTGAAAAAAAAAAATAATAGCAAAAAATTAAATGCCTGAGTATGTGTACGCTAAAAGAAACTGATAAAAAAATTGTTTAAAACACAAATAAATTATGTTCACTTACATGGTCGTCATGGGCGAAGTGTACAATTAAAAGCTGCTTATAGCCGCAAGATGGAACAACGCTGAAGGTGCCATCCAAAAGATAGTTTCGGGCAGTTGCGCCACGTAACTTATGGATTGCAGTTGCAATGGTCGGAGACAAAAAAATCGAATAAGAAAAAGTTTCCTCAACGACTGTGCCCCGGTAAAACGGTTCGCTATTTTTATATCGTGACATCCCAAAACTACACATTACGCTTTCACTTTTAAATAGGTTCGACACCTCCTTTGGCGTAGCTGGAGCTTTTGGAAACGATTTATTCCTAATATTTATAAGCTGCCTGCGTACTTTTCCGAATTGAACCTGTAAGTAAGGTATCCAGATTTGTAAAAAAGGAGAATATGATAAATTATACTCGAAAGGACACAAGAAACGATTTAATAAACACAGTATGTACACAAGCATAAAATACAACACTATACTAACAAACATTAAACGAAGTACAGTTCAATGCACGTAAATATGTACGTCCATATGTATGTATATTACATGAAGGTAACTTGATGAACCAGTTCCATACAAGGAGTATGTACTGCAGCCCAAAGAGCACCTTGGTCATCATACCTGCATGGCATTTTCATTGTCCTTTGCACAGACTTCGTCAAATACTTCCCGAATGCCGCTTCTTTTTAAAGAAACATTTGCACACTCTTTTTTGATCTCACTAATCACTTGCATTTTTGTTCTTAGGTTTTCGTTAGTGGGATGATTATGCGCGGCACTAGATTTCGGGATTCGTATCAAATTTTCGTTTCCTAAGTCAATAATTGCACTTTCACTGCATTCTTTATTGTAGCACACGTATCGCTTACACATGTTTGAATTACATTTAAATCTATACAATTGTTTTACGTCTGGAATGTATAGCACTTTACTGCCTTTTCTTAACCCTTCACACAATTCATACACGTATATGAGTTCACCGGAATTTTCCATTGCGCCACGTTGCGTTTGAAACTATGTATGCAAATGAAAGGAATGCAAACTTGTAACATGTCATTGAGGAAATATTTACCGTAATACCAAAAAACAATATTTTTTTCACACTATGCCTGCTAGATCGGTAGCCAAATGGGAGATAATTTTCCTTAAAAAAAAGGACCGTTGACTCTTGCGCCGATTACACGGCGGATAAGTTGATTTGGCTTTATTTCACTTTCTCAAAGTGAAATAAGGCCAAATCTCAGCATTTGGCCTTATTTCACTTTATATTAGTGAATTCGTTTGGCCTTATTTCACTTTGACAAAGTGAGATAAGGCCAAACGTAGAAATTTGGCCTTATTTCACTTTAACAAATTCAAAAATTTGGCCTTATTTCACTCGGCCTTATTTCACGGCACCCTTGCACTCTCAATTTTCTTGACTGTTGATCTGGTCTTATGCCATGCGATGTCCCACTTTTCGCTTTCTTCTGTAGTTTGACTTCGTTGATATTTGTTGTTGACTTGCTTGCCTTGTTCGTCGGCCAATATTTGTGCGCATACGTCTTGGCATTTAAAAAAAAAATAACTTCAATTTGCTTTTCAATAACTATTTTGTCCGCGTTTAAACTTTGTACATTTAATTTTTAACTTATCAACTGTGTAAAAGAAATGAAACTGTTGGAGCGATGCACAAAATCAAAAACAAACCATCACTGTTAACCAACGTATAATACATTAATTTCATCTCGATTTTATCAATCCACTTTTTGAAAAAAAAATCCGCACATAGTAGGTACCTACGTAGATTTCTAATTAATTTTTGATATAGAAAAGTCAAAATAAATAGCGCAGAAAATCAAAAAAATCTAAAATGGAAAAATTAAAAAATAAAGTAGCCTATCGCAATACTCTATCCCGTAGCTTTCTATTAGTAAAAGAATTTTTGAAATCGGTTCGGTAGTTCCGGAGATTACCTTCCTCAAACAAACATTACCTCTTTATATAATAGTGTGATAACAATAATTTATTTTCAAACTCTGCGTGAGCCTTCATGTCTGGGGTACTCTTCGTAGGGCGGAGTGACTACCTGTGGTTGTAAAACTTCATTGATGTCCGTTCTCCTTCTTTTGGCTCGAACTGACGATAAATCCACGTCATTTATCGTCAGAACATCATTGACAGTTGATCGTGATGTCGTCGGTTCATTGTCAGTAATTGTCGCTCCAGTTTGGTTTGCGAGACGAGTTCTCCATTCACGCGAGCGTTCAGTACTCGTTTTCCCAACCATTTTTCCGACTTTCAGAGGTTCACTTGCACCTAAACGCGCCCTGTTATCTTTTGCACGTTCTGCATCTGTCTTTCCCATATCTGAAAATATTTTAATGCATCTTCAATGACGGCAAAACATTGCATTATTTTCAGAAATATGGAATTGTATCAATTACGTATTTTCCTGTATTTTTCTGCGTTTTACTATTGAAACGCATGTATTCAACAGTGAAATCGAACAGTGAAACAACGCGCACTTAGTTGTTACACATCAACAAACACTTCTAACATATGCAGTGGAAAATACCTGTTTGCATTTCCATCCCCGCAAGTTAAATGAAATCAACTGTTACACAGTAAATGAAAGTGTCATTGGAATTTCATTCGGCTTGCATTGCATATTGTAGAGGTGCTGATCTACAACATTTTAGTTAGTTTTTGTCCAGCTGTGATCTCTGCGTGCCTGGTAATTCACGAAAAATTTGGCACCGAATTTCCTCGAGATATCCGTCACAGGGAAGAAATGTGAGTCCATCATATATGAACAACATGCTTTATTTCACATCAACAAAAAGCTGAAGTTAATATGCCCCAGCTCATAAATGTATGTAATGATAAAATGAATGCAATGATAAAACACAGTGACGCATATCCGTCCCCGCAAGTTAAATGTGTGGAATTACTCCACCAGATTCCAATAACGCGCGCTTAGATGTTTACACATCAAAAATCATCACCATCAATCTTCGTCCGGAAATTGTGGATTTTTCTCATGACGAACACGATTAACATTCCTCTTCAAAATCCTCTCACTTGGCAATTCGGGAGCAACATAATTAGGAAGCTTCGAGGTTATAGATCTAATCACCGATGTCGTCGCCTCGTTACTGCTTGTAACACGTTCTTTTGTATCAGCAACTGCGACTTTAACCATAACTTTTGCTGGATCGGGTGCATGGCTGTGATCGACTACCGAAGTTAAACTCCCTGAAATCCAACAAATAGATACAGAAATCAATACTCATCAATACCGCATTATAAACTCAATTAAATGTTATGAAATCACACTTACCATCTTTCTCAACCGATGTCGTGTAAGCTTTACCACGACAGTTTTGTTTATTATAATCGACACATCGCCAAGTAACCTGAACTTTTGATACACTTTTAACGTTATACATAAAACCTTTTTCAATTAAACAAGGCATCCCTTTCTGATTTAGAATAATATTTAACGGCATCGTGATAAATAAAAAAATGTACAAAAATAAAAATGCCACGTGGCAGCATATACAGCAATAGCAATGACTAACCCGTAATGCAGACAAATAACAATTAACAGCTCAACTATACTAGACTCAAAAGTATTCAAAATCTACCTGTTACTGTTAGGCACCACCACTTACTGCGCTCATCAAATTTAAAGAGCGTACAATGCTTTGTAATCGCGTAACTGTATAATTCTTAATATTATTTGTAAAAAATGAGATAATATATTTATATAGAAGATTAATATTAATATTGTGCTTGTTATTTTAAAGTTTCCAAATCTTAATATATAAAAACGTTCGTGCGTATGTATGACTGACCATCACGGCGGAAACACTGAAGCTATCCCCCTTATATTCACACCATATTATGTTTGTGTGGTGCTCCGGATGGTTTATGTTTATTTTAGACCCTATAGGGGGCGCTGGGGTCACTTTTTTGAAAAATCTTATTTATGGACCGATTTGGTTCAAATTAACACCAAATAACACTTAAAAAAAATTTGGACCCGATAGGTGGCGCTGGGAGATATTTACGACAAGTTAGATTTCCCTGCATATCAATTTTGTATCAACAACATTCAATTTAATTGTAATAATATAGTTGGCGTTGGTTGTCTATACTTTTTTGAATTTGACATTTCAGTAAAATAAATAAATAAATAGTTGGCGCAACAGGTCCGGATAGACCCTAGGCCTAGCTTCTCACAACCATTCGTTTTGTGTGAGTTTTTCATTTTTGGAACGAATGGAAGGGATCTACAGTTTTATGCCGACTCCAAAAGGCTAATTGAGAAGCTTTTACAAGACATTTATACTCTCGGATGTTTACCAGACGTTCGCGAGAGGTAGCGCAGCGGAAAAAAACCCTACAAAGGCGGAATTGGGTTTTTGCGGGATTCGAACATTGAACCCCCGCATAGCAGTCCAGCACACTAACCACTAAGCTACTGCGACTACATTTCAGTAGGTAATTCATATTTCATTTAGCTGTACAATTGTTCAACGAAAACTCCAAATTAGTTTTTAATCAATTTTAAATAGGTAAATAAAACATTTCCATTCGAATTCCGGTACAAATAACATAACCAAGGAAAATGTTCTTACTGGGCCAAATTTTATGATTCTTCTTTTGTTTTGTTCGTATTGTTGTATTTTAGGCTTAGGCAGTCTTAAAAGATAGGATTTTGTACCCGATAGGTGGCGCTGTTGCCCATCTCCGAAACAGCTTCACCGAGTTGATTGAAATTCTGTAGATGTGTATGATTGCTTCCAGTTTTAAAGCTTGGATAGTTTTTAACGCTATAGGTGGTACTTTGCAAAACCTAAGCGGGATAGGAAAACGGGTTGTGACACGTCCCATTCCAAAATAAAACCAAACGCTATTTCCGTAGGTATAAGTAATTAAAATTATTAATGGATATTGTCCAAATAAAGCATTTTGCGAAATGTGAGCAAGATTTAATACGAAAGGTACGGGCAAAGCCGGGTGGGTACAGTTACATAATAAAAGAGACTGACGTCCGTATGTGCATTCATAACTCGGGGATGGATCGTTCGATTTTTATGATTTTGGTTGGAACTTGGAAGGAAGGACATATTATGCTACCTTTTGTCGTGAAAACAAAACTTTATTGGGATTATGTAGTTGAATTTTTGAATTCTTTGGATGTTCGAGGCTTACGTCTACATAATTTGAATTTGAAAGTCGGCTCAGTTATAATTTTGTTGCGCAACATCAATGTAGCGAAACTTTGTAACGGATCGCATCTGATTTAGTGTAAAGGAACTCGAATCAAATGTCATGCAATTAATTGAATTGGTTGAAAATTACGGGCGACAGAGGGAAACATACACTTTTTGCCACTAAATAAAAATAACAAGATAGTGTGGCCGACACCTTACAGATTTTTGCAAATATTTTGACGTTTCAGCTGCCCGTCAAGGGAAACGGAAGTCCCCTTTGAGACGAATTACGGAAGTAGAAATATAATTTTAATTTCTCGTAACGATTCTAATTTATTCAAAAAGTGAGTGATTAAGTTGAACAAAATTTAGTAAGTTATAATATATAATAAATTAAATGAACATGGCAAGGAAATATGTAAGTACACTCATTGCGCAGTACTAATCACACTAATCAAAAATTGTATCTATGACAAATAATAGCCACTATGAAATATCTGCTAAAATTTAGATTCGAAATTAAGAATGTTTATTTTCAAGTCCCATTATTTCTTACGATAGTTATTTATTTCATTAAAATTTCATAAACATTTATTAAACAGAAAAAAACGTTCATGGAATGTGTCGCAGTTTCCAATTCGACGGGAAATAATTTTTGTTTCACAAGTTTCCGGACAGAAAGTTTGTCAAGGGAAAACTATGCAATGAAAAACTCATTATAAATTACTTGTGAATTTTGTAGTTTTACGATTAATTATATTATTATTACATACAATGTTTAGACTAAGACAACGATTTACAGTAAAACGAATTGCATAATTTCAGGAATTATGAACATATAATGACTTATATCTTCTTTGCATAAATATTTTGCTATACCGTCGCCTGGATAAAATATTTTATGTTACATTTGACTACTTTTTTAAAACGCAATCAAAGTTCAAAAAAATGTTTTTCCTCAAAAACCATAGGTATGGTAGATTTTCTTAAAAACAACTGTTGAAGAAAACAGTTTTTTACTGAATAACATTAAATTCAGATCAATATTATAATTAAGAAAGAAATTAGAGTCAATGTTCCCCAAAATGCCGTATGTAACGGTTTCACCAATTTTTTGATTAAGGTTTACATACCTACGAGTAGTTACAAAGTGCGGCGCGTTGAGTACCCCAAGCCATAAACATTGCACCGGCTCAGCCCATGTAACCTGCCCCTCGACGCGCCGATACTTCGCCAGGGAGCTGGATGCCGCCATTCGAGCCCCTCATACCCCCGAACGCAAACCCTAACGTCACCAATACAGCGCTGGTCCATTCTCAGTGGCGGGTGTGGCGAGTCCTCCGCGCCACGATCTTCAGCAGCAAGAGATTAGACATATTAGTGTAGTATTAGTGAAGATTAGGATTAAGTGATTAACTAGTGATAAGTGATCTATCTTTGTAAAAAAAAAAGAGAAGAAAAAAAAAATCCGATCTGAAAAAAAAAAAAAAGTAAAAACAAAAAATAAAAATGTTCTTTGGTTGAGTTGGCGTATATGCGTGTTCGTAGCATTCGTTGCCCCTTCCCTCGCGTAAAACATATTTAAAATCCTTTTTTAACAGCACCATCATGGACCCACATCGACAGGCCGGACGACGAGGATGAACGGGTAAGCCAACGTAATTTTGTAAGTTTACAATCCAATTTAAATAAAAGCGCACATACGCGATCAACTTAGGTAATTTAATTATGCAGGGCTGTCATCCCAATAAGATTTTTTTTTTGAATAAGAAGTAGCCCGACCGATTTTTTTTTTCTTTTCCTTTGCTTAAATATAATATAAACTAATGTAGATTACAACTCTTAAATACCTTAAAAACCTACCAATATAATTGTTTATTACCATATATTTTGCTTATTTCTTTTCGTATACTTACCCACAACTATTAAGTATTTTGAAACGAATATTAATGAATAAAATATTTTAAAAATATTAGCTTAGGGCTTAATCATTGTGCCTCATATCGATGGTGAAACTTGAAAGTCCGACGATCTAGGAAAGCATAGGGCTTTCTCTTGGGTGCCGGTGGATATTCTTGCGGCCACTGGCACACGGTAGGGTGGGTATTGACCCGCTATTAGGACTACCATCTGTTCCTGCCATGGTTAAGATGTTGGAGGTCGGTTTATTTGTCTTTTGTAGTTTATAAAAGATATTAAGTAATTCCCGTTTTACTTTCTGCAGTACATATTTATTTCTATTACCTATCCCTCTAAATTTAGCATGCAATTTCTTTGTGTAGTGGTGATGATTGGTAGCTCGGATGCAAGACCCCACCCTCCGACGAGCTAAGGCGAGACCAGCAAGGCATGCGACCGTGTCCGGCGTTGCCAACTTCCTTTTTCCTTGCTTTCCTCCCCCATCCTAATTCCTTCCAATTTTCATACCGCCTCTTGCAGGCAACCATCCCTCTCCCTTACCCCATCAGCACCGCCTCCATTACAATTCCTTGAAATTCACTTTAGCATTTTGTGTTTTTTTTTTTAATTTTTTTTTATTTATTTTTTTACTATTTGCAACTTTATTAATCCATAGATCTCTGGCAACAGTATTTATATCGGCCAAACATTCGACCAATATAGCAAATTCGAAAAAGCCTTTGACATATATATACCATCGCTGAACAACAAAATTTTCAAAAAAAGTTCGAAAAAGATAAGAGGAGCTTTGAATGAAAATATTCAATACGAACAAGTTGTGTTTAAGTGTATCAGAGGTGGTGTATTCACTCCCAGAGGAAATGGGAAGCGTGAAAACATGTAAATTATACATTATAAACAAATTTTAAAATTAAAAAAAAAAATATTAAACTTCTTTTTCAAGAAGTTCGAATAAAACTAACTGCCCTGCTCTAATTAAAATAAGAGCAGATATTAGAAGAACAAAGCTGGTGGTAACACAAATGATTAGTTCCCAAAACCACGCGAAAATACAGCAGGAGCAGCCACAAAAGCAGCAGCAGCAAGAACAGCAGAAACAACAAGAACAGCAGCAGCAACAACAAGAACAGCAGTAGCAGCAACAAGAACAGCAGCAGCAACAACAAGAACAGCAGTAGCAGCAACAAGAACAACAGCAGCAACACCAACAACAGGAGCAGGAACAATACAATCAACTACATTCACAACACCAACAACTACAAACACAACACCAACAACTACAAAAACAACACGAAGAACTAAAAAATTAACAACTCCGCCTTCCACAAAACCAGGCAATTAAAGAGTAAGAGAAACTAATTCAATCGTCGGGATCTCATCGGATCAATACCATCAACCAGTTGATCCAAACATTCAAGGACGAAGACATTGGTAAGAAAAGTAAACTATTCAAATTATTAGCCTTAAGTATAATTACATTTTTCTTAGAAAATAAGAGTAGGCAAGAGTGCGAGGCACTTCAAAACCAATTCCGCACAAGATGACTAAACAATTCAGACGTTATTTTGAATAAGGCAATTTAAGCCAATCCTACGATCCATAATATAGATGTTGGATAGATCTACAAATATCAACGATATTCAAATTAAAGCAAGAAATACTCTTGGGCATCCGAAAGGCAGCACACTAACTGCATGCGGTCTTCCAAAATAAATTTCTACAAAAAAGTTCTCGGAAAAAAACGTTTTCCAACAAACAAAAGAAATTTTGTCGTGGGTAATTTCGGAGGAAAAACTACGAATGGTTTCTAATGGAGAATCCATTGTCCAAGAGTCCGATTTTATTTCCCCGATTCGCGACTCACTTCTCGACGAATCGGTGGATATCAATTTGATAATGTCATATCTGACGGAAGGGGCATTGGACTCCATTAAAATCAAAATCATTACCAAGAAGGAAGAGGCCGCACACACATGTGGTACCTGCCATAGAGATTTAACTAATCCCAGCATCATATGCGAAAGCTGCCTATTATGGCATGACTTCGCCTGTCATCGAACAAATCGAACACCTTTGAAGGATTCATGGTTTTGTCCCAAATGCAGGAAATAGGTAAGTACTGTGAGCAAAAACATTATTAAATTAAATATAATATCTTAGTATCCTATTAACAGTTTGAAAGACAACACTGCCAACAACAACCAAAAAACTAACCAGCCCCGTGGGGGAGAGTGTTAGAGTACAGAGATGTGGTTTAGTACGTAGGCGGTTGGCACCGGAGAAAAATATCCCGGGAATTGTGCATGCCAGCTAGTACGGACTACTGGTATCTTTTGAAAATTACACACCTTTTGGCCGCATCCATAAAAAAATGGTACCTACTCCAAACAGACCAGATAATCTTAATACATCAAGTTAACACGATCGATTTCTAAGATCGATTCCCACGGTTGATTTCCAAAATCAATTCCCACGATCGACGCCGGACAGTTTCTGTGTCCCACAGAAGACACCCGACCCAAACCACATGTGCGCATACGAAAGGACGAAACCCGATCCAAGCCACTTGTACGCAGGACTCATTGTGACGATAAATAATCTGCTCTAGATAATTTACGATCACCCACTCGACAGCGTCACCAGCACAGCAAGATTACCAGACACCAACCCCAAAAACATGGACCACTCAACATGTATAAATAAGACAACACAATCACCAGGAGGGCAGTTCAACCCTCATCCGATAACAGGCAGGACAACCGTTATAATTAAAATAAAATTGTTTTGCTAAAAGAAGTTGAACGGGATAGACCAGCCGTTTTTCCATTTTTCTTTCATTTTATCGTTTCAGCATTTCTTATACCTACTTTATAATATCACCAAACATGACTACAATTGATACATAGGACGATTTGGCGGGCTTTTGCTACTGACAGTAGATAGCTGTCATTGTCATTGAAAGGTGTGTTGGCATTGTTCGCATTATACCTACCGTAATTCGTTTACATGCATAGTTGAGCTGTTTTTGCATTTAAACTGAAATCCATCTCAACCAAGAAAAAAATTATGTTTCTTATTATCTATACTTATAATAAAACTGTAGCCAATTTTTTTGTTACCTAATGGCGTGAAAACTACTGCACAGATTTCGATGAAACTTTTTTTGAAATGTTTCTTAAGATTCTGTGCAACATATAGGCTATTCCTTTCATTGCCATGCCTATTTTTTGGAGCGTTTTTGACCAAAATGTGTTTTTTTTCCGACTTTACTGCCTTTAACTCGCCATTACTCAAATAATTCTTTATGAATGCAAACAAAACAAAATACTTAGGAGAGCCAACACTTTTATAGATATTTCAAGCCATCAATCAGCTTTCTATGTCCTCTAGAAGCTGAGCTACAACCTAAAATCTAACATGAAAAAAATAAATTTATTTTCTCAAATCGAATATTATCAGCAGCCGCAGTTCTTGATCGTTGTTTTGCTTTGGGGTGGTTTGGTGGCGCACATCGCACAGGCACGTTCATATGAAAAAAAAACTGCGTGGTGTTTTCTCCAAATTAAGTGAAACGAAAGAGAAGTATGGGACGTGAATATACATATGTATATTGAATCAACAGCAACAATTTGTTTCTGAGGAAATGTGCAAATGGCTGATGACGTGTGGAGATCAGCGTTGCCATAAGTGCAGATTTGTCTGCATTTTGCAGATTTTCAACCTTGCTGCATATTTTTAAAAACCAGAAATCTGCGCTTCAGATTGTCTGCATCCGCAATAATATATTTTGTTCTTTTTAACAAATTTTAACATTTGTTGCACACTGGATTTCGCTGTATGCTGTCATTTTCGTATTCAGCTTTTTTGTTTTTTTTTGTTATTGTTACAAACATAAAAAAAAAAAAATTGTGAAGGGAGATTTTTCTATAGAAATTTTTCTGAAGAAAAAGCATTGCATTTTTTTTGTTGTCATAATTGCAGATTTGTAAAAACATTTTTATGGCAACATTGGTGGTGATGGATGTATGGTGGAGGTGGTCCGTGGTGCATATAGAAATTTAGTTCATGGTTTTTGTTTTAATGGTTCTTATAGTATCTACGCTGATACCTACAGTAAAGAGTTGACGAATTCAAGAAGTAAAGACGATATATGTAGTTGAATTATATTGTTTGATTTACGTATTGTTGGTGTAGATACAAATTTCCGTTCATGCTTTTGTTTTAGTGGTTGTTTTGATATTACCTACGTTGTACCTACAGTAAGGATTAAGGAAGTGAAACTGTAGTACTTATGCTGTTGAATTTAATTTTCTTAAATTGGTGTTTTAGGTAAATAGATTTGTTTGATTTATTGTTTCACATTGACTATGTTCACCGCTTTGTTTTAGCTAGACTGTTGATCTTAAACAATAATGCCGTTGAGAAAACTGTCAAATCTCTGTTCTTGGAAATTACACAGTCTCACGCCGCGTACGAAGTTGCGGGCACAGCTAGTGTGTAATAATTTCAATATAATAACAAATTGTGTGAATAAAAATACATTTCTTATATCCGAGTGTTGCTTTTAAGCGAGTTTCTTACATGAAAACATTTTTATATGTGCATTGTGCATATAGCAAACAAATCTCCGTGTTTTCACATGCGTTTCTTAAAAGCGAGTTGTTCTTATATGAGTGTTTCTTATATCCGTGTTCGACTGTACTTACACTTATACCTACTAGCTACAATTTCACCTTTTCCACTACACAGTTCGCCGATAGCAACAGTTGTGTACAATAAAGTCCTCATCAATTTGTTGATCATTTAGCGTAGTACGGAGGTACGGACCTCTTCTTAAACGAAATTTTCCGGTGGTCTCCAAATGGACAGCGAAACGTCTGTGAACAGGCAGCGGAAAATAATTTGTGTAGATTTCCATCAGCTGATATACAAGTAGCAGCGTTACCAGCACTGGCTATTTATTTCCAATTTGGCTCCTTAAAATTGTCATTTCGGATTTATCGTTATTTACGCTATTCACTTTCTAAACAGGTATGCCTCCTTTTGATTATTGGGCATTTCAGCTTTTGATATGATTTCAAATTTCTGCTGCTAAATGGAACATTAAATCAGAATTTGGTTTCTTTTGTGAGTTGGCCGCCAAAAAACATATATTTCACTTGTACTGGCAATCCATTGCAATTGATATTCATACATTTATACCAACCCATTTCGAAGTAGGTAGTCAAAAACTCATTTGCATTTGCGTTTTTTTTTTTTTTTTTTTAACGTTGCAAAGTTGAAATTAAAAAAAAGTCTCTCAATTAGGAGTTTGCGTTGTTTTTTTTTTTTCTTTTAATTTAATATTACCTACCTACCAAAAAATGTGCAGTTTTAATTTTCATACTTGAGTATTTATTTTTTCGACTTCAAAATTTCTCATTTTTCTCCACCCTCTTATAAAAGCTGGCAACACTGCAGCACAAATGCCAAATTTCCAAAAGCAATTAATGTCCCGGACAATAAACGTCTGCGAATAGAGAGTGGATAATTGTACCAAGGAATCTACTACAACTACCCACTTTTCCGCCATCATCTCGCAGCAGCTGCGTACTGCAAAACGAAAATGAGAGCGACATTTTTCGCTCATGATTTCGTTGTGTCATTTACATTTACATTTACAATGGGATTATGACAACTGAAGTCGCATCAGAAGTTTCACTTCAAAAATACTACCCTGCCTATTACTATAACTTCGTACGCGGCGTGAGACTGTGTATTGTGTAATTTCCAATAAAAGATATTTGACCGTTTTCTGAACGGCATATTTGTTTAAGATCAACAGTCTAGCTAAAACAAAGCGGTGAACATTGTCAATGTGAAACAATAAATCAAAAAAATCTGCAACACAACCACTAAAACAAAAGCCTTAACGGAAATTTGTATCTACACCAACAATAAATAAATCAAACAACATAATTCACCTATATCGTCCTTACTTCTTGAATTCTTTAATTTATTACTGTAGCTATCAACGTAGGTACTATAACCACCATTGAAACAAAAACCTTGAACTCAATTTCTATACACACCACCATACGTCCATCAGCGCACGTTATCAGCCACCTGCGCATTTCCTCAGAAACAAATTGTCGCTGTTGATTACATACACATTAACGTATCATACTTCTCTTTCGTTTCACTTAATTTGGAGAAAACACCACGCAGTTTTTTTTTTTTTTCATATGAACACATTTTATATTTTTTACAGCACTGTGAGTAATTATTTATCGGCATCGGCCAACGACGATGTTGATGGCGCATCTACAAGCCTAAGTACACATGCCACTCCAACAAATGTCCTCAACAAGCTTATCACTACTTCTTGTGGGGAATCACAAAATTTGGGCAGCTCCTTAAAAAAAAAAAAAAAAGCTCCTCCTCCAGCTCCTTTAGTGACATTTTAATGGAAGAAGACGTAGATTATGATGAAGCTACAGAAGATACATCATAAATGCCTTTGAAAGTTCTGAGTTGAAAGGTAGGGACTCCGTTGCGTCCACGACATCCATCGCATCGAAGAAAAGGAAAATAATTAGTACAATTGGTGTAGAGCAAGCATTGCTTTGCTATTTGCTATTAAAAAACCCCGTCCCTATGTTTGTACAACGACCAATTTGGAAGATGAATTTTACTGCCGCAGAATGATGGAAAAGCTTAGCACATTCCCAATTGAGTTTAGAAATGAAGCGAAAATTGAACTGATGAAATATCTAAGTGCCTTTCAAGTTGTAATTAACTCAGCTAACACAAAAAAAAAAAAAAAGTAATAAACTATAAACAAAACAACAACAAATAAATCGTAAAACATGCAATATATTATATTTAAAGTGAACTGATTACTGTGGTTGCAACGATACTTTGCCTCCATTGAGGTTTGAGGAAATAATCTGTCAATGTGTTTCTTGTTTGGAATGCTTCATTTGATCTCTTGTTTGTTCCACATTTGCGAATGGGCAACAAGTCGTTGGTCTCCTGCCACCATTTACCATCAGTGCGTTCGCCGTCTTTGTTATAGGTATCGCAAAAGTTTTCTGGGCAGTAGGAGCTGCAGTTGTTATCAGTATATGTAAAAATTATGTAGGATAACACATGCAAGAACTTTTTTGTCTGCATTCTTGGGATGAAAATCAATGCATCTTCCCAAAATTCTTCAACGAGCCGTTTAAATTCCAAATATGTTTTCAATTATTCTTCGCGGCCGCGAAAGTCTAAAATTGAAAACTTCTTCCGGTAGATTTAGCAGAATTCCAACATAGGGTCTCATTCGATTATTTCGTAGAGGAAATGCACTATCTCCTACGAAATAATAAGGAACAATCTGTTCGAATTGGGAAGCTTTTCTGTTGCTGGTAGATTTACACAGTTTTCGAAGATTTCTTTTCCAACATTGGAGTTTCGAAAAATTCCGGCGTCACTCTGGCTTCCAAATGATCCAACATCTACAGCCGTGAAGGTGTAATTTGCTTCACATATTGCAAGTAATACGATGATAAAATATCCTTTGTAGTTGATGTACTTGGAACCACTATTCGGCGGACACTTAATTTCGACGTGTTTTCCATCAATACTCCCAACAAAATGAGGCATATTCCAACGATTAGCAAAATCTTGGCTGATCTTTTTCCATTCGCAAGCCTTTAGTTCTTGCATATACATTTGTGACAAAGATTCCCAAAGTGAATGAGATATTCCACAATAATTTTGCGGACTGTGGAAACACCTATTCGGAATGACCAGGCCAAATATTGTGGCGATTCTCCCTGAGATAAGTACCTAAAATTGAGAAATGCTATGATTTCTGAACAGAGAAGAAATAAATTACATCGGAAAAGTTCTACCACTGCTAGTTTTTATGGGCGTAGGTACTGAAAAAAAAAAATATTTATAAAAAAAGAGGACAGAACAAATAAAGAGGACAAAAAAGAGCCAAACGAAAAAAGAAAGTGTAAAATAGATCGCTGACAAAAAAGAGGACATGTTCTCTTTAAAAGAGATGTTCTGGAAACCATATTGTGTGGTTTTATCAAACCACGGTAAAAGTGAAACTTTTATTCACATTGTAGACATTTAATTAAAAATTTTCGGAATAGTATTCCATTAAGGGTATAAAAATCGCATCATCAAACTAAATTTTATCCTTGGAAAATGGGACTGGTAATGGGAAATGATAAAAGTAGACTAGGTCTAAAACTAATATTTTTATTGAACTCTGTGTCTTAGAGTACGACATACATAATACTGAACAATTATTTAGATGATACCTACACACATATTAAAAAACTGAAAACAATATTTATTATAATCGTTGAGTCATTTTGAGCCATTTTTCAATTGTTTTCGATCATTCTATTATCAATTCCATCTTCATCATGAGTTTCACAGTTTATAAAAAATGTGACCAATATTTTATGGTAACTAAAATACGTGAACAGCGATTAATCCATAAACAACAACATGCACCAGCGAAAAGTTCTAATAATTTTAATAAACTCGATATAAAAACTATGTTTACTCACCAAGACCTTTTTTCCTTTTTCTATAAGCACGTGCTCTGTCGGCGTTCTTTTTTTTACGGCGTAAAATTAATTCATCGACATTCGTTTTTGCACTATTCTTTGTTTTTTCCTCGTTGATAAGTTTTTCGGACTCACTAGCTGTGTCGTTGTTTACCAAAAGCAAATAAATAACAACATTTACATTAAACACTGACAAATACAAACAAATAGCGTGGAGCACTGGCACAAATGTGTAATAGTATATACACTACACCAGTGTTGCCGAAAGTACTCCCATAGGAGTATTGTACTCCTTTCAGCTGCGTACTCCCGTACTCCTCCATTCACATTCGTACTCCTATTTTTTTACGGACCTAAAATATCTTACACTTGCACGAAAGTGTATGTTCAAAAGTTTATTTCACTTAAAATTTAATGCAAATTTGGCAGCACTTTTATCTGCCAAACGTCGTTAAAAATGGAATTTCCCTCTTACTAAATAATTATTTTTGTTTTTCGTTGACTTCATGAAATTTCAAATGTCAAATTGTTACCTGAGATTGTGGTTTTGTGATTCTGTTTTTTTTTTGTTTTTTTAACTCCTTGAGTTCCATAAAATGAAAAGCTTTATTAAATTAATGGTTGAAATATTATTATTCCTAACTAATTTAAATTTACTTCTGACGAAAAATTCGACTTAGAAGAATATTGTAATAGGTCAAGAATCAAAAGAATATGTTCGAGTTAGAGGGATTTTCGACTTAGAGGGATTTCGATGTAGAGGATGACTTTTCTATGCAAAATTGAAGGAAATGCAAAAATTGTGTCGAAAAATTCGAGCTAGAGGGAAACTCGAGTTAAAGGAGGTACGACTTAGAGGGATTCGATTGTGTATTTATTTATCTTATTTTTATTTTCTATTTTTTTTTTTTTTTTTTCTAAATAAAGTTAAGCAAAATGTCTGTTCTACTATTTTTTTTTTTCATAATACTCCCATTTTTTGGCTGCGGTACTCCCTTATAATATTTCTTCAGCACTACACGGTCAGCTGAAGCAAAGTATAGGCGCCGCCATATTGGCCTCTGCTGCTCTGAGGAGCGCCTTTCTCTTTATCGCTATTCCGAGGCCGACCGTCACGCGACATGCAACACATAGACGAACAAGTTTGAGACGATGTAATAAAAGTTTCACTTTAAAAAGTTAATTTAAAAAAACCAAAAATCCTTACTGACTGTAAAAAAGATTTATAAAGATTGAAACAGTCTCCGATTTTCAATTAGTTATGCTTAGTACGCTGCTCGAGCTAAACTAAATTTTATCTGGTCTCCAACTTTTCTCTACAAACATCATCAGCTAAATTCCTAGCTAAAATTTGACATAAAGCACGCCGCGGATAATTGTCACTGAAAACAGCTGTTCTTTCAAAATAATTTATTTCAACAATTCAACACTTTTTGTTTTCAACCACTTCCGATTCTAGGTAGGTACTCTTCGTCGATTTGTATTTATAAAAAAAAAAAAACATCCTTGCTTACTTCTTCCATTCACCGCAATACAAAATTGTAACAAAACAACAGAACATAACGATTTAAATGGGTTCACTAAAACTTAGCTCAGCTAAATTTTGGAGAGAATTGTGTATGGTAGCGAAAATTTAGCTTGAGCAGCGTACTAAGCTTTATACTTGAAAATGTGTCGTTTTAATCTTTTTAAATTGAAATACATAACACATCCCCTCCCTGTGTCCAGTCGGGTAAAATCGGAATTACACACAATTTTTTTGGATATACTCGTAGGTACAAATTTTCAAACAACTTTTAATAAATTATCTACACATAAAAACACCATTACGCAGTAAATTCGTACAGAACACCAGTTAAATTCAGAATATTTCGACAACGTTATAAATTGGGATTGAGCTTGAGTATGTATGCTCTCTGCTTGCTATCTCTACGGCGAAACGCGAATGTGCAGGGGCAGGCACTACGCACTACGCATGAATCAACCCCACAAATGTTATGCCTGGTTCACAATGCAGCGATAGCGCGAGACGAGAACGAGATCGAGTCTAGCGCGAGTTGTCAAAAAAATTCCAATCCACGAAAATCTATGTGACAAAACACAATGACGCAAAACTCGTTGTCTCGCAACGCGAACGTTTCGGAAAATCGAAAAAATCTCGCGCGAGACAGCGATGACATTATAATTGGTGAAAGAGAGTGGCCAATTATTCATTACCAAACAGTGCAACCATTTTAAGAAAATTATAAGTACTTTTTGATACAATTTGATTATAATGAGACCCACTAAACCAATCTTCAGCCGTTAATTTGTAAAGTCTATTTTACATATATGTTACTGCAATATAAAATTATATTGACTAGCAATAACAAAATTTATATTTTCATCCGCATAGTGCTTCAGTTTTGAACTGAATTGATTTTAAAGCATTTTTTTTTATAAATAATACAATTTATTTCAATTTGGATATCTACTTGTTAGAAAATGGTTTGTCGTGGAAGCCACAATGTTACGGATATTATGGAAATAATCAAAGAAAATTAAAAATCTTTCGTTGTTTTAACAGCATCTAAAAATCGAAAATCGAAAATATTGCTTGTTGCCTCAGTGGTAGAGCCGCCTTAGAGACGCGCAATAGTTTTCGTTTTTAAATGTGCATAAAGAAAAATATTAGCGACAACGCAGCGATTATTGTAAATATTGGCAGGGCTATTATTTCGGTAACGATCTAAGTACTAAATACAAGTAACGAACCAAAAAATCAGGGAGCGGCCTTAATATATGCCATAAGCAGGGTTCGGACTTCAGTTATAAAATTTGGCAGTAGATCTTAACCCTTTCCCTCCCACGGTAGCCAATTGGCTACCGCCTGCTTTTCTACAAGTAACTATTACAAAACAGGAAAAATTAAAAGAATTATAGTTTCTTTAATCTGGCAAGATCATTTCTTTTCAATCTATTGCAAATAATTTTATACGTTTTATTTGGTAACGATGTATTTTGACATTTTGCTCGTGGACGTCAACCTCTAGTGGTCTGTTGACGCAAAGTGGATTTTGGTCGTGAATTTGAACAGGTAAATATTAGTTTTGGTGCCGAAAAAAAATGTTTTTGTGTAAATAACATTGTTCTTCGATGAATTAAGTAAAATATAAAACGAAATGTAATAGCACGTTGCAGAAATGCACGATTAACCAGTGGTTGCCGATTGGCTACATTGGGGTGTTATCAAGCATTTGAATCGAGAAAGATAACTGCTTTGCTGCCATATATTTAGAAGAAATTTATAACAACAAAAACAATTTTTAATCCGATAAAAGCTTTGCGTTTTTATTAATATTCACTTTTATTGACCATAGCTGACCCGGCAAACTTCGTTCCCCCCAAAATTTGTTAATGTAATGAAAATAATAATTCCCAGCATGTACAATGTACTTGATAATTTATGTAATTCGGCCAATTAAAATGCTTCATTCAAAAGTTATATTAAATGCAATATAACTAAATGATGAATAGCAATGCTGATTTGCTTCAATCAAACCGCAATGATTTTGACAAAGTTTCGGTAAATTGATGCTGCGCGACAAAATTTTAACTGAGCCGACTTTCAAATCCAAATTTTGTAGAGGTAAGCCCGGAACATCTAAAGAATTCAAAAATTCAACTAATCCCCATAGAGTTTTATTTTCACGACAAAAGGTAGCATAATGTCCTTCCTTTCAACTAAAAATCATAAAAATCGAACGATCCGTCCCCGAGTTATGAGTGCACGCTGCACATACAGACGTCAGTCTCTTTTATATGAATTAAATTAAATTAATGTATTAAATCTTGCTCACATATCGCAAATTGCTTTATTTGGACAATGTCCATTAATAATTTTAATTGTGCAACTTTAGAAATAGAGTTTGATTTTATTTTTGAATGTGACGTGCCACAATCCGTTTTCCTATCCCGCTTGTCTTTTTCAAAGTAACACATATAGGGTCAAACACTATCCGAAATTTAAAACTGGAAGCAACCATATCCATCTACAAAATTGCAATCAACTTGGTAGAGCTGTTTCGGAGATCGGCAACAGCGCCACCTATCAGGTCCAAAAGTATCCTATCCTTCAAGGGCGAACGAAGAATAAAAATCTACAAAATTTAATTGAAATCGGGTGAGTGGCTTCGGAGATCGACAACAACGCCATATAGCGGGTCAAAAATCTTATCTTTTAAGTTTGCGCTAACCTGAAATACAACAATACGAACAAAACAAAAGACGAATCATAAAAATTTACCCAGTGGTTATCGAGTTATATCATCATAATCGAATTTCATCCCGAAAGAATTATAGGTATAAATTAAGAAGATTATTATTAAAGAAAATTTAATTGAACTGATAACGACATATACGCCTACAACGCCACATGGGTAGGATTTTCCGACGATGTGCACTAAAAAATTCAGTTTTTGTTAGAAATAATAAATTAATTATTATCTATTAATGTTATGCCAAACGCCATAATGTTACATCAAAAAAGTTTGAATTGTAAAAGCGCTATGGTGGTTAAGTATTCTTAAATTTTCTAATTTTCCTTAATTTTTTATTTCATAAGATTCTTCTCCTGACAACACAACAAACACAACAACAAAAGAATTAGCGAAATCGGTCCAGCCGTTCACGCGTGATGCCGTGACCAAGGGAAATAGGGATTCATTTTTATATATATAGATAATAGTAAAATAACATTTTCTGATTTTAACACCCCAATCTTAAGCACCCCAATGTAGCCATATGACTACCACTTCGCCACGCCCACCCGACGACTCCCACTTAAAAAAAAAATATGCAGTTATCTTTAGAATGCCCATATTAACCTTAAAAGCATCCAACTTATTTTTTTACACACATATTAATAATTTGGGAAGGAAAGGGTTAAAAAAAAGTGCAGTAGATTCACTTTTTTTTGCAGTAGTTTTTGAATTTAGAAAAAAATACGATAAAAATGATGTTTTAAAATATATTTTTCAAAAATGTATTAGTTTAAACATAAAAAAGCGATAGCTGACAGCAGAGCAGAACAACAACAACAATAAATTTAGAAACAGAGAAAGAGAAAGACACACTTGAGACTTGACTTCAGTATCAGTTCATGCAAGGCATATTCAGTGAAAATGAGATCGCACGCACATTTTCTTTTTAAATGTATTGTAGTGGATTGCAGAATCAATAAACAGTGCTTCCAACTAATTATTTGCAATGTGCTCTTAAAAATATATAATAATATATAATTTTAATTTAAGATTTCCGAGATTGTCATAAATTGCAGTAGATTGTCAGTCGAGCGCAGTGGTGCAGTAGATTTTATTTTTTTCTTAAAACTGCAGTAGATCTACTGCAATTGCAGTAAAGTCCGAACCCTGGCCATAAGCATGACTTAACGTAAACATATCAATTACTGCTACAAAAAAACTATAAAATTGCATCCCTGTTTGCTCCGAAAACGATAAATGGCAACATGGGTTGTGCTTTTCCTCCTTCTGTCAAAAAAACCTCGCCGACGCTTCATTTTTCATTGTGAGTTGACGGACGATAGTAAAACGAGAGCGAGACGACGAGGTAAATCGCCTCGCTCTCGTCTCGTTATCGCGTCCGCATTGTGAATCAGGCATTACGTGGATGGTGGATCCTACTACTTTTTCGCCTTTTCACCAAACAATGCTCAAACGAAGTTGTCGGTTGCATTCCTCCACTTCAACAATTCATTTGCAAAACTGGGCATGCTAGGAAATACATCATTTAACTCTTACACCCATTTCCGGTCTTCCTACGAAAAAACAACCTTCTTAAATAAACCGGACATCGCGAATGTTGTATGATTAACACCAAACTCTTCTTGTTGCGATTTACAGATATTTAAAATCAAGGACACAGCAAAAAAAAAAAAAAAAATAATAATAACTAGAGGCTAGACGCTAGAGTGCCGACAGAAGTGAAAACTTGAACAGTTAGGTACGTGTGTATTTTTCGAATCGTCAGGAAATATTTTATTGTGCAGGAAATACTTTTAAATGGAGTGCGATTTTATTAATTATTAAAATTAAAATTATATTACAATTTCCATTTTCATTTTAAAATTAAAACGTAAATTTACAAATATATCAAAATATTAAATTTAATGATTAATTGGTAGATATTCTTTGAAATGAATACCAATGAAACTTATGAATTTCCATCCACAATTTCAACAACTCATTATTATCATTATATATGTAGGTATTCCAAAACTGATACTGTAGTTTTATGTCAACTAAAATGGGAAACAAACGATTTATTCGAATCTATTTAAATACTAGCTGACCCGGCGAACTTTGTTTCACCCATATTTGTTAATGTAGGTAATGAAAATAATAATACTGAGCATGCACAATGCACATGTCCTTTACGATACACGATGTATAAAGCGGAAGTTCATATATTTGACTTTAGGAGAAAAATGGGAATTCAATATTTATTCCACAAAATTCCAGCGATAGTCCTTGAGACTTATTAATTTTCATAGCGAAACGGGAAATTGATACACTTAAAAACGAATGGCAAATCTTTCTGAATAAGCGGAATCCGCGGAATTAGAATTTTTTCCTTTGAATTTTCCACTCAAAATCGTCGCTTGTTCCATGACATTTGATTTGATATTCTTCACAATCAAATCAAACGCGATCAGTTACAAAATTTCGGTGGATTGAGGTTGCGCAACAAAATTATAATTGAGCCGACTTTAACTTTCAAATTGTGTAGCGGTAAGCCCGGCATATCAAAATAATTCAAAAATAAAGATTTTAAATAACTTTTGTTGTATTGGAAGTGACACTACCTGTATTACTATTCAATCTTCTTTTATTTAAATGCGGTTCTCCATGCCCGATCCCATCCCCGTAAACTTTTATTTTCACGACAAAAAGTATCATATGTCCTTCCTTGGGTCAATACGAATCCACGAAGCACGATCCATTCCCGAGTTATGAGTGCACATACAGACGACAGTCTCTTTTACATATAGCCGTACCCACCATAGCAAAATAGTGTCCTATCTTTCAAACAGTAACCAACCATACTCGTACACAGCCCAAAAATTTCATTGAAATCGGTTAAGTGGTTTAGGAGATTGAACACAGCGCCACCTATCGGGTCCAAAATATCTATTTATCTTTCAAACTGTAACCAACCAAACACAGCCACAAAATTTAATCGAAAACAGTTGAGTGGTTTAGGAAAAAAACAAGAAATTGCTCAAATTCATGTTTTTTTTTTTTTTCGCGCACGCATAAGTTTTCCGATTCCAGCGTAGGAACCTTACAACTACAATTTTTCAAAATGTTGAGAAAACTGAAAAAAAACCGACTGGAAATTCGAAAAAAGGGATTCGATAAAACAAAATGTATTTCTCATAAGACCAAAAAAAAAAACAACATATTTTACAGTACAAATATATTTTTTTGCACCGTTATTTTGTAAACAAATTACACAAACATACGTCTACCAATTCCAACCAAACTTCAGAAAAATCATATATAGACCAATACCAAATATGTGTGAAAGTTTGGTTAAAATCGGTAAATGCGTTGAGGCGTGAGTCGGCGACAAACGAACACAATTTTAAGGCCCAATTTTTATATAGATTTGGGCGGAACGAAGTTCGCCGGGTCAGCTAGTAGGTAAATGAAATCAAATACTTGTCGGCCAACCTACCGCTCGTACATAACATTTTTTGTTCTATTTCTAATATCGGGTGCGTATACGTACAAATTCGACAATTGAAATTCAAGATTTATTCCACACACATCCAGCGATTGTCCTTGCGACTTATTAATTGTCATAGCAGAAGCGAGGCGTACCTACGGGAAATTGAAGACGCTTAAATACGAATGGCAAATCGTTCTGAATAAGTTGGTCATCGTTAAACCAAATTCGCTATTTAAAAATTCATGGATACCTAATTTAAGAGAGAATTTTCTTTTTAAATTTTGCGAGTTGAATCTTGAATCGGGTACGGATGCAATTCTCGCAAAGTCGCAACTCGCAATCGAAAACGTGTCATCATTTTCATTTCTCATTTATATTAATTGTCTTTTTCTTTTTCTTTCTCTTTCTCTTTGTGTTTCTCGTTTTCTTACTTAAATAAAGAGAACGGCGGTGTCGGTCTTAAGGGCCCAACCCATAGAATCCGTTGCATCCGTCGCGTCGTCGGATTCGTCAATATTAACGCATTCGACGAACGAGCAGTCCCATAGAATCCGTCGCATACGGTGACAGGCAGTATTTTAAATACTCTACCATTATTAGTCCCACGAAACGTGGTAATATTTCCCTTTCCACCACACTAAAATTCCCTTTTACATAATTCTCTTGATAAGTGTTTTTTGTGAACAAATCTAACTTTTAAAATTCAAACTCATATTTTAAGGAAATACTCGCATCACATTAAATTACCTTTGGTATAAAAATCACAGTTTGCTAATATTATTATGATTACCTTTTTGTACAAGAAAATTTTTATACTAAAAAAATTTTGCTTAAATGCGATTTAAGCTCTTTTTTAATGTGGTGTTTACATTGTGAAATAAAGACACATATTTTGATGAAATTAAAAAAAAAAAACAATTTTTTCTCACGGAAGGCTTTTCCGGACACCGAAATTCCCAAAAAGAGGAAGAACTCCCACGATATAAGAGCACTAGTGACAGCCGACGACAGTTTCTCTCTCTCTCTCAATATTTCTCTCACGCTGTACCAACTACTGTCACTGTCAACGGTTGCGACGGACAGAAAAGTAGAAAGTAAACTTACTTTATCCGTCGCATCCGGCACGTGCGCTGCTTATGGGTCACCCTCCATAAGCTACTGTGTATTCTATTCAACTGTCAGTCGAAAACGTTGCCGCAACGGACGCGACGGATTCTATGGGTTGGGCCCTTTACAAGTCCAGCCGTTTAAGCTATAGACCTTAAGAGTCGGCAGACAGATGGACAGAATTGCGAGAAACACTTTTTTGACTTCCTCTATCCTCTATCGTAATGTTAGTAGATATTGATTAAAATCTCGAGTTCGAAATTTTGTAGGAAAACAATATTTCTCTCTACCTTACTACGTATTCGAGAAAGTTAGAAAAAAAAAAAAAAAAAAAAACTGACACAAAATGCATGTAACTGACCTTTATCTTAAAGCGGGTCGCCGTAGAATTTTGCCAGTTACCGAAAAGGCTTAGGACTAGACTAAATATTCACAAGAGTTTCAATTCAGATATACGATATACCTAACCCTTCGAGTTGTGGAAACCATAACGGTGGTAAGTTAAAACTGCTGTGATCTGAAACAAGTTTACCTCGATCCCCCGTCGCACTGAATTCGCTTTCTTCAAGTTTGCTTACCCTTGCAAATTGTTTCAGTGTGATAATTAAAACGAAATTTGCAAATTTTCAAACTTTTATGGTGCAACAAACGCAGGTACAGGTACATTATAAAGACTCAACGGAGTATTCAATATTATTAGGTATGTATGTGCTTTGTGCTTTAAGGTATTTTAAACGTGCGACTCTTGATCCACAACACATACACCTCGTTCGTAGCTACTTATTGAACTTTGTAGCAAGGTCCATATTTTTAAGGAGCGTATACACCGAAAATGCAAATTTGATTATCTGAAAGCAAACTCGACAAGATCAAATGTTTTCCAAGTTCCACTTACTTACCGACACAAAGGATTCCAATGAAATGGGAAACAGCTTACCGGCGTAGAAAACTATCGGCTGCTGCGACCGATGCATGAAAATCAAACACTTCCGTCGAAATGTTAGACTCTGGTCCATCCAGTTCATGTGGAAAATTGCTTGGGGCAGGCGATCGCTTTCCGTCACTAGGGCGTTGGCAATATAGCATATGGGAAATATCTGAAACATCGATCCAATGGCATAATATCCCGCACTGATGATTGTAGATTTTTCATTAGCTATTGTGATATTAATGAGAGTAACTGCCAGAACAGTTACCCATAACGTGATCTGAATGAAATATGTCAGCGACATGATCGGTGTAATAACATCGATTACCCTGCAAACTCAAAATGTTGTTATCAATACAATTTTGTGGGAAGACTTACTTAAGGATATGCCAGTGATCGTGAATACAGCGAACCAACTCCTTCTCATTTTCCTCCTTCGTCGAATTCGGATCTGTTCCAATGCGAAGCACACGCATAATGACGATCTTGAATTGGCTACGCAAAACTCCGATATAGATGACGGCGTACGTGTCATTGGCCAACTGTTGCAGCAACGTCGCGTTAATCACAAAGTATTCAATGGCGCATGCAAGAAAAAAGCTCAGTTGTGATTTGCGCCAATCTAGATATGGAATGTACAACAAAAATGGCGGTTGTCCGATGTACATAGAACTCAGCAAGGAGGTCGTCGAATAGCCAAAGTAACAAGTGACGAAAATTAGTGCTATACGTTTCCCAAAGCGAACAGCTCCGTGGGCTTCCCTTATTTCATCTGGATGGCTAATGCGAGTATCTAGCTTGTCGAAAATTGCCTCAATTTCGAAGAAACATTGTCGCAGATAGATCAGAATAATAAATTTTAGCGAGCATCCGTAAATATTAATGCATGCTTGCAGAGATGACAGAAAGTTGTTGATTTGCATTTTGTTCGAGCTGTCGAAATAGCTGACCGTAAACATCGCTGGGATGAGGAACACTCGAAACAAATTCCAGATGATCGAGAAGATGACAAAGGGGACTTTGTAGTTTTTTGGCATAAAGATGCCAAGGATGTGAAGCAATCGAAACAGATGTTTCGAGGCGTCTTTTGTTTGCAGAGGAGGCGTTGTAATTTCCCTTGTTTTCACCATTGTAATTTTGAATGTTGGTTACTCTTATAAAACTGTATTAAGAAAAGCTAAAGGTAATTAATTGTCCACTTTTTGGTACGACTCGACCTAATGTGTCTGCAGTTTTACGGAACTAATGGTTTCGCTGGTCCGAACAAAATCACGTTTGATCTATGAAGACAGTTGTTGCTCTCTTGTTAATTTGTAATGCACGAGTATAATGGGCTAATTTTCGGATTAGAAATACGTCCATTTGTCTCAATTATTGATGGGTTTTAAGGAAGAAGAGTGACCTACCTAAGTTAAGTTGGCCCGCACTTTGAAAAAAAAAAAAAAAAAAAAGAAAGAAATCCGATCGCACTTCTGAGTTTTTGAAATCAAACGAGACAGTTGGATTTAAAATCATTCCTAGTTGTTTGCCGTGAAATTGTTTTTTTTTTTTTTTTTTTAGAAGGACATTTATGTTTGCTTCTATAACTTTTAATTTCCAGTAGCAAAACATTATTTGACAGCACTGGTGCACAACGCATACTGTGACTGCAGTGCAACTTCGACAATCCGGACACATATAGTTTTGGGCACGTTCGGATTATCGAGTTGGCCGGACTATAGTAGTGAAAATTATTAAAATAATCTAAGTGAATTAAATACATATAACGTATGTAGGTACTGTGATTTATTAAAAAACAATAAATTATTACATCAAATTATTATATTAAATGGTTTATTACATTATTCTGGTTCAAATACCGGGCCCATTATAGGTATTCGAGATAAATTGTTTTATTTTCTCCTTATTTTTTTTTTAATGTCGCAAATCGTTGATTTAGGAACATGGTATTTTTCGGCAACCTGCCTAAGTTTTTCCATCATCAAGACTTTGTAAAATATCACACTTTTCCTTTAAACTTAGTGTTTTATGTTTGCGTTTATTATTTAAAGACGTGGCGCTTGGTATGAAATTAGTCAAACACGATTGCGAAACAATGCACCGAAACTGAAGTAATGATTGATTGATGGAGTGGGAAATGTAAACAAAGGTACGAATATAAAAACGGGAAACCCCTGAAATTAATTTTTTCTTCCATTAAAAAAAAATTGTCCGGATTGTAGAGGTAAAAATTGTAAGTTGTCCGAAATGTAGAAGCGTCCGAATTATTGGAGTGTCCGGACTGTCAAAGTTGTGCTGTATTTCCAAACAACAACAAAACAACGGTAAACACATATTCGCAAAGCATTCATCCGTCTCCATCGATATGAGTCCTTATTATTTGTCAATAAGCAATAACAACCAATCAATAAAGCCCGATTTTATCCAACAATTTCTTCAACAACATTAAAAACTGACCACTTTCAAGCAATTTATAACAACAAAAATATATTTTTTGCCAAATCTATACTCCTGGCTATAATCTAATTCAAATTTTGTGATTTTATTACAAAGAAGACGATTTAGATGAAACTTAAGGTAACAGTTTAGTTCGTCATATAAACTTGTATCAATATTTCGGTTTCAGCTAGGTTCACAAAATAGTGAAATCAAGTTTTTTCTAATGCTTTCTATTAGGTGTTTCTAAAGGAATAAAGAGAAACTATCTTTTATCAATAGAAAGTGATAAGAAAATGGTTGACATCGTCCGAGCAAATAGATTTCAGGGGAAGGATATTTCAAATGGTGGACAACTTCAAAAGACAGAGGCAATACAGTTGTTTGTTAGAAAGCATTTATCCTCTATCTAATAAAACTAAAAATATGAAAATTATACCAACCAAAAAGAATAAAACCGCTTTATCTCCCAGACGGTGCCATGCCAAGTGATGAAAATTTAGTTTTCCACTGCACCAATCTAATAAAACACAAATTGTATCCACCAACCAAACGGTTTTTGATTTATGTAAAACTTAAGCGGAATTGGAGCTTAATTTGTTTTGTGAAGTTGGCCCGAGTTACATAACAAACATTGACCTGCATCATCAAGACCATCTCCAAGTGCAAATAGTTGACCAACATTTGCGAAATATAAAAATTCTGGCAAATGACCTACTTACGGACAAAGACTAGCAGTGTCAGAGACCGATTGCAAATAGCGGACCAATATTTGGCCAGTGAGCGGTTGAAGCAAAGGCTTAAATGTGTTCGAGAGCCCATATTTAGGATTTCACATATTTCCAATTCTGCAAGAAGCTGTACGCAACATAACTTCCATTGATTGCTGAATTTCGTTTTGTACATTCTGAAACAAAAGTTTAATTATTTACCTCGAGCTTAAATTTACATACATCAGCTTAATTTTGAAGAGAATTTTGTATGGGAGCAACAATTTGGCTCGAGCAGTGTACTAAGTTTTAAAAACAAAACAAAAATGCAATATTTTTCAATTTTTTGCACACATTTGAATAAATTTATGTTTGTTAGACTTAAAAATTATCTGGATTTTATATAACAACGAATAAAATTAGAAAACATTTCCAATTTACTAAAATCAATTTAATATTGTAAACGCCCAGGCTGAACAACAGCGTATTTAAATTCGCTCCTATTACGAAATTTAATACATACCATGATTTTGGACGGTTGGGCAACACTCGTCTTCAAAATGAAAATAGGTAAGGGAGGATTTATTTAGCTGATGTCCGAGATAAACATGACTTTCTCACTATTAACATTTAGTTAGCAATATCCAGGCATATTTGTTTATTGGTACAGAATTTTTGGAAAGTGTGGAGTCTTTGCGGAAACTGCCAAACTAAAGTTGATTATTGGTAAGGCCGAATGTAGACACCCATAACCACAACAACTTCACTAAGGCAATCCGACATAGATCACACACTATTCCTGACGAAAGTAAATAGGTCATTGAGATAGACCTACAAAAACAGCTGAGTGGTATACATAAGCCATCAGCTGCAACAGAAAAGGAGAAATTCTTTTCCTTCTTTTTTTTCACTGCACTCCAAAAAGTCAAATCTTTTAATTAAATCGGTGTTCGCGTTTGCTTTCCCTTTGTCCTCAGTTTCAAACTCAGTCTCTCTAACTGAACTATTCCCATATTGATAATTATCCATTCCAAGCACAGCTACTGATTTCCCGGTCAACTCAGCGCAGAACAACTAGAAACATCTAATAAAGGTAAATCATTAGAAAAAATTAGATTTCACTATTTTGTATATACCTATATAGCTTAGTAACCGAAATGTTGATATTAGTTTTCAACGACGATTTAAACCATTTTCTTAAATCTTCTTCTTCTATAAATATATATAATTCTTTCGGGGTGAAAGGTGAAACTCGATGATGTTCCGCCAAAAGTCAAAATATATATTTAGTATGGCAAATCAGGACCGCATGGCGATTTTCCGGAATTTTCTCTCTTCTTAAACCTGATATACAGCAATACGAACAAAATCAAAAAAGAATCATGAAAATCGTCCCAGGGATTATCGAGTTATAACATCATCGTTTTGCCCCGAAAGAATTATATATACAGACAGAAGATAACTTTTGAATAACGAGTTTTAATTGACCAAATTACATAAAGTAGCATGCGTTGTGCATACTTGGAAATATTATTTTCATTACCTACATTAACGAATTTGGGCTGAACGGAGTTCGCCGTGTCAGCTAGTTTTTAATAAATCATTTAGGTACTAATGGTAAAAGATTTTTTTTAATCCTTTAGAAACACCTAATAGAAAGCATTAGATTTAACTATTTTGTATAATATCTAGCTAAATAACCGAAATGTTATGTATGATGAACTACTGTTTTCTTAGGTTGCATCTGAATCTTCTTCTGTGTGATAAAATCACAACATTTCAATTGCATTAGATAGCCGGGAGTACAGATTTTGCAAAAAATGATTTTTTGTTGTTATGAATTGTTTAAAAGTTGTCAGTTTTCAATGTTTTTTAAAGCAATAGAAAATTTTCTTGGATAAAATCGGGCTATATTGATTGGTTAGTGGTTATTTCTATTTGACAAATAGTGACTCATATCGATTGACACGAATGAATGCCTTGCGAAAATGTGTTTATCGTTGTTTTGTTGTTGTTGGGAAATCGATATATGGATGCACCTGTAAGAAGATGCATTTTTAAAATTAATTGCGTTTTGATAAGCAACGCTTGAGTGGATTCAGATATTTTAAGTTAGGATATGCGTTATGCACCAGTGATGCCAAATCATTTCCCTCTATTGGACATTTTCAAAGTTATATGTGCAAACACAAACATCCTTATAGCTCCGAAATATCCGAAATAAGGAATTTTTGAGAAGAAAAAATTTCACTGCATTTAACTACAAATGAATGTTAATCGAACTGCTTACCAGGTTTTTCATTTCAGAAAAAGTGCAGGCCAACTTCAAGTAGGTCGGACACCTAGCTGCTATAATTATTTCTGTTCCATTTTGCAAGAATTAACAGTAATTACCAAATCACACTGAAAGCTGGACAAACACTGAATACTATTTTGGGTTGTTTCGAACTGTTGAGTAGATAAGTGTTGTCTGCTGTGGTTCGCCTTTCTGTATCGGCGTCGGTAGGAATCGGCACTGCTTTTGCGTACTTCATCTTCCCATGTGATGTGACGGTTACCAGAGGACGAATGCGTAAAACAGAGAGAACGGTGAGTACGTAAACGAAAATAAACGCACAGACAACAGAAACAGATGCTTATAGGCTATTCACACCGTGCCGAAAACCGGGTTTTCGCGAAAACACTCGAAAACTTCATCGAAAACAGAAGTTTTCCCATACATATTTCAGTTTTCAAAACAAGTCGTTTAGAGTCGTTTTTCACGAAAACACCACGAAAACGACTTCCAATCGTTGCGTTGTTGAAACAAACACACCTTTTGCAACATTCAGCAGAGCAGCTGACTGAACAAATGTCACAACTCACAACTTAAAATCATTTTCCATACTAGTCCGAATCATCTGAACATCTGAATTAATATTATTTGTTAATTAATGCGATTGAAATTGTTAAACAAAATAGTTTACACAGAAGTTTCACGACTAGTGTCTCACAGCTGATTGAAACGTCAAACGAAAACTGGTTATAGTTCGGTGTGCATGTGCTTGTGCATGCAATTTTGAGTTTTCGACGAAAACACGGTTTTCGCTGCGGTGTGAAAAGGGTATTAGCAAATGTGCGCTGTTTTTGAATCGCACAGGCACATGCACAGTCACATACCACATACGCCACATCTAGGTATAATACGTTACTTGTAAGCAGCGATGCCAGATGTGGGGAGTGGGGACTTTTCCCCATTTTGGGGAATTTTTCATTGAATGGGGAAAATGGGGAAAAACGACATACACGAATGTTTATTAATTTTGTATCATTTCAAAATAAATTCCTAACATAAAAACATCACCGCCTTTATAGAATCTAAGCGATTAAGCTCTAAACGTATTTCGAACTGAAATTTGTCATTTTCACATTCAGTTCATTAACTGCAACCCCTGTGCAGATTTAATATCAGATGTGAAGTTCGCCGTTTCATTCGCCGCTCAACATTTTATATAACTTCAACCTTAAACATTTTTTTATTTATATACCTATATTTATTTTTTTATTATTATTTATGTACATTTTTAGTTTATAATTTACTATCAACCTGCCTCGTAATGTGGGTAGCTACAAACAATTATAATATGTAAGACTCTGTTATTTATAAATTACATATGCTGCTTTTTAAATCTATTCATTTAATTCAAATTATTAGTTGTTTATTTGTTTTATTAGTTTTTACAGTAGATACCTTACATGAATTCATAGAATTTTAAACTGAAAAAATTTGAATATTTTACTTTCCTTGTATATATACTTACCATATACAACAATGTGTTTTATGGATTACTTATATTGCTTCTCTAACGTATTTTGATTATGTACCTGTCATATTAGATTTTAATTTATTTTTATTATTACTTTTTATTAAAGAGTAAAAACTTGTTTTTGTTTTACCTGGATATTAACTTTAAAGCCAACGTATAGTGAATTAATTCTTTATGTTTTAAATTCACATGAATTTTGCATTACCCCCTCAAAATAAATATCATTATAGATAGGATAGGATAGAGATATCACATCTTCCCTTAGTTTCACCATCTCCTTCAATTTAACAATGTGGAACTTTTGCTCCTTAAGATTATCTTATTGGTATGATGTAAACAACATTTCTTCTTCATCCAAAGATGCTTCATTGCATGCTTTTATTCGATCGAAAACAAACGATCGTCTTCTACTTATATTGAAACCAAAACCCAATTGCTTATTAAGCATTTTTGTCCTTCATCGATTCTTATTAGGATCATGAAAACAACATCCCTTATAATATAAATACTTGGAGTCGAGTCAAGATAGTCGTCAGTCTTTATTCATTATTCAAACAAGCAAATATTAAAAATCTTTGTTTAAGATTAACAAGTGAGAAAAAAATAAACTATAAAAAAAGATAAATTTTATTTAATTTACAAAACTCATATAGGTACTTTGTATGTCATATCGTGGCATTGGTTGCAACAAAAAAAGTGAAGCACGTAGCAACGATGGCGATTTTTTATTCATGGTGCAGGTGCAGGCTGCAGCTGCATACGTGTCAGAAATACTGTCATTGGGGTGCGTGTCGGGGTGATGATTGTGCTAACAGGTTGGAGTGCTTCGAATACTTCCCATGATTAACAGTGCAGTACCTATAATTAGCGATACAAAGTTGTGTGAACATTCTTGTGTTTCCCAGCAATTTAAAACATTAATGGTTAAACTTGTAGGCGTAGTGGCTAAGCGGTTAGTGTGTTGGACTGCTAAGCGAGGGGTGTAAAGTTAGATTCCCAAACTTCTTCTTAAGGTTTTTTTTTTTTCGCAGCGCCACCTCACGCAAACGCTTGGACTCGGAAACAAATTGTAGATCAATTCCATTCGTCCCAAAACTAAAAAACTCACACAAAATTAATGGATTTGAGTAGCTAGGCCTAGGGTCCAACGGACCTGTTGTGGCAATAATTTTTTTTAGTGGTTTAAATTAATTTACTCATGATTTTAACTGTCTCCTAAGTAGGTAGGTACCGCGTTTTAAAATTAACTTTTTTTTAGAACCTATCGCTTTCGTTTTCGAGTTTCAATTTGCTGTGCAACGAGACAGAGATAACAATTTGATCTTTTAAAAATTGTGTAGATTATATTACTTACATAATTCGGGAAACTTAGAAACGGAAAAAATTAAATTCTCGCAGAAAAATATAAAGCCGTGGCATAGGTACATTTTTATGGACGAAAACTGTCATGTTTTTCCCTCCATGAATTCACATTCACATTCCTCCAGAAGTTCCTAAATTTGTTAATTTGTTTGTATATTGCTGAGTGGTGAAGAATATTGGCATTTGTTTTCTTGGTACAACCCCAAAGTTGTATACCATAGGTCCACACCGGTCCTTTTAACACCAACCATTGTGTGGTCTCAGAGATCTTCATTCTCGGTAAACAACCTCCTTTTGCAAAGAGTTTAATAAGGGTTTGGTTGCAGCCAAATATCTACCTGAGTCGCCTAAGGTTCTGAGAATTTTTGAAAAAAATTAAGTATTCAGGTATGAGCCGTAAAAACTTAAGTAAGCAGATATGTTATTCTGTTTGCGACGACTGTCAAGAATGCCTTGGAAATATCCTAAACTTATATAAAATAATTTTTTTAGTTAGCATCCGTATGTGGATTTGTGGGATGTAGGGCGGAACATGGAACCTAAAATGGTGAAGTGTAAACAACCCATTAGTCACCAAAACAAGTTACACTTCCAATTGGAGACTACCGAAGCACTTATTTGACGACTCTTTAGCTAATCTTAGAACCAGCCGGAATAATTATTGGAATAGGTACACCAGAATATTTCTGATCCTGATAGGTGGCAGAGTGGATATAAAAGGCAGGTTTGAGAACAGGGACAGAAACAGTTGATTTTTAAACAGTGATGGTAAAGCTCGAAAAAGTAATCGGTTGTGAAGATAAATAAGTGTAAAGTAATGCAGTGAATTGGTTCGAATCGTTGAAGAATCGTTTTAAGTGATATTGTTTTGGTACTTTAGTTAGTTTAGTTTTTATTGTCTTTATCTCATCTCTTCTCTTCTTCTCTCTTTATATAAAAGAGAGTTGCAAGACCGTTGTGACCTTATAACCCACGAACGGTCAAACCGAATTTGATCACATTTTTAGGGTTTGTTTGCATATTCGTCTAGTTGGTTTATCTAAAATTTGAACGAAATTGGTCAACGCGTTCGTAAGTTATGTCAACATTTGTTACTGTCAATAAAAAAAACGTAGGCGCCTATGAGCGTGTGCTGTATGTTCCGTAAGAACGCCCATTACTCGAGAACGGATCGTCCGATTTGAGCTATCTTTTCTTTGTTGTGTTTATCTACGCGTAAAGAAGATTCATAGGTACTGCGAAAACAATTAAAAAAAATTAAGAGGAAATCGGAAAATTTTTAATAAATAAATTTCCATACATTTTTACGGGGAATTTATTATTATTTTTATTTTAATTTTAATTGTAATTTACAGTGAGATTGTATTTGTCAAAAGTTCTGTCAGATTTTGATAATCTGTGAGACTTGTTTTTACTATGAAGATATATATTCAAGTCTTTCGTGCTTCTTCATTCAGTGCTGTATTGTTATTTTTTTTTTTTATTCGTCAGCATAGTTTCAGTGATTCCGGTGAGGTTATCGGAAACAACTTCGAGCACCTGCGTTGCGAATTCGTGCAGAGCGAACTATAAGATCGATCGCAAAGGTTAGATGCTCGAAATTATTTAAATCAAAAAATCAATTTGGGCGGGATGAAGTTTCCCAGGTCCGCTAGTAAAAAAATATTTTTAGATATATTTTGTTATTATCTTAAGTCTATTAAGTTTGGCCGCAGCCGTCCACAAGATTGACATTATTATTATTATTTTTTAGTTTTAGGTTATTATTTATTTTAGACTAACATAACGAATAAATATTTTTGGTTTAATAAAGACAGTAATCACTAATTATTTTAAATGTTTATTATCTAAAAATCGCCTTCCAAGATGCGTCTCCTATAGCGTAGGGCATTCACAGAATACTTATATAGTTCTTCTTGTTTTGGTACTTTATAAGTGACTTATAAGCAAAAGCCATAAAAGTGTAATAAAAGTGAAATTATTAGAAAAGTTAACAGAATACCCCCGTATTAATAAACACTGTGTTAAAGTTATCAACTTGTTACTCAGCAGTTATATAAAATTTTTGTATGCTATCTGACGTTTGCTAGCTAACTAACTTGTGTACCTACATTTTTGTATTAATAAGGGGGATAGTGTTTTACCTTGTCGAATCTGAGCGCGAATGTAACAAAACATTGTAGAAATATTGTATTATTATTAAATTAGTAAATGCAGGGTGCACCCAATATTTCCTTTTATTTTGTCTCTTTTTTTTTTTTCTTAAATTCCACCACATTAGTAAAATCGTAAAATCGTATACGTACATATATGAACATCACATGTAGAAATTTCTCTCAACACTGTTGCTTCAATGGGAGAATAGATTAACATAAAATTTGTGATTTATTGCTTATTGCTACTGCTACATTGCTAGTTGCTTATTACATAAATTGCTTATTGCCGCAGTGGGACAGCCGCCTAAGGACGTAACAAAATAAGTAAAAATAATATGGATACAATAGATTTTCAAGACGGCTGAAATAGTATTGTTGCTTTCCCTATTGAAAAAGTGCAACAATAATTGCTTGAAATAAAAAAAAAGCCGATGGAGCAACCATCAAAAAACAAAATTAAACATTTAAAGCGATTTTTTCCTTCCAATGTCGCTTCGTTATAAAAATCAATATGCAAATAATCACCCACAAGACTTGCATGACGTCAGACATCAACGAACACAAAGACAAAAGAGACTAAACACTAACAGAAGAAAGCTTGCAACAGATTTCTGCAACATTCGAGGTCCTAGACTCAACAACTCAACAATGTCAACGTCAGCTGTGTGCACCAGCATCTACAAGAAATAAAGCCAGACGTCCTAGTTTTAACAGAGACTCAAATAAACTCAACAACTGATTACACATATCTTCAATGTCCAGAATACGAACTACATCCTCGTTTTCGATATAAGGGGGGACTATGTGTGTTTGCCCGAGAAGATCTGGCGTGTGTAAGAGAAGAAGAGATGGAACCTACGGATCTCGACATAATATGGCTAAAGGTCGTTCTACAAAGTTGTACCAAATTCGTTTGCTGCCTGTACCGCTCACCAAACGATAACGAACCTTCTAAATTATTTCGTCATTTATCCGATAAGATAGACTGGATACAAATTCATCATCCAACCGCTGAAGGTATTATACTTGGTGACTTCAATGCCCATAACATGGATTGGCTACGTTATTCTAACCGAACGGACGAGGCAGGGAAACAAGCTGAAGACTTCGCCATTTGCTGCAATTTCACTCAGCTCGTTGATGAGCCCACGCGAATTCCAGACAATCCAACAAATTACGGAAACACTCTCGATCTGTTTCTCACAACAGAGCCAGATAAATATGAAATAAAAGTGTCTGCTCCCTTAGGGAATTCGGATCATGCTCTAATATCTGCTATCCTCTCTGTACCGATACCAATAGGAGCGAAAAAGGATCGTTATCGTTCGATTTGGAATTATAGTAAATCTAACTGTGACGAGCTGCGTAATTTCTTCGCTTCGTTGCCATGGGCTGATATGTGCTTTAGAGATACTGTTGTCAATATGTGCGCAGAAGCCGTAACCGAAATTATTTTACTCGGTATGGAACTTTATATTCCACATTGCATCAAAAAATTAGCTTCAAATAAACCGTGGTTTAACAAAGAATGCAAGCGAGCTACCGCAGCGAAAAACAAGGCTTTCCGTGAATGGCGGTCAAACCCTTCAGAACTAAAAAGATCTGAATTTACAATTCTTCGAAATAGATGCAACCTAGTTATTGAATCGGCGAAGACAACTTACAGCGAAAGAGTCACTAACAAAGTGATTGGATGTCCTAGCGGCTCACGCGCATTCTGGTCCATGGCAAAGGCAATCAGTAATAACTTTAGTTGCTCTTCTTTTCCAACTCTAGTAAAAGAAGACGGCACGCTAGCAACAACACCTAAAGAAAAGGCAGATCTTTTCGCTAGCATGTTTTCAAAGAATTCCACCCTAGATTCTGCACAGCTAGAGCCACCAAATATCCCGAGGATACAATCATCGATGGCAGAAATGAAATTTCGGCCTCGAATAATTCAACGCATCCTTAAAGAACTAGATTGCAATAAGGCAACGGGACCCGCTGGAATCCCGGCTATAGTACTCAAGAACTGTGCACCAGAACTTGCACCTGTACTCTGTAAGCTGTTTAGCATGTCGTACTCCCAGAAGACGTTTCCTTCTTGCTGGAAGACCGCTCGCATTCAACCTATTCCAAAGAAAGGGAAGAAATGTCTGCCACAAAACTATCGTCCAATAGCGTTACTTTCAATGCTCTCTAAAGTAATGGAAAAGGCAATAAATGTCGAAATAATCAAATATCTAGAAGGCCATCGATTAATAAGCGACAGGCACTACGGATTTCGGAGCCGTCGTTCCACTGGTGACCTGCTAAGCTACGTAACGCACTTATGGACACAATCAATTGAACAACACGGCGAATCCAGAGCCGTAGCCTTGGACATATCAAAGGCATTTGACCGAGTCTGGCATAGGGCCCTATTAGGCAAGTTAGCGTCTAACGGATTACCACAACAACTCTGCGGATGGATGCAAAACTTTCTTCTGGGAAGATCGATCCAAGTTGTTGTAGATGGTGTATCATCCAATTCGTTTGCTATAAATGCAGGAGTGCCCCAAGGATCTATTCTTTCTCCAACTCTATTTCTTCTTCACATCAACGATTTGCTTGGATCGACAAATAATAATATCTACAGCTTTGCAGATGACAGCACTCTTATATCCTCCATCTCGAACAATGTGCCTGTGAATACGGCTACATCACACAGTCAGAGATGTGAACAAATTAATTCTCTAAATGATGATCTGGACAAAATCTTGAAGTGGGGAAAGGACAACTTGTTAATGCAAGCAAGACACAGCTCACAACATTTTCCAGAAAAAATGAATCAACAGATCCTCAGATCCAAATGGATGACCATCCAATCCATCACAAGGACTCAATGCACCTTCTAGGAGTCACAGTCAACTCAGGAATCACATGACAGAAACACATATCCTATATCGCAAAATCGGCGTCCGCAAAGTTGAGCTACCTATTTAGAGCAAAGAGGTACTTTAGCCCCAAGCAACTTCTCCTTCTCTACAAAGCACAGGTTAGACCAGGCTTGGAATATTGTTCCCATATATGGAACTCGGCCCCAAAACATTCACTTAACCTGCTTGATAGCATACAGAGACGAGCAGTTCGACTCATTGGAGACACTACACTCACATCGATTCTACAACTGTTGGTGCACAGAAGACAAGTCGCTGACCTATGCCTGTTCTATAGGTACTTCCATGGTAGATGTTCTGAGGAACTCAAAGACATTATCCCTCGAAATGCAACTTTTGGGTGCCCAACAAGACAGGCTGCTAATGCTCATGACCATACAGTACACTTGACAACCGCGAGGACATCAACTTTCCAAAACTCCTTCTGTTACAGGACAAGCAAACTTTGGAACTCGCTTCCTGGGGATATATTTCCAGAAGACTACAATTTGCAGCAATTTAAGTGCAGAGCAAACATACATCTGCAGGCATCTCAGGGCGCTGTTGAAGCGTTATAGGTTCGCCTTTCCCGGGAGAAGTATATATAAAAAAAAAATCTGTTCACGTGAATTTCACGTATAAGAAAACTAATGACTTGCCAATTTTCCTAAACTTGACCCGAATACCCTTTGCAAACGAGGCCAACCTGGGAATGACACTCAACGCAAAGCTGAAATGGAATTCGCACGTGCAAATGAAACGCAAAGAACTCGATATCAAATATAGAGAAATATACTGGCTACTCGGAAAATATTCCCAGATCAGTACCGAAAACAAACTGCTTCTATACAAGCATGTGCTAAAGCCGGTGTGGACCTATGGTATACACCTTTGGGGTTGTACCAAGAAAACAAATGCCAATATTCTACAAACTTTTCAAAATAAAGTGCTTAGAGAAATTGTACAAGCATCATGGTATATTAGAAACGACGATATCCACAGGGATCTCGGAATTCCAACAATTGAAGCTGAAACTAAAGGGTGATTTTTTAGCTGGTTTGGTTTTGGCAACACTGGTTTTGACAGCTGACGTGTGTTTAGTACCTTGTGTCACTGTCAAACAGCTTCAGTTTGGTTTGCAATTTAACCATGGATCGTCTTACAAATGAACAACGCTTGCAAATTATTGAATTTTACTATCAAAATTCGTGCTCGGTTCGAAATGTTCATCGCGCGCTGCTTCCATTTTATTATCGGCATTCTCGACCTTCTGAGCAGTCTATTCGGAAGATTGTGACCAAATTTCGCACCAAATTTACTTTGTTGGACATTAAACCACCAACACGTTTACGTACTGTGCGTAGTGAAGAAAATATTGCGGCCGTATCAGCTAGTGTGACAGAAGACCGCGAAATGTCGATTCGGCGCCGTTCCCAGCAGTTAGGCCTTTGTTACAGCACTACGTGGGAAATTTTGCGGAAGGATTTGTGCGTAAAGCCTTTTAAGATACAGCTTGTGCAAGAACTAAATCCAGCCGACCTACCACAACGCCGAATTTTTGGTGAATGGGCTCTTGGAAAGCTGGCCGAGGATCCGCTTTTTTATCGAAAAATTGTGTTCAGCGATGAGGCTCATTTTTGGTTGAATGGGTACGTAAATAAGCAAAATTGCCGCATTCGGAGTGAAGATCAGCCAAAAGCATTGCAACAGCTACCAATGCATCCCGAAAAAGCCACTGTTTGGTGCGGTTTATGGGCCGGCGGCATTATTGGGCCATATTTCTTCAAAGATGATGCGAATCGCAGCGTTACTGTCAATGGTGAACGCTACCGAGCGATGATAACAAACTTTTTTTTGCCCGAAATGGAAGTTCTTGACTTGCATGATATGTGGTTTCAACAAGACGGTGCCACATGCCACATAGCACGCGAAACAATGGCGCAATTGCGAGTTTGGTGAACAGTTAATTTCACGTTTCGGGCCGGTCAATTGGCCGCCTAGATCGTGCGATTTGACACCATTAGATTATTTTTTGTGGGGGTATGTCAAGGCTAATGTGTATAGGGACAAGCCCGCTTCGATTGACGCACTGGAAGCCAACATCCATGCATTCATTCGTGAGATACCGGCCGATATGTGTGAAAGAGTATGCCAAAATTGGACTCAGCGGATGGACTACCAGAGACGCAGCCGCGGTCAACATTTGCATGAAATTATCTTTAAACATTAAATTGCAAGGTTCAAACTATCGATTCAAATAAATATTTCATTCATTTTTTCGAATTTTTTGTGTTTTTTTTTTTTTTAAAGTTCTAAACCTCTTAAAAAATCACCCGTTAGAAGCTTCGCAAGAAAGCATAGAAACCGACTATTCGGACATGTCAACAATTCAGTCCGACAAATTTTGGACGAGAACAATTTATTGCGCCGACTATAAAGAACGAAACCGTTCGACTTGGCATTATAAGATTAACCGCGTCTAAATTGCGGAGCATGCAGGATCTTTCATTGGAAAGTAGCCTGTCAAAAGTTGTTGTTTCGTTATAGAAAAATTGCTTGTTATATCTTAATTGCAGTATCTAACAATTCTTCGAAGGGTGTTGTTTTTAGTCAGTAAAAATCTGACACTACTATGAGCACGCGCTTGCTATTCTCATAGTGTCTTTGGAAGGTTTTCACTTACCCTCGGTGAAATGACACGGCGCAAGTCGTTTGAAATAATAAAAAAAAGGAAAAAAGAAAAAAAAAAAACGATGATGTCAAACCACGTTATAAATTTTATTTTTTGTTGAAGAGGAAGATGTGTTCTTGATGACGGTCAAACAGCAAAGAGACCGATTTTACATTTTCCAATGCACTGCTTGCATAAAAACAACGGCAACAAGCAGGCTGTATCGTAGCTCAGAGAAATTAGTGGAAAAAATAGAAAACAGATCGGCACAAAAATAACACGCGTCAGAATAAATAAAACACAAGGTAATTATAGTGGAAAAATGTTATAAAAAACCACTTGTATTTATTCCGTCTCAGTAATGTTGTTCCTCTCACATTGGTTCCTGCTGTCTATCTGACTTTCGTCATACAATCATTAGAACCATCTCGGTCTTTTCGTTAAGTTTTATATCCTATCTCAATACATCGACTGCAGAGTAGCAATACTCATGCAGTTCGATACAGTCCCGGCGAAAACCTACGGTTTTCCACCCTTTCGCTTTTTATTTAAATATATTTCTGCTAAAGCTAAATATAAATTACAATAGTTATAAATCATTCCAGCTCATCGATTGGCAGGATGCAGATCTTCTGTACCGGCCTCGTAAGTTGATTGGTTGCTGTTTGTAGAACCACGCTTCTAACTAGTCCATCTCTGCTGGGTATTAATCTCAAAATTCGCCCCATCGCCCATGTCGATGGTGGGTAATTCTCGCTCTTTATTATGCACAATTGTCCTGCTCTCAAGCCGTATTTCTCCTTTCGCCATTTCTTTCTCTCGTACAGAGTAGATAAATACTCTTCCTTCCACCTGCTCCAGAAATGCGCAAGCATAGTTTTGCGCTCCTTCCATAATCTTATACCTTTTGTATTTGGCATCTCATTGGTTACGAAAGGTAACGGTAACACAAGTGGCTCACCAACCAAAAAATGTCCCGGCGTTAACGCCTACAGATCATTTGGATCATCGCTTAATGGGTGTAGCGGTCTTGAATTCAAGATGGCTTCTATCCCAGTCAGCAGTGTTAAAAACTGCTCATATGCTAAAACCTTCACTCCAACAATTCTCGTCAAATGATATTTCATTGACTTTACCGCTGCCTCATATATACCACCTTGGTGTGGCGCGGCAGGAGCCATAAATCTCCATTCCGTCCCTTTCAAACTTAAGTGTTCAAAAGTATCCTTCACTAGCCAACGCTCTTTTGCCTTCTGCAATTCCTTCGCCGCACCGACAAACGCTGTACCATTGTCGCTATATAACCTTTCACACCTGCCCCTTCTCGCTATGAATCTTTCGAAACAAGCAATAAACGCCACTGACGTAAGATTTGATACCAAATCGATATGCACTGCTCTCGTTTTGAGACAAACAAAGACGGAAACCCAACATTTCTGCCTTATTATTTGCTCACCTGCTCTGTCGATCATCTTGATCTCAAACGGGCCTGCGTAGTCTACCCCTGTGTGTAGAAAAGCTTTCCCTGCTGTTACTCTCTCTGATGGTAAGTCAGCCATTAATTGCGTCTCAAAGCGGTGATTATGTCGCACACAAACCAAGCACTTATGTAGATAATTTCTCAGCTCACTTCGCAGCTTGGGAATCCAGAATCTCTGACGAATGTACTGCATCATGACCTGTACTGCTCCATGCTTAGTTGCTGAATGAGCGCTATCCATGATTAACCAAGCTAATCGCGAACTATTTGGCACGATTGCTGGATGCTTTCTCTCGTATTCCATCTCTGCTCTCTCTAGCCTTCCTCCAACTCTTAGAATCTTTCTACCATCTAGAATTGGCTTCAAAGATTCTATCCTGCTCTTGTCAGGTAAACACCTGTCCTTCTCTATACAAGCAATTTCCCTCGCAAAATGTTTTTCCTGCTCTTTTCGTAGTAAGTGACCAATTGATTTCATCTTCTCTTCGGAAGACGGTTGATCAAGTACCCCTGCTATATTTCCAGCTCTATTACCTGCTCTTTCTCTCCTTCTCACCCGACGTACAGAACGTCTCCGTCTCTTACCATATCTCTTTTCATCATCCTTCCGTTGTTTTATCTTTGCTCTAGTTGCATTGATAAAGTGAAGCACATAGCCGATTATATTTATAGCCTTCTCTAATGTAGACGTGTATTCAATCAGTGGAATACTCCTTCTCCAGCAGCTCACATAGATAGACAACGGTTCTGTGAATTCCTTGATCACAAAAACCTTCATCTCATCCCTCCCCCCATCTGAAACATTTGGCACAAACTTTTCAGATGACCAGCTCGACCGAGGTTTTGTCAACCATTCCGGCCCATGCAACCACAACTTGTTATCAGCCAATACTGCTGGGTTTACTCCTCTACTTAGGAGATCAGCAGGATTATCCTTCGTTCCAACATGTCTCCACCTTTTGACTTCGGTGTTTGTCTGTATAGACGAGACTCTATTCGCTACAATGTTTTCAAATTGCATGATAATTTGTTTATCCAATGCAACGCTACGAGTGAGTCTGTCCAGAGATCATACTCGCTACCTTCCCATTCCCTTGTTTTGATGACGCTAACAATTAGTCGTCCCAATAGTTCCACTGCTGCAAGCTCCAAGCACGGTAATGTCACTTTTTTAAGTGGTGCAACCCTTTTTTTTTTTAATCCAGCCATTTGCCCATATCGTTCTCACATAAATCGCTGCTCCATATGCTCTTTCGGAAGCATCCGAAAAACCATTAATTTCCTTCCGTACCTCTTCCGAGGTACCTATCCTTCTCTGAATTCTTACATTATCGAAGAATGTTAATTCCTGCCAAAATTCTTTCCATCTCATATCTATCTCTCTTGGTAGTCTCTCGTCCCAGTCAACGTTTAAACGGCATATGCCTTGGATAAGAATCTTCCCCACAATCATAATGGGAGCTATGAACCCATTAGGATCATAAAGTTGTGCAACGCAGCTCACTACCTCTCTCTTCGTCATTGCCTGCTCAGTCACTGGTGTTTTCACTACAAATGTGAATTGATCTTTCTCAAGCAGCCACTTAAGGCCTAAAATCGATGCCTTCTCGTCATCTTGAAACAAGATAGACTCCTGCACTTCATAGTTCATGTCCTTCACTAGAGCCCTGGAATTAGATTTCCATTTTCTGAGCTCAAAACCTGCACTTTTAAAACATGATCGATATCTTTCGATAATTCGATCGCCTTCTCTTCGGAATCAGCACCCGTGGTACAGTCATCCATATAAAAGTCTTCCATAATTGCCTTAGCAGCTTTTGGAAAGTCCTGCTCTGCTTCTCTTGCACATTGTATTAACGATCTTACAGCATTATAAGCTGATGAGGTCATACAATAGGTGACTACCGTCAGCCAATACTCTCTAAAATTATCCTGCGGGTTTTCTCTCCAGAATATGCGCTGCAGATCCCACTGCTCCTTCACAACCTTCACCATTCTGCACATCATTTCGATATTCGCACTAATAGCAACTCGGTGCCTGTGGAAGCGTATTAAAATTTCGTGCAGATCCTTCTGTAGCTATTCACCCTGCATTTGCACTTCATTAAACTAAATGTTCTTATTTGTCCTGCAGCTCGCATCAAATAAGACTCTAAACTTTTAGTGACGCAATGATATGGTATATAGTTTTGCCATGCACTGTACCAGTCACTGGTCTCATGAGCCCTGCTCTTTCATGCTCTCTTATGAACTCCACACACTTCTGTCTCAACTCAGAATCTCCTGCTAACTTTCTCTCTAAAGCAAAGAATCTACGTCTTGCCGTAAGCTCTGAACTTCCAAACTCCTTCTCTAATTCCTTTAAAGGAATCGTAACAATAAACCTGACAGATTCATCACGTGAAAACGTATTGCTTGAATTCTGTTCCACCTGCTACTGCTGTTTTGACCTGCTTGGTGACATTTCAATGTCATCCAACTGCCATAAACGCTTAAGCGATTCATGAAGTTGATTGTTGTCCATGTACCCGACATGAGATACCTGCTCAAGCTCAATGCCCCTGCTATCCTTCTCGCTTTCATACTCTCCGAGTATGATCCTGCCAAAAATAGTTTCCATCTCTAGAACACCACCTGGCTGATGCCCTAAAACAGAAACAAGTGATTCTGCTATAAACCTGCACCCTAGCAATAAACCTACAGGACCTGCTTTCCAATCATCTGAATCAGCAAGTGGGAACCTTATAGAAATGTCTATCTGCGGCGATCCCAAATTGCGTGTAGGCACAATTGACTGCCATTTACTTTGCTTTGACAGTACCCAGAAGTCCTGCTTTACTGAAACCTGCGAATCAAATCATGAACTTACAAGAAGTGTGGTTTTGCATTTTACGTTGACCGGCTCGCCTTCCACACCAATCACTCTCTTTGCTATTTGCACCTATGGCAGGGCTAATCTCTGAGCAAGTGTATAGCTCACCAGATTAGGTTGTGCACCTGTATCTAAAAGTACCTTATCGGGCCATACTTCCTGCCATCCATCTCAATTCTTACCTGTGCCGTAGGCATCAAGGTAAATTTTTCCTGATCATGCTCATTATAATTGAGAGATGTTGAATAAATGTTCTTTATATCTCTGACTCTGTAGGCGCAGTGGCTTAGTGGTTAGTGTGTTGGACTACTACGCTAGGGGTCGAGGTTCGAATCCCGCAAAAACCCAAATCCCAACTTATGGTGTTTTTTCACTGTGCCACCTCTCGCGAACGTCTGACAAACATCCGAGAGTATAACTGTCTTGAAAGAGCTTCTCAATTAGCCGTTTGGAGTCGGCATAAAATTGTAGATCCCTTCCATTCGTTCCAACAATGAAAACTCACACAAAACGAATGGTTGTGAGGAGCTAGGCCTAGGGTCCCTCCGGACCTGTTGCGCCAACTATTTATTTATTTTATATCTCTGACTCACTCTCTGTTTCCTTCACACTTGCTGTACCTGCTGTTTGCTCTGTCCTGCTTTTGTCCAACCGAGGGCGTCTCTCGTGAGGGACAATTAGTCAATCTCTCCTCTGCTTGTTTTCGCCTTCCTGCTTATTCCTTCTCTTCCTGCGCATGGAAGACCGTTGCTTCAACCTTCTTAAACTCTCTCATAGGACAGATTACACTGTTGTGCAGTTGCTTCCCGGGGCATCGTACACACGGTCCCTGGAAGCACTCCTAAGCACTCCTTCGAAGCATGTCCAGTTTTGAGGCAATTCGAGCAGAGTGCCTTCTCCTTCACGAAGTCCGGGCAACATTGGATGACTCAAATATTTGCACGAGTGACAAGGTAATAGTCTTTTGTCCCCTGCTGCATCCTGTTTGCGGGCATTGCTGACACCTGCCCTCACATTCTCCAACCTGCTCTGAGTTGACCGCGCCTGCTGTAGGGACGACGGCTGCTCAACCCTCCTGCTCACTGCTCCACTCAATGCCTCGGCCCGTTTATCGAGGAAAGCACAAAATTCCTTTGAAGTGGGCTCCTCAGAAGTGCGGACTTCTTCCCACTTACACGCAGTCTCCGAATCCAGCTTTTTCGTGCAAGATATGGATAATGATCATATCCCACTGATCTGTCGGAATTCCCTGCGCTGCTAACTGCCGAAGCGTTTCGTAGGTAGTGTTGGCCATTCTTTGTAACTCTCCTGCTCTCGGTGCACCTTGCAATGACGGAAGCTTGAAGAAATTCCTGAGCAGCTCCCTGCACGTAGCGTATTTTTTGGTGAATATTTCATTCATCCGCTTCCACGCCTCGCAATAATTTTTCTCGGTGAGCTGCCATTCACCGAGAGTCCTCGCTGCTCTTCCCGTTAGCGATGCCTTTAGGTAGGAAAACTTATAGGCAGGCGCTATTCGATCGTTATCATGGAACGCTGCCACAAAGCGATCTCGAAAACCCTGCCATTTCGTGATGTCGCCATCAAACGATCCCCAGGTGTTCTTCACATCGTGTTGGGCGAATGGAAGATTGACCTGAACTTCAATGGGCTGTCCTGCTCCACCTGCTGCTGGGGTTGCTTCCGCTACCTTTTCTTTTAGTGCTGCAAACGCGGCAAAGTAATTTGCCTCCGCTTCAGCGACCCTGCGTTGCATCTCGACGTTGATCAGCAAGTCATCGGCCAACGCGATCCTGCTCTCGGACACCTTCACCTGAGCCCAAGCATCATGCAAGGCTTCAAGCCTGACCTGCGCTGCTGCCATCGTGCAAGTCCCAAAGGCTGTGGATTGCACGAAGGCCAGCATCCTGCTCACCGAAAATATTCCGGCATCCAACATATAGCTATTGTTGCGTTTATCCATCTCTATTTCCTGCTTGCTTTTCTTTTCCTGAGAAATAAAGAAATTCATATTGCATGAGAAATCATGTTTCAATAATGCTTCGCCCTGTAAAAGGAGATAAATCAACTATAGTTCGCAGTAGGTACTTGAGTGTAAAATTTCCCAGTATGCGAAAAGAAATAAATATAATAATAGTTCGCAGTAGGTACTTGAATGTAAAATTTCCCAGTATGCGAAAAGAAATAAATATAATAATATAAACAAATGGGACGGTAGATTGTTGTTGCTTGTGTAGCTGTTGTCATTTTATACTCCTATTTTTGCTCCCAATCTCACTCACAACAAATTAAATAATTTGTTGTGTTTCAGAACTCAAGTCAAGTTGAGCATTCTGAATATTTATTCCTGCTGCTTGCAAGCATCCCTTCTCTTAAAAACTAGCACCGTCGTGCTTTAAGTTTTTTCCTGCTCCTGCTATGTCTCCTTTTTTTTTACATATAAAAATCAAATTATTTCATGCTATATGGCAACTGGTGCATTTGCACTCGAGTTCCTCCTTCACTCCTTCTCGTTTACTTTGGTAACTCGCACACAAGTGCTCTGAGTTCCACCTGCTTTCTTTCCCATGCACATTCTTTGTCTCGACAAAGTAAATAACTTGGCAAGAAAAAAGGTGACAACAAAAAAAAACTTAACTCAAGTAACCTAAAATAACAAATAACATTTGTCAACCCCTATCTCACAACAACAATCACCATTCCTATCATTCATTTGATAAATATAGAATTATTGTTACTACCATTACAATAAAAGAATAATAAAAATAAAAAAAAAAATAAAAAAACAAAGAAGATACGGAATTGTTATTATTCCCCGTCACACAAGCACAACACAGAAAATGGAATTATTATAATTTCCCATCACACAAGCCACAACAGAGTATGGAATTATTATTATTCCCGATCGCACAAGGCACAAGCACACAAAAAAAGAATGAACCCACTCGCTTCTCTCATTCACATATAGGTATTTTCCTTCTCCATCTGAAAAGTAAATGACAAACAGACACCCTGCATCCTTCCCCAGCACTCACGTTGTCGAGTGTCGACGCCTGCGCCTATTCACTGATGAAAAGAAAAAACAAGCAACAACAATTACTGCAACCACCACCACCACCATTCACTTGCAAGCAAATATTCTGCACTAATAGAGAATTCACTTGTCCTGCTGTAAATGTGGACTGTATTGTTGACCTACCTGAAAAATATTTTATTAATTGTAATATATTTCTTATTTGTTGTTTCGTTTTTATTTATTTTCCAATTAATTTTTCGCCTAGCCTAGACGAAACCTTCTCGTTTTTCGATTCTCGGTCGCTGCTCGTGGTGAGTATGTATTTTCTCGCTGTGAGGTGAGAATACAAACTCTCTTACCTGCTCCTGCTCTTACTTCTTGATAAAGAATTTGTATCGGTCACTTCTGGTTTCCCCAAGGAAAAAACAACGAAACAATATCTATTCGCTAACTTACATGCTTGTAGGTAGATAATGGCACTGCATAGAATGTCGTGCCGTTTCTTTTGCACTGCCTGCTGGCGGTATACCATTTCCTTCACGTATCATGTAACATGATTCCTGCGCACATTTTGCTTCATTTTGCGACTGCGTAGTTTTTATCGTAGCGCATTTCACTATCACAATTTATGGTCGTAATAAACAAAGCCCTGCTCACTCACAAATCACAATGCACTTATTATTTTATCCATTTTTTTTTTTTCACAAAGAAAACCTGCACCATCCCGTCACTGGCACAATATCCTGCTCGACACGGACCAAAATGTATCGTAGCTCAGAGAAATTAGTGGAAAAAATAGAAAACAGATCGGCACAAAAATAACACGCGTCAGAATAAATAAAACACAAGGTAATTATAGTGGAAAAATGTTATAAAAAACCACTTGTATTTATTCCGTCTCAGTAATGTTGTTCCTCTCACATTGGTTCCTGCTGTCTATCTGACTTTCGTCATACAATCATTAGAACCATCTCGGTCTTTTCGTTAAGTTTTATATCCTATCTCAATACATCGACTGCAGAGTAGCAATACTCATGCAGTTCGATACACAGGCATTACATAAAGAGAGTGTGGCGCATAGGCCGTTATGGCGAATTCAAGATTATGTGTTATATAAGATTACAAGTTTAGAGAAGAATACAAAAAAAAAAGATAGGGTATCGTATACAATGTTTTTTAGCTGCAACACATTTCACAACATTCAGCCCCCCCTGAAAGGCTCCGGCCTTTCAGCAATTTGAAGTGGTGAAATCTTAGCAATGGGTCGAACATAATTGCCAAATTTGGTGCGAATGGTGACGACCCTGACGTTGCTGTCTCTCCCGGGATGTGCCTCGACTACTCGTCCAAGAATCCATTTAGCTGGTGGTAAGTTTGGCTCTTTGATTAGTACGACGTCGTCCACCTTCAGATTTGGTTGAGAGTTGTGCCACTTAGGTCGATGCTGGAGAGATGTTAGGTACTCCTGATGCCAACGTTTCCAGAAGCCTTGAAGCAGTATCTGTAAAGCATACCAATTCATGAAATGGGATGGAGTTAAGGCGCATGGCTCTCCATCTGACGTTTGCCACATAGGACGCGAATTTAATAGTCCTTCAATTTTTGTAAGGAGAGTGTACATCTCCTCGTACGTCAGCTTGTTGTCACCAATAACGCGTTTAAGGTGCCCTTTCACCGACTTTACACCTGCCTCCCATAGGCCTCCGAAGTGAGGCGCAGAGGGTGGTATAAACTTCCAAACGATGTTGTCCTTTGAGAGATGATCCGAGACAATATTATTGTGTTGCTGACTATGCAGAAGATCAAACATTTCGCCGAGCATACGTCTGGCTCCATGAAAATTAGTGCCATTGTCGCTCCATATTTCTTGTGCCTTTCCTCCGCGCGATACAAAACGGTCAAGAGCTAATAAAAAGGCATTCGACGATAAGTCCCCGACTAGTTCCAGGTGAATTCCCTTTGTCACAAAGCATACAAATAGGGCTATATAAACCTTGACAAATCTGGGGTTTCTTCCGCGAGATAATCTCAATGTAATAGGGCCTGCATAGTCGCAACCAACTTTGCTAAAGGGTCTTGAAAATCGAATTCGTTCGGTAGGCAAATTGCCCATAAGTTGCGTTGAGGTTGTTACACGTTGCCGAAAACACACAACACAATCGTGTACTATCTTGCGGACGAGATTTCGACAACCGAGAACGTAAAAGTTTTGCTTTATTAGCGAGAATGTTAGTGTCACACCGGCGTTGAGATGATATTTGTGGGTGTATCGCGCTATGAGAAAAAAAAAATAGATATCGGATGAGATTTACACAAAATAATGGGGTGCTTTTCATTATAATTCAATTCTGATTCCTGCAACCGACCACCGACGCGAAGCACACCGAAAGCATCAAGAAACGAACTCAAAGAAATAAGTTTATTTCGTTTTGGTAAAACTTTCCCCTTTTTCATGTGATTGATTTCAAAGGAAAATAACGAGCACTGAGCAGTTTTAACAAGCACAGTCCTTGCATTTGAGAGTTCTTGAGTAGACAATGTTTGCGAGTTTATCATATTATTAGTTACCGACCGACGACATTTCGATATAGAACGAAAGACATATGCCGTGATTCGAATACATCTGGACCAGCTAGAGACATTATATAAGAGCATGTCCAATATGCTAGTATGCTCAATGATACAAATACCTTTGCTTTAGCTGGCTTCCTCTCTTCCAATTGTTCCTTCGTGATATTTTCAACGATCGAACTCGAACTTGGCCGTTGATCCCTTTCAAACCAGAGCCACTCTGGTCCCTTCCACCACATCTCATGTGCTGATAACTGTGATGGAGCAATACCGCGGGAAGCCACATCGGCTGGATTACTAGGTGATCGTACATGGTTCCACAACTTGAACAACGTGGTATCGAAAAGAGTATTTCGGACGTCCTATTGCCAACAAACACTGACCATTTCTTCGGAGGTGCTGACAGCCAGTGAAGCACAATGGACGAATCCGTCCAGGCGAAGAGGTTTATATTGTCTTCCTGCAAAGAAACTTTAATTTTGTTTACTAGTCTGGTTAGAAGAAGAGCTCCGCAAAGCTCCAAACGAGGAAGAGATAAGATTTTAATTGGAGCAACCTTACTTTTGGCTGCTACCAATGTTACCGATATTGACTTGATGCTTCTGCAATACACCGCTGCTGCATACGCGTCCAATGATGCATCACAAAATGCATGAAGCCCCCATTCAAGCTTATTGGACCATATTAATCTGGGAATGCGAAGGGATTCGAGGCAGTGGAGTTCTCGATGAATTGACGTCCAACGTTGAGCGAGGTCCTCTCGTATTTGTTCGTCCCAGTTCAACTTCTCCTTCCAAAGATCCTGTAGAATGATTTTCACTGATACTACCACTGGCGCTAAAAAACCGATGGGATCAAAGATCCGTGATGCCTCGGATAGAATCCGACGCTTGGTGATAGCTCCAAGTGCATCCAAACGTACTCCGTATGAAAACCAGTCTTGAGAAGGACACCATCTTAAACCGAGTACCTTGACCGCATTGGATTGCTCGAAATCAATTGGGGAAATTTCACGTTGTTCCTCCGGTAAAGACAACAGCAAGGGCCAGCAGTTGGTGGTCCATTTTCTTAAATGAAATCCGGCAGATTTCAGCAACTCCACTAATTCAGCACGAAGCTTACTAACTTCTCCGATTGTGTCAGCTCCGGTTATAACGTCGTCTACGTAAAAGTCGTTTAGGATAACTGAAGATGCTACGGGATAGGTTTCGATGGAGTCAAGCGCTATTTGCTTTAATGCACGAACTGCTAGGAAGGGTGCTGACGCGGTGCCGTAGGTGACTGTCAAAAGCCTATAATGTTTGAGTGGTTCGTTTGGATTTTCTCGCCAGACTATCCTTTGATAGTCAGTGTGTTTGGGAGATACCCAAATCTGTCGGTACATTTTTCGATGTCCCCGGAGATAGTATATACGTGCCGACGAAAACGCAAACATATCGAAAGAATGTCCCGTTGAATTGTAGGGCCGACGAGAAGACAATCATTTAACGAATTTGTGGTATTGCCTTTAGCCGATGCATCGAATACCACTCTGATTTTTGTTGTGCTGCTATCAGATTTAAAAACGGCATGGTGAGGTAGATAATAGCATTTTCTAGACGAAATTTCATGTGCTGGTATTTCCTCCATATGACCTAATGATATATACTCTTGAATAAATTGTGAGTATTGGTTTTTAAATTCAGAGTTAAGTGCGAATCGTCTTTCAATAGACTGCATTCTATTAAATGCGATGTTGAATGAATTCCCGAAATTGTGTGCGTCAGTCTGTTTGAAGGGTAGTTCCACTATAAACCGCCCATCAGAATGACGTGCATAAGTGCTGACAAAGTGGTCTTCAGCTTGTTGCTCCTCAACTGACAACATAGGTTGAGTAGATACTTCCTCCAAGCACCAAAATCGTTCGAGGTCGAAGTCTTGCGAGTGATTTAACTGAGTGCAAAAGGATTGTAGCCCTTGGTTGCTATTATGAGCGTTTGGTGAAAAGCGACCAGCTATAACTAGTCCAAAAATGGTTGGAATGGTTTCCGGAATACCATTTTGTGCTGGTTGCAATGGACCGGTTATTGCATTAAATACCTTATCTGAACCCATCAAAACATCGATGTGACCAGGCTCATTGAAGTGGGGATCAGCTAGTTGTATTGACAGGATCTTGTTTGTATTGAGACAAGTGATTGACGACGAAGGCAACAATGAAGTAAGTTTTGGAATAACGTAACAGTCAATGTCTACAAATTTAGCATTGACTCGAGAATGAAGTTTTAGTGTAACCAAACCGTTAGTTACACCTGCAGGAGTTGAAGCTATTCATGTGATAGGAATCCGGGATGATTTTCGTTTCAATCCCAGGCGTTGGGCAGCGCGTTCAGTGATAAAGGATACCTGGGATCCTGTATCAAATAATAACCGCAGATTTTGAAATAATCCTTGCTTATCTTGAACCTGGACAGTTGCTGTGGGCAGCAGTGTTTGAATATGACGAGAGGATTCAAGCGAGTGATTCGAAACGATTGCAGGATCAGACGAGGCGCTGAGATTAAGCGGAATAGCATTCGAAGTGGAAGGTTCATTTGCTGATGGTTGTGTGGGATGTACCATGGTATGATGTCGTGAGTTACACGATCTGCATCGAAAGCTTGACCGACATTTATTCGAATTATGTCCATGATGAAGGCAATTGAAACATAACGAATGTTGCTTCACGAACTGACGACGAGAATCAATATCAAGACCGGCAAACTCTTTACAGTGAGGTATGGTATGATTTTTACGACACTTTGGACAACCTTGCTTCGATTCTGCAAGGTTAGCGCGAATGGAAACTTGCGTTTTGTTACGAGATTGTGAATTTCGAGAAAGAGAACTACACGATTCTAAGCAGTTGCAACGGATTTCTAAAAAGTCGAGAAGTTCATATATTGTTGCATTTTCACGCACCCCTACTTCTTCTACCCATGCTTGTTTACTATCCTGATCAACCTTTTGAAGCAAAAGGTGTATGAGCCACGGATCGCGACTGTTTGAGCTCAACGCGTTAAGTCCTCGGAGGATCTCATCAGCTCCGTCAGTGATCTTCCGAAGTATTTGAGTATTTCCCGACGTCGATGAAGGTAACGAGAGAAACGCCTGAACGAATGATTGGATAATCAGGTGAGTTTTATCGAAGCGTGACTCCAACCTGTCCCAAGCTTCCATGTAATTATCATCAGAAACTGTGATGTGCTTAACCACGTTAGCGGCATCTCCGCGTAAGAGCGACTTTAAATGTTGCAGTTTTTGCGACCCGGTAAGCGATTTGTTGGAATCAATGGAACCCGTAAAAAGATCTTTAAATTCGGGCCAATCTTTGTAATCACCAGAAAACGGGGCAGTTACAATTTTTGGCAGATTAACTAATGTTGAGCTTGAAGCGGTTGATGAAGAAAGGGTTTGAAGAAATGAAGATTGTTGGTTCACTAATTTTTCAACCAACGAGTTTTGAGGATTAGGTGGATCAGGCGACTTTCTTTTCTGAATCTCGTTTGTGAATTTTACATGTGAGGAAAAGAATTTGTTTTCATATTCCCCAAACTCAGATTCTGGATCGACGAACTCAGGGTCATCACAAAATTCACAAAGCTGTTTGTTAAGGGTGACAAACTCTGACCATACTTCATTTAATTTCGCGAATCGAACTTCGGTTAATGAAAGCAGAGTGTTTTCATCTATTGAAGCGGCAAATGTCTCTGTACGTGTAAGGCTGCCCTTCGCGTGACTTCGCTTTACTTTAATGGCATTCATTTCGCGCTCGACAACCGATAGGGATAATTCACAACTGTGTTTAGGTACCGATTAATTTGCTCAAGGTAACCAGGTATGTGTGTGTTAAATTGTTATTACGCGGCAAATCAAACAAAAATATAAAAAAATTGTTAATTGTTCACGTTGGTTGTACAAATTACACATGCGAAAAGTTATAAGACACCGTATTGTTCCGACCGTCAATTATGATTTTACACCGTTCTTGCCATATGCAATGATCTGGCGTGTTCAGTATCAAATTGTTATTTTTCAATGTCTTCGAAAAAGTCTTACCACACACTTTCCTTCTTTTTTTGCGCAATGTCCATAAAAAGAGACACGAATCAATGTAATAAATCCGGATGCGAAGGACCAGTATGAAATGACACGGCGCAAGTCGTTTGAAATAATAAAAAAAAAGGAAAAAAGAAAAAAAAAAAACGATGATGTCAAACTACGTTATAAATTTTATTTTTTGTTGAAGAGGAAGATGTGTTCTTGATGACGGTCAAACAGCAAAGAGACCGATTTTACATTTTCCAATGCACTGCTTGCATAAAAACAACGGCAACAAGCAGGCATTACATAAAGAGAGTGTGGCGCATAGGCCGTTATGGCGAATTCAAGATTATGTGTTATATAAGATTACAAGTTTAGAGAAGAATATAAAAAAAAAAGATAGGGTATCGTATACAATGTTTTTTAGCTGCAACACATTTCACAACACTCGGTGTATAAAAAAAAATTCCTTGTGCAATTTCAGACCGGAAAAAAACATTTTTTTATTACAATACCGCAAAAGTGTTGGTTGGTTGACTTTCTTGCCTTTGCACTTTAATTGGTAAGCCGAATGCTGGTTCAACCAAATTATTGGCCTACTTTCGTTTTGTGAATGCGACATAATTACTTTCGTCCTGAAATGGAATAATGTAGTCAGCAAGTGCTTTATGATCGCAATTTGGTAAGGTTTCCTCTGGTATTCATTTCGATATCTAAAGTTAAAAACAAACCAGCATAATGTTCGTAGACTCATTAATAATTAATAAAACAAAGGTGTTCGTTGGCTCATTAATTTATCTCGCACGAATTCATAACTTATATCGAGTGAGAAAAAGAAGTTGCACTCAAAAGAGCGCATACTGAATGTTCAAACTTGCGCAAAACTAAGACTATTCACAAGAGTTTTTCAATTCAGCTACAATACTTCGAGTTACGAAAACCATACCGGTTGTAAGTTGCTTACCCTTGCAAATTGTTTCAGTGAAATAATTACAACATAATTTACACAAATTCTCAAACTTTTATTGTGCAACAAATACAGGTACATTATAAAGACTGAATGAAGTTTTAAATATTTTGGTATGTGCCTTAAGGTATTTTAAACGTGCTGCTCTTGACACACAAGACATACACCTCGTTCGCAACTACTTATTGGGCTTTGTAGTAAAGTAAACATTTTTTAGGAGCGTGTACACCGAAAATGCAAATTTAATTATCTGAAAGCGAAGTCGACAAGATCAAATGTTTTCCAAGTTCCACTAACTTACCGCCACAAAGGAGTCCAATGAAATCGGAAACAGCTTACCGGCGTAGAAAACTATCGGCTGCTGCGACCGATGCATGAAAATCAAACACGTCCGTCGAAATTTTAGACTCTGGTCAATCCAGTTCATGTGGAAAATTGCTTGGGGCAGGCGTTCGCTTTCCGCCACTAGGGCGTTGACAATATAACATATGGGAAAGATCTGAAACAGCAATCCAATGGCATAATATCCCGCACTAATGATTGTAGATTTGTCATTCGCTATTGTGATATTGATAAGAGTAATTGCCAGCATAGTTACTGATAACGCGATGTGAATGAAATATGTCAGCGACATGATCGGTGTAATAACGTCGATTACCCTGCAAACTCAAAATGTTGTTATCAATACAATTTTGTGGGAAGACTTACTTAAGGATATGCCAGTGATCGTGAATACAGCGAACCAACTCCTTCTCATTTTCCTCCTTCGTCGAATTCAGATCTGTTCCAATGCGAAGCACACGCATAATGAGGATCTTGAATTGGCTACGCAAAACTCCGATATAGATGATGGCGTACGTGTCATTGGCCAACTGTTGCACCACCGCCGCGGTAATCACAAAGTATTCAATGGCGCATGCAATGAAAAAGCTCAGTTGTGAGTTGTGCCAATCTAGATACGGAATGTACAACAAAAATGGCGGTTGTCCGATGTACATAGAACTCAGCAAGGAGGACGTCGGATAGCCTAAGTAACAAGCGACGAAAATTAGTACTATACTTTTCCCAAAGCGAACAGCTTCGTGGGCTTCCCTTATTTCATCTGGATGGCGAATGCGAGTATCTAGCTTGTCGAAAATTGCCTCAATTTCGAAGAAACATTGTCGCAGATAGATCAGAATAATAAATTTTAGCGAGCATCCGTAAATATTAATGCATGCTTGCAGAGATGACAGAAAGTTGTTGATTTGCATTTTGTTCGAGCTGTCGAAATAGCTGACCGTAAACATCGCCGGAATGAGGAACACTCGAAACAAATTCCAGATGAACGAGAAGATGGGGACTTTGTAGTTTTTTGGCATAAAGATGCCAAGGATGTGAAGCAATCGAAACAGATGTTTCGAGGCGTCTTTTGTTTGCAGAGGAGGCGTTGTAATTTCCCTTGTTTTCACCATTGTAATTTTGAATGTTGGTTACTCTTATAAAACTTTATTAGGAAATGCTAAAGCTAATTGTCCACTTTTTGGTACGACTCGACCTAATGTGCCTGCAGTTTTACGGAACTAATGGTTTCGCTGGTCCGAACAAAATCACGTTTGATCTATGAAGACAGTTGTTGCTCTCTTGTTAATTTGTAATGCACGAGTATAATGGGCTAATTTTCGGATTAGAAATACGTCCATTTGTCTCAATTATTGATGGGTTTTAAGGAAGAAGAGTGACCTACCTAAGTTAAGTTGGCCCGCACTTTGAAAAAAAAAAAAAAAAAAAAGAAAGAAATCCGATCGCACTTCTGAGTTTTTGAAATCAAACGAGACAGTTGGATTTAAAATCATTCCTAGTTGTTTGCCGTGAAATTGTTTTTTTTTTTTTTTTTAGAAGGACATTTATGTTTGCTTCTATAACTTTTAATTTCCAGTAGCAAAACATTATTTGACAGCACTGGTGCATAACGCATACTGTGACTGCAGTGCAACTTCGACAATCCGGACACATATAGTTTTGGGCACGTTCGGATTATCGAGTTGGCCGGACTATAGTAGTGAAAATTATTAAAATAATCTAAGTGAATTAAATACATATAACGTATGTAGGTACTGTGATTTATTAAAAAACAATAAATTATTACATCAAATTATTATATTAAATGGTTTATTACATTATTCTGGTTCAAATACCGGGCCCATTATAGGTATTCGAGATAAATTGTTTTATTTTCTCCTTATTTTTTTTTTAATGTCGCAAATCGTTGATTTAGGAACATGGTATTTTTCGGCAACCTGCCTAAGTTTTTCCATCATCAAGACTTTGTAAAATATCACACTTTTCCTTTAAACTTAGTGTTTTATGTTTGCGTTTATTATTTAAAGACGTGGCGCTTGGTATGAAATTAGTCAAACACGATTGCGAAACAATGCACCGAAACTGAAGTAATGATTGATTGATGGAGTGGGAAATGTAAACAAAGGTACGAATATAAAAACGGGAAACCCCTGAAATTAATTTTTTCTTCCATTAAAAAAAAATTGTCCGGATTGTAGAGGTAAAAATTGTAAGTTGTCCGAAATGTAGAAGCGTCCGAATTATTGGAGTGTCCGGACTGTCAAAGTTGTGCTGTATTTCCAAACAACAACAAAACAACGGTAAACACATATTCGCAAAGCATTCATCCGTCTCCATCGATATGAGTCCTTATTATTTGTCAATTAGCAATAACAACCAATCAATAAAGCCCGATTTTATCCAACAATTTCTTCAACAACATTAAAAACTGACCACTTTCAAGCAATTTATAACAACAAAAACATATTTTTTGCCAAATCTATACTCCTGGCTATAATCTAATTCAAATTTTGTGATTTTATTACAAAGAAGACGATTTAGATGAAACTTAAGGTAACAGTTTAGTTCGTCATATAAACTTGTATCAATATTTCGGTTTCAGCTAGGTTCACAAAATAGTGAAATCAAGTTTTTTCTAATGCTTTCTATTAGGTGTTTCTAAAGGAATAAAGAGAAATTATCTTTCATCAATAGAAAGTGATAAGAAAATGGTTGACATCGTCCGAGCAAATCGATTTCAGGGGAAGGATATTTCAAATGGTGGACAACTTCAAAAGACAAAGGCAATACAGTTGTTTGTTAGAAAGCATTTATCCTCTATCTAATAAAACCAAAAATATGAAAATCGTACCAACCAAAAAGAATAAAACCGCTTTATCTCCCAGACGGTACCATGCCAAGTGATGAAAATTTCGTTTTCCACTTCACCAATCTAATAAAACAAATAAACCAAACGGTTTATGATTTATTTAAAATTTAAACGAAATTGGAGCTTATCTACAAATTTTTGTGAAGTTGGCCCGAGTTACATAACAAACATTGACCTGCATCATCAAGACCATCTCCAAGTGCAAATAGTTGATTAACATTTGCGACATATAAAAATTCTGGCAAATGACCTACTTACGGACAAAGACTAGCAGTGTCAGAGACCGATTGCAAATAGCGGACCAATATTTGGCCAGTGAGCGGTTGAAGCAAAGGCTTAAATGTGTTCGAGAGCCCATATTTAGGATTTCACATATTTCCAATTCTGCAAGAAGCTGTACGCAACATAACTTCCATTGATTGCTGAATTTCGTTTTGTACATTCTGAAACAAAAGTTTAATTATTTACCTCGAGCTTAAATTTACATACATCAGCTTAATTTTGAAGAGAATTTTGTATGGGAGCAACAATTTGGCTCGAGCAGTGTACTAAGTTTTAAAAACAAAACAAAAATGCAATATTTTTCAATTTTTTGCACACATTTGAATAAATTTATGTTTGTTAGACTTAAAAATTATCTGGATTTTATATAACAACGAATAAAATTAGAAAACATTTCCAATTTACTAAAATCAATTTAATATTGTAAACGCCCAGGCTGAACAACAGCGTATTTAAATTCGCTCCTATTACGAAATTTAATACATACCATGATTTTGGACGGTTGGGCAACACTCGTCTTCAAAATGAAAATAGGTAAGGGAGGATTTATTTAGCTGATGTCCGAGATAAACATGACTTTCTCACTATTAACATTTAGTTAGCAATATCCAGGCATATTTGTTTATTGGTACAGAATTTTTGGAAAGTGTGGAGTCTTTGCGGAAACTGCCAAACTAAAGTTGATTATTGGTAAGGCCGAATGTAGACACCCATAACCACAACAACTTCACTAAGGCAATCCGACATAGATCACACACTATTCCTGACGAAAGTAAATAGGTCATTGAGATAGACCTACAAAAACAGCTGAGTGGTATACATAAGCCATCAGCTGCAACAGAAAAGGAGAAATTCTTTTCCTTCTTTTTTTTCACTGCACTCCAAAAAGTCAAATCTTTTAATTAAATCGGTGTTCGCGTTTGCTTTCCCTTTGTCCTCAGTTTCAAACTCAGTCTCTCTAACTGAACTATTCCCATATTGATAATTATCCATTCCAAGCACAGCTACTGATTTCCCGGTCAACTCAGCGCAGAACAACTAGAAACATCTAATAAAGGTAAATCATTAGAAAAAATTAGATTTCACTATTTTGTATATACCTATATAGCTTAGTAACCGAAATGTTGATATTAGTTTTCAACGACGATTTAAACCATTTTCTTAAATCTTCTTCTTCTATAAATATATATAATTCTTTCGGGGTGAAAGGTGAAACTCGATGATGTTCCGCCAAAAGTCAAAATATATATTTAGTATGGCAAATCAGGACCGCATGGCGATTTTCCGGAATTTTCTCTCTTCTTAAACCTGATATACAGCAATACGAACAAAATCAAAAAAGAATCATGAAAATCGTCCCAGGGATTATCGAGTTATAACATCATCGTTTTGCCCCGAAAGAATTATATATACAGACAGAAGATAACTTTTGAATAACGAGTTTTAATTGACCAAATTACATAAAGTAGCATGCGTTGTGCATACTTGGAAATATTATTTTCATTACCTACATTAACGAATTTGGGCTGAACGGAGTTCGCCGTGTCAGCTAGTTTTTAATAAATCATTTAGGTACTAATGGTAAAAGATTTTTTTTAATCCTTTAGATTAGGCTATAGACCTGAAGAGTCGGCAGAGAGATGGACAGAATTGCGAGACCCACTTTTTTGAGTTCCTCTATTCTCCATCGTCACCAGCGATGCCATATCTGACGATTTATCGTCATTTTGACGTTTTTCAGCCTCAATGACGATTTGACGTTTTTGGCATTTTGGAAATCAGACACAAAATGCATGTAACTGAACTTTATCTTAGAGCGGGTCGCCGTAGAATTTTGCCAGTTACCGAAAAGGCTTGGGACTAGACTAAATATTCACAAGAGTTTCAATTCAGATATACCTAACCCTTCGAGTTGTGGAAACCATAACGGAGGTAAGTTAAAACTGCTGTGATCTGAAACAAGTTTACCTCGATCCCCCGTCGCACTAGATTCGCTTTCTTCAAGTTTGCTTACCCTTTCAAATTGTTTCAGTGTGATAATTAAAACGAAATTTGCAAATTCTCACACTTTTATGGTGCAACAGACACAGGTACAGGTACATTATAAAGATTGAATGCAGTATTCAATATTAGGTATGTGCCTTGTGCTTTAAGGTATTTTAAACGTGCGGCTCTTGATCAACAACACATACAACTCGTTCGTAACTACTTATTAAACTTTGTAGCAAGGTCCATATTTTTAAGGAGCGTATACACCGAAAATGCAAATTTGATTATCTGAAAGCAAACTCGACAAGATCAAATGTTTTCCAGGTTCCACTAACTTACCGACACAAAGGAGTCCAATGTAATCGGAAACAGCTTACCGGCGTAGAAAACTATCGGCTGCTGCGACCGATGCATGAAAATCAAACACGTCCGTCGAAATTTTAGACTCTGATCAAACCAGTTCATGTGGAAAATTGCTTGGGACAGGCGATCGCTTTCCGCCACTAGGTCGTTGACAATATAACATATGGGAAGTATCTGAAACGGCAATCCAATGGCATAAGATCCGGAACCGATGATTGTAGATTTGTCATTCGCTATTGTGATATTGATGAGAGTAATTGCCAGAATAGTTACTGATAACGCGATCTGAATGAAATATGTCAGCGACATGATCGGTGTAATAACGTCGATTACTCTGCAAACTCAAATGTTGTTATCAATACAATTTTGTGGGAAGACTTACTTAAGGATATGCCAGTGATCGTGAATGCAGCGAACCAACTCCTTCTCATTGTCCTCCTTCGTCGAATTTGGATCTGTTCCAATGCGAAGCACGCGCATAATGAGGATCTTGAATTGGCTACGCAAAACTCCGATATAGATGACGGCGTACGTGTCATTGGCCAACTGTTGCAGCGCCGCCGCGTTAATCACAAAGTATTCAATGGCGCATGCAAGAAAAAAGCTCAGTTGTGAGTTGCGCCAATCTAGATATGGGATGTACAACAAAAATGGCGGTTGTCCGATGTACATAGAACTCAGCAAGGAGGTCGTCGAATAGCCAAAGTAACAAGTGAAGCAAAATAGTGCTATACGTTTCCCAAAGCGAATAGCTTCGTGGGCTTCCCTTATCTCCTCTGGATGGCGGATGCGAGTATCTAGCTTGTCGAAAATCGCCTCAATTTCGAAGAAACATTGTCGCAGATAGATCAGAATAATAAATTTTAGCGAGCATCCGTAAATATTAAGGCATGCTTGCAGAGATGACAGAAAGTTGTTGATTTGCATTTTGTTCGAGCTGTCGAAATAGCTGACCGTAAACATCGCTGGGATGAGGAACAGTCGAAACAAATTCCAGATGAACGAGAAGATGATAAAGGGGACTTTGCACCTTTTTGGAGTTAATATGCCTAGGATGTGAAGCACTCGAAACAGATGTTTCGAGGCGTCTTTTGTTTGCAGAGAATGCGTTGTAATCTTCCTTGTTTTCACCATTGTAATTTTGAATGTTGGTTACTCTTATAAAACTGTATTAAGAAAAGCTAAAGTTAATTGTCCACTTTTTGTGTACGGCTCGACCTAATGTGTCTGCAGTTTAACGGAACTAATAATTTCGCTGGTCCGAACAAAATCGCGTTGGATCTATGAAGACAGTTGTTGCTCTCTTGTTAAATTGTAATGCACGAGTATAATGAGCTAATTTTCGGATTAGAAATACGTTCATTTGTCTCAATTATTGATGGGCTTTAAGGAAGAAGTTAAGTTGGCCCGCACATTGAAAAAGAAAAAAAAAACAAATCCGATCGCACTTCTGAGTTTGAAATCAAAACTAGGCAGTTGTATTCAAAATCATTCCTAGTTGTTTGCAGTGAAATTGTCTTTTTTTTAGAAGGACATTTATAAATATTTGCTTCTATAACTATGAATTTCCAGTAGCAAACATTTATTTGACAACACTGGTGCATAACGCATACTGTAACTATGTATTTCCAAACAACAACAAAACAACGGTAGACACATATTCGCAAAGCATTCATCCGTCTCCATCGATAAGAGTCCTTATTATTTGTCAATAAGCAATAACAACCAATCAATAAAGCCCGATTTTATCCAACAATTTCTTCAATAACATTAAAAACTGACACTTGTAAGCAATTTATAACAACAAAAACATATTTTTTGCCAAATCTGTACTCCTGGATATAATCTAATTAAAATTTTGTGATTCTATTACAAAGAATACGATTTAGATGAAACTTAAGCTAACAGTTTAGTTCGTCATATAAACTTGTATCAATATTTCGTTTTCAGCTAGGTTCACAAAATAGTGAAATTAAGTTTTTTCTAATGCTTTCTATTAGGTGTTTCTAAAGGAATAAAGAGAAGTTATCTTTTATCAATGAGTGAAAGAGAGAGAAAGTGATTTGCCTATTAAAAAAATAAGAAAATGGTTGATATCGTCCGCGCAAATCGATTTCAGGGGACGGATATTTCAAATGGTGGACTACAAACGATAGAGACTAGTTATTTGTTAGAAAGCATTTATCCTCTATCTAATAAAACCAAAAATATGAACATTTTACCAACCCGCAACCTACGGTTGCACAATTTTGGATGATTCAGATTCCGCAACATGGTTATAATCGATCCTACCTTAAGCTGTAAATTATGCGGCGGAGTTCCTGGCACATCAAGCGAGTTCAAAAATTCCGTCGGATAGTTAGTCGTTTTATCCTCATCGGTTACGCTGTCAACGGATTTATAGTTATGAATGCAGTTCGCCGACGATTTGACTTTGAATAATTAAATTCAAGCTATCGACGTCGTTATTCTTCGCCGCTAGTAATGCCCGTTCACTAGTCCAATCGAGATTCTTATAATTTTGTGCAATACCGGGGAACACTTTGGTAATGAGTTCCTCCTTCGATGATGTTAACTCGCAAAAATTTGCCAGGAACGATATCAATCCAGTCGAGGCATCAACAGGAATTTGGTCATTGTCAAGCTCCAGCAGTTGTGTCGAGAATTCAGCAGCCGATGCTGCAATGCGACTCTTATGTTCGTGGTCAATTTCAACTTCTTGACGTGCCGCCACAAGGACGATAATTTCAAGCATGCATTAATTTCATCGACAGCAGTAGATTTCGGGATTACGGAAAGCGTTTGATGAAAATTTCCGAAGGGCAATATAATAGCCCCACCAAATCGTCTCGAATCACCTCGTAAGTCTTTCATCGTTCGGTCAACTGCCTCCAAGGCTCAAATGATGATTTTGCATTCTCGCATCAATTTCGCTGTCCTCGAATTCTTGGTCATTGTGCACGTTTGCTTTTCAACCATGAGAAGATTCATCGGCAGCTTCAAAGCGGAATTTGCATTTCGACCGCCTTCCAACAATGTGGCAGCAATGCCAGAGGATGCAAGAGCCAACGCAATTTGAAATCTTGCCCGAAATTGTTGCCGGAATCAACGAAATGACGAATGTCTTGCCTGTCCCACCGGGAGCATCGAGAAAGTAAATGCCTTCCGTTCCATCGTCAAAAACATTCATCAGCGAGTCATACACGTTCTTCTGCGCGCATTTTTTCGAACTCTTTCGGCCAGCTCATCTCGATCATAGTCTTGCTCCCGTTGAAATTCGCGATTGAATGCATTGTGCATCATACGATCTGGCGTTGGCAATTTGGCATTCCCAAAGTCGACAGCAGACTGCCGCACATGAGCACGCACATGTCCTCGATCAGAACGAACACTTCGTTGTGCATCTTGTCGTTAATTTCAAGTTCGAAATTCGCAGTTGTCGTGCGAACTCTGTGCAAAATATCGTCAGCCAAACTCCATACAAAAAATCAATTTTCGTTTTTTCCAATTTCTCGACTTTTCCGGATGGTTTTTCCAAAATTTTCTTTCGTAAAGACCTTCTCCTTATAATTACGAACCGCTGAAAAAAAAATTGAACCAAATCGGCCCAGCGGTTCTCAATTGATGAATTACCATATATTTTTTACACCATTTTTATATATATAGATTAAGCGAAATTGGAGCTTCGAAATTTTTGTGAAGTTGGCCCGAGGTACATAACAACATTAACCTGCATCATCAAGACCATCTCCAAGTCCAAATACAAGACCAGGAGTGTCAGAGACCGATTGCAAATAGCGGACCAACATTTGGGTTCGCTTAAATTTACATATCTCAGCAAAATTTTGGAGAGAACTTTGCATGGTAGCAAAAATTTAGCTTGAGCAGTACTAAATTTTAGAAATAAAACGAAAATGCAATATTTTTTAATTTTTTGCATAAATTTGAACAAATTTGTGGTAAAATTTAAAACCATTTGGATTTTATATAACAACAAATAAAATTAGAAAATACTTCCAATTTACTAAAATCAATTTAATATTGTAAACGCTCAGGCTGAACAGCGTTTTTAATTCGCTCCTGTCGCGAAATTTAATACCGTGATTTTGGACGGTTGGCCAACACTCGTCTTCAAAATGACATTAAGGGAGGATTTATTTAGCTGATGTTCGAGATAAACATGACTTTTTCACCATTAAAATTTAACCCTACAGTTAGCAATATCCAGGCATGTATATATGTGTTTATTAGTACAGAATTGTTGGAAAGTGTGGAGTCTTTGCGGAGTAAGGCCGACTGTAGACACCCATAACCACAACAACTACACTACGGCAATCCGACATAGATCACACTCTATTCCTGACGAAAGTAAATAGGTCATTGAGATTGACCTACAAAAACAGCTGAGTGGTATACATAAGCCATCAGCTGCAACAGAAAAGAAGAAATTAAGATGGTCAATCACTTCTTTTTTTTTCACTGCACTCCAAAAAGTCGAATCTTCTAATTAAATTGGTGTTCGCGTTTGTTTTCCCTTTGTCCTCAGTTTCAAACTTAGTTTCTCTAACTGAATGGTTCCCAGAATGATAATTATCCATTCCAAGCACAGCTATTGATTTCCTGGTCAACTCAGCGCAGAACAACTAGAAACATCTAATAAAGGTAAATCATTAGAAAAAATTAGATTTCACTATTTTGTATATACCTATAGATTAATAACCGAAATGTTGATATTAGTTTTCAACGACTGTTTCAACCATTTTCTTAAATCTTCTTCTTCTATTTACATATATAATTCTTTCGGGGTGAAACTCGACGATGTTCCGCCAAAAGTCAAAATAAATATTTAATATGGCAAATCAGGACCGCACGACGATTTTCCGGAATTTTCTCTCATCTTAAACCTGACATACAGCAATACGAACAATATCAAAAAAGAATCATGAAAATCGTCCCAGGGGTTATCGAGTTATAACATCATCGAGTTTCACCCCGAAAGAATTATATATACAGACAGAAGATAACTTTTGAATAACGAGTTTTAATTGACCAAATTACATAAAGTAGCATGCGTTGTGCATACTTGGAAATATTATTTTTATTACCTACATTAACGAATTTGGGCTGAACGGAGTTCGCCGTGTCAGCTAGTTTTTAATAAATTATTTAGGTAGATACTAATGGTAAAAGATTTTTTTTGTATTACTTTAGAAACACCTAATAGAAAGCATTAGATTTAACTATTTTGTATAATACCTAGCTTAATAACCGAAATGTTATGTATGATGAACTACTGTTTTCTTAGGTTGCATCTGAATCTTCTTCTGTGTGATAAAATCACAACGTTTCAATTGCATTAGATAGCCGGGAGTACAGATTTTGCAAAAATCATGTTTTTGTTGTTATGAATTGCTTAAAAGTTGTCAATTTTCAATGTTTTTTAAAGCAATAGAAAATTTTCTTGGATAAAATCGGGCTATATTGATTGGCTAGTGGTTATTTCTATTTGGCAAATAGTGACTCATATCGATTGACACGAATGAATGCTTTGCGAAAATGTGTTTATCGTTGTTTTGTTGTTGTTGGGAAATCGATATATGGATGCAGCTGTAATTAGATGCATTTTTTACATTAATTGCGTTTTGATAAGCAACGCTTGAGTGGATTCAGAAATGTTAAGTTGGATATGCGTTATGCACCAGTGATGCCAAATCATTTCCCTCTTTTCGACATTTTAAAAGTTATATGTGCAAACACAAACATCCTTATAGCTCCGAAATATCCGAAATAAGGAAGTTTTGAGAAGAAAAAAATTCACTGCATTTAACTACAAATGAATGTTAATCGAACTGCTTACCACGTTTTTCATTTCAGAAAAAGTGCAGGCCAACTTCAAGTAGGTCGGACACTTAGCTGCTATAATTATTTCTGTTCCACTTTGCAAGAATTAACAGTAATTACCAAATCACACTGAAAGCTGGACAAACACTGAATACTATTTTGGGTTGTTTCGAACTGTTGAGTAGATAAGTGTTGTCTGCTGTGGTTCGCCTTTCTGTATCGGCGTCGGTAGGAATCGGCACTGCTTTTGCGTACTTCATCTTCACATGTGATGTGACGGTTACCAGATGACGAATGCGTAAAACAGAGAGAACGGTGAGTACGTAAACGAAAATAAACGAACAGACAACAGAGACAATTGCTTATAGGCTATTCACACCGTGCCGAAAACCGGGTTTTGCGCGAAAACACTCGAAAACTTCATCGAAAACAGAAGTTTTCCCATACATATTTCAGTTTTCAAAACAAGTCGTTTAAAGTCGTACGAAAACACCACGAAAACGACTTCCAATCGTTGCGTTGTTGAAACAAACACACCTTTTGCAACATTCAGCAGAGCAGCTGACTGAACAAATGTCACAACTCACAACTTAAAATCATTTACCATACTAATCTAAATCATCTGAACATCTGAATTAATTTTATTTGTTAATTAATGCGATTGAAATTGTTAAACAAAATAGTTTACACAGAAGTTTCACGACTAGTGTCTCACAGCTGATTGAAACGTCAAACGAAAACTGGTTATAGTTCGGTGTGCATGTGCATGCAATTTCGGGTTTTCGACGAAAACACGGTTTTCGCTGCGGTGTGAAAAGGGTATTAGCAAATGTGCGCTGTTTTTGAATCGCACAGGCACATGCACAGTCACATACCACATACGCCACATCTAGGTATAATACGTTACTTGTAAGCAGCGATGCCAGATGTGGGGAGTGGGGACTTTTCCCCATTTTGGGGAATTTTTCATTGAATGGGGAAAATGGGGAAAAACGACATACACGAATGTTTATTAATTTTGTATCATTTCAAAATAAATTCCTAACATAAAAACATCACCGCCTTTATAGAATCTAAGCGATTAAGCTCTAAACGTATTTCGAACTGAAATTTGTCATTTTCACATTCAGTTCATTAACTGCAACCCCTGTGCGTGTGCAGATTTAATATCAGATGTGAAGTTCGCCTTTTCATTCGCCGCTCAACATTTTCTATAACATCAACCTGAAATATTTTTTTATTTGGACCTATATATATTTTTTTTTTATTATTTCTGTACATTTTTAGTTTATAATTTACTATCAACCTGCCTCGTAATGTGGGTATCTACAAACAATTATAATATGTAAGACTTTGTTATTTATGAATTACACTATGCTGCTTTTTAAATCTATTCATTTAATTCAACTTATTAGTTGTATATTTTTTTATTAGTTTTTACAGTAGATACCTTCATGAATTCATAGAATTTTAAACTGAAAGACTTTGAATATTTTACTTTCCTTGTATATTTAATGTTCATTTTTTACCTTCTTTGTATGTATATAACTACCATATACAACAATGTGTTTTATGGATTACTTATATTGCTTCTCTAACGTATTTTGATTGTGTACCTGTAATATTAGATTTTAATTTATTGTTATTATCACTTTTTATTACAGAAAAGACTTGTTTTTGTTTTACCTGGTTATTAACTATTTATGTTTTAAATTCACATGAATTTTGCATTACCCCTCAAAATAAATCTATATAAATAAAAATGAAATGATGTTCGTTGGTAAGGGCATCACGAGAGAACGGCTGGACCGATTTGGCTGATTTTTTTTTTAAATGTTCGTAATTCTCCTAGCCAGGTTTTTACGGACAAAAAATTTGTCCATGCCCCCTTCTACGCCCACTTTTTTCAATATATTAAGGTTTTTGCGGAAAGCAAATTTTTCCACGCCCACTTATTTCCGCGCGTTATTCTATTTGTTTTGTGCCTAATATTCCTGAAGAAGTTCTAAATTCGGACAATTTACAAACATAATTTTCGTGTGCACTCTCCATCATAACTGATAATAAGAACAACATATTTGCTTGATTCTGTTTTGTTTTGTTTGTTATGATTTCGGAATAGAACTAACTCATTTATTTTAATTTTTGTTGTTTCGCGAGTTGCTTAAAAATGCCGTTATTAATTTACATTCCAATTAACTTTTTCCACAATTTGCAATTATTCTTGAACCACTTATTGTGAAATTGTGAATCAAACTAATCGGTTACATAGTGACGAAATATTAAAGTGTTTCCAAAAAAGTGATTTTTTCAAACGGTGTTTAGTTATATTGAGTTGTGATTCCGCTGTAAGTTCATGGTAATAGTTTTATGAAATGAAATAAGATTCATCGTTTCATCTCAAACAAATTTATAGATTTGCGATTGCCGGTGAGTTTTGAAGTTAAAAACGATTATAAGGTAAGAACAAAGTGAATCAATTTATTCGCACTGCAATGCCGGCAATAAGACGCAGCAATTTAGGTCGCAGAACTCGCAATGCTACGCATCAAACGCATTTTCGATCTAATCGAACAGCAGAACAGCGTGAAGAGCGAAATGAAATTGAACGTAATCGATTATCAGAAACACGCTCAGCACGTCCACAAGAAGAAAGAGAAAATGCAAACGAAGTAGATATGCATCGAATGAGACAACATCGTTCAATAGAAACCAATCGCGTGTCTATGAACTATGAACTGAATTGATGACGTTCAAATCGGTGGACTCAGTTTGTGCCCAAAATGATGTCGTCAACTATCCAACCGAGTTTTTAAACTCGCTCGAATTACCCGGATTACCGCCTCACAATCTCCAACTAAAAGTCGGTTCGGTAATCATAATGTTACGAAATATCAACCAGCCACGTCTTTGTAATGGGACCAGGCTTGCAGTGAAAAAACTGATGAACAACGTTATCGAAGCAACGATACTAAAAGGAAAGCACGAAGGAGAAGACGTTTTGATACCACGAATTCCAATGATTCCGGCCGACATGCCATTCGACTTTAAACGCTTGCAGTTTCCGGTGCGGCTTGCATTTGCAATGACAATAAATAAATCGCAAGGACAGTCGTTGAGTGTATGCGGCATAAATCTTGAAAGTCCATGCTTTTCGCACGGTCAATTGTATGTCGCCTGTTCCCGTGTCGGATAACCATCCGATTTGTTTGTTTACGCGCCAGACAACAAAACAAAAAATGTCGTGTATCATAAAGCATTGCAATAACAGAAATTGTGAGGTCACAGCAAACCAATCGAAAAAAAGTCTTTCTTTTGCTTTGGTTAGTTACTTGAATATCGACGATACAATCGAAATGTAAATAAGTTACCTGGAGATTCAATTTCAACTCTAAATAAAACATGACCAAAATCTATATAAAAATAAAAATTAAAATTCATAAAACTATCTCTGAAAAATATGTCTTTTCTTTTTTTTACTTTGTTTACACATTTTCAATAGCTTTTCACAAATTCACTAAACGATCACAAACAATTTGTTTGAAATTTGGACAGGACAACGTCTGTCGGGTCTGCTAGTATCATAATAAAAGAAAACAACATTTTATTAAACCTATTAAAAATTCATATTTAGGTACTTTTCTTCAATGAATGAAGTGGGGAAAAAACGGATATGAAATGGGGAATTTTTAAAAATATGTTCCCCAAAATGGGGAGTTTTGGCAAAAAAAAATCTGGAATCACTGCTCGTAAGTTATATCTCTGACAGAGATATAACCTCTTCCCTTAGTTTCACAACCTCCTTCAGTTTAACAATGTGGAACTTTTGCTCTTTAAGATTATCTTATTGGTATGATGTAAACAACATCCCTTATTATTTAAATACTTGGAGTCGAGACTAGTTAGTCGTCAGTCTTTATTCATTATTCAAACAAGCAAATATTGAAAATTTTGTTTAAGACTAACAAGTGAAAATAAATAAACTATAAGAAAAAGATAAATTTTATTTAATTTACAAAACTCATATAGAAACGTTGTACGTCGCATCGTGTCGTTGGTTGCAGCAAAAAGTGAAGCGCGTAGCAGCGATGGCGATTTTTTATTCATGGTGCAGGTGCAGGCTGCAGCTGCATATGTGTCAGAAATACTGTCATTGGGGTGCGTGTCGGGGTGATGATTGTGCTAACAGGTTGGAGTGCTTCGAATACTTCCCATGATTAACAGTGCAGTACCTATAATTAGCGATACAAAGTTGTGTGAACATTCTTGTGTTTCCCAGCAATTTAAAACATTAATGGTTAAACTTGTAGGCGTAGTGGCTAAGCGGTTAGTGTGTTGGACTGCTAAGCGAGGGGTGCCAAGTTAGATTCCCAAACTTCTTCTTAAGGTTTTTTTTTCGCAGCGCCACCTCACGCAAACGCTTGGACTCGGAAACAAATTGTAGATCAATTCCATTCGTCCCAAAACTAAAAAACTCACACAAAATTATTGGATTTGAGAAGCTAGGCCTAGGGTCCAACGGACCTGTGGTGGCAATAATTTTTTTTAGTGGTTTGAATTAGTTTACTCATGATTTTACCTGTCTCGTAAGTAGGTATACTACGTAGTAAGTGCAAGATATTGTTTTCTGTCAAAATTTCAAAACGATACGTGACTCGGCGATTCAAAACAATGGGCACATTCAAGAATCTAGTTATCTTAAGTCGATTAGATTGGTCTGGAGATGATGTAACTGTAACCTGAAAGCAAAAACTAGATTGGTCGGGAACGTCTCATTTTCTTCGTCAGCCACATATGCTGTCAACTGAACTTAGTAGTCAGTCACGAATTTATTGACTAGGTTCGTCGCCTACCCCTCCTTGAACGTCCCCACTGACTTCAGTATTTATCCAACAAGTGTTTACACGATTTTGACAAAGAGAGAAAATAAATTATGCTAGAAGAGTTCTAACTCGATGACAAATGCAATTACTTCGACTAGTCACACGTCGGGATCACTTTTTTATTTAAAAAACGTTATATGTCATGACTTGTACTTTTTTTTTTTTTTTTTATATATACTTCTCCCGGGAAAGGCGAACCTATAACGCTTCAACAGCGCCCCGAGATGCCTGCAGATGTATGTTTGTTCTGCACTTAAATTGCTGCAAATTGTAGTCTTCTGGAAATATATCCCCAGGAAGCGAGTTCCAAAGTTTGCTTGTCCTGTAACAGAATGAGTTTTGAAAGTTGATGTCCTCGCGGTTGTCAAGTGTACTGTATGGTCATGAGCATTAGCAGCCTGTCTTGTTGGGCGCCCAAAAGTTGCATTTCGAGGTATAATGTCCTTGAGTTCCTTAGAACATCTACCATGGAAGTACCTATAGAACAAGCACAGGTCAGCGACTTGTCTTCTGTGCACCAACGGTTGTAGATTCGATGTGAGTGTAGGGTCTCCAATGAGTCGAACTGCTCGTCTCTGTATGCTATCAAGCAGGTTAAGTGAATGTTTTGGGGCCGAGCTCCATATATGGGAACAATATTCCAAGCCTGGTCTAACCTGTGCTTTGTAGAGAAGGAGAAGTTGCTTGGGGCTAAAGTACCTCTTTGCTCTAAATAGGTAGTTCAACTTTGCGGACTCCGATTTTGCGATATAGGATATGTGGTCCTGCCATGTGATTCCTGAATTGACTGTGCCTCCTAGAAGGTGCATTGAGTCCTTGTGATGGATTGGATGGTCATCCATTTGGATCTGAGGAACTGTTGATGCATTTTTTCTGGAAAATGTTGTGAGCTGTGTCTTGTTTGCATTAAATACAACCAAGTTGTCCTTTCCCCACTTCAAGATTTTGTCCAGATCATCATTTAGAGAATTAATTTGTCCACATCTCTGATTGTGTGATGTAGCCGTATTCACAGGCCCACTGTTCGAGATGGAGGATATAAGAGTGCTGTCATCTGCAAAGCTGTAGATATTATTATTTGTCGATCCAAGCAATTCGTTGATGTGGAGAAGAAACAGAGTTGGAGAAAGAATAGAGCCTTGGGGCACTCCTGCATTTATAGCAAACGAATTGGATGATACACCATCTACAACAACTTGGATCGATCTTTCCAGAAGAAAATTTTGCATCCATCCGCAGAGTTGTTGTGGTAATCCGTAAGACGCTAACTTGCCTAATAGGGCTCTATGCCAGACTCGGTCAAATGCCTTTTATATGTCCAAGGCTACGGCTCTGGATTCGCCGTGTTGTTCAATTGATTGTGTCCATAAGTGCGTTACGTAGCTTAGCAGGTCACCAGTGGAACGACAGCTCCGAAATCCGTATTGCCTGTCGCTTATTAATCGATGGCCTTGTATAGATATTTGATTATTTCGACATTTATTGCCTTTTCCATTACTTTAGAGAGCATTGAAAGTAACGCCAATACCCAAACACTAATGTCTACTATAAGTTGGCTGCCAGTTTAAGTAAAAATGTTCAGTATTTTTGTCGTAGTACCAATAAATAATTTGATCTCGACCTTTACTAGGTAGTTCGAAGACTTTCTGTTAAATCTATAACAATTGTTGTCACGCAGAATTTGAATTTCATAATTTTTTGTTTTCGTGAAAAAGAAGTTCAGTGGTTTCTTTCACAACGAGGATTTTATTTTAAAAAAAGTATTACATAAATTGCAATTCAATTTGCCCAACAGATATCTTTCAAAGGCTTTTTGAGGCTTTTTATAAGCAAAAAACAAAACACAAAATAGGAAATCCACAAAGTATCCGCCGATCTGTCAAATATAATATGCAAATCAGTAATTTTAGTAGTAGTAGTAGTTCTTTATTAGTATTTAAATACTTAATAATTTACAATAATATCTTATATATAAAAATCACGTGTCACAGGTTGCTCCGCGATGGAATCCTAAACTGCTGAACCGATTTTAACTAATTTTGCACATTGTGTGCAGTTTTGTCCCACTTGAGAGATAGGATAGTTTATACCTCAATTTATAGTCGCTGATTTTTTTATTCCAATAAATTCATTTTTGTACACTTTGAAGAAAAAGAAAAAAAGAAACTGGATAGAAATCGAGTAGTGACACTTCAAATACAAAAAAAAAAAAATATTTTAAATTTTAAAAGCAATTGTTGTTGTCAATTATTTTATGTGGTTTTCCATTGGGACCACCAGAAATCTTTTTCAGATCTCAGATTTTACTGTGCTCATGGAACGCGCAACGAGATTGATCTGCTTTTGTAAATGGATTAGTGCGTTAATTGACAACAATATCAGCTGTTCAAATGGCATTCGTTTTTGGCTAAATCACAAATGGATATCGCCCTCAAAAATGTTTTCCTTCTTGTAGATACAAATGAAGTATTATTGGTGGTTTGTAGTCTTCAGATGACGAGGGAGATAATGAAGATAATAATTCCTCCGAAATCGTATCCATAGCTATTTATGTATTTTGTTATTTTGGTTTTCACGAAACTTTGCGCATTTGCCTCGAAATGAAACTTCTTAAACTGACGTTAAACAGCTGTACAAAGTATATTGGTATGCGTAAATCTGAAAAAATATCGAGATCTGCGAAAAGTGATCCGAATCGAAAAAAAGATTGATTTTTCGTCCCAATGGAACGCTAAAAGTGATTTAGATCAAAAAAAAGATTGATTTTTTGTCCCAATGGAAAACCACATTAATTATTTTCCAACCAAATTGTTGTTGTCAACAATTTTGAAAGTTTTTTTTTTTTAAATACCTATAGGTACCTAAAAAGTTTGTTCTAATAAATTATGTTTACTATGTTACATTAAGTAACTTTTTGAAATGAAGTAGATACTTCGATTATACAAAGATGATATGGCCGACGATATTTTGCATCGAATTCGTACTGTGATATCGGATAAGGGATAATGAACTGGAGATGTCAGTTGCATCGAATTCGTACTGTGACATCGGATAATGAACTGGAGATGTCAGATGGAATGCGCAACAAAGCTTTGATTTTGATCGAGGATATGTGTCTGCTCATGAGTGGCAATTTGTTGTGAAAAATTGGGGATGCCACAGCCAAGACGCATTTAATGCAGAATTGGAGCGAGAAATGGACTTCGGTCGAATCGCATTGAGTTAAGCTGTTCGAACAAATGTGCCAATGTTGAATCAAGAATAAAAGAAAGTGTACGATGAATTGATGCAAGCAGTCGATAACGAAAATTGCGGAACTGGAAATACATTCATGATTTCACTTATTTTGGCTACAATTCGTTCGAGATCTGAGATCGCTTTGGCCCTAGCCTCTTCTGGGATAGCGGCTACTTTGTTAGAAGGCGGTCGAAAAGCTCATCCTGCATTGAAATTGCCATTGAATCTGCAAGTGGAAGAAGAACCTACATGCAACATTTCAAAGAACACTGCGATGGCGAAAGTACTGCAGCAATGTAAGATTATTATATGGGACGATTGCACAATGGCTTACAAACGCGCATTGGAGGCCCTGAATCGTTTACGTAATGACCTTTCGGTGGAGCAATGATCACCGGCCTGATTGAGTTTCCACAAAATTTTTGCAACCTTACAACGACACCGGAAGAACTAATCATGAATGTTTTCCCAAATATCGCTCAGAATAATATTGACCATGATTGGCTGAGTGTAAGAGAAGAGTGACTTTGGCTGCGAAAAACAAGAACGTCGAACATTTGAATTTCGCCATTCAAAACCAAATCGCTGGTGAGTTGCCTTCATACAAATCAGTCTACTCCGTGATGGATGAAAACGAAGCCACCTACTATCCCACGGAATTTTTACATTCTTTGGATGCTTCGGGCTTGCCTCCACACAATTTGAAACTTAAAATCGTCTCAGTAATAATTTTGTTGCGCAACCTAAATGAACCAAAACTTTGTAGCGGTACGCGTTTGATTGTGAAGAATTTAATATCAAATATAATTCAAGCAACGATTTTGATTGGAAAATTCATAGGCGAAGGTGTTGTTATTTCGCGGATTCCACTTATTCAGAACGATTTGCCGTTCGTATTTATGTAAGCGTCTTCAATTTCCCGTACGTCTCGCTTTTGCTAAGACAATTAATAAGTCGCAAGGACAATCGCTGGATGTGTGTGGAATAAATCTTGAATTTCACGTGTCGGCAAAGCTCTCGCTTTGTACGTGTACACACCCGATAATAGAAATAGAACAAAAAATGTTGTGTACCATTAATCATTTCAGTGAAAAAGCGGTAGGTTGGCCGACAAGGATTTTATTTTATTTATTTACTTAATTTTAATATACCTTTTGAATAGAATGAAGCGAAAGATCGGAATTATTAACTTCATTACCTACATTAATGAATTTGGGCGGAACGAAGTTCGCCGGGCCAGCTAGTAGTAATATATAATACATTTATCTAATTTCAGTCTTATTGAAGTTATTTTAATTATTTCTTTTTATAAATTCTATACATTTTCTTTTACAAAGTCTAACATTGCACTCGTTTTTTATATCGTTTGGTAGTGAGTTAAATAAAATAAATCCTTTGTATATTAGCGTGTTCCGGGCTGCTAATGATCTTTGTTGGCGTACTCTAAAATCATGCACATTACGGAGTTCGTAAGATATGTCGGTGCTGCACCATGTTTTATTTTAAAAACCGCCATAAGCGTATTAAGCTCCAACTTTTGTTTAATCGTTAACCACATTAGAGCATCCAACATGAACCTTATTGGGGTAAATCGGTTGCATCTCAAGATGATTGGACGGAGTTGAACGTTGATTGTGAACGGTTGGTTTTTTATCCGAGTGATCTGAAGTTTTTCTATCAAATCTTTTTCTTTGTAACTAGTCTTAAATTACAAGTACCTAGATATATATATAAGCAAAAAAAACAAACAAACGAAGACAGTGACTTTTATTATAAATTGCTGGTACAATTTGTTGAGTAAGTACGATGACCATATGCGCCCATTGTGAAGAAGCCTTGCCCTTGGCAGGTGATTTTGTCATTTGTCCTATATGCTTCAAAAACTTCCACTTTGCCTGTACCACTGTAACGGAGAAATCATGGAGATCAATGGGGGCTAAAAGACAAAGCTGGAAGTGCCAAGTATGTAGAAATGCCGGCGAAGTCACAAATCCGAGCGCATCTTCGTCGCGGCCGTCTACGCCAGATGTGCAACCAAATAAAAGAAACCGTCTGGAAATAAAAAGCCCAGGAAAAAATGTAAATGATGAACTAACACATGAATTCTTATCACAATCAAACACAAAAGAAGTAATGACCGAACTAAAACAATTAAAAACAGAAATAAAAAGTATATCGGATTTCTGTAACTTCGTGTCACAAAAATTCGACGATATTAACAAAAACATTGAAAAAAACAACACAATTATGGATTCACTAATGCAGGAAATAAAAACACTAAAAGAACAACAATTTATGAAAGACAAGATTGAAATCAAAAATATACCACCAACACACAACGAGAATCTGATAGAAATTGTCAAGGCTATAGGAAAAACCATCCAATATGAGATAAACGAGACAAATATCACAGACATATACCGTACAAGATCAAAAAATTCTTCAATTATTGCTACGCTTAGCGATAATAGAGTGAAATCCACAATAATAAAAAACGCAAGAACAGTACGACCACTGACAGTTGGCAAAATAAACGAAAACATGAAAAACACTGCAAAAATAAATTCAGTGAACAATGATACGCATACGGTTTTCATCAACAGTATGCTTACCAATGCAAATAAGCAGCTACTGTGGCAAGCCAAACAAAAGGCAAAAGAAGAAAACTGGAAATATGTGTGGTAAAACAGTGGAAAGATATTTGTCAGGAAAGTGGAAAATGCCGAAGTCATACACATTCGATCGATGTATGATTTGAGCAAAATAAAACGAAATTAAAAAAAAAAAAAAAAAAAAAAGCTCTTTTTCTCAAATAATGGATGAAGGAAACATAAACTATGAAGATCTGTTTGATATGAACTGTATGGTATTGCCAGACTTCCAACAATTAAAAAATGAACTGAAAGATTTAAATTTTTGCGCTATATGTTTTAATATAAGATCTCTTAGAAAAAACTGGGATATTTTCTGTGCGAGCATATCCCCGATTCTGAACTATATCGATGTTATTGTCTTAGAAGAAATAAATATTAAAAGCCATGAAAATAAACTTTACACATTAAATGGTTTTACACCTGAATTTGAAAATAGAAACCTGAAAAAAGGTGGAGGGATTGCGATGTTTATAAAAGATTCTGTGAAGTACAAACGATTAGATATTAAAACTAATTCCTGCGAAAACCTAACGATAAAGGTAAATGACACAGGCCAAGTAATTAGTGGTATATACCGACCACCAAAAACGAATAAAACTGAATTATCAAGAAATGCTAGCCTCAAAGGGGCTGTATAACGTGATTAAATCTCACACCCGAACAAATTTATGCGAAGGAACGTCCACTCTTATTGACCGTATTATAGTATCTTTATCAGACCGTAAGATACTTTCCGCTGTAGTCGAAAATGACATTTCTGACCACTATAGCGTAGTTTTCGGAGTTTATGGTGAAGGTGAGAGAGTAGAAAAACACGCCAGCACAATTACATGCACGAATAAAGTAAATGAGCTAATTAGACTTACAGACTGGAGCATAATATCAGATGAAACAGATCCTGAACTTTTTTATAATAACTTCGTGAAAAAGATGAACGAAATCTATAAAAGTTCAACAAAGACTATAAACAAAAAACTTTATCGTAAGATTACTCCATGGATTTCAAGTGATATTATAGAGAGCTGTAAAGAACGCGACCGACTTTACAGAAGATGGAAAAATAATAGGAGCAACATGTCCTACCAGACCGAGTACAAAAAATACGAAATATGGTAAACAAGAAAATTTTGGCATGTAAAAATCAATATTATCAACAAAAATTCGAAAATACAAGATGCGATCCGAAAAAAACGTGGTCTTTAATAAACGAAGTTTTAGGAAGGAAGAATCCATCAATAGACACAACAATCACGAAAAACTTCTCATGTAACACAAACACAGGAATTTTGGCTGATGAATTTGCAAATTACTTCTCGCAGCAAGCGGCTCAGATAATTCACACGTGCAACACACCAACTAATACATATCATGGTAACTTTATACGCGACTCGATCTATATGGGAGAAGTAGAGTGTTTAGAAGTGGAAAACATACTGCAGCATTTAAATGCAATAAAGGGTCCAGGGGCTGATGGTAATAGACCGAGTGATCTAAAGAAAAACGCACACATTTTTGCGCCTTTAATCACTAAGCTTATTAATCTCAGCTTTGATACTTCAGTAGTTCCGACAAAACTTAAAGAGGCTATAGTTAGACCTATATATAAAGGAGGAAAAAAGGATGAAATATCCAATTATCGACCTATAGCGATTCTATCGGTGGTTGATAAGATTATGGAGGAAATCATTGCAGAACGAATATGGAAATTCGTTGAAAAACACAATATAATAAGCAAATCCCAATACGGATTCCAGAAAGGCAAAAGCACGAATCGGCTTCTTGGTGATTTCGCAAACTTGATTAATACCAGCCTAAGTAAAAATTTTCATGTAGTAGTGCTTTTCCTGGACTTTAGTAAGGCGTTCGATACTCTTGATCACACAAAACTAATAGAAGCGGTAGAAAAAGCTGGAATAAGAGGAAAAATGTCTGAATGGATGAAGGACTATCTTAGGCGACGGATCTTCAGAGTTAAAATAAATGATTGCTGCAGCAACAAAAAAGCTGTGCATTATGGGGTACCACAGGGTTCAAAACTCGGCCCGTTGCTGTATTTACTTTATACTAATGACATGCTGAATTGCCTTAGGAAAAGCTTTCCTTTCGCTTTTGCAGATGACACAGCCATTGTGGTCTACCACCGGTCGACAAAGTTGGCAGATGGTGTCATGACAACGGCCTAGTCATCAATGCATCTAAGTCAAAAGTAATGCACATTCGCAGCCCGCAATACCGAAGTGAACAGATAACAATCAAAACGTTTAACTGCGACAACCAACAAAATGTTGATACCCTAGAAGTAGTCAACACGTATAAATATCTAGGGATAACGATTGATAGCCATTTCATCTGGGAGAGCCATATCAATGATACAAGGAGCAAACTGAGAGGGTCACTCTTTGCTTTGGCTTGCATGCAATACAAAGCAACTACCACGGTGCAAAAACAAATATACTACGCTCTGGTTGAATCAAGATTGCGATATGGTATACTTGCATGGGAGGAGCTTCAGCAACTCATATAAACAAACTTCAAAAAGTTCAAGACAGAGCGGTAAAATTACTAACGAGAAGAAATAGCACATCAAACGGAGAGAAGGTGATGAAAGTTAAAAATATTTTCGAGATGACAGCAGCGGTGGAATATTATGATGACTTACGCTTTAGAACTCCAATCAACCACAACTACAGAACACGAAGACAAGCAGAGGGTTTCTATGAGCTTCCATGTATCTTAAACGTTTATGGCAAGAGGCAACTTAGCTATACAATACCCAACATACTAAACAAACTTCCGCAGTTTTTAAGACATATTAACAATACAAATTGTAGAAAAAAAAGACTGAAACAATTTTTCCTTGAAGCAATAACTTAGATACATTTTTTCTTGCAAATATCTAATTACAAAAAAAAAAAAAAAAAAAAAACAACAAAATAAAATTAAAATATACTGTGGCAGCACTTGAGTAATACGAACTCTCTACCGCCCAGCAGAGGGCGCAGACCGCACTTGATGGTCGGTTTGGGTTTGACACATGACGTGGCAGATAAGAAAGTCAGTCGCTGCTCATCACTCACCACCGACGTGCTCCAATAAAGTTTACTGGAAATATTACGCATAGTTCTTTAATTCATTTGTGCCACCACACCGGCATAATTGGTGACCCCGACGGGGAATCGAAAAAACGCTATAAACATCGCCTAGAAAAGTGATCGCAAGTGATTTTCCCTAGTGATTAGCAGTAATAGTCGTCTTCTGGGACTCACAGACAATAAGTAGTTGCCAATACCTTGCAAAATCCAATAAATTGAACGGCATCAACTGCAATTACGGTACTAGCATAACGGTGCCAAATCACAATTCGCAATCTCGAGGCATCGAAACAAAGCAGCAATCGCATCACCAGATTTTAATTGCGGTACCAGTAAAAACACACCACTTTTAACGGACACGTATCTGAGGCATACAGTTGATACCAAGCCCTTACTGTACTGTAACAACGGAACAACACATCAAAAAAACCCACGCTTGAGCGGAACCAACGGATCTCCGGAAAACTGTGTTAAATTAATCTGTTTCAATTATTTATATTATTAAAAAAAAAACAACAACTTCAACAAACCGTCCTTATGTCCCCGAAATACTAAGGCGAACAATATTCGACAATGTTCATTGTCTCTCCCACCCAAGTATACGATGCACACGGAAGCTGGTCGCAACAAAATATTTTTGGCCATCCTTGAATACGGATGTGAACAGATGGTCAAAAAGCTGCATTGCTTGCCAAAGATCTAAAATTGCAAAGCATACAAAATCTGAGTATGGTAAATTCAACGTACCAGAAGGCAGATTTTGCCACATACACATGGATTTGGTCGGACCTCTACCTCAATCAAATGGTTATACCTACATCCTCACCATCAAAGACCGATTTACCTCTTGGACAGAGGCAATTCCGATGCGAAATATAAATACCTCAACGGTAGTTTCCACTTTCATTCGCAATTGGGTATCCAGATTCGGCGTACCGCAAACAATAACAACGGATCAAGGAACCCAATTCGAATCAACCCTTTTTAAAGAAATGTCAAAAATGTTTGGATCTCAAAGAATTCGAACAACCACGTACCATCCACAAGCAAATGGACTGGTTGAACGCTTCCATCGGCAACTCAAGGAAGCTCTAAGATGTCACGAAGACAAGAAAAATTGGTACGACAATCTTCCCTGGACACTACTAGGCATACGTTCAGCTATAATAACTGATTTAGATCTTTCGCCATCCCAACTGTTGTACGACCAAGCCTTGCGTCTGCCCGGAGAATTAATAGTATCTGATCCCAATGACGCAAATCAACTAACGTCCAACAAAGCACAAGAATTGAGACAGACCATTTTGAAAATTCGTCCCGAACCGAAAAGGGATAGGCAGCAAAAATATATATTTGTCCCAAAAGCTCTAACCTCCTGCTCACACGTTTTCGTTAGGGAAGAAGTTCAAAAAGGAAGTTTAACACATCCATACAAGGGTCCATACAAGGTGATAGAAAGGAAAGATAAATTTTTCACTGTGGCTGTTGAAAAGAAGCAACAAACGATATCAATTGATCGCCTGAAGCCAGCTTTTGTGGCAAATGAGCATGCAGAGCCAGGTTCCGACAGAGAGAGAAGATCAACGCACAAACCTAGAGTGTCTTTTATACTATAATAAACAAAACAATTTTATAATGAAGTATACTATGAAATGTTTAAGCCATTCTTTGAAGTAAAGTACAATATCAATTGTAAATTAGTAAACATTAAGTAAACAAAGTTAATTTTTTTTTTTCGTTTTTTGAATTCAATTGTATAAAACAAAAAGATGTTTTTGTAAAAATAATTATGATTTTATGAATTTAAAATAAACACTTTTTGTAAGGGGGGAGTGATGTGGCAGCACTTGAGTAATACGAACTCTCTACCGCCCAGCAGAGGGCGCAGACCGCACTTGATGGTCGGTTTGGGTTTGACACATGACGTGGCAGATAAGAAAGTCAGTCGCTGCTCATCACTCACCACCGACGTGCTCCAATAAAGTTTACTGGAAATATTACGCATAGTTCTTTAATTCATTTGTGCCACCACACCGGCATATATACTTTAAATTTAGTAGGTTATATACATATAAAATAAATACCTAAGTTTAAAATTTAAATTGTTCACATCAATGTTAAAATTTTTGTAAACAACCTTCTGCAGATAAGCTATTTTACAGCTTCGCAGATATTGAAACATATTATTGTAATCTGAAATATCTTTAATAAAAAAAAAAAAAAAAAAAAAAAAAAAAAAAAAAAAAAAAAAAAAAAAAAAAAAACTCCTCATTGCTTTGTTTTGCAGTTTCTGTAACCTTCCAATTTGGCCTTGATTACAACATGTAAACAGTATGGTTGAGCAAAATTCGATTTGATAGTCCTTACATTTTGAATAGGTGTCCCATTTATTTCTATTACTGTTCCACTGTTTAGATTTATTTCCATGAGCTTCGTTTTCTCTTCGTTAAATTTAATTCATTCATTTTTAGCCAAACCGTCAGTTGATTAATATCAGATATTAGTTTGTATTCGCATTCTTCCGCGTTCAATCCTTCGGCATAGATCAAGCAGTGGCGATTCCTTGTCTTAAGCAATGGGTTAGCTACGTGTTCCGGGGAAGTCTTCTATATATATAATTCTTTCGGGGTGTAACTCGATGGCCACGTAACTCGATAAACCCTGGGACGATTTTCATAATTCTTTTTTTGTTTTGTTCGTATTGCTGTATATCAGGTTTTTATTTACTTTTTGTCGCGAAAATAAAACCTGGAGGGGATGAAAGAGGTTATGAAAGTTTGTATGGGGAAATACACTTTGAAAAAAAAAGAAACTGTATAGAAATCGAGTAGTGATACTTCAAATAAAAAAAAAATATATTTTTAATTATTTTCCAAGCAAATTGTTGTTGTCAATAATTTTGAAATTTTTGTTTGTTTTTGAAATATAGGTACCTACAACCTACATACCTAAAAAGTTTGTTCTAATAAATTATGTTTACTATGTTACATTAAGTAACTTTTTTAAATGAAGTAGATACTTTGAAGTAGATATAAAGATGATATGGATGACATTATTCTGCATCGAATTCGCACTGTGACATCGGACAATCAACTGGAGATGTCAGATGAAATGCGCAACAAAGCTTTGATTTTGATCGAGGATATGTGTCTGATCATGAGTGGCAATTTGTTGTGCAAATTGGGGATGCCACAGCCAAATCGTTCAATGCAGGACGCATTTAATCGAGAATTGGAGCGAGAAATGGACTTCGATCGAATCGCATTGAGTCAAGCTGTGAGAACAAATGTGCCAATGTTGAATCAAGAACAAAAGAAAGTGTACGATGAATTGATGCAAGCAGTCGATAACGAAAATGGCGGAATTTTCTTCCTTGATGCGCCCGGTGGAACTGGATATGCATTCCTGATTTGACTGATTTTGGCTACAATTCGTTCGAGATCTGAGATCGCTTTGGCCCAAGCCTCTTCTGGGATAGTGGCTACTTTGTTAGTAGGCGGTCAAACAGCGAACAGTCGAACTGCATTGAAATTGCCATTGAATCTGCAAGTGGATGAAGAACCTACATGCTACATTTCAAAGAATACTGTGATGGCGAAAGTACTGCAGCAATGTAAGATTATCATATGGGACGAATGCACAATGGCTTACAAACGCGCATTGGAGGCCGGAATCGTTTACGTAATGATAAGCGACCTTTCGGTGGAGCAATGATCTTGCTATCAGGCGATTTTCGTCAAACGCTGCCTGTCATTTCGAGATCAACTCCGGCAGATGAATTGAATGCTTGCCTGAAGGCGTCTGTTTTATGGCGATACGTCAAGAAATGGCATTTGACAACAAACATGCGAGTTTCTTTACAAAATGGCCAGTCAGCTGCAGAGTTCTCCAGGCGATGGGCAATGGTGTGATTCCAGCAAACTTAATCACCGGCCTGATTTAGTTTCAACAGCATTTTTGCAACTTTACAACAACACCGAAAGAACAAATCATGAATGTTTTCCCGAATATCGCTCAGAATTATATTGGCTATGATTAGCTGGGTGTAAGAGTAATTTTGGCTGCGAAAAACAAGAACGTCGATCACTTGCATTTCACCATTCAAAACCAAATCGCTGGTGAGTTGCATTCATACAAATCAGTCGACTCCGTGATGGATGAAAACGAAGTCAGCAACTATCCCACTTTATTTTGCAACCTAAACGAACCAAAATTTTGTAACGGTACGCGTTTGATTGTGAAGAATTTAATATCAAATATTATGTGTCGTTTGTCGCCAAATCACGCCTTAACGCATTTACCGATTTTAACCAAACTTTCTCACATCTTTTGTATTGGTCTAATTATATGACTTTCGTGAAGTTTGGTTGCAATTGGTAAAATATTTTTTTTTGGTCTTATGAGAAATACATTTTGTTTTGTCAAATTACTTTTTTCGAATTTCCAGTCGGTTTTTTTTTTCAGTTTTCTCAACATTTTGAAAAACTTTAGTTGTACGGTTCCTACGCTGGAATCGGAAAACTTATCCGTGCGTGAAAAAAAAAAAACATGAATTTGAGTAATTTTTTGTTTTTTTCCTAAACCACTCAACCGTTTTCAATTAAATTTTGTGGCTGTGTTTGGTTGGTTACAGTTTGAAAGATAGATAGATATTTTGGACCCCATAGGTGACTCTGTTGTCGATATCATAAGCCTAACCGATTTGAATAAATTTTGTGGCTGTGTATGGTTGGGTACAGTTTGATAAATGAATAAATAGTTGGCGCAACAGGTCCGGAGAGACCCTAGGCCTAGCTTCTCACAACCATTCGTTTTGTTTTTTTTTGGAACGAATGGAAGGGATCTACAATTTTATGCCGACTCCAAACGGCTAATTGAGAAGCCCTTTCAAGACATTTATACTCTCGGATGTTTGTCAGACGTTCGCGAGAGGTAGCGCAGCGGAAAAAAGCCCTAAGTCGGAGTTGGGTTCTTGCGGGATTCGAACCTGGGACCCCCGCATAGTAGTCCAACACACTAACCACTAAGCTACTGCGACTACGGGTACAGTTTGATAGATAGGACTATTTTTTTCGCTACCTATCGTGTCCAAAATAGTCCTATCTATCACTATTTTGGACACGATAGGTGGCGCTGTGTTCAATCTCATAAACCACTTAACCGATTTCAATGAAATTTTGGGGCTGTGTATGGTTGGTTACAGTTTGAAAGATAGGACACTATTTTGGTACGCTGTTTACGGCTATATGTAAAAAAGACTGTCGTCCGTATGTGCACTCATAACTCGGGAATGGATCGTGCTTCGTGGATTCGTATTGACCCAAGGAAGGACATTTATGCTATGTCGTGAAAATAAAAGTTTACGGGATGGGATTGGGGATGGAATTTTGTATGAAGAACCGCATTTAAAAAAAAAGAAGATTGAATAGAAATACGGGAAGTGTCACTTCCAATACAACAAAAATTATTTAAAATCTTTATTTTTGAATTATTTTGATATGACAGGCTTACCGCTTCACAATTTGAAATTAAAAATCGGCTCAATTATAATTTTGTTGCGCAACCTCAATCCACCGAAATTTTGTGAAGAATCTCAAATTAAATGTCATGGAAAAAGCGACGATTTCGAGTGAAAAATTCAAAGGAAATCATTCTAATTCCGCGAATTCGGCTTATTCAGAAAGATTTGCCATTCGTTTTTAAGCGTAGCAATTTCCCGTTTCGCTATGACAATTAATAAAGTCTCAAGGACTATCGCTTGAATTTTGTGGAATCAATATTGAATTCCCATGTTTCTCCTAAAGTCAAATGTATGAACTTCCGCTTTATACATCGTGTATCGTAATCGTAAAGGAAATGTGCATAGTGCATGCTGAGTATTATTATTTTCATTACATTAACGAATATGGGCGAAACAAAGTTCGCCGGGTCAGCTAGTTTAAAATAAAAATAAAAAATAGAAAATAGTTTTTTTTTTAAAACTATAAAAAAATCCATTTAAATTCCATTGTAAAATTCCTCACTTTCTTTCAGCTCTTTCAAAAACTCCTTTTGTACCTGTTGGCTGTACAGAGTCTGTATTTTCATAGAAAAACAGTCAATTTCTTCTTTAATTCAGTGAGTTCAAATAATATGTTCGGGTAGCTTTCAATTACATTTTTAATTAATTCTTCAGGAAAATTGTTTTTTTGGCGATAGTTTCCCGTTCAGTAAATAGAAATATTTCAGTTTTTCCAGCTAACCATATGCGTAAAGGGAATACTGATTTTCATTAAAGTGTCTATTATACACTCTATTACGGTCCTTATGCGTTGATTTTAAACCTGATAGCTTTGGGCACGATCGACGATCGCGTTCCAAATGGTTTCTCTAATACCAAAAGAGATCACCCTATTGGAAGATGCTCTTATTTTTGCAAATGGCCGCCAATGTCAAATCTGTTTTGACATTTGTGGACTAGACAGATTTAGAATACAAGTGAGCAAGCCATGCGATGCACTCCCCAAGAACGCGGAATAATTTCGAATTTTCGATTTTTTGACCAAAGTCATAATGAGCGATGAGGCTCATTTCCACCTCAGCGGGTACGTGAACAAGCAAAACTATCGCTTCTGGGGCACCAAAAATCCACGAGTAATGCACGAGGAGCCATTACACCCGCTCAAAGTTACTGCATGGTGCATGGGGCCGTTTTTTTCGAGAACGCAGCTGGTCAAATGACAACAGTAGACGGCGCGCGCTATAGGGCCATGTTAACAGAGTTTTTTCTGTCGCAATTGGACGAATTAGGACTGGAGGACATGTGGTTCCAACAGGACGGAGCTACGGCACACACTGCGCAAGCCACAACCGATATTCTAAAGGCGGCGTTCCCGGGTCGCCCCATCTCTCGTTTTGGCGATTTGCACTGGCCCGCAATATCGCCCGATTTTACCGTTCCATACTTCTTTTTTTTTGTGGGGTTTTTTGAAGTCCCGTGTTTGCGTGAACAAGCCCGAGACCCTAGAAGCCCTTAAGGACAACATTCGACACGAGTGCGAGAATCTGTCGCCCGAAGTTCTCGCCGAAGTGATAAAAAATGACATAAAACGAGCCCGTATGGCAATTAATTGTGACGGCCGATATAAGCTTCTCGACTTGACCAATAAAACTCGAAAGGTTCAAACAAACATAATCAAAAAACAGAATCGATGTTTTATTTAGAAAAAAAAAATGAGAGCCAAACAATATCGGATGACTTCTTTTGGCCCACCTTGTAGATCTTCAATTATTGATTTTGTTTTAGCAGTTATTGTTGCTGATTCCATTTTATGTCTAACCTATTATTTATCTTAATAATTAGGTACATGTTCCTATTCAAATAATACGAAACAAGCAAATAAAAACATAGCATTTGCTTTGAAATATGAGAAAGTAATTTTCCCTTATTTATCGACAAAATTTTGTACCTATGGAATGAAACAAAACTAATGTCTATCTTACAATAACTGTCACATTATGAATATTTCACTATGATCTATATAAAATTACTTTTCTCCCTTTGCATTTATTCCATCACACTTCTCACAAAAAAAAAAAAAAAAAAAAAAAAACAAGAAAGCACCACAAATATATTATTTACTCACATTTATAATCCACGCAAATAGGTATAAAATAATAAATTACAAAATTTCGCACTTAACTTTTAAGATTCTTAGCTTACTGCAATTTCCATAGAAAGAGAAACATACGAAAGTACAAAAAAAAAAGATGAAAAGAGAACGCAAACAATGTGCTTGCTTACACAATACACATTACAATACAATACAATCCACTTTCGATTTAGCGCAATTGTTTGCGCTATCCCTTCTGCTTATTTAACTGGGCTTTGCTTCGACTGGTAGTCAAACACCCTCATATAGATTGTATAAAATTTGGTAGCGCAATTTCTTGCGCTAAAATCCTACAAGCGGGAGACATTTTTTAAGGGAGTTTTGGATTGTGCGTGTGCACTGTGTGTGTGTATGCAGGGAATATGGTTTATGGTATCGCAAATTTTAACGCTAAAGAAAATTTTAAGAGAACATTTTTGTATGGGAGAATGTGTTGTGGGTTTGGCCGTTTGGGTAGGAAAATATGATTTGGAAATAATGTAGATAGTTTTATTATTTAGTATTCCATTGTTTGTTGCAATTATTAATCTTCATAATAATTTTAACTTCGTCATTTGTTGTATTTTGCGTATAAAATGTATTTCAAAGAATTTATTTTCTTGGCATATTTTCTTGGTTTAGCGCCGCTAAACTAGCTAACTGAGAGGAATCGCCACTGAGATCAAGGTATCATCGGCATATAATACAATTTTGCATAGCTTTACTACTTCTGGCATGTCATTTATATAAATTATAAATAAAAGTGCACCTAATATTGATCCTTGCGGTACTCCTTGTTCCACTTCAATGAAATCAGATACACAATTGTTAAATTTTGTTCTTTGAGTTCTATTAGTCAGGAATGATCGGAACCACTCAAGCTCTTTATTCTGTATTCCATACTTATACATTTTTTTCAAAAATATCTCCCTGTCTATCGTTTCAAACGCCCGCTTGAAATCTAAAAAAAGAGCCATTGTTTTTTTTCGCTTTCCACCATCCTTCCATTCATTTACTATGTGGTTCACAGCCGTCTCGCATGAATAGTTTTTCCTAAAGCCTGATTGATATATTGATAAAATTTTGTTGTCTTCTATGTACTTCATCAGCTGTTGTTTGACTATCGTTTCAATAATCATTTCAATTGTTTTTAATGTATTGATTGGCCTGAACTCTTCACTTTTACATGTGTTTGCAACTTTTTTCACTGGTGTCACCATCGAGTCCTTCCATGGACTTGGAAATACTCCTGTCGTAAGCGATGTATTCACTAACTGAAGCACCGTCATCCCCAAAACATCCCAGTTGTCAATGAACATTTCCGGTTTTATTCTTTCAAAATCAGCCTTGTTTTTTAGAGTTTTACACACTTTGTGTAAAATTTGCTCTCTGATTGGTTAATGTAGTTCACGTATCCGACATCTTCAATTGATTCGTCAATCTTCTTTATGCTTTGTATAAAATACTGATTAAATTTATTTGCAATTTGCGATTCATTTTCTTATTCTAATCCATCAAATGATATATTCCTTGGTTTCCAGATAACCTGCCTTAGAACCAATTTTTTTATTTCAGCCCACATTTCCTTCTGTCCAACTTCTTGTCCTATTTTGTTATTCACGTATTGATTTTTTGCATTGTTTATTTTTACTTTGTATCTGTTTCTGATTTCTCTGTATTCCCGCCATCTATTACTATTGCTTCCAGATTTTGCTAATTGATATTTTTTTATTTTCTCATCCTTAAGTGCTTTAAGTTCGCTGTTATACCAAACTTTCGTGCTGTTGTAGGTTCTTATCTTTTTTTCGTAGATGAATTTTTGTACCGTATTTTTTAGGCAGATATCAATTTTTATCGCGTTTTGGTTTACATTGCACAGTCTGTCGTATGGTGTGTCTGTTTTACTTAATTCTCTTTTAAAAGCCGCTTTACTGTATTTTAAAATCATATTAGTTGTTTTATTCGCTTTGCTGTTACTTACACCACTGATTAAAATTTCTATATTTTCGTGGTCTGATATCTTATCATTTGTATTTATCTGTACCGTCACGCATATTTGTTATTACATAGTCGATTATTGTTTTTGATTCTTCGGTTACTCTTGTGTATTGTTCCATCTTCTGGTCTTAACAATTATCATTGAGGATTCTTTCTATTTTACGTTTGTATGTATAGTCTTTATACCAGTCAATATTAAAGTCTCCAGCAATTAGAATATTACTCGATGTTTCAGTTAGTCTTTCAGTATACTCTTCAAAAAATTCACAGAATTCTCTTTCTGAGCTACTAGGTGATCTGTATATTACTACTATTACTAACTCCGTGTTGATATGTTTACATCTGCATTCTAAAAGCCACATTTTAAAATCGATTGCTTTTTTAACTACATTTGTGACACTCCAGTGATTTCTGATATAAATTGTGGTGCCTCCTGTTCGCGATGAGTTAGATGTACAAGATATTGCTCTGAAACCTTTTATTTGTATCTCATTTTCCTCTAAGTTATTTGTTACATGTGTGTTTCAGATAGAAGTATGAATTCGTATTCTTTGTTGTCTGCCAATATTTCTAACTCTTCGAAGTTATTAGTTAATCCTTGAATGTTTATATATATGCCTTTGATATTTGGGTTGCTTTTGCCTTTAATTTTTAGTTGCTAGTAACCAATTCTTTTCTTTTTTATTTCCAGCTTATTCAAATAAACTGGGCATAATCTACTAAATGTCATGTGGTTCTCGTCGAGTCCGCGATTTAGTTTCTGGTTTGCATTAACACAATTAATACAGTTTTCGACTGCCTCCTTGTCACATTCTCTCGTTTTGTGTTTCCCCAAGCATTTTAAACATATTTCATCCTTCTTCATGCATTCACTAGATTTGTGGTTGAATCCCTTACATTTGAAACATCTAACAACATCTACTCCATCGAACACCTTGCATCGTTCCCATCCTAAACATATTCTTCCCAATCCTATTATTTTTGGGAAAGTTTTGCAGTCTATCTCATTAATAGCGTTATAATTTGCTGTTAGAAAGTACACTGTTCTGTTTTTTTTTTTTAATTTCTCAATGATTTCCTCTTCCTTATTTTTGAATTTCATATTTGCCACCAGAGTTCTTGGTTTAATTTTTTCTGCTACTAATGCCCTATCATTCGTTCGGGCACAATTTTTGGTACTTGTTATGGACACTTTCCTTTGATATCTAATACTTTATGATTGAAATCGTATCATCGGAGTCTTTGGATGACATGAACATGACAGCTAGAAATTTCTCGCAACACTGATGCTTCAATGGGGGAATAGGTTAACATAAAATATGTGAATTATTACTTATTGCTTATTGCTATGCTACATTGCTGGTTCTAACTTTTAAATCGAAATTTTTAAATCCACGATAATGCATTCGAATACATTAGTCAAACTTCCTTCCCTTTCGCAACAGTTAGGAAGAAATCAACAAAAAATGTTGACTAATGTATTCGAATGCACTATCGTAAGGGAACAGACCTATTTAGTAGTCTATCCATGAATAGACGAATGAGTGTCGTTCTGCAACACAATTTTCCCTTATCTACGGAACAGGACTAAACAGTGGATAAATAAAAAACACTTTTGTCAAATGAGTTTGGTGCAAGTTACCCTTAGTGTTGTGCAAACAAAATATCGAATTCTTAAAAAAAGAACAACGCGTACTACCATCCCAAATATCGATAAAAAAGGGCCACTCATCATACCGCTAAAAAAAAACGTTCTAATACTATCTATTTCTAATGCCGCAACTCTTAGCTCTTACCACATGTGCCAATAATCGGTATGCAGAAGTGGACAAAACCTTCAAAACAAAAACATTTATATAAAGCAAATTCCGGCCATCCCTTGCCCGGACTAAATATCCATCTGCCCAGTGCCCACTAATAAAAACGGAAATAAAAGCCTTTTCACGAAAACAAAAGGGATGCGAAATTGTATTTACAAAACGTTGCTGCCAACGCGAAAGGGATGTAGTTGCCTGTTGTAGCACGAAAAGGGTGTAAGGAAGACCCAGCGTACAAAACACCCAAACACAAACACACACACATACAGATCAGCCTCTGCGATCTGCTATAGAATAGAAAATAGCTCGTAAATATTCAACAGAAGCTTTCATTAGCAGTAAAAGTGCCATAAAAAGTGAGAAAAATGGACCTTTCATCTGTGAAAAACAAAGAGGTAGACGTAGGATATAGGCGAACGCCGCGCCGGGTTTGGCGTTTGGACGATGGAAAATTCATGAAGACTAAATGGTAACAGTCGGCAGTTGGCATTTTGGTTCTCTGATGGGAAAAAATCCTTCAATAGATTTACAACGAAAAAGCAGCCGCAGATATTTGCCCGTGCAACTGAAGCCGAACTGTATGTATAAACAAGCTACTCGTATAGCTTAGTGAGTACCTACATATCTATAAGAGGAGTCTAGCGTATATCTGCGGGTGGAGTATGAGTACATACCACGGTCAGTGAGGCTACTGAAGTTTGCTACTTTGTTTTGTGTATAGACTTCTAATGGTGATGGATGCAGTGGGGTATAGTGTGTGGCGTAAACGCACACCCATTTAAAGCTGGAAAGGCGACTTCGATGGGTGAGGCTTTAAGAAAAATCGTCCGGTAAGCTTTAATGACATAAAAAGTAGACTTTGAGTTCCATCTGAGCACCATTCATTCGGAAAGCCAATTGCACATAAAATCACTTTTGGAAAGCTGTACATACCTATATTGGTAATGGCAATTGGCAACGTGTGCCTATTCTTCAACCAAGCGAGTGTCTTGAATGTTATGTCAAACAAACGAAGCAGCCGTTTCTTATGCCCAATTCACAATGTCGTGTTGACGGTTCACGCGAGCGCGTATGTTGACTGATTATGTAGAAACAAACCGTTCATATGCTGCCACACAAAATACAACATCAAGCGTTGAATCGACTTTAGGTTAGGTTAGGTTAGGTTAGAGTGGCAGGTCGCCTCAAGTGCAGCCTCACTTAGGCCAAATTAGGCCCATTGTGTTACCACAGGATCGATATCGACTCCTTATCTACCCGTTGAACCAGCCGGAGCTAAGAATGAAGCGATGGAGGCAGTTGATACCTATGTTTGCGAGTTCGCTTAGATTGTCGAAGAAATATTCTCCGAGGTATAGTTTTCTACGGAGTGACAGTGCTGGACACGTACAGAGAAGGTGAAGAATAGTCTCCTCCTCCTCCTCGTCCATACAGCTTCTGCAGAAATCATTTGAAGGGAGGCCTAATCTGAGAGCATGTCTCCCTATGATGCAGTGTCCCGTGATGACACCTACTAGAGTGCTTATTATGGGTCTTTTCAGTGTAATGAGACTTTTTGAGCGCTTGGAATCCAGCTGAGGCCAGATCTGTTTCGAGGTGTGGCACGTTAAGCAGCTAGACCACCTGCGATTAGTAGCGCTTAATGCGTTTTGTTTAATTAGGAGCTTGCAAGTAGCAAGAGGCGTATAGAGACTCCTTTTTTCTGGTAGAGTCGACATAGTAGTGCCTTGTCTGGCGAGCTCATCGGCGATGCAATGACCTGGAATTTCTCTATGGCCCGGCACCCATATAAGGTGAATTTTGAATTGTTTCGCCATCTCGTTCGGAGATAGTCGGCAATTGAGAGCAGTTGTTGAATTGAAGACGACAGAATCCAGGGATTTAATCGCGGCTTGACTGTCGGTAAAGATGGTGATATCCTTTACAGATATTACATTATACCGAAGCGACGACAGGGCCTCTTTGATCGCCATGACCTCCGCCTGAAATACACTGCAGTGATTAGGAAGGCTGAATGAGATTTTACAATTTAGATCATAAGAGAAAACACCCCCCCCCCCTACTCCTGTTTCAGTTTTGGACCCATCTATATAGAAACAGACAGACTCCTTGCGGGGTACTATTTCGTTCTCCCAGTCACTCCTGGAGGGTATGTAAGTTTCGAAGATCTTTTCGAATTGAAACTGAGGGAGGGTGTAATCAGTATCTTTTGGAATGCATTCCAATGTATTTAGAATAGATGAGTGAACAGTTTGACAACTGGTCCACAACTGAATTGCTTTCATCCGAGTGGCTGCATTTGCTGCCACTTGTTTGCAATAGATGTCCAGCGGTAGCAAGTGGAACATTACGTCCATGGCCGCTGTTGGAGTGGTTCTAAGGGCTCCACTTATGCATATGCATGCCGTTCTTTGGACGCGGCTAAGGTGATTATGATGGATGGCCTTTTCAGTCCAATAAAATACAATAACGCCATAAGTGAGTATAGGTCTGATAACGGATACATATAGCCAATATGTAATTCGAGGCTGGAGTCCCCATCTGCTTCCAATGGCTTTTTTACAGCAGTACAGAGCCGTGGTGGCTTTCTGAACTCTCCGCAGGATATTGGGTTTCCAGCTCAATTTGCTGTCTAAAACTAGGCCTAAATAGCTAGCCGTATTGGTGAGCACCAGGAGTGTGCCGTTTAGTTTTGGGGGTACAAAATTGGGAATTTTGTATTTTCTTGTGAAGAGGACCAGTTCAGTTTTCCAAAGAAGAGGTGAGATAACGCCACCTTGAGGCGTACCCCTACTAACGAACCTCCGGACCGATGCATCGCCCAGCTGTGAGTTGATAAACCTGTTGGTGAGCAACTGGTTGACCAATTCGCCAATCGATTTCTCAATTCCAAGGCCCGTCAGTGCGCCGAGAATTGCCTCTGCTTCGACGTTGTTAAACGCTCCCTCAATATCCAGGAAAGCAACCAATGTGAATTCTTTGCAATCGAGAGACTTTCCGATGGTAGATACAAGTGAGTGAAGGGCCGTTTCAACCGATCTCCCTTTACTATACGCGTGTTGAGACTTTGACAAAAGATTTGAGTTGACACTGCAACGTATGTGGATGTCTATCAGTTTAGTTTCTCTAAGGTTTTTAGAAGAAATGATGATAATAATTGGTCTGAGATCTTTGGGGTTAACGTGTGAGCTTTTACCAGCCTTAGGTATAAACACCACGTTAACTTCTGTCCACAACTTGGGAATATGAGCAAAATCCAGGCAACTTTTAAAAATTACAGTTACCCAAGGGAGGATTAGGTCAGCGTTCTTTTAATGGCTTAAATCCTTTAATGGCCCAAAGAATTTTGGTCTTGGTAATAAGACTTGAATAGCTGCTTTCTATCGGTCTTTCAGAGGACCTAGCTGTTATCGAAGCAGCTTTACAGCTATTAGGGAAGTGAGAATCCAGTAGTAGATCCAGAGATTCTGCACTTGAGGTGGTCCACGATCCATCAGCTCTCTTAAGTTAGCTCGCTACTTTAGGAGTGGATGCGAGAATCTTTCTGAGCCTGGAGGCCTCAGAGATTTCTTCTATCTTTTCACAGAAGAGTCTCCAGGAATTCCGTTGGGCTTCGGTTTTACAGGATTTGAGGTTTTTTTATATAAGGCCCAGTCAGCGGCTTCGCGGGATCGCTTGGCCTGATTGAAGAGCTGCCTACATTTTTGACGTAGAGATAAAATCTCCTGATTCCACCACGGTGGTCTAGGATTGCCCCGAGGTTTACTTATTGGACAGGAGAAAGACATAGCCCGGTTGAGAGTCTTAGTGAGTTCCTCAACCAAGCTATCTAATTCATTTGTATTAGTAGGGGGAACAGGTATTCTGTTAATTATGGAAGATTCCACACTGTTCCTATATTTGCTCTAATACGTTTTCCTGTAATTCCTAAAAACGGGTTGGACTTGAGGGAGGCAGTTTATGCCAAATTGAATGTATCTGTGGTCAGAGAAGGAGTGTTCTTTAGAAACTTTCCAGTCTCTGACATCATGGTAAATGGTGTCGGAGACCAGCGTGATGATGAATCGACTTTAGATCGTAAATATCATAAAGTTCAACGCTAGCTGTTTTATTAAATGATCTATTGTGACTTAAAATACGTTTAAGGTGAAGGCCAAAAGAAGTTATTAGGTCCATAGTTTGTCGAAGTTTTTTTCAATAGTCATTCCCTCTTTCCAGCTCAATTTGACGAACTACCATTCTATCAACTTGTACTTTGGGAATACCTCTTCACTTGGAAAAGTTTCTGGTCCTTTGTTCAATTAACTATATACCTACAACTTCCATACCAATAACAGTATCGATTGATTCTGTAATTTTTTTCCTGCGGCCTGCATTGTTTTGAAAGTCTCAAATCAACCCTTTATCAATTGAAAGTAATATAGTGGCGCATAATTCCAGGAAATTCCCAGTAATTGGAAGTAAATGCAACAAAAAAAAAAAATCACACCACAATGGCGCTGCGGTAGCACACAGTTTTCGATTTGAGGTTATTGGAAATATGTAGGTAGGTAGCCTCAAAAGTTCTTGTCATCGCTTTGGGTTTATTCATTAAAATTGCAATTTGACCTGCGTCGCAATATTTGATGGAGGATTGTTTTTCTCTATGCACGATGTGGAGGACGAGTTGATTGGGTGGATGTTTGTTGGAGCTATACATGCAGGTTATCATGCTGTCATTCACTCGGTGGGTGTTTTTTTTTTTAGCAAGCAAACCGTTTCAGTGGAAGTCCTCTATACCCATCACAATCGATGGTTCGCTCTGCGCCATGCCGGGCAACCAGGCAGAATAAATTTCGTTTGCGGTCTCCACGATGTATCGATCATACTACATTATATGGTAGTGGTAGCAATTTTTAATCAGACGACAACGATATACAAAGGACAACGTGGCTGATGGATACAGAACCAATTTTGTCCAGTGAATAGTCAAGCCACTGCAATGGCGAAACAGAATCAATAATGATACAGTGTAGGTACTGTCACTGATACTACTATCAACCGCGCACTAGCATGCACCATCGGACGATATTGCGAATTGAAGTACAGGTTGACGGTGTATCAGTACAATACGTAGAGAGTTTTGTTTGACGTTAATTAAAAAAAAAAAAAAAAACTGGGTACCTATATGTAGATAACTGATGCTAAACCAAATTCTATCCAGCCAGGTTCAGGTACTTGATCCGACCGCAGTTGACTGTCACAACGGCGGAAGCTTTAGCAGCTGACTGAGAGGGTCTCACATCATAGTGTTGAAAAATGCTACGGCCTACGGAAATGATTAACAAGGGTAGTGATGATCGGTCTCCTGTATTGCATGCTTTTTTTTTCCGCGCAATAGACCTTTCAGGTCGATGTGCCTCTTTATCGCCTGGCAAGACTGTTTAGGCGAGTTTCTGCCTCCGCTATCACTCTTTTCTTGACTTGGAAAAATCATGACTTTATTTAGACTGATGGTCACGACAACAACGGGCCAATACCGGGCAAGAGATATTGACTTTGAGATTTTTGACTTTTCATTTGCAGACGAGGAGATCCGTTTTACCTACGAATAGAAGCTGAATAGAGCCATGGGCATTAGGCATTGTAGTGAGGAGACTGAAAGTTTAAGCTATGACACTATATCCATCGGAGACGGACGGCACTTCACTTAGTTTTGGGACAAATCGTCTTGCAAATCTGCAACCGAATACAGCTTCAGAAAGTGTGAACCTTACAGCCATCCTTATTCCACTGAAAACCATTTGAGCTAACTCACTTAGGCCCGTTTGCTGATACATAGAGAATCCCGAGCAGTAGTTTTGAAAGGATCTGATGAGATAAGCTAGCTGGTTAAATTTCTATAGGTACCCAAAAAGCTATGGATATTTATGAAGGTGTGTCCACACGCACAGAGTATGTGACTGAAGCAGTCTACCGCGCCCATGACCTGCGGCAGCCGAGTCATTGGGCGTGAGAAAGTTGGTCATGTGGGTGTGATCGGGTGACGACTTGTCGTCGAGTAGATGAAGGGTGGTCGAGAAGAAGTCCACCCCTGCTTATAACCTCCGATATCACGTCTGAAGAAGGTCAATATATACGAGTTGTTCACCGAATCACCCCAGTTGTTCAATCCACCCTACTATGCATACAGCTTACACAGAAAATTGATGGGGTGTATTAAATTATCGATCTTAAGGACGTTGCGTGTTTCTGTGAAACCAATTCGATTTTCTAACAAAATTGGTAATACCTACCAGTGGACATCAGTAAACGTACCTTCTTCAGGTACTTTTGTCAGGTGCAAGGAAGGTGAGTAATTCTTGTAGGGTATCTTCTCACATTCTGCGAAGCTACGTAACAAAATTCTGGGAGCGCATTTGATACCAGACCTTACACACTTCAGAAACGTGGAACTAAGCGGGGTCATGGCATTCTCCAAGCAAACAAACAGACTCGCCGACAACACAAAACCTACATCCATAAATGAACAAACCCCCCTATCCCCTGTTCTTTCACACGTCCTTATTGAAAAAAGATCCCAACAACTAGAAACAAGGGGGACCACAACGGGCCCATCAGAGACCTCAGTGTAGAGCGGAAAGCTCACCCGCGCCAACCAACCCATTCTGCGACCGTGCCTACTTATCAGACAGTGTCCTGTTAATACTCCTGAGCTGGATTTTGCTCCTACTTGTAAAGGGAAGTGTTCGAGTTTTGTTGCCATCTAGTTAGGGCCAAATTCGTCTGGATATTACGTAGGTTTTAATTCTTTCCATCACTTCTTTGTTTGACACTTTTTTTTTTAACCACCCCTTCACTCACCTGTCGCTTTTTCGTTTCATTACTGCCCAGCGAGCCATAAGCCATAATTTCATATCCAAAAACCTACTGGGTATATTATATGGACCGGTTAAGGAGGTTTTCAGTTCAAATAAATCGCTCTAACCGAGTCCGAATTTTGTTTGGTTATAAAAAGCTTTAAATGTTGACTAAGTCTCTATTGACAAAAACGGAGTATCCTTTGTTAAGAACTACGGTGAAAAAAAGTTAAAAAAAAACACACACTTTATCATTCGTTCTTTACCAAGTTCTCAGAATAATATCAACCAGTTGGTTAAATTCTACAGAGTTGTTTGTTATTTACGGCCATGGAAATTTGGTGGGGAAATTGATGAGTCGGTTATTGTAACTGAGTTATGCTACACCCAAAGAAAAATACAGTGTAAAATCGCCTTAAACGCCTTAGGTAAATATTTTTATATGAAATGTTTTGGACACGCATAAGACTGCCAATAAATAGGACAGTTTATGCATGACATAGGTAATGAATAATAGGTTAAATTACCTAAGGGCCTTAGGTATTTTAATCTAGATCCATCCATCAATCCATCTAAGCACATACGTAACTCTGCTTAAACCTATGGTGACTTTACCGCCGGTTGTCTCAATAGATGGAATTTCGCCTAAATGCTCATCACCATTCATCAACCACCTTAGTTACTGCACTGGTTTAATGTATCTTAAGCCTAAGATGATATTCCACAAGGCTGCCTTAATTCTAAATCAAATATGTACAACATTTAAGGTGATGTTGGCAAAAAGGGGATAGACACAAACATCTCCTATCTCCACTGTTCATTAGTTAAATCCAATGATCCAACTTAAGTCAGGTCTATTACTTTTCTTGAAAGGCATTCAAATTTGTTATTTATTGGTTACTAGGCGCAGTGGCCTAGTGGTTAGTGTGTTGGACTACTAAGCGAGGGGTTGAGGTTCGAGTCCCGCAAAAACCCAAAGTCCAACTTAGGGTTTTTTCCTCCCGCGATTGTCTGACAAATATTCGAGAGTATAACTGTCTTGAAAGAGCATCTCAATAAGCTGTTTGGAGTCGGCATGAAATTGTAGATCCCTTCCATTCGTTCCAAAAATGAAAAACTCACACAAAACGAATGGTTGTGAGAAGCTAGGACTAGGGTCCGGCCTTTTTTTTATTTTATTTTTTACGGGATTCGAACCTAGAACCCTCGCTTAGTAGTCCAACACACTAACAATTAAGCTACTGCGCCTACACATTCGGGCATACCTTTACCAAAAACAAGGTAGATTTTACACATTTAAAAAAAATTAAAATAGCCAAAGTTATGCATTCCTAAGGTAAAATGTTAGGCTAAATTCATCCAAGATTTAAGGTAAAACTTGGAATACCGTTACCAAAAACTAAGCTAATTTCACGCAGGTTTAAAAAAGTTCGGTTACCTAAGGAGTATAAGGTAAGTTATCTTAGAACTTACCAAGTTCAAAATGGCCTTAGGACTTAAGTTGTCTTATACCGCGATTTAGGCTAAATTTATACAGGCTTTTCTCTGAGTGTAGTAACAGGCAACTTTTAAGCGCCTACTGTACTACTTTATAAGTTTTTATCTTATAAAGATTTTTGGGTTAATGGATATAAGCTAGGTACTAGAAATTTCTGTTTTCTGATCTGTTAGGGCATGATTTTCTTTTTTAGTTTTTGAATTTGCATTAGCTTAAACTGAATTTATCACGATGGACGTGTGTGGGGGTGCAAATGGAGTAAGATTTTCTAATTGTGTGAACTCCAAGTGGGTGGAATTATTTTAAGGAGCATATTCAATATTGTTGAAAAAAAGAAGTATGTTATATTTGGTAAAAAAAAAGTTTTGCGTTGCTGATATTGCATTTTTAATGGCTGTTGCAATTTTGATTTTAAAGTGCGGTATTAAGTTTTAAAAATATCTATGCACATAGATTGGCTTTTGTGTAGTAGTTTTTGAGAAATAATTAAAAAACGGATTTACTAGAATTTTTGGGGGAAAAACTTTAGAATAGATACTGATAGTTATTATCTTTAATATGTATTTTGATTGAATTCTTTGAAGCGGTTTTTCTAAAATTAGGCAGACAAAACAGTACCAAATATTTCAATTTTTAGTTTGAAAAATACTATTGGTTAACTATTTAGCCGAAAACGGATTATAAGTTATTGTTTAGGATGTTAGCATTACTTGTTTTTTACGGTTTTATCGAAGTCCAAAATGGGGTTTTCGAAATATGAGCAGTTCTTAAAATTATCGTTTTCAGTGATTCGAATTGAAAATCAAGGACGCAATCATTGAGGGCGTTCAAGTATCTAGTTTAATAAGTCTGACAGCTGTCTGACTAGATCTATCTCGGTTGTGATTGGTTTAAATCGGTCACGTGGGCACCTGTGACATTTGACGTTTATGGAGGGGTAGCCGACGAATCTAGTCAAGAAATTCGTGACTGAGTACTAAGTTGACAGTTCGGGTATGTGGCTGACGTAGAAAAAGTGACGTTCCCGACCAATCTAGTTTTTGCGTTCAGGTTACATCTTATCCAGACCAATCTAGTCGACTTAAGATAACTAGATTCTTGAATGCGGCCATTTTGAAAGCATAAATTTTTCTCTATGCATTTTGGTCAAAATGGTTAGTGCTGTTTTCAGGTAAACTAAAGAATACTTAACTTTAAATTTTTTTTTTTTCCAAAAATCCATTGTACGATACCATTTATAGAGAAAACCTGAGTTCGCTAATATGTTAGAAATGGTCGTATTACCTTAGAAATTAATTTTTGTTACAATCGCGTATGGACCGTTTTCGAGATATGTCCAAATTCCAAAAGTACCGTTATTAAAATTGTTAGCCAACAAATTGGGTATGCAGTCATGGTAACCTCACCTACTTAAGCTTAAATATCAATTTCTGTTGAAATCGTTAGAGCCGTTTTCGAACAAATGAAACTGGTGCGAACATTTTATACGGGAAGTACCATTAATATTGAGGTTACCTTGAAAAATAAAAAATCACTCCAAACTGTAAGCCCACAGACACAAAATCCGAACTTTGAACGAAATCTGAGAAGTCGTTTAGGCTGTAGGCCTGTGGAAGTACAGACAGACAGACAGACAGACAGAATTTTGTGACTCACTTTTTTGAGTTCGTCTAACATCGTGATGTCAGAATTGATTAACATATCGAGTTCGAAATTTTGTACGAAAACAAGACCTTTCTCTTACCTACTACGTAATGAAGAAAGTTAAAAAAGGATTCTTTCGGAAAAGGAATGCGAAAGTGCGAGGAGCTATTGAAATAGAAAATTATAAAGAAAGATAGTAAAGAAAAGGAAAGGAATATTTGTTTTTCGGTAGGAGCTATACTAACAGTGGGCCTTACTAATAAACATTTTTAGTTTCGACTCTAAATTTTAATAATTCACAGTGGCTAGCTATATTTTCCATACAAATTTCGCAATTTTGAGTTTCCGGAAATTTAAAGTAGGTATTGATTGGTAGTTTTTAACTGAAAGTTGATGGGTTTCAAACAAGTAATTTTTCTGCATTTTGCACGGAGAGAAAGACATAATTTATTATTGTAGGTAGTCTTTTTCTAAACGGCTTTAAGTACAGTGTCCCTCTTTACTTTTTCCATCCAGCAGCTATGATGAATATATCGACAGTTGTGGAAGTTTTAAGGGCTGCCATTTTTCAGCTACAATAATTCTTCACAGAAGATCACGCAGACGCCTTTATGCTCGGACATTGTATTTTTTTTCACCAACTACTTGGTTTGTAGTATCGCAGCTAAAACGACGTAGGTACTAACGTCTATAATTTCAGGGGCAATTTGCCGCATATATGTATAGCCAGGGCTGTCGTTTGAAGGCAAAAAGCAACAGCAGGCCCAGCGACAAAAAGCAGTATACATATATAGCGTATACGATGTAGCTATGTACGGAGCTAATAACCAACGTTAAATTTAACGCACTTAACATACTTATGTAAATAACTTATATACTCTATATTTAAAATTAAAAAAATATATAAGACAATTCAATTCCCATCTCTGTTTGTTCCTGTTGTCTCGAATGTCACTTACTCTGGGTATGATTGTAAAGCAAATGCAAGAATATACTTTAAGGGCGCGTCTGTATTTCAGATGCTTAAAATTCATAACAATGTCTAGGAACATTTTAAGAACAAAATGCGCACATTTAAAAAAAATCAGTATTTTAAGTAGCTGTGCAGCACAGCAGTACAAAGATACAGAAAGCACTACAAAAACTGCCTTTCCAGTACAACGACAGCCCTGTTTATAGCTGGTACGGACTTAACCTTAGGATAGAAACACACTTTTTCCATACGCGAATAGCAACAGGGGTGAGCTCTCACCCCAACGTATTTAACTTTAATAAATAATAAGGAATTAAATCAAAACTTTTTTAACTTTTGTTTTTAAAAACATTTTATTGAATTCATACGCAAAATTAATTTAACTACATTTTTGGGATAATTTACGACAAAGCATTTTTTTTTTTTAAATTAAAAACAGTTGATGCGTATTTCACTGCGGTGCTCTGGACACATTGGCAGCTCGCATTTCTCATCATCGTCAGCTGAAATATTTCCGAAAACCTCTTGCACACTCTTTTCCATAGTTTTAATAGATCGAAAACCCATTTTGAACTGAAAAATCATGATACTTAAAACAAAACCTAAAAAAAATAATAATAACATAAATAGCAACAGACAGACAGACATGCTTACGATCTACCGCAGCAAGCTGTGACCCGGAACTGAAAGTTTAGCTTCCAATTAAAAAATGGGAAAATGGCACAATCGAAAAGAACTATGCAACTGAAATCTATACAGATGGATCTAAAATGGCGGAAGGCACGGGAGCGGGAGTCTTCTCTCAATCACCCGAGTTGAACATTGCCTTGCGTCTCCCAGACCACTGCAGCGTCTTTCAAGCTGAAATAATGGCTATACGCGAGGCAGCATGCAGACTTGCCTTGTTGGCGATAAACGGTAAAGCTATCGCCCTCTACATAGACAGTCAGGCAGCTATAAAAGCCCTGAATACACCAACAACCAGATCAAAGTTGGTAAAACAATGTCGGGAATCTCTCAATGAGATTGCGGACAGATGTTCAGTAACCCTGTGCTGGGTTCCAGGTCACAGTGACATTCCGGGCAACTGCAAAGCGGATGAACTAGCCAGACAAGGAAGCACCCTTCAAACAACAATAATGAACCGCACGCTCCTATGCAATCTATCAAATTCCTCTTATTCAAAGAGGCAATAAAGGCTGCAAATAATAGGTGGAACAGCATTGATACCTGCGTCATATCCAGGCAAATTTGGCCAAAACTAGACGCTACAAGGACTCAAAGACTTATCTCTGTAGGCAGAAACAGAATCAGCTCCGTTGTGGGGGCAGTAACAGGACACTGCTTAATAGGTAGGCACGCCCGTAGACTGGGTTCACCCTACAATGACTTTTGTAGGAGCTGCATGAATGAGGAGGAGGAAGAAACTGTTCTTCATCTTCTCTGAAACTGTCCAGTCCTTGCAAATTTGCGCATGGCAAACTAAGGAGACTACTTCTTCGATGACCTCAGTGACTTGTCTAGCACAGACATACGCTGTATCAGCAAATACATTACAAAGACCAAATGGCTTCAATGATCTCATATCATCCATTCTCTCTTAGACGGGCTGTCTGTGGATTGATACCGAGGGGTAGACTGTTTCGGTCACCCCTTTCGTACATCCGAAACAAACCGTCGCTCGGTCAAACTCACCTTTTGACCAAGCTGCAATACACCCGCAGCATGCGTTTGTAGGCGTTTGTATTGCTACAATCGCCACAAATACCGCGCTTATTGCTGCATCCGCCCTATTCGATAAGCTGCCAGAGGACACAAGCGAGGGTTGTACTGATACGGTCACCACTCGCCTATCCGAGGGCATACTGTCGACCGGTCACCTACTCCTTGACCAGCCTTAACAAATCTCCCTAGTAAGGCACACAATGAAAGGGCCGATATATTAATCACCAATGGCGCACACGGCTACGCCACCTTGACGAGACGTTATAGGACTATAAGCGAAGGGTACACTGTTTCGGTTTACCCGGCGCTTGCATCCGAAGACATATCGTCCAGTTAGTTATCCCAAGTCTATCCCTTCAAGGAGTTGTCTGAGGATTACAGGCGAGGGGACGACTGTTTCGGTCCCCCCTCCTCTATCCGAGGATAAACTGCCCCAACTCTCTACACGAGACGTTAGAATTGCTTTTTATAGACAAAGAAGACAAGTCACAGGCACAAAGATAGCAATTAGGCCCACTAGTATGTCCGGCCTAGAACACTCTGGCCTTATTCCCCCCCCCCATTCCCTTAACTCATGCGGTTTCACAAAGGGCCGAAACTATATACGGCCTAAGTGTGTCTTTCTAGACAGCCACCTTACCTAACCTAACCTAACCTAATTAAAGAATAGGGAAATTAATAGAGCGATGGTTATGCGGGAACGTGTGAAATGGATAGCTTTTTGTTTCGCCGGGGTGCTGTATCACCCCTGTTGCTATCCTAAGGTTAACTTCGTTTTATAAACGAAAGAAGAGCGAGAAGTTCCGTCACGTACCTACTTCCCGTTCACGGGGAACGCGATTCGAATCTTCATTCTGAGCCCAATACATGTCACATCTGATGCACTCAATTAAAACAATAATTCTCTCCAGCTTCTGAAAATAAAATTCTTAATGCAGTAGCTATTCAATTAATTCGTTTTTATTTTAATATTCATTAAATATTGTACACCGTTGTTTATATATTCTAATGCTTATATAGAAATATTTTAAATTAAGTTACAATTAGTTAACTTATTTTCTATCAGTTGAGTTCCGCTCCTTTTTTTTTAATTTACTATTTCAAATGCTCTAAATATATTTTGAGGAATTAAGACGACAAAACTAATTACAAAATCCAATTTGGTTCGTTCGAGAAACGCATCTGATTGAATTGTTTTTACATTAAGATCTAGAACTGTGTTAAAAACGTGTAGGCAGTGTCATATTGTTAAAATTTATATTTTTAATAGTAATTTTCACATTTTTATTCAAAATTTTGATTTTTCATTTAAAAGTACAAAAAGGAAAAATAATATATCCTTAACAATTATTATAGTTTCACTGTATATGTATAAACATTTAGTGCCATGTAAATAGGATGGAATTGTACATAGCAAAAAGTTGTGAGTTGGAACATAGTTGCTGTTGTTGTTACAGTTTCTCCCATCAATCCTTGAATATAATATAAACAAAATCGTCACTTCATCGTCATTAATATATATCAATTGCAACAAGAACATAACAAATGCATTGCTCTAAAGTATTCCTAAAAATATCACAACATTACATTTTGTTTTTATATTTAAATTGTTCAATTAAATGGTACTCTGTAAAAAAATCTGTGTGTGTGTTTTTTTTTTCGTTTTATGCAAAAAGAACAAGATACGAATATGAACCTATAGGATTACTGTGTTGTTGTTTTGTTGTTGTTGCTTTTATAAGTCTTGAAGAATTGTACAAAAATGTGACTACACCGATTTGTGTAGTTGATTTTTTGTTTCTGTTGATTTATAGTTAAGTACTAGAGAATATTTTATTAATTTTTAATTTATTTTTTTTACATTAAATAGTAGTTTTTGTTGTTGTTTTGTTTAAACATGAATAGTGTACTCTTGTCGTTCTTGTTCCTTTTTTTCGTGATACCTGAAATGAGAGGACAAGTGTGTGAATTTGAGAAAAAGAACAGGCTTGCATTCAACTTGCTCGTTTATTGCAATTTAGTTATAAGTTTCAAAATGTAAATAACGGATGATTTTTTACCTGGTTTGGTTTTGGCAACACTGGTTTTGACAGCTGACGTGTGTTTAGTACCTTGTGTCACTGTCAAACAGCTTCAGTTTGGTTTGCAATTTAACCATGGATCGTCTTACAAATGAACAACGCTTGCAAATTATTGAATTTTACTATCAAAATTCGTGCTCGGTTCGAAATGTTCATCGCGCGCTGCTTCCATTTTATGATCGGCATTCTCGACCTTCTGAGCAGTCTATTCGGAAGATTGTGACCAAATTTCGCACCAAATTTACTTTGTTGGACATTAAACCACCAACACGTTTACGTACTGTGTGTAGTGAAGAAAATATTGCGGCCGTATCAGCTAGTGTGACAGAAGACCGCGAAATGTCGATTCGGCGCCGTTCCCAGCAGTTAGGCCTTTCTTTCAGCACTACGTGGAAAATTTTGCGGAAGGATTTGTGCGAAAAGCCTTTTAAGATACAGCTTGTGCAAGAACTAAAGCCAGCCGACCTACCACAACGCCGAATTTTTGGTGAATGGGCTCTTGGAAAGCTGGCCGAGGATCCGCTTTTTTATCGAAAAATTGTGTTCAGCGATGAGGCTCATTTTTGGTTGAATGGGTACGTAAATAAGCAAAATTGCCGCATTTGGAGTGAAGATCAGCCAGAAGCATTGCAACAGCTACCAATGCATCCCGAAAAAGCCACTGTTTGGTGCGGTTTATGGGCCGGCGGTATTATTGGGCCATATTTCTTCAAAGATGATGCGAATCGCAGCGTTACTGTCAATGGTGAACGCTACCGAGCGATGATAACAAACTTTTTTTTTGCCCGAAATGGAAGTTCTTGACTTGCATGATATGTGGTTTCAACAAGACGGTGCCACATGCCACACAGCACGCGAAACAATGGCGCAATTGCGAGGCGAGTTTGGTGAACAGTTAATTTCACGTTTCGGTCCGGTCAATTGGCCGCCTAGATCGTGCGATTTGACACCATTAGATTATTTTTTGTGGGGGTATGTCAAGGCTAATGTGTATAGGGACAAGCCTGCTTCGATTGACGCACTGGAAGCCAACATCCATGCATTCATTCGTGAGATACCGGCGATATGTGTGAAAGAGTATGCCAAAATTGGACTCAGCGGATGGACTACCTGAGACGCAGTCGCGGTCAACATTTGCATGAAATTATCTTTAAACATTAAATTGCAAGGTTCAAACTATCGATTCAAATAAATATTTCATTCATTTTTTCGAATTTTTAGTACTTTTTTTTTTTTAAAAAGTTCTAAGCCTCTTAAAAAATCACCCGTTATAAGAGAGCGTGGGTTTTTGCAAAAATCCTTTTTTTTAACTTAAACAAAATTAAAAGTCAGTCGGAACATCGAGTTCGCAATCTTCTGTTACAGCTTTAGTATTTTTTTAAACTTTTGAAAAAAAAATGTCTAAAAATGTATATATACGCGAAGAGGACAATTTTTGCGCTCATCAATGAATTGAAATGAAAAAAAAAAAACACTTTACTCAAAATATTCGTGAAAAATTCAGTGAGGCTTGCAAATTAAGCTCTGCTTTTGCCCTAAAAAAATGTGAGCCCGAGCTAGAGTAGGCTCCCCCTCATTCTTGCTAACAATAGCAACGACGTGGTACTACCTTTGAAACAATTTTGCTTCCCTCAATTTGTAATCCCCGTAAAACAGCTCATCCTCATGCGATCTACTTAATCAGGTCGATAAATAAAAATTAAATTAATTCCGACCTAATAAAAGAGGGAACCGACTGAGAAAATAACCCTCATCCTCTTATCCACTTGCCAAGTTTGAAAAATTGCACTTACCTTGCCAACAGTGAGGTTAATTCCTCTCTGTCCATTTTCTGTAATTGTCCGTCGTTATTCTCCATTACTCGCTGTACCTCGAGATCCAGTGCCCGTTGCTCCCTATCACATTCCGCCTCACTAAACTCTCTGGAATCAGTGAATCCCGAAGGAGGACGAAATCCCAAATCCCCGGCAACAGCAACACCTGTGGCAGCAGCTCTTGCTCTTGCTATCGCTGCAGCTGTATCCGAATTAACCTCACTGTCTAAACTGCAGGATTTAGTGTTGCAAGTGTATACAGAGACAGGACGAGAGGTCAATGGTTGCGCAAGTAATGCCAGATTAGGAAATGTAGGTAGTAGAGAAAAGAAAGTAAACAAAATGAAAACTTCGTAATTAAAACCCTTAATAATGAGCTTAATAATTTTCAAGTTTTATATGATATAAGAAAAGGCTACCCCCACCAACCCCAAGAGTGGCTGCAGGTGGAGGAAATTGCTCGCACGAAAAAAAAAGCAATAACATTTTAAAGCGGTAGGTATACTCCTTCATATTTGTACTACCTTATTTACACACACACTCGAAAAAAAAAAAATTCAAAATAAAGGAGTAAATTGATTGTCTTGTTTAATGTTTGTTGGGGTTTAGGTACCTGAACTACCTGTTGTTACTTCCAGGACAGATCAAATCCATCGAATGACTCTCCTTCGTGTGGTCAAGAGCCGGATGGTTGCGGTTTCGATTTGAACGTTTCTCACCTCCACCAAGGTGCCTGGGCGTATTCAGTCGACGGTCGACTGGGGACGATTGATCGTTGTTCGACTCTGTACTGGAGTCAGGTCGGAAGAGATCTGTAAAATGAGAACGAAATTGAGGACATTCTCGTGGAAAATATTTTATCGGGAGGAAACACGCACCGCCTCCTCTCGACGATTTCACAGGAACTCTGTACGTAGGCATATTGGAGAATTCAGTACTGGGGCTAACACTTGTATCCGATTCAGAACCACAGTGGCTGGGATCACTGTTTACCCGGCCTTGACCCTTGATTCGGTTGCCTTCGCGACTGGATTTTTTTATGTGACCCTGAGAGGCTCCTGCCACCATTGTCATTGATTTACTTAATGTGGAGTCGTCTGGAAGATAGCAGAAAAAAAGTTTATCAACGGAAGTTCGAGGTACACTGTAATAACTTATGTGGTTATCCTTCCTAGACGGTTTGTCGCTGAAATGTATATTTTGTTTTGGTAATAAATTTATTTAACTGTTAATACTATGAGTGATGCACGAGTGACTCTTACGTGTCATGCACTAATACGCATTCCATATGAGCTTAGATTGTAGGGCGGGAGAGCATTCAATGAGCTCTGGCACTGCGGCTTCTTAGAGGAGCCTATTGTGCCACATGAGCTTACCTAAGCCTGTAGGCTTTTGGTAGTGTCTTGCTACATGCAATTGTTCGGCAGGTTAAGTAGAATAAATAGATAAAGATGAGAGCGTTTTAGGATATTAACCCCCCGAAAATACAACCGAAAATCGGTCCAACACTTCTAAGAAAGAGTATTTACAAAACAAGATTAAAAATGCCGTACAAAATACTTGAAAATACGCAACGAAGATAGGTCCGAAATATTGGATAAATAACGCACAGACAAATGATCCAAAAGCGGTATCGAAAATTCACCGAAAACAGCTCAAAAAATTACCCATAATTCAGTGGAAAATGTAACGAAATATTTTTCAAAAGCCAATTTTTTAAATTTCTTTAAAATCGCCACAGAAAACTTTCCGAAAAATACACCTCAACTTCTCCCAAAATTTAGAAAATTGCTCGAAAAACTGCGAAAACGTGCAGTAAGCCTTCCAAGAAGAAGCGCAAAGAAGTGCTTTTGTAGATGTCTCTACAAATTACTCCAAAAATGCACCAGAAAATACGAAAACGAATTTCGGAAAAAGCCTATCATCGTAAAATGGATTTTTGAAAAAAGTAATTTTTTTAAATTTAGTTTTCCTTAGTTTACCAGAAAACGGCAATCACGTATTTGACCAAAGCGCAAACTTAGGGCGGTATTTATCAAGCGCTCTTAAATCAATTATTAGTTTAAGAGGATCATAACTACGAGTTTTTTTCGTTGTATTCACCGAGCACTATTAGGGTTATGTCCGATGTCCGTGCTATTTCGAATGTGCGAAAAAATAAAATTCGAATTTCCGAACGCGTTCTAAAACGAGTTTCTGAACTCTTTTTCGAAAATGTCAATTGTCAAAATCAATTCGTGTAATTGAAATTAGATTAACATAAATTGTATTCTCCGATTAAATTTATTGTTGAAATAACTGCAACTGCTGGCATATTATGGGTTGCAGATTGGGGTGGTTTCGGGGGCGACCAGGGTTGTTTTCATCTACATTTTTGTTTAGGTTCCTCCACCCGTGCAATATACGCCTCCATTTTATCTGCAGCAAGATCTTTTTTTCAGATGACTTTTGGAATTTTGAAAATATGCTTTAGATTGTTTTGAACTTCTTTTTAACGAAGTGCTGGAAGCATAAAACTCATCCGTTAATTGCTTCAAGTACCTTCTTCTTTTGTTCGACGGTGCTTCTGCAGTCAGTTTTCCATTTTCCTTATCGGAAGATTTGGCTTCTTTCCCTTTCCTTCCATTTTGAAAACGACAACTGATTTCGAATTTCGAAGTTATGCTCTCAACTTAAGAGTGGTCGGGGCGACTCGTAAGTCTTATGAGCGCTCCTAAATATGCACTAATAACCATTGATGAATAGGTTTACGAAGCTCTTAGTTTAATACTGGTCGATGAATACCGCCCTTAGAGTTATATTGATGGTCTTAAGATTATTACATTCTTAATTTTCCATTCGAATCACCGAAAACGCTAATTTTAAAAACAGCTCATGTCTCGAAAACCCCATTTTTGACTTCGATAATACTTTAAAACCCAAGTATTGCTTATATAGTATTTTTCGAACTAAACATTGCAATATTTGGTATTGTTTTGTCTGACAAATTTTTCAAAAACCGCTCTAACGATTTTGACCACGCCTGCACGCCCAAAACTATTCCTTCACCCGCGACGTCTCTCGTTGATGATGCTTCTGATGCTGCTGTTGCTGTTAATGCTGTTGTTGCTGTTGATGACGTAGATGCTGTTGCTGCTGTTGATGATGTAGATGCTGTTGTTGCTGCGTGTGCTAAGATACCCTAACAATGTTTTGGTAAATCTACACATGAACATAGACCAGATGCTGCTACTTTTGATTTATCGATCAATGATAATAGCAAATTACAGAATGTTGTTCAGTTCACAAATCAGTCTGCTAAACAGAAAAATGTTATTGTCGGGACGAACTCAAATCGACATGGACTCAAAATCGTAAGGAATCACAAATGGTATCACGTCGGTTCTTTCATGGCATCCACCTCAGCTGAGGAAATCCAAGAATTCATCTCAAATTCCCTTGCGATTGATTCGTCATTAATATTGTGCTACAAACTTAATAGACCTGATAAATCTGAGTCGAAGTTTACAAATTTTAAAATTGGAGTTCCTGTGGATTTTGCTAATAAAATTTATGTGGAATCTTTCTGGCCAAATGGTGTCAAGCTAAGGCCTTTTCTATTTAAACCGAGAAACGATGCAGTGAAACCAAAAAACGCATCGGAAACGGCGGCAGTTCATTAATTAATCGTCTGTCGTCGTACAAAAAGACATTAAAAATATATTTCCACAATGCTAGTGGGATCCGAACGAAAATTGCTAGTCTGTTCTTTAAATCCTGTCATCTACACTATGATGTCATTATTATTGTTGAAAGCTGGTTGTATCCTGATATATCTTCAAAAGAAATATTTGATGAACGCTTTTATGAAGTTTTTCGATTTGATCGGTGTAAAGTTGCTGCTGAGCGTGGAGGTGGGATCATAGTCGCAGTTCGCACTAATCTTGATGGTAAAGAAGTTAAGCTACCAGTTTTAGAGGTTGAACAAGTTGCTTTTTCTATTATTATAAATAGTCTAAATAAAACGCGTTTGTTTTTTGTAGTTAGTTACGTAACTCCCAATAGTAAAATTGAGTGTTACGAGAAGCATATACATAATATCAAGTTTGTTAATGATAAATGCTCTGCATTAGATAATGTTTGTGTTTTAGGAGACTTTAATCTCACTAATATAAGTTGGACTTGGTCTGAGCATGATAAATCCCTAATTGCTAATAATATTAAGCACCTTCATGAATATTGTTTTATCGATTATATACATTCGCTAAACTTAAGTCAAATTAACTCAATACAAAATTCTTTGTCAAAGATATTAGACTTAATTTTTGTTTGCCGTGATGAATTTAAAGCAAATGTTACTCAAGTTCCGTTCGATTTACTAACCGAATCTATTAACCATAAAGAATTATGTATGGAAATTCAAATGTATGAATATATTGGTGTACATTCTAAGGACAATGTTAATCGTTTTAACTTTTCTAAAGCTAACTTTATTGAGCTTAATAATTTGTTTAATAATATTGATTGGTTTTACGAACTGTCCAACATGAACTTAGATTGCATGTACAAACGCTTCGTTGAATTACTAGGTAATGGCTTTTCGAGATTTGTCCCCACTTCCAAAAATCGTACATTATCAAAGCCTTCTTGGTATAATAAGAGACTGAGTCATTTAAAAAATTTAAAAAACAAAGCTTTTAAAGTGTTTAAAAAAGCAGTTGTATGTATGTATGTATGTATATATTTATTTAGTATTTTATAACTATTTTAAATTACATTTGGTTTAAGTTTAATAGCAAAATTTAATTTTACAAACTAATTTAAACAGAATCTAGAGAATAAAAAATCATGTTAAAGTTTCTCTAATATGTGAGATCAGAAGTTTCTTAAATCGTGTTAAAACTGTTTCACTTTTTATTTCCAATGGTAATTCATTAAATAATTTTAATCCACGATATTTGATCATGTTTTTGGTTCTACAGTCTCGATATAATTGAAGTCTAAAATCAGAATTGGAGCGTAAGTTGTACGGCTGTGATTCTCCTATGGAAATCAGTGTTGACGATAGATACTCGGGCACCATGTTGTTCTTCATTTTGAATACGAATAGTAAGACATTGAACATTATCCGCTGTTTGATGTTGAGCCACTGCAGACAGTTTAGCATCCAATACACAGGCGTACGAAAACTACATTTAAGTATAGTTCTCATAGCACGGTTTTGTAATACTTGAAGCCTATTTATGTGTTCATTGTTACCCATAAATAAAATAGTTGAGCAGAACTCAATGTGAGGTTTGACAATGGTATTATATATATTGATGGCACACATCGTTGTTATATTTTTGCGTATTCTTTTAAGGAAGCCTAGTTTCTGTGATATTTTTTTTGCTACGTTTATTATATGTTTACTAAAATCAAGTTTATTGTCTAGTATCACCCCTAGATATTTGATTTCGGTAACTTGCTCAATTTGCATTCCCTCAACAATTAAATTTATTGACTCACAACTATTGACAACCATTGATTTAGTTTTGTTTACATTTATTTTCATTTTATTGTTCTGCAGCCATGTGCATATGTTTTTGAGGTCCACTTTCATGAAATCAATAAGTTCACTCAGAATTTTACCACTTATAAAGATGAGAGCATCATCAGCAAATAGAGTTATTTTACACACTTGTAAGACGTTACATAAATCGTTAATATAAATTAAAAATAATAAGGGTCCAAGAATTGTTCCTTGTGGGACACCAAAACTTGTTTCACTTGCACTTGATAGTGATTTATTAACAATAGTCCTTTGTGTTCTCTCGGACAGGTAGGACTGGAACCAGTTAATCTCACTCCCTTTTACACCATATCTCTCAAGTTTTTTTAATAGAATATTTCGATCAATTGTTTCAAATGCTCGTTGGAAATCTAAAAAGACAGCTACAATTTTATTTCCGTTATGTCTCTCTTCTTTTAAGGTCATGATCAACCAATTTAAGGACGATTCGCACGAGTGATTATGACGGAAGCCGGATTGATTTTCAATTAATAATTTAGTATCACATACATATTTATAAAACTGGTCGTACGCGCATTTTTCAATTATTTTTTCGAGCAATGGCATCATGTTAATGGGTCTAAACTTATCACAGTCGATTGTGTGAGTTTCTTTAGGTATGGGAATAACGGTAGATTCTTTTAAATTTTTGGGAAATTCACCGCGTTTAAATGATTCGTTGATTATTTTAAGTATTATGGGACCAATTATGTCAAAACAATCTAGAACGATTTCAGCAAATTGCGCAAAGAATTTATTTCTCTTAGCAAGTTTCTTTACAAAAATCACATTATATCTATCGAAAGTAAAATCAAGCAGGATAGCAAATCATTTTGGCATTTTGTAAATCTGAAACGTAAATCAGTTGGGATACCAACCACAATGCATTACATGGACGTAGAATCGTCTAATGTGGTGTCTACACTAGAACTTTTTGCTAATTTCTTTCGTTCCGTGTATACTAACGACAACTGCCCTATCAACTCAAGTACAAATATCGGCAATCATGTGAATATTGGTGCTCTGCAACTAAATTATGAAGAGGTTTTGTTGGCACTAAAGTCCCTGCAGCCAAACTCTAGTTGTGGAGCTGATGGCATACCAGCCATTATCCTAAAGAATTGTGCCACAGGCCTTTGCGTGCCGCTGTTAATGATTTTTAACCGTTCGCTTCTCGAGGGAAAGTTTCTCACTGAGTGGAAAGAATCGTTTCTCGTTCCTATTCATAAGTCTGGTTCTAAAAATAATGTTGAGAACTATCGAGGTATTAGTAAGCTCTCAGCAATTCCAAAGCTTTTTGAGAGCATTGTTAAAAACAACCTTGAGTTTTTGACGAAAGAATGTTTATCGGAAGCGCAGCATGGTTTTGTATCTGGTCGGTCCACTATCACCAACTTGGCTTCTTTCTCATCTTTTACTCTAAATGAGTTGGAAAACAAACGTCAGGTGGACGCAATATATACTGACTTTAGCAAAGCATTCGACTCGGTCAATCATTCCATTCTCCTTGAGAAGCTTGAGGCCTTTGGAATTCACTCTAAAATGCTTCGTTGGATTTCATCCTTCCTAATTGGTCGCGTTCAACGGGTAAAAATCGGAACATCGCTTTCGAATCGTATTAACTGTACATCTGGTGTTCCGCAAGGGAGCCATTTAGGTCCACTGCTTTTTACTATTTTTATAAATGATATCGTGTCAACGGTCAAACATAGCCAATGCCTACTATATGCGGATGATTTAAAACTATTTTCATCTATTAAAAGTATAGAGAGTTGTGCTCTGATTCAATCTGACTTGGATAGAATAATTGATTGGTGCAACGTCAATCGCTTAAAATTAAATGTAAAGAAATGCAATGCAATATCTTTTAATAGATGTGCGTCTACTATCGAATATAATTATACAATTCATTCAATTAACATAAACAGGGTAAATAAAATTAAAGATTTAGGTGTCATGCTCGATACGTCTTTCTCGTTTAAATATCATATTGAAAACACTGTCGCGAAGGCTAATTCTATTGTTGGCTTTATAAACCGTAATGGAAGGGACTTCAGAGACCCATTTACTTTACTTTCGCTATTCACTGCCTTGGTTCGTCCCCTCCTTGAATATGCCGATGTGATTTGGAATCCTGCATTCTCAACATATTCTGATCGCCTTGAAAAAATTCAAAGACGATTCACTAAATTCATTTTTTACAAACTGCATTGGGCTGCCTCTCCAAATTATAAGGCAAGGTGTTTACTTCTGGGCATTAAATCCCTGAAATCGCGCCGTCAAATTCATGATATAATGTTTGTCAGAGACTTGCTATGCTTTCACACAAGATGTCCTGTTCTGCTCTCATTGATGCCAATTTATGCACCGATGAGATCCTTGAGAACACGACATCTCCTCTTAGAAAAAAATTATCGAACAAATTATGGCCTTAACGAACCGATAACAAGAGCCATTGTAGCTTTCAACAGCGTTTGTACATATATAGATTTATCTTTGTCGAGAGACAGTTTCAAAAACAAATTATGGTTTATATTTATTTTTTAACAAATTTTATTTTGAATTATTTACTTTACTTTTACTTTTACTTTCCAACATCTGTTATTTGTAATGAACAATTGTAGATGAATAAATAAATAATAATAATAATAATAATACCAGTATTCTAAATACATAAGATCCCGTACTTAGTTTTTGTCGAAAAATTCGAAGAAATCTGTTTTTTGTTCATATATATTTTTAAAACTCAATACCGTACTTGAAAATTCAATGCAACAGCCATAAAAAATGCAATAACAGCAACGCAAATGCACCTTAAAATAATTTTAGCCACTTGGAGTTTACACAATCAGAATATCCCACTTCATTTGCGAGAAAGTTTTGTTCGACCCAGTCGTGTACTTTATTTTTTTTCGTCTTTGAAGTTTGAAATTCGGAAATTCTAATTACCAGCCCTATTCTGCTCTTCATCGGAGGGTGTTATCTTCAATTTTCACTGAACACTATTGTACTATTCATTCGAATTGAATTTTGATTCACCTTGTTAATGTCGGTAATGTCGGCAATACAGCGCGGTATTCTCTTATTCACGTGAACGTATACATTCTATACGGTTGCGGATTTGAAATTAAATAGATCGTCTGTCTGGTTGGTGGTTGATAAAGTGTAGGGTAAAGTCGGGTCACATCGCACCATGAGTTATTTCTTACATAACGATTTTATTTTAAAACAATGACATCAAAATATCACTTAAGGCCCATTCAGACGATCATTTCAGTTTCAGTTTCAGTTGAGCTATCAGTTAAGCATTCAGTTAAACTGATGTTTAAATGCAAAAATTGAAGCGTTTAACTGAAACTGAAACTGAGACTGAAACTGATGGAATTCCCATAAGTTTTCAGTTCAGCTATCAGTTAAAGTGATGTGTAAATACGTTTCAGTTTAGTTGTCATTTCAATTGCAGTTGGCCGTAAATTAACGTCTTTGAGTTCTTATTATTATTTTTCCAAAATGTCGAAACGGTGTGATAATTTGTTTGATTTTATTGAAATTTATCGCGCGTATCCATGTTTGTGGAAGAAAAGTGACCCTTTATATCACAACACGGTGAAAAGAGAAGCAGCATACAATATGTTGCTGGAAAAACTAAAAGAGGTGGATAAAGAAGCGACGAAGGCAAAGGTCAAGGCAAAAATTAACAGCATTCGTTCTGCATACAATAAAGAACTAAAAAGAGTAAAGGGCTCTAACAAAAGTGGAATAGGCACGGATGAAGTGCACGTACCAAATCTGTGGTACTTTAATTTTAAGTATTTCCACTTGCTAAAAATCTGAGAGTTGCACTTAGTCTTTCGTGAGGTGATATGGCTTCTCTCATATTGGTATCTTGTTTTTTTATAATTGGCGTCACTAGTTGCAGTAGCTCCAGATATACGCTTTCACTCATACGTAAATAGTTTGACCAATCACCATGTTCAAACCTCAATTCCCTCATTAAATTTACGTGCGATAGGGATCGTCTTTTTAAATACCAATCTTTGCTCCATTTGCTTCTTATTTTTTGTGATTTATTAAGCGACAAAGCTATAGCCATTGCAATTAGGTTTTCTTCGTCCATTACGCAATATATTTCTTCTGACTGCTCACGAGTAAAATGAAAGCTGAACTGAATACCGGACTGACGTCTAAATACAATGCCTTTTTTAACTGAACTGACAACTGAACTGATAACTGAACTGATAACTGATCATCTAAATGGGGCTTTACGTTAGTTCCTGAAGTGTGTAGTCGCGACCTGACTTGCAGGTGAAAGTTTTTAGTTACACCCTAACAAAAAAAAAATAAATAAAATAAAAATGAAGAGTAAATTCGAAAAAAAAAAATTGTGTGTATGACTGAAAGAAGTGTTGGTAGAAAAGTATTCGGTGCCCACAGTTACAAAATAAAATGAAAAGCCTATCGTGTGTGCTTATTTCCATTTGCTATTATTGCTGCATGTACGCTTTTATGCGTGTTTTTCGTAAAAAAATAAAACATCATTTGGGAGTTATAGCACCCCTAAGTTTGACATAATTTATGTGCACCGGTGTCATTTCTCCCGCTATTAGTTTTATATTGTAAATTTCAATTTTTTTTTTTGTATGATTAGAAATTGCGACTATTTAAACATTGTGTACTCGTGTACATCTTTTTTAAATACTTGTAGCGAGCGTCGGAAGAAAAACTCCAAGAGAACTTAAGTTACCAAATCATCCTCCAGTTTTTTAAGGAACTTCTTTTTTGAACTTTTACACTTTTAAAACTTTTAGTATGTTTCAAACTATAAATAATTATACTGTAGTATGTTCCTATTTTTTTGTTTTTAAAATAAACAAAGAGTTAATATATTTATGTTTTTATTTAAAATATACTTTATTTTTTGAGTTGTAACGAAAACAAAAAATGGGTGCCAAATGTACTGACTTTACCCTAAGTAAAAACGAATTTATGCTGGATTATTTGTTTATTAATAGAGATTATTCATTTTTAGAGGTAGTAAAACAAACAGAGACCATTTTACAACAATAATTTCCGCAATGAATATTTATACCTTATTGTTTATATTTTTTGTTCCATTTAAAATAATTAACCAAAATAATTTACCAACTTTCATAAATAAAGATCAAATTGAATATCTGCATTAATTTCAATTTGCAACAATAAACTTCTTACGAGTTTCATATGAACACCTGTTAACTTGAATGCTAAAGTGTTTTGGATAATGTAGCACACCCGATGCAGAAAGCAGAATGGAAAGGCAGAGTCAAAGGGAATCGAATGGTGAATATCAAAATAGGGCTGTACGCAGTATGCCTATAATTAAAATAACTTTTACTGACATCTGCCATGGTTTTTGTCCTACCTATATCACGTTTAATAATTTAGCGACCATTTACCTTTGCTGTGGAGAAACGAAGTGGAGACTAGGGACTATTAATTTTGCGCGAGCCCTTAGAGTCTTAGACCAAGAAACTTCTAATTCGGCACGGAGACAGACAGAACAGCAAGTTCTCTCATCAAAATCATTTGTAAGGATTCATTCATTTGTACTCAAGGATTAGTTTTTTTTTTTAATGAATATCTAGACGAGAAGTAGGGGAGATGGGGGCAGTTTAGGACGGGGCAGTTTAGGACAACTTAAGAAAAAGTACAAAAAAAAAAACTTTTTAATACTTTAATAAAATTTGACAGTGGCAAATCCACTTCAAACAAACATCTGATGGATATTGAAACGATACCAAATGTAAAAAATAAAATAAAAAGAAAAGTGTATTTCCAGACGACGGTTGTAATTTTTTTTATTCCTAGACGTAAGCATATTATTCTAACATTATGCTCAATTTACAAATTAAAAGTGTTCAAGTATAATGTTTATATGTGTAGCGATGTTATTCAACCAAAATATTAACAATTTACATTGTTTCTAAAAAAATATTAAGTTTTTAGTTTTTTATCCCTCTCGGGGCACTTTTGGACAATGCGCGAGGGGAACTTTTGGGCATGTCCTAATCTGTCTTTTATCACTTTGAACAATCTATTTCTGTGTGATTGTTTTTGGTTTCATTTGTTTAGGTTTATCTCTGCACTAATGGTCAGAAATTACAAGAAAAAGAAGGAAACCGCTCCTAATGAGCGTTTTTTTAGACATGTCCAAAACTGCCCTATGGTTGTCCTAAGGTGCCCCCTCAGAGGGGCAGAATGGAACACTTTAAAGAGATTATTAAAATAAATAAAACATATATGAATCACACCTATACATATTTATTTGGATATAAGATTGAGAGATAAATCCGAAGGGATACTCCGCTTTTTAATGGATCTAGAGCAATTTTTGTAAAAAGTGTCCTAAGGTGACCCCCTCTCCCCTACTTACAATATGAAATGGTTGAAATCAGAGAGAAGGCAAAGAAGATTTCAATTTCAAACGATTTCATAGAGTTCTGTTTCAAAGAACAGCGGTTTTCTCTGACACGTATCCAGACATCCAGAGAGCACTTTATGTCAAAATTGAACTACGATTTAAGCTAATGTTTGGAGAGAAAAGTTGGAGAGCAACTTCAATATAGTGCAGCTCGAGCAGCGAACTAACTATAAATTGACGTTTAATTTTAAAAATCACAATGGCTAAATTTTTTATTTGAAAATATTCATTGTGCCCTATTAAATAAATATTTAGTTCGAAGTTAAAAAATGATTATTAGTAGGTAGGGCAATGAAAGTAGAAATTTTATTAAACCTGCTTTTAAACAAACCACGACTCATGTCGACGCCACCTCGTCTAATATGAGCTTCCATCAAGAAGAAGTTGTTGGAAGGTTAGGTTTGGGTTAAGTTAGTGGGTTGGTGCGACATGTTAAAATATGTACACGCCTCACTTAGATCAATGCTTAAATTCTTTGTGATACCCTTGGGGCATTTTGGGAACCTATCAGAAACCTACGGACTAGCGAGCCATCCCGAGGCATTTACAAATTTAAGCAGGTCATCTATAGACCTATCTAGGTCATCGAAAAAGTATTTTCCAAGAGTTTTGTTTCGAAAATGGCAGAGTGCTGGGCAGTGGCAAAGGGAGTGTTGGGTGTCCTCATGCACCTCCTTCTCATCGCATCCTGGTCGTCTGTGCTGATTCTCATTTTCTTTGTATGGTATTTCAGCATATTATGTCCGGTGGTAACACCTAAGAGAGAGGACAACAATTTTTTGTTCATTTGCAGAATTTTTTCTGTTTTCTGCTTGTCATAGAGTGGCCAGATTTTCTTGGTAATGGTGCAGGTATCAAGCTATAGTTGCTCGAACGAACTCTTTCGAGATCGAGATCGATTCGAAATTTTTACACCATGAGGAGAGGGGTAGTTTTATTGAGTGGAGGGCACCACAATGTTTACGGTTCATCACAACAGTGAAGAGTCCTTCAAAATATCCACCGACCGACCGCCGGAATAAAAAGAATTATTCCTTACTCGCAACTTTGTGGAACGCGTGTTGAATAAAAGCTGACAGTTTGCGAAAATGTTGGCAGAACACAGCGAGCTGTCACTGGTGCGTTTGCTAGTATTAGTACAGAAGCGGCAAAACTGGGTTTAGTGGTGAATGAGGGTAAAAAAAATGTATGCTGTCAACAAGAATGGACACACAACATCGACGAATCGGACAGAACGTCACGATAGACAGCTCTAAGTTTGAGGTAGTTCGGGACTTTGTCTACCTCGGAACCGCTATTAACTCTGAAAATGACATCACCTCAGAAATCAAGCGAAGAATCACACTTGCCAACCGCTGTTTCTTTGGCCTAAGACGGCAATTGATTAGTAAGGCCTTGTCAAGAAGCACTAAGGAGATTCTATATAAGACTCTCATCATCCCTGTCCTGCTCTATGGCGCAGAAGCATGGACCCTAGCAAAAACGGATGAGGATCTTCTTGGTCGCTTCGAACGCAAAATTCTTCGAGTGATTTTTGGTCCCGTTTGCGTTGGCGGGATTTGGAGGAGAAGAATTAACAGCGAACTCTACGAGCTGTACAGCGACATCGACCTGGTCAGAAAAGTACGCATTAGTCGTCTAAGATGGTTAGGACATGTAGAGCGAATGGACACCAACGCTCCGGCCCGGAGAGTCTTCGATTCCAACCCGGAGGGACAACGCAGTAGAGGAAAACCTCGCCTTAGGTACCGCGCACAAGTGAAAGGGGACCTCAACCAACTTGGAGTGCGCAACTGGAGGCGGTTAGCCAAAGATCGCGCTAACTGGAGAGGCGTATTGGTTGAGGCCCTGGTCCACCCCGGATTGTAGCGCCACCTTAAGTAATGTAGCGATCGCCTTGTAATAATTCCCCATCGTTTATTTTTTCTAAAATGAAAAAAATAAAAATATGCTGTTGACGTCGTGTTTGATTGGCTAAACATTATTTTCCGCGCACTGATGGTAATGACTTAAGCCGCTGTGCAAAGTTAACCTTATCTTTACACCACACTTCATCTACCCAACGCGCGCCAAACCACAAGTATATAGGTTGTGTAACCCGAGTGCGCGGTCCTTTTTCTTTTTGGCAACCGAACTGGAAAGTGATAGTGCGTGAATTCGGCACAGAAAATCACTGTGTTCTCAAATATTAATTGGCCATAAGAATAGGCACATTTTTAATTTTCCGCCTTTGATTGCCACAATTGCAATTCAATTCGCCAAGCATCCTCGAAAATAACATATATATGTTAATTAAGCGAGCTTGGACGATTTGATAAAAGTGCAGACTTAATTTTTCGTCTCATTAATCGAAGGCGGATTGAACCGTGACATTGGACACAAAACTCCATCTTACGTTAAAATCCCCTTGTGAAACAACGAGGCTACTCAGTGCTTTTACATAATAAAGGTCACTAGTGCCGCCATATCACATCGGACAAATCGTCCGTCTAAGACCCAGTCACCGCATGTGAGCGATAAACGTCAGTGCATTCAGTGCTAAAGAAGCCACATTGTTCCAGGAGCACCTGAGAACGTAGCCGCCACGTCACCCATCGATTCAGGCACCCCTGCGTCGCCCAAAAGCACCTGTTCGAAACACAGCCAGTCAATCATTTTTGTTTGTATCCCGGACTTTCACCCACACCGCCTTTCGATCGAAAGCCAACGTGTGATCAGTCGGGAAATGCTATCAGCTTTTGTATACCGCTGTAGTTCAACCCAGACCTTTCATCGATAGATCAAATACGTGATCTTCAATAGTAAATTTTAAATAACAAAACTCAACATTTGTTCATCATAAGTTTGTATAAAAAAAAAAAAAAAAAAAAAAAAAAAAAAAACTTTAAATAGGTAGTATAAATTGTAAGCATGAAATCGAGGTAAGAAGCGCCAAACGATTCTCTTCTATTGCTCCTATCATAATTTAACATTTTTTTCTACAGTACATAATCTACAAAAAAACCACAGAACCGATGTGCGCACAACGACTCTGCAGGAATCAACAATTAAAATCTATCATCATAATCATCAGTCCATCGAATAAAAGTTGCATAACAAATAAACAGCAACAGTAAAACCGTAAGTCATTTGGCATTTCTAAATTTCATGCATTTCGTTAAAACTTAAAGTAAATTATAATAAAACTAAGAATTGGATATCATAAATAAGTGCCTTCTGCACTAAGTACATAGTTTACATATGATTCACTATTGCCCCTTGTTGCACATTAAATTTAAATAATTTTAATTATGAATTAAAAGTTACCTACCTATGATCACAGATTTGAAGTATATTTCCTAAAATTATCACTAGATACCTATAACTATACTATACCCTATATTACCTATGTAAATAACTAAATTTACCTTAAAACATATCAAAAACCTAATTCACCAATTGACTTAAAATTGATAAGACAAGGAATCTTGTTTATCTTGCTAATGCACGTGCTTGTTGACACATATATACTTACATTCATTTCAATATATGTTTCTCTTAAATCTGTTTGTCATCTCCCTTGATGTTGACTCTTCGTGAAACATGAGACATTCTCAATGACTCCCAAACATACTATCGTAAAAAAACAACTTACAATGAATTTTGAAAGTAATTCTGTTTCTTCTATGTATTAATTGATTTCTAATGGCGATGAAAGGATGATAAGCGTGAGCAACCTTCGATGAGTACCTGAATGTGAGATTCTATGTAGATAGAGAGTTTTATCAGGGACTATCATAATAAACATTTAGGCATATTGATAGTCAAGGAGTTTTGACTTCGGTCATTCATTAGGGTGGGTTAGCCTACTGGTTGCGTGTTCGTTTCTAACACCAACGATCACCTTCCTAAAGTGTCCCAACATCTGACACCATCTCTCTCAAACTTCGAACTTTTCCTTCTTTCTTTTCTTTTTTTCCCCTTCTCAACGATCTGGTCATCCAATACACGGATGCCAATACACTTTTTTTTTAGGCGCGCAAAGCAGACAACATCACTCTACGAAGACATAGCATTATGCAACAATATAGATTCTTTTGATCTATGACAACCTGGCACGATTCATTTGTAGGTAGGTAAGTGGCAGTAAGATCCCCCCCCCCATTCCGACGAGCTGTCGCCGTGCAACAACCAGCGTGCCACTTCTGCTACCGGGAAAATCCAACACCCAAATTACCCCCTGCTCTACAAATTGGCGCCCAAGAACGTGGAGCAACGAGTGTCAGCCTTGACAAAAAATATTGTCATTCATAAGTTTGGAGTTTTTAAACGCCCCAAAGCTTAGGCAATGAATTGTCAATGACGACTTAACACTAGCAGCTTTTATCACCTTTCACCTCGTTGCGATCACAGATAGTTTGATTCTGTAATTGGCTGCAAAACAAAAACATCAAACAAACATTTTTTTTAACTTTAACAAACCCCTTCAGGTCAGACCATAATTCAAGAGTACTATAGGAGTCACATTTGTTTAGTACATCAGTACACATAATGTAGTTACCCTATGGGAAATATTATAGAGTCGACTTTCCAGGAAAATAATTTTGAAGGAAGTTAATCTATAAGTCCTTATTTCACTAGAGCTTTTATAGACGAAAGTATAAGTTGCGATAGATATATGCCTTCAAAATGTTTTCTTAGTAAATATAGTATTAATGCTTATGTGAAATCAGCCTATTGCCGCCTATTTTCTTATTTTCCTTATATTCTTAAAATTCTACACTCACATATCACACTCATTGTTTTTGTAAACAATTATCATCCATACATCGCCAAACCATTAATACAATTCTGTACCAAAACAAAAATAAAAACTTATATTCCTTTATCATTCATTCGTAAACAAAAACCAAAAAAAAAAAAAAAAAAAAAAAAAAAAAAATGAATGTAAACAAAAGCCAAAACAACGGAGCAATTCCGAAACATAGCTCAAACAGAGATTTAAATAATTCTGGTATAGGTATGATGACTCGAGGAAGAAAGGGAAACCCAGCTGTTTCACACTCTTTTAGAAACAGTGAACCTGTTCGTCATTCTCCCCAGAGAGATAACATAAACCTTTCAAGAAACTTTCACTCACTCAGCAAAGACATACAATCAAATATTAGAAGTATGAATGAAAGCTTTAGCCAAGCGCAATTAATACGTCTAGAAACAACGACAGCAAGTGTTGCAGCATCAACACTAAATGTGTTGTTTACAACTGCTCCCGTTAGTTACGTCATGTCAACGACAACAACTACCACCGCATTATCAGCCGTTCCATTAATGTCAGCATTTCAAAATGCAGCAACATCAGTTCGTCTCGGAGAGGAAGAGTCTGGCAACCGTTTGCCACCACCTAATGTTGTTGAGAGCAATGCTCGAGCGGCAGAACATAATCCACCTCATTCGAACAGCTTCCTGCACTCGCATATTAAGAGCGTAGTTGATGCTAGTTTATTAGATCTTCAAAATTCTCTTTTTCGGAATCTTCCCAATCTGATAAAAGAAAATGTTGAGAGCAGCGTGAGAGACATTCTAAGTCACAATGCTCAGCCCAATGTAAATGGTAATCTTAACCAAAATAATGTGCAGCGGGAGATAAGACACACACAAAATCCCAATCAGTCAGAGAGTCTATCAGCAAACTCAGTCAACTTGTCTGCAAGCTCGCGATTTGCTGGACCAAGACAGAGAGAAACTGCAGGTGTAGCGCAAGTTAATAATGAATATGTTAACCCAGGCAGACACTTTTCAAATAACGAAAATCATCGATCTTCGAACCGACGATTTGATTTAGATCGTTGGGGAATTAGGTATGACGACACCAGTAAGGGAATGACTATTGAAGATTTCGTCTTTCGCGTTGAAATCCTCAAAAGCAACTATAATTGCCCTTGGAATGAAATCATTCGAAACTTTCATCATCTACTTGCTGGATCAGCACAAGACTGGTACTGGCAGTATCTCAGAACAAATCCTAGAGGTGATTGGTCAATGTTGCGTTCGGCATTGCTGAAACAATTCAAAGGGTACGAAAATGACTTTGAAATCTTAAGGCAATTAATGGATCGACGACAAATGCCTAGTGAGCCGTTCGATGAATTTTATAAATCCATTATTCACTTCAGAAGCCAACTGAGAGAGCCAATGTCAGACCATGATCTTATCAGGATAATACGTAACAATATAAGCTCGAGATTAATGAACTTTATATACCCAATGCAAATTAATACCATTGAACAGCTTCGAGAGGAATGTAGGCGTACCGAAAAGATGCTACAATTCAGATATGGGTCACAGCCTCGGTTTAATAATGCAAGAGCGGTACATGAAATTCATTACTCGAGTGAGGATGCTGAAAATGAAAATATGTCAGAGCCATTTGCTAACATTTCGGCAGTTAAGAACAATTATCGTTCAAATTTTTCTAATCCCCCTGACAAATCCCTGAACAGCAATACAAGTTGCTTCAATTGCAAGAAGTCGGGACATGTTTTCGCTGAATGTCGCACCCCTGTTTCTAAGCTGTTTTGCTATCGTTGTGGTACAGATAATGTTACAGTCTTAGATTGTCCTGAATGTAACACATCGAAGGAAAACTGGAATACGAACGAGAACTTTTCCGGAAGGTCCCGTTCGACTCAAACCAGTCCGGACCAATAAAAACTGATGCATCTACCAACACCGATCTTATCGATGACAAAATAATTTTTACAGATCCCAAAATACTTTTACCAATGAACACTTCTAGTAGTTCGTCCGAAATAGACAATAAACTACATAAAATTCCACAACACATGAAACCATACCATCAAAGGCTAGTCGAGTATAATGCTATTCGAAAACGGATTTTCAATCTAGATGAATTGACTCCTAGAGATACCGTACCGCTAAAATTATTAAAATCTCGTAACCGACACCGAAAGGGAAAGCTTTACCGACAGCTGATTAACGAATCGCTTTTTGAAGATAATTTAGACACACGACCTTATGCAAATATTTCGATAAACAAGAAAGAATTTAGAGGCTTGTTAGATAGTGGTGCATCGATATCCTGTCTAGGATGTGGTTGCATGGAGATAGTAAAGGAGCTTAATATTCCAATATTAAAATTTGAATGGTCAGTAAAGACAGCCGGTGGCAAAAATCAAAGCATAGTTGGTCGTATAAACGTGTCTGTTGAATATAAAGGCATCTCGGAAAAGATGGACTTATATCTTGTTCCAAGCCTTGTACAACCACTATACCTCGGTGTCGATTTCTGGTCAAAATTTAAAATCGCTCCGCAAATCATTAGTGAACTCTTTACACCTTCACACGACTCTAACTTGAGAGAACCAGAAAATATCAAACCAAAACCGCCAATGCATGAGTTGACTATGGATCAGGAACGACAGCTTCAATGCGCAATTTCTGCTTTTCCATCCTGTACAACCCTTGGGTTGGGTAAAACCATGGTAGAAACACACATAATTGACACCAATGATGCTGAACCCGTAAAACAGCGCCATTACCCGGTGTCACCTGCAATTCAAACTTTAGTGTATGAGGAACTAAATCGAATGTTATCTCTCGGAGTTATCGAGGAAAGTCACAGCGCGTGGAGTTCGCCTATTGTCCTTATCAGGAAACCCGGCAAAAACAGGCTGTGTCTTGACTCCCGCAAAGTGAACTCGTTAACAAAGAGAGATGCATATCCACTGCCTCACATTGAGGGTTTGCTGAGCCGTCTGAAAAATACACATTACATTAGTAGTGTGGATTTGAAGGACGCGTTCTGGCAAATCCCTCTGGAAGAAAAATCGAGGGAAAAAACCGCATTCACTGTGCCAGGGAGGCCACTTTACCAATTCACCGTCATGCCCTTTGGACTGTGTAATGCAGCCCAAAGGATGTGTCGGTTGATGGACAAGGTGATCCCTGGTACACTTAGAGAATGTGTGTTTGTGTACCTCGATGATCTGTTAATTATCTCACCTGACTTTGAACAACACATCTCAACATTAAAAGACGTTGCCAAATGCCTGAGACAGGCAAATCTAACGATTAATGTTAACAAATCGAACTTTTGTTTTAAAGAACTTCGTTATTTGGGGTATATTGTCGGCCAAGGTTATGTGAAGCCCGATCCTGATAAAGTAGCTGCGATACAAGATTTTCCTATTCCTGTAACCCAGAAACAAGTGCGGAGATTCTTAGGCCTCTGTGGATGGTATCGCAGATTTATCAGGAATTTCGCATCCATAGCTACACCTTTGACCGACACCCTCAAAAAAGCGAAGTCGTTTTCAATGTCATCGGAAGCCGTTAGCTCGTTTAATGCCTTGAAAACCGCTCTGATTTCAGCCCCGCTATTAAGCAATCCAGAATTTTCTAAGCCCTTTATAATCCAATGTGACGCCTCTTCAGTCGGAATTGGTGGCGTTTTGTACCAGTACGACGAAGAAGGAAACGAAAAACCGATCGCGTTCTTTTCTGAGAAGCTCAACGCCTGTCAGAGAAAATATAGCGTGACGGAGCAAGAGTGTTACGCAGCAGTTCGAGCAGTTGCGAAGTTTAGGCCCTATATTGAAGGCATGTCCTTCACGATTGTAACAGACCACGCCAGTCTTAAATGGCTGATGGGACTTAAGGACCTAAGCGGACGATTGGCTCGTTGGTCCTTAAAGTTACAAGGATTCTCCTTCAATATAGAGCATCGCAAGGGATCGCAGAACACTGTCCCCGATGTGCTGTCTCGCGTACACCTTGAGCCGATCTGTTTGAACTTAGATGAACCAGCCATATTCGATTTAGATTCGCCGGAATTCAAATCAAATGATTACCTTGACCTCTTGTCAAGGGTGTACAAAAATCAGAAAAATCTACCAGACCTGAAAGTTGAGAATCAAAGAGTGTATAAACGGAGGTATCCATTAGATACTCACTCGATATCTGATGAACACCAGTGGAGTTTATGGATACCAGCAAGCCTGACCAATTTAGTTATCCAAAAATCACATGTACCACCCAATTGTTCACATGGAGGTATCAGGAAGACAATAGGTAGGATTCGTCAACACTTTTATTGGCCCAATATAACGACGGAAGTGCGAGACTTTATCCGTAAGTGTGAAGAGTGCAAGCAAAACAAAACACCAAACCAAATTTTAAGACCACCAATGGGGCTAAAGCAGGAGATAGATCGACCCTTCCAAAAGATTTACGTAGATTTTTTGGGACCGTACGTCCGATCAAAGAAGGGTAATCTATTTCTCTTTGTAGTCCTAGATGAATTTTCCAAGTTCGTTTTTCTAAAGCCGATGCGAGTCGCAACCTCGAAAACAGTGATAGAGTTCTTGGAGAAAGAAATCTTCCACAAATTTGGAGTACCAGAAACCGTTCACAGCGATAATGGGAAACAGTTTGTGTCAAAGGATTTCGAAAAGTTTTTAAATAAATATGAAACGTTCCAAATAAGAAACGCAATATACTCTCCCCAAGCCAATTCTTCGGAAAGAGTCAATAGGTCCATACTGTCAGCCATAAGGACGTATATTGACAAAGATCAACGCGATTGGGACAGTCACATATCTGAGATTCAGCAAGCCCTATGTACGTCCGCACACCAATCTACAGGCATGTCACCATATTTTGTCCTATTTGGTCACAATATGATCACTCACGCAAGCCAATACAAAATTGCCAGAGAATTAAATGCTTTACAAGATAACGAAATTGATTATCTACCCAATTCAAGTCGATTACGCCTAATACGCGAAAAGGTAAAGGAGAATTTAAAGAAAGCTTCATTACGTAATGAGAAGTCATATAACTTGAGGTGTACGGTTAGACATCACAAATCTGGAGATGAAGTCTATTACAGAAACTTTATCCTTAGTAATGCCTCAAAGAAAATCAGTTCCAAATTATGTCCAAAATTCCTTAAAGGTAGGATCATTAGACAAATAGGTAGATCGATGTATGAAATCGAAGATAGACATGGAAAGCTGAAAGGTGTTTACCATGCTAAGGACATACGAAAATAAAAAGAATAAATTCTGGCATAGATCAACTTGCATAAACAGGGTCATGGGTCGAGTTTCCTATGAGCAATTATTCCAAGTGCTTATTTTTTTTCATGTCTTCTTGATACCCTTTTAGTGATCCAAAATTCATGACATTGTAGCGATCGCCTTGTAATAATTCCCCATCGTTTATTTTTTCTAAAATGAAAAAAATAAAAATATGCTGTTGACGTCGTGTTTGATTGGCTAAACATTATTTTCCGCGCACTGATGGTAATGACTTAAGCCGCTGTGCAAAGTTAACCTTATCTTTACACCACACTTCATCTACCCAACGCGCGCCAAACCACAAGTATATAGGTTGTGTAACCCGAGTGCGCGGTCCTTTTTCTTTTTGGCAACCGAACTGGAAAGTGATAGTGCGTGAATTCGGCACAGAAAATCACTGTGTTCTCAAATATTAATTGGCCATAAGAATAGGCACATTTTTAATTTTCCGCCTTTGATTGCCACAATTGCAATTCAATTCGCCAAGCATCCTCGAAAATAACATATATATGTTAATTAAGCGAGCTTGGACGATTTGATAAAAGTGCAGACTTAATTTTTCGTCTCATTAATCGAAGGCGGATTGAACCGTGACATTGGACACAAAACTCCATCTTACGTTAAAATCCCCTTGTGAAACAACGAGGCTACTCAGTGCTTTTACATAATAAAGGTCACTAGTGCCGCCATATCACATCGGACAAATCGTCCGTCTAAGACCCAGTCACCGCATGTGAGCGATAAACGTCAGTGCATTCAGTGCTAAAGAAGCCACATTGTTCCAGGAGCACCTGAGAACGTAGCCGCCACGTCACCCATCGATTCAGGCACCCCTGCGTCGCCCAAAAGCACCTGTTCGAAACACAGCCAGTCAATCATTTTTGTTTGTATCCCGGACTTTCACCCACACCGCCTTTCGATCGAAAGCCAACGTGTGATCAGTCGGGAAATGCTATCAGCTTTTGTATACCGCTGTAGTTCAACCCAGACCTTTCATCGATAGATCAAATACGTGATCTTCAATAGTAAATTTTAAATAACAAAACTCAACATTTGTTCATCATAAGTTTGTATAAAAAAAAAAAAAAAAAAAAAAAAAAAAAAAACTTTAAATAGGTAGTATAAATTGTAAGCATGAAATCGAGGTAAGAAGCGCCAAACGATTCTCTTCTATTGCTCCTATCATAATTTAACATTTTTTTCTACAGTACATAATCTACAAAAAAACCACAGAACCGATGTGCGCACAACGACTCTGCAGGAATCAACAATTAAAATCTATCATCATAATCATCAGTCCATCGAATAAAAGTTGCATAACAAATAAACAGCAACAGTAAAACCGTAAGTCATTTGGCATTTCTAAATTTCATGCATTTCGTTAAAACTTAAAGTAAATTATAATAAAACTAAGAATTGGATATCATAAATAAGTGCCTTCTGCACTAAGTACATAGTTTACATATGATTCACTATTGCCCCTTGTTGCACATTAAATTTAAATAATTTTAATTATGAATTAAAAGTTACCTACCTATGATCACAGATTTGAAGTATATTTCCTAAAATTATCACTAGATACCTATAACTATACTATACCCTATATTACCTATGTAAATAACTAAATTTACCTTAAAACATATCAAAAACCTAATTCACCAATTGACTTAAAATTGATAAGACAAGGAATCTTGTTTATCTTGCTAATGCACGTGCTTGTTGACACATATATACTTACATTCATTTCAATATATGTTTCTCTTAAATCTGTTTGTCATCTCCCTTGATGTTGACTCTTCGTGAAACATGAGACATTCTCAATGACTCCCAAACATACTATCGTAAAAAAACAACTTACAATGAATTTTGAAAGTAATTCTGTTTCTTCTATGTATTAATTGATTTCTAATGGCGATGAAAGGATGATAAGCGTGAGCAACCTTCGATGAGTACCTGAATGTGAGATTCTATGTAGATAGAGAGTTTTATCAGGGACTATCATAATAAACATTTAGGCATATTGATAGTCAAGGAGTTTTGACTTCGGTCATTCATTAGGGTGGGTTAGCCTACTGGTTGCGTGTTCGTTTCTAACACCAACGATCACCTTCCTAAAGTGTCCCAACATCTGACACCATCTCTCTCAAACTTCGAACTTTTCCTTCTTTCTTTTCTTTTTTTCCCCTTCTCAACGATCTGGTCATCCAATACACGGATGCCAATACACTTTTTTTTTAGGCGCGCAAAGCAGACAACATCACTCTACGAAGACATAGCATTATGCAACAATATAGATTCTTTTGATCTATGACAACCTGGCACGATTCATTTGTAGGTAGGTAAGTGGCAGTAAGATCCCCCCCCCCATTCCGACGAGCTGTCGCCGTGCAACAACCAGCGTGCCACTTCTGCTACCGGGAAAATCCAACACCCAAATTACCCCCTGCTCTACAGTAAGTAAGTAAGTAATTTTGCGAAAATAATGTTGTAGACGACTGATCAATAGTCGTATGCTCTTACTACTTGTTGGGAGATCTTTTAGGCCCGTTTGCTGATACTACTCATAGCGATTTAAGTTCCACTTAAAATCTTATGTGACAGTTTATGACATAGAATGAAATAATGTAGCCCATAAGGTATTCACATAGAACAAACGCTATGAGTACCCACTACCTAGTATCAGCAAACGGGCCTTAAATTGTATTTCACCTGAAAAAAAGTGTATTTTATTATCTGGGAGTAAAAATTTGGTTTGCTTCTGGTCTGTAAAAGATTAAATTTGTGCAGAAATAAACAGTTTTTCCCATCGACAACTACATTATTTGAAGAACATTTAACTGAAGTTTTGGACTTCTCAACACCTGTGCCTATTTTAGAAATTCTGCAACCCGAATCAAAATTAAATTACACTAAAAAGTACTGCTATCTGCTTGAATATAGATTTTCGCTAGAGGCATTTTAACCACAACCTAAACATCTACACCAAGAGCTAATGATTTTCCTATCCCTGTGCCGGCACACGAAAGGCCGTTCCTTCTCTGAAAGGAAAACCAATGAAACTCTGTTGTACATTTATAACAAATTGGTACAGAGGGAAGATGCAACATATACCCATAGCTAGTTGAAACAGCAAATACTCACCGTCTGTATTATAATAGCGTTGCTTATGCCAACTGGACTTGGATTTAACATGACCGAAACCCGAACTCGGCAGTATGGGATAGGCAGTCGCATTCAAATTATCTCCCTCCGGATGGCCAAACGTTTTGAATTGCATTGTGTAGTCCATTGTGGAGGTCGTCACCCCTCGAGTTGGTGTCTTAGTTGGGTTCGATGCTCCCGTTCGGCCACCATTCACACTGAACGTAGCATATGGCGATATCTCGTACATTTCTAATGGAAAAGGACGAAACGGAAGGATTTCGCTTTACTATTTTTGCACAAAGAGTCGGGCACGTTTCTCTAATCCCCACCCCGCATTAAAATCTATTTTAATTCTACGTTTTGAATTTAATGCACGAAGCAAGGATACGAACATACCTGAGTCGTTTCCCTTGTCCACAGTCTTAACCGGCGATGCACTGTACACTTGCTGATTTCGTCGATTGTCATGATCTTCCTTATAGTCGCTGGGGAGTGCTCTCGACTCGTATCCGTCGGAAATTGGTCCGCATAACGTTCTACGATGCTTAATAATCAATCCCCTGTAGGACCGCATGTAGTTGTATTGGTAGGTTGAACGCAAAACAGCAACAGGCCACACCGTAGCGAGCAGCAATAAGAGGAGCAAAGAAAGAAACCCAATTAACCCCAAAGGATATAACAAGTTGGGACGTACGGTTGCCATCATTGTTGCCGGAGTTAATGAACAACTTAACCGGGTATTAGATGGGATTGCTTCAACCGGTGTAGAGGAAGGGGGAGGGGAGAAAAAAAGGAAAGGAAAAACGGAGTAGCATGACGATGTCAGGATTTCCATTAGCAGGCCGTGACTAGCGTCAAATTTCACCGCACAGACATTATTTCCTTATTAAGGCTCTAATAAATCACTCTGGTAATGGACGTGCACGGTCTGGCTACAATCGGGACGAGGAACTTTCGATTGGGCCTGCATTATTGAGTTGGTCAGACATGCACTTACACTATAATGATGGCGATGGTGATGATAATGATGACAATTAATGTTGAGAACCAATCATTGGCAGGACTTGCATTTATCAAATTATTGGCCAAATCATTCTCCGGCGGGAAGACGGGAGGTGTCGGTATTGTTACACCGTCCAAGTTCGTTGTGGCAAAGTGATAGTGTTCGGTGGTTTTGCCGGCGTCATTTGTTGCGGATATTCGCAGCTGGTACCATTTTGCCGGCAGAAAATCGCAAAATATTAAATTTTCACGATTCTCCTCGGCATTGGAAATGTCGGATGTGACAACTGTCCATCGGATGTCGCCTATAATAAAAAAAAAAAAGGTAAGCACCATAGAAGAGGAGAGCAAAAGGAAATGTTATTCATGGAATATTAATACAAATGCGGTTTTGGTTTATATGGATATTAAATTCGATTTATTGGCGGTTTTTTTTTTTTAATTATTTATTTATTTTTTGGGCTAAAGTACTTTGCAGTGCTATTGGCTGTTTAAATTGAAATTAATGGATCAGCGGGTGTAGCTTGTACTTTGTTTCAGCTTTTTCAGTTGAGTTTTTCTTTGAAGTCTACCCCGTCATTTGAAATTGGCACTCTTTCTGGTGCAGTCACTCATTGTTTTTTTTTTATTTTTAAATCTTCGACAATTATAGTTAAATAAACTGTATAATTAAAATTATTAATAGTCACGCTTATCTTGAGATTTGATTTCTTTCGAAAGTGTCTCGAATTCGAAGAAACTGTATTTTGACATTCGAACAGATAAGAAGTTCATCCTATCAATCGAAAGTTCATTTGTCATTCGAATGTTGATCGTATTTTGACATTCTAATCGTTCGAAACAAATGTAATTTTTTCTTCGTGTGCAATTTCCCATCGCCTAAACAGAAATTGCTTTTGTTTTGCTCCATATTCTTGGCGGATAAAATTTGCAAAAATGTAAGTAGTAAATTATGTATTTGTTATTTCTGTTTAAAATAAAATAAGACTTGCTCTGTATACGAAAGACACACTCCAATTGGACGATTAGAATACAAAAGGAAGCGTTGCTCAGGATGATGGAAGAAAATCCCGAAATCGCAAAGGGGTTCTCAACGAACCAAATCGATAGACCGGTTCTGGAAGGATGCTGCAGAAAACAATATTTTGAAGCTGACCTGAAGTGACCACATTTGAGTTGAATAAATAAAATAGAAAATTTGTAGTTTAATTGTAATATTATATACGTTCTTTTTTGCATTTTTTACTTGAATAATTTGAGTTCGCAATTTAATAACAAAAAATTAAAACATATTTTAGAAAAGTTCAGATTTAAATTTCAGACTTTAGCATGTCAAAATATTGATACGAATACATTTTAATATTCCTAAACCTGGTCCTATTTGAGATAAGACTGCTACTTAACATTATTGTAGTTCTTAGCATTTAAAAATAAATAAATAGTTGGCGCAACAGGTCCGGGGGGACCCTAGGCCTAGCTTCTCACAACCATTCGTTTTGTTTGAGTTTTTCATTTTTGGAACGAATGGAAGGGGTCTACAATTTTATGCCGACTCCAAACGGCTAATTGAGAAGCTCTTTCAAGACAGTCATACTCTCGGATGTTTGTCAGATGTTCGCGAGAGGTAGCGCAGTGGAAAAAAACCATAAGTTGGAATTTGGGTTTTTGCGGGATTCGAACCTGAGACCCCTCGCTTAGTAGTCCAACACACTAACACACTAAGCCACTGCGACTACAGTTTTAAGCATTTATTTCTCAATAAATAGATGAAAATTGAAATAGTTCTATAATATTGATAAAACAATGAAAAAATAGCTTCCACAAAATAAACAAAGGAATGGTTACTCTATATAAAAACTTAATGTCAAACAGCTGATCTCGAAAGTTGAATTAATTTGAATTCATTTGATGGCATTCTCGATAGTGAATTTTATTCGTTCGAATCTCAAAATAAGCATGAATCTGATGCTTTTAATTTATTTCTCGATAAGCTCCAATTTCATAAAGTCAGAGCAAAATTAAACAAAGCAATAAATCAAAATGTCTCCAGCAATGGATGCCTCAATCTTTATTAAGTAAAATAAAAAGAAAAAAAAAAAAAACTTTGTGTAAGTTAATGAAATACTTAACAAATATAAATCTTATACCGATAAAAGTATTAACAATAATAATCTCACTGTGTCTGAGCCTATAGAAGTGGCTAATTTATTTAATAAATTTAAAATAATAACAATGTAAGCTCTGGTAATGGTGTTTCAAATGAGAGCCATTGTGACAGCTGTTTAATGCAACGCATTAATCAACAAGAATAATTTTCTTTGAAGAATTACTTCGCTTGAAATTTATAAAATTATAGATTGTGTGAGTGCTGCCAGATTTTTTTCACCAGAAATCGTAAATACTAGCTTTCAAAATAGTGGAAATACGATTTTGTTGGAAATAAACAAAAAAAAAATCGAAAACACAGAAGAACGTTATTATACCTACTTCAATTTACTACAACATTAACATTTTTCGACAAATAACAGTTTTAATTTATTAAATAAAAAAAAAACGTGTTTTTACTACTGCAATCTACTGCAATCTACTTTATTACACATTCATACTTGAATTAAATTTGATTAATAATGCTGCTATTTATATTCAACTAGCTGACCCGGCGAACTTCGTTCCGCCCAAATTCATTAATGTAGGTAATGAAATTAATAATTCCGACCTTTCGCTTCATTCTGCTTCATGTAATTCGGTCAATTCAAATTTTGTATTCAGAAGGTATATTAAAATTAAATAAATAAATAAAATCAAATAATTGTCGGCCAACCTACCGCTTTTTCACTGAAGTGCTTTATGGTACACAACATTTTTTGTTCTATTTCTATTATCGGGTGTATACAAGTACAAAGTGAGAGCTTTGCCGACACGTGAAATTCAAGATTTATGCCACACGCATCCAGCGATCGTCCTTGCGACTTATTAATTGCCATAGCAAAAGCGAGACGTACGGGAAATAGAAGACGCTTAAATACGAACGGAAAATCGTTCTGAATAAGTGGAATCCGCGGAATAAGAACATCTTCGCCTTTGAATTTTCCAATAAAAATCGTTGCTTGAAAAATATTTGATATTAAATTCTTCACAATCAAACGCGTACCGTTACAAAGTTTTGGTTCATTTAGGTTGCGCAACAAAGTGTGATAGTTTGTGGCTTCGTTTACATCCATCACGGAGTCGACTGATTTGTATGAATGCAACTCACCAGCGATTTGGTTTTAAATGGCGAAATTCAAATGATCGACGTTCTTGTTTTTCGCAGCCAAAATCACTCTTACACTCAGACAATCATAGTCAATATACTTCTGAGCGATATTCGGGAAAACATTTATGATTAGTTCTTCCGGAGTCGATGTAAAGTTGCAAAAATGTTGTGGAAACTCAATCAGGCCGGTGATTAAGTTTGCTGGAATCACACCATTGCCCATCGCCAACAGTTGCCTGGAGAACTCTGCAGCTGACTGATCATTTTGTAAAAAAAATCGCATGTTTGTTATCAAATGCAATTTCTTCACGTATCGCCATAAAGCAGACGCCTTCAGGCAAGCATTCAATTCATCTGCCGGAGTTGATCTCGAAATGACAGGCAGCGTTTGACGAAAATCGCCTGATGGCAAAATCATTGCTCCACCGAAAGGTCGCTTATCAATACGTAAACGATTCAGGGCCTCCAATGCGCGTTTGTAAGCCATTGTGCATTCGTCCCATATGATAATCTTACATTGCTGCAGTACTTTCGCCATCGCAGTGTACTTTGAAATGTTGCATGTAGGTTCTTCATCCACTTGCAGATTCAATGGCAATTTCAATGCTGTTCGACCGCCTTCTAACAAAGTAGCCGCTATCCCAGAAGAGGCTAGGGCCAAAGCGATCTCAGATCTCGAACGAATTGTAACCAAAATCAGTGAAATCTGGAAAATTCAGCCATTTTCGTTATCGACTGCTTGCATCAATTCATCGTACACTTTCTTTTATTCTTGATTCAACATTGGCACATTTGTTCGAACAGCTTGACTCAATGCGATTCGACCGAAGTCCATTTCTCGCTCCAATTCTGGATTAAATGCGTCTTGCATTGAACGATTTGGCTGTGGCATCCCCAATTTGCACAACAAATTGCCACTCATGAGTAGACACATATCCTCGATCAAAATCAAAGCTTTGTTGCGCATTCCATCTGACATCTCCAGTTCATTATCCGATGTCACAGTACGAATTCGATGCAAAATATCGTCGGCCATAATCTTTGTATAATCAAAGTATCTACTTCATTTCAAAAAGTTACTTAATGTAACATAGTAGGTAAACATAATTTATTAGAACAAACTTTTTAGGTACCTATAGGTATTTAAAAAAAAAACTTTCAAAATTGATGACAACAACAATTTGGTTGGAAAATAATTAAAATAATTGACAACAACAATTGCTTTTAAAATTTAAAATATTTTTTTTTTTTGTATTTGAAGTGTCACTACTCGATTTCTATCCAGTTTCTTTTTTTGTAAAGTGTACAAAAATGAATTTATTGGAATGGCGGTTGCGCCTTCTTTCAAAAATTTATCATACTAATATATAAACCTTCTCTGCATGGTGTATTAACCAACAAAAAAAACTAAATCAAAATCGGATGTGTGTGGCAGTCGGTAGGCTGTCACACACACATTTATCAAGTTATTTTTATATATATAGATTGTAGCAAGAAACCTCTTGCACTCTTAGCAAATCTTTGGTATGCAAAATTCCATGCAAGTTTTTTGTGGTCAACGAATTCCTTGTTTTCGTTTTACTAAGGTTAACCGCCGAAAATATAAGTTCAATAATAGCAGATGAATTCGGAAGTGATAAGACTTAAAAAATGATTTTTTTCACTAACGGAAATGCTAAGCTTTTATTACCATGCTTTGTTTGTAAAACATTTTCTAAAAAACTAATATATCTATTGAAGATCGAGGTTCAGAAAAACAGATTTTCAAAATTTGGGTTACTTATCTTACGAAATTCGGCATCGGTCTCTTGAATTTTGTAAATGAATTTTTGTATTCGATAAATTTGAAAAGTCGTGGAATTTTATGCTTTTTTAGCTCGAAAATCGTGGAATAAATTTTAAGCCCCAAAATCATAAAAATACGATAAATCGTGGAATCTGGCACCGCTATGTGTCACTAAAAACATCTAATTCGTCATCGTTTGATAATATTTCAAGTTCTATACTTAATAAAGCGCACGACTGGGTCGAACAAAACTTTCTTGTTCGTGAAAAGTTTTGTTGGTTGTTTTCTTATTTTATTAGATAGGTAGGTAAAGATCTGAAGATATGGGCCGGGCAGCAATGCTATATAAAAGATGGCAGTAGGTACATAATAACAATATGAGCTCCTAAAAGTTGAATCTATCAGTAACAGGCAATTGTCGCCAGTTCAGGTTTGAGAGTTATAAGCGCGCTACTATTTTATAAGCTCTTAAACTTTACAAACATTTTGGAGTACGAGAACAAGCATAGTAGGGGTTTCTAATTTTTGATCTGTAAGGGAATTATTTTCTTTTCGACTGGAACGCTACGCGCTGGCTTAAGTTGTTTATGGTTGGAAGTATTGTTTGTTATAGATAGATTTAGATATCTTCCAATATAAATGTATATATGTACATGCAAATATTCAGAGATTTGTTTTTGTATTTGCCTTAGCAGTAATAAACTGAATATCGCGATGAACGTGTGTAAATTCCAAGTGGTTGGAATTATTTTAAGATGCATATTCAAAAAGGTTGAAAAAAAAAAGCAGAAGTGGGTAATATTGGCTGAAAATAAGTTTTGCGATGCTATTGTATTTCTAATGGCTGTTGCAATTTGAATCTTAGGGTGCGATATTGAGTTTTAAAAATCTGGGGTGGAATCCCGTAAGGTGATAGTTGATAGTCACTTTTGTGATAGTCAAATGCGACAGTCAAATCATTCTGCTTTTACGTAAGTTGATCGCAATTTTCCACCATCTTTGCCACAACATCGAATGTATGCCTCCGCCATTGAAAGGCATATTCCGTAGTCGAAGAGCACATACAAGAAGAGAAAAAACTGACTCTCCCATCGTAGTCAAATTCAACACTCCTCGCGAAAGAAACACCGTCTTGCATGCAGTGTCCCTCTTCTGCAAAAATCACAGGCAGCTATGTCTCCAAGATGTGGACATCAAAGCAGAAAACAACAACAACATCTATATGTATGGGAGTCTTACTAAAAAAAAAGTAAACAGCTGTTTTCTGTTTATACACATTTTGGTGCCGAAGCTAAATCGATGTTGGTAGAGAATGAGCGGTTTTTAAATGCCATTGCCGCGAGGTGCCAGCCGAAGAAGACGCTAATAACAACAAATCAACACTGATCGTCATCAAAAAGTATAGTGTTATTTCTTAGTTTTTGTTTTATTTTCTCATTTCATTTTTTGCTATTTTTTTTTTTTAACTGCTGTACTGTTTTTGCTTGAAATTATCCCCAATGCCCCTTTTTATAAATCTATGTTGCTTTAAGGAAGAGAAAACGTATGTTCTTAATCTGAGTGCATTACTTGGTTCTCGCACAAATTTCCATCTCAAATATAGATTTGCATAAAAGTAGAGTGAGTTCCATTGATGGTGGTAGAGAGTACATGGTTCGACCCATGATTAGAGTTTTTTGTAACCATAGCTACGGTCTTAAGGTTTGCCACTTGAATGCGCAAAGTTTAAACCCTAAATTAGATGGATTTAAAGATATTTTTGTAGATTCGAAGGTTGATGCAATCTGCGTATCGGAGACTTGGTTTCATAAAGATGTGAAGGATTCTGCCTATGATATAAGTGGCTATAGACTTATTCGGTCAGATAGGTGTGATCGTACAGGTGGAGGCGTTGCAATATACGTTAGAATGGGCTTAGTCTGTCGACGAAAATGTCGTTCGCCGAAAGGGTCGGCCTCTCAATATTTATTCACATGTATAACTCGGGTTGAAAGAAGTATTAGCTTAGGTGTTGTATATAGACCAAATAGGAATATTGATATGACACCTATTTATGATGTTTTGGAAGAAGTTTCGACTTGCGCAAGCAATGTCATTGTTTGTGGTGATATTAATAGTAATTTGTTATGTGAAAGTCATTTAAGTGAAAATATGCAATTGTCTGATTTAAAACCCGTGAATTGTCAAGTCCCTACGCACTTTACCACTTCCTCTAGTACACTAGTAGACGTCTTTTTTGTAAATAATTCCGACAAAGTATTATTTTATGACCAAATCTCTGCACTAGCTTTCTCGAGGCATGATTTAATATTTTTGACGTATGACTTTGATATTGGCAATAACGCAGAAGCATCCACCTATACATACAGAGATTTCAAAAATATTGATATGCCCTCTCTTGAACAACATATTAATTTGATTCCATGGAACCTTATCTATTTTATGCCCTCTCCAGATGACCAAATTCAGTTTTTTTCAGAATAATGTAAATCTTCTTTTCGTTTTACATGTTCCAATAAAAACTGGTATTGTTAAAGACAAGACAAACGCCTGGTTAACGAACGATATTCGAGAGTTGATGGCTCAACGTGATGAGGCGTATCGACGATGGAAACATTTTCGGGTGGAAGAGCTTCATCAGGCTTATAATAGTTTAAGAAACAGTGTTGTTCGTGAAATACGCAATGCTAAGACACAGTTCTATTCCAACCGACTTAGTTCTTCTTCGGGTGGTCGTAAACTATGGAATGACATTCGAAAATTAGGAATCGGGAAGCAAAAGACTACTTGTTCTACTGGAATCGATCCCAACGCACTTAATCGAACGTTTTTATCAAACCCACTTTGTAATGACCCAGCAGCTAACTATACACTCGAGGATGTTCCTTTACCGGTTGCTACTTCATTTGTATTTAATAGGGTAAATGAATTGGACGTTGTAGAAAGTTTTCTGTCTGTCAAGTCCAATGCTGTAGGTGTTGATGAAGTAAATCCGATTTTTGTTAAAGCGATCTTGCCATTACTATTACCGTTTATAACTCATATTATAAATACTGTTTTTATGACCGGCATTTTTCCCAGCGAATGGAAATTAGCAAAAATAATTCCAATACCTAAGAACTCTAAAAATGAAGAATTCCGACCAATCTCCATCCTACCTTATTTATCTAAAATTTGTGAAAGAATTATGCATAAGCAGCTTAATTATTATGTTACTCAAAATAACTTGTTGCTACAAGTACAATCGGGTTTCCGAGCTAAGCATAGCTGTACAACTGCTTTGTCGAACGTCATTGAAGATATAAGAGATAAATTAGATAGGGATAATGTTACTTTTCTGGTACTCTTAGATTTTTCCAAAGCTTTTGATTTGGTTAATCACTCGATTCTTCTCAGCAAATTAAGACGCTTTTTCTCAATTTCCCCCACTGCTGTTAAATTAATATCATCCTATCTAAGTGAACGAAGTCAGGCCGTGTCACTTGATGGCAATCTTTCGGATTTTCTTCTCTCAAGGCAAGGAGTTCCCCAAGGCTCTATCCTGGGGCCTCTTTTGTTCTCCATATATATTAACGATATTGCTTCTGTCATACTAAGTTCATCTAAGCATATTTATGCCGATGATATACAAATTTATCAAAGCTGCTCCTTGGGCCTAATTGAAAATTGCGTCAGCGTTTTAAATGAGGATCTAGAACGAATTTCTAATTTGTCATCCAAAAGCGGTCTAGTACTTAATCCAGTGAAGTGTAAGTGTTTAGTTATATCTAAAAAGAATTAGATCTTTCTTATTTCCCTCATTTAATGCTAAACAACTTCGAAGTCGAATTTGTTGAGTTTTCAAAAAATCTAGGTCTTGTCTTCAATAGAACCTTAACATGGAATGATCACATAAATACTATAGTAGGGAAAACTTACGGTATTCTACGAACCCTAGGGATTGCTCAAAAGTTTACTCCTCTTGAAACGAGAGTGCTACTTGCGCGTTAAACGTTAGTTATTCCTGTACTTATCTACGGATGCGAAATTTTTTATGGATGTGATGCCGAGAGTAGAAGGCGGCTTTAGGTGGCTTTCAACTCCACTATACGATATGTGTTTTGTTTAAAAAGACATAATCACGTTTCACATCTTGCAAAACACCTAGTTAACATGTCCTTTTGTAACTATATAAAATTTCGAACAGTCATATTTCTTTTCAACATACTCATAAGTAGACAGCCTTCATATCTTTATGAAAAAATCCAGTTTCCGGTATCTAACAGATCTTCTGGTCTGGTACTTCCGCGCTTTTCATGCCTAACATCCGAAAGACAGTTTTTTGTTGCTGCTATCCGCCTTTGGAATTCACTCCCACGTAACTTGCGAGAGCTAACAAATGCACGACGATTTAAAACCGAACTTCAAAATTTTCTCAGTAACTAAAGCAACTAACTTTTCCCCAACCCTATCCCTCTTCAAGCGATTACAATTATTTCAATTAAAATTAATTTAAAACTAAATCCAACTTAACTTTCAAATCATATATTAATATTAAATTAAAAATTGTTTATCTTTCACGGACTTATAAGTGAATTCTTACTGTGTAAGCATGTATACAATAAATAAATCTAAATCTAAATCTAAAATAACTATACAAATTTGGCATCACTTCATCATTTTAAAACTGAATTTTGCTGTCAGTTATTATTTGAATGAAAACTGGAAATTTCTTGGGAAAATAACTTTATTTAAAAAAAAACTCTTCAATACCTACATAAATTGCACAGAAAAAATGTAAGTAGAAAAAAAAAAAATATATATATATATATAAAATTATCTCAACAAATTGTAGGACAATTCACTTTTAAAGGACACAAGCAAATACAAATCAGCAGCGAATACTATATGCATTTATGGAGAAAAACCCGGATTATCATGACTCGGGCTGTAAGTTTAGCTACAGTACTTTGACCCATTAGTGCAACCCAGTCGGCTCTCACTTGCCTTTCGTAACTGCCGTCTCCGAGAAGGTTTAACGTTACAGCTAGCTGTGTTGGTGGAATATGCGTTGACCTTAACCCATCTGGCAAGTCAAGCAGTCTCAAGACATTTCGAAAATCTTCTTTTGATAAACGAACGTTTTTTATGAAATTATAAAAATAAACAATATTGGATAATAAAAAATAATAAATAGTTGGCGCAACAGGTCCGGAGGGACCCTAGGCCTAGCTTCTCACAACCATTCGTTTTGTATTTTTGGAACGAATGGAAGGGATCTACAATTTAATGCCGACTCCAAACGGCTAATTGAGAAGCTCTTTCAAGACAGTTATACTCTCGGATGTTTGTCAGACGTTCGCGAGAGGTGGCGCAGTGAAAAAAACCCTAAGTTGGAATTTGGGTTTTGGCGGGATTCGAACCTGGGACCCCTTGCTTAGTAGTCCAACACACTAGCCACTGAGCCACTGCGCCTACAATACACAACAATATTGGATACCTTAACGAAAATATAAAAAAACTCAAATTGCATTTGGAAGTTGAAATATATTTGATTTTGGTCCGTAAGTTGAGGAAATACTCATAGCGAAGTATACAAAAATGAGTGCAATTTATCTGAAAATGATACATAAATAGGTGTCACACGAAAACGATTGAAAAAAAGCGAAAGTCACAGTGATAATCACCTTACATAGAGCAAACAATATGATTGTGACTATCAACTATCGCAAATCGCCTTACATTTTACATGGGAAGTGGTATTAATATTACCTTGCAAAAAAAAAAAACGGCCCCTAACTGTAAGCCCACAAACTCCAAATCCGAAGTTTGAACGAAATCCGGTCAGCCGTTTAGGCTGTAGGCCTGCGGGACAGACAGGCGGACAGACCGGACAGAATTTTCCGACCCACTTGTTTAAATTCGTGTATCATCATGTCAGAATTGATTAATATCTCGAGTTCGAAATTTTGTACGAAAACAAGATCTTTCTCTTACTACGTAATGGAGAAAGTTAAAAAGACTGATTCCGTATGTGCACTCATAACTTCAAAACGGATCGTTCGATTTTAACGATTTTGGGATTGGTGGATTCGTATTGGCCTGAGGAAGGACATAATGCTACTTTTTGTCGTGAAAACAATTTAAGAATTTGAATTGACCGAATTGGGTACATAAAGTAGCATGTGCATTGTGTATCCTCGAAATTATTATTTTTTAACGAATTTGGGCGGAACGAAGTTCGACGAGTCGGCTAGTCTTATGTATAATTAGGCAAGGCAAATAGTTAGGAACCACTTCCACTGCCTATTCGCTTGATAATCTTGTTGGAAAGACTATGCAGGCATACAATTATTTGTGTAATTTTGTTTCCAATATGTCGTGTAGGTCACGATTGCGGTAGAATTTCTACCTACTTCTACCACTCTAGTTCTCATAAATCGCGTTTAAACTTCAAACTCGAACTGCCAAAAAAGTGGTGCCATTGTGCCATCAATACCTGGTGCTCCTTAATGGTCTTGAGTAATTACTTGCTTCAATTCGCTTTAAGCCAAATTTTGACTTTATAATTATAGATCTTCTGCTTGCCTCATACCAACAAATCGAAAATTCACACTTAAAAGTGAAAATAACATTTACGCGGTTAATTACATTGTATACACGCACATATAAAAAAAAAGTCTCAACTCTCCGCGGTCGATTCACGCAAACAAATTTGAAAATCCATTAAAAATCTAATTATCCATACCATACCACATTGCAGCAGACTTTAGCCCAAATTTACAACATTACATGCATATTACCGCACAGGCAATAACTCACCTAATGGCCGATGCTCAATTGCAAAGTGACTAATTGGACAGCCACCATTGTTCCATGTTGCCAATTTCAAATTAACGCACGTCGAATTGGTTGCGATTAGTTCATTTCCATTTGGGGCCTGAGAAGCTGCATAAATTGAACGAGAGAAAACGAGATAAAGTTACTGATATGAAAATTAAATTGCAATTGCCGCCCGACCCAACAATGCCGAATTGAATGTTCAAAATCAATTTGCGGTTCTAGCAGAAGTGAATGACCGCGAGCCCGTGCACACAAGAGCACGCACTCAACAGCCACCGCCCACCGCCACATAGAATCGATAATGTTAATTGACTCAACCGCAAAATTGAGTTACACTTTTGGGTACAGCGTGCAGCCACACAATGCACTACTGCACATCTAACTCACCTTTACCCTTGGTCCAGACGTTGATTTCCTCGCAGGCCGGCCCATCGCCAACAATGTTGTGCGCAGACATTTTGATGATGTATTGATTGCCGCACTTGAGGCCGGTTATTGTGTAAGCAGTATTCTCGGGCGTCAATTCTACTTGCAACCACGTGCCGCCGATAACCCGATATGATATTGTATAGCCCTGCAATGGCGCTCCCCCATCCTCCGGAGCATCCCAGCTAACTCGTATACTGTCTGCTGATGCGTACTGTACAATGATTTGCGGGGATGCGGGCGGCTTCATCGCTATAACCTGGTAATGGATTTCGTCGTTGCCGAAAAGGTTATTCGCAGTGCAGGAGTAATTTCCGGACAGGCTATTCTCGACACCTAGTTACGAACGGGGAAGATGCAAACAAAAAAGACACTCTCACCGATAGGAAATTGACACAGCAAAACAGGAAAATAAAATAAAATGGCCAAAGGAATATTTTCAACTCGTATACGGGTTCGGTTTTATGATGTTTCGTCCTGTCAAGGTGTATGACGGAGTATACCCACTTTTTTCTCCATATACTACCTCCCTCCCTAACGATGAAGGGGAAATCAAATCGGTTTACTTCCATTTAGAAGAACACACCTGTGCCGGAGCCCGGAGGGCATTAAGTGCACACCGAAGATGACATCATATACATAGGTAGCTACAGTGATTCATATAAGCAGATATCTTCATATGGCGAAAGCTTTAGGCAATTTTTTTACTGCTATTCGGAAAGAACTTTTACTTTGACCAAGTAAACACGAAAATAGATCCAGGAAGAAAATCAAATCCAGAGTTCAAATTATTACTGACCATAGGTGTGTTTTATTGAACATCTATCTCAAGTGGAAATGACTTTTAGGGATGGTGTAATTGGTAAGCTAGGATTTTTTTTCCAGCGCTACAGACTTTCAGCGTGCGGGATTTCAGATCAATTATCCTTACTATGTACAGGGTGTCCGCCGGGAAGGTATACTACTTTGTTTGTTTATAATTTTTGATTAAATGAAAGAGAATGGATCTTATATTGATAAATGTTTTACATAATGTCGGCAATTATGTATGGAATACAATATCAGGTAAATGTCCGCCTCTGTTAGTTTCACAAATGCGAGCCCTTTTGAGCACACGTTTCATTACATTCTCACACATTTCACGCGGTATTTCATTAATTTCATCACGAATATTTTGTATGAGTTGCTCAAGCGTTTCTGGTTTGTTTGCATAAACCTTGCTTTTCAGATATCCCAACAAAAAGAAGTCCGGAGCAGTCAATTCAGGCCCATCAACATCACCATTTCTTGAAATAACTTCTTGTGGAAAGAGGTCTCGCGGTAATTCCATTGTAATCCTGGCTGTATACGATGTGGCACCGTCTTGTTGATACAACATGTTAATCAAGCCCACAGCATGAGGTTGTGGCGTTAAGAAGTTTTCAATCATATCACGATATCACTCCCCATTCACAGTTACCGTTACGCCGTTTTCATTTTCATAGAAGTAAGGTCCAATGATTCCTCCTGACCAAATTGCACACCACACTGTAACTTTTAATGGATGCAAAGGTGACTGATGAATAATTTGAGGGTTTTCCATTGCCCAGAACCGACTATTCTGTTTATTCACTTATCCATTCAAATGCAAATGTACCTCGTCACGAGTCAATGTTCTTTCATTGTAAATCAATACTCTCCCCAAAGCAACATGGTTTTTTTAAGGGCAGATCTACAACTACAAACCTTACGGATTTTGTCTTTAGCACATTATGTGCCTTGGAAAATGGTAAGGAAGCTGATGTTGTGGCTACCGATTTTAGCAAAGCGTTCGACAAGATCTCTCACAATGTCATACTCTTCAAACTAAAAGCGATCAGTTTTCCACCGCGGTTTACTTCATGGATTAAGTCCTATTTGGAAGATCGCAAGTTTAGTGTCCTTTTTAGATCTGCCGTTTTTAAGCCATTCATAGCATCCTCTGGTGTACCACAGGGGAGACTTCTCTGTCCATTGATTTTTAATTTAACAATAAATGATGTAGTACGTGTCATTTTACTCTCAGACCTGGAGATTTACGCAGATGATATGAGATTCTCTAAACAAATATCTTGCACCGCTGATTCTCTCTCACTACAATCTGACCTTAATCATTTCTACACCTGGTGTCAACAGAATCGATTGGAACTTAACGTGAAAAAATGTCAAGCTATAACTTTCTCCCGTAAACGTCATCCCCTGAATCAAAGATCTTATTTCCTAAACAACGAGTCTGTCTCCACTGTTTCATCTATTCGTGATCTGGGTATAATCTGCGACGCTCAACTTTTTTTTTTTGTATTTTATTTATTTATCAAAGAAAATCTTAACAATATTTATAAGTTTCTGCGAAGCCTTAATATGGCTTTTCTGCAGAAGGTTATTATATCAAAATATTTTTAATTGATTGAGCTAGAGCTTTTTAATAACTAAATGAGTATTATGTATATTTATTAAATTTAAATTTGTTCATTTAGAAGAAAAGATTTTATACTTTTTTTTCTGGTTTTAAAATTTGCAATATTTTTAAGATCAAAAGGTAATAGGTTTAGTTCTGAAGGAACACAATATTTCAACTGTCTTCTACCATAGTAGTTGTAGTTGAGGGGTACTTGTAACATTGCTTGAGCACGTCTTCTGGTATTTATCTCATGGCTGATTGGCTTTTTAAAACGATTATCGTCTTAATATTCAAGTAGTACAGTCAACTTGAAGATATACTGCACCTTAAGAACCTTAAAGCTTCTACTCTAAGGAAAAGATCTGCAGTTTATTTGCTTCAACGCTGAATCTTGTAGTTTCTGGAGCTTTTGAAGATGTGTTTTCGAAGCGTTGCCCCAAGCAAGTATTCCATACCTTAATTTGGATTCGATTAAGGCATAGTATACTTGCTTTAAAATTTGTGGCGTGGCATGATGTCGTAGATGTGCTAAAGCAAATAAAGCCTTCTTCAGATCCGCGCGAATCTTGTTTATGTGCATACTCCAGATAAAATGGCTATCAATGATGACTCCTAGATATTTATAATTTTCGACAATATCAATTTGCTGTCCGCGTAATTTAGGACACGAATCATTTTGGAAATACACATGCTGTTGCGTATTATGATGTGGACTTCGGATGTGCATCATCTTCGTTTTTGCCGCGTTGATAACCAAGCCATTGTCGTGACACCATTTGACCGCGTTGTTGAACTCCTCTTGCATAATACTTGTCGCCGTCTCCAGAGATCTGTGACGTACCACTATCGCAGTATCGTCGGCATAAGCAAATGGCAGACTATTTTTAAAAACACGAAGAAGCTCATTTGTGAATAGAATGAAGAGGATTGGACCCAGTTTAGACCCCTGAGGAACTCCATATTGTACTTGTTTCCTTTCACTGTAAACGTCCTTTATTTTTACACATAGGAATCTGTCCCTTAGATAATCTCTTAGCCAGTTTCCCATTACTCCTCTTATACCAATACGTTCTAGGGCTTCAAGTAGTTTTGTATGATTTAGAGTATCGAACGCTTTACTAAAATCCATAAACATTACTAAAACATGATGACTTTTATTTAAGCTTTCGTTGATGCAGTTCGCAAATTCTCCGAGCAATTTACCAGTGCTTTTCTTTTTCTGAAAACCATATTGGCTTTGGTGGGTGAGAGAGTGCTTTTCGATATAACTATATAATCTATTTGCAATTATATCTTCTAAACATTTTTCAACGACTGGCAAGATGGATATTGGTCTGTAATTGCTGATTTGATTTGTAACGCCTCCTTTATAGATGGGTCTTACCACAGCAGTTTTAAGAGCTAATTAAAACTTAATTTTCGACATCACATCGACAACATTATTAAGAGGGCTAATTCTGCACTTGGGTTTGTTAAACGTTGGTCGAAGGAGTTTTCAAGCCCCTATATCACTAAATCCATATTTACGACGTTTGTTAGACCACTTCTTGAATATGGCAGCCAAGTCTGGTCACCTTACCATCAGGTACATATTTTGAGAATCGAAGCTGTCCAGCGTAGATTTATTCGTTTCGCCTTACGTGGACTTGACTGGGATGACTCTCACAATTTACCTCCCTACGAGAATCGCCTAAAATTGCTCAATTTAAAGGCTCTTATGACTCGTCGCGATATCGCTGACATAATTTTTATTCATCAGTTACTATCTGGAAACATATATTGCCCGCATCTACTGCATAAGTTTTCACTAAATACTTATCCTCGTCGTTTACAATCAATTCCCTTTTTCCGCCTTCCCGAACACCGTACTGACTATGGCCAACACGAGCCTTTAACGAGAATGCTTGGCAAAGCAAACATGGCGCCCAATTTACTTGACCTAAATTGTACCAAAGCAACTCTTAAAAATGCGCTTCTTAAATTACTCTAGTCATAAATGTCTCATTTCTTTCTAACTAACAGTTTTTTTTTTCTTTTTATATTTAATATTTAATAAATCATAATGCGCTTTAGTGTTATGTTGCGTTTTACCTTCAATATTTATATTTGTATTTTTTAGTCTTAAGTTTACTTTATTGTTTATTGTTTATTGTTTATTGTTAGTTTTTGTACATGCTTGTATTAAGCTATTAAATTAAATTAAATTAAATTAAATTAGATTAAATTAAATCATGATTTTTTCATGAAAATCGGGGTTGTTATGGGCTAGCTGTAACATCCTATTGGCATATGTACGGCGGCGTAAATGGTCTTGTGGAAGAAGCTCTTGTGTCAACTGAATCTTAAATGGAAACAAATGCAAATCCTTGTTCAAAATTGTCTCCAAAGTTAGCCTTTGAAGACCAAGCTCCTGAGCACGGCGTCGAATTGAGGTGGATGGATTGTTTTAAACGCTTCCTTGAGCAGCAGTAATGTTTTCAGCCGAACTTGCAGTACGCTGTGGTCCATGCTTGGGCCTATCACCTACAGACCCTCTTTCTTCGAAATCATTCACTACACGATAAATAGTGCATTTGTGTTGGCACGTTGTTTCTCCCAAAAATTTCACGTAACTTTCTCATCGTCACAGTAATCGTTGATTGATTTTGATAAAATGTTTTAACGATTAAAAGACGTTGGTTTATCGAAAATTTTTCCATAATAAATCTGCCACGTGTCTACTTCACGACTGCCAAATATGAACTGTCAAGACTAATGTTTACCAAAATGGCGGCAAAACAAAGTTGTATACCTTCCCGGCGGACACCATGTAAGTAACTTTTATTCCGGCTCTAAGGTGTTTGTTCGGAATAGATTAAAAAAGTACTGCACAGAATTGATTTTTTTTTACTATTATCCGCTGTCCGGAACCGGAAATCTAAGCTGATTTCTAAGAAAAGTTGTAATTCTATAAATCATCTTAGTACGTTATCCTGAAGTCGAACAATAAGCAATAAACTATAAATTTTGAAGCTAGATCGTTGGCTCTTCCCAGCGTTCAGTGGAGAAGTTGGTCAACCTCGGAGTTATCGGGAAGTTGAACAATAGTGAATAAAACGGCCCTTAGAGAACGGACCTGTTAGATCTCCCATTTGACATTATCTTGGCTATTTCTTGCCACGCAACACTACGAACTCACTCGTTTACCAGCAGCAACTGCCGCCTTTTAAATAGATCAATAGTATCCGTATTTAGTTACCAAGTGCGGCTGGAAAGAGTGTCCCAAAACAGAGTACCCCAATGCGGTATATTGGTCCCTCAAATTAGGGTTAAAATTGAAATTCTTGTTTCTAAAAACCGCAATGGGTTCCAAAATTATAAGACTCTTTTTATAGCCCAACAGCCTTTCACTTCCATTTGCAGGACATACTATACTGCAACTGCATGCACTACAAAAATTCAAGTCCTTCAATTATAGGACCCTGTCCGAATGTCGGGAATTACAAATAAAAAAATAAAATGTAGAAAGAGCAAAACCAAATATACTTACGATGAATTTTCAAGTTGCCCTCGTTGGTGACCTCATAGAATGGACTGAATGTCACCGGACGGTCTCTTGTCAGCCATCGTGCTCGAGGAGTAGGATTACCCACAGCCAAACATTCCAGTATCAAACCAGTTCCGACAGCCTTGCGTATCGTCTGTCCGAACGAAGCAATTCGGGCCGGTGCTACAAGAGGAAATTATTGCAAATGTATCCTTTCATCTATTCCACTTGCCTGAATATAAATGTGTATACGCAGCGTTAGAAACAGGATTATAGGAGCGAATAGGTGTGTATAGGAGCAAAGGGAGAGATAGATGTAGGAAATTGTTTCGGTTTCGGTTGGAATTGCATTGCAAATGCACCTACATAGGTATTAGCAATTTCGGACTCGTCCAGTCATTGCGAGTGCGCTTCAAGTCATTTGAGAATTCACATTTTGATTGTGCCCATTTTGGATTTATTTAAATTTGTGGTATAGAGAGGAAGCCTTGCTATTCTGTATACAGTATATACCAGCAAATGCAGCATCGCGCTGCAAGCTTACCTCGTGTATTTGTGGCCTGTGCGACCACTGATGTTGGTTCACCTTCGCCCACAGATGTTGAGGCTGATACCCAAAACTCGTACATTTGATTCTCGACCAGTCCTCTGGCTTCGAACGTAACCGGATATCCGTATTCATCTACCCGCACCATGTGAGCTATTTTTGTGGTTGTAGGAGAGCGTTCACGTGACATGGCATGCGATAGACATTGAATGGAAGCAGAAATTTAATTTATTAGTTTTATCATTGTAACAGAAAGGGGATTTAATTTTTTTTTGTTCTTGTTTTTGGTGATGTGGCTGTTGGGATTTACTAATTTTTTTTTGCTTTCATTTTGTTGGAGCTATAAACTTTATTTTAGCTGCAGCACATTCCTACATATGAGAGTGGGGAATGTCAACAGTCTGCTGTGATTCTGTGTTCTGACAGCCGCAGTGACATTTCGGAGACAAATTAATTTTGCTTTGTATTTGTAAGCATTAACGCTACGCTGCGTTGTTATAAAGTTCAATGGCAGCTGCTTTAATTTAAATTTATCTGGTTTCGTGCTCGAAATTGTTCAAGCCGTTTGCCCTAAGGGATTGAGCTAGGAGTTTGTGCTGTCTGGCTTCGGGGATGGGGAATCAAATGGTAATTATGTCAAGCATCTAACTATCTCCTGTGTTTTTGTAAAAAAACTTTTGACATAAGCGCAAGTGTATTGACGAATAACATTAGAACTGTAGGAACTTCCAATGCTGAGCAAGGTTGTTGGAAAGTAGAACGAACCCTTAAATATAGATAAACCGCATGCTGGCCGAAAGGCTTAACTCTAATTTTGAAAGTCCGGGTGGACTTATGTAGGTAAATCGTATGAACGCCCAGCTCCCTTCTTAGATCAGCGCTATCACTGCCACACTTAGGTGGATCCTGAGAAAAATTGCAAGAAGCCCATATGGAAGGTGGGTCATCTAGTGGTTTCTTTTAAGTCACAGGTTATTTTGACAATGACAGCTGTCAGTATCATACCTTCTAGGCGTTAAATGAGTCGCTTTACACTTGAAAAACGTTGGGAAATATTGAGAACCTATTTCCAAAGTGAGTGCTGTGTAGCCCAAGCGGTGCGTTTTTTAAAAATAAGTTTTGGCGGAAATGAATCACCCACCGACCACGCCTGCTGTACCCAAGTTTGTGCAAAAATTTCATTAGACTAGTATGATCGATCCATCGATCTTTTGTGCTCCAAATTCCCAAATCGTTTTATCAGACGTCTTGGCGATGTGAATTGTCCGCCTTGGAGCTACGATTTGAACCCTTTAGTTTTTTTTTTTTTTTTTTGTGGGGAACCGTGAAGGACCGATATTATACAAAAAATCCGGAAACGATTCAAGCATTTAAGGCCGATATCATCTAAGCACTCCGTGAGCTACAGTCCGAAACCATCAATAAGGTCTTGGAAAATTGGAGTGACAGAATGCGCTACTGCGAAGCCAGCCAAGGCAGCCACTTGATCGGCGTTGTGTTCCGTAATTAATAGGAATGTGTGCTCTTACCAAAAAAGCCATAATACATGGACAACATTTAATTTTGTTAATTTTATTGCATTACTAGTAGTCGCAGTAGCTCAGTGGTTAGTGTGTTGGACTGCTATGCGGGGGTCCCAGGTTCGAATCCCGCAAAAACCCAATTCCGACTTAGGGTTTTTTTCCACTGCGCTACCTCTCGCGAACGTCTGACAAACATCCGAGAGTATAAATGTCTTGAAAGAGCTTCTCAATTAGCCGTTTGGAGTCGGCATAAAATTGTAGATCCCTTCCATTCGTTCCAAAAATGAGAAACTCACACAAAACGAATGGTTGTGAGAAGCTAGGCCTAGGGTCTCTCCGGACTTGTTGCGCCAACTATTTATTTATTTATTTTTTATTTTATTGCATTTTTAAAAAGAAACTTGTATTTGGCCCGCCCTGTATGTATATTCACCATCATTTCATCGAACTTAAAGATAGATCTCTATGTTCGGCATGGAAGCACATTTCAGGTCATTTCAGTAGCAAATAAAGAGAGGGGTGGTCATTTTAGGAGGCACAAACTAAAAAAAAAAAAAAAACAAAGACTTCCAAATCCGAAAAATACCGCCCAAAAACGTACACTAAATACGCGCCAAAAAATGTATTCAAAACGCATCAAAAAACACATGGAGAAACCGTCTGAAAATGCATAGCAAAATAAAGTCAAGAACTTGATGAAAAACGCTTTAAAAGTGTTTTCAAAAGCCTGTCAAAAAAACTTGTAAGAAACTCGTCACAAAAATGTATCAACGAACTTTTCAAAGATGGGTTGATAAACAGGTATAAAGCCGAGTCAAAATCGCGTCCAAATCACGTTAAAAAAAACCCGTACCAAAAATGCATCCAAAATCTGGTCAAAACCGCGTCCAAATCACCTTAAAACGCACATATATACAAGCTTCGAAAAACACGTCAAAAAACTCGTACAAAAAATGCATCGAAAAGCTGGTCAAAAATGGGTCGATAAATGCCTAATAAAGCCGAGTCCAAATCGCTACCAAATTACCTCAAAACGCACATACATAAATGCTTCGAAAATCACGTCAAAAAACCCGTACCAAAAATGCATCGAAAAGCAGGTCAAAAATTTGTCGAAGAAGACGAGTTAAAATCGTATCCAAATCGATTAAAAAAACAGATTTCTCTACTTAAAAAAAAAAAAACTCGTCTAAATATCGTCACCTCAAAGTAACACCGTTCTATAAGCCATTTTGGTCAAAAATGAGTTTTTGCAATCAAACGATTCGTCTTCGAGAGCACTTTCGTTTGAGTATAATAACGGGGCCCCTTAGGTTTCGTACCATACCACATTTGAAGAAAAACGAAGTTCTATCCTACAAAATGTTAAAACTTTTTGCTGTAACAAAGTTCTATGCAACATTTTAGTACATAGAATTTTGTCATTCAATCATATTGAAAATTTATAAACATTAGGATATAGGGTGACAGAACTTTGTGTTTTTGAAATTCTCACATAGGATTTTGTAATTTTAACTAAGTATGTAACTTTAAAAAAGCAAAAAAAAACAAGTTCAATGTCCATCACAAATACAGGTTACAGGTTTCAGGCAAGGTAAATAAGGAATTTTATAATTGTCCTTTTTTCAATGGATCCTGTTTGAACAATTGATATCCAATAATTGATTTTTTTAAAAGATTATTTTTAATTGGGGGTTTGTATATATATAAAAAAAAATGCATAAACATTAACTACGGGTGATATTCATACAATAATCTAATTATAAAATCTATGTATGTGGTACATAGGACTTTTGTTTTTAACTTTCAATAAACCTTATTGGCTGAAGGCACTTTGTATCAAAATTTAAATTAAATTTTTAAAGGAAACTATTGACCGTGGGAGCAAAATTTAACATTTATAATTACCATTTTGTACAGTTTTACGATTCTGCATAATATAATTTAAAATGCTAAAACAGATCATGCAAAACTTCAAACGCTCATATTCGAAACATCGGTCAACTCACATAGAACTGTGTTACTTTCAGGTGACGATATGGATACTAAAAAAGTTTCGTAAGGCCCTTTAAAATCGCGTAAAAAATCTTTCGAAAATTCCAAAAACTACGCAGAAAACCATTAAAAGAAAAATGTTTTCAAGAACGCGTCGCCAAACCAGTCGAAAGCGCGTTTCTGCCGAAACGTCCTACCTGTCGAAAATATCGTCAAAAGAACATGTTAAAATTCTAAAAACATTGTTCAAGAATGATCAAAACAGGTCGACAAAATCCCATGAAAAAAAAAAAAAAAAAAACAGTCAAAGTCGCGTCATAAACACGTTCCAACAGCGCGTCGAAAGACCCTTAAATATACCCATGCGCTCCAAAAATAATCACAAAGTTGGTACAACGACGATCTTAACATGATTTTTATGATTCTGCCGGTGTTAAGCAGTCAAAGTACGGGTTCCTAAGAGATGTAGCACCTAACATCTTTTACCCAGAAGTGCACGCTGAGGATATATACCTGTTCGAGAACAAAGGGAAAGACTCACTTACATTGCCCGCATCTAGATGCTTTATGTCCGTTCGAAAGCTCAATCGTATAGGTCAAAGTTAGATTGTGATTATTTCAATCATCTTGGATACGAGGACAAAGAACGTGTCTACCGGGCTTTTCGAGTACGAACTTGCGGATTGTCTTCAAGGTGCTGGACACAGGACTAAATGCGCGCTTCAGACTCAATGATTCATAAGCCCAGGTCGAAGGAATGCCAAGTAGTAGTCGTAGAAGTGCATTTATGCGAGTCTAACGCATAAATGTAACAAGAAATTACTAGTCCAATGGAAAGCTTATAAGGCTTATTAACAGGCACTTGTGACAAACTTGTCAGCGCGTAAACTGTCAACAGAAAATTACTTTGAATAACAGCGGACATGGTGTAGTGTACACTGAGCCCGAAAGGATACAACAAAATCCATACAATCACTTTCAACCTCAATTCCCAGAAGAAGTGTTGTAAAGTTGTGCAAGCTCTACGACTTTGGCTTGCAAATTTTGTGCGGCCATTCCCATGATCCATGTCTTAAACAACATCCACATCCATTTAGGGAAGAAATACACGTGGCCCCTAAACAGCATTTGTATGAAATGATCCTCTCTGGGGATGAATACAAAATAACATCCCTGACCTCCATAGTCCATATACCATTCGAATTTAAGGACATGTGTACATCACGTTTGCACATATACGACACCGATTCAAATGCCACCAGGCGTTGGCCCATTACTATTCTGCACGAGCATGAACCAACTCGATTGCCAAAAATAAAGTTCAATCCAAATAAAACTGCCAGGGCACACACATGTATTTGCCATACGTGTACAGATGGAGTTTGCATAGGTATACTCACATTTGGCCTGTCCCTTGCGACCGGCCTCCCTCGAATACACCGTATAATGTGATATTATGCCGTTTCGGTTCTTTGGCGGCAGCCACGAAATCAAAATCGAATCGGCCGTTAGGGCGGCTGCTTTTATGGCAGCAGGTGCATCTGGAACATCATCTTCTGTCTGGCAGTAGATTGGATTGCTTGCCAAGCCATCACCCGATGAAGTGTACGCCAGAACTCGTATCGAGTAGTTCGTTGCCTTGTGCAGCGTGTGCAGGTACGTCTCCAAATTGGATGTCCTCTTGATTTCCATTTTCGATGCAAAGTCAACTGTGGAAGGAGGAGGAGAGACAGAAGGCATGAGCGGGATATGTGCTTGTTGGTATACAACTTACTCTGGTTCACAATTGGCCGGTACAGGATCTTATATCCCTGAATAATTCCACCGTGAAATTGCAACAGCGGCTCCAGCCATGATATCTTAAGACTCTGCGATGACAAGGACGTACAGTTGACGGTCTGTGGCGCTGCTTCTGGAACTGAAAATGTAACGAAATGCTTAAGTAACTGCACATGATGATGATGGCAACACAAAAACACAACTCACCTCCTTCCAAAGTAGTGCCCAGGACTGCCGCACTCCATGGACCTGAACCGAAACTATTTAGGGCGCGCACAGTCACCGCATACCGAGTATACTTCCGAAGACTCCTGAGGGTGGCTTTCGTAGTCGCCCATCCACTCACGACGACCGACTTCAATGAATTATTCACGACACTTATGTAGTTAATGTTCTGTTTCTCCTCCGTGCAATTCACTGTGTACCCGATGAGCTCTCCATTCCAGGACTCTCGTGGCGGTATCTGCGGTGGGAAGAAAATTCCTTAAGACACCATTCCCCGCTGACGGATGAGTGCATTTATACTAACCTGCCATGTGACAATTAGCTCACTTTCGCCGCCCGTCTGCACCTGCACATTGGACGGTGCTTCGGTTGGCGCTTCCTCCTGCGTCTTAAGCACAATTGGCTCGGTGAATTGGCTCCTTTCGATTTCGTTGATTGCCTGCATGCGAATAAGGAATGTGGTGGCTGGTGTCAGACCCGACACAATGGCATTTTCGCGGAGGTCAGTGTCGTAGCTGCAAAAATATTTTCAAAATAAAACAAGTGACACACACACAGACAATATGACGGTACCTCTTGCTGACGCTTGTCGACGGTAGGGTGACGTTAATTATATTCGGGCCGTTCCATTCGTTTTTCGCCAAGCCTAGGGCAGAATGACTCTGGAGATATTTCAACGGCTGATATTGCACCAGATAGCTGAGGACTGGCGAGTTGCCGTCGAAAGGACGACGCCACGAGAGCTTCACAGTGCGACTACCCACCTCGAACACTTCCAAACTGGAAGGGATGTCGGGTCGCTCTTGTACGGCTAGGAATATCACTTGTTCGCTGCGTCCGTAGGGATTCTCAGCCACACACTTGTACAGGCCGGAGTCGTGACGGTCCGAACGAGATATGGACAGTTGCGAGTCAACGCCTTTGTCCGTTTTCATTTCGGCAATGCTGAAGCGATAGTTATTCAAATCGATGCGACCGTTGTTGTGCGTCCACGATATGGTAATGGGTTCGTCGCCCTTCGCATGACACTGAAGAGTGACTGGATCGTTGCGGCGCGAGGATACATTACGTGCTGGTTGCTCGAAGCGTGCGGGTTCTGTTATGCAATGAAATTTGACATGGATGTTTAATTTGCTTCGTTTGGTGCGGGTGTGTCAGTCAGTGTGTATGTGTATAGATATGCTCACCATTAACGTTGATGCGTATAATTTTCTTGAGGCCGGCACCGATGTCGTTCCCCGCTTGGCACATGTAGTATCCTTCATCGGCGTCTGTGGCCAAGTTCAGCATAAGCGAGTGATTTCGCATGCCGAGTGGCTTGAAATCCTTCGAAAGTTTTCCTGCCCAAGAGAGAGGTGAGAGTAATTAGAGTGCATCCTTTAGCGGGGTACCTCATTTGCAGGTGAAATTATTATTTCTATTTCGCTTGAAAACGGTATTGGGTTTAGTGGTTGGGGCGGATTTGGGTTATGCAACTGGCATAATTTCGTATGGCGGTACTGAGTGGACAGGATGTTCTCTCCTAGGCGGTAGTCGCTGTATGAGGGCCACGCATGGCTGAAGGACGAATTGAGAGCGACGAACTGAGAACCCATCTGACTAATCTCAAAACGTGGGTGAAATATCGGAAGCTAATCCCATCGTAGATTATTATCCACCTGACGTTCTTAGGCGAAGCCATTAGGTGTCTTCATTCCCAACCCTGGCATGGTGGACCACCAAGTCAGGCTTTGCTTGTGGGAATGAAGGAGTTTTCAAACCAGGAGGAGTTTGGGAAAGGACTTTATTCTACCTATAAAACCTTACAGGCATAACAGCTGATTGGACAAAGAAATCGCTGTAGCTTCTCACTGAAATCTTTCGACTGTAAAAGTACAAAATGAACCCTAAAAGGCAATTAACATATCGTGTCACTCTCATCGCGAAAGATCGATCCTACCTCACAGGAAGGGGCAAGCATTGATGAAGTTTGATGAAGTGTGCGTGGTTGCTGACGAATCAACCAGGCCCAAAAACTTAAAAAGAACATTCTAAAGACAACGGCTGTGATAAGTCCGGCCAAGCAAACCAAAGACATGCTAAAAAGCCTTAGGGGGAACTATAGAAGGGAATTATGTTAGAAGCAGCTTCTAAGGAGCTGTATATACCTATGAAGGAGGTCCCTAAAGGGAGAGTAATGTTTGCATGTATATTGTACACATTCCGGAACTAGCTCTGCCCGCAACTTCGTACGCGGCGTGAGACTGTGTACTTTCCAATAAAAGAGATTTGACCGTTTTCTCAACGGCATAAGCATATTTATTTAAAATTAACAGTCTAGCTAAGACAAAGCGGTGAACATTGTCAATGTGAAATAATAAATCAAACAAATCTGCAACACAACCACTAAAATAAAAGCCTTAACGGAAATTTGTATCTACACCAACAATAAATAAATCAAATAACATAATTCACCTATATCGTCTTTACTTCTTGAATTCTTCAATTCTTTACTGTAGCTATCAACGTAGGTACTATAACCACCATTAAAACAAAAACCTTGAACTCAATTTCTATACACACCACCATACGTCCATCAGCGCACGTCATCACCTATCTGCGCAGTTCCTCAGAAACAAATTGTCGCTGTTGCTTACATACACAAACACATTCACGTCCCATACTTCTCTTTCGTTTCGCTTAAGTTGGAGAAAACACCACGCAGGTTTTTTTTTTCATATGAACGTGCTTGTACGATGTGCGCCACCCAACAGCCTCAAAGCAGAACAACGCAACGATCAAGAACCGCGGCTGCTAATAATGTTCGATTTGAGAAAATAAATTTATTTGTTTCATGTTAAATTTTAGCTTGAAGCTCAGCTTCTAGAGGACATAGAAAGCTGATTGATAGCTTGAAATAACTATAAAAGTGTTGGCTCACCTAAGTATTTTGTTTTGTTCGCATTGATTAAGAACTGTTTGAGTAATGGCGAGTAAAAGGCAGTAAAGTCAACAAAAAAAAAAACACATTTTGGTCAAAAACTCTCCAAATAGGCATGGCAATGAATGTCCTTCCTATGTCCTTCTCAGAATCCTAAGGAACATTTCAAAAAAAGTTTAATCGAAAACTGTGCAGTTGTTTTCACGCAATTAGGTAACAAAGAAAATGCCTACAGTTTTATTATATGTATAGACTGGAAACGATAGGAGATTTGGGATTCAGGGCGATTCAGCACGACAGACACACAATTTCCAGCTCCCGATTATGAATTTGGAGATTGTTCGGAAAGAGCAGTTGCTCTTACCAGTTGGGCCAGCAACTACTCTACCTAAAACCATCTCGATTATGGTAATGGAGCGCTGACTTGAAAATATCAGTTCTTTGCTTATGCACCGTTTATCTTAGATCATGAAAAAAGTTCCCATCAGGCACCTTCGAGTAGTCCTGAATGGAGGCGCTTTCGCAAACACAAATAATATAGCTTTTACGTCCTAGCCAGTCGGCCTTATTTCGCTTTGAATTTATAAATACATTTTAAATTTCCTCCTCTGTTACTTCAGCATTTAGAATTTGAGAAAATAAAATCAAAAAAAAAGCCGAATTTGAAACTATTATTTTCTCAAATTTCCCGCTAGTTATCTTAGCATTTAGAATTTTCTTGCGCGAATTTTTAACTATTATTTTCTCAAATTTTCCTTCTAGTTATTTTAGAATTTGAGAAAATAATAGTTAAAAATTTGCGCGAATTTTTAGCTATTATTTTCTCAAATTTCCCCACTAGTTATTTCAGCATTTAGAATTTAGTTATATATAAAATAATAGTTACATCTATTTCTGCAAATTATAAATATACTTTTATATAGTTCTCGGCAATTCTGAAAACATTTGCTTCGGCCTTATTTCTCAAGCAATGTTCGGCATTATTTCACTTTGTGAATGTGAAATAACACCGAATTCTAAATTTCGGCTTTATTTCGCTTTCACAAAGTGAAATTACGCTGAGTTTTCGAATTCGGCGTTATTTCACGGCACCTTTCTGAGAGAGTTTCATAAATTGTTCACAAAACATCGCTGCTATGAAGAGTGTTTTGTTGCTGAATTTGGGTGACTAGGATGTTGGTGTTCCTACCTAATATTCAGATTTTTTTTTTTTGGGGAGATAGTCTTAGACTGGAAAAATTGTTTTTTTGATGTGATGTTAATCAATTCTGACATTACAATGATAGAGCAACTCAAAAAAGTTGGTCCTGAATTTCTGTCTGCACGTCTGTGTCGAGGCCTACAGCCTAAACGGCTGCCCGGATTTCGTTCAAAATTCGGATTTTTAGTTTGTGGGCTTGTAGTTCAGTGCTACTTTTTTTTGCATGGTCACTTTAATATTAATGGTACTTCCCATATAAAATTGAAATACCACGACTACTACTGAATCAAGCAGCGACCGCACCCTTTAATGGTTAAATGTTAAAAGCTGATTAACTCAATTATTATTCCCTTAGCGATCGCTGGTCATGGTCACCCTCTCTTTCCTTTTAAGGAGGGGTAGTTTCTCTTTATTGTAATGAGGACTGAGAAACGGATAATTTTTATTCTCGTGCGCAATATCGCTCAAGCTCAACACCAGTTTGGTTTGTTCGAAAACGGCTCTAACGATTTTAACCAACATTAATATTCAAGCTTAATTAGCTGAGGTTAACATGACTACATACCCAGTTCTTCGCTAAAAAATCGAATAATGTTACCTTTGAAATTTTTGACATATCATCCATTTTTTGGTAATTCAAGATGTAAGCAATTTTTTGTACGAATGAAATAATTTTTTTCAACAAATTACTAATTACTCTAAACAGTCTATGTATCGCTACCATTTTTTGTATTTGTCGTTTAACTAGAGGTTATACCGGAAGTTGTGTGCAAATTCCAGCCTTCTACGTCAATTAGTTTCCGAGATAGACCAAGGAACTAAATTGGTCTATTGGGTCGGACAGACATCGTAGCGAAACTAATAAGGATCCCTTTTTTCCCTTTGGGTACGAAACCTTAAAAATTATAGCAAAGCTGTTAAGCTGCAATATGCGATTTTACAAAGAAATGCCTTTTGCTAAGTAGCTTTCGAGCTACAAGATGTTTGTTCATCGATATTCGTTTGGGTTATATTTAAACACCCAACCCTTAAAGTCTAAGTTTTTGATTATTTAAATTTGATTCCGCTTACAATTTCAAACCACGCCAGGTATCTTGGTGTAATCATAGATCGTGATTTGAATTGGAATCTTTAACACGAAGGAACGGGCAAAGTAGGCTATGATAGCATTTTATGTCTGCAATCAAATTTTTTGCCGCACCTGGGGCCCTAGCCCTAGAATCACAATGTGGCTTTACACGGCGATAGTTAGACCGGTAATAACTTATGGTAATCTTGTTTGGTGGCAGGCGCCATCTAAAGCCACCAACCTGAAAACCATGACGAAGATCCAAAGAATGGCTTACATTGGTACCACAGCAGGACTTGAGGCTATATTAAATCTGAAACCCCTTGACCTTCTTGTACAGCAATCTGCTGCAAATAGCGCCCTTCGACAAAGCCAGGCTAAGATTTGGAAACACAGTCGAACGGGTCATGCACAGATCCTCAACAAGTGTGCGGGAAACAATATATGCACAGACTATACAACTGCCCACCAAGACTTCGAACGCCCATTTGTCACTTACTTCCCCAGTAGAGAGGAATGGCAAAATTGAAACCCCTCTCAAGCGAATCAACAAAACCCATCTACACAGGTGGTTCCAAGATGGATGTCGGTGTAGGAGCGGGATTCTACTCTGAAGTATTTGGGATATCCAGTTCAATCAGATTTCCTGACTACAGCAGCGTGTTCCAGGCTGAGGTTCTGGCAGTGACATTAGGCGGCAGTAAAAGCTATCTCTGCCGTTGAAGTGAAATCTTGTAAATGGCTTATAAATCGCTGTCGCGAAGAACTACGGGTTCTTGGCGCTCCGCACAATGTAAGAACCTGCTGGGTCCCCGGACACAAAGGAGCCCGGTAATGAAAAAGCTGCTGAGATGGCAAGAAAGGGTTCTTCTCTTGATCTTAACCAGGCCGTTACCACAGTATTTACTCCTCCCTGCAATCTCAAACAGGAAATTGAGAACAAAATAATGGAGTAAACTCGAATCCTGTGTCATAACCAGGAAAATGTGGCCTATCTATAGCAAACAGAGGACAGAAAGAATTCTAAATTATATCACACCAAGAAAATGGAAATCAATACTGATGACCTGTGCAGAGGATGCGGTGACGAGGATTTGCATGAGGACACTCCACAGTTTCTTTGCCACTGCCACATCAGCATTAAGGCACTCTGTCACAGCAGATACAGAATTTTGGACGACACTTTTTCGAAGACTTAAGAGACCTCTCTGAGAAGTCTATAAATTTATTTTCTCCTCGGGATGGCTTGACTACCCGGTCTCACAGGTTTCCACAGTATGGAGGACAGGTGCAGGTTCCCCCTGTCTCGCCAACCCACTAACCTAACCTAACCTAAAATTGATGAGGCATATGTCATCGTACAGTGCAGTTTTGCAATGTCCATTAAATTGTAAGCTGTACCTTCTTCCTAAATATGTAAAAATTAATCGAATGTGTTTCCCTGTTTATTGTTTATTTTTAAGGAAATAATTCAATATAACCTTTTGGATCAACCAAATATTTAAATTTTGTAAATGTATTGCAAACATTTTTAGGATAGGAATTGTCTTCAATCCTTAGAATAACAATCTGTATACACGAATCGTCCACTGAATGTAATTGTGTTTGTTAAACTTTCAGTACCTATACCAAGAGTGCGGACTGGTGAACGGGAAAATGTTTTTTATATACTTATTCATAATTCCCTTTAATAAAAACACACTCCCACAAGACTCACCTTGTCCTTTAAACCACGTTATGACCGGAATGGGATAGCCCTCAGCTTCGCAGTTGATCGCTATCGTATTTCCCAGCATTATGGCCGTATCCATCGGTTCGAATGACCAACGCGGAGCAACTAATTGAAACCGATACGCCTCAGTATGTGAACGACATCCTTCTTGAACAAAGTAACTACTCACCTCGCACCTGCAGCTCAGCCGTGTAGTTTACTTTTGCGGCAGCATTACTGGCAAAACACGTATACTTGCCACTGTGCTTCGAGCTAATATCCTTGAACACCAACAACGAGAAGAATTCCTCTTTCTTTTCGCTTATCTATAGACAGGGGTATGAAAATATTCCATTAGGCAAACACTCAGAATACCCTGTCAGAATTCCACCCACCTGTAAACTCATCGGTATAGACATATCATCTTTCTTCCAGCTAAAATAGATTGGCATGTCACCCGATGAGACAGCGCACGTTATTTGTGCCCTGCCGCCCTCCTGTAGGTTTTTCGGGAACTTAAATGGCTCAATTACTGGCGGACCTGAGCGGCGAAAAGGAAAAAGAAAAAAAGAAAAAAATAACAGACACACACACATTTACAAGTCATTCGTTTTTATCTGTCCTTAGGTAGGTGTTGCAGGGCAAATAACATATATGTACGTACTATTCACCGTCAGTTGCATATCACGGCGAGCTTCCTCGCCGGTGCGACTTCGAACAATGCACGTGTAGAGACCGGCGTCGCGGGCCGAGTCGACTTCCTTTATCACCAGGTATCCACCTTGCTGCACTGAAGCGAGGGCGTAATGGGTGTCTGAAAAGTTGTTGGCACGGTGAGTGGGTTATTTTCGACACGACAACAAAGAGGGCGAGTGCTTAAGCAATCATTAGTCTTACTTGATGTCAGTTCCTGATGACCTTTTTCCCATCGAATCTGTTCGATGGGGTATCCAGAGAACGGGCAGTGAACTGTGATGTCGTCGCCAGCGACGGCTTTAATGGGACCAATTGCACGAACATACGGAGGGCCTGAAAATAAAGCGAGAAGTCTGTGTATTATTTATGCAAGGGTGTATACGAGATCTATAGCTTTGTATGATATAAGTGGTTTTGCTGAATATCGTAAACAATGTCTAAGGCCCGTTTGCTGATACTACTCATAGCGATTTAAGTTCCACTTAAAATCTTATGTGACAGTTTATGACATGGAAAAAGTAGCCCATAAGGAATTTAAGTAGAACTTAAATCGCTATGTGCAGTATCAGCAAACGGGTCTAAGAGATGGCTTTTTTTCGAAAGCCTTCATCTTCATAAAATACGACTTTACTTGACGAGTTGTGTACCAAATTCATCCGCACTTGGCTCGGCTATTATATTATTTGTCGTCGAGGACTTTGTCAAAACACTGATAAGGGGCGAATGCGAAATTAAATACAGAAGGTATCGGAAAGAGCTTAGGTTAGATGTTGCAAGGACGCAAATGGCTTTGTACGAAAGAAGACCAAAATGTAGAAATAAATCGCTGGACAAAAACCATTCAGAGGACGTTCGAAACTATTAGCGAAATGGGAACCTAAATAATTTTACGAATCTCACGGAAAGTGGACGGGACTGGTCGTGGAACCTGAAATAAAACCAAAATATTTAAAAGGCGAATGTAGCAAAATTCATAATCGGCCTTAAAGTGAATAAAAATTCCCTCTAATATTTTCCTAATTCCCAATACTCCTATCGTAAATTATGTTCGAATGAGGGAAAATAATTACTTACTTACTTACTTTACTTACTTAAGGTGGCGCTACAGTCCGGGGTGGACCTGGGCCTCAACCAATACGCCTCTCCAGTTAGCGCGATCTTTGGCTAACTGCCTCCAGTTGCGCACTCCAAGCTGGTTGAGGTCCCCTTCCACTTGCGCGCGCCACCTAAGGCGAGGTCTTCCTCTACTGCGTTGTCCCTCCGGGTTGGAATCGAAGACTCTCCGGGCCGGAGCGTTGGTGTCCATTCGCTCTACATGTCCTAACCATCTTCGACGGCTAATGCGTACTTTTCTGATCAGGCCGATGTCGCTGTACAGCTCGTAGAGTTCGCTGTTAAATCTTCTCCTCCAAATCCCGACAACGCAAACGGGACCAAAAATCACTCGAAGAATTTTGCGTTCGAAGCGACCAAGAAGATCCTCATCCGTTTTTGCTAGGGTCCATGCTTCTGCGCCATAGAGCAGGACAGGGATGATGAGAGTCTTATATAGAATCTCCTTAGTGCTTCTTGACAAGGCCTTACTAATCAATTGCCGTCTTAGGCCAAAGAAACAGCGGTTGGCAAGTGTGATTCTTCGCTTGATTTCTGAGGTGATGTCATTTTCAGAGTTAATAACGGATCCGAGGTAGACAAAGTCCCTAACTACCTCAAAGTTATAGCTGTCTTCCGTGACGTTCTGTCCGATTCGTCGATGTTGTGTGTCCCTTCTTGTTGACAGCATATATTTTGTTTTACCCTCATTCACCACTAAACCCATTTTTGCCGCTTCTGTACTAATACTTGCAAACTTACCAGTGACAGCTCGCTGTGTTCTGCCAACAATGTCAATGTCGTCAGCGTATGCAAGTAGTTGCACGGACTTATGGAAAATTGTGCCTCTGGTGTTGGCTTGTGAGTTTCGCACAATCTTCTCAAGAATGATGTTGAAAAAGTTACATGACAGCGCGTCACCTTGTCTAAATCCTTTTTTGACATCAAAGGTTTCAGTGAGATTGTTTCCGACCTTTATGGAGCAGCGAGCGTTCTCCATCGTCATTCTGCACAATCTGACAAGTTTGGCAGGGATGCCAAAACTAGACATGGCTCTGTATAGCTCGTCTCTATAAATGCTGTCATATGCGGCCTTAAAATCGATAAAAGGATGCTGAGTATCGATCTGGACTTCTTGAGTTTTCTCCAGGATCTGCCGTAGTGTGAATATTTGATCGGTCGTGGACTTACCGGGCCTAAAACCGCACTGATAGGGACCTATCAGATCGTTGACGAAAGGTTTCAGGCGTTCACATAGTACAGCAGACACGATCTTATACGCAGTGTTAAGGAGACTGATGCCCAAGGTATATAGAATAACATGGTAAAACATTGCGCATGTCCGCATCCTATCTCACTCGCACACTGTTACGTCACGTGTATCACACTGTTTTGACATTTCAGTGCAAGTTCGACGTTCTCTTAAGGTTTTTGTGGAATATTTTTTAAACAAATAAAAATAAAATGGTTATATGTGCGATATTCGGCTGTAATAATAATAAAGACAAGAATCGAAAGCAAAACAGATTTCCCAGGCGCGAAAAATTGTCGTTTTTCAGAATTCCCAAGGATGAATCTATGAAAAAAGTGTGGTAGAAAAGACAAGTTTAATGCAAATAATGCATTTGTTTGCTCGAAACACTTTAACAGTGACCAATATGCGCGAAACTTGAAACATGAGCTGCTAAACTATTCACCCAAAAACAGTAAGAATTGCCTTTCACTTCCAAGGACTCTGACAATAAGCGCCAGGAGAATTATGAAAGGCGGAACACAAAACAAAAAATTGTGCGCGAAATTTTGTGAGTTTTAAGTGTGAACAAATTATAAATACGTAATTAGTCAATTAATTATTAATTTAAAATTTGTATTTTCAAAGGAAAACCCTTCCAAGTGAGCAAGTTACCCAGGACACCAATGAACCTACTGCAAAATTATGCTGAAGAACAACCGACCGGATCCTTCACATGGACAGATCAAGTCAGTGAAGGTGGACTTCGAAAACCCAACACTATTTTTATCGAAAAAATGCGACTTCTTGAAAGTATTTTTAATGATTATAACTCGACTTGTCTAAAAACTGGACAAAATTACATAAAAACATTGTTAGACCTTGCCGAACCTATTGATTTAGATCGCGCGATCAAATAGTTGTTTTTTCCGGGGCAAAATGTTCTTTAAGATTCGAATTCTTAACAAAACACTAATTACGAATATCACTGCAAAAAAAAGAAAAGTGAATAAAACGCTGAACTAATTGTAAAACTGATATGTACTTGTTTTTATTTGTAATATTTTCGCAGATTATAAAGGACTTTTTATACATTATGGTTATGAGGTTTGATTGAAAGAATAAAACTGCGAATAACAGCTGCCAACATTAGATTTCTTTGTTGTATTGCTGTGGAAACAAGTGGTATCGTACCACCATCAGCTCACTTTAAAACAATTTCGCCACTATATCTTGCAATTCACATTTTTATTAATTAAAAATCCACAACCCTAATATAAAACACATGAATGTGAACTAATTTGTTCTGAAGTGTCAAAATATGTGATACACGTGACGTACATGCGCAGAACTGAACCAATATTTTCCTCCGGAATATCATACCATGTATTCTATATACCTTGCTGATGCCTCTGTAGTTGGCGCAGTTTAGAGGGTCTCCTTTCTTGTGGATCGGGCAAACAATGCTGAGGTTCCATTCATCAGACATATTTTCCTCTAACCAAATCTTGGAGATGAGTTGGTGTATGCTCTCTACCAGGTCATCTCCCGCTGCCTTAAACAGCTCGGCAGTTAAGCCGTCCGGTCCAGCAGCCTTGTTGGACTTAAGCTTAGATATTGCTATCCTCACTTCATTTTGGTCAGGTGGACCGAAATCTTGGCTTTCATCGTCCAGGTTGAATGGCTCGTTCTGCCTGACAGCAGAATTTGTGTCGTCTTCGCCGCTTAGCAGTCTGCAGAAATGGTTTTTCCATGTCCTCAGCACCAAATGTGACTCTACTACAAGGTTTCCTTGCTCGTCTCTACAGGTCTCCGTTCGGGTCTTGTTGGCATGACACGTTCTTTATACCTTTTGGTAAAACTTCCGAACATTGTTCCTGGAGTAACACCTCTCTATATCCTCGATCGCGCGCTTCTCATGCTCTCTCTTTTTTCTCCGGAGAAGCCGATGTTCTTCCCTCCTTTTTTGCTCGTAGAGCTGACGAGCTGCTCTCGTCCTTCTATGCAGCGACGCTTCGTATGCACTTTGTTTTGCTGCATGTGCTTGCCGGCACTCTTCGTCAAACCAGGGGTTTCGGGGGGGTGGGCTGGCGAAACCGAGCACATCAGTTGCGGCGTTTTCGATGGCGCCACTGGTCTTCGGCACTTGATGCTGGCAGCATAGGACTTCTCGAGAGGTTGGGGGATACGCGATCGGCATAGGTTCTGGCGGTTTGTAGCGTTTGTAGTCGTCCAACGTTAAATCTCCTCACAGTATTTTCTCGTTGTTGTGGCGTCTTGGATATCCGCATCCGTACCTTGGCTACAACAATGTAGTGGTCCGAGTCTATGTTGGCCGCTCGGAAAGTTCGGACATCTAGAATACTGGAGGAGTTAATAACGGTACTTTTGAATGGATGTTTGAAAAATGGAAAAATCATTTTTCAAAAGTTTTGTATTCTTTAGTTTACCTGAAAGCAGCACTAACGATTCTGACCAAAATGCAAACTTAGAGTAAAATTGGTGTTCTTAAAATTATTACGCCCTTAATTTTCAATTCGAATCCCTGAAAAAAATAATTTTTAAATCTGTTCATATCTCGTAAAGATCCTTTTTCGATATCGACAAAACTTTAAAAACCAAACAATGCTTACATCCCGAACAATAACATATAATCGGTTTAGAGCTAAATAGTTGAACGATGGTATTTTCCAAACTAAACATCGCTTTTCTTTTAACTGTTTTGTCTTCTAAATTTTATAAAAACCGCTCTAACGATCATTCATCCATCATAACTTACCACTGGTAGATTTTAAACATTAATATGTTAATTTGTTGGGTAACTAAACATTTTTGTTAGTAATATATTGATTTTTTATTTTTTTTTTCTTGGCCGAATAGCCGAATACCGAATAGTTGCCGAATATTCTTGGCATCTCTACGAGAAAGTTTCGTTCGATCCAGTCGTGCACTTTTTTTCTTCTACAGCACCACCGTTCGCCAATGCGGTCAAACATCTGGGGGTACCAATTTTTAACCCTTCTAAATTTAAAAATGATTCCATAAGCAAACATGAGTGCATTCGGTAAATTTGGTCTGCATGTTGAAAAACTCTTCATTGTGTCAATCGAGATAGGTGTTGTTTCTACGCACTGAAAAAGTTCCTGACAAAGACACAGACAGCTCCCGAATCCCGATGTCTCAATAGGTACCTATTTACGAACCACAACAAATTAGTATTTCCGTCGGGTAGAATTCAAACCCATTCCAGCAGCTGTCTAAAACAATATGTCGTACAAAATGTCAATACCTACTCGTGAACTGTGGCCACCTACAGCCCGAATTAAAGTACCCTACCCCCTGTTTCCGGTCACACCTGAAACATAATTAGAGTGTCCCCATTAACACCCCACTCAGCTCACTACTCGAGGAAATTTCGTTCATTATTGTAAATCAATGCGCTTAGGATTCTATCCATAATCAAAAGCACCTCATTAAATCTACCCCCAAAGAGTGCCCTAAGCACTGCCCGCTATAACATCAAATTTTCAATAATCCTCTCAAATAGCAGGTACAAATGCTGCCGTGTGTCCAGGTCCGCCCAACACCCAGAGGGCGGTATCCTAATGGAAACTTATTACCATCCACTTTATTGATATTTGCTTGGTAAACTTAAGCCCACCCACTCTAGGATGCTTGCGGAATCCTTATTAATATTAATGAGTTGTCCGGCTAACTAACGCCACTTGCCACTCCCACTGATGTCGGTTGCCAGCTTTTCCCTCGGGGCTGTTATGACATTCCGCCAATTCAAAATTCATTTCAATATAATACCGAATCCAAATCATGATGAGAAACAAAACAAATTTCACTTGCTCCTTGCGCTCGCATCCCCGTTCCCTTCGCCCAAAGAAAATCTAATTATACGCAAGCAAAGCGTAAAAATTGTCTTCCTACGGGTATGGGGTGGTAGTGGATTGGACGTGTACAATAAACACAGACAACTAGTAGTACAATAGAGCTAGGGGAAAAAAAAGCAATTATTTCGTGGTAATTAATTTATTCGAGTTATTGAGATGGGGTTTGATGGGGACATGGAGTAGGTATTATGTAAGATTTAATTGTGTATATTTCTGGATATGGGATGCTTCTGTTTGTTACTGACGTTTCGAGTTCTACTTCAAGTAAATAAACGAATACCTTTCTGCGCCTAAAAAGGGTTGCAAACCCTTTTTAGGCGCAGAAAGCGAGTGGGTTTTTTCCAAAAACGTTTGATAAACATAGTTTTTAAATTCTACCATTCCTTTTTTGCACTTTATTATAACACTAGACCCACCCACGCATTGTTGTGGCTGAGGTCGTTTTTTTTTTGATTGGGAAGTCGCCAACAGCTCCAACTATCGGTTCCAAAAGTACCTACCTTATATTTTAAAAGTCTGCCTGAAATACATCAATACGAAAAAAAAAAAAAAAAATAAAAATAAAAATAAAAGAATGATGAAAATCGATCCAGCGGTTTTCGAGTTATAACGTCATCGAATTTCACCCCGAAGGAATTATATATACCTACTCGTATTATTATAACTCTTTGTTAAATAATAAACAAATAATTTGCAATAAAAAAAATAATGCGACAATAAATTTAGTTATAAACTAGGTATCCTTTTTCTCAAGTTAGATCAAACTGCACACAGTGTGAAAAATTTGATAAAAATCAGTTCAGTACCTAGTTTAGGTTTCGATCGCGAAGTAACCTGTGACACGTGATTTTTATTGTAGTTATAGTTCACTATTTTGGCTGTAATGGCTTACACATAAGATATAGATATATACTGTGGCAAGCTTTTTTGTAGGACTATTTAAGATAATCTTTTCCATCATACATTATATATGTGTAACTCTAGCGGTTTTGGTAGCGCACGCCAGAACAGCTCGCAGATGGTAGATTTTTTCCTACTTACTTGATATTTGGGACAATTCACACAATATCTTTATTAATTGTAGCCTATGTGTTATTCTGATGTATGGGCTATATTATTGTAAGGTTTCATTTAAATCCATTCAGTAGTTTTTACGTGAAAGAGTAACAAACATCCATCCTTACAAACATTCGCGGTTATAATATTAGTAATAAAATCTGCTCCGTTTTCTTTTTCTTCTTATTCGACCCTGACGTTGTCGCGAAATACCCTTTGCCTTCTGTGGCTTTTATCAAATCAAAAGGCCTGCAAAATAAATTGTTTTGTGTGCAAGTTGAACGAATGTTCGAATGTTCGATGTCATAAGTTTTAAAAGTGCAGGTTTTATCGAAAATATTTCTTTTTCTAGTTTTGTGAAGGAATAAAACAAACAAAATTAACAGAATTTTTGTAAAACGATACATAGCCCAAAATTGTGTTGGGCGCTCGTGGAAGGAATTTTTATCGTATTTTAAGGTAAAAGGTAGCCCACAATTCGATAAAGCGCCCAATTTGGCAACACTGCATAGAAGCAGACTTTTAACACTCGGACAGAGTGCTCTATTGATAAAGAAAGGCATTGCAACAAGCTGAAGCCCAAGCTTACCCATAAAGACAGAAGGAGGCTACAAGGTTAAAGTTCAATAAACAGGCAAGGCGGTTCCTCGAAAAAAACGTCTAGGAGTATGGGTTATAAAATGACTTATTGAATACGATACCCTGTGCTCTTTGGAAAAGGATGACAGATCATATTGTGGTTATAGTTCACAAACAAATCAATCTATTCTGAATAGAGGCAGTTTGAAGCTGGTGGTTTGGCATAGGTACTTCCAAAGATCATCCGAATGTCTCACTCGGCATAAGTTGACTTTTAAAAATAAAGCTATACCAGTAAGACAGCGTTGCCGCTGAAAAACTTCAAAAAGGGGACTAAAAAGGGTCCCGAGCCGAAAAGAGAGCCTCCCCATAAAAAAGTAATATTTATAGCAAAAAAAAAAAGTCCTTTATTTTTAACAAAATCATATTTTGTTCATTACGAAACACTTCTTTGCATTATGTTCGCACTCTTTTTCGTGCAATAAAGAATAAAATCTTCTTTAAACTGAAAAAGGGCCCATTTTGATCATTTTTCAAAAAGTGGGGGCGAAATGTCCTAAGGTTCAAACTAGATGTATCGAGTACGTAGGGCTGATGGTGCGACAGTCAGAATATGGAGCCGAAGCTATTTTGGATGGAAGATTTCGTTAACTGTTTTTTTTTTTTATATACTTCTCCCGGGAAAGGCGAACCTATAACGCTTCAACAGCGCCCCGAGATGCCTGCAGATGTATGTTTGCTCTGCACTTAAATTGCTGCAAATTGTAGTCTTCTGGAAATATGTCCCCAGGAAGCGAGTTCCAAACTTTGCTTGTTCTGTAACAGAAGGAGTTTTGGAAAGTTGAAAGAAGTGGAAAGAAAGTCCTCGCGGTTGTCAAGTGTACTGTATGGCCATGAGCATTAGCAGCCTGTCTTGTTGGGCGCCCAAAAGTTGCATTTCGAGGGATAATGTCTTTGAGTTCCTCAGAATATCTACCATGGAAGTACCTATAGAACAAGCATAGGTCAGCGACTTGTCTTCTGTGCAGCAACGGTTGTAGATTCGATGTGAGTGTAGGGTCTCCAATGAGTCGAACTGCTCGTCTCTGTATGCTATCAAGCAGGTTAAGTGAATGTTTTGGGGCCGAGCTCCATATATGGGAACAATATTCCAAGCCTGGTCTAACCTGTGCTTTGTAGAGAAGGAGAAGTTGCTTGGGGCTAAAGTACCTCTTTGCTCTAAATAGGTAGCTCAACTTTGCGGACGCCGATCTTGCGATAAAGGATATGTGGTCCTGCCATGTGATTCCTGAATTGACTGTGACTCCTAGAAGGTGCACTGAGTCCTTGTGATGGATTGGATGGTCATCCATTTGGATCTAAGGAACTGTTGATGCATTTTTTCTGGAAAATGTTGTGAGCTGTGTCTTGTTTGCATTAAATACAACCAAGTTGTCCTTTTCCCACTTCAAGATTTTGTCCAGATCATCATTTAGAGAATTAATTTGTTCCCATCTCTGATTGTGTGATGTAGCCGTATTCACAGGCCCACTGTTCGAGATGGAGGATATAAATGTGCTATCATCTGCAAAGCTGTAGATATTATTATTTTTCGACCCAAGCAAATCGTTGATGTGGAGAAGAAATGGAGTTGGAGAAAGAATAGATCCTTGGGGCACTGCTGCATGTATAGCAAACGAATTGGATGATACACCATCTACAACAACTTGGATCGATCTTCCCAGAAGAAAATTTTGCATCCATCCGCAGAGTTGTTGTGGTAATCCGTAAGACGCTAACTTGCCTAATAGGGCTCTATGCCCGACTCGGTCAAATGCCTTTGATATGTCTAAGGGTACGGCTCTGGATTCGCCGTGTTGTTCAATTGATTGTGTCCATAAGTGCGTTACGTAGCTTAACAGGTCACCAGTGGAACGACGGCTCCGAAATCCGTATTGCCTGTCGCTTATTAATCGATGGCCTTCTAGATATTTGATTATTTCGACATTTATTGCCTTTTCCATTACTTTAGAGAGCATTGAAAGTAACGCTATTGGACGATAGTTTTGTGGCAGACATTTCTTCCCTTTCTTTGGAATAGGTTGAATGCGAGCGGTCTTCCAGCAAGAAGGAAACGTCTTCTGGGAGTACGACATGCTAAACAGCTTACAGAGTACAGGTGCAAGTTCTGGTGCACAGTTCTTGAGTACTATAGCCGGGATTCCATCGGGTTCCGTTGCCTTATTGCAATCTAGTTCTTTAAGGATGCGTTGAATTATTCTGCCTGTAAAGGCATAACTGATTTTTCTGAGCCGAGAGACATTTTTACATTACTATAGGTGAACCATAATGCATATCTATAGAGCTTCATATAAAGAGCTTCAAGACCAACCATCTAAGCAATTGGGAGCACCTAAGCTAAGGTCTTACTCTGCTTCGTTGTCCTCGGAGTTTCGTTGTACCTGGTGTTTTTAAGTCTTTTCAGTCAAGTTAACGCTAACGATCTTATTAACGGGTGATTTTCTAAGAGTTAAGTTTTTCAGGTTGGCAGCACTGGTTAATAATGGCGTCCAAACGTCATCTGTCAAAGTGAAAAGCTTTCGGTATACTCTGCCATCTAATCATGGAAAGATACAAACGAGCAACGATTGCAAATTATTGAAATTTATTATAAAAAATCGTGCTCTGTGAAAAATGTGCACCAAAGACGACCGTGGAAGAAACGTTACCGTCAACGGCGAACGATATCGAGCCATGATACGCGACTTTTTTTGCCCCAGTTGGCTGAGTTGAGCTTGGTTGACATGTGGTTTCATCAAGACTGTGCCACATGCCACACAGCTCGTGAAATGGAAATGTTGCAGGATGCATTTGGTAGCGGCTTATCTCTCGAAACAGCCCTGTGAGTTGGCCGCCAAGATCATGCGATTCTTTCTTGTAGGGTTATGTAAAGTCGTTAGTCTATGTGGACAAGCCGAACACGATTGGAGCCTTACAGGATAACATAACACGCTTAATTCGTGGAATACAGGCCGCAATGCTCGAAAAAGTGACGCAAAATTGAATTGAAATGGAGCCGCGGACAACTTTTACATGAAGTTGTATTTAAAACGTAAATGGAAAATGCCTATTTATCGACTACAATAAGAATGTTAAATATTTGATGCAAATTTGAGTGTTTTATTCGATTTTCAAAAAAAAAAACTACGCTTAAAAAATCACCCGCAAGAAGTGCTGAACAAACAGTGAACGATCATATACATATACTTGGTCTTTTGGCAGGACTATGAATATGATTCCATGGAGACTTTCCGCCTTAATGCAATTGAAGCTTAGAAAACGCTATGTAAATCGCGGCCAGTTCTTTTAAGTTCAGCTACAGCATGACAACTTCTATTGACAGAAAACCACTCACAATGCAATCGCTTTAACTGTTAGAAGTACAGGAAGTTTATGTTCTTTTTTACAATCAAGCAGCCGACCCCGCAACCCTTGCAATGGAAACAAAATCCCCAAAAAAGTTGATGACAACACCGTTTTTTTTTATTCCACGCCAAACTCTGTCCAGATGAAATGAGCCATCGAAGGATTAAAACCTAAAACGAATATTCAAATTAGGACTTACTACACCATAATCCATAGATGCAACCAGAGGAATAAAATTTGTCTGCAGCACATTCACTGCAACAAAAAGTGAACACATATAAAATCGATAACGTCTACGTTCACACTAATATAACACACTATATCAATCGATACAAATAGTTATTTCATTTTGTTTCCAATCCTTACCGCACAATTTGGAAAATACAGATGGCAGTGGATTTTCATCCCAAAATGGCTTTTAGTCCAACAAAATCCCACCAATAGTACCGTAAAAAAAAAATGTACAACCACGGACGATATAAATGTATACAGTCAAAGACACGACGACATCACAGAGAGATGTACAGTAAAAACGACTACGACCGAACACATTTGCCCATATAATCCTTGACTGGAGATTTAATATCAAAATACCAACATGCGGATTGTATCGAACGAAGAGCAAAGAATTCCGATTATGCATATGCTTCATGGCATTTCCATGTCTGCAGTACACTGGGATAGCATATTGCATGAAATTGGGGAAAAAAAAAAATTGAGATACAAGATGCGAATCGGAATAATGGTAGTCGACGTCGTGCCAACTATAGTTTGACATGAAAAAAGAAAGAAAGAAACTCAGTACCATGTATTCAATTGCAAATCCTTGTCGCAGACCTTATTCTACTCCCTGAAGAGTGCAAGGAATGAAGTCAACTCAATTTCATGTTCTTATGGGATGATTCTGTCGACAGTGGCGGCTAATGTACGAGTTGATGCAGTTGAAACAAGTTAAAGACTGATTTTGAAAGGTTGATTTTAAAGAATACGCCCACTTCAGTGTCTGAGTCAACTGGTGATTGATTCAGTGATCGAAAAGTAGGTGACATTTTACAGCACTTTGCACTAAATGACAGATTTTAGCCAGCAAAAACAATTTTTTTTAATGCGACAGAGAGGTTGACAACTGTAGTAACCTGGATATTATATTCCCAGCAGTACTTAAAATTGAACTTATCGATCACTAAACGCCATTTGATATGCAATAAAAAGTTAATTTAAAAAAACACAAAAAACCCGTCTAATTGTAAAGAAAGACGTCGGCTGAGAATTGGTTTGACGTATGGTATACGCCAAAATGTACTTTTTGGACTATAAATGCAGTCTTATGTTTTCAAGTGTGCTCTTTCCAAATAATGTTGTCTTTTGGTCCTATCTCTAGCCAATCCTGAGATATCTAGTATTGTTTTGACGTATATCCACCCAAATTAATAAGTTAAAATATTGGTTTGACGTAAACGCCTTTTTTTTGGATATACGTCAAATTTTCTATGCAATTCCCATTTTCTTTTTTTTTAGTATTGTTTTGCCGTATGTCCACAGACTTCGATCATACGACAAGAAAACTAAAAAGTATATACAGAATTGTTTTGACGTACGTGCACGTGCATGTTATTAAGTAAATATGTGTATTTCATCGTATACACGTACGCGTGGACAAAAACAAAAAGTTTAGTTTTGGTTTGCCGTATGTGCATATCTTATACCTTTAAACGAGAAATTCTTGTATGTATGTAAAGGGTGATTTTTTAAGAGGTTTAGAACTTAAAAAAAAAAAAAAAAACACAAAAAATTCGAAAAAATGAATGAAATATTTATTTGAATCGATAGTTTGAACCTTGCAATTTAATGTTTAAAGATAATTTCATGCAAATGTTGACCGCGGCTGCGTCTCAGGTAGTCCATCCGCTGAGTCCAATTTTGGCATACTCTTTCACACATATCGGCCGGTATCTCACGAATGAATGCATGGATGTTGGCTTCCAGTGCGTCAATCGAAGCGGGCTTGTCCCTATACACATTAGCCTTGACATACCCCCACAAAAAATAATCTAATGGTGTCAAATCGCACGATCTAGGCGGCCAATTGACCGGCCCGAAACGTGAAATTAACTGTTCACCAAACTCGCCTCGCAATTGCGCCATTGTTTCGCGTGCTGTGTGGCATGTGGCACCGTCTTGTTGAAACCACATATCATGCAAGTCAAGAACTTCCATTTCGGGCAAAAAAAAGTTTGTTATCATCGCTCGGTAGCGTTCACCATTGACAGTAACGCTGCGATTCGCATCATCTTTGAAGAAATATGGCCCCATAATGCCGCCGGCCCATAAACCGCACCAAACAGTGGCTTTTTCGGGATGCATTGGTAGCTGTTGCAATGCTTCTGGCTGATCTTCACTCCAAATGCGGCAATTTTGCTTATTCACGTACCCATTCAACCAAAAATGAGCCTCATCGCTGAACACAATTTTTCGATAAAAAAGCGGATCCTCGGCCAGCTTTCCAAGAGCCCATTCACCAAAAATTCGGCGTTGTGGTAGGTCGGCTGGCTTTAGTTCTTGCACAAGCTGTATCCTAAAAGGCTTTACGCACAAATCCTTCCGCAAAATTTTCCACGTAGTGCTGTAACAAAGGCCTAACTGCTGGGAACGGCGCCGAATCGACATTTCGCGGTCTTCTGTCACACTAGCTGATACGGCCGCAATATTTTCTTCACTACGCACAGTACGTAAACGTGTTGGTGGTTTAATGTCCAACAAAGTAAATTTGGTGCGAAATTTGGTCACAATCTTCCGAATAGACTGCTCAGAAGGTCGAGAATGCCGATCATAAAATGGAAGCAGCGCGCGATGAACATTTCGAACCGAGCACGAATTTTGATAGTAAAATTCAATAATTTGCAAGCGTTGTTCATTTGTAAAATGATCCATGGTTAAATTGCAAACCAAACTGAAGCTGTTTGACAGTGACACAAGGTACTAAACACACGTCAGCTGTCAAAACCAGTGTTGCCAAAACCAAACCAGCCAAAAAATCACCCTTTATATAAATTTATTTATTTATTTCTTTGATCTCGGAAACGGCTCTAACGATTTCGCTGAAATTTGGTATATGGGGGTTTTCGGGGGTAAACAATAATTGCTCTAGATTAGTCTTATGTCTGGGAAAACGCGTGTTTTCGAGTTTTCGACTCAGAAAGATATTATTTTTGTTTACTTTTTTCTATTACGTTTGTTTTTTTTTTTCATAGGAATTATTTTATGCTGTATAACACAAAAAAAAATGCATTCATTAATAAACAAAAATAACAAATTCCATAAAAAAGTTCTTTTATTATGTTTCTGTGAAGGTAGTGTTCTGTTCAGCACCACCATCTGTGCTTGCTATTGGAATGACGTACGTGCAGATCTTTTGACGTACGTATACGTATACGTATACGTACGTCAAAAGCATTCTGAGGAAATATTTGAATAAATCATAAACTAGAAGAGGCGGAGCTTTTATGTTATTATGATCAGAAAGTAGATTTATCCAAATAATACTGAAGAAAAAATGAGAAACTTCTATCGACCCATTTAATTTTAATTGAACCGTAAACTTTCAATTGCGGTTTCCCAAAAAAGTTGAAATGGCGTGTACGTCAAACCAATTCTCAGCCGACGAGATTTAAAAAGAATAGGTAAATCAAGACACCATATACTTAAAGTATAACTAAATGGCAGTGTAGGTAGTCTCCGATTGTCAATTCGTTACATACTTGAGAGTGTCTGATTTAATCTTTTTAATTTTTTTTTACAATCAGTCGGTTTTTTTTGTTTTTTAAATTAAATTTTTTTTTAATAGCCTATGACACTCCGGGAAAGATTGCCAATTTCACGACACCTCACTCTTAAAAATCAGTCAAGCCTTTTGGGCTACAGGGCGTCACGTAGGAACATACATAGGATACGCGCGAAACACATAACGCTCCTTGTGTCCAGTCGGGTAATAAAAAGTACAGAATGGTCTGATGAGAACATAAACTGGAATACTTTTTATAATAATCGAAATAAATAAATAAACAAATAGTTGGCGCAACAGGTCCGAAGGGACCCTAGGCCTAGCTTCTCACAACCATTCGTTTTGTGTGAGTTTTCATTTTTGGAACGAATGCAGGGGGTCTACAATCTTATGCCTACTCCAAACGGCTCTTTCAAGACAGTTATACTCTCGGATGTTTGTCAGACGTTCGCGAGAGGTGGCGCAGTGAAAAAAACCATATGTTGGAATTTGGATTTTTGCAGGATTCGAACCTCGACCCCTAGCGTAGTAATCCAACACACTAACCATTAAGCCACTGCGCCTACAATACAATCTATAATAATCTAGTCTTATAATAATAAGTTAAGATTAACGGTAGAAATACTCTCTAGGCACTTCCTTTTAAGGAAGCATGGGACTAGGCTTAGCTATTACGGATAAGTACACTTTGAGGACCTACAAGTCACGAACGACGGAAGGGCTATAGATCCATTGATATGCGACATGGTTAAGGGACATGCACACATTTTTTTTTTAATTCATTTTTAGCAATTTTTAGCGAAATGTGTTCTTTTCGGATGGAAATTTCGAACGCAAAATATAGTTATGTTAAATGGGTACCTACTTTACTTTTGTAGTTACACCTTTTATGCGGTTCTCGCAATTCTTTCGGTCTGAAGGATGCTTTTGCCCACCATCCTATTTATGCTCAACTTATCCAATTATATGTATGGTAACTGAACTCAAGACTAAACTCCTCATCCCACAACCCAGTTTAAAGCATTATGGGACTTAATAAAAATTCATTTTTAACCTTTTCACTAAACGGCTCATTTTGCCGTTGTAAGTTCGTTAAATCTTCCCTGGACACTTAATAAGATTATGAGTACCACGATCTGTCGTATGCCTGCAGCTATACAAAAACTTAAATTAAGAAACGAAAACAAACAAAAAAATTCCAGTCCCATTTGAGTATTTAAGTTTATAATAGTTTATAACGCAGTGGCTTAGTGGTTAGTGTGTTGGACTACTAATCAGGGGTCCCAAGTTCGAATCCCAAAAAAACAAAAAATCAAACTTAGGTTTTTTTTCCTCTTGCGAACGTCTGATAAACATTAAGGGTTTGGACTCGGCGTGAACTTGGAGATCCTTTCCATTCGCTCCAAAAGTGAAAAACTCACTCAAAACGAATGTTTGTGGAAAGCTAAGCCTATGGTCCCGACGGAACTGTTTCCCCAACTATTTATTTATAGCAAAAAATAAACATCAGTACTTATTCAAACTTAACTTAAACTTTTGTTGGAAATTGCGCTTTGGCTCCTCCTGATTAATTAAAGCTTTGTTCTGTTATCAAAATCAATATTGATTTTCTCTTCCCCATAATAAAATTAAAATGAATGCCCCTTAATAATAACAAAATCTAGTCTCGACTTTAAATTTGCGGAAGATCACAATTGCGAAATTCGTATTGAACATAAAACGATTGTGAACTCCTTTGAATTTTAAATCGAGACTTAAAATTGGTAAAAGTAAGGCACAATGTAAGTCCAATTATGAAAAAAAAAAAAAAAAAAAAAACATAGTTAAATACGTAATACGAGTATATACAAAATTATTAATGATTCCACTCACAATAATTATTTAACAAAAAAAAAAACATAGTTAAATACGTAATACGAGTATATACAAAATTATTAATGATTCCACTCACAATAATTATTTAACAAAAAAAAAAAAAAAAAAACTACAATACGCAGAAATTGACTGACTAGAATCAAGCGCTTTCCCCGCATCTTACAACTACAACTACAGCTGCTATAGATCGTGACAAGTTAAAAAAAAAAAAAAAAAAAATAACCACCGAAGCGACAAAAAAAAAAAACTGATTGGTAAAACTACACACCACAGGCACCCTGTTGTGCCACAAGTGAACTTGGTTTTCATCTCACACCTTCTATGCGAGTGTCAAGCATTGGCTCGGAGTAGAAGGACGCACCTAGGCAGTTACTTCTTTAATAGCTTAGAGGAGGTTGGTTCCGCGAACAATATTGAGACCATAATTAAATTCTTCAGGGAAATTGACTGCTTGGGCGATTTAGTTTAGGTGCTTAACCATAATGGTTCCCTGGGGATGGTGATGGGCCCGCTGTAGTGCCTGGTCTTTTATGACGATCTCACAACCCCACTCAACCTAACCTAACCTAATACCTATATAAAAATCTCGTGTCACGGTGTTTGTGGTCGCACTCCTCCGAAACGGCTCGATTGATTTTTTAGAATTTTTTTATGTATATTTGTTAGCTATGAGAATAGGTCATAAAGAATATTTCATACAGCTAGGTGATAAGGGTGTCCCTTTCCAGTAATTTGTTTTTCTATGTATTTTTGGCGAAAATTGATTTTTTATTTTTTTAGATTTGGCTTCAAGAAATAATTATAACCCCAAATTTTCATCATCCTACCCCCTCAATTTCCACATTTTAATCGCAATTTTATTATTTTTGTATGAACAATATCCAAATAATTTAACCGCCGTTCGTTTTGCAAACAGAACGAAAATCTTTATGTTGTTGAATGACAGATGGCGCTACGTCCGCCTCATTGAACTTTCATCCACACAGGTGCAAGTTCTTGATGTTCAGTGTCGTGTTACTTTGCCAGTTCATTCTGCATTTATTCTGGGTCACAACGCAGAAAATTTAAAAATGTTGACCGTATAACCTGGACAACTGAGAAAACCAGAAATTTATGCAATTTCAGTGGTGGATGGTGGGGATTTTTTAAAATTAAATTTTGTTTGGGATGGACAGAATTTGAATCTACGACAATGCGCTAATTTTGTCCATCACGAATATTCAGTTCTTGATCTATATCTTAATAGAGAGAAAATTTCCCCAATGGTTTTTACAAATTTACTTTAATCATCAACTGTTTTTCCGCATTTGATAATCGTGTAGATCCAGGGGAACACACTACAGCCGAAAACTGGAAATATTGACCGAAAAAATCGTGAAAACCCGGAATTGATGTCTGAAAATTCAATTTTGTATGGAAAGGAGAAAATATCAAAAGGAATTGAAAGAAATGACAAACACTTCGAAATTGACAATCGTCTAATTTTGCCTTCCTCGAAAATCCCTTTTTCGCAAAAAGAAAGAGCCGATCATGTGGACGCAATTCGTATAAATGAGAGCCACCTATCGTGCAAATGATGATTAAGACTAACAGAATCTTATTCGACGTGAAGACCGAAGGACACGTGCATACCACCTTTCAATTTAAATCGAGCATATATTTTCTTCGGTGCGTTAATATTGGGCCATTGAATGTCGTCTTTCAGTACTGCAAAGCATTGAAGTTCTCAATGGAAACGCTTGGATTGATTTTAAATGTACGGAAACTGACAATTGCGAAATTTGTATGGAAAATATAGCCACTGTGAACTAAAATTTACAGTCGAAACTAAAAATGGTTATTGGTAAAGGCGAAGTGCCCACATTCTGCTTTATGGTTGATTGAGAAAATCTGACCGGACTAAGTCGATTCAACCATTATCGGTGAAACAGGTACCCGATCAAGAAGCTGGAAATCTAGGAAGTCTCAGCAATATATCCATTTAATTCCAAAAGAGTTTCATTCTTTCAATAGAGGGGCTTGATTTTCGAAAGGGATTTTAATAATTTAATTAATTTTAAGTGGCACGAAGTTTGCCGGGCCAGCTAACAATAATGGCGTAAAATTTTAGTTGCATGTGTCAAGTATCAACAAATAAATGAAAAACAATGAACCCGTTTCCTAAGCCCAGCTTTTCATAATCATTCAATTGTGTGAGTTCTTATTTTGTGATCGAAGCAAGGGACCTTCAATTTTATGCTGAGTCCGCACTGCTGTCAGGGTAAAAAGTTCTTCTTTGGAAATTAAACCAAATCTAACCTAATAAGCCCTCCCAATATATGTTAAATCGTGTTATGGAGAATGTCAAAGGTGGCAAACGTGAGCGGGTTTCGGTGACTTGTAAGGTTCAAAGTTGTATAAACTCGCATATTGAAAGTAGGGCGATGGATACACATTAATCTAGCTATATCCAAAATCAGAATTATACCACTCGCAAGCCTAAAGCCAAAAAGAATTCAAACGTTTCAAAAAAAAAAAAAAGCCGTCACTGTCACTTTGCAAAAACATGGAGGGCTGAATCACCAGAGTTTCTAGAAAATTGTTTTTTTTGAAGTGATAACTTCTTTAGGCGCGTTGGGCACTATTTGGATGGGCAAAAATTAGCAAACTCGCGACACCGACACCGACACCGACACCGATTGCATACTTTTAGGGCGCGTTGGGATGGGCAAAAATTAGCAAACTCGCGACACCGACACCGACACCGACACCGACACCGACTCCGACACCGACACCGACACCGACTCCGACACCGACACCGACACCGACACCGACACCGACACCGACACCGACACCGACACCGACACCGACTCCGACACCGACACCGACACCGACACCGACACCGACACCGACTCCGACACCGACACCGACACCGACACCGACTCCGACACCGACACCGATTGCATACTTTTAGTTGTAAACTTTTGTACTATTGCTTACTTTTAGGGGTAGGCAATTTATAGCTTAATCTACGATGATTTTTATTTGAATACGTTACTATGGTAATTTATGGTAGCGACAAATTGATTGTCACCAAAATTATTTCAATTACCTGTTTTGTATGGGGAATTCATAACTTAATTTTACCAGGCTTAATTCCGACATATTATATCCACGATTTTGGGTTTGTGCACATTTACGGCACAGTAGCTTGTGTTATAATTACCGAAACAAGAAATAGAAAACTGTGGTAAACTTGCCACCCTAAGAGTAGGTATACTATATAAATAATTGTAATATTCATGTCGCCTTAGTGTATACTGTAAAATATGATTAGTAATTTTTGTGTAAAATAATGAATATAAAACTACAATAGAGCATTATCAATGGCGATGCGGCAAGACAGAAAAATATTGTTGTCTTTTCTCGTTCTTTTTCTTTTAAAAGTAAAATTTGTATTTTTCGGAAAGAAATTCATATTCAATTAAGCTTCAGTATAATTATTATTAATTTATTCGTTCTGTGCTAGTTTCGGTAGAATACAAGTAGATACAATCGGATTGTGGTAGCTGAAGTAAGATAATATGTACATTCGAGACTGTAATCTTGTACGTCGTGAATTACAATTCGACTTTAATGAGTACACGGTTTGGTTGTTTTTCGTGTATTTTATTTAACAAATAATTAATATGAATGTACTATTTAATACTACGTTACTTTTCACCTTTCGGCCAGCAAACCACCACCACCTTTTACGGATGAACGAAGAATGCCTCGTATTTCTAGTGCCGCACAAATTGAAAAACCGCGCACTTTTGGAATTCACAGCGAGGCCAAGCTTGGTCTCATTCTCACCCGCCGTATCAGCTGTTGTCCTTGTCTTTCGTTGCGTTGCTTGGTTGTGTTCGATGAATCGCTTGTTTCATCGATGGGTTGCGTTCGGTAAGTGTATTTTGTCGGTATGGTAGCTTGTGTAGCCACAATCTATCTAGATTACGCTGGAAGACAGCATCGATGAAAATTACTTATATATGCTAAAGATAATTCTGCATTACTTCAAGATAAAGTTGGGAAGAGATTTGATGATATTCCAATCATTTTGAGTGGGGATTTCAACTTCGACTTTGCAGATGATAAAAACTACCAGTAATTGAATTTTTAAATAGCAAATTTGATTTAACGATGAGCAATGATCGCAATCTTAGCACGACTAGACATAAAACTACAATTGATGCCATCTTTACAAGATATTTAAATAGATTCGAATCAAAATTGTTTGTTTCCTATTTTAGTTACCTACCATAAACCTATAGTATCCGTTTTCAAATATAATGATAATAATGATGATGATGATGGAAGAGCTTGAAGTTGTTGATGAAATTTCATAAGTGTCATTGGTATTCATTTCAAAGAATACCCATTAATTTTTAAATTTAATATTTCATGTATCTGTAAATTTATACATTTTAAGCAATAGATTGCAATTTTGTATGTAAAATAATATGTATTATTTTTGATGTAAAATACCGCATTAAATGAAAATGAAAAATGTAACATAATTTTTGTAGTAGTAGTAGTTTATAATCTAATATATAAAATTATCGTGTCACGGGGTGCGTAGTTGAACTCCTCCGAAACGGCTCCACCGATTTTCGTGAAACTTAGTGTGCATATTGGCTAGAGTTGAGAATCGGACAACATCTATTTTTCATATCCCTAAATGTTAAGGGTGGTCCACCACTAAATTTTTTATTTTTTTCATGGATAACATAAAGTAGTGACACTTCAAATACAAAAAAAAAAAATATTTTAAACTTTAAAAGCAATTGTTGTTGTCAATTATTTTAATTGTTTTCCAAGCGAATTGTTGTTGTCAACAATTTTGATTTTTTTTTCCTTTAAATATATGTATGTGTATGTACCTAAAAAGTTTGTTCTAATAAATTATGTTTACTACGTTACATTAAGTAACTTTTTAAAATGAAGTAGATACTTTGATTATAATAAAAATGATATTATGGCCAAAGATATTTTGCATTGAATTCGCACTGTGACATCGGATAATGAACTGGAGATGTCAGATGAAATGCGCAACAAAGTGGCACTTTGTTGTGCAAATTGGGGATGCCACAGCTGGAACTGGAGCGAGAAATGGACTTCGAACGAATCGCATTGAGTCAAGCTGTTGTTGTTGCGTTCAGGTAACGCAGAAAAAGAAAAGGAAGTGTTTGTCTCCCACCTTTCCACCTTCCTACCTATTCCCGATTTTTTGCCCTCGATTCCTTCCGCTATCATCTTGAGGAAGTGGCCTAAAAACGAATCCATATTTCCCTTGATCACGGCATCACGCGTGAACGGCTGGACCGATTTCACTAATTCTTTTTTTTTTTTTTTTTGTGTTTGTTATTGTCAGGAGAAAAATCTTATGAAAGAAAAAATTAAGAAAATTGCGCGGCAAATTAGAAAATTTAAGAATACTTAACCACCATATTAAAAAATATCTAATGTAACCATAGCGCTTTTACAATTCAAACTTTTTTGATGTAACCTTATGGCGCTTGGCATACCTAGCATTGACATAATGCGTGCTGCAAATATCGTCAAAGAGGATGTAAAAAAATGAATATCGTTTAAAACAGATGCTTCGATCGGATAATTGATAAAATACAATATTTCTTTCTTAGGACCAACACAACCTCAATTTACCTGATTTTTGTTCTGCTCTTGAAGTTGAGAATAAAAAAAAAAGAAAACGAAGCACAAATTCTCAGCAAACTTTATGCCATATGTACCTATAGTCAAAATGATAAAATACATATAAAATAATTAATTTATTATTTCTAACAAAAACTGAAACATGTGGCGTTGTAGGCGTATATGTCGTTTTTCAGTTTAGTTAAATTTTCTTTAATAATAAACATCTTAATTTATACATATAATTCTTTCGGGACGAAACTCGATGATGATGATATAACTCGATAGCCACTGGGTCAATTTTTATGATTCTTCTTTTGTTATGTTCGTATTGTTGTATTTTAGGTTAACGCAAACTTAAAAGATAGGATTTTTGACCCACTATATGGCGTTGTTTCACGATCTCCAAAATCACTCACCCGAGTTCAAAGAAATTTTGTAGATTTGTATTCTTCGTTTCCGCTTGAAGGATAGGATACTTTTGGACCTGATAGGTGGCGCTGCTGCCGATCTCCGAAACAGCTCTACCAAGTTGATTGAAATTTTCTAGATGGATATGGTTGCTTCCAGTTTTAAATTTCGGATAGTTTTTGACCCTATAGGTGGTACTTTGAAAAACACAAGCAGGATAAGAAAACGGATTTTGGCACGTCCCATTCAAAAATAAAATCAAACTCTATTTCTAAAGTTGTATAATTAAAATTATTAATGGACACTGTTCAAATAAAGTAATTTGCGAAATGTGAGCAAGACTTAATACGAAAGGTATGGGCAAGTGGATACAGTTACATATAAAAGAGACTGACGGACGTCCGAATGTGCACTCATAACTCGGGGATGGATCGTTCGATTCTTATGATTTTGGTTGGAAGGAAGGGCATAATGCTACCTTTTGATGTGAAAAAAACTTTATGGGGATTAGTTGAATTTTTTAATTCTTTGGATATTCCGGGCTTACCTCTTCATAATTTGGACTTGAAAGTCAGCTCAGTTAAAATGCTGTTGCGCAACATCAATGTATAGAAACTTTGTAAAGGATCGCATTTGATTTATGGTTAAGGATCTTACATCAAATATCATGCAAGTGATAATTTTGAGGGGAAATTTCATAGGCAAACACTCTTATTCCGCAGATTTCGCTTATTTAGAACGATTTACCATTCGTGCGACTTCAATTTCCCGTGCGTCTCGCTTTCACTATGTCAATAATTTATTGCAAGGATAATCGATGGATGTTTGTGCATTAGTGGCATCAATCTTGATTTCCCATGTTTCTCACATTGTAAATTTAGTGAAAAAGCGGAAGGTTGGCCGAAACGTCAAAATCATTGCAGTTTGATTGAAACAAATCAACATTGCTATTCATAATTTATTTATATTGCATTTAATATAACTTTTAAATAAAGAATTTTAATTGGCCGAGTTACATAAATTAGGAAGTGCATTGCGCATGCTCGGAATTATTATTTTCTTTACATTAACAAATTTGGGCGGAACGAAGTTTGCCGGGTCAGCTAGTAATGAATAAAAAAACACTTTATTTAAAAGTACTTCCTACACAATAATATATTTTCTGACGATTCGAAAAATACACACGTAATTGTTCAAGTTATCACTTCTGTCGGCACTCCCGGAGTGCCTTTTAATTTTTTTTTTTTAATATCTAATACTGTACAAAGTGCTGATTCCGATTACATAGGGTCCAGTTGATTTTACTAGGCAGTTTATTGATCTAAAATAGACAGTTGTCACACCAGTTTCTTACCATCATATCTTATCCGTTTTTCTAAGCATAGGTACAAATTTATGCTGTATCCAAATTTCAAATTAAAGAAACAGCTAAGTTGAGATGTTATTTGAGTTTTTTTTATGGGAATCGAACACTGAACAACCGCTCAGCATAATAACTACTGAGGCGTACTATAGATACCACCACCAATTCATGCCCCTTTTAAAATAAACTGCCCCACTGTACAATGGGGCTGCTCTATTTTCCGCATTTACCTAAATTTTAAGATTAGAATCAAATCCTCTTTCGTATGCTGCGACTCTACATTGTCGACCAAATTCCAATGCATGACAATAAGCAACTCCGTGGGTAAACGTGCCCGTGTTCCGTATCTTGAAAGTTCAATCAATGTGCACCACAAATTCTATTATCGACGAACAAAATAAAAATATTCCGCATATTCCCTTCCTCTATTGATGTCAATCCTATTGGCTTCACTTGAATAACTTCGCACAACGAGTAGAGCAGCATATTATATACCCGGAGTCCGGAGATCAAAATTGTTCATGGTGGAAACACAGGCAAGAGTGCTGTTGCTGTCTAGCTCGTGAGCTCCTCGTTTACGACAGAATAATCAGGACAAAAAAAAAAAAAAAGGATTTTTATCCGCACAGCTCATATAAATCATGAATGTGAATACTGACGGCTAATGTTGTGGGGAACACACTATAACGGTGGGTAGATATAAAAGTTTTACATACCATAGACGTTTAGTCGGGCTGCATGTGCCACGCTGCCCATTGTATTGGAAGCGATGCACTTATAGAGTCCTCCATCATCGGGTCGAACGTGAGAAATATTTAAATGACTTATCACATCTCCAGACGTGTCGACAAATTGTCCTATCGCAAATCGGTGATGGATTGACACATCCATTATCGGCTGGGAGTCTAGGAGCCAGGCAAACTGTAAAAGAAAATGGGGAGTTAACGAAACATGTGTGTGTTTATTAATGCATTTTAATGTTTAGGGGTGGAGTTGTGACCGCACAAGGTCGTCATTTCGGGACCGCAGTCCATAGTGCTGAATTAAGAATATCTAGAAATTGATTACGTATGTAGGAAGTTCCATGCACACGTAAAATATAAAGGGGTGACTTTTTTTTACTGATTGCTGGATCGTCAGAATTATACGACCGACAAATTAAAGCGAAGACCCGTTTTTGCTGCAGATATAGCACATGTAGGAGCTTAGGCCAAAGCTGTAGCATTCCTTAAAACAGAAGAGGTTTTCCGTTTTCCCATTGATAGATTTTGGCATCTCCCTCTCTATCTAATAAACAATCTCAATCTAAGTCCCAGTTTTTGCTTCCCAGTCTCTATCTCAATCTGTATCCCCATCTCATTCCTAGTCTCATTACCAGTCTCAGTCTCAGTCTCAGTTTCAGTGTCATTCCCAGTCTCATTCCCAGTCTCAGTCTCAGTCTCAGTCTCAATCCCAGTCTCAGTCTTTTTTTTTTTTTTTTTTTTTTTTTTTTCCGTGGGTAGGTGGAAACCTTGCATAGGCACCAATGGTCCGACGTCCATTGGTAGTGTCAGATTCTTACTGACTAAAACCACCTCCCGAATCTTTCCGTTTATTCCCTCGCGGAACTACCGCTAGGTATTACTTCGCGAGGGACGGATTCGAGCTTTTTGCTTCGTCACATATTGTTTAGCGAATTCGCGTTCCGCTGCCGTTCTAAACTCCTTAGATCGCACATTATTCGTACTGCTGCATCGTTCACATCAGCCCAAAGATCTTCGGATTTCAACATATATTGGACAATGTTTTCTGGTGTTGGTGGTTCACCAAATGCTTCACGCAATACAGCTCTTTCGTTTGCATACCGAGCACATTCGAAGAAAACGTGTTCCACGTTCTCTACCGCGTCTACGCAGCGAGGACAGGATGGGCTCGAATCACGGTTTCGCTTGAATAGGTATTCCCGGAAACCACCGTGACCAGTCAAGAACTGTGTAAGATAATAGTTCAGTTCCCCGTGTTTTCGGTTTACCCAACTTTCAATCCTTGGGATTAGTCGGTACGTCCATCTTCCTTTTTGAGACTCGTTCCATTGTTGTTGCCACGTTTCTATGCTGCGGCTTCTTTCGAGTTTCTTCGTTTGATTTGCGCTTGACCCGTTTTGGGCGCGATTGTCATAAACTCGCCTAGCTTCTAAAGCTAGGATATCGATTGGTACCATAGAGGATAGTACCAATATCGCGTCGTGGGATACCGTTCGACACGCACTGCTAACTCGTAGTGCACATAATCTATACACAGATTTGGTTTCCTTAACGTGTGTCTTTTTATTCGCGACGTCAGACCATATTTGTGCCCCGTACAGCTGTATGGAGGCTACAACCCTCGCAAGCATTAGTCTTTTGCCTTGCTTCGGACCGCCGATATTTGACATGAGTCTCGAAAGAGCGCCTATAGTTTTGGACGATTTCTCGCAGGTGTATGCGAGGTGATGTCGGAAATTAAGCCGTGCATCAATCATCACTCCCAGATATTTTATAAATGGGCTGGAAATAATGTTGTGCTCTCCGACTTTGATCGTTATCGTCTCTAGCACCTTTCTACTTGTAATGAGCACGGATTCCGTTTTATGGTCCGCCAGGTCTAAACTCATATCGCGTAGCCAATTCTTTATCAGTGCTATTGCTTCGTTGCTATACAACTCAATTTCTTCAAGCCGTTTCGCCACGACTACAACCGCAATATCATCCGCGAACCCTATAATGGAGACTTCCCTGGGGACTGGAAGTCGAAGGATGGCGTCATACATCACGTTCCACAGTAAAGGACCTAACACCGATCCTTGGGGCACGCCCCCTGTAATTTTATACAATTTCGTCCCGTCGTCGGAGTCGTAAAGGAGCAACCTATCGGTAAAGTAGCTCCTGATTAGTCTTAATATGTACTTCGGTACATTTAATCTTTTGAGGCACTGTAAGATACGCAACCAAGGCGCCGAGTTAAAGGCATTTTTCACGTCAAGAGTAACCACGGCGCAATACTTTTTACTGCCTCCTTTCCATCGTCTACCTTCTATAGCCGATTGGGCTTTGTCTATCACGACTTTAATAGCGTCGATTGTCGATCGGCCCTTTCTAAAGCCGTACTGGTGTTCCGCGAGCCCATCATTGGCTTCAATGATAGGCTGTAGTCTGCTACATATAATTCGCTCTAAAATTTTTCCCATAGTGTCGAGCATACAGAGCGGTCGATAAGATGAGGGCTCCTCCGGAGGTTTATTTCCTTTCGGTAATAATACCAACCGTTGGTATTTCCATTGTTCCGGAAATATTCCCTCGCTTAAGCACGCATTATACATGCTAACGAAAACGTCTGGGCGGGCTTTCATCGATATTTTTAAAGCCCGGTTTGGTACGCCGTCTGGACCAGGAGCTTTTCGATCCTCTACCCTCTCGATTGCTGCGGTGAGTTCATTGATTGTTACGGCAGGAATATGTTCGTGTATTTCTTCGATCTCGCTTAGTAGAACTCCGCCCTGATTAGAGGGGAACAGAGTTTCTACGATTCTGCGGAGTAATAGCGGGCAAGTTGGTGCTGGCCTCTGAGGCGTCTTGAGCTTCGCGGTTATAATTTTGTACGCTTTACCCCAAACGTTTCCGTTCAATTGCGTACAAAGATCCTTAAAGCACTGTCTTTTGCTAGCCTTAATGGCGGATTTGAGTGCGGCGCGTGCTTCTTTATACGCTGTCCTCAAAATCAAATATCTATCCGTATCGCGTCTAGACCGTTGGTATTTTCTTCGTGCCTTTAGACATGCTGATCGAAGCTCCTTAATGTCGTCGTTCCACCAATACGTTGGACGCCGGCGGTTTTGTGTTCCCGTTCGAGCCATTGATAAATCGCAGGCAGCGTGCAGTTGTCGCGTTACTTGACGTACGATCTCATTCGCTGTTCTCCCTTCAACTATAGCTTCAGTGATTGCGTACTCTAGAAGCTCCTCATCTAAGGTGTTCGCGTTCCATTTCATCTTGGTAGTTTGTGGCCGAGGGTTTCGAGGTCGTGTAGGACTATGGAGGTCGATTAAAATGGCATTGTGGTCACTATGGGTGTAGTGATTGCTGACGCGCCAAGTCGTGTGCCTGAATAAGTTACTACTAACGAACGTAATATCCACGATCGAGCTCGCACCCGCTCTACTAAACGTGTTCACATTTCCCACGTTAGCTACGACGACGTCTAAACTGGAGAGAGCTTCAAGTAGAATGGTTCCTCTTTTATTCGTTAGCACGCTTCCCCATTCTACTGCCCATGCGTTAAAATCACCGGCTATAATAGTTGGGGTATGATCCTTAGCGTCAAGAACTATGCTTTCGACGACTCGTTCGTATTGCTCAATCGTTAGGCTTGGGGGTATATAACAGCTGTATATGTATACATCGTTTATCTTTGCCCTTACAAAGTGGTTTTCCTCGCCGAAGGGTGGTATCTGAAACGTGGTATTACCACATGCCCATACGGCGGCTTTTTTCGTCGCATCATGTGCCCAGTTACCCGAATTAATGTTGCAATATTGCTCCGAGAGTATTGCAATGTCGACCTTATGCTCGTGGACCGTTTGATGCAATAGATCCTGAGCTACCTCACAATGATTTAAATTTAGTTGCAAAATTTTCATGTTTTCGCGTGTAAGCTCTCAAGGGCTTTTTTATACTCTGGGCATCCCAGTCTCAGTCTCAGTATCAGTATCAGTCTCAGTCTCAGTCTTAGTCTCAATCTCAGTCTCAGTCTCAGTCTCAGTTTCAGTCTCAGTCACAGTCTCAGTCTGTCTCAGTCTCAGTCTCAGTCAGTCTCAGTCTCAGTCTCAGTCTCAGTCTCAGTCTCAGTCTCAGTCTCATTCCCAGTCTCAGTTTTAGTGTCAGTGTCAGTCTTAATCTCAGTCTCTTTCTAGTCAGTATCTTTCGCTGTTTCTGGCTCTATGTGTATATGCAGGATGAGAATTGGGAATTCACGTGGCTCCGTACAAATACGTAAGTACATCTTCATAGAACGGAACACATTTTACTTACTTGTGGTGGCGGAGATCCACTCGCGGAACATTTAAGAGATATCAATTGACCCGGTCGAACATTTTGTTCAATAAATGTATAAATTAATTCAGGAACCGTATCTGTAAATAAAATTGTACAATATATTACTCATAAGTAGTAAAAGTTTATTCAAAGTTATAATATCAATCCACTGTCATTGATTTTACTTTTGGGCCTACTGGTGAGCGGTGAGGAGAGAAGATGTTTAAAAAAACCCGACTGACTGTAAAAAAGATCTCACTGATATTTGACACTTGCTTTTTTTATGTGTAGGTAAACATCTAAGCGCGCGTTGTTGGAATCTGGTGGAGTAATTCCACACATTTAACTTGCGGGGACGGAAATGAGTCACGGAAATGCGTCGCTGTGTTTTATCATTTTATACATTTTTTGGAATCTGGTGGAGTAATTTCACACATTTAACTTGCGGGGACAGAAATGTGTCACTGTGTTTTATCATTGCATACCTTTTTATCATTGCATACATTTAGCTGGGGCATATTACTTTCAGCTTTTTGTTGATGTGAAATAAAGCATGTCTCACATTTCTTCCCTGTGACGGATATCTCGAGGAAATTCGGTGCCAAATCTTTCGTGAATTACGAGGCACGCAAAAATCACAGCTGGACAAAAACTAACAAAAATATTGTAGATCAGCACCTCTACAATATGCAATGCAAGCCGAATGAAATTCCAATGACACTTTCATTTACTGTATAACAGTTGATGTCATTTAACTTGCGGGGATGGAAATGCAAACGGGTATTTTCCACTGCATATGTTAGGAGTGTTTGTGTAAACATCTAAGTGCGCATTGTTTCACTGTTCGATTTCACTGTTTAATACACTGCTTATAATTCATTCAGTTGTGACTCCTTAACCTCAACTGTCATCCAACTCGCATCTGTAGGTACCTACATGCGTTTCAATAGTAAAACGCAGAAAAATACAAGAAAATACGTAATTGGTACAATTCCATATTTCTGACAATAATGCAATGTTTTGCCGTCATTAAAGATGCATTAAAATATTTTCAGATATGGGAAAGACAGATACAGAACGTGCAAAAGATTACAGGGCGCGTTTACGTGCAAGTCAACCTCTAGCCTATGACACTACGGGAAAGAATACCAATTTAATGACACCTCACTCTTCAAAATTGGTAAACCGTTTAGGCTACAGGGCGTCACGTAGGAACGTACAAAGGATACGCGCGAAACACATAACCCCCTCTGTGCACAGTCGGGTAAAAAGCGGTTACTAATGAAGCTTTGTTTTATGATTGTGTGTCCAAGTGTTGGTGTTGTTATTTTGTTATCTACGAGTATACTTATAATAAAACTGTAGGCAATTTTTTTGTTACCTAATGGCGTGAAAACTACTGCACAGATTTCGATGAAACTTTTTTTGAAATGTTCCCTAAGATTTTGTGCAACACATAGGCTATTCCCTTTCATTGCCATGCCTATTTTTTGGAGCGTTTTTGACCAAAATATGTTTTTTTTTTTTTTTCTTCTTTAACTCGCCATTACTTAAATAATTCTAAATCAATGCAAACAAAACAAAATACTTAGGAGAGCCAACACTTTTATAGTTATTTCAAGCCATCTATCGGCTTTCTATGCCCTCTAGAAGCTGAGCTACAACCTAAAATCTAACACCAAAAAAATAAATTTATTTTCTCAAATCGAATATTATCAGCAGCCGCGGTTCTTGATCGTTGTTCTGCTTTGGGGTGGTTTGGTGGCGCACATCGCACAAGCACGTTCATATGAAAAAAAAAAAAAACAGCAACAATGTGTTTCTGAGGAAATGCGCAGATGGCCGATGACGTGTGGTGTGGTGATGGACATATGGTGGAGGTGGTGTATATAGAAATTGAGTTCATGATTTTTGTTTTAATGGTTGTTATAGTACCTACGTTGACACCTACAGCAAAGAATTGAAGAATTCAAGACGATATAGGTGACTTATGTTGTTTGATTTATTTATTGTTGGTGTAGATATTTCCGTTAAGGCTTTTGTTTTAGTGGTTGTGTTGCAGATTTGTTTGATTTATTGTTTCACATTGATAATGTTCACCGCTTTTTTTTTTAGCTAGACTGTTGATTTTAAACAAATACCTATGCCGTTCAGAAAACGGTCAAATCTCTTTTATTGGAAACTACACAGTCTCACGCCGCGTACGAAGTTGCGGGCACAGCTAGTAACTTATAAGAGTTCAATCGAAACATTGCTACCTACGTTCAGGCAACTCCTCTTCGCTCTCCGTACCGGTTGTCTGGCAAAGTAATTGCGATGGAAAGATGGCGTCCTAATGAATCTTCCCAACGGATCGACCCGAAACGATCTTCTCAATGGCTTCATACACAACCACAGTTACAGGTAACCATTTAGGGAAACAAACAACCGACGAATCACCTCACCTAACTCAACGGAACTGGAGTTTCCGAAGCAATTCGTTTGTGTCGCTTAACCAACCAACATCCAACAACAGTCATTCAAATTAATCACCTCTGTGGAAAAAAAGGACAAACAACTGCATCTGTATAGTACTTACCACCCAACTTCAGTTCAGCCATCGCCTGTGCACTCGTCTTGTGATTACCAACCAAACATTGGTAGACTCCCTTATCCTTGCGGCCAACGTTCTGCACCATCAGTGATGTCTTCGATAACAGCCGGACACTGCACAAGAGAAAGGCAAACACAATTGAATCCACATTATACCCAAATACATGTCCGATAACACACTCAAGTATATGCATTATTATACATGTAGGTGGTTCTGGTTGTATGCTGTAAGCACATTTCGGGCGCTTCTATAAATATATTCCCAATCCAGCATAATCAAGTAAGTGGGTCGAAATAAATGTCGGTCGGTCGGTCTCAAGAAGAACGAAGCATATTACATCAACTTTGTATTAGAAAGCTTTTAAGGTGCACACGTAAACAGGCGACCAAACAACAAACACATGTCGTCCATTAATATATTCATGGGAAAAGACAACCAAGGACATTCTACCCATGGACATTCATTATTGATCAAATATCATCAACATTTGCTTTGCGAATGCCAAACAAAAAATGTAATTTTATCGAAAAGGAAACGACACAAACATTTACATAGGTATAGGTGGATGGGTGGGTCCATGGTCATCTTCATTATTTGGATTAGGGTATGCTATGACGTATACCGAACGACGACGACGTCCGATGAACGTATGCCCATTCCATGTCCAATGTCCAATGTCCATGTCCAATTGGATGCGTTAGCCGTCCATTAGGGAGAGTGGGGAGCTCTTTGCAAAGGTAAATACAATTTGCGTACAGCACTATAACAGTGAATAGCTTTAGTAATAGGCTTCGTCAAGTCCAGTGGATGACAATGTGGGCACATTGTGCTCGTCCTCGCAATCCCACAGAATAAATAAACACCATGGACGGCATCTGAAGATTTCATTGATCAAAATGTACAAACATACGCACACGCACATGCACACATGTGTATTTATATGCATATCAAGAGCAATTTGCATGCAATATAGATGGAATTGAAATTCACTCACTTGTCTCGGCCGGTATTGAGGACATTATCCTCCATTACGGGCCTACCATTGTGCAGCCATTCAACGCCATCTACTGATGATCCCGTCGTTGAGCAATTAAATATTGCTGTGCCTCCTGAATTGGCAATTTGTACTTGTGGCAGGATGTGCACCGAGACGTACGACTCGACTATCAATCGAATTTCGATCCTTTGTTCGCCAAACTGGTTCGACGCCTGACAAATCTGTTGGAATAATTGGAATAAAAATAAAAAATAAGAAATTATTTAAATTGAGCTTTTTTTTTAATTTATGTAGGGTGTATTTTTGAAGTGCTCTCACTTTTAGTTGCATGAAAAAAGCCTGATATAGCTGTAAAGTGGTTAGGAGTTGAATAATATTTGCATTTGAGGGAGATACCACCACATTTTGTGAGGAAGGCTTGACTATGTTCGGCAGATGGGCCAATGCAAGAAATATGGGAGAAACAAGTCGCAACTTTCTAGGTGAACCGCAAACTGGAAAGAGTCATCGTTACGTTATCAGAAGAGAAAAGACGAAGAAGGGGTAGGAGAACATACGGAAAACTGTTCCTAATTTCGAGGTACGTCGAAAAAAACGAATGTGCAGGACCCCAACTATGACCTTAAACCAGTCGAAAATGTTTCCTTAAGTTTGAATGGATTGCTCGTTATTTTTGTTTAATATTTGGACGAAGAAAACGATGCAGAGCGCATGCTTCGTTGGAAGAATGGGTTAATCTGTAAACCCCAAAGCTGCAAATAAACCATACACTGAGGTCGGGGGTTGGCTGGTTAGAGATCAGCTGCTTGCACAAGCTAAAAAAGACTTAAAAAAATAACTATAGCGATTTAAAGTTACAGTAGCAGATGCTGCTTTATAATTTGCTTCGAGAAAAGCAAAGCCTCATTGTGTAGTATTGAGGGTTTGTTGGTCTTCACGAATGCCATCCGCGAATCGTATACGTGACGCTATAGTAAGGGCTCCTGGTATCTATGAACTTTGCACACATGAAAAATGTGAAAAATATATGACCTGACCGACAGCTCTCAATTTTGAGGTTAGGCTCGGTAAGGTTGCTCTCTTGGTGCAGTCCTGACACACTTAGGCCAGAGTTATAGCTCCATTTTGGTACCACACGAGATGTAGAAGGGATACAATTGGGAGGTCTACTGTTGAACAGATTCCCTCAGCAGCTGTGCATCATGGCTTTGTTAGAGACCAGAAGGATGACTGAAATAATGGACCTAGGGGCCTACCGTTCCCGAGTTATGAGTGGACATACGGATGTCAGTCTCTTTTATATGTAGCTGTACCCACGCCCGTACCTTTCGTATTAATCCTACTCACATTTTTGATAATACCGGGAGGGTCAAAAGAGATCACCCTATTGGAAGATGCTCTTATTTTTGCAAATGGCCGCCAATGTCAAATCTGTTTTGACATTTGTGGACTAGACAGATGTAGAATACAAGTGAATAAGCCATGGAATGATACACTCCCCAAGAACGCGGAATAATTTCGAATTTTCGATATTTCGACCAAAATCATAATGAGCGATGAGGCTCATTTCCACCTCAGCGGGTACGTGAACAAGCAAAGCTATCGCTTCTGGGGTACCGAAAATCCACGAGTAATGCACGAGGAGCCATTACACCCGCTCAAAGTTACTGAAGGGTGCGCTGTTCACGCTGGAGGCGTCATCGGGACATTTTTTTTTCGAGAACGTAGCTGGTCAAACGACAACAGTGGACGGTGCGCGCTATAGGGCCATATTAACCGAGTTTTTTTCTGCCGAAATTGGACGAATTAGGACTGAAAGACATGTGGTTCCGACAGGACGGAACTACGGCACACACTGCGCGAGCCACAACCGATAGTCTGAAGGCGGCGTTCCCGGTCGCCTCATCTCTCGTTTTGGCGATTTGCACTGGCCCGAAAGATCGCCCGATTTAACCGTTCCAGATTTTTTTTTTTTTTTGAAGTTCCGTATTTACGTGAACAAGCCCGAGACCCTAGAAGCCCTCAAGGACAACATTCGACACGAGTGCGAGAATCTGTCGCCGGAAGTTCGCGCCGAAGTGATGAAAAAAGTCATAAAACGAGCCCGTACCTATGCCAATCAATTGTGACGGCCGATATCATCTTCTTGACCAATGAAATTCAAAAGGTTGAAGTAAACATAATCAAAAAACAGAATCGAAGTTTTTCATTTAGACAAAAAATGAGAGCCAAACAACATCGGATGACTTCCTTTGGCCCACCTGATATTTCTGAATGGGAAGTGCCACCCCACAACCCGTTTTCCTATCCGCTCATGTCATGAAATGTACCAACTATAGGATTCAAAACTATCCTATCTTTCAAGCTTCAACCAACTATACAGAGCCACAAAATTTCATTGAAATCGGTTGAGCGGTTTCGGAGATCGACGACAGCGCCACCTATCGGGTTCAAAAGACTGCCTAAACCTGAAACACAACAATACGAAAAAAAAGAAAGAAAAAAAAGAAGAATCATAAAAATTGGCCGGGTGATATCGTCATCGAGTTTCACGCCGAAGAAAACTGAAAAATGATATCTTCACCTACAGCGCCACATGTTCAGAACCATCCTGAACCGTCCTTGGTTCAAGACGAACAGAACACAAAACAAAAATCATTCAAATCGGTCGAGCCGTTCTGGAGATTTTACCCGACTAATGAACATCAATTGATTTTTATAAAAATATAGAACACTAGAAGCTTAAATTGTAACGATGCAATCGTTACATGCTGTTTTTTTTTCTACTCAACAGCCGATCGACTGTTCCCCCCCCCCCCCTCCCATACCGATATACAATGAAAACCCCGCAATGGCCCAGTACTTGCTATTCACTGGCACAACAGTGCTGGCACATGAATTGTGTGTTCGGCATATTTTGCCTACCAACAACAATGGCCAATAATTTCTATATATCATAGAATTCACACCAGCTCGTTGTCATGAATTATATGAGACCCCCAGCCATAGCCCCAGAAAATCGAGCAAATTCAGAGTTGAAACAGTACCAATCTCGTGTACTACTGATATTGTTCCTCGAGGGGTCTGCAGACACTTGATAAATTTTTCTATTTCTAATTGCCTGCGGGGAATTAGTAAGTGCCAAGTCAATCGCAAGATAGGCTTGTGGAATGCCGAGCTAGTCGTAAGATAGGCTCGTGGAACGCTGAGCTAGTCGCAAGATAGGCTCGTGGAACGCCAAGCTAGTCACAAGATAGGCTTGTGGAACGCCAAGCTAGTTGCAAGATAGGCTTGTGGAACGCCGAGCTAGTCGCAAGATAGGCTCGTGGAACGCCAAGCTAGTCGCAAGATAGGCTTGTGGAACGCCGAGCTAGTAGTAAGATAGGCTTAGAGCTAACGTGGTCATTGGACCGCGGAATCCGAACTTGAAGCAGAACGACCGCCGTAACCCCGACCTCCTGCCAACCGAGGACCGAACCGCCGCCGTAGAATTATAGGTGAAATTGTAAGAAATTATATAAGTCGTAGAATTGTTTGTGGATTATAAAATTGTATGAATTGTGTAAGTTCATTTATCGAATCATTTAAATTGAAAGCGTAGAAATGTTTAGATGAAATTATATAAACTTGTATTATCAACTCATTGAAATCGTAGAATTGTTTAAAGTTACCATCATTGAAATAAAGAAATTAAAATTTGTAACGTAGTAATTTAGAAAGGGATAATAAAGGACTTGTTTTGTTACCTAGAGTTCGTGTTTCTCTAGGAAGAACCTTGGCAAACCGGCGAGCTTACCTCAGCCTTGACAAAAGACACATTACAAAATATGACAACGGCGAAGTCTCACTGGTGACCGCTAAACAAGTAGGTATAATTATCAAATTAGGTGCCCTTCATACTATACCCCGTGGGATCGAGATAAACAACGCAAGAGGCAGCTGAAAAACAAAAAAAAAAAAATCTGAATTAAAGCATTCTACCCTTTGCGTACGCAAAATGTCCATTTAGGCTCTCCAATAAAATGGGGAAAAAATAACTACTCGCAACACTCAAACCTGCTATATAAAAAACCACACACATTAAAAAAAAACTCAAATTGACGACTTCAAGCACATACACCCTATGCAAGCGAATTCCGTCATTCGGAATATTTCCGTCCAAATATTTACCCACTTATGCAGGTATACACCTTCCCTTCAATTGAAAAACATGCAAATTTTCATATACTCACCCATTTGCCAGAATCTCGATCATCAGCATTTTTTATAAGCAAAAGTGTCCTTGAGAGTATAATCCTCTGCGACGACGGAATAGGGTACAACGCTGAAGAGTCAGACACCCTATACCATCTGCGAAAAGAAAGGAGAAAAAAAGATTTGCAAATTATTTATCAATTATCAAATCAACATTATTTCGTGCTCCTTTCCAGGTTAAATAGGATTACGATAGCACAGCTGCCATGAATTATTTATAAGCAAACAGAGAGCTCATCTCATTATGCATGTTATTCAGCAACGATACTCAAAGTCAATGGGCGCCCCATTTGAGCGGAAGTCAAACAAACTCTCCTCGAGGTTCAATATGATGTACAATGTCGGTACATCCGATGTGCAGTGCACTATGCCACGGCCCGGCCACCCCCGCCTGCCAGAGCGCCGCCATCCAGTAGTCTCATTAAAAATGTATCAAGCAAAGCACTACAGTTGGAAGTGGATTTTACATGAAACAGCACAAAATGGGTGCACTATGTGCATGCTGCGAGAGTTACTGCAGATAACATCGGTGGGGTGGGTGCAGGCGTAGCACTAATCGCTGGCTCTTTGTTTCTGTCAGAATTAATATTGTAATTGATTGTTTTTTGATTTCTTTTGTTTTGTTCTCCTTATTTTTGCGATATAGGACAGAAAATGATTTGTCACAAGAAATAGAGTTCAATCGTGAGAATATATGAATGACATTCGATAGATTTGGAGTGATAAATATAAAAGATCACGAATCGATGAGGGTGTACTTACGTGAAAATGGGAAACGGATTTCCATGGATGTTGCACGGCAAGTGGACGTCATTTCCCCTCTCCACATGGATCTCGATTACGGGCTTTTGGTTGGTGCGAGGTGCTAAGTTTTTACTCAGATCTAAGGAGTGTTGGGTGTAAGTTGACGGAATTCATTGCGATTGTAAAAACTCACCCTTCACGGCGGGTGTTGTTGATTCACTGCGCTGCCTTTCGCCGCTCAGCGTGTTTGTAGTGAGACACGAGAACTTGACTAGTCCATCTTCGGGTCGCACCGATCGAATGTAGAGGTCGCCTGATGTGGAGAGGACCACATACCTTCCCGCTGAAAAATGATTATCATCATTTATTATGGTTTGACAGGGATGGGAAGTAAGTGTAAAAAGAGCACGTGTGCTTTTTGTTAAATCACCAATTACATTTTTTTTTTTTTTTCAATTGGGATGGTTCAATGTTGCCTTTATTGTGGGCATCAAAAATTAAACAGTGCAAGAGAAAACTAGGTGTTGAGTTATCTTCCTTTCGCTAATAATATGGACTACAAGATGCTATGTTGACCTGACATTTTTCCGAGGTATACCTTTCCTCGGATTGGTTTGGCAACCCCAATTGGTAGTAACTTTTTGGTTGCGAACGCTCGACCATTAGCCATATAATGGTACCACGGGGATGGGGACAGCCTCTGCGCCAAATCTGGTGCAATGGAACCAGGTTGACAAGGTACCTTCGGGACCTTGATTGAAATGCACGACCCAATCAATCACTAGTCACAGTGATTCCGAGGGGATTACAGAAGACAAACTCAAGTCGTATCAGTGCTGCGCTGAGTGCTAATATGTTGATGGTTGGCTTCCCTGTCTCTGGATAATACCTACCGTCCTGGTCGTTACAAGCGTGTACACTTCGTCGCTGTTTAAGAAAACTGGCTTAACTCGAAAAACTCGATTTTTGATTTTATTATATCAGCAAACTCAGAAAAAAATTCTCTACGTTTCTGTAAAATCGGCATAACTATAATGCTTCAGAATTCCGCTAGGTGGATAATGTGCCATTTTTCACTTCGTTTCATTTCCGTGTGTATTTATTTGGAACATAGGCATAACTCAGTATCTGCCAGATGTTGAAAGAGAACGGACCGCAGTTTTGTGGGGAAAAGTGGCATATTTTTGGTTAAGCCAGTAAATAGTTGCCAAGGTTTATTGAAAACAATATTATTTGTAGTTGGGTCGGTTTTCTCTATAAGGTAAGTACACTTTCATACTTTTTTTCTTGTATTAAAACGAATTATGCAACTCTTCTTGATAAATGTTGAATTTTTGTTTTTTTTATTGACATTTTAATGATTTATTTCGTTTTTCTTCAAAATACTTTATCACATTATCTTAAAAAAATTATATTTGCATCGTGTTTTAAGCATATTACGCCATTTTTCTAAAAAATATTTTGTTAGAAATCTAAGTATTCATTAATACAGTTTGGTCCTGTTTTTAATCAGATACATAAATAATGTCGCAGCGAACCCAGTTATTGCTTAAGTTGGCCAGAGCTAAAAACAGCTCCAATGTTCAGAAAGAAACCAGAAATCTAGGGGAGAATTGGTTTACAATTATTCATGGAAGAAAAATCACAGGTACTTACGCAGCTTTGTTTACATTTTTTTAACCGCATTTCAATAAACGTTTTATTTTTAGCTACTGGGCTTGTCGATGATGTAGTTTCGGCAAAAGTTCCTACTCTTATTTCAACATCGGAAACTCCGCCAAACAAAGAAGTGCCTGTAGCGTCTACCTCTCGAGCTGCAGAATTGGACTTTGAGATATCGTCTAGTTCATATGAAGACTTTTCCGCGGATGATTCAGAAGCTGACCCCGACTATATTGATAAGTAGAAGAAGCACTCCAGTTCTAGCAATTCGTTTCTTAGCGATGATCAGGATTTACAAACGGATGCTATTGATGCTTCTTCAAAAAAACCGAAGCGTAAGGCTGATCCAAGCCGATGGTTAAAAACCGTGTCAAAAAATCGAAGAAATTCTGGTAAGTCTTATACATCGGTTTCAAAGTCAAAAAAAAAAAAAAAAATTTCAAGAAAAACAAATTAGGCCAGCCTGTGGTGAAAAGTGTAGACTACAATGTTCCAAAAAAATTACGGAGGAAGAGAGAAAAGCATTTTTTTTAGAATATTGGAAGTTGGGAGAACTTCGAAGGCAAAGAGAATTTCTTTCTCGAAGTATACAAGCTCTTACTCCTAAATACAGGTACATAAGGGAAACCAATGCTTCTTCTTCCAAGTAAAGGATAAACGAATTCGAGTTTGAAAGTTTTTCTTTCAAAACACATTGGCAGTAACGGCGCGTGCTATTCGAACAGTAGTTGAAAAATGAGAAACAGAGCTTATTGGCGGCATGGTAGCACTTGAAAAACGGGGTAAACACGGAAATCATTACCAAATAGATCAAGAAATAAAAAACAGTGTGCGAGATCATATTGGTAGTATCGCACGGATTGAGAGCCATTATAGTCGCCAGAACTCCACGCGTGATGGTTCAAAAAGTCTTGAAGATATACATCGTGATTATGTTACCCACTGTAAAAATGAAAACAGCCAATACGCATCTTACCAGTTATATCGTAAGATATTCAAAAGCGAGTACAATATTTCTTTCTTCCGCCCCAAGACAGATCAATGCGAGGATTGTGTGGCGTTTGAAAATGCAGACGCCCAAAGCAAAGAAACTCTTCGTGGGAAATACGAAGCTCATCTTTTGGAAAAAGACATTTCAAGAAAAGAAAAAGAGGCTGACAAGAAAAGCATCGTGGATAATCTATTCGTTGGAGTGTATGATCTGCAGGCTGTTCTGCCATGTCCTAAAGGTGAAGTATCCAGTTTTTACTACACGTCGAAGCTATCGGTATACGATTTTACTATATGCAATCTCAAAGACACTAATGATGTACGTTTGAAGGCGATGGACAGCGTGACGTAAACGAAATCGGTACTTGTGTTTTTAAAAAAATAGAGGAACTGGAAGAGTTGTATGTTAAGATTGGCAAGACTGTTGATGTTATTTTCTACTCCGATTTATGTTGTGGACAAAATAAGAACCAATTTATGTTCGCATTATATCGATATGCCGTAAATAATTACAATTTTATAAACAGTATAACGCATAAATTCGTTGTCAAGGGTCATACACAAAATGAAGGGGATTCTGTTCACTTAGTAATCGAAGGGCACATAAGGCGTTCTTTAAGAGGTGGACCAATTTACAAATTAGAACAATGCTATGCACTTATTCGTAGTGCAAACAAATCTGGAAGGCCTTACAATGTAACTGAAATTAGCTTCAGCGACTTTCTTAAAATAAAAAATCTGGAATCTGAAGGAAATTTCGGAAAACACAGCGTTAAAGTAGCTGAGCTACGAGTTATAAGATTTGAAAAGGCAAATCCAAATACCGTTTATTTTAAAAAATCTTTTGCTGAGGATTTTTTTTTTTTTTTTTTCAAATTTTGAGATAAGGTGTTCTCGAATGAGTAAAAAAAACCGAAAAACTTCCTGTTTTATACACAGGTAAATTGTCCCTTGCGGATAAAAAAAGAAAGGACTGATTACCCTACTTGAGAAAAATCTAATTCCACAGTATTACAGTGAATTCTATAAGAACTTGTAAACTTAAATAAGTTTTACTTCGCATCTATTATAAAACTGAATCTAAGACTGAAGAAAACGTTTATTTTTATAGCTTATACATAAAAAATATCAAAATATAAATTTAAAAACTAGTTTCTTAAAAAGACTGAAAATAAAGCAACTGAGCTTTTTGTTCCAAAAATAAGACTTATTTACAATAATAATAATATATTATCCTCTCTTAGTAAATAAAATAAGTATGTACCTTGCAGAGAAAGTTCTGAGAACTTTTTGACTTTTAAGTTTTAAGTTTCTTTTTTTATTTAAACTTTGTACCTACTCTAACTACAGTAAATAAAACGAAATATGAATTAATTAATTCTTTAAAAAAAATGTGAAAGAATATTGCTAAAAAAAAGTAAGACAAGTGCGAGTCGGACTCGCTCATGAAGGGTTCCGAAACAGCAAGCAACCTAACATAAAAGCTCTTGTAGTTCGTTGTAACTTTGATCGATATTTTAAAAACTACTCGCTGGATCTCGTTCAAAAAATGTTCGTTTGAAGTTTACATGGTAATGTACATCATATATTTTTTTTAGTTTTATCGCTCTCTTATTTTAGAAGTTAGGGGGGGGGGGCCAACATTTTTCCACTTTGGAAGTGTCTCACGCGCAAACTATTCACTTTAGAAAAAAATGATATTTGAAACCTAAAAATCATTTTTGAAGACCTACCCATAGATACCCCAAACTTATAGGTTTGATGAAAAAAAATTTTTTGAGTTTCAGTTCTATGTAAAAATTTACTGTTTTATTTTTTATTTTTGTATAAAATCTTAATGCGGTTCACAGAATACATCTACTTACCAAGTTTCAACGGTACAGCTCTTATAGTTTCGGAGAAAAGTGGCTGTGAAATACGGACGGACAGACAGACAGACAGATATGACGAATCTAATAGGGTTCCGATTTTTGCCATTTGGCTACGGAACCCTAAAAAGCAAACATGTATGTATGTACACAAAAATAAAAATAAAATAATGAAGTTCGTGTTAATAAATATTTTTTTTCCCGAAAACACTCTTGTTTCTATTTTTAGTTTTTCCTTCTTCTATGTATGACGAATTAACTGCGAAATTATAAAAAAATAGATTAACTTTTCATTGTGAATTTTTTTCGGAAAAGTGGCACATGTTGTAAGGGGTAGCGAAATTAATAAAATTTGCAAGCTTACCATTCAGTTTTGCCATTTTAATTTTTATGTTTCACTTAACAATATATCGAAATAGCCAAATAAAATGCGATTTTTGAATAAAATTATGCTAAGCCCATGAAAAAAAGTTAAATTATAAAAAAAATGTTCTGGCTCACAATCTTTAAACTGCCCCCCTGAAAAATTTTATTTTTCGAGTTATGCCGGTTTTCTTAAACAGCGACGACTTGTACCACGCTCAAAAATTAGCCCTAACCGCGTGCGAGTTTTATAATTAATTAATAGTTTGCGCAACAACCAACAGCTCCGTAGGTACCATACAGGCATAACTCCTTACAAAAATTCGTTTCATGTGAGTTTTTTATTTTTGGGACGAATAGGATCTGCAATTTTATCCCAAGGTCCCTCTTTTAAGACAGTTATACTCCCGGATTATGAATGACGTTCGCGAGAGGTAGCGTAGTGGAAAAAATAACATAATTGAGCCCGGGACCCCTTGCTTAGTAGCCCAACACACTCCACTAAGCCACTGTGCCTACAAGTGCGAGTTTTACTCGGTCAAAATTACGTATTTTAATTGAAAAAATCAAATATTCTTTGTTAAAATCTGCTGTGATCAAAAGGTTAAATGTGTACACATTTTATTAGCGTTTTTGTCTTCAACCAAGTTTCTAGCGTTATATCAACTAAACAGTTTAAGTTTGATTTTTACGACCAAAAAAATTTGGAGGCAAAATCGATGAATCAGTTGGTTTTAACCGAAAGTTGGTTGATTTTAAATGAATGGGTATTTTGTGTGAAGGATTATTCTCATGGTGAGGATCACAGTCAATTTTAATAGGGAGTGCGTCTTGCTGCTGCATTTAGGGACATGCGTAGCTTTCATGATTTCCAATTTCTGATCGAAACTATAGCCATTGATCTTTTTAAAATTGACTGGAGAAAATTATCTACTGAAATATGTTTTGTAAAAGGTACTATACTTGGCTTTTTTCTTTTAAGATACTTGACAGGACAAAAACAGGATCAGTTTATACTTTACTTCATTTTATTCTCAACGATAAATAATACGACTGCACTCGTCTGATTTTCCGGATTGAATGTCCGCTTTTTGCTCTCCCTGTGACCTGCCTGCCAGCGTTACCTTAGGCACGTTTTATAGTCATTTGAACTCCTTTTTGACAGCCAGCCCGGACTAATGGCTTATCGTTTCTCTTTAGGTATAGATGTGGTGGGTGTTTTGCTAATCGCTGCGGGATACGAACCTAAGACGCTCGCATCACATCTATAAATTCTTACCAAGGAGTGTGATAGGTTTCCCTACCTCGTTTATCTCTCTTTTAAATTGTCTTCACCAAATCAATTTAGCAATAAATGGAATTGTGCTGAATTGCTGTCATTAATACAATATAATCCTTGTTCTCCCTTGGCCATTTATTGAAACGGGAAACAAAACTCTCGATTAACTCAATATCTCACTACCGTTTTCCCGGCTTTATTATTAAGTTGACAAAAATAAATGAAAAAAAAAACAACAGCGCCCACACAGCAAAAGTCCAGAGAAATAAAAAATAAAAACAACGCATCCCATTAACAAAATAAAATTCAGGACATTCCCTATATGGTTCACGATACATTTGGCCCGTTGTTCGCGGCAATGTCAAAATAAAAGAAACTAGCACAAACAGGTAAGCGGCGAAACAAAAGTAAAACCCGTAACGATAAAGCCCATCCACGAGGACCCAATTTCGTAACACATTTTTTATCAGCTGCTCATTCAGCTCAACGACAAAAAGGCACAACAAAGGCATAAAAAGTTACGTGTTTTCCAACCCACTGATACGCACAGTTACAGAACAGATACACTACACACCCCTACGTGGTGATACTACAATACTCCCATGTACTTCATTCATCATTCCGTTTCCTATGGCTGGTGTTTCCTTTTTTTTTTTCTGTTATTTTGTGCTATTATTACACTTTCCCCCGTTCGCTTTGTTCGATTTTATTAACCGAGTTCCGCTTTTTTAACACGAACCATCATGCACAACGCCTACAGGATGCATGTGTATACTATTCAACAACAATTCCAATTCCAATGCGACAAAATAAAAAAAAACACACTCACCCACATCCGACTGATCCGGCAGAAGGACCTCATCGCCTCGATTCCAACTGGTCACTTTAACATATTGACGCACATAGTCCGGTATGGTGCACTTCATCAGAGCCGAGTTTCCCGAATAGACCTCCGTGTTCTCCACTCGTACATGGAAATTTCGTCTGACAACTGTGAATGGTAAATATTGAATAAGAATTACATAGCGCCTCCCAACGAAAATGTAACGAAAAGCAAGTAAACAGAACGGGATGCAGTAAAATCAATTACATCATCGCTGGCATAGTAAAGGGGCTGCAGATGCAGGGACACTTTGGTGGGAAAACGAGCCTGCACTGACGAGAAACTGGTGCAGCAGCAGTAGTCGTTGATTAATTTTGCCTCAAGTTATGTGATATTATTGATCTGGGTATGGTGCTCTCCTGCAGATATACACAACTTTCTGGGGATAAAACTCGTTCAGCGGCGGGGGGCGAGACATGACAAATGATGTTCGATGATCTGTTCGGGGCTGGGAAAGTGTTTTCGCATTATTTGTCAGTTTTATTATTCCCCGATGATGGGGACTCTGATGCTGGTGACTACATATCATAGCCATTAGCCGGTGGCAAACGAAATTAAATTTGCAACCGAACTTTGGTCTGGTGTGCGAGCAAATTAAAAATGCTACACAACTACCCGGGAATCAGTTATGGAAAGAAAAAGTTTCTCTAAAATTTCGCTGGGACGTACCTACTCATGTCATCAAATTGTGATGTCACAGTCAGACTTTTAGCCCCGTCCGTTCGTCATCGATGGGAAGCAGAGCAGTAATAAAGCAGACTACGTCCACTCTTGACCCACTGCCCTCAAAATACTATATCTTATATAAAAATTGTGTAAAAAATTTGTGGTAATTCATCAGTTGAGAACGGCTGAGTCGATTCGAAAAATTAATTTCGTAAGTTTTTTTTTTCCTAATTTTCTTTGAATAGGATTAGTCAAAAACGACTTTTTTTTTAAGGGAGAGTTATTTGCTTGACTAATGCCTCCTATTAGACGCCCATATTGCACAGGTTCACGCTGCACAATCACCACCTCAAATTCGACAAAATGTTAATGGAAGAAGACCAGTCGTAATTGCAGCCTAGAATCGCGTTGCTTTCGAATACGATTTCGCAATCGCCCACAAAGATCTTCGCTGTTTTGATATCGGTTCATTGTCTTTCCTATGCCAGCATTGCAATGCATTGAAGTTTCAATCGGAAACCCCCGGCTTATGCTGTGCTGGTGGCAAGGTGAAATTGCCCGCTTTGAATCATCCGCCAGAGCCATTGTATTCGTTTCACTATGGAAATACAATCCGTTCAAATTATTTCCTGGCGAATACGCAAAAATATAGCAGATGCTTTCAAATGACGTCATTTGGAGCCGAAGTTTTTGATCAACCCGGGTACAATCCAAGTTATAAGGTAATGTCGTCTCATTAATATCAAAACGAAAAATTCTTCTTATTTTTTTCGAAACTGCTTCCAAACATTCAGATTCAAGGGCAAATTGATCATCGATCGGGCGCTTTGTTACCACCACCAAACGGAGATCATAAGTAATAAGCCCGCGCCACATGCATTATTCATCACGTTCACTTGCAATCCGAAATGGCCCGAAACTATCAATCTGTTGCTAAGACGACAAACATCCAGCGATCGAAATGACATCACTGCACGAGTGACAAAACAAAAGATCAGAGTACTCATGGATTACATCGTTAAGCAGAATGATTTTGGCGCACTCCGTTGTTGGATGTACTCGGTTGAATGACAGAAGCGTGGTTTACCGCATGCACACATTCTGCTTAGGATTTATTTATTTTATTTTATTGTGGCAAGAAAATTACAATTTGTTGAATACAATTTAAGGGATATAGAGATTTGGTCTGGTACCATATTACTAAAATATTTGTACAATTTTTCACTAAATAATATCACAGATTAATATACAATTCGAAGGAAAAGCCACTAAAAACCTTCATTAAAACTAAATTTGCAGGGGGTAGAGAGAAGCGGTTTCAACACTTGATTTCAGAGTACTATACAAAGATTGTTAATGTGTGAGAAGTTACACAGATAAATAACTAACAGATAAAGATAAAGAAAACAAGAACAAATAAATGAATAAATAAACAAAAAATAAAAAATAAATAAATAAACAAATAAATAAATAATTTAATAAATAAATAAATATATAAATAAATAAATAGATAAATAATAAAGTAGATAAATAAATAAATAAATATGCACATACATATATAAAAAATAAATACCTATATATAAACAATTAAATATATAAATAAATATACAAATAATTTTTATATTGCACTCTTATGAGACTAAGTTTGAAATCAAGTCGTTGTCAGATGAAGAACAAGAGATGTTATACTGATTGTTTAGTTTTACAATTCTATCTGAAACCATTTCAATGTTTGCCATTTTGTGAAGTTCCTCTGTTGAGAAAAACCAGGGAAGATTGAATATCATTTTGAGCAATTTGTTTTGTGCTATTTGCAGCTTCTGCAGATGGCTTTTTGCACACTTACCCCAGACTGGAGATCCATAAAACATTATTGCTTGGAATATTGCTTTAAAAATTAATAATTTGTTGGCATCACTCAATTTTGAATTCCGGCATAAAAATGGGTAGAGAACTTTTATTGTCACATTAACCTTTTTAATTACTTCTTGAACATGAAGATTGAATGTAAGTCGCTTATCTAGATATATGCCAAGATACTTAACATCCGATTTCCACTCAACTTGAGTACCGTTTATTAGAAGATTGTTGCTTGGAAGTAAGCAGGCTTTTCTTTTACGAGTAAAAAAGATAGCCTGAGTCTTGGAAGCATTACCTAATGTTTATTTTCCAATCACTACAATATACTTCAACAGCATTTAAACCAGATTGCAAGTTAGTTTCAATGTTGAAACCAATTGCATCTGAAGAATAAATGCAAGTATCGTCAGCGAATAGGGCAATGTTACAGTTTGGCAAGTTGGGGAAATCGGAAGTATTTACAATATATATTAAAGAGGACTGGACCGAGGACAGATCCTTGTGGCACAGCTGCATTAATCAGATAATTATCTGACAGACTTTGGTTGACGGACACATAGAAACTTCTGGATGATAGGAACGATTGAATAACTTTAACGATATACAATGGAAAATTTAATCTTAGTAGCTTATGTATTAAACCATTATGCCAAACAGTGTCGAATGCTTTTTCTACGTCCAAAATTACCATGCCAGTGCTTTTGCCCTCTGAAAGGTTATTTTTTATATCTTTTGTGATACGATGCACTTGGTGAGTAGTATTATGAAATGGCCTAAATCCAAATTGCTCTGGAGGTAAAATTGCATTATCGTCCACAAAAGAAACAATTATCTTTTTTATGATTTTTTCCAGGCACTTACTAAGAGAGCTTAGCAGACTAATTGGCCTATAACTAGAAGGTAAATTGGGAACTTTGCCAGGTTTCAAGATTGGGATTATCTTAGCTACTTTTCACTTATTGGGAAAGTATGCCAATCTGAGACAGTTGTTGAATAGATCCATCAATTTCATAAGGGCAAAATCAGGGAGGTTTTTGAGGCACTGATTCTTAATTCCATCAAAGCCGGACGATTTTCTAGTCTTCAAACTACGTATAGTATCCTTCAATTCATTAATGTTTATAAGCTTAATATTACTGAACAATGATTGTGAATTAAGGATGCTTAGGATGGTCAACAAGATCCGACCAGATCATATTGATTCGATCGTTTCTGCCGAAATACCAGATCCACAAACTGATCCGGAACTGCATTCTGTGGTGACAACGAACATGATCCATGGACCTTGCGGAGTCCACACAGGGCATGGAAAAAGGAGCGTTTTCCCCATCCGTTGGTGGCTGACACAATCAGTGGAATCGACGGATACCCATTGTATCGGCGTCGTTCTCCAGATGACAACGGCCGATCAATTGCGATGAAAGTGAAAGGAAACGATGTCGTCATCGATAATCGCTGGATCGTTCCATACTGTCCGCTTTTGTCGAAAACGTTCCCAGCCCACTGCAATGTTTTCGCACCGGAAAACAAATCGAAAAACATTGTTCATCATATCGCTCTCCACTGATTTCGATTTCATTAAAATAAATCACATTGAAATTTGAACTATCTGTATTTTATTATCATTTTGAAGTTTATCTAAAGGCGTTAAGTGCCCAGCCCATAGAATCCGTCGCGTCCGCTGCGGCAACGTTTTCGACTGACAGTTTAATGGAATACACAGTAGCTTATGGAAGGTGGCCCATAAGCAGCGCACGTGCCGGATGCGACGGATAAAGTAAGTTTACTTTCTACTTTTCTGTCCGTCGCAACAATTGACAGTTGGCACAGCGTGAGATAAATTTTAGTATGGTGGAAAGGGAAATATTACCACGTTTCGTGGGACAAATAATAGAGTATTTAAAATGCTGCCTGTCACCGTATGCGACGGATTCTGTGGGACTGCTCGTGCCGTCGAATGCGTTAATATTGACGAATCCGACGACGCGACGGATGCAACGGATTCTATGGGTTGGGCCTTTTAAATTGGGGCGAGACGAAGTTCGCCGGGTCCGCTAGTAGTCTATAGTTTCCCTCAACCGCATTTCTAAAATCAATTTGTATACATTTTTTAATTTATTTCTTCTTCTTCTGGTGAATAAAATTTTATTAACTAAGCTCAAATGGTGCAACACTTTCCGACGTATAGCTGCAAAAGAAAATGACAAACAAAATGTTGTTGGGGCTACTATGGTTTACCTGCTTGCACGCGAACATTACGACTCAATATGGTTCCAGCGTCGTTGCTGGCTTTGCATCTGTAGGTTGCCTCGTGCACATCCGTTCGAAAGTATTGCGCGAGAAATGGTGGGAAATACAGACTTCCGTTTCCTGGTGCTTGTCTGCAATATGAAAATAGAGAAATTCCTCAACATTTTACAGACCAAATACTTTTGCGCAAAAAAAAACTAAATAAAAAGCATTTCAAATGAATTCAGATAACTGAAAAACTGAGAGCAAAAAAACAAATAAATATGAAATAAATTTAACTGAGCAGAACAATGCAAGTCGCTTTGTTGGACGAATTCTTGACTTGCTTAATTCATAGAAATGCTACAGAACGGAGAATAGTTTCTCTGGGAAAGATGATGTATACAGATGTTGTATACACACAGACAGAGTGTGGATGTACATCGAGATTGATTTCATTTTGGTATAAACCATTGAGATGGCTAAAGATTTCGACGAGGTTAAAATAAAAAACGAACTACCTCAAGTCAATGCAAGACGGAAGTAAGTTTATTGAAAAAAATGTGAAAGGAAAAATATAGGAATAGTTTGGTACAATTATAAATATGAGTAATGTTAACAAGGAATGTACTAGATTATCAACATAAACCTCAGACGGATGATGAGTGCAGTGTAGTTGAATCTACTCTGGCGTATACTTACTATTTTTCTTCTAGAAACTTGCAAATCCATCACGAGGAATAGTTTGGCTTTGTCCAATTTCAAATGACAACACAAGATGAAACTGGGGCTTTGACAGGCATTTTAAAAGTGTATTGGCTGCAACATATTTTGTGGAAGTTTTTTTTTTTTTCTTTGTCGGAGTTACTATCCGATTGAGCACTCAGACACAACTACTGGTAAATTGTACTGCCAAACAGACACCTTACATTTATGTACTTAGTTTTGCCGTCTTTCGAAGAAAGATGAGAAGGAGCTTCTGTGATAAGGAGCTTAGATGTTCGGAACTCACCACGTCAACCCCAAAGATCCGCCACCTGATGCGAGCAAAGGCAGGACAGCTACAGAGGAAGTGCTCCGCTGTATCGTCGTCCTCTCCACTGGCAGGACAGATGGTGGAGACGCTCAAGCCCAAAACATTTAAGTGTTTGGCAAGAGCTTGATAGCCCGAAAGGACGCCCACAAGCAGTCTACAGTCAATTCTCCTGAGAGACAGAAGGAAAGCCGCCGAGCTTTTGCAGATGTCCGGACGCAGTCGTTTGTTCTGTCCACACCTAGCGCAGCCACGCCACTAACACTCGTGTTCACGAGAAACCCAAGTATCAATGGATGACCAACCACCGATGTAAGCAAACGTAATGCAGGTTCAGGTCCTAAGAATTCTTTCTCTAAACCCAGACTAGCAACCTCATGAGCGATCTTATTTCCCTGGATACTAGTGTGACCTGGGACCCAAACAATATACACTATATTTATCCTTCCGACCAAATTCAGAGAAAGCTTGATTTCGAGCACTTATTTGGACGAAGTAAGAGGCGCTTTTAATGCAGCTTGGCTATCGCTGCAAATGCATATACTCCTAGCCCTCCACTTGTTTGTCACAAAATAGCGCATAGCCATAAGGATAGCGAAAATCTCCGCTTGGAAGACAGACGCTTGGTTTCCTAAGGGGTAGTGAAGTCTAATGTTCTTGTATTCCCGAAGACTCCAGAACCAGACCCATGTCCGGTTTTGGAGTCATCCGTAAATATATGATGGCATTCTTTCCCTGGGCTCAGACTCTGGCCTACGCCATTCCGTTGCCTGAGAAAAGTTGACGTGGTAGTTTTGTCGCATTAGAATTTCTGGAGTCATTGCGTCAGAGGGCATATCCATAAGACCGGGGTCAAAGGATAATTCTCGCACAAGTTCTTCAAAACTCCAATGCGCGTGGTACCGAAAGCCACCTCTCTTTAACCGAGAGATGGTTTTCAGCGTACACTCCATGATAAAAATATCAAGGAGGTTCATCATAGCGTCTAGAGCGGAGCCCGGTGTGCTGGGGAAGGCCCCTGTGCAGCCGAGACAAAGCGTTCTTTGAAGACTTCAAAAAAAAACAGTAACACGTTTCCGTGAAAGCCTGTTCCACCATACAACTGACGCGTATGAGAGGAGTGGTCTTACCATTGCCGTATAGATCCAAAGGACCCTTAAAGGAGATAAGCCCCATATCTTGCCAAAAGCGCCTTTACACTGCCAGAAAGTTGACAGCGCTTTATCGGTTTTCGATTCAACATACTTGGACCAAAGAAGCTTTCTATCGAGGATTACTCCCAGATATTTGACTTCATCGTATATCGGAAGTGACACCTTTTAACACAAACTGAGTCAGACCAGTGACCTTCCTCCTTCTCGTGAAGAGAACAACAGACGTTTTAAGAGAATTCACTGAAAGCCCATTTCTTGTGCCCCAGCCATCGATCAAGCCTAAGGATCTCTGAGCCCGAGAGTAGGTAGTTCTAAGTTCAGAACCCACAGACAGAACGGCGACATCATCCGCCTATACTTGTGTATAGGTTCCAGGAAGATTGAGAAGCATAAGCAGAGAGCCAACTACCATACTCCATAAAAGATGGACAGAACACCGTCTTGAGGGCAGCCCCTGTTTTCCCTGACGTCCCGTACATTAGCATTGCTTTAATGCACAACACCAATGTTTCATCTATACCATGATGTCTGGCTGCATTGAACATGCTATCAAAAGTCGCATTATCAAAAGCACCCTCAATATCGACGAAAATGCCCAATGCCTACTCCCTCCGATCAAAAGCACTTTCCATCCTACCAACAAGGTTCTGAAGTGCGGTTTCACAGGATTTTCCGCGCTGATATAGGCATGTTGCATCTTTGAAAGAGGATGCGATCGAAGAGCAAAATCGTGCACGTGCAGCTCAACCAGTCTCTCCAAGCTTCAAGACAGACTTATGGGTCTGAAATTTTTGGTGCAGGGAAATAAATCCACGAGAACTAACTCCACATGGGAATTAAAACCACCATGATTGGGAAATAAGTCCACTTAACAAAGATGTACTTTCGGTACTGAGGACATCGAAAGACCATTTATGCAGACTGTTAAACGGCGAAGACAACAAAAATTCCGCTGTCAGGCAGAATGAACCATTCAACCTGGGCGATGAAAGCCAAGACTTTCGTCCACCTGACCAAAATGAAGTGAGGATAGCAATATCCAAGCTGAGGTTCAACAAGGCTGCTGGACCAGACGGCTTACCTGCCGAGCTCTTCAAGGCAGCCGGAGATGACTTCGTAGAGTGTATACACCAACTCATCTCCAAAATTTGGATAGAGGAAAGTATGCCTGATGAATGGAACCTCAGCATTGTTTGCCAGATCCACAAGAAAGGAGACCCTCTAAACTGTGCCAACTATAGAGGCATCAGTCTCCTTAATATCGCATATAAGATCCTATCTGTCGTACTATGCGAAAGCCTGAAACCTTATAACAACGAACTGATTGGACCCTATCAGTGCGGTTTTAGGCCCGGTAAGGCCACAACCGACCAAATATTCACACTACGGCAGATCCTGGAAAAAAACCCAAGAAGTCCAAGTAGATACCCACCACCTGTTTATCGATTTTAAGGCCGCATATGAGCATTAATAGAGACGAGCTATATAGACATGTCTAGTTTTGACATCCCTGCCAAACTTGTCAGATTGCGCAGAATGAAGTTGGAGAACGCTCGCTGCTCCATAAAGGTCGGAAACAATCTCACTGAGACCTTTGATGTCAAAAAGGATTTAGACAAGGTGACGCGCTGTCATGTAACTTTTTCAACATCATTCTTGAGAAGATTGTGCGAAACTCACAAGCCAACACCAGAGGCACAATTTTCTATAAGTCTGTGCAACTACTTGCATACGCTGACGACATCGACATCATTGGCAGAACACAGCGAGCTGTCACTGGTGCGTTTGCAAGTATCAGTACAGAAGCGGCAAAAATGGGTTTGATGGTGAATGAGGGCAAAACAAAATATATGCTGTCAACAAGAAGGGACACACAACATCGACGAATCGGGCAGAACGTCATGATAGACAGCTATAACTTTGAGGTAGTTAGGAACTTTGTCTACCTCGGCTCCGCTATTAACTCTGAAAATGACATCACCTCAGAAATCAAGCGAAGAATCACACTAGTCGTCTAAGATGGTTAGGACATGTAGAGCGAATGGACACCAACGCTCCGGCCCGGAGAGTCTTCGATTCCAACCCGGAGGGACAACGCAGTAGAGGAAGACCTCGCCTTAGGTGGCGCGCTCAAGTGGAAGTGGACCTCAACCAACTTGGTGTGCGCAACTGGAGGCAGTTAGCCAAAGATCGCGCTAACTGGAGAGGCGTATTGGTTGAGGCCCAGGTCCACCCCGGACTGTAGCGCCACCTTAAGTAAGTAAGTAAGTAATGTTAAACTTGGTTGGGTACCTGATGGCCATCAGGGTATTAAGGGCAATGAGCATGCGGACAAACTAGCTATTGCTGGTTCTGAATCTGTCCTCTTTGGACCAGAACCCTACTGCAGAGTCAATTGGGCTACTGCACTTAGTCTAAATGATGAATGGGAAAATCAACTACGTCTTGAACACTGGAAAAAATGTCCCTCGTCTAAGACAATCCAAACGGATAACTAAGCCTTACTCCTACAAGGAAATCCTTAGTCTGTCGTACCCTTATGGTACCACAAAGCAAAGACGTTTTATTAAGATATAACAAAAAGAGAATTTTATTGTTCTCGCTAGTTTGACAGACTCAATTCAATTAACTTAAATGCTAGGAAAAATATACTAGGAAAGCTCAATCGAAAAACCCAGCTAAACGAATGTATGTATGTATAAGAAAACTTGGTGTGTTCAGCGATGAGGAATTTCGTATGGACGGTGTTGCCAATCACTACAAGTCTTAGTAAGGAATGCTAGTGGGCTTCCTCACAGGTCATCATCTCTTTAGATATCCCCTCAACAAAATGAACCTTTGTCCGGAAACAGAATGCAGATTTTGTCTGGAGGATGTCGAATCCTCTGAACATTTTATGTGACTACCCAGCTTTTCATTGAGTAAAAAAACATATCTTTAATAGAGAAACTCGTGCACCAGCAGACCTAATGAACTCTGCTACTAAAGACTCACTAACCTTCACTAAGAAGGTCAATCGTCTCTTAGAATAACCTTTCCCCTTGATACAATAGATCTTTTAGGTCGCAGTGTCAGCCCACTCAATAAGGAATGGGATAATTTGTAAAAAAAAATCATCACATCTGTTGTTGGCCCATGTGTATAATATATGCCTATAGTCAGAAGAGAAACTCACTCTAAACATATACCTAACAGTATTAACATAGTTCAAAGAACATCCCACAGGCTATTAAGAACTCTGCTCTTACGATGATGGAACCACCAGCAAACCTTCTCAACCAAGACCGATTTAGCAAACGAATTCCATTTAATGCAAGGATCCCTTTCATCCAATCTCTTCTGCCATCTCCAAACAACTGATTGGTTCAAATAAATCCACTGTCGCTAGGAGTCTCTTCTACTGCCAGCTTAAACCATATATACACTCTGCAAAGGAAAGATGGCATAATCCCTCAAATTTCTCATTGCAATGTGATGTCATTTGTAAAATTTCTACAGCAGATTTTCTACTCCGAGTTCCTTTCCATTTTGTGTGCTCCCGCTGTGTTTTTGTGCTCGTCCTTCCTTCCAACTGCACGAAAATGTCACTGCGCTGACATAAATGAATGAATGACAATGGAGCATAAAGAGAAAGCACACCAAGAATACGGAGCTAACCCGAGCACACCACCCCACGTCCCCCAAGCGTAGTGACAAAAGAGATAAAAATGAAATAATAATAACAGAACCACACCAACAAACAAAAACAACTGCCGAGTCCCGACCAACATAATTTCAGGGATTTATATGAAACACATTTCATTCCTCGGGCAAGCCGTATACTGTAAGGCAGTCTCGCTTTGTTTGACAATTGAGCTGCCAGGCATACATTCGCTGCGCATTCGAAATATACCCAAAAGAGAAGCGACCAAGATACAAATGGCATAACAAAAGAATATCGCATACACCCATACACAGCAGTATTGCGGCATAAATATTCACGTATCTAACGGCGCCGGTAAGCGCGAGTCTCATCCTTTCGTTGAAATGCTCCTTGCTGCAGAATGTTCAGGTCTGTCCGCAAAGAGTAATTGCGAGATCGTAAATAATACAGGCGATAGAAAGGACATCCCTCCACCCCATTACTGCGAAGGCGAACGCGGAAGGGATGGCACTGTTCGATTGTTGTTTCAAGGCTTTGTTTTTGTGCGTCCGATGTTCAGAGGGAAGTCTTTGATGTCGGGGCTTACCGCGTGGTTGGCAAAGCTTCGAATAGATTGGAATACTTGAAAGACACATTGAAATTAATTCTGTGGTCAGTTTAAGGACCGATGGCGAACAGGGCGACTTTGTATAATGGACTTTACGTCAAAGGAACGTTCCCGACAACTGAGGAGACCTAAATTCATATTTTGAGGTTGTGACCATTGACCCGGCAAAGATTCCTAGGCATGGTCAAATTATCTAAATTGAAAATAGTCTCATAAGTACTCCAAGACTACCCAAATCAGTTTGTGGAACTTGTTCGTCATTTAAGCGCCACGGAACTGGCAGATTTTGTGAGAAGATATTTATGTCGGAAAATGTTTGATAACAAAAGACTGACTGGAAATAATTTCACTTATTTTATATAGAGTTACTAGCTGACCCGGAGAACTTCGTTCCGCCCAAATTCATTAAATTAATAATTCCGAGCTTTCGCTTCATTCTGCTTCATGTAATTCGGTCATGTAATTTTCACTGAAGTGCTTTATGTTGCACAACATTTTTTGTTCTAGTTATTTCTATTATCGGGTGCGTACACGTACCATGCGAGAGTTTTGCCGACACGTGAAATTCAAAATTTATGCCACACACATCCAGCAATTGTCCTTGCGATTAATTGTCGTACCAAAAGCGAGACGTACGGGAAACTGAAGACGCTTAGATACGAACGGCAAAGCGTTCTGAATAAGTGGAATCCGCGGAATAAGAACAACTTCTATAAAAATCGTTGCTTGAATAATATTTGATATTAAATTCTTCACAATCAAACGCGAAGTTTTGGTTCAATGGTGGCTTCGTTTGCATCCATCACGGAGTCGACTGTGTATGAATGCAACTCACCAGCGATTTGGTTTTGAATGGCGAAATTCAAATGATCGACGTTCTTGTTTTTCGCTGCCAAAATCACTCTTACACTCAGTCAATCATGGTCAACAAATTCTGAGCGATATTCGGGAAAACATTTATGATAAGTTCTTCCGGCGTCTTTGTAAAGTTTTAAAAATTTTGTGGAAACTCAATCAGGCCGGTGATTAAGTTTGCTGGAATCACACCATTAGCCATCGCCAACAATTGCCTGGAGAACTCTGCAGAGGACTGGTCATTTTGTAAAGAAACTCGCATGTTTGTTGTCAAATGAAATTTCTTGACGTATCGCCATAAACCAGACGCCTTCAGGCAAGCATTCAATTCATCTGCCGGAGTTGATCTCGAAATGACAGGCAGCGTTTGACGAAAATCGCCTGAAAGCAAGATCATTGCTCCACCGAAAGGTCGCTTATCATTACGTAAACGATTCCGTCCTCCAATGCGCGTTTGTAAGCCATTGTGCATTCGTCCCATATGATAATCTTCATTGCTGCAGTAGGTACTTTCGCCATCGCAGTGTTCTTTGAAATGTGGCATGTAGGTTCTTCATCCACTTGCAGATTCAATGGCAATTCCAATGCTGTTCGACCGCCTTCTAAGAAAGTAGCCGCTATCCCAGAAGAGGCTAGGGCCAAAGCGATCTCAGATCTCGAACGAATTGTAGCCAAAATCAGTGAAACCAGGAATGTATTTCCAGTTCCACAGGGCCCATCAAGGAAGAATATTCCGCCATTTTCGTTATCGACTGCTTGTGTGTCCCTTCTTGTTGACAGCATATATTTTGTTTTGCCCTCATTCACCATCAAACCCATTTTTGCCGCTTCTGTACTGATACTTGCAAACGCACCAGTGACAGCTCGCTGTGTTGTACCAACAATGTCAATGTCGTCAGCGTATGCAAGTAGTTGCACAGACTTATAGAAAATTGTGCCTCTGGTGTTGGCTTGTGAGTTTCGCACAATCTTCTCAAGAATGATGTTGAAGAAGTCACATGACAGCGCATCACCTTGTCTAAATCCTTTTTTGACATCAAAGGTCTCGGTGAGATTGTTTCCGACCTTTATGGAGCAGCGAGCGTTCTCCATCGTCATTCTGCACAATCTGACAAGTTTGGCAGGGATGCCAAAACTAGACATGGCTCTGTATAGCTCGTCTCTATAAACGCTGTCATATGCGGCCTTAAAATCGACAAAAAGATGGTGAGTATCGATCTGGTATTCTTGGGTTTTTTCCAGGATCTGCCGTAGTGTGAATATTTGATCGGTCGTGGACTTACCGGGCCTAAAACCGCACTGATAGGGACCTATCAGATCGTTGACGAATGGTTTCAGGCGTTCACACAATACAGCAGATATGATCTTATACGCAGTGTTCAGGAGACTGATGCCTCTGTAGTTGGCGCAGTTTAGAGGGTCTCCCTTCTTGTGGATCGGGCAAACAATGCTGAGGTTCCATTCATCAGGCATACTTTCCTCTAACCAAATCTTGGAGATGAGTTGGTGTATGCACTCTACCAAGTCATCTCCGGCTGCCTTGAAGTGCTCGGCAGGTAAGCCGTCTGGACCAGCAGCCTTGTTGGATTTAAGCTTAGATATTGCTATCCTCAATTCATTTTGGTCAGGTGGACGGAAATCTTGGCTGTCATCGTCCAGGTTGAATGGATCGTTCTGCCTAACAGCGGAATTTGTGTCGTCTTCGCCGTTTAGCAGTCTGCAGAAATGGTTTTTCCATGTCCTTAGCACCGACTGTGACTCTACTACAAGGTTTCCTTGTTCGTCTCTACAGGTCTCCGTTCGGGTCTTGTTGGCATGACACGTTCTTTTTACCTTTTGGTAAAACTTCCGAACATTGTTCCTGGAGTAACACCTATCTATATCCTCGATCGCGCGCTTCTCATGCTCTCTCTTTTTTCTCCGGAGAAGCCGATGCTCTTCCCTCCTTTTTTGCTCGTAGAGCTGACGAGCTGCTCTCGTCCTTCTATGCAGCGACGCTTCGTATGCACTTTGTTTTGCTGCATGTGCTTGCCGGCACTCTTCGTCAAACCAGGGGTTTCGGGGGGGGTGGGCTGGTGAAACCGAGCACATCAGTTGCGGCGTTTTTGATGGCTTCTTGGCATCGGCGCCACTGGTCTTCGGCACTTTATGCTGGCAGCATAGGACTTCTCGAGAGGTTGAGGGATACGCGATCGGCATAGGTTCTGGCGGTTTGTTGCGTTTGTAGTGGTCCAACGTTAAATCTCCTCACAGTATTTTCTCGTTGTTGTGGCGTCTTGGATATCCGCATCCGTACCTTGGCTACAACAAGGTAGTGGTCCGAGTCTATGTTGGCCGCTCGGAAAGTTCGGACATCTAGAATACTGGAGGAGTGCCTTGCGTCGATCGCAACGTGACCAATTTGGTTGACGGTTTGATGATCAGGTGACCGCCATGTTCCTTTGTGTATATTGAGGTGAGGAAACCGTGAACTAGCTATGGTAACATTACGTCCCGCAGCAAAATCAATCAACCTTAGTCCGTTTCCAGACGTGGAGTCGTGTAGGCTGTGTTTTCCGATTGTGCTACCAAAGATGTCCTCCTTTCCTATTTTGGCGTTAAAATCACCCAAGACGATTTTAACGTCATGCTAAGGACATTGCTCATATGTTTTGTCGAGGAGCTCGTAGAAACACTCTTTGGTAGCATCGTCTTTTTTTTCTGTGGGGGCGTGAGCGCATATTAGGCTGATGTTGGCGAATTTAGCCTTTATGCGGATCGTTGTAAGGCGTTCACTTACGTGTCGAAAGTTTAACATTAGGCCTTTTTTAATATGCTCTCGTGATCAATATAGATTATTGATTTCCATGGTTAACAAAAACAGTTGGATCTCTACTATAATAAAAGGCATAATAAAAAAGGCCTTTTGTAGGGCATCGCGATAATAAAAAATGCCTTTTGTTATGTTTGGTTATACTAGAGCAACATGAAAGCCAAAGCATGCAAAGCTGCTTGACTATCGGAGAAAATTTGTATGATAACTTCTTGGAGATTAGATCGGCGTGGATTTCAATGGCATGTATTTCGGCTCGAAAAACCGTGGGACACGTTCCCATGGGTATCGAAACTTTGCTGTTGGGTCCAAAGACACCAACTCCAACTCCGGAATCCATTTTTGATCCATCGGTGTACCAGACTATACTTTTTGGATCCAATGTTGGAATGCCATTAGCCCATATTTAGTCCAGATGTGATGATACTGAATAGGTAAACTTCAGTAGTCCCTGTAACCGGTAGTTCCAGGTAATTACATCCGAATGATCCACTTGTTGAATGCAGAGTCTCATTTTCATAAGGTCCGGCTGCAAGAACGATACACTTTTTACCCGTTTAGTGATAGTTGCGACCAATAATAGGAGCATTTAGCTTTTCCTGGCCTTATTTACATAGACAAACGCCTGCCTGAAAGAGTGGACTCCATGAAACGCCTTGGACTACACCTTTCGGTAGTTTGTATCCGCGATTAATTGACCATAGGTAAAAGTTGGAGCAATCGCCGAATTTACCAGCAACAACTTAGCTTTGTTGTCAAGAGCTGTTCAGATTGACCCAAGGCTGGCTTAGAACTCACCCAGCAAGACAAAGACCAAGAATGTGCATGACTTGCGACAAAAGAACAACGGTTCTTAGATTAATCCACATGTTTCAGTATACAACTCAACCAATTTGGAGGCAAAAAACTTGGAGGCAACTACCAAAAGACCGGCTCCTTGTGTGTTAAGGCACTGACCCACCTCATGTACCACCAAAAGGAAGCTTCAAAAAAACACTACTAATATGAATAGGCGTACCATCAGGGATGACCATCCTTCGAATAAGTTCACAGATGCGGCTACAAAAATGTCCAGTACGCTCTAAAGTTCAGCCTGAATCAAGAATAACCAAGTCATCAGTGGGCATCAAACGACGTATCCGCAAGTTTTCCATTTCGAAACATTCCTCAGTTGCTCTACAAATGAAGGTGATACGTAGCATCTAATCCGTATAGCTAATGAAAAGTTAAGATGACAAACCGCATCCTAAAGGAAGTCCCACGCCCGAGGTTAAAGATATCGATATAAAGCCGTGAAACACAGGTATACTGTTTTCGTAAAGAAATTGAATGACTCACTCTAGTCCCTTGTAGGTGGTGCCATGTCCCTTTGCCTGATTATCACATGGTTATAGTGGTCTCAGGAAAACGGAAATATCTTCCCACCATACCATTAGTGAAGTTATAGAATCAGCGCTTTCAGAACTACCGAAGTGGAGGGAGAACAACAGTCCATCGGTCAACCCCAACAAGACCGACCTCATCCTGTTCACCAGAAGATATAAGGTATACAAAAATTAGAGCCACCTTATTCAAAATACATTCGTCTTAATCTCTCACCTGAAGTCAAAAACCTATGTATATACAGTCAATTCAAATAGCTGGAAGTCAAAAGTTCAATATAGAAATGTGTGAACAGAAATTGTCGAAGTGCATATTATTCTTAAAAAGTTGACCTTTAAAAAGGTACTGAATATAATATATAAGAAAAATAAATAGGTTTCCAAAAAAAAACTTCTAAGCACACGGATGATAAGGAAGGAAAAAAGAAATAACGCTTTCGGAATGAAGTTGGGCTTGCAAGCGAAGATATACTGCACTGGATGTAAGCCGCGATTGTAACTTCAATCCCGACCTAATGCATCAGCTGCTTAGTGGAAGCCTGTCAACACCAAGTCCTACCTCGAGAAGATCTAAATCAGAGGATTTCTTTTATAAGTATAAAGGGTTCACTAAAATCTACACCAAAACAAGGCCTAGAAGCGGTGCTGACCCCATACCACCTATCGAACCTTATACTTTAGAATGTTGCTGTTAAAGATGCTCTCAAATTAATGCAAATAGACTAAAAGGGAACAAAATTTGAAAGTCTGAGTCATTCGGTCACTTGTCACATTCTATCAGAGCGGACTTATGCCACTCACGGACTATCAGAAAGCGAAGATTGACTTCGACAAGAAATTCAAAGTCTGTATACACCGGATAGGACTGACTCTCTCCAAGTACTGTCTTAAAGGGTCCACACTTATAGATGGCTCAAAGATAGAGAATGGAACGGGAGCAGGACACTTCTCAGAAGAACTAGGTATCAGCCAGTCATAACTACTGGCAAACAACCTAGCGAAAGCAAGATATCTCAGCACCTATTTTTGCTCACACTGTTTAATTTGGTGAAGCCTACAATAAAGGTATCACTCAAATTTTGGGCAGTGCCTCGCCCATTGTGATTAGTAGGACATGCAATTAAAAAAAACATTCGGATCTGTTGATGAGTCTTATTTGGAAGATCTGATAGATGTATCGTTGCTAGATCTTCGAAGCCTTCGAAGAACCGTGCTCCCAAATAAGAGTAGCTGCGTTCTTGGATGGCTGGACAGTGACACATGAGATGTTCCGCAGATTATACTTCCTCTTCGTCTCTACAACTTTTGCAGAAGTTATTTGTGAGGATGCCAATCCTTTTAGCTGTTTTCCCAATGATCCAGTGTCCGGTTACTACCCCGACAAGCACTCAGACTTAATTCCTGTCAAAAAATGTTGGGGTCTTTGGCCTTTCAGTATCAATTTTGGAACACAAACTACGAGATATGATACAAATATAAGTTTTGGTCAATCGTTCTTTTGCCAAGTTTGATGTATCATTATTAATAAAACTCTTAAAAGCTGGTAGTTCTAATAGGTCTATTCTAGAGCCACATCTGGCCACTTTCCCTTCCATACTTACACGTCCAGAATAGCAGCATGGAGTGATGTACACATAGAGGGTAATTTGCATTACTAGCAGTTCCCTCGCTTAGACATAAGATTGTGAGGCGGCAGAGCTTTCAAGGTTCAAGGGGCTCTGGCACTGCGCGTTCTTAAAGGAGCCTATTTTGCCTACGCTAAGACAAACTGAGCTGCTTTCTTGACCACGTAGATCTCTGCCTGGTAAGATGCTCTGTTCACCTAAAATTTTTGAACGAATAGGGCCCACCCAAGTCGTGACTGGTAGGCAGTCATATTGGGAGTAACCTTCGGGTTGCGAAAGCTCGACCATTAGCTATATAATGGGACCACGCGGGGATGGGGACAGCCTCTGTGTCGAATCTGATGCAGCCCCATCATTTGAGGCTGGATTCGTGGGGGCTGTGGTTTATTCCAAATGCGGAGACTATTCGCGTTTTTCAGAATGAAGAGGCGTCATGATAGGCCTCGTCCATATCCCATATGAATGGGTCGATGGACTGTTGCCTGCCGAAAAGCCACGGTAATTCTACTAGGGTCAGTACTTGTATTGGCCCTGGGGCGTTTTGTCAACGTCTTTCTCAAGGACTCTGATGTGGGTATGCCCATCGTGAAATTAAGCCGTCAAAGCAGGTGTTCACGTAAAGCATGTTTTTTTCATTTTCATAATCACAATGGCCCCTCTAACCAAACCTAACCTATGACCAACCCTCAGACCAAAAACGCGGAATGTCCAATTGGAGCTCAATCAGTGCGGTGATCATTAGCTTCCAAGAAGCAGTTTTAATTTGGTGTTTAAATTTTAAGAGAATTAGAACACCGACTTAAAGATTTAAACGTGGCTCTCCGTGACTGCTGATTGACTGCCGATCGTTACTGCCGTTTCTTGCCAATTGGTCTGGTGATGCTTGTGATCAAATACGGTCCAATCCCAGTTTGACATATGTCAAGCGGTTGATTTCCATTCTAAGAACTTGGTTATGCTTCTGTGAGGACTGACGCTTACTAATCCCTCGTAGATTTAGTTTGAATGTAGGTAAAAAACATGACTTTGGTTAAACTATTTTTAAATCTGTGATACGTCATAGCCAATTGCAGTAACCGTGATGCCAAAGTCGCTACGTATCTTTTTCGAAAACGACTACAGAATGTAGTAAACCAGCTCAAAAGTATTTAGAAGACAAAGAGCCTAAATGTCTGCACCGCCAAGAATACGAAACAGTAAGTAGATGGGGAAAAAAAAAGTCATAAAGAGAACCATAAAGAAGAACAAAACATGTCTCCTGCGAGTACTTACCTCAAACCAGGAACTGGTGTCGCCATCGAGCCATCCTTCATAACCCACGTCACAATAGGTGGTGGATTGCCATGTGCCGAGCATGAGACCTGAGTTCCGGTATCGTTGCTAAATAGAAGACGTGGTGGTGGCTCTTGAATGAAACTTGGTACCCGTAATCCGTTTGTGGCTTTGCCCTGTGGCGTAATTACTCCCAAGATAAATACAAGTTGGAGCACAACAGCAGCAGCAGCATCTGTTGGGTCGGGGTGTTAAAAGGTAAATTGCTATATTTAAAACACACAATTAGGGTGAAGGGACTGAGTGCATGGGAACGTTACATAAGAGTTGAGGGACTACGAGGACGGTGTGTATTTTTATGGGAAGGAATGCTTATAAGGTTTAATCGGAGGCAGTCCGCCTTCGGTTGCACATTTTATTACTGGAGAAACTGATGTTGTTTGCTGCTCCCTCATATGCTGTCGAGTCTGGCAAATGGCAAACTCTTATGTTCAACTCTAATAATGCGGTAATAAGCAGGCATTAGTGTAAGTGTGCACATAAATTGCATAATAGACCACAATTACACTGCGGAGACTAATTAGTGGCGTGTTTCGAATTGTGGCGAAATTAAAATAACATTTAATTGCAAGGAGGGTGCAGCAAAAAGTTTCATCAAGGAGGGTCTACAAGTTGTGCAAGACTTACCCTTCGTCAATAGCACAGTCACAGTTGAAATCATTGCTATACATTAGCAATGTGGTTTTTTTAGTCTTGTCCAGAAGAGGCAGCGAGTTGGAGTGTGATCTGTAAAGTAGAAAATTATTATGTTAGTAGTTTAGATATTGATTGGCGAAGTGGAGAAATTAGGAATGGGTGGTACCTGGTACGATATGCCATAAGCCATAGTGGCCAGTTATGTCAGATTTTTTAAGTGCGTGGCAGAGCTTTGTTAGTATGTGCTAGATCACCCGGTAAACTTCTTTCCGCTTAAAATTATTAATGTAATGAAAATAGCACATACGCAAAATCTTTTCTCAATATATTAAATACAATATAAATATTTGACGTGTCTGTCAACCCTCCGCTTGTTCAATAAAGTGCTTAACACGAATGGAACATTTTTCTGAATAAGCGGAGTCCGCGTACAATATTTGCCCTTGAATTTTCTATTCAAAATCGTGGCATGCATGCCATTTGATTTGATATTCTTATAACAATCAAATCAAAAAAGATCCGTTACAACATTTCGGTGGATTGAGGTTGCGCAACAAAATTATAAGTCAGCCTATTTTCAATTTCTACTTCAACTTTTATGTTCACGACAAAAAGTAGCATAACTATGTCCTTCGTTGGGCCAATACGAATGCACAAAGCGCGATCCATTCCCGAGTTATGTTATGAGTGCTCATACGGACGTCAGACTCTTTTACATAGGTAAAGCTGAAGCCGGTTTTGCTTTGCCCGTGCCTTTCGAACTAAATCCCGCCCAGAATTCGCAAAGTGCTAAGTGTCTAATAATAATTTCAATTTTACAACTTTAGAAATAGACCGTTTTCCTATCCCGCTTATATTTTACAAGGTGCCAGCTATCGGGCCCAAACGTATCCTATCTTTTAACGGAAACCCAACCATATCCATATAAAAAATTTCATTGAGATAGGTTGAGTGCTTTAGAAGGTCGACAACAGCGCCATCTATCAGGTCCAAAACTGTCCTATCTTTCAAGTTGCAACCAACCATATACACCCACAAAATTTCATCAGAATCGTTTGAGTAGTTTCGGAGATCAACAACAGCGCCACCTATCCGATAGAGCGTCAGCTACCGCGCACCTACCGAATTTCCCCTTAAAGTTTTTTTTTTCACGACAGAAATTCCTCCTATGTCCTTCCTTGGGCCAAAAGGAAACCATCAAACTAAAAATCGTTAAAATCAAACGATCCGTTCTCGAGTTATAGGCGCACAAACGGACTTCACTCTCTTTTATAACGGGTGATTTTTTAGCTGGTTTGGTTTTGGCAACACTGGTTTTGACAGCTGACGTGTGTTTAGTACCTTGTGTCACTGTCAAACAGCTTCAGCTTGGTTTGCAATTTAACCATGGATCGTCTTACAAATGAACAACGCTTGCAAATTATTGAATTTTACTATCAAAATTCGTGCTCGGTTCGAAATGTTCATCGCGCGCTGCTTCCATTTTATGATCGGCATTCTCGACCTTCTGAGCAGTCTATTCGGAAGATTGTGACCAAATTTCGCACCAAATTTACTTTGTTGGACATTAAACCACCAACACGTTTACGTACTGTGCGTAGTGAAGAAAATATTGCGGCGGTATCAGCTAGTGTGACAGAAGACCGCGAAATGTCGATTCGGCGCCGTTCCCAGCAGTTACAGCACTACGTGGAACATTTTGCGGAAGGATTTGTGCATAAAGCCTTTTAAGATACAGCTTGTGCAAGAACTAAAGCCAGCCGACCTACCACAACGCCGAATTTTTGGTGAATGGGCTCTTGGAAAGCTGGCCGAGGATCCGCTTTTTTATCGAAAAATTGTGTTCAGCGATGAGGCTCATTTTTGGTTGAATGGGTACGTAAATAAGCAAAATTGCCGCATTTGGAGTGAAGATCAGCCAGAAGCATTGCAACAGCTACCAATGCATCCCGAAAAAGCCACTGTTTGGTGCGGTTTATGGGCCGGCGGCATTATTGGGCCATATTTCTTCAAAGATGATGCGAATCGCAGCGTTACTGTCAATGGTGAACGCTACCGAGCGATGATAACAAACTTTTTTTTGCCCGAAATGGAAGTTCTTGACTTGCATGATATGTGGTTTCAACAAGACGGTGCCACATGCCACACAGCACGCGAAACAATGGCGCAATTGCGAGGCGAGTTTGGTGAACAGTTAATTTCAATTGGCCGCCTAGATCGTGCGATTTGACACCATTAGATTATTTTTTGTGGGGGTATGTCAAGGCTAATGTGTATAGGGACAAGCCCGCTTCGATTGACGCACTGGAAGCCAACATCCATGCATTCATTCGTGAGATACCGGCCGATATGTGTGAAAGAGTATGCCAAAATTGGACTCAGCGGATGGACTACCTGAGACGCAGCCGCGGTCAACATTTGCATGAAATTATCTTTAAACATTAAATTGCAAGGTTCAAGCTATCGATTCAAATAAATATTTCATTCATTTTTTCGAATTTTTTGTGTTTTTTTTTTTTTTAAAGTTCTAAACCTCTTAAAAAATCACCCGTTAGAATCGTCTCCACTCATGGTCAAGGGCAGTTTCTCGTGTAGTGTAGAGTTGATTGAAGGCCTCCAGATAATGTCAATTAACCTTATTTAAAACTAAAATTAACAGCTGGCGCACACAAAGCCATGGATAATAGGCCTTGCGTCCAGCTTTTCACAGTTTCTTTGTGTGCGAGTTTGAGAACATTTTAAATATGCATTTGCATAATCTGCAGAACGAGTTGACCGATTGCGATGAAATCAGAATTGAATGTTGGCCCATTTCGCCCTTTTTAGAGCTTGAGAAACCCACACAGATTGGGTGTTAGTTCTACAGTGATACACAGATCCAAACCCACATACAAAAAGTCATCTAGTGCTGGTATTTATTAGAGATGTGAGCATAGGATTACTTAAGGTACGATTGACTACACGGCTATTTTTTCGAGTCATTTAAATGACGCTGTGACGTCAGGAAAAAACATGAACATTATTTTATGCCAGATATATCGAATTGCGATTTTACCAAAAAATGAAAGAAGACGACTCTCTTCTTCTTAGATAAAATTTAATAGGTAAGAAGCAATTATGAAAAATTAAAATTACTGATTGATGGCGTGACTTCAAAACGAATGAACGGGATCCGGTCGAAGTTCTGCTTTGCAAAATTCTGTCTCTTCACACAAAAATTCTGCTTAGCGAAATTCTGTTTCTTTTTAATTCTGCTTTACTAAATTCTGCTTTTCAAATTTCTTATTCTGCTTAAAAAAAAAAACAATAAGATCATGAACAAAAAAAAATATTTTTGTATTATAATATAATATACTATACGTTTCAGGTTTTAATAAGATACTACAGGTAAATTAATTACAAGAAAAAATCTAGAAGAAGCGAATTATTTCACATTTGAAATTACCAAAAAATTAAGAAACTAAAAAAAGCTAGAGAGAGCTATATTTTTTGATATTCGTTTAAGAAAACCAATATGGCTAAGATCTGCACTTTTTTTTTAGAATTCTTCTTATTTGTTTTTTTAATGATTGTCCTTTTCTTTATATACGGAGAATTGACTGTCAGAATTCAAAAAACTATTCAAAAACAATCACTTCAAAGGAGTCTGATGATGAATTAGTGGTGTAGTTCGAAATAGCTATCATTCCTACCTAAGTGACTGTGTCTACAAGTTGTTGTCAAGAGTTCTTTCCATCGAAAAAACAACAATTCATAAACTGAAATTCGACATAATTTCCCAACAGAAATTGTCAGGGTGAATCCCAAACAAGCGAGAATCGTTGTTACTCCTCGCTTCCCCAACTCAGCGATTGTCCTTTTCTTTTTGAATTCCTCCCCATCGCCATCCATCCATGCAAAAAGCGCGCGCTTTTTAACACTTTCCAAACTTTTTTATTATTGTTTGCAGAATTTTGTAAAGCAGATTTTTGAAAAGCAGAATTTTGAAAACAGAATTTTGAAAGCAGAATTTTGTAAAAAGAATTTTGACCTATCCAGAATTTTGACTCCAACCCCGAATAAACAGTAAGTTAGGTTTTTATAAAAAAAAAGAAAATTATGTTTCAGTATATACAATTAGAATTACAGTATTTTAAGCTAGTTATTAAACCAAATCATTCTGGCGTGTCCATATGGCAATGCAAAACTTGTATGCGATTTAGCGCCGGTCAGCCGGTAAAAAATTTATAACTACAAGTAGGCATTTTTACATTTTCTGAAATCGAAAAACATCTGCGTTGCAAATTGGAGAGTCAGTTTTAATTGCGTGCTTAGCTGTTTAAAGTGACAGCGTACCAAATTTGGTCGTAAAAAATAAAGTTTTCAAAATCTTATAATGGCTGACAACAAAAAGTAAGTATGTCAATATTATTTAAGTTGAACTGGGGTTGCCAATTTACAACTGCGGTATGAGCGCATTTTGAGAAGCTGCGGCTGCTATTCTGAACAACAATCATTGTCACTTTTGTCTCAAAATAAAATGACAGGCCCTACGTGTGTCATTTAGAATAGCCATTTAATGACGAGCGAAAAAATGACGATCATATGGTAATGACATGTCATCAATGTCACCTTTCCTAATATTTCAATTTCTAGGATTAGTCAAAAACGAATTTGTTGTTTTTCTTGACTAATGCCTTCTATTAGACCATAAAACTTTGGACGACGTACACGTCGTGCAATAATTCGTCAGAATGTCCGTGATAACCAAACGCATTGTAGAACGACCCATCGGCTGCTAAATTCTCGAGACAACTGCTGGCGCTTGGCAATGTCAAAATTCCTGTTGGTGTTTCGACTGGATTGATATAGTTCCGCGGCAAGTTTTTGGTACAAAATTCATGTCATTTGATCCGCCATTTTCCTAGTCAATGGCGATCACACAGAACGACATTAAAATGACGGCTTTGTGACGTGATTTTGATGTCAAAGCGTCATTTGAATGACGCAAAAAATTGTGTAATCGTAGATTTAGCTCTTTAACGAGTCTCTGGCTGCCATACGGCAGGCTTGCCAGTTATTCCTTTACCACCCGAGATGGATTGTTCACTGAAATTTGTCCAAGGCATGGAACACCAAACCATAACATTATTGAGTCCTATAGCTACTGTTCCGGACCTACAGTGACCTAATACAAGCTTCGAGTAAATATAATAAGTCTTATAGAACATTAATTAGCAAGCAAGTAAATAGTTTGGTTCACTATGTTGTAAAGAGGCTAGTCTATATATATATGTTAGCCCATGACAGAAGCACATTAAACGGCTTGTACCAGATTGGTCGCATGGTGACTCCGATTCCAACATGAGCTGGAAAGCTTAACAATGGCCCGCATGAATACCTACCTACCTTGGAAGATAATTTTCCTTCAAATTGGCCTATTAGTCTTGTTATACCATTATCAGAGTGATGCCGTTCTATTGTGATGAATGGCACATGCTACAATCGCATTCATGAAATAATCACCTCAATTAGTGCGCTTTAATCGAGTGCATTCTACTTATGCACGTAGTTGATAAGCGCCAGCACCAAAAACGTCTGGATATAAAACGTAAAGCCGCAAAAATCTATTTTATTGCTGTTCGAGTATTGCCGGCGGTAAATCTGTCCAGCGATGAGTTTTCGGTCGAGCTATCTTCTTTGGTGGTGTCTTTCACTTGGAGCCCTAGCTTGTGTGGTGTACGCCGACTTTGAAGTGGTGAGACGCACAATTGATTCATATTTCAAGTAAATTATAAAAATATAAATCAGGGAGCAACAACGCCGCCATCTGAATCGGGGGACTCCTCCTCGTCTGAAGAAGAGGATTCTGATAAAAATTTTAGCAACCTGGAAGGGAATAGAAGAAAAAGGAGTTTCACTGCTGATGAAGATGAGGCAGCGCACGATGATCGGACCGTTGTCGAGGACATTGCAGCCATACGACAAATTGTCCAGTTTCTCGAAGCAGTTGGCCAGCGAGTTGTTCCGATCATAATGCAAGGCGCTGCTGGTGGGTAGTTTTCTTTCTAAACTTGATTGCTCTTTCTTAATTCCTCTTTTATTCTGTTATTATAAAATGTGCGCATTGGCAGCGATAAATAAATTTCTTTCCTCGATGGATAAAGCGACGACCGTGGAGGAAGTGACCGCATAATTGAATTGAAAACCGTTTGTGAATTGCATAACTCAATATAAATGTAAGGCCAGTGTTGGGTGAGATTGAATTGGAATTGATTGATTGATTGGAATTGGACAGATTTCTTTAAATAACTCGTAGCTCGTACTGCCAGTTTTGCACTTGATGGCAGATATTCTGCTGCGAGTCTGAATGTTGTCTTTCATTAGTTCGAATGCAGATAGACCGTATTTCTAGCAACATTCCAGAAGCTCTATGATCGGTAAAAGTCGTCACTATCGTGATAGCAAACATGATTTCGTACGAAAATTGTACTGTTAAAACAAGCATTCATCAAAATTCAATACACCTACCCCTTTCGACGTTGAACAGGTAGGCTGGGAAGACTTGGGGCTTATTCAAAATCCTTTAAGTTTCGCCTGAGTAATCCAAAACAAACGAACGAATTAAAACAGCGGTTGAATAATGTAGAATTAATTTAATCAGCAAATCCTTTCGATCTATGAAGGACGAACTATCAAATAGGTAGCATGTGATTCATCAAAAGAGTGAGGAGCAGGTTTTTCATAGCTGCTATGCTCAGAAGTGACATCAACCTGGTGCCTAGTGGTTGAGGACGATGCAACGAAATGCGCTTTTAGAAAGTTCTAACCTAAAGATCAGCAGTATAAGACCAATTTTATAAAACCTGTGAATTCCGATAAAAGGTGATCGATGGCTAAGGAGAATACAGGTTTTTTGAATGTGGACGGGATCCAATAGAATTTTGTATAGATGTGTACGGTTGGTTGCAGCTTGAAAGATAGGACAGTTTTGGACCCGATAGGTTGCCCTGTTGTCGATTTCCGAAACCACGTAACCGATTTCAGTGAAATTTTGTAGGTTTGTATAGTTGGTTGCAGCTTCAACTACTGCTTTTGTCTTACAATAGACTTGCAATCAATTAAAATAATAAATCAAAATGAAATAAAATGCACGACTAGGTCGAACAAAACTTTCTCGTTCGTCAAAAGTTTGGTTGGTTGTTTTCTTAATTTTTTTTTTTAGATTGGTACTTAAAGAACTGAGAAGCCGTAATAGAAAGTGTTCATGAAATATAGAAAAAGGAATACATAGTGTTAAATAAAATTCACTTTTAGTTTTTAAAAGTTGAAGCTCTAGAAACAGACAATTGTCGCAAGCTCTTGTTAGAAAGTTATAAGCGCCTGCTGTACTATTTTATAGCTTTACACTTTACAAGTTTTTGAGTACAAGAAAAAGTTTCGTGGGAGTTTCTGATTTTTGATCTGTTTGGGATTGATTTTCATTTTGACTGGAATAGATTAATGACGCTGGGTTAAGTTGTCAATGATTGGAAGTGTTGTTCGTGATAGATCGATATCTTTACATATAAATGTATACATGTATATGCAAGTATTCAGAGATTTGTTTTTGTATTTGCATTAGCAGTTATAAACTGAATATCGCGATGAACGTGTGTGGGAGTGCAAATGAAGTGGGAAATTCTGATTTTGTAAACTCCAAGTGGTTGGAATTTATTTAAGGTGCATTATTCAAAATGCTTGAAAGAAAAAGTATAAGTACGTGTAATATTTACTGAAAATAAGTTTTGCGTTGCTGTTAATGTATATTTTATAGCTGTTGCAATTTGAATTTCAAAGTTCGGTGTTGAGTTTTAAAAATAGATATATGAACACAGATCGGCTTTTGGGTAGCTATTTTTGAGAAAAAATTAAAAAAAAATGATTTATTCAAATTTTTTGAGAAAAACTAAGTACGGGATCTTATTAAGAATACTGATATTATCATTAGTATGTATTTTTATCAAAATCATTAGAGCGGTTTTTGTAAAATTAAAAACCGCTAAAACCGATTGTAAGTTATTGTTCGCGATATAAGCATTACTTGTTTTTTTAAAGTTTTATCGAAGTCAAAAATGGGGTTTTCGAGATATGGGAAGTATTTAAAATAAGCGTTTTCGGTATTTCGAATTGGAAATTAAGGACGCAATCATTTTAAGAACATTCATTTTAGTCTAAGATTACATTTTGGTTTAAATCGTTATTGCCGTTTTCAGGTAGACTCAAGAAAACTAAATTTTTAAAAAATGAGTTTTTTCAAAAATCCATTTAACGATAATACAAAGAAAAACTGAGTTTTCCATTACTTTAGGAATGACCATATTATATGAAATGAATTTTTGTTACAATCGCATGGACCGTTTTCGAGAAAAACTGGATATGCAGTCATAGTAACCTCACCCACTTAAGCTTAAATATCAATTTTGGTTGAAATCGTTAGAGCCGTTGCCGAGCAAATCAAACTGGAACGAAAATTTTGTATGGGAAGTACCATTGATATTGAGGTTATCTTGAAAAAAAAAAAAACAGCCCCGAGCTCTAAGCCCACAAACTCCAAATCCGAAGTTTGAACGAACCAGTCCAGTCGACCGTTTAGGCTGTGGGCCTGTGGGACAGACAGACGGACAGACCGGACAGAATTTTGCGACCCACTTTTTTGAGTTCGTCTATCATCGTAATGTCAGATTGAGTTCGAAATTTTGTACGAAAACAACATCTTTCTCTTACTGCGTAATGGAGAAAGTTAAAAAATAAAAGTGAAAATGTAACATGAATCCTTAAGAAAAAAAAAAAAAAAAAAAAAATGCCGCAAAATTATTTCATAGTCATCTTGTATTAGGACAAAACAGCACTTCCAACTTCAAAGCCGGACCGGTACATAACTTTTTACTTAATTATAAACGCTTTGTAGCCCACCTACAACTAGTTCCAACTTTAAGCCTAGTATCCTGCTCGCGCTAGATTTTAACTCCCATACAAAAATGTCTACAATGATCAAATTTAGCGAGGCAGTTAAGCAAAGCAGTATCCTGTTCGCACGCTAAATTCTTAACTTCATATAGATGGGCCGATGAAAAGACTCCACTCATTTAGCTCGCGAAATAAATGTCCGGTACAATAAATCGAAGATAAATTCTGACATACAAAACGGAGGAAAGAGTTTGTCTTGTGTTTGCTATGATTTTTTTTGGCGGAAAACGCATATAATGTTTGTGTAATAATTAAAAGAAAACGCAAAGCCAAACAACAGAGCCAAAACAGAGATAACTATAAACATAAATAAAGCGAATCGCATTTCAGGGGGCTTATGCTTTCATTTTGCCTCGTCTTTTGGGTAATAACAAGTGTTCCACTATGGAGGAGATTGTGTTAAGTTTGAGGACACGATATGTCGAAGTTCTGCTTAAAATTTCTAGGTTTCTTACGTCTTTCAAGTTTGAAATTCGAACATTCTATTAAAATTACGTTTACTGATATCTGTCATGGTACTCATGCAACATAAACATATGGGTTTTGTCCCATCTATATCATGTTTAATAATAATTAAGCGACCATTTATCTTTGGTGTGGAGAAACAAAGTGGAGACTATGGGCGCTAAAATTTAGCGCGAGCAGGATACTAGGCTTTAGAGGAAACAACAAATCATCACACATTTTACCACTTTGGAAGTGTCTCTCGCGCAAACTATTCAGTTTAGAAAAAAATGATATTAGGAACCTTAAGATCATTTTTGAAGACCAATGCAATATGAATAGATACCCCACACGTATGAGTTTGATGAAAAAAAAAAAAACAATTTTGAGTTTCAGTTCTAAGTATGGGGAACCCCCAAAATGTATTGTTTTTTTTTTTTATTTTTGTGTAGAATCTTAATGCGGTTCCCAGAATACATCTACTTACCAAGTTTCAACAGTATAGTTCTTAGAATGTCGGAAAAAAGTTTCTGTGACATACGGACGGTAAGACAGACAGATAGCCTTAAAGAATATATAAGGGTTCCGTTTTTTTGCCATTTGGCTATGGAACCCTAAAAATGCAGGAATGGAATCAACAGTTTTTTTTTTGTTGAATCTGTAAAATTCTGCGTCATCAAAAGGATTTGCTCGGGTTTTTTTTTAATATCAATAATATTATATAATATAATTATAATAATAATATAGATCTCCAAAGATATTAATGTCCTGTGAAAATTTGTTTAAAATCTTAAAAAAAAAATGAAAATTTCAATTAAGGTAAACAACAAAAACTAAATTAAAATAAGAAATAATGCCGAATGAAATTGAGTTTAATCAGAGCCATTAATCATGCCACAAAAGCAAAATTGTGCCAAATCGATTAGACGGAACTTAGATGTTCACCTTTTTACCCGACTAGTTTTCTGAGCGTCTGCTATTTATCATTCAAATACATTTTAAATTGATAATTTGATAATTAACAATTATTGTCTATGTCAAAAATATATCTATCAGAAAAATAATAGACCAGTTCAGTGTTGCCGGAGAGAAAAATTATAAGGTAGTACCAATTAGTTATACTTGAAAGCGTCTTGTTTTCATTTTTTTAAATCTTTTTTGCAGGCAGGGTTTTGTTTAAATTAACATTTTTATTTTGGGATTTGATTTTAGATTTATATTTTTGAATTTATTTGTTTAGCCTATAACACTCTGGGAAAGAAGAGGGAAATTCCCTTTTCGACGACAGTTTGGAAGATAAAAGTGCTGCCAAACAAATTTGTCAATAGCGTTTTAAAAAAATTGTTACGCTCTGGTGTCCAATGAGCCAACATTTCGCAAAGTGCCTCGAATTACCATGTACCAAATTTCACAACTGTGGCTGCAACAGGTGCCAACACATATCGTCTGTTTTTGCGAGGTGCCACGCCCCCTATTCAGAAGATCTTCACATAGCGTTAAGTTGACTTCAATGCGAAACACGAATGTTCGACGGTTGATATGGTCATCAGATTGGGTAATAGATATACAGACCGACGTGTTGCATTCACTTTTATATAGGAGAATTAGAAAAATGAAAAGAAGAAGTAGCAAAAGAAGAACAAGAAGAAGGAGTAGGAGGATGCCAAAGCCATTATCTCCTCTCCTAGGACAATAGCGGCTGTTCCTGTAACAGACTGTTCTGGAATCAGCGGTAACCTGCAATGTGGCCAGAGAGTTAGAAAGTAAGTAAAGTTGTAGCTCCTTCTAGTATACAATGTTCAATAAACTTACCGACAGTATAAAGAGTAGGTAGACCAAGACGCAGACGCTTAGTGAATAGTGTGTTGGACTACTAAGCGGGGGGCCCAGGCTCGAATCCCGCAAAAACCCAAATTCTAGCTTTGGGTATTTTCCACTGTGCCACCTCTCGCGATCGTGTGATAAACATCCGAGAGTAAAACTATCTTGAAAGAGCTTCTCAATTAGCCGTTTGGAATTGGCATACAATTATAGATCCCTGCCATTCATACCAAAAATAAAAAACTCGCACAAAACGAATGGTTTTGAGAAGCTAGGTTCCCTACGGACCTGTTGCGCCAACTTTTTATTTACTAGACCAAGACCGATCCTTTTCTTCCTCTTTTAGTGTGAACCCAAACCTCAACTAACAAGTAATCTAAGCCAAAAGTCTTCCTCTACTGTTTTCGTGTTGTAGCTCGGGGTTAGACTCGAACACTGTACGGGCTGAAGCACTTATGCCCATTCGCTCTACACGACCTGGCCGTCTTAAAGGACTGATGCGGATTTTTTAGAACAGATCTATGCGGCTCTCCAACTCGTTTAGTTCGTTGTGAAATCTCCTCCTCTAAGTCCGTCAACGCAAACTAGTCCGAAAGGATCTTTCTTTCGAAGAGCATGCGGAAATTTTTATCCACTTCAGTCCAAGCTTCTGCGCCATTAAACAGGACTGGGAAGATCAGGGATCATGGTATTATATAGAACCCAATTAAACAGCTACTGACAGACTTATTTTCCGCTTAATTCCAGCAGGGCCAAGGTAGACAAAGTCTATCCGTTACTATCCCTTAAAGTTGTAACTATAGCGATTGTGACATTCTGTCAAGACAGTAACCCACAAATCCTTCCATCAATCTAACATCGTATACCAAGACTCTTATTCATGCTTATAGCGATTTAAATGCAGAAATGACATCTACATCTATCGTCAAGCGTCTCGGGGCCTACTGAAACTTTATAGGTAAAGCCTAAAAAATAGATATCCATTTGGGATCTTGAACTCAGAATTGCTATAAAAACCGTTTATCACTCGTCCTCAAAATTAACTGGCTTGGCGCGACAGTGAATGCACCTTCATACCGCTTTCTTTGATCACTTAACAACAGAATATCTTGTTAAGTCTGCTTTTGGAAGGACTTCGCGAAGTTATTTATATTCTGATATGATTTCAGATAGATATCAGTTCTGGTTGCTTTAGACAGATTTGTGTCCTTAAATCAACCTCCGAACAAAACGTGTCTGGGAGTAAGGGAGAACAAGCAGCTTACGCAATATAATCGCGATCATTACCAACTGGACAAAGCAGAGGTGTTATAAATTGCAGCCCGTAAACAATTTTCTGCTTCGACACAATCTATAGATACATACATAGCTCGGGTAAAGTTCCACCCAATTCAGTGTTCACTCGTGAACATCATTTGCCCACTATACCCCGCAATATAGCCCAAGGTAAACGATTTTCCTCTCACCATTTATACGGATCTGCTGTGGATTATCCATCCAGTCTTAAGGACTCAGCTGTACCTTCATCATTTTCTTAAGCCCCTAAGTACTCATCTGATGTGGTATTTTCGGAGCAGCCAAACTCATCGCATCCTTCACACAATTTCGAAAATTACAAATTCCCACCCCCCGCACAATCCATCAACGTGAATTATGCAAACGAGCTCATTGAAAGCGAACAAAAACGGGCTCCCCCTCCCTCCGTCCTCGACAGCACCAAACATACACACGAAAAGTCAAAGCATGCGAATTGCATTCAGGTGTTTAAGTTTTCCTAATAGCGCACCACCTTTTTTTCTTTTTTTGTTTGAAACTCAATCCATTTACAACAATTTTGTTACACACTCTGCATCCTACATGAGCTGTGTCCCGCACTGCTACTCCTCCGACATACAATGGAAAAGTTGGTTTGTTTATTCCTCGCCTCTCACAGAAGGCCCATGGTGATGCGGCGGAAAACTACAGAACTATGTTAGAGAAAGTGAACAAAACTATGCCAAGGAGAAACTTTTGCCATACCCAAAGGATATTCCGCATACATTATACGAACCGCTCGCCCTGTGCTGAGTGCACAGCACATTAATTCCCAAATCGATTTAGATGCAAAACCATCTCCAACTCCCGACGGCGGCGGAGGCGACGAACACACAAAGTTACATATCAGTGACATCTTCATTGTGACGATGAAATGAATGGAAAACAATTTTTCTCGACTGATGCTGATACAGTACCCTACCCCAGATCTGGCACCTGCCATCGACCGGTCACTAGGGGTGGTGGAAATAAACACAGACTCCCACTTGTGCGAACATAGATTCCCGGGTTTACATTCTAATTCAACACCTCGGTGTGTTGCAAATGGAAAAAGTTGAGTGCAACACAAACATCAAACACATACGAGTAGAGTACACTCTGGCAGCAGTAGCAACAGCAGCACCTGCATGGAACAGTTTCCCTCCCGGGCCTTTGGGGGATTTTGAAAAGAAAATTGCAAACAAGCAAACAACTTCGATGTAGCAGGGGGAACAGAACAGCAGCAGAAAATAAAAAATAAAAATAAAAAATAAATAAGAAACAGGATGCGTTATGCTTTTGAGTGGTGTTGCTTGTCAAATTCAAAATTCATAAGCGATTTCAATTCACGTACCCTCTCACAGACGTATCTCTGCATCGGTGTCTGCTGCAGCACAGACTACCGCCACGAAGGCAGAGAACGTCAGCTCATTAAAATTTCGCATCTGATCTAGAGTTCCGTAGAGAAAACGCTGCTCCCCTGACACCGCATCAACGGGCCTGAGTCCCTGAGTAAACAGAAGCGACTTTGCTGGATTTCCAACGCCCGCCCCTGTGTTAGACTTAAGAATAATATTTGGTGATACACTTGCGCGTGTACTGTGAAGTTTATAACTTCCGGCTGTCATGAATGAGAGCGGATGGCTGGCGTTGGGTGGCAATGCGAGTCTCCTAGGAGCCGCCAGCAAAGTGTTAACTTTTGTGCTGAAAATTGAAAATTTACAAAATGCCTTCACCGTGAACTTTGCCATAAGACGCACATATAGCTGGGAGTTCTCCGCGCATTAGGGGAGTAGCTACGATGATGATTATTATCTCTGTTCTCTGGTATTAGGAAAGGATTTTCGCGATGAGAGTAATGCTTTGTGCAGCAAGGAACTCAGAGGATTAGAGGTGATGGAGGAATGTTCACGGTTCTATTAGGGGATTACATGTATCTAGTTGGAGGATGGAAACCATACCAGTTGGCTTGATGTGCATGTAGCTATACACCGTAAATGACAAGCCGGAGTGCAAATTGGTTGGGAGTTCATTAGGAAGTTCTTTTCCAGTTCTATAGCACTCTCCCGAACGAGGTAGTTCATTAGCTAAAGAGTTATTGGCTTAAGCTTCATGCTGCCATGGGTAATTGTGAGCAGCTAGCGTTTGGGTTGTGTGAATAAATCAATTGGGTCATTGCCAGTTTGCACAGGTAGTCATTCCATTTTGAAGGCACCAAAGCGGGGTCATATCTTTTCCTGATTCGGTTTTACGTGAGCGTGAGTCTTGTCTCTTGTGGGCAAAGGGGGTTGGTGCTTCTTGAACTAACTGAGCAACAGAATGTCAGTACTAAGCTGCAGGCCGTGATCTGACGGCGGAAAATTATTGACACATGCACGATAAAGTTGAATGTTGGACGAAGCCCGATATAATAACGACGGACAATTTGGTTTATTCTTTAAAAAAATCAAAAAATTGGGAACTGGTTCATCATAGAATACCACATACAGTCAATCAATTAGAGAATAGACCCAAGAACGAAATGCAGACAGACAGTAATGCCTTTCCAAGTGAAAAAAAAAACTAACTGAAAAGATGCAAAAAGCACTTAAAGGTGGCCCAATGGAGTCCCGAAATGATCTTAATCGTGGTCTTAGAGTACCTGTTGAAATAAAAAAGTTATTGCACACATGTGCCATGCCCTAAGTGACAACTGACAACTTTACAATTGTCTCTCCTCCTGCCAAAACGAAAAATGTAAAAAGCTAGTTTTTTTTTTTTATTCGTTTTAGTAGGCTCACTCCGAAGCCAAAGAAAGTCTAAGTTAATTAGTTCGGAAATAGCATATAAATCATACGTTCTTTAGGGTACCACTTCTAGGCAGCGGAGCCCCTTTATTGGCCAAATGGCCCATTTTCGAGGCTCAGGAGTCAGGCCCCTGGCCAAAACTTTTTGAAAAATGATCAAAATGGCGCCTTTTTTAGTTTAAGCAAGATTTTATTATTTATTCAACGAAAAAGACTGCAAACATATGAAAAGAAGTGTTTCGCAATAAAAAAAATTGTTTTTTTGTTAAAAATAAACGTCTTAGATTTTTGTAACCTCAATATTAATAATGGAAAACGGCTCTAACGATTTCAACCAAAATTGATATAATAAGCTTAAGTGGGTGAGGTTACCATGACTGCAAAGAATACACTCTAGCAGCCTTCCTGGACATTGAAGGAGCTTTTAACAATGTCGAAACAGAAGCAGTCCAAAGAGTTCTAACAGACCTTAACCTTCCGTTAGGCGCGCCCTATTTTCTCACACCGTTAGTCGCGCTACACCTGTGAGGTGATTTCTCAAGTTTTGACTTTAAACACATTTTACAACGCGTAAATCCATAAAAGAAAATAGTTAACAAAATTTATATAAATAGTATATTTTATTGCATTTTAAAATAAATAAATAAGTAAGTAAATAGTTAAGTAATAAAAAAAACTTAAAAGAAAAAAAAAGTAGACCCTTTTTCGTTGTTTCGTGGAACCATGATCTACACAGTCAAACTTTTGGCTAATTTACGCAAAAAATCCGTTCTCGTGCTCATTGAACTCCCTGTTTTTATATAGCTTTAGAAAAATGCACCCAAATTTGAAAAAAAAAATTGAAAATCACACATTTAAAAAAAATTACCTATATAGGCGCGTTGCACCTGTTAGGCGTGTTAAGACCCGTTTTGACTCCGACGTAACGCGGACAGAGGTCGCGATGGTACAAGCAACTAGAGCAACGGAAATTAGGATGGTAGTCGAAAGGGCGGGGTGCTAAACAACTGTACATGAGTTTGGCCCCAAAAATAAAAAATGTATGCACCTGTGAGGTGCGCGCGACTAACGGAAGGTTAAAGTAAATACCGCTATCATCAAATGGATAATGTGTATGCTCAAAAATAGAATAATCATCTCAGAACTAGGAGGTGTAGAAACGAAGGTATCTGCATCAAGAGGCACTCCTCAAGGCGGGGTACTATCACCCCTACTCTGGGTTCTTGTAGTAAACGAGATCCTGATTAAACTTGAATCCAGTGGAGTTAAAGCAGTTGCATATGCCGACGACCTAGCACTGCTCGCGACAGGAAAATTTCTGTCCACCATCAGTGAACTACTAAACAGAGCCCTATCCACGGTCAATACCTGGACAAAGAAATGTGGGCTGGCAGTAAACCCACAAAAAACAGAATTAGTTCTCTTCACCAACAAAAGAACTGTTCCGGAATTTAGACTGCCAACAATTGAAGGTATTCCGCTAATAATTTCTGATAGTGCAAAATACCTGGGAGTTATCGTAGATCGGAAATTAAACTGGAACCTTAACATTAAGGAAAGAGCCAAAAAGGCAATGATAGCATTCTATGCCTGTAATAGAATATTTGAAGAACATGGGGCCCTAATCCTAGAATAGTCATGTGGCTTTATACAGCGGTTGTAAGACCGATACTAACTTATGGTTGTTTATTCTGGTGGCAAGCGCTGTTAAAGTCTAACAACCTAAAAACCCTGACAAAAAATTCAAAGAATGGCCTGTATTGGCACCACGGGGGCAATGAAAACCAGCCCCACAGCAGGTCTAGAGGCTATACTCCATCTCAAACCCCTAGATCTCTTTGTACAAGAATCTGCTGCAAACAGCGCCCTTCGGTTAAGCCAGACCAAAAACTGGAAACACAGCCTTACAGGACACGCACAAATTCTAAACAAATTCGCGGGCAATAATACATGCACGGACTATATCATTCCCCGACTAGACTTCAGAAGACCATTTACCACGTGTTTCCCCAGCAGGGACGAATGGAATGAGGACCAACCAACATCCATTGGACCAACCATACCCATATACACGGATGGATCAAAGATGGAAATTGGCGTTGGCGCGGGTTTCTACTCGGAACGTCTCGGACTATTCAGTTCAATCAGACTACCCAACCACAGCAGCGTATTCCAAGCTGAGGTATTGGCAGTGACTACAGCTGCTAAACGGGTTGCAATGATGGCAATAACTCATGCAGGTGTTACCTTATTCATTGACAGTCAAGCGGCAATAAAAGCGATCGCTGCAGCTGAGATAAAATCAAAGCTTGTATGTCGCTGTCGCGAAGAGCTGCGGGTTCTTGACGCGCAGCACAACGTAAGACTATGCTGGGTCCCTGGGCACAAAGGTGTGTCTGGGAATGAAAAAGCTGATGAGCTGGCAAGAAAGGGATCCTCCCAGGCCGACACCACAGTAATGATTCCCCCCTGTAATCTCAGACAGGCGATTGGGAACAGAATACTAAAGGCGACAATTGAGAGATGGAGCAAACTAGAATCCTGTGTCATAACCAGGAAAATGTGGCCTACCTACAACAAACAGAAAACGGAGAAAATCCTACAATTGAGCAAGAAATCATTGTCCTTAGTTGTGGGCATTATCACCGGACACAATACACTGAAATACCATACCAAGAAGATGGGAATCAGTTCAGATGACCTGTGCAGAGGATGCGGTGATGAGGAGGTGCATGAGGACACCCCACACTTTCTTTGTCACTGTCCGGCACTCTGTCACATAAGAAATAAATTCCTTGGCAGTTATTTCTTCGAGGATTTAGAGGAACTCTCAAATAGGTCCATTAACGACCTACTAAAATTTGCAAATAAAACGGACTGGTTTTCTAATCCGTAGGTTTTTCATAGGTTTCCAGTGTATGGGGGCAGTAAACCCCTAGGGCATCACAACGGATCTACATTGATCTACATAAGTGTGGCACGTACAGGTTCCCCTGTTCTGCCAACCCGCTAACCTAACCTAACTTAACCTAGAGAGTTATAAGCGCCTACTGTTCTATTTTATAGTTTTTTTTTGTTATTGAAGGTGAAAATCTCGAAAAACACAATGGGGTTAGAAACCCAGAGTAGTGTGATACTCTAACCGCACTAAAAACACCTCCAATCAAAGAACGATCGACAAATGATTTTCGTTTCAACGTTTAGTCATAGATAAATTAATATACAGATGTCTCATCCTAATGTAAAAGAATGCTCTACTTTTTGCGATCGTCCAACAAAGATCGTCCAACAAATGGAAGGTGAAAAGCAAAACCCACCACACCTCATTTGAGAAGGATTGATTTTCTGTTTCAATGAATGCTACTTTTACTTTCAGTTGAATTATGACCACAGGCCGGAAAGTATGTATGCGGCGTGCTGCCGTATGGGATATGGTGCAGGTAAATTTCCTCCCACACTGATAGTGGATTAAAGGGTAAGGAGACAAAGTAATAAGAAAAGGGGAAAGAAAAAAAATCGCCTTTATTTCTTTAATCTTTCTTTCTTTCTTTGGTATTGTCAATGCCTTATGATTGTACGCCGGCGGGGGTGTGTGCCGTGAGGAGTTCTTCGGTTATCTAACGCATGATGGTTTTTGTTGGGAAGAGCCGGCCGATTTACTTTTGGATTTGTTTTGCTGAAAAAAGTATCTCTTTGCCATATGAACAATTTATTGCATTTTGGCGATACAATTTTAATGTTTTTGTTTGGGTAGGTGCATTCGCATTTTACGGTTTTCATTATTCGATACAAATGTATATCAAATTTTATACTTTTATAATTTTCTTTTGAAATTAATTAGGTTATTCATTAATAGGTACCCTATTATAGGTATCAACAATAATATTTAAACTAAAAACTGTTCTACTTATCTTATTTTTCAAAGACATGCTGTTGGGTTTTCTTCTCTGTTAATAAATAAAGGGGGATAACGAGACAAGAATTCAAACTTTTCAAGTTTACATGTCTGTCAAAACGCTCTGAGTTGACTGGGTCAGACTTTGTATTATGAATACATTTTAACATTAATAATAAAACAATCAGTAGTTTAGATTTCTCGATTAGGTAGGTACGTAGTAAGAGAAAATATATACAAAATTTCGAACTCGAGATGTTAATCAATTACGATGATAGATGAACTCAAAGAATTGGGTCGTAAAATGCTGTCCGTATGTCTATCTGTCTGCTTGCCTGTCTGTGCGTAGCTGCCATAATTTTGCTTTAGATTTAAAGCTTAAGTTCGGGGCCGTTTTTATCATACTAAAATAATTTAATAACGATACTTTTGAAATTTGAACATATGTATCTCGAAAACGGTAGATACGATTGTACATTGTAATACATGTAATCATTTCTAGCTTAATAGAAAACTCATACAATAGATTTTTGAAAAAATACACTTTTTTAAATTTGGTTTTCTTTAGTTTACCGGAAAACGCTGATACTTAACGATTTTGACCAAAATGCATACTTAGAGTAAAATTGATGTTTTCAAAATTATTTCCCTATTAATAGAAAAACTTATATTTCGAAAACTACAATTTCGATTTAAGAAAAAAGCTTTAAAAACAAAGTACCTAAGTAATGCTTACATCCCGAACAATAACTTTTTAAGCAAAATAGATAAGCAATATCATTTTTCGAACTAAGCATTGCAATATTTGGTCTGCAAATTTAACATCGGTTTTTTAATCATTTCTCCAAAATGACTACCCAAAAGCCGATCTGTGTCGACATATATTTTTAAAACTCAATACCGCACTTTAAAGTTAAAATTGTAATTTCCTTTAAAAATGCAATAACAGCAACGTTATTTTTAGCAAATATTAGCAAGTTCTTCTTTTTTTCAAGTATATTCAATATGCACCTTAAATAATACCGACCAACCGAACTTATGTCGTTTTCCATTGGGACAGAAAAAGCACTTTCTTCATAGTCAGAGCAGTTTTTCTGTTCTCGAAATCAGCTGGCTGTCAGATTTCATGATCCATTGGGCGCAAAAAACGCACTTTTTTTGAGAGTCAGAGCAATTTTGCGAATCCCGATATCCGAGCGAGATTCACACCTATTTGCACTAACACCAAAACATTGGTCGTTTGTCAAACTTTAAAGTGTGTTTACTTACGTTTTAAGACGAGAAGTCTGTGAAAAATGTAGAAAAAAAAAAAATACATTTGGCCGCTGTAATGTATTTTAGCATAAATTGAATGGATTTTTATAAACAAAAAGTACAATTTAGAACAGCTGACTTTTAAATCACGCACCCACACAGATGCAAAGGAAGAAAAATCTCGTTTTATGTTCCATTGGGCACGAAAAATCTGAAATCTGAGAGCAAAATCTCGAAATCCCAATGGAAAACGACATTACTTTATTTGCACCCCATCGCGATATTCAGTTTATAACTGCTAATGCAAATTCAAAAAACAAATCTCTGATTTGTGTAATCAAAGACAATCGTCACTAATCTATTTCAGCCAAAAATAAAATCATGCATGATAAAAAAACAGAAATTCCTATTACGATTTTCCCCATCCTCAAAAACTTGTAAAATGTAAGAGTTATAAAATATTGCAGTAAACGCTTATAACTCTCTAACCAGAACTTGCGACAGTTTCCTGTTACTGAGAGCTTCAATTTTTAAAAACTTACACTGTTATTTATTATATACCTACCTACTGCCATTCGGATTTTATCGATTTGGCAGCAGATATCTGAAATCTTGGATCAAAATCTGAAAAGGCAAATCGAAAACGACATAAGGTAGGTACCTACCTAACGTTAAAAAATCATAAATGTACTTCTTTTGGGTATGTCATCTATCAAGCCAATCTTGTGTATCTATTACCTACAAAAGGAACTTGAAAAGTTTGAATTCTTGTTTTGTTATCCCACTTTATTTATTAACAGAGAAGAAAACCCAACAGCATGTCTTTGAAAAATAAGATAAGTAAGTGATACAGAACAGTTTTCAGTTTAAATATTATTGTTGATACCCTTAATAGGGTACCTACCTATTAATGAATTACCTAATTAATTTCAAAAGAAAATTATAAAAGTATAAAATTTGACATACATTTGTATCGAATAATGAAAACCGTAAAAATAATGCGAATGCACCTACCCAAACCAAAACATTAAAATTGTATCGCCAAAATGAAATAAATTGTTCATATCGCAAAGAGATACTTTTTTCAGCAAAACAAATCCAAAAGTAAATCGGCCGGCTCTTCCCAACAAAAACCATCATGCGTTAGATAACCGAAGATCTCCTCACGGCACACACCCCCGCCGGCGTACAATCATAAGGCATTGACAATACCAAAGAAAGAAAGAAAGATTACAGAAATAAAGGCGATTTTTTTTCTTTCCCCTTTTCTTATTACTTTGTCTCCTTACCCTTTAACCCACTACCACTCTAACAGTGTGGAAGGGAATTTACCTGTCCCATACCCCATACGGCACCACGCCGCATACATACTTTTCGGCCTGTGGTTATAATTCAACTGAAAGTAGCATTCATTGATGGTGGGTTTTGGTTTTCACCTTCCATTTGTTGGACGATCTTTGTTGGACGATCGCAAAAAGTAGAGCATTCTTTTACATTAGGATGAGACATCTGTATATTAATTTATCTATGGTTTAGTTGCGTTTGAGAATGTATTACAATTTAAATACGGGTTTCATTCTTCTTAATCTACGAATATTGTATCGTACATTTAAGACGTCTTCTATTTCAGGTTTAATATGCATCTGCAGACGCTCATTGGGACGAATTGCGTACTTTTTAATTACTTCCGTTACAAGATCAATCTGCAAATCACGATGCAAGTCATTATTTCTAATGTACCATGGGGTATTTACTATTCCCCGAAGGACTTTGTTTTGGAATGTCTGTATTATTTTTACATTATTTGTTTTCTTTGTACAGGGTGTCCGCCGGGAAGGTATACTACTTTGTTTGTTTATAATTTTTGGTTAAATGAAAGAGAATGGATCTTATATTGATAAATGTTCGGCAATTAGATATGGAATACAATATCAGGTACCTAAATGTCCACCTCTGTTAGTCTCACAAATGCGAGCCCTTTTGAGCACATTTTTCATTACATTCTCACACATTTCACGCGGTATTTCATTAACTTCATCACGAATATTTTGTTTGAGTTGCTTAAGCGTTTCTGGTTTGTTTGCATAAACCTTGCTTTTCAGATATCCCCACAAAACGAAGTCCGGAGCAGTCAAATCAGGCGACCGTGGAGGCCAATCAACATCACCATTTCTTGAAATAACTTGTTGTGAAAGAGGTCTCGCAGTGATTCCATTGTAATCCTGGCTGTATGCGATGTGGCACCGTCTTTTTGATACCACATGTTAATCAAGCCAGAAGCATGAAGTTGTGGCGTTCAAAAGTTTTCAATCATATCACGCATGAATTTGTGGCGTTAAAAAGTTGTCAATCATATCACGATATCGCTTCCAGAAGTAAGGTCCAATGATTCCAATGATTCCTCCTGCCCAAATTGCACACCAGACTGTAACTTTTAATGGATGCAAAGGTGACTGATGAATAATTTGAGGGTTTTCCATTGCCCAGAACCGACTATTCTGTTTATTCACATATCCATGCAACTGAAAATGTGCCTCGTCACTCATTATGATTTTTTCATGAAAATCGGGGTTGCCATGGACTAGCTGTAACATCCTATTGGCATAATGTACGGCGGCGTAAATGGTCATGTGGAAGAAGCTCTTGTGTCAACTGAATCTTAAATGGAAACAAATGCAAATCCTTGTGCAAACCTGTCGCCAAAGTTGTTCTTTGAGGACCAAGCTCCTGAGCACGGCGTCGAATTGAGGTTGATGGATTGTTTTGAACACTTCCTTGTGCAGCAGTAATGTTTTCAGCCGATCTTGCAGTACGTTGTGGTCCATGCTTGGGCCTATCACCTACAGACCCTCTTTCTTCGAAATCATTCACTACACGATAAATAGAGCGTTTTGTTGGCACGTTGTTTCTCCCAAAAATTTCACGTAACTTTCTCATCGTCACAGTAATCGATGATTGATTTGGAAAAAATGTTTTAACGATTAAAACAAGTTGGTTTATCGAATATTTTCCCATAATGAATTTGCCACGTGTCTACTTCACGACTGCCAAATATGAACTGACAAGACTAATGTTCACCAAAATGGCGGCAAAACAAAGTAGTATACCTTCCCGGCGGACACTCTGTACAACCCCATAATTGGATACCATATGTCCAAACAGGCTTCAGTATTTGGTTATATAATAAAACTTTATTCTCAATGGACATTTCCGAATAATGTCCTAGCAACCAATAAAGTTTTCTATATCTAATATTTAGCTCTTCTACTTTCTTTTTCACATGTTCTTTCCATTTGAGTAACCTTTCCAATAAAATAAGAAAACAACCAACAAAACTTTTGACGAACGAGAAAGTTTTGTTCGACCCAGTCGTGCACTTTATTTAAATGCGAATTGCTAAATTCAAGGCGCACCCCATTTGTGAATAAATATTTATTTTTTTACTTTTTCTTCCATTAGGCCCCAGATATAGCTTTCATTGAAATGCATCATTGAAAATTTTGATTTACGATTTTAAGACGATTAATCAAACAATATTGGCTTTACTTGGTATCAAAATAAAGCTAATCACATGTGGAATTTTTTTACGAAAAAAAAAAAAAAAAATAACTTAATTCTGATTAAAACTTTTCTTTAAATCCACTTTTATTATTTCACTGATTGAAACTGATTTCAATGAACAGCTGATTTCGTTCCTCTAATTTGGAACCCAATCGTTTCACTGATGTGTTCGATTCTCTTTCTGTTTTCAGCTGTCAGTTTTGCTTTCAATGATCAATTCCAACCTCGAAACCTGGAATTGTTTATTGCAAGTTGTTCTTTTGTACTGTAACTTTTTATTTTTTTTATTAAACTGAGCATTTTCAATAATAATACCTACCTAATAACATTTTATTACATTTTATTTCTGCTATGCAATCCCATAATTCCGATTATTAAACAGTTTTACTTGCTTTCCGATTTTTTAAGTTTTCTCTGTTTTGTTTCACTGGCAGGTCCTTCCACTGACAGCAACTTTTCAATGATTGCTATAACTGACTTGTCAAAAAAAGTAAACCATTATTCCACTCATTTGTTCCAATGATGCATTTCAATGATAGCTATAACTTATGCCTAAGAACATAATAGTTCTAGAACTCTTCATAGTTTTTTTTTTTTTTTTTCAAAAAAAAAAGCCAAATTACGCAAAAAAAAAAAAAGAAAATATTTTTGGATTTTATAACAGTATACCTACCTACCCCATTTAAAAAAATATATATTTTTATCAAAATATGTAGTACCCCATTTAAAAAAAATCGGTTTTTTTACCTAAATAGTGAACCAAGAGTCCTGGAGTCCTATACAAAAAAATAAATTGCTGAATATAGGTACACAAAAAAGTTATAAAAATTTGAAAATTGATAAAAATTCAAGAAGATATTTTTTTTTGTTTCCATGAGTTATGATTAGATTTCTGGAAAGTGTCCGAGAAACGCAAAAAAATCCTTAAACATTGTATTTCTAAGCCCAGAAAAAAGTGAGAGCAAATTGAAAAATAAAAAAAAAAGTGTTCGGTGTTCCGAAGGGTTCTGAATCTTTAGAGTTGCATAAAGTAAACAAGGAGCTTAATAAAAAATAACGCACCCTTATGTAGTCCGTATTTTCTGAACCGATTTTATTGTTATTTAGAACGGAAGAGTAGCTTTAAGTTGGCTAAATGTTTTTCTATGAAACTAGATATCTAAAATTATTTAACTTTAAGAGGAATTCAAGAAATAAAATGACTGTTAGGTAAGACAAATATATAAACAATCTGAGTTCCTATATCACTTCGTAGCTTTTCAGAGGTCTATAGAAAAATGCCTTCTAACGTTGGGGTATCAAGTTCATGCCCTAACTTTAGGCAAATGCTTCCATCACGTAAGAGGTGCCACAATGGAAGAAGCAACTCATTTCAAATGCAAAAGTGAGCCAAAGCCCCTTTAAGTGCAATCAAAATATTTTGCAAGTCTGCAAGTTTGAATCTTCTTCCGAGCCACTATAAACCATACCTATACTCATCTACTGCACTTTTTTACCTTGAGGCTTCGACATTTCTATTTACAGAAGACAGGACACTTTTCCATTGTCTAAAGGATGAATTACGATCTTCACCTTTTTTACGAAACGGAAGAAACAAAGAGACGTTGTTGTCGTAATTAACAAACTCTTCGCACTTCAAAGTCGTAGACCTTTGTGGGAACGGCTTCCTTGATATCCAGTTAATCCTTCACCTCATGTGGCCATCAAACAATCAAAACGCGTTCATGTACACAAATTGGAAAACATCTAAATATATACCTCTCATTCAGCACCAACACGCACAAGTACACGATACGCCTTGCAGTTTGAATGGATTTCAAAAAAATGCATACATCCCTGGTGCGCCAGCATATGCACACAAAGGACAAAACGAGTTCCGTTCTATTCACAGCCATCAAAATTTTCACATCTTAAGTGTTGCCTAATAACTGTTTGCGTTTCTCACCCTGCAACCATGAACATAGAAAAAAAAAAAAAAAGTCCTTTAAATCTCCTTTATGCACTTTCCTCACTAAACACCGCTGTGCCAGTGCTTCGAACCCTCCGAACGACCGACGACAAGTAACTTGGAGCAAAATCCGTTGGTGTGCACTCAGTGAAAATCCATTTGCTGATGATGACGATGGCGTGGCGACGACGACAGCGTCGTTCGTGATGATGATGACGATGACGACGACAGCGATGCGATCTCGGTGCAAGGATAATAACTGTTAGCTCACCCCCACCGCAGCTTGCTCGCCGATGAACAGTGTTAACGAAAAAGGTGACGAGCTGACGACTATTAAATGATTCAACAGCCGCAGGAACATAATGAGGTGAAATGTATTTATTTTTTCTCGCTTGGAAAAGTCCATTTTGCTGAGAGCTCCTTAATAGCAAATACCATACCGTAACCGTGTTCCATTGAGCCCAGACCCCGACCGGAATGGGAAGGAGCAATGCTTGCTTTTGCTGAACCATGAAGCGTGAACGGATAAAGGCGCACATCCGCTGAATGCATTCTTGGCATCGAGTAGGCCAGACGCGAAGGGAATGAATACATTTTGATTTTCATCGCCACCTCTCTGTAAACGCCCCAAAAAGCAAAAAGTCAGCGCGAAATAATAGCACAGTCAGTGGGGAAGTTATTATGTGGTGTGGAAAAATGGAAATCCACTTATCGCGATTTGAATTTCAATAATTTCAATGCGCTAGCAATGGCAAATGCAATGTGATTACTATTTCGAAAATGCATTCACTATGGGATTGCAATTTTAATGGCGAACCGTTAAATGGAATTTTTTTTTTTGATAATAAGACTCAGTCATTCGGGCTAATGGATTTGGTGGGACTTTGAGTGGATAGATTGACTCCGTAGCAGTGAATGGAAAAGCGGACATATTTGCGACAACAGTGCCAAGCCTTGGTGGTGAGTAATTCGATTCGGAGGAACAACAATTTCGACAGATAGACACTATGGTCTAAGTTTTTGTTTTATTGTGTGTACTTAGCCTCTCTGTTCCTCCATATATAGATAGAACTATACCTGAGAGGATGAAGTCAACTTTTTCATGCCGAAGAACAGAAATTTTGTCGACTATAACAGGCTGTATCTCATCTTCCAGACATTTAGCTATCACACTGAAATGATAGGCCGCTCAATTAAAATGCGTGGAAGGTCAACAGCAAAGACCTTGAATGTTAGCTTGTGTTGTCTTATAAATCGCTAAATATGAATAAGAAGTAAGCTTACATTTTTTCACAAAGTCCGGAAGTCTTAACTACTACAGCGTTGCACCGGTCATGCTCGAAATAATGTGTCGTAAATAATGTTGCGGATAGGAATACTTTAATTTTTATTTTTTTTCAATATTTTCAAGTGTGAAAAGCATAAAAAGAAGGAGGCGACACTACGATTAACCTTGCTCGTCTGCTCTTTATTCCAAGTGATATGTTTTTCAAGGATATAAAGTCCTCTGATTTAGACTCCAGTCTTGATTTATTCTCTGACTTCTTTGAATCGGTCTATTCAAAAACAGATTTTATTAGGCTCTGATGAAATCCTCTTGGCCCTTAAGTCACTTAAGCCCCATACCTTGGGAGGGGCTGATGGCATCCCAGCTATTATTCTTAATTCTTGTTGTTACTCCCCTGTTTCCCTTTACTCAACATTTTTAACCAATCTCTGTCTGATGGTATCTTTCTTCAAGAATGGAAGATTTTATTTCTTGTTTCCATACATAAGACTGGCCCTAAAAATAATGTTGAGAACTACAGGGGAATTTGCAAGTTATCAGTGATTCCTAAGCTATTTGAAAGCATGGTTAAAAACAAACTTGATTTTTTCACTAAGGAGTTCTTATCGGAAGCTCAGCACGGTTTTGTATCTGGTCGATCTACCACCACCAATTTGGCACTTTTTTCATCATACGTTGTCAACGCTATTGAAAACAAATATCAGATCGACGCAGTGTATACCGACTTCAGTAAAGCCTTTTCGAAGATGTTATGCTGGTTATCATCTTATCTTACTGGCAGAACTTAAAAAGTACGCATTGGCAATGCCTGCTCCAGATCAATCAAATGCACTTCTGAGGTTCCCCAAGGTAGCCATTTAGGACCATTGCTTTTCATTATTTTCATCAATGACATAACTTTTGCGATTAAACACTGTCAATGTCTGTTATACGCTGACGATCTGAAACTATACCTTAAAATTAGGAGCTTAGAGGATTGCCACCTAGTACAGTTAGATTTGAAATCTATATCGGACTGGTGTAACTGCAATGATTTAAAGCTTAATATAAAAAAGTTTAATGTGGTATCTTTCTCAAGGTTGAGTTCAATCTTGCAGTTTGATTACGTGATTGATTCGAATCTTCTCTGTAGGGTAAATGAAATCAAAGATTTAGGTGTAATCCTGGATTCCAAATTCTGTTTTAAAAGTCACATTGACTACATTGTTTTAAAATCCAATTCTGCCATCGGATTTATTAATAGAAATTGTAAAGAATTAAGGGACCCATATGCCCTCTTATCTTTATACGCCTCCTTGGTAAGATCGCTCCTTGAGGATGCCGATGTCATTTGGAACCCTGCGTTTAATACTCACTCTGATCGCATCGAAAGAATACAAAGGCGTTTCACAAGACAATTTTTTTTCAAAATGCGTTGGAATTTCCGTCCAGAGTATATAGCCAGATGTCAATTGCTTGGAATTAAATCTTTAAAATCGAGGCGAGCCATCCATGATGTAATGTTTGTAAGAGATATACTTAGCTATACTATTAAATGTCCACCCCTTCTTTCAATGGTACCTATATATGTATCTGCTAGATCAATCAGAATTAGAGATTTTCTTTTTCAATATATGCATAGAACTAGTTAAATATGGGTGTAATGAACCTTTGTCTAGACTCTAGAGCAATCATATCTTTCAATGAAGCCTGTTGTAATATTGATTTATGTTTATCCAGAGATAAATTCAAGGCATTGCTATTGTATTTTTATTTCTTTTGATTATATATTATAACCGAAAAATCTGTTAGCTATAAGTGGCTTGTAGATAAATTATATAAATAAATAAATAAATAAATAAGCATGAAAGCAAAAAGCAAAGAAAACAAAAACGTACCAACATTTTGTTGTATCTTATAATGAAAAAAGTACGCCCTTTTAAAAATAAGTTTTACTTACGATTTACATTTCAATACATCACTATGAAAATTTAGAGCAAAACCTTTATGTCGAAAAATATTTTCACCTAACATAATTGGAACAAAAGTTGTTGCCAACACCTCGCAGATTCTATGCCTCTGAATTCAAATTACACACAGTTGCTTACTTTTAGGGGTAGGTAAATCGTATTCCTTCGAAAATCGGTTCTAAACTTAGATGATTCATAGTTGAATACGTTACTATGGGAATGTAGCGGCGACAAATTGAATGTCACTTAAATGCTTTCATTTAACTGATAAGCATTTTGTATGGGGAATTGCTAACTTTATTTTGTCAGCCTTAATTGCGACATATTAGACAGAAAGAATTGAAAATAAACAATTGTACAATTCTGAGTTGCAATTCACGAATTATATATTTTTCGAAAACCACAACGACTTTGTATTGAATTGATACAAAAACTCGTAATTTGACATTGAAAACGGCGAAGAATATCAAATTCTGTTTGTTGAATATTACAATTAGAAGTATTAATTCGATCTTCTTTTATTTGTAGTTAATTCAATTCCTCAAACACCACTTTACAATCTCAAATTGCAAAAAAATATTTCGTGATTTACCACCACTGAATGATGAATCAACAAAATCTTATAATAATTTCGCACATGTGAATTTAAAACGTAAATTGACGTAGAGAAGTCATAAATTGCAAAATATTAATTGCAAATTGATAAAAATAAGTTGCAATTTACGATTAAGAACTTATAAATTGCAACTACTGAAGTAGTAAATCAACCCCAGTTGTTCGCAAATCAACACTATTGAGTTGCAATTCAAAACTAATTGGTTGTACTTTGCTAAGGGACGAAAAAATCGTAATTTGCAACAGAACAGTGGTAATTTACGAATTGCTTTTGTAATTCACAATCATAGAAGTATCAAATTGATAACTATTTGTGTCAAATCGGTTATGGCAATATGTATTTCACATCCGATCGCATTATTGACACTGAGACTTCTTCATGACTTTTGAGGGTCAATATCTTCTCTTTGTACAATTTTCAGAATTGCGAATAAAAATTCGTGAGTTAGTAAATCCTGAGCTTAGCTCTTAAACTAGACAAACTTTTCTTGATTCGGTGCATATTTTTCTTGATTTGATATTAAATTTTTTTCAGTATAGTTTTAATAAAACATCGATTTTTGAAGTTTTCGATAGTATCGATTGGTTTTAAAAAAACAATGTTTTTAAATGTCTTAATCGATAAATAATCGACAGTGTTAGAAAAAAAAAAAATAAAAAAATAGTTGGCGCAACAGGTCCGTATGGACCCTAGGCCTAGCTTCTCACAACCATTCGTTTTATGTGAGTTTTTCATTTTTGGAATGAATGGAAGAGATCTACAATTTTATGTCCATTCCAAACGGCTAATTGAGAAGCTCTTTCAAGGCAGTTATTCTCTCGAATGTTGGTCAGACGTTCGCGAGAGGTGGCGCAGTGAAGAAAACTCTGAGTTAAAATTTGGGTTTTCGCGGGATTCAAACCTAGGACCCCTCGGCTATTAATATAAATAATAAATAAAATAAGTTTTACACGCAAGAAAATTTAAATATTTTCAAATTAAAATTTTTTTTCAAAAATTTGAAAAATTATACAAATGTAATTTGTTGCATCATGCAACATGCTACTGGTTTTCTGAAATTGATGTTGAACTTGTTCCTTCTACTTTTGTTTCTTGCCTCATTAACTACATAAAAATCCATTGCCTTCCAAAGAATTTACCGATAATAATATATTCAGATGGATGCCCCTATTAAAATAGAAATAGCACTGTGTCTAATGGTTTGTTACACTTTTCTGCGAAACATAACTTGCCAATGACGCAGAAAATACTACAAAAAGGACACACTCAAAATGATTGCGATTCAGTCCATAGTTGAAAAGAAAGAAATTAAGAAAATCGTGATATTTTTTTACCTTCGGACTATATTAAAATACCAAAAAGAAGCAAGAAAGAATCCAACTACAAGTTAAATCTTTACAATACCATTTTTTTAAAGAATACTCCAAAGAAATGGTATACACCTCAATATGGAATGGCAAGACCTTCCTGTGCGACCGAAAAAGATCGATAGCACTTTCCAATTTCCTCAACTATTTAAAAATAAAATTCCCATCACAAAGCAGAAATGGAATCACTTCAGCAACTGAAGCAGGTTATCCCTGAAGATTGTCGATACTTTTACGATCAATTACCATATCGATAATGAAGTTCTTTAAGACATTTTATTTTATAAACTTTAATAAAACCCAAATACAAATTGCGTATTTATTTTATCGTGATACGAAATATGTCTGTGATTGAATTAATGACTAATTACGTTATTTTACTTTTTTATTACATTGTCTTTTTATACAGAATTTAATTACAAAATAAATGCATTTTACTTTTTGAATCGAATATATCTAACGCATATATATTGTTCTTTAGTAGCACGTTTTACTTTTATTATTAAAATAAAATACCATTTGACTGAATTAATTTTGTTTGGTTTTTATATTTTCCCTGTGCGTTAAAACTATTGTTTAAATTCTTGTAATGAAATTTAAAAAAAATGCCTGAAAACTCGTGTAAATAAATATTTTACTGCGGGAATATCTCCCCATACTTCCTATCAGCAACCCGCTGCAAAAAAAAATGTATGTGCTGTAATAAATAAACTACATAACCAAATTGAAGCACACTGTTTCTAATGGGAACCTGTGCCAAAAGCAAATATTCGTCTGAAAAACTATTTTAAATAAATGCTAAATGCGCGTCATTAGGTTAGCACACCCCTGCTTTTTATAGTTATCGCTCATTCCTATTAAAACTAAAAAAGTTCAGATTCTAAAAATTCTAGGGACAATTGACAAATCAATTTTCAACTAAATATACCAAAATATATATGTATATTTTTTTTTTCTTTTTCCAAATCAACCTAAAAATTAACAATTTAAATTAGGTCATCAGGTTAGCACACATCTCTTTATTTCAATTAGGTAAGGACTAATAAATTAACTAATTTAAACGTTTTTTTTTTTATAATTTTCATAATGAGAATGATCTCATAGATCCGATTAGGAAGCGATTCGTACAACTTTCCAATATAAATCAAAGAAATGGCTGACCAAGCACTTTTAATGCCTTCAATTTATTCCTCTTTGGTACAATATTGTATGCCAGATTCGTAAACTTTGCGAACCAGCCATCCCCACACGGTTTCTATAATATTGATGTCTGGTGAGTTAGGCGGCCACTGCAATAAATCGACGTTTTGTGCTTCAATCCAAGATTTAATCACCCGGGCAGTGTGAATCGAAGCATTGTCTTGTTGAAAACACCGTGACACATTTCCAAACAAATTTTTAAAATGGGGAAAAGCAGATCCCAGTACGTTTTTATAAGTGTTTGCATTCATATTCGTGTTCAAAAACTGCAACTCGCACGTACCATGGTAGGAGATAGCTCCCCACACCATCACACGGCCCACACAACTATGAAGTCGACCCAACTGGTGTTTCTCCTTCCGAAGATCATGGAAATAATAATTGAATGGTTTTTTAACTTTCTCCATTACGTAGTAAGAGGAAGATCTTGTTTATATACAAAATTTCGAACTCGAGATGTTAATCAATTCTGACATTACGATGATAGACGAACTCAAAAAAGTGGGTCGCAAAATTCTGTCCGGTCTGTCCGTCTGTCTGTGTCTATCTGTCTGTCTGTCTTTCTGTCTCTCTGTCCCACACTCCTACAGCCTAAACGGCTGACCGGATTTCATTCAAACTTCGGATATGGAGTTTGTGGGCTTAGGGCTCGGGGCCGTTTTTTGTTTTGCAAGGTAACCCCAATATTAATGGTACTTCCCATACAAAATGTTCGTACCAGTTTGATTTGCTCGAAAATGGCTCCAAACGATTTCAACCAAAATCGATATTTAAGCTTAAGTGGATGAGGTTACCATGACTACACACTCAGTTTTTGGCTTAAAATTCGAGTAGCGGTAATTTTGAAATTTGGACATACATATCTCGAAAACGGTCCATACGATTTTAACAAAAATGAATTTCTAATGTTATGTGGCCATTTCCAACTTAATGGAAAACTCAGTTTTTCTCGGTATTACCGTAAAATCGGTTTATGAAAAAAGTCATTTTCTTAAAATGTAGTTTTTCTTAGCTTATCAGAAAACGGCAATAACGATTTGGCAAAAATGCAAATTTAGAGTAATACTGATGTTCTTAAAATTATTGCGTCCTTAATTTTCAATTCGAATCACCGAAAACGCTAATTTTAAAAACCGCTCATATCTCGAAAACCCCATTTTTGACTTCGATAAAACTTTAAAAACCAAGTAATGCTTATATCGCGAACAACAACTTATAATCGGTTTTAGCGGTTTTTAATTTTACAAAAACCGCTCTAAGGATTTTGATAAAAACACATACTAATGATAATATCAGTATTCTCAATAAGATCCCGTACTTAGTTTTTCTCAAAAAAATTCGAATAAATCGTTTTTTTTTTAATTTGTTCTCAAAAATGGCTAACCAAAAGCCGATCTGTGTTTATATATTTTTAAAACTCAACACCGAACTTTGAAATTCAAATTGCAACAGCTATTAAAAATACAATAACAGCAACGCAAAACTTATTTTCAGCAAATATTACCTACGTACTTCTACTTTTTTTTTCAACCATTTGGAATAATGCACCTTAAATAAATTTCAACCACTTGGAGTTTTAACAATCCGAATATCCCACTTCATTTAGAACCCACACACGTTCATCGCGATATTCAGTTTACAACTAGTCAAAACGAAAATCATTCTCAAACAGATCAAAAATCAGAACTCCTAAAAAGTACACTTGTAAAGCGAAAAGCTTTAATATAGTACAGTAGGCGCCTGTAAATCTCTAACAAGAACTTGCGACTATTGTCAGTTTCTAGAGCTTCAACGTTTTAGCACTAAACGTGAATTTTATTTAACACTATGTATTCCTTTTTCTATATTTAATGAACCGTTTCTTTTACCAAGCATTGCTTCTCAGATTTCTATCTACCTATCTAATAAAATAAGAAAACAACCAACAAAACTTTTGACGAAAGAGAAAGTTTTGTTCGACCCAGTCGTTTATTTGTTTTCATTTTTATAAGCAACCCTCAATCAATCCATGGCCTAAGACGTTTCAAACGTGAATTTTCTTGTTTTTCAATATTGGTGCAACTTTCAATATGAGTTTTAAGAGTGTTCAAAAATACATCGTATGAGCTACTGATGGATTACTTTTACACAACTGTGGCGTTAATGGTTAAAGAGTGCTAATTGCAAGTATGTGATCTTTTCGGGTAGTATATCATTTTAAGCATAAGTAATAATTAGGAGATTAAAAAAAAACCCTTTGTAGGGTTAGCCACATCACCAGACAATCCAATTGCAACGATAAAAAAAAGCAAACTACAATTTTCAATAATAATTCCATTACTCCTATTCCTAATTCAATCCTTTGTCAACCAGTTCTTGTTTTTTACTTCCACATTTTCCCATAACCTCTTGAGAGTTTTCTTTTGACAGCCGCAGTTTCGCCAGTCAGTTTGACAGGCGAAATCCAATCAAGTCATCAGATGGGAGCAAACATTGTTACACAGCTCCCCCATTTAAAGATTGACTGTCCTCAGTCGTAGTGGAGCTTCGTTAGGCATTCTGCTATATGGGGTGCAAAGCCATAAGAATTTAACCCCATGACGTTAACGGTAACAAACTTCGAAAGACCGACTCTTATTACAGCAGATTTTCGGGTGTTTATTTGATTAAGGCGCTGACTGCTCGCCTGCTCGAAAAAAAATGTATGAATACAATAAAACGCTACAATGAAAAACTATTCAGAAAGTTGGCACAGCGCCAACTGATCTCGATGTACCACTAATGGTATATTTCCTCCATGTTTGATGATTCGGTACTGCACATCACCCAATTTTTCCAGCACGTTGTAGGGGCTCTGCCAGTCACTTTTAAGTTTCGGACATCGACCTTTCTTCTTCTTCAGAACGTATAACCTCACTTTGTCGCCATTACTAAATAGTGCAGCCTTAGCATTACGATCATATCGGTCCTTCATTCTCCGAATATACTCTAAAAGCTGTTTACGATTGAAAGCATAGGCAGTCTCGAACAACGTGGCCAAGTCATCCGCATACTTCGATGGGGCAGTGGCGCGATTGGGAGGAGGACCAGTAAATAATTCTGTGGGCAAGCGGGGCTCACGACCAAAGGTGAAAAATAAAGCTCTCTGAGTCTGCTTCTATTCCAGTTTTTATCACTAATCGTAACTTATCGTCCTGTAACCAATATACAGAGTTGCAAATACCTTATTTCTTCTCGCCTGTCTTTCATTCAAGCCATAAAGGTTATGCAAACCGTAACCACCACATCCATTCAACCCAGACAAGGACCACCCTTTCCAAAAACCCAACACACGTAGGAGGTCGAAGGGGTTTAATTCTACAGCACAGCTTATGCTTCATCTGGCCATAAGACCACAACCGGACAGAATCCCAAAGACGAAAGCTCAAAACGCATAAACCCAAAAACGCGAAAGTAAATTAGCAATATGATTTTCCCCTCTACTCCATGGACTTCAGAGGATCCGATTATGCTTACAAGCATATCCGCCGGAATTACAAATAGGTACCTGCAATAGTTTGGCTTCATAATGAACACAGGACGTACCTACTCATAATCAACTGTGGAGGTACCCACGACTTTGCTGTTCAAATTCAGTCTTTGAAACGTTGCTGCAACCGTTGCCAACCCCTTGCAAGAAAAACCGCCAACAACAATTACTGACGCTAAGTCCAATAAAAATTTAACGACTAATTTTCATTAGTAAGTACACTACATACGTAGGTACATATTGATTTTATTTCCATTTTATTACCTTATTCAGGAGTATAAAATCCAAACTTTCGCACTCAATGTAATCCTTCCGTTTGCCAATGCTCGTATCTAGCAACAAAATTCCCCGCACATCACAGCAATGTATTTTACGAGAACCCTTTTCCGATTCTGTATAAATAGAGTGCCTTCCCAATGCAAAGCACATACAATTCACAAAAGATCACGTACCCGGTGAGGATTTCACGAATCCATGTCAATCATTTCAGAGAATAGCAAAAAAAAGAATTCCATGAACAGGACACGTTCAGACTATCAAAAGCCTCCTTTAATATGTTTGCGTATATGAGTATATCCCCAGTAAGAGACAGGAAACATACAACCTTCACTATTTAGGACAATCGATTTCGATAAATTCGCATTTTTGCAATTTATCCCAAAGTAAGCACATCCTTATCAATGTATTTACAAGCGCCGGAACACATTCATTCACTTGAATATTTCTCTTATCCGTCGACGACCGACAAAGGACACAAAGCATCAAGAACTATTTCATTTCGAAATCCGAACGCATGACAATTATTTACTGAGCACCGATACCGATAAACGCAAATAAATTTCGCACCATCCGAAAATCGTACGCCGAAAATTAGGATCAGAAAGGGAAAAGAATTTTTTTTTTTTTTTTTTTTGTGTCCGGAATGTCCAATAACTTTTCACATTACAGAGATGCCACAAACTTGCTGTTCGTTCACAAAAGGACACAAGGATATGAGTATAAGTGATTTACACCGGGGGTGGTTTAAAATTTAAACTTTTTCATTCAATTCGACCTGAAAAACACACACACACACGACCTGCCCACATTAAACAACCGTTACAGATACGAGTTTACGGATGTAAATCCCCACGACTCACTATATCAAACTGGAATTCCGGAGCTGGGAAGGGACACCACCGTCCACCATACCGAAAGTATTAACCTTATCTACCAACTCTGACGGGATGGCAACTGAAACAAAATCTCACACTATCTCAGTTAACCGTTGTTGGGCAGACACTATGGTACTGGTATCCATCGACCCCAACACTATCGCAACACTATCTCCATGCGAACAACACTCTGAACCAGGTAGGAAGGTATCACACTTCTTTCTCAGTGGCGACAACTGTTTTCTAGTCTAACCCGAGGATGGTACGTCCAAACAGTTTGAAAAGCCGGCAATGACTGAAATGACTGAATCCTAAAATGTATCTTCTTTGCCATGGAGCAGAATTCCTGGTCCTGCTGTTTGGTGGAGGGATTTTTCCATTTTTTTTATGTTTTTTTTTTTTTTTTTTGTTATTCCAACTTGTATCTCTGACTTGAAAATCATTCAACCTACCCTCATGTTATTGGACTATGACTCTCTTTGGTGGCGGCAACGGTAGGGTAGTACAGGCACAGTACTGTTTTCGACATTAACGTGGTTGTTGTTGGCTGTGTATCTCTCTCTCGGTAAATATTTCATCCTTCCTCGCTGGAGGCGGAGGGGTTGGAAATGGATACAATATTCATAGACCACTTCGATGGTTGGCGTTCGCATTGCCACCCACCGAGAACCTACACATGCAAAGTGAACAGTTGGTGCGCCCACCTCACCTCAGTCGCCCGCCTTTGATTTGAACGAGTGAAATGTACAAGTAGCTCCATTTGATGTTCTGTATCGCTCTGACTGACTGGCGTTGCACCCGCACAAATCGTCGAGCCAGACATCAGGCACGCCAGGATATAATACTGTCATGTCGAAGGGATCTCTACTGCTTTGCGCACAACATAAAAATATATTCCACATACGCAGTGTAGTACATTCGAATATTGCACAGAGTATATCAACAGGGATTGGCAATGCAATTGTAACAACCATTGCCGGCTCAACAATGCGGAGGCTTGCCAACTGCATGATTTTTAGAATCAATTTGTGTGCACGTGTTAGGAGTTATTTGGTCGGCATTTTGTTTTCTTATTCCGTGGCCGTTATTGGCGTTATTCTACAATATAATTGATGTTGCTTGTTTAGCGGCATGCGGCATTCATATTGGGCATAATCCAGAAAATACTCGAACAGCTCAAGATTTATACTTGCCATCGATTCAAGTTCGGAGCATTCACCCTCTGACAACACGATTTTATTTTACAAAAACAGCGATGGAGAGCGTACTCGGCGCGAAAATCGTAAGCAGTTTCATTTCGTTTCCACAACCAATCGTAGAACGAGATAGCACCGGCCGTTTGAAGGGGCAAGGTATTTTCTAAGAATGCTATAATGATGACCAAATGAAGAGAAAGTGTCGGAAGCGTTGCCAAAATTGTTCAAATCCTATTTGCGTTATTTGCGTGGATTGTACTAAGAATATTTTTAACAAAGCCACTATAGGTCTCAGTTATAGCCATACGTAAAATGCAAAGGAAAAAAGTTGGAACAGTATGAAAATGAGTTGTTTTTTCGTTGGGCGGTCATAGCGAAAAATCGGTCAGAAAAATGTTTCCCTACGAAAACAATTACAACAAACCAACCCCCACTGATTGGATTCCATAAAAAAAAAATTCCTGACAGAGGGAACAGTAAAGAAATGAAATATTTCAGTGGAATGATTCGGTTTTCTTTTGTGGAATTGACTGAAAAGTTGTTCAGAAAAAGCTTTTCGTACGTAAAAATGAATAAGTTATTTTTCTAGAAAATGTACAGATCTTTAGCATTTTTTTTTTGGTAATCTAACTTTATAATTCATAAGCAACATTTTAAGACCAAGATTGAGTTCAACTATCAAGTTCAATTGGTAAAAAAAGCCAACAGAATTTGTTAACGGTTTGGTCTTACGTATTGCTATAACTAGGGCCATAAATATAAAAAAAAATGTTTCTATTCAAAATGTACTCCCGCCATAGGTATGAAAATGGTAAAAAACTTCTTGTTTTTTCCACTTTTTTTACACAACTTCTACAACAACAACTTATAAAAATGATTTTATAAAGATATCATGGAACCTCAAAAAATCGAAAGTCTGCAAAACAAAATGTATATTTTTAAAGTCCAAAAAGTACCACCTATGGGTCGTTGAGGGATAAACAATATTTAGAAAAAATGTTGACTTAAAAAAAAAACACTTTTTCCATTAATAATCGATATAATATTTCAGTAAATTCATGAGAAGCCGTATATGGACATCGCCAAGAACGCATTGTACCATGAACTGCATATGGATAACTGGAAAACAAATTAAAACATTTTACTTTAAATTAATATAATGATATTAATAATATTGCAAACAAATTATTATTATTTTTTTTCCATTTCCTGTGCGCGTTAAAACTTATATTTTGACAGCGCAAATGTGTTGGCGTGTGTAAAAAAAAAGAAACCAACTCTACACAGCATACACAAATGTTAACAAATTCATCCAAAAACTGTGTTTTTTACGAATGGCAACACCGGCCATTCGAATGCCTTGCAGCGTTGCCACTTTTCTGCGATAGCGGTAGATCTACTGCACTTTTCATAAAGCATAAATCTACTGCCACTAGTAAGACACGCAACCGAGACCACAACTTCTTGGTTCAAGTTCTATAGCAGCAATAATCCAAAAACTAGATCGCAACACTATAACCGAGAGTTATACTGTAACCGCCAATTTACAGTAGCCGATAAGCCTGGTGCAGGGAAATAAGTTTCCGGGAACTAAGTTAACTGAGGGACTTAGTTCCCATCTTGTGGGTACAGCGTTGTCAGACGGTCAAAACATTTCCCCCCAGATAACTCTGAAAAACCCCCCAGATTTGGCTACTTTTTTCAAAAAAACCCCCAAATTTTTTTCATTACTTTTTTAACTTTAACGCCAACATGAGTAAGTTTGGTTTTCTGAATGCAAAAGTGTGCGCCAAAAAAACAGTGTCAACGCATGTTGCATTTTGATACATCTTGTAATGGATTGATTATTTATCTGCATTTTAAAATAACATACACACTACACAGTTCAAGGTTACCAAAAAGGATATTATAACAAAATACAAATAAAATAGAATTAAAAAACAACCCTAGATTTCCCACTAAACAATTTCTCCCCCCAGATTTCCCCCCGTCGAACAAAAAACTCCCTAAATCTGGGGGGAAAACCCCAAAACTGGCAACACTGAGTGGGAAATAAAACTACTTTCATGAAGGTGTGAAAAAAAATTCCAAAATCTCTGAGTGGTTTTATTTCCCTTTTAATGTGAGGTAAATTCGCGCAGCGACATAAGCCCACGAGACATACCTAAGGTCATCATTTCGGTGGGACATAACATAACATACAAATTTGTTTGAGAAAATAAAGGACTGCCTAAAATAATACTTTGCTTTCCATATGAAACAATTTGGGCAATTATTCAGTATGCAAAAAAGCCCAAATTAAAAATTCAAAAAATAGTCCAACCTTAAACAGAATAAAAATTTTAAAAAAATTGTCCAATTCCAAATGTTGGAAGTAGGAAGAAGTTCCCATAAGAAAGTGGACTTATTTCCCACCTGACATGGGAACTAAGTCCACTTTACGAAAAAGGTTTTACTTCCGAATAGGTGGGAACTAAGTCCCTCAGTGGACCTAATTCCCGGGAACTTATTTCCCTGCACCGATAAGCCTTATGCTTATTATTGTAGGTGCAGTGGCTTAGTGGTTAGTGTGTTGGACTACTACGCGAGGTCGAGGTTCAAATCCCGCAAAAACCCAAATTCCAACTTAGAGTTTTTTCCACTGTGCCACCTCTCGCGAACGTCTGACAAACATCCGAGAGTATAATTGCCTTGAAAGAGCTTCTCAATAAGCCGTTTGGAGTAGGCATAAAATTGTAGATCCCTTCCTTCCCTTCCAAAAATGAAAAACTCACACAAAACGAATAGTTGTGAGAAACTAGGCCTAGGGTCGCTACGGTCCTGTTGCGCCAACTATTTATTTTTTATAAGATAAGCCCTATGCATAGGTTCACCTCTTTACATAAAATAAATACTCCACTTACAATGAATGCCATTTTTGCCAGTTTTTATAATGCTTTTGGTGAACAGATGCGTCTCCTAAGAAAAATTTACTTCATCAACTCATCGTGAGCATACATGGTAACCCTAGAGCAATCACCCCATCGCCATCGCCATCACCATCTGTAAGGCGCTTTCAGTCGATTCGGCACTCGCTGCATATTTATCGTACGGAACGCAACATGCGTCTGTCTGGCTCTGTTGGCATAACTTGGCATAGGTTTACCTACAAAAGGAGATAGGACTCCCATCCAAAGGAGCGAATGTTCGAAAAATGCTTACGCTTGTTTCGAACTTTGTAAAATCCACGTGCTTTCTCTCAAAGAGCGCCAGACCGAGTATCGACTATACGCGGACCGACGAGGACGAGGATAGTGATGATAAACAAATTCCTGCGATTGCGCACTTAAAGTTTATAGATATCTCTTATAGCCAAGCGAGTATTTCTCTTCAATGCTCTTCCATTGTAAGCATTGCATATGACCTACTTAGTTAAATCGTTTATGCACTCGTCCTACGAGTCCATCCCATAGTCCATCACCATCTCCATAGAAATGAACCTCACTATGAGTTGGCATATAATTCATCCTTAATGCTTAATGATATTTTCATTCGTGTACACTGTGTACCGCTGCATGCTCATGTAGAAACCCAAACCCAAGAGTCCTTTCCTTGCATTCATGTCGAACCGTATATCGGGCAGTGCGGCCGGCGTATGGCCATCTAGATATCTCATTTACATAAATTCAATTTGTGAGCCTTCCCGATTGCATGCGGCGCTACCAAGAAGCACCCACAGAGCGCCATGATTTATTGGCGCCTAGACGAATCCCGTTTTGTGCACCAGCATAGATTGTGATATGATGCCTGCACATATACCTACACCAGTGTTGCAATTGCAACCAGTGCTACGTGCTGTACGTGCAGCAGTGTAGTGGACACTTGAGGGTAAAAGTTATCAAATTGATGATTAGTTGGGGGAAACCGAGTCCTCAAATGATGTCGAAACTGTTATTTTCCAATTAGACACTGAGTATTGTTATAATGATGGGCGGATGGACCGATTGTTCGGAATTACAGTCGCTTGTAACGTTTGGATGGTACGTGTGTGATTGTTCGTTAAATAATTTTCATATAGAGTAAGAGGCGATGGCAGCTGTTTTTGGCAATAATTTTCATTTAGTATGGTCATGTGTGAGACGATAAGGTTAGGGTCCGGTGGAAGGACCAAGAGAAGCAAGGAAATGTTCAGATTATTATACCTACTTTATCTTCATACCGGCGGGTTTTTTTTTATTTTCTTCTTCTATATATATAAAAATAAGTTGTATTGTGTTTGTCGCCAATGTTCTCTGTAATAAGTGAACCGATTTTGATTCTGGAAATTTTCCATGGAAGGTGACGTTAATACCATGGTTCGTACGTATATACGGTCTTTGTAGGTGTATTGGTTCATGAGGTATACGATTTTTAATGTTTTCTTTTTTTTTTTGTATGGGCGGTGCCACTCCCCTTTGTCCAGTTGTGACTAATCCTCACAGGTATACTACTGGGCCAATACCTAAGATTATGTGTAAATTTGAACTCAATAGATTGGGTGGTATTCGAAATATTATATTTTAAATGCACGGGTCCACGCCTCAATGAACTAATACTCTTACAAAAACCGCATACACTTACAAACAATGGAATTTACGTCTTGTATATATGTCTTAGTTTTATATAAAAAAGATTGGAAAAAAAAAATAGTTGGCGCAACAGGTCCTGAGGAACCCTAGGCCTAGCTTCTCACAACCATTCGTTTTGTGTGAGTTTTTAATTTTTGGAACGAATGGAAGGGGTCTACAATTGTATGCCGACTCCAAACGGCTAATTGAGAAGCTCTTTCAATACTCTCGGATGTTTGTCAGACGTTCGCTAGAAAGATGGAAGGCCAAGGAAAAAAATGAACTTTGAGTGTGCAAATTAATGTGGCAACAAATATTTCTGGACATGGTAATGGATATGAAATTTCAGCATGGAGAGTTTTGTTGTCAGATATCCATATGATACTATAGGACGTATGAAGATTTAGAAAATGGATAATATATGTCAGAATATTCTGACACTTAATTGCAGAAAAAAAAAGGAAAACAATTTCAGACGTTTTAACATGTTTAAGAAAAAAAGGAGGCGTATACGTAACATTTTTGTTAAAAACAAATCTTCTATATAGGTATATAATTCTTTCGGGTTGAAACTCGGTGATGTTATAAGTCGATAATCCCTGGGACGATTTTCATTATTATTTTTGGGTTTTGTTCGTATTGCTGTATGTCAGGTTTAGAAAGAGAGAAAATTCCGGAAAATTTCCATGCGCTCCTGATTTGACATCCAATGATTCTTCCTATTAATAAAATTTTTTGTCTTTTCTATGTCAAAAATTAATAAGAAAACTACGTACTATTTGCGGATTTTTTTTTTTTTTTCAAGAAGTAAATTGAGAAAATCGAGAATTTCAGGGCTCGAGCCGCCACTTCCGTGATCGAGCATTTCGTGGCGGAATTTGTTTTTGTTTCACATATAAAACCAACTTAATTCCGTGAACGGAAAGCTCGTTCACGGAAGTGGTGATTCGACCCCAGATAAATGTACATATTATACGTTTGTCAACAGTGATGATTTGTTTTTGATTTTGTGCACCGCTGCAACAGTTTCATTGCTTTGATAGAGTTGATAAGGTGAAAATTAAAGGTTAAAAGTTTCAACGCGTACAAAATAGTTATTAAAAAGATAATTTCAGTGATTTTTTGAAAATGGCAGGACGAACGCGCGCACAAATTGGCCGACGAACAAGGCAAGCAAAGTCAACAATAAATGTATCGACGAAGCCAAATTGAAGAAGAATGGGACATCGCATGGCATAGACCAGATCAACAGGCAAGCAATTTGAGAGTGCAAGTAATCAGAACCGCGTCAAATCATACAAGTTCAAATCGAAGAGTTTCAGGCGCGCGTCATTGCCGATATTCGAACGACTGGCATTTCAGTATAAGCCAACAGAAAACTAAGGCGGTGCGATTTTCGATATTGGACCGATGAGTATAATTGTGTGCCCCATTGAAATGCGCTGAAATTTAAAGACGAAAGGACCGGCCTTTGCTGTGCGAGTGGCAGAGTGAAATTAGCACACCTGCAGAGCCATTTGAATCGGAGGATTTTCTAAAGAACATTTGACAGTACAACAACTGTTTTCGTATGACTTCGTTGGGAACCAAAATCATTCAAAAACTGGTTTCATGCCGACTTGCAGGGCAATATTTTCTCTTATACATCATGCAAACACACATTTTCTAACAATGGCACCGGATTCTACGCCGCAAAATTCGGATTAACAGATTCAAGGCCAAATTTACCATCGGATGGGTGCCTTCTTGCCAGTAAATGAGGACGTACAGCAATATTCGCAGGTGTACTTCATTTTGTCGGCAGATGATCAAGTCGATAGCCTGTACAGAGGGCAAACAGAAATGACAAAAAACCTCATTCGACAACTGCAGAAATTATTTAATGCAACAAGATCAACGCTTTGATTACGATATTTAAAACGGTGAACTCAGACAATCGCAGATTTGTCTTCAAACCTGATAATAGAACCGCACTTTGAAAAAAAAAAAAAAAAAAAAAAACAGAATGGATAGAAATCGGGTATCTAGTGTCACTTTCAATACAACAAAAATTATTTAAACTTGCCATTGGCATTTAAGCGTTTAATTGCTGGATATTTACGGCATCAATCTTGAATTCTCATGTTTCTCACATGGTCAATGGCATGTGGCGTGCTCACGTGCGAGCAAACCACTTTTGTGCAAAAGCGGAAAAACATCGAAACAGTTATTTCTATTTTATTTAATATACCTAGCTAACTTTTGAATAACGAATTTGAATTGATCAAACTACTTAAAGTAGCATTCACTGTGCATTTTCCGAAATATTATTATTATTACATTAACGACTTTAAGCGGAACGGAGTTCGCCGGGTCAGCTAGTAGGGTAGGGCGGGGCTAGTTGGGCCACTTTTCAGTTGAAGTCTCAAAAATATCAATCTATTCATAATACAGCTATGAGGCTGGAATCAATGAAAAGAATGGACATCTGGGCTCTTTATAAAATTTTGGAAAACTGAAAATATGTAATCGCAGAAGAATAATATTGTCTCAAATGCGCGAAGTCCAAGTGGTAGTGGGGTAAGTTGGGCCAAGGGATGAAAAGTGCAAAAAAGAGCTCCATAAGAGACAAAAAGGCAGAATTTATAACAGAATTTTATTCAAAGGATAAAAGCTAAATAATTTAATTTTTAATTTCAAAGCAAAAAAAAAGCAAACAAAAAAAAACAAATCGTTTGGGGGTTTGGTTCGCTGGAAGAAAAAATCATCGAAAGACATTGCAGAGCAAGTACGCGAGCGTTGCTTCTGCAATAGTGAGGGACTCGAACAACCTCTAAAAAACCTCCCGGGAGGGACTGACTTTCGTCATCCCGAATGGGATTGCACCTAGTCGTTCGACTAATCGGCAATTTATTTTTAAAATATTTGGAAAATTCAGAAGAAGAATTCGCCGTTTGTCGGATTTCGCAACTTTTTTGTTTGAAGATATTACCTAATCTCTTGGCCTTGGCTTACTCTTATAGATCAAGGGGTCTTACCCGCCTCAATCTTCTGATTACATTGTCAGTATTTAATAGTTCTGTAAGTTCAACGTTAACGTGGTTAAGAAGCCTACTTCTGTGCCTTTGGGCAACCTTTTTAACTTCATCTTCAACCATTTCAATATTTAGATCTCTATGTAGATCAGCGTTGCGTATGTACCAAGGTGCATTAACTATGTTCCTTAGTACTTTATTTTGGAAGACTTGAATATTTGTAAATTTGATTGGCATGTGCATGCCCACAATTGGAGCCCGTAGGTCCATACTGGTTTCAATGCTTGCTCATATAGCAGTAATTTATTGTAGTTGGACAGGGATGAATATCTCCCAATAAGTCAATGCATTTTACTGTATCGTATGTTCAGCTCATCTATCTTTTTCTTTGAATTCGCTTTCCAACGCAGTTTAGCGTCTAGGGTCATGCCCAGATATTTAGCTGTATTTGAGTATTCCACTACACTGTTATTAATGTATACTGGAATGTGTGGTACGTTTTTATACGTAAAATTAATATGGACTGACTTTAGGTCATTCAATCTAATCTGCCACTTTTTGGTCCATTCTGAAATACCGTTTATTGCCAATTGGAGCTTTTCTGTTGCAATTTCGACAGTTGCTCCAACAGCAAGCACAGCAGTGTCATCTGCAAAAGTTGCTATAGTAGTTTCTTCACTTTCAAGTAGATCGCTAGTAAACAGAAGGTATAGCACTGGACCTAGCACACTACCTTGTGGTACACCAGCTTAAAATAAGAAATGATAATTTAATTATCGTAGTCGCAATTGCAGTTTATGCAAACAAGAACGACCCCTAGTCCAGGTGAGCACTTTGTATGAGCCCAGTTTCGGAAAGTATGGCACTGTACCCAGTGTTGCCGAAAGTACTCCCATAGGAGTATTGTACTCCTTTCAGCCTCTCCGTACTCCCGTACTCCTCCTTTCACAATCGTACTCCTATTTTTTTTAAAGACCTAAATATCTTACACTTGCACGAAAGTGTAATGTCAACCTTAAGAAATATCAAATTGATAACAACTATTTGTGTCAAATTGCGATCGGTTATGGCAATATGTATTTCATGCCCGATTGCATTAATGACACTGAGAAGTTTTGATTCACGACTTTTGAGGATCAATATCTTGACTTTATACAATTTCTAGAATTGCGAATAAAAAGTCGTGAATTAGTAAATCCTGAGCTAAGCTCTAAAATGAGACAAACTTTTCGTGATTCGGCACTTTTTTTTCTTGATTTGATCTTAAACTTCTTTCTAGAGGGATTTTCGACTTGGAGGGATTTCGACTTAGAGGATGACATTTCTATGCAAAATTGAAGGAAATTCAAAAATTGTGTCGAAAAATTCGATTTAAAGGAGGTTCGACTTAGAGGGATTCAACTGTATATATATATATATTTTTAATTTGTTTTCTAAATAATATTTAAAAAAATGTTGTCACATTTATTTATAAAGCTAAAAAATGTCTGTACTACTATTTCTTTCAAAATACTCCCATTTTTTGGCTGCGGTACTCCCTTATAATATTTCTCTTCGGCAACACTGACTGTACCCACTCCTCGCTCGGTATACTTTCAGAGAATGCTTCCAAGCACATGAGACATGTATTTTTTAATTCAGGGGTAAAGGTTGGTCCACCTGGCCCAACTTATCCCACATCAAGTTTGATGAACATATTGTGTCATAATTATTAAAATACTTAAAACAGTTAAATTTTTCATACGGAATACTTAAATGTAATAATGTGATCCATAAAAAAAACTGTTACCTTTATTACCTTATTGTATTAACTACACCTTTGTGATGGGCTTTTTCTCCGGCCGGGGTTTTGCTCGCCAAATCCAGGGTTTACCGAAGAAACACCAAAACGTTGGTTTAGAGGTACACTTTATTCGCAGTGAGTTTACTTAATATTAAATACCATGTTGCCATACAACCAGTGTTGCCAGAATTTCAAAAAAAGAAAATGCTAGATTGGAAAAAAAAATATGCTAGAATGTATGGAGACAACAAATAAAAATGCTAGACAAAAAAAAAGAGTTTTCACCAGCTTTTTTTAAAAAAATATATATTATTTTGTCTTTTTAGCTTCAATTTTATCTGAATTCATTTTTTTACTTATCTATATATTGAGTTAGGAATTTCAACCCTAAAAATATCTCAGAAAATACAAAATATAAAAATCATGTTTTATTAAACAATGAATTTTATTTTTTTTAAACATTAAAGTATCAGTCCTCAGAAAAAAACAAAACAAAAAAATATCAACAGTAACTACAGTGGGTGAATTTTTTTTTTTTGTGTTTGAGGTCCACCACTGATAAATAAATCCTTCACCACATGTCTCAATTAATAAGCCCATGTATCAAAGGACATGGTAGTACCCACCGAAGTTCTAGCACTACACCCTTTTTACAGGAACAAACTCAGGCGATTTTTGACCCTCCTCTATCTCCAGTATCAATGAAGTCAGAATATTCAAATTCGGAATATTTACTAAGTTGATCAAGCACAAGCGCCATAGTAAACTTTTTAGCATAAGTGGTTCCTGAAATATAGGGCTTTAAAATCACAAAATCCGTAACCGACTGACTGACAGATCATCAAAATTATGGAGTACTCCCCGACATCGTGAAATCTTCTAATTTTGCACAGCGGTAGGTATGTCTTGTGGTGCAATCAAAGGAATAATTGAGGTTTCTTTATAAGGGGACGTGGTATCCATCCACTTTCTCAAAATTGTTGTCAATTATATGGAGGACTTCCAATGGCTGTAGAATAATGAAATTTAGTAGATCGGTAGAGCTCAAAAATCTAAGATTTTTCATTTGAAGTGTCTGCCTATTGTCATTTAGAAAGTATATATGCAACTTAAAAGTTCATGACTTTTCTAAGAACTTATTGCTGACTTAAATTTGGTGGGCTTACTTGGCAAGTTTTCTTTTTATTACGCCAAATTCGAGAGGTTTTAAAAACTTGATCAGTGAACCCACCAAATTTTAGTCATAGTGATTAAATAAAAAAATGTCTCTCTTAATTTCTAGTTAGTTAGTTCAGTACTGTTCTACTTCATATATTTCGTATTAAACCTTAATAAGGTAAGAACTTAGTGTACTTTTATATGTAGGTACTTTCCACGACTGACTTTGTTACATAGAGGTTTTTTCTATAGAAGAACTCTCATCGTACTCACACATTATCCGTTCGCACGTTTCACATTTCATATGCGTGGGAAAGTGGTGGGAAACATCTTAAACTTCTATGCACTGTACAAACTCCAGAGCAAATATCGAAAAATACAAAAATTCGAAAAAATGCTAAAACAGCATCTGGCATTTTTCTTTTTTAAAAAAATGCTTTCAAGTCTTCGAAAATGCTAGATCTAGCATTAAAAATGCCAGAATGGCATCACTGCATACAACTACTTAGCCTTAACGGTACTTCGACAATGTTTTCTGTATACCTCTATACGAACTACTTCTTAACAATATTTCGATAATGTGTACAACGTTTTCTGTATGTCTCTATACAAACTACTCATACCTTAATGATAACGTCTACACTACGTCTCTAACTACGTGGCCTGACTGCAGCGCAGTGTTACCTCTGACAATTTTCAGAAAGAGTCCAAAAAAGAGTCCTGGATGACAAAGGGAGTCCCATTCGGATTTCAGTATTTTCTTTTCTTTTTTAAATAAACAAACTGTTCAATTTAAATTCAAGTAAAACCAAGTTCTTTCGAATTCAACTAAATACACTGAACAATTTTGAATACCAAAAATATCCTACATGTTTAAATGGAGTCCGAATTCACTGATTTTCAAAAAGATGAGTCCGGAGTCCAGGCGCTCAAAAAGGAGTCAAAATGACTCTAAAGCGTCCCGAAAGGTAACACTGCTGCAGCGTAGTTCCTTAGCGGCCCGACTACAGCGTGGTTCCAGGCGAAAGGGATAGCAAGCCAGCTGGGATTGCTGACACTGCTTGATTTAAGGCCGGTCTCCCAGAAGGGAATCCAGCCACCAAAAGTTTAGAAATGAACCTAAGTCGCTTTCTATAAATGGAGCCTTATCTGGTACGCAAGATTGGTACAGTTCACTGGTAGACAAGTCTCGCCGAATGCTTTTCTCACTCGGCTACTCATTCTTTTTCCTCTACTAAGACAGAGTGAATTCTATGGGCCCAATGTAAAATTCCATGTCACATAAGGGATTGGTACACAGGCCGCCAGTGGGGTGTCTGCGAGATGGGGTGTGTGCTGTGCCGACAGTAGTGACCATCTACACTCCACAGTAGCGGCCGTAAAAGTGTGACGAACGGTGGCGTTTCGTTACACCTTTTCGCCACTGAAATAAAAAAAAATAATGAAACAATTTTTTTTTACTTTTTCACTCCAAAAGAAAAAAGTTCGCGTGGTTCCCCCTTCCCCCATTTGCTGATACAATGCAACTGCGACTAGTTTTGCACGGGTTGCTTATTGCGCACATTTCAGTCAGTTTGATTATGTTAGTGTAGAACTCTCGGTTCGTGAGTAGTTTGCGTGGCCCTACTTGCCTCGTTGCCCAACTAGCCCCGCTCTACCCTTTATATAAAGGGTGGTTAAGTTTTAAGGGCCGATGTTGATTTTGAATAAAACACAAATTATTTATTAAATTATTGTCATTTCTTTTTGTTATGACAATATTGGTATGGTTCAATTATGTATAAAATATCGCTGAGGCATAATTGAAATTCTATGCCGTTAATGTGACGAATTATGTCATCCTTTAGCTCTTGAATTGGTGCTGGCTTATCGACGTACACCTTTTCTTTCAAATAACCCCAAAGAAAGAAGTCCAACGGTGTCAAATCACATGATCTTGGCGGCCAGTTGACATCGCCACCACGTGAGATAACACGGCCATTGAATTTGTCGCGCAAAAGAGCCATTGTTTCGTTAGCTGTGTGGCACGTGGCACCGTCCTGTTGAAACCACATATCGTCCACATCCATATCTTCCAATTCGGGCCATAAAAAGTGCGTTATCATCACGTGAGGGGTGCAGTTGTTGGGCACGACGACGAGTTGAGGTGGACGGCTCTTCAGCCACACTATTGCGAACAGCAGCAATATTTTCTGCAGTACGAGCTGTACGAGCATGTACTGGTATTTTCACATCTCCGACAGACCCGGTTTGCTCAAATTTTCGCACGATTTTTCCGATTGCACGCATATTTGGACGATTAAATTGACCGAAAAAATTACGAAGTGCACGATATGCGTTTTGATTTCAGCGCCTATTTTCATAAAAAGCCTGAATAACTTTAACGCGTTGATCGATTGTGTATCTTTCCATGGTTCAGATTGAGTTAGTCTGAAATTGGGAAATGTCAAATTAAATGCAGAAAACAAATTGACGTTTAGGTGTGGTGTGGTTCACATTCAATATCGGCCCTTAAAATTTATTATATATATATACGGCTTTTGCTACTTCAATAGCTCGGCAAATGCTTCCTGCGCCCTGCTCCGCATCTATATCATTTGACACCATTTCCCTATGGTGCCACTTATTCGAACACACTTGATGGTCCATTAGACCCGTGACATATTCAACATAATAGATCTGATGGTCAGAGACCATACTTACATCAAACTATAAAATACTTACTACCATCTGTGTCAGCCAACACTGTTACTTAGTTGATAAATTTCTTCCCTTAATAAGTACAAAGTACCTAACCCCAATCGTTCCATTTAAAAGGACTCACTTTACCACAAGCCCCAGTAGGGATATCACAATTAAATAAAATTGCGCACCCATCGCCCGAGCTACGAAATCCTTTTATCTATAACCTCGCATTACCCCGCACAATACGCCTGATTTAGCAGAAATTACCCGCTGACTCAGAACTTATTTGCGCAAGGATAGCGTTTCGAAATATCCAAATCGTTTCAGCACCGCACTTTATTACACAATTAATATTTCATATTTTAATTGAATGGGGGAGCGCGCCTCCACAAAATGCGGCCGCAGAATCCAGACTCACTTTTCCACCTGCCTTTCTTCAGTTAATCGTTGAAATGATAAACTCCCATCTTAATCTCACAAAGGAAGTCCCCGCATCAACTCGCTACCCAGCAACAATACTCATCATCACTCATTTCCGTTCCCGGCCACCACAACACCCTGTTTCAAGCTTTAAAGCCAAATCCATCCCGATGTTACACCTTTATGTGGCTACGAGTGTGTGTGTGTGTGCGTGTATGTGTGCGTGAATTAAATTTTAAGCGTCCAACGCGTTCGAGTAGCGACACCACTCAGTAGGTGTCTATGGAATGGAAGTACCGTGCACATCCCTGAGGCACGTATAATACAATCTTCATATTCTGATGAGTGTGTGATGGTGTTGGTGGTGGTGGGGCTCCAGCCGCCCGGTGAGGGGAGCCAATAAGCAGCAACAGGGAGCTTACGGGTGCCACACAACTTTGTTATGAGTAATTTTTATTCATAACCGACCACAAGGATGACTTTTAATGGTAAATTTGTGGTGCTTTTTAAACGATACCATTTTAACCACTGCACACATAATCATCCACCCACTCGCACCACCGCAGGACTTTCCAACTTTTTTATAACTGGCATGGGCATGGTGTACCAAACGTATAGTCGGTGCTCGGTCGGTGTACGTGTGGTACATAGAAACGAATGAGCGAATGAACGTAACCCCCCCGACAGCACTTTATAATAAAACTGAGCAAACATTTTCTTCCACTTGTTGACTTTGCACAAATGTGTTAATTGTTTCCTCTTGCTTCGTCCTCGTTGCTCTTTGCGATACCACCCAAATGAGTGCTGTTGGCCAGAAGCGCGAAGCCAGAGACGGCTTAATGTGCATAGAAAGTACTTTGTTGTAAAATCAGCATGAAATTCATTTGGGATGAAGTGCGAAATATGTATTACATTTCAACTGGTAGTTCTTTGGCATGGAATGGAGTACAGTGTACAGGAGAGAGAAGGAGTAGCGAGGATTCAGTTTTAGCGGCGCGTCTGGAGTTGAATTATGGAAGTCGTTAAATGGATTATGATGATGGCACGCCATAAATGAGTGGCGTTTAGTCGAAGACGGAGTTGCAAAAGCAATATTTCGTTTGAGAATTTATTTAACTTTTCGAAAGAGATAACAAAGGAAATCCCCTTTTAGATTAAGAGTCCTTCGGTTGTCATGAGGGACCATGAACCATGTTTGATGATGTCTGTGAGTTTATAAGCAGAAAATGCATGAGAAGTGCGCGGAAAATGTTTTTGATAATGAAATGTGCTTGGGAATTTTGCTCAATGGCTGTTGTATAATACCAGTGTTTTTCAGGTCTGGAATTTATTTACAAAACCGACAAATTGAGCTGTTTAAAAGCTACAAACTTTATTATCGATGTAGGCCACTTGCATCGTATTCTAAATGCCCAAACATTCCGAGTAGCCAACGATTACTCGGACCACTACTTTGCTGAAACCTGAACACAAATGTGGATGCCAGAACCAATACCTAGCTATACTCTGTCCAAAAAAAATTGTCAGTACAGGGAAGATGGGATGTTTGCCTCTCAGTCTGGTTGCAATGACTAATGTCGATTTCCATTGGGATTTCGAGATTTTGCTCTCAGATTTCAGATTTTTCGTGCCCAATGGAACATAAAACGAGATTTTTCTTCCTTTGCATCTGTGGTGGTGCGTGTTTTAAAAGTCACGTGTTCTTAAATTGTAATTTGTGTAAATAAAAATCCATTCAATTTATTTTAATAAATATTGCAGCGGCCATATGTAATTTTTTTTCTATTTTTCACAGACTTCTCGTCTAAAAACGTAAGTAAACACACTTTAAAGTTTGACAAACGACAAATGTTTTGGTGTTGGTGCAAATAGGTGTGAATCTCGCTCGGATATCGAGATTCGCAAAATTGCTCTGACTCTCAAAAAAAGTGCTTTTTTTGCGCCCAATGGAACATGAAATCTGACAGCCAGCTGATTTCGAGAGCAGAAAAACTGCTCTGACTCTGAAAAAAAGTGCTTTTTCTGTCCCAATGGAAAACGACATAACATAAATCTGTCCCTCACAGAGTTACCGTAGTTTGTATGATAATTCGCCATAGCTCAGAAAGCAATACTGTTAGGGTTGTCATCTTCTAATCTTCTTCTTCTTCTATCTTCTATCTTCTATCTTCTATATATTATTTTTTATATATATAATTCTTTCGGGGTGTAACTCGATGATCATGTAACTCGATAACCCCTGAGACGATTTTTTATTTTGTTCGTATTGCTGTATATCAGGTTTATATTTACTTTTTGTCGCGAAAACAAAACTTTGGGGGGATGAAAGAGGTTATGAAAGTTTGTATGAGGGAAAACACTTTGAAAAAAAAAGAAACTGGATAGAAATCGAGTAGTGACACTTCAAATACAAAAAAAATATTTCAAATTTTAAAAGCAATTGTTGTTGTCAATTATTTTAATTATTTTCCAAGCAAATTGTTGTTGTCAACAATTTTGAATTTTTTTTTTTAAATATAGGTAGGTACCTAAAAATGTTGTTCTAATAAATTATGTTCTATCTTACATTAAGTAACTTTTTGAAATGAAGTAGCTACTTTGATTATACAAAGATGATAATGGCCGACGATATTTTGCATCGAATTCGCACTGTGATATCGGATAATAAACTGGAGATGTCAGATGAAATGCGCAACAAGGCTTTGATTTTGATCGAGGATATGTGTCTGCTCATGAGTGGCAATTTGTTGTGCAAATTGGGGATGCCACAGCCAAATCGTTCAATGCAAGACGGATTTAATCGAGAATTGGAGCGAGAAATGGACTTCGATCGAATCGCATTGAGTCAAGCTGTTCGAACAAATGTGCGAAGAATAAAAGAAAGTGTACGATGAATTGATGCAAGCACTCGATAACGAAAATGGCGGAATTTTCTCCCTGATTTTACTGATTTTGGCTACAATTCGTTCGAGATCTGAGATCGCTCTGGCCCTAGCCTCTTCTGGGATAGCGGCTACTTTGTTAGAAGGCGGTCGAACAGCATTGAAATTGCCATTGAATCTGCAAGTAGATGAAGAACCTACATGACTCATTTCAAAGAACACTGCGATAACGAAAGTACTGCAGCAATGTAAGATTATCATATGGGACGAATGTACAATGGCTTACAAACGCGCATTGGAGACCCTGAATCGTTTACGTAATGATAAGCGACCTTTCGGTGCAGCAATGATCTTGCTATCAAGCGATTTTCGTCAAATGCTGCCTGTCATTTTTCGATATCAACTCCGGCAGATTAATTGAATGCTTTCCTGAAGGCGTCTGCTTAATGGCGATAAGTTCAAAACCAAATCGCTGCTGAGTTGCATTCATACAAATCAGTCGACTCCGTGATGGATGAAAACGAAGCCACCAACTATCCCACGGAATTTTTAAATTATTTGGATGTGTTTGGATACCAAAACTTTGTATCAAATATTATTCAAGAAACGATTTTGATTGGAAAATTCAAAGGCGAAGATGTTCTTATTTCGCGGATTCCACTTATTCAGAACAATTAGTAAGTCTCAAGGACAATCGCTGGAATTTTGTGGAATCAATCTTGAATTCCCACGTTTCTCCTAAAGTCAAATGTATGACCTTCCGCTTTATACATCGTGTATCGTAAAGGACATGTGCATTGTGTATTATTATTTTCATTACATTAACGAATATGCACGAAACAAAGTTCGCCGGGTCAGCTAGTTTAAAATAAAAAATATTGCTGAACGAAATAAATTCCGTTCATCTTTTTACTTTTTTGGTAAGATAATAAGTGCGTTTTTTTTGAGGGTATCCCCAGCAGGCCTAATCGCTTTAGTTTGTTTTCCAACAAAAAATAAAAATTTCGTAACACAAGAAAAAAAATCAAAACGTAAAATATAGATACGACTTCATTTATTAACAAACAGGCAATTAGAATACAAAATGATATAACCTCGACGCAATAGCATACACCGAAACAAATGGTAAAAGGCACTTGTGCATTTTTGAATATAGACATAGATAGCTGGATACCATATTTGTTTAAAAAATACTACCCAGCAGTGCAGATCTTTGCGGAATAAGTAGCAAAAAAAGGATCATAAAATCCTTTCAGGGCACTATCTTGACTGGGGACGAGTGACCGGATTTGTTAAAACCCAACGATCGGCAATAAGCAGTATTGGTTTACCTGTTTCGTCATTTTGATATTTCAGTGTGAAAAGCTATTTGACGCAAAAATAGACAAATATGCCAAAAATATGCTCTACAAAGTGAAACATGCATCTATACGCAAATATTTATTAAAATATTTAATACGATATCCCAAAAAAAAAACATGCTTTTGCTTGAATCCGGTTGCCATAGTAATCACTTTTAATTTATCGTAATATCACTTTAACGCACTTATGATATCACTTGTTGCGTTAATGAAATGAATGCATTAAAATACCTCACGAATAAACCTTATATCTAAAATACAACATTAAAAAGATGGTTTAACTGAATTTTATTAGATCCTTCAGAAAGTTCTCTTACAAAATCCATTGAAAAACCCTTATGCGAGAAACAGATGAACACAGCGACATCAACAGCAACTTTTAGAACCAATGTATTTTAATTACTTTGAACACATTAGCACAGCAACATCGACAGCGACATCAACGTTAGAGCTAATCCTTAATTCGCTGTTGCTCTTGCTGTCAAAGTCGCAGTGTTAATCTGTTTCTCGATTTAATGCCCAATTTACAATTCAGCGTTGCACGCGTACGTGCTCGGCGCGCTTTGACACGCTTTATCGAAATTTTACGATTTTAAATCCGAAAGCGCGCAACCAACAATTTTGTAAAACAAAACGCTGCTTTGAAGCGAATACGCGTTAATAGGGAAAACTTTGACAAACTAAAAGTTCTGTTTGATTTTTGGCTGAAAAATACAAATTCAGAGCAGAATTAAAATTTCAAGTCTACTCCCTTTTTTTTTGAAGCTGTAATTTTTATGCACGAATTGAAAAACGATTCTCCAAAATACAAGAAAATCATATTTAACTATATATCAAAGCACACAACAACCTTAATACGGATACAAGGCCCTTGATTAATATTTTTCCTACAAAAAATCTAAAGAAATTAGTAGTTCCCTACAAAAAAAAAGTTATTCCTCATTTCCACACACTTTTTTATTTAATTATGCTTTGAAAAAACATCATATAGCTTTTTAAAAGTTGTGTAATAAATAGGGTTCGGATTTTCATGCACTACAAAATATGCGCTTAAAAATGCAAAATATGCATTGAAAATATGCACTTAAGATTAGTTAAACTTAATTTCGGTTCAATTTAAAAAAAAACATTTTCTTCAGTCTATAAGAATACGTTCAATTTCTTATTTTTATTATTATTATTTAATAAAATAATAACTTAAAACCAGATCAACACTTAATAAAAAAAAAACACAGTTAACGTGAACATAAACATTTTCTTTTGTTTAATAAAAATAAATAATTCAAAATAAATTCCTTAATTCATTTTGAAAAGTTTTATTAACATAGATCATGCATTTTTGTTTTTAATTTTCGAATTCAAAACGTTGGCGATTCGGTCTTAACAATGCCTTATACAGCGTAAAAGATTTCTCGACGTCAACTGAAGTTAGCGGAGCATTTTTGAAAGAACAAATCTCATCGTGGGTAAATTTTTTTGTGTAATTGTCGTCATTGCTCCAAAAATATGAATTAATATTATAAAAAATATGCAAAATATGAAAATATAGTAAAATATGCAAAAATATGCACTAACGGTTAAATGCCATTTTAAAGGAAATTTCACGATCCATAATAAGTTGCCTTGCATCCACGGTGTTCATAAAAAAACATGCATTTGCATTGAAATCCGATCCCTAGTAATAAACATTAGCGGATCTGTGCCACTCCATCTATAAACGGCACATTCTATGACTTCAAATCGAACAATTCGAAATTCTAAAGTTGTCAAACGCGCGTGATAGTAGAAAGTAGCTCTACTCAGGCGTCGCGTTGAACTTTACGATATTTACGATCTAAAGTGGAGTCAACGCCTGAAGTTGTATTTTGTGTGGCACCATATGAACGCTTTGATTCTACATAATCTGTCAACGCACGCGCGCGTCAACGCGACATTGTGAATTGGGCATAAGGATATTCTCTCTTTGATGTGCTTCAGTCACACACCCGACGCACTGCTTATTTTGGTTGATGATAATATTAATAGCAAGCGAACACAAGACGATCATGCTCATTCTGCCCGCGGTTGTGTGGCAGATTGATCATGGTGGGCTGTAGGTATGCGAATTTTAGAAAAATTACAACAACAATTCCTTGGAATGGAAGTGGTTTGGTTTCTATTTCAGCAGCAATTCTTGTGTTTGAGTGCTGTGAGAGTACCTACAGGCTACAGGCACCCTTGGTTGAAAAAATGCTCCTCCATAAGGCCTGAACTGACTTTTTCTTGGACAGAGTATAGTCTGAGCAGGATTATACAGTTGTTAGCCGAATATCCACCATCAGAGCCTTTGCTCATCATAAATTGTTTGACATATTATAAGGTAGGCAATTTTTGAAGCAAAATATATTTATTCGGCGCAGGGGCATAAATCCGCGATATAGCTCCCGAATTGATTTTTCGGGACTTATGTCCCACTAAACATATTTTAGTTAATATACAGAAAATATATATAGAAAAAAAAAGGAGCTCCCCAACTGCTACAACAAATATAGTCAAACCGGTTTCTCGAATTTGTTTTGTGGGTATTACTTTAAAAATTCAAGTGTTTTGATCAATATTGTTAGAGCGGTTTTTGTAAAATTTAGCAGAAAAAAAAAGTTTCCAAATATTGCAATATTTAGTTTGAAAAATACTATTGGTAACTATTAAGCTGTAAACCGATTATAAGTTATTGTCTACCGAAGTCTCAAATGGGGCTTTTGAGATATGAGCAGTTTTTAAAATAAGCGTTTACGGTATGATTCGAATTCAAAATTAAGGACGCAATAATTTCGAAAACATCAATTTGACTTTAAGTTTGCATTTTGGTCTAAATCGTTATCGCCATTTTCAAATAAACTAGACAAAACTACATTTAAAAAAAAAACTTTTTTTCAAAAATTCATTTTACGATAAAAACAGAGAAAAACTGAGTATGCCATTAAGTTGGGAATGACAATTTTACCTTAGAAATGAATTTTTGTTACAATCGTATGGAACGTTTTCGAGATAGTGTCCAGATTGCAAAAGTAGCGTTATTCGAAATTTGAGCCAAAAACTGGGTATGCAGTCATGGTAACCTCACCCACTTAAGCTTAAATATAATTTTGGTTGAAATCGTTAGAGCAGTTTTCGAGCAAATCAAACTGGTACGAACAGTTTGTATCGGAAGTACCATTAATATTGAGGTTACCTTGCAAAATAAATAACGGCCCCGAACTGTAAGCCCACACACTCCAAGTCGGAAGTTCGAACGAAATCCGGGCAGCCGTATACGCTTTACGTCTGTGAAAAGACGGACACACAGACAGAAAGACGAAATTTAAGGACCCACTCTTTTGAGCTCGTCTATCATCGAAATGTCAGATTACAACTGATTAACATCTCGAGTTCGAAATTTTGTACGAATACCTAGGTACAATTATCTTTCTCTTACTACGTAATGAAGAAAGTTAAAAATGGAAAGTGAAACCAGTAGTAGTGAAAATTATGCTTTTGATTTTATGATTCTACTAGCTGACCCGGCAAACTTCGTTCCGCCCATATTTGTTAATGTAAAGAAAATAATAATTCCGAGCATGCACAATGCACTTCCTAATTTATGTAATTCGGCCAATTAAAATTCTTTATTCAAAAGTTATATTAAATGCAATATAAATAAATTATGAATAGCAATGTTGATTTGTTTCAATCAAATCGCAATGATTTTGACGTTTCGGCCAACCTTCCGCTTTTTCACTAAATTTACAATGTGAGAAACTTGGGAAATCAAGATTGATGCCACAAATGCACAAACATCCATCGATTATCCTTGCAATAAATTATTTGACATAGTGAAAGCGAGACGCACGGGAAATTGAAGTCGCACGAATGGTTAATCGTTCAAAATAAGCGAAATCTGCGGAATAAGAGTGTTTGCCTTTGAAATTTCCCCTCAAAATTATCACTTGCATGATATTTGATGCGAGATCCTTAACCATAAATCAAATGCGATCCTTTACAAAGTTTCGATACATTGATGTTGCGCAACAGCATTTTAACTGAGCTGACTTTCAAGTCCAAATTATGAAGAGGTAAGCCCGGAACATCCAAAGAATTAAAAAATTCTACTAATCCCCATAAAGTTTTTTTCACATCAAAAGGTAGCATTATGCCCTTCCTTCCAACCAAAAATCATAAAAATCGAACGATCCGTCCCCGAGTTATGAGTGCACATTCGGACGTCAGTCTCTTTTATATGTAACTGTATCCACCCGGCTTTGCCCATAACTTTCGTATTAAGTCTTGCTCACATTTCGCAAATTGCTTTATTTGAACAATGTCCATTAATAATTTTAATCATACAACTTTTGAAAAAGAGTTTGATTTTATCAAAGTACCACCTATAGGGTCAAAAACTATCCAAATTATAAAACTGGAAGCAACCATATCCATCTACAAAATTTCAATCAACTTGGTAGAGCTGTTTCGGTGATCGACAGCAGCGCCACCTATCAGGTCCAAAAGTGTCCTATCCTTCAAGCGGAAACAAAGAATATAAATCTACAAAATTTCATTGAAATCGGGTGAGTGATTTTGGAGATCGTGAAAAAACGCCATATAGTGGGTCAAAAATCCTATCTTTTAAGTTTGCGTTAACCTAAAATACAACAATACGAACAAAACAAAAGACGAATCATAAAAATTGACCCAGTGGCTATCGAGTTATATCATCATCATCGAGTTTCGTCCCGAAAGAATTATATGTATAAATTAAGATGATTATTATTAAAGAAAATTTAATTAAACTGAAAAACGACATATACGCCTACAACGCCACATGTTTCAGTTTTTGTTAGAAATAATAAATTAATTATTTTATATGTATTTTATCAATATAATAACTCCGATCGAAGCATCTGTTTTAAACGATATTTATTTTGTTTACATCCTCGTTGACGATATTTGCAGCACGCATTCTGTCAATGTTATGCCAACGCCATAAGGTTACATCAAAAAAGTTTGAATTGTAAAAGCGCTATGGTTACATTAGATATAATTTAATATGGTGGTTAAGTATTCTTAAATTTTCTAATTTTCCGCGCAATTTTCTTAATTTTTTCTTTCATAAGATTTTTCTCCTGACAATAACAAACACAACAAAAAAAAAAAAAGAATTAGTGAAATCGGTCCAGCCGTTCACGCGTGATGCCGTGATCAAGGGAAATATGGATTCGTTTTTAGGCCACTTTCTCAAGATGATAGCGGAAGGAATCGAAGGCGAAAAATCGGGAATAGGTAGGAAGGTGGAAAGGTGGGAGACAAACACTTCCTTTTCTTATTGTGCGTTACCTGAACGCAACAACAGCTTGACTCAATGCGATTCGGTCGAAGTCCATTTCTCGCTCCAATTCTCGATTAAATGCGCCTTGCATTGAACGATTTGGCTGTGGCATCCCCAATTTGCACAACAAATTGCCACTCATGAGCAGACACATATCCTTGATCAAAATCGAAGCTTTGTTGCGCATTTCATCTGACATCTCCAGTTCATTATCAGATGTCACAGTGCGAATTCGATGCAAAATATTGTCGGCCATATCATCTTTATATAATCAAAGTATCTACTTCATTTCAAAAAGTTACTTAATGTAACATAGTAAACATAATTTATTAGAACAAACTTTTTAGGTACATACACATACATATATTTAAAGGAAAAAAAAAATCGAAATTGTTGACAACAACAATTTGCTTGAAAAACAATTTTAATAATTGACAACAACAATTGCTTTTAAAATTTAAAATATTTTTTTTTGTATTTGAAGTGTCACTACTTTATGTTATCCAGTTTCTTTTTTTTTTTTTCAAAGTGTATTTCCCCATAAAAAAAATAAAAAAAAATAGTGGTGGACCACCCTTAATATTTAGGGATATGAAAAATAGATGTTGTCCGATTCTCAACCCTAGCCCATATGCACACTAAGTTTCACGAAAATCGGTGGAGCCGTTTCGGAGGAGTTCAACAACGCACCCCGTGACACGATAATTTTATATATTAGATTATTTTTATTTGATCTGTGTTTCGAGAATCCTCAACTGTGAACTTATAACCCTTAGAACTTATAACGAAGGTGAGCCAAAAGTCCACACGAAATGCTGGTGGACTTTTGACTCATCTGTTGTGGTCTTATTCCTCACTATGGTCCTCAATTGTTAAGTACTCACAAGTCACAACATTTTTAAAGTAAGGCAAAAACCTACAACCCAAGAATGAACTTTCGTCTTTGATATTTACTTAAGATAAATACTAAAAAAATATTTTAAAAATGTCCATAGGAGCGACATGGAGGAAGCACGCGAATTTTTAAAATAACTTAATAAATTTTTCAAAATATAAGTCAAAATACTTGGAAAACGAATAAAATTATTTAAGTTTAAAAATATTTAATTTTAAAATATAAATGTTTGGATAACGAATCAAGTTATTTGAGTTAAAGATATTTAGTTTTTGAAAATTTTATAAAGCTATTTTTGAAAAATTCGCACGAATTTTCCGAACTTTTCAAAACAACTTTATAAATTTTATTCAAGATTTGCAAAAAATGTTTTAAAAAAGTAGTGGAGTAAGCCATCGCAAGAGAAGTGACATTTGGTTTCCTTTTTTTATGCAAGTTATTGCAGTAGGTAGTACCTACAAAATTTTATTACAAAATATACATATTCCTTTTATGTATCATATGAATATGTAGACAACTGAATTGCCAAACATTCCCATACTTCTTTCTTAGTTATAAATTATAATACTTATGTAAGCCATACGAATAATTGTGGACTTACGATCAATTTCATTTTTAAAATTTTGAATCTATGGCTCGAAATATTGTGGACTTTTGGCCCAACAGGGTGGGTTATAAGTTCGAAATTGATTTGTGGACTAATAACTCACTCAAGTGGGTCAAAAGTCCATTGCGGTCTTTTGACTTTTGGACTTATGACCCTGTTCCGCTCAAGGTATTTCTCTGTAATTGGTAATAAACTTATTAGAATAAGTGACCCTCAGTTTCTCCATCGAAAATCTATCCGTTCGTTAGGTCCCGTCGTATTTAAATTGAGTTCTGTCGTTGAACACGGAAATCATCTACTGTTGCGATAGCAAGAACTCGGTATAGTGACTTGTGACTCGGTTTGCACAAAACAATTCCCTTACACAGCATACTTTCCGAGCACTGGACTTCCAAGCCTTAATCTATCTTATCGGAGTTTATAAGTACCTACGTCACACTTTTAGACGATACAAAATTGATTTCGTTCATTAAAAATCGAACAATGTCCACTTGAGATCTGTCATTCCTCTGTAATTACAAGGAACGTAAATATAACTTCAAGATATCGCTATTCCATTTAAGGGAAAATAATGAACACCATTTCGACAATCTCCTTGCAGTTATTTATAGACATTTCCTTATACCTACAAATGCAATAAAAAGAAAAGAAAAAAGAACGAAATGAGCTCAAGAGTCCATTAAAATATATTTGATTCTGCTTTCTTTCCATTTCAGTTGCACATCGATCCACTGCAAAGTCATTAAATCTTATTAATACGCTTCCATTTCTCACTGTTACGCTCTAAAGTGCCTTCGAGCATTAGAGCCCACATCTATCATCTACTCCAAGTGACATTGTCTGCTCTCCTCCGGACCCCGTACAATGGAACTCGCATCACCACCCAACCAACCACCAACTGCACATGCAGAGGACATTGTTGCATTTCTAAGAAAGAAAATAAGCTCCTACAATGCGGTCGACTATATCCCATTGTGCCCCCGTCCCCTCCCATTGCCTCAACCGAACACCACGATGAAAAGCAAACACACACCAACACGCAAGCACAAATCTCTTACGAACTGGATACAATATCCCCTTATGCATTCTCCCTATGCCATGCCATCGCTTTTGGATCTTCTTCTGCACACAAGAATGGGCAAAGAATAAAAAGTGAAACACTTTTTATTGTTGGTCGCCATCTTTAGATCCTTGCAATAGACTTTTCTGTTGCGAATAATATGTCCTTGCGGAGCCATTCACTTTTTTTTTCGCATTCGCTTCCCCATATTACTCCCACTTAAAGTGATTACAAACGGGCGAAAGGGGGATGTAGCATCATCCCCCTTCCCGTTCCCATTATCCATCTATCTATTTATCAGAGAGGTACCTACCTACCTGCTGGATGATAACATTGTCTCCTTTGCTCGGGGCTGCTTATTTGATGGCAGAAAACGAGGGTGGCAGTTGATGTGTGAATGGGATGCACGGCAATGGACTACATGCAATGCTCTTAACAAATAATGAGGTGTTTCCGTGTTTAAGAACGACTTAAAGCTGGTTACGATGATGCTGTGTTCGGGTTCAAGATACCCCTGATGTGTGTGCCATCTTGTGGTACAGTTGAGAGAGACGCCAGTGGGAGGGTGTAAATGGAATTTTTGTGTATTGTCATAAATGCGTTCGCCAGACATTAATTTCCGGCGCTTAATTATAACCACAGATAGAGACAGTCAAAGATGAGAGAGTGAGACGCACTTCACTATATATAATGGAGCCTACACCAAACGCACTTGGTTTTAATTTCGAAATGTATACAAGTGGCAGTCGAGAGAGTAATGAAGGCTTTAAGGAATTACTCTGTGGATTTACGTATACCTATATATGCGAGGAGGAAGATGATCCACAAGTAGGATGCACTTAGTTAGATGCATGTTATTTGCACTTCGCTCTGTCTGGCTGATGAAAAGATTGCAAATTCAAATTAAGCAGCGTTTGCTTATAAGTTTTGATTGGTATTGTACGAGTGGAAACATCTCAGGGATGATCGCACGAGCTATTCCAATCCGGAGACTTTTGTAAACATAGTTTGGTCTATTAATCTCCTTATACTGGTTTGGAGTGTCTGCCTGATTTAAAGTCTCCTCAAGCATATTGATCATTATTTGTTTGAAAATTTCCAGTAGAGGCTAGAGGCAAAACCTGCATAGGGTATAGCAACCAAAGAAACTCGTGAGATTTGTGAGAGGAAAAGTAGATAATGTTGCCTTTCGTTCTGCGAGACACCCTTATGAAGCTTAGCGGAAAGCGACTGTATTGTTTAGAACCTTAATAAACGTTCAAAACCATGAGGTGTCACTTTAGTTTTACATATCATTTCCACAATCAGTTGTGAAAATCTTCCGCTGTCGAGTCTTATGCGGTCAGAATTTTAAGCACGCCCTAATGGGACAAACCCCAGAACCTTATCTGCCGCGTACTAAAAAACGAAAGCGCGTCAGTCTGCATTTAATAAGACCCAGCTCACCCGAGGTAGGCTAATTCTTGCCACATACGCGACGATCATCGGTTGCCATGATATTCCATACTGAAGTTTTGGAAAAGTTGCAACTTTGCCTACATTATTATTTAACTTAGCCCGTGGCAGTTTTTTTTTTCACAGATGATAGAGATCATTTCCTTGGTGTCCGTGTTAATCGGAGGTTGTATTAATAATTGCCCAGCCTTAAGCTTGTGCTCTCAAACTGTTCACCCTTTTCTAATGGAAAATATGTTACAAAAGCTCAATGATGAGTTCTCACCTGGTCCCAGATGGTCTTTCAGCCATTTTCCTTAAGAAGTGCTCTTCCAAACTCTCCCACCCTTTTTCTAATCTCTTTCGTCTATCCCTTTTAAAAGGAGCATTTTCCCAGATTTGGAAGACTTCGTTCATAACTCCGATCAAAAAATTAAAAATTAAGTTACCTATTACCGCGCAATTGCTAAACTCTCTCATATAGGTACCCAAACTTTTTTGAAAGTATTTTATACGAAGTCTTAAGCTTTCGGAGCAAGTCTCTTATTTCCCCACATCAGCATAGGTGCCTTTTTGAAAGGTAAATCAACAACTTAAAACCAGTGGAATTTATATCCTTTGCCCTCTCAGCATTAGAGAGCGGCAACGAAGTCGAAGTTATTGGAAGTGACTTCTTCAAGGCCTTTGTTGTGATATCTCATCAATTGATCCTCTTCAAACTGTTTGCCCTTGGCTTTGAACTTCTTCTTCTTCTCTTTATTTAAACGACGAGGTTATGATCAGAATTACCTATACGGATCATAACCCTCCCACTTTACTGCATTCCTACTGGTCGTCTGCCTGTGCGGTTCGGCGGTTCGACCTCAAAAAATAGCTTTGAACTTATATCGATAAAGTGGATATCTGCCTACCTTGAAAACCGGTTTATAGCGTTCGCTTTAAGTTCGAAGTTTATTCCTCTTTCTTAGCAAAATCTGGTTCTCTATCTTAGCAAAATCCAGTGTCCCACAAGGTAGCCACTTTGGTCCCCTTCTCTTCATAGTAATAGTAAATAATCTTGAGAAGGTCATTAAAACCTCTTCTCTCTCTGTCTCTTTACTAAATACTAATTCTTCAAAATGATCTTTTCATTTCAAGACTCCTGTCATGATCGTTTTTCGACGTGGTGCCTTAAAAATTGCTTAGAGCTCAATTTCCCATGTGCGATATGCCAATCCATTACCCTATCGCACAAGCGCAATAAGTCCCCTCGCCGACTTTGTCTTCTCTACGGTCAGCCAATCTCTCTCGCGTTCAATCTCTTCGTAACCTCGGCATATTGTACGATAGGAAGCTATATTTTCATTCACATATTGTGGACTTATCCCTCGGCTTTTACATTATGAAAAATATATGAAGCTATTGCCCCCACCGAAATTAAATAAAATTGTTCGACTCACGCCCCAGGCTAACACAGCTCGACTTATAGCAACCATTAAGAGTTCATCACGCCTCACAAGGCAATATTTTTGGCTGCATACACCCATTCAAGTTGCTAGTAACTAAAGGAAGTCCAATATACAAGCCGGAATTGAACAGTCTCTGTGGATATATTTCTACGAACGGTGGTTATTCTAAGGGCCTACTCAAATCTATCGAACATTCCCAAAACGATGGTTTGAAAAAGAGTTTTGTACACCGAAGGCGGGTAAAAGCTCACACGTCAATATCTTGTCATCAATCCTGTTTAAGACTTTAAAACTTTGAAGAAACAATTAATAGAAACTAACCCACAGTCTGGCGCGAGGCAAAATGGATGCTACAAAGACCAGTATCCTTAAGCTATTCATATATGCCTTTGCATTGTGGATTCTGCAGCAACATCAAACCTTATTCATATTAATTATTAATAATTATTGAAATGAAGCAGAAAGCTGATTTTTATAGCATAAAATATTGAGATAGGTACTGGCTCCCAAAAGTGTTCCTTTTGAATTAATTTTCGTAAAAAATACCCCCAAAAAGTAGGCGTGGCAATAAACGATTCAACGAAGTTTAATTGAAATCTGTCCAGTAGTTCCAACACCAACTGGTAACAGTCATGAAGTTGTGGCGACACCCAAAAGACAACAACTCAACTACAAACCTGAAACGCACTCCGCTGGTAGACTGAACGCGACAACGAGACTCGATACTGGGCATTCATTCCGTAACTTTTCAGGCGATTATCGTCGAAACGATAGAACCCAAAACTAGCAACTAAGTTCTAAAATTACAAGTTCGAGAGCTAAATCCAGTTCATTTCCCACAAATGTAATGGAAGCGGATGACATTCAAAAAAATTCGAGCATATTAAAACTTCTAATGGTGATTAAAGTTTCGAAAACGATATCGTTCAGACGATCGTTGATATACGGAATCTGCCCCCTGGTTTACACTCAGTGGGAAACAAGAAATAAAGTAAACGTCAGAAATTGCAACATTTTGGATTGTCCTCTCTGCGTCACGCGATGGTAGCGTTTTTGGTGGTGGCCTGCTGCTAAAATTAATATTAAAGGTCAAATTGCTGTACAACGTCATTTTTATATTGTATTTAACGATTATATTAGTTTTATTCAAAGAACAAGTGTTTTACTCATCGTACATGGGCATGACAGTCCCATAAAGTCTCCTAATTTTATTAGTTAAAGGTGGGCCTATAGTGGTTTCTTTTTAAATCATGGGTTATTTTGACACTGACACCTGTTTCCTGCTAGAAATCTTGACAGAAAGTCAGTATCATACCTCCGCGGAACGAAATAAGTCGCTTTACGCTTGAAAAATGTCGGGAAATATTGAAAACTTGAAATATTGAAACAGCTTAAATTGGACAACGGTTTTGGGTGAAAATCATCTTTCTTAACAAACAAAATTGCCAAATCTGAAGCTCGGAAAACCCGCATGTTATTCTTGCGGAGACAATTCATTCACAGAGAGTGACAGTTTGTTGGGGATTGTAGAGTATTGGCAAAGTTGGGCGGTAATTGAAATTGAAAACATGGATTTGGACGACCGCTGATTCATGCAGGATGGCGCGCCATGCCACATAGCCCATGCCACAATTGATCTTTTGAGCACCAATTTCCCAAATCGGGGTATCAGATGCCTTGGAGATGCCAATTGGCCACCTCGGAGCTGCGATTTGACCTCTTTGGGCTTTTTTTGTGGGAAACCATGAAGGACCGATGTAATGCCAACAATCCGGAAACGTTTCAAGCACTAAATGCCAATATCATCCAAGCAATCCATGAGCTACAGCCCGAAACCATCAACAAGTTCTTAAAAACTGGAGTGACAAAATGCGCTATGCGGAGTCAGCAATTTGACCGACATTGTGTTCCATAATTATTGGGAATATTTGCTCTTACTAATAAAATTATTATACATGGAAACAATTTAATTTTGTTAATTTTATTGCATTATTAAAACAGGACTTGTATTTGGCCCACCCTGTATGTATGAATAGTTAAAGATTGTTTAGGTTTTCGATTTCAGTGAAATGAAATGAACTCGCTTCCTGAGGACAATTTTCCAGACGACTGGAAGTTTTATCAATTTTTATAAAGGTTTTTTCAACAGGGACGCTACAAAAGTAGAGCGACAGGGACAGCAAACGACGCCGAATTTCTTGCCGCTCTTTTGACATTTCTCTTCAGTAAGGTCTGCCATTTCATGACGGAAAGATATACAAGCCAACAACGAGTCAAGATTATTAAAATATACTACCGAAATTCGGAGTCAGTGGCCTCAACGTTAAGAGCGCTACGTCCAATTTATGGTCGTCATAATTGTCCTAGCAGATCAACAATTGGGCGTCTAGTGGAAAAATTTGAATCCATAGGCACAGTACAAAATGTTTTCGTGCCAGCGAGACAAAGAAGTGCCCGCAGTGTCGAAAATATTGCTGCCGCTGAGGCTTCAGTTGAAGAAAGCCCAAATGTGTCTCTCACACGTCGTTCTCAAGCGTTGGGCATCTCTGTGACGTCGTTGTGGCGAATTTTGCGAAAAGATCTTGGCCTGCATCCTTACAAGATTAAATTGACGCAACTGAAGCCGCTTGACCACCAGAAGCGTCGTATGTTCGTGAATTGGGCTGAGCGACAACTTGAAAATGATTCGGATTTTCATCGAAAAATCATCTTCAGCGATGAGGCTTATTTCTGGCTGAATAGCTTCGTCAATAAACAAAATATGCGGTATTGGTCAGGCAGCAATTCACACGTACTCCATGATTCATCATTGCATCCCGAAAAAACTACGATACTGACTTGGAGGACATGTGGTTCCAACAGGACGGCACCACAAGCCACACAGCGAATGTCACAATCAATTTATTGGAAACCAAGTTTGGAGAACGTGTTACCTCACGAAATGGTCCAGTCGCTTGGCCGCCTCGGTCGTGCGATTTGACGTCGTTAGACTATTTCCTGTGGGGCTACGTCAAGTCTATGGTCTATGACAACAAGCCAGCGACGATTGATGAGCTTCGTACGAATATCGAACGTGAAATTGCAGCAGTATCGGCCGATTTATGCTTGAAAACCGTCGAAAATTGGGTTCAGCGTCTGGACTTCTGCAAGCGTGCCCGTGGTAGCCATACAAAAGAAATCGAAATCCATACATAATGGCATCAAACGTTCTTTCACAGGAATTAAGAATTTCATTGATATCCAAAACCGTTTTTGATTTATTTAAAAAAAAAAAATTAAAAATTTTGTAGCGCTCTTATTGAAAAACCCGATACATGAGAGAGAGAGAGTATTTTTTGAAGTATTTAAAAGAAAAAGTCTACAAGCAATCGCATTAACCACAAATTTCTGGACACAACATTCCATTAAATTAGAGTGACTACAAACTTTTAACTAGGCAACTTCTACCTACCCCTAAATTTAATGAACGAAATTAGACACCAAACATGGGGATTGGGAATACCATTCCGTGTTCCATGACATCCTTCTGGCAAACGTTCACAGTTCACATTTCGGAAAGTAGGAAAAAGGATTGATAAGGAAAATTTACATGCTTTCGGGTAGTACGAATACAAGAAAGATGCGCCCATTGCCAAACTAGATAAGCGAATGCTTTATGCGAAGCATAATGGCTTAGGGAGGTATACTCGGTATGCGAGTGCTGGCCAACAATTTAAATTGTGTCAGTGATGTAGCATAAGACGTACGTCAATGCAGCTAATGTGTTGTGTCACTAGTGCCACTGACTCTTGGCCAACAAAAAGTTGGCTGTAATCGAAGTTTTCTTCAGTAGATACTTGAACACTTGAAGTATAAAAATGTTTTTTTTTTTTTTGGTAAACAAAATTATTATTCTGACTTTTTCATCTTGATAATGTTGACCCAACTTTTATTTTGAATTGTGACTCAGCCTCGCATTGTGGCGCGTAAACTGCTTGCAGTTAGCTGGATATTATACAGCTGGTTAAGATGACTTATAAAAGAAGGGCGGTCGGGAAACTAGCTCTTCAAAGGTTGACCTCAATTGAGGGCTATGCACGTAGTGGTGAATATTGAAAAAAGGCATTTTGCTTGAAAAAAAAGAAAAAGAAAAAACAACCACTAATAAAAGAAAAAGCATGGAGAGATATCATATTAGTAACAAAGTAATAAAACAATAAATTTCTCAACAAAATGTAGGTGTACTATTAGGCTAGGCCAAAGCAAAACTATCAATCGATATGTGATAGCGTGACGGGATACTCAGACAAATGAGTAACAAACCCCATTCGCGAGCAAATAAGCAGTCATTTTGCGCTATATAAAGTAGAAGTCCGATCAAAGACCGGCTGGAACCGACTCTCAGTTCACTTGAGCAAAAAATTACACGAGTAATCTTCGATCTTGTTACAGTGAAAAGCCTTTGAACATTAAGCGGTTAAAGTGGGGTGCCAATGGTGTTTAGATTTAAAGTCGATCCGTGATAATAATAAAAGTATTAATTTTTAGTGTCCAGGCTAAATTTTTTAAACTCACAATGCCGAAATTTTCCATACAAAATTGCATACTGCGACCTACAAAATATATTAGCTGAAGGTTAGAAATGATTATTAATGGTAAGAAACATTGCGCAAATGGCGCCAGTTGGACAGCCTCTGCCTCTGACACGCTACATAAATGAGGAATGAATATAATTACCTAGCACTGATGCAAAAAGGCTAACTATTGTACCTACTGATTGCTGTACGATTTGACTTTCAATTTTGAGTACTATTTGTACTATTTTTAATTCTTGAAATAAATCGAACGTATATGAGGTTATTTTACTTATCGTCGCCCTAATCTTGGGTTACCGTAAACGCCAAAATTCACTTTTTGAGTTTGGTATGCAGACTTGCTTTTTTTTTTTTTCTGTGAATGTACATTCATTGTGCCATTTAAATTATGTTACACAGCTTGGCTTATTAGCCGTCTGCCGTTTAAACTTTAAATACATTAGCATTTTACAAATAACAAAGAGAGAATACGGTTAATACATAATTATTTCAAATCTAAGCTCGTGACATAACAAATTGAGCAAAGTAAAAGTAAAGAAAAAGTTACTACAAGTGTGCTATTACCTTAAATAAAAGGAAAACTAATTGTAAGTTATCAAAATAAAATATACATTTTGTCTATTGAAAGTAAAAGGATTGCAACAAAACAACAAATAGATTGAGAGGAGGCAGAAGTCTTGTAAATGTACATAAACAGGCTTTTAGTTTAGCTAAAACAAAAATTTAAAAAGCTAAAACAAAATTTAAATTTGTATGTAAAGGGTGATTTTTTAAGAGGCTTAGAACATTTAAAAAAAAAAAAAACACAAAAAATTCGAAAAAATGAATGAAATATTTATTTGAATCGATAGTTTGAACCTTGCAATTTAATGTTTAAAGATAATTTCATGCAAATGTTGACCGCGGCTGCGTCTCAGCTCTCAGGTAGTCCATCCGCTGAGTCCAATTTTGGCATACTCTTTCACACATATCGGCCGGTATCTCACGAATGAATGCATGGATGTTGGCTTCCAGTGCGTCAATCGAAGCGGGCTTGTCCCTATACACATTAGCCTTGACATACCCCCACAAAAAATAATCTTATGGTGTCAAATCGCACGATCTAGGCGGCCAATTGACCGGCCCGAAACGTGAAATTAACTGTTCACCAAACTCGCCTCGCAATTGCGCCATTGTTTCGCGTGCTGTGTGGCATGTGGCACCGTCTTGTTGAAACCACATATCATGCAAGTCAAGAACTTCCATTTCGGGCAAAAAAAAGTTTGTTATCATCGCTCGGTAGCGTTCACCATTGACAGTAACGCTGCGATTCGCATCATCTTTGAAGAAATATGGCCCAATAATGCCGCCGGCCCATAAACCGCACCAAACAGTGGCTTTTTCGGGATGCATTGGTAGCTGTTGCAATGCTTCTGGCTGATCTTCACTCCAAATGCGGCAATTTTGCTTATTTACGTACCCATTCAACCAAAAATGAGCCTCATCGCTGAACACAATTTTTCGATAAAAAAGCGGATCCTCGGCCAGCTTTTCAAGAGCCCATTCACCAAAAATTCGGCGTTGTGGTAGGTCGGCTGGCTTTAGTTCTTGCACAAGCTGTATCTTAAAAGGCTTTACGCACAAATCCTTCCGCAAAATTTTCCACGTAGTGCTGTAACAAAGGCCTAACTGCTGGGAACGGCGCCGAATCGACATTTCGCGGTCTTCTGTCACACTAGCTGATACGGCCGCAATATTTTCTTCACTACGCACAGTACGTAAACGTGTTGGTGGTTTAATGTCCAACAAAGTAAATTTGGTGCGAAATTTGGTCACAATCTTCCGAATAGACTGCTCAGAAGGTCGAGAATGCCGATCATAAAATGGAAGCAGCGCGCGATGAACATTTCGAACCGAGCACGAATTTTGATAGTAAAATTCAATAATTTGCAAGCGTTGTTCATTTGTAAGACGATCCATGGTTAAATTGCAAACCAAACTGAAGCTGTTTGACAGTGACACAAGGTACTAAACACACGTCAGCTGTCAAAACCAGTGTTGCCAAAACCAAACCAGCTAAAAAATCACCCTTATAAAAAGAGAGAAAATAAGAGGGCTCAGAACAAACCCTTGAGGAACACCAGAATCCGTAGGTATGCAGACCTATGTCTTCGCCGTAGCTCTTTCCAAATCTTTTATCCGTTTTTCTCTATCTCTTTGAATTGCAAAGATATACAGAATTGTTTTGACGTAGGTATATCCACCAAATTCATCAAGTCCACGTATTGTTTTGACGTAAACGCCAAAATTTGGCATATACATAAAATGTTCCCTATGATTTAGAAAATTTTTATTTAAGAATTGTTTTGACGTACGTCCTATTGTCCTACAGCGTACGTCATCAAACTTCAAAGGTTTGTTCAGTATTGTTGTGACTTATGTGCGCCTACTACTACTTGCATACGCTGACGACATTGACATTGTTGGCAGAACACAGCGAGCTGTTACTGGAGCGTTTGCTAGTATTAGTACAGAAGCGGCAAAAATGGGTTTAGTGGTGAATGAGGGTAAAACAAAATATATGCTGTCAACAAGAAGGGACACAACATCGACGAATCGGACAGAACGTCACGATAGACAGCTATAACTTGAGGTAGTTAGGGACTTTGTCTTTGTCCGAATTACATAAATTAGTAAGTGCATTGTGCATGCTCGGAATTATTATTTTCATCACATTAGCAAATTTGGGCGGAACGAAGTTTGCCGGGTCAGCTAGTTTTTACTCTTTCATTAAGGAAATAAAATCGAACATAGAAACTGACGAAATTCGACATTTCTTCCAATATTTTATGAAAACAAAGTCGATCGACATTATTTATATCTACCTTATTTCACGGCACCATGAATATCATGTTGTGAACGCCATTCGTTAATATGACGACGTCTTTTTTTTTTTTAGTGTTACACAGTTGTTTGTCAGACGTTCGCAAGAAGTAGCCAAGTGGAAAACACCCCGATATGAGTTTTGTGTTTTTCCTGAGATCGAACCTGAGACTCCTCGTTGCCCCAATTTAGCGCAGTTTTATTTTCTTTACCAGAGCCTACCTGGCAGAGCTTGTTATCGGTTACTAAGTCAACTTTCCCCTTCAGGAGCAAACCCAAACTGATTGCCAATATAACTCAAGTGCAACTCCATATCTGAAGGACCTCTCAATCCACTCTAAATATTGCTACTTTGAAACTTTTACCTCGCATCGATTCCAAATAAAAATTTGTTAACAGCTTTCTCGTTCGCTCTTTGCTAAGGGCCTGCAGCAAGACAGAGGCAAAAAGGAAACCACGATTAGCAACAGGAAGGAAGCCTTCGGCACAAAAGGAAATCATTCAAGCGTATGTACTCTAAACCCGCGTATATATATCTTATTTCGCGTGGTTACGAATCGTTTCCCTAATTTGCTACTGGGCATCAGCTTTCATATGTTTCAATTCTGTTTAAATTTAGATTTTTATTTTCTGCCAACTCCCAAGCAATGCAGGACGCAAAAAGTAACTTCCATAGTAATGGCTACAAAAGCCCGATGACGACAACGACGATGTACAGCACGTAGTTACGAAGCAATTTAAGGATGCCACATTGAAATTGGATTGCAGTAAGGAATAGAATTTCCATCTCTTGGCTGTCTGTTTACGGAAGCCAATCTCCACGGACTGACATATTGAATTTCTCAACACAAAAATCGAGAATAACGCAAACGACGGGTAAAATGGAATAAGGCGACAAAAGGGGGGGCGACATTTATCTATACATCTCTGGAGGCAGAGTTTTTATTAGTACATCTTACCCGTCAAAGGGCGTTCCCCACTCCTTACATATACTATATAACCCTGCTATTTGGTATACCACCAACTATCGTGATGCTGGGTTTTTATTTTCTTGACTTCTGCGGAAAACGCAACGTGAACATGGCCAAATGAAGCCAATGCCTGTGCTCTGTCCTTAATGTCGTGGAAGTGAATCCTCCATCTGCATATATCGAAACGTTTCGCCGCTGCTAAACTAACCATATCGACATCAATAAATCATCCAATAACGATTTTTTTTCCTTCAGAGTCTGTATTTTTTTTTTTTTTGTGCTCTCTTACTCAACCATGAAAAAAATATCTCCAATCCCTTATCGCTGCGGGATTTTACTTCTTTCTGCTGGCTTCGGTGGAGCCCTATGTCGGGTGCTATCTAGATGTGAGGAGTATTTTTCTGCGACAAAGTTTCCTTTTTGCGGGATAGAGATTTGGAAAGTTTTCCAATTGAATGACAAGGCGGGAAATAGTTGCCGAATTAGCATATGTGTGCTATCTCCAGAGCGGGCGCCCGTAGGCAAGGGGGGGGGGGGGGGAGGACAATCAGGACATTTAAAGTGTCATTACAGTGGAAATGTTCAATTTGAAATGTAATGTGATTTGAGCTAATTTTACGAGCTTCGAATGGATACACTGTGTCCCATCACCTTCCGGTCCTTGAGGGGGTGATGCTGTTTTCCCTGTCAATTGCCATGACGGAAATTCGATCGAAAATAAGCGCGTGGCTTGTCAACTGGAAAATTGGCAATTTGGCAAGAAAAACTTTCAAATTGGTATTACTCGTATAGGTACAGTGAATGAGGCAATTTGACATAATAATCTTTCATCAGTGCGGTATCGGGTCGATCCGTTAGGGAGAAATGTCGCAAGCAGTTCAATATCGCACCTTTTTTGCAGTAAAATTGATGTTGTTTCCATTACCAACTTACTGTAGGCGTGGTTATTGGCGGATGTCTAAACTGCTTACAATTGATAATTGCATCAAGTCGGAATGACATTATATGTTCAGCTCAAAATTTAAGTGTATTTTGAAAAAGCGTTCACTTGTGATCAGAAGGGGAGTAGGGAGCACATCGGTTCCATTTTGTGTGGCGATATATGCGACGGTTAGTGGCGATTATAATTTCTATGGACCACGTCTTCCATTATAAATAGTATCATAGTGACACATACAACCAAGAGTGTAGCCCTTCGTTCAAAGGTGCAGACCAATCACCCAGAGCTGCTGCGGAATCTGCCCGCAAGCTGTATAGGACATTCACTTTTCAGATTTAACCAGAGGGTAAAACGATTTTTGTAAGGGTGCAAGGCTTGTTGTTAGGAAATCATCACAAGACATATCTGGATGAATTTAATAATTTTCTTCAAAAATTACTTACAAACTAAAATTAGTGCCAGTTAACACGATAAGTGTAAAAAATGCGCGGCAGCCAATCGTATAGGGTTGGCTGTGTCATCACTTTACCGATCCGGACATTTTTAACTGTGTCCAAAGATTTATTTATTTCTATTTACAAAATGCAAATTAATTTTTCTTAACACTAAATAAAATCCATCTTTTTTAATTATTTTTTCTCTTACTTTACGAGTTTTTTTGTTTAAATTATGTAATTACATAGTCTGTAAATTGTAAAATGGTAGACTTAAATAAATAAATAAATAAATAAATTTCCAGTTGTTGTTATTTGGATTTTTTTTACCTATATTTAATTTTTATTATTTCAAATCCTCTTGTCTAAAAAAGGTGCCAGTACTTTATTGACAATCAAACAAATAAATTAAATAAATAATTTTCAGTTTTCGTATAAGAAAATTTCCTACAGAAATTGGTAGTACCTAAACCAAGCAATTTTAACACTTGAAGAGAAGTCTGAAGAGTTGTTGCGAGTAGTTGGATTTGTAAAAACAAAAACACCTCTGCGGGATATCAACGGTGGGGGCACCCAACTACTTTCAGCTACGCAGGATGCTACTTGCCTATTTTAAAATGCTCGGTCCACCCACCCGACCAACATGAAGTGAGGATTTTAATATCCAAGCTCAAGTCCAACAAGGGTACATTTTGGCATATTAATCGATCTAGGAGATAATTTAATAAAAAAACATGTACCAAATTTTGTTGGGATTGGTAGATAAATAGGCGCGAAAAGTAGAACCAACGTGTCCTCCATCTACAAGAAAGGAGATACCCTGAGCTGGGCCGGCGCTGCGAAATTACGTCGCAGGAAATAACACCTCAAAGATCAAAATGTAATTAGTTTCTAAAAATTTGGCCAATTTTCGTAATGAAATAAAACCCCAAAGAACTTTTTTATTTTTGACGTAGGTTAGGTTAGGTTAGGTTGAAATGGCTGTCGGCTAACTGGTTAGGTTAGTCGACACACTTAGACCATTATAAGGTCCCTTGTGATACCACGTGAATCTATAATTCATTCCTCCTACTCGTTGAACCAATCGGAGCTTCTAATGAAGCGTAGTAGATTTCGGATGTCTATGTTTTTTAGATCGTTTAGATCACTAAGGTAGAAAGCTCCAAAGTGGAGTTTTCGTCTCTGTGAGAGAGCCGGACAAGTACAAAGAAGATGGAGAACAGTCTCCTCCTCCGCCTCGTCAAAACAGCTTCTGCAAAAATCGTTAGAGAATACGCCAAGCCTTTTTGCATGCCTGCCGATAAGACAGTGTCCCGTGATGACACCTATTGTAGCACTAATATGCTTCCTATCGAGGGAGATCAGATGCCTAGAACGCTTTAGATCCAGCTTTGGCCAGATCTGCTTTGTCACTAGACAAGTCGAGCCGGTTGACCACCTAAGATTTGTTCTTTCGATAGCGTCCAGCTTTATTTTGAGTTTGCAAGTAGCGAGTGGAATACCTAAGGAATCCTTAATTGGGAGCAGAGGTATCGTAGTTCCGTGTTTGGCGAGTTCATCAGCCCTGCAGTTACCTGGAATGCCCCTATGCCCCGGCACCCAACAAAGGTGAATGTTGAACTGCTCCGCCATCTCCATGAGAGACGAACGACAGTCTTGGGCTGTTATGGAATTCGTGGAAACTGATTCCAGGCACTTGATAGCGGCTTGACTATCAGAGAAGATACGGATATCTTTAGCAGATATCACGTTTTCCCTTAGCCAAGATAAGACCTCTTTTATCACCATTATTTCCGCCTGAAAAACGCTACAGTGATCAGGAAGACGGAAGGAGAGACTAAGATTAAGTCTATAAGAGAAGACACCGCCACCAACACCGTCCACAGTTTTCGAACCATCTGTGTAGAAATGGATCGATTCATCATCCACGGGTGCTTCCTCCTCCCAGAATGATCTAGTAGGAATGGAGACCTGGAAATTTTTATCAAATTGTAGTTCTGGTGTGGTGTAGTCGATGTTTTCTGGAAGGTTCCTAATGTTGTTGAGGATTGCGGCATGGCCAGTTGTTTTGCTTGTCCATTGTGAAATAGCTTAGAGGCGTACGGCTGCCGAAGCTGCCGTTTGCCTGCTGAAGATGTCAATGGGTGTCAGATGAAACAGGATGTCAAGTGCAGCGGAGGGGGTGCTGCGACCCAAGTAGAAATTTGTGACTCTTATCCACATTTACTTTAAACTATAGTCACCAAACGGTATATTCGACTCGGTTTTGTGTCGCTTAACTCCATTCCAATAAGATGGTAACGATTTGACATTTTTGTGACCATTACGTGTCTCAAAGATACAAATGTCCTTTACTGTAACATTTCAAACACACAAAAACTGTGAGGTTACTATTTAATACCTGGTTACCACTTAACAGCTACGCAAATCGACTGCGCACAGTCGAAATTGTGACCACTGATTGTTACCAACCACACGTGCACGGATAATTCTATAACTATGGCGCATCAAGCGTAAAAGGGAATATAGGGTGGCATGGAAAAAAAAACACCGCGAATGGTTTTATGATGGACAATGAATCTATCTAAAAAGAATGGAAATATGTAAATTAGAGACTTCATTATTTTGGAATACGTACATCTTTTCATGAGTTTTCCTCCTAAAGTATTATTTTTCATTTTAAAAGGTGTATTGAAAGTTGTTTGCCATTGTAGTGCAACATAGAATAAACTTTTCATTGTACTTTTAGTTTGTGCGCTACGCTGCTTTCCGACGTTTCAATAGTATTGTAGGAGAAAAATGAGAATGCTTTCCGATTTTACTACACATTAACTCCAGCAGATTGAATTGGAAACAATTAATGAAGTGCGAGATAATAAAATAATTATATTTGATTTGAAAAAGTTAAAAAAAAAAAAAAACAATATTCTAACTTCTATCATTCACATAATATCAAATGGTACCAATATTTTTGAATAAATAGCATGTTATACGTATATAAAATGAAATAATGGTAGAAATATCATAACCTTCTGCAGCGATTTAGTACAATAAAATTAAACCAGCCAAGTGAATGCGTATGAGGGGTGGGTCTTGTAAGAAAATATTCCCATATATGGACAACAAACGTTGTATACATTCAATTGTATTTCCTACATGTAGGTAAACATGTTAACTTTATTATGTCGGTCTTAGCAAACCAGAATAGCAGTACAAAAATTAGAAGCGAAAATATTTTAAAATTTGCAAATCCGTTTCTTATTATTCCCCCCAAACTTTTGTGCATATTCTCATATACTCTAAAAGGTAGAATTCAAAAGAATGAATCATTTAAATATTACGATTCAATAATAATAAACGCAAAAAAAAAAAGTTTCCTCAATGTATGTGCATGCACCCTGTGCTCCCTCCTAAAGAAATGCAAATGGCAGGCAAGTGGTCGCTTTCTGATTCTAATTGGGATTCAATGCCAAAAAAAAAAAAAAAAAAAAAATAGTCCATGGAAAAATGAAAGTAGGTACCTAGCTTCGAAATAAAATTAATTTCTTAAATACTCAATATTTCTTGAGCGCGTGAGTTTTTGCCACTACAACTTATTGATATTTGTGGTGAAACTGATTTTCGTTTGAATATTTAGCATTCTGGTACGAAGAAAGGCAATAATTATCAAATTCTCATAATATTACCTGCTTTACCATTATCATGACATATGCTCGTTTAGTGATTTTAGTATCCCCATTAAAGAGGTTATGTGTGCACGTTTTATATTGCTATCGCAGTATTTCTATTTCACATTTTCTTTTTCATGTGAAGCAACATACAAACACATGAAAACAAATTTGACAGCTCACTAAGATTCGGTCACGCTTTGGTTACAAAGCATAGCCGAAATACCATTATGTGTGTTTCCCGAAATAGTAATTTAAAGAGGTAAAACTGATTCCCCACTTTGGTCAGCGTTACACCCTGCAGTGGAAACAGTACGCACATTGAGAGCCTATACACACTGTTACTGTTACGGAAACATTCCGAAATGTAGGATCAGCGCCTCCACTATAACCATCAATTTCTACTTGGGGAAGAGCTCCGCCGATGCACAAGCAAGCCGTTCTTTGGACTTTGCTTAATTTATCGCGATTAATCGCTTTTTCTAAGGCAGTCCACCAGACAACCACACCGTACGTGAGTATAGGTCTTATGACCGAGACATATAGCCATTGAGTGACGCGGGGCTGTAAACCCCATTTGTTCCCTATAGCCTTTTTGCAAGAGAAAAGTGCCACACTGGCCTTCTTGACTCTTTCTTGGATGTTAGGCTTCCAGGTTAAACAAAAATAAGGCCTAAGTATTTAGCTTCATTTGAGAACGTCAAGCTAGTGCCATTTATAGATGGGGGGTCAATGTGTGGAATTTTATATTTCCTAGAGAAGAGGACAAGTTCAGTTTTGTGAGGGTTTACGCCCAAACCACAACTGTTTGCCCATTTTATTAGCTTGTTAAGAGCGTGTTGTAGAAGTTCTTTTAAAGTGTTAAGGTACCTTCCTGAGACGGCAATAGCAACGTCGTCCGCATAGGAAATCACATTGTAGCCTTCCGCCTCCAGGGATATCAGCAGTTCATTCACCACTAAATTCCAGAGAAGGGGAGACAGGACACCACCTTGTGGTGTTCCTCTAGTGACAGATCTTCTGGAAGATATCTCACCTAGACTTGAGTTGATAATTCGGCGATTAAGCATCAAATTGATCAGCTCGCCAAGTGAGACGTTTGACGTAGGTATTCTAAAAAAAATTAAAAGGCACTCCGGGAGTGCCGACAGAAGTGATAACTTGAACAATTACGTGTGTATTTTTCGAATCGTCAGAAAATATGTTATTGTGTAGGAAGTACTTTTAAATAAAGTGTTTTTTTATTCATTATTATAAACTACTACTACTACAAAAATTATGTTACATTTTTCATTTTCATTTAATGCGGTATTTTACATCAAAAATAAAACATATTATTTTACATACAAAATTGCAATCTATTGCTTAAAATGTATGAATTTGGGTATTCTTTGAAATGAATACCAATGACACTTATGAAATTTCATCAACAACTTCAAACTCTTCCATCATCATCATCATTATTATCATTATATTTGAAAACGGATACTATAGGTTTATGGTAGGTAACTAAAGTAGGAAACAAACAATTTTGATTCGAATCTATTTAAATATCTTGTAAAGATGGCATCAATTGTAGTTTTATGTCTAATCGTGCTAAGATTGCGATCATTGCTTATCGTTAAATCAAATTTGCTATTTAAAAATTCAATTAATGATAGTTTTTAGCATCTGCAAAGTTGATGTTGAAATCCCCACTCAAAATGATTGGAATATCATCAAATCTCTTCCCAACTTTATCTTGAAGTAATGCAGAATTATCTTTAGCATATATAAGTAGTTTTCATCGATGCTGTCTTCCAGCGTAAACTAGATAGATTACAGTCTCGAATGTACATATTATCTTACTTCAGCTACCACAATCCGATTGTATCTACTTGTATTCTACCGAAACTAGCACAGAACGAATAAATTAATAATAATTATACTGAAGCTTAATTGAATATGAATTTCTTTCCGAAAAATACAAATTTTACTTTTAAAAGAAAAAGAACGAGAAAAGACAACAATATTTTTCTGTCTTGCCGCATCACCATTGATAATGCTCTAGATCTCGTGGTACGGCATCAATTGTAGTTTTATATTCATTATTTTACACAAAAATTACTAATCATATTTTACAGTATACACTAAGGCGACATGAATATTACAATTATTTATATAGTATACCTACTCTTAGGGTGGCAAGTTTACCACAGTTTTCTATTTCTTGTTTCGGTAATTATAACACAAGCTACTGTGCCGTAAATGTGCACAAACCCAAAATCGTGGATATAATATGTCGGAATTAAGCCTGGTAAAATTAAGTTATGAATTCCCCATACAAAAGAGGTAATTGAAATAATTTTGGTGACAATCAATTTGTCGCTACCATAAATTACCATAGTAACGTATTCAAATAAAAATCATCGTAGATTAAGCTATAAATTACCTACCCCTAAAAGTAAGCAATAGTACAAAAGTTTACAACTAAAAGTATGCAATCGGTGTCGGAGTCGGTGTCGGAGTCGGTGTCGGTGTCGGTGTCGGAGTCGGTGTCGGAGTCGGTGTCGGTGTCGGAGTCGGTGTCGGTGTCGGTGTCGGTGTCGGTGTCGGTGTCGGTGTCGGTGTCGGTGTCGGTGTCGGTGTCGGATTCGGTGTCGGTGTCGGTGTCGGTGTCGGTGTCGGTGTCGGTGTCGGTGTCGGTGTAGGTGTCGGTGTCGGTGTCGGAGTCGGTGTCGGAGTCGGTGTCGGTGTCGGTGTCGCGAGTTTGCTAGTTTTTGCCCATCCAAATAATGCCCAACGCGCCTAAAGAAGTTATCACTTCAAAAAAAAAAAAAATATATGCCCAAAAACTTATAAGAACACCTTCAATGTATCTTCTACAACTTGTCTGGAAATGGGCCAAAGGCACTTCAGCGAATTTGTAACTATATTTCATCAAAATAAAACAACTTTTTTTTGCTTTTTATAATAGTTAAGAATTAAATGATTCCCCACTCGCAGCTTTAGGTAACAACCTCACAACAAATAAAAAGTTCTTTTAATTTATAACAGTTAAGAGTTAAATGATATTCCAGTTACAGCTTAAGGCACTCGTATGAAAAACTTATGGTCACACAAATAACAATTGCTGGAGAATTTTTCCAACGGTTAAGGAAGCTGTTATGTTTATATTTTTCTTAATTTTCAGAAAAGTGATGATAATGAAATAAGGCCCAACAAATATTTCTTGGGTCAGATTTTATTCTTAAAAGTGGAGGTCTAATGAAATAGCAACCCAATTATTCTAAAAATAAAATTGGATCCGAATATGCAACTAACTACACCCAAAATACATCTAAACAATATTTTTATTGTTACTGCATTGCGAGCATATTTTGGGACCTAAATTTTTTTTTTTTTTTTGGGACTAATTTCCTGCAGCATAATTTCGCAGCGCCCCCTATACAGAGGAATCATGCCGACTTGAAAGTCAGGTATAAGAATTTTCGCCAAAACTGTCAAAAACTCGATCGGCTCGTATTAGCACTGCTTTCGGCCATGAAAGTAAGCCCTCAACTATATAAGTCCTTAGACTCTGTCAAGTCTTAGAAAAATACGTTTTCCGAGCACTCACCCAATTTTTAGCGACTCTAAAGTCTCTTACGATGACGTTACATAAAGTGATACAAGTTCCGGTATCTCTGTCAAACTAATTGGTCGATGTAAGAAGACTAATGCTCCGTCAAGGCCAGTAAAACTATAGTCAAAAACTCGAAGCACTCTGTGACAAAGGAGTTTGGTCAAGATGTAGGAAGTCTATGCTCCGTCAAGGTACCGCGCGCCGAAATCTTTTCTGTCAAATAAATTTGGTCAAGGTGTTTGTGACAGGTATATCCCATCCATGATAGCTACCGATGATGATTTATATCTTAAAATCCTTGTACATAATTGAACTTTATATTAAAAAGACATTCGAAAAATTCGAGAAAACTTTTCTTTCTTTTCCGCTTCCGGACAGCGTAAACGTAAGACATATCCTACTAGCGGACCTGGCAAACGTCGTCCCGTCCAAAATAGATTTTTTGATTTAAATAAATTGGAGCATCTAACCTTTGCGATCGATTAACAGTTGCATTTTAATTGATGATTGATTGAATGACACACAATACAGAAACTTTGTACTGAAACTTGAAAAAACATTTAAACTACACGTTTACTAACCAATCGAAAGATTGGTCATACTTATATTAAAGCTATATCCATATCCATCCTCTTTATGACAGAACATGAGTGAATTGCAATGCGTTGTATGAGCTCATATAGTTCGCCCTGCACGAATTCGCGACGCAGGTGCTCGAAGTTGTTTTCGATAATCTCACCGGAATCACTGAAACTATGCTGACGATTCCAAAATTTAACAATACAGCACTGAATGAATAAGCACGAAAGACTTGAATATATATCTCCATAGTAAAAGAAATTTCACAGATTATCAAAATGAGGCAGAACTTTTGACAAATACGATCTCACTGTATATTACAATTAAAATTAAAAAAAAAAAAAAAATGTAATTCCCCGCAAAAATGTATGGAAATTTATACATTACAAATTTTCCAATTTCCTTTTCAAATTTTCTAATTTTTTCACCGTATGAACCTTCCTTAGGTGTAGACAAACACAACAAAGAAAAGATAGCTCAAATCGGACGATCCGTTCTCGAGTGATAGGCGTTCTTACGGTATATACAGCACACGCTCATAGGCGCCTAGGTTTTTTTTTTTTTTTTATATGGACAAAATCAGAAAATCCGATCAAACCGGCAAATGCAAATGAAAAGTGTACACTGCTGTCGATGAAAATATAATTATTAGATTTACATATATCTCTATATATATAAAACAAAGTGTCAAAAAGTGTATGTTTCCCTCTGTCGCCCGTAGTTTCCATCCAATTTAGTTGATTTTTTTTTAAGTGTCGGTAATTACGATGTTCAATTATTGATAGGCCGAACAAATTAAAAAACAAAAAAAGAACCACTTAATTTCTACCAGTGCCTAGGGAAGCCGGCGGGGTTCAGCGTTCAGCTAGTAAGTACACTATATAAAACATCATGCCAAAAACAAGAAAAGAAAACAACACCACTTTCCTGCAAGCGCGAATAAAATGTGCACGTACGTTTGTGTTTAAACGATAAACAAATTAATTAATACTACATCCGTTCAGAATGCAAAGTTAGATAAAAAAAAAAAAAAACCTAACATAATAACTGACAGCTGTATGCATGTTTGCGCTGCAAATTGTATTTGGTATTTTCCGTGTGTATGACATCAGCCCACAGTAAACATAGATACAGCACACGCTCGTAGGCGCCTACGTTTCTTTTTTCGTATGAACAAAATCAGATGCTATCATAATTCACGAACGCGTTTACCAATTTAGATAAACCAACTACACAACCATGCAAAGAAACCCTAAAAATTTGATCAAATTGTGTTTGACCGTTCGTGAGTTATAAAGTCACAAAGTTTTCAATGCAACTGTGAAAATCGGAATCAATGTCGTGCAGTAGTTTTTAATGTATTCCGCACAAATACCTTACAGCCGGAATAAAACTTACAGTTTTACTATAGTAAGGAAATTCTGTAGAAAGTCTGCGTCACTATAGAGAGAGAGAGCGAGATAAAATATTTGTCGGGAGAAACTCCATGGGGCTTTTTTAAAGGACCCTATTGTCAGGGTGACCGCTGCAGGATTCTGAAAAGTCGGAAGAAAATTTGCCAATGAGAAAAAAGAGTCATTTCTGAAGCTTTTCTGCAAATTTTGAAATTTTGAACTATATTTAACAAGCATTTGGTTCGCTAAACACTATAAGAGTGTTGTGATAAGCAACAGCATTATATTATAAAGGATTTTGTTTGGAAATAACAGTATTTGACAGATTTTTGAAGAACCTTCTTCTCCAACTAAAAAAAGGGCTAAAATAGCAAAAATTTGTGGCAGACTCTTTTTTCGAAAAATCTACTGCGTAAATTAATTTCCCAAGTCCGAAGACCGAACCCTGCTTGTGAGGTCCTAGAGCGATTTTTTCACTCCCTAGGCAGTCAAGAAGACACGGACCTTTCGTCATTTATCAGCACAAGAGTGGTCAACAACTTAAAACCGTATTTAAAAGCCGGCTCGCAGATGATTGCTTGGAGTTTCTGCCGGGCTTGGGCCAGCGCATACAAATATTTCTGTGTAACGAACCACGGAGCACTGAGACACAGCGACACATAATCAAAAAGTGTACAAGTGCCATAATTGGAAACTTCATACTAAAGCCGTTATATACACACATTCAATAATAATTTGTGCCGCTGCCGCATTCGCATCCGATGAAAAGATTCCTTTTTTTTTAATTTCGCAGTTCATCAGGTCACTTTATCGGAAATGGGAAATTGTGTGTTATAAAAGCATTATTTCCAATCTGTGGATGGGGATGCGGGATACTCAAAGTCTATTATAGCCACGAATGAAATCATTTCCAGTCTCTTTTTTTTTTTCATAATCCTTTCCGTCTATATGCCAGCCAGACACACTCAACTTTATAGATAGATACATGCGTTGCTGCTTGCTGGGGATTCCCTTTAGCTCAATATGTAATCATAATCATCATCTGGATAAATTGATTGATTTATTACCGAGGGCATGTATGCCAGCCTGGCACACATATTCCCATTATGATATAGGTACCTATACCGTGTTCCTGTTCGTGTACTCGTATCCCTTCAACACTCAATGGAAACGGAAGTGTTCCGGTTGGATCGGTGGCCGCCTTCATCCGCCATCGCACATAAATCCCCTTCAGAGCGAAAAACTTCTATAATAACCTCGGCCAGGAGTAGAGTATTCGACCAAATATCCTAATATTAATGGTTTTCATATTAGCTCACTATGCCATGGCGGCGTGGTGAACAGTTGATAGCATTATATAGTTTGGGGGGAGGCCACAGGAATGCATTAAATCAGTTCTTGCTTTTAGATGGAGTGCAAAGGGTTTGCCATACCCGTAGACTCTGAGATTCATCTATCTTGCTCAAATAGAAAATTACTGATAGATAAAGTATGGATAGAGTTATAAGCTTTTTATTTGAAATTTTATGCTCACCGAATAGTGGGAGGTGCTGATCGATATTTCTGGGTGATTATGATTTATTGTCCTGATTAGAGCAGGGATAAGGGTTCATTTTTATGGCATTTTTGCGACCGAAATATGTGGTGTGGTAATTTATTTGAATTAGTTTTCTAATTACGGACATGGTCGGCTGATATAGAAAGTCTAAAGTCTGCCGTCAATATATTTCAAATAAATATTTCTGGAAAAGAATCTCGGTTAAGGAAATCTTAGCCCTTGTATTAGCTTTTCAACGACTTTTCACACAAACCAAATGCTGCCAGAAGCTAAGCCCTACAGCGGGTAGAGTTGAGGTTCTTGGCATGTTAATTGGAGTTTCAAGCAACTAGCAGCACGCAGTCCTTCGAGCTTTGGAGGTGTACCTATTTGATTCATGGCTCCAGGTGTGAATGCTAAACCTGATTTCCACAAACGGCAATACCTTTGCAGCAAATTTATAAACTTTTTGATGTTTGATAACGGGTGATTTTTTAAGAGGTTTAGAACTTTTTTAAAAAAAAAAACACAAAAAATTCGAAAAAATGAATGAAATATTTATTTGAATCGATAGTTTGAACCTTGCAATTTAATGTTTAAAGATAATTTCATGCAAATGTTGACCGCGGCTGCGTCTCAGGTAGTCCATCCGCTGAGTCCAATTTTGGCATACTCTTTCACACATATCGGCCGGTATCTCACGAATGAATGCATGGATGTTGGCTTCCAGTGCGTCAATCGAAGCGGGCTTGTCCCTATACACATTAGCCTTGACATACCCCCACAAAAAATAATCTAATGGTGTCAAATCGCACGATCTAGGCGGCCAATTGACCGGCCCGAAACGTGAAATTAACTGTTCACCAAACTCGCCTCGCCATTGCGCCATTGTTTCGCGTGCTGTGTGGCATTGGCACTGTCTTGTTGAAACCACATATCATGCAAGTCAAGAACTTCCATTTCGGGCAAAAAAAAGTTTGTTATCATCGCTCGGTAGCGTTCACCATTGACAGTAACGCTGCGATTCGCATCATCTTTGAAGAAATATGGCCCAATAATGCCGCCGGCCCATAAACCGCACCAAACAGTGGCTTTTTCGGGATGCATTGGTAGCTGTTGCAATGCTTCTGGCTGATCTTCACTCCAAATGCGGCAATTTTGCTTATTTACGTACCCATTCAACCAAAAATGAGCCTCATCGCTGAACACAATTTTTCGATAAAAAAGCGGATCCTCGGCCAGCTTTCCAAGAGCCCATTCACCAAAAATTCGGCGTTGTGGTAGGTCGCCTGGCTTTAGTTCTTGCACAAGCTGTATCTTAAAAGGCTTTACGCACAAATCCTTCTGCAAAATTTTCCACGTAGTGCTGTAACAAAGGTCTAACTGCTGGGAACGGCGCCGAATCGACATTTCGCGGTCTTCTGTCACACTAGCTGATACGGCCGCAATATTTTCTTCACTACGCACAGTACGTAAACGTGTTGGTGGTTTAATGTCCAACAAAGTAAATTTGGTGCGAAATTTGGTCACAATCTTCCGAATAGACTGCTCAGAAGGTCGAGAATGCCGATCATAAAATGGAAGCAGCGCGCGATGAACATTTCGAACCGAGCACGAATTTTGATAGTTAAATTCAATAATTTGCAAGCGTTGTTCATTTGTAAGGTTAAATTGCAAACCAAACTGAAGCTGTTTGACAGTGACACAAGGTACTTAACACACGTCAGCTGTCAAAACCAGTGTTGCCAAAACCAAACCAGCTAAAAAATCACCCGTTATAAGGATATGTGTGCGGTTAAAGAAACCACTTTATCTTAAATTTTGGTAGGAAAATATTTGAAATTTGGTGATTAAGCTCATTCAATAAGTCAACAGCTGAGAGTCTGAACTACATTTTTAAATGGAATTAAATAAAGAAAGTGAAACCGCTTCAAGGGCAAAAAATTATCCAGGATTAACGGCAGGTACACCACCGGGCTCCAGGAAATAACCCCCCAAATGAAAAAGGAAATAACTCTCCAAAATTTGTATGTAGGTGGGGATTAATTTCATATGAAATTGGGGACTTATTTTATGGGGTTTTGGGGACTTATTTCATACTTCAAATTGGGCGCACTCGAATTTCCATCATTGTATTACGAAATATGAATGAGCATGAGCACCCTATGTTTGAGGGGTTATTTTATAGCATTTTGGGGACTTATTTCACCCTAGATTTGGGTGAAATTATTCCCCAATTTTGGGTGGTTATTTCATATTCCATTTGGGGGCTTATTTCGTTGGGGTTATTTTCTGGAGCCCATCACCGATGTCGGAAAAAGTTTTAGACATGGTGACACTCTACCTCTGCACTTTCCTTGAGTAGGTACCTTCTTGAAAGACTTGTACGAAGCTCACAAACCAACTCTGGAGGTACCTAGGTATAGTCTTTCAAAAACCAGTGCGCCTACCTTTCAAGGCTCGGGTTAAATAACTATGTGGTGGTGACTAAGCAGAGGGAAGAACATGCCTCTCTTTTAACTTTCTCAATTAGGTAGTATAAAAAAAAAGATTTTGTATTCCTACAAAATTTCGAAATCAAGATGTTAAACACTTCTGATTTTGCGATGATAGAGGAACTCAAAAAAGTGGACCGCGAAATTCTGTCCGTCTGTTCGCTTGTCCGTATGCTCCCGACCTAAACGACTGATACCGTTGCAAAGAATACAACATTGAAGACATAAATATTTTTTACTGACTGCAGAGTGCAGATATTTCCACTCTTTTCAACAACATATTTATGCGAACAAGGATTTTCGGCTCTCCTCCTCATTAAAAACAAGCAGAGAAACAGACTTGATGCTTCAGCTGACATGAGAATAACACTGAGGAAAATTGCACCCAGAATCTCAGAGCTGATGAAAAAAATGCAACCCCAGAAGTCGCATTCAACATCTTACATTACTAATAAATAAAAATACGTTTTTCAAAATCAATTTACAAAAATGTATAAACAAACATGTAG